>OU342949.1:13350911-16227194 GCA_910592335.1 Adalia bipunctata | reverse complement strand
ATGCTAATTTTAAAATTCAATTGGACAAGTCAGAATTTTTAAAAAAGGAAGTAGCTTATTTGGGGCATATTGTAACAACAGAAGGGGTCAAACCTAATCCAGACAAAATTAGAGCTATCAAAAATTATCCAATACCCAAAACGACCAAAGAAATTAAAGGCTTTTTAGGACTGTTAGGCTACTACAGGAAATTCATTCGTGATTTCGCGAGAATAACTAAACCTTTAACGGCTTGTTTAAAAAAGGGTGCCAAAATCGATCATACCTCATCGTTTATCAACTGTTTTGAATATTGTAAAAATTTGTTAATGAACGAACCTATCCTTCAATATCCGGACTTTTCTAGAGAATTCATTATAACTACAGACGCTAGTAATTTTGCAATTGGTGCGGTTTTATCTCAAGGCAAAATCGGCAATGATAAACCAGTGGCGTATGCATCAAGAACACTGAATGACAACGAGCAAAATTATAGCACTATAGAAAAGGAACTTCTTTCCATAGTTTGGGCAACCAAATATTTCAGACCCTATATTTTTGGCAGAAAATTTGTTATTGTAACGGATCACAAACCATTACTATGGTTAATGTCTCTTAAAGAGCCAAATAGTAAACTTTTAAGATGGAGATTGAAACTTGAGGAATTTGATTTTTAAATATTTTATAAAAAGGGCAGTTCTAATACTAATGCAGATGCACTTTCAAGAATCGAAATTCACAATAAGGATTTCTTTGAGTATATGGAAAAATTTAATGAAGGATTTTCTAAGCATAAAGCAAATAACGATAGCGAATCAATGATTGTCAATTTAGAAGAAGGAGATGGTAACGATCAAATTACACATAAGGAACTATCATTTGAAGATTTTGAGAAACGTTTGAACATGAATAAAATATATTTTTCTCCTAATGTAATCGAAAAAGTTGGTAATTTATTTGATGCACCAGATTACTATTCTCTTGGTCACTGTGTATCTGAAGATTTCTATATGAATAAAGGTATAGCACTCGATTTTAAAGAAAAATTTGGCAATGTTCAAGAACTCAAGTCTCAAAATAAAAAAATTGGAGAAGTGGCTGAAATTGAACAAAACAGAAGAAAAATTTATTATTTGGTCACTAAAGAGTTGTATTATCATAAACCGCGATACGAAACAGTTTTTCGAGCACTTCTCAACCTCAAAAAATTATGCCAGAAAGATGATGTAAATTACCTTGCACTACCAAAGATTTCTAGCGGTTTGGATGGACTTGAATGGAATAAAATATTCAGTATGATCAATTTTATTTTTGCAAATTCCACCATGAACATTGACATTTATTATTTAACTCAAGAAGAATTAATTTATTTCCAGAACATCGAAAATCAAAACGAATCAGATGGAAATACTATACATTCGAATCACGAAAACCCAATTCAAGAAATTCCCATTTCCGAGAAAGTTTTGAATGTTTTCGACAATCAAATAGTTCTCGAATTTGTTTTTCATTCTCCGGCAGAAGTGAGAGTAGAAAAAATTTTTTCAAACAAGCAGAGAATATTTGTTCAATTATCCACTAGCAATTTGAATATAGAAATTATAGAATTTTTCAAAACATATTTAAGTCCAAATATTCTTTATGCTTTATATTTCAAAAAAGATGACTATTATAAAGAAATTTACGAGATTCTCAGAAAGACTTTCAAGCAATCTGCTTTCAAACTATTAAAGTGTAATGAAATCTTGGAAGATGTAGAGGAAAAAGACGAACAGGTTAGGGTTGTTAAATATATGCACGAAGGAAAGACCAATCACAGAGGAATTTCTGAAACTGTTACTAGAATAAAAAGAGCATATTATTGGCCTTGTATTCAGAAAGACGCTACAGAATACATCAATAATTGTGAATTATGTCAGCTCAACAAGTATGATAGAGATCCTCCGAACCAAAAATTAATGCTTACGCCCACACCAGGTAAACCCTTTGAAATTGTTCACATCGATACTTTTCAAGCACAAGGTGAAAAATTTCTTACAATTGTTGATGCTTTTTCTGAATATGCCCAAGCATATCCGCTAATTTCCCTTACAGCTATAGAAATAGTAAGATCTCTTTTAATTTTTATGACGCATCAGGGTTCACCCTCAACGATAGTGATGGATAATGGAACAGAGTTCAAAAATAGTATTGTATCTGAATTTCTCGACCTACACCAAATTTCTCCTCATTATATCACGGTAAACAATTCACAATCCAATGGTATCATTGAAAGATTTCATTCCACTATTTTGGAACATTTGAGAATTTTAAAGGCTAAAAACAATGATTCGTTGAATATTGAGGATTTGATGCCCTATGCAATTTTTGGTTACAATAATACAATTCACTCTTTAACAAAACAAAAACCTATTGATATAATTAATGGCCATTTAGATAGTAAGGACCCCCTCAATATAGATATAAACAAAGATATTATTAATAACTATGTAGAGAACCATAAGCAAAATACTAAAGAAATTTACAAGAGATTGAACGAACTGATGGGGGAGAGGAAGCAAATCATTATTGAAAAACATAATAAAAATAGACATGATCCTTTAACATATAAACCCGGTACTATCGCATATAGAAAAGTCAAATCTAATATGAAAAATAAGCTTACCCCCAAATTCTCTAAAGAGAGAGTAGTACGTAATAGGAAAATTAAAATAAGTAGTGATAAGAAGATTTTGCACAAACAGAACCTTAGGAAACCAAAAACTAAATCTAAGAAACTTTTCCAGGTTGATCCTAATGATCCTAGTAGCAGCTCAGGACATTCAAATAATAAACCTGAATGACAATCCGGGAGTTCTTCCGATTCACCTAGGCACAGCAAAAATTAAAAGCAAATTTCACAATTTCATACATTACTATAATCTTAAACCAATTTCCGTAGAGTTAAAATATTTAGAATTCCATTATAAGACAGTATCTAGTACTATTTTAAATACTTCAAATTCTATGTTTCGTACAGAATTGGAAAATCATAAGAAATTTTATGAATATCAATTAAGCTTAGCAAAGCAAAAATTGAAAAGTTTGATACCGATGGGACGATCTAAACGAGGAATTATTGATGGTTTAGGAACCATAATAAAGAGTATCACCGGTAATTTAGATGCAAATGATGCATTACATTATGAATCAGCTTCAAGAGAGCTTCAAGACAACCAGAAAGGAATTATGATGAATTTAAATGCAGGTATCTCATTGACCGGTGAAGTAATTGAAAATTTCAATAAAACCATTTCAATCCTCAGACATAACCAAAAACGATTGCTTCCCAACTTGAAGGAATCTCTGAAAAATTTAGTCAATTAACTGATAATTTTTATATGTACATTCAGATAAAGAATCTCATGGACCAAATTGGGATCTCTGTCAATATTATCATAGAGTTGATCGATGAAATTGAAAATGCCATTAGTTTTTCAAGGCTTGGAATATTACATCATAGCATCATTAAGTTTTCAGAATTGAATTCAATAATCCCTGAAATTTATTTATTTATTTATTTAAATTAATGTGTCTCGACAGCTATGGCCATTGACACAAGGTTACATTGGGGAAAGACAATATTATATCAATATGGACTTAAATAATTGAGTACAGTTCATATTCTTTGAGAAGTCGTATGGTTGCTTCGATCTGGGCGGTTGAACTCAGTACATCATGCAGGCGCTCTTTGATACCATGTCGTCGGCGTGCATCTCCATAGTGTGGGCACGAAGATATTAGGTGCTTCACAGTCAGACGTACATCAGGGCAGTGTTCACAAATAGGGGGGTCTCCCGAAGACATAAGAAAGCCGTGGGTCAACTTTGTGTGTCCCATTCTAAGTCTTCTCGCCACTATTTTGTCCTGTCTCCTCATATTCAGCTTTATGGGGTTATGCACCATTGGATGGATATCATGCAGTTTTTGATTAGATGCATCCCATTGAGTCTGCCAGGCATGAAGAGCTTCCAACTTGATTTTGTTTTTTAGATCGGTGTGAAGCTGGATATCGGTTACAGGGGAGTCAGAAGTTCGTGCTGAATTGGCTATTGAGTCTGCTTGTTCATTTCCAAGTATACCTACATGGGATGGAATCCACACAATAGTGATCGAGACGTTTCTGTCCTCCATAATATTATGGCACTCTTCCTGAATTCTTTGAACTAATGGGTTAGTGGAGAAAATGTTGGAAATGGACTGTATTGACGACAGCGAATCTGTGAGAATTCCTACCTTGCTGCCAGGTGTTATAGGCGTAAAAAGTGATTTGTATATTGCATACAGCTCACCTGTGTGTATACTGCAGATGGGTGGTATCTTAAATGTTTTTGGAGCTCCTTGGTTATCTACAACTGAACAAGCTACTCTATTGTCGTCTTTAGAGGCATCGGTATATATTTCTTGATCGAAGGCTTCATCATTGATCAGTTCAAGGAAGGAGTTTTTCAGTAGAATTTCAGGAGTCGTTTGCTTGTTATATCTTTGCAAGGCGGTATTTATGGTCATTTGGCGTCTGGTCCATGGGGCTTGATTTGAAGTGAACATAGAGAGAGTCTTCGATAGGTCAAGTGAACCGATATTCTGGAGGACAAGTTGTGGAATAGATAAAAGAGTCCTAGGACGTACTCCACCGGGGTTCTTTGACTCCTTCATGAGGTGTGAAACTGGATGATTCGGGGAAGCAGAGACTTTTGCTGAATATGATAAAAGAATCTGTTGCCGTCGAATATTGAGTGGAATCTCTCGGGCTTCTACGTGGAGGCTTTCTGATGGACTGGAGCGGAAAGCGCCGAGGGCAATGCGTATTGCTGTGTTGGGGACTGTGTTTAGCATTTTGAGGTTGGATTTGCTGGATGTAGTGTAGAGGATACATCCGTAGTCGAGTTTTGGGCGGATAAGAGATCTGTATATTTTCAGCAAAACTTCTTCGTCACATCCCCACTGGTGGTGTGATAATGTTCGAAGAATGTTTAAGGTGTGCAAGCAGCTTCCCTTGACATTCTTAATATGTTGCGTCCATGTGAGGCGTTGGTCGAAAGTCATTCCTAAAAGCTTAAGGCTATCAACTTGTGGCAGAGGTGAACCATTTAATGTTAAAAGAGGCTGGCCTTTGGGGTATCTTCTAGTAAATCGAATAAGCTTGGATTTTGTAGCGGAAAATTGGAATCCTATTCTTTCTGCCCATTCTGTGATATTATTCAGTCCTCCCTGCATAATTTTGCACGTGGTATCAATATTCTTGCCAGAATAGAACAGTAAGATATCATCCGCATATAGAACCAACTTAAGTGGAGCCTCGATGCAAGAACAGATGTCGTTGATAGCCAATAGAAATAAAGTTGTACTCAACACGGAACCCTGGCATATACCATTCTGGGGAAAGAAGGAGACCGATTCTTCGCCGTTTGCAACAACTTTGAAGCTTCTATCTGTAAGGAAATTCTTCAAAAAGAGGTAGATATTTCCGTCCAGGTTGATGTTCTTCAGCTTGGCCATAATGGATTCTCGACTTGTTGTATCAAAAGCGCTTTCGATATCTAGCATGACTGCAATCAAATCTTGTTTATGGGCAAAGGCATAGGCAATTTCAGTCTGGAATAAAACAAGGTTGTCTACTGTACAGCGGTTTTGTCTGAAGGCCGATTGTGCAGGACTTAACAAATTGTTCACCTCGAGAAACCACATCAATCTTCTATTCACCATCTTCTCAAGGAGCCTACAGAGTGTGCAAGTCAAAGAAATAGGTCTGAAAGAGCCTGGCGAGGAGGATACACTGCCGGCTTTTTTGATAGGAATTATGTGAGATTGTCGCCACAGCGTGGGGAATTGGTGGGTTATCCAGATTTGATTATATAATTCTAGTACTTTTGCCAGTGAAGCCGGATGGAGTTGCTTCAGAAATATCATTGGTATATTATCCGGGCCTGCTGCTGAGTTTCTCATCGATGAAAGGGCCAAGTTCATTTCCTGTATTGTGAAGGGCTGGTTGATAGGTGAATGAAAAGCTGAAGTAGTCGTTTGTTCGGAGGTGGATTGGGATGTCTGGTTGAGAGTTTTTCTGTAGTAGTGCTCCCCTAGAATATTTACAATTTCTGTACTATTGGTGATCACTTGATTGTTTTGGTCCAGGATGGCAGGGATTCTTCGAGTAGTATTTCGTCCTTTTATTTGTCGTATCTTAGTCCATACTTGTGTGGGAGGAGTGTTTGGTGTCATAGTTGAAACAAATTCTCTCCATGAATTTCGTTTGCTCTCTTTCAATACTCTTCTAGCACAGGCTTTGCGTTTTTTGAATTCAACTAAATCTGCTAAGTTGCGGGTTCGTCGATATCTATTCAAGGCGGTTTTGCATTCTTTTACTGCCGTTTTGCAGGATTCATTCCACCACGGGACTACTTTCTTGGTTGGGTTAATTATGATCTTTCCAATGTTTTTATCTGCGGATGAGATTATGGTATCGTTGAGTTGGTTTACGGCAATATCGATGTCATTCGAGAAATTTGTACTTATTAATCGCATGTTAATATCTTCTCTAAAATGTTCCCAATTAGCTCTAGATATTCTCCATTTTATGAGATTGTCTGCAGGTTGGTATTTGCTGTCTGTAATTATTATTGGGAAATGGTCACTGTCGTAAAGGCTATCAAGTGTTGACCAATTTAGGAGAGGTGCATTACCAGGGTTACACAAGCTTAGATCTATTGAAGAGAAGGTTCCGGTCGAAATGTTGAAGTGGGTATGTTCCCCAGTATTGAGCACGTTGAGGTCAAGATCATTAATAACTTTTTCCATTATCTTTCCTTTTCCAAATGTGGTTTTTGAGCCCCATATGGTATTAATCCCTGAAATAAAAACTTTATTTTCTCCAGATAACTTAATATTCACTGACGAAAAAGAATATCACAGATTTTATGAATTGATAAAAGTAGATGCATATTTCGTCGAATTCAGAATTGTTTTCATTCTTCATTTTCCAATTGTTCACCCTGAACTTTTTACTCATTACCATTTATTTTCAATCCCAACTATCAACAACACCATTCTTATTCCCAAAAATACCTATCTGACAAGCAATGAAAAATGGTATCAATACGCCTCTTCGCCTTGTGTTGATTTACACTCACTATATTACTGCGAAAACGATAAACTTAATGATGGCTCAGAGGTAGAAGATTGCTTGTTCCAGCTGTTGCATCTCCAAAAATCCATTGGTTCCTGTCAAAATCATCCTGTGGAAACCAACAAGAATGTTATCCAGCAAATTGGCAATGGTAGATTCATCATGATAGCTCCGAGTGGAATAAAAATCCGCACAGTATGTAGAAGAACTGATGTGAGCACATTGAAGGGAAACTTCTTGATAAACGTTCCGAAGGGATGCCACTTCGAAAACTCAGAAGAAAAATTCTACAACGACAAAGAAATCCTGAAAGGAGAACCAATGTATCTTCCCCAAATTGCTGCTGATCTGACTGCATTCAAAATAAAACTTGAAGATTTTTCACTGGATCAAATACACAAACTGAAGAGAAAACAAGAGGAAATTCAGCCCTTAATTGAAAAACAAGAGAGCACCAAATCATTCCACGAAATCTTGATATATATTATTCATTTTCTGTTTTTCATAGTTATCTCCTATTTTGGTTCGAGGAAAATCATGTTATGGCTGAAGTCCCCGGTTCCAGGAAATCAACCAGAGAGTCAAGAATCCCAACCACGAGCAGTTCCATTCTTCACGACGTAAGCACCTTTCTGAGGATGGAGGAGTTATATTCCAGGGCACGATGAACTTCGTTCGAGAGCCATGGAAGTGCTAACTCAGCATCAGCTACTTTCCGCAATCCGAGAAAGCACACCCAGCTTATAAATTGTATTGTATTCATCATTTTTATCAGTCTTGACATACCTACCATTGCAATCTATCTGTACGAAATATATTTTTTCTCCGATCGTGGGAAAAGTGACACTATTTTGACCTGATTTCTATGCGCAAAGCTCAACATTCCAGAACAGTGGGCAGTTGCTAAGCAATTAGAAAATAACAGTGCGGTAATAATTACCGCACTGCTGTAGCGTGCGGTAATGTTACAAATGGATTATTACAATGAAATGAAACAAAGTATGGTTTTCATTTTAATATTGATAAATTTGGTATGAAATAAATAAAAGAAACATCTAATTTATAACGTTATTCTTGAACACAATTAATTGTTGTTAATATTTACATTTATTGTACAGTTTGTACAATTTGTAAATTGTACTGGAGGGCAACGAGAATTTATAGACGTTGAAGCTGCATGGCTAGTTGTTTGGTTTATCTCGTTTCGATCATTTTCATTTGAAGTCGAGGCAGGGGTGTTGAATATTTTATTAGCCACTTCTACTTTATTATTAAGTGATTCGTCAATATATTCTTCCGCCACATGGGAAGACTTCCATCCTCCGTGGCGCTTTAAAGAAAGAATGTCAGCTCCAGCATCTACCAAATGTGTTGCCGATGATCTTCGGAAACAATGTCCTGTATATTCTGTCGGATTTGGCAACTGTAAATAACTTGCAACAATTTGCGGCATTTTTCCAAATTGATTAATTCCAATGACTGTCTTCCATCCTTTTCCCTTGTTGAATTTAAAAAAAAATCTAGGATTTTCAAAATCATTAGGCCTGAATGATACGTACTTTCTATAAACATTTAAATAGGTTTCGTTGATGATGAATGATCTAGGTCTATTTGTTTTTGTTTCTGGTATTTTTACCAGTATTTTTGAACCGAAATCTTCTATATCCTGAACTTTTATTCGGACAAGCTCATCTCGTCGACAGGCTCCTGCTATTCCAAATATCAGAGCCACCTAAAAATTAATCGAACATTGTATATTTCGTATTTCATTTAATTTAAGTAATACTATTTAATCTTTATCTACTTACTTTCGTCGATAAAAATATGTCATCTGAGGCCTCTAAAATGAATTTCTGAACTTGTTCCTGGGTTAAAATTTTAGATTTTTTCGGTTTGTATCCTATAGCTTGACGTTTCAAAAATGCTCTCAGTTTATGGTACTGGGCAATATTAATATTATTTTTAATAGACAAAGTTGATCGAAGCATGGAATAATGTGCCCACAACGTCGAAGATTTCATTGTTTTAGCCAATTCAGCAACATACGCCATCAGTACATTCTCAGAAAAGGATACACTGTTGTTTTTTCTGCAAAAATCCATGAAGCGTTGGTACGCAAGTTCATACTTCTCTCTGGATTTCGCCGGAAGTAAATCAAGTGAAGCCGCGTTCGCTGCTTCTACAAGTTCAGGAGGCGTGCAAGGTAACGAATAATCACCATCAGTGTCCATGTTTACTACTGTTTTTTTAATTTCTTATAAAATACAACGAATCGAACAAAATCGGCTTGAAAATTATTTTACTTCTGTCATAACAAAGTAATTTCCATAGTTACCACTTCTATATTTAAATATGAACATAGAGAAACCTATTTAAACTTACTTGATTACATCTTGAATGAAATATTTTTTAATAATTTTTTCAAATATAAATCGACGATCGGAGAAAAAATAGTATGTATAATTCGTGGGAAAAGCATATTCCCAAACTCCTGTGTTACCAGACTCGTCGCTACGCTCCTCGTCTGGTAATTATCACAGTCGTTTGGGAATATTATGCTTTTCCCACTAATTATACAATATACTAATTAAAAACGCTTTTCCTGCCTTGATAATTATAACTCGAGCAATGCCCAAATTCTCCCGGTTTTTGTGTTCAGTGCTTCACATTGCATCATAATAAACTCGAATAAAGTAGTTTTTACAAAAGGACATGAACGTGTACTTATGTCTACTTCTTCGTTTTGAGGTTTACTATAAGAATCTTTTTATGTTTATTTTCATACAAACATGTTTAAAAGATTCTCATTCACTACTGCAATATTTTTATGGTTTGTTTCATTATAGAAGAATTTTTTATGTTTATGTATATTTTGTTCCTTGTTATTTTTTATTCTCTAGATTTACGTTTTTTTATTTGTTTCAATTGAACATGACCAAAAATATGAGTTTCCTTTCAAAAACCAAAAAGTATTTCCTGACGCGGATCCGCGTCAATCAGCGCACACACAGTATTAGTCTTCGAACCCAGGCGCTGATGACGCGGATCCGCGTTACCAAACCTGCAATATCCGTAGGGACCTGAAATCATCAAATAATTATATTTTCGCCACAATACAACCAAAATGAATGCATTTGATAAAAAAAATTTTCAGGAATTGGCTATGGGTAGGGACTCATGGCTAGCAGTGAACGTGTTAAGAGCACTCTCCTAGGTATTGCCTAGTAGAGTGAGAGAGTCAGTTATGGGAACATTGGTGTATAGATTTACGATATCGAACGATGCAAGTATATACTTACCATTTTGTTCCAACTTTGTGGACCCGATAGTGTGGACTAGTTCAATTGAATTTTTTATTGATAGGGGTGAGACATAACCTATTTGTCTGGTTATAATTTCATTGATGAATCTAGAGATTTTATGTGTGGGTGAACCGAAGGCTGAGGTTATTGGCCTGATACTCTTATCTGCTTTGTGCAATTTGATTAGACTGTAAAGGGCTGGAAGTTGAGGATTTTTCTCTTTCAAGCTGTGGACATTGAGATTAGGGTTGAACTTCTGGAGAACAGGTAATGTATTCTAGAGTGTTTTATTTAATTTAAGGACGTATTTTGGGAGTGGATTACTATTGACTATGAGAATATTGTTGTCTTGGAAAAATTTGAGTGTTTTTTCTATATATAAGGGTGTTGGGAGGATAACTAACCCCGCATTCTTATCTGCTTTGGTGATAGTAAGATTGTTAGTTTTAACTTTGTGTTCGATAGATTTGAATGTATCTTTGAGTTGTTTATTGGTGAGATCAGGTAGTTTATAGTTACACGTGCTCACCTGTTTTTCACTTTTCTCTAGCAAGTCCTTTATGTCTCCACACATGGTGTTATATTGAGGGTGTCTTTTAAGCTGCAGTTCCAGGTCAATGGCTAATGTATGTATGTTCATCTTCTGTGGAGCGGGGGCAAATTTATGTCCTAGGTTAAGCATTGATATTTCTTCCGTCGTGAAGAAATTTTTAATAGCCGTATTATCAGTTCGTGCGGCGAGGTGTCATATGCTTTCGCGTAGTCTAACCATGATGTGTGTAGGTCGCGCTTGTAGTATCTGGCGTCTAGACATACGCTCTTGTCTATGAGCAAGTTGTCTCTGCATCCTTGCACTCCTTTCTTTGCTCCCCTCTGTTCGTATATATTGTCCCACACTGGTCCAATAACCCTCAGAATTTGATGTTGAATTACACTTGTAAGGATCTTATACAGTGTATTGAGGCAAGTGATTGGGCGGTAGTTCTTGGGATGACCTAAATCACCTGATTTTGGTATCAGCACTGTTCTACCCTCTACCAACCATGACGGAATGGGCTCACGGCGAGTCAGCACCCCGCTGAATAATCTTGCCAGGTGTTGATGTGTAGCTGGAAATTTCTTCCACCAGTAGTTTTGAATACCGTCCCGTCCAGGTGCTGTGAAATCACGCTTGTTCTTAAGGGCTTGTCTAATATCTTCGGTTGATATTTCACAAAGTTCATCGTATTGCTGTTGGTTTTGATCACACATTTGGTGGAATCTGAGGAGTGCTGGAGTATCCCTGAATTCTGCTTGTTGCTCATACAGGCTTTTCCAAAATTCTTCGACCTCTTGAGGTCACCATCACCTCAAGAGGTCGAAGAATTTTGGTTCTGTGCCTTTTGTTGTGGGGACTGAAATAATTTAGATGGTTCTGCGGTGAAGGTGTTGTTATCTTCAATCCAGTTTTGCCTTTTTATCAGTTTCTTTCGCGCTGCAGCAAGTGATCTTATTCTATCTACAGCTTTCTGCTTCAGTAGATGGACTGTGGGCAAGTCTACTGTACGATGTATGGAACGAAGCTCCTCGATCATGTCCTTCATTTTCTTGCTTGATTTAATTTTGCCTTTCAGAACATCCATGATACATTGGTACCAAGATGCCTGCTGTCTCATTGATTTTATTTTGATGTCGAGCCGACTGAGTCTTAACCTATGCTCATCATTATTCATAGCTGTACTTTTCGGTGGACATAGAAGTGAAGAGGCCGCTCTCACTGCAGCCACCACATCTTCTAGTGAACAGGTCTCGTTAAGATGATCTTGAATTATTTTATCCAATACGGCTAGATCTTCAGCCTTATGTCTTGTTTCTATTCGGGTGGCCTTGACAAGTGGGTTTCTAACCATTTCATTATTTTTTTTTTCACACGTCCGTGTGAGGGAAAAACCCTTTATGGGCACCGAGAGGGTCCGCACTCGCGGTAGTGTGAGAATCCAAGATCTTGTTTGGTTACTCACTAAAAACCCCTCACACTTAAATGAAGGAATTCTTCATCCTGCCCTCGTAGCGTCCCTTAACAAAAGAGATGAGCTGCAAGTGGCTTCTAGAGCTCATGGGACCTGATTATATAAAGTGACCCGAGCAACACTGCTTTCTGCATTCTGTGCGCCAATACCTCGGCCAGTGATCTACAGGCCGGAATAATCTTCAATTCATCCACGTAGTTGGCTCTCATTCCACCGAGACATCCTATGATTAGTACGATCATCCTTACTTTATGACCTGGGTATAAAGTTCCAAGCTCGAACATAAGATCATTATTATTATTATTATTATTGTGGCTGCAGTGAGAGCAGCCGCTTCCCTTCTATGTCCACCGAAAAGTACAGCTACGAAGGAGGATAAGCATAAGCTAAGACTCAGGCGGCCTGACACCAAAATAAAATCAATCAGGCAGCAGGCATCTTGGTACCAATATATCATAGATGTTCTGAAAGGCAAGATTGAGTCAAGCAAGACAATGAAGGATATGATTGAGGAGCTTCGTTCCATACATCATAGAGTAGACTTGCCCAGAGTCCATTTACTGAAGCAGAAAGCTGTAGATGAAATAAGATCACTTGCAGCAGCGCGAGAGAAACTGATAAAAAGGCAAAAATGGATTAAAGATAACAACACCTTCAACGCAGAACCATCGAATTTATTTCAGTCCCAACAACACATGACACAGAAACCACCATCACCTCCAGAGGTCGAAGAATTTTGGAAGAGCATATATGAACAACGAGCAGAAACCAGGGATACTCCAGCACTTCTCAGATTCCAGCAGATGTGTGATCAAAACCAACAGCAAAACGATGAACTTTCTGAAATATCAACCGAAGATATTAGACAAGCCCTTAAGAACAAGCGTGATTTCACAGCACCTGGACTGGACGGTATTCAAAACTACTGGTGAAAGAGATTTTCAGCTACACATCAACACCTGGCAAGATTATTCAGCGGGATGCTGACTCGCCGTGAGCCTATTCCGTCATGGTTGGTAGAGGGTAGAACAGTGCTGATACCAAAATCAGGTGATTTAGGGCAACCCAAGAACTACCGCCCAATCACTTGCCTCAATACACTGTATAAGATCCTCACAAGTGTAATTCAACATCAAATTCTGAGGGTTATTGGACCAGTGTGGGACAGTATATACGAACAGAGGGGAGCAAAGAAAGGAGTGCAAGGATGCAAAGAAAACTTGCTCATAGACAAGAGCGTATGTCTAGACGCCAGATACTACAAGCGCGACCTACACACATCATGGTTAGACTACGCGAAAGCATATGACACCTCGCCGCACGAACTGATAATACGGCTATTAAAACTGCTGAAAGTTCACCCTAACATCATCCACGCGATAGAAAACATCAAAGCGCTGTGGAAAACGAGGTTTGCCATCCGAACAGGGGGTCGAACCGTGTATACGGGATGGGTGAGATACAGGAGAGGAGTTTTTCAGGGATATTCGCTAAGCCCGTTGTTATTCTGCATAACACTCATACCACTAACAATTGATTTGAGGGAGAGCAAGATAGGATACAAGGCCGGACCACCAGGCAGAAGGAACCACCTTGTACAGGGTGGGGCAGAAGAACCTATCCGATTTCAAATCCCTTTTTCTCAGAAGAGAGAGCAGGTAGAGTAGTGGGATAAAAACCGTTAGAAAGCTGGTTTTATGCCATTTGTCAGTAGTCAACATGCCTTGGTCTGGTGAACATCGTGCTTTTGTTATTGAGCGGTTTATCGAATGCGGCGGTTCGATAATTGCTACACAACGTGCTTTTCGAATTCATTTCGGACTCGGGCGTCATGATCCTGTTCCACATCACGCTACGATTAAAGTGTGGGTGTCAAATTTTAGACAGACGAGTTCAGCATTGAAAAAGAAGTCGCCTGGACGTCCCAGGACAGCAACAGGACCTGAAAACGTGGCCAATGTGAGAGCCGCGATTGAACGTTCCCCGCGTCGTTCGGCGCGAAAACATTCGCTCGCTTTGGGGATTTCCAACCGCAGTATTCGGCGAATTTTGCACCGGGACCTCAAAATGCATCCCTACAAAATGGTTGTTGCACAGAAATTAAGTGAAAGGGATTTTGAAACCCGTACGAACCTGTGTCGCGATCTCCGAGAACTGCCAAACGACGATGTTGTGCTCTTCACGGACGAAGCCCATTTTCCTTTGGAGTTACCTCAAATCGAAGGTTTACCAGCATCGACCAAGGACCTTTCTTGCTTTACGAAGGGAAATTGCTCGGGCAATTGAAGAAATTCCTGTGGAAATGACGGTGAAAGTCATGGAAAGCTACCGCGAGCGCCTAAATAAGTGTATCCGCTCCCAAGGACGACATTTGAGTGATGTGCTTTTCAAAACTTAAATTTAAAAATGGCATAAAATTTGCGATATGTTAATAAAAAAATTTTTTTGACAAGCTGAGTGGTTTTAATTTTATAACGTTTTGAAATCGGATAGGTTTTTCTGCCCCACCCTGTACATGGACGACTTGAAGCTCTACGCGCCCTCCGAGTCCGCACTACGGCAACTACTGAATATCGTTTCAGACTACACCTCAGCAATGGGAATGTCGTTCGGTTTGGACAAGTGTGCCGTTTTTCATCTGCGCAGGGGAAAAGCTGAAGACGCAGAAGAAGATATTCGACTGGAAGATGGAATGACTATTCGACACCTCGAAGGCGAAGAAACGTATGAGTTTCTTGGGATGAAACAGAGGGGTGGACTGGAGACAACCCAGATAAAGGATGCCTCAACAGCCAGCTACAAAAAGAAGCTGAGAGACATTTGGAAATCGCAGCTGTCGGGAAAGAACAAAGTTTCTGCTACAAATATGCTAGCCATCCCGATTCTCACCTACTCTTTCGGGGTGGTGAACTGGACGGTGAACGAACACCTCGATCTTGATAGGTCAACAAGGAAATGAATCGTAGCCTTCATCCCAACAGTTCAATACAGAGTATATACCTTCCCAGAAGCCAGGGGTGTAGAGGATTGCAATGTTTGGAATATCAACACTAACAACAAATATTGGAAATGGCAGTAAGGATTCTAAGGAGTGAAGATCCGCTCCTGAAGTTTGTCGCTCAGCATGAAATTGCGAACCATGGATTCTTCCTTTTCCGAGATGCACAAAGGGCCGTGGAGAAGCTCAGCATAACCGGCGTATCGATCAATCCTGAGCTCGCTGGAACACCGATCACTCAGGCGGAACAAAGTAGCCTAGCGAGACTGATCCGAAAGTCTCAGGCAGATAAATTACTCGAACATCATATGAGTAAAAGCTTGCACTCCATATATTTCAGGAGTTTAAAAGACCAGGACCTGTCTGAGGTATTGCCTTTCGCCTTTCTGAAGTCCGCTAGCCTCAAGTCAGAGACGGAGGGATTTGTGATGGCGTGTCGAGATGGAGTACTGAATACGAGATGGTATAAAAAGAAGATCATGAAAATGGACACCCCAACAACTTGCAGGGCTTGCCATAGGCAACAAGAAACGATTATGCACATATTTTCCGCCTGCAGAGTAACCAAACAAGACCTTGGATTCTTACACTACCGAGAGTGCGGACCCTCTCGGTGCCCATAGAGGGTTTTCCCTTCATAGGGACGTTAGAAAAAAAAATAATAATATAATCCTCTTTTCTGGCACCTCCAAGGTGAAATAGAGGTAAGAACTCAACGGTCACACTCCAACTAGGACCGCAAGGCTTTTCTCCAGCCGCTTCTTCCAAGAAAGATAGCTCAACGGAGGCCTGGCAGTAGGTAAAATGCAAACCATTTTCAAAATGAAATGAGGCGAAGTATAAACTTGAAAAGCAGGCGGATTCCTGGTGATCCCCAGGGCACGTCCAATGTTGGCGGTGGACGTGACAGCGAGCAAGCCGACCGTGGTGAGCTGAACAGGCGGGCCACTACGCGCCGGAACCACAGAGTTGGTGATGGTAGAGTATCTACAGCCGAACCTGAAATGAACAGAAGCATTAATCTCGAAGAAAATCAAGAATCTTCGCCGTTTCGACCTGTTGCACAACAACAAGTTGCGCCCAGATGAAACGAACCAACGCGTCGAATGCACTGGACTAATGAAATGAATAGAGCAATAATGAAAGCGTACTATACAGCAACGAACCTAGAAACGGACCGCACCTTCTATCGACGACGAATGCGGGAAGAATTCCTGAAAGTCTTTCCGCAACTTGATCAGCTCTCCGAACAGAGAATATCAGACCAACAAAGAGCCATAATACGAAGAAACCTTCTGTCGAACCCAATATTAGATGAAATCAAAGATCATATCCGTTACCAAACTGGGGTGATCCAGTCCCCGTTAACGCACATACGAAACGATGATCTGCCAGAAGTTCAAGACGAACAACCTGAAGAGTTCGACGAAGATATGGCGAATTGTATTGAGACGCTTCTTATAGAATATCGCGGATCGGATCCATGCTTGCGACCGCCACTAACTAAAATTCAATACAGAACAAACACTAATACACTCATCGAAACATCCAATAATATAATCCGAACGAAACTAAGCCCCAATACCGACATGGAGGAAATTCACCTCATAATATATTGTGCAGCTAGAGCCGTACTAGCGAAAAATCAGAAGAACCTAGCCAGCTCCGAACATAGAAGACCAAAGAATAAACCGAAATGGGAGATGAGATTAGAACAAAAAATAGAAAAAACGCGAAAAATTATTGCAGCAATAGAACAGCTGAAAATGGGCAATAAAACAAGAAAGATAATGAGAAAAATTCCAAAAAAAATGAACGAGATCCTGAACCAGAGCTCAGCTGACTCCTACCATCACTTAGTACTCGACTATCTGGATACGATGAAACAACATCTAGCTGTCTATACACATAGATTGAGATCATATAAAGAAAGCAATGAGAGAAAAAAACAGAATGCCCTATTCAAGGATAATGAAAAGAAATTCAACCGAAAACATATTGAGAAACAGTACGAGAAAGAAAATGCTTCCCTACCAATGCAAAAATTTGAGGAATTCTGGGAGGGGGTATGGTCGACAGAATCGAAACATAAACAGGATGCCCCATGGATAGTCCAAGAGGAGCTTAGAATGGCAGGAACTGATGAAATGCCAAACATGCAAATAACACTTGACGATCTCAATAGGGTTGTAAATAGACTTCCGAATTGGAAGGCTGCAGGTAGAGATAAAGTCCACAACTTCTGGATAAAGAAACTCTCGGCTACACATCCATACATTTGCGAGGAATTCAAGAATATACTCCGACAGCCATCTAGGTGTCCCAGGTTTTTCACACAAGGGATAACTTATCTACTGCCAAAAAGTGAGGACAAACAAGATCCGGCTCAATACCGCCCAATAACGTGTCTCCCAACGCTGTTCAAAATTCTCACAGCTCTCATAACAGAAAAAATCAACAACCACCTAGAAGAAAATAAACTCATGACAGAAGAGCTTATTGTGGACGGAGTCGTACTTGAACAAATAAGAAAATCAAACAGGAACGCTCATATGGCCTATGTCGACTATAAGAAGGCTTTCGATTCCGTGCCCCATTCATGGTTGATACACGTACTTAAAATGCATAAAGTGAATCCAGATCCCATAAATTTCTTAGAAACAACGATGAGACAATGGTCTACAGTACTTACCTTAAACACTGATGGAGAGACAATAAAAAGTAAAGAAATTTTCATCAGGAGGGGAATATTTCAGGGGGACCCCCTGAGTGGACCTTGGTTCTGTGTGGCCTTGAACCCATTGTCTAGTACCATAAATAGGATGGGGCACGGAATAAAAATCAAAAGTGAACAAAACAGCATCAATCTCACCTGTTTTTCATGGACGATCTCGAACTCTACACTAGCTCTAGAAAACACTTAGAGAATATCCTGGGACAAGTACACAAAATGAGTTCGGACATTGGTATGGGATTCGGCCTCAACAAGTGCCAAACCGTGACTGTACATAAAGGCAAGCTACAGCATTCAGAACCCTTACAAATCACTCCTAGCATTCGGATGGAAGCTCTGTCGGACGAACCTTATAAATACTTGGGTATCCTTCAAAAAAAAAATCGACCATACTTCAGTCAAAGACCAGCTACGAATGGAGTTCGATAGGAGACTGAAAATCGTCCTGAAGACGAAACTCAACTCGAAGAATATAACCAAGGCCATCAATACATACATGATCCCAGCTTTTTTACTCCTTTGGGATTATAAAATGGTCGCAAACGGATCTTGAAAATCTCAACAGAAGAATGAGGACAGCACTCACCAGGGCCAGGATGCACCACCCCAAATCAAGCTGTGAACGGGTTAATATTCCTAGAAGTTTTGGTGGGTGAGGCATAGTCGACATCGAGAATCTACATAGTGAGAAACTGATAAACATGCGGAGGTACTTTTACTCGAAAGAAGATTATTACAGAACACGATTATCCAAGCAGACAACAAATTCACGCCACTGGATCTGAAAAACCGGAGTGGACATACAACTACGAGTATATGTAGGCGAGAGAAACTCCTTAATGACTGGAAATCGAAGCAGCTGCATGGTAGATACTGCAGAGCCATAGACGGTCCTCAAGTGGACAGACATGCTTCCTTCAAATGGCTGACACCTAAACCCGGAAACAGAAGGAGCCCTGATAGCTATACAAGATCAAGTTCTCAGAACGAGGAATTATAGTAAACTAGCTGGCCCGGCGAACTTTGTTTCGCCTAAATGATACCTATACCATAGCCATCTTGATCTTAAGAAGGCCGTGCCTATACTTACTGTGGATTTCACAAATCGTAATCACCAGTGATCGGAGATCAACGGCTTGGTTAGATTTCTGAACTGTCAAATCGAGTTGATTCTAGATCAAGCTCCGATTACCGGTGATATGCTTTGTGAAACCCCCGTTTAAGTTGTATAATCTTACCATTGCTATTTTTTCAAGCAGGAGATAAATAAGGCATAATAAAAATTCTGTCAAAAGTCATCTGTCTACTGACAAATGTCATCGGTCAAATGTCATCTGTCAAATGTCATCTGTCAAATGTCATCTGTCAAACGTCATCTGTCGAACGTTATCTGTCAAATGTCATCTGTCAAACGTCATTTGCCAAATGTCATCTGTCAAACGTCATCTGCCAAATGTCATCTGTCGAATATCTTCTGTCAAATGTCATCTGTCAACCGTCATCTGTCAACCGTCATCTGTCAACCGTCATCTGTCAACTGTCATCTGTCAACTGTCATCTGTCAACTGTCATCTTTTCCACGGATATGAGCTGTCACACAAAACAGAAATACAAAAATAATATTTCAATTACTAATTATGGGCAATTTTGAATTCAGTTATTTCCGCAAATATCACCCAAACATAAATCGAAAACATTTCAGAAATATAGAGAAAAGATGAAAATGGACAACTCACGATTGATGCTGATCGTCACATTTACTTTACATTCCGGTGAAAATTCACTGTTCCACCAACTTGAGATTTTTACCCGCTTTCGATCTGATAATAGCCTTCCATGTTATTATAAGTCCTATGCAAATTACACAATAATTGTATACATCGCCATTCATACTCTAGTCTATACCATTTCTGAATTTCCTACCCTTCAAGAAAATGAAATGCACCGTTGCCAGACTACTTCATGGCTTATATCTTCACAACGTTCTATTTTATTACATTTCTATTGAATACCGTGAAACTTCGTTACGAACGCGCCTATATTAATCCCCATTGAATATTCTTATACCGTTAGTAAGACCACAGAATACCTAACTACACAGAAGCGTCATTCCGCCTTCCCGCCAAAACTTTATTTGATGACGCTTGTGCCATGCTAGGTAGTACATGTCAACGTGAAATTTAAACTTCCCATAGAATCATAAATATTAGTATAGAATTATGTGGCTGGACCGCTCAAAAGTGACATGTGTACCTAGTGTGTACCACCTAACAGAGAATGAAGGTCACGGAAATTTGCCCCTTGAAGATCAAAGTGCCGACGCTAAGTGACGCTTCTGTGTGGTTAAGTATTCTGTGGTAAGACCTACTGCACTTTTAACTATTCACTCGACATGCGATTCTGTGGAAGAAAAACTAACCTCCTTTGTCCAAATGTCAAAACCTATATAAGTACTCTATGATTGCTCGATTGGTGGTAACACATAATTCTATGGGTGGTAAGAAAAAGGAAGGCTTTTTTTCTTTTCTGTAGGATTTTTTTGGGAATATTTTGTTATATAAACCTTGCCCTAACAATAATGAACACAACAAAAAAAGAATTGTCCAATTTGGTGCGATCGTTTGAACAATATGGCATTTCGAAGTTTTGAACCAACCGTAGATCGCCTTTTATTAATATAGATATATTTTGAAGGAGGACGTACAGAATGACCAATGCCGACTGTGCGGGCAGAAAACGGACAACATTGACCACATAACATCAGGGTGCAGTAAACTGGCAAAAACCAAATACACCGAAAGACATAATTTGGTTGGCAAAATAGTCTATTTAGAACTCCTAAAGACGTGCAATACAATCACGATCAGACACCGCATTACCTCTACGAACCCAATCCTGTTGAAGAAAATGCAAGGTTTAAAATTTACTGGGACAAAACTATACTCACCAACAGAACTGTACAGCACAACAGACCGGATATAACACTAATAGACAAATTACAGAGAAAAACTTACCTCGTAGATGTAGCGATCCCCAACAACCACAATCTCCATCAGAAGTATGAAGAGAAAATCCACAAATACGGAACACTGGCACAAGAAGTTCGACAGATTTGGGACATGGATAGTGTGGAGATCGTACCACTGATCATCTCCAGCGTCGGCATTATCCCTAAAGCACTGAAAATGAACATTCCCGAAGATACTTACGTAAGAATGCAAAAGGCTGTCATTCTACAGACAACAAATATTGTGCGGTCCGTGATAGGATGAAGTTCCAGGTTACCTCACTTGATCTCCTGTAGATCCGTGACACACCTGAAAGTAAAATAGAACCTCGATGAAGGAGAGGAAGCAAAAAAAAAAATGTTTCCCCCCAGGGGGCCTATTGATAGGTACGGGTGTGGCAAGCCTGGGGCCCCAGCCGGTTACCTTTCCTAAAAAGGCGTGTTGCCCCTACGACACAGGGGCAAATATGAGGATTTATGTCGAAGGCGATAGCCTCGGAAACCTCGTTGGTCAGTCGAGGTAAAACAGACCCTATGGAAAGTCGCGGTGCTGGGCAGACCATAGTAGAGCTTCAGCAACCCGAGGCCAGTGGTGGAAATGGCAGCGCCACCCCTCGTAAAGTTACTGCTAATAAAGAGATGAACCAGATGACGGGGATTAGTCCTCGGTTTTTGGTCATCAAGAGAAAGGATGGGGCTGACTTTTACAGTGTAAGCCCTTTCTAAATTTCGAAAAATTTATATGACATTGCTGGAGAAGTTAAAGAAGCGAGAAAAATAAAGGAAGGAATTCTGGTAGAAACCGTATCGAGGAAACAATCAATAATGCTATTGGCTATGAAAAAGTTTGGCGACTTCGATGTAGAAGTATTTGCTCACTCACAGTTAAATCAGTGCAAAGGAGTTATATACTGTAGAGACTTATTGAACTGCACAGTTGAAAAAATCAAGCAGGAATTGGAAACAAAAGGGGTCATAGATGTAAGAAGATTAAAAACTAAAAGAAATGGACTAGTAATGGACACACCAGGACACATACTTACCTTCAATTCACAGAATCTACCGAACAAAATAGATGTTGCAATTCACAAGAGACTGGAAGTGAGGCCATACATACCATCACCAATGAAGTGTTTCAGATGTCAGAAATTTGGTCATGTGGCTTTAAAATGTCCCAATAATGAAATCTGCATTTGTGGACATCCAAAACACCCAGATCTCGATTGCATACAACCGAATTGTGGCGGAGAACATCTGAGCACGGATAGGAAATGTCCAACGTATATTTTAGAAAAATCAGTAGAGGAAATAAGAACACTGGAAAAAATCTCATTCACAGAAGCTAGGAAAAAGGCAATGGTAAAAACATCAACCCAAGGAGTGACTTACTCTGAAATGATACAAACTAAATTCGTTAAAGAAAACGAACTGATATCGAAAATCCTCCCAGAATTGACGAACACGATAGAATCCATAGTCAAACGATGTATGTTACATCCAAGAGATGATCCACAGAGTATAACCAATGCGAAAAATACTGCCATTCCTTCGTCAAGTATGCAGAGAACTAACTCTATCTCAGAAGGTATTATGCAACCACCTAGATTGAAATTAGATTTGACTAAGAGATACAGTAAAAGAAAAGGTGATCAGAGATCTCCCCCTACTGACGATGCGGAAGAATCAGACGCAAGTCAGAGTTCACAAAAATCGAAAAGAATTCCGAAAAAAACTGAAAGTTTACCTGCAGGAAAACAAAAAATCAATCAGTCAACATGATAAGAATCTGCCTAAGTTGACTTCAAACACAATTACTCTCATTATTATTGTTATTTTATTTTCATCTATTCATCATATTCCCTTTTTACATATTTATTTATTATAGACTAGCTGGCCCGGCGAACTTTGTTTCGCCTAAATAATACCTATTACCTATACCATAGCCATCTTTATCTTAAGAAGGCCGTGCCTATACTTACAGTAGATTTCACAACGCAATCACCAGTGATCGAAGATCAACGGCTTGGTTAGATTTCTGAACTGTCAAATCGAGTATTCTAGATCAAGCTCCGATCACCGGTGATATGCTTTGTGAAACCCCCGTTAAAGTTGTATAAACTTACCATTGCTATTTTTTCAAGCAGGAGATGAATTAGGCATAATAAAAGTTCTGTCAAATGTCATCTGTCAACTGTCATCTGTCAACTGTCATCTGTCAAACGTCATCTGTCAAACGTCATCTGTCAAACGTCATCTGTCAAATGTCATCTGTCCAACGTCATCTGTCAAACGTCATCTGTCAAACGTCATCTGTAAAATGTCATCTGTCAAACGTCATCTGTCAAATGTCATCTGTCATCTGTCAAATGTCAAATGTCAAATGTCATCTCTTAAACGTCATCTGTCAAATGTCATCTGTCAAATTCAGTTATTTTCGCAAATATATTTATTACCCAAACATAAATCAAAAACATTTCAAAAATATAGAGAAAAGATGAAAATTGACAATTCACGATTGATGCTGATCGTCACAATCCGATTTACTTTACATTCCGGTAAAAATTCACTGTTCCACCAACTTGATCTGATAATAGCCTTCCATGTTATTATAAGTTCTATGCAAATTACACAATAATTGTATACATCGCCATTCATACTCTAGTCTAGTCTACCATTTCTGAATTTCCTACCCTTCAAGAAAATGAAATCCACCGTTGCCAGACAACTTCATGGCTTATAACTTCACAACGTTCTATTTTATCGAAAATAGCGAGTCCATTTCTCTCGTTCTATTTTATTATTGCATTTCTATTGAATACCGTGAAACTTCGTTCTACCATAGAATATTCTTATACCGTTGTTAGGTATTCTGTGGTAAGACCTACTGCACTTTTAACTATTCACTTGACATGCGATTCTGTGGAAGAAAATCTAACCTCCTTTGTCCAAATGTCAATATGGCATTTCGAAGTTTTGAACCAACCATAGATCGCCTTTTATTAATATAGACTAAAAAAGAAAAGGGCTATTTTTAGGGTTTTTCCAGCAATAATTCTAATTTTTCTCGCCGTAAAAACCATTCTTGAACTCCAACGAACATTTTAAAAAAAGATTTGGCCAAATTGGTCGAGGCGTTGTTGAGTTATGCGCTTACAACACATTTTGCGATTCATTTTTATATTATAGATTAATTCACATAATGTGTTCATTCTGTATTGACAGATTTCCCATGAATATTTATATTATTTACATATATTTATTTATTTATTTACACATATTTATTTATATATTTTTATTTATTGACATGTCTATCATGTTGTTTAGTCTTTATTCCTCCTTTTATTCGTTTTTCTTATGACAAACATAACATATAATATCCTCCAGTGGAACTGTAACGGACTAAAATTTCACTGCGCTGATATGAGACAACTGATAGTAGAGAATGACCCATTCTGTATTTGTGTTCAAGAAACTCACCTCAAGCCCCTTGAAGAATTTCATTTGAAAGGTTATCATTGTTTCAGTAAGGAAAGCCCTTATGAAAACAGAGCCAGAGGTGGTGTGGCCATATATATAAAAGACAATTTTTCCACAACGGATATAAACATTATTACAAAATTACAAGTGAAGGCCATCTCAATCCTTCACCCTATAAAAGTCACTCTGTGTAATATATACCTTCCAGACTTCACTTGGTCTAAGACCGATTTAGATGATCTGATCAAACAACTGCCAAAACCATTCATGTTAATTGGAGACTTCAATGCACAAAATGAAATATGGGGATCTTCGAATACAGATCGAAGAGGACAAATAATTGAAGAATTACTGGAAGAATACGGACTCATCACTCTGAATACGGGAACAGGCACATACCTAAATAGCAGGTCTAGAACGTTCTCCGCTATCGATCTCACTATTACCAACCCTTCACTGGGTGCATCTTGAAGGGTCCTAGAGGATGCACTCTTTTCAGATCACCACCCAATATTAATAGAATGCCTTGGCAATTGTCGAAATGAGGGGAAAAGCACGAAATGGAACCTTGAGAAGGCTGACTGGGCATCCAGAACTGATGCTACCTTTAATGAAATACCCACTGAAGACGTTAATGAGAGCGTAAATCCTATAAAGAATAAGATAATTTCTGCAGCTGAGAGATTCATTCCAATAAAATCGAATTCGTCAAGAAAACAGGTTCCATGTTGGAGCAATGACGTGGCAGTGGCAATCAAGGCAAAGAAGAAAGCTCTCACGATGTTCAAGAGAAACCCAACAACGAACAATATGATAGAATTCAAAAGGAAGAGAGCCAAAGCAAGACAGATCATTCTGAACGCCAAAAAATCAACCTGGCACACTTATGTGGAATCACTGAATCCCCAGACACCAATGGTGGATATATGGAAAAGAGTGCATAAAATATCGGGAAGAAATCACCCGTTGGTCTCTGCGGCAGTTGTCAAAGATGATAGGATATATGCAGAAGACAAGTCTATAGCGAAAATATTAGGTGAACACGTCCAATCAATAAGTAGCTCCGAGAACTATACACTTCAGTTTCTGGCAACGAAAGAAAAGGCCGAAAGATATCTCAATTTCGATGAACTTGAGCTATCTGTATATAATGAAGATTTTAGTATGGAAGAGATGGAAAACGCACTTCGAGGTTGTAAGACTTCAGCTCCGGGGCCCGATAGCATTCCATACGAATTTATAAAACAACTGGCAACATCTGAAAAAGAAAAATTATTGAATACTTTCAATCGCATCTGGCATGAATGAACTTACTCGAATTCATGAAAAGAAGCATTGCTGATTCCTATCCCTAAACCTGGAAAAGACTCGTGTGATGTACCCAGCTAGGGTAGGTTCGACCAATCGTTATGCAGTTAAGGATGGTGAAGAATAATACCAGGCAGACTCATCAAAGGGGTTTAATTCACTGAATTTACATTGAATAAAATATGTTTACTACAGATTCTCGCTGTTGACTAACAAGCGGTTAATACGTATACACTTCTGAATGAATCACTCTGAATCAATTTGAATGACTCTCCCTAGCCAATTGTTATATATATTTTATAATTGTTTACTTGTTTTAATAACATTATATTTGATAACATAACTGGCAATGATGAGACCTAGAGCTCTGGCTTCACGTGCCGCTTAAGGTCTTGAAGGGAGGTCGCACTAATCTTATTATATCACGTATGAAATATACAGTGTGTTCAACATACTACACTCGAAATGTGCCGAGAATTACAGACCCATATCTCTCACCTGTTGTATGAGTAAGGTTACGGAGAAGATGATCAATGCACGCCTAGTATGGTACCTGGAAAAAAACGAACTTATAAACCGAGTTCAAATGGGTTTTCGAAAACACAGGTCAACAATAGACAATTTGATCATGCTGGAGGATGCCATTCAGAAGAGTTTTGTGAAAAGAGAACATCTCACTGCCATCTTCTTCGATATAGAGTGTGCCTATGACCTTACTTGGAGATACGGTATTTTGAAAACGCTTTCTGAATGGGGCATGAGAGGTAGACTTCCTAAATTCATTTGTGGCTTTCTGTCTGATAGACAATTCAGGGTGAGAATGGGGAATCGGTTGTCGGAAATATTTGTTCTCGAGAATGGGATACCACAGGGATCTACCTTGAGTGTCACTCTTTTCTTGATTGCTGTTAATAAACTTTTTGACGGTTTGACTGCAGATGTGGGTAAAAGTATGTTTGTTGACGACTTGGCGATATTTATCTCCTCTAAAAGTACTGAAAATATAGAAGAACGTTTGCAAGCGGAAATCGATAAAATACAGGAGAATACTACAACATGTGGATTCAAATTATCGCGAACCAAAACATGAGCTACACATTTCTGCAGGTTGAGAACCCCACATGCTGATCCAACTTTGACTTTGGGAAACAACAGAATTATATTCCAACCAGAAACAAAATTTCTCGGAGTACTGTTGGATTCAAAGCTAACGTGGGCAGCACATGTAAAATATATAGAGAGAAAGTGTAAACCCATTCTAAACCTAATGCGATGTGTGTCAGGAATCAATTGGGGTGGAGATCGTGATGTCCTTCTGAATATTTACCAGTCTATAATACTTTCTAGGATAGATTATGGATCAATTGTATATGGTTCTGCCAGAAAGAGTTGGCTGAACAAAATAGACAGAATCCACTATAGCGGTTTGAAAATACCGATTGGTGCATTTAGAACTAGCCCAATGGAATCTGTATACGTGGAAAATGGCTTCTGTCCCCTACAAATTAGGAGAAAACAATTGTTGACAAATTATTCTGCTAGACTATGGGCTCAAAAGGCTAACCCTGTATTCGAGTTATTGTTTGGTATCACAGAACAACAATTGTTGTAGTAGCTTGTCGGTTGCAGACAATAACCGACCAATATCCACTACCACAAGTTATTGCTCTGAATACCTCCGAACATATCCCCTGGCAATTTAAATCTCCCATAATACATCTAGAAATCGCAGACTATAAAAAGGACACAACAAATATTGACTTACTGAAGGTCACACTTTTGTCGATAGTATCAAGATATGAGGGATATTCGAAAATTATCTATACTGATGCTTCTAAAACAGATACCGGAGTTGCGAGTGCTATTTTCACAGATGAAATATCTCATTGCTGGACACTCCATTATGCATGCAATATATTCAATGCCGAAATGTATGCAATATGGCAAGCAGTAAAATACTGCGACCTCACAAATGACCAATCCTTCATCATTTGCACAGATTCTCTAAGTTCCTTGAATAGCATAAGAAACCCCTTCGAACAGAATAGCCTAACATGCCAGGTTCAAGCAACGATAACATGGTTGAGACAACAATCCAAGGAAGTAATATTCATCTGGACACCAGCACTCATAGGCATAAGAGGCAATGAAAATGTAGACCAAGCGGCCAAAACAGCTAGCTCTGAGACTGCACAAATAGATATCTGCATTAATTACACTGATATAAAAGCCTTCTACAAGAATGAATATATAATGGAATGGCAGAGACTATGGAGTCAGAGTAATGCGAAATTGAGATCAATAAAAAAGTCGGTAAGAAAAGAGCAAAGGAAAAACAAATTAGGGCGTAGAAAGAATGTTACTCTAACTAGACTCAGAATAGGTCACACTAACCTTACATCACTATATATGCTACGAGGAATGAATAAACCGTGATGCCTGGAATGCCGTGAAATACTTACAGTTCAGCATATCCTTGTCGATTGCGTCCAATTTCAAAGTATTCGCAGTGAGCTGAAAATGAACGGTACTCTTGGTGACTTGTTGAAATATGACCTAGAATCAGAAAAAAGATATTGGAATATTTGGAAAAGGTGGGATTACTAAACAAAATTTAACGTGTTTGATATCGTTGATAAGATGATGTTTATACTTGCCTTTATGTTTTATATATAATCAATTTCATATCTTTGTTAATCTATTTATTCAGTTGTTCCTTTATGTACACTTGTGATATTATTTATTTATTTATTTGTTCATTATTTTAACCATTAACTTATTTACATATTTATTCAATCATTAATTTATTTATTTCATCATACACTACTTTATATCCATAGTCAAGGACTACTGAATTATACGGCTAATGACCAAAGCAGTCGATGCCGAATTATAATTAAAAAAAAAATAATAATAATGTATCCATCCCTTGCGACATACAATGTATAGGACATGTCAAAATTAACAAAAAATCAACTATTTAGTAAATAAATCAGCAAAATTAATAATATCTGATCAATCGAATTTATCATCAAAGAATTCCTTCACACTATAATAGCATTTATCAATTAGTAATGACTTAACAGATCTTTTAAATTCAAAGATATCAACAGAGTGGAATCTTTTAGGGAGAGGATTAAAAAATTTGGCACCTATGTAAGCTGTTGACCTCTCAGGCAATCTATGCAGATTTGCGTTGGAATTAAACATTCAAAGCAAAGCGAGAAATATGAAGCTCACTGCGATATACAAATCACCACATCACCCCATCGTAGAGTTCAATAAAGACCTAGCACTTTACCTGGAGAAGGAGAAGCATTGTTCTTATCATATTCTTTCGGGCGACATGAATATAGATCTTCTTTCCCGCGAAATTCATGTAGAAGAGTATAAAAACATTCTTAGTGTGTATGGGTTCACATCACTCATAAATGGAATTACTCGTCCAGATAGCCGATCATGTTTCGACCATGTTTTCGTAAAGGGTATGAATCCAGAAAACTCGAGTGTGGATGGTATCATTTTGCGGAATCTGATCACTGATCACTTTCCTAATAACACATAATGAGATAAAAAACTTTGCAGAAAATATATAAACTATGATAAATCAAGAAATAATCTTGAAAATGAATACTGGGATGAAGTGTACAAATGTGATGATATAAATTTAATGACCGAAAATTTCATTAATATCTTACAAAAATTTACGAAGAAGTGTTGTACCACTACCATAAATGTAAAAAAAACAGAGCAAATCAGAAAGGAATATATCACAAAAAAAATTATGGAAGAAATAAAGAATGAACAGAACTTATACAATGAAACAAGGAAAGATCCAGAAAATATTCAAATGAAAAATGAATACTCCAGAACTGAAAATAGATTACATAAACTTATAAAGGAATCCAAAACGAAATATTTTGAAGAAAATATAGAATCAAACCTAAAAGATTCGAAGGATTTGTGGAATTGCGTAAATAAAATAACAAACAATGGCAGATCGAAGACAAACATAGATTACATCAAAACTGAGGATAACGTTAAGATCGAGAGGGGGCAGGAGATCTGCGATCATTTCAATGAATACTTTAATAAAATAGGAGAAAATTACGTCAAAAAATGAGCTGTACCGAACGATTTCACAGAAGTAAACAAATATGTAGACAAAACATTTTTTTGCTACCAACCGATACAGAAGAGTCGGTTAAAACTATAAAAAGTCTCAAATCGAAAAAATCTGACGGACATGATGGTATAAGAGCAGAAAGGAAAATACAAAATGAAATATCTAAACTCATATAGTAAACAATATCTTTGAAGGGGCCTGCTTCCCAGATATACTGAAATTGGGAATAGTTAAACCCTTGTTCAAGGGTGGTGATCGAAGTCGTATGGATAACTATAGACCAATTACCCTAATTTCAAACATAGCAAAGATCCTGGGAAGATTGATGAAGGTAAGAATGGAGGCATTCTTGACCAAATATGATATTATATCAGGAAATCAGTTTGGGTTTCGTTCGGGTTTGTCGACCGAAGACGCTATTATAAATGTAACAGATAAAATATATGAAAACACAGACAAAAAAAATCCAACTTTGGCTATTGTAATAGATCTGGCAAAAGCATTTGATGCCGTCGGTCATGACAAGCTGTTAGAGAAGCTCGAAGGGTATGGTTTTCGCGGTAAAATGCTTGATCTCCTTCGGAGTTATTTATCAAACAGAACTCAAATAGTAAATTTAAATGAAAAAAACAGCAAGAAATGTCAGATTAACTATGGAGTTCCACAGGGAACTGTGCTCGGACCGCTTTTGTTCATTCTGTATTTGAATGGTATCTTTGAGATGGGAAGTAGAGGAAAGGTTATTGGCTTCGCGGATGACATACTGATTTTATTTCAAAATGAAACATGGGAAAGCCTGAAAAGACAAGCAACAAATGAATTTGAGGAGCTAGTTAAATGGTTTAGGATAAATGAATCAACAGTAAATACTAGCAAGACTAAATACCTAACATTTGCCTCAAATAAAAAAGGAACTCCGAATTTAGGAGATTTAGATCCTCAAATGAATATTTCGAAAACTCAGGCCACAAAATATCTTGGCATAATTATTGACGAAAATTTCAAATGGGATGAACATATGTCATATGTTTCGAGAAAGCTGAGAGGCTATATAGGTTCAAATTCATAAAAGAGAGCATAAACTCTGTTGAATACCTAAACATGATATATGATGCATTGGTTGTACCTCAGATCACATATGGTATAATAGGATGGGGAGGTGTTCTAGACCGGCACAAAAGAAGCATTGATACACTACAAAAATGTATACTTAAGGTGGGCGTTCAATGTAGTGTGTTTTTATTTCAAGTTGCATTTGAAAATGGTTTCACTTTGAGAACTGAAATTTTGTGGGTGAACTCAGAAAGGATTGGAGTGGAGATGAGATAATTGAGATTAATTGCATTTCAACAGTTCATTTTTTTTCTTTGAAAAATAGAAGAAAATGAGCAAACTCATGCTTCTGTTTTATTTCAAACGAAAGACCCATGAAAATAGTTCGACTTCCGATTAAAAGTGAATCTACAGATAATTTCTTCCAGAAAAACAACTTGAAATACGGAATTGGCAGAGAATGGCCAAATTCAAATTTTAGCTGGAAAAACTTCCTGCTTTACCCACATTTGCACTAATTTCATAGTTCAGCGATTTTCGGATAGAGATCGCCATTGTACATTTCATTCATAATTAGAGAGATATTCATAGAACTCACAGAGATAATGTAAGTTCTATGGAGATATTCCGTAAAATGCACGGTGGCGCCTCTATAGGTCGACTTTTCCTACGCGCTTCAAACGGCGACCTTAAAGTTATGTACGGAAAGGAAATCACATTTACTAGCGAGCAAATATTCCAGATGTCTAGAGTACTTGACTTGAGACAAATCTTTGCACACAAAATACTAATTAATATCCACCAAAATAAAATTTCCATCACAAAAAAGGAACATAAGTACTCAACTAGAGCAGGAGAAAATAACTACGAAACACAGAGAGCAGAAAAGAGATTTGGTCAGAGGTGTGTTTCATATTTGGCTTCGAGGTTGTACTCCATTTTACCTGAAGATATTAGGAAAATTAAAAATAAATCCAAATTCAGTAAGGGTGTGAAGAGATGGATGATTGAAGGAAGTCGAGATTTCATACATAATTTCATAAATTCTATGACACTATGATTGAAGGAAGAGAGCGAAGACCGATAAAGACGATAAAAAAAATAATTCAAGGAAATGGAAGAGCACATAAGTCATTATATTAGTTTATTGTTTAAATTGTTCATAACCGTTTAGAATAAGATTTATTTTTGCTGTACACAGTCGTTGACCTCAGAGTATACTCCACAGCTGTAAATTTCGGGTTTATCTGTAATATGTTACTGAATAAACTCTATTCTATTCTATATACACTAAACAACTGTATATGTACATACTGGGCAAGGTCAAAATTTTATTCTGCCCAAAGATAGGTTTGCACGAATCACGAGGATGTAATCGAAATATGGTCCTAATTATTCTCTTTTGGAGAACAAAAACACGAGAGGATTCAACAGAATTACCCCATAGAACAATATTATAATTTATTCGACTGTGAACTAGGCTGAAGTAAACACTTAGAAGGGCAGCTCTCGGAAGAGTTCTAGCGATCCGAGAAATAGCATAGCAAGATTTGTTGAGACTTTTTGATTCAGCTGCATCCCCAAAAACCTGACACAATGAGAAGGCCTCAGAGTGTGATCACCCAGAGCAAGTTCAAAGTGGAGATCATTCGCACTATGATACCTGAATGACAAGAGCTCAGTTTTATCCAAATTAACCATCAAGCCGTTGGAGCGACACCAACCCACAAAAGAATCAATCGGCTGACCCAGCTTTCTCTGGAGATCCTCAGCACTCCGTGCCGTGACAGCAACCGATGTGTCATCTGCAAAAATTGTAACCATTGAAGATCCTAGATATTTTGGAAGATCATTTATAAAAAGAAGGAACAATAGTGGACCCAGCACGGAGCATTGAGGAACTCCCATACTAATAAGATGCTTCCCAGAGTAAGCACCACCAACCCTTACACATATGAGCCGATCCGAAAGTAAACTCATAAGCCAGGTTAAGAACACACCTCTGAAACCTATGTTGAAAAGTTTGCATGGCAAAAAATTTAGTGAAAAGCAATCAAAGGCACGGCTCAAATAAAAAAAAAGACCTGCCACATACAAATTTTCATCCAGACCATTGTGAACAAATTCAACAAAGTCACAAATTGCTGACGGTGTGGATCTACCCTGTCGAAAACCATGCTGATAGGGAGTAATAATATTAAACTTGGAAAGGAAATTATTCATTCGAGAATGGACAATTTTCTCCAGAATCTTCGAGAACACACTTGAAATGGAAATAGGTCGGTAATTATCAAGGTTCAAAGGATCATCCTTCTTGAATATAGGAGTAATATGGGCTAACTTCAGCAAAGATGGAAAATTTCCAGAGGCTATTGACAAGTTCAGGAGATTCGCCAGCGGATGCGCAATTGATTCGGATATGACCCTCAACAACCTAACAGGTACAGTATTTATGTCTGAAACATTATCATTCTTCAGAGCACTAATTGTGGAAATAATCTCAAAGTCCATCACAGGATGAAAGAAAAATGTATGTTCAGTGATACTACCAGTGGTACAGGACCTGGATAAGTTATTACCGTAGTGTTCGGTCAGAGAAATTTCACGAACATTAGCAAAATATCTAACAAACTCGTTAGCAACCCTCTCAGGATCCGTAATAAGAGTGCCATCAACGTTAACAGATACCTGATCGGGTTTCTTTCCACGTTTGCCGGTCTCAGAGCTGACAAGGCGCCAGATGGACCTATTTTTATTATTGGATGAGTTTATTAGATTCTCATAGTACGAAATTTTGGTGGAGTCAACCAGCCTTCTATAGTCAGACCTGGCTGACCTGTATAGAGTATGGGATCGTTCACCGGGCAGTTCCTTGGACAACCAATGTAAGTCTTTTAATCTTTGGCTAGCGGGTTTAACTTCAGTGGTTATCCACCCATGTTTTGGGATTGACCGCACAGTTCTGCGTATAAGCGGACAACAATCATTTATCATAGTTTTAATCTGATTAAAGAAACTATTAAAGCTATTATCAACATCTATAGAACAATTTAAATCACTGAAATCGATTTCTGAAGCACACTTTTTCAATCTACACCAATTGGCCTCAGACATATGCCTTATTGTCGTATAAGCCGGACCAATAATAATAATAATAATATTTATTCAACGTCAAACCATTTACAATAAAAAACGTAACAGAGTAATATGTCTTTATGTGAACAAATAGATGAAATCACAGAAACTCCGGCTGGAAGCCATCGCTTGTACGTGCATCATACCAAGAAAATTCGCCTCATATGATGAGTGAATAAAGTGAACTGAACATGGACCACATAATTCAACCCTAAAACAACTTTTTTTATTTTTTATTAGATATAATTTTTTTTTGTCTATTATTATTTTTTTTTTAATATTATTCCCAAATTCAATATATTCGAAACTACGTAGGCATTATATATACATGTTTTTTTTTTTCTACTCATCTACATCCCCACTTTTGATTAATAAAGTTGTGAAGTCCTTCCCTACCGTAGGAGAGGATCCATTTTTTGCATTTCCCTCTGAACATACTGACATTATTTATACTCAAGATGTTAGCAGGAAGCTGATTATAGAGTTTCGGTGCAAGATATTCACAGTGGCGCTGTCCTATAGTTTTTCCACATCTAGGTACGCTCAAGGAGGTAACTTTGGTTCGGGTGTTGTAAAATTGTACGGTGGGCTTAGAAATAATTCTGGATTTCTTTATATTCACCAGCATATTTAAACCGTATAGCTGTCTCACATCGAGTATTCCGGACTCTTCATGCAACTTATTGTTGGAGAAGGTAAGCGGTTTACCATATATTACCCGTAAAATCCATCTTTGAATAACGCTCAAGTCTTCAAGATGAGCATCACTCACACCCCCCCAACCCACAATTCCATAGGTAAGCTGCGACTGGACCAACGCAAAGTACAGTATTCTGAGGTGTCTCAAATCAAGGTAATCCTTCAAATATTTTATTCTATATAGCACACCCCTCAATTTATCGACCATATGTCTTATTTGTAGGTTCTACCTCATATGTCGGTCAATGATCACTCCCAAATACTTGACCGATTCTGCCTCCAGGATGTAGGAGTCAGTTCCGGTTGCTAAAGGCCCCATATATGGCAATCCATTGGAGTATGAGCAAAAAGGTAAGTATCTCGTTTTTTCCAGGTTGAGGTTGAGCGCGTTATAGCTGAACCAATCCTCCAGAATTCTAATGTCGGCCTCAGTTTCTGATTTCAGAATTTCCCACGAGTCAGATTCACAAAATAGTGCGATATCGTCGGCAAAACTGAGAATCTTGCCTTTGATTCTGAGATCCAACAAGCAAGAATCGAAGGCAATGAGGAAGTCGACACATATGCAAAAAAAGCCATATCCGAAGGACTACTTATGGAAATCATGACTACGTACGACCTAAGCACTAAATTCAAAAACAAAATGAAACTGAAATGGGCTACTGTATTCCGCCACCGAAGATCGAAACTCTCCTTCATTGAACACTCTACCACCAAATCCCATCCACTCATGACAAGAAGAAACGAACTTGTAACCCTGAGAAGACTTCGTATTGGTCATACACGTTTCACCCACTCATACTTACTGAAGAAAGAACCCTCACCACAGTGCAGTTCATGTAACGTTCAAATAACAATTAAACACATATTAACAGAATGTCCTCTTTATGAAAACCAAAGGAAATCCTGCGTAGTCAGCCCAAAAATGGAAGAAGCCCTTAACATCAGCAGACCAGAAAGTTTCAACACAATATTGTTCTTCAAAACAGTTGGTATCAAGATATAATATAGCATTGAATTCATTTAAACCTTTCTTTCTTCATAAAATAATATTTTAAGTGATATGTAAAATTTTACTGTTCCAAAACCGCTAATGACCTAGTTGTCGAAGCGGAAATCTTATAAATAAATAAATTTCCTCAGTAGTTTTTCATGAGAGACAGTGTCGAAGGCTTTAGATAGATCAAAAAAGATGCATAAGGATGGTTTACATCTGTCTAGTGAACTGTAAATCTGAGATGTCAAGTGATAGAGCGCATCTTCCGTTGACTTTTCTTCTATGAATCCATACTGACGCTGTGAAATAATCTCATATTTGTGACAAAAATCTGTTATTCTCTTTTTCAGTATTTTTTCCATTATTTTAGCGATATTGGATAAAAGAGATATCGGTCTATAGTTCTTCATTTCCAGTCTACTTCCGCTCTTGAACAGAGGTTTCACAATTCCAATCTTTAGCCTCTTCGGAAAGTATCCCTCGTGGAAGCAACAGTTAATCAAGTGGGTTAGAGGGGTTTTCACCTCATCAGATATCTTCCTCAGAGTTTCCGATTTTATGTTGTCATGTCCGGGAGCTTCTTTTGTCCTAGCTGCATTATTGTCTTTTGCACTTCTTCAGTGTCCGTAGGTAAGAGACACATGGAGTCCCGGATATTCTTATCATTTTCTCTATAGTTTTCAGGGATTTTGATTTTTTTTGCGTAATTTTGACCTAGTGAACTATAATATTTGTTGAAATTATACGAAATTTCTCCTTTAGATTCCAATAATGTACCTTCGATCGATCTAATTTTATTGATTTCTGTTTCAGGTCTGTTCCGATTACATATTATGTTATCCACGCATCCCCAGAGAGCCCTGGACTGGTTTACGTTGTCTCTTATTAATTTTTGAGCATTTTTTTTTTCGCCACATTAATTAATTTAGTCAATTTGTTTTTGTATGCCACATATTCTATCCTCAAAAGTGAATTGCCGGGATCCCTCTGTACAGCTTTATATAATCGTTGTTTTTTATTAATTGATGTAAGAAGTGCGTTAGTAATCCATTTTTTCCTCATATATATAGATATCATCAGACATATCAAAATCCATGGCACACTCAAAAGAGAGCACATGGTGATCACTGACATGAGCTTCCAAAACTGTTGTTCGACATATGTCCAGATTTATATTTGTAAGAATGTAGTCAACCTTACTACAGGAAGTGTTCCCCAGTGAATTGGTTACAACTCTGGTAGGCGCCATAGAAGTGCGTGATAAATTCATACTTATCAGAAAATCATCAAACAACTGGCCTTGGAAGCCAAAATCAGAAAGGCTATCGATATTCAGATCACCACAAACAATGACATGCTCAGATAATCGGTAGCAAGTTTGAAGAACATAAGATAATTTAAGTATAAATACCTCAAATGAACCCTTTGGAGGTCAGTAAACACTAACTATACAAACTCTAGTGACCCCCAGGGATATAGATATCACACAGAACTCACACTGCATTTCTTCGGCAATATTGAAATGAACATTCTGGGCTTCAAGATTCGATCTGACATAGATGGCTGCACCTCCATGTTTGCGTGAGGTACGACAAAAATAGGCTACTTGTTGGTATCCATGGATTACCATTAGGTTAATGTTGTCTTCGCAACACCAGTGTTCGACTATACTAATCACATCTGGGTTTTCCTCCATGAGAAGTATATCTAGGAGATTTAGTTTATTACTTGAAGATTGGACATTAATTTGAAAAACCTTGAAGAAGCGATAGTTAAACTTATTTTGATTAAAGGGAAAGTTCAATCTTTTTGTTTGATTGCCACTTTTCGGTGAAAAAACCATCTAACAGTAGCGTTTACTGGCGAACATTCAGGCAGCATAGCCTTTTCTTGATCTTTAGAAGGAATGGTTACTTTGAAAGACGAATATTTCTCCGGATATTTAGCAGTTAAATGTTCACATTCGACCTTACTGATTTTTTTTTTCTAGAAATGCAACTAGATCTCCAACAGCCGTGTCGGGTCTCAGGTTAGTGACGTGAAGGGAAATCATCCTGTCTACTCCCATGACACCTGAGTCACCAGTGCAATCTCCAATGACGTGGGCCTTACGTGATTCGGACCTCTGTTTACGATTTGTAGATGTTTTCCATTCATTCGTGATATTCTGTTCACTAGTGTTAGCACCTTGATTTCGGCTTGAATGCAGATATGTTTGAGCCTCCTGTGCCCTTTGAATGGCCTCTGTAACTTGACTCTCAGTAAAAAAGTTTTTCTTTGTTTCTCCACTGACATTTCCTTTGTTCATTATTGTCGAGTTGTTTACGCTCGGCATTGGTAACGCGCACGTTTTATTTGTGTCTCGCGTTGTTTCATTACGTACGCCTTTTCTGGAAAAATTATTAATCTGGGCAACATCGACCATCCCATCAGCTGATAGCGATTTATTGGGGTTGTTTTCTTCAACCTCAGAATTAAGATTTCGATTCGGTTTACCAACCTTGAGCACATCGATGAGGGACTGTTGATTTTCAATTGACCTCTCCATTTCGCGGATCAGTCTTTTTGACATCTCTAGTTCGTTGTTTGCTATTTCAAGTTCGTAATTCAACTTGACGACATCAATGTCGGAAAATGATGCTGAGCTCACGTGTGAATGTGGGTTATCTGGAATTTCTGGAATTTCATGGGTTTTGGTTTGAGATTCCGTTTTACCCCAGTTATTGATAAGTTCAGTCACACTCCCACATAGATTTAGATCAGTCGGAACTTTCCGATTCACTATTATTCTAATTAAATCGGCTTTTTTTAGCTTAAGCAGCTCAGACTCAACTTCTTCGGGCGACGCCATGTTGCCAATTATGAAACATCCAATTATGAAACGTCCGTTATCAGGAAAGAGAAGGATAGAGATTGTGAAAGCACTAAAGAGCCAAAGCGCTACTTCTCTTCAGGCGGAAATGGCAAACAATTTATTGTCCATGGGAGATGAAGCTTCTCCAACCATTCCGCATCTCACCACGTTGAGAGTGGCTAAATCGTTATACAGGGTGAATCCTGTTGAACTCTACATGCTTCCCACAGAGGTAGAGGACGCTTAGCCGGTTCCAAAAATACCCCACATGTTGGGTCTTTAGTCACTCGTTTGGATTATACAGGGTGATTTCACGTTTTGGGTCATATTTTCAAAATGCTGTATTGGACGAACGAATAATCACAAATCCATCGAATTTGGTACGTAGGAGGACTGTATCAATCCCCATGCAGCTGAGTTAACAGATTATCAGTTTCCAGGACCGGACCCTATTTTTCTGATATTATCGGAATTTATGAAGAAAATCACCCTGTAGATGAAAAAGTCGATAAACCTATCATGGCAGTTCAAACTACACTGAATACTCTTCAATGAAGAGTAATAAAATCACGTGGCACACCTATAGATTTAGAGAAAAAAAATATTGAATATGCGTACTCGGAGATAAATTTTTTGGACTGCCTAATTCACATGGAAAACCATACCCAAATGTATCAAAAGTTGAAGACAGGAGAATATTATCAGTTTGACTCCTCTCGATATTCAAGTATTCCAATATTCAGGTAATTTTTGTCAGTGCATCGAAATCATATTAAATTAATTTTCTATTGATAGAAATAAAACTGTTTAATAAAACTATTTCGAAAAGTAAGAAAAAAGGGATATGAAAGATTCCTCATTCCATCTGAATACATTTTCGAGCTCTGATAAAAATATGATTGGATGATCTCCTTATCATTGCGGGATCACTCCTAATCTTGACACACGCTGCTTCAATCCTCTTTGAGATGTTCCCTGGAATTGATCTCAATGTTGTAAACTAATTCTCTCATGTAGCCCTATAAGAAAAAGTCTAGGGGCGAAAGGTCAGGAGATCTTGCAGGCCATAAAATAGGACTCCCTCGACCTATAACACCACCGTCATAGCGGTTGTGCAAGAATTCAAGAACCTGCAGAGTGTAATGAGGTGTAGCCCCGTCGTGTTGAAAATAAATCCCGTGTTGGCTGATAGTTCCTAATAACTCAGGTAAACGATGATTTAAAAAATCTAAATACATTTGTGAATTCAACGTAATTTCGAAAAAATGTGGTCCAATCAATTCGTTCAGGCCGCACCACATATTTATAGAAAATCGATACTGTGAATTTCGTTGTGTTTTTGCATGATGATTTTATTGTGCCCACACATGTGAATCTCTCATATTAAATATACCATCTCTGGTGAACTGGGCTTCATCAATTAAAATAATTCGTGATATTCTTCTTCTACTATTACCCACCCAATTTGAAAACCGGAGTCTCGATTCATAATCTGGTGCTTCCAAACGTTGAACTTTAGTTGAATGGTATGGATGGTAGTTTTCCAGCTTCAAAGTATTGCACATTCTTTGTTGAGAAACACCTGTTCTTCGTGTCACCTTGCGAGTACTGATACTCGGATCGTTCTCGACAATTTCCACAATATTTTCATCATTATTTACAATATACTTTATCGCCGTGGTTTCGAATTTGGAAATGTTCCATGCTCCCTGAGATACACAAAAACTGCTGAGAAAGTCTGGTGGTTGGGGATCCTGAGTACGATTATTCAATTTTTTTTCTGAATCTATTTGTGTGCCTCGCGATTTTATGACAATTTCTTGTAGGTTATTTAATGTTGTTCGGTCTCCCGTAACGGTTTTGTGGGAAGTCCCTGAATATTGGAATACTTGAATGCCTAGAGGATCTCAACTTTGAATATTCAAATTTTGATAGAGTTGGGTATGATTTTCTTTGTGAATTAGGCCGTCCAAAAAAAACTTTTTTCCGAGTAAGCATATTCAACTTTTTTTTTCTCTAAATCTATAGGTGTGCCACGTGATTTTATTACACTTTATTGAAGAGTATTCAGTGTAGTTTCAACTGCCATGACAGGTTTATTGACTTTTTCATCTACAGGGCGATTTTCTTTATAAATTCCGATAATATCAGAAAAATAGAGTCCGGTCCTGGAAACTGATAATCTGATGATTCAGCTGTATGGGAATCGGTACAGTCCTCCTACGTACCAAATTTGGTGGATTTGTGATTATTCGTTCGTCCAATACAGCATTTTGAAAATATGACCCAAAACTGGAAATCCCCCTGTATAATTCAAACGAATAGTTTGAGACCTTTCATGTGGGGTATTTTTGAGACCAGCAAAGTGTCCTCTATATCTGTGTGAAGTATGTACAGTTCAACAGGATTCACCCTGTATATAGCTAAGGATCGGTTCGACCCGGACCCGATTTACTCCTTATATAAGGCCAAATATAGTAGTCAATGTATAAATATAATTCAAGATATTGGATAAGACCGTTTATTTGTGGCATATTACAGTACAGAACAAATTCATACTTACAACAACTATGTCGAGTGCCTTGAGAATCAATCCCTCATTGCAATAGACGCTGCTGGTGATATAGTGAGGCCTATCAAAAGACCCGATGGTCAAAAAACCAGGAGTATTTTTCTGTACGACATAAGCATACATGACAGAATCAATAACAAGATCCTATCCGTAGGAAATCTACTCTCTGAGAGGCATGACACAGTCTCCATCTCGAATTTAATACAAAGTTGGCGAAGAGCTGGAGCAGTCGTGCCCAAAACTGTTGTTTGCGACATGTTATTGGCACTAATGGCAGCATCGGTACAAGGATTTACAGAGTTTGATTAATTGCACGATTATCTCAAGCATTGTGCTCGTATCATTGATCAACGCACGGTGGATGCGTTCATTCCACCTAAATGCTATATAAAAAATGACATTGCGCACACCGTAAAACTTTTAACACATTTCCAATCTCTGAAATCAAACGAACAAAAATTTTTTATGTGAGATGTATTTGCCTGCTGATACAAGAGACCGATATCAATAAAATGGCTCGATTGCTTGAACAGATTTTCAATGTTGCCCTATTCGAAACAGAAGGTGTACGGACAGAGGATGAAGCTGAATTGCCCTCGGAAACGTCAAAGAAATTTTTGCAGGATCAAATTTCGAAACCAACGTATCAAACCACATTATCCGAAATAGATGAAAATGAGGAAGAAAAATGTCATCAGATGTTACCAATAGTGGCACCGCTTTCGATGTGTTGGAAATGGAAAATATAAATAGTATATTCAAGGAATGGGTAACGAATATAAAAATTAATGTTGAGGCCAAAGCAAACATCAAAGGATGTTCCGGAAATCGTAATAATCAGCAATATGGTCCTAATTTAGTGAGAAATATATTAAAAATGTCGAATTTGTTACCCACCTGGTCCGCAGTTATGGTACCATATTTCTAATATGGAAATGTTACGACATCTAGTGCCTTTGTAGAAGCTCAATTTAACATTTTGAAAAATCATGTTTTCAGAAAGAAAGGGTTGCCTGCTAGAGTTGACGATTTTGTTACCTTTATAAAAGGAAGTCTGAAGATTAACTTCAATAAACCCGAGGACTGCTGTGATCGAGAAAATGAAGATGACAATATTTCTCTCTCTGGCAAAACTAGCGCGATCTTAACTGCTTCCAACGTTCATAATGATGTTATTCCCAATAAAACTGAAAGGGAGAATAGTTCAAATGAAAATGCTTTCAAAGAATCGCAAGAGTTAGGCTACGAGGAAAATTTGCGTGGAGAAAACGAAGGACCTTTGAAGACGAGACCACGTAGGTACATCGTACTTGGAACCCAATGCAGAGTTGAAGGAGATTGACCTGAGTACAAATTTCAGAATAATACCTATTGTAATTGGTGAAAATATCGACTTCGGTGGATGATGAGTGAGAGAATTTTCGGGAAAGAAGACAGATGAGAACATATTGTATTGTAATCGTTGATTGTTTGAAATATTAATTTATAGAGGAATTCTTGAAAGTACAGAAATAGAAGGAAAGATTTTAATATTGTATTCGTGAATTGAATAGCGAAGTTTGAATTTCTTGGTTTATATCCAGAGTTGTATGACAGCCAATACACTCGTTGGGTTACACTTGAACATCCCCTAGATACATGTGGTTTTGTGACGTAGAGATCATGGTACTACCCTTTTTAAATTTCAAATTGAATGTGAGTTTTCCATTGTGATTGTTTGTAAAGTTTCTGAATGTCCTGGTTTTTGACTTCTTTCCCGAAAATTCTCTCACGCATAATACCTATTGGTCTGCTGAAAAATGGAAGCGAATTCAATTTGAAGCCAGTTAAATTGGATAAAAAGGAGTACATGCTAGAGAACACTTGTCCTTTTGACAGTATAGGTAGTGCAAGTTTCAAGTAGGTACTGCAATATGTGACAGTGAAACTAAAAATAATAATTGATGATTTAAACTTTGGACACGACAGAGTGAAGGCATTGTATGAGTTCATTCGAGAACAGTTGGTGGAAACAGGAGTAACAGCAAGGTCGTATAAGAGAAGAGCCGAACTGTTGAAAAATGTGTTCCCAATTGTTCAAGTGAGGCCGAACTTATTCAAAGTTCAATGCCTTGGGCCCATTACCGATACATTGAATATTTTTTTAAGTCGCTTCCATCTCTAGATATATTCGGAGTTTGTTCAAATTCGAATTGTCCCGAAAGGGACCAATTACAAAATAATATTTCAATAGATTACTTTATCAATGAAATAACTACAGAAAATTAAGAAAATGTGGAAGTATTGCAAAAGAGTATGATGAATAGTTCAAAAGCACATCCAGAAAGTTGTGAATGTGTAGGAAGAGTTAGTTCTGACGATTTTGAGGTAAATAACCATATTTTTTTTCAATTTATACACTTTGAGTCACTTTTTTGAAAGAAAACTAAAGTCAATCCCAAAAAGTCTCAAAATAAAGAATAAAATATTGCGCCTTCGTGGATGCATAGGTTTTCGAGGACCTTATTCTTCTAAAAGTGTAGGACACTTTGAAGCCTTTTGTTTACGCCTCAATAACCAGTGGCAAAATTTTGATGACCTGAAGGATGGTGTTACCACAGTATCAAGAAATTCAGATATTAAAATACAACTCATTGTATATTAGGGTGGAGCGATTTTCTCAATTTTATAATCTGATGATGCCTGGTATCGGAATGAATGTCTTTTAGGGTGAGTATAGACCAAAAAAAATCTTGCTCTTATCGGACTTGATCTTCAGGTTCCTAGAAGGGGGGGAAATTTCTCATTATCAGTAATTTTTTTAACTTCGAATTTTAAATCTATAACATATTTTTATTATGGTCTTTTAATCCCTTGTGTTATAATGTATCTCATTCTTCTCTGAAAACTCATAAAAAGACCCAAGGGCGTCGACAGGGGGGGCAGCTCCCCCCCCCTAGATCTCAAAAATCCCTTAAAAACTTATGAAATAATAGCATAATATACGAAAATTAGTTCATATTTTCTATTTTGATTGTATCTTGCCCCCCCTAGCTCAATTGCCCCTCCTGGCTGGCGACGCCCTTGAAAAGACCTGTGCCACTAACTGACTTATTTTCAAATTCCTATCAGCCATTTAAATATAATAATTTAGCTTTTTTCCACTCTCTTACTAGTATAATAATTACTTATCTGGAAAACTACTACATTACTAAGTTTATATTTTACTCAATATAGGTACATTAATTACGTTAAGTTTGTTATACCTATAGGCTCTAAGTAGTATTGAGAAATTGGTCATAAAATTATGAGGCACTTGTCAATGTCCAATTTTCAATTTTTTCTAGATAGAGTAATCCGATAGCTCAGCAATCTAAAACACGTTCCTTTAGGCCTTAAGCCAAGCAACGAGCTTGGGAAATTGGTTATAAAATTATGAGGCACTTGTCAATGTCCATTTTTTTCTAGATAGAGTAATCCGAATGCTCAGCAATCTAAAACACGTTTCTTAAGGCCTCTAGCCAAGCAACGAGCTTGAGAAATTGGTCATAAAATTATGAGGCACTTGTCAATGTCCAATTTTCATTTTTTTCTAGAAAGAGTAATCCGAAAGCTCAGCAATCTTAAACACGTTCCTTTAGGCCTTTAGCCAAGCAACGAGCTTAAGAAATTGATCATAAAATTATAAGGCACTTGTCAATGTCCAATTTTCAAATTTTTTTAGATAGAGTAATCCGAAAGCTCAGCAATCTGAAACACGTTCCTTTAGGCCTTTAGCCAAGCAACGAGCTCGAGAAATTGGTCATAAAATTAAGAGGCACTTGTCAATGTCCAATTTTCATTTCTTTCTAGATAGAGTAATCCGAGAGATCAGCAATCTAAAACACGTTCCTTTAGGCCTTTAGCCAAGCAACGAGCTTGAGAAATTGGTCATAAGATTATGAGGCACTTGTCAATGTCCAATTTTCAATTTTTTCTAGATAGAGTAATCCGAAAGTTCAGCAATCTAAAACACGTTCCTTTAGGCCTTAAGCCTAGCAACGAGCTTGAGAAATTGGTCATGAAATTATGAGGCATTTGTTAATGTCCAATTTTCATTTTTTTCTGGATGAATTGGGAGAGCGGGAATGGGTGGAACCCGATTTGCAGCCACCTCCCCGTGGTGGGTTCTGGGTTGGTCTTTAACGAAGAAAACCAAGCGAAGAACTGTAACTCGTAAAATAAACCAAATTATTTGGTTATTTATACATTTTTATTTTGCGTAAATTTTCGGGGTCGTCTAGGAACCTGAAGACGTCACATTTAGGAACCCAGATTTTGCCATTCCATTAACCACATAAAAAGACACCAATCGAGCACCCAGGTCAAAAGAAAAATTGAAGATAATTTTTTCTTGTATAAAATCGCTCCGCCCTATTGTATATTGTTGTCATCCCCTAAACAAAGGCTTCATTGTTTCAATATTAATGTTTAGCTAAGCATTTCTCGAAATCATATATAAGAAGCAGCGTAACGCCATCAGTTCAGTTCATTTCTTTTCTCCGAGCAGTCCGTTACGATCAGTTCATTTTCTTTCTTCGAGTAGTCCGTTTCTATTCTACGATCAATTCATCTCGCTCGCTCAATATTTATATTCTGTGCTCTATTAATAAATCAATCTTAAATCAGTCAAGTGTTTCCATAAATCAAAATAAGTGATCAATCTTAAATCATTCAAGTGTTTCCATAAATCAAAATAAGTGCTACAAAAGGTGTTACGGAGCTTTGCCTTCATAAGAATAAAGCTGCCCTGGTGAGAGCGGAATTGCCGAATTCCCTTATTGTTTGTAATCCAGGAGGAATACAACACAAAAATTGGTGACAGCGTTGTGGGATATATCTGAGTGGATACCAAAAATTGGCTACATCCACTTGAGCACAGCTCTTTGCAGAAGATATCGACGCCAAGCCGCTCATCGCCTGTGTAACTGGATAAAATTTCCACCGGACCAGAGGGTGTCTACACACAGGACCTAACTAAATCCGTCGAAGAAAATCAAGAATCCTGAATCCGTCGAAGAAACTCAAGAATCGTAAATCCATCGAAGAAACTCAAGAATCCTAAATCCGTCGAAGAAACTCAAGAATCCTAAATCCATCGAAGAAACTCGAGCAACCTATTTTCATCAAAGAAATTCTACAAGAAGCTGAAAGGAATACCTAAAAACAGTGAGTCAATCTATGTTTCCTCAAGTACTTGTTCATATTAAGGGAAATCAATAATTCTTATATAATGTCTACCCCAGAAAACAATCCTATTCATGATGATATCTCTGAAGATGAAGATAATTCACTTCCTATTACTGTCTTATTCAAATTCATAAAACCTTTTTCAGGAGAAAGAAATGAACTCAATACTTTCCTTACGAATACAAACTCTGCTTTTTCTCTAGCTTCACCGAATCAAATAAATAGCTTATTATTGTATGTGGTATCGCAACTTTCGAATAATGTTGTTAATGAAATCGAATTGTCAGAAGTAACATCCTGGACTCAATTAAAACATATTCTCAAACAATTTTATGGTCAATCTAAGCATCTCGTTCAAGCTCACGAAGAATTGGAAACAATCAGGCAAAATCCAAATGAAACTATAACAGATTTTTTCAAAAGACTCGAAAAGGCAAAAAACGAATGTATTCAGTCAGAAATTCTTAATTGTAAAAATCCAGATGAACTTCCAGGTTTGAAACGTGCGATACAACAAACTGCTCTTAGAAGATTCATAATTCACTCCAAATCAGAAATAAGTCAAATGATGAGAGCAAGAAATATTGGTGATCTGAATGAAGCTTATTCCATTGCAATACAAGAGGAAAAAATTATTAACTATACTAAATCTAAATCCCTTAATTCAAATAATCGCAACTCAAATTCTCAATAATGCTCATAATTCTTTTCATAAAAAGTCTAATTATCAAAGTAATTTCCCGAGAAATTCTAACTATCAAAACACTTTTCAAAGAAATCCTAACCAACACAATAATTTTCAAAGAAATTCTAATCATCATCAAAATACTTTTCAACGAAATCCTAATAATTTCAATTCTGCCAATAGACCATCGACTTCAAATCAAAATCATCCTTTCAAGAATCAACTTATTGGAAATTATGTATTTCGTGTTAGTATTCGATGTTCGGAAGATATATTGACGGATGTCAAGAATGATTGAAGTAGTTGTCAATAGGTAATAAAGAAACGTTAAAACGTGCTAAGTTCTTCCGAGTGATAAATACCAATTCACTATTGTTCAACGAATTTATACAATTGGTTATGGGCCCAGTGTTCGTATGAACAGACACTGAAGAAATCGTTGAAAAATGAGTGACAAAATAGACGTTGGTAGCATTACGAAATTCACCGGACAAAACTATCACCAATGGATGTTCCAGCTGAAATGTGCCCTGAAGGCAAAAGGTCTTTATGGTCTGGTAGATGGAACAATGGAAAAACCAACTGCGACCCAGGCTGCAGTATTAGATAGTTAGTACAGAAAGGATGCACAAGCTATGTTTCTTATTACACCAGCCATGGACTTCGAGCAGATTACTCTTATAGAAAATTGCGAAACCTCGAAGGCAATAAAAGAGAAACTTGACTCAATATATTGTCAAATGTCAGAAGTTAATAAACTCATGGCACATGAAAAGTTTCACCAATATAGGATGGATCCAAATAACTCTGTGGCAAAGCATGTAGCCAAAATCGAAAATTTAGCACAGCAAATCAAAGATTGTGGTGATTCTGTCAGTGAAACTGCCATAGTAACGAAAATCTTGAACACATTACCACAGAAAATATAGAAATGTAAGGCAAGCCTGGCTGTCAATGGATGAGAGAAAGCAAACAGTGAAGAACCTGACTGCCAGACTCCAAGATGAAGAACAAAGTTTGACAATGTTAGAAGAAGAACAGGAAGCTCTCGCCACAATGACTTTGAACACAAAGAAGAAAAGTACGCCAAATGCAGCTAAGAAGAAAAGATTCCCATTCAAATGCTTTTCTTGCCATAAACGTGGTCATATGTCAAAGGACTGTTACATTTCGAAGCAATCAAATCAAACAAAATATAGTGGATCCACTAGAAGAAATGAAACAGCACTAAATATTGAAATAGAGGAGCTCAATATCACACAGTGTGATGATATCTGGATCCTATAGACAGTGGTGCATCAGCACATATGTCCTATAGAAGAGATTACTTCTCTGAGTTCAAAGAACTTGAAAGCCCTTCTTATGTGTATCTAGGAAATAGCAAAAGCCTAGAAGTGAAAGGAAAAGGCACAATAAAAATTCAGAAGTTAATAGATGGACATTGGTTTGATTCTTACATACAAGATGTACTCTTCATCCCAGACCTCAGAAAAAATCTTATATCTGAAGGAGTTCTGACGAGTAGGAACATGAAGATAATCAAGGAAGGTACTTATGCCAAAATTTATCAAGGAGGAGATCTTGTAGCTAGTGCTTTGCAGCAGAAAACAAATAATCTATACAAGATGCTTATTCGTACAGTTTGCAACAACACTGAAGCAACTGTACCAGAACAAGTCAGAGAATCTATGGAAATTTGGCACAAAAGGCTTGGTCACATAAACAAGCAGTACTTGAAAGATATGGTCCAAAGAAATCTTGTAAAAGGAGTAACAATGAGTAATATTGACAATTTCCAATGTGAAGCCTGTATACTAGGCAAGCAACATAGAAAAAGTTTTCCTAAGTCAACAAGAGTCAACAAAAGTGCTGCCGGAAAACTTGTCTATAGTGATATATGTGGACCTATTGCAACATCATCTGTATCGGGTGCTGGTTATATGTTATTGTTCAAAGATAGCTGTACAGGATACCGAGTAGCTTACTTCATAAAGCACAAAAGTGATACTCTAGAATGTTTTGTTAGATATAATAACGTTATCAAAACAAAGTTTGGACACTCAGTGAATGCTCTTCATGTTGACAATAGTTCTGAATACACAAACAAAGAACTGGAAATGTACATGATGAAAGAGGGTATTGAATTAGAAACTACCGCACCATATACACCAGAACAAAATGGAAGATGTGAAAGAGAGAATAGAACCATTATGGAAAGTGTGCGAACCATGCTTATCAATGCAAACGCACCACACTACATGTGGGCAGAAGCAGCAAATACTGCTATATACATTTTAAATCGAACACCATCCAAGCAGTGCGAAACCACACCTTATGAACAATGGACAGGTGAAAAACCATATTTAGGTCATGTCAAAACCTTCGGATGTGTTGCATATGTACATACTCCTAATCAGAACAGAACAAAGCTTCAACCTAAAAGTCAAAGAATGGTTTTTGTAGGATATGATAAGAATTCCACAAATTACCGTTTATACAATCCCCAGAATCGCAAGATTACAATATCTTGTAATGTGATGTTTCAGGAAGAGAAAAAGGGATTTATGAATAAACAAGAAGAGATACCTGTATTAACTGAGTTCACAGATGATAACTTTGAAAATCCAATATCAGACATTCAGCCAGAGGATAATTTTCAATCATACGAAGAAATCGAACCTAATGAAGATAATGGAAGACCAAGAAGAAACGTCAAGTTTCCGGAAAAATTAAGAGATTTTGAAGTTGAGCTGAACCTGGTGGAACTAGAAGTTCCAAATACCTATGAAGAAGCAATACATTGCGAAAACGCTGATAAGTGGAAAGAAGCAATACAAGAAGAAATACGTGCTCTGGAACAAAATAAAGTATGGATTATACAAAAACTTCCTGAAGGACGAAAAGCGATTGGATCAAAATGGGTATTCAAACTAAAATAGACAACCAAGGTGCTATCAAGCTCATTCACAACCCTGAATTTCACAGCCGTACGAAGCATGTGGATGTTCAATTCCATTTTGTTCGGGAAAAATACTATAGTGGTGAAATATCTCCTAAATACGTCCCAACAAAAGAACAAGAGGCTGATTTTTTACAAAAGCTCTACCAAAAGAAGCTTTTCTCAGACTCAGATATTTGTTGGGCATGAAAACTTATAGTGATTGAGACTCACAATGGGTGTGTTTTTAGTGTTCTTGCTGATATTCACAACACTCAATAAGTGGGAGTATTGGAATTATTATGTATTTCGTGTTAGTATTCGATGTTCGGAAGATATATTGACGGATGTCAAGAATGATTGAAGTAGTTGTCAATAGGTAATAAAGAAACGTTAAAACGTGCTAAGTTCTTCCGAGTGATAAATACCAATCCACTATTGTTCAACGAATTTATACAATTCAACTAAATCCAAATGCTCAATCATTCAAGTTCTGCAATTATTGTAAAAAACCTGGACACATATTAATTGAATGCAGGAAAAGAGAATTCAATAATTCTAAAGTGAACCATTTATAAACGAGAACAGGTCGGCCCAGATGAATGCACAGGATCCCGACCTATCAATTCAAAAAGCATTCACTTTGGATCAAAATTTTTTCATAAGTAATGTGAAAGCTATTCCTTCTAACGAACTCCAAACTTTATCCTTCAAGTTAGAAAATTCGCCAAAGAAATTTGTAACTTTTCTCATTGATTCAGGAGCTGCCTGTTCAATAATTAAACATACTGCCCTAATTCCAAATCAAACTTCTTTAAATATAAATGATATTGTTCTATTAAATGGAATTAATCCTAATGCTCCTATCAAAACACTTGGTACAACACAAGTCGACTTAAATCTATCGCAACTCAATATTTCTCACAAGGTCAATGTTATAAACGCAGATAAAATACAGTCCCAATACGACGGACTCCTTGGAAATAATTTCTTCAAAGAGAATAATGCAATCATTAATTATGCAGACGAAGCTGTAGTTATAAATGGTCAGAAGATACCTTTCAATAATATAATCTCGCAAGATGAAATTAAAATCCCTGCACGATGCGAAATTCTAGTCGAAATAAATATACTGAACAACTTAAATCAAGGCTTAGTTGGAAGGGTTTCTCCTTACAAGAATATCATAATTCCAAATTCTTTAGTGATAAACAGAAATTCCAAAGCAATTGTGCCTATTCTCAATCTAAATTATGAAGAAGTAACGATTGACAGACCTTCCGTCGAAATAATTGAGATAGGTATTCACAGAAAAATCTATCAATCACAATTATTCAATTCCTTATTCGAAACATAAAACTTTTCAAAGATTCAAAATTTTAGAGGAAAATCTTCGTCTAGAACACTTGAATTCCGAAGAAAGATCATCTATTCTAGAAATTTATCAGAACTATTCCAATTTATTTTATTTACCAGGAGACAATTTAACGAGTACTCCTACAATGAAACATAATATTCCAACGAATTCAGAAAATCCAATTTCTTCCAAAATTTATCGTTTACCTAAAATCCATGAAAAGGAAGCAGATGCCCAAATTAAGAAAATGTTGGATCAAGATATTATTCGTCCTTCGAATTCCCCATGGAATTCTCCCATATGGATAGTACCTAAAAAGAGAGACGCATCAGGAAAACAAAAATGGAGACTTGTATGCGACTTTCGAAAATTAAATGAAATAACAATTGGTGATAGTTATCCGCTTCCAAACATCGAGAACATTCTTGACCAACTAGGCAATGCAATTTATTTTACTACTTTAGACCTTGCATCAGGATTTTATCAAGTTGAATTAGAAGAAGAAGATAAATTCAAAACAGCTATTGCTACTCCTTCAGGACTCTATGAATTCAATCGAATGCCTATGGGACTTAAGAATCTTCAAGGAACCAAATGTTTTTGCTATCTGGATGATATTGTTGTATACGGTTCATCTCTAGATGATCATAATTCAAAATTAAAAGATGTTTTTCGTCAACTTCAAACTCATAAATTACAACTACAACCAGATAAATGTGAATTCTTATGTCGAGAAATAACTTATTTAGGTCATCACATTTCAGAAAATGGAGTTAAACCAGATCCAATCATTAAAGATATTTCAGTACCTAAAAATCCTAAACAAATTAAATCATTTCTTGGTCTAATCGGGTATTACCGAAAATTTATTGAAAACTTTTCAGATCTCGCTAAACCTTTTCATAATTTACTAAAGAAAAATCAAAAATTTGAATGGACAAAAAAGTGCCAGGAATCCGTCGATCATTTTAAAGAACTTCTCACACAAGCACCAATCTCAAAATTTCCCAATTTTTCAGAAACGTTCATTTTAACAACCGATGCTTCAAATGAAGCTATTGGGGCAATATTATCTCAAGGACCTATCGAAAAAGATCTTCCTATCAGCTATTACTCAAAAACATTAACAAAATGCGAACGAAATTATTCAACTACTGAAAAAGAACTCTTGGTCATTGTAGAAGCTTGTAAACATTATCGACCCTATCTTTACGGGCTGAAATTCATTATATGCACTGATCATAAACCTCTTGTTTGGCTTAAAAATTGTAAAGAACCTTCCAGCAGATTAGTAAGATGGAGACTAAAATTAATGGACTATGATTACGAAATCGTTTATAAAAAAGGAAAATCTAACCAAAATGCCGATGCTCTTAGCAGAATGATTCCTGAAGAACTATCTTTTGAAAATTTTGAAAATCTCAATAATTCTGAAAATATAAAAGCTCATAACATAACAGAAAAGGATGGTGATTTATTCGAAGCACCTGAGTATTATTCCTTAGTACACTGCGTTTCTCAAGACTTCCACATGAACAAAGGAATCGCACTGCAATTTAAACATAAATTTGGTCAAGTAGAAGAATTAAAAATCCAAAATAAATCAATAGGAGAAGTCGCCTCAATTGAGAATGGAAATCGTACAATTTATTATTTAATCACCAAAACTCATTTTTATGATAAACCTACATACGATACAGTATTCCAAAGTCTAATAAATCTTAAAAAATTATGTCAACAAAATAAGGAAAGAAACTTAGCTTTTCCTCGCATTGCATGCGGCCTAGATAAACTGTATTGGCCCAAAATCTTTGATATGATTAAACACATTTTCCATGATTCCGGTATCAATATAACTGTCTATCATATACCAAGAAATACTCCTCAAAAATTAATCCATGTCATAGAAGAAGAATTAACATTTGAAGATTTCAAAGGATTTCATCAAAGAGAAATCAAAATTCCAATTCCTAAAATCACGAACACTCCTATATCAAAAATAAAAAACTTTGTTATTCCAATGTCTTGCGACCGCGCTAATTCAAATAAATTTCTCAACTACATAAAAGCTAACTCCCTAGATTTACCTGACTATTTCCCTCGTCTTAATTTCCACCAATCAGAAACGCGCAATTTTGAATCACAAATGGTTTCTAGATGGAAAAACTGTATGGCTGCAGCTGTCAGCAGTTTTTTCGGGTTTACCCGCGGCAAAACTTGACAGTTGTTGTCAACGAAAATTAATAATAGATACATAGATGCATCCAGAATAATCTGTTACTCTTGAAATAGTCTTTTCAAATACCATTCGTGCATCTAATTTTTCCTGTGGAAAATATCGAAAAAACACAATGCAAAGTAATATTTTTTTAACAAAAAGCATTCGTGCAGGTGCAAAAATCCTCGTCTTCGACTCGGATTTTTGTTGCCACCAAGGCACTCATGCTTCTTGTTAAAATATTACTTAGCAAAGTGTTTTTTCCATTTTTTTCGGAAAAATTGGATGCACTTATGATATTACTTACGAAAATAATAAAGTTTCCGACATTATCGTCAAAAAATTACCTCAACAATCACTTTATACTCCTAAAAGAAATTTACGACGAATCAGTAACTTATGAGGACCTATTCAAAACTCTTTTCAATTTAAGACTTTTATTCAACTTCAATGAAATAAAGAAATTTGCTATTCCCAATATAGCCTTGCTTGAAAACAATCCGATCATACGTGAAGACACATTTTTCAGTCTTTTATACTTTTTGTTCAGAGACTTTGAATACGAAATTTTATCGAACGAACGTATCGATATTGATGATGAGGACTCAATAAAGCAAATTCTATATGAAAATCATGATTCACCTTTAGCAGGACACCAAGGATTTGAACGAACGTACGAGAAAATCAAACAAAGATATTTTTGGAATAATATGAAAGATCAAATTCGTAATTATATTAAGAAATGTCAAATTTGCCAAAAGTCTAAAGCTGAATACAGACTATTCTGACGTGACGTGTTTACATGTGGGCCCACGTCAAAATTGTACGTGATATAAAAATCCATAAAAATGCAACACATCGTTCTGTGCGTTCACGTTCATATTAGGCCAATGTGAGCACTGCACGGTCCTGACGTGACGTGAAATCACGTCACGTCAGAATAGTCTGTATTCAGCTTAAGACCGATTTCAAACATAACAAAAGCCCAATGGTTATCACAACCACTTCAACTAAATTCTGTGAACAAATTGCCTTAGATATCGTAGGACCTGTACCTATTACAAAAAATGGAAATCGTTTTATATTAACCCTTCAAGACGATCTTACTAAATTCATTCAAGCTTATGCTCTCAATTCTCATACTGCTGAAGTAGTTTCAATTCATTTTCTCAAGTTCTGTACACAATTCGGATTTCCGACAAGCATTCTTACAGATCAAGGTGTTGAATTCACCTCTAATATTTTCAAGGAAATTAATAAGTTGATGTCTGTTAAACATAAGCAATCTTCTCCCTATCATCCACAAACTCAAGGATCATTAGAAAGAACACATTTAACTCTTAAAGATTACTTCAAATGTTACGCAAATAAAGATGCTAATAACTGGGATGAATTTCTGAATTTTGCAACCTTTAGTTATAATACGTCAATTCAAAAATCAACTCAAAGAACTCCGTATGAACTTGTTTTCGGTCAAAGAGCACGAATTCCTTCTCAATTCAAACATCCACATACTCTTGCTAATTATTCAGATCTTGCAAATGATATAACAAATAAACTCAAAATATTAAGGGAAAATGCACGCGACTATTTCCCTCGTCTGAATTTCCACCAATCAGAAACGCGCAATTTTGAATCACAAATGGTTTCTAGATGGAAAAACTTTATGGCAGCAGCTGTCAGCAGTTTTTTCGGGTTTACCCGCGGCAAAACTTGACAGTTGTTGTCAACGAAAATTAATAATACATACATAGATGCATCCAGAATAATCTGTTACTCATAAAATATTCTTGTCAAATACCATTCGTGCATCTAATTTTTCCTGAAAAAAAATTGGATGCACTTATGATATTTCTTATGAAAATCTCATTAAGTCAAAACACAAATCAAAAGAATTCTTTGATAAAACTCATAATCGTACCTACTTATGTATTCAACGAAGGAGACCTTGTCCTTCTATATGATTGTCAAGCCAAAGCGAAAAATAAGAAATTGGCTCCGAATTATAAAGGTCCATATAAAATAGAGCAAATTCATAATAATAATACTGCAACTCTTAGAATCAGTCCTTCGAAGCTTAAAACTTATCATTTCAATCAATTAAAGCCTTATATCCTTTCAGATCGTCAGAATGGAGAAAATAACGGTTCTCCTCCTGTCATTCACATTCCTAGTCCTACTCAAGGCTCATCAAACCAATTATAATATAACTCCTATAAACACTTCTTCCGGACTGCTTTATCATAACCTAGGAAAAGCTCAAATATCTAATGAGAAACACGTCATATTATCATATCATAATTTAACTCGTATAAAGTATCATGTCGAGCATATATTAAACTTTTATACTGCATCTGTCAATATATGTAACGGCGCAATGATCGAACATATGTCTAATAATTGTATTAATCAATTAAATTACGTCAAAACAAAAATCAGAACTATAAATGAGTTATACAGAATTATTTCTCACCAAATAAGTTCAAAACGAACTAAAAGAGGTCTTATTAATGGAGTCGGAACAGCTGTTAAATGGTTGATCGGTACACCCGACGCTTATGACGCTGAATTCTACTCAGATTCTATTAATGAATTAATAAATAATCAAAAACAAACTAAAGTTCTTATGCAGCAGCAAGTTACTATTCTCTCTTCTACAATTTCTAACTTCAACAATTCTTTTCATAAAATGAATGAAAATATCGAAGTCTTAAATAAAAACTTGAATCAGTTCTCAGAAAATCTTGATAGTATGATTCATGTATATCAGGTGGAATCACAGATCCCAGATGATCTCATATTATTAATCGAAATGAGTGATGAAATTTTAAATACTTTGGAAAATTATATAAATGACATCTCATTAATACAACATGACATTGTAAATTATAGAATCTTACCTCTAGAATCTCTTTATCAAGAATTATTAAAAATATCCTCTAAATTCACCTTACCTATTTCTCCAAGTATCGATCTTTATCAATTGTTATCATTACCTAATCCTCATTTCGAAAACAATACATTGTTTTCATACATCGAACCTTCAAAACCCTACCTATTGATTTCACCTATGAGAACAAGTTATTTGATGTTGGATGAATTGTCAAACTGTGTGGAGTATCATCCTCAAGAATGGATTTGCAAAAGTATGCCTACGATGAGGAAAGCTGACCACTCATGTGAAGTACAACTGCTAACCAAGATGACCGACCAGATTCCTAAATCCTGCAAGAAAAGAAGTCTCATTGCTGAAGCTGAAATATGGCACGAACTCGATGAGAACCAATGGCTCTTCTCATTATCCAGTCCTACTCCAATTTCCATAATATGTGGTGAAGAATCTCTGAAGCAAGAAATCTTAAAACAGGTGGGTATCCTGAAACTTAATTCAAACTGCAGAGATTTCACTGATCTAATCATTCTAGAAACTGGTTCAGTATTAATGTATTCTAATTCCAGTTATGAAATTCCCACTTCAAGTATCGTTGAAGATGAGTGTTGCATCAAGCTACGAAAGAACCTCTCACTACATGCCATCCATATGGAACCAATCAAGTTCACGCACATCAACCTCCATGAATTGAAGTATGCCCAGCACAAGTTGAGTGAATTCGATGAACAGCTCCAACAACAACTGAACAAGCCATTCATCATCCAGCATTCTTCATGGGTCACGACAGCACTGTCCGTTGTGTGTGGTACCATCCTACTGACCATCCTGTACAACCTCTTCAGATGGTGTGGTTTCATTAAACTACTTAGAAGACTCTTCTGCTGTACCAAGGAACCCAGAGCAATTGAAGCAAGTCCATGCTTCCAAATATTCAACCAATGCCATAGGAGACCAATCCAGCAGCCAGTCCAAGTATTCTACGATGCCGAACTTCACAGCCTACATGGTCCAAGCAATTCTCTCAATCCACAGTCGAATCAAGAAGATTCATCCAGCACAGAGTCCCAAAACCAAAGAAGAACACGAAGAAACTCCGTAAGAATAAATCCTTATTAATCTTTTCAATTTTAGTAATTTGTGAAACTTAAATGCTTATTGTAAATTGTACAGTAATTCAAATCATTCAGCTGCATAGTTTTATATAATGGTATAAATTCATTCTTTTACTCTCAAATTCCTGAATGTTCAAGAAACTCTTTAAAATCGAATAATATTTACACCTGTATCTCTCTAGTTATCTTAATTTATTTTTATCTGATGATTTATCTTATATCTTAACATTTTCAAGTATTATAAGTCAATATTCTATGTCCTAACTCACATTAAGCAAATAATACCCTTTTAATTGGATAATCATAATTAATCAACAAATCAACTTTCGACTATTCAATACTTAATATTTCAATTAATCAATATTATAATTCTGTTAATTTCAAGTCATTAATACGCTAATGAAATTCATTCAATCTTGACTCACCTATTTTATACATTTTGATATTCTCAATTCTAAATCATTGTGAGGTGTAATTCTGCTTCTTTATTATTCTGAAAAGATTTTTGCTTTTTTCAAAAACCATCAAAAATCTTATTTTACGGGGGAGGTGTTGTCATCCCCTAAACAAAGGCTTCATTGTTTCAATATTAATGTTTAGCTCAGCATTTCTCGAAATCATATATAAGAAGCAGCGTAACGCCATCAGTTCAGTTCATTTCTTTTCTTCGAGCAGTCCGTTACGATCAGTTCATTTTCTTTCTTCGAGTAGTCCGTTTCTATTCTATGATCAATTCATCTCGCTCGCTCAATATTTATATTCTGTGCTCTATTAATAAATCAATCTTGAATCAGTCAAGTGTTTCCATAAATCAAAATAAGTGATCAATCTTAAATCATTCAAGTGTTTCCATAAATCAAAATAAGTGCTACAAAAGGTGTTACGGAGCTTTGCCTTCATAAGAATAAAGCTGCGCTGGTGACAGCGGAATTGCCGAATTCCCTTATTGTTTGTAATCCAGGAGGAATACAACAATATACTAAACAACGATATCTTGAATATTAATATATCATACATACCCTTTTGTTTCACTTTTCGTCTCCTTTTCCTACTTCTCTTCCTAACGAAAAGCCGAAGTATTTTTTGTATTATTTTCCTCCATCGCTTTCTATAGAAGGATAGACACAATTAATCATGGAGCAAATACAAAATATGATTGGGAATTACAAAATCCGTTTAACTGAGCAGACAAACCAACTTTAAGGATCCCACACACCGGCGCGAATTTTTTCACAGCGTGAGATTTCTTCCAATGGGCGAGCAGCAACTTGACCGATGCTGCTCTGCTATTGTTTCACGCCGGTGTGTGGAATCCCTGCCAAAAATAAGAACATATAGACAATTTATGAGATTTCATATGGATCAATGAGAAGAAGCTGTATCCTATACGTACGTTATCCATGACATGTAAACTTCTCATGAGTTTTTATGAGGATTTATAAATATATGTAATTTATAAGCATACCCGAACACAAGGTGTACGAGTTTCTATCAGGTAGTATTCGTTTGAGGAGGCTATGAGATACTATAAGGTATTCCAGTTTCAATCATTATTATGTTTTATTTTAAGCTCATTCACGAGCCTGAAAACCTATGAGAAATGTGTGGAAGGTATCAGGAATGCCTTATGTAATTTTATGCGGATCTTATGAGTTTCAATGTGGCTCGAATTAACTGAGAATTTACAAGTGTCAACGAGTTTATAAGAGTCTGTATCAAGCAGAAAGGGCGGATTTACGGGGGTCCCTGCCAAAAATGTCTCATAGAAACTGATTGAAAATGTATGTACAAGAGCTTATGAGATCCGAATTGGATAGTGATAGCGCGAATCCGTATGAAACCATATACGATATTCATCAGTATTTAATGGAGACTATAGATACACATTGCTTTAGTTTCTAATGGCATTTCCTAACTTAAATCATATCCGTTTCTATAAGCGATTCCTACATTGAATTGTCCTTGTTCCTACGAGTTTTGATAAGAATCTATCGTTTACAAATGTTGTTTTCACACATAATACCTACCTGTTTCTATTGTGTTTTTACACATAACACCTACCTGTTTCTAATGTGTTTCGACAGATAACTCATATCCGTTTCTACGAGTTTCTATAAGAATCTATGGTACCTACCTTTTTCTAATGTGTTTTTACACATTTACTCTTATACGTTTTTATGAGTTCTTATAAGAATCTATACTCTATAGTTTTCAAATGTGCTTATCACACATTATACCAACCGGTTTCTAAAGTGTTTTTACACATGCACGTTTTTACACATGCTTCATATCCGTTTCTATGAGAATCTATTGTTTTTCAATGAGGTTTTCACACGTAATACCTACCTGTTTCAAATCTGTTTCTACACAGAATTAATTTCTGCTGTATGTTTTACGAGTTAATGAGAATAAATGAGAATGTATAAGATTTGAAGGATTTATAGTTCTCAAATTGTGTTTCTGATGTCAGTTCAGATAATCAGTACAATATGGTTTGCATGTGTTCAACCAACAGGATAATAGAAGAGAATGTATGACATTGAAGTTAGAGTTAAATGTAAATTCATACCGTACCATCACCGATATTCGCCAGAAAAAGCTGTTTCATTTTATAATGATATGTGAACCATATAATATGTTGGAATTTTTGGAGTTTTGTAAGGTGAAAAAACACCTGGTTATATAGATTTGTATTTTTTGTTTGACATTATTTCTTTGTATTTGAAATGAATAAATTCTATTCTATTCTAATCATTATAATTCACAGTTATGTGTTAATCATTTGCTAATGAGAATTTGACAGTTTTAAAGTCTAGTTAAAATATCTTCCATATGTTTCTAACTAGAATTCCTAGGATTATAATAATACGTTTTTATATGATTTCATATACCTATGTTCGAACTATTGGTTGGTGGATTCATAGCGGCTGAAAATGTTTATTTCTGATCCGTTCATAAGATGCTTATAAATACATACTGAATTCTTACGTATTTGACTGACCAGTGACATAATAATAATAATAATAATAACCCCGCACGGGGGTACTACTGTGTAGTATACGGGTGTGACAATCCCGCGGACCCCGGTCACTCTCAACCGATGTCGGACAAATATATACGAAGCCTCGGAGAACAGTCGCTGCCTGGGGATCGTCAGGGCGCGACTGGAGTTGGTGCTGGACGCGACAGCATGCGGGACACCAACGGAAGGATGCTGAGAAGGCAGGCGCCTGCCATACAAGAAGCTATGCCTTTAGACGAGGAGGATATCGACGAGGAGAGAGTTCAGATTGTCGGTCGCATTGGGATTCGAAGTTCGAAAGAGCAGCCCGTAGTCGGAACCGGCAGCCGAAACAGGACAGCACAAAGGGGACGCCACAAGTGGACGCCCGAGCAGCATGGCCTGCTGTCTGCGCTATACAGACGATCAAGACCCGAAAGACGAGGATACATGAATAGGCTGCATGGTCTGTGGTGCGAAAATTATCCAGACCTTGACTACATGACGCAGCAAAACCTTAGAGATCAGATCAGTCATCTCAAAAGAAAAGGAATCTTATGGCGCTCTCAAGAGCAGGAAAAGACGGAACAACAAGATGAGGAGCAGGTGACAGATGCTTCGAACCAACATCAGCTATTGACGATTGACACAGCTGAAGAACAAGCTGTAGCCATGGTGAGAAATATCGGGGGCCAAACCGGGACTGGTACACGCTCCAACAGGCCAATAACAGAACATGTGAGAGATGTTCCAAGAAAAAAACAAGTTGGAGAGCATGTGACAGATGCTCCAAAACAACAACACCAAGCAAAAGCCTTAGGGGCGAGGCCAAGAACGGAACAGATCAGTCGTGTCATAAGGAGAGGAATCTTATGGCGGTCTCAACAGCAAGAACGGACAGAAAAACAAGCTGAGGAGCAGGTGACAGATGCTTCGAACCAACATCAGCAATTGACGATTGACACAGCCGAAGAACAAGCTGTAGCCCTTGTGAGAAATATCGCGGGCCAAACTGGGTCTAGTACAAGCTTCAACAGGCCAATAACAGAACATGTGAGAGATGTTCCAAAAATAGAACACGGTGGAGAGCAGGTGACAGATGCTCAAAACCAGCAACATCAAGCAAAAGCCCTGGGGCCGAGGCCAAGAACGGAACAGGTGAGAGATTTTCCGGTAATAGGACTAGCTGAAGAGCAGGTGACAGATGCTCCAGACCAACAACACCAAGCAAAAGCCCAAGGGCCAAGGCCAAGAACGGAACAGGTGAGAGATGTTCCGGTAATAGGACTAGCTGAAGAGCAGGTGACAGATGCTCCAGACCAACAGCAACAAAAACCAGGAACGGTGAGAGATATTCCTAAGTTAATCGTCAATACCAGGGAAGCATTTGAGGCGGCCGTTAGAAACCCACTGGTCAAGACCTCCCGAATAAAAACAAGACATGAGGCTGAAGATCTAGCCGTATTGGATAACATCATTCAGGATCACCTAAACGAGACCTGTTCACTAGAAGATGTTGTGGCTGCAGTGAGAGCAGCCGCTTCCCTTCTATGCCCACCGAAAAGTACAGCTACGAAGGAGGATAAGCATAAGCTAAGACTCAGGCGGCATGACACCAAAATAAAATCAATGAGGCAGCAGGCATCTTGGTACCAATGTATCATAGATGTTCTGAAAGGCAAGATTGAGCCGAGCAAGAAAATGAAGGATATGATTGAGGAGCTTCGTTCCATACATCATAGAGTAGACTTGCCCACAGTCCATTTACTGAAGCAGAAAGCTGTAGATAGAATAAGATCACTTGCAGCAGCGCGAAAGAAACTGATAAAAAGGCAAAAATGGATTGAAGATAACAACACCTTCAACGCAGAACCATCGAAATTATTTCAGTCCCAACAACAAATGACACAGAAACCACCATCACCTCCAGAGGTCGAAGAATTTTGGAAGAGCATATATGAACAACGAGCAGAAACCAGGGATACTCCAGCACTTCTCAGATTCCAGCAGATGTGTGATCAAAACCAACAGCAAAACGATGAACTTTCTGAAATATCAACCGAAGATATTAGACAAGCCCTTAAGAATAAACGTGATTTCACAGCACCTGGACTGGACGGTATTCAAAACTACTGGTGGAAGAGATTTCCAGCTACACATCAACCAACACCTGGCAAGATTATTCAGCGGGATGCTGACTCGCCGTGAGCCCATTCCGTCATGGTTGGTAGAGGTTAGAACAGTGCTGATACCAAAATCAGGTGATTTAGGGCAACCCAAGAACTACCGTCCAATCACTTGCCTCAATACACTGTACAAGATCCTCACAAGTGTAATTCAACATCAAATTCTGAGGGTTATTGGACCAGTGTGGGACATATATACGAACAGAGGGGAGCGAAGAAAGGAGTGCAAGGATGCAAAGACAACTTGCTCATAGACAAGAGCGTATGTCTAGACGCCAGATACTACAAGCGCGACCTACACACATCATGGTTAGACTACGCGAAAGCATATGACACCTCGCCGCACGAACTGATAATACGGCTATTGAAAATGCTGAAAGTTCACCCTCACATCATCCACGCGATAGAAAACATCATAGCGCTGTGGAAAACGAAGTTTGCCATCCGAACAGAGGGTCGAACCGTGTATACGGGATGGGTGAGATACAGGAGAGGAGTTTTTCAGGGAGATTCGCTAAGCCCGTTGTTATTCTGCATAACACTCATACCACTAACAATTGAGTTGAGGGAGAGCAAGATAGGATACAAGGCCGGACCACCAGGCAGAAGCAACCACCTGATCTCGCATCTCTTGTACATGGACGACTTGAAGCTCTACGCTCCCTCCGAGTCCGCACTACGGCAACTACTGAATATCGTTTCAGACTACACCTCAGCCATGGGAATGTCGTTTGGTATGGACAAGTGTGCCGTTTTTCATCTGCGCAGGGGAAAAGCTGAAGATGCAGGAGAAGATATTCGACTGGAAGATGGAATGACTATTCGACACCTCGAAGAGGGAGAAACGTATAAGTTTCTTGGGATGAAACAGAGGGGTGTACTGGAGACAACCCAGATAAAGGATGCCTTAACAGCCAGCTACAAAAAGAAGCTCAGAGACATTTGGAAATCGCAGCTGTCGGGAAAGAACAAAGTTTCTGCTACAAATATGCTAGCCATCCCGATTCTCACCTACTCTTTCGGGGTGGTGAACTGGACGGTGAACGAACTCCTCGATCTTGATAGGTCAACAAGAAAAACGATGAACTTGAATCGTAGCCTTCATCCCAACAGTTCAATACAGAGGATATACTAGAAGCCAGGGGGTAGAGGATTGCAATGTTTGGAATATCAACACTATCAACAAACATTGGAAATGGCAGTAAGGATTCTAAGAAGTGAAGATCCGCTACTGAAATTTGTTGCTCAGCATGAAATTGCGAACCATGGAGCCTTCCTTTTCCGAGCTGCACAAAGGGCCGTAGAGAAGCTCAGCATAACCGGCGTATCGATCAATCCTGAGCTAGCTGGAACACCGATCACTCAGGCGGAACAAAGAAGCCTAGCGAGACTGATCCGAAAGTCTCAGGCGGATAAATTACTCGAACATCATATGAGTAAAAACTTGCACTCCATATATTTCAGGAGTTTGAAAGACCAGGACCTGTCTGAGGAATTGTCTTTCGCCTTTCTGAAGTCCGCTAGCCTCAAGTCAGAGACGGAGGGATTTGTGATGGCGTGTCAAGATGGAGTACTAAATACAAGATGGTATAAAAAGAACATAATGAAAATGGACACCCCAACAACTTGCAGGGCTTGCCATAGGCAACAGGAAACAATTATGCACATCCTTTCCGCCTGCAGAGTCCATGCTCCATCAGGGTATGTAGAGAGACACAACGCGGCTCTACGAATTCTATACTTCCATTTGAGAGTCGCGTATGAGATAGACAAGGAACCGGTGCTACCATATGTGCCTCTGGAGATTGAAGCGGTGGTGCAGAACGAAAGAGCTCGCATATGCTGGAACTATCCTGTCTCAACAACACGACAGATCAATGCTGTTAAGCCAGACATAGTTCTTCTGGACAAGGAGCTGAAGGAGTTATTTGTCGTGGAATTCTCCTCCCCTGCTGAAAATAATGTTGTGATGAAAGAAGAACAGAAGAGGCAAAAGTACAAAGATCTTATGTTCGAGCTTGGAACTTTATACCCTGGTCATAAGGTTAGGATGGTCTTCTAAAATGATTACAGGAATTTGGAAAATAAAAATCCGTGTATAGATGTTCAAACCATTTATAACTTTGCCAACGTTTCGGACACTATTGGTCCTTTCTCAAGGCTGCAATGACATGAATCAAGATACACAGGATGGTCGTACTAATCATAGGATGTCTCGGTGGAATGAGAGCCAACTACGTGGATGAACTGAAGATTATCCCGGCCGCATATTTCCGTTCCCTATACAGTCAGCGCGACAGGTCGCTCTCACCGTATAGGAAACGGAATGCACAATGGAACACTCCGTTTCCTAGCAGATATGCGCGATGTGCTCAATGCCCTGTTAGCCTTCTGGGTGCCGATGGGACAATTGCAAATTATTAATAAAGTTTTCATACTTTCAGTATAGCTTAATTAGGTAGAGTCTACCACATTTTTCCTCTGTGAACATTTTTGTAGCCGCGGATTTTTTTCAGCAAACCTCTCGAAAGTCGACCATATTTTCATTTTTCAAACATACTCTTTTTTCTAAAATGCAATCATAAGAACAACCTTGGAGAAATGAGAAAACATGATTGTCTACCAACATAAACATGACTGATGATCGCATTTTTTCAAAGTAATACCCTTCCGAATTTTTCAGAATCGGTTGATACGACCATATGAAGTATGAAAATGCAATTGTGCGACAAAAAAATGTGGCGATTTCCTTGTCCGACAGATGAAAATCGACGATTTTTTTGAGGTTTTAAATTCATTAATATTTATCGGACAAGAATGAATTTATATTTTAGAGAGATTTGTTTAATAGAAAAAACAACTGTCCACCAAATGAAATGCGGCAAATCCTTAGTCTAGTTGAATATAATGGTTTTGTTTCAGAAACTTTTTCCGATTATTATTGAAATTAAACTATTGATTTTGATTGAAAGTGTATAATTCAAATTGTTTACTGACATTTCCATTCAAATCTGATAAAAAAAAAACAATAAAACACTTCTTCCTCACATTGAATTGATTGTAACAAGACGAATGGTATGCAGTAAAAGTATCACACCAATCGTCAGGTAGAATGACATCTTTATATTTGTGATTATGATGTTCTCTTGATGCCAAGAATATTTTGCACAGTTCAAGGATGTCACTTCCTCCTTTTTCGTTTTAATGCCACGGATATTTTTCAAATGTTTGCTCGAAAAAACTCCATCACTACTGAGAATATTATATCGGCAACAACTAAAATTGCCGAACTTTATTCGTCGGACAGCTGGATGATAGTATTCAGCATTCAAATGATCCTCAAAAAATCAAAATGTTCATTTGTAACATGAGCAAAGTTATATCCGATAAATGCATATAGTCTATTCATAACCAAATTAGAGCAGTGAATTCTTTAATTTTTGAATCAACGCGACCGTATTATCGAGGTGGAGAGAGAATTAGAAAAAAACGACATTATTCATAATTTTTTATTCTGAAAAATCTTCTATTTTCATTTGTCGGACAAGGAAATCGCCACATTTTTTTGTCGCACAATTGCATTTTCATACTTCATATGGTCGTATCAACCGATTCTGAAAAATTCGGAAGGGTATTACTTTGAAAAAATGCGATTATCAGTCATGTTTATGTTGGTAGACAATCATGTTTTCTCATTTCTCCAAGATTGTTCTCATGATTGCATTTTACATAAAAGAGTATGTTTGATTCAAGAAAAATGAAAATATGATCGACTTTCGAGAGGTTTGCTGAAAAAAAATCCGCGGCTACAAAAATGTTCACAGAGGAAAAATGTGGTAGACTCTATCTAATTAAGCTATACAGAAAGTATGAAAACTTTATTAATAATTTGCAATTTGTCCCATCGGCACCCAGAAGACTAACAGGACAGTGAGCACATCGCGCATATCTGCTAGGAAACGGAGTGTTCCAGTGTGCATTCCGTTTTCTATACGGTGAGAGCGACCTGTCGCGCTGACTGTATAGGGAACGGAAATATGCATCCCGGCCTGTAGATCACTGGCCGAGGTATTGGCGCACAGAATGCAGAAAGCAGTGTTGCTCGGGTCACTTCATATCATCAGGTCCCATGAAGTCTAGAAGCCACTTGCAGCTCATCTCTTTTGTTAAGGGACGCTACGAGGGCAGGATGAAGAACTCCTCCATTTAAGTGTGAGGGGTTTTTAGTGAGTAACCAAACAAGATCTTGGATTCTCACACTACCGAGAGTGCGGACCCTCTCGGTGCCCATAAAGGGTTTTCCCCTCACACGGACGTTAAAAAAAAAAAATAATAATAATAATAATCTTTGTTTCTAATAATTTTGTACAGAAATGAGTTAAATATCCCATCTACAACTAAAACATTAAGAGAAATTACGTCACAAAAAATACCAAAACCTAAAATCTATTACATATTCAAATAATCCATTAGACTATATGGCTCTAAGTCCATTAACAATTTCTTCGTTTCCCTCTTAAACGATTTTAAACCTAGTTGCTTTATTTCATTTGGAAGCTTATTATATTGTTTCAAACACATATACTTTGGATGATTTTCCAACAGTGTAAGTATTTGGATGGGGTACTCCAGGTCTTTAGTTCTTGTGTTATATCTTGTGTTTGTTTTTGTGATATTAAATCTTTGCTTATTTTTAAACAGGAACAATACACAGTCAAAAATGTAGATAGCATTAACAGTTAATATATTATTTTGTTTGAAAGTACCCCTGCAACTCGCTCTAAAATCCATTCTAAAAATGACACGCAAAACCCTTTTTTGAACAATGAATATTCTCTCTAAATTACATTTCAATCCCCAAAACATTATACCATATCTAAAGAAGGACTCAAAATTAGAATGATAAAGTATTTTCAAAGTTTTCTCATTCATATACTTAGAAGTGATTCTTATAGCGTAACAAATCCCCATGAGCTTTTTTGACAGAGTATCAGTATGCTGCTCCCATCTCAAAAATCCATCAATATGAACACCCAAGAACTTAGTACTTTTTGATATTTCTATACTTAAATTTTCCAGTTCTACTTCACTAGGTCTTTCTTTTTTATTTCTAGATGTACTAAACAAAACTAAATTGGTTTTTTCACTATTCAGAATGAATTTGTTTCCATCAAACCAATTTTTAGCTACCTTCATCACATCTTTCCCTCGTTCCATTAACTCTGAAATATCCCTTGAACCAATTACAAAATTTGTATCATCAGCATAATTAGTCATGAAAGTGTTCCTACCAAAATCCCTATTTCCCAAATCATTCAAACAGATCACAAAGAGGATCGGACCAATAACACATCCTTGGGGAACTCCCAATTTTTTCTGTACAATTCCAGACTTAGTTCTTATTCCTGCCCTTGTTATACCGACTCTTTGAGACCTATTTGATAGATATGAAGAAAACCACTAATTTGTCTTTCCTCTAACACCAATTATATCTAATTTCTGAATTATGTGGTCCTTGCACAAAACATCGTAAGCCTTTGATAAGTCCAAAAACATACCCAGTGCCCAACAATCATCGTCAATAAAGTCAATAATCCTACTTGTAAATTCAAAAATTGCTGTTTGCGGGGATCTATCTTTCAAATATGCATGTTGGGTGTTACTGAAAAAGTTATTGCTATTAAGAAATGACACTAACCTTTTACACATTGCTAATTCAAGAATCTTTGAAAATCCTGGAAGTAAGCTAATGGGTCTATAATTTGTGAAATTATCCACTTCCCCTGATTTATGCAAAGGTTTCACGAGCGCTAATTTTAATTTTTCTGGAAAAATACCCTGCATCAATGAATTGTTCATGATATAAGACAAAACCTGATCAATTTCCAAAATGGAATACTTTATTATACTAGTTGGTATTTCATCATCTCCGCTGCTGTGTTTGTTCTTAATTGATTTTGTAATTTCAACAATTTCACCAGGTGTAGTTTTTAATTTTTCTGGAAAAATACCCTGCATCAATGAATTGTTCATGATATAAGACAAAACCTGATCAATTTCCAAAATGGAATACTTTATTATACTAGTTGGTATTTCATCATCTCCGCTGCTGTGTTTGTTCTTAATTGATTTTGTAATTTCAACAATTTCACCAGGTGTAGTTGGACTAACATACATTGACTGAGGACATGAATGAATACCCTTGTAATCAAAAGGATCATGATTAAATTGTTCAACAAGGTCAGATGCTGACTCATTGAAAAATTTGTTTAAACTTTCCACTATTTCTACACAGTCTCCCCTCATAAGACATTCACTATTCTCAACATTTTTTCCATTGATTTCTTTACAAATTGACCACATTGACACTTCATAATTTCATTGAGGACAATATGTGGAATAATTTCACAGAAGTTGTAACGTGAGAAATTCGGATATCACGGATGTGCGCATGTCGGCTACAGTAGGAAGCCAGTCGTAGCATTCGTAGCCGGCCGATTCCTCATTCTGAGATTGAAGTCGACGCAGAGAAGATAAATTTGCTGGTTATAATTTTCGAGGAAAATTACGCAAACACCATTAATTTGGGATTTTGGCGGACGACCGAAGAAAGGTGGAAATTATACGATATTGCTTATATATCACCACTAACCGAATTGTCGGATTTGTATGGGGAAAGATTCCCCATTACTGTTGGAAACACCAGTTTCAGTTCAGTTCACCAGTTCGATTATTCACTGGATATTCCGAACTGAGAAATCAACCCTTGGTACCCAAGAAGGGGTAGGAAGCACCCTCACGAGGATACATCCCTCACCTCCGAAAGAGGCCACAGATAAGTGGAAATTTCATTTTATTCAGGAACTATTCTTCCTCCGCCCATATTTTAGTTAAGTTTTGAGATTTATGTATCAGGAGTTTCATTTGAATAAATTCGAGTTGTAACGAGTATATATAGATTTCCTTGATACCTTGGCATCGGAGGCAGATCGAACAGCAGAAGTACTTGGTAGGTACTCATTTCTTTTTTTATTTTTGTATCACTGTTTCGTAAATAAGGTCTAGCCGGGCCGAAACGTGACACATGGCGCCCAACGGAAAATCTTATTAATTTTTTAGTTCATTCCTTTCGTTTCGATCTGCTTCGATAGATATAGGTTGTAAATATATTCAGTTTATAAAATTGTGATAAATTGGAGGAGGAACAGCCCAAGAAAGTTCATTATTTCTCTGAGTTACTTATCATTGCGAGTTTTATTGATTACACATGATATTGAACTGGTGTTTTCAACAGAGTTTTTCGTGTATTTTTTTTTCAGACAGGGTATTTTAATTATTTGTCAGCCCAGAACTTTCCCACTTTATTGTTTCACTGACGGGGGAAATTTGAATACGTCATAGATTGGTTGGTTTGAATTTTTGGTGTGTTTGTTTGAAATTATGTCGCGACATAACTTTGAGGTTAATCGTTCGGGAAATGATGAATTAGCTTATGAATTGGCGATTCGTGGAATTACAGAGGTTAAAACAGTCGATGATATGCGGAAGGCATTACGCCAACTTTTGAAATTAGAAAAGGAAAATAATTCATTAACATATCCCTCCTATCCTTTTGAATATGAGGAAGATTCGATCGCGTTGGCTGCAAAGTTGAAGGAAATTCAGGGATTGTTTGATAATTTCGACGGTTCTGATCAGGGGTTACTTAAGAAATTACTATCAAAACTGGCACACTCAATAGGACGCATTAATATTTCATTACCAAAGACCGATGAAGATCATAAGAATAAATCAGGACTATTGCTTGCTTTCTTAACCTTAAAATCAGACATTCAAAAGAAAGTCAAACATTTTCAAAGACAAAATTCCACACCGTTAGCCTTGAATCAACAGAGCAATGATTCTGCATCTTCTTCGGATGAGGAAATTAGAGAGTGTATTTCGAATTTCAAGTTGGAACCGAATAAAGATCCTACTAATGTTAATATGAACCAAATTCGTTCTTCACAATCATTTGTTACTGTTCCACTTCGCATAATTTTTTTTCCTAACCATATACCCGAGTCCCGCCGCTTTCCGAGTCCTCAGCTCTCGCGGCATGCGCGCGTCTATCCTCGCCCACTGAATGGCTTGAATTTGAATGTTTAATAGTAACGTTATTTGAAGAAGTATGTTTGCCTATATTATGTAGATTATTCCATGGAATTTTGCATTTTAAAAGATTGAAATAGGTATGGAAAATCTTTTATTAATATAACATTTCGCTAGTATCCTTTGCAATAATTTTGGTATTTACCAACTTACCGCTTTTTAACCATAAAAGCTCAACATTATTTTGTGAATAGGTACTCAACTAATTACACAATGATTATTAGGCAGAAAATATTTCACTCATCAGTTCAGATACTATAAGTTTGTTTTTTGTATCGATGTTGATGTACATATTCATAAGAAACATAACAGTGTGCAATTGTGCAAATACAGGGTTGGGATAAAGTATGGGACCAAGTAAATATCTTTCAAACGAAAAGAACTATATTTATGAAAATTTGCAGGTGAGTGCAGTAGAACAAAATGCATCTGATGTACATTTTTTTGTTGATAATTTATTTCCGGTTTAACCGGAAATGGCCTCAACTTCTTTAATTCAAATGGGACACCCTATATATTTTCACAGATTTTGAAAGAGTTTGTTATTTTGAATTCATATTTCTCCAAGCAGTTCTTGAAAGTATGGGTAATGTTGTTGTGAAGGAACTAGGAACGGAAAGAATACACAATGAATATTTTTTACATTGTTTATATCGCAACTTCGAGCAGATCAAGCACAAATTGGAAATTATAGATCTACATATTTATTTCTTATTTACTAGAGTAGTAATCCATTGTGAAAAAAACAGTATTTCTACCACTGAAAAAGATTGAGTATGTGTTAAACTATTTTCAATATTTATAATTATTATATTTCTCCTTGTCTATTCCATTCTGCTACTACGTAGTTGCTACCATATCATCAGCATGCCTTTTCTTGTCTATAATATATTTTCGGACCAAATCTGCTAAATCTCCTCGTGTAATCACATTCAATCGTTCCAGTTTGTCAACCTGAACTTCCCTGGCGTCCTGAATTATTCTGTCCGTAGATATCCCTGCAGCTAACTTTCCAACAAGAACTTGCTGTTGGGACTTGTTGATATGACGAGCAAGTGAGCGGACGTGTCTCGTGTCGGCTCCCGTGAAGGCGTTCCTTGATATATAATATTACTTGATTCAGCGGTTCTTTCAAGTTTTTGATAGTTATTTGCACCCGAAAAATGGTCACCAATCGAGATCTCGAAAAGAGGTTGGATGAGATGAACTCCAACTTCACAAGAAGAATGTCTGCTTTCCAATCGGAATTGAATAGTAAGAAATCGAATCAGGAGATAGACAACGTTGATCGAATATGTGAGCAGTTCGAGGAGTTTAAGAATTCGGTGTTGTATGAAATTAAGTCACTTAAAACCGAGTTAGATAAGTTTAAGGATGAATACCGTGCATCGCTGAACAGAAATTCCATGTTAGTGCATGGAGTACCCGAAGATCAAGGGGACATTTACGTTACAGTAGGCGAATTATTTCAGGTCAACATGAACCTTGATGTTAAAAAGGAGGATATTAATTACTGCACCCGTTTTGGTAAGATAAAAAACACCACCTCAAATAAACCAAGGCCGATTCTTGTTGATTTCCGGAATCGATGGCAGCGGGATGTTATTTATCACGCAAAGAAAAAGTTAAAAGGTTCTCCTATAATGATAACCGAGGTGTTGACATCTGAAACGTTAAAGATATTCAAGGAGATACGAAACGTTATGAAAAGGGATTGCTGGACTTTTAATGGCAAAATTTACATTTTGTATAAGAACAAGAGGCGAATTATATCTGACTTAAGTGAGTTTGATGCGCTAGTTCGAGCTGATGAATAACTTGTATTTTTGTTTGCGGCATTTACTTTCATTTCATTCGGCGAAGTTTGTTATTGTTTACATTTATGCAATTCAATGATCTGAATAGATCATGGTTGTTGTTGGTTTTCATGCTAAGGGTCGCTTTTATTGGTGGCCGACATGGGTTGTTTTGACCACGTTACTTTATAAGATCATTTAATTTTTGGAGTGTATACAGTTTTCTTTTTTCTATTTCTGTTTTTTTTCTTCGGAGCCAAATAGCAGGTTAAAGTAGGTAATTAATTATATTGAAGTTTGTTACTATTTTCGGATAGTTTCTTGGTATTGATCTGTGCTTGATTGAACAATATTTGTTGATTACGGTTGGGAAATAATAGCGGTTTTGAGTTTTTTTTTTCTGTAATATTGATAAATAGTAATGTCGTAGACAAGCATTATACGTGGGATTGGTGTATAGATCGTAAGACATGAAAATAGTGCATCTCAATGTAAGGTCCTTGTTCACAGGTTTTGATGATTTCGTTCATTTGATACTTGACGGTGACTTTGACATCATGTTGGTTACTGAGACGTGGTTATCCCCTAATATACATTCTGATCTCGTTTCCATTCCTAACTATTCTTTATTAAGAAAAGATCGTTCAACTCGAGGGGGTGGGGTGGCTATATTCATAAAGTCTGTCTTAAGATGGCAGGAGATATCCTTTGATTTTCATGTTCGGAGTTCATTGGAGTACATTGGTGTTGTTCTTCAGGTAAATAAATTAAAAATTGGCATTTATAACTTTTACAGGCCTCCTGAATCGAATTTACTGGGTTTTGTTGAGGATTTCGATGATTTGTTGTCTTTTTTAACTCCAACAGTTGATGAACTTGTGTGCATGGGAGACCTTAATGTTGACTTTTTGAAGGGTACCAATCATCTTGGTCAATGCTTTTCTAGTTATGGACTCGTGCAGATTTTGTCTGAGCCGACTAGAATTGCTGGCCGGAGCGCATCCTTAATAGACCCTATCTTTGTTTCCAATGATGAATATGTATTGTCCTCTGGTACTTTGCCTGCTGAAGGAATTTCCGACCACAGGTTGGTTTTCTGTAATTTGAGATTAAAGACGCCTTCGTCTTGTCCAAGGAATGTAACGTATCGTTGTTTTAAACATTTTAATTTTCAACTTTTTTATGAAGATCTCTCGACTTTGCCATTTCATGATATTTTCCGGCTCAGGAATATTGATGATAAAGTAGAGCAAATGAATGAATTTATATTGAAATTGTTTGATAAATGGGCTCCACTTAAATCTGTTCGAGTGAGTAAACCCAGAACTCCTTGGATTTCTGAAGCTTGCAAGTTGCTGATGAAGCAGAGGGACTCTATATTTGCTAGGTACAAAGCGAACAAATCTGCTGCTCTTTTAGAATCTTATAAGAAAATACGCAATGAGGTGGTCAGCAGGGTCCGATCAGACAAAAAACAATATTTGAATGATTTGTGCCTACAGGGTGATTCCCGTAAGGTATGGGGAGCTTTGGGTGAACTTAATATTAAAAATTCTGGTAGGCATACTCTCCCTTCCCATCTTGCGAACGCGGATGAAATTAATGAGCACTTTGCATCCTTCATGAAATCATCAACTAATTCATGCGGGGGGAAGGTTTCTTATTACAGTAATAATAAAAAAGGTGACCATCCTCATTTTAATTTCTCACTGACTAACGCCGAAGAGGTTAATAAAGTATTGAATTCTTTCACGTCGAATGCTGTTGGTAGTGATGAAGTATCTCTCATCATGCTCAAATTATGTAGTCCCTTTATTGACATCTACTTGATGCATATTTTTAATTGCTGCATTGAGAAGAAATATTTCCCCTGCTCGTGGAAGACTGGTGTTGGAATCCCTTTGGCTAAGAAAAGCGCTCCCCAGACTTTTTGTGACTTGCGAATTATTAGCATTTTGCCCACGATTTCTAAAATTTTCGAGAAAATTCTGTCCGTTCAGATGTATCATTATTTTGCCGTCAATGATTTGATTCCAAAAAGTCAAAATGGATTTAGGAAGGGTTTCAGTACTGTAACTGCTCTGACAAGTGTTACTGATGACATTTTGCGTGCGTGGGATGAAGGGTCAGTCTCGGTATTGTTACTTCTTGACTTTTCCCGTGCCTTTGATACCATCAATCATGAGCTGTTGTGTGCCTTGTTACACTATTTTGGATTCGATGAGTCGGCTGTCGCTCTTATAAAATCGTATTTATCGGAAAGATTTCAGGTCATCAAGGTGAATGATGGTTTTTCGGACAGAATTAATGTCACTAGTGGGGTCCCTCAGGGTTCCATCTTGGGACCTCTTTTATTCATTATGTATACTGCCGAAATACTCACGTCTGTTGAAAATTGCCAAGTTGAGGCTTATGCCGACGATACTCAGTTGCATATGAGCTTTTCTGCTGCTGATGCACCGAGATCAGTTGAGAGAATAAATTCTGATCTTTTCCGAATCTCTGAAATGGCTTCAATGTTTGGTCTCAATCTTAACGCCTCTAAGTCACAGGCGATGATTTTCGGTAGCGCGAGTCGAGTTGCTACTGTTGAGCCATTCCTTGGATTAATTCAGGTTAATAATAGACCTCTGCAGTTCGTTTCTAGTGTGAAGAATCTAGGACTGCATTTTGATGGAGATTTTCGTTTCAGATCACACGTCAGAGATATTGTGGGTAAAGGTTATGGTGCTCTGAAGTTATTGTACGGTAATAGGCATCTTTTGAGTTTCGAGCTCAGGAGGAAGTTATGTGATTCTTTGGTGCTTTCCAAATTGAATTATGCTGATGTAGTCTATGGTAATTGTTTGGATGTCGTCGAACAGAAAAGACTTCAGAAAGTGCAGAACTGCTGTGTCAGATTGATTTTCGGTATGCGAAAGTTTGACCGTGGTATACGAGCTAAAATTCGAGAACTCGGTTGGCTTGATATGAAAAATAGGCGCATCCACCATTTTGCTGTGTTCGTGCATAATATAAAGAAGACCAATTTCCCTGCTTCACTTGATGATAGGTTGATCTTCAGGAGGTCTCTCCGCTCACGTCTCACTCGCAACGAGGGAGATCTTTCCCTGCCGCGTTTCAGTACCTCTCTCTTCCAAAGGAGTTTCACTTATAATGCCGTTTGGACATATAATAGGCTTTCACCTGAACTGAGATCATTAAGGCCAAACACCTTCAAATCAGTATACAAAAGAATTCTTTTTGACCTTCAGTAACTTTTTGTCATGGTTCGAACTTGTAATCTTGCACCAATCACTGTATCCTGCTGGCTTTCAAGACTGTAAATTTTTGTTTTTTTTCCCTACTTAATAAACCTGATTGGTGTTAATTGTATGCATTTGGCTCCATTGATTCATTTTTCATTGATTCATTTTTGATTTATATTTCTTGTTTTTTTTCCTTTATTTTTTTCTGAATTTTTGAATGAATTGATTTGTTTGAAATATTCTAGGGTTAAGTTGATTAGCAGTTTTGCTAGACTTCGCCTTTTTTGGCACAGCTGTATGGATTTGTTACTAGTGTAATTGATGTATCTTTTTTACCTGCTGCCAAATAAAGTCAATTATTATTATTATTATTATTATTACTTGGATAGTCGTTTCGATCTCAGATCGTCATCAATGCCCTACATGTGTTTCAACAAATGTTACATTGTATACTCCAGAAAGAAGTTCGATAGATTAAATTGATTCTAATATATTGATTAATAATTATTACCATCAGTTGAGATTCTAACTGTAATTCGTGGAGGACATATTCCTCAAATATGAATACTGCCCCGAGCTTCAAGTTACGTTGCTCACAAACACTTTCATATCCTAAAATTGAGCACTGTTGATTCCTCATTCACCAAACCGAAGAGCCTTACCTCTTACCTCTGTAATCACTTCGGTTACAATAGTAGTAAACTACTGTTTCTCCATTCGTTGTTTTTAGAGTCCTAACAGAAACATAATCGACTTCTCTGTTTTCTTCCCCAAGCCAGGCTTCAAATTCTTCGCTGCTTCGAAAGTGAAATACATTTTCTTTAATATTTATAGAGTTAATATTTGTTATATGTTTATTCAAACTATAATAAGAAGAAAACCTCTCTGCAGTTGTCATGAGGGCAAAGACAACACACAATATGTTGCATCCTATGATCCTATCCACTTTTGCAGAATCGTCGTTATGGATTTTGCGGAGGTGTCTGTTTTTTTTAGAGACACTACCTTGATCATTAACTTCATATATTTGCACAATTGCACACTGTTATGTTTCTTATGAATATGTACATCAACATCAATACAAAAAACAAACTTATAGTATCTGAACTGATGAGTGAAATATTTTCTGCCTAATAATCATTGTGTAATTAGTTGAGTACCTATTCACAAAATAATGTTGAGCTTTCATGGTTAAAAAGCGGTAAGTTGGTAAATACCAAAATTATTGCGAAGGATACCAGCGAAATGTTATAGTAATAAAAGATTTTCCATACCTATTTCAATCTTTCAAAATGCAAAATTCCATGGAATAATCTACATAATATAGGCATACATACTTCTTCAAATAACGTTACTATTAAACATTCAAATTCAAGCCATTCAGTGGGCGAGGATAGACGCGCGCATGCCGCGAGAGCTGAGGACTCGGAAAGCGGCGGGACTCGGGTATATGGTTACGAAAAAAAATTATGCTTCCACTTCCAATTCACTTGTGGAATTTGAAGTTCACGGGGGACATTTCAAATATATCGGTTAGTGCATTTCTGGAAAAAGTTGAGGAATTAGCCATAGCGAGACATGTTTCTGAATCGAATTTGTTTGATGGAATTATAGAATTATTGGATGGACAAGCGTTATGTTGCTACCGGAGTATACGTAAACATTTGTTGGGATGGAAAGATTTCTCACAGAAATTAAGGGAACAATTTCAACCACCTGATTATAATTCACGTTTGTTCGAGGAGATCAAAAAGCGTACACAGGGACGTGAAGAAAATATAGGAATGTACGTCGCAGTTATGGAAAATTTGTTTAGTAGATTATCAACTCATCTATCGGAACAATCCCGATTACAAATTGTTTTGAAAAATTTGACACCATATAATCAACGTCAATTAGGAACTTCTATTATAGAGACATTCGAAGATTTGTTAGGCGTTGGAAAATTAATTGAATTGAGAAAACTTAATGCAGGCAGCTCTGTAGCACCCACGACAGAAATGAATAAATTGTTGGAACCGGACCTGAGATATAGGGAATCTGCCTCGGGGTTTTCAGAGAATTCGGGAGTGCGTTCATCGTTTGGCAGGAAAAGAAACGATATTAAGTGTTTCAAATGCGGTTATTTGGGGCATATAGCGTCAGATTGCAGGAAGTCGAATAGTAGGGAGGGTTTGAAATGTTTTGGATGCAATAAGATCGGGGTTACAGTTAGAAATTGTCCCAAATGTTCGAGATCGAATTCGGAAAACGAAAAAAAGAGACAGACATAGGCGGTCTGCTGTCTCCGAGGCTGTCTCTTTCACCACAATCAGGGACCGCGGTCGAACGGAATAAACTGAGCATCATATTGGACTATATTCTCGCATCGAAAAGTTGTCAAGACAAGCGCCCATATCTGTTAATATCAATATTAGGTTAAGAATTGAATGCGTTGCTGGATTCGGGGTGTACTAGGACTGTTATGTCCCGAGATCTGTTTGATTATCTAAAGAAACGATTCAAGGTGAATATTCAAAGTTTTGAGAAAACTGTTTCGGTAAAATTAGCAAAAAAAATGTGGATTGTAATTCTTTGGGTTATGTCACTTTACCAATAACGCTAGAAAATAGAATACGAGTTTTGGATGTTTAGGTAATAGATGATTTGTCCCAAAATTTAATACTGGGTATTGATTTTTGGATTTCGATGGGAATCATACCGGACCTTATGTCGCAGAGGTGGTCATTCAGAAATTTGGGGTCGGTAAATATTGATATGATTGATTGCGATAAAGCATTAATTTCACACGATAAATTAACATGGGAACAGAAAGAAATATTGGATAAGACACTGACAGATGCTTTTGAATATTTAGGTAAAGGTTTGGGTTGTGTAACTGATGTAACACACAAAATTATTGTTGATTCGGATCCAATAAAACAAAGATTTTATCCGGTTTCGCCTGCGATGATGGAACACATTGATTCGGAATTACGGAATATGTTGGATAATGATATCATCGAAAAGTCCGATTCAGCTTGGTCATCACCGATAGTTCTGGTGAATAAAAAAGATGATTCCTTCAGATTTTGTGTTGATTATAGGAAATTGAATAAAGTAACGAAAAAGGATGCTTATCCAATACCGTATGTTTCCGCTACTTTGGACAAATTGGGAAAGGCAAAATTCATCAGTACGCTTGATATCAAATCAGCATTCTGGCAGATACCAATGGATGAAAAGTCAAAGCATTACACTGCATTTACTGTTCCAAACAGAGGTCTTTTCCGATTCAAGCGAATGCCCTTTGGGTTATGCAACGCTATCGCAACATTTCAACGAGCAATAGATAGAATTATTAATACGTCGTTAGAACCTTACGCATTTGCTTACCTTGATGACATAGTTGTGGTTACTGAGAACTTTGAGACACACATTGAAATTTTGAGTGAGATTTTCGGAAGATTGAAAAAGATGGGTTTAACGGTTAATAGGGAGAAATGTGAATTTTGTAAAACGGAATTAAAGTATTTAGGATATGTTGTTAATGAACATGGTTTATCGGTGGACCCAGATAAAGTGTCAGCAATTTTAAGACTGTCAAAACCTAGAAAAATCAGAGAAGTTCGCAGGATCATAGGTTTAGCATCTTGGTACAGGCGCTTCATACCACATTTCGCTGTGTTGATGGCACCTATCACTAATCTGTTGAAAAAGGGTCAAAAATTGCAATGGACAGATAAGCAAGAAAATGCCTTGCGTGTTCTGAAAGAAAAATTGATATCATCCCCAGTTTTATCATGCCCCGATTTTTCCAAACGTTTTATAGTTCAATGCGACGCATCTTCCGATGGGTTAGGAGCAGTACTTACGCAACCTTCGGAAAATTTAGAAAATCCGGATCATGTAGTTGCTTACGTTAGTCGTTCATTATCTCGGTTGGAACAAAAATATTCAACAACGGAACGGGAATGTTTGGCAGTTTTGTTCGCGGTAGAAAAATTCAGGCCTTACATAGAGGGTACGCATTTTACAGTTGTTACAGATCATTGGTCATTACTTTGGTTAATGAAAGATCCACACGGTCGAGTTGGACGTTGGGTTTTAAAGTTGCAACAGTTTAATTTTGAAATAGTTCACCGGAAAGGTAAAGAACATGTAGTTCCGGAAATTTTGTCTAGGGATACATTGGATCGAGAGAATATTCCGGAAGATGATGAAATTCTGATCGTCGACAGTAAGTCAGATGTAAGTTCTTTTGCTGAAGATTCATGGGTTCAGAAAATGAAGCAGAGAATTCAGAAAAGTCCATTAAAATTTCCATCGTGGAGAATACAAAATAATGAATTATTTAAATTCGTTAAACCAAGTAAATACGATTCACAACCGGCTTAGAAAAGAGTAATATCGAAATCTGAACGTAAAAGTTTGCTTGAAAAGAATCATGATGATCCACGGGCGGGACACCCGGGTATATTCAAGACGTTTAAAAGAATAAGTCAACATTATTACTGGCCCAAATTAGCAGCTGACGTAACGGCATACGTGAGAAAATGTGATATTTGCTGTAAGAATAAGGCCCGCCGCAAATTGAGCACAGGCCACGGACAGGCGAGGTCCATGCGATGTGCTGCCCATGCCAAGCACCTGCACAGGTTTTTCAAGAGTAACGCAAATTGAGCACAGGCGATGCCACGCTCGCATGCAGTCATGCAGATATTCATAGTTCCTAGGTCTTCCGATGTGCAATATGATGGATGAACAGCAAAAATTACTCGATCATCTCGATTTAGAATCTGAATCTGAGGAGGAGGAAAGATTGATGTTATTACATTTATTAAGCAAGAGAAGAAAAAGAGGTAAAACGAGTGCATACGAAAAAGAAAGAGTCATGGAGAGTTTAAGTTATGCAGTGAAGTTGCAGATAATGTATTTAGGGAATCTTTTCAGTTGAATAGAAGTTTAGCGAGATTCACGAATTGATTAAACAATTTCGATGAATTTCTCCAGTTCGTCCATCTATTTACATTATATGCAGATAAACTGACAAACGTGGGCACCCACGGCTACAAAACTGTGTTGCTAGCACAGCGCGAGCCACGCGAAAATGACTTGGCACCGGCCTGGCCGTGGCCTAGGCTCAATTTGCGGCACTCCATTGAAAACCATATAATACAAAACAAGCCACGCGTCGCATGGGCCTCGCCTGTCCGTGGCCTGTGCTCAATTTGCGGCGGGCTTAAACCGCTTTTGCAGAAACCAGCAGGTTTGCTATGTTCCCATCCGATTCCTACGCAACCTTGGTCATACGTATCATGCGATTTTATTGGACCTCTTCCGAGATCTAATAATGGGTTCAAATTCATTTTAGTAATTACAGATCATTTTAGTAAGTATATCATTGTTCGTCCTCTGCGGAATTCGACATCTAGATTACTTTGCAAAGTCATAGAGGATGAATTTTTCTTAATTTATGGTCAGCCTAAAGTTTTGTTATGCGATAACGGTCCCCAATTGAAGTCTAAACTCTAAGGAATTTAGGAACTTGCTAAAGTCATATGGTATAACACAAAAGTTCACAGCGCATTATCATGATCAAGCAAATCCTACAGAGCGAACAAATCAAACACTTGAAACTATGATGCGGTGTTATGTCAAGGACAATCAGAAAATTTGGGATCAGGAATTGCAGAAAGTTGCCTGCGCAATACGAACACAAGTACACGATACAATTAAGGTAACGCCTTACTCGGTGGTTTTTGGTAGAGAGATGCCTACTAACGTTTGTAAAGCTTATGATCATTCGGTAGATTATGATAAGATAGACACAGACACTAGTGAGTCAGAGGGAAATATTGAAGAATCTCTCAAGAGACGTCAAATATTATTCAAGAAGTTGTATTATGATATTCAGAAACGTATGGCGACAGCAGCAGATAGAGGAAAAAAATATTATGATTTGCGTAAACGCGCAATAACGTTCAACATAGGTGACAAAAGTTTATGTGAAAAACAAAAAGCTATCAGACGCATCACAAAATTACGCAAGTAAACTTGCTCCGTTGTATGTAGGTCCTTATGTTATAAGGAAGAAACTGTCAATGTGGACGTTCGAACTTTTTGATGTAGACAAAAAAAGGTTGAAAGGTATTTGGCAAGCGAAGGATTTGAAACCGGCACCAGATTAGATGGACTGATACTTTATAGGCACCTTATAGATTTGGCTTTTTAATTTAGTTTTTTAGTGTTCAGGATTTAACTTTGTCAGCTTTCAAGGTTATTTCAATATTTCAGCAAGTCATTTTCTATTTTACAAAAAAAAAATTTTTTTCGTTGCAATTTCAAAATTTTTTTTTTCATTGGGTGAGGGGAGTGTAACGTGAGAAATTCGGATATCACGGATGTGCGCATGTCGGCTACAGTAGGAAGCCAGTCGTAGCATTCGTAGCCGGCCGATTCCTCATTCTGAGATTGAAGTCGACGCAGAGAAGATAAATTTGCTGGTTATAATTTTCGAGGAAAATTACGCAAACACCATTAATTTGGGATTTTGGCGGACGACCGAAGAAAGGTGGAGATTATAAGATATTGCTTATATATCACCACTAACCGAATTGTCGGATTTGTATGGGGAAAGATTCCCCATTACTGTTGGAAACACCAGTTTCAGTTCAGTTCACCAGTTCGATTATTCACTGGATATTCCGAACTGAGAAATCAACCCTTGGTACCCAAGAAGGGGTAGGAAGCACCCTCACGAGGATACATCCCTCACCTCCGAAAGAGGCCACAGATAAGTGGAAATTTCATTCTATTCAGGAACTATTCTTCCTCCGCCCATATTTCAGTTAAGTTTTGAGATTTATGTATCAGGAGTTTCATTTGAATAAATTTGAGTTGTAACGAGTATATAGATTTCCTTGATACCTTGGCATCGGAGGCAGATCGAACAGCAGAAGTACTTGGTAGGTACTCATTTCTTTTTTTATTTTTGTATCACTGTTTCGTAAATAAGGTCTAGCCGGGCCGAAACGTGACAAAGTAACTTGAGAAGAACACATAATTACAGAAAACCATACTTATTAATTATTATTGCAATTTTCCAAGAAATAAGGATTAATACGTCAATTTGCAATTTGCATCACACGTGACACGTGTTTTACGGCGTCCACGCTCTATGGCGTCCGCGCGAAACGCATTACCTGAACTTTCCGATGCGCGCGCTGACCGCCAAATCCTGAAATCACTGTCCACTCTGTACACAACAACAATCTCATTTCAATTCAAATAGACCTTACAGACTACGTAGAACAAAGATGAAAGATGTGATCTAAACATTTGAAAACTATACCCGTCAATTACAATCAGCCCACTTCCACGGCAGGGAGCAGGGAAGTGAGCAGGATGAGAATGTAATCACTTCACTTCTGCTGCCACTCGCGCTGCCGGTCACTCCCTAAATTAGCGGTTTTTCGTGCTGCAGTCAAAGGACCGGCAGCGCAAGTGGCAGGGAGTGATCACATTTTGCCCAGTTACTGTCGTGCGAACGTTGCGTACGTTGTTAATTGTTGCGAAAAATGTCGACGGAGTGAAACAACGAGAAAATAATATCATTTCTAGATCTCCTTGAGATCGAAAGAGTGATATGGGATTCTTCTGATAAAAACCATGAACTTAAGCACAAAGTGCACTGTCGCGTCGTGAACACTGCGTTGCCTACGTGACTTGATTCGGGCAACTGGTTCAGCGATTCCAGCAGGACTTCTGGAAGCGTTGGCGTCAGGAATACTTGCATACCTTGCAGCAACGTCATAATTGGTTGCAGCCGTCTACCCCTATCCTTCCAGGCACTGTTGTCATCATTCGAGACGACAGTCTTCCTCCTCCGTATATCATCTGTTTTTCCCGGAGCTGACTCCACAATTCGTGTGGCTGATGTTGCTACCCCTTCTGGGACAGTTCGACGACCAATCTTCAAACTGTGTCCTCTTCCAAGTCAGTAGATGACTTTTTCCCTTCGTCTGTTCACTCCTTTCAGTTCCTACTGAAGGGCGGGCGGCATGTCGCGTCATGAACACTGCGTTGCCTTCGTGACTTGATTCGGGATTCTTCGACCCGAGAACTAGCGCACCCAGGTGACGGTCCGCGAAAGCATTTTCTCGCGATTGCGTACGACAGATTGAACAATGTCGTTTTGTTGTTGACATATAGCGTGCATCCGAGAGAATTCGAGTTAGTTAAAAGCAAACTAATTTCAATAGTGCCTTCTAAAGTAGACAAATTCCGTTTTGAATACTTTCGTCTCGAAGGATTAAAGCCGTCTGATCGTGTCGCCATCACATTGGTGCCATCCTCTGATGAATAAGTTCGCCTGAAGTTGAGCAACTTGGAAGTGAAGTGTCCCTAGCACCTTGAGTCACTAGTGAATTGGTCGCTACTACGTCCATCTAAAGGAAAGGTATTTCCCTGTTTCCATCCCTTATACCCCCTTTCTGCTGCTAACTTAGTAGTTGACCACCTACGAATGACGATAATTTCTACCTCTGAGGTAAGTGCCTTCATTTAATCGGTTGCTCAATTATCAAACGCATTTCTTCTGACGTCGATTCGCAGTAATTGACTTGCTGCAATCGTCTATGCACGATGTATTGATATCATCCACCATCTTCTACGACGACGAACTTTCTTTTGGAGTTATATGTGTTCAAGACACTCACATATTAATATACCTAAATGAAAGTGTGATAAGAGACATAGCGCTGAGGCTGCAATTTCGTCATACGCCATTGCAAAACTTGATCGCGAGAGAAATGTTTGAGCTGAGTGTAAATACTCACTGCCTTTCCATATATGGTTTTATACGGATTCGCGGTTTCACTATCCAATTAGGATCTTATAAGTTCTCGTACATACATTTTCTATCAGTTTCTATGAGACATTTTTGGCAGGGATGCTTTAAGCTAGTATCCTAAATACGGAAGTGCGACATCTCAGAAAATGTAAGTCCTAGACAAAAAAGAATGCTGCGTTTATTGTGACGGACTTTGTCGGCACGAGGTAATTTCAATCTGGTAACAAAATGGTTCCTGGTTTTTATATTATTGATCATGAATTAGAACACCATTGGCGACTCGTGGACCTAAGTAGCGTTCACACATTCCAATAGAAGCTATTGATTTTATTGAATGAGAAGATACCACATAATTGTTCACTGATGTATACTGTGTACGAAAATGAAATCTTTACTTCTTTCTTTCTTTGCAGCAAAAATATCGATAAATGCATCGTTGAAATATGGTAAAAGGTAAAATTTCAGATTGTTAAAATGATGTCTTAATTATTGATATATTAATTAAAAGGAACACTTTGTTTTCACTCATTTCGTTCTTCTGTCTCTTTTTTTTGATTTTTTCAAAATCCAATATGTCGGTCCTAGGGAGAACATAAGAGTGGTTCGAATTGATGCAATACTATATATTTTCTTCTAATTCAATCCGAAGAACCCCCGAAATGTTGGCGCTAGCTGAACGTTAAACTGGCAGTCCACAAAGAGGGGGTCGATATCCCAGAAAGGGTGGGGATACAAAATTAATTGAAGATTGTTGAAATTGGTACAAAATGGGTACAAAATTATACTTTTTGTTCGAATTTGATTCGAGCAACCCCTGCAATATGAGTGCCAAGTGAACGTTAGCAGTACACACAGAGGGGATCGATATCTCGGAAACGGTGGGGGTACAAAATTCATTGAAGATTGTTCCAATTGGTACGAACTTATAGTTTTCGTTCGAATTCGATACGATCAACCCCCGCAATATAGACGCTAGCTGAACGTTAGGTTGGCAGTCCACTAAGAGGGGGTCGATATCTCGGAAACAGTGGGGGTACAAAATTCATTGAAGATTGTTCAAATTGGAACAAAATGGGTACACATTTGAAGTTTTTGTTTGAATTCGATACGATCAATTTTTGCAGAGTGGTCGATATCTCGGAAACAGTGGGGGTACAAATTTTTTTTAAGGTGGTACAAATTGGTACAAAATGGGTACAAAATTATGGTGGTTCAAAATTCTTTATCTCGGGAACGGAAGGCCCTAGAGAAGAAATAAGAGTGGTTCAGGAGGGGAAAAAATTGGTTCAGATTTGCAGTTTTTGTTTGAATTCGATACGATCAATTTTTGCAGAGAGGGCTGCCACCTTAACGTTTAGTTGGCAGCCCACCTAAATGGGGTCGATATCTCGGAAACGGTGGGGGTACAAAATCTTTTAAAGGTGGTACAAATTGGTACAAAATGGGTACAAAATTATGGCATAGGTCTGAACTCGATCCGTTCTGGTGGGCTGTTGGTACAACTGAGTTGTCCCACTAGTGCCGCAGCGGACGATATAAGCGTAATGGTCTGAGTTTGGCAAAATTTTTTGATGAAGACTTGATATAATTCAAGAAGAGCACAACCTGAAGATATTTTCGAATATATCGGGTGGCCCACAAAAGAGGAATAGAGGGTGAATTTGATTTTTCAAATGGAACACCCTATATTTTTTCATTTATTTTTAATATGATCTAACTCCTCTTTGATGGTGTGAAATTTTAGAGATATTTTTCTAGCGGTGCAGATCTCATTGAAAGAAAACTGTAAAAAGTTGAAGGCATAGCCGTCTGCTAAAAGTCCTTAAACTTTAAGAAGAACAAGAAGAAACTCAAATTCGATAATAAGTTTTTTCATCTGAGATATTTGCTGAGTTATCATAGCAAAATAATTATCCTACCTTCTACAGGGTGGCCGTTATTAACTGTCAAATATGGAGAATTTCAAGATGATGTTTCTCGATTTTTTCAAATGCAACACCCTGTACCTATGTTTTTTCATGAGAATAAAGACTATTGAATTCTTCACATTTTTGCGAAAGTAACATTGGGGCTATTTTTACGTTTGCGCCTATCAGACACGAAAAATGCCATCAAAACTGAAAATTTATAATTGACAAGCGTGAAAGAGTCGGAAAATGAAACCAATGATAAAAATCATTTTTGCCTTATGACATATACCCCGTTTTCGACGCATAAGCGAGATACAGGGTGTTTAATGTCAACTTTGAGCAATATTCTGGTTACTGTGGTGAGTTATGCGTGACATTTGAAATAACGGTTACTGGTCATATCTTATTATTTTTTAGGGCTCAATTCAATTGTGGTGTAGAATTCTGAAAAAAATGGCGGAAAGCCTGCAAAGTTTGAATTTTTTTTTCTCGGTTGCCAATTTGGAAAGCACTTTTTCAACGTTCCCGATTCTCTAAGATTTAACGTGCATTTTTTTTTTAAATTCAAACTCAACTTTTTTTTACATGTGAAAAAAAATTTCGACCGAAATTGTTGAAATTTTCCATGGTTGAACTATCTGCCATTCTGAATACTGAGGTGAAAACAGAATGAACTAATATCTATTGGTTTTCTTTTTGTGGCCTTCCAAAAATAACGCTCGGAGAACTTTCATAATTATTAGAAATAAGTTTTATTATGAGTATTAACAAAATCTAGAAAGATATACAGCAACGCGATTAAGATTGAATTGAATTGTTCTTATCAGATTCTTCTAGAAAGAAATTCATATGTTTAACTAATTACACACGCGCAGCGGCTGCATCAATTGAGTACAAATACAATATAATATAACATGCAGTAGCGCAAGAAACAAATGAGCATGCATTCAATAACCATTTAAATTATGTTTACAATCTTTCAACATCCTCCCTTAAACATAATCTCATCTTGGATGTGCAGAAAAATAGTTTTGAGTGTGACGTTGCTTTGGTGAGGGCGTCTGCAACCATCAGGTCTGTTTGTATGTAGCGAATATCAATGGTCCTTCCAAGTACCTTATCGCGAACAAAGTGGTGCCTCACGTCTATGTGCTTGGTCCTAGAATGGTAACCATCAGAACCTGAAAGTTTAATAAAACTTTGATTATCGCTAAAAATGACCATTGCTTCATTTTTCAGTCCTGGCCAAAAGCTTTCTTGAAGTTGCTTCAGCCACAAAGCTTCTTGTACACATGACGATAAAGACATATTATATTCGTCTTCTGTTGTAGATAGAGCAACAGTAGGCTGACGTCTAGAGTTCCAGCTGATTGTTCCTCCCTGAAACAAGAATGTGTAACCAGTACAGAACTTGCCCAGTCTGCATCACACCAACCATGAGTCATTTTCTCATCTGAGTTCTGCTTGTAACGCAGTGTATAATTTAGAATACCCTTCAAATAACGCATGACACGTTTCAAAGCAGTCCAATGTGACATTTCCGGTTTATTGTTATATTTGCTAAGCAAATTTATAGCAAAACTTATGTCTGGTCTGGTAAATTGTGAAATATATAACAAACATCCAATTATCTCTTGATAGGGAATATCACATAATATTTTATCTTCTTCAGAATTTCCTTGAAACTTTGTGTTTGGGTATATTGGTGGTTTCACACTTTTGCAATCAATCATTCCATATTTGTACAAAACCTCCTGTATGTACTTCTCTTGATCCAAATAAATAATGCCCTTCTTTCTATCTCTCTCTACATGTATTCCAATAAAAATGTTTACATCATCAAGGTCCTTGATTTTGAACCGTTTGTTCAGCTCGTCTTTAATGAAAGCTTTCGATTGTTGATCATTTGTGAACAATATAATATCAACATAAATTGCTAAAAAAATCATGGTTTTTGTATCTTCAATTCTGTGATATATGCATGGATCTAATTTGGATTGTAATAAACCCATCTCTTTCAATGCTGAATCAAGCTTTTTGTTCCATTGCCTACTGGCCTGTTTCAATCCATACAAGGATTTTTTGAGACGCAATACATTCTCATACATGGGTGGTTGCATCATGTAAATCTCCTCCTCTATATCGCCTTGAAGAAATGCTGATACAGCATCCATTTGACTTATATCCAAATAATACTTAGCTGCCAAAGCAAATAAATATCTTAACGAAGTATATCTTACCACTGGCGAAAAATCTTCTGTATAATCTATGCCTGGTTTTTGTGAACATCCCTTAATCACAAGCCTTGCCTTATATTTAACTAATTCTCCTGTTTCATTGGTTTTCGTTCTGAAAACCCATTTACATGATATAGGACGTTTCTTTGCTAGTAATGTAATAATTTCCCAAGTATTGTTTTCCAATAAAGATTGATATTCTTCATCCATTGCTTTCTTCCATTGTTCAGCATTAGAGCCCGATAGAGCTTCCTGTTAGATAGATTTGGCACATGAGCATTTTTGTAGCGCCACCTACAGTGTAAAGGGTAATAAAGTAAGTATCATTATATCATCTAGACGAAGCTGTATGTGTTTGATTTCGCTCCTGATCCTCTCCAAATTATAACAGGTTATAGCCCAGATAATCGTTTCTTGTGCTGTGCAACAAGTGTAAAGTGAAATAGTAACGCGCTTCTAGAAGATAAAAATGGCTCAGAACTATTTAAACAATGTTCCGAAGCTTGTTGGCCGCGAGAACTACGATGAATGGTGTTTCGCCATAGAAAACGTGTTCGTGCTGGAAGGTCTAACAAAGTGCTTAAACGGTGAAGAAACCGACGCTAGTGCAATAGCAAAAGCGAAAGCTAAGTTGATTCTAACTTTGGACCCATCGATGTATGTTCATGTGAAAGACGTTAACACGTGCAAAGAGGTTTGGAATAAAATCAAGAATCTCTACGAAGACACGGGTGTTACGAGAAAAATTGGACTACTACGCAATCTTATCTCCATAAGGCTGGATAATTGTGAGTCAATGGAAAGTTACGTGAATCAAATTATCGAGACTTCGCAGAAATTAAGAAAAAGTGGCTTCGACATCAACGAAGAATGGGTAGGTTCCCTTTTACTCGCTGGGTTGCCAGACAAATACGCTCCGATGTTGATGGGAATAGAACACTCTGGAATTACAGTGACCACAGATTCAATCAAGAGTAAGTTAGTCGACCTGCAGACGGATGGCGCAACCAGCAGAAGTAGCGCTTTTTCAGCAAGAGGAAACTTCAAAAGTTATCCGAGAGATGGCAGCAGCAGTAAAAAGAAGAATTCTAAGTCGACTGAAACTGACAGAAGAAGCGTTGTTTGTTATAAATGCAAACAACAAGGACATTTCATGTCGAAGTGCCCAAATCAGTCTCGGAGAAGTTCAACTTCAGAAAATTTCTCGAAAATGGATAAAAAGTATGCATTCAGTGCAACATTTCTCACGGGAAATTACAAAGAGAATGATTTTTATCTGGACTCAGGTGCCAGTAGACACATGACTCCAAACGAATCCTGGTTCAAGAACGTTACACAAGCAGAAGTGAAAGAAATTGTTGTTGCAAATAAACAAAGAGTACCAGTGAAATGTTCAGGTGATATGGACATTATAACGTCGGTTAATGGAAAGAACAATTCAGTTACAGTTCATGACGTGTTGTGTATTCCAAGTTTAACCACAAACCTCATATCAGTAAGCCAGTTAATTTCTAAAGAAAATCGAGTTTGTTTTAATAAAACAGGATGCTGTATTTATAGTAAAAACAATGATTTAATAGCCACAGCAGAATTAGTTGATGGAGTTTATAAATTGAACATGAAGCAAGAAAATTGTTTTTCAGCTATTTGTGATGATTCAGAAATTTGGCACAGACGATTAGCACACATCAATAGTCAAGATTTAAACAAAATGAAGCATTGTGTTGATGGTTTAGAGTTAAAAAGACGTGCTACCATTGATAAATCAAGTTGCATAGTATGCTGTGAAGGTAAACAAAGTAGATTGCCATTTCCAAATTTAGGTATACGCAGCAATGAAAAACTCAATATCATACACGCAGACCTATGTGGACCAATGGAAACCATTTCAATTGGAGGTTCCAGATACTTCATGCTCTTAACTGACGATTACAGTAGAATGTCGTTTGTTTATTTTTTGAAAGAAAAGAACCAAGCTTTAGGCCTATTTAAGGAATTTTTAGCAATGGTACAAAATCAGCAAGATAAAAGAATAAAAACATTTCGTACTGATCAAGGTGGTGAATTTTGCAGTAATCAATTTGAGAATTTTTTGAAGAGTCATGGTATAGTTCATCAAAAAACAAATTCTTACACACCTCAACAAAATGGTCTAAGTGAAAGGTTAAACCGTACGATTGTGGAAAAGGCCAAATGTTTATTGTTCGATGCAAACTTACCAAAAAGATTTTGGGCAGAAGCAGTTCACACAGCTAATTATCTGAGAAATAGGTGCATTTCAAGGGGTCTAAATGAAAAAACTCCATATGAAGTGTGGTTTGGCAATAAACCCAATGTGTCAGATTTTCGAATATTTGGAAGTCCGATTATGGTGCATGTTCCAAAAGAAAGACGACTGAAATTTGACAAAAAATCAAGGAAATGTATTTTTGTAGGATATTCAGATAACATTAAAGGTTATAGAATCTATGATCCTATTAAAGATGATGTTACAACGAGTAGGGACGTCGTAATATATGAAGACCTTCGATCTAAACGAACAGAAGATTCTGAAGTGGTATCAGATCCAGTGGGGGAACAACCAGCAGATACCGTTGAAGTTCCAATTGAACAATTTAAAGATGATGAAAATGAAGAAATACCACAGGCAAGAATTGATTCAGATGAAGATTACATTCCAGAAAACTCATTGGGAACAGAAGTACAATATAGTGGAGAAACAAGAAGTTCACAAAGAAGAAGAAAAGAAAAAACTTATGAAGATTATGTGACCTACTTGAGTGTCGTTCAAGAAAGTGAAGAAACTACAATTAATGATGTTCCAGTAACAGTCTCAGAAGCTTTTTCAAGACCAGATGGTGACAAATGGAAAGAAGCAGTAGAACACGAGATAAAGTGCATGGAATTAAATAATACGTGGTGTTTAGTGGAATTACCCAAAAGAAGTGAGGTAGTTGAATGTAAATGGGTATTCAAAATCAAAGTTGACAGTGAAAATAATAAAACTTATCGTGCAAGATTAGTGGCAAAAGGTTTTACACAAAAAGAGGGTATAGACTATAATGAGACTTTTTCGCCTGTAGTTAGGTTCTCTACATAACGCCTGTTGATAGCCTTAAGTGTAGATTTAGGATTAGATATCTTTCATTTAGATGTTGTCACTGCATTCTTAAATGGGGATTTATCAGAAACAATCTTTATGAAACAACCTGATGGTTACTCAAAACGTGGAAGTGAAAACAAGGTATTTAAACTTAATAAGGCAATTTATGGACTTAAACAGTCATCAAGGGTATGGTACAAAAAGGTTGAAAGTGTCTTAACCGATTTGAATTATGAAAGGTCAAAATACGAACCATGTGTATTTATTTAAACATAATGTAAAATTGTTGACAATAATTTGTTTGTATGTTGATGATTTTTTTATTTTTCAAATGACATTTCCGAGACAAATGATCTCAAACAAAAATTGGCAGAAAATTTTCAGTTGAAAGATTTAGGCAAAGCCAAGCAGATTTTGGGGATGAATATTTGTATAAACAAGTCTAAGAATATTATTACTTTAGATCAAAAGGATTATATAGAGTCTTTGTTGTTAAAATTTAATATGGCAGATTGTAAAACTGTAGAAACTCCAATGGAGAAAAACTTAAAACTAGAAGGAGTTAAAAATGGTGATTTTTCAGCACCATATCAACAGTTGATTGGAGGCTTAATGTATTTGGCAGTAATGACTCGTCCAGACATTTCGTACAGTGTTAGTTTTCTCAGTCAATTTAACAATTGTTTCAATCAGACTCATTGGAATAGTTTAAAAAGACTTTTGAAGTATTTAAAGAAAACAAAAGATTATTGTTTAACCTTTAAAAGTGGTTCAAAATGTTTAGAAGGTTTTGTAGATGCAGACTGGGGGAGTAATGTATATGATAGGAGATCCTATACTGGTTTTTGTTTCATGTATTCAAATTCATTAATTTCATGGGAAAGTAAAAAACAAAAAACGGTTGCTCTTTCTAGCACGGAAGCCGAATATATGGCCTTGGGGGAAGCATCGAAAGAGGCAATTTATTTGAAAAATTTGTTAGGGGAATTAACAAACTCTTTTGATTGTATCTCTCTATATAGCGATAGCCAAAGTGCATTGAAATTGACACTTAATCCAATATTTCATAAGCGCACGAAGCACATCGATATAAGGTACCACTTCATTCGTGAAACAGTGGAAAATGGTCTTATAAATGTTGAATATTTGCAATCACATGAAATGCCTGCAGATATTTTTACAAAAGCTTTAGGTAGTAATAAGCATTATAAGTTTATGAATAGTTTGGGTTTACATTTAGTCAAAAATGTACAATGTTTCAAATAGTGGGGGTGTTAGATAGATTTGGCACATGAGCATTTTTGTAGCGCCACCTACAGTGTAAAGGGTAATAAAGTAAGTATCATTGTATCATCTAGACGAAGCTGTATGTGTTTGATTTCGCTCCTGATCCTCTCCAAATTATAACACTTCCTTCATAGTGAGTGGGTCTGAAATTTCTAGAACACACATGAAATTATTGCCCTGCAAATTCTTTCTTTGATGAGATCTCAAAGTAATATTTCGCTCGAAACTTTCGTTACTGTCATAATCATCTTCACTAGGATAATATGTTTCATCATAATTCCTTCTATTCGTCATAGAATCATCAAAAGATGCATCAGCACTCGAAGATGATGAAGTCAAATCTCGAGTCTCATTTTGTGTGGTATCATCAAATGAGTGTATTTCATCACTTTCTTGAGTACAATTCTGTGAATCTGATACATCATCTTTTGATTTTAAAGGAATAGTAATAAGCTGTGGTTTCTTCATATTATTAATATCTGAATTCGTAATATTTTCAATAAATATAACATCCCTGCTGATAACAATCTTTTTGTTAACTGGATCAAATAATCTATATCCCTTTGTATTGTCACAGTAACCCACAAAAATCAACTGACGTGATTTACGATCCCATTTTAAGCGATTTTGTTTTGGTATATGTACCATGGCCTTTGATCCAAAAATTTTTGAATGTGAAATGTTTGGTTTCTTACCACTCCACTTTTCGAAAGGTGTTACCTCAGCTAAAACTCGTGATGGTGATCTATTGATGATATAGGCAGCAGTAGCGACTGCCTCAGCCCAAAATATCTTCTGCAGTTTTGCCTCAAACAGCATACACTTTGCACGCTCTACCAGAGTTCTGTTCATACGTTCCGCTTGCCCATTCTGTTTGGGGGTGTATGGAGCACTGGTCTGATGTTTGATTCCGGAAGCTGCCAAAAAATCAGAAAAAATCTTTGTTACAGTATTCCTTTCCGTTATCACTCCTCAATACTTTTTTTTTTTTTCTAATTCATTTCCTACTTCTTCTTTGAATTTTTTAAATACTGATTTAATGTTCATTTTGTTCTTTTAAAAATACACATAAGACTTTACGAGAATAGTCATCTATAAAGGTTATGAAATACTTCCCACCTCCAGCTGATGGTGTTTCCATCGGACCACATAGATCCGTATGCACTATCTCAAGCAAATTATCCGCCCATGAACCAGAACTAGAAAACGGAAATCGTGTTTGTTTTGTTTCGTAACATGGTACCCAAACAGTGTCAGTTTCCTTGTTGGTAACAGTTATACCCTCAGTACATGACTTTAACTTGCCCACATCAGCTAAATGCAAGTCACCCATTCTTTTGTGCCAAATTGTTATATCAGCCTTGCTTCCACATGAAATAACACATGCATTGCCTGCAACAGTGTTCAGTTCATACATGCCTTGGGTTAATGTTGCTGTAGCTATGAGATCTAATTGATGTTATAAATATTACAACCTCTAGCAGTAAATTCCACCTTACATCCACTCTTAGTCAATTGACTCACAGACAAAAGATTTGCACTCAGCCCAGGTATAAATAAAACATTTAATAATAATAATAATAATAAGGTCTTTATTTCCAACGAAAACCTCAAGGGGAAGTTCACCAGAAGGTGCTCTACCACTTAACCCTTGTTACAAAAATAAAATGTGCTGTAAAGTAAAGAAAACGTACAATCATACAACAGTGCATACAGAAAGAAAGTAAATACCATACGGAGACAATCAGAGATTCAAGTTAGCAGCGGCCGAGAAGGAAATCCTTGATCTTTTTTTTGAATTTTTCACTCTTGAGCTGCTTAAATTCATGGGGAACAGCGTTGTACAATTTGTATATATTATATCTAAAACTTCTTTCAAATGTTGACGTTCTGTGGTGAGGACATGACAATAAATTTCTATATCTTATGTTGGCGTTGTGAACATCAGATCTGTACCTCAGCTTGTTGAAGAGATATGGTGGACTTCTCTTCAAAATTATATTATGGAAAGTACAAAGTGCAAAATAATCAAAACGAAGCCTCATTGGGAGCCAACTCAACTCCTCAAGTTTATGTGATACATGATCAAATTTTCTGATCCCAAAAATAAACCTAATACAGTTGTTCTGAACACGCTGTATTCGATCTAGCGAGTCCTGATCCAAGCAAAAACTATAAACAGGAGAGCAATAATTGAATTTTGATAAGACCAAAGCCTCACATAACAGTCTCTTCGTGAAGATAGGCAAATATGATCTATGGGGAAACAACACTCTCAAAGAACCATAAGCTTTACCAATCGCGCTTGCTACATGTTCTCGAAATCTCATCGAATCATCCAAAATCAAACCCAAATCTCGAGCATTATCCACAAAACCAATGACATCATGCGAAACAGCCAGCCTGAGACCCTCCCTAACGGTTTTCTTATTGTTCTTGGAGCCAAAAGCGAGAGCAAAAGATTTGTTGCCATTCAAATTCAAACCATGCTTCCTTGCAATATCCCATAGCCGATTCAAGTCCTCGTTCAGTTTAATGGAGGCAACATTCAACTCTTCAATAGAGAAGTCCAGGAAAAGTTGAAAATCATCAGCATACATGTGCACCTTACAGTGATGAATGATCTTAGGGAATTGGCTGGTATATAAGATGAAGAGTATCGGCCCAAGAACGGAACCTTGAGGTACTCCACTCAACACCTGTTTGGCAGAAGAAACTCTACTACCCAATTTAACCACCTGAGAGCGACCATTGAGATAAGACTCGAAGAGTTTTAGTGCCTCCCCGCATACTCCACAAGAACCCAACACAGCAAGAAGAGTCCCATGTCTGACCGTATCAAAGGCTTTACTGAAGTCGAGCAAAAGCAAAGCTGAGCATTTAGATTCATCAAATGACTGCAAAATGTCATCAGTGACATCAAGAAGAGTACTGGTGGTACTGTAACCCGGTCTAAAACCAGATTGAACATCAGGAAGGATCTTATTTGAGTTGAGATACTCCTCAAGTTGAACAGCCATTATCTTCTCCAATATTTTGGACAATCCCGACAAAATACTTATGGGTCTAAGGTCGGAAAGCTCTCTGGGATTACTGGTCTTTGGAATAGGAACAACCTGTGCACACTTCCACGAATTCGGAAATTTAGAACTTAGCAGAATGGAGTTGAAAATGTTGACAATAAAAGGAAGGATACAAGGACAGCAAATCTTAATAAATGAAATTGAAATACTATCACAACCTGGAGCAGTATTCTTGATTTTTTTCAGAAAGTTAAATAAAGTTTCCTCATCTACCAACCGAAAACAAAACTGAGCTGAACATATAGGATTGTTCTTGTAAAAGTCTACAACTGAAGGGTCACTTCTTCCATCAGCAAAACCAAGAAAATAATCATTTATTTCATCAGGGCTCACATATTTTTGTGCGAGATCAACATGCGATTTATTCGAAATACCCAATGATTTAATTTCCTTCCACATATTTTTATTAGAAGTGTGCATTGTGATATATTGAAAATACAATCGCTTTTGATTAGTTATGGAGTGATTCACCATGTTCCGCAACCGCTTGTATTCCTCCCACGCTTCATCAGACCTGTCTCTCCTGTGTTTCCCTCTCGCCTTATCCCTACTTCTAATCAACGCTCTTATCTCGTCTGTCATCCACGGCGCATGCCGTTTGGAAACTCTGATCGCTCTCGGAGGAAAATGTTTATCGAACAGTTGTACCAAGATTTCAGTAAGAATCTTAACCTTTTCATCCACATCATATGTCCGAAATATTCTTGGTAAATCAGAGTTAACGATGTCATCAAATAACAAGTTCTCATCAAAACCCCTACAATCCCTAATTGTGAAAATTCGAGGCTCAACCCTCGGCTTCTCAATCTTAATTGTACAACAAATGCATTCATGCAAAGAAAAATTTGAAGGACAAGTGAAGGTGGAACCAATAGCCGCATCATTATTGCACAAAATAACATCGATCAAAGATTCGGAGTTAGCTGTTATATGAGTTGGTCCCCGAATGAGTTGCTGCATGCCGACAGCAGAGAGCATTGAAGCAAAATACCTGACAGGAGGTGAATTTATCTCAAGAAAATTAATATTAACATCGCCAACACATAAAACATTTGAACATAACATCAAAGAATAGCTCAAGCTAGATTCTAATTCATCACTGAAAAGTTTATATGGTATATGAGGTGGCTTATACACTACACCTAAAATAAATGATATTCCCCCACACTGAACCCTAATAAATAGCTGCTCTATATTTGAAACATTCGGAACATCAACAATATCAAACTGTAGCCCATTATTCACGTACAATAAAACTCCACCACCCCTCGACCCAGTATTCCTATCCCGTCTTATAACTTCATAATTAGATATCATTATATTGCAAGAATCAACAGAATCACTTAACCAAGTCTCCGATAAAGCAATTATATCAAACTTATTCTGCCCAATAAAAACCTTAAATTCATTAAATTTAGGCAATAAGGATTGTACATTCACATGACCCAAAGTAAACATAATATAGTCCCACTATTTCGTGTTGAAGTGCTCAGAGACACTGCCAACGAAACAAAACAAAAATTAATCAACAAATTTCTGACCTGAATCGGATGATTATCTTTACAAACATTTGTAAGAATGTTCACTTTACCCATACTCTGCACGAAGACTTCATCACTGTTTGCCACCATTATCTTCTGGATCGGAGGTGGTTATAAATCATAGACCAATCCAACAAAACAGCTGATCACCTTTTTTCAAGATGGCTGCTGGAACAAACAAATAACAAACATTTCTGAAATAGTGTTTCTCTATTATAACTATCATTTTACATGGCATAATTGAAGACATTGAAGTTGAAAATTGAGAAACCAACAGAAACTACCATGAAACACGTACCTCGTTACTGAATATCCTCGGTTCGTTATTTGTTTGTTCCAGCAGCCATTTTGAAAAAGCTGATCGTGACAGATCGTTGGATTGGTCTATACATCCAGCTAGAATGTCTTGTCATATGCATGGTGGCATCTGAGTCGATATAACAGTCATCCTGATTTGCTGCTTTGTAGGCCGAAAAAATTGCTGAAAAACCGTTGTGATTCGATTTCTTCAATGTACATTGATTCTTGAAATGCCCATATTTATTGCAGTTGTAGCACCTTGCTCCTTTTCCATTTGGCTTCGTATTATCAGTGGTACTTTTGTGTTTCGAAAAAAATGCGGAAGACTCGGAAACTTTAACTTCTTGTAAGAGTTTTGTCTTTATAAAATCTGATGAAATTTTGATGCCAGAACTTTCCAGACCCATTATCATAGGTTTATAATTACCCGATAAACCTGCCAGCATGAGTGTTCCCAGCCCTTCATCATCAACTTGAAATCCGATATTTCGTAGTTTATATGCACTAGTCATAATTTTGTTGAGATAATCTTCGACGCTGCTACAGTTATCTAGGGATGTATTGATTAAGTCTCTCAACAATCCGACTTTCCTTGACAGCCCAGATTCCTCGAATGCAGGTTTGTCCAAACTTCTTTAGATGACTTTGCATTTTCAATATGAACAAATTCCGTTGGTTCTACCAACAAAATGATCTTTGACTCAGCTTTTATGTCTTTCTTGCTGTCGACTGCAGTACCCGGATCAACACATTCCCATAAATAATGAATGATTTTATCGTCTGTGTATTCAATTTGAGGAAAGATTTTAGTGGCATGCAGACAATTTTTTGAAATTCCGGAAAAAGTTACACACTGTGCAGGAATTGAACCTGCGTCTCCTACTTTCCGGGTACGGTGCTCTTACCAACTGAGCTTAGTTGGTAAGAGCACCGTACCCGGAAAGTAGGAGACGCAGGTTCAATTCCTGCACAGTGTGTAACTTTTTCCGGAATTTCAAAAAATTGTCTGCATGCCACTAAAATCTTTCCTCAAATTCCCATAAATCTTCGTGTTCTAGATATGATTTAACTGCAAATTTCCATGTAGAATAATTTTCTCGGCCGGATAGATTTGACGTCGCCATTTTTCTCGAACTCGCAATAAAAACTTCGGTTCCAATATTATATCTAATATTATCAACTACAGGTATAGGAAACGGCCCATAACCTGAAGGAATTATACCTCGAAATAATAATAATGAAATTAGAAATAAGTTTTATTATGAGTATTAACAAAATCTAGAAAGATATACAGCAACGCGATTAAGATTGAATTGAATTGAATACGGCTGGAAGCCGTACGAAGGCCAAAATTGTGTTAATGGGCTGCCAGAATGAGCCGGACAGATCTATGAATTTATAAAACAAAAAAAATGTTTTCAAAAACCTCTGGTAGGATTCGAACTCTCTACAAGTATGAATTGGGTTTATTTAATCTTAGAAATTTCCGTTACCAAAGCGACGCTAGAAAATCGAGAGTGGAGAGTTCGTAACGATTTCTCGTGGCAACCCGGAGTTCCGATCGCCGTGCCGCCGCTGCTTCCGTAATCCACGGAATACTGAAACCGGATTTTTCCGAAGAAGGAGGGGGGTCGTTCATTTTTCATTTTCAGATCGACCTTAGGAAATTTTCAATTTTGAACTTAACTTTTTGTGAAGAGGTGACTAAAAGTGAGTGCGTTATTTCTGGTGAACGATTATCCTTATTAATTTCATTTGATTAGAATAATCTGATTTCTCTGTTCGGAAATTTCATTTTTCGAATCTCTTAATTTCGGTCCTTGCTCACTATCAGTGGGTTGGGATTTCATTTATTTTTTAAATTGTTCTTCTGTCATTTCTTCAGTTGCCAGGAGTACATGCTCCCTTTTTTGTCCCCATTTTTTTCCCTGATTTCTTGAAATGGTCCATATCAATAAACAACTGAACACGATGAATTTCAAAAGAAATGTAGAGGGCTTACATTGCATTTACTCATACCTCCTAGAATCTCCTATCGACCAACTAAATCCACACACACTACGACCACCAGATGCCGACACCAACTTATAACTCTGCGAAGAAAAATTTTGTACATGTTCTGTGATTCTTCCTTAGACAGTACCTGATTCTATGACCCTCTGTCATTTGTCGAGACATGTCACCTAATTGGGCCTTTTTAATTAATGATAGTATTTTATATGTTTTTTATTGCACAGTGAAACAATTTTCGTCCAAGATCATAGTTCATAAAACCGAGAGGAGATTGACTATTTCTAGGTAAATAATTGTCAGATACAATAATTGAGACTCTCCATGATAGATAAGGAGGTTTCTTTCACGATAGAAAAAAACCTCAATTCCTGTGAGTTTCTTTCCACCCTCAATTGGTTTGAACTAACTTCATCATATCGTATCTTCGTTAATGTTTTTCTTTTCATGTTTTTATATTTTAGTGCTCCTGAGGAAGAGATAAATTAAATTCTCGAAAGCTCGAGCAGAAGGAAAAAGAGTTGTTCTTAATAAATACAGCTGAAATCTCAATAACCCTTCTTTACACTATATTAATGAAAGAAAACCAGCAAACAATAATACTCCACTTGAAACAGGGTATATGTCATGAGGCAAAAATGACTTTCTCTGTGTCATCTACACGGCTATATATGTTTGAACAGTTTATCGTGAAACACCCTGCATATTCGATATCAGGAAAAAATAAACAATTAAAATATGGAAGAATATACAGGTTGTCCCATTTGAAAAAATTTGGTTGCATTCAATATGTTGTTCACCCTGTATATATCCCAATTGACGTAATCATTTTCAAAAAATTTATTTGATTTCGTACAATTTTTGTATAAAGTATTTCTATGTATCTGTTTTTGTAACAGAGTTAGAGAGGTGGTCAATTTATAGTGAAAAGCCAGGTACAGTATTTTTTTAAATCGCAAGTATGATTCTCATAAATTTTTCATCATTTCTATTCAGAAATTATCCCAGGTCCCTTTTCGTTTTCGGAATTTTCATCGATCAGCACTAGATCAGCGTATTTTGGATTTTGTAGTTGCTTCGAGAAAATTCACATTTTCGATTGATTTCAGAAAAACTCAAAAGGACTTCAGGCTAAGGTTACTCTTAGCCCCAAATTCTGTGAAAAATTATTTCATCCATTTTTGTGCTTATTGAAATTTGCGCATTTTTTGCGGAAATTGGTCACATTCCATGTTTAATTCACGGATAGGATTGTTTGATTCTAATGAATAGTATATTATATTATAAGGATTTAAAGTGCATATTTTTTACGAGCAATATTTGCAGTTGCGAGGCGGAGCGCAGCGCAGCCGAGCGAATGCAAAATTGCGAGTATATATTTAATAAAAAACCTTTTTGAGAATAGCTTTTATTCAAATGCTCTAAACCGAAAAAAATTAAATTTTCCTTTTAATTTTCAACTAACTATCAACTCATAACTTCATTATACACAATTTATATGATCATAAAAGCTTGTCGCGCGATCAACTGTTGCAAATAATTGCTAAACTTAATTTTTTTTCTTTTTTTTCAGTTTTATTAAATACTTATAGGTACTAACGCAAACCTCGCGACAAGCTTTTATGATCATATAAGTTATGTATAATGAAGTTATGAGTTGATTTGAATTTAAAAGGTAATTTTTTTTTCTTTTTAGAGCATTAAAATAAAAGCTTTTTTTTAAAAAGGTTCTTTTCTTATTTTAATTCATTTTTTACTTTTTAGTTATCGCTATTACGCCATCTAGGATGTTCCGCCATATTGCATTCAAAATGACGTCAACATTATTTTTCGAGTTATTCTCAACAAGCTCTTTCATTTGATACACATATTCTAGAAATGCTTCACAAAAAAAGTATTCCGCCATCTTGGATGTTCCGCCATATTGGATTTAAAACGACGTCACAGTATTTTTCGAATTACTCTCAACAAGCTCTTTCATTTGATACCCATATTATAGAAATGCATCACAAAAAACTATTCCGCCATTTTGTATGGTCCGCCATATTGGATATAGGATGACGTCACAAAGCTTATCGTGTATTGTCATTCAAACTGAACGTGTATACAAAATTTCAGCTTGATCGGTTGAAGACATCTGCTAAAAAATTGAGTAGCAAGATTCCACCCGAACAAACATACGTAAAGGGTTTTCATTTCAAAACTTGCCACCCCTATTATTTCCATATATATATATATATATATATATATTTCAAATCGCCGAGACCCGTCAATTTTGTTTTTGAGGGGGAACAATTTTGACGTATAAATCAGCTCTTCCCCTTTAACCCCCTACCCTCCAGAGCCACCCCTACAAAAATCTTAAATGAGAAAGGGGGTCGAGTGATACATCATTTTAAAGGGCTTTTTATTCTCTATATTTTGGCATATTATTTTCAAATTTGGGTGTTGCGTTGCCGAGTTAGGCGTGTGTCAATTTGAAAAGTTCCCACCACCTATTATTACACTATTTTTATAAAACAGCAAAAAAATGAGAATATGTTATTCTTGTAACTCGACGATACATGTAAATAAATATTTTCGATATAAAAAAGTTGTTTTTTTATGCGTCTGATGAGCGTACGCATACTTACTTACACTCTACGTACGAGCTCACTCGATGCATCAACGCGATCTTGCGCCTAACGCAACACCCAAATTTGAAAAATAATATGTCTTTGAAATGAAGAATCACTCGACCCCCTTTCTCATTTAAGATTTTTGTAGGGGTGGCTCTGGAGGGTAGGGGGTTAAAGGGGGAGAGCTAATTTATACGTCAAAATTGTTCCCCCTCAAAAACAAAATTGACGGGTCTCGGTGATTTAAAAAAATATATATATATATATATATGAAAATAATAGGGGTGGCAAGTTTTGAAATGAAAACCTGTATACATACAATGCAAGTTAAATAAAAGCTTTTAAAATAGGCACTTTTAGTCCGCATGGTATTAACTTTTTTTTCTCCAACCAAGTCAAATATCTGGCATTGTTGGTAAATATTGATTGTCAAGGAGACGTCAGTAGACTTCAAATTTCAATTAGAGAGCTCAAATGCAATTACTTTGATTCCTAGGATTAAAAGTAGCGTTTTTAATCTTAGAATTAATGAAATTGTTGCTGAGCAACGAGCAAATTTTTGTACGGTAGGGGAATTGATGGCTTTTGCACCTGAAAATAGTACAAAACAAAAATGTCAACATTTTTTTATGGTTGGAGGAATATTATATTTTCACTAACGACTTTTAATTTGATTTGATTTTCAATCGGCCCATATTCACCATTAGTTCAAAGCATATGGTGATATTTCATTGTGAAATCATTTTTTTTCAAACTTTCAACAATACATCATTAGATTTTATTTCAAATTCAAACCCAGAAAGGTAAAATAAAGAACTCTACATTTTATATCTTGGATAATCCATGCATTTTATCGGTTAGAATCGGGAAATAATTATGGAATAAGGAAAAAATTCACTGAAATCGAAGCATGATAACGAGCTTGAGTTCATTAAGACCCACATGATTTGGAAGTATGGTTGGCGATGATGCAAAGTGAGTAATTAAATTGTTTATGAAAGAGTAGATTGATTTTTGAACAGTACCAAAATTTCATCCAGTGTTTCCGGAAATCAGAGTCAAGAACAGGAATGTGATGATTACCGCAGAAAACTACCGAAAGTCCCAATTATTACGTGAGTTTTTGGCTTCCCTAAGAAACTCAAGAAATCAACCATTTTGATTTCAGAAATATTCAAGCTTTCTTCCTTCTTATTCAAGGAGTTGTAGGAACTGGGATACTTCAATCCGTTTTCGTATTCCGCCAAGGTTGGATTACGGGGATAATATTAACAGTCGTGATTGGAATTATTTGTTCACACTGCCTTCATATTTTGGTGAGACACAATTTTTTTAATTATCAATTTCCTATTTCTATGAAGTTCAATGATGTCCTTTAAACAAAACTACCATTTTTCGAATTTCATTTGTTGAGCGGTTATGATCTTTATCATAAATTCCCTAAGAATCTTTAATTCCGTTCAATAAACGAAGAATGCACTATTTTGCTTATGACTTTCTACTGCAGACATGTTGCTATGAAGCATTCAATCAATTTTGTAGATAATTTCGACTTCCCAAAAGATATCGGAATTTTCAGTTGTTCCTTTCGATATGCCTAATGCTAAAGGATAATTCTCAAACATTTTTGTCACAAGAAATTTGCTGATTGTCTTTTGAAGATGTCGAGTCCTTAGAATAACAAAAAATTAGTGCGGTGCAACCAATTACAATATCATCCAAAAACTAAAAGTTTTGAACTCCATGTCGAACAAAAAAAAAAGACCAAACCCATATTCTTGTTGTATTGTTCAGAAAATTGCCTTTTCTTCATAAATTTCAAACAAAGCTATAAGCAAATGTGAAAAGAAATTGTAAAAATTGCTTGGAGGAGGGTCCTATTCATTATTAACATTTTCCAAATCTTAGTTTCAGTATAATAATAATGATGATAATAATAAAGAGTTTATTCAGTAATGTGTGTACAAGGTCGATAAACTGAGAGAAAAAACTGTGAGTTATTCAAAGTTAACTGTGTACAGCTGATAAATTGAAAATTTGATTCTAACGGCAAAACGAACAAAATATATGATACCTATGTGAATTCTAAACATTTGAACTTTACTGAAATTGCAACTTACGACGGGAATGTCAAACTTGGGTGTTTCATCTTAATCGGTGTCTTCGTCTTGATCGGTGGTTTTTGTCTTCATACTTGGCATCGGCCTTTATCGGTATAATTGGTCTATATCGGCAATAATTTTCCTTCGTAGGTGGAACATTTTTTCTTTATTGTTGGTTTTTCGTAAGCAAATTTTCACGATCGATGCTATTCTTATCCTGACCATCAGGTAGAATTAACTATCCTATGGATCAAGGTGCGGTCATCTGTTACAAGCCATATTTTCAATTGTATTTTGAATTTGTTTTTGTTCCCTATTTCCCTCATTGTTTGAGGTAAGGTGCGGTGGAAATAGTTGTCACCCCCCTATTTTTATATCTTGAGAAAAAAGCTCAAACCGGTCAATTTTTACATTAAACGTAGTATGTTATGACATAAAAGTTACGAACCTGACATAATCCATCTTCATGGGGGTGTCACCCCTTTCTTTTTTTTCAAATGAGAAAGTGCATCATTCGACATCTCATTCGAAACCTATTGAAACACTGATTCCAAAAATGTATAACACTTTGGTTCAAAAATTAACGGAGTCTGAGTTATTGGAAAGTTTTAATCTTACCTTGCAAGAATTCAATGAATTCTGTTGGCTTGACGGAATTTTTTTCATTGGAGGTTTGGAAGTGTTTTGTCTTCAAATAAATCTTTCCTATATCGTAAATGTTGGTAACCTGTTTGAGCTTTTTTCTTAAGATATAAAAATGGAGTAGTTAATAAGGGGGGAGGGGGTGTAATACTTATTCCACCGCACTGTATAAATGGGTACATTCTTGACGCTGTATACGTGAGTCGTGGAATATCTCTGTCTAATTGTTTTTTCTGCTCTCGGTCTTTCGAAAGTATTCCGTTTTGCTCTTATGGAATAGCTATGCTCTTTCAATGTTAACTCTATTTTTTGTTGGTGAATATTGATAATTATTTTTTGTGCATATATCTAATATTTTGGACATTTCATAGATATGCTTACTAGAAAATGTTATTTCCTTTCCATACATCACTTTTAGAATACGTTTTTGCACAACATCTAAACACCCCTTATGGCAGTCGAAAATGCCTCCCTATCCAATCACACCATAAGACAGCTGAGATTGTACTAGTGCGTCGTATAACATATGGAGATGTTTTATAGATTTTATGCTCTGCCGTATATACTTGAATCTATATGTATAAAATACCTCTAAAATTTTTGAAGATGTGGAACATACGCTCATCCCACTTTAGTAGTTCGTCGATAAAAATCCCCAGGTATTTACTCGAATGCGTCTGTAGTTCTCCATCAATTTGCAGATCTCCAAATCTTGGTAGTCCCATCCTGTTTGAGGCAAAAGTCAGGTATCTAGTTTGCTTAGGATTCAAAGTTGGAACCACTGTTTTAATGTGACGAAATCTTCTGTTGCTTTCTCTTTGAGCCTTTCCCAAGTTTTTGCCTCATACAGAGTGTAACAGCCAAATGGAATGAATTCGATAACGAATAAATGGGAAAACGCTCGGACACGTCGATTTGTAGTTTTAAATGCGCATATTTTTCGAGGACATAAAATTATATAGGGTGTTCCATGCGATCGAGGCCAATACCAACTTTCTTATTTCAAATGCAACCCCCTGTATATTATTTATTTTTTGGATTCTTCAGAAAATTCTAGACAAAAGTAATGTACAATGTCCTATACCTATCTTCAACTTTTTCGAGAAAATTAAGTGTTGAGTAACGTAAGAAGACAATTCTACACCAGATTAGCATGTTGCCAAGACGTTCGCGGCGAACATTTTGAACATTTCCTACATTGACATCAATGCTTTTTTTTTGTTTTTTTTTAATAATTAAGAAATAATCAGTATTACTTATCAGGTTTTAAGTGTATTGTACCGAATTTGTGAAATAAAATAATTTTTATTCAAAACGTTGATTTTTGCAATAAATCTGAAAACACTCAATACCTACTTCCGAAATAGTTAAAGATAGGTATAGGACATTGTGCATGAATTGTGTTTAGAATTCTCTGAAGAATTCAAAAAATAAATAATATACAGGGGGTTGCATTTGAAATAAGAATGTTGGTATTGGCCACGGTCACATGAAACACCATATAATATTATTTTCTTGAAAAATATGCGCATTTAAAATTACAAATCGACGTGTCCGAGCGTTTTTCCCAACACGCCCTCATTTATTCGCTATCGAATTTATTCCATTTGTCTGTTACACTCTGTATATTACGATAGTATCATCTGCGAAGCTTATAATCTCACCCTTGCTCTTCAGTTCAAATATACTATTCATGTACACAATAACTAAAATGGGTCCAAGTACAGTGACCTGAGGAACTCCATAAGACAGTATCTCCTTTTATTGTATTTTCCACTCATTGATACAATTTGCACCCTATAAGAGAGGTAGCTACTAATGAGATAGTATATTTTTCCGCGAAATCCGCAATTCTTCAGTTTTTCTAGTAACCTTGGATGATTGACGGTGTCGAATTCCTTAGCTGAATCTATCACAATTGCTAGAGATGGAGTATTGAGTATTTTTATGGATATTGTCGTATATAGTTACTTTTCTAATTGCATCTCCCGTAGAAATTCCCCCACGGAATCCAAACTCGAATTTTATATTTATCGATAAACGCAATCATACGTGCTTTTATTGTTTTCTCAAATACTTTGTCTATGTTCGACACGAGAGTAGTAGGTCTATAATTACCCATCTCAGCTTTGTCATCACTCTTGCATAGTGGTTTCACCATTCCTTCTTTTAGTATCTCCGGAAAACAAGCCTTTTACATCGTGAATCCTATTCGGCATCATTGTCACCGCCACTGGTGCGTGCAACTTCTGAATATCATAAACACGTGACAGATAATTATCACTTCTCTTCTGCCGTATTGATATATGATGATTAAAAACCTTCTAAAAATCCGAATAATCTTCATATTTAAAATAGTAAATCGCGTCTGAATTCGCAACATCTTTTCATCTGTTTATTAGTGCAAAAGCTGAAAAGAGTGATATTGAACAATTTTCGAGTGAATTGCCGCCCAATCTTTCTCAACTAGGCATAGAAAAAAGGTGTATTATTTATAAAGATGAAATCATTAATCGGTATTCAGACAGATTTTTTTCGAATTCCGAAAAAGGTTTTCACTTCAGGCGGGAGTTGAACTCGCGTCCTCGAATTTCCGGTCCGAGATGCTAACCAACTACACCACCGAAGTAACTCATTTTTCCGGAATTCGATGTTGATGATGCCACGCAGACTCAGATGTCTGCGCGGGTGAGGAGGTTAATAGGTGGGGGGAAAATAATTCGCTTTCATCGGTCAAAGGATCCCCACTCTATCCTTCTCCTTTGCGTCATCGATATTTTGTCGACATCCGGAATTCGAAAAAAATCCGTCTGAATACCCATTAATGATTTTCTCTTTATATTTCACAGACGTTAATCTCCAATTTATATTTACAAATTTCGGTTTTATTGTTCATCGGTCGGAGACCCGAAATCCGACCCCTGCTGATGTCGACAAAATATCGATGACGCGAAGGAGAAGGATAGAGTGGGGATCCTTTGACCGATGAAAGCGAATGATTTTCCCCCCACCTTTTAACCTCCTCACCCGCGCAGACATCTAAGTCTGCGTGGCATCATTAACATCGAATTCCGAAAAAATGAGTAGCTTCGGTGGTGTAGTTGGTGAGCATCTCGGGCCGGAAATTCGAGGACGCGGGTTCAACTCCCGCCTGAAGTGAAAACCTTTTCCGGAATTCGAAAAAAATCCGTCTGAATACCGATTAATGATTTCCTCTTTTTATTTCACAGACGTGAATTTGTATTATTTATATTTATATCCTCAAAAACCCGACTTCTGTGTGAGAGCCTTCTTGATCCCTGATTCATCATCACATTAGGATAAGTGCATTTTCATTTATTGGATTGTTTAATATAAATAATCATCTGAAATTGATTGAAATAATCATCTGCAATCATTTATTGGTGTCGAAAACATTGAAATACTTCAGATTTATATCGAACTACCCTAGTGGAAAAATATAGGGATCAAAAAAAAAATCGAATTTTTTGAGGTTTTTCAAGTGGCTGTATTACCCTTAAAAATGGTCGCACTGGAATAAAAAAAAGGATTTTCAAGCTCGAAGATCCTAGTTTAGAGATCTCAAGATAAATTTTTTTATGCAACTTGTTCCGCGCTCACTCCTAATGAATACATACCAAAAAAAAATGTTTCCGAAATTCTTCTGGTTCAACCACTATATGGATCAGATAACTTGTTCATTCAGCTTGAATTTGCTTTCTAAAAAAGTTTGATACGACCATTTCTCGCTAAGATATGGAACATTGAATGGAAAAGGATCTTTTTGTCTTCAGCCATCAAAATCTCAGCAACCGCTGATCGCACAAGAAAATTAAGGAGGGCTTTGAAATCTTGAATGAATCCCCAACAATGATCAGGTAGGTTTTTTTTGAGTATTTTTGTTATTTTATTTTTTACGTCAATTTGAAAAATCAAGATAAAAAGGGCTTTTGGTGGCTTTTGGTTTAATCAGGCAGCAAGTTGAAAATATCGAGAAAACCAGTAATGTTGACTGTGCCTTTTACAGTTTAATATGCCGACAAAATCCCCACAAATTTTCGATTCAATCTATCGAGCCGTTTTTTTGTTTTATTCGATCGAATTTAGAGAAAATTAAAGGATCACGAATTCGACTTCGAATGATCATAATCTTCAACGAAATGCAAAAATTTTTTTTTTTTTAATTTTTATTGATAAAAAAGTTTGAAATCATGCAAAAATTAAAAAAAAATTGTTTTGAAAAATTTTGGATATTCTTTAATTACTCCAAAAATTTGTTAACAAAAACTACCGCCAGCCTCAGCATAACCCGAAGCGTGGAGGTTGCCCGGTCGGATTTACGCTTCTTGTGTGTGTGTGTGTGTGTTTCTTTAGGAGATGAGACCCGGAGGCTCATCAGTTCCTCCGTATTCAATAACTCCAAACTCATTCTCCAAAGTGTGTGTGTGTGTGTGTGTGTGTGTGTGTGTGTGTGTGTGTGTGTGTGTGTGTGTGTGTGTGTGTGTGGGAGAAAAAAGATCAGTTTTGTTAATAACGGGTATTGCCACCCCTGTTCTCAATAACTGCTGCCAAGCGTTCAGCCATATTGATGCAGCGGGCAATCTGAGGTTGCGGAATGGTGTTCCAAATTTGCAGAAGTGCACGCTCTAATGCGGCCAAAATCTGCAAATTTGGATATTCTCTGCGCAAACGACGACCCATTATGTCCCAAACATATTCGATGGGATTAGCATACGCTAAACGTGCTCGACGATGTCTCGCTGTCAACATGGGTACACGATTAGAATGTCGTGCATGCAACCCAGTTTCACGAAGAAGGTTGATGACTGTTCGAGAAGAAATGTTTCGCACTTGGTGTCGTTGTTGCTGTTGTACCCGATTTGGGAAATTTCTTGCCACGATGTTCGCATTGATGAAAGGTTCGCGTCGAACTTGTCGGACGATTGTCCGATCATCGCGAACACTCGTCTCCCGGTATCCCCCGGTATCTCCCGGTATCGCGCATACGTTCGAGATACGACGGATTGACTAATACACATCCGGATGGCAACATTAGGTTGACTGTAACCTTCTTCAAGCAGAGTGATCAACTGAGCAACCTCCGTTTCTGATAAATGCCGTCTAACCATAATCTGAAATCAAAATGAATTTTTGATTTCTGGGAATTTATGATTTTTTTTTGATCTGCAAAAGGAGTAGTTTTGAAAAAAACTGTCATGAAAATTAACGATGAGCAATTTCTGAAAAGCATGTAGATCGAGTTCGAAATTCGATTGGGTATATCAACTTTATTTTAATTTCAATTAAAATTTTGATTCAGCTAAAGTTTCAAAATCAGGAAAATCATGGAATGCAATAACAGAATCGCGTTAAAACTGACTAATATTGTTTTTTTTAATTATCTGGTGTGATTGAAAAAAAAATGAATTTTTTTTTTTAATTTTTTTTGCATGAATTCAAACATTTTTATCAATTAAAATGCATAAAACAATTGAAAAAACTTTTTTTCTCATTTTGTTAGAGATTGTGATCATTTAAAGTCAAATTCGTGATCCTTTAAATTTTATTCACAAATTCGATCGAATAAAACAAAAAAACGGCTCGATGGATTGAATCGAAAATTTTTGGGGATTTTATAGACATATTACACTGTACAAGGCAGAGTCAACGTTACTGGTTTTCTCGATATTTCCATCTTGGCGCCTGATTATACCAAAAGCCACCAAAAGTCCTCTTTATCATGATTTTTCAAACTGATGTAAAAAAAAAATAACAAAAATTCTCAAAAAACCGTACCTGATTATTGTTGGGGGTTTATTCAAGATTTCACAACCTTCCTTAATTTTCTCGTGCGATCAGCGATTGCTGAGATATTAATGGTTGAAGACAAAAAGATCCTTTTCCATTCAATGTTCCATATCTTAGCGAGAAGTGGTCGTATCAAACTTTTTTTTAAAGAGCAAATTCATGCTGAATGAACAAGTTATCTGATCCATATAGTGGTTCAATTGGAAAAAATTGTTCCAACTTCGTAGACCAAAAAAAAAAGAACCAGAAAAATTTCGAAAACATTTTTTCTTTTTGGTATTCATTAGGAGTGAACGGAACAAGTTGCTTGAAAAAAAATTCATCTTGAGATCTCTAAACCTGGATCTTCGAGCTTGAAAATCCTTTTTTTTGCCAGTACGACCATTTTTAAGGGTGATACAGCCACTTGAAAAAACCTCAAAAAATTTGGAATATTTTTTTGATCCCTTAATTTTTTCCACTAGTTTATTTCATATTCAGTCTATCCTCTCGCCCATATTCATCTGATAACTCGATTGTGCATTAATTTTCCAATTCCCCCCGAATAAATTACCTAATTTTGGAGTTTTCAAATAGTCGTTCTTATCGCACATCTGTTTTCTCTGCACGCGATAATCGCCTGCATTCGTTTATTTTCAGAATAAAAATAAATCAAATAAAATAACTCGTACTTCGAATAATAATTCATAACAATTAAATTTCGTCTGTTCGTTCCTTTCGACTTCTTCGCTATTAAGTGTATTCCCTTCATACACCGGAGTTATATTCGAGACGTTACTTAATGAATTTATTCATGAATATCGGGTTGAGATCACAGAAATATATGTAATAAATACTAGAACGCCAATCAGTTCACAATTCCTGGCACCTCATAGGGAAAATTGACCTACTACAGAGTTTGCGCAATATGTGAACGTGTCATCAGGGTAGGACTTAAAATTTTTGACTTCGGGAATGTGGTATGAATATATTGCAAATGTTGATATCGACAACTTCGTCGATATCAACATTTGCAATAATAATAAAATAGCTGTAGTATCTTACTTAAACTAAACAAACTTTCATAAAATGGGTTTCTCCTTTATTTGTGCAAAAAAGAACCATGCACTTCATTTTGTCTATAATTTGTCACAGCACTCGACTATCAAAATTAACTAGTAAAACTCAAGTACAAAACTAAACTGAAGGAGTATCAGTACTACACAATGTTCAAGAAAACAACGAGGAAACACCGAAAACGGAGCAGAAAAGGCAAGCGAATTTATACGAATGAATAAACAGGAAAGCACACAACAAAGGGAATCAACAAATCCTAAAATACGACACTGCTGTTTTTCTGATGTGAAGATGTGTTTGTTTTCGTCGCGTAGCGGTGTTGCCGAATTCACTAGTTTCACAATAAGATTTATTCCGAACTTCATCTGAAACCATAATGCTTGGCAACAACGTGGCAAGAAAAGACGAGCTGCGCATGTACAAGTAGTAGGTGGTTATTCGCCATGCGGGGTCATTTTACTGAATCTCGGACGTACCTAATAGCATTCTAGTATTTATTATATTTCTGTGGTTGAGATGCCGTCGATGGACAAATTGAAGGCCTCCATCGCCGAGTCGGTCGTCAGGCGCGAGAATGCATTCGCTGCGGTTTCTACACTGCTCAACTCGATTAAGGGCTGGAGCCAACATATGCCTGGCACTCCTGGCAGAGTTGATCAGGCTAGAAGGGAGTTTCAAAGAGGCTGATGATTTAATTGTCAAGCTTAACTCTCAGTTGGAGGAGTCGGAGCGCGACGGTTCACCTTCAAAATTATATTTCGGAACGTGCCTGCATTTCCTTCTTCTGCGAGGCCTTCTTCCCCATCGGTTGATGTACCTATTCCTCGGGTTGAGTTGCCCTGCTTAGAGGGTAAAATCGAGGAATGTTCTGGATTCATCGCTCTTTTCGATGCCCTTGTGCATAAAAACAATTCTTTGGTGCCTGTGCAGAAGTTTTACCTTCTCACGTCTGCTCTCTCTGTTGAAACAGCTTCTGTCATCTCTGGCTTCGAAATGAATTCAGCCAATTAACCTCTGGCCTATAAAGCCCTTCACTCCCGTTACCAAAATCTTCGTCGTCTGGCAGATCTTTATGTAAACCAGATATTGGAATCTCACCCAGCATCTGTATCCTCTTTGCCACAATTGAAGCAATTCGTCATAACGCATCAGAATGCCATAAATGCCATTTAGGCGTTGCCCATATCAGATCCGGCGGACTACCTTCTGCTGTCCATGGCTTCGTGCAACCTCAACGAATCTTCTCGTCAGTTGTTCGAGGAGCAGTTAGCCTCTGATGACTTTCCCACCCTTGCTCAATTGCTCGAATTTTCCAACTGACAGTTGATGCGAGTGTTGTAAAGCACTTCTGTCACCTCGTCCCGTGCGTCTGTGCCGAGGCGGTCACCAAGATCCCAATCATCAGCGGCCTCAGCGTCTGTTCCTCGTCGTCTGTTCGTTCATCCTCCGGTACATCCTCTCGCCATGGTGCATACTCTGGTGCACGCCCCTCTAGTTCATCTGGTTCGTCGTCCGCGTGTGTGTTTTGCTCTGCGAATCACTTCATTCGCCAGTGTCGAGAATGCAAGTCCATGACCATCCATCAGCGTCAAAATTTCTTGACTGTCGTGCATGTCGTCTTTCCATGCTACTGCCGCCTGCAGCTCGGATCAGTGCTGTCACACATGTGGGGAACATGACAAAACGATTTCCACCTAGCACCTACTACCACACCCCTCTCAGTATCCCATAAGGAGGAGAAATCTCCTTCGGCGGACCAACGCCTTTCCTTACCTTCTAAGTCCTCGGAGCCTTCAACCTGTGATGTCACCTCTCGGGGCTCCTCAGTACGGGGTAGATTTCGCAATATCTCTACAACGGCAGGCTGAGCTTCTTGCTCCTCCTCCGGAAGTGGTACCGAATGACTGCGGGCATGGTCATCTCGCCATAATCTAACCCAGCCGAATAAACATCTGTCGTCGTCCTCTCATCTTTTCATCTCCGCGATCTTCCTTGCGCCAGTCCAAAGATTCTGACTATCTCATGCCGACCGCTTGGATACTTCTTGATAACCTGCAGAATTTCGTGTTCGGCCTCGCTCCCCTAGATTCAGGCTGCCAGCGCACTCTTATCACTCGAGAGTGGGCTTCTGAGCTTCGTCTACTCATCCACCCTGAAAACATTCAACTTCGCACTTTGAGTAACGCGAATCAGTTTTGCATTCAGCAGGGGTACGCATACGTCAATCTCTATCACCAAGGAGATCCTCCCAATCTTATCGTCAAGGCCTATGTTATTGACAGCCACATAGATCCCCTTTCTGTCCGAGAGTTCAATGGACGGTGACCTGAGTTTATGCAACTCTGACTTACCCACTCTACTATCTCCCTAGCACCATAGGAATGTTGAATGGCTCGGATGTGCTTCCCCATCTTATTCTTCCTGACACGTTGCGCCCGTCGTCTGAGCTTCCGGGTGCATTATCTACCACCTTAGGTTGGGAACTCTATGGGCCGTATGCTTGTCGTCGCAAAAGGACCAAGCACGTTTCCTTCTCACCTGACACTGTCAGTAGTCGTTCTCGACGTCCGCGGAGCACACATCGGGCCTCATGTCCGAACAGTTATCCATCACTTTCTGTAAGGTCATCATCTGCTGTCATCATCGTCTTCTCATCCTGATTCTACTCTCTCAGAGTCTGCCTGCCATTCCTTTCGTGATAAGATTGAATCTTCTGACACATCTCGCCAAATCTCACCTTCTGGTATGATAAGTTCTTCTGCCGTCTCTGATCTCCGAACTATTCCTCCGCGCAGCACTCGGATCAAGAACTTGTCAACATCGTTCGGCGGTTTTGGTAACTCGATACCTAAGGCGCTCCCCTTGACTCCTGCTGAGAGGGAATGTGAGGTCCTGTATAGTATTGATGTCAACCGTAACACCACTGGTCGGTACACGGTACACACATCATCTGGGCATCTCCGTCAATGTGGAGACTAGGCAGTTCATTCGGTTAGAGCATCGTCTAGACTAGATAATAACCTCGATCTTCGCAACGCCTATCATGACTCCATGCGAGATTAGCGAGAGTGGTCACATGAAATTGGTCCCTGAGTCATCTGACCGTCCTCGATATGAACCTTTCTATATTCCTCATCATCCTGTACATGGTCCAGATGATCCACCTGCTGAAATTCGAGTGGTCTTCAATGCCTCTCGCGCATCTTCTAATGGCAAATCCCTTAACGATCTTCTTCTTACCGACCCGAAGCTGCAAGTGTACATTTCCATCCTTCTTCTTCGTTTTCGTCTGCATCGTTTTGTCTTCACTGCCGATATCAGACAGATGTATCGACAAATTCAGATCCTCCCCGAGCAAAAGGATTATCAACGCATAGTCTGGCGTTTCACCGAACAGGAACCCCTCCAATATTATCTATGGACTTTCTGCAGCCCCATATTTGGTATTTAGAACCATTCGGCAGTTAGCTCCGGATGAGGGGCCCAAATTTCCTGTTGCAAGGCATGTCTTGCTGGATGAGATTTATGTCGATGACATCTTGAAAGGCTGTTCATCCGAGTCTGATGCTCTTGATTTGCAACAGAAAAATCAGGATCTGCTCATGGCGGACGGTTTTGAACTGGGCAAATTGGCTACTAATCATCCTCCTCTGCTGGATGGTATTTCTCCTGACCATCATAGAGAATCCTCCTCTATTGATCCCCTTCTTCTTGACCGTGAACCAAGTCTCAAGATTCTGGGACTTGGATCAGGATGGAACCCTGAATCTGATCACTTCTTCTACTCTGTCCGCTTGACTTCAACGACAATCACCAAACGGATTGTGCTGAGTCAGACGGCCAAGTCAGCGATCCCTTGGGATGGCTAGCTCCTGTCACCTTCTACGCCAAAATCTTTTTCCGTCAGCTCTGTCTCCTTCATATGAAATGGGACCAACCTCTCTCGAACAAGCCTCAGCCTTCGTGATTGTGGTTTCAGTTCCAGCTTCCCTGATAACCCCGAATAATCCCTGCTGTTTTCTCTTCTGATTATCGGCTTCTGTGACGCCTCTGAGTCTGGCTACGCTGCAGTCGCACTGCAGCATCATCTGGTCAGTATCACGTGACTATTCTTATTGCTCCTTGCAAGGCCGTGACCAGCCTCGTTTTGAACTGTGCGGAGCCCATCTTCTCGCAGAACTCATGCATCATCTATCCACCCACGTTTTGCAACATCTCGGTGCTGAATGCATTGCCTTTTGCGACTTTTCCGTTGTTCTGTCGTAGATCCGCAGTGAAAGTCATCGGTGGCAATCAGATCGCTAACATACAGAATTTGATTCCTTCGGAGTGCTGGCGGCATGTGGTATCTGAGGACAATCCAGCAGATTGTGCATCTCGGGGATTGATGCCCGCAGACATTCATAATCACCCATTGTGGTGGCGTGATCCTCTTTGGCTCCCTCTAGACTCATCTTCGTGGTCTCTTTCCTCTGTTGATTCATGTCAAACTGAGCACTTGGAGGACGAAGCCGATCCGATCGCCGCTTTAATGTCAGCGGCCATCTCCGCTGAACCCATGTTCACGATAGAACATTCCTCTTCATGTCTTGTCTCAAGCGCGTGTCTGCCCTTTGTCGTCGTTTCATGCTTAATGCTCGTAGTCCATCTTCTCCTCGCTCAGGTTTCCTCTCCTCCGTTGAGCTCCAAGAGGCTGAAATCTGTTTGATACGGCTAATCCAGTCTGTTCATTTCGCCGAGGAGCTAGCCGAACTACAAAAACCTTCTTCTCGTCATCGACTGATCATGAAGCTCCGACTGTTCTGTGACGAGCATGGACTTCTACGTGTTGGAAATCGTGTTTCAGCCTCTTTATTACCATATAGACACAAACATCCGGTTCTTCTGCCCAAGAAAAATCATCTCACTCATCATCGATGATGCCCATCTTCGTCTTTTGCACGCCGATGCTCTGGCTACTCATTCGTTCATTCCTCGACGGTTCTGGATTTTGGTCGGACGTAATGTGGTGCGTAATCGTTTGCACATGTGCAATCGATGCTTCTCTTGCAAACCCCGTCCTCTAATTCAGCCAATGAGCAATTTTACACCTGAGCGGCTCTGCGCTGCTGCGGCCTTCCTTACCACTTGCGTTGACTTCGCCGGCCCATTTTATGCACGAGTGCGTGGAGCCGTTAACACAAAGGCATATCTGGTTGTCTTCATCTGCTTCACTACCAAATCGATTCACCTAGAATTGGCGTCTGAGCTGTCCACAACAGCTTTCATTGCTGCTTATCGCTGCTTTGTTGCACGCCGAGGTCATCCTTCCGTTATATTGTCGGATAACGGGACTAACTTCGTCAGTGCACACAACTACCTCCGTGATCTTGATTGTCTACTCCACAACATCAGCAGTGTCTTTGCGATGCAGCCTCTTCTTCCGGAACTGACTAGCGATTCATACCATCTTCCAGTCCCCACTTCGGCGGCCTTTAGAAAGCTGCTGTCAAATCGGCAAAGCATCATCTCATTCGCGTTATGGGCGAGCAAAAACTCACCTACGAGGAGTTTCTCACCGTCTGCACTTAGGTTGAGGCAATCCTCAACTCTCGTCCTCTGTATCTTCCATCCTCTGATATTTCTGATTTCGAGGCCCTTTCACCAGGGCATTTTCTGGTTTTCCGCTCCCTCACCGCTCCTCCAGATCACGATGTCAGTTTCGTGAAGTGGTCTATCGGCCGTATATCATCTGTTTTCCCGGGAGCTGATTTCACAACTCGTGTAGCGGATGTTGCTACTGCTTCTGGAACAATTCGAACACAAGTCCACAAATTGTGTCCTCTTCCTACTTAGTAGATTGTTCCTGCCTTCTTTCGTCTGTTCGCTCCTTTAGTGCACATTACTGAAGGGACTCTTCAGGGCGGGCGGCATGTTACATCCTGAACCCTATCCGGCATCATTGCCACCGCCACTGGCGCGTGGAGCCTCTAACTATCGTAAACACGTGACACGCAGTATTACCTCGACAATAAATTTATGTATATGTCTCCCGTGTTTAATGTTTAACTGAATGTTTTCCCTCCTCTAAATGATGTGACAATTCTGTGTTGGATTCTTCGAAAGAATATTGTGGTGACTTGTAAATAGCAGTTACTTTGAGTTTTTCATTTTTATATTGGATATTTATTTCTACTGGTGGAAGGTTATCATCCATTTAATTCAGATGAATAAAAACAATATTGGGTAATAGAAAAACTCTATTAACCTTTTGTTATTCTTTAGGCCAACGTTTCGATGGATTTTCTCTTTCTCAAGGCTGAGAAATAGACAATCAACAATAAAGCGAACAGTGGGTAAACAAACGTGTGCATTCCTTACCTAGACAATTAATAATTTTTGTTAATATAAATAAAATCAAAGAAGAGTAAGGCAACTTCATCTGACACAACTACGACTTAATTAAATTAAAGGCTAAGATAGATAAGGACATCGATAAAACCACATACCCCCACCAAAACGAACAACTTCAACCGTCAACAACACTGAATATGGAATACATAACTTAACTATTGAACTAATATAAAAACATTGATAACAACTGGCTATACAATATACTGAGACCTTGTCTATCTTCTCTATGATTAACTGTGAAATTCTTTTTCATAAAAATCATCTCACTGATATTCCTCGCATATCTGTTCCTTTCATAATCCAAAATCCTAACATTTTTTAAATCAAATTTAGGTCCTGTTGTGTGTGTATGTGTGGCTTATGCTGTTTTACCACTATTTGATGGGTTGTTGCAATCATTTTTGTGTTGTCTCATTCTATCTTTAAAGGTGCGTATTCACTTGCAACAGAACACTTCGAACGAAGCAAACACGCTGAACCGATTGCAACAAATATTGTTCGCGAAAATTCGGGCTGTTTGGCAGAGTTTGCGATATTCGCTGCGTTCCCACCCGTATGCCAGTGTTATTCGTGTGTTCGTCGAAAATGGATGCAGACGATGTGATAGACAAGGAGCGAACAACAAACACAGCGAACGTCCGTATCCAATCCTCGGAAAATGTTAGGCGCGTTCAGTTCTGTTCTGCGCAACGTATTGACTAGTATTGTTTGTTACAGCGCGCGCTGCGCGTTTGGTTCGTTCGGAGTGTTCAGTTGCAAGTGAATACGCACTATAAGATATAATAATAATAAAGTTTCCAAAATCATCACAAAAAATAAAGTACGGACTCATCAAATGAAATGAAAACACGTCCAAGAGAGAGAAGAAAAATCAAACATAGATTTTTCTATCAAAATTTCCTACAATATACCATATATTTTTCTAAACTATAAGATTCACAATTCATAATGCTTTTTGAAGGGCCTAGTTGAGTCAATACTTCGTGATCTCGTTGGCAGAGCACAATAAAAATGTATTGCTCTATAAAGGGGCATCTTCTTAGTAATAGTCAGAGTGTGTGGGGGGGTGAAAATATGGGGCAATTCGTCTAGTATTGTTAATGTTTTCTAATGCACTAAAATACAGGGTCTTTCACGAGGAACCTCACCCATATTTATACGGGAAACTACTGAACGTATTTTCATGAAATTCAGCACTTATAAGTATTTCACGATGCTGATGAAATCTAAAATATTTTCAAGGCATGAGCACCTCCGGTTTTTCCGGAAATGACGTCAACCACCATTTTTTTATTGCAGAAATAGATTCCTTAGAAAATTTCAAGTTATTTTGATGTAACATTTTTCAGTTTTGGTTGGAAAATTCTCTCTGAGCGGGAAAATTCGAAAAAAATTATGCATACATAAGGGTCTGTAGATTTCTGGGCATGCTAACAGAGAGATCTCCACCCGGACTATTCAATGCACCGGAAGCATTATTCACATTTACAATGCCAGTAATATCATTCATATAAATGAGGAAAAGTAGGGGTCCCAATATACTTCCTGATATTGTTTCGTTTGTCCAATATATGACTCTTGACAATTACAGCAGGGAATCTGATAAACTAAATTTGACTTAAATAAGGTGTTTTGTCTTCAAGTGTGGTAAAGAATTTTCTTCCTCCATCAATTGTGTAATAAGCGCAACGACAATTGAATTATTCGAAAAGTTTGTTAACTCTCTGAGATAATCCAGGAACATTTGGGCACTTATAATATTTGAGGTTAGTATCCGTTACAGTGACTGCTTGACTTACACATTCTGGTAACCAGATATTTGGGGTAATTGTTCTTGTGAAGTATTTCTTTGATCTTATCAACGTTCTGTGTATGAAACCTTGTATTACTTAGTGTGGTGGCTCTAAAAATCAGATTTCTAATGACATCCAACTTTTGTTGCAAACTATGATTACTATGAAAATTAATGCATCTGCCTGGATTATACGGTTTCATATACCAATCAGAAATTAAATTGGTATTTTCACGCATGACCACTATGTCCACAATGACGTCGGTGATGTTAGCTCCCGGCCGGCCGTCTCCAAGCGCTGCTATTCCACCACGGGTAGTATGCTACTGCGGGCGTTATTATTCGACGTTGAAAACGGGCCGTCAACACTTATTATAAAGGTGGATGCATACAGCAACTAAAATAAAATAAGAAATAAGAATGAACCAATCAAATCGCACATTTTTTGACAATGACTTTTGTGTTTTGTGCAAGTTCAGAAAATCGCCTATTCTGCCTTTTATTCAAGGCGATAATCGCAGTACTTGTCATCAATAACAACATCGCTCCCATCATGATTTCCTGGTCATCCATATTAAATATATTATCAACAATGATTTAGAAAAATATTCATTAAATTTTAGGTTAGAAAACTAGAACTAGTCAAAAGTGTCGATACGGAAAAGATTGGGGAGTGGATTTGGGTCATGCGCACTATCAATTTCCAAATAAAATAAGCGAAAAAGATAAAAGTTGACCTACTCTTATTCTAATTCTTATTCCTCATTTCAGCTTATTTCCTGTATAAACGCTGTCATTGAAATGCATGAAGTGAACATTCTTATTTTATTTTATTTTAGTTCTTATTTTATTTTAGTTGCTGTATAAATCCACCTTAAGCTGATTGAATAGATTGATGGAAGGACTACTTCGATTTATCTTTCTGTTCAATTCCCATTGCTCTAAAGAACCCATTTCATGCTATACATATAGGTACCCCGATCTCGTTCCGACAGAAGTTTTAATTTTTTTTTCAAGAATTTCATTAGGCGGCCAAGACTTGTGATTAGCTGATTGGAAGAATTGATAGATGGTCTATTCGGATGATTTTTTTGTTCAATCTCGATGGCCATAAAGCGCCAGATCCTAAGATCAAATTGTGTGTATTGGTACTCTGAAGTCGTTGCGACAGAAGTTTTTATTTTTTTTAAGAGTTTGAGATGGCGACCAATATATGTGAATAACTGATTGAATAGATGCATAGAAGAACTTTTTCCATGATTTTTTTCGTTCTATTTGGATGGACCTAGAGGGCCAGCTCTAAGGATCAAACTATGTGAAGCGGTTGTCGCTGAAGTCGTTTAGACAGAAGTTTTATTTTTTTCATGAGTTTCATGGCAGCCAAGACATGTGAATAGCTGGTTGAATAGTTGGATAGAAGGACTATTCGCATGATTTTTTTAAATAGATTTCGATGGACCTTAAGGGCCAGCTCCAAGGATCGAACTATGAGTATAGGTTGTGGAGTCGTTTCGACAAAAGTTTTTGATTTTTTTTCGGAACTTCAACAAGGCAGCAAAGACTTGTGATTAGTTGGTTGAATAGATAGAAAGAGGGACTATACTTGTGATTTTTTCTGTTCAATTTTGATGGCCCCAAACGGCCAGCTCCGAAGGGCCAGCTCCAAAGATCAAATTATGCGTCTAGGTACTCTGATGACGTTTCGACAGAAGTTTTCATTATTTACCGAAAGTTTGAGATGATGGCCAAGACTTTTGAATAAATGATTGCATAAATGGATAGAAGGACTATTCGGATGATTTTTTTCGTTTAATTAAGTGATGACTGATTATCACTGGATTGTTCTACTGAAAGAAAACTGTCAAGAAAGGAAATGAAACCGAACCATTGTTGAACTGAATAGATTTTGTTCAAGACTTCTCTCCAGGGTTATCGAAATTTAACAAAAATTCGTATAAATGGTCCTTCCATCTATTCATGCAATCAGTTATCACAATCAGTTCTGGCTGCTTTTTTGAGCTCTTGAAAAAAAATGAAGATCAGAGTACCTACACGCATAGTTCGATCTTTGGAGCTGGCCCTTTAGGTCTATCCAAATCGAACAAAAAATATTATGCGAATAGTCCTTCTTTCCATCTATTCAACCAGCTATTAACATGTCAAAACATAAAATCTTCGGTCGAAACGACTTCAGACAACCTATACACATAGTTTCATCCTTCGGAATTAAACGAAAAAAATCATGCGAATAGTTCTTTTATCTTTTCATTCAATCAGCGAATCTCAATTCTTGGCGGCCATCTTCAACTTCCGAAAAAAATAAAAACTTCTGTCGAAACGATATTAGAGTACCTACAAGCATTTTTGGATCTTTGGAGCTGGCCCTTTAGGACAATCCAAATCGAACCAAAAAAAAATCCGAATAGTCATTATATCCATCTATTCAGTAAACTGATCACAAACTTTGGCCGCCTTCTTGAACTTTCTAAAAAAAATAAGAACTTCTGACGAAACGTCATCAGATTACCTACACGCACGTTCGATCTTCGGAGATGGACCTTTAGGAACATCAAAATTGAACGAAAAAATCATGCGAATAGTCCTTCTATTCGTCTATGCAATCAGATATTTACAAGTATACGCCGCGATCTTAAACTTCCGAAAAAAAATTAAAACTTCTGTCGAAACGTCATCAGATTACCTATACCCACAGTAGCTGTCCCTTTAGGACCATCGAAACTGAACAAAAAAGAACATCCGAATAGTCCTTCTTTCCATCTATGCAATCAGCTGATCACGACAACCTCTACACATAGTTTAATTCTTGGAGCTGGCTCTTTAGGTCCATCCAAATTGAACGAGAAAAATCATGGAAGATAGTCTCTCTATCCATCTATTCGATCCGCTATTTACATATTTTGGCCGCCATCTCAAACTCTTGAAAAGAATTGTAAACTTCTAGTAGCTCTAATCGAATTTTAAATTTTTTGTCCAACCAACAGTTTTCACAGAAGATCGCAACTGTGAAAAACTTAATCTTTAGAGCTAACCAATTAAGCCACAGTGACTTCCACGACGCTAATAAAAGAAAAATAGAAAATATGTTAGTCGCTAACAACTATCCTAGAGGACTTATCAGAGGTATTTTTAGTAGATGTGTCACGCCCGAGAATCGAGTTAACAGGACAGCTGAAAAATTTTTCAGTTTCCCATATACAGGGTGTCCCACTAGTGCCGCAGCGGACGATATACGCGTAACGGTCTGAGATTGGCAAAATTTTTTTATGCAGACTTGATCTACTACAAGAAGAGCACAACCTGAAAATATTTTCGAATATATCGGGTGGACCACAAAAGAGGAATAGCGGGTGACTTTGTTTTTTCAAATGGGACACCCTATATTCAATAGTGTTTTTCAATTCTCTGAAACTTCCTGCATGCTTTCGTATACTTTTCACATATTTTTATTCGACAGTTTTCGAAATATTGGCCATTTTGACAAAAAAATGATACTTGTAGAGGCTATGTTATCCAATTATATTTCACGAACCCTTGCACATACCAATAACAGTTTTATATGGATTGAAAGACAAGACTTCAAAGTATCCTTTCCAGGTATAATAAAGCATCTTCAGCATACAGAGTGTCCACAAAAATATTATCAACATGACGAATTTCAAATCGATTTTTCTCCCTTTTTTCAAATGCAATGCATATAATTTTTTTTCATCATTGTAATCACCATTCATTTTACTTCATTTTTTGTCAAATACATGATATACATATCTGTAATGGAATAGGATTTTTGAGCGCTATTTCGTAATGTTTCCCTAAAATTCACATATACCTTCGAATTCAAATAGCAGATTTGGCTTTTCTGTGGTTATTGGAAACTGTCAAATTATTCCCTTCAGAATTAGCATCACTGGAGCTTCAATTCATATTATAGCGAAATGAGGAACTAGAAGGTTTTGATGTATATACTCAAAAATGTGATGAAATCAGTTACTGAAGACAAAAACTTGCTTTCTGTACCCATTTTTCAAAATACATTTTTGATAATTTTCTATGTTTCTACTTGGAACGTCGAATCCTTCAAAAATTTCAAACAAGCTTTGAGCTTGCGAGCTTGAAGATCTGCGTGCGTGCCTGTGAAACTTATGAATATCATTTTTTCGAAGAAAGTTGTATAAGGATAAGAGCGGGCACTTTTTTGTAGCCTGAAGTTTCGAAACTCGTTTTATTGAAGCATTCATAACTTGTACATTCAAACTCATTGGTATTTTTTGAATTTTTACATCATTGTGTGAGTATTCATCCAATCCGTAAAAACTATGATGATTTGAATTGAAGCTGCAATGATGTTAATTTTGAATAGAATAATTTGACAGTCCCCAATAACCACAGAAAAGCCAAATCTGCTCTTTGAATTCGAAAGTATATGTGAATTTGGAGGAAAAACTCTAAAAAATCCTATTCCGTTAGAGATATGCATATCATGTATTTGACAAAAAATGAAGTAAAATGAATGGTGATTACAATGATGAAAAAAAATTATATGCATTGCATTTGAAAAAATGAAGAAAAATCGATTTGAAATTCGTCATGTTGATAGTCTTTTTGTGGGCACTCTGTATGCTGGAGCTGCTTTATTATGGCTGGGTGTGATACTTTGAAATCTTGTCTTTCAATCCATATGAAACTGTTATTGGTATGTGCAAGGGTTCGTGAAATATAATTGTATAACATAGCCTCTACAAGTATAATTTTTTTGTCAAAATGGCCAATATTTCGAAAACAGTCGAATAAAAATATGTGAAAAGTATACGGATGCATGCACGAAGTTTCAGAGAATTGAAAAAGACTATTGAATGTAGGGTGTCCCATTTGAAAAAACAAAGTCACCCGCTATTCCTCTTGTGTGGGCCACCCTATATATTCGAAAATATTTTTAGGTTGTGCTCTTCTTGTAGTAGATCAAGTCTGCATAAAAAAATTTTGCAAAACGCAGTCCGTTACGCGTATATCGTCCGCTGCGGCACTAGTGGGACACCCTGTATACCCGACCTATCAGAGAAAATGATCAGATTGTTTAAATCAAAACTATCAGTAAAACTTGCCTGCTATAACTTGAAGACTGTTAATTCCGTATTCACCAAACTAAAGGATAAGACTAACAAATTAAAATGTTCCTGTATAGTTTATAAGATCAATTGTAAAGATTGTGAAAAGTGTTATGTAGGCCAAACTAAACAATATATTAGCAACCGATTGAAACAACACGAATATGATTGTCGTAATATTAACATGAACAAGGGGGAAAAAACAGCTTTAGCTGACCACCACTTCGAGAAAGGCCACAGTTTTGATTTTGTCGATTTTGAGATTTTGGATGTGGAGAGGAACTATTTGAAGAGAAACATAAGTGAGATGATCCACATAAATTTAAATGAAACTGTTAATTTCAGGACGGACACTATATCTCTAAGTCCACAATATTCGAACCTGTTTAATATACAGAAAAGATTTAGAAATCCCAGATGATTAACACTTCGGGTTAACATATAGATTTGAGGTGAGAATTTCTACGCCGCTACATCGTTTCGGTCTGATTTTTGGCGAATGCACTAATGGTTTCGATCGTGACGTTTATGACATATGATTGATCCATATAATAACTGTTTCCCTGCGCGGTGTAATATTTGTTGTTGAAGTGAAAAAACTTTTTGTAGACTCTGTTTTTAGTTACCTGTGGACCTTTTAATCCTTTTAATTTTTAGTTATTTTAGTATTCGAACTATAGCTTTTAAACCGTAACGTCTCCATGCAGACTTCACCTGTATGTACCTGCTATGCGCCTAATATTTATGTAACCTAACAGCTATTCGATGTGGTAAGTTGTCGTATTTCTATGTATCCTTGACTTCGTTGAAAATGTTTTTATATTTGTATGTTTTTAGCCTTGAGGAAGCATAAATATATATGCGAAACGTCGGCTATTGAAGAAGTTGTTTCACTGGTTTTGTCCTTATCCCTGTGATCCCACTTTCAAATTGAAAACTTCTGTCGAAACGGCTCCAGAGTACCTATTCACATAGATTGATCTTTGAAGCTGGCCCTTGAGGTCCATCCGAATTGAACGAAAAAAATCATAAGTGTAGTCCCTCTCTTTATCTATTCAATCAGTTTTTATTATTATTACATAACGGTAAGGGCCCCCGCAGACTGCAGACTTTTTATCGGCCGGTAGTTTAGTCGGGTTGGGCTGAAAGTGCGCACACCGAGCCAACTAAACAGTTTGGTTGGTGAACAGGGCGCAGACTATCCAACTCCAACAGCCGGCCGACTATTCTCGAACAGTTCGAGAATAGTCGAACTATACCTTTTCAACTTCAAATTGGGATCTATCAAAATCAAATTGGGAATTAACATATTCAAATTGGGAATAATCAATTTCAAATTGAAACGGCATTCGTGGCTATGTATATCAAGATCAGGCATGATCAGACGAGGATCAGAAGATCTTTATAATATTGATGAAACATGAATAAAACTCTATTAATATATATTTGAACTTATCAAACATTCAAAAAGTGTAAGAAGTTCTTAAAAAATTTTATATTTGTGCTCAAACTCTCATATCAAAAAAGGTCAAAACATCAGGTATGAGCCTCTGGATATGAGCCACATATCTTATACAGGGTGGGCAAAATTGGTGCTACATGAACTAAAACTTTTTAACCCGAGGAGATAGAGAAAAATGAATGGCAGCTTATAGTCCTCTTTTTTCGAGAAACTGATAATGCCATCAACTGCATTCCTCTATCTTCTTTTGTTTCCGAGTTATAGACCATAATTGAAATTTTAGCGATTTCAACTTTGATCATTATCCCCGTTTCTGTTCATGCTAGGATGTTGAAATATATTCCAAGAGTATTGGGTGCATCCCATTCTCAGTGATAGATTAGTTAGTGGAAAATGTTACACAATGAATTTCGAATCACTTGATTACCCGAAAAAAATTTACGCCATTATCAAATGAGTATTACCAGCTTCCATATTCAAAATACACGCACACGACGCCAATCACAAAGCGAATTGAACTATCGGCCGACTAAACAATCGTCATGTATGCGCAGGCGTGTATGCGCCAATACTGATTAAGCAGTCGGCCGATAGTTGGCCGACAGATTAGTTTGAATGTAATCGGGTAGCCCATCAAACTTTTTTATCGACCGATACTGAATCGCTGTAGTGTGCGCATATGCATTCCTCTCCATATACTGATTAAGAAGGCGACCAAACTATCGGCCGATAAAAAGTCTGCAGTCTGCGGGGGCCCTAAGAGTGAGTCAGAGCCTATAAACTCACATAGAATCTAAAATAAGAAAATATTCGAGATGTTTGGGCACAATTAAGAACTAACAAAAAAAGAAAAGAAAAAAAATCAAGAAAAAACAAAAGAACAAGTGTTCCTATAAAAAAACACAAACACACTGTGCGCGCACTACTGCCCCGCGATCCATCTATCGTAGGAGTTCTTGAACCCGTTCACCGAACTGGAACAGACGACACTTCCGGGAAAATTTTTCCAAGCGTCAAACACGCGGTTTGGCAAAAAGTACTGGACTGTAGCGAACTTTTCCTTCTTCAGCTTGAACGAGTGACCATGCAATCGTTCGTCCCGGTTGATCCTGAACAGACCCCGCAAGTCAGCACCGAAAAAGCCCCCGAATAGCACGAAACGAAATCATCAGGTCTCCACGAGTCCTACGAGCTGCAAACAATTTTTAGGTCTCGAAAGAATGTTCTTTATGCGAACAAATCAATTCAAAAGGAAAGGAATTCTTTTTTTCAACAAATTACCATTTACTGGGGGATTCTGCTTATTCTTGTTTGGAGTGGTAAATGACACCTTATCGGTATAATGAATGTTCACTTTAGTTATTTTTTGTTATTTGCTATTTCTTTTAGTGATAATGGTCGCCTATCAATCAAGGAGAAATAGCACAATAGAGTTTTAAGTTCAACTAGAGTTGTAATTGAAAATGCATTTGGATTACTGAAGGGACGTTGGAGGATTTTGAAATATGTGAATGCATACTCAATTGAAGAAGTTGTATATATAGCTACAGCTTGCTGTATGCTACATAATTTTTGCTTGGCTGCTTGGCAAATAAAGGTCTATATAATGAAGAGGCTGACGATCTAGTATCAAGTGACACGTCATCTAATATTATGCACTCCAGGGATAAGGACAATTTAATAGGTGTGAATGAAAGAAATGAAATCTGCAATAAATTGTTTCCACAATAAATGAACTTTATTTCATAAACACTGTTTATTTAATCTTAGAAATATACATTTGATAATAAATAACTATCACAAGTTTGCAAAAAAAAATCTTCCACAAAATAAACAACAGATAACAAATATACAGTTCAAAAAAAATTATATCAACCAAAAAAGGAACTCTCAAAGAGATATATAAATTGAAAAACAACTCGCAAAATTAAGTAACAAAAAATTAATACATTGAAAAGGTAGGTACATAAGATATTTTCATCAACAAGAATGAGTAAATCAAAAAACATTTCATAAAATCTGAAAATATCAAAAAAATACAAATTACTATGAATCACATGTTATCAGTCTTAAAGATTTCATTTGGATGGCCTTTTCCTTTTTTTTTGAAGGACATAATAATTTATTAATTGCACTTATCATCTGTCCTTTTAATCTATTTGTTTTTCTTGTTTCTGCCCCTGCATCGTTGGCTTAGAGCTTATATTTTCATCATTGGGCATACCTTCATCACAAGGCATACATTCATTCCTCTCTGAATTCTCCTCTAAGGAATCTATTATTAGAGGAGGAGCGATCTTGAACTTATATTTTTTTTATTCAAATTAGCAAATTTTTTCCTACACTTCTCCCCAATATCATCCCCCACATCAAAACCCCGTCTCTCAAATTCTTCCCCTATTTTGGTCCATAATTTTTGCTTTGTGGTTTTTTTATCAGAAAATATGGAATATTTTTCTAGAAGCAAGTCAGTTGCCTCCATATCCTCAGGATAATTTTTTCCCGGACCAGACACATTTTTTTTCTGAAATGAAAAATACAGAAATCTTCAAATATGGAATTCATTCATTTAGAAGTAAGAAAAAACGATATGTGTCCTATGTTACCTGTTGAACTTCTATTCGTGATATCGGATGATATATTGCTATATCCAGGCTGGGGCTGAGATTCGAAATGAAAGTCAGGGTCAGGGGTTAAACGTTGGGTAAAGGTGAATACAGACTATTCTGAGTTCTGACGTGACGTGATTCCACGTCACGTCAGGACCGTGCGCGTATTGGCATTGTTTACTACTACTACTACTACGGTGCAACGCATACATGGTGTTGGAACGCGGTAAAGAATGGCTCAACCAATGCTCTCTCTACCCAGACATATCTTACTACGACTCAGCGCAGCGGGGTGTTCAGGCGTAGTAACTATTGTATTATGGATACGATTCGTGAAAATTATGATCATATTCTAAATAATTACATTTTTAAAAAATATGATTATTTTCAAGCTCATATAGCCAATTATTGGGATCGAAGCCGAGTGGTATTTGGCATATAGAAGTCATTCATTTACACGAGGAAATAATACGAACAATTATGTAGAAGCTATTATTCGCATTTTTAAAGACATTGTTCTACAAAGATGTAAAGCGTTCAATGCTTGTGCCTTGGTTGCCAATGTTTACGAGTTCTATCAAAGACGCCACTTGCTGTAATTTGGCAATTTCCTCAAAGAATGGGATACTCTTTAGAAAAATGTCACATTGTGCTTATGTCTCTGTTGAAAGAATCGACGAAAATGCCTTTTTGGTTTCTTCGGAAACCGGTGATAACATGTTTTATACTGCATATGTAGATATTGCATTTTGCGACTGTGTTTTTGGACAGGGTGGAAGGTATTGTAAGCACCTTTGCGCCATACGAAATAAGTATGGACCTGTATGCAAATAAACGATGGAGACAAAAAAAAATTAGCAAAATTAGCTCTAGGAGAAAATATATCCTCAGAATTTTATGACGACATGTCAACTGATGTGGGTATAGAAAATGACTTGCCAACTACTTACTACAAAGCAACAGAGTAATGTTTCCACCCAACAAGATAATTTTTCTGTAGTACCAATAATCACTGTCGAGAATGCCAATGAAACAAATTTAGGAGAAAAACATTCCTCAGCTGCAGTAGAACTGATAGAAAATGTTGAACGCATTACTGAAATAGCCTGCGAAAATGAAACGGTTTATATGATTAATGCCATGAAAAAATTTAATCAGACTTTTAACAAAATTGTTACACCATCCGACTCATTAAATTTCATTCTTGCATCAAAAAGTATCCCACGAAAAAAGAACATTAGGTACTGTTCAGCCAACATCAGTGAGCCGAAGAAAAATTAGACGTGGTTTATCATGCGGCGCAAAACGCATTCAAGCTGGTAGGCCATCCAACAATAAATGACAAAAAATCCTAAAAGGCAAAGATCTTTGAAGAAAAATATTTATCTTAATAGACCGAATGCAAAATCACATGGAAATGCACACTAGGATTATACTTAGGTTGATTTTGCATTTTATGTAGTTGTTTTCAGCGATACTCACATTTATACTATTGTTATTTTTATGTACCTATAACGTTATGTTTGTGCATTATTTTCTATTTATTATTATTTTTTATTTTAGTGTGGTTCAATGAACTATTTTTGGCGGTAGTATCTTTATGAACGCGGGTTGCAAAATTGCGAAAGAAATCAAATTTGAACGTAGTTGAGTTGGAAAGCTGTGAACAATGACCGAGAATAGACGCGTATCCATAATATTCACAATAGTTACTACGCCTGGACACCCCGCTGCGCTGAGTCGTAGTAAGATATGTCTGGGTAGACAGGGCATTGGTTCAGCCATTCTTTACCGCGTTCCAACACCATGTATGCGTTGCACCGTAGTAAACAATGCCAATACGCGGACCGTGCAGTGCTCACATTGGCCTAATATGAACGTGAACGCACAGAACGATGTGTTGCATTTTTATGCATTTTTATATCACGCACATTTTGACTTGGACCCACATGTAACCACGTCACGTCAGAATAGTCTGTATTCACCTTTATCCTTACATCATATTCGTTGTTGACATTTTCCCTTTCAAATATACACGATTCAGGATTTTGTTCTCCAGGCAAGTTTGCATGTTCCTGAACAGGGAGCCTGAAAATTGTCATTTGCCCAAAATTTGTGGAAGTAATTCCATAATGACATAATTGCCCACTCAGTGCTGCTCTTGTTATATAATCGATGGAGTATTCGTCATCATATAAAAGTAATTTCACAGTTTCTTCATCACCCATGAAATATACGATTTCTTCATCAATCTTGAAACCCACAGCATTCAGAGATTTCGACATTATCACTTTATTAATTTAATAGAAGGTGAACACTCAACAATTTCCAAAACTCTAATTTATTTTAATCTTAAAAAAAATAATAACAAACACAAAAATTTTCGGAGTTTACAAAACAAATATAAGTTATGGCCGATGGCGGGAGATTGTAGAATAAAAAGGGATAGAACCATGAACCAGAGATCGAACCGTGCTGCAGAGCACAGTTCGAGTTTCGGTTAACCAACCCTGAAACAGCTGATTTATTACGTCATCAATTCATAAACCAAACAAAAACCAATATCAATCGAAAGCGGTTGGTCCATAAATGACGAACCAATTCATGAACCAACCAAGAACCAACATCAATCGAAATCGCTTATGGAAATCCAAGATAAACAATTTATTCATCTCTTATGGAGTTCTCCAATCTTGGCGTAACTACACGAATTGTTTCGAATTCAAAGTTACCTCAATCAATTCACTACACCAATATAATAATATTTAATAATAATAATAATTTTTATTTAATAATAATAATATTTATTCAATAATAATAATATTCAATCCTTTTGACATTACATATGAAATGTATAGGACAAGTCGAGTTGAAAAATAACAATAATCATACAAAATTTAAAATCAAAATAATGCAAATTCTCTATCTTCTAAATATTCCTCTATTTTATAATAGGCCTTTTTCAACAGAATACTTTATATCAATTCTTTTGAATTTTATTTTATTCAAACTTTTCATGGAATCAGGTAGTTTGTTGAAAATTTTAATGCCCCTGTAAGATGGGAAAAACTCAAATTTGGTTGTTCTGTGCTGTGGTTGACACAACTTTCTGAGATCTCTCATACCATAATTGTGGAAGTCAGATAACCCTGCAAATTTTTGTACATTCTCTTTTATGTACAAAAGACACTTAATACTCAATAATTTGAATTCCATATACAAACCATATTTTTCATAATATATTAACGAATCTGAGGGCGATGTATGACATTATGATACATTTCTGGAACGGGAAAATGGCGATTCTTTCTAAGTCATTTCAAAGTATTGTTTCCATTAGAAAAAACACAACATTATGTTATAAGTCAGCAAATAAACCTCTTAAAAAAAATCAGAGTACGCCGCTAGATTGCTATCAGAAAAGTGCATGTATAATGTTTTCATTTCAACATCCTAGCATAAACAGAAACAGAGATAATGACCAAAGTAGAAATCGCCCAAATTTCAATTTTGGCCTTTAACTCGGAAACGAAAGAAGATAGAGAAATGCAGTTAATGGCATTATAAGTTTCTCGAAAAAAGAGGACCATAAGGTGCCATTCATTTTACTCTATCTCCTCGGGTTAAAAAGTTTTCGTTCATGTAGCACCAATTTTGCCCACCCTGTACATAGACAGGGTGTCCCACTAGTGCCGCAGCGGACGATATACGCATAACGGTCTGAGTTTGGCAAAATTTTTTGATGCAGACTTGATATACTACAAGAAGAGCACAACCTAAAAATATTTTCGAATATATCGGGTGACCCACAAAAGAGGAATAGCGGGTGACTTTGTTTTTTCAAATGGGACACCCTATATTCAATAGTGTTTTTCATTTCTCTGAAACTTCCTGCATGCTTTCGTATACTTTTCACATATTTTTATTTGACCGTTTTCGAAATATTAGCCATTTTGACAAAAAAATTATACTTGTAGAAGCTATGTTATCCAATTATATTTCACGAACCCTTGCACATACCAATAACAGTTTTATATGGATTGAAAGACAAGACTTCAAAGTATCCTACCCAGCTATAATAAAGCATCTCCATTATATGGAGTGTCCACAAAAAAACTATCAACAGGACGAATTTCAAATCGATTTTTCTTCATTTTTTCAAATGCAATGCATATTTTTTTTTTCATCATTGTAATCACCATTCATTTGACTTCATTTTTTGTCAAATACATGATATGCATATCTCTAACGGAATAGGATTTTTAAGCGATTTTTCGAAATGTTTCCCTAAAATTCACATATACCTTCAAATTCACATAGCAGATTTGGCTTTTATGTGGTTATTGAGAACTGTTAAATTATTCCACTCACATTATCATCATTGAAGCTTCAATATATATTATAGCGAAATGAGGAACTAGAAAGTTTTGATGTATCTACTCAAAAATGTGATGAAATCAGTTTCTGAAGACGGAAACTCGCTTTCTGTACCCATTTTTCAAAATACATTTTTGAAGAGAATCAACCATTTTAGAAAATAAAAGTATTCCTATATTTTTTCAATAAAACGCATCGTTTTCGAGTTATTCCTATATGTATACGAAGAAAAAATCATGAATTTCATAAAAAATCTGAATGCTTCCCTGAATTAAATATCATCGAATACTATTTCCTCTCTGGTCTCTCAACAAATTAACAATGTTGTCAATGTTCATCAACTTCGTCAAGACTAAAATTTGCGAGAAGCATGAAATTACACAGTTTATAAGCACAGTTTCTATTGAAAATTTATTGATACCGGTCCTTCAGGAAAATATCTATCTGAACAATATCCTCTTGGAATTTTTAATCGACACTACACGGTCTTCACATCACAATCATCACCTGTTTGCTTTATTCTCTGCAAGTAAATAAATAAATCGAAGTCCATGTAGAAAGGATATCGCGTTTGAGCGTCGTTCATTGTATCACAGACTGGCCTGTGATGGGTACAGAACATCTAATAAAAGAAATGCTACCTTCCTACTGAACTATGGTAACAGCAATGACAGTTCAAACCACAGAAATGGCTTTGAGTCGCCATTTGAAAATGGAGAATTGAAGATATTACAGTAACCTTCTTTACCGACCCAAAAAGTTTCGGCTTTTGAGCCGAATTATGATTTTGTTCTGTAAATTTTCACTTCCAACGTTTTTCGTCGACTTTAAAAGTAACGAAAATTCTTGGGAAGTGAAATATTCTCTGTTATTTCGAATAAAACTGAGTTATCATAAAATTCCTATATTTAGCTTCACAATATTGTAAATACATTCATTAGAAAGGTCGGAATATATCTTCTCTGGCATTATTATTTATCACAATTATCCCTTTCAAGATCACAATAAATCATCAGAATTGTTCAGAGATCACATTTACATTGGTTTCCATACAGGAATTCATCGTCAGGTAAATTCGTTTTTCCTCAAAGAATAGGCAGATATATTTGTTTTTTATTGAAAACAGATAACGTTCATTGATGTCACTAAAAAGCGAACAAAAATTTTAGAGAAACAAACATCTGAGAGATGCTTTCAATCACGTAATGTTATAATCGGTAGCACTCATTATTAAAACATTATTGGAGACCTGATTACTTGATAGGTCAGTTTTTTTTAAATGAGAATGGTTTAAAGTAGTCAGTAATTATTTTTGAACATTCTTAAATATCTCGATAAGATACAAGCTTGAGATGAACAGAATTTGCAGATCATTATATTTCAAGTCAGTTAACTTATAAGTGCTTGAACCAATAAAATAAACAGGGACTTTGCATCAAAATTAACCATATTAACTTCTCAATCAGAAAATATCAGATCGACAACTCACCTATGAAATAGAATTCTCTATAATTAATGTATGTTCTGTAGGTTCCAGAGAAAATTTTTCAGGACAATTATTCATCCAAAATAAAAATTCCGACCTATAATATCGTTACAAGTCGCAAGAAAAAAATAAACCTGAAAAAGAATAGTTCTATTATATCCTTAAATCACAATTTATGTAATTTTCGTATTTAATTCTCCACTTCACTTGTTTACATCACTCCACTTATTTTACTCATACGTCAAAATTGTCATATCAATCTACTTCGACGTATGTCGTAGCTGAATCGTACGATTATGGCAGCCATTTGAAAGTGGTGAGGACGTATGTGTATTATGGATCGTGTGTTGCCTAGTTTAGTTCTGGCGCTTCACCCCTCTGGTGATGGGACTCTGGAGACACAGAACAGTTTTGCGTGGCGGCTCCAGCGCACCGCGACTGAAATTTAGATCGTAGCGCTATATCGGCGAGAATCAGAACTACTCGTTTGGCATTTCCAAAGAGCAATGCCTAGAAGGCTTTAGCGAAAAGTAAACAAAACTATTGCCTCTGCGATAGTTTATCCGTTAACGATAGGGGACGTACTGCTTTTCTGAGTTCGCCTATACTATTGTTGAAGAAAAAATCGGCAATCTGGCGTCGTCTTCTCTAGAGTTCTGTGAAATATCACAGAGAAGATGGATTAGGTAAGGTCATTGACCTCGAATCATAAGACTTTTATTAATGGAGTTAGGATAGGTTAAAGAGAAACCAATTTGTATGAGATCGTTTCAGGATATCGAAGAAAATATGAACAAATTATAAGTGTTTACAAACTAATCTTCAGGAAAATCGAAGAAGGAACTTATTATGGTGGGATACATATGGTTTTTCAATTGCCGAAGTAATCGGATATATGTTTTTGTTAGGAAATATCGTGTTTGTTACATTTCTATTCAAATAAGGTTAGTGCTTGAGTATTTTCTAATTGTATCACCCAGAACATCTAATAATCACCTCAATTTCAATCGAAAAATATGAACTTTGAGGTGTTTGCAGAGAACTATTTCAGGCACGTACTGAGCCCAACTTTTTTCTTAAATGGCTATATCTCTTTAACAGAACCGAATTCGGAAAAATGGAAAATGAAAAAAAGGTTTCCTTTGCCCTCAAGAATCTACAGTTTAAATATATGAACAAGTCAAAGACTGACCCTGTATAGATACAAGAAAAAGTTAGTATATTGTGTTCAACAAAAAATGACTTACATGAGTCTAGCGGTCTAATGTTGAAAATCATACGAATAATTCTTTTTTGAGCTACAAGTATGCGGTTTACTTCTATGGAAGGGCCCCATAACAAAATATTGTACTGTAGATGACTGTAAACTAAGCTGTAGTGAACATTTAGAATTGACTCTAATAGGCAGAGATCTCTTCAACCTACTTATTGCAAAATAAGATTTATTTAGCTTTCTACAGAGCTTATTTATTTGTTCATCTCACTCCAAAGTATTGTCCAGATAGATTCCCAAAAATTCAACATTTTTACTGGACACAATTTCAGTATTTCCCAATCAAAGTAACAGTGAATTGACATTTCTGACTCCAAAAGAAATACAATTTGTTTTTTCAATATTAACAATGAGCGCATTATCATTACATCATATACCAAATCCCTGCAGAAGCTCATCACAGCAGGAAATAAATTCACCACTATTTTCGCAAGATATAGCAATTGATGTGTCGTCTGCGAATAAAATTAATCTAATGAAGGCACACACATTCAGATGTTCTGGCAAATCATTGACAAAGAAAATGAATAGAGGTCCTAATACTGAACCCTGAGGGACCCCCATATTTGAACAATGCTTTTGTGAATACGAATCACCTACTCGACAAACAATTGTTCTATCTATTAGATAACTATGTATCAATTCCAAGAAAACTCCTCTAAAACCAAGGTTATAGAGCTTTTCCATCAGGAACGGTATACAAAGACTACGTTCAGTAGTTTCCCGTATAAATATGGGTGAGGTTCCTCGTGAAAGACCCTGTATAGTTAAGTACATCGCGTCATTTCGTTTATGGACAGGAATGACAGTTGTTTCGGAAGTGGACTATATTTTTTCTTTCTTTCTGAGAAGCTGGTTCAATATTCCTTGAAGGCAATACTGCGGGTTCAATAATTGACGAAAATTGCGTAAATTATTGAGGTTGAAATATTCAAAACAAGTTAACATACAAGATGTTCTGACTTACCCTTGGTAGATAAGGGAGATTGGTAAGTGAACCTTGGAGAAGCAAAGGAGTCCGGGACGGCTGTATCCTCCCTTAATGAAACTCTCAATCCTCTGTTGGAGCACCAGTTCACTAGTGTTCACAAGTATGTGAGTGTAGTAAGGAAATTTCAAAAAAATCGTTAATTTTGTAAATCGTAGTAAGTAAAAGTATTCTGCGTATACGTATCAGCGCGTGTCACGATCAGCTACTGCCGTCTCTCCATCAGTTCCGTCCCATCTGGTAGTAAGGACTTTTTTTTTGTGGATCGGAATCGATGGTGAAGAAGGACAGAGTTATTCAGAAATACCTTGTATGTACATTAAAAAAACACTAAGAGAACAACAACTTTCTCATGAATACTTCCTCCTGGTCCTTTTGACAGTACTCTTCCTGCGAATAGATGGAAAAGTTCCTGATGATACCAACATATTTAATGAATGAGCAAGGTGATCAGCAACATAGTTGGCCGAGGCTTTCAGGTTTCTTGAGGAAATTAAGTCGGTTCCAGTACTTTTTTTGTTTTTTGAAGAGATTATTACAGTTTTAACTGCGTCACTAGTAGCCGGAAAAAAAAATAAAAACTATGCAACACCATTTTCGATGTTGTACAAGATTGGGATATGATATCCCCATAATATTGCTTAGGGCTAACAGTCGCAATTTTCGAGAAATGTTCAGCAAAAGCCTCAGCAACGATTACAGGTTCTACACACAGGTTTCCATTCGAATTTAGAGTGATTATTATTCTTCATCCGGTATCCCGGTCTCAGCTCGAGCTGGTATTACTTCTATGAACCAGTGAAAAAACATTTCAGTTCCTCCCACTAGTTCAGGAATATCCGCACGATATGACAGATTTGCAAAGCTACAACCTGCTGTGCATATCCCGCGATCCTCTGGGATATTTCGATCTTTTGAAGATTTTTCTTAAACGATTTGGACATGACTCCCTCAGCCGAAATCACCAATGGTATAATAGTGACTTTCGACAATTGCCACATATTCTTCAGTACCGTTGTCAAGCTCTCGTACTTCGTTATTTTTCTCGACTCCGTTCTTCCGATGTTACGAGTCAATTGTACTGCCAAATCAATTATCACCCCATACTTCTGATCCTTCTCAATGAATACAAGGTCCGGTCTATTGTAGTCCACTGATCTATCTGTTGTTATGTGTCTGTCCCAATGGAGAACCGCTGCGACCGTTTCCAACACTGCCGCAGGTTGATACTTATAATATGGCGGACAAGTATCAAAAAAACCATGTCTGAGAGCCCACTGCTGGTGAACAATTTTTGCCACTTGGTTGTGTCGGCCCAGATATGCGTTGTCGGCAAGAACTCGACAACCGGCGATTATATGTTCAATAGACTCGCCAATCGCGCCGCACTTTCTGCATTTGTCCTCCACGTTCAGCTTCAAACAGTGCTTCTCATTGTTTCGAGTTCTTATAACTCGGTCTTGGATAGCCGTCAGGAATCCCTCAGTCTCAGGATACAATTGTCCCGCATTCAACCAAGACAAAGAAGCTAATTTATAGACATTATCCCCCTCAAGGTGTTTGGGAAATCTGCCGTGCAGAGCTTGCTCCCGCCATATACAGTTCTTCGATTGTCGTGGTGATATCGAATGTCAGTTCTCTGTGTTGTAGGTTCAGAGGTGTGTATCCGTTAACCTCGGTTGTCACCAAATTCATCAGGCTATCTTCAGACCCAAGCAGTAGCTGCCTCAAGTTTTTCTCCTGGATTCTGCAGAGTTTATAGATGTTCAACAGACCTCGTCCGCCATCTCTCCTGGGTAGATAAAGCCGTTTCACCGATGCGTTGGTGTGCAGACATCGGAACTTTGTCATTAGGCGGCGGATGAGTCGGTCCAACTCATTCAGATCAGCGTCTGACCACGTCAAGACTCCGAAGTGAAGGTCAGAGCAGGCGTAGCCCATGAGTTCAAGGCATCGATCTGGTTTCTAGCAGACAGCTTGGTGTTGGGCACTTTTTTTACCCTTCTCTTATAGTAATAGTAATAGTAATAGTAATAGTATTTATTCATTCCAAAAAATTACATAAGGGTGTAAAAATGGAACATGTCATACTCAAAAAATACAATATTATTGCTTTTTACAAAATTCTTTGAACTCACAAATATTATAAGGTTCGCAATTCAAAATTAAAGTGTATAGTGATTTTCTAAATTTGATAAGGCTGGAAAGTTCTCTAATACGAGAGGGCAATATATTAAATAAATTTATTGACATACATTCAACACTCCTGCCCCTCAATGAGGTCTTGTGAGATGGTACGGAAAATGGAAACATTCTTCTAGTGGCGTTTAGATTTCTATGGGACTCAAAATAATGGCTATGATTACAGAAGAATATCAACAATCTATATATGTATAATCCATAGATGGTGAGCATATTGTTACTTTTAAAGAAACCCCTACAAGATTCTCTATATCCTAAGTGCAGCATAGTTCTTAAAGCACGCTTTTGAATTATGAATAAATTACCAACATAGGAAGAGTTACCCCAAAAAATTATCCCATAGGACAGAATTGACTGGAAATTAGAATAATATAAAATCTTCATTAAGTCAAAATCAATCTGATCCCTCAACATAAAGAGCATAAAACATACAGAATTTAGCCTAGATCTAAGTTGTTCAGTGTGAGGTCCCCACTTCAGGTGTCTATCTAACACAATTCCCAAAAACACAATACTATCTTTAACCACAACATTACTATTAGCAATATTCACTGACGAAGGATGATTTAGGTTGGATCTTTCAGTGTAGAAGAAAATACATTGTGTCTTGTCAATATTCAGGATGAGATTATGATCACAAAACCATTCACCCACAGTCTCCAGAATCTTGTTTGAATCTTCAACAGCTCTTACTATATTCGCGGATTTTAGCAGATAGTTGGTGTCATCTGCGAACATCCCCATAGAATGCTTCACTGAAACTTTTGCCTTCGGTAACTTGTTGATATAGATGATAAAAAGGATCGGTCCTGGAATACTTCCCTGAGGCACGCCCATAACGGTCTCTTTTATGTCTGACATTATCAATTCACCACCAACCTCCATAGCAACCATCTGTTTACGAGATGTAAGATAGCTCTCCATCAACTTTAGTTGCTTGTCTCTTATTCCACAGTCATCAAGGATCTCCAGCAGTCTTCCATGCTCCACACAATCGAAAGCCTTAGTTAAATCCAAGAACAGCCCCACAGGTACCTCACCCTCCTCAAGGGAAACTAAAATTTCATTAATGAGTTCATATGTAGCTGTTTCAATGTTTCTGTTTCTCACAAAGCCATGTTGAAATGTTGAAATCACATCAAATTTATGGAAAAAATTCAGTAATCTGTTGGACAAGATTTTTTCAAAGACTTTGGAAAAAGAAGACAGAATGCTGATAGGCCTATAGCTATTGGGATCACCAATAGGACCCTTTTTATATAAGGGTTTGACAATAGCTATCTTGAGTTGATCAGGAAATATGCCTTCCCTGAATGAGCGATTAATTATGTAACTAAGGGGTGAAATAATGGATTCAATCGATAGTTTGACAATCTTCATTGGTATCTCGTCATGGCCACATGAAAGTTTATTTTTTAGAGCTTTAATCGTTTTGCGGACTTCATCATGTGAAATTTCAAACATAAAGAAGGATCTATCAAGTCTATTTCGATCCGTGCTAGAACTTTTTTTCAGATTACTAGTCAGTGAAGAAGGAAAGTCAACAAAAAAGTTATTAAACTCATCTGGCAGCAATGAAGAATCGCCATGATCACAGTGAACAGCCGGGGAAATCTTGTCTTTTGTAAGAGAATTTATGACCTTCCAGGAGGCCCTTGACTTATTTTCAGAGTTCTTAATGAAGTTATTGAAGTGGTCTTTCTTTGTCTTCGCTAGGAGAAGATCATAATGTTTTTTAGCTGATTTATAATTGTTTTTCAATTCAGATCTAGAAAAAGAAAGTATATATAATAAGTCAAGATGTTTTTTCATGTTAATTAGTTCAGGCGTTAGTTTGAAGTTATTCCTGGATGTTGATACATGAACGGTGACTTTTGGAAAACATCTCTCAAATGTCTGGGAAAATCGACTATGGAACATATTCCAAAGCTGATTGGGATCAGTTGAATCCACAAAGATGTCATCCCAACTCAATAGAGAGAGTTCTTGAAGGAAAAAATCGGTATTATTTATTATTCTCCTCTTGACTGGTTTTTTTCTCTGATTACTAGTGAAATTAAGGTTGGAAGTGAATTTCAAGGCTGAGTGGTCAGATATATGATATTCGATCACCTTAGTTTGACCCACAAGGGGGGTTATCACATTATCCAAACATGTTCCCGATGAGGGACGTGTGGGCTGACGATTCAAGGGTTTCAAGTTGAAACCTTCCAGGAGCGATATAAACTCAGCGATGTCAGGGGACCTTGACAGGATGTCCAAATTGAAATCTCCCACCAAAATGAAAGGGGCTCTCTCAAGTGTACATCGCTCCAGAATAGTTCCAAGTTTCTCCAAGAACAGATCCACATCAGCCGAAGGCTGGGAATTAGGCCTATAAATACAAATAATCAGTATCTTATGATTATCAGAATGGATTTGGGCAGAAGAACATTCAATAACATTAGGTATACTAATAAGATTATAGTCCGACCTTTCAGTGCATTTCAGTTCTTCCCTAATGTAGATGGCGCTACCACCATGGCACCCTCTTGAACGGCAAAAACTTGAAAATATTTCGCAGTGAACTCAGCTTTCAAACGGGTGTGGTCAATCCGTTGATTTTGAGGAATGCCCAGATACTTGTAGGTCTCTTCTGGCAACATACTGTCGATGACCCGAAAATTGTTCCTGAGTATTCTCCCATTTTATCCTTCCTGATGTTGGCTATGGCGCATTTATCGACACCGAAAGACATGTCACTGTCTTTGCTGAAGGAGCGCACTATATCTATCAGCGTTTTTGGTTCTCGCCGAATAGTTTCAGATCATCCATATACAGTAAATGGGTAAGTTTTCGCGGATTCCTCATTGCTGGTCTGTACCCGATGTTGGTGTTTTTCAAAAGAGTAGATAGAGGATTCAGTGCTATACAAAACCACATCGGCGACAGGGCATCTCCCTGAAATATCCCCCTCGATATTTTTACGGTTCCAGCATTGATGTTGTTTATGAGAATATTTGTTTTCCATGTACTCATCAGATGTTTGAGCACGGCTCTAATTTTCGGGCAGATCTTATAAATCTCCGGTACTTCCAGAAGCCAATCGTGGGGCACCGTATCGAAGGCTTTCTGATAGTCGAAATAACATAGACTTAAATTCCTCCTTCTCGCTTGCGCTTGCTTTAACACTACAGCGTCTATGGTGAGTTGATGTTTGCATCCTGCCGATCCTCGAGAGCAGCCTTTCTGTTCTTTTTCCAGAATGTTGTTGGCTTATCAGTGACGACATATCGCATTATTCACAAGCGTTGCGAATAGCTTGTACACCACTGACAAACACGTTATGGGTCGGTAGTTTTCTGGATTGCTGCGATATCCTTTTTTGTGAAGCATATAGGAATTGCCTTAAGTGAGGAAAATAGGTATCTGGAAGGGATCTTTTAGTGCCTCCGAAAATCATCTAGCCAGACTCGGGAAACATGCTGGAAATTGTTTAACCCAGAAGTTGTGAAGTCGTTCAGGTCCTGGCGCCTTCCAGTTACTAGTATTTTTGACAATGTTGGAAATTTCTTCGACTGTGAAAAGATCAGTCTTTATCTCAACGATTTCTGAGGCCTGGTGTTCAATGTCCGTAAGCCAGCTAGTATTCCTCTGAAGTTGACCACTCTCCGACCATAGAGAACTCCAATATTGCCGAAATTCGTCATTGTTGATGCCAGCTTGCTGATTGGAGGATATTTCGAAGGGCTCCTCAAGACTTCTGAAGAACTTATTTCTGTCTCTGACATAGTCGGCAAGATGTCGGAGAGTGAAGACGAATCTACCGATGCGCTCTGCAATTATTGCCGAAAAAACGTAGTGAAATCTATAAAATGTGAAAAATGTTGTTGCACGTATCATCCATCATGTGCTCAACGCCAGAAAGGCATCAAAATTTTGAGTGAATCCGCACTTATTTGCTGCGAAAACGAAAACATTGAAAAGTCTTCAGAAAATGGAAACAACGATCCAGTGGTAATTACTCGTTCGAAGATTTCAATCAATGTTGAGTCTTTAAAACACGATCTACTTATCAATATAATACAAAAATTGCAAGAATCGAATGAATAATTGATGGAAAACAAGAACCTACTACAAGAGAAAATATACAAGCTTGAAAACGACATCTCAGACAAGGACATCGAAATTGCTCATCTGAAGAAACAGATAACGAATTCAAACATAGAAAAAAAAACCAAAACACATAATCAAGCGAGTGGAATCGCATATTGAAAAATATCAAAAACGTCGGAATGATGAATGAGGTAAAGGATACTGCAACAAATGATCATGAAATAAATAAGACTGGATATTCGAAGGCTGTAACAAAGAATTCCGGTGATAATATAAAAATGATTCAAGCAAAGAAGATGACAGAGTTAATAAACTCAAACAATCCATCATCTTCAGCAGTCTGCGAGATGAACAAAAGAGGTTTGGACAAAACACAGCCTGAGCTTGAATATTTGGAAACTGTAAATCGAACCTCCAAATATGAAGAATGGCAAGTAAAACGCAATAAACGATCTCGAAGATTAAGGTTGGGAACTAACAAAATGGACCACAATAGCGAAAATAAATTCACAGGAGAAGAAAAGAAAGCATGGTTCTTCATTAATCGAGTAAAGAGCCATGTAACCGAGAGTATTATAGAAGAGTACATAAGAAATAATCCTGGTTTCAAAGAAGAAGAAATTGAGGTGAAAGAATTAAAATTTGAGAGAAGAAAGGGCGCCTTGAAAAGTTTTTTAGTAAAGGTGGCATTCCTAAAAAAGGATGAACTATATAACCCCGAGTTCTGGCCTGAAAATGTTGGCATTAAACGTTTCAATTTCCAGGTTTATGAAAAAAATAAGCCTGCAGGAAATTGTCTGTAAGGAGCACGCCAAAAAAAAGGCAATTAAGTGTTGCTGATGTGGATGAACCTCCCAATCGAACAACATCTACTTGCAGCATTATACATCACAATCTTCAATCAATGGGAAATTGTGTGGACATGATACAAAATTTGTTAGACAACCAAGCAGATTGTAAAATGCTATGTGTAACGGAGCACTGGATGTCAGCAATGGAACTAAGGGAAACTCTGGGAAACTTGAAGCTTGTTTCTAGTTTATGCCGGGATCATGGCAGGCATGGAGGAGCTGCTGTTTATGTCCATCCTACTATTAGAAGTAAAAGGCGAAAACAATTAGAAGAACTATCAATAATTGGACAGTTTCAATGTGCAGCTGCAGAGGTGTTTGTGGGCAGTAGAAGCATAGTGGTGCTATCTGTTTACAGGCCAAATGGCAGTGACAGTGATGTGGACATCTTTCTGCGGCAAATGGAGGAAGCCTTAAATGTGGTGTTCGCGGAAAATAAATTCATGATAGTTGCAGGTGATTTCAATATCGACCTGTTGGATAACACTTGTAAGCATAGAATTGATTTTTTAACACTTATGAGGTCATTTAAACTGGAACCTTCTATTAATGAACCTACCAGAATAACTCATTGTACAAAAACCTGTATAGAAAATATATTCAATAATATGTGTATTGCGCAAGCTGAAATTCTAACAACAAATATTTCTAATCATACTGGACAAAAAATTATGATTGAATTACCTATTAATAATCAGAAACAATCAGTTTATAGAAGACAATTTAATGAAAACGCAATAGATGAATTCAAAATAACTTGAGGTGCTCAGGATTGGAAACAAGTACTTGATGTAGATGAAGGTGATGTTGATATGCAGTGGAGTATGTTTATGCAAACATTTATGCCCATTTTTGAACAATGTTTTCCTTTGAAATGTTTTAAAAAGGTCGATAGACCAAAAAGTTATTACAATACACAGGAAGTTATAAACTGTAAGAAAAGACTAGATATGCTTTTAACATTTAAATCAAAAAATAATATTTTCAGAAGCGAATATAATAACGAAAGAGTAAAATATCAAGAATTGTTGAGAAAGGCTAGGGAAAATCATTATAATGATAGGATTAAGAAATCTAATAATCAGAACAAAACCATGTGGTCAATTTGTTGCGAAATGAGGGGAAATACTAAAAGGAGAAATACAAATGAGCAGATTTTCTTGGGTAATGCAATGGAAAAGGCAAATGAGTACAATACTTTCGTTATAGAGAAAATATCTATATTGCTAGGTGACCTGGTGGATGCACCATCCTCTCACAATACTCCTTTGAATAGTAAAACATTTCAATTAGAACAAACAACGCCAGAAGAAATAGAAGAAATTATAAATAAAATGAAAAATAAATTCACAAGCGGAGAGGATGGCGTACCTCCCAGTATAATTAAGAATTGTGTGAATGAGATCAAACATATTCTCTCTTATACAGGGTGTCCCACTAGTGCCTCAGCGGACGATATACGCGTAACGGTCTGAGTTTTGCAAAATTTTTTGATGCAGACTTGATATACTCCAAGAAGAGCACAACCTAAAAATATTTTCGAATATATCGGGTGGCCCACAAAAGAGGAATAGCGGGTGACTTTGTTTTTTCAAATGGGACACCCTATATTCAATTGTGTTTTTCAATTCTCTGAAACTTCCTGCATGCTTTCGTATACTTTTCACATATTTTTATCCTACAGTTTTCGAAATATTGGCCTTTTTGACAAAAAAATGATACTTGTAGAGGATATGTTATCCAATTATATTTCACGAACCCTTGCACATACCAATAACAGTTTTATATGGTTTGAAAGACAAGACTTCAAAGTATCCTACCCAGTTATAATGAAGCATCTCCAGCATACAGAGTGTCCACAAAAATACTATCAATATGACGAATTTCAAATCGATTTTTCTTCATTTTTTCAAATGCAATGCATATAATTTTTTTTCATCATTGTAATCATCATTCATTTTACTTCATTTTTTGTCGAATACATGATATGCATATCTCATAAGGAATAGGATTTTTTAGAGTGTTTCCTTCAAATTCACATTCACTTTCGAATTCAAAAAGCAGATTCGGCTTTTCTGTGGTTATTGGGAACTGTCAAATTATTTTACTCAAAATTAACATCATTCCAGCTTCAATTCAAATCATCATAGTTTTTACGGATTGGATGAATACTCAGGCCGGGTTTCACCAAATATTTTGATCTGGTTTAAGGAGATAACTGAGATTACCGATGGATTTTTGACTGGAAAACCACAGAAAATTATCGTTTAATGCCTTAAACGAGATTAAAATCGTTTGTGAAACCCGGCCTCACACAATGATGTAAAAATTCAAAAAATACCAATGAGTTGAATGTACAAGTTATGAATGTTGAAAAAAATTTACAGATTTCGCAATCCTTGCAACCATCAGAGACATTGGAAATGATAACACCACATGTGAATATTACCAACATTTATTTGCATTTGAACTTAAAATAAAATAGTATTTTCAATAATAATAAGCAATAATAATTGCAAGAAACAATCAACATTCCCAATTCCTAACATAAACATGTGAGAGGAAACTTGTCACCATATTTTAAAACAAAAATGTTCTTTCTAAAGTAAGTATACTTAAGATATAATAATAAAAAATAAAGATATAAATAATTGGATGAAGCTGGGTCCATCCTGTCATTCCTGTCCAATATTTTCGAAGTGAGTTTCGATTTTAGCAAATCTGGGTTTTCATGAAATTGGCTTTAGATAGAAGGATTCAGTTTTTACTAAAGACCATGAATCTTACATGTTCTCGGAGTTAACATCATCAGAATAAGCTGAGTCCACCTCGTCCAATATTTTCGAAGAGAATTTTTATTTTACCAAATCTGAGTTTTCTCGAAATTGGCTCGAGATAGAAGGATTCTGTTTTTACTAAAATTCATGAATCTTATATGTTCTTAGATCAACTCTCATCGGATGAAGCTGAGTCCATTCTGTCCAATATTTTCTGAGCGAATTTTTATTTTACCAAATCTGGGTTTTCATGAAATTGGTTTGAGATAGAAAGATTGTGTTTTCACTAAAATTCAGGAATCTTATATGTACCTTCTCGGAGTGAACATCATCAGAAGAAGCTGAGTCCACCCCGTCCAATATTTTCGAAGAGAATTTTTATTTTACCAAATCTGAGTATTCTCGAAATTGGCTTGAGATAGAAGGATTATGTTTTTACTAAAATTCATGAATCTTATATGTAGGGGAGGACGGGGGAATTCCACGCACCTTAGGGAAAATGCTCACAAAAACCTTCCTATGTACACACAAACTTTCATAATTCAACTGCTGAATCATGAACCCATTTGGAACTTTTTCATTACAAGGAAAGGGTTCAACTACCTATACCAATTGAGAAAAAAAAAATTCTGAAAACTGTCTTTTCGCGGTCTTCCCCCACGTACTGGGTAATACTGCGCATGCGATGGTATAATTATGCGCATATATTGAACAGCTGAAAAACTCGAAAAAATATTTCATCATTTAGGTAATAACCAAGTTCAATGTAAATTAAACAAATTTCCATGAATAGGTACAAAAAATATTATTGAAGAATTACCCCGCTACAGCTGCGCGTTATTCTCCCATGTGAGTCACCTAACTAATCACTGACAGTAGATGACGAAATACAATTATGTAATTGTTCATTTGCATTAAATAATCTACACATATGAAGGAAAATAGTCATGCAATAGATTCATTAGAAATTAATAATAGAAGTTACTTTCCACGATTCCAATTTCTCTCGAAAATTAGATCAGAGCGTCGTGAAACGAACAATCGGCTCCCTGGTCTGAAATAAAAACACGAATATCTTTAAATTACGGGAGGATGTTGGCAAGGCAAATACGAGATGGTGCGCTGTATCCACAGAAATATAATAAAATATTTATTTATTTATATGTTTATTATATTTCTGTGGCTGTATCTAAATTTTGAAATAACTGAACTGAGTTGCAGAATATCAATGCGCAGAATTCCCCCGTGCGCGGAATTCCCCCGTCCTCCCCTACTCGGAGGAAATCAAATGAAGCTGAGTCCACTCCGTCCAATATTTTCGAAGTGAATTTTGATTTTAGCAAATCTGTGTATTCATGAAATTGGCTTCAGATAGAAGGATTCTGTTTCTACTAAAATTCATGAATCTTATATGTACTCGGATCAACTATTGACCTTTTTTTCAAATACCGAAATATTTGCCCAATCTGGCAACGTTGCGGCGAATTTGACGGACCACTCACTGCGGCCCAGATCTCACTTGATGAAACAACAATATAAACACTCGAAGTGCTAATGAAGGAAATAAAACAATGATCTATCCTTCAAATACAGGAATAATTGCCCAATCTGGCAACGTTGCGGCGAATTTGACGTACCTCCCACCGCGGCTCACTGGTCGCCGTCGCCGATTCTCGAGCATACATTAATTCTCACGAATTCCTAACCAATCAGATTCACTCGATTCCGAGTGCTTCCGAATGCACCCGAGAGGACGATCGTGAAAAGAAGCCGTTGCCCGTTATTCAGATCGCGCGTTTTGTCTTTTGTTGTTCTTCATAAACGAATCTGATAGTGAAATAGTTGAAAACGGTTGGAACTTGGAACTTCGAACACTTTGATTTATATTATGGTAATTACCCCCCCATGAGTATCTATCTATCTATCTATCTATTCAGCGTTTTGTTGTTTTCGCTTTGTTAACTCATTGTATCTTCGCAGGCGAGCAACTTTCGCTTTAGCTTGTTGTTTCAAGCGATCTTTCAGATCAACTATGAACTCTTTACGTCATGGAGATTTCAGGTCCAGCCCTGCGGATGTGGCTATATTTCGCACTTTGTTCAATACGCGATTTATTATCCCTCAGGAACTCATCCAAGACATCAACTTTTCCTCGAAGTTTATCGACGTCCCGCATTAATCTTCTTTCCCAGGCAGGAGTTTGATTTTTAACTTTCTGTTCGCTGGTTCTGGGGGTGTAGATCTTTTGCCCATTTTGTCCGATTACTGTGATGGCAGCACAGTATAGAGATAGGTGGACTTGTTCCAACGTCCATTGAGTGCTCAAGTGTTCCGCCAATATTTCGTTGAGCCTCTCGATGTTATTTTTGGCCGTAGAGTTGAAGTTGAATTTTGGAAGGATGAGGCGGTTAAGCGGATCAGTAGATTCGTATTGCGCCAGGTTACTATAGAAGGTGTCATACAGTTAGCAATATTGTGGGGAGTCTTGGTAAGCAGTTCATGTTACAGACAGGCCCCTCGCCGTATCTTCTGGTCTCTCCAGCGGCTCGGTGGGTTCTTCATTCTGACTTCCGACAATCTGTTCTTAATTGATTGTGTAGCCCATTTCTCTCTTGATCTCATCTAGTTACTGTCTTGTCAAGTAGCATGTTCCCTTCCGTTAGCTGAAGTTCTGGACGCTCTTGGTGCATTCAGTATAGAGGAAGTATCTCTATCCAGGAAGTGGTTTGTCATCGCAATTGTTCACGTAGTAAAAAGCTCGCATCGCTTCAACATTCATTTCGCATCTCCACTTGATACGTGCGTTGCGAGCTCTCCTGCGGGCAGTTTTCCTCACGGTGGTCGAGGCAGAAGGTGGAGTGGCATTTTGATCTTCTGACATGTTTTGGAATTCCACTTCCCGATGTACTGGTGGAGCTGTATTTTGTCGTATGAGAGGAGCCCGCTTCCTCAGCATCCTGTCACCGATGGATTGCATGCTGTCATGCCCAGCGTCGGCTCCGGACATGCCCTGGCGCTCCCCAGACAGCGACTCTCTTCCGAGGCTTACTTCGTTCATCATTTTCATAGGTTTGCCAACATTTACCGTTGGTGGCCCAGGTAACTCGGTCCGTGGGGACGTCACCCCCCATGTGGCATGGCAGAAACCACACCACACCCGTTCGGTTTGATCATTATTCATCATCATCGGTCTCCTGGTCTCAGCTCAAGCTGGTATTACTTCTATGAACCAGTGAAAAAACATTTCAGTTCCTTCCACTAGTTCAGGCATTTTCGCGATGTGACAGGTTTGCAAAGCCACAGCCTGCTGTGCATATCCCGCGATCCCCTGGGATTTTTCGATCTTTTGAAGATTATTTTCAAATGATTTGGACATGACTCCCTCAGCCGAAATCACGAATGGTATAATAGTGACTTTCGACAATTGCCACATGTTCTTCAGTTCCATTGCCAAGTTCTCGTACTTCGTCATTTTTTCCGACTCCGGTCTTCAGATGTTATGAGTCAATGGTACTGCCACATCAATTATCACCCCATACTTCTGATCCTTCTCAATGAATACAAGATCCGGTCTATTGTAGTCCACTGATCTATCTGTTGTTGTGGGTCTGTCCCAATAGCGAACCGCTGCATCCTTTTCCAACACTGCTGCAGGTTGATACTTATAATATGGCGGACAAGTATTCAAAAACCCACGTCTGAGAGCCAACTGCTGGTGAACAATTTTTGCCACTTGGTTGTGTCGGCCCAGATATGCGTTGTCAGCAAGAACTCGACAACCTGCGATTATATGTTCGATAGACTCGCCAACTGCGCCGCACTTCCTGCCTTTGTCCTCCACGTTCAGCTCCAAACAGTGCTTCTCATAGTTGCGAGTTCTTATAACTCGGTCTTGGATAGCCGTCAGAAATCCCTCAGTTTCAGGATACAATTGTCTCGCATTCAACTACGACAAAGAAGCTAATTTATCGACATTTTTCCCATCAAGGTGTTTGGGAAATCTGCCGTGCACAGCTTGTTCCCGCCACATACTTCTATCTTCGCTTCTGGTGGTGATATCTAACGTCAGTTCTCTGTGTTGGAGGTTCAGAGGTGTGTATCCCTTATCCTCTGTTATCACAAATTTGATCAGGCTATCTCCAGACTCGAGCAGTCGCTGCCTCAAGTTTTTCTCCTGATTTCTGCAGAGTTGATAGATGTTCATCAGACCTCGTCCGCCATCTCTTCTGGGTAGATAAAGCCAATTCACCGATGCATTGGTGTGCAGACATCGAAACTTTGTCATTAGGCGACGGGTGAGTCGGTCCAACTCATTCAGATAAGCATGTGACCACTTCAAGACACCGAAAGTGTAGGTCAGAGCAGGCGTAGCCCAAGAGTTCAAGGCATCGATCTGGTTTTTAGCAGACAGCTTGGTGTTGAGCACTTTGGTTACCCTGTTTTTATATTTTGCAGTGAACTCAGCTTTCTAACGGGTGTGATCAATCCGTTGATTTTGAGGAATACCCAGATACATGTAGATCTCTTCTGGCAACACACTGTGGATATCTTGAAATTGTTCCTGAGTGTTCTCCATTTTACCCTTCCTGATGTTGACTATGGCGCATTTATCGAGACCGAAAGACATGTAAATGTGCTGAAGGAACGCACTATATCTATCAGCGAGTGAAGTTGTTCATGATTCTCGCCGAATAGTTTCAGGTCATCTATATACAATAAGTGGGACAGTTTTCGCGGATTCCTCATTGCTGGTCTGTACCCTATGTTGGTGTTTTTCAGAAGAGTAGACAGAGGATTCAGTGCCATACAAAACCACATCGGTGACAGGGCATCTCCCTGAAATATCCCCCTCGATATTTTCACGGTTCCAGCATAAATGTTGTTTATAAGAATATTCATTCTCCATGTACTCATGAGATGTTGGAGCACGGCTTTGATTTTCGGACAGATCTAATAAATCTCGAGCCCTTTCACAAGCCAATCGTGGGGCACCGCATCGAAGGCCTTCTGGTAGTCGATATAACAAAGACTCAAACCTGCACCCTGCAGATCCTCGAGAGCAGCCTTTCTGTTCTTCTTCCAGAATATTACTGGCTTCACAATGACGATATATCGCATTATTTACAATCGACGTGAAAAGCTTGTACACCACTGACAAACACGTTATTGGTCTGTAGTTTTCTGTATTTTTGCGGTCTCTTTTTTTGTGGAGCATGTAGGTATTGCTTTGAGTGAGGAAAGCTGGTATCTTGAAGGGGTCTTCTAGCGCCTCCGATAAAAATTTAGCCAGACTTGGGAAACATGCTGGAAACTGTTTAACCCAGGAGTTTTGAAGTCGATCGGGTCCTGGCGCTTTCCAGTTTTCGATAATGTTGGAAATTTCCTCGGTTGTGAAAATATCAGTCCTCATTTCAACGATTTCGAATGCATGGTGATCAATGTCCCTCAGCCAGCTAGTATTTCTCTGAAATTGACCACTCTCCGATCATAAAGAACTCCAATACAGCCGAAATTCGTCATTGCTGATGTCAGCATGCTGATTAGACGTGATTCCAGATGGCTTTTCAAGATTTCTGAAGAACTTCTCACATATTCAGCGTTTTGTTGTTTTCGCTTTGATAACTCGTTGTATCTTCATAGGCGTGCACCGTTTGCTTCAGCTTGTTGTCTCAGGCGATCTTTTAGGTCAACTATCAACTCCCTATGTCGTGGAGATTCCAGGTCCAGCCCTGCGGATGTGGCTATTTTCCGCACTTTGTTCAATACTTTACGCGATTTGTTATCCTTCAGGAACTCATCTAATACATCAACTTTTCCTCGAAGTTTATCGACGTCCTGCATCAATGTCTTTTTCCAGGCCGGAGTTTTGTTTTTAACTTTCTGTTCACTGGATCTGGAAATGTAGATCTTTTGCCCATTTTGTCCGATTACTGTGATGGCAGCATAGTACAGAGATGAGTGGACTTGTTTCAACGTCCATTGAGTGCTGAGGTGTTCTGCCAATATTTCGTTGAGCCACTCGATGTTATTCTTGGCCGTAGAGTTGAACTTCCGTTTTGGAAGGATGGGGCGGTTGAGCGGATCAGTAGATTCGTATTGCGCCAGGGTACTAAGGAAGGTGTCTTACAGTTGGCGATATTGTGGGCAGTCTTGGTGAGTATTCCGGATGACAGGCACTCTTGCCGTTTCTGCTGGGCTCTCTAGCGGTTCGCTAGGTTCTTCATTATAATTTCCGACTATAGCCCATATGGATAGCCCATTTCTCTTTTGATCTCGTCCAGTGCCTGTCCTGTCGAGTAGCTTTTTCGTATAATCACTTTTTACGATTCGCAATGTTCCCTTCTGTTGACTGAAGTTCTGAATTCCTCTTGGTGAACTTGGTATAGAGGGAGTATCTCCATCCAGGAAGTGGTTCGTCATCGCAATTGTTCACGTAATAAAAAGCTCGCATTACTTCAATATTCATTTCGAGGCTCCACTCGATACGTACGGTGCGAGCTCCCCTGCGGGCAGTCCTCCTCACGGTGGTCGAGCCAGCAGGCATTTTGATTTTCTGCCATGTTTTGGGATTCCACTTCCCGATGTTCTGGTGGAGCTGTATTTCGTTGAATGACAGGGGCCTGCTTCCTCAGCACCCTGCCACCGACGGATCGAATGCTGTCATGCCCAGTGTCGGCTCCGGACATGCCCTGGCGCTCCCCAGGCAGCGACTCTTTTCCGAGGCTCGATTCATTCACCGTTTTCATGGGTTGTGAAGATCCCTTAATTAGGGGGAGTACTTCTAGGGCGCAGTCACCTTTACGGGAAATGAATGCTCGAGCGCCAGCCACAATAGGTTTACCAAGGTTGTGGCGCCTTGAACTCTCCACTTCTACCAAGGTAGCTTTTATACAGTGGAGAAGGGTTCGGTTTAATGTAGGAAGTTAGCGATTAAAAGTTCTGTTTCTATCGTAAATGTGACCGAAATTAAAGGTTCACTTAAAACACCAAAATGGATTTCACAAAGTTTGATGAACTCAAACAGAAATAACAATCTATAAATACAATGCGAATCAAAAATTAAAACTGATTTTATTTAGAACTAAACGTGAAATTAAAAGAAATGACTTAAGTATCGGTAAATTACAGTGATCAATAAATTTAAGAAAAGAAACGGTGATCGGGTGAGCAAGACGGTCGGGCGAGGTGAGCGATTGCGAGAATTGTACGTTGAACAGGGGAGTACGGGAGCAACAAAGCAAAACTTCAAGATTCGGCAGGCCACGGAAAATATCATACAAGCTAACCACTTGCGACGATTTGTTCCACACTCAAATGTTAAAATAAAAATTATCGGTCAATGTTCAGACTTAGTCAGATGACTCCAGAGAATGGAACCCCTCGACCTTACGAAGTGATTCTAGTAATCCGCAAACGTCTAGCCAGTTGACAAGAGATGAAGCGCGGTCGTAACCCCGTTGTGATCTCGCCGATGTCAACCCACAAAGACGATTGGGTACGGTTGCGAACCAACAACGTCCAGACAAGTAGCCCCATGAAAATGGAACTCCTCGACTAGACGAAGTCTCCCGTGTTTTCGTCAACCTTGAGCGAACTGAGAAGGGGTGAAGCGCGGTCGTAACCCCGTTGTGATCACGCCGATCTCAATTCTCAAAAAGGTCGCTGATAAACACAGAGATTAAGGAAACACAAAGGAATGTGATTCAGCATGAAATCGAAGAAATAATGTGGGTAAAATACAGGTAGGTTACGGCGGTGGACCAACAACGCTCAGGCGAGTAACCCCTGGCGAAAGGGAATCACTCGACTTGACGAAGTCTTTTGTATATCCGTCAACCTTCCGCGAATTGAGAAGGGGTGAAGCGCGATCGTAACCCCGTTGTGATCTCGCCGATCTCAATTCTCAAAAGGTTGCTGATAATTACAGAGATTAAGGTATCACCAAAATCATACGATAAGGAATAATAAAAAATGGTTTAAAAGTCGTAAAACACACAATGATTCAATTGTTAGAATGATATTTAACGGATGATGCCATGTAAGAAATATGAACGGAGCCTTACCGGTTTACTGAAGTATGCACTACATTAGGAGTCCTGTCTCGAATTGCACTCGCACTGATTTTATTTTCTACGGAAAATCAACTCGGATAAATAAATGTTGAATCACAATAATGTTTAAATCAAACTGGCAAACTATGTCGGTATTCAAAATGAGGAGAAGCGAAAAATAATTCAAAACAACTTTCAAACGAGCGTTGAAGAGCAAGAGAGCAAAAGGGGCCTTCCGCAGGTCGTTTCGCTCTTATAGAACCTTCGGAAATGGTGGGGTTATGACGCGCTGAAAATTAGAAAATCTTGAGAGAAAAGAACAATTTCGTCCCCTGATTGGTTTAAATTGACGTCAGATTGTTCCAGAAATAAATCGAAAGAATTCACACTTTGTTCAAATTCGACAATTCCATCTCTGTTTTTTTCAAATCCCTGGCCGTTGAAAAACGTGAAATCAACCAAGATACGAGTCCCTTATCGCAACGCTCAGTATGTGCCCGAGCGATTTTATACTTGGGGCTATGTTTATAACATTGAATTTATCGAATTGAATTTTCCTTTCTTTGGAATCACGGATATTCAATGGAAAAACGATAAATGAAAACAGGACTTTTATGAATGAAAATTAATTACGGACATCATTACAACTTGCAGTTCTGTTGACAACATTGAACTTATTGAATTGAACCTTCCTCCTATTGAAATCGTGAATAATTATGAAAGGAATGATATATGAAAATAGGCCTCAAATGAATAAAAATGACGAAATTCATTACAGAGGGTTTGTCACCATTAACCCTTGGTGGTCCAGGTAACTCGAGCCGTGGGAACGTCACGTCCCATGTGGCATGACAGAAACCACACCACACCCGTGCGGTTATTTATTATTATTTTTTTTTAACGTCCGTGTGAGGGGAAAACCCTTTATGGGCACCCGCACTCTCGGAAGTCTTGTTTGGTTACTCACTAAAAACCCCTCACACTTAAATGGAGGAGTTCTTCATCCTGCCCTCGTAGCGTCCCTTAACAAAAGAGATGAGCTGCAAGTGGCTTCTAGAGTTCATGGGACCTGATGATATGAAGTGACCCGATCAACACTGCTTTTTGCATTCTGTGCGTCAATACCTCGGCCAGTGATCTACAGGCCGGAATAATCTTCAATTCATCCACGTAGTTGGCTCTCATTCCACCGAGACATCCTATGATTAGTACGACCATCCTAACTTTATGACCTGGGTATAAAGTTCCAAGCTCGAACATAAGGTCTTTGTACTTTTGTCTCTTCTGTTCTTCTTACATCACAACATTATTATCAGCAGGGGAGGAGAATTCCACGACAAATAACTCCTTCAGCTCCTTGTCCAGAAGAAGTATGTCTGGTTTAATAGCATTGATCTGTCGTGTTGTTGAGACAGGATAGTTCCAGCATATGCGAGCTCTTTCGTTCTGGAACACCGCTTCAAACTCCAGAGGCACATATGGTAGCACCGGTTCCTTGTCTATCTCATACGCGGCTCTCAGATGGAAGTATAGAATTCGGAGAGCCGCGTTGTATCTCTCTACATATCCTGATGGAGCATGGACTGTGCAGGCGGAAAGGATGTGCATAATCGTTTCCTGTTGCCTATGGCAAGCTCTGCAAGTTGTTGGGGTATCCATTTTCATGATGTTCTTTTTATACCATCTCGTATTTAGTACTCCATCCTGACACGCCATCACAAATCCCTCCGTCTCTGACTTGAGGCTAGCGGACTTCAGAAAGGCGACAGACAATTCCTCAGACAGGTCCTGGTCTTTTAAACTCCTGAAATATATGGAGTGCAAGTTCTTACTCATATGATGTTCGAGTAATTTATCCGCTTGAGACTTTCGGATCAGTCTCGCTAGGCTTCTTTGTTCCGCCTGAGTGATCGGTGTTCCAGCGAGCTCGGGATTTATCGATACGCCGGTTATGCTGAGCTTCTCCACGGCCCTTTGTGCAGCTCGAAAAAGGAAGGCTCCATGGTTCGCAATTTCATGCTGAGCAACAAATTTCAGGAGCGGATCTTCCAATGTTTGTTGATAGTGTTGATATTCCAAACATTGCAATCCTCTACCCCCTGGCTTCTGGGAAGGTATATCCTCTGTATTGAACTGTTGGGATGAAGGCTACGATTTATGTTCATTGTTTTACTTGTTGACCTATCAAGATCTAGGAGTTCTTTCACCTTCCAGTTCACCAGTTCACCACCCCGAAAGAGTAGGTGAGAATCGGGATGGCTAGCATATTTGTAGCAGATACTTTGTTCTTTCCCGACAGCTGCGATTTCCAAATGTCCCTCAGCTTTTTTTTGTAGCTGGCTGTTAAGGCATCCTTTTGTCTCCAGTACACCCCTCTGTTTCATCCCAAGAAAGTTGTAAGTTTCTCCGTCTTCGAGGTGTCGAAAAGTCATTCCATCTTCCAGTCGAAGATCTTCTCCTGCGTCTTCAGCTTTTCCCCTGCGCAGATGAAAAACAGCACACTTGTCCAAACCGAACGACATTCCCATTGCTGAGGTGTAGTCTGAAACGTTATTCAGCAGTTGCCGTAGTGCGGACTCGGAGGGAGCGTAGAGCTTCAAGTCGTCCATGTACAAGAGATGCGAGATCAGGTGGTTCCTTCTGCCTGGTGGTCCGGCCTTGTATCCTATCTTGCTCTCCCTTAACTCAATTGTTAGTGGTATTGGAGTTATGCAGAATAATAACGGGCTCAGCGAATCTCCCTGGAAAACTCCTCTTCTGTATCTCACCCATCCCGTATAAACGGTTCGACCCTCTGCTCGGATGGCAAACTTCGTTTTCCACAGCGCTATGATGTTTTCTATCGCGTGGATGATGTTAGGGTACTTTTTCAGCATTTTCAATAACCGTACTATCAGTTCGTGCGGCGTGGTGTCATATGCTTTCGCGTAGTCCAACCATGATGTGTGTAGGTCGCGCTTGTAGTGTCTGGCGTCTAGACATACGCTCTTGTCTATGAGCAGGTTGTCCTTGCATCCTTGCACTCCTTTCTTTGCTCCCCTCTGTTCGTAGATACTGTTCCACACTGGTCCAATAACCGAGGTATTCGATCTTGAATTACACTTGTGAGGATCTTATACAGTGTATTGAGGCAAGTGATTGGGCGGTAGTTCTTGGGTTGCCCTAAATCACCTGATTTTGGTATCAGCACTGTTCTACCCTCCACCAGCCATGACGGAATAGGCTCACGGCGAGTTAGCATCCCGCTGAATAATCTTGCCAGGTGTTGGTGTGTAGCTGGAAATTTCTTCCACCAGTAGTTTTGAATACCGTCCAGTCCAGGTGCTGTGAAATCACGCTTGTTCTTGAGGGCTTGTCTTATATCTTCGGTTGATATTTCAGAAGGTTCATCGTTCATCGTTATTTTATTATTATTATTATCTTCTTCATCGGTCTCCCGTTCTCAGCTTGACCTGGTATTATTTTTATGAACTAGTGAAAAAACATTGTGCATATCCCGCGACCTCTTGGATTATTCGATCCTTTGTAGATTTCTCTTGAGTGATTCCCTTCCGTCAGCTGAAGTTCCGGATGCCTCCCGGTGAACTCGTTATAGAGGGAGTATCTCCATCCAGGAAGGGGTTTGTCCACGCAATTGTTCACGTAAGAAAAAGCTCGCATTCCTTCAATATTCATTTCGCGGCTCCACATGACACGTGCGTTTGCGAGCTCCCCTGCGGAGAAATCCAAATATGCAACATCCATCGGAATATTTCGATCAATACACCTCAGCAAGGCAATTATGACTGACCTCCTCGGGAGAAAACCATGCTGATTGACAGGAATAATGATGTTGTGCTCAGAAAACGATAATAGCCTAGAACTGACCAACCTCTCAGCAATCTTACCAATAATCGGAAGCAGGCTTATGGGCCTATAATCTGAAGTGTCGAGCTTGTCCTCTTTCTGATACACTGGAGTCACTCTAGCTCATTTCCATACTGAAGGCAGCTTCGTAGAATCAGAAGATATATTAAGTAGTCTGTTAACAGGATAAGTTAGAGACTCAGCACAGTTTTTAAGTATGCTAGCAGGAATGTTGTCGGCACCTGGTGCAGACGTATGGTCAAGTGATCTCAGAATATCGTTAACTTCTGTGGGACTAAAGCTAATATCATCCAGAGCCTGGTGGCATCTTAGTGCATCAACATCAGGGATTGGTTCATCAGGTTCCGATGTGAAGGTTGAAGCCAAAGATTTGGCGAAAGAGTTGGCGCATTCCAGAAAATCGTTATGGTTTCGAACATGAGGTGTTGAAACTTTTAAATTGAGACTCGATCTGACATATATGAAGAATTGCTTCCGATTTTTTGAGCGTGCCAAATTTGTCTCGATCCTCTCCTTCGCGGCCTTGATGGATGCAGATAATCGGTTTGAATAACGTCTATGAGCGTCATAGTTGTACTGTGATCTATTGCGTGAGTATCTCTGCCAAAGACTCTTCTTGCAGCGAATCTGGTCAATAAATTCACCATTGAGCCATGGTTTGGAAGGTATGTTACGAGTGATGCGGAACGTGGTGTTATCATCTATATTTGCGTTGAGAACTGACACAAAGGAATCCCAGGAAGGGTCAACATCGATGCCAGAGTATAGCACCCGATGCCAAGCTACTGCCAACAAACCCTCGTCCAGGGAGCGGTGATCCATAATTTTTTTCCTTTTCCCAGCTCAAGTGGTCTTCGGCTTCGGCTGGCAAATGAACTGGATGTTAACTTTTATTACTGCGTGGTTCGATCTCCCGATAGGATCATGGAGGGTGACCTCATTAATTAAGGTTTCATCGTCCGTCAGCAAAAGGTCGAGTGTGGATGGAGTCTGGACATGTACGACTCTGGTGGGACTGTTAACAAGCATCCTCCAGCACCGAAAGGAATCTTTCAGCCAGTGAGCCACGTGATGGAGAAATAGTAATTGGCCAAGTGAGCTCTTAGAAGTTGAAATCCCCAGCAATAATTATATTCTTCTTGCAATTTGAAATGGAGCTTAGGTGTCCGAAAAGAAAATCGTCTGCAGGGGAAGGACGAGAACGGTATACGCAGCCGATATAGGCAGAGAACACAGGAGAGGACAAGTCCAAAAATACACTATCGATGCCAGGCACTTCGAGACTACTGACCCTGATATCGAAGCTAGCACACAACTCGTTCACAACATAAATGCAAACGCCACCGTAACCAACGTTTGTGGCGCCGTCACCCCGAACCAATGAGTAACCATAGACAATAAAAGCAGAGTCTGGCATCTCTGGACGGAACCAGGTTTCCGTGACGAGTATCAGGTGAGGCCTGAAGTGGTCGGTGAGGGCCAGCGGCTCATTCAACTTGTTCTTCAGTGAGTGAGCATTGGTATATAGTAGGTTCCACTGATGTACAGGCCTCGTTAGTTTCCCGAGTCACCATTGGGATTCCGAGAGACAATAGTTGGGACACCCTTGACGAACTTTATGGTAAGATCAGCCTCACCTCCCTGCTGACGCCGCCTGAGACTATCACGCAGCTCCCGAAGATAGTTTGATTGATTGGGGGTCAAGTCGTCCGAGAGAGAAATTGCCCGAAAGGAGTCCACCTGCTTCAAAAGTTTTCTGTTTCTCAAAATTTTCTTTACAATAATAGGGTTGCTGCAGAACACAAGTATTGGACGATTCTTAGGAGGAGCATGAGTGCCAATCCGGGATATCGAGATGACATGATGAAATGGTTGAGGAATTATATGATCGAAAATTTGATTGACCGTAATAGTGTCCTGCTCAACTGAGTTCGATTCCGAAGTTTTCGAATTATAATGTTGTTAGACCCCCGTACCCGCTCCATAATTTCAGCAGGGTCCACTGGAGCGGATCCTTCGTTAGGAGAACAGGGATTCGCTCCTAGCCCCGAAATATCCTTCTTCACCTCAGAGAGGTTGGAGATCACATCAGATAGCTCCGACTCACACCGCTCCAGCCTATGCCCATGTTGGGTTAGTACTTGCTCATTCTCATGATTGTTTTTTTCCTTTCTACCAGTTTTCTCATTGACAATCTTTCAAACAGTTTTATTTTTATTTTCCGATTTTTTATGATTTTAGCATAAAACTGAAATTTAGTATGTTTTAGTATCGAATTATAATACCTTTTATAAGTGTTATACATTGTCAAAGTTTGTTCGGATTTCCATTGAGAGTGAAGCCAGAATATATTGAACTAGAACCTGAATGATTTGACAACAATCTTTCAATTATTTATACACAAGTGAAATTTTTCTCAAAGGTCGACATACTATTATGGTATAATATTTAAAAAAATATGCATCCTTAGAGTGCTCAAAGATACAACAACCTGGAACGATGATACTGTTTTTCTATATAACCAGATTTTGAGATAGTGAAATGAGATTACTGATACCGAATTATGTCCATCCTGTACATTCCTGAGTAAAAACACCTTTGGACCGACCGTCAATACTTATCATAATAATTATACTGAATAAAAACCTATATTCCTTGACAGCAATCTCAACTACAGATAAGTTTTAAGGAAAAATTGTATGATATCCGAATTTAAACCTGAATCTGACTGTTCTTTGTACATTAATGTACAGAGGTGGACATACATCATAGTATCATAATTTGAAAAACTCAGGGTGGTCTCAAAGTCACTAACAAAGTTACGTTCAGTTACTTATATAGCTTCATGGAACAGCCTGTATAACGAAACTTAACGAGGTGGGCGGTGTTTGGATATCTGTGATATCTTGTTATTCAGAACCTAAGGTATCATGATGAAATTCTGAAAATTAGAAGAATTATCATCAAAATTTAAAGATTAATTTCTCTGTAGCTGCAATTTTGGAACGCCCTATAGAACAAACCGGATGTGAGACCTTCGTGAAAATCGGATATATTGTTTTTAAGGTTGATATAAATAAAATACGTAAAAATGGGGAAAATTCACTGGACCCGCTTTTCCTAAGTAAGTGTGCGGGGTCCTTTGATAATATCGTCGAAATTAACCTTGGACAGACTTGTAACAAAATTCGTATATTGATGATTTGTAAATTTTCAATACAAAAGTTTGTTCTACACAGTTCTTATACATATACAAGCTCGGAAGAATGAAAAGGAATCATAGACAATTCAGCGTTGAACGTGTAGATGAATATTGTCTAGTGGACCATCGCAGATGATTATTGCAATCAATTAAAGATGATCATTGATATTGAATAATCCAATAAATGAAAATGCACTAATCCGAATGTGATGATGAATTCGGAATCCAGAAGGTTCTCACACAGAAGTCGGGTTTTTTATAGATAGGGACATAAAAGACACACCTTCTTTCTACGCCTAGTTGGAGGAAATTAGGCGGTAATTCACTAGAAAATTGTTCAATATCACACTCGTTTGCTTTGGTACTTATAAACAGATGGAAAATGGTGCAAATTCAGAGGCGATTTACTATTCGAAATCGGAAGATTATTCGGATTTTTAGAAGGTTTTCAATCGTGAATTTTCACGTTCAACAAGGTACAGAAATACTGGGTGTGCCATTTGAAATAAGAAAGTTTCTGACCATTATTTGTAGTTAATGTTTAAACATAAATTATGATCACTCAGTATATTCCAGAGTAAATTTTTTTTTCTTCTGCATAAGGATAGCCAATATGTCTACACGAAAAATTATTGTCTGTCTTGTTGGCTCGTAGGGTTTATTCATTAATTGCAAATTAAAAATACTCCTTTTTTTCGATTTTTCGCCATTTTCTCTACAATGGTTCTTCTAAGGCATAAAATGGTCTGTATAAACTCATCATTATTTGAGCTTGCCATTCGATTTTTGAATTCATATATAGGGTATTCCATTTAAAAAAGTGTAACTATGGTCTATATCTTTGTTATAGAACACCCTGTATATGTTAAAACAATTTTAAATTGTGCATCTAATTGTCCTTCACATTTCACAAAAAAAAATTTTCAAAATGTCTCCATTTACTGCCTCGAAATGAGAACCGCGTCTGGGGTGGGCCACCGTGTATAATCAAAGTTTTTGAATGGTTTTTATTTATTATTATTAATTCTTATTACTAGTTTGGGCCCAGCGATCTACCTTTTAAGTAGATTCGCCTTGTTGGTGGATCTCCCTTTGAAGATAGATTCGCATTTTGAAAAATCAAAAGGAAATACGCAACCTCCAAACGGTCATCTATGCGTCGCGTCAAACTTTGACTGCCGTTGTCAAGAACCCTAACCTATGTGTAACTTCACCCGTGACGTCTCGAAATGTCGAGAAAATTCAACCTCCAAACGGTCATCTATGCGTCGCGTCAAACTTTGACTGCCGTTGTCAAGAACCCTAACCTATGTGTAACTTCACCCGTGACGTCTCGAAATGTCGAAAAATCCAACCTCCAAACGCATTTTGAAGAATCAAAAGCAAAAACGCAACTCCCAAACGGTCATCTATGCGTCGCGTCAAACTTTGACTGCCGTTGTCAAGAACCCTAACCTATGTGTAACTTCACCCGTGACGTCTCGAAATGTCGAGAAAATCCAACCTCCAAACGGTCATCTATGCGTCGCGTCAAACTTTGACTGCCGTTGTCAAGAACCCTAACCTACAATATGTAACTTCACCCTTGACGTCTCGAAATGTCGAAAAAATCCAACCTCGAAATGGTAATCTGTGCGTCGCGTCAAATTTTGAATGCCGTTGTCAAGAACCCTAACCTAATTCTAACGTCTAAAGTCAACCGAACGATCCAAATTCTCTGGCGATATCGATGTTCGCTAGCCGATTCGAAAGTTTTCAAGAAACGTCACAACTTTAAGAATTTTTCGCGGAGACCCGGAGGAACGTGTCGAAAAACCCTTCAAGTCCATGTAAAATAGAGGATATGCCGCTTCGTTTGAAAAAAACTCCCGAGGTCTAGGTGCCCCCGCAAAAAATCCTTATGCCCCGCAAATCGGGTCTATCCGGCGATTTCGACCATTTTCGCGAATTTTTTTAAAATACTTCCCGGGGTCCTAAAAAAAATCCGAAAACACCCTCGCGTGGCCCCGTTCTTCTCCTACCCGACGCCCCCATCCACTCGCCCGTAGGGGGTCGCAAGCGACGGGGCGATCGGCTTCGCCGATCGCCTTTAGAGCCCCCGTCACGAAACGTCAAAATTTCTATGTTTCCTTACAGAATTATTATATAGGACTAGTTTGGGCCCAGCGATCTACCTTTTAAGTAGATTCACCTTGTTGGTAGATCTCCCTTTGAAGATAGATTCGCATTTTGAAAAATCGAAAGCAAAAACGCAACCTCCAAACGGTCATCTATGCGTCGCGTCAAACTTTGACTGCCGTTGTCAAGAACCCTAACCTATGTGTAACTTCACCCGTGACGTCTCGAAATGTCGAGAAAATCCAACCTCCAAACGGTCATCTATGCGTCGCGTCAAACTTTGACTGCCGTTGTCAAGAACCCTAACCTATGTGTAACTTCACCCGTGACGTCTCGAAATGTCGAGAAAATCCAACCTCCAAACGGTCATCTATGCGTCGCGTCAAACTTTGACTGCCGTTGTCAAGAACCCTAACCTATGTGTAACTTCACCCGTGACGTCTCGAAATGTCAAGAAAATCCAACCTCCAAACGGTCATCTATGCGTCGCGTCAAACTTTGACTGCCGTTGTCAAGAACCCTAACCTATGTGTAACTTCACCCGTGACGTCTCGAAATGTCGAGAAAATCCAACCTCCAAACGGTCATCTATGCGTCGCGTCAAACTTTGACTGCCGTTGTCAAGAACCCTAACCTATGTGTAACTTCACCCGTGACGTCTCGAAATGTCGAGAAAATCCAACCTCCAAACGGTCATCTATGCGTCGCGTCAAACTTTGACTGCCGTTGTCAAGAACCCTAACCTATGTGTAACTTCACCCGTGACGTCTCGAAATGTCGAGAAAATCCAACCTCCAAACGGTCATCTATGCGTCGCGTCAAACTTTGACTGCCGTTGTCAAGAACCCTGACCTACAATATGTAACTTCACCCTTGACGTCTCGAAATGTCGAAAAAATCCAACCTCGAAACGGTAATCTGTGCGTCGCGTCAAATTTCGAATGCCGTTGTCAAGAACCCTAACCTAATTCTAACGTCGAAAGTCAACCGAACGATCCAAATTCTCTGGCGATATCGATGTTCGCTAGCCGATTCGAAAATTTTCGCAGTTTTCAAGAAACGTCACAACTTTAAGAATTTTTCGCGGAGACCCGGAGGAACGTGTCGAAAAACCCTTCGAGTCCATGTAAAATAGAGGATATGCCGCTTCGTTTGAAAAAAACTCCCGAGGTCTAGGTGCCCCCGCAAACAATCCTTATGCCCCGCAAATCGGGTCTATCCGGCGATTTCGACCATTTTCGCGAATTTTTTTAAAATACTTCCCGGGGTCCTAAAAAAAATCCGAAAACACCCTCGCGTGGCCCCGTTCTTCCCCTTTCCGACGCACCCTTCCTCTCGCCCGTAGGGGGTCGCAAGCGACGGGGCGATCGGCTTCGCCGATCGCCTTTAGAGCCCCCGTCACGAAACGTCAAAATTTCTATGTTTCCTTACAGAATTATTATATAGGACTAGTTTGGGCCCAGCGATCTACCTTTTAAGTAGATTCACCTTGTTGGTGGATCTCCCTTTGAAGATAGATTCGCATTTTGAAAAATCAAAAGGAAAAACGCAACCTCCAAACGGTCATCTATGCGTCGCGTCAAACTTTGACTGCCATTGTCAAGAACCCTAACCTATGTGTAACTTCACCCGTGACGTCTCGAAATGTCGAGAAAATCCAACCTCCAAACGGTCATCTATGCGTCGCGTCAAAATTTGACTGCCGTTGTCAAGAACCCTAACCTATGTGTAACTTCACCCGTGACGTCTCGAAATGTCAAGAAAATCCAACCTCCAAACGGTCATCTATGCGTCGCGTCAAACTTTGACTGCCGTTGTCAAGAACCCTAACCTACAATATGCAACTTCACCCTTGACGTCTCGAAATGTCGAAAAAATCCAACCTCGAAACGGTAATCTGTGCGTCGCGTCAAATTTTGAATGCCGTTGTCAAGAACCCTAACCTAATTCTAACGTCGAAAGTCAACCGAACGATCCAAATTCTCTGGCGATATCGATGTTCGCTAGCCGATTCGAAAATTTTCGCAGTTTTCAAGAAACGTCACAACTTAAAGAATTTTTCGCGGAGACCCGGAGGAACGTGTCGAAAAACCCTTCAAGTCCATGTAAAATAGAGGATATGCCGCTTCGTTTGAAAAAAACTCCCGAGGTCTAGGTGCCCCCGCAAAAAATCCTTATGCCCCGCAAATCGGGTCTATCCGGCGATTTCGACCATTTTCGCGAATTTTTTTAAAATACTTCCCGGGGTCCTAAAAAAAATCCGAAAACACCCTCGCGTGGCCCCGTTCTTCTCCTACCCGACGCCCCCATCCACTCGCCCGTAGGGGGTCGCAAGCGACGGGGCGATCGGCTTCGCCGATCGCCTTTAGAGCCCCCGTCACGAAACGTCAAAATTTCTATGTTTCCTTACAGAATTATTATATAGGATAATGTTCCAAAATGTTCAGATCTGTAAGATCATTATGAAATATGTGTGATAAAATTTGAATGAACGAATTCTATTCCTGAGAGTGGTCACTCCCAGCCACACTCAGAGGGGTGGGCATTTCCACATCAGCAGTCAAAATTGTAAATATGGTGTTTATATCCAGCAGATGCTATTAAATGTTACAAATTCGGAAAAAATATACGATTCTGACAAACTATACCAGAAATATAGTCGAATGAAATCAAGGTCAGAAATTATTAATCATCGGTATATAATATACAGAGTGTAACAGCCAAATGGAATGAATTCGATAACGAATAAATGAGAGGGTGTTAGGAAAAACGCTCGGACACGTCGATTTGTAATTTTAAATGCGCATATTCTTCAAGAAAATAAAATTATATAAGGTGTTCTATGCGACCGTGGCCAATACCAACTTTCTTATTTCAAATGCAACCCCCTGTATATTATTTATTTTTTGTATTCTTCAGAGAATTCTAGACACAATTCATGCACAATGTTTTAAACCTATCCTCAACTTTTGCGGAAATATCAAGTGTTTTCAGATTTTTTACAAAAATTAACATTTTAAATGAAAATTATTTTATTTCACAAATTCGATACATTACACTCAGAACTTATTTCCCATTTACCTCTTGATATGAAGAAAATTAGCAAAAACCATTACTGAGAAAAAATGTTGAGTAACGTTAGAAGACACTTCTACACCAGATTAGCATGTCGCGGCGAGCATTTTGAACATTTCCTACATTGACATTAATGTTTTTTTCTGTGTTTTTTTAATGAATAAGGAATAATCAGCATTACTTATTAGGTTTCAAGTGTGATGTACTGAATTTGTGAAATAAAATAATTTCTATTTAAAACGTTGATTTTTGCAATAAATCTGAAAACACTTAATACTTCCGAAATAGTTAAAGATAGGTATAGGACATTGCGCATGAATTGTGTCTAGAATTCTCTGAAGAATCCAAAAAATAAATATAATATATAGGGGGTTGATCTTGAAATAAGAAAGTTGGTTTTGGCCACGGTAACATGAAACACCCTATATAATATTATTTTATTGAAAAATATGCGTATTTAAAATTACAAATCGACGTGTCCGAGCATTTTTCCCAACACGCCCTCATTTATTCGTTATCGAATTCATTCCATTTGGCTGTTACAATCTGTGTAATATGTATACCCTGTAATGTGATAGGTTCCATCAGTTGGGCTGTGAAAAAATACTGAAAATTATAGCGGAATATATTTCACGTCCTGACCACTCAAGATAATGAATATTTATTGAAAATGCAAGCTGATATTAATAACTCTTTTCAACAGTTTCAGGCCAAACATGAACTTTGTCAAATATTGAATATACAATATTTGAAATATGCACAATCAGTTGAAAGAGCATTCGAAATGGGACCACCAAGTATCAGGAAATTCTCAAAACTGTCACAGTGAGTAATCTAATGAATTCCAGTATATATCGTTATTTATGAAATCAGACATTTTCGGAATTTCAAACCGAAGTCCAATAGAAATTCCACCCAATGTTTCGCCTACCGATGCGACACGCATCTTCCGAGGTCGGAGGTTGTAACCCGACGCTTGACTACTCCGAACAGACAAACTAGATAGGCCCACCACTAATTGACTTGGCCGCTCGGTTGCCTCACCTTTCCTGGATTTTAGTTTTCTGAGAAGCCAAATGGAAAACTATGACACATTTCAACATAAAAAATTTGTGTCAAGGGAAGAATATGGAGGCCATCGAAATTCATGAGCATAGAAAAAACATGAATACTAAAGAGGAGAAATCAATTGTGCGAAGATCATTATTGCCTGCAATCTTTAATTCAACATATTTTCAAACTATTCCAAAGTGGGGGATGAAATGACTAGCCATAGCCGTAATACTACTACCAGAAATACCATGCCCGATCCTGAAGCATATTCATTTCGGTGCAGTTGATCCTCTGGTTATAGCTTCCGAAGATTCCTGCCGCGGTTGTGGACGGAACATTAAGTGAAATTCCTATTTGACCATGGCTAGATTATCCAGAAAAATCATATACTAGGGGAAATACGTACAAAATGACATATAAGGTTCGGAAATATAAGATGGAAATATAGCCAATTCAGCGTTGAACGAGTGGATGCATATTGTCTAGTGGACCTGTGGACCATTAAAATCATCAAAACCCTCTGCGCGATGTGACAACGAATAAATGACTGACCTCACTCAATGGCATAGGAACTGCATCGAGACACGATAGAGCTAGAATCCCTTCCTCTCCAGGCTCCTATGCCATTGAGTGAGGTCAGTCATTTATTCGTTGTCGTATCGTGCCGAGGGTTTTGATTATTTTATTGTTTCACTAGACAATATTCATCCACTCGTTTAACGCTGTTTTGGCTATATTTCCAACTAATATTTCCGAACCGGTATGTACAAAATGACATAGGCATCATGACTTGAGTTTGGAGGTATCAAATGCGGAACTACCTACCAAATCACACGACCCGAGTGGGTTCTATTAACCTCTGAAAACTCGCTAGTGCTACTCTAATTCATTCGGACGTTATGGGTGATAACAGAAATTAATAGGTCACAAGTTTGTTTTCATTGCGCCAAATTTTTAGAAGAAAGGGTCAGTTTCCACCATTTTTTTCATTTATATCGCATTCATCTCAAACTTCACTTATTTGTCATTGTATTCACGAAGCTTTTTCATGTTGAATATACTTTTTCGGTAACCGTCCGGGATGTACCCACTTCCCTGACACTTTTTCTTTGAGAAATTAGCATTTCCCGGCCTAGTCCGGGAAGTACGTACATTCCGGACTAGGCCGAAAAAATTAAGTCGTTGTTGTCATTGTTATGATCATCACAATAGCAACGAAATAACGGATGACAGTTCTGTTTTGTTTGATTCAAATAAGAATCAGAATGCATAATAAAGAAATGTGTCGTCTCATTGATTTGTAATGGGGATTTCCAGTATCTCAAAATATGCACTTTTCTCCACATGACGTAATGAAGGGCAGTTTATAACACATTTGTAACCATTCATTCTTTTTGAATTTCGAAGAACTGATTAATTATCTGATATTGAAAATGTGATTCCAACACGTGTGAATTCAAACGTAACCAGTGAACTCTACAGGGTCTTTCACGAGGAACGTCAACCATATTTATACGGGAAACTACTGAACGTATTTTCATGAAATTCAGCACTTATTAGTATTTCACGATGCTGATGAAATCTAAAATATTTTCAAGGCATGAGCACCTCCGGTTTTTCCGGAAATGACGTCAACTTCCGTTTTTTAGAACACCATTTTTTTATTGCAGAAATAGATTCCTTAGAAAATTTCAAGTTATTTTGATGTAACATTTTTCAGTTTTGGTTGGAAAATTCTCTCTGAGCGGAGAAATTCGAAAAAAAAATCGAAAAGAGAACTCCGCTGAAACAAGAATAACTTCGAGGTTTTTGGATGGAAAATTTTCATTTTTGGGATTTTTCAAGATGTAAGATTGATGTACCCACTTTAAAAATCTAAATCCGATTCATGATACAGGGGGTGAAAAAATCGCTTTCAAAGTTAGGGATGACAAAATCGTGAAAAATCAATTTTTTCAAATTAGAACCCCATTTTTTTATGGCAGATATTGAATCTACGTTAAAAAATAATGTGAGTGTATGCATCATACCCTTGCCCTAAAGTGGATATTAACTCAGAAAATATCCATTTTAGGGCAGGGGTGTGATGCATACACTCACATTATTTTTTAACGTAGATTCAATATCTGCCATGAAAAAATGGGGTTCTAATTTGAAAAAAATGATTTTTCACGATTTTGTCATCCCTAACTTTGAAAGCGATTTTTGCACCCCCTGTATCATGAATCGGATTTAGATTTTTAAAGTGGGTACATCAATCTTACATCTTGAAAAATCCCAAAAATGAAAATTTTCCATCCAAAAACCTCGAAGTTATTCTTGTTTCAGCGGAGTTCTCTTTTCGATTTTTTTTTTTCGAATTTTCCCGCTCAGAGAGAATTTTCCAACCAAAACTGAAAAATCTTACATCAAAATAACTTGAAATTTTCTAAGGAATCTATTTCTGCAATAAAAAAAATGGTGTTCTAATTTGAAAAACGGAAGTTGACGTCATTTCCGGAAAAACCGGAGGTGCTCATGCCTTGAAAATATTTTAGATTTCATCAGCATCGTGAAATACTTATAAGTGCTGAATTTCATGAAAATACGTTCAGTAATTTCCCGTATAAATATGGGTGAGGTTCCTCGTGAAAGACCCTGTATACTACCTGGAAAGGACCCGCCTCGGTCAAAAAGTGAGGCCAAACCACTGCATAGGCAACTGTTAGGGATACCTATCTATTTCTAACTTATGTCGGTTAATGGAACCACCGCGCATTTTATTTTTTAAAATTTATTTTTGGACAAATGTGAATATTTTTTCTCAATTGTTTTTCAGGAAAAAAGTAATAATGAAAGCAGTACAACGTTCATGTAAGATTTTCACTGTTCTTTCACGATGTTGATAAATAAAATGAAATGAAAATTAAAAATGAATTTTTCTCTTTCTAACTCATGTCGGTTGATGGAACATGGAAACACCGCGCATTTTATTTTTTTCAATTTATTCTTGAACAAATTTGATTATTTTTTTCTCAATTGTTATTCAGGAAAAAGTAATGATGCAAACAGTACAACGTTCATGTAAAATTTTTACTCTTCTTCCACGATGTTGATAAATAAAATGAATAGAAAATCAGAAACGAAATTTTTATTTTATTACACAATCCATTGCTAATACTATGAATCTAACAATTATTGAATAAAACAAGAAGAAAACGATCCCCACAAAGTTTGCTACTTCTGGGTGGAGTCCAATTCTTCCAGCGAACTGCCTTCATCCATAGCTTCAGGATATCTGGTCGTTTGAATGGGAAAACTGTACCAAATGAAGTCACTCTTGCTAACCAAGTCGCTAATTATTCATTGAATAGCAAAATCTAATATTATCAATTCACCCGTGAAAAGATATTTTCCGATAATCTTACTCGTTTTTGCATCCAAACGCTACACAAGACACCACCATTGTTTCTTCATGTTCAAATTTCAAATATAGTTCAAATCAAAACTATTGCCGAAGCAATCAACATATTACACCAACGCAATATGCTGCTTTTCAAACCACACACGAGGAAGGAAACGAAACTAATAGCACAGTAGAACACAAAAATATATATCTTCACTAATATTGTACTTATTCAACAAAAAGAGTTCCCAAACTAATTAATTTCCACTCAAAAAATAATTTATGCATACAAACGTAGTTCATTTGACTGAGAAGACAAAGACAGGTTACCCTAAATTACAGTGACTTTATACAAGACAGTGGCGACACGCTCATGTCTCAATTTCTATTGGTAGTTGGATGTTACGTGGTGAATTCCGCCATTAAGAGGCTAATTGTGTTTGTTTTCTTTTGGAAGCACAGAACAGAACAGAATAATCAGTGTTCTGTGCACAGAACTATAGAAATTATAACTTTTTAGGTTAGTATCATAGAGAAAATGAGAATTGTATATGGTTAGTATCAAAGATGTACTCTATAATCTTTGAATTTTAACCTCCAATAATCTGACATTAGCCTCTTAATGGCGGATTTCAGCTCCTTGTCGTCACTGTCTTGTATAAAGTCACTGTACCCTAAATAAGGCTATCTCTGTTTCAGCCACAGAAATATAATAAACACTAGAACGCTATAAGGTACGTCCGAGATTCAGTAAAATGACCCCATATAGCGAATAAACACCTACTAATTGTACATGCGCAGCTCGTCTTTTCTTGCCACGTCGTTGCCAAGTTTCATGGTTTCAGATGAAGTTCGGAATAAATCTTATTGTAAAACCCAGTGAATTCGGCAACACCGCTACGCGACGAAAACAAACACACGTCACATCAGAAAAAGTATCAGTGTCGTATTTTAGGATTTGTTGATTCCCTTTGCTGTGTGCTTTCCTGTTTATTCATTCGTATGAATTCGCTTGCCTTTTCTGCTCCGTTTTCGGTGTTTCCTCGTTGTTTTCTTGAACATTGTGTAGTACTGATACTCCTTTGGTTTAGTTTTGTATCTGAGTTTTACTAGTTAATTTTGATAGTCGAGTGCTGTGACAAATTATAGACAAAATGAAGTGAAGAAATGGTTCTTTTTTGCGAAAATAAAGGAGAAACCCATTTTATGTAAATATGAAAAATACTACAGCTATTTTATTATTATTGCGAATGTTGATATTTTCAACTTATTCATACCACATTCTCGAAGTCAAATTAATATTTGACACGTTCGAATATTGCGCAAACTCTGTAGTAGGTCAATTTGCGCTGTGGGGTGCCAGGAATGCAGATCTGATTAGCGTTCTAGTATTTATTATATTTCTGTGGTTTCAGCTGCCCCTGCCTCACTTTACGTTCCAAAGCATACGGTCCACAGAAATATAATAAATACTAGAATGCTATTAGATACGTCCGAGATTCAGTAAAATGACCCCACATAGCGAATAAACACCTACTACTTGTACATGCGCAGCTCGTCTTTTCTTGCCACGTTGTTGCCAAGCATTATGGTTTCAGATGAAGTTCGGAATAAATCTTATTGTGAAACCCCTAAGACAAAGGAACTCTTTCCTTGGTCTGAGTGAAACCCAGTGAATTCGGCAACACCGCTACGCGACGAAAACAAACACATCTTCACATCAGAAAAAGAGCAGTGTCGTATTTTAGGATTTGTTGATTCCCTTTGTTGTGTGCTTTCCTATTTATTCATTCGTATAAATTCGCTTGCCTTTTCTGCTCCGTTTTCGGTGTTTCCTCGTTGTTTTCTTGAACATTGTGTAGTATTGATACTCCTTTAGTTTAGTTCTGTACTTGAGTTTTACTAGTTAATTTTGATAGACGAGTGCTGTGACAAATTATAGACAAAATGAAGTGCATGGTTCTTTTTTGCGCAAATAAAGGAGAAACCCATTTTATGAAAGTAAGTTTAGTTTAAGTAAGATACTACAGCTATTTTATTATTATTGCAAATGTTGATATCGACAACTTATTCATACCACATTCACGAAGTCAAAAATTTTAAGTCCTACCCTGATGACACGTTCACATATTGCGCAAACTCTGTAGTAGGCCAATTTTCCCTATGAGGTGCCAGGAATTGTGAACTGATTGGCGTTCTAGTATTTATTATATTTCTGTGATACGGTCGGATCCGTTCCGGGTACATAGTATAGAGTTCAGTGAACGTCACTCTGCTGTGACGTCAGTGGCTCAATTTGTAATGTGATTGGTTGAAGTTTGTGATGGAGGGGACAAAGCCCAGCGTATCTGAGAGACACGCCGCTGTTGTCAAGTCTTCGTAAAATCGCTGTATTTATTCATAAATATATTCAGTAATCGTATTATATTTGATGTGATCACTATAATGTTTTTGAAACATCGTCATATACCAACTTAATTTTCATTAAATAATACTCATTCTCTGAAAATACTAATACTGATGTAGCAACAACGCCTACAAATTATAAATAAAAACAAAACCTTCTTTTTGTCATTATTCGACATTTCGAGGTCTTCTCTGCGTACTAAAGGATGGCGTTTCTTACAGTTAAGTCTAGGAGTATTCTATACTCTTTATCATATTCTCCTAGGTTAAGTCAACCACTGACGACCAGATGGCCCCTATACACAGTTGCCCAATCAATAATTATTCTTACCACTAATTTGCACCCCTCAAAATGAAAATAATTATTAATGCTTCCCAAATTAGAAGATCTGCCTATACATATATACCAATTTTTACCTGTGTAGACTAGGGATAATTATTTTTAATTGACTTTCTCACCTATCTGATTACTTGAACCCACTTCATCTTCAATTAGGAGGTCGTAAATTGAGTGATATTATGGAGCTTCATGGAGTACAAATGAAAATGTCATGATGATCAAAGAAAAACATCCAAAATCAACATTATATTATGATACTAGGCGAACTTTGTTTCGCCTAAACGATACCTATACTTACGGTGGATTTCACGAATCGTAATCACCAGTGATCGGAGATCAACGGCTTGGTTAGATTTCTGAACTGTCAAATAGAGTTGATTCTAGATCAAGCTCCGATCACCGGTGATATGCTTTGTGAAACCCACCGTTCAAGTTGTATAAACTCACCATTGCTATTTTAAATCAAATCAAATCAAAATCAAAATTTATTCATCATTCCAAAATTACAGCTCATTTTTACACAAACATTTCGAATATTCCTGCCTTATAATTAAGATTCAAATAATGTGAACGACCGACGTTTCGCGCTAAACCTGGAAGTGAGTATTCCAGGTCCGTGTTGCGAAACGACTGCCCAAACTACATACTATTCGACGCAGATGAGAAGTGGAGCCGTGGAGCAGAAAAGAAGCCAAAGGCGACCCAGCCGGCGGCACGGGGAGAAAGCCCCCGCGGGAGAAAATTTCAGGGAAAAAATCCCTGAAAAAAAATTACATGAAATCTCTCATCACATTAATCTATAATAAATCCTGAAATGTCTCATAGTGTTCCCGAATATACTCCTTTGTCACGAAAATATATTTTTTCTTGTTATTAATAGCTGATTTTATACTAGGAGGAAGTCTATTGAAAAATTTGGGAGCAAAGTATGTTACAATTCTTTGAGTGTGAGCTTTGGTAAATAACTGTGTTCTCAAAGACTCTGTTCTCAGATTGTAATCTACGGTATTGTCGGGCAACATAGATTTAATTTTTGGTAGATAAACGAGGCAGCTGTGTACGAAAAGTGCTCTTAGGGGAAGAATATTTGCTTCCTTATACAGGGACTTTGTACAATATGTGCGTTTTTTTTTATATATTATTTTGAGAGCATAGTTTTGTGTAACGAATACATTTTTCAGAGCGTTTTTAAAGCAACCCCCCCAGACTATCAAACAATATCTCAGTATAGATTCGACCAATGACATATAAACTATTCTAATCATTTTCGCACTTAAAATCTCCCTCAATTGATAGAATCGATAGAGCAAGTTTCTAATTTTTTTATTGATGTAATGTGCATGTTCGTTCCACCTCAGATGATTGTCCACCATAACACCCAAATACTTAATATTTTCTACACTTTTTATCATCTCACATAGACAATTTTTATGATCGAAACAGTATTCGCTATGAATTTTTAATTGCAAATTAAGTGGCGGCCTATCAACATCAGAGATAGAAAAAGCAATGTATTTCGTCTTTTTTACATTTAAACTAAGGAGACTATAATCTAGCCAATTATAAAATTTTCTGAGTTCTTCTTCAGCCCTCCTGAAAACAACTTCCCAACTCGACCCATTGAAGACAACAACAGTGTCATCCGCATAAGAAATTACGACGGCATTATCCAATATTGCTCCGATTTCATTAATATATATGAGGAACAAGAGGGGACCTAAAACCGTTCCCTGTGGTACACCAATTGTTATTTTTTCTGATTTGCTGTAATATTCCTCGATTTTAACTTTCTGTGTTCGGTTTGTTAAATAATTTTTGAGAAGTGAATTTGTAGTGCCTCTCACACCTATTTTCTCCATTCTGTACAACAACTGTTTGTGAGGAATTGTATCAAACGCCTTGGCCAAGTCAATAAAAACTGCCAAGGTCTTCCTACCGGAGTTAAGATTACCATTTATTTCATTAATTAGGTTGAAAACTGCATCTTCTGTACTGAGGTTAGATCTGAATCCATACTGACGTTTATTGAGTAGTTTATTCGTTTCTAAAAATTGGATGATTCGTTTTTTCAAACACTTTTCGAAGAGTTTCGTGAAATTATTGATAAGAGAAATAGGTCGATAATTTTCCAATTTCTGTTTGTCACCGGACTTATATATGGGTATCACAATCGAAGTTTTCCAGTCCGAGGGTATTTCGCTTTTCTCAAAGCATAGGTTGATTAAGTAGGCCAAAGGCTCAATTAGATGGATATGCACACTCTTGATAATTTTATTGTCAATGCCGTCTTCCCCAGGTGCTGAATCGTTTTTCAAATTTGAAATTTCCTGAATTAGTTCTTGTGGGGTTACTGGTTTAAGAAAAAGTGAATTGTGTGTGCCAAACTTATTTTTGTATTTTTTATCAGTTGGCGAAACATTAGACTGCATTCGGTTTCCTATGTCTGTGAAATAATTATTGAATGTATTGGCAACGTTCACCGGCTGCGTAATTACTTCATTGTCTTCGTTTTTGATACTATTAATTTTCTGTTTTGTTTTGCTAATATTCACTGCTTCATTGATTAAATTCCAAATTTTTTTTTGATCATATTTAGCATCGTTGATTTTAGTTTTATAGTAATTATTTTTTATCTGTTTCATAATTTTCTTGAGATTATTTCTGTATTTTATGTATTCAGTTTTCTTCTGATCTGTGTAAAATTTGTTCAATTCCGATTTCATTTTGTCCCTTTTCCGTATAGAATTTATGATACCGAGTGTTATCCAGGGTTTCAGTTTCCTGTTTTTACTCTTTTCAACGAAGGTTTTCTTACATTTGTTTATATGATTTAGTAATGTATTTTTAAAGCAAAGATAACTCTCTTCCACCATTTTAATGTCATAAACACAGTGCCAACTTTCGTTTGCCAGATTACTATTTAGCATTTTATGGTCGATTTTAGATACACTTATTTTACTACTTTTTGAATGTTTTATGATTTTATTGAATTCAATCTCCAATGCTATTGGGAAATGATCAGTTAAGGCGTATTCGAAAATATATGGTTTTAATAATAATTGAGTTTTTTTTTCATTTTTACATTTCACAAAAATATGGTCGATCAACGTGGAAGATGACTCCGTGACTCTTGTTGGTTGATTCAGATAGTTTTCGTACCCAAAGGAAGTTAGTAAATTCAGGTACACATTAGTAACACCATCCTTTTCATCGAGAATATTGATATTTAAATCTCCTATAAGTAAATCAATTGGTTCCTGTTTCAAGTTTGCAAAATATTCTTCCAGCTCCGTTATAAATAAGTTCAAATTTGTGGATGGTGGTCTGTAAATTGCGGTTATTCCCATATTATGTTGATTGAATGATATTTCCAACCTTGAAATATTAGTTTCAGTAAACTCGAAATTTTGTGCTTTGGCATTCAAATCATCCCGAATGTAAACCACCAAGCCGTCATTTTTATTGTAAACAGAATTGTTATAAAATAGATTATATCCTCGTATATTGAATTGGTCTAGCTCGTTTATATTGAAAGTTTCCGATAGAATAATCACATGAATCTTTTCTGTATTAATTTTTTCAAGATATATCAACAGTTCTTCGAAATTCTTATAGATACTTCTAATATTAAAGTGGATTACTCCAAATCGTGAGGGTCCACCCGCAAAACACTCCCAGACCCCAAGTCCACCAACCTCAGCCGCCCCCGGCACCCCATCCCGCTCCAAAGTCTCCAAAATATTCATGAGATGAAAGACTACCACAAAGCATCTCAAGATCACATAACATATGACTATATTAATTCAAAAAAGTTAATAGGAAGTGCTCAAAATCTTGTAATTGTATTAAACTAACTTATTCTAACCCATACACTTATTTATATTGTAATATTTTCCTTTATTAAATGAAAATCCACATTTGTTACATTTTACAACCCATTGCAAATAAATTTTAAATTTCCTTAGTATTCCTAATTATCAACATGAGAAGTTTGTTCAGTTGTATATTTGTTAATTTCATTGAGGTTAGTAATTTTTTCCACCTTATCTCCCATTCTTACGAATACATTTCCATAGCGGCTAAAAACTAGCCCCCTATCTCCCAAATTTTTCCTGAGTGTTTGATACAGATGTAATCTTTTCTTAATTAGATCTTCTACTATCCCTAATTTTGTTCCTTTCAATTTTCCGCAGTTTTTCAATATTGACAGTTTCATATGGTATCGTTCGAAACGTATTATAACAGGACGTGGTTTCTCGGTTTTTGCTCCAACTCTGTAACATTGAATTATGTCTTGCTTCGTTACATTCGTCTCCAGTTTATCTTTGAATATTTGTAAAATATTCTCTTTCAAATTTCCGTGTTGTTCCTCCGGCAAGTTGTAAACACAAATGTTATTAATTTTTTCAGCTTGTTGCAGGTTATCCGTTTTCATATGTATGGCTCTTATCTCTTCTGTGTTATTCTTGACTGTTTCTTGTAGAATATCTAATTTTTCATCGACCTTGAACATAAATTTGTTCACGAATTGTTCGTCGCACAGCATTTCGATAAGCGATTCCTTAATGGCATTTTTTATATCGACAGTTATTTTTGGGCCCATTTTTTGGTAATATCGAGAATATTTATTCTTTTTTCGACGGTGATCTTACTGGATTCACAAATTATTTATTATCACTTCAACTCTGGTTAATATATGATCTAATGAGAGCGATGCAATTACGATCTGAACATCATGCGCCGCAGATGACGCTTTTATTTAGTTTCACCTGTCCCGGTGTCTGTCTGTAATCAAATCTTGCAAGTTGAATATGACACACTTCTAATCGTCCGATTGATTTGAAATTTGGCAGGTGTACATAATTCTGGTGACAATGCATCATGAAATATTTTTATAGAAAAAAACAAAATGGCGGCTCCAAAATGGCGGATGAGTTTTGTAATTATCATCCGATTCCATTCAAAATTAGTATCTGGGGGTTTTTGGGTTCGACAATGATGATTCTTCCGTCAAACTTGAAAAATTCAAGATGGCGGCTACAATATGGCGGACGAGTTTTGTAATTATGATCCGATTCTATTCAAAATTGGTATCTGGGGGTTTTCTGGGTCGGAAATTACGATTTTTCAAAATTGAGGAATTCAAGATGGCGGCTTCAAAATGGCGGAGTGTTGTTATTATAAAAGCTTGTCTTAAAAAATGATTTTTTTATTATAGCTTGTTTTCAAGCAGGAGATAAATTAGGCATAATGAAAGTTCTGTCAAATGTCATCTGTCGTCTGTCAAATGTCATCTGTCGTCTGTCAAATGTCATTTGTCGTCTGTCAAAGGTCATCTTTCAACTGTCATCTGTCACACAAAACAGAAATACAGAAATAATATGTCAATTACTAATTATGGGCAATTTTGAATTCAGTTATTTCCGCAAATATATTTATAACCCAAACATAAATCAAAAACATTTCAGAAATATAGAGAAAAGATGAAAATGAACAACTCACGATTGATACTGATCGTCACAATCCGATTTACTCGACATTCTGGTAAAAATTCACTGTTTCACCAACTTGAGATCTTTACCCGCTTTTTGATCTGATAAAAGCCTTCCATGTTATTATAAATTCTATGCAAATTACACAATAATTGTAAACATCGCCATCTAGTTAGTCATTGTTTGAACAATAATGAGAGCCATTCACTGTAGCGATACCTAGTGGCCTTATTCAAAAGGAGGAAAAGCGTTTCCTACATAAGCAAACCTTAGCGACACCTAGTGGCCTTATTCAAAAGGAGGAAAAGCATTTCCTACATAAGCGAATTTTTCATCGAATTTTTCAGAGTTTTAATGTATTTTATAATAACCAGGCCGTAGACGAATCCATAAATGAAGTTTCATAACAAACAGTCCATCCGATCTCTAGTTATAAATGGTGTAACCAACAACTGTGTTTTATATATATAGATTAGTAGGTCAGTAGGAAAGTGAAAGCAAGGGCTTTCCCAGGCTAATTTTTTCTGTGATTAGGCAATGCTGTCATTTTTATATCAGCAGCACGTCATGACGAGTACAACCAATCAAAAATCTCTCTAGCCACCGACGTCACACGATTTCCCGCTTCTTCTGATCGTTTGAATTCGGTTTATTTTTTTGAATTTCCAATCTTTTTTTGAGAGTATAAATTGATGAAGAAAAAATTTAAAGAAAAATCACGAATTACGTGAGAATCCAATCTGTCAAAATATATTTTTCTGAAAATGACTGGAAATGCCCATTCTACACGGTTACTGAAAAAATATTGTACGCAACACGCCCGAAAATAGTTTTTTTCGGCAACCGTCGGCATTTAGACATTCCGTACTCACGTACGGCACCAAGCGCGAGTAGCGCTGTGCCATTGGCCTGACGAACTCGAACTGAGAAACCATTCACACTTCGAATGCGAAACGGCGTATAATAATAGGCATGGTAAAAGACCTAAGCGTAATTCAATTGAAGTTCGGTATTTATCATTTTATTCATCTAATTGAGAGTGGAATTATTCCAAGTGATGAATTTCGTACGTTTTCTAAACATGAAAATTCGATTAATTCAATCACTTTCCAACTTTCCATAAAAATCCAAGATACAATCTTAAGTAGTATGGTGGGTTGGATTACAGTTCAGACTAAAAACATCTCTACCTACCTACTTGAAAAATTAAATGGAGATGAGAATAGGTTATCAAAATATGTAAAGTAATAAAATTTAATCAACTGATACATCACGCGCGAGCAGAGCGAGGGCATTAATACCTACCTATAGTTTTATTTTTATTCTCTCTTTATTGAACCTCTATATGTATTATTTGTGTAGGAAATCGTTGATACCGAAAGAAGTTAAGCGATTTGAGAATAAGTTATTTTCAAGGTCGTTATTTTTCATAGATTCTCGGCTCGTATAGGGCTTGTTGAAAGAAACACAACTATTGCTGTTCTTTGTCTATATTTCGGTCCTATTTGAAAATATTTATAGCCAGTTGGTAACTGCATTGCATTATCCATTCCACTCATCATATAAGACAATAAAAATCAAGCCTGTCGTGCGCCGTCTCTAGTTTGTCTATGCTGGTGACTCTTCTTTGGGGTTCTGGGGAGGTCGAGAGAAACACAAGAGGCCAATTTTTGCGTGTTACCGTGTTACAAGTCCGGTTATACTATCGGTAACAGTGCGGTTACCCCCACTTATCATCAATTTCAAGTTCTTAACACGGTTATGCATCCTCGCTAAAATACATTTCTCTCTTGTTGGTTTTCGCTCCAATATTAATTTTCTAGTTTTGAATTATTTTTACATTTTCAGAATACTTATTATTCACTTGATCTGCAAAAAAATGGATCAGACAGATCTTTTTTTTCCTCTGAATGGAATGTTCAATTATTTTGTATTCCCAAGCGACTCGGAAATTTCACATTGGATAAGCGGTGAAGATGAATTAAACAAATTTCTCTTCTCTAAATGGCAAAAACCCCTTCATCGGTCGAAATAAAGTGAAGCAAGAATAAAATTTGGAAAATTAGGAAATATAGAGGATATAAAAACAATACATTTATTATTTTGTTTAATTAAAGACTTTCTTTCACATCATGCTAATTTGGTGTTGGAGATAAATAAAAAATATAATAAGTCAAAAAAATTGCATACCCTTTGATATACAAAATGAAAAACCAAGCAACTGAAGCAACATGCGAAATATATTCGTTTTTGGCGCGAATTCAGATTATAACCGCTCCAGTTACCCTGCTTCGGAACAAGGTTACAGATTTCTTAACAACGGGAACAATGATGACGTAATACGGCTACGTCATAACACCTTCCCCTCTATTACCGCTTTCGCAAAAATACAAACGGTATCAGAAAATCGTAACCGGCTGTGACCGTTTGTAAAACGGTAACACGCAAAAATTGGACTTTAGACAAAGGTCTGAGGATAAACACGTGTTTGCATATAAACAAGTGGCTCAGAGATGGCTCAGAGATGCCGTTTCGCATTTGGAGTGTGATTGGTTTCCCAGTTCGAGTTCGTCGGGCCAATGGCATAGCGCTATTCGCGTTTGGTGCCGTACGTGAGTACGGAATGTCTAAATGCCAACCGTCCGGGATGTACCCACTTCCCGGACGCTTTTTCTTTGAGAAAGTATCATTTTCCGGCCTAGTCCGGAAATTAGGTACTTTCCGGTAGGCCGGAAGAATTCATGTCGTTGTTGTCATTGTCATGATCATCACAATAGCAACGAAATAACGGATGACAATTCTGTTCTGTTTATGTCAAAAAAGAATCCAAATGTATTATAAAAAATATGTCGTCTCATTGATTCGTAATTCTACACGGTTGCCGAAGAAATATTGTACGCAACACACCCAAAAATAGTTTTTTTGGACTCACAGACTTCCAGGACTCGCCTCCGGCTCGTCCTAGAATTTTGTCTATTCGTCCAAAAAAACACTATTTTCCGGACTTGTTAAGTAAATTACTATTTCGGACAGCTCATAGTTTTCATTGTTTAATTTCAGGGGCGACATATCTTACATATTATGCTCCGCCCCTGGTTAGATGGTTCTGTTTTACGTTCAGTTTTGAGTTAGTTTTCGAAGATAACGGAGTTTATTCGATTTTCGTTTAGTTCTTTGAGTTAATTTCGATCAATTTTGAAATATTTTTGGGTTCGAAAAATAGGGAAAATTCTCCGAAGTTTAGTTTAATTGTGAGACAATTGCTATTGTGCATCAAAGGTTGTTGGTGCTCATAAATATGTTTTTCCCTTATTTCCTTTTCATCCCTCTCCTTTAAATCAGTGGAATATTTCCGCCCAGCCGTTGACGGCAGAAAAGGAGAGTCAAAATATTTTCAGTTGATATTTAGATACAGTTCATTAAAATAATCACCATTTTGTTCCAGTTCTAGCCGATTGTCCGGTATTTCGAAATTTTCCATAAAATTTCGTGATTTCGTTGATTAATTCTCATTCGTATTGTAGAATTCGAGCCGTCAAGTCACTTATTTACGCAGGTGCAGCAGGTTTTTTATTGTGTGAAAGAAATTGCGTTGTATTTACTTCGTATATTGGCATTTTCAGATTGAAAACATTTGTTCGTCCTCTGAATAACGTTCGCAGATTAATTATTTATATTCTAAATTGGGATTTTCGAGTAAGATTCATTTCATTGTTATTGAGATTTTGGAGATCATAGTTTGTTGAGATGGCAACAGGAGAGGAAAAAATTGAGAATAAATTAGAAGTTTTAGTTGGTAGGAAAGAGATGTATTTTCAGAAAATACAGAAAATTCACGATTGGTCTAACCCCTCAATTACACTCAGCCCACTTCCACGGCAGGGAGCAGGGAAGTGAGCAGGGAAATGAGCAGGGTGAGAATGTAATTACCTCACTTCTGCTGTCACTCGCGCTGTTAGTCGCGCTGTTTGTTGCGCTGTCGCGGTTTTTTGTGCGGCAGTCAAAGGACCGGTAGCGCAAGTGGCAGGGAGTGATCACATTCTGCCAGTTACTGTCGTGCAAACGTTGCTTACGTTGTTAATTGTTGCGAAAAATGTCGACGGAGTGGAGCAACGAAAAAATAATATCATTTCTAGAACTCATTGAGATCGAAAGAGTGATATGGGATTCTTCTGATGCAAACCATGAACTTAAGCACAAAGTGCACGATGTATTGATATCATCCACCATGTTCTACGACGACGAACTTTCTTTTGGAGTTTATTTTTATATTTATATACCTAAATGAAAGTGTCATAAAAGACAAAGCGCTGAGGCTGCAATTTCGTCGTCCGCTATTGCCAAAACTTGATCGCGAGAGGAATGGCATACCTAAGAATTTAAATGATTCAAATGTTTTGAGACATTTTCAAGCCAAGGTAGCTTCCCTTCGAACGACTAAAGCGGAATTTATCGATGTTATGAATGAAATCGTACAACTAGAAATTCTTTTGAATCCTGGATCGGAAACAAATTTCGCTGCTCTCGAATCTTTTGATGACTTATTTTGTGAAATATTACATTGTGCTAAATTAATTGGTTCTTCAAATGTTGAATCAACATCAAATCGTCCTAGGTTACCGGAAATAAATCTACCTACTTTTTCAGGAAATATTCGTGAATGGCCTCTTTTCTTCGAATGTTTCAAAAGTTTTATTCATGGTAATGAAAGTTTGAATGATACAGATCGTGTAAATTATTTGAATAGTATAGTATGGTAGGTCAAAAACCACAAAATCCTGTGTAGTGTTTATTTATTTAAATTGTGACCGGTTTCGTGGTCGTAACGAGACCACATCCTCAGACAAGAAACAGGATTGGTCGATAGACGCCATTCGTTGTTTTGATGTTGCTCTTAGCCGAAATTAATTTTAGTTGACAATTCTCGTTATTATTGAACAATCCTGTTTCTTGTCTGAGGATGTGGTCTCGTTACGACCACGAAACCGGTCACAATTTAAATAAATAAACACTACACAGGATTTTGTGGTTTTTGACCTACCATACTATACTATTTACATTCACCACAAATAATGGATACTCTTCATATGTTAAATTATTTGATAAGGCAATTATCAGGTGAAGCAGTGGCGGTGTGTGCAGGGTTACCACCAATCAGAGCCAATTATTTCATTATATGGAAGAATTTAGTGTATAAATATCGAAATCCAAGGGCTCTAGCCGATTCTTATTTGTATTCGATATTTGCGTTGAACCCTAATCAGAAACCTTCTGCGATTAGTTTAAATAATTTGGTGGAAAAATTTGATTCGGCATCCCAGGCTTTGAAACGCTTAGGTATAAATGATTTACTGGATTATACATATGCGTATATACTGTTTAGTAAATTGGATTCAGAGGCGAAGATGCTTTTTGAAAAACACAAATTTATAATACGTCTATGGTCAGTGGCTCTTGCAGTGGATTCAAATTAAGGAAATCAGAAGCATTCTTTGTTATGTGTTATTTGTGGATCTGCACAACAACTCTCTATTTCGAAGTGCGATAAATTTTTGGTCTTCTTTTTCAGGTGTCATGACCGACTCGATCGTTGACTATAATAATAATATAATAAGCTTTATTGGTCTAGTAGACATTACAAGGAATGTATAAGACACGTCACAAATCAAAAAAAAATTCCAAGAAAATTCAAAATGAGAATATCAGACAAATTCCTTATCTACTAGGTACTCGTCTATACTATAATACGTTTTATTCAAAAGTATCATTTTCACAGTTTTTTTAAATTCATTTATACTCATAGACTTTATTGAATTGGGCAAATGGTTGAACAACTTTATTCCCTTGTATGACGGGCTGCTCTCAAATCTTGCAGTTCTGTGCAACGGTAGACACAAAGTTTTTATATTTCTCGTTCCATAAGAGTGGAAACTTGACAATTCACAAAAGCTTCCAATATTGTGTCTTATGAAAAGGAGACTTCTGAATATATAAATACAAGGTACGGTCAATATTCTATGTTGCAAGAAAAGTGGTCTACAGGAAGTAAGTGGGCTGATGTTGAAGATCATGCGTAAAATTCTTTTCTGTGCAATGAAAATCCTGTTTACATCTGTGGAAGTACCCCATAATAAGATGTTATAGTTTAAATGGCTGTAGACCAAACTGTAGTAGACATCCAATACAGATTTAAAGGGTAATGATTTTTTAATTTTATTGATTGCATAAAATGACCTGTTCAGCTTTTTTACTAAAACATTTATATGTTCGTCCCACTTCAAAACACTATCGAGATATACCCCCAAAAATTTGGCCGTTTCCTTTGATACAATCTCTGTATTCCCAGACCGCAGAATCATTGGGCTATTCAAAGAATTTCTCATCCCGAAGAAAATCAAATTCGTTTTTTCAATGTTGACAATGAGAGCATTAGACCGACACCACCCAACAAAAGCCCCGAATAGACGACCACAACACGTTATGAGATCATCAACCCCGTTCGAGGCGACAGCTATTGACGTGTCGTCTGCGAACAAAATTAACTTGCACCCATTCATATGCTCCGGCAAATCATTGATAAATAGAATGAAGAATAGCGGACCCAGAACCGACCCCTGAGGAACACCCTCATTCATTTTAAATCTACTAGAGCAAGTATTACCCACTCTAACGTCTATACTTCTACCTGTGAGAAAACTGTACAACCATTCAGAAAAAATCCCTCTAAACCCAAGGTTGTATAATTTATCCATTATAAACGAAATGGACAAACAATCAAACGCGCGTGACAAGTCGAAGAACATTCCCGCAACATATAAACCGTTGTCCAACCACTTATATACACCTTCCACGAAAGAAAGAGCTGCAGTTTCGGTGGAGCATCCAGATCTGAATCCGTGTTGGCAATCATCAATGATATTAAATTTATTTAAAAAGTTCATCATTCGGTTCAGAACTAATTTCTCGGTTACTTTCGAAACTGTACTAAGTAGGCAAATTGGTCTGTAATTGACAATATTGTTCACATCATCTTTCTTATATACCGGAATTACAGTACCATTCTTAAGTACAGAGGGAAACACACCCGACGTTATTGAGAATTCAATTAGGTAGGCAAGATGGTCGGATACAAATGTCGAACATGCTTTTAAAATCCTAGATGAAATTGAATCCGTTCCAGTACTTTTTTTGTTTTTTAAAGAATTAATAATATTTAATATTTCACTATGAGTAACTGGATAAAAATAAAAGTTATTATATATCATTCTAGAAGAAGTACATGATCGACTAATGTGATTTCCGTAAAATTGCCGCAGACTGACATTTGCAATTGATGAGAAATACTCAGCAAAAGCACCCGCAACCAAATTAGGATCATCAATGAGGTTTCCATTTAAGTTGAGTTTGATTGAATTGTGTCCAAGATTTTTATCTTTCCCAACCTCACGTTTCACAATATTCCAAACAGTTTTGTTTTTATTAACAGAATTATCTATCAACGTAGCATGAAATTTAAATTTGGTGGTTTTCAACAACATGTTATACTCTCTTTTATACGACTTATATGCTCTCAAAGACTGTTCAGATTTCAACTCGTGATGAAGCCAATACAATAATTTTAGTTGAGAACTAGCCTGTCTTACTTCCTTAGTTACCCAACTTTTATTTTGAAGAATTTTGCACCTCACAGGAAAATATTCATCTATTTGGATCGACATGATATCAATGAATGATTGAAAACACCGATCAACATCAGAGCTCACATAAATAGAATCAAAGCAAACATTGGGGAAATTTGCAACAAAGTTTGCAAAATTGTGATCAAAAAAGGTTCTAGTACTCTTTCTGATTATTTTCTGCAAGTTATTACTTTTAACATTAATATTGGCGGAATAATGAAGTAACAGAACTCTATGGTCGCTGAGATTTGCTTCAGTTATTCTAGACTTGCAATGGTTTTGGTCAGCAGTACTCAAAATGTAATCAACTTTAGACGATGTTGTACGGCCAGATGAATAAGTGAATACTCTTGTTGCATCATGTGACGTTACATGTAAATCGAAGCAAATCAAGAGATCTAAAAGTGACCTTCTGATATTACATTCAGTTTTCAAAAAATCTATATTTAAGTCACCACAAACAAATAAATCATCAACCGTCTGACAGCATGAATATAAAACAGCGGTAAGCTTATCAAAAAAAATGTTAATATCGCCTGTAGGAGGCCTGTAGATACTGAGAACACCCAATTTTAGATCATGAAATAGTACTTTGACACCACTCACTTCAAAATGTAACTCTTCAGAAAATCCAGAAACTGATAACTTTTTAACTTGGATATTAGACTTCGCATACAGAATTGTTCCTCCATGCCTTCTAGTAGATCTACAAAAGGAATCAACTTGTTGATACCCAGGAAGTTTCATCAAGTCAACAGTTTCACCGGAACACCAGTGCTCGACCATACTAATGACATCTGGACTCTCTTGAGTCAAGAAAACCTCGAGGTTGTCTAACTTATTGGCAATGCTTTGTATATTAACTTGCATTATTTTAAATTTTTCAATGGAAGGAGCTTCAGTAATAACGCCATTTTTAACAGATTTTACGTCAATTGTTGATTTGGCGTCCGTCGTTGAAAAAAGTGATGGACACTGACGTTGTTTGGCCAGCAGGATGCATCCATCGCCTTATCAAACTCACTCTTTGGTATTAACACCTTGAATGAGGCATAACAGTCCGGATATTTGGACTTAAGAGCTTCACATTTCACACTGCTGAAGGTTGATTGTAGAAAAGTCACTAAATTTTCAGTTGTAGTGTCGGGTTTTAGATTTGAGACATGCAGTGCTTTATATTTCTCAATACCTCCAACAGTGGAGTTTCCAGTGAAACTCCCAACCACTAATGCTGGTCGCGAAGATCTTCTCTTTCTTGAATGACTCGGCTTCTTCCATTCTGATTCAGACACATTCACATTGTTTTGAGGAAATTTAGAAGTAACCTTCTCGCCAGTTAACGTACCTTGTTGTTGAGGAACGTTCACTGTTTCATTTGAATTAGTTATTTCCACATTTTCAGGTGACTTCGAACTTACGACAGTTGCATAATCGCTGGTTACCACATTTCTAGAACCACTGGTATTCGCAGCTCCGTGTAGTTTTGAATTCAATGTTGGGGGCGGGTTCTTCGTTGCCAGCTGTTCTTTGTCGGAATTATTTTCCGCAGCTATCATCATCTCTCGATTGTTTACCTTTTCTTTTAATTCTGTTATCTTCATATCCTTCATGTGTATTTCAGCCTCCAAATTTGAAATTTTATAATTCAATAATTCAGAATTATTAACGAGAATAGAATTTTTCGCTTCCAATTCTTCAATAATTTTTAGAAGTAAATCTTGATAGGTTGATTCACTTGATATTATTATACTTTCAGAACCCGATTCGCTATTAGAACGTTTTGAACCGACGTTATCTGGTTTCAAAAGTGGTATAGCAAAATCTTCACCACAACATTTTTTCACTCTTGTTCCACATTTTGGATGAAAAACATTGGGGCAAATATTGCACTTAAAACCAACTTTCACCACTGATTGTTTACAGCAGCCACATTTAAAAATTTCCGACGGAGGAGCGTCGCTCACACCAACCTTCTTAGTCAAAGACATCTTAACGAATGAATATGTTGGCTAGTAGATTTACTATCATAATTTTGTCCATTGCAGCTCGGAACAGTTGTACCGTTGATTTACCAAACCATGTTCTGAGGTTTTTCAGCCAAGATGTTGTTCTTCTGCCCACACTTCTTTTTCCCATAATTTTCCCCTGGATTATGAAGTGTAGTAGAGCGTATTTTTCAGGGTGTCTCATAATATGTCCAAAGTGTTCGAGTTTTCGGCATTTTATGGTGTTAACTAATTCAGTCAGTTTATTGAGTCTTCGAAGTACTTCTACGTTCGTTATTCTATCCACCCAGCTAATTTTCAAAATTCTCCTATACGTAAACATTTCAAAAGCTTCTATCCTTTTAAATAAGGTGTTCGTTAACGTCCAAGCTTCAGCTCGATATAGGAGCACAGGGAAAATGTAACATTTAAGCATCGTATTTCTCAGTTCGATGTTCAAGTCATGTGTACATAAGGCCTGCTTCATTCTCACAAACGTCGTTCTTGCTTTGGCTATTCGGCTCTTAATTTCATCATTTGGGTCCCATCTGTCGTTGATGACGCCTAGATAAGTTAGCTTACTTACACTTCCGAGGGGAGTGCCGTTTACACAAACTCCATTATCCTGAATGTTACCGCTCTTTTTTATAATCACATACTTGGTTTTGCTGGTGTTTAGTGCTGGGCCGTATTTTTGGCAGCAGTGTGTCATTCTATTCATTAGAGTCTGAAGTTGTGTCTCCGAGCTTGCAAGAATCAGGGTATCATCTGCATAGCGGATGTTATTCACAAGTATCCCCTCATTGAAATCACCCAAGGCTTCGTTGCAAATCTGCTCTGCATACAAATTAAAGATCAACGGAGATAGGATGCAGCCTTGTCTAACTCCTCGTTTGATTACCACTTCCTCTGATGTTCGATCTCCTAGACGAATATTTGCTTTCTGCCGCCAATATAGGTTCGCTATTATTCTAATATCTTTGTCATCTGCTTCTGTTTTTCTTAACATCTGCAGCATTTTGGAGTGTTGGACTTTGTCGAAAGCTTTTTCGAAGTCTTTGCACACATATAAACGTCGTGGTTTACATTGAGTGTCTCCAATTTTAAAATCAAGTCTTTTATAAAGTCTTCCATGAATTATACGTAAAAATATCTTTAGAGTGTGGCTCATCAAGCTTATCATGCGGTAATCACTATACTTTCTTGAATTGTTCTTTTTCGGAATTGTTATAAAAGTTGATCTGAGCCAGTCTGATGGTATTTTTCCGCTATTGTATAGTTTTGTGAGTGTTTTGATGCTATGCTCACCCATCATTTTTAATGTTTCCGAGTAGGTGTCGTCTGAACCTTCCGCCTTATTGTTTTATATTATACTAAAACGGTAACTCTGTGGTCCGGCCCGGGGAATCTGTCGAAAAAGTGGGTCTAGAAGAATCTTGAAATCGCAGCGAAGCTGCGATACAGGAGAGAAATTTTTACACCGTCGAAAAGAGGAATAATCCATTAACACGATTCTCTAGGCGAATTAGAAGTATTTTTAAAAAATTCGCGAAAATCGCGAAAAAATCCAACAAAAAGGGCCATTTTGAACTCGATAAAACTTTCCGCACAGATATCCTGGCCGTGATATAAATATACGGATCGAAAGAGGAAAAGTCAATGCAAAATACCTTGGTATTCATTTTTTCCAAAATTTCCCCATTTCTTCAGGAAACTTGATCAAACTTTGACATTTCGCCTATAAAATCACCCGAGTTCTACCGATGAGGATAACTACTTAAAAGGTAGATCTGCTGGCCCATACTAGTTTTTAGCTAATGCAATAGCCTTCTCCACTTCTCCGTGAGTTATTGGAGGACCGCTTTCAACATTTGTTATCTGGAGTTGATCCCTGTCGTCGTCAAACATTTCGGTTATATATTCTTGCCATCTCTCTAAGTAGTTGTTTTTCTATATCTAAAATCCTATCTCCGTGTCTATCCTCAAGAGAATTGGGAGGTCGATTTTTTCTTACACCTTCCACCTCTTTTAGTTTTTTATGCAGGTTGAACATATCATATTTTTTTCATATTGTTCTAGTTCACTATACTCTTTTCTATGCCATTCTGCTTTAGCTTCTCTGATCATTTGTCTTATTATTATTATTTGAACTGGGGTCGTTTTGGCTCGTTAAGCCTTCCGAGAACTGCGACCGTGTAGATCTTTTGTTCCCTACCCTACTCATTCATGGAAACCCAAGGAGGTCGTCAATAGTGTTGATAAAATTGGCAACCTCCCTAGGAGCCTTGGCCGTGACCTCATGGGTATCCAGGACCGGTTTCCCCATATGAATGGTTCTTAGTTCAGCCAGCTCTGGACACTTGCATACCATGTGTTCAGCTGTTTCCGCTTCTGATCCACATAGCCTGCAAATCTCATCTGCTGACTTTCCCATGCGGTACAAATGGTGTTTGTACCGACAGTGTCCCGTCAGCAGTCCTACCATAACCCGAGGCTCAGCTCGTGACAGCTTTAAGAGTTTCCTGGTATAGGTAGGTGATATCGTCACGAATTTCTTGGCCTGAATAAGTCCAGGAGCGTTTGTCCAGTAGGTTATCCTGTTTTTCAGCTCCCATTGCTGGACCGCTGCCTTGTATTGGTCTTTTCCAAGCCCACAGAACGGCTCAGGTCCAACAGGTATTTGCCTTGATGCAATTTTTGCCAGTTTGTCGGCTTTTTCATTTCCTTCAACGCCATAGTGCCCTGGTGCCCACAATAGAGTCACTTTATTGCCTCTTGCCAGTTGCTTTATGGTGTTACGGCATTCCCAGGTCAACAGAGACCCCTGGCAGTTTGATTCCAGGGATCTCAGTGAGGCCTGACTGTCCGTGATGATGTAGACATGTGCTCCCTTGAGGTTCATCTTGAGACACTCTTGAGCGCATACATAAACAGCCATTATCTCGGTCTGTAAGATAGAGGGCTCGCTTCCCAGGGCTTTAGAGATCCTCAATTTAGGTCCATATACCCCAATGCCAGTACCCCTCTCTGTTTTAGATCCGTCGGTGAACCATATGGATGACTTTTTGTCCAGACGATTTACGAAACTTATTGCCCTAGGACGGTCGGTTATGACCGTTCCAAAGGGCGTTTCAAAATCGTAGATGGTTGGCATAATATCCGATGGATTTGCCAGGAGATTTGAATCAAATTGATTCAAGATCCCCATATGTCCAACCCAGTTACCTGGTAGGAGCTTTCCGTTAAGGGAGATTCTTATAGCTTCCAGCAGGCTACATTTCCTCACATGTGCAAATCAAGAATGACCTCAAGCGCTGCTGTAGGAGCTGTACGCATAGCTCCTGTTACCCCAATACAGGCTAGCCTTTGCAGTTTCTGCAGACGACTGCGTGTGGTAACCTCTTCGGTTTTTGTCCACCATGCTAGAGACGCATAGGTGACAATAGGGCGTACTACCGCTGTGTATAACCACAGTACCATTTTTGGTTTCATGCCCCATGTCTTTCCAAAGAGTCTTTTGCAGGCCCACATGGCCGCCGTGGCTCTGGAAAGAGTCTTATCTATGTGCTTCCTCCAGTTGAGTTTGCTGTCCAGGATAACACCTAGATATTTACACTCACTAGAGAAGTTCAGAATCTGGCCATTTAGGACCGGAGCCCTGAGGTTGAGATTTCTTCTTCTAGTGAACGGAATCAGTGTGGTTTTCGAGGGATTGACAGTTAGCCCTTCTTCCTCACTCCACTATTCGATGATACTGAGAGCAAACTGCATTCGGCTGCTTAATGAGCCTTCATGCTTGCCTCTCACTGTCACCACTATGTCGTCGGCGTACGCCTGGACGTTAAAACCACCCGCTGTGAGCTTCTCCAGGAGACCGTCCATGACCAGGCTCCACAGCAAGGGTGACAACACCCCTCCTTGAGGACATCCCCTGCATGTTAGCACGGTCACTTCAGTATCCCCCAGATAGGCTGTGACAGTTCGTCCTTTCAACATAGCTGATATCCACTTAACAGTGGAAGGTTCTACCCCTTTCCGTTTAACTGCATTGCATATGGAAACATGTAGGGTGTTATCAAAGGCCCCTCCAATATCTCCAAACATTGCAAGTAAAATCTCCTTTGCATTGAGGGTGCCTTCCACCTCTCTCAGGAGCTGATGAAGGGCGTCTACGGTAGATCTGCCCGCCCTGTAGGCAAACTGCATCTTGTGGAGCTTAATATTTCCCCTTATGCTGTTGTCTATTATTTTCTCCATAGTCTTCAGGAGAAAGGAGGTGAGGCAAATAGGGCGATAGGATTTGGGCTCTGGGGAGCCTTTACGACCCATTTTAGGTATGAAAACTACCCTTGCCTCCCTCCATATTTTTGGAATATAACCCCTTGCAAAGCTGGCCTTGAAGAGCTCAGCCATCGGGGGTATAATGAAATCAACACCTTTCTGTAGCATGGCCGGAAAGTTACCGTCCATGCCTGCTGATTTGAAGGGCTGAAAGCTTTTTATCGCCCATTCAATTCTTTGTGGTGTGAATAGTCTACCAGCTTTCTGAAGATCCCGCCTAGTGGGGTTATATGGTGCTTCCCCTTCGGGAACTTCATCTTCGATGGTTGTTTGCTTGGAGCCAGGAAAATGAGTCTCTAGCAGAGCTCTTAAGCCTTGTTCGGACTAGGCCAGTAGATTAGTCGAGTGGAGAGTAGAGAGTAGCTAATCTACTTACTACTGTCACACAACACAACTGTCAGGAAATCGTTCGCACTTTGGTCGAGTCGAGTTCACAAGTGAAGTGAAAAGTGAGTGATATTTCGAAGAACGAAGAGCATGCAACGTAATAAAGTAAACAAACTGGTTAACCTCATCGTAATGACTATTTTAGAAGAGGTGGATGAGGAAATATGTGAGATCCGTAAAAAAAAGCTTTGGGTACGGAAATGGTAATAGAAGATACGAACTAGGAACTACGAATTATCTTCTGAAGGAATTGGCATTAGAAGATCCCAAAGAATACCTCGATACTTTGAGAATGTCAGAAGTTGTGTAAATTTTCTGTTAATAAAACTTTACAGACGTGAAATATTCAAGTATATAATTATATAAGTAACCGGGTAAATGCATTTCGGATTCTATATCCTCTGATGAGGATTGCCTCATCATTTTATTTTTGTAGTCTTTCGACTTAATGTTCCATAAACATTCGTAATCCAAATATTTCTGAACTATATATATTTCGTATGAGAAGCACACATAAAAAAGGACATTGTATACAAATAATAAATAATAAAAGGATAAATGAACAACTTTGCAATATATCTAGACGCGAATATCCAATCCACTGCCTCTGGGGAAGCGGAGAAAACCTAATGGATACCACCAGGATGGGATCTTATCGGGCATTCGTTCGAAATGTGGTCCATTGTCTGTCTCGTTGCGCCACAATCGCACCCCGCTGAGTCCACTATGCCTCATTTGAACATTTCATCACGACATTTCTGAACTAATCTTACTAATCTATATGTTATATCTTCGCTCCAACGAAACATTTTTGAAAAACGACTGACTTTTCCTTTCACCTGTGACAGTACTGGCGTTCCAGTGGCAAGTGGCGCGTGGTGGGGGAAGCTACTCGCCCGAGAAAATAGAATGAAATGGATCGACTCGACTCGCCCACTGACTAATCCACTCGACTCGATTTTTGGCGTTCGCACACGGCAAGTTACTAAATCACTCGCTACTCGACTAATCTACTGGCCTAGTCCGAACAAGGCTTTAGGCTTTCTTCAGGATCATTCGTAAAGTCCCCACATGGCTTCTTGATTTGGCCAATTGGGTTAGAGTGATCCTTAGAAAGTACCTTTTGAAGTCTGGCTGCCGGGGCTGTTTGGTCTATTCCCTCACAGAAGCTTCTCCAGGACTGCCTTTTGGCTTTTCTGACCTCTTTGTTGTAGTTTGTCAAGGCCAGTCGATAGGCATCCCAGCTTGGCCTTGTTGAAGGCTTTCCTAGCCGCCTTCTTGAGGTTTTCTAGATGATTATTCCACCAGGGGACGTCTCTGGAGACCGTCTTCTTCCTTAGTGGACAACTGTTCTCGAATGCCCTCTTCAAACATGATGTGAAGTGAGCAGAGGCGTTTTCCAGATCCTCATTTGAGCTGATGTTGTATTTCAGTCCTTCCAGATCAGATCTTAAATGGGCTACATAGAGATCCCAGTCAGTCTTTCTGGGTATCCTGCACTCAACATCAGCTGAAGCAGTTGCTTCAACGTCGAATTCAATTGCCATATGGTCGGACATGGATGGTTCCTTTGAAACCCTCCAGTTCTTGACCATCCCCGCAATAAAAGGCGTCACCAGCGTAAGGTCAATTACTTCCCTTCTAATCGCATTCATAAAGGTTGGACTATCACCCACATTCGCTATCTCTATATTGTTAGAAAATAGAAAATCAAGCAAATCCTCACCTCTATGATTAGTGTCTGTGCTCCCCCATACTGTGTGGTGTGCATTCGCATCGCAGCCCAGAATCAGTTGTTTCTTCTCCTTGCGGCACCATTCGATGAGGCGTCGTACTTCCTCTGGTGGTGGGCTGATAGCGTCTCCTGGGAAGTAACCTGAGGCGATAACCAGCTGCCTCTTGCTGTTCCCAGCTCGCACCTCAACCAGCGCCGCAGCAAGATCCCCTGTGAGTGGAAGACAGGTTAGTCCCTTCCTGAGTAGTATAATAGCTCTTGGACCTACTGACCTGTCACAGTATATCATTTGATATAAGTTGTTTGGTAGGCCTTTAACTTGGCCTCCATTAATCCAAGGCTCTTGTATCAGCCCTATGTCAATATGCCTTCTAGATGTTCTCCAGCATAAGGCACTAGAGGCTGCCTTCGAGTGCTGGAGGTTAATCTGAAGACATGTCAGACACCTGCCCTTTATTGAGGTTGGCCGTCCGCCAGGCTTAGTGGGAAGGGCCGCAGGTTTTACCCCGCCAGGCCCTCCCCTCCCACGCCCCGCGGATTAGCCCCCCTCCCAGCGCTGGTGCTCGGCGTTGAGGCTCCGGCTGCTGTGCCGGTAGGCTTCGCCGACTTCTGAGATTCCTTTTCCATGGGCTTCGTCTACACGGAACCGGAGGTAGAGGCCTGTTGTGCCTCTTCCCTCTTCGCCGTTGTCTTGGCTCCCTTGAGGCGAAGGATTGATTGACCGAATTTATAGAAAATTCGCCAATTCTTCTCTCTAAGACTTTCGACCGAACCTCTGTCGGCCGAAATAACTACTTCTAGCATGGGTCCTGATGGTCCCCTTCGATGAACTCTCCAACTAGATGTTGAGAGTCCTCTATTTTGTCTCGCCACGAACGCTTAAATTTGTTCGTTGGTGAGATGCTGACTCTCTGGGAGTAAGCCAACCAGGATCTCCGGATGAGGCAGTTCTGCCTCCTCGACAACCCTCAAATCAGCCCCCTCCCAGGGTTTCAGTTTTGGCTGGATGCTCCTAAGCCAATCAACTGTGTCTTTGTCAGAGCAAGTCAGACCCAGCCAGCCTGGCCTTGTGTGCAGTTGCTGGAAATTGGGCTTTATTGGGCCCTCTATTTCCACCTCCATTATCTGCGTACAGATTGCTTCCTTGATGGCCTGTATCTGGTCCATTTCCAGGAGCACTTCTGGATATCTCCTATCCATTATGCCCACCTTTAGACCAGCGGCAGCCTGGCTGTAAGTGGGCATATCATTTGCAGGAGCTTTGGAAGCTCCTGAGGACTGTGAGGCCTTCGAAACCTCTTGCCTTGCGCGCTTAGGCTCTTTACCTTTAGGCATGCTGTCCTCCGACCTGTTCCTTTTGGACGCCTGACCTCGTGTCGGTTTCGACCCAATTGGTTTGGAGGCTTCTTTTCTGGTTTCTTCTGGCGCCATCCCCCCCTTTATGAGGAACTTCATCCTCTTCCTGGCGGCCCCAGAGAGTCTAGGTCTCTTGACCACCAACTTTTCGAGGCCCTCGATGACCTCTTCGTCGCTGCTCTTCAGCAACGTTTCTTCAGTCCTGGTGTCAGGACTTGCGCCCTGTTCCCCAGGCTGATTGAGGCTAGTTTCTTCCTCCAGTTCTGACATATTTGGGCTAATGTCAGGCCCTTTTCCTTTTGTTACTTGGTCCATAAATTGATCCCACGAGTAGCTAGGGAGAAGTAGTCGCCAGGAGCAGAGCCCCGCATGCCCCTGGAAGGCTTATTGAAACCGGAGGTCGCCTGGTATCCGGAGTTCGCATATTTGTGACTAGCTCTTTCCACTAGCCATGCAGACATCGTCATATGCTGTTCCACCTTGTCTTGGGGAAAGTGTTTATTGTGTCTTTCTTCCACTTGGTTCGGGCGATTAAGCCGGAACCCCCGCCATGCATCCTCCGCCCGCGAGACATGACCACGTCAGTGGAGAAGCGTGACGGTATAGCAGTCATGAGGGGGTCAGACCCTTGCATGCCTGGCATCGTTTACCCACGTGCAGTACCTTTGGCCACGACACTACAGCCAGGTGGTGGGGGTCGGTCTTGGTTTTCACCGCTCAGCTTGGACCCTATCAACTTGGAGACCCTGCCGGAGCAGTGTTCCGTTGACCCTGCTCCAAGAATCATTGCAGCTACTTAAGCCCTCACACCATCTTTTGTCTCACTTTTCTATGTAGACTTTTATATTCGGTCATATCTATATTCTTATACTTTCTTCTTTCCTCCATCAGCTCCAATACTTCCTCCGTCATCCAGGTTTTCTTTGTTTGTGATCCTCTTGACATCAAATGCCTTTTCTGAACGTCCAAAATGACATTTCTGCACTGGTTCCTCAATTCTTCCGGTTCTTCTTCCGCCACTTCTTTCATTCTATCATCCATCTCGCTTTGAATTGTCTGTCGGCACATGATGTTGCGCGATCTATTCTCATTCTATTTGTTTTTTTTTGTTATTTTTTTGAGTCGTAATTTGATTTTCCCGACTAATAAGTTGTGGTCGCTTGGCACGTCAGCACCAGGATACGTTTTTACTGATATCAACGAGTTTCTGAACCTTTGATTTATACAAAAGTAGTCGATCTGGTTTCTCGTTATTCTATCCCGGGTATGAGCAGGAGGAGTCCATGTGTATAGCCTTCTCTTCGGTAAATTGAAGAATGTATTAGTTATTATAAGATCTTTTTCATTGCAGAACCTTGCAAACCTATCACCTCTCTCATTCCTTAGACCCAGTCCACATCCACCAATGATCTGATCCTCTCTTCCCCTGCCTATCTTGGCGTTCATATCACCCATGACAATTGTCATCTCGTTATTCTTTGTTAACTTTAACAACTCTTCCACCTGATGGTAGAAATCCTCTACTTCTTCGTCATTGTGGTCACAAGATGGTGCATACACCTGGATAATGTTCAATTTTACTCTATTGGTATTCAGCTGTACCATCATAACTCTATCGGAAAGTAAAACAGTATTATTAACCGCATTAGCCGCTTCTTGGTTAAGAAACCAACACCCAGTACGCTTATGCCCAAACGCCTCATTTCTTTGATGGTATTATGTATTTTTCCAGCTTCATACATACTTCTCACGTTCCAAGTAGCTATCCTATGTAGGTTTCCTACTCTGAATCTAGCTGACCAGGATATTCTTCGCACCCCTGTCCCACTTAAGAGACGCCCGTACTCGGGGCCGTTGTATTCATCAGCCATCATCATATAGTACTAGGGATAAATAATCAGGTTGATATTTTTCTCTTATATACATACATTTCACAGACGCTAATTTCCAATTCAAATTTACAAATTTCGGTTTATATTGTTCATCGGTCGGAGACCCGAAATCCAACCCCTGCTGAGGGGCGTTCGAGTTGACGGTCGGAATGCTCCGAGCGCACTCCACGTTTACTTTAAAGTTTTATTTCTCGAAAATAAATTCGAATTTCTGTCACAATACAATTCTTCCGTTAGGTTAGGTAAGCAATCTTTGACTTCACCGTGTTCGATTTGACAAAAGTGCTCGGGATCTCCTCTTTCTACTGTGTTCAATATTCTACTCGCTCCGCCGATCGTCAACTCAAACGCACCTCTGATGTCGACAAAAATATCGATGACGTAAAGGAGAAGGGTAGAGTGGGGATCCTTCGACCGATGAAAGCGAATGAGTTTCTCCCCACCTATTAACTTTCTCACCCGCGCAGACATCTTAGTCTGCGTGGCATCATTAACATCGAATTTCGGAAAGATAAGTAACTTCGGTAGTGTAGTTGGTTATCACGTTGGACCGGAAATTCGACTCCCGCTCGAAGTGAAAATTTTTCCGGAATTCGAAAATTGTCTGTTTACCGATTAATAATTTTCTCTTAAATAATCAGGTGGTTTCCCGTTGCCTTCCTGATTCTCATGCCGTTGACCAATGCCTTGGTTCTTCCGCCTTAAAGGGTGATTTCTCCTCCTTAGGACTAGAGATAGCCCTTCCTCAATTGGATGAAGGTTGTTTGCTTATACCGGCGCACATTCGGTCCCCGCTGTATTTGTCAAAGTATAGTTGTCCACTCTCTACCGCGTGGAGGTATACAGTCGGGAGTATCATATCATCAAGTTCAAGACCAAGTGGCATTTCATTAAACTCTCCGATCATTGAGAGAGTCTTGGAACCATTCAATCGCTTTAAATCAATAACAGAAAAAGGGATATGTTTGAAATGTTTCGGTAAACATCAATTATCTTCGTGTAAGTGTAAGTGGGGTTGTAAGATTTGTAGGTTTGGACATAATACTTTGCTTCATTATGCAAAATCAGTCAATACTTCAGGGTCACAGAGGACGAGTCTCAAATGAAGCAAACTTTTGATGCTTCCGTAAGAGATAGTGGAGATGAAGAAAGTTCTCATGTTGTCACTTATTGTTCGACGACTAAGCATTTACATCCTTCAAATGTTTTGTTATCGACGGTTGTTGTGAAGGTTTTTGATCAGAGTAGAAGACCTAAATTTGTTAGGCTATTATTAGATCTGGAAGTCAGGCCAATCTTATGACGTCGGATTGTGCTAAAGTGCTGGGTTTGGATGTCTACCCTTCGAAATCTCTGATAAAAGGGGTTGTTTCGGGGAATAGAGGGGTAGAGGGTCAGACTAGGTGCAGAATATTTTCGAGACTTGATTCTGATATTTCATATGACGTTGATTTTTTGGTAGTTCAGAAAGTAAGTGACCAAATTCCGGAATGCGATGTGAATGTTGATTCAATCCATCATTTGTTGGATCTGCTTTTGGCAGATGATCAGTTTTACAAAGCTGATAAATTGGATGGAATTATTGGAGCAGCACTGGTACCTACACTTTTGGGTGCTGGAAAGGTCACCGGGTCGGTGCATGCACCTCTTGCAATTGAGACAAAATTGGGATTCGTAGTTATGGGTTCAGCTCCGAATACTGCCTGTAAGAATCGATTCGTTGAGGTAATTTTAGTTATAGAATCTTTGCTGAATGACTTGGTCATGAGATTTTGGGAACTCGAGGACATACCCAACAAACAGACATTCACGCCAGACGATGAAGCGTGTGAGTCGCTTTATCAATCGACTGTTGCCCGACTTTCGAATGGTCGTTATGAGCTGAGATTACCGTTTAAATTATCTTCTTCTCTGTTGGCTGATTCGTATGAAAATGCCCTTAAGCGTTTTTATTCGTTAGAGAAACGATTCGAACGTTTTCCTCAATTGCAGTGTCAATATACTGCAGTTATCAGGGAATATATTGACGAAGGTTTTTTTTCGCATGTACAATCACCTGAGCTTACACAACTTCAATATTTCATTCCTCATCATGGTTGGTAGAAATAGCTAAACCGGGAAATAAGTTCAACTCCACTTCGTTGTGTTTTTGACGCTAATGCAAAGACTGACACTCAATTATCGTTAAATGATTTGTTGTATGTACCGCCGAAGTTACAGACAGATGTTTTGAGTATATTTTTGAATTTTCGACTTTTTAAAATTGGCTTTACTGCTTACGAAGTATTTGAAAATGAAGTGGTGTTTTCATGGCACTTGTAGTGTTTTTTTTGTGAAAAATCGACATTTTGAGCTTCAAAACAACCATGACTGTGGCTTCCTTTCTCCAATCCACTGACATAGAAATCTTTAGTTAAAATGTCGATTTTTCACAAAAAAACACTACAAGTGCCATGAAAACACCACTTCATTTTCAAATACTTAGTTAAGAATATTTCGAGAACTAATGCATAAAATGAAAAAACAATTACTGTGCTGAAATCAGTATAGAAATACCTTTCAAATGAGGTATCACTCACCCCATCTTCCCTATTCAAAAATTGGGGGTGAGGGTTGTAGTAGCAAGGGTTGAAGCGCTATGCGTCCGTAACCTACATCTTAAGTTGTCCCCCTCGAAACAGAAATCGCCTGTCCGAGCATTTCTATCGAAAAAATTTATTTCGTCTATAATCTCGTCTGTTTCGTTTTCAAATGGCCACCCTGTATAAAGAAATAAAGCCAAATGCCACAGGGCACAGTGAAAGCCGTTTTATTGTCTTCTTGGTGCCCAATGCGAGGATAATGGCCAAACAAGCCATCTTTACTTTTTTCATTTGAAAACATTATACTAATAATAATTAGAAGCGTACTATTTGGTGTTTAAATTTCAACTGAGCTGAAGTCATTTCAATCAGACTGTCAGTTTGAATGATATGTGTAGGGGCTTCAAGATTGAAGGCAGGATTGACAATCTTATTGTTCAGTCGGACTGTCATTCATGATTGACCGTCTAGGGGCCGCTATAGAATTGTGTCTATTCTTCCAAAAACCCTATTATCCGGACTTATTACGTAATATTTTATTTCATTACTAGTCCAGAAAGTAAGCTTTTTCTGTGCACGCGCGATGAACTCGTGCAAGCACGGAAAAAGCCTTTCTGGACGTGTAATGAACGATATTTTTCATAACTATCTTTGAAAACAATATTACTGGAAAAATTTTCAGCAGGAAGCATTTCAAGATTGTAAAACAATAATTATTCAAAACGACATCTACTGTCACGCAATCGTTGCTCTGTGTCTCAGCATAGGATGCATCTATGTCTCAGCGCACCGTAAAACTTTTCTCTGTTGACCATAGAATAGAAGCTCATTTTGACTACAGTAGCTTTATACAGGACAGTGGCGACAATAGACGTTCACGTTTTGATTGGTCGGACTGTTTTCGACCACTAATGGCGGACTTTCATTGATTTGTTGTCATGTCATCATGTATATAGCTCAAAATCGAGTCAAATATCAAACAGCACGACACTCAAATGTGAACAAATATCCGCCATGTTTGTGCAAAAACGTGTTCTATGACCGTATTGTCGCCACTGTCACCACAATCATCCATTAATGACCTATTTGGTAAATTTCTAGTTTGAGTCCCCCTCGATTTTTCGATGTTTTAATTTTTTTCGTGAAAAACAAGTGATTTGGTATGATTTACTACTTGTTCCAATGCTGGCAAACGAGTAATTTTGCTGTTTTTTCAACGGGATTTGGAGTGAATAGGGGTGCTGGGTGGGTGAGATTTTCAGGAATTTGCTTAAAAAAATGACAATTCACGAAAAGGATTAGTCTTGAATAGTCTGAAATGATCAGAATGTCAAGGTCATTGAACTATTCTTTCAAGGACATGACCTAGAAAGGAATTCAAAATCAATTGAAAAATGTACAATTTCGTTAGCGCTGAATCAATAAAGATTTCAAATTATTAATATATCGAAATGAACATAGAAATTTACATTTTGTCAAATTTGTCTATTATGCAATATAAAAATTCATTACAATCGAGAATTCATATTCAATTCGTGATGAGGTCGACGAAAAAATCTTGTAATCAACTCGCATAGAGGACACGTTCGTGTGAGACAAGTCCAAGAAGTAGACCGACCGGTTGAGGAAATCATCCGAGAAGAAGTTAGCAGATTATTGAATGCCAAGAAAAAGGATGTTGTGTGCTGAAATTTCAAGCGAAATTGCCCAAGGATTGAAAAAGAGTCACAGCAGGAAACCTAAAAAGGGTCGCTGAAAAGGGGCATAAATCGACCCAGGCTCAGAATGCCCCCGAAGTGATAATCCGAGGAATCATGTCCACAGATTTAACAAGCATATTTGTTCCCGGAAAGATAAACGATCGAAGTGTAAAAATACTGGGGGACACAGGATCGACTAGAACCATTGTGCGACCGGAAATAGCCGAAGGATTGAAGAGTCGTCCAGCTATGATCAAACTCCGAACTGCATCTGAACAAGAAATACCGACTTACGGATCAGTCATCTCCACCATTGAATAAGGAAGCTGGATAGTCAAGCATGAAGTTCTCGTAGCCGAAATCACAGTAGAAGTTATCCTGGGACTGGACCTTGTAAAGAAACTTGGATGCCAACTTGGTATGAAGAAGGATGTTCTTCGACTAGGAATTAAAGAGATTCCGTTCAATGATGTGGATGACAAGATATATCAGATCCGACTGACCGAGGACATCACGTTGCCAGGGCGGACTGAAGGCATAGTGAATGTGATAATGTTATAAGAAATGGCTGCATTAGAATGATCCAGCCCTCAGATGATGGAATACAAGCTAACGGAGTATTACTCGGGAAGACATTGGTAAGGTTGACAGACAACATTCCCATTCGATTACTAAATAGGAACATGTTTCCAGTCACCCTGAAGAAGAACACCTTGATTGGACATGGGGTACCAGTGTACCATATTTCTGGTGGGATGGGTACTGCAGAAGTTTCGCAGACACAGAAGGATACCGGAGAGCTAGTCGCCCTCCTCACTTCAAAATGTCAAGACCTTAACCCGTGTCAATTGGTCGAAGTCAGAAAATTGGATCAGTCCTTCTCTGACGTCCTCGCCACTGGCGAAAGAACAGGAAAGGCCGATGTTGTACAGCATAAAATCAATACAGGTGATGCACAACCCGTCAGACAACACCCTAGACGTCTTCCTCTGGCAAAGAGAGAAGAAGTCGAACGGATCATTGAAGACATGGCGAGAAAAGGTGTGATCGAACCATCCAATAGTCCTTGGACATCGCCTGTAGTGCTGGTAATGAAGAAAGATGGGTCCACCAGGTTCTGTGTAGACTAAAGGCAGCTCAAACAAGTCACGAAAAAGGACAGCTATCCCTTACCGAGAATTGATGATACACTGAATACATTCTCGGGATCACGTTGGTTTTCCACCTTGGACTTGAAGAGTGGGTATTGGCAGGTTGGTTTGGACCCAAAAGACAAAGAAAAAACAGCCTTCAGTATTGGAACGGGCCTGTGGCAATTTAAAGTTATGCCTTTTGGATTATGCAACGCTCCGGCCACATTCGAGCGTTTAATGGAGACTATATTAGGAGGACTCTCCTGGAAGACTTGACTGGTGTACTTAGATGACGTGATAATTGTGGGAAAATCATTCCAAGATCACCTGCACAACCTATCCGAGGTCTTCCAGAGACTACGTGAGGCCAATTCGAAGCTAAGTCCCAAGAATGCAATTTATTTCGAGCAGAGGTGAAATATTTAGGACACGTAGTTTCTCGGAGGGGTGTGAAAGTTGACCCAGACAAGATCAAGGCAGTACAGGATTGGACTATACCGAGAGACAAGAGTAAGTGGCGAAGTTTCCTAGGCTTGTGCACTTACTACAGAAGATTTGTGCCTGGATTCGCCAACTTCGCCAAACCCCTGACAAAATTAACGGAAGATGGGCAGGAGTACATGTGGTCCTATGATTGCGCTGAAGCCTTCGATCAATTGAAAAAGGCTCTGGTCACGGCTCCAGTCTTGAGCTACGCAAGAACTGATGGAAAATTTGTGCTCGATAACGATGCTAATAATCTGGCCATTGGAGGCGTCCTATTGCAAGTTCAGGATGGACAAGAACGAGTCATCGGGTATTTCAGCGAGGTACTATCGAAGCCAGAAAGAAATTACTGCGTGACCAGAAGAGAACTCTTAGCAGTAATCAAGACCGTAGAACATTTCTACAAATATTTGTATAGTATAAAATTCCTGCTAAGAACGTACCATGCTGCTCTAAAATGGCTGCTGCAATTTAAGAACCCGGAAGGACAAGTGGCCAGATGGATCGAGAGACTGCAAGACATGACACAGAGCTGGGGCTACACATCGAAATGAGGATGCGTTGTCAAGAACACCTTGCCCCCAAAATTGCAGCCACTGCTCTCGTCTGGAAGAAAAGGCCGATTTGAGGCGGACCACAGTAATCGAAGACGACTGGCTACCCCCAGAAATTCGACGAGAAGAGGAAGAAGATCATGATTTGAGAATAATCCTAAGTTGGAAGAAGAGTGGCAGACGACCTTCTTGGGAAGAAGTATCCAGACTGAGCCAAAATGTCAGGTCGTATTGGGCCCAATGGGAAACGTTGAAGATTGATGAAGGTAAAAATAGGAAAATTCGCGTCCGTTAGGACCGTCCACTAGGGACATATAATCAATGAGAGAAATGGACTCGCAAAGATCTAATTCAAGGTGCGGTAGCAGCACGTTCCGGCGATTTACTTCTTGAATTAGATCTTTGCGAGTCCATTTCTCTCATTGATTATATGTCCCTAGTGGACGGTCCTAACGGACGCGAATTTTCCTATTTTTACCTTCATCAATCTTCAACGTTTCCCATTGGGCCCAATACGACCTGACATTTTGGCTCAGTCTGGATACTTCTTCCCAAGAAGGTCGTCTGCCACTCTTCTTTCAACTTAGGATTATTCTCAAATCATGATCTTCTTCCTCTTCTCGTCGAATTTCTGGGGGTGAACTGCATGAGACTTCAAAGTAAGTACTTGCGAAATACCGTAGGATGAAATGAATGTACGTAAGGATCTAATTTTCGAAGGAACGTCTGGGATGAAACGTAGACATTTACCCGCTAGGTGGGACACTGTAGTATTACATAATACTCAGGAGTTCCTGCTAGAGAGTACTATAAGGTCTGCCGTTTCATTTGGTTGCTACCGTAAGAGGGGATATGTGACACTGATGACGGCTAAGAAGCCAGAAACCGGTCTGTCATTTTCCTTCTGCGGTAGCAGCACGTTCCGGCGATCTACTTCTTGAATTAGATCTTTGCGAGTCCATTTCTCTCATTGATGAAGGTCTTCTGAAACGTTGTTGGGAAAATGAAGACGGATCTCAGCAGAGGCTTCAGTTAATTGTGCCCAAGAATAGGATAACAGACATTTTGACCAGACTACATCATGGAACTTCGGGTGGCCATTTTGGGATTACCAAGACTCTGAAGAAGGTCAGGCAGCGATTTTATTGGATCAACTGTAAGAACGACGTTAAAGATTGGTGTAGGAAATGTAAAGTTTGTGCTGCGGCCAACGGACCCTATGGCAAAGGAAAGGCTCAAATGAAGCAATATAACGTCGGATCACCCATGGAACGAGTGGATATCGACATCGCAGGCCCTTTTCCAGAAACAGCCAGTGGAAACAAGTACATTTTGGTCGCGATGGACTACTTTACCAAATGGGTGGAAGCGTACGGTATTCCTAATCAAGAGGCAAGCACGGTAGCCGACAAATTGGTCAAAGAATTTTTCTGCAGATTTGGAATACCCCTAGAGCTGCATTGTGATCAAGGCCGAAACTTCGAGTCAAAATTATTCGAAGAAGTTTGCAAAACATTGGGGATACATAAGACCAGAACAACACCCCTGCATCCTCAGTCAGACGGCATGGTGGAACGAATGAACCGGACTATGGGAAAACATTTGGCCAAAGTAGTCTCTGACCACCAAAGGGACTGGGATGAATATTTGCATCTATTCACGATGGCCTATAGATCTTCGGTTCAAGAATCCACCAAGGAGACTCCAACCAATATAATGTTTGACCGAGAAATAAGACTTTCTTGCGACCTTGAGTTTGGGTGTAAGCCTGGAGAAGATGTAGCTGGGGAGGACTACGTTAGTAATCTAAGAAGTAAGCTAGACTACATCCATGACCAGGTGCCTAATCAAATCCAGCAAGCAAGTGACCGGATGAAAATGCGCTATGACATCAAGGCCATTGAAGGAAGGTTTACCGCAGGGCATCTGGTATGGTTGTACAACCCCCAAAGAAGAAAAGGTTTTACACCGAACCTGCAGACAAATTGGAAAGGACCGTACGAAGTTGTTGAGAGAATAAATGATGTAGTTCACCGAATACGGAAGCTCCACAGAGGAAAACCAAAAGTCGTCCATTTCAACCGGTTGGCTCCGTATGCGTCCACGCAGGATGAAAAAGAAGTACGTCTCGTCGAGATTCCAGCACAGGAAAGCTGCAAATTCCAGGAATTCATGAACACCTATGGGGGAACACGCATTGCACGGTTTGGCGTCACACAGGTTTATCAGGACATGTTCACAGTCCCCGAGGAATACTCGCCTGCTCATTGTGTAGCAGCCGATCTTCGTATGAGTAAGGGAATAGCAAGAGTATTCAAAAACAAATTTGGTCGGCAAGAGGAGCAGCCCAGAATCGGGAAATGTTTAAGATTGAAGTCCGGAGGTCGGTTTATTCACTATTTGGTTACCAAGCAGCACTCTTTCCAGAAGCCCGCCTACCAGAATTTATGGACCTCGCTGCATGACTTGAAAGATGACCTTCAACGCTTCGGTGTTAGGAAACTAGCAGTTCCTAAGCTTGGTTGTGGACTGGATCTACTGAATTGGAGGGTAGTGCGAAGCATGCTCAAAGTAATTTTCCAGAGGGCAGGTATACAGATACAGAACAGGCTTAAGGTGGGGACAGTGTGACAAGAACGGCCCTGTGCGACAAGAACGGCCCTGTGCATTCAACGCTACGGCCCGATCGAGAGGTTTCTGGAAACGCGATGAGTGTTCCATCCGACGTTACGACCGCGAATGATTCGGGAAGGTTCTAGCGGGTCCGGACTTAACTAGAAACAATCGGCGTGATGCATATAAGGAGCCCATCGACGATGAGAGAATTCATTCATTTAGAGACAAGCGACGAGTGAAAATAAATACTAGTGCAAATAAATCAGTGGAAATAAATTGTACAGACTTTTGTTAGAATAAGTTGATTAGTTGTTAATTATAAGTGTTAATAGTAGTGTGAATAAATAGTTTAATTATTTCGGACGTTTCAATAACGTAGAAAACGTAACAATATTTCGACCATTAATCGCTGTCATTAATAAACTAGTTGATTAAAGAACTATTACGGTGCGGTCAAACGGAAAAGGGTCATTTTCGATGTTCTGCATCGACATGTTATGATAGGATTTTCAGAGCGGTGTAATAAAAATTACTATTGTGTATTAGTAGAGTACTATAGAGATAGGTATGCTAGATAGACCTGGCTCTACGGTTGATTGGGTCGAATCATAGACTCGAAAATTACAGGACTCGCAACATTTTCATCGCCATCTATCGGGGTGATACACCAACATGAACAATAAATTATTATAAATTTGACTTTGATGCCGCGGCATTATTCTAACACGAACCTAACCTATTTCCAATGTTTTTCATGTGAGCATGCCGAAAAAAGTCACCACAAGATCTCTCATTCCGAAAATATACTCATTCGATTACAGATTCCATTTCTTTCGATTACAGATTTCATTTCTCTCGATTACTGATTTCAGTTGAAGGGATCTGTAATTTTCGAGTCTATGGTTGGACTCAATATGGCGGTTTCTGGTATACTCCCCTTTATAGAGCCTTAGTAATAGTAATAGTAAAAAAGGGGTTACAGTTCACTGCGACCTTAAGGTCTATTGTGCCCCCTGACAGAGCTGTTATCATCGCGCCTCCTACAGCTCGCCCTCCAGTTCCAGAGATTTGATGAAATCCAGAATCTGGGACGGCTTCAAGGAGAATAACTCCCCAGTTCTACAAGTTTCTTGTCCAAAGCACTCTTTCCTTTGGCTTGCAATGGCATAGCATTCCGTAATCAGGTGAATAGGAGTTTCTTCCTCCTCCCCACAGAATCTACACTCATCAGTGTCTGATAAACCCATTCTCAACAGATGCTTTTTTAGGCGACAATGTCCTGTGAGAAAGCCAGTGAGTAGGTGAAGTTGGTTTTTACTGAGATCCAGATATGTTTTGGATCTAGCAGTTTCAAAGTTCCGGAGGAACTTTTTGGAGTGATCCATCCCTGGGAGATTCCGCCAGAGTTTTTCTCTTTCGGTCTTCTCCTTCAGCATAAACTCCTTTTTATAGGTGCATTTTCCTATACCACAGAAAGGTTCTGGGCCAGTGAGTTATAGAGCCTTAGTATTAGTTCAATATATTTTCAGTTCTATAACGCGTTGTGGATTAAATGACAAATACAGTGAACGAACAAAATAACACAGGTATTTCAGCTGAATTAACCGTATCTACCGGACAACACCGAGATCACTCACCCCAGGCTCCATCAGCAAACAGAGAGCCAGGACTAAACATATTCATAACAAAATATTAATCTGCGGCTAGTGAAGGCAATGCATCTTAATCTACTCCTGCTGATCCTATGAGGAGGTTCCATCAATCCTTAAAAGACGATTCATATAAGTGGACAAGGCAAACGTGAGCCGAAGTCTCTATAAATATACTTAGTTTCAAATTCTACACCTGATATGGTTGCAATCAAATCAAAAAATTTACAGATTTCGCAATCCTTGCAACCATCAGAGACATTGGAAATGATAACACCACATGTAAATATTACCAACATTTATTTGCATTTGAACTTAAAATAAAATAGTATTTTCAATTATAATAATAAGCAATAGATAATAATTGCAAGAAACAATCAACATTCCTAATTCCTAACATAAACATGTGAGAGAAAACTTGTCACCGTATTTAAAACAAAAATGTTCTTTCTCAAGTAAGTATTCTTGAGATATAATAATATTAGGTTAAGACTCAGTCGGCTCGACATCAAAATAAAATCAATGAGGCAGCAGGCATCTTGGTACCAATGTATCATAGATGTTCTGAAAGGAAAAATTAAATCGAGCAAGAAAATGCAGGACATGATCGAGGAGCTTCGTTCCATACATCGTACAGTAGACTTGCCCACAGTCCGTCTACTGAAGCAGAAAGCTGTAGATAGAATAAGATCACTTGCTGCAGCGCGAAAGAAACTGATAAAAAGGCAAAAATGGATTGAAGATAACAACACCTTCACCGCAGAACCATCGAAATTATTTCAGTCCCCACAACAAAAGGCACAGAACCCACCATCACCTCAAGAGGTCGAAGAATTTTGAAAAAGCCTGTATGAGCAACAAGCAGAAATCAGGGATACTCCAGCACTCCTCAGATTCCAGCAAATGTGTGACCAAAACCAACAGCAGAACGATGAACCTTCTGAAATATCAACCGAAGATATAAGACAAGCCCTCAAGAACAAGCGTGATTTCACAGCACCTGGACTGGACGGTATTCAAAACTACTGGTGGAAGAAATTTCCAGCTACACACCATCACCTGGCAAGATTATTCAGCGGGATGCTGACTCGCCGTGAGCCTATTCCTTCATGGCTGGTGGAGGGTAGAACAGTGCTGATACCAAAATCAGGTGATTTAGGGCAACCCAAGAACTACCGCCCAATCACTTGCCTCAATACACTGTATAAGATTCTCACAAGTGTAATTCAAGATCAAATACTGAGGGTTATTGGACCAGTGTGGAACAGTATCTACGAACAAAGGGGAGCAAAGAAAGGAGTGCAAGGATGCAAGGACAACCTGCTCATAGACAAGAGCGTATGTCTAGACGCCAGACACTACAAGCGCGACCTACACACATTATGGTTGGACTACGCGAAAGCATATGACACCACGCCGCACGAACTGATAGTACGGTTATTAAAAATGCTGAAGGTGTACCCTAACATCATCCACGCGATAGAAAACATCATAGCGCTGTGGAAAACGAAGTTTGCCATCCGAGCAGAAGGTCGAACCGTTTATACGGGATGGGTGAGATACAGAAGAGGAGTTTTCCAGGGAGATTCGCTGAGCCCGTTACTATTCTGCATAACTCTAATACCACTAACGATTGAGTTAAGGGAGAGCAAGATAGGATACAAGGCCGGACCACCAGGCAGAAGGAACCACCTGATCTCGCATCTCTTGTACATGGACGACTTGAAGCTCTACGCTCCCTCCGAGTCCGCACTATGGCAACTGCTGAATATCGTTTCAGACTACACCTCAGCAATGGGAATGTCGTTCGGTTTGGACAAGTGTGCTGTTTTTCATTTGCGCAGGGGAAAAGCTGAAGATGCAGGACAAGACATTCGGCTGGAAGATGGAATGACTTTCCGACACCTCGAAGACGGAGAAACTTACAAGTTTCTTGGGATGAAACAGAGGGGTGTACTCGAGACAACCCAGATAAAGGATGCCTTAACAGCCAGCTACAAAAAAAAGCTGAGGGACATTTGGAAATCGCAGCTGTCGGGAAAGAACAAAGTATCTGCTACAAATATGCTAGCCATCCCGATTCTCACCTACTCTTTCGGCGTGGTGAACTGGACGGTGAACGAACTCCTAGATCTTGATAGGTCAACAAGGAAAACGATGAACATGAATCGTAGCCTTCATCCCAACAGTTCGATACAGAGGATATACCTTCCCAGAAGCCAGGGGGGTAGAGGATTGCAATGTTTGGAATATCAACACTATCAACAAACATTGGAAATGGCAGTAAGGATTCTAAGAAGTGAAGATCCGCTCTTGAAATTTGTTGCTTAGCATGAAATTGCGAACCATGGAGCCTTCCTTTTCCGAGCTGCACAAAGGGCCGTGGAGAAACTCAGCATAACCGGCGTATCGATCAATCCCGAGCTCGCTGGAGCACCGATCACTCAGGCGGAACAAACAAGCCTAGCGAGACTGATCCGAAAGTCTCAGGCGGATAAATTACTCGAACATCATATGAGTAAGAACTTGCACTCCATATATTTCAGAAGTTTAAAAGACCAGGACCTGTCTGAGGAATTGTCTTTCGCCTTTCTGAAGTCCGCTAGCCTCAAGTCAGAGACAGAGGGATTTGTGATGGCGTGTCAGGATGGACTACTGAATACGAGATGGTATAAAAAGATCATCATGAAAATGGATACCCCAACACTTTGCAGAGCTTGCCATAGGCAACAGGAAACGATTATGCACATCCTTTCCCCCTGCAGAGTCCATGCTCCATCAGGATATGTGGAGATACACAACGCGGCTCTCCGAATTCTATACTTCCATCTGAGAGCCGCGTATGAGATAGACAAGGAACCGGTGCTACCATATGTCCCTCTGGAGATTGAAGCGGTGGTCCAGAACGAAAGAGCTCGCATATGCTGGAACTATCCTGTCTCAACAACACGACAGATCAATGCTGTTAAACCAGACATACTTCTTCTGGACAAGGAGCTGAAGGAGTTATTTGTCGTGGAATTCTCCTCCCCTGCTGAAAATAATGTTGTAATGAAAGAAGAACAGAAGAGGCAAAAGTACAAAGATCTTATGTTCGAGCTTGGAACTTTATACCCAGGTCATAAAGTTAGGATGGTCGTACTTATCATAGGATGTCTCGGTGGAATGAGAGCCAACTACGTGGATGAATTGAAGATTATTCCGGCCTGTAGATCACTGGCCGAGGTATTGGCGCACAGAATGCAGAAAGCAGTGTTGCTTGGGTCACTTCATATCATCAGGTCCCATGAACTCTAGAAGCCACTTGCAGCTCATCTCTTTTGTTAAGGGACGCTACGAGGGCAGGATGAAGAACTCCTCCATTTAAGTGTGAGGGGTTTTTAGTGAGTAACCAAACAAGATATTGGATTCTCACACTACCGAGAGTGCGGACCCTCTCGGTGCCCATAAAGGGTTTTCCCCTCACACGGACGTTTAAAAAAAAAAAAAAAAAAAAAAAAAAACCGCACGGGTGTGGTGTGGTTTCTACCATGCCACATGGGGGGTGACGTCCCCACGGCTCGAGTTACCTGTGCCACCAAGGGTAAATGGTGGCAAACCCATGAAAATGGAGCCTTCACTAAGCCTCGGAAATGAGTCGCTGCCTGGGGAGCGCCAGGGCATGTCCGGAGCCGACGCTGGGCATGACAGGACAGCATGCGATCCGTCGGTGGCAGGGTGCTGAGAAAGCGGGCTCCTGTCATACAACAAAATACAGCACCACTACAGCAACGAGAAGTGGAACCCGATATCATGGCAGAAAATCGAAATGCCACTCCACCTGCTGGCTCGACCACCGTGAGGAGGACTGTCCGCTGGGGAGCTCGCAACGCACGTATTAAGTGGAGCCGCGAAATGAATATTGAAGTAATGCGAGCTTTCTACTACGTGAACAATTGCGATGACAAACCACTTCCTGGATGGAGATACTCCCTCTACACCGAATTCACCAAGAGACATCCAGAACTTCAGCTAACAGAAGGGAACATTGCGGATTGGAAAAATGTTATCATCAGGAAAGGTTACTTAACAAGACAGGAACTAGATGGGATCAAGAGAGAAATGGGCTATACACTCAATCAAGAACAGATTGTCAGAAATCAGAATGAAGAACCTGATGAGCCGTTGGAAAGACCAGCAGAAACGGCGAGGGAGCTGTCCGTCACACGAACTGCTCGCCAAGATTGCCCACAATATCGCCAACTGTATGAGATCTTCCATAGTAACCTGACCCGATACGAATCTACTGATCCACTCAACCGGCCCATCCTACCAAAACTGACCTTCAACTCTACGGCCAAAAATAACATAGAGTGGCTCAACGAAATATTGGCAGAACACCTTAGCACTCAATGGCCGTTGGAACAAGTCCACCTATCTCTGTACTGTGCTGCCATCACAGTAATCGAACAAAATGGGCAAAAGATCTACATTCCCAGAACCAGTGAACAGAAGGTTAAAGATGAAACTCCTGCCTGGAAAAGAAGATTAATGCAGGACGTCGATAAACTTCGAGGAAAAGTCGATGTCTTGAACGAGTTCCTGAAAGATAATAAATCGCGTAAAGTTATGTAACGGAGCAAGTTTTCCCGGCTGAATTATCGGGTACATCAGATCACGACAATTGGCACGCTGATTGATGCGCGATAGGTCACGGCCGCGGGGTCGACCGCGCTGGGCGTGGTCAAACGCCGCGACCCGGAAACGTATAAGGTCGGACGCGCGGTCGGTAATTAAAAAATTGAATTTTCAAATTAACCGTGGTACCGCCAGTCTTGAAAACTCCGAATCCAGTGAAAGAGGCATTAGTGCAAATCCAGGTTTTTCCCAGGTCCAGGTCCAGGTCTAGTTATTTATCCGAAAACAGTGAGTAAACCGAAGGGTTACGCGTGAGCAAGGTATGATTATTTCATTTAAATTTTATTTTGTTGATTTGTCGGTGTATTACTGTATTTTCCCATTTCGATCCTTTACCTCTCTGGGTCATGGAGTTGTGTAGTAGCTTCAAACGGCCTGCATAATTCTATGAATTTCCCAGTATGCGGGGATGTACATGTTAGCTTGAAACGGCGCATTTACATCTTCGTTCCTTTCCCAACATCCATGGTGCCAGGTAGTAGCTTGAAATGGCGTGCCTGACTCGGTGGATTTCTCCTAGTATACAGGGTGGTGTATGTTAGCTTCAAATGGCGCATACACAACCCGGTATTGTCTCCAACCTTCCAATTCCCCATGGCTCCGTACAATAGCTTTAAATGGCCTGTATGAATTCATGGTAATCCCAAGAGTACAGGGACACGCATGCTAGCTTCAAATGGCGCATTCAGTGGCCCTGTATTCCCCTTGTTGTACTGCCCGAATTCTTGGAGTCCGTGTATTAGCTTGAAACGGCCTACATGTCTCTTTGGATTCCGAGTGTGTGGGATTGTACGATGTTAGCTTAAAACGGCGCATCTCACAGTTCTATACGGGTACATTCCTTTCTTTATGTCTCCTACCAATCGTAACGCTCCGACAATGAAACTTTGTTTAGTTTTATTCAAGCGTTTCATTGCCCACGTTATTGCCTGCCGTAGTTCTGTTTTCTCGCAATATTTTCTGCTTGCACTCTTGCTTCATTTCGCTTATTTCCGCTTGCTACCGCACGTTACTTTGACCGCTTTCTCATTTTCGTAGTAGTGTATATTTTGAATCTTTGCATGTATAATTTTCCATCACAAATGCACGTTACACCCCGCCTCCGAACAAATTACTCCTCCTATTCCTGGTACATTGTTAAAAGTATACTATATCAGCGACATCATTGGTTACAACACTTCGCCATTGGTAATGTGTGTGGATATTATCCAGTTACCAGTTCTCATCGAGAGGGACATCATGTACGCCTAGGCGTAAATTTATCATTTCATATCATGTACGCTGAGACGAAAATTTATCATTTCACATCATGTACACCGAGGTATACAGACATCATTCTACGCGACATGTACACCGAGACACCAGCATAGCATCACACACCAGGAGCACCGCTACGTACACCACATTACCATTGGCCCCGACACATTACACTTCAACTATCGAAATCATTGTACTAATATCGTTCTCCATTGATTTAACATCATTGTGTAATTGTGCATATCTATTCATTTTCATTGATATCATTCGCTCATTGTATATATTACCGAACCTAGAATATAAGTGTCCTGGTCATTGTGAGTTTTATTTTCCCGAGCAGAATTTTTACAATAATTTTCAGAGATAGGGAATAAAATATATTAACATCAGGCCTCTGGGCATAATCTTCTCTGACTGCAGCTCCTGGACGCCCGTAGGAGTACCGCCTACGGGTTCCGAGTGTCCTCAACACTTTAAACTAGAGGTGGCGCCCGAGGTTTCTGTCTTCGGAGGGTAAGATGGTAAAGAATAGAAACGGAAGGACGTCACAAATGGCGCCCGAGCAGGGACCGAATTGTTGCCAGCCTTTCCGTGAAGTCCCCGTCAACTGGACAGACCAGAGGAGGAGCAAGTTCCAAAGAATCCACAACTACCCACTGAGAGGATGAGATTAGAAGATTTGTTGAACACCTTTGTTCGACTTCCGACTTACCAGGTTTCCGAGTTATCCTGCATTCCGACCCGCTTCGAATTTCGATCAACTTCGAGTCCTGGCCACCCGATGTTCTGCGCATGGGTGACCTCCCACCACCACCTTATGGAGAGGAAAAATCGTTTATAAGGAGTTGCACAAGAAACTACATGGGATTATTATAAAACCAGCCAGCGAACCGACGAGATTATTAAACCAGCCAGCGAACTGAATTAATTATTAGAACCAGCCAGCAAACCGACGAAATTATTAAACCAGCCAGCGAACCGACGAGATTATAAAACCAGTCAGCGAACCGACGAGATTATCAAACCAGCGAACCGACGAGATTCTTAAACCAGCTAACAAACAATTATTAAACCAGCCAGCGAACCGACGAGATTCTTAAGCCAGCCAGCGGACGATCATTCTAAAATCAGCCAGCGAATCGACGAGAATAAATCGACGATCGCGAGCCAGCCAGCTATCCGAGAAGAAGTTTTCAAGTCGCCTAGTCAAGAAGGAAGTTTTCAAGAACGCTACCAGACCGCCGACATGACCAACAACTCCGAAGAAAATCCACCGGCCGCCGGATCGACAGATCAAAGTACCAGTTGGATTTATAAGTTGAAGAAAGACGAACTCGAGGTAGAATTAGACAAATTTCATCTCCAGCGGGAAGGAACTGTCGACGAAATGAGGAAGAGACTGGTCAAGTTCATAAAGAGTGGACAAGCCACCCCAAATCCGCCCGTCTACCTGACGCCGCCAGTATTTCCGACATTACCTCCGCCAACGCCGAGTACCTCCAGTCATCCGGACCCCATAGACCTGCACAAGTACGGAATAAGTTTCGACGGAATTCAAGATCCAGCCGCATTCTTGGAGAGAATAGAAGAGATTCAGAGTCAACTTCACCTGGATCCAGAAGGAATATTAGCAGGCCTACCTCAAATTCTAACCGGTGATGCTTCTTTATGGTTCCGGAATAATAAACGCGATCTGACAAACTGGTCCGCATTCATCGAGGCATTCAAGACGTTCTACTTCCCAACCGACTACTACATCACTTTGGAGGAAGACATCCGCAGGCGACAACAACAACCGAACGAGGCCGTCACCAAATACATTACCGACCTGCAGACGATGATGAGGAGACACGGAGGTTATAGCGACGTTCAAGAACTATCAACGCTTCAGAGAAACCTGCTACCCGACTATCGCCAAATGCTATGGGGACATAACATACAAGATATACCCTCGTTCTTGAAGAAAGTCCGCGAAATAGAGGCCCTGAAAATTGAGATCCGCCACCAGAATAACGTTCCATCGACATCCAGGGACCCGGTAAAAGGACCAACAACGCCAAACAGGCCACGCCCGACTTATCCGGCGAATCAAGAACCTCCGAAACGGCCTACGTCTACAACTTGCTGGAGATGCGGACAAACCGGACATCTAAGGGGAGACTGTCGAAATCCACCGCAGTTGTTTTGTTCTCGATGCGGACGAAAAGGAGTCATGAGCCGGGATTGTAGCTGTCCCAAGCCGGGAAACTAAGCAGGGAAAGATTTGTCACGAGGCCAGATCCGATACCCGTACCCTCCGCCTCGTATGCCGCCGTCGAACACTATGTAGACCATCGCCCACACATAGACATCGAACTTTTTGGAAGGAAGTTCCGAGCACTTTTGGATACCGGAGCCTCCAGATCGTATTTCGGAGACACAATAAAGGACTTATGTAATGTCGAGAAACTGCCGACCATCCAAGAGAAAATTCCAAATGCCCTCCTAGCCGATGGAAGTATATCGAAAATACCATTTGCGGTCAACCTTCCGCTCGGAATCCAAGACGAAATATTCGAGATGCCGCTGATGTACCTGCCGAGACTAAACCATGAGATTCTACTAGGGATGGATTTTCTACTACTCAACAACGTACAAATATTCCCAGCCGCCGACGACATCGTGATTAATGGAAAACCGATCCGAGCTTCAAACCTGAACGTTATTACTGACGAAGTCGTAAGACCTAATTTGGAATTAACACCAGAAGAACAACAACGACTACAGGACTTTCTAAGGAGAGAACTAGTAAAATTTAAGGACATTAAAGGAACTACGCCGCTAGTGGAACACCGAATTCATCTCTTGAAGAAAGAACCGATAAAACAGCGTTACCGGCCACAGAATCCGAAAATGCAACAAATTATGGATCAGGAAATCGACAGGATGCTAGCCGAGGGAATCATAGAACCTTCCAACAGTCCTTGGAGCAGCCCGACAGTCCTCGTACAGAAAAAGGATGGAAAACCAAGATTCTGTATCGACTTCCGCCAGGTAAACGAAGTAAGTCGTAAAGATGCGTACCCACTACCATACATCTCCGCAATACTTGATCGCCTTCGGACTGCAAAATACATTTCAAGTATCGACCTACGACAGGGATATTGGCAAATTCCTCTAGCGAAAGAAAGTCGACCGATAACTGCTTTCACGGTTCCATCTCGAGGATTGTTCCAGTTCAACGTTATGCCCTTTGGATTGCACTCTGCACCAGCCACTTTTCAACGATTGTTAGATCGTATCATCGGACCAGACATGGACCCACGAGCATTCGCTTACTTGGACGACATCATAGTGTTAGGGGAAACTTTCAGCGAACACTTAGAAAATCTGAGAGAAGTATTTCGCCGACTTCGAGAAGCCAACTTACAACTGAATCCGGACAAGTGTGAATTTGGGAAACGCTCTCTGAAATACTTAGGCCACGAAGTCACAGCCGAGGGAATCCGAACCGACCCTGATAAAGTTAAAGCTATTTTGGAGATGAAACCACCAACTACTGTTCGTACGCTACGTCGCTTCTTGGGAGTTTGTTCCTGGTACCGGAGGTTTATAGCCAATTTTTCAAGGATCGCAACACCGTTGACGAGTCTACTGAAGAAAGGAAAGAAATGGTCGTGGGGTGAACAACAACAAGGAGCATTCGACGAGCTCAAGAAATTCTTAACGGAATCGCCGGTATTAGCCTGCCCAGACTTCAGTCGGCCATTCCAACTACAAACGGACGCTTCAGACGATGGACTTGGGGTAGCACTCCTACAAAATCAGGATGGACACGACCGAATAATCGCCTACGCCAGCCGCACTTTACATCCCGCCGAACGCAATTATTCCGTCACCGAAAAAGAATGTTTGGCTATTGTATGGGGCATCGAGAAAATGAGACCTTACCTGGAGGGTTATCACTTCACCGTCATTACTGATCATCAGAGTCTAAAGTGGCTGCATTCTATCAAAAGCCCTACTGGAAGAATAGCCCGATGGAGTGTGTTTCTGCAGCAATACGACTTCGACATCAAATATCGAAAAGGAGTCCTAAACAAGGTAGCCGACGCCCTATCACGAGAACCTTTACATGAACCAACCTCTACGATACAGGCCGACACTCAAGAGACAAAGTTTCCACAGAAATGTGCTTGGTACGACCGGAAAATGGAGGAAGTTCAACGAAACCCGGAAAATTTCCCGGATTATTCAATTCAAGAAGGAAAACTTTTTCGTCATTTCTGGGATTTCTCCGATCTGAAAGAAGAAGAAGACTCCGAGCCGTGGAAACTATGTATACCTACCTACCAACGTGAAGCAGTATTGAAGGAGAATCATGACCAACCGACCGCAGGACATTTAGGAATTGCGAAAACCGCCGCCCGCATCGCCCGACATTACTACTGGCCGAATATGTATAGAGAGATTAGCAGATACGTCAGAAATTGCGTCGTTTGTCAATCTTATAAGCCGTCACAGCAGCAGCCGCCTGGGAAAATGCAACCGAGCCCCGTCTCTCTACCATGGGAAACAGTAAGCACCGACCTTGTAGGACCACTTCCCCGTTCATCAAAGGGAAATTGTTACTTAGTGATGTTCCATGACCGCTTTACCAAATGGACCGCCTGCCGACCAATCCGCCGAGCCACCGCAGCCGCCGTCTCCAAGACACTCTACGAAGAAGTAATCACTCGTTTTGGTTGTCCGAAAACAGTCATCTCAGACAATGGATCGCAATACGACAGCAAGATATTTCGAGGAATGATGGAAGAACTAGGTATTCAACACCGGGTAACGCCCGTCTACACACCCCAGTGCAACCCAGTCGAACGAGCCAACCGTACTATAAAGACTATGATTGCACAATTTTGTGAAAACAACCACAAACACTGGGATAGTCATCTACATGAGATTACGTTCGCCATCAATAGTTCCCGTCACGAGTCCACAGGATTTACCCCGGCATTTCTGAACTTCGGTCGAGAGTTGGAAGCACCGAAGACAATCTACCAGGAGGCTACGAGGGACACCAGAGAATGTGAAGATGTCGACCCGGACCCAACTACTATTCAAGAACGCACTAGCCGTTTAAAGAGGCTGCAAGAGACCTTCTCCTTGGTACGCCGTCATTTAGCACAGGCCTTCGACAAGCAGAAAAGGCACTACGATCTACGCCGCCGTGCTTGGAGGTGTCATCCGGGTGATAAAGTGATGAAACGCGAACATCCTCTTTCTCGCGCGATTAATGACTTTGCAGCGAAATTGGCTCCTAAGTTCACCGGTCCATATACGGTTTGTCGAGTAATATCACCCGTGGTCTACGACCTGCGAGATGAGCAAGGAAAACTGGTCAAACGCATACATATAAAAGACCTTAAACCCTACCATGAAAACATTAACTATGTTACAGATATGCCGAAGTCGACGATCCCGGCCAAGATGAGGCCCTCAAAACAGTCCAGGTCGAATATACCACCCTGGAGGGAATTCGTGGTGCCACGACCCCTCAGCCCCCTGCCGCCGACTCCTCCACCCCCAGCTCCGACCAGAGGGGAACTCCTGGAAGAGTTCGCCCGACTCCTGGAAACGGTCCCGCCAGGAGACAAAAACTGGACACCCAGGTTATGGGAAGTCGCCGGAGAACTTCGTCCCAAAGATTGGCCGGCGGAAAAGTACTTCCGTGTGAAGGTGGCCGTAGGTGGAAAGTCCAGATGGATTAGAATTCCGGCGCGACGATGATTTTATTATTTTTGAGAATTTTGTTTGATTTTTAGTATTGTATATATAGGATAGAGTAAATTTTTTTATTTTCAATGTTACAGATGTAAATGCTTAGAAAAGAGAAAACTAGTTTTCTCTTTTCTATCCGAAGAAGGAGGGGAATGTAACGGAGCAAGTTTTCCCGGCTGAATTAGCGGGTACATCAGATCACGACAATTGGCACGCTGATTGATGCGCGATAGGTCACGGCCGCGGGGTCGACCGCGCTGGGCGTGGTCAAACGCCGCGACCCGGAAACGTATAAGGTCGGACGCGCGGTCGGTAATTAAAAAATTGAATTTTCAAATTAACCGTGGTACCGCCAGTCTTGAAAACTCCGAATCCAGTGAAAGAGGCATTAGTGCAAATCCAGGTTTTTCCCAGGTCCAGGTCCAGGTCTAGTTATTTATCCGAAAACAGTGAGTAAACCGAAGGGTTACGCGTGAGCAAGGTATGATTATTTCATTTAAATTTTATTTTGTTGATTTGTCGGTGTATTACTGTATTTTCCCATTTCGATCCTTTACCTCTCTGGGTCATGGAGTTGTGTAGTAGCTTCAAACGGCCTGCATAATTCTATGAATTTCCCAGTATGCGGGGATGTACATGTTAGCTTGAAACGGCGCATTTACATCTTCGTTCCTTTCCCAACATCCATGGTGCCAGGTAGTAGCTTGAAATGGCGTGCCTGACTCGGTGGATTTCTCCTAGTATACAGGGTGGTGTATGTTAGCTTCAAATGGCGCATACACAACCCGGTATTGTCTCCAACCTTCCAATTCCCCATGGCTCCGTACAATAGCTTTAAATGGCCTGTATGAATTCATGGTAATCCCAAGAGTACAGGGACACGCATGCTAGCTTCAAATGGCGCATTCAGTGGCCCTGTATTCCCCTTGTTGTACTGCCCGAATTCTTGGAGTCCGTGTATTAGCTTGAAACGGCCTACATGTCTCTTTGGATTCCGAGTGTGTGGGATTGTACGATGTTAGCTTAAAACGGCGCATCTCACAGTTCTATACGGGTACATTCCTTTCTTTATGTCTCCTACCAATCGTAACGCTCCGACAATGAAACTTTGTTTAGTTTTATTCAAGCGTTTCATTGCCCACGTTATTGCCTGCCGTAGTTCTGTTTTCTCGCAATATTTTCTGCTTGCACTCTTGCTTCATTTCGCTTATTTCCGCTTGCTACCGCACGTTACTTTGACCGCTTTCTCATTTTCGTAGTAGTGTATATTTTGAATCTTTGCATGTATAATTTTCCATCACAAATGCACGTTACACCCCGCCTCCGAACAAATTACTCCTCCTATTCCTGGTACATTGTTAAAAGTATACTATATCAGCGACATCATTGGTTACAACACTTCGCCATTGGTAATGTGTGTGGATATTATCCAGTTACCAGTTCTCATCGAGAGGGACATCATGTACGCCTAGGCGTAAATTTATCATTTCATATCATGTACGCTGAGACGAAAATTTATCATTTCACATCATGTACACCGAGGTATACAGACATCATTCTACGCGACATGTACACCGAGACACCAGCATAGCATCACACACCAGGAGCACCGCTACGTACACCACATTACCATTGGCCCCGACACATTACACTTCAACTATCGAAATCATTGTACTAATATCGTTCTCCATTGATTTAACATCATTGTGTAATTGTGCATATCTATTCATTTTCATTGATATCATTCGCTCATTGTATATATTACCGAACCTAGAATATAAGTGTCCTGGTCATTGTGAGTTTTATTTTCCCGAGCAGAATTTTTACAATAATTTTCAGAGATAGGGAATAAAATATATTAACATCAGGCCCCTGGGCATAATCTTCTCTGACTGCAGCTCCTGGACGCCCGTAGGAGTACCGCCTACGGGTTCCGAGTGTCCTCAACACTTTAAACTAGAGGTGGCGCCCGAGGTTTCTGTCTTCGGAGGGTAAGATGGTAAAGAATAGAAACGGAAAGACGTCACAGTTTTAAACAAAGTGCGAAAAATAACCACATCAGCAGGGGTGGACCTGGAATCTCCTCGACATAAAGATTTGATAGTTGAACTGAAAGATCGCTTGAGGCAAAAAGCTAAAGCAAAAGGTGCTCGCCTACGAAGATACAACGAGCTATCAAAGCGAAAACAACAAAACGCTGAATATGTGAGAGACAGAAAGAAGTTCTTCAGAAGCCTTGAAAAGCCATCCGAAATCTCCTCCAATATGCATGCTGACATCAACAATGACGAATTTCGGCAATATTGGAGTTCCTTATGGTCGGAGAGTGGTCAATTTCAGAGAAATACTAGCTGGCTTGGGGACATTGAACACCAGGCATCAGAAATCGTTGAGATGAGGACTGATCTTTTCACAGCCGAGGAAATTTCTAACATCATCAAAAAAACTAGTAACTGGAAAGCGCCATGACCCGACCGACTTCACAACTTCTGGATCAAACAGTTCCCAGCATGTTTCCCAAGTCTGGCTAGATGTTTTTCGGAGGCGCTGGAAGATCCCTTCAAAATACCTACTTTCCTCACTCAAGGCAATACATATATGCTTCACAAAAGAGGAGACCGCAGCAAGCCGGATAACTACAGACCCATAACATGTTTGTCGGTGGTGTACAAACTGTTCACGTCGCTTGTAAATAATGCGATATACCGCCATTGTGAATCCAATAATATTCTAGAAGAAGAACAGAAAGGCTGCTCTCGAGGATCTGCAGGATGCAAACATCAACTCACCATAGACGCTGTAGTGCTGAAGCAAGCCCAGGCGAGAAGGAGGAATTTAAGTCTATGTTATATTGACTATCAGAAGGCCTTCGATACGGTACCCCACGATTGGCTTGTGAAAGTACTCGAGATTTATAAGATCTGCCCGAAAACAAAAGCCGTGCTCCAGCATCTTATGAGTACATGGAGAACAAATATTCTAATAAACAATATCAATGCTGGAACCGTAAAAATATCGAGGGGGATATTTCAGGGAGATGCCCTGTCACCGATGTGGTTTTGTATGGCACTGAATCCTCTGTCTACTCTTTTGAAGAACACTAACATGGGGTATAGACCTGCGATGAGGAATCCGCGAAAACTGTCCCATCTGTTGTATATTGATGATCTTAAACTATTCGGCGAGAGCCGAAACCAATTTCACTCCCTCATAGACATGGTGCGCTCCTTTAGCAGAGACATTGACATGTCTTTTGGTCTCGATAAGTGCGCCATAGTCAACATCAGGAAGGGTAAAATGGAGAACACTCAGGAACAATTTCAGGACATCTGCAGTATGTTGCCAGAAGAGACCTACAAGTATCTGGGCATTCCTCAAAATCAACGGATTGACCACACCCGTTTGAAAACTGAGTTCACTGAGAAATATAGAAACAGGGTTACCAAAGTGCTCAATACCAAACTATCTGCTAAAAATGAGATCGATGCCTTAAACTCTTGGGCTACGCCAGCTCTGACCTACACTTTCGGAGTCTTGAAGTGGTCAGATGCTGATCTGAATGAGTTGGACCGACTCACCCGTCGCCTAATGACAAAATTCCGATGTCTGCACACCAATGCATCGGTGAAAAGGCTTTATCTACCCAGAAGAGATGGCGGACGAGGTCTAGTGAACATCTATAGACTCTGTAGAACCCAGGAGAAAAACTTGAGGCAGCGACTGCTCGAGTCTGAAGATAGCCTGATGAAATTGGTGACAACAGAAGATAAGGGATACACACCTCTGAACCTACAACACAGAGAACTGACGTTCGATATCACTACCAGAAGCGAAGATAGAAGACTATGGCGAGAACAAGCATTGCACGGCAGATTTCCCAAGCACCTTGAGGGGGAAAATGTCGATAAACTAGCTTCTTTGTCGTGGTTGAGTGCGGGACACTTGTACCCTGAAACTGAGGGATTTCTGACGGCTATCCAAGATCGAGTTATAAGAACCCGCAACTACGAGAAACACTGTTTGAAGCTTAACGTGGAGGACAAATGCAGGAAGTGCGGCGCAGCTGGCGAATCTATTGAACATGTAATCGCAGGTTGTCGAGTTCTTGCCGACAACGCATATCTGGGCCGACACAACCAAGTGGCAAAAATTGTTCACCAGCAGTTGGCTCTTAGACATGGTTTTTTGGATACTTGTCCGCCATATTATAAGTATCAGCCTGCAGCAGTGTTGGAAACGGACGCAGCGGTTCTCTATTGGGACAGACCCATAACAACAGATAGATCAGTGGACTACAATAGACCGGACCTTGTATTCATTGAGAAGGATCAGAAGTATGGGGTGATAATTGATGTGGCAGTACCATTGACTCATAACATCGGAAAAACGGAGTCCGAAAAAATAACAAAGTACGAGAACTTGGCAATAGAACTGAAGAATATGTGGCAATTGTCGAAAGTCACTATCATACCATTGGTGATTTCGGCTGAGGGAGTCATGTCAAAATCATTCAAGAGAAATCTTCAAAAGATCGAATTATCCCAGAGGATCGCGGGATATGCACAACAGGCAGTAGCTTTACAAACATGTCACATCGTGCGGAAATTCCTGAACTAGTGGGAGGAACTGAAATGTTTTTTCACTGGTTCATAGAAGAAATACCAGCTCAAGCTGAGACCGGGAGACGGATGATGAAGGATAATAATAGTTCATTTATTCCATTAAACCAGAATACGTCCATACAATCAAAATACATTAAAATATATAATAGGCACAGAATAATCCACATAACATATTAAAAAGTTTTCAAAAAATTACAGAATTCCTCAAGGGAATAAAAACAATTTCCAACAAGAATCTCCTTTAGTGCTTTACAAAAATGTTTATAGCTCATATGCGCTAAATGTGACGGCAACATATTGAATAGTTTGCAACCCGAAACATTCGGAGACTTTTTATGAAAAGCTTGAACTGATCTCTCCTCACATAAACGGTGTCTGTTCCTGGTCTCATAAGAATGTACCTCTTCACGTCTAAGAATTCGAGAGCTTCGCTTGTGTGTATAGACTAGAATATTAAAAATATAAATAGACGGAACAGTTAAAATGTGATGGTGTTTAAGGGCCCCCGCAGACTGCAGACTTTTTAATCGGCCGATAGTTTGGTCGGCTTCTTAATCAGTATGGAGAGGAATGCATGTGCGCACACTACAGCGATTCCTCTCCATACTGATTAAGAAGCCGACCAAACTATCGGCCGATAAAAAGTCTGCAGTCTGTGGGGGCCCTAAAATAATCCCTACATGATACTCTAAAGGGCAGATCAAATAATAGTCTCATAATGCGCTTCTGCAAAATGAAAACTCTCTCCCACTCGACAGATTGGCCCCACACCATAATATTATATCTCAGTGTAGAGAAAACATTCGAATAGTAGAACGCCAATGCGCTGTCATTGCCCACCAACTTCTTGATGTGAGATATAGTGTAATATGCTTTATGAAGACGCTTACAAATTTTATCAACCTCAGAATCCCACCTGAGATGTTCATCAACCACCGTGCCAAGAATATTTACATCTGATAAAAACTTTACTGGAACGTCATTAAAGATCATATAATAATGAAAAATAAAGATATAAATGATCGGATGAAGCTGGGTCCATCCTGTTCAATATTTTCGAAGTGAATTTTGATTTTAGCAAATCTGGGTTTTTTATGAAATTGGCTTTAGATAGAAGAATTCTATTTTTACTAAAATTCATGAATCTCATATATACTCGGAGTGAACATTATCAGAAGAATCTGAGTCCACCTCGTCCAATATTTTCGAAGAGAATTTCGATTTTACCAAATCTGGGTTTTCATGAAATTCAATTCAGATAGGGAGGATTCTGTTTCTACTAAAATTCACGAATCTTATATGTACTCGGATCAACTATCATCGGATGAAGCTGATTACATCCTGTCCAATATTTTCGAAGCGAATTTTTATTTTACCAAATCTGAGTTTTCTCGAAATTGGCTCGAGATAGAAGGATTCTGTTCTTACTGAAATTCATGCATCTTACATGTACTCTGGGTAAACATCATCAGAAGAAGCTGAGTCCACCTCGTCGAATATTTTCGAAGGGAATTTTTATTTTACCGAATCTGAGTTTTCTCGAAATGGGCTTGAGATAGAAGGATTCTGTTTTTACTAAAATTAATTAATCTTATCTGTAGTCGGAGTAAACATCATCAGAAGAAGCTGAGTCCACCCCGTCCAATATTTTCGAAGGGAATATTTATTTTACCAAATTTGAGTAAAAACAGAATCCTTCTATCTCAAACGAATTTCATGAAAACTCAGATTTGGTAAAATAAATATTCCCTTCGAAAATATTGGACGGGGTGGACAGATTTGGTAAAATCGAAATTCTCTTCGAAAATATTGGACGAGGTGGACTCAGATTCTTCTGATAATGTTCACTCTACTCAGAGTTCTGGGTTTTCATGAAATTCAATTTATATAGGAAGGATTCTGTTTCTACTAAAATTCACGAATCTTATAATATATGTACTCGGATCAACTATCATCGAATGAAACTTATTACATCCTGTCCAATATTTTTGAAGCGAATATTTATTTTACCAAATCTGAGTTTTCTCGAAATTGGCTCGAGATAGAAGGATTCTGTTTTTACTGAAATTCATGCATCTTACATGTACTCTGGGTAAACATCATCAGAAGAAGCTGAGTTCACCTCGTCGAATATTTTCGAAGGGAATTTTTATTTTACCAAATCTGAGTTTTCTTGAAATGAGCTTGAGATAGAAGGATTCTGTTTTTACTAAAATTAATTAATCTTATCTGTACTCGGAGTAAACATCATCAGAGGAAGCTGAGTCCACTCCGACAATATTTTCGAAGTGAATTTTGATTTTACCAAATCTGGGTTTCCATGAAATTGGCTTCAGATAGAAGGATTCTGTTTCTACTAAAATTCATGAATCTTAGATGTACTCGGATCAACTATCATCGGATGAAGCTGATTACATCCTGTCCAAAAGCTGTAGGGGATTGTTTCCGAGGGAGGGTATACTTACTTTGCCTCCATCCTTTTTGTCTATGATCATAAAGAAATACTGGAGAAGAACAACTGTCATCATGAATATGAAACCAGAAACCGTGATAACCTCAAAATCCCATATCACAGAGTGAAGGCTGCTCAATTGAGTGTGAACCACTTAGCTATTAAGTTATTTAATAAGCTACCTTCCAACCTGAAAATAGTCGATAGGAGACAGTTGAGGAAGATGCTCAGAGATATGTTGATGGAGAAGGCCTACTACAGTACCCAAGAATTTTTCGATGATTCCCTAGGCTGAGAGGTCCGTTTCAGTGTATATTTATTCTATTGACCGTGTTTTTGTACCGTTATTATAATGTGAACTTGTTCTATACATATTATGCTTTTCTGACTCCCCATGTAATTTTGATGGGTCAAAAACTTATTTACATCCCTCTTTTTTGTTGTAGATAAGTAAATAAATAAATAAATTAATAAATAAATAAATAAAATTTTCGAAGCGATTTTTATTTTACCAAATCTGAGTTTTCTCGAAATTGGCTTGAGATAAAAGGATTCTGTTTTTACTAAAATTCATGAATCTTATATGTACAGGGTGGCCAGATTTCGATGATTTAGTACTACAACTCCTTAACTATAAGAGATAGAGAAAAAGTAATATACATGTCATGTTCTCTTTTTTCGAGAAACCGAAATTGCTGGAAACCCGAAGTTGCTACGGCGTCTAGTTTCCGAGCTACAGGGCGATTCTGGTATTTGGCCAATTATTATAATTGTCTATAACTTCCGTATTACAGAATCTACGCTCTCGAAATTAACACATCTTTAGGGCACTTTTTTTACTGCTTTCCAGCGGTGCTATTGGATTTTTTGTATCTGCTCAAATTTCGGAGCTATAACAAAAAATTTTTTTTTTCAAATGGATACCATAATGGGAAGTGATATTTCCGAATAGATCTTTCTTCAACGATTTCAAAAATATATATCATGTTATACTTCCGAGTTCACTATATATTGAAAATTTCGAAAAAAGACTTTTCGTTCAACAAAATCCAAGCAGTCTTTGATTCACTTCCATCAAAACTGGGACGGTCATAGAATTTCATGTCTTATTTATTTTCACCTGTCAAATTCAATTCAGTTTCATCATTGTTGTATCGTCTGGCGCTTCTAAAATTTTTATAAGGTCATAGAATTCGATATCTCACATTTATTGTAAGCTGCCAAATTGATTCAGGAAATATTAGCTTTATCAATACTCGCTTCGCGAACTTGTTGATTCTAGTAGGATTTCTCTGCTAAATTGAAAAATGAAAAGCATTTGAATACTTATGTAACCCGTTGATAGCAATAATTAATGTTTCCATGAGGGGCAAAGAAAAAGCTCCTTCAAGAAAAAATATAGATTTATTTGAAAAAAAGTATATTCACAACAAATGTTCAAATCGTTGTCCATTGGAGCGAGTCATTGGAGGAAATATATAAATTGCATGATGTGATATAAATAAGAACTTAAGAAGCACAAGACGATACAATGATGAAACTGAAATGAATTTGACAGGTGAAAATAAATAAGACATGGAATTCTATGACCGTCCCAGTTTTGAAGGAAGTGAATCAAAGCCTGCTTGGATTTTGTTGAACGAGAAGTGTTTTTTCGAAATTTTCGATATATAGTGAACTCGGAAGTATAACATGATATATATTTTCGAAATCGTTGAAGAAAGATCTATTCGGAAATATCACTTCCCATTATGGTTTCTATTTGAAAAAAATTTTTTTTTGTTATAGCTCCGAAATTTGAGCAGATACAAAAAATCCAATAGCATCGCTGTATAGCAGTAAAAAAGTGCCCTAAGGATGTGTTAATTTCGAGAGCATAGATTCTCTAATACAGAAGTTATAGTCAATTATAATAATTGGCCAAATACCAGAATCGCCCTGTAGCTCGGAAACTAGACGCCGTAGCAACTTCGGGTTTTCAGCAATTTCGGTTTCTCGAAAAAAGAGAACATGACATGTATATTACTTTTTCTCTATCTCTTATAGTTAAGGAGTTGTAGTACTAAATCATCGAAATCTGGCCACCCTGTACTTGGATCAACTCTTACCGGATGAAGCTGAGTCCATCCTGTCCAATATTTTCTAAGCGAATTTTCATTTTACCAAATCTGGGTTTTCATGAAATTGGTTTGAGATAGGAAGATTCTGTTTTTACTAAAACTCATGAATCTTATATGTACTCGGAGTAAACATCATCAAAAGAAGCTGAGTCCACTCCGTCCAATATTTTCGAAGAGAATTTTTATTTCACCAAATCTGAGTTTTCTCGAAATTGGCTTGAGATAGAAGGATTATGTTTTCACTAAAATTCATGAATCTTATATGTACTCGGAGTAAACATCATCAGATGAAACTGTGTCCACTCCGTCCAATATTTTCGAAGTGAATTTTGATTTTAGCAAATTTTGGTATTCATGAAATTGGCTTTAGATAGAAGGATTCTGTTTCTACTAAAATTCATGAATCTTATATGTACTTGGATCAACTGTTGACCAATCTGGCAACGTTGCGGCGAATTTGACGGACCACTCACCGCGGCCCAGATCCCACTTGATGAAACAACAATATAAACACTCGAAGTGCTAATGAAGGAAATAAAACAATGATCTATCCTTCAAATACAGGAATAATTGCCCAATCTGGCAACGCTGCGGCGAATTTGACGGACCTCCTACCGCGGCTCACTGGTCGCCGATTCTCTTGTGTTGGCCCAATACATTAAATGACAAATAGGCACGAGAGTTGCAGAATGCCGATGTAAGGCAAAACTTGACCTGCGCGCTGGCCGGTTTCTCATCACATCGCCAACATCTGATTTGGACAGTTTGACACTGACCTGTCATCGGTCAGAAATACAATGTTGGAAACGAAAATGAAAATAGGAATAATAAACATTTCAGATTCTGGAATACTACGCGAAATCAATCAATCCCTTCCCCACTGAAGTATTATTTCAACACGTTTTACCGAAACCGTGAGTGAATTAGGTCTTGGATTAATTGAATTAAGTTACCTGTTGAAATTGTAACCTGATTCAATTTCAGCTGTACACGTTATAAATCGATCAAATTTCTCTTAATGTGAAAACCGATTACTGAAAATCATTTCTCAGCATGCATTTCACTATGGTACAGTTTCAAGCATTATTCGCTCCTTTGAAATTAGAATTTTTACCTAATTGAATTTCGATCCAATTGCCATATTATTTTCCATGTTTATTTCGCAATTTAAGAAACTAAGAATTTCATCTGCATAGTAGGTAAGGTGTAGTGGCTACACAATAATCTATTTCAATTCCTTTCGCAATTGAAGAAATCAATATGATATTGTTCCATTTTAAGCCCTAGAATCAGGATGGAATAGGTATGCATTGTAGAATTCAAAATGAAAGAAAAAAATTTTTTCACCAACATACATTACTCATTGTTTCGATTGAGATCAATATATAATACGAAAACAAAAAAAAAGTGTTTGCTGAGGTTGGTGAAATGCTTCTCTCGAAAGAGAAACCGAGCCTTCTCCAAGATACCCTGAGTTTAAATCTGATAAGAGAAATGCAAGAGCAGAAAAATGAACAGAATAATCTCTTCACCATGCTGGCTAAGTAGTTTCCTGGAAGATGATTCAGTAAAACTCTGAAAATATTCTACAACTTCAGTCGAAGAAATTTTACTTTAGAACACTTTAAAAAATATTCTATTGTTTGCTCGGATATGTACGCTTTGCTATTCTCTCTTTTTTGCAAATTTCACCTTGCATTTCTGTGCAAGCCATGTGTTTAATTTCTCCCCACAATTTAATTCTTTTCATTAATTCCTCATCAGAAGGGTATAAAACACTACCAAATATTCAAGAGAGAAACTCGAAACAGTTTGAACTGCATTACATTTTCATCGTAAAAATTAAATAACGTTGAACTTTCTGGTTTGGATGCTAATTCTTTTATGAAGAATTTCACATCATCCTGGTATGCCAATCGACTAGTTGAGGGTTCATACATATATACCAATCTTCATCTGAAACAGAATTCCTTCTTTCTTACGAACATTCTCCGAATTTTCTTCAATCATGAGGACATGATGTGCTTTCACAGTAACCCTATGATAGAATAGAATTACATTTAATATTTGTTTGCATTTGATCTTTCTCTGTGAAGAATTTTTTTCAACATCTTCACATACACTATTTGGTCCAATTAATCCAGTAGCTTTTCTATCCTAAAACAAAGCAATATTCAACGAGGATCTCAAGTTATAACTAGAAAACCATAAATACCTTATATCATTTTTTCCTTCCATTTTATCGTATTTCAAATATTTATTAGAATAATACATAGATTAAAGAACTATAATATAATAAACACAATGTTCTCAATCGCTGAAGAATCGAATAACATGACAGCTAGAACATTGTTTATAAACAATGTGCTTCGGAATGCGGATCGTAGTTACGAGTGTTGCGGTATTCAAATGCCGTGTCGGAGATTCACGAACCGATCCGAACCTTCCCGATACAATTTGTCATTTAATGTATCCTCCCAATATACCTATGTTAATTAAATCACGCGATAACTTTCGCATGCTCTTTTGGTCTACTGGCGACACTTTTGTCTTTTGACCTTGAACGAAAACTCTTAACTTGCCTGTAATATACGAACATAAACATTTTCAATGTTAAAATGAGCCTATACCTCATGGGAATGAGACAAGTCCCTAGGGCATTATTCAAAGGAGGAGACAATATGAAGAAGAAAATAGCAACTTTCGAGATGATGAAGACGACATTCCATCTGTCTATTGTTATGACCGATTTTCCAATTTAGATCCAGGAATGGCCCTGGAAGAGACTGGTTACGATGCATGCATTGGTTGCATTGGACTCACGCATATTGTGCTGATGTTCCTAGAAAAAACAAGCGTTTCATTGGTGAGCTTTGTCAGTATTTTTGTAACTATAAGTAGAATACTACAGTTGCCTGTTGCTGGTTTGTCACGTCCATAGTATGCGGACAAAATGAATTTCGTTTATCCCAATTCATCTGGGAATATTGTAGTTTTTAATACTTTTATTTCATAAAGGTTGATTAGATTTTCTGAAGAAAGGACCAAAGATCATAATTGTAGAATATGACATTACTGCAATTCACTACTAACAAGTTATACCTCTGAAATAAAACCCTATGTCATTTTGTACGTACTTCCCATACTGTCCCATTCGGCTGTGAAAGCATATAACCTGAGTAATTTTTTTTTTGCAGTTACGTTGTTGAAGTTTCTGTTATACTGTGCCAACTAGCATTATGCTGCATATTTTCATCCATGGCACTGAGCTTGACACCTGTAGTCGACGATTTACTCAGAAAGTACCTTTCATTCAAAATAGACATATCGATTCTATTCTCGGTGTCATTGTTACCCTTGATACTAGCGACACTCATGAGAGATTTGAAAAATGTAGCTTATTTGTCTATGTTTGGAGTGCCCTTGTTGCTGGCATCTTGCGCAATCTGGATTGGATATTTGCTTCAAGATATCGAACCAATCGGGAGTTTCGAAATGTTCAACATACATCCGAAGACTCTTCCACTTTATATAGCAACTCTGATGTTTGGATTTCAAGCGGTAACTGTCGTAAGTATCAGTAAATCAGTTATTTATAAAGGAGCCATTCAGCTCACTCTTATTTTCAAAATTCAAGACTTACGATTCAAATGCCGTTATCTGTCAATTGTTCTAGAAATGATATTATTTTTTCGTTGCTCCACTCCGTCGACATTTTTCGCAACAATTTACAACGTACGCAACGTTCGCACGACCGTAACTAGGCAGAATGTGATAACTCCCTGCCACTTGAGCTGCCGGCTCTTTGACTGCCGCACGAAAAACCGCCAATTTAGGGAGTGACCGGCAGCGCGAGTGGCAGCAGAATTAAATTGATTACATTCTCACCCTGCCCATTTCCCTGTTCACTTACCTGCTTCCTGCCGTAGAAGTGAGCTGAGTGTAATTGACAGGCTGTTAGAAATTTCGGTATCCGTCTATAATCAGTTTTGATACAAACTAGACAATATTTATGTACACGTTCGATGCTGAATTGGCTATGATTCCATTTTCCGAATTGGTATATCCAAATCCTATACAGATGCTATTCAGATGTCACTGAAGTGTCTGTAAAGTATGGAACAAATTCATTTTTAGCTGAACAGGCCATTTTAAGAAATAATCCTGAAACACGTCGATTTTTGATGTTAATTTACCGTATTTTAAAATAATAATCTAATATACAGGGTGAATTACATTCGAGTAATAACGTCACCGTCATTCTTTTTAAATGGATCACCCCCATTTTGTCTCAATTTTCGGATTACTCTAGCTGAGCTGATTCAAAAAATGTATCACATGTTGATTCCAATTGGTAGGTACAAGGTGGACGAAAATACAATAGTTTTGTATGTGCTCATAATTAACGCGTAACATTCTTTATTAGGTAAATCAACATTATTATCAAAAATACTTATTGTCTAGCGGCAATTGGTTTAAATGTAACACCCCGTAGTTTGCTACATGTTTAGAGTAATCAAAATGAGCTGTTTCCAAACATGATTGTTACTTGTGGTCTAGCAAAACTATTGTATTTTTGTCCACCCTGTACCAATTGGAATCAACATGTGATACATTTTTGGAATCAGCTCAGCTAGAGTAAGCCGAAAATTGAGACCAAATGGGGGTGTTCCATTTGAAAAAAATGACGGTGACGTCATTACTCGAACGTAATTAACCCTGTTTATTAGATTATTATTTTGAAATACGGTGAATTTACATTAAAAAATCGATGTATTTCAGGATTATTTCTTAAAATGACCTGTTTAGCTAAAAATGAATTTGTTCCATACTTTACGGACACAGTGTACAGGGTCTTTCACGAGGAACCTCACCCATATATACATTGCTAGTCAAAAGTCCCCTCCCCCCCTCGTATCTTTTGAACGGGTATACTTATAATAATGAAATTTGGAGGGTGGAAATAAACGGATGTAGGCTTCTCAACTGATCATAACAGGTGACGCAATAGTCATAAATGACGTCACAAGGCCACTGTGACCAATAATTTTAAATGGGACCCTATGGCAAGTGACAGCTCGTTAGAAAGGTATTGAAAATACCTATTCAGTCATACCAATTTTGTTTGGGTTTCGGCTGATTTTGCCATAGGGTCCCATTTAAAATTATTGGTCACAGTGGCCTTGTGACGTCATTTATGACTATTGCGTCACCTGTTATGACCAGTTGAGAAGCCTACATCCGTTTATTTCCACCCTCCAAATTTCATTATTATAAGTATACCCGTTCATTGACGAGGGGGGGAGGGGACTTTTGACTAGCACTGTATATATATATATATATATATGGGAAACTACTGAACGTATTTTCATGAAATTCAGCACTTAGGTATTTCACGATGCTGATAAAATCTAAAATATTTTCAAGGCATGAGCACCTCCGGTTTTTCCGGAAATGACGTCAACTTCCGTTTTTCAAATTAGAACACCATTTTTTATTGCAGAAATAGATTCCTTAGAAAATTTCAAGTTATTTTGATGTAACATTTTTCAGTTTCGGTTGGAAAATTTTCTCTGAGCGGGAAAATTCGAAAAAAAAAATCGAAAATAGAGCTCCGCTGAAACAAGAATAACTTCGAGGTTTTTGGATGGAAAATTTTCATTTTTGTGATTTTTCAAGATGTAAGATTGATGTATCCACTTTAAAAATCGAAATCGCGATTCATGATACAGGGGGTGAAAAAATCGCTTTCAAAGTTAGGGATGACGAAATCGTGAAAAATCAATTTTTTCAAATTAGAACCCCATTTTTTATGGCAGATATTGAATCTACGTTAAAAAATAATGTGAGTGTATGCATCACACCCTTGCCCTAAAGTGGATATTTTCTGAGTTAATATCCATTTTTCACGATTTTGTCATCCCTAACTTTGAAAGCGATTTTTTCACCCCCTGTATCATGAATCGCGATTTCGATTTTTAAAGTGGATACATCAATCTTACATCTTGAAAAATCCCAAAAATGAAAATTTTCCATACAAAAACCTCGAAGTTATTCTTGTTTCAGCGGAGCTCTATTTTCGATTTTTTTTCGAATTTTCCCGCTCAGAGAGAATTTTCCAGCCAAAACTGAAAAATGTTACATCAAAGTAACTCGAAATTTTCTAAGGAATCTATTTCTGCAATAAAAAAATGGTGTTCTAATTTGAAAAACGGAAGTTGACGTCATTTCCGGAAAAACCGGAGGTGCTCATGCCTTGAAAATATTTTAGATTTCATCAGCATCGTGAAATACTTATAAGTGCTGAATTTCATGAAAATACGTTCAGAAGTTTCCCGTATAAATATGGTTGAGGTTCCTCGTGAAAGACCCTGTATAAGATACACATGATTATTATTCATAGATTTCGTACGTATATCGTATCGATAAAATTAGCAGGCTGCGATCAGTGGCGGCGCGTGGATTCTCATTTTGGGAGTGCACATGTGGGAGTTCGGGGGTGGAAAGAAATTTCAAAACTAACCTTCAAAACTCGCATTTTAGAACAGTTTGTGACGTTCTTTCGCCTCATCTTGGGATAATATTCCGAAAAGGGGTTAGCGCAAAAATCCGAAATTGTGAGTACAAGGGGTACCGTCTGCTGAAGTATAACGGAAAACAATAACCATTTGGAAAATGTTTGGGATATCACATGTTTCATCATCTTTATATTAAAATACTGTGGATTTATCAAAATGATCCCTGAGTGCTAAATCTAATTCAGCCGAAAAATTGATATGACCTTTAAATATACCGGGATTTATCGAATCATTTCCTTCATAATGGCCACGTAATGCTAATTCGAAAGCACCACAGTTTATGATTCTCGATAAAATGTATATGTTCTTTTTTTACTTGCTCATAATGTTTCTCGATATTCAGTCGGTGAGCACTGTTTAATTGTTGTCGAATATTTTGTTTACCTAATAAATTGAAACCTAATTTGCATGGCACAGAGGTGTCTTGGAACTTTGATGTTTTTTAATTTTTCCTTTTAATGGATTAAATCCTTGACACCGGATCTGGTCCATTCTGTTCGATCATCACCAGCAAATAACAAACAAGGAAAACAATAAAGACTGTTACTAATTTAACAATCACATAACGATTCGGCTTTTTCATTTTTCAAGTGTCTATCTTAAAGATTCTTTTATAATCGCGTGTTTTACATTTTGTTACATGCGTGATCGATAAATTCAGTTTTGAACGACCGGCACTTCTTATTTTTTATTTTCCTTCTGATGTCAGCAAGGAAAAACGAATTGTTTTTAAATATTGTACGCTAATGCAAATAAGATTCTCCAAATTTTTGGCAATAATTGTGCAAATATAACGGTACATCGTAGCACCGTAGTTCTTCATCTATGACGTAGCCTTCGCGTACACATTCTGGATGTGTACCTGTGTCTGCTCAATATTTTGGACTGTTACGGGAGGCGGAGGGCGCGAGGGGTCGCTGCTGCTCCAATCAAGGACCACTTCGGATGTGCAGTGTACGTGCCATCTAGCACGGTCTGGCGTTTACGCGTGTATGAGAATGCATTGGCGTGGCGTTCAAAGTTCGCACGCCGTCTTGAGTCTGAAATACAGAACCGTGAACCGGAACATCGGAATTGAAAAATAAAATTAGATACATAAAAAGAAAACGTTACGTTTACGTCAAACACGAAAGTAAATTCCTCTAGATGAAGATATTAGTTGGGGGTGCACATGTGCACATTTGCACTTATTGAGCAGCCACCACTGGCTGCGATCAGATTAATTGTAGCTACTGTCTTTGCCATTTGCTTTCGACAATATGACCTTAGGTACTTTCATTGGATATTAAATATCAAGATATTATTTTTCGGATTGACTTTACTGAAACGTCACTTATAAAGGCACATATGTATTACAACTCAATTTTCTTATAAGAATGTGAAATAATTACAATTTCTCAAGCAATTACTCCAAATGTCAGACAGATAGAATTGGTAAGAAATGTCAATTGGAAATATCATAATATCAATCTTCTGAATTTTGGGTATGTTCCGACAGAACCATCGTGAACTTATACTCATAATATTCACCGAATATTGAAAAGTCAAGCTCTGTATTCAAGCTCAGATTCAAATTATTTATTATTATATGAACTCCAATTATGCATAAAAACTTGTCTTGGCTTCGAAATAACATTATAAGCCCGCTCCACACTCATGACGCGAATCTTGCCAAGAATTCTTGCCGTGAACCTGGCCAAGAATTCGCGGCCAAATAAGTCATCCACACTCACACAAATATTCGCACTTCGGTTCACGGCATCCTCGCTGTCTGCGAAGACTTTCCGCCCTATAAAAAAGGTTCATTCTGATAATAATCAAGAAATTCTCATTTCACTTATCTCCTCTAAATCTAATCTAATTCCAATTTATTGCTACAAGAAAACCATCCATTTCAAAAGCAAATAAAGTCAGTGAACAAGCATTAAATCATTACTGCGCTGGTACCGCTAACGCCTGTGAGTGTGGATGGAACATTTGTGCTTAGGCGCGAAGCCTTTGTCGCGGGACAGGAGACCGCAACGAAACGGAGAACGCCGCGAAGCGCGAACGTGACACAAGAAAGTTATCCACACTCGCGTTCGCGGTATTGGCCGACGTTCTTGCCATGAGTGTGGAGCGGCCTATACCCGTATAGCCCGCTCCACACTCATGGCGCGAATCTTGCCAAGAATTCTTGCCGTGAACCTGGCCAAGAATTCGCGGCCAAATAAGTCATCCACACTCACACAAATATTCGCACTTTGGTTCACGGCATCCTCGCTGTCTGCGAAGACTTTCCGCCCTATAGAAAAGGTTCATTCTGATAATAATCAAGAAATTCTCATTTCACTTATCTCCTCTAAATCTAATCTAATTCCACTTCATTGCTACAATAAAAACATTCATTTCAAAAGCGAATAAAGTCAGTGAACAAGCATCAAATCATTACTGCGCTGGTACCGCGAACGCCTGTGAGTGTGGATGGAACATTTGTGCTTAGGCGCGAAGCCTTTGTCGCGGGACAGGAGACCGCAACGAAGCGGAGAACGCCGCGAAGCGCGAACGTGACACAAGAAAGTTATCCACACTCGCGTTCGCGGTATTGGCCGACGTTCTTGCCATGAGTGTGGAGCGGGCTTATGCAAAACAACATACGTAACAGAACGTGGCCAAAACATGACGGCAACCGAACAGCTGATCGTTCATGTCAAAATATTCTGTGTTCGAAGGTTTGTTTACAAAATCTAATTTCCCAAGGAAATTGCCCAAAGTCAGAAATCGAAAAGCCAATGGGGGGCAGACCGATTCTTCCTCTTTCGATTCGTATCTAAAACTCCCCTCTAGGATGTCTGGAACAAAAGCCTTTCGATGAAATATGTGGTACCTTATCGCGATTTTAGCCGAATTCGCGATATTCGATATGAAAATTAACGTACTTCTCGACCACGTAAAAAGACGGAACATACCTCAAACGAGGCACCTGTCCTTCTCCTTTCTTTTTCTATATCGTTTTTCCCCTCCCGACAATTTAGGCCACGCCGCAACTATGGTCTGGACCTAAAAGTGTAAAATACGTTTAGTATATAGAACTAGTATGGGCCAACAGATCTACCTTTTAAGTAGTTATCCTCATTGGTAGAACTCGGGTGATTTTATAAGCGAAATGTCAAAGTTTGATCAATTTTTCCTGCAGAAATGGGGAAATTATGGGAAATATGAATACCAAGCTATTTTGCATTGACTTCTCCTCTTTCGATCCTTATATTGACATCACGGTCAGGATATCTGTGAAAGAAGTTTTATCGAGTTTAAAATGGTCCTCTTTGTCGGATTTTTTCGCGTTTTTCGCGAATTTTTCAAAAATATTTCTACGTCGAATCGAAATTTCACACACGTAAATACCGATTACTCATCCTTTCGACAGCATAAAAATCTCTTCACTGTATCGCTGCTTCGCTGCGATTTCAAAATTCTTCTGGACCCACTTTTCGACAGATTCTCTCGGGCCGGTCCGCAGAGTGTAACATTCAAAAATGTTACATTTTCAAAGTCGGCATTAAGATCACTGCGTCTGCTTTAAATTACGCGAATTCGTGACGAAATGTTCAAGACGAGAATTTTCTCATTCCTGCTGATTTGATAGATGCCGTATGTGCTATCAATTTACCTGGTACCTGCGATTATCTTATCTATATATATCTTCAACCTACAAATTGTATTATTTAATACATTTATCTATCTCCTTTCTTGTGTAATTTCCTCTGAAATAAGAGGTAAGTTTCTTTTTCATTCATAAATTTATACCCCACTTTTATTTCGCTTATTAATTCAATTGTTCGAATGAAATGAATAGGAACTACGGCTGGACCGACATTTTGAAAATTTGTCGAGTCTGGATACTTCCCGAATATTCCAGGGGACTGATATTTTCTCCTACTACTTCGGAGAAACAAAATCAAGTTTGAAAGATCTTCAAAATTTTGGACGTCCCACAAAAAGGTCAGATCTGTACAAAATTTGATTTCAGTATATTATTCGAGATTTTTGTGAAATCTCCATTGTATATAACGCTGTGTATAATTAGATTTAAGTATATATTAATAATCTGGGGAGAAAGCTTTCTTGATTGAATTTCACCATGTAATTTTTTTGCCTTTTAGAAATTTGAAAAATAAAGGCAGTGTACATAACTTTGTAAATTTCTTATTCCTCCTCACACAATATATTCTTTTTCCACTTTCCAGATTTTTGTGGCATAACTAAATATCTCTTCAATTGTAAAATCTGGTGGCGCCCTGAACATCTTTATTTTCAAAGCCTATTTAAGTGTATCCACGACCTGGCTCACCAAAGGCATAAGAGCTGCCTGTCGCAAAATTTGTAACCCTTCTCAATCAATAATTTCAAATAAAAAAATCATAAAGTTAAGGTTACAAGAGATACCATTTCAGTATAGTATAGATTCTAGTATGGGCCAGCAGATCTACCTTTTGAGTAGTTCGGTAGAACTCGGGTGATTTTATTAACGAAATGTCAAAGTTTGATCAATTTTCCTGAAGAAATGGGAAAATTATGGAAAATATATCACGGCCAGGATCTGTGAAAAAAGTTTTATCGAGTTCAAAATGGCCCTTTTTGTCGGATTTTTTCGCGATTTTCGAGATTTTTTTTAAAATACTTCTACCTCGCCTAGAGGATCGAAATTTCCCCCACGTACTAATCGATCATTCCTCTTTCCGACCGTGTAAAAATTTTTCTCCTGTATCGCAGCTTCGCTGCGATTTTAAGATTCTTCTGGACCCACTTTTTCGAAAGATTCCCCGGGCCGGACCACAGAGTTACCGTTTTAGTATAATATAATATAGAATAAGGACTCACTTCAGGCGAAACACCTTTCAGAAAATTATCAGTATTGAGCGCTCGATCTATTAAGACGAGGTCTATAAATTTTTTCAAATAATTTATAAATTTTATCTTGACATAGAAAATTAGAGGTCTGAAACTAAACTCATGGCAAATAAAGGGTGAATCTTCGACTTGCACATATGCAGAGTGTCCCACGGTCGAGTGGGATTCCTTTCATCAAACGAAACACTTTTTTCGTATACCAATTTTCAAAATTCGGTTTCCTTTGGAAGATACAGGGCGTCGTCGAAAATCCACGAAAAAAACACTTTTCTGTTTATATCTTCGATACCGTTATTTCAAATGAACTGAATTTTGGTGAAATATTAGACCTATAGTCAGTTGTTTGGGTGCTCCTTCGTACAATATATCGCAATTTGTTCACAACTTCCTTTCCATGGTGAACTCTACATCACCCTATTCGATAAAGAACTCATACGAGTTTGTGTCATTCAGTGAGGCCGTCGTCCTTCCAAAAGGTTTCACTCTGTATTTTCTAGATGTGGTCTCTTTGTTCACCAATATCCCTGGTTCGTATCGGCACTCATGAAAGAAAAATGGCAATTTATTTCTTCATACACCGACATGCCTAAGAAATTATTTTTGGAGATAATTACATATATTTATGACTCGAGTTATTCTCAATTTGATGGTGATTTTCACCAACAATTCGATGGTTCAGCGATGGGCAACCCAGCAAGTCCGTCATTGGCTAATTTTGTCATGACTCAGTTAATTAAAGCAAGCCTGAAAAAACTTAGTTTTGTCGTCGCTTTCATCAAACTCTATGTTGACGACACGATACTAGCAAATACCATCTGAGAGGGCTGATGATTTGTTGTCCGTGTTCAACCAATACCATCCACGTATTGAATTCACCATCGAAAAGGAAGAAGAGGGGGAATTGGCGTTTTTGGACATAAAAGTGATCCGAAAGGATAATGGAACTTTACTGACGAAATGGTTCGCAAAACCCACAAACTCTGGGCGCTTAATTGATTTTAATTCAGAGACATCCAGATCATATAAGGTGGGTAGCATAAAGAACTTCATTTATAGATCAGCAAATCTCAGCTCAACTATGTTTCATGAAGAAAACTCGAAAAAGATCAAAGAAATCTTAAAAATGAACAACTATCCCACAACATTCGTGAACAAAATAATGAACGAGTACAATCCTTTGGCCCGTAGTAGTGAAGTTAGTTCAGAAGAACAGAACAAAAGATATTTCCGTATATATCAGGCCTGAGTCACAATGTTGCCCGCTCAATAAAGCTTAAAAGCGCCACAGAACTTGTCTTTTACAATCAGAGGACGACACAGTTTTTATTCTCCAAACTCAAAGATCCAACCCCCACAACAACCGCTCCAATGTTGTTTATAAAATACCATGTTTAGGGTGTGAAAGGTGTTACGTGGGACAAACAAAACAACTTCTGAAGACGAGAATCAGACAGCACAAGTGCTGGAATTACCTCAGTTTGTTTTTACAATTGTAGAATTAGGATCATAGTTAGGATATAAAAAAAAAGAGTTGACAGTATTGTAACAAGGTTGAATGAAGGATTGAAAGGACGTCCGACTTTTATTATTAAAAAATACTAGTTCAGCAGATCTTTGACCAGGAACTGAACATTTGGTGACCCCGACGTGATTATGAGCCGTAAAGAAAAACAAAGACCTCAAAGAAGTGGAGCTGGAATGAATAGGAGTTTATTTCAAGACTGCGTTTGGCCTGACAAGTTTGGAAGGAAAGAGAACTTGAGGCATGACAAAGAAACGATGTTGAGAAAGGAACCTTTAGTTGGAAATTCCAGAATTCAAGACAATAGTGAGGTGAACAGAGGCATAAAGGATCGAGAAGAAAACTGTCGAGAAACCAGCAAGTCAACAAAAAGTAAATCGGTAACGAGAAAAAGTACGAAAACGACAAAAACGGCAAGTATTAATGAGACAAAAAAAAATTTGCTCTGGAGGCGGAATTGAAAAAACTTGAATTAGTAATGAAGAAGCAGGAAAGTCAGAATGCTCTCAAACTCCTACAATTGGAAGATGAATACAAGAGGTAGTTGAATCGGGAGCTGAAGTTGAGGAATCGGTTGAGGAAGGGAGTGCTAAACATTATGAGCAATATTGTGATAACTATAAGATACGTCAGTGGGCACGACAAAGCTCTGGAGAAGTTGATAGACCTGAAGATGAACAGACAAAACCTGTTAAAGGAGAAACAACTCCTTCAAGTATCAAGATGCTATGCGAGACAATCAATGACTTCACTCAGTCAATCAATCAGTTCAACACAACGTGAGACCTGAGGGACGTAAGTTTTTGGATAAAGAACTTACTCTACTTTAATGGGAATCCTCTAGATTGGCCAATATTTATTCGTCAATTTCGAAATTTGATTGAGGAATATACAGCAGACGAAATTGTATTTAAACTGCAAAAATGTTTGAAAGGCCCGGCTAGAGCAGCAGTATCAGGTATAATTTTGAATTCTGATGTGAACGAAATTATTCAAACATTGGAAACTCGTTTTGGTAGTCCTGATATCATTATAAAAATGTTGCTGTCAAAAATTAAAGTAATACAACCAATCAAAGACACAAATTTGGAAAAAATAATTAATTAAGTGACAAATATAGTGATCATTATGAAATCTTCAGGTTCTGTTGGTCATTTGCAAAATACACAATTACAGAGAGATTTACTGAACAAGCTTCCAGATAAATTGAGGCTCAAATGGGGAGAATTCATCATTCAGAAGAAAAAAGAAAATGGTGAAGCCGATCTGGAAGATTTTGCCAATTGGTAAGGTACTTTTTCAGAAGCAGCTTGTCAAGTTAGTTCTGCCAGCTTCTCTGAACATTGGGATAGGTCGAAAACTTCGTGGGATAGACCAAAATCTTTTCATAATGGAAGAAGAACAGAACGGGTGTTCACTACTTATGATCAGGAATCTCTCAAGAAATTTCATTATTGCGGAGACCCTGCTCACAAGAACAACTGTCCAAAAATGGAAATGGATGATTTGGAAACTAGGTGGAATATTGAAGGAACTAGAAAACTCTGCTTCTCTTGTCTTAAACAAAATCATCAAAAATTCCGGTGTTAAAATAGGAAACTTTGTGGCAAAAATGGGTGTAAACTTTCACATCATCCACTTCTTCATAATGAACCTCAGAAGACCAGTGAAAACCCGATTGCACCAGAACCTATTTGTACAATTAGGAATAAGTATTACTCCGTTTCATTCCAGTTATAATTTATGGTCCTAAAGAGCAATGTGAAATTTTAGCCATGTGCGATGAGGGATCTAGAGTAACCTTGTTACATTCTAAAATTGCCGAAAAGATTGGATCAGTCGGACAACTGGAACCCCTATGTATGCAGTGGACAAACGATGAAGTGGTAAGAGAAGAAAATTCCTTCGAAATTGATGTGGAAATTGCTAATTTAAACAATGACGAGAAATTTTCTCTGCATGGAGTACGAACAATCGAAAATTTATCTTTTCCTATTCAATCTCTACATAAACAAGACTTTGAATATCTCGAACGATTACCAATACAAAATTACAGCAACCAAAGGCCAAGTATAATCATTAGACAGGATAATATAAATTTGATGATACCTAGAAAAATTCACTCCGGACCAGAAAACATGCCGTTTGCCTCAAAATGTAAGTAAGGATGGACAGTTGATGGACCAATTGAAAAATTCCCAAACAAAAATAATTTTCATATTTTACATATCGCTGAAATAAGTCATATAGAGGAGAATTTTCAGAAATTAATGTTGAATTTCTTTTCAACTGAAGGTTTTGGAACCACAGTTCAATCAGATCCATCAGAATCTGAAAATATTGAAGATGCAAAAGCATTAGATATTATGAGTAGTACTTTTAAGAAAATTGATAACAGGTATGAAATAGGTCTGCTCTGGCGAAATGAAGATATTCAGATGTCAAAAAACAAAGGAAAAGCTATAAAAAGGTTGAAATGTGTGGGGAAAAAGTGCATGAATTACTCAAAATTAAAAGAAGAATACCTGAAGAAATTTGAAGACCATTTGCAGAAGGGATACATACGGAAGTTGACGAAGGAAGAAGCCTCTAGAGGAGGCCCCAGGGAATGGTACCTTCCTCATTTTTCAGTGATGAATCCACACAAAAAGAAGGTGAGGGTTGTTTTTGATGCAGCAGCAAGAACAAATGGTATTAGTTTGAATGACATGTTATTGACTGGACCTGATCAACTCAATTCTCTAGAATCAATCTTGTTGAAATTTCGTCAGAAAAGGATTGGATTCTGTGGTGATGTACGGGAAATGTTTCACCGAGTATTGATACGTGAAGAAGACAGAGATTCGCATCGCATTCCATGGAGAAACTTAGAGAATAATAGAGAACCAGATGTTTAACACATGAATATTATGACTTTTGGAGCAAAATGTTCTCCTGCCTGCGCACAGTTTGTGAAAAACTATTATGCCAAACATTTTTCAGAAGGTGAAATTCAAAAAACCATTCTTGAAAAATTCTATGTGGATGATTATCTCGACTCAGCTGATGATGTAAATGAAGCTCTAACTTTAACGAATGGAGTGAAAAACACTATGCAGACTGCTGGTTTTGAAGTTGTCAACTAGATATCGAATTCCAATCCCCTGATGAGGATAATGAATATTCCGAATGTTTCTGACGATTCTCAAGAAGAAATGGAACACCGAGTTTTGGGACTTTGGTGGGATTCTAAAAATGATGAATTCACATTCAAAATTGACTTCAACAAATATGAGAATTTAAAGCTAACCAAGAGAAATGTATTGAAATCAATTATGAAGTTATTTGACCCCTTGGGTTTCATTTCTTGCTTCATTGTGAAAGGAAAGATTTCAATGCAACAAATTTGGAAAGCTAAAATTGGCTGGGATCAAGAATTACCGAAAAATCCAGAATTTATGTGGAAAAGAATGCTGGAAAAATGCTGGGATAATACATTTCAAGATCCCAATTTAAAGCTAACCAAGAGAAATGTATTGAAATCAATTATGAAGTTATTTGACCCCTTGGGTTTCATTTCTTGCTTCATTGTGAAAGTAAAGATTTCAATGCAACAAATTTGGAAAGCTAAAATTGACTGGGATCAAGAATTACCGAAAAATTCAGAAATTATGTGGAAAAGAATGCTGGAAAAATACTGGGATAATACATTTCAAGATCCCAAGGTGTTACAGTGTGAAAATACCAAATTCTGAGAACATAGAGCTACATACTTTCATAGATAGCAGTAAAGAAGCCTTCGCAGCATAGAACTTTTTTTTTGTTGTTCTAGAAGTGAATCTTACATCAGACACCCAGTCTTTCTGGGTAGTGTCGGATTCTTACCGACTAAACACCTCTCCTGCGGTTGGTTCCGGGCATAAGCCTATAAACCTGCCATCATCTCATCTGTTTTCTCTTTCGCATTCTTTTATGCTGAGTGTTTGTGTACATCTTTCAATTGGATATCTCTTACTAAGGGTGAAGTTCTATATCTTCATTTTCGCAATTGGTCTCTAGGTCTTTTGCGGTAAATTGTAGCTGTTTTTTCATCTTCAGCGAGGTCATAGTCAATTAACCTTCTAAGGTCGTCATTTGGATGTTCACTAGCTCTTTCATAGGCTTTTGCAGCTTTTCGTTTGATGAATGTAGTAATGGACTCCCATTTTATGTCTTTTTGGATTTGTTCATTCCTAACAAACCACGGGGCGTTTAATGCCCATCTCAGAAATTTGTTTTCTGTGCTTTGTATCCTCTTTATATGGGTTCTCGCTGCATATCCTCATGCTGTTGATCCATATGTTAGCTGCGGTCTGGCGACTGCTTTTATGATCCTCAATTTCGTGTTTCTGTTCATTTGGCTTCTTCTGCCTATAATCGGGTATAATCTTCTCATTGCTACATTTGTTTTATCCACTGTATACTTAATGTGCTGTTTCCACGTTAGTCCTTTGTCTAATATTACTCCTAGGTATTTAGCTTCATTCTTCCATTCAATTTCATTATTGTCTATGGATATCTTCAATTCCATCTTCTTCTTCTTCTTCCTGTGCCTATCCACTAATGGATGTTGGCGATCACATTCTTCATCTTTTCTCTACTTCTGGCGGTTTGTATTAAAGTTCTGATGTTGGTTATTCCTGTCCATTGTCTGATGTTTCTTAGCCAGGACGTCTTCTTCCTTCCGACTCCCCTGCTTCCCTCTCTTTTTTTCTTAACGGGTTGTTACGTGGGAGTGCCGGGCACGAATGCCAAGATACCCTCACGAGCTAGTCAGGAACTTTCTTACAGTTCTAGTTGTTCCCAGTATAACCTCTCTCTGTGCCTTGCTGATCAGATCTTGTTCTAGCCCTAACCTGGATGTATTCTCTGGCAGATGTGACTCGACTAACCCATTCACAGACAGTATCAAGGGGATGATAGATGTTGATTCCAGCCTATAAATCTCTTTCATTTCAAAAGCAAGGTCGTGATACTTGGAAAGTTTTTCGGTGTATGCTTTCTCAATGTTATCATCTGCGGGTATTATCACGTCGATGATTTCACTCTTTTCCCGATCCAACAGAACGATATCGGGCCTGTTGTGCTTTACCGGCCTGTCGGTTATTATTGATGTGTCCCAATACAGCTTGTATCTATCGTTCTCAAGAACGTCACTTGGCATGTAAGTATGATTTGGTGTTATATTCTTTATTAATTTCATTGATAGTCCTATTGCTTGATGGTATATTTTACATACTGCGTTGTGACGTTCCAGGTATTCTCTTGGGGCTAATATAGGACAGGAGGATGTTATATGCTGAATGTGTTCCGTTGCCTGGCTGCACCTCCTGCATTGATCGGTCGGCAAGTTCTGCCCCGCGATGCGCTTCAAGAAAGCTCTCGTGCCAATAACCTGATCCTGCACCGCCAGAATTCGGCCTTCAGTCTCGGGAAACAGGTATCCAGATGTAAGGTAAGTTAGTGATTCCTTTTCATTTACAGTTTTATGTTTCAGGTTCTTCGGATACCTGCCATGCAGGGCTTTGGAGTACCATTCCTCGCGGAGTTTCTCTACAGTGACATTTAACAGTGGTGCGGTTCCAGATGACAAATGGAGGGGAGTTATATTTTCATCAGCTTCGCAGATTGTTCTCATGAAAGGTGAGTTTTTATTGATAAAATATTCTCTCAGGTTTTTCAATACTCTGTCATGGACAATTGCCAGGTGTTGCATGCCTCTACCACCTTCTTTTCGTGGGATGTATAGTCTGTTAACTGAGGCATGCGGGTGGTGGACACCAAATTTTGTTAAAGTTGTTCTTATTTTTGTGCTGAGTTCGTCGATTTCTGTTTGCGACCATCTTACCACCCCAAACGAATACACCACGCTGGGCAGCACCCATGAGTTTATTGAATTGAACAGCGCCCCGGAGTTCAGTTTGGCTCGTAACACAAGTCGCAGTCTCTTCAAAAGTTTTTCTCTCAGGGAGCTCTTCACATCCTTGGACCTTATTTCGAGCGCTTGCTGCACGCCGAGGTATTTGTAGGTTTCTTGAGGGCCGAGGTGAGGCAGCGCATCTTCGCTGGTGAGTATTGTACTTTCACCTTCGGTGATCTTTCCGCGCTTGACGTGAATTATCGCACATTTTTCCACTCCCATTTCCATACGTATTGCTCGGCTAAAGGATCTGACGACGCTGAGCAGCTTCCTAAGTTCTTCTGCATTGCGGGAGTATAGCTTCAAATCGTCCATGTATAGTTGGTGGCTAATTCTGGCGTTGCGTTCTTTGTTGATTATGAACCCATAAGAGTTGTTATTCAGCAGTAGGCTGAGGGGGTTCAACGCCAGACAAAACCACAAAGGACTTAATGTATCCCCCTGAAAGATGCCCCTTCTTGATTTGAATCTCAGCCGTTTTGTACTCCCCATTGTGTGTTTTTACAAGGAGATTTGTACGCCAGGTTTGCATCAGATGTTCGAGCAAATTCACTACCTGTTCGGACACACCATATAGCCTCAACACCCTTAGCAGCCATGCATGAGGCACCGAATCAAAAGCCTTCCTATAGTCTATCCATGCCATGGATATATTGCGCTGCTTCCTTTTAGCTAGCTTGGTGATGATGCTATCGACTACCAGGAGTTCCTTACAGCCCATTGCGTCCCTACGACAACCATTTTGTTCTTTAGCAAGTATATTGTTTGCATTTACGTATTTCCACAGGTGACGAGATATGGTGCCAGTTAAAATCTTATATACAGTGGGTAAGCAAGTGATAGGTCTATATTTTTTGGGGTCCGAGGTACCACTCTCTTTTGGCAGCATGTTAGTGATTCCCAGGGTGAAAAACTCAGGGATCTTGGTAGGATCATCCAGAGCCTCCTGGAGAGCAGATCTCAGGGAAGGTATAAGGCCCAAGAAATGTTTCCACCAGTAATTGTGGATCTTGTCTACTCCTGGGGCTGACCAATTACTCAACTTTTTCAGTACACAGCTGAGATCCTGTTCGGAGATTTGGATCGACTGCATACTGTGCTCGGGTACGTTGGAAACGATGTTTTCAGTCACAAACCCGCGGTTATAAGGCGCGTCGTCAGCATAGATATTTTTCCAGTAGCTGTGCATCTCCTCGGGTTTCGGGGGTTCAGAGTCTGCACTCGGTCCAGCCTCAAGATCGCGGTAGAATTGTCTCTGATTTTTGTAGAAAAGTTGGTTGTTTTTGTATCTCAGCACTCTTTCATTATACCGTCTGAGTCTATTTCCCAAAGCCTTTATCTTCTGCTTTAGTTTATCCATCACAACCTTTATTTGTTCCACGAAGCCCTTGTCTTTGATCTTGATGCGATAACCAGATTCAGCTTTTTTAACCGACTTCTTCAGTTTTTTAGACGGATTTGCAGTATTGAGGTAATTGTGGAATATTCCTATCTTCTTCCTCAACTTAATTATGGTTTCCTCTAGGCGCCTTGTCCACGGTGGTTTTTTTGGTGTTCTTATGGATTTCCCATAGGCTAGCTTGCGACCCAGGGTTTCGCAGACCGTTGCTGCTCCCGCATATACGTAGTCCACCAGGTCATGTAGAGATGGTTTGCTGCTGCCCACGTGGCCGACTATAACTCGGTCTACTAATTCCACTTTCTTCAGCATCTCCTTGGACCCTCTCATTCTTGGTATATTCGGCCTTTTCTCCGGTGCAATTCCTCCGTACAACATGAGGTTTCTCTTAAATGTTGCATTGGTCTCAAGATCAACTGGGTCTTCGGGGCGCCAAAGGCTCACACGACGCGTGGTTTTCTCATTTATTGTCAGCTCAGGGTCGTCAACCCATTCTGTCGCTCCTGTTGGCATACAGCTTCTTTCTATCAGGTACAGTTCTTCAGTTGTGAATTTTTGATTGTCAAGTATCCATCTTACTCTATTCGATAAAAGGTTTGCATAGGACTGTCTGCTAGGGTTGATGAATATCGGTCAGAATATGGCGATACTTTTTGGTTGTTCTCATCTCCATATCTTTAGCAATATAGTGAACGCGCATGAGTAAAATATTATCTTCTTCCGACCATCGCGTTCGCCTGTCCTGTCGTGGGTTCAAAGTGGGACGTGGCAATTCCTCGTCCAAACTAATTTCCCTTGTTTCAGGTAACGGCCTTACGGTGCCATCTCGGAGGTCTACGCCGCTCGTCCCATAGGGTCCTCCACCAGACTGATCCTCTGGACGACTCCGAAGGGGGCCAGTCTGCAGCCCCCTGCCGCCCTGCGTTTGACTTCTGGTAACAGGAGCTACTAATACTTCATCTCACAGGCTGCTAACCTAGTGGATTGGGATATATATATACTAGCTGGCCCGGCGAACTTTGTTTCGCCTAAATGATACCTATACCTACTAACGGTGGACTTCACAAATCGTAATTACCAGTGATCGGAGATCAACGGCTTGGTTAGATTTCTGAACTGTCAAATCGAGTTGATTCTAGATCAAGCTCCGATCACCGATGACATGCTTTGTGGAACCCACCGTTAAAGTTGTTTAAACTTACAATTGCTATTTTTTGAAGCAGGAGATAAATTAGGCATAATGAAAGTTCTGTCAAATGTCATCTGTCAACTGTCAAAGGTCATCTGTCAATAGACCAATCCAACAAAACAGCTGATCCTTTTTTTTCAAGATGGCTGCTGGAACAAACAAATAATAAACATTTCTGTTATAGTGTTTCTCTATTATAACTATCATTTTACATGGCATAATTGAAGACATTGAAGTTGAAAATTGAGAAACCAACAGAAACTACCCTGAAACACGTACCTCGTAACTGAATATCCTCGGTTTGATATTTGTTTATTTCAGCAGCCATTTTGAGAAAGCTGATCGTGACAGATCGTCAAATGTCATCTGTCAAATGTCATCCTTCAAATGTCATCTGTCAAATACCATCTGTCAAACGTAATCTGTCAACTGTCATATTTTCCACGGATATGAGCTATCACACAAAACAGAAATACAAAAATAATATGTCAATTGCTAATTATAGGCAATTTTGAATTCAGTTATTTCTGCAAATATATTCATTACCCAAACATAAATCAAAAACATTTCAGAAATATAGAGAAAAGATGAAAATGGACAACTCACGATTGATGCTGATCTTCACAATCCGATTCTCTTGACATTCTGGTGAAAATTCACTGTTCCACCAACTCGGGATCCGTACCCGCTTTTTGATCTGATTATAGCCTTCTATGTTATTATAAAACCTATGCAAATTACACAATAATTGAATACATCGCCATCTACGCTACAGTGTCTAGATAAGAGCCTTTAACCGTAGCGACACCTAGTGGCCTTATTCAAAAATATAATTTATCGAGTATGAAGTTGTAGTTCGAGCAATCGAATGCGAGGGAATGGCCAAAAATCAACCATGCGACGAGAACTCCATCTTCCAAACAATGGAGGAGTAAATCGGCATAAACTTTCATTATTACAAAACTGAAAATCGCCACGTGCTCCATACGCAAGATCGTCAGAAGCGATGGAGTTTGAATGTTTTCGGAGAAATATTAGGTGACCAAGTTATTGGGCCATATTTTTTTGAATGCCATTTGGACGGAAGGAGGTTCTTGAAATTTTCAGAAGAAAATTTATGGGAACTTTCGGAAGTCGTTCCAATGAGTATTAGACTCCGCATGATGATTCAATTAGATGGTGCTCCTGCACATTTTGCTAAAGAGGTGAGGAGCTTTTTGGATAGGAAATTTCCAAATAGGTGGATTGGAAGAGGAGGGCCGTATGCTTGACCACCTAGGTCTCCCGACCTTATGCCAATTGTGTTTTTTTGTGGGGTTACAATCAAAATATAGTCTATACTAATCCCCCTACGATTGCGGCAAATATGAAGGAGAGAATAAAGAGTGACTCTCAAACCATTACGCCTAACATGCTATTCAACGTGAGAAGATCTTTTAGGGAGAGGCTAACACTTTGTGTTATAGAAGATGGTCATCATATTGAACATTTGCTATAATTTCAGTGTTTTTAGCCGAAAAGTCTTATATTTCCTCATAGTATTCATGAATTTCATGTTTTTTTATGTTCTTGTTGTATTGTCAGTAAATATCCAGCTTGCTCATAACTTTCATCATTTAATATTTTATTTTTTTTTTCAATAACAAAAAATTGTATATAACAGTATCATACATTCCAGTGTTAGTTATTTCGGTAAATCCCCAGGGAAATGATGAAAAGATGAAAAAATCACAAACTTGCTAATGAATCCGAGACTGTAAGATTTAGGTCTGACAAACCTCAATAGTTTTTAAAGGGAAATGAATTTTGCTATCGAATGAAAAAATAAAATACAAGGTGTGCCATTTGAAATAAGACCAAAATCATAATTTGAATATGTCGGCAATAAGCAGCATTGTTTTGAACACCCAGTAGCAGCGTCTATTTTCCTTATTCTAGTATTTGCAGCCAAAATTCCATTTCACCAAATTCGTTTCAGACGAATTTATCGAGTATTTTCCGAGACCCTCAAATTTACGAAAATTCCAAATATCTCAGTAACGAAAATATTTGAGAACGTGAAATGTCAAATAAACTCAGTCTTATTTTCACTATGCTTTCTAAATCTGCAGTATAATACAGGGTGTCCCATAAGAAAAATCATATGTTTGTTTCCCACTACACTCTTGAGACACCCTGTATATTTCAAAACAATTTAAAATTATAGCCCCACTTGACCTTAATAATTCCACGTTAAAAAAAAATTGAAAATTTCACTGCTCACGAGTAATCGAGATCCGCGTCACCGGTGAAACACCCTGTATAGTGGAACCTAAGTTCCTGTTTTATTTCTATAATTAGAACGACCTTGTTGGTTTTTATAAAATTCCATTTGGTTAGTTTCGAGCTATATTCTTTCTTAGCGAATAAATAAAGATTTCTATTTCCTTGGGATTCAAGTTTCAGAACACTCAATGAAGGTCTTCAAGATCTCTACTATCTTGTCTGATTTCGGCAGCCAAAAGATCACTTATGAGAAGTATATTTCTGTTTATTTTTAGTTAATTTTTCACACAACATATTAGGTATGTTTCCGCTTAAGAAGTCTTGCAGCTAGATCATAGTTGTTTTTATTTGGGAGACCCTGTAGATCACTAGTTGTCGGGGTTCCTACTATAGATTTCAGTGCATTTGTAGAATTAGGGCCGATCTATTCAACTTCTCTGTTCTTCTATGCAATACAAAATACCTTCGTTCAGCTATCTGAATTCTTTTATAATCTCTACGCTACTCATTCTTTCAGACCCAAAGAGCCTTTCTACTATTTGGAGTTGCTTCCAAATATCGGAAATATTCGCTTAAACTAAGAAACTCTTTTCACTTTCATTTTTTCCCCGCAAATGAAAACGATTTGAACTTGTATGAGGTTTTCTCGTATTGAGAAGTTCCTTATCATAGTTATCAACTATAAGATTTAAATCATCTATGAGGTCCATGGCACTCATTAATAATTAACAAATCCAAGTTATTTGCCCCCTGCCGAACGAAAACTCAAAACTCTCACCTAGGTATGGTTTTGTTTGTAAACACAAAACTAAATTATGAGGTTAGAATCCCTCCTGTACACGTTTACTGACAGGTTGGAGTTGTCTGTAAATTCATCTGTTCGGTAACCAATATTCACAGACGACTTCGCTTTACTGAGAGGTGAATATACGTTTAACAATGACGTTCTTTTCTGTAACGCTACTGGACAGTTTACAGATAGGGAATAGACCGGCCCTTAATCGTATATATTTCTAAGAGTAAAGAGCGCATGTAGTTTTTCAGTAGAATGAGACTTGAGACTTGTTTCATCTTATTCCTCCAAAATACAGTTTTTTTTTTCGTTTATTCACCTTCTGTCATTAACATTATAAGCCCCACTCACATTTCAAAAACTTCGAACATCAAGATGCCATTTTTTTTAGACTTGGATACCTGGTGATATCAGCGTCAGCTGATGTCGCCTTTCGATTTTTATACAGCTTCGCGGGGATACTTCCTCACTTATAACGCCAATTTGCCTACTTTGTAATATCAACGACTTCAACTTGCCCAGTTCATTAGGAATAACGAAGATTTTTCGTTCACGATTTCCATTATTATATTGAGCAAATCTCCTCTTGTGATGCGGACTTTTCAAGATGGGAATTCAACAGTACTAGCATCGGTATAATTGGATCGTTGACAACCATCACAAATCTGTGTTTTTCAGATGACGCATATTGATGAAAACTTTCAATCACCAAGAGCGGTAACCAAGCCTTATGGAATTATAACTTTAGGAATGTTCTTGGTAATTGTCATACAGTGTATTCTTGGATTGGTCGTCTATTGGAAATTCGATAATGACAGTCTCACCATCTCAACTATTCCAATAGTTTTTGTCACCAATGATATGTGAGTTGGATCACTACCATATATAGGTACTCTTCCATATTACATCGAGAGCTTCAATTTTTTTTCAGTTTGGTTATGTGTACGGCTTTCTATATGGTACACACTTATATAAGCTATGGAGTTCACGAATTCATATATGTCGATATTATTTGGAAAAAGATACAGAATAAAAGCTGGTGTACAAGATTTTTCTTGAGTTCATTACCTATAATTACTTCGGGTAAGTCCTTTATAGATATATGTATATTTTTTCCTAAACCATTTTCTGAAATTCGGCCGTTGTTGAAACATTCAGGGTGTCGAAAATTCATGAAGAGAATACTTTTTTGCCCATATCTTAATACCCGTTTTTTCAAATGAACTGAATTTTTGTGAAGTGTTTGCTACATTCATGTAACAAACAACAATATACAATATTTCTCATTGTATCAAACTCACAGAGTAGTCGCAATAAAAATACTATTATTTGGAACACGACAACTGGTTCATATTTTAGAAAGAACTAATTTTTTTGGACAATAAAAGTATTCCTAAGTAACAGAGAGAATCCTTTTTGTCGTGGACAAGAGCCGTTGACCTTAGACTTTCAGTTCACTCAACCAAATGTACCGGGTTTTTCACTATAAATTGACCCCCCTCTAACTCTGTTACAAAAACAGATGCATAAAAATATTTCATACAAAAATTGTAAGAAATCATATACATTTTTTGAAAATGATTACGTCGATTGGACTATATACAGGGTGAACAACATATTGAATGCAACTAATTTTTTTTAAATGGGACACCCTGTATATTCTTTCGTATTTTAATTAATTATTTTTTTCTGATATCGAATATATAGGCGTATGTGGGTCTTTCTCTTTTATTTTCAGAGTTTCAAAGTTTTGAAATGAAACTACGGAATAAAAAATAAATACGTGAAATCATTCCGAAAGTCTTTATATTCAAACAATTTACTCGAAAGCAACATTTTTTCAATGAATACCTACCTAACAGTATCCAATAAAAAATAAAAAAAAAATATAAACTTTGGTAGTATTGAATAAATAATATCAACTAAAGAAATTACTTCTCAAAATTTGAAACTCTGTGGTACTCAGAATAAGTGATAGACCAGACATATGTTATGCACTGCGCAAAAAAATTAACGCACATTCTGAAAATCTCAATTTTAATGAAAGTTAACTCTACCTACATTGACTTTATAACTTATTTTTTATGTTCTCTCGGGAAGGTTTTGAACGAAACAAGACATATTAAATGGAAAAAAAACTTCAGGATTTCACCGAATTTCATGTGAAAGAAGAGAAATGAACAATTTTTAAAATGCTGATAAGTGATTTAATACTTGGTATTTCCACCCCTTGCGTTAAGTACAGCTCGGCAACGACGGTTCATACTCAAAATGAGTGATCTTAAAATGTTCTGATCTAATCATTCCCAGATTTCTCCGAGTTGGATTCCTAAGTCATTAAGAGTATCTGGATGATTTTCTGAACTTCTCAGCCTTCTATTGAGGTTGTCCCAAACCTGCTCAATCGGATTGAGATCTGGACTTCTTGCTGGCCATTCCATTCGAGAGACTTCAACCTCTTCAAGGTACTCCTGAACGATGCGCGCACGATGGGGTCTGGCATTATCGTCCATGAAAAATGAAATTTTCATCAATGTATGGGGCAAATGGCACTACATGCTCTTCATGAATGTTCCTTATATACTCATCAGCATTCATAGCTCCCTTATCAACGACCACTAGGTCTGTGCGAGCAGTCAAAGATATTCCACCCCATACCATAATCGATCCTCCCCCGAGACCAGTAGTATTAAGGAAATTGCACTGAGCATATCTTTCATGTGGACGTCTGTATACAAGGGAACGTCGATCACAATGGTAGAGGCAGAATCTAGACTCATCTGTGAAGAGAACTCTTTCCCAATCGGCCTCTTCCCAATGGATATGCTCTCTCGCAAAATCCAAACGCGCCCTTCGATGGGCTGGGATAAGAGCTGGGCCTCTTGCCGCGACACGAGGCCTTAAATCAATTTTTTTTGGGGCGATTTCTTATTGTCTGAGTAATAATTTGCACCTCATGAGTTTGCTCAAGCTGATTCCGAAGGAGGCGAGCGGTTGCAAACCGTTGTCTCAACGAAGAAACTCTCAAGTAACGTCCTTGAATGGCATTGGCAGCTGTTACCCGTGGTCTTCGGACATTCATATCTGTCTCCCTGAATCGCTGCAACATTCTGGACACACTTGTATGGGAAACTCCAAACCTTTCTGCAATTCTTGTGTATGTCCACCCTTCTTCTCACAAAACTACCGCTTGGGCACATTTCTCTTGGGTCAAATTGCGTGTTTCGCGTTGCATAGCGATCGAGTGTAGAAAATCAAACGAAAGAAAAACTATTGATCACTGGAATTGATCGAGAACAACTGATTTTAGAATGGAGCCAATACATTCAAAATCTGATAATATCATCTTTTTTTATTCCTGCTGGGAGAAAACATCTGTATTGAAGAAAAACGTTGAAAGTGGATAACATATATGCATGCATAATTCTGATAAAAATAATTATTCAGTTGTAGAATAAATTTGAGATTTCCATAATGTGCGTTAATTTTTTGCGCAGTGTATATTCGAAATTAGGGGAAAAAGAGCCAAATATAGAGAAGTCTACAGGGTTCCATTTGAAAAAAGGAAGTTGCAATCAATATTTTGCCCACCCTGTATATATTTCATTTTGTGAAATCATTTTGAAAAACATTAGTCGACTTCGTGAAACTTTTCTGAGAAATATTTTTTTGTACCTGTTTTAGTAACAAAGTTAAAGGGGGGGTCAAATTATGGTGAAAAACCCGGTACATCAATTAGGCACAGGTCGTCAATTCTAGAGTTGAAAACCTCTGTAACTCATCATGTTTATTTATGACTCAATAAACATCATCATTATTTTTCACAGACAAATACGATAATGAAAAGTTCCTTTTTCAGTTTCCTTTGAAGAGTTATTGAAGGAAACCTTCTTGTTTTTTGAATAAAAACTGTCATTTTCGATTTATTCTTATTTCATCCGATGAAATTTCAACCGGAGAATATGTTCTTGTTGGTATTTGCATTCACCCCAGAAAATCAGGAATCGTCTTTTGTCCAATGTTTCTCTTCAGAATTTTCAACAGATCCGAATTCGACAAAATGGTAAACGAAAAGAATCGATTAATAATCTCAAATATGTGTTATATATAAACCACCTCGATGTTTCGAGGTAGGTAGACGAATAATTAATATCAGTATTTTTTATAGGTATCTATATGGTTGCTACAACTTTCACCGAGTCATCATTGCCAGAATGCATAGTCACAATAATTCTAGGAACTACTGTGCCTATCTTGGGAATCATCCTTCCTTCATTAATGGATATCTCCTTGAAATGGCCCAATAATTTTCGAAGGGGCAAACTAATTTATTGCAAGAATGTTTCACTCATAATTTTTGGACTATTTGCGATATTTTGTTCTATGGTATTTTGTTTTTTGCCATCGAATTTTTAGAAAAAATATATTAGTGTTTTCAATAGGTATTTCATGAATCCCTGAGACTGAAGTTCCTTTCACGTGGTATTTTTCCGGAATGCCTCAAATTTTCATTAATAAGAAGGAAGTCAATCTAGAATTGTTAGGAAATTACAGATTCATCAGGTCAATTACCGGCATTCTCCTGAGTTTTCGAAATGCTTGTGTCTCCAAGAATTTCAGAATTTTTCAATTAGGATAATCTATTTACTCACACTAAACACGGACGATTAACACAAACAGCCATCTTTCATATTGACCATTAACTGAATGATAAGTAAAGCGTTTTCCAATTAGAGATATTATTTTGAATAGCCCGCTATTTCGGTAGATGGTACTTTTGGAGCTGTCACTTTTTGACATTGGACAATTTAAATTTAAAACTACGCCATTGATAATAATTCAGTTTATTGGATACTCGTCCGCTATATTATAGGTATCAACCTGAAGCAGTGTTGGAAACGGACACATCAGCGGTTCCCCATTGGGACAGCTCAATAACAACACAGGGAGCTGTAGACTACAATGGACTGGGAGAAAATAACGAAGTACGAGAACTTAGCAATAGAACTAAATGATATGTGGCAAATATCGAGAGTCACTATCATACCATTGGTGATTTCGGCCGTAGGAGTCATGTCCAAATCATTCAAGAAAATCTTTAAAAGATCAAAATATCCCAGAAGATCGCGGGATATGCACAGCAGGCTGTAGCACTGCAAACCTGTCACATCGTGCGGAAATTCCTGAACTAGTGGGAGGAACTGAGATGTTTTCTCAGTGGATCAAAGAAGTAATACCAGCTCAAGCTGAGACCAGGAGACCGTTGATGAAGTATGATAATAATATATCCTTATTTCAAATCAGAAAGAAGTAAAAACAAGTTATAACAACAAATGAAGTGAAATAGAGTCAAGGTAAAGTATATTCAAATCCATATAATCCTCCAGACAATAAGGCTCTAATTTCAATAGAAGTTTGTGAAGTTTTCTCTTGTATGAAGAATAATGCCTGAGGAGCGCCAGGGCATGTCCGGAGCCGACGCTGGGCATGACGGCATGTGATCGGTAGGTGGCAGGGTGATGGAAAAGCGGGCTCTTGCCATACAACAAAATACAGCACCACTACAGTAACGAGGAGTGGAATCCGATATCATGACAGAAGATAGAAATGCCACTCCACCTGCTGGCTCAACCACTGTGAGGAGGACTGCCCGCAGGAACAGCGCGCAACGCACGTATCAAGTGGAGCCCCGAAGTTGATATTGAAGTGATGCGAGCGTTTTACTACGTGGACAATTGCGATGACAAGCCACTTCCTGGATGGAGATACTCCCTCTACACCGAATTCATCAAGATGCATCCAGAAATTCAGCTAACAGAAGGAAACATTTCGGATCAGAAAAATGATATAATACGAAAGAGGTACTTGACAAGACAAGAACTAGATGAGATCAAGAGAGAAATGAGTGTTAGAAAACCTGTCGATATTGACAGTTTCTTTCTGGAAGTCAATCTATTAGATATACGAAATTACTAGCCAAAACTACTGAAAGTTGCTGCTTATTATTATCTGACTGACAATACATGACATAAACAATTATAATATATCAACTATTTCAAACTAACACAGGGTGATATACAACAATCGGCTATACAATCAATCTAGATCAGATTCTCAGAAATCAGAATGAAGAACTTAATGAGCATAAACGGCGAGGAAACTGTCTGTCACACCGCACACGAACTGCTAACCAAGGTTGCCCACAATATCGCCAACTGGACGACACCTTCTATAGGAACCTGATGGCCCAATACTTGACATTCAACTCTTCAACAAATAACATTGAGTGGCTCAACGAAATATTGGCAGAACAACTTAGCACTCAATGGACGTTGGAACAAGTCCATTTATCTCTGTAATGTGCTGCCGTCACCGCAATCTAGCAAAATGGCCAAAAGATCTACATTTCCAGAACCAGTGGACAGAAGGTTAAAAATGAATCTCCTGCCTGGAAAAGAAGATTAATACAGAACGTCGATAAACTTCAAGAAAAAGTCGATATCTTGAACGAGTTCCTGAAGGATAATAAATCGCGTAAATTAAGACAAATATAGGATAATAGGATAGGTCAGATGAGAAACAGAATCAAAATAGAGAACTGCTCACAAAAATTATAAAAGTATTCAGCAATAGAATAATAACTTCTACGAAATGAAATATTTTCAATTCCTTTTTCGAACCCATTCAACTAGAGACTTTGAAAAGATTTAGGTAACTTCAATACAATGATACATTGGTAAAAATTCGAACCTAGAAGTAATCAAATCACTAGGAAATTTTGACATTCCTAAAAAAATTTGTCATAAAAAAGTCAAGATTTCCCAACTGTTGAGAAAATATTCATTTCCTTACTTTAAGGCCCGGTTTCACCAAACATTTTAATCTGGTTTAATGAGATAACTGAGATTACCGATTGATTTTTGACTGGAAAACCACAGAAAATTATCGTTTACTGCCTTAAACGAGATTAAAATCGTTGGTGAAACCCGGCCTAAGGAAATGATGTTTCCTTACAGTTGTCAGTGTTCTAAAGCATTTTCGTACTTTTCTCTAGATTTCTTTGGCAATAATTCTAATGAAGCAGTATTTACTGCTTCAAACTGCTCTGGACGAGTACCAGAAATGTAAAATTCATCATCACTCATCATTTTACACTGTTTTGTCTTTTTTTTACGAATAGCATCAATATAAGTGCTAAATCATAATTTTTTTCAAGTTGGAGGGTAGACCGTTTATGAAAAGTACGAATAGGAGCGACCCCGAACTGAACCCTGAGGGCACCTAAATTCATTTTACGCTCTTCCGAAAATGAGCTGTGGATTCTAACGGTCATAGTTCTACCCTCGAGATAGCTGGAAATCCCCCTGAAAAACATACATACCGCTAAAACCTACACGGCAGCATTTTGTCGACTAAGAATTTATTGGAAGGAGAGGCTATCGAATGCTCGAGACAGGTCAAAAAATAATCCCACGACAAATAATTACTATCAAGGCATTCATTAACGTACTCCACGAAGTAGAGCTCCGGATTCAGTAGATCGGCCTGTCTGAAAACCGTGCTGTGCGATGTCAAGTACCTGATGCTTTTCGAGGAAATCCATCATCCTGGTAAACACAATCCTCTCGAAAACCTTGACAAAGACACTGAGTCTATAGTTAGAGATATCATTCAAGTAATTTTTCTTGAATATGGTTATGACAATAGCCCTCTTGAGATGGTTGGGTGTATCCATTCAACGACACATAAACTAAAATTCTTGGTGCTGGTTTTTGTATTTTTTATTTAACTTTGAAGTACACAATCCAGTAGGCAATCCAATCTTTAGAACACTCAATCTTGAATTAGTTTTGAGAGAAAAATAACTTTTTTATTGTCTTATGACGGAAGAATTGAACAGCTCGAATCGAATTTTCGAATTTTCCAACTGTTGAATGTTTGTTGTTTATTTCCCTAGCAAGATTGCCTACGCTTTCGATTTTGATGGTGAAAATTTTGATTGAATTTAATTCATTGAAAATTGAACATAGAAAATTGAACATACTCCCCGGGCTGAACCGTTTAGGTTAAGAAAATACAACTGCGAGATATTTTTAAACAGTAGATTGAACATTTCTGTTACTAAATGGTGAAGGACATATTTCAGTAATAGACCTTGTAAATGTTCCTACTTGGCAAGGTTCATAAACTTACTCAGAGTAAGGATAGTTTACTCCGAAGCGTTCATAAATTTACTCTACCAGTATTGAGTATGCTTTTATAAACGTTCAGAAACCTACACTGAGTAAACTCTGCATACTCCGCTTTTGAGGCTTCGTTCATAAACTTACTCAGAGTAAGGATAGTTTACTCCGAAGCGTTCATAAATTTACTCTACCAGTATTGAGTATGCTTTTATAAATGACTAGCTGGCCCGGCGAACTTTGTTTCGCCTAAATAATACCTATCACCTATACCATAGCCATCTTTATCTTAAGAAGGCCGTGCCTATACTTACAATAGATTTCACAACGCAATCACCAGGGATCGAAGATCAACGGCTTGGTTAGATTTCTGAACTGTCAAATCGAGTATTCTAGATCAAGCTCCGATCACCGGTGATATGCTTTGTGAAACCCCCGTTAAAGTTGTATAAACTTACCATTGCAATTTTTTCAAGCAGGAGATAAATTAGGCATAATAAAAGTTCTGTCAAATGTCATCTGTCAACTGTCATCTGTCAAACGTCATCTGTCAAATGTCATCTGTCAAACGTCATCTGTCAAACGTCATCTGTCCAACGTCATCTGTCAAACGTAATCTGTAAAATGTCATCTGTCAAATGTCATCTGTCATCTGTCAAATGTCATCTGTCAAATGTCATCTGTTCATCTGTCAAATGACATCTGTCAAATGTCATCTGTCAAATGTCATCTCTCAAACGTCATCTGTCAAATGTCATCTGTCAAATGTCATCTGTCAAACGTCATCTTTTCCATGGATATGAGCTGTCACACAAAACAGAAATATATATATATATATATATATTCTTATGAAATGGAGCTGTTACAGATTTTAAAAATGCTTTGTCAACCTCTTTGAAGAAATGAAAAAAGAAGTACATTCGTAGAAGAAGATGCCCTTCAATATGAATATCTGAAAACAAATCCAATAACCCTACACTTATACGGGGAGACAGAGTTTTTGCTGAGGTTTTTATCTGTGCTCTTGCATCATACGCAGAAATGTATGGTGCCCCGTTTGACATTCCTCTGCTAATACTGAGATTAGGAGCGGGGAATGGATCAATATGTTTGTTTGAATGATCTGTTCCTTGTTGCCTTTTCGAGACACATGCCATAAAAAAAACAGAAATACAAAAATAATATGTCAATTACTAATTATGGGCAATTTTGAATTCAGTTATTTCCGCAAATATATTTATTACCCAAACATAAATCAGAAACATTTCAAAAATATAGAGAAAAGATGAAAATGGACAATTCACGATTGATGCTGATCGTCACAATCCGATTTACTTTACATTCCGGTAAAAATTCACTGTTCCACCAACTTGATCTGATAATAGCCTTCCATGTTATTATAAGTTCTATGCACAATAATTGTATACATCGCCATTCATACTCTAGTCTAGTCTACCATTTCTGAATTTCCTACCCTTCAAGAAAATGAAATCCACCGTTGCCAGACAACTTCATGGCTTATAACTTCACAACGTTCTATTTTATCGAAAATAGCGAGTCCATTTCTCTCGTTCTATTTTATTATTGCATTTCTATTGAATACCGTGAAACTTCGTTCTACCATAGAATATTCTTATACCGTTGTTAGGTATTCTGTGGTAAGACCTACTATTCACCATATACTTAAACTTCTATACCGCTAGCATTGTGCAAAAAATTGCGTAAAAATGAAGCCAAGACCTGGACATATGATGGCTTATACGCATGCGCTATCGCCGCCATATTGCCCCTACCCTGCTTAGAATCCTACTCCAAGCTACTTCCCCTTATTCGCGCATGCGCAGTAGTCTCCATATGCCTAGGTCGACGGCTTCAAGGAAATCCAGGATCAAGTTATAGGTATAGAATTATTTGCTATTCACTTGACATGCGATTCTGTGGAAGAAAAACTAACCTCCTTTGTCCAAATGTCAATATGGCATTTCGAAGTTTTGAACCAACCATAGATCGCCTTTTATTAAAAAAGAAAAGGGCTATTTTTAGGGTTTTCCAGCAATAATTCTAATTTTTCTCGCCGTAAAAACCATCCTTGAACTTCAACGAACATTTTAAAAAAAGATTTGGCCAAATTGGTCGAGGCGTTGTTGAGTTATGCGCTTACAACACATTTTGCGATTCATTTTTATATTATAGATTGCATTGAAGTTGGTTACTTGGGTATAGCAGGTTGTCTCTGGGTATATTTTGTTTTGGCTAATTTGTGTAAAATCCACATATCAATAATGGACTACTCTGTGATATCAATAGGAAAGGATACCATTATTATTAAAAATAATAGTAGGTACTGTTATAATTCCTTTATATGCCTCTATAGAACGATCAGAAATGGAATCTAACGAATTAATGAGAAATTTTAAATTTTGTATGCCCGATATACTCTCTCAATTGAGGGTCCAAATCAAAATTGAAAATTTTGGATATAAATATATAATATGAAATTTATTAATCATTTTGGGTTCAGGATGCCCGAACCATAAAGCCTAATAGACTATATTTTTCAGCAAATGGAGAACTTTGTGAAGTTGTGAAGTCGCAGGAAATTTTAGAAATGTGCAATCAGGAAAGCGAAGTTGAGCTTGTCCATCATGAAGATGTAGATGTGAGTTGTGCCACTACTTCCACCTTTAAAAAAGCTACCTGGACGGATGTAGCTACTCATATGCTAATTTAGCTATATAAATTAAATGAAACAAAATTCAAAAGTACCAACTTCAGAAATGAAGCAGTGTGGAAAATTATATCTGCAGAAATGAACAATAAAGGGTTTTCATTTAACCAGAAACAATGCGAATTTAAGTGGAAGCACCTCAAAAAACTCTATATGAAAATCATTGACAATATGGGCTCTAAAGGATCTGGAGAGGCACCTGAACATTTCAAGTACTATGATGAAATGGATGCCATATTTTCAGATCGCCCAAATGTTAAACCAGTTGCAGTGGCTTCTTCTTCTAAAGGTAGTTTGATATTGAGATTTTCCTTCTTCATATAGATATATATGTATGTACTATTTCAGGCGGTTCTGTGTCCAGAGAAAATTTGGAAGAAGAAGAACCAAAGGCAAAAAAACAAAAAAGAAATAATATGTCAGAATTACTGAGGTTTTTGGAAGAAAAAGAAAAAAAAAGGAAGAAGCTAGAACTGAACGCCACCAGGAAAAATTAAGTCTACAGAGAGAATTTTTGGACCAGTTGAAGAGTATTACTGCTCCTTCAAAGATAAATTATCCTGGAGAGGACCACAAATATTGATGATAATTTTATTTATAATTAATTTATTACATAGTTCATTAGGGTCTCATGTGAACATATTATCAGAGTTTATTTATCTACTAGCTGGCCCGGCGAACTTTGTTCGTCAAACCTATACCATAGCCATCTTTATCTTAAGAAGGCCGTGCCTATACTTACTGTAGATTTCACAACGTGATCACCAGTGATCGAAGATCAACGGCTTGGTTAGATTTCTGAACTGTCAAATCGAGTTGATTCTAGATCAAGCTCCGATCACCAGTGATATGCTTTGTGAAACCCCCGTTAAAGTTGTATTGCTATTTTTTCAAGCAGGAGATGAATTAGGCATAATGAAAGTTCTGTCAAATGTCATCTGTCAACTGTCAAATGTCATCTGTCAAACGTCATCGTCATCTGTCAAATGTCAACTGTCAAATGTCATCTGTCAAACGTCATCTGTCAAACGTCATCTGTCAAACGTCATCTGTCAAACGTCATCTTTTCCATGGATATGAGCTGTCACACAAAACAGAAATACAAAAATAATATGTCAATTTTGAATTCAGTTATTTCCGCAAATATATTTATTACCCAAACATAAATCAAAAACATTTCAGAAATATAGAGAAAAGATGAAAATGGACAATTCACGATTGATGCTGATCGTCACAATCCGATTTACTTTACATTCCGGTAAAAATTCACTGTTCCACCAACTTGATCTGATAATAGCCTTCCATGTCATTATAAGTTCTATGCAAATTACACAATAATTGTATACATCGCCATTCATACTCTAGTCTATACCATTTCTGAATTTCCTACCCTTCAAGAAAATGAAATGCACCGTTGCCAGACTACTTCATGGCTTATAACTTCACAACGTTCTAATTTATCAAAAATAGCGAGTCCATTTCTCTCGTTCTATTTTATTATTGCATTTCTATTGAATACCGTGGAACTTCGTTCTACCACTATTGATCCCCATGGAATATTCTTATACCGTTGTCAGGTATTCTGTGGTAAGACCTACTGCACTTTTAACTATTTACTTGACATGCGATTCTGTGAAAGAAAAACTAACCTCCTTTGTCCAAATGTCAAAACCTACATAAGTACTCTATGATTGCTCGAGAAAAAGGAAGGCTTTTTTTTCTTTTCTGTAGGATTTTTTGGGAATATTTTGTTATATAAACCTTGTCCTAACAATAATAAACACAACAAAAAAAGAATTGTCCAATTTGGTGCGATCGTTTGAACAATATGGCATTTCGAAGTTTTGAACCAACCATAGATCGCCTTTTATTAATATAGATTTAATATTCTTTATTTCGTTATTTTTGTATTCGATTTTGCATTATTTTTTTATATTTGTATTCGTTTATTATTCAACATTTATTGATGTTGAAAGAACTGAATAACTGAATAATATACTGTTGACTACTGGGTATGAATAAAAATGTTTTTTGTTGAAGATAATTTTATTATATCAACTAATGAAACATAATTGTTCAATTCCTTCTTTGCAAAAAAAGGTTTTGAGCCAAAATGTCTCTTCTCATTATAGCAGGCTCATCATCCACCATCTCATCTATCCTGAAAATTAGAGAAAGATGAGTCATCAACACTAAATCCCTATAAGCATGCATTTAGAAATATATATATTAATCTATATTAATAAAAGGCGATCTATGGTTGGTTCAAAACTTCGAAATGCCATATTGTTCAAACGATCGCACCAAATTGGACAATTTTTTTTTTGTTGTGTTTATTATTGTTAGGGCAAGGTTTATATATCAGAATATTCCCAAAAGAATCCTACAGAAAAGAAAAAAAGACATTCCTTTTTCTCGAGCAATCATAGAGAACTTATGCAGGTTTTGACATTTGGACAAAGGAGGTTAGTTTTTCTTCCACAGAATCGCATGTCAAGTGAATAGTTAAAAGTGCAGTAGGTCTTACCACAGAATACCTAACAACGGTATAAGAATATTCTATGGGGATTAATAGTGGTAGAACGAAGTTCCACGGTATTCAATAGAAATGCAATAATAAAATAGAACGAGAGAAATGGACTCGCTATTTTCGATAAAATAGAACGTTGTGAAGTTATAAGCCATGAAGTAGTCTGGCAACGGTGGATTTCATTTTCTTGAAGGGTAGGAAATTCAGAAATGGTATAGACTAGACTAGAGTATGAATGGCGATGTATACAATTATTGTGTAATTTGCATAGAACTTATAATAACATGGAAGGCTATTATCAGATCAAGTTGGTGGAACAGTGAATTTTTACCGGAATGTGAAGTAAATCGGATTGTGACGATCAGCATCAATCGTGAATTGTCCATTTTCATCTTTTCTCTATATTTTTGAAATGTTGTTGATTTATGTTTGGGTAATAAATATATTTGCGGAAATAACTGAATTCAAAATTGCCCATAATTAGTAATTGACATATTATTTTTGTATTTCTGTTTTGTGTGACAGCTCATATCCATGGAGAGATTGACGTTTGACAGATGACGTTTGACAGATGACATTTTACAGATGACCTTTGACAGATGACGTTTGACAGATGCCGTTTGACAGATGACTTTTGACAGATGACGTTTGACAGATGACATTTGACAGATGACATTTGACAGATGACGTTTGACAGATGACATTTGACAGATGACGTTTGACAGATGACGTTTGACAGATGACGTTTGACAGATGACAGTTGACAGATGACATTTGACAGAACTTTTATTATGCCTAATTATTATTTAGGCGAAACAAAGTTCGCCGGGCCAGCTAGTTATATATAAATTAATAGGTACTCACTGTAATTCTTCAGCATTAGGTATATCATTTATATTCAAACTAGCGACCCGCCCCGGCTTCGCACGGAAGCAATGCAATTCATAACCAACGGTAGTGTCGGCCCGCACCGCTAAGTCCCTGCATTTTGAATCCGTAATATTAATTTAAATTACATGCTGTAAAGGGCCATATTAATGTATATTGAATGGACAATATATTTAAGGTACCTACTTAATTGGATAAGGATTGATGCTGTATTGCTTAAAATAACTTCCTAAATAAGCCATTTTTCCCGTAAAATGTGAAGGATAAAAAATGGTTATTGTGAGTTATTCTTGAGAGATAGACATATACCTACCATCGCGGACTTTTTTGTAAGCGCAGAAAAATGTGTTTATTTAAGACATCACATTAGAAATCTGTAAATTCATAGGTGTTTCTCTACAATATTATGCATATGTATCCTACATATAAACCTTCCTCTTGAATCACTCCATCTATTGAAAAAAAGCGTTTCAAAATCCGTTGCGTATTTTTGAGGATTTAAGCATACATAGGGACAGACAGCGAAAGCGACTTTGCTTTCAAAAATTTCAACAATTTCGGCCGAAATTTTTTTTACTGGAGACATGTGAAAAAAAAGTTGAGTTCGAATTTTGACAAAAATTTTTCACGGAAAATCTAAGAAAATCGAGTACGTTGAAATAGTGCTTTTCAAATTGGCAACCGAGAAAAAAAAAATTCAAACTTTGCAGGCTTTCCGCCATTTTGAAATTTTTTTTTAGAATTCTATATCACAATTGAATTGAGCCCTAAAAAATAATAAGGGCCGGTATTATAAAGGCCAACCGAGGATTCAACCGTTGCGTCAACAACCAAATTCCTCACTATCTGGTAGTTGGCGCACGGTTGAATCCTCGGTTCGCGGTTTATAAAACCGGCCCTAAGATGTGACCAGTAACCGTTATTTCAAATGCACGCATAACTCACCACAGTTATCAGAATATTGCTCAAAGTTGACATTAAACACCCTGTATCTCGCTTATGCGTTGAAAACGGGGTATATGTCATAAGGCAAAAATGACTACCTCGGTGCCATCTACACGGCTATATATGTTTGTCCAGTTTATGGTGAGACACCATGTAGGGGAGGACGGGGGAATTCCGCGCATGGGGGAATTCTGCGCATTGATATTCTGCAACTCAGTGTAGTTATTCCAAAATTTAAATACAGCGTGCCATCTCGTATTTGCCTTGCCAACATCCTCCCGTGATTTAAAGGTATTCGGGTTTTTAGTTTAGATCAGGGAGCCGATTGTATGTTTCACGACGCTCTGATCTAATTTTCAAGAGAAATTAAAATCGTTGTAGGTAGGACTTCTATTATTAATTTCTAATGAATCTATTGCATGACTATTTTCCTTCATATGTGTAGATCATTTACTGCAAAAGAACAACTAATTATATTTCGTCATCTACTGTCAGTGATCAGTTAGGAGGGGTGACTCACACCGGGGGAATAACGCGCAGCTGCAGCGGGGTTATTCTTCAATAATATTTTTTGTACCTATTCATGGAAATTTGTTTAATTTACATGGTAGTTGGTTATTACCTAAATAATAAAATATTTTTTCGAGTTTTTCAGCTGTTCAATATATGCGCATAATTATACCATCGCATGCGCGGTATTACCCCGTACGTCGGGGAATACCGCGAAAAGACAGTTTTCAGTATTATTTTTTTTTCCCAATTGGTATAGGTAGTTGAACCTTTTCATTGCGATGAAAAAGTTTTAATGGGTTCATGATTCAGCAATTAAATTATGAAAGTTTGTGTGTACATAGGAAGGTTTTGGTGAGCATTTTCCCTTAGGTGCGCGGAATTCCCCCGTTCTCCCCTATATAAGTGTTGAATTGTTATTGTTTTTTTTTACATTTCTTTTGTTTATAATTTGATTAGCAAGTGAATATAATATACGTGAAATTAGGGATGAGCGATATTTTATTCACTGTGATTAAATCACTGCTATCTCAAAGTCACAGGAAGTCACTGTTCCGTGCCAGTAATGAAGAGCGTTATTCGATCACACTGGCATCAAAGCAACAATGACGTGATATCTGTTTGGACGGTGAATTTCGGTATTCACTTCACTCCAAATATGAACTTAAATCTCTGTTAGGTACTATTGGATATTTCACTGCGATCGCCCCTCATCATCAACCAACACCATAAGGATCATTTTCCTATATATTCCTATATTACCGTAAGAATAACATGGGTGATACGCGAATTCGCGCCTTATGACATGGACCAAGACTATGAAAATACATAGTTATTTACGACATCACATTAGAAACCTGTAAATTAATCAGTGTTTCTCTACAATATTATGCAAGTATCATACATATAACCCTTCCTCTTGAATCACTCATCAATCATAAAGTGCTAATGGGAGAAACGCTGCCTTCGACGCGCTATTTATAGGCTCACGCGGCCATCCGGATCAGTATTCGGTATTCGGTATTGCCGGCACCGCACCGCTATGTCCATGCATTTTAAATCTGTAATATCTTCGGAAATGTTCATTTAAATTACATGCTGTAAAGGGCCATATTGATCTATATTAAATGGACAATGTATTTGAGGTACTTAATTGGATAAGGATCAATGCTGTGTTGCTTAAAATAACTTCGTTAATAAGGCATTTTTCCCGTAAAATGTAAAGGATAAAAAATGGTTATTGTGGGTTATCCTTAAGAGATAGACATATACCATCGCGGACTTTTTTGTTGACCTTTTTTAGGAGTACAATACCGAGTACATTATTTTGATTTATCTCGTGGGGTTCAGTCAGCGTTTGCAATGTAAGCGCAAAAAAATGTGTTTATTTACGACATCACATTAGAAACCTGTGAATTAATAGGTGTTTCTCTACAATATTATGCAAGTATCATACATATAAACCTTCCTCTTGAATCACTCTATCTATTAAAAAAAACCGTTTTAAAATCCGTTGCTCAGTTTTGAAGATTTAAGCATACCTACATAGGGACATAGGGACATATAGACAGACAGCGAAATCGACTTTGCTTTATACTATGTAAGGATAACCATCTTCTATTAATTCTTCATTTATGTCTCCACCAGATATGCATATATTATGAAGGACACAACAGGCCAGTACTTTAGCTGGTACCATATCTACCCTATTCATGTCCAGATACTTCAATCTCCTGAATCTTCCTTTGAGTAGAGCAAAGCTCCTTTCAATGTATTGTCTAACTTTGCTCAATTGGGTATTGAAGTGAGTTTGCATCATAGAAATCATAATATATATTGTTGTAATACCAAAAACCCATAAAAGATACTAAAAATAGAAAAGCTGACACAGCAATTCATAAAATAATATAAAAGCAGTTAGAGCCGACCCCGCTCCAGTTCTGTAAAATCTCTGCTCCGGTACTATTCTAACCTTGTTCTAATTAGTCATAACATCGCAGTGTAAAGTTAGTGAATAAGGAAGTTATTGTTAACCAGTATAGCTAAGTGAATAAAAGTGAACATCAACAAAGTGTTTTTATTTCTCATCAAGCCATCAGACGAGTTTCGGAGCTACTCTAAAAAGCTGCCCTGGTGTCAGAAACGTTTTTTAAAAAGCCAAAAGTTCAACAAAGGAATACGACACGAATTTTTGGTGTCAGAAGTGGGATCGCCAAAAGAAGGATTACCCAGAGGAACCCAACAAAAGCAAGTTCACCCACACAGAGGGAACAAAAGCAAGTTCACCCACACAGAGGGAACAAAAGCAAGTTCACCCACACAGAGGGAACAAAAGCAAGTTCACCCACAGGAAGGGAACAAATCAAGATCACCCACAGAGGGATCCAAACAAATTCAAACTCCAAGGGTTACCCAGAGGAATCTACAGGGATCGCCAGATAGGGATCACCTACAGCCAAGACGATAAACCACTACTTCCGGACGCAAGTCAGAGGAGCACCTCGACGGAAGGCCCTGCCCAAAGACCACAACAAATTTTCGGGAAATAAAGAGTAAGTTAATCTTATTGTAAGGTATATAATTCCTGCACAAATATGTCTTTTAAAGAAGAAAAACCAGGCATGTCGAATGATAACTTAAGCGATGATGAACCTTTTGAGGAACTTCCACTAACAGTTTTATTCAAATTTATAAAAACCTTCAACGGAGACAGAGCAGAACTCAACACATTTATCACTAACGTCAATTCAGCATTTTCCTTAGCTCAACCCCAACAAATTCCAAGTTTATTTCTTTTCGTTGTCTCACAGTTATCAACAAACGTCATAAATGAAATTGATATCGAAGAGATAAGTGATTGGACAACCCTAAAATCAAAATTAAAAACTTACTATAGTCAGACTAAACATGTTGCACAAACGCACGAGGAATTAGAAACTCTTCGACAATATTCTAATGAGGGAATAACAGAATTCTTCAAAAGAGTCGAGAAAACAAAAAATGAATGCATACAAGCCGAATACCTATGTGCCCAACCAGATGAATTTACAGCTATTAAAAAAGTAATACAAAGAACAGCCTTGCGAAGATTCATAATCCACTGTAAATCCGAAATAAGCCAAATGTTAAGAGCGCGAGATATTGACAATTTAAATGAAGCATATAATATTGCACTTCAAGAAGAAAAAATTTTGAATTATACTAAACATAAATCGAGTAATCAAACAAATCTCTTTTGTAATTTTTGTAAAATGAAAAATCATACTACTCAAAATTGTAGAAAGAAAACTAAACAATTTAATGGAAAAAACGATCGTCAAAATAGTAATCAGAACAATCAGAGTCAAAGTACGTATAATTCGAATCAAAGTCACTCAAATTCATATAATCCAAATTATCGTAAAATTGTATGTAATTTTTGCAAGATTCCTGGACACACATTCGAAAATTGTAGGAAAAGACAAAATAGAAATAACCATTTCCATGATCCCAAGGTGAATCAATTAGGAAACGAATCTTTAAACTCGGAAGGCCAAACTCTGCCGAATGTCCCAGAGTCAGACCATGGCCAATATATGGAGGCATTCAAATAAATTATTGCGGAACACAATTACAAATAGTTTCTTTCAATGTTGATAATTCACCCACAAAAAAAATTAAATTTTTAATTGATAGTGGAGCATCTATTTCTTTGATTAAGCATGATGCATTAATACCAAGTATTACTAAATTGAATCGAGAAAATACTGTTTTATTCAATGGCATAAATCCAAATCAACCAATTCTTTCCTTAGGCACAGTTGATTTGATCCTGAAATATGAAAATTTCCTTTTTCCTTTAACATCACAAGTCGTAGTCAGTCATGAAATTCGATTTGATAATTATGACGGAATTTTAGGTGTTGACTTTTTCAGAGAAAATAATGCCGTAATTGATTATAACAGAAATGCCTTAATCGTCAAAAATTTAATTATACCATTTGAAAACACAGAAGGACTTGAACGTATCAAGAAAATAACCTTGCAACCACGCAGTGAAACAATTATTCAGGTCAAGATTATTAATAATTTATCTGAAGGCATGATTAAGAATCGCGAAATTGACAAGGACGTATTTATTCCGAACGCACTTATTAAAAACAAAGAACAAAAGGCTTATCTACCCATTCTTAATTTAAGACACACCGCCGTAGAAATTGATGCTGACAAATTAAAATTTGAAATAGAGGAAATATTGCCTCATGTCATGATAAATTTCACTGAACAAATAAGGCCCGAACAGCGGAAGGAATTATTATTCGAAAATCTACGTATTGATCATTTGAATCCTGAAGAAAAACAATCATTATTACAAATCTGCCATCATTACTCAGATTTATTTCATTTACCTGGAGATTACTTAACGTCTACGCAAACTTTGAAACATAAAATTCCTACAACGACTCAAGTTCCAATTTCAGCAAAAACTTATAGATATCCAAAAATACATGAGGAAGAAGTGAAAACCCAAATAGAAAATATGCTCGATCAAAATATTATTCAAAATTCTCATTCGCCTTATTCAAGCCCCGTATGGGTGTTACCGAAAAAAGCCGATGCTTCAGGAAGAAAAAAATGGAGATTGGTGATTGATTATAGAAAACTAAATGAGATGACCGTTGGCGACAATTATCCTTTACCAAATATAGAGTCAATTTTAGACCAACTAGGTAATTCAATTTATTTTTCAACTTTAGACTTAGCTTCTGGATTTCACCAAATAGAAGTGGACGAAAAAGATAAAGAGAAAACAGCATTTAGTACCCCTTCAGGACATTTCGAATTCAATCGAATGCCATTTGGTTTAAAATCTGCACCCAATACATTTGCAAGACTAATGAACATTGTATTGTCAGGACTTCAGGGAACAGTTTGTTTTTGTTATTTAGACGACATTGTTGTATACGGATCATCATTACACGATCACAATGAAAAACTCAGAAAAGTTTTTGACCAATTACGATTTCATAATTTAAAACTTCAACCAGACAAATGTGAATTTTTAAGAAAAGAAATTACATACTTAGGACACATCATAACAGTAGAAGGTGTAAAACCAGATCCGAAGAAAATTGAAGTAATTAAAAATTTAAAAGTACCTTCTAATGCAAAAATGATAAAAAGTTTTCTTGGTTTCGTCGGATACTATAGAAAATTCATTAAAAACTTTTCAGCGATTGCAAAACCTCTTACAACATTGCTGAAAAAGGACGAAAAATTCAAATGGGAAGAATCACAACAGAAAGCATTTGATGAGCTCAAAAATATAATAACTACCGATTCTTTATTAATTTACCCAGATTTTTCCAAACCTTTTATTTTAACCACAGACGCATCAAACGAAGCTATTGGTTCAGTAATTTCACAAGGAAAAATTGGAAAAGATCTACCAATTGCATATTATTCAAGAACATTATCAAATACTGAGAAAAATTATTCAACGACTGAAAAAGAATTATTAGCGATAGTCGATTCTTGTAAACATTTCAGACCATATTTATTTGGAACAAAAAAAATTGAGATTTATACGGATCACAAACCTTTAATTTACTTAAAGAATTGTTCAGACCCGTCAGGAAGATTAGCTAGATGGCAAACTTTATTAATGGATTATAATTTTGAAATTAGGTACAAAAAGGGAAAAGACAATAAAAACGCCGATTTCTTAAGTCGAATTCCAGATTATAACATAAATTCCATTGATGATGGTTATGAAGAAACAGAATCTTACACATTCAATGAATTTAAACAATTTCATCAAATGAATTTAAATATTCCAACCCCTAAAAGTATAAAGAAACCATTAAATAAAATACGAAATTTAATAATACCTTTCTCAACAGACAAATCTGAACGGAATGAATTTCACGATTACGTCTGCAATTGTTTTCCAAATATACTTCTCCAAAATAATAAAGTTGCAGAAGTAAGTCTTCAAAAATCATCCGAACAAACTCTATATATAATATTCATAAAAGAAGATGACTCAGAATCAAAAACCTACGAAAAATTATTTGAAACCCTATATAACTTACGAGCGTTACTGAAATTTAATAATTGCACTAAATTTGTAATAACCGATATTTCAAAAAATAATAATTTTATACTGAGAGAAACATTCCATAGCCTACTTTTCTATCTTTTCAAAGATTTCAAATATACTATCTTGGAAGAAGAGCGAATTCCGATAACGGATAGAAATATAATTAGACAAATACTTTACGATCATCATGATTCACCATTGTCAGGTCATCAAGGATTTGAAAGAACGTACCATAAAATCAAAGAAAATTATTATTGGGATAACATGAAAGAAGATGTTAGAAATCACATAAAAAATTGTCAAACATGTCAACTTTCCAAAACAGATTTCAGAAATAACAAGAGCCCAATGCAAATAACAACGACATCATCAAAATTCTGTGAGCAAATTGCAATGGATATAGTTGGTCCTTTACCAATAACGAGACATGGAAACAGATTCATTTTAACCCTTCAAGATGATTTAACAAAATTTGTTCAATTTTACGCAATGACTAATCATGAAGCAGAAAACGTCGCGATATATTTCTTAAAATTTTGTACTAATTTCGGTTTTCCAGAAATCATCCTATCGGATCAAGGAGTAGAATTTACATCCAAAACATTAAAAGCACTCAATCGAATGCTAGGAATTAAACATAAATTGACATCACCATACCATCCACAAACAAACGGATCATTAGAAAGAACTCATTTAACTCTAAAAGACTATTTGAGATGTTATGTTAACAAAGATCAAGATGATTGGGATGAATTTTTAAATTTAGCTTCTTATTCCTATAATACTAATACCCACAAGAGTACAGGATTAACTCCCTATGAACTAGTCTTCGGACAAAAATCAAGAATTCCAAATTCATTTCGTAAACCATCGGAAAAACCACATTACTCAGACTTAGCAAATTCAATCGCAAAAAAATTGAAGACGGCAAGAAACGCTGCGAGAGAAAATCTCATTAAAGCAAAAGAAAAATCGAAAGAATATTATGACAAAACACATAACCGCACGTATAGCTTTAAAGAAAATGATCTTGTTATTTTACAAGATTCACGCGCGAAACAAACCAGTCAAAAATTGTCCAAACATTTCAAAGGACCATATAAAATAATACAGATACACAACAATGAAACCGCTACAATTGAAATAGAGAGAAATAAATTGAAAACGTATCATTTCAATCAATTGAAACCATTCAATATCATTTCAGACGACGAAATTACACAGGATGGACGTATTGAAGACATTACTATGTATGACCCTTCTATCGATGACCCCGGGCCTAGCAACAGAATATAAAATCACTCCAATATCATCTTCATCAGGAATAATATTTCACAATCTTGGATTAGCGAAAGTATCTAATGAACATTTTACTCTTTTATCATATATCAATTAAACACACATTAATGACAAAATTCAAATCATCAAAGAATTTTATACAATAACCCTTAGCACTTGTCATATTGCAATTAATGATCAATTAACAAATGAATGCTTCAATCAAATGAAATATATTCAGAAGAAACTAGAAACTGCTCAAAAATCTTTCAACATAATCACACACAAAATTAATTTAATTTCTCAACGGAAGCGCCGTGGCTTAGTTAACGCCGTCGGTACAGGAATAAAATGGTTATTTGGAACACCAGATAGTAATGACGCCCAATTTTACTCTGATTCAATTAATTCGTTAATTAATAATGAAAAACAAACAGAAGTATTATTGCAACAACAAGTTAATGTCATTTCGGATACAATATCAAATTTTAACAATTCTCTCACTAGAATGAACGAAAATATCAATATCCTCAATAAAAATTTGAAAAACTTCAACAAATTTCAAAATGAAATGATTACAATCAAAAATGGTTTTGAGTTAGAAATTGGATTATCCAATCATATTATCTTACTCATTGAAATGACTGATGAATTAACAAATTCTTTAACAGAATACGTAAATGATATTTCACTCATTTCCAATAATATCATCAGCTATAATATTTTACCCCCAGAAACCCTTTATTCAGAATTACACAAAATATCCAGAAAACAAGATCTTCCATTACCCTTGAGCATTGAGAATATTTTCATCTTTTACAAATTATTAGAAATGAAATCTTTCATTAATAAAGGCTTATTGGTTTTATCATTCGATGTACCTATTGTCACTACAGGAAAATACGAGATCTATGAAGTTTTATCAGCACCAGTACCACACCATGAAGATCCAATGTTATTTTCTTTCATTGAACCTAGTACCCCATATATGATTATTTCCAAAGACAAAACAAGTTATTACAATTTGAATAATCTTAAAAAATGTTTTGAAATGTACTCAAATAATTACTTGTGCAGAGGATTATATACTATGAGGAAGACAAACAATAATGATCAATGTGAAATAAAATTATTCAATGAACATTTGAACAAAATTCCAAAAACATGCAAGATCAAAAATTTCATTGCGGAATTAGAAATTTGGCATAAGCTAAAAAATAATCAATGGTTTTATAGTCTATCTTATCCAACACAATTATCAATTGTATGTGATGATAAATCAACTAAAGTCGAAGAAATTTCTAATATTGGACTGTTTGAATTAAGCCCAAAATGTAAAGCTTTTACAAGAACTGTTGTTTTAGAAGTTCAAGGACAAATTGGCATAATTGAAATGATGAATATTTTACCATTCACCGATGTAAATCAAGATGATTGTTGTAAAAAGTTGAAGAAAAACCTCACACTTGATGCAATCAAATTAGAACCATTAAAATTGAGTAATCTAGATCTTAAAGAATTGGAATATGCCAAACATAAACTTTCCGAATTTGATGAACAATTACAGAATCAATTGAATAAACCATTTATAATCAAACATTCGAATTGGTTCACAACTATTCTCACAATAATTGCTTCAATAATTATATTTATAATAATTTTTAAATGTTTAAAACTTTTTGGATTCATAGAATTATTGAAAAGACTTTGTTGCAGAACTAAAAAGCATAATGATGAAAAATGTATTCCTTGTCTTCAAATATTTAATCAATGTGTTACCAAAAAGAAACCAACTAATGAATTCAAAGTATCTTTTAGAAGTGATAAATCAGAATCAATAGAATCAGACTTAGATGATGAAACACAATCAGCAAGATCTATACGAAGATCACAGAGATTGAATAAAATTAAAATCCAAAGAAATTGATTGTATTAGTTTTATCTCAAATTTTTGTTTAATTAAGAAAACACAAAAATTTTAATTACCCCCGGAGGTGTTGTAATACCAAAAACCCATAAAAGATACTAAAAATAGAAAAGCTGACACAGCAATTCATAAAATAATATAAAAGCAGTTAGAGCCGACCCCGCTCCAGTTCTGTAAAATCTCTGCTCCGGTACTATTCTAACCTTGTTCTAATTAGTCATAACATCGCAGTGTAAAGTTAGTGAATAAGGAAGTTATTGTTAACCAGTATAGCTAAGTGAATAAAAGTGAACATCAACAAAGTGTTTTTATTTCTCATCAAGCCATCAGACGAGTTTCGGAGCTACTCTAAAAAGCTGCCCTGGTGTCAGAAACGTTTTTTAAAAAGCCAAAAGTTCAACAAAGGAATACGACACGAATTTTACTTACTCTAGAATGCTAATTCCTTCGAGTTCCGCTGCGAAAAACGTTCCGCATAGGCAACTGATGCACAATGTGCGCATGCTCACCATTAGGTTATTTCACGTAGAACGATGCCAAGTCCCTAAATATTTTGTCGGTCCTATTTTGAGTTCAATATAATTAAACAATAAAAATATTCCATTGAGTAACAAACTTATTTTATAGCTCATGCGCGACTTCCTACGACTATTAGACACATTAATATCATGAGTGAATTGCAATATTTGTGGAATTGCTGAGAAAATTATAGCAGTAATGTAGCAGGTTTTACTGAAAACATATAGACCGTACAACACCGCTTTTTCTTCCTCACGGCAAATGACTTTGAAATGACCTCAGTGAAAGTTTAGGCAGGGACGGTTTCAGTCACAGTTTACTGGTGCTTTAGTTCCTATATAACAGTATTGTAAACACTATAAACTGTTATTTTCGTGTTTGATATTCTTCGTGTGCATTTTGGTTTTGTTGTGTGTTATGTTCGATTTGGATTTTTTCGTATCAGATAAACAATGAACTGTATAGTGTTGTGGTGTGATAACAAAGGAAAGATTCCCGGAATTAATTGTTTTGGGTACGTATTTAATAAGTTTTTGTATTTTTGTTGTATAAACTCTACGTTACTCAAGGAGCCTATCATTTTCAGCTTGACAAAAAAGAAGGCATGATGGATGTCGGCTTTGGGAAGGAATCCCATCGTAGAACATTTGAGTGAGAAGTATGTAATATGTTGCAAACTTTTTTCTTCAGAAGATATATGTAGAGAAGGCAAAAGAATCCAGTTGAGACCTAATGCAGTTCCAAAACTGTATTTACGAAAATGTGATCATATCATTCAACAAGGAAGGTAGGAAACTCACTATTGCTGAAAATATTCTGCCACTTGATCATTAGCTGAAAATAATTCATATTTGTAACTACAATCCCAATGATCCTTGAAGGGATCTGCAGAGGTGGAATAAATATGAATCAGACAATACCTATACATCCATTTTTTACTGTATAAATAAGGTTTTGGATGATGCCCTAATTTGAAATATTCTGAGAAATATGTAATTTTTTCTCATACACTGTAATTTTCTTAAGGCCAGAATGTGTTCTAATTTTTTATTGTATAGTTCTAGGGTCCTACAAAAAATGCCTCAAAACAGAAATATCCCAATTAATGATTCCTCACAGGAAATTGCTGAAAGTATGGATGAAATGGAAGTATGTTTTTTTTGATGGTAAGGAAAATACTCCTGGAGTTACTATTTCTTGCAATGCAGAAAGGTAAGACAATATGAATAATAGAGTCTAGGTTGTTTGAATTGAATTATTTCAGTTATTCCAGAAAGTATTTTTTGTGGAATAGCAATGTGTTTTTTGGAATATGTTGGGAATAAGACCTTCCACAACTTGAGAAATGAGTGTAGAAGGGCAAATTACTACTCTGCTCTCATAAGTTAGTGTCTACCATATTATTTTTCCTTTGTGAAAAAAAATCAGGAATTTGCTTTATACTGAACTTATTTATCTATTGATAAATATTTCTAGTTTTGTATGTAGATATTTCAGGTACTAACAACAATCCCCAGTTTCAAAACTTATATATTTTCCAGAACAATATTGAATTTTCAAACCAAAATCATTTCTATGAATTCAGTTACTAACTTCACAAATTGTAATATTATGTCAACTTCTAAAGTAAAGTTCGAAGTTGTATGACTTTCACCAAATTATCAATATATCCAATTTGCTAACAGGAATCTTCAGTATCAAATGACAATCTAAAACGAGTAATACTTTGAGATAAAAACAATCATTTTATTTCAGGTCACCCATTAGTTTCACCACTTCCTCTACAGATTCTCCTAGAAGTTTGAAAAGAACTCGAGAAAATACCTCAACTGATAGTGAGGGTAATAAGAGAGAAACAAAAATGATTAGACGAGAGATCAAAATCCGACACAACTATTGGTTAGTATAATTATAATTAAATTGAATTTTGAACTCCAAATGTTCCCATAAAAATCTATATAAAACCTATTGAAAACCATATCTATTATCACACAGTATTAAAAAAAACATTCCTACCTGAAAATTTACATTTATGTATTATTTAATATTATAGATGTGGAAAACTGTAGGTTTTTCTATATGATAAGCTGGAGAACCTTATCACAACAAGAAATTTGATCCCAATCATTAGAGCTATTTTTAGAGATATATTTAATTATTAATTTTTCAGTGCATCACCTTCAAAACTTCTTCGTCAGCTAAAGGCTGCCAATGTTAGGAAAACTTTGGCCCAAAAAAAAATTGAAAAAGATTAAAGTGAAGGCTAGACGTTCGAAAAGAAGAGTTTCAAGTTTAAAACAAGTTTTATGGAATGTGAGGAAAAAAAATTTGATTTCTGAGAATGGTATTCATCTCATGGAAAAATCGATCGCAGGAGTACAGTTATCCATATTGAAAAGGTCCATGGAAGTTAGGAAGAAAAAATCTCAAGGGAAACAATATAAACATACGTTTGGGAATGACATCAAAAATTTGCTATGACATTACAATTCCTATCATCAAAGGCTTATTTATATGTAAGAAATACTTTTGATGGTGCTCTTCCATATCTTTTGATGTACTCGTTGTAATTGTATGATGTGAAGGGCAATTTCGTTCTAAATTAAATACTGGGGATAAATAACGTATTAGGTTAGATGAGTATCAATACCCAATTAATAAAAACACACTCCCAATTAGTGCATAATTTTGGAAAACATCTGATTACCATAAACAGGTAATAGCAAGTCAATCTTGAGAGATAGATATATGCTATCGCTGACTTTTCTGTAGAACTACTTAAAAGGTACATTTCCGTCATACATTGTATCCACGTTGGTCTTACGGTTTTTGCAGTGCACGTGAAAATAGCTGATTATGGCTTATTTTGTGAAATTATTGAAGTTATAGTAGGTATCCTTAATTTTTCGGGTGAAAAGTATAGCCTATGTCACTCAGGGATAATGTAGCTTTCTAAAGGGTGAAAGAATTTCTGAAATTGGCCCAGTAGTTTTTGAGCCTATTCGTATCAAACACAAAAATACAAATATTTATAATATTAGTATAGATTTTCTTTTGAGTCCACTGTTCAGATTAGAATGAACTATGTATAAAATTGGATAATATATTTTTGTTTCCAATGCTGTAGTGTCCTTGTCTTGACCTGTTCATTTTTCACTTAAGTATGTAAACTATGTGCACCTTTTCATTCATCATATGAACTAGCTGTTAAACATTTATGATATACGCTTTGCTTTTCATTCGATTGACACATATCTATCCACTCGCACCATGAGATTGGTCCTTTATATAGAACTAGTTTGGGCCCGCAGATCTACCTTTTAAGTAGATTCGCCTTGTTGGTAGATCTCCCTTTGAAGATAGATTCGCATTTTGAATTATCAAAAAAAACGCCATCTATGCGTCGGTCATCTATGCGTCGCGTTAAACTTTGACTGCCGTTGTCAAGAACCCTAACCTATGTGTAACTTCACTCGTGACGTCTCGAAATGTCGAAGAAATCCAACCTCCAAACGGTCATCTATGCGTCGCGTCAAACTCTGACTGCCGTTGTCAAGAACCCTAACCTATGTGTAACTCCACCCGTGACGTCTCGAAATGTCGAAAAAAATCCAACCTCCAAACGGTCATCTATGCCTCGCGTCAAACTTTGACTGCCGTTGTCAAGAACCCTAACCTATATATAACTTCACCCGTGACGTCTCGAAATGTCGAAAAAATCCAACCCCCAAACGGTCATCTATGCGTCGCGTCAAACTTTGAATGCCGTTGTCAAGAACCCTAACCTATATATAACTTCACCCGTGACGTCTCGAAATGTCGAAAAAAATCCAACCTCCAAACGGTCATCTATGCGTCGCGTCAAACTCTGACTGCCGTTGTCAAGAACCCTAACCTATATATAACTTCACCCGTGACGTCTCGAAATGTCGAAAAAAATCCAACCCCCAAACGGTCATCTATGCGTCGCGTCAAACTTTGACTGCCGTTGTCAAGAACCCTAACCTATGTGTAACTCCACCCGTGACGTCTCGAAATGTCGAGAAAATCCAACCTCCAAACGGTCATCTATGCGTCGCGTCAAACTTTGACTTCCGTTGTCAAGAACCCTAACCTATGTGTAACTTCACCCGTGACGTCTCGAAATGTCGAGAAAATCCAACCTCCAAACGGTCATCTATGCATCGCGTCAAACTTTGACTGCCGTTGTCAAGAACCCTAACCTACAATATGTAACTTCACCCTTGACGTCTCGAAATGTCGAAAAAATCCAACCTCAAACGGTAATCTGTGCGTCGCGTCAAATTTTGAATGCCGTTGTCAAGAACCCTAACCTAATTCTAACGTCGAAAGTCAACCGAACGATCCAAATTCTCTGGCGATATCGATGTTCGCTAGCCGGTTCGGAAATTTTCGCAGTTTTCAAGAAACGTCACAACTTTAAGAATTTTTCGCGGCGACCCGGAGGAACGTGTCGAAAAACCCTTCAAGTCCATGTAAAATAGAGGATATGCCGCTTCGTTTGAAAAAAACTCCCGAGGTCTAGGTGCCCCCGCAAAAAATCCTTATGCCCCGCAAATCGGGTCTATCCGGCGATTTCGACCATTTTCGCGAATTTTTTTAAAATACTTCCCGGGGTCCTAAAAAAAATCCGAAAACACCCTCGCGTGGCCCCGTTCTTCTCCTACCCGACGCCTCCATCCACTCGCCCGTAGGGGGTCGCAAGCGACGGGGCGATCGGCTTCGCCGATCGCCTTTAGAGCCCCTGTCACGAAACGTCAAAATTTCTATGTTTCCTTAAAGAATTATTATATAGGACTAGTTTGGGCCCAGCGATCTACCTTTTAAGTAGATTCGCCTTGTTGGTGGATCTCCCTTTGAAGATAGATTCGCATTTTGAAAAATCAAAAGGAAATACGCAACCTCCAAACGGTCATCTATGCGTCGCGTCAAACTTTGACTGCCGTTGTCAAGAACCCTAACCTATGTGTAACTTCACCCGTGACGTCTCGAAATGTCGAGAAAATTCAACCTCCAAACGGTCATCTATGCGTCGCGTCAAACTTTGACTGCCGTTGTCAAGAACCCTAACCTATGTGTAACTTCACCCGTGACGTCTCGAAATGTCGAAAAATCCAACCTTCAAACGCATTTTGAAGAATCAAAAGCAAAAACGCAACTCCCAAACGGTCATCTATGCGTCGCGTCAAACTTTGACTGCCGTTGTCAAGAACCCTAACCTATGTGTAACTTCACCCGTGACGTCTCGAAATGTCGAGAAAATCCAACCTCCAAACGGTCATCTATGCGTCGCGTCAAACTTTGACTGCCGTTGTCAAGAACCCTAACCTACAATATGTAACTTCACCCTTGACGTCTCGAAATGTCGAAAAAATCCAACCTCGAAATGGTAATCTGTGCGTCGCGTCAAATTTTGAATGCCGTTGTCAAGAACCCTAACCTAATTCTAACGGCGAAAGTCAACCGAACGATCCAAATTCTCTGGCGATATCGATGTTCGCTAGCCGATTCGAAAGTTTTCAAGAAACGTCACAACTTTAAGAATTTTTCGCGGAGACCCGGAGGAACGTGTCGAAAAACCCTTCAAGTCCATGTAAAATAGAGGATATGCCGCTTCGTTCGAAAAAAACCCCCGAGGTCTAGGTGCCCCCAGAAAAAATCCTTATGCCCCGCAAATCGGGTCTATCCGGCGATTTCGACCACTTTCGCGAATTTTTTTAAAATACTTCCCGGGGTCCTAAAAAAAATCCGAAAACACCCTGGCGTGGCCCCGTTCTTCTCCTACCCGACGCCCCCATCCACTCGCCCGTAGGGGGTCGCAAGCGACGGGGCGATCGGCTTCGCCGATCGCCTTTAGAGCCCCCGTCACGAAACGTCAAAATTTCTATGTTTCCTTACAGAATTATTATATAGGAAAAGAACGCAATTCATTATGAAAAATCATGAAATCTTGTGAGTAAACCATCTTTTACTGGATACTTAATTGGAACTCGAAAATAAAATATATTGAAGTAAAACTTTGCAGTTTCATTCAGATATCAGATTGATTTTGGAATATACTTGGAACTCAAAAAGACAAATGACTTGAAGAATGAATGTAGGTATCAGAATTCACTCATGAAACGATGCAGAGTAATGCATTGAAAGATCTCCAATACATTTTCATGTTTCCACTATCTTCAGGAACACGAAGAATAGAACTGTCCTTCAGGGATATATTAGTATATTCTGCTCATTTGATTTTTCTTCTGTACTTTACCAAAAGAACCAGAATTTGTCTTCCTTGATCCTTGAATTATTTTTTATACAAAAACCGGGTTTCTTCAACGCCTGAAGAGGTTTTGGAATAATGAAGGATTTTCAGCTTATTTTCCAGTCGCTGATGATTCCAAATTTACCATGCGAATAACTGTTGAAAATTATCAATATGTTCAAAACAACTAGTGTCGAATACTATTATGAATTGAATAAATTCAACTGCAACAATAACAGCATAAAATTTTATTGAAGCCGACCCTGTTCAGAAATAACCTAATGGCACACATGCGCATTATGGATCACACTGCAATTTTTACAACACTTTTGTTCAATTGATTCAGCATTCTAGAGTAAGTATATACATTATGATTTCTATGGTTTGCATCTGCAACAAGTCTCCTCTATTGATGTATGGACGAATGCACCATGTCTTCATTGTCTTCAGGGGATAAGCTTTATCTCCAATAATGTACTCATCATTTGGAAAATAATGCTGGCGATTGGACATTATATTTTTGTATATATCAGAGTTTTTGAATATACGATAGTCATTTACAGAAGCTGGATATCCAACAAAACAATCAGTGAATTTCAGTCTATGATCACATATTGCCTGGAGAGTGATAGCATGGAATTTTTTTGCGGCAAATATATACTTCTGGGTGTTTTTTGGGTGCTTTAATTGGTATATAGCTACCATCTATCATACCTAGGCATGAATCCAGACCTGTTCTTGAAAATCCTTCCTTCACCTCTTCTGCATATATCCCTGATGGCCATTTAATTACGGTAGGTGTCTTTTCATTGAGCACAGAAATCACCCTCACAAAACATTCAAAAAGTGTAGACTTTGCCATATCAAATCTTTCACCAACAGACCTAGAAGGTAAACCATGTGATGGCAAATTGGTACCAGAATCAAGAAACATATCAAGTAATTAGTTAATCATCATTTATTACCTGTATGAATCTGGTGTTGCTAAGAGCCAAATCACACTCAATAATTGTTGTTTAGGTTCAATGTTTGGTCTGCCTTCCGAATGATTGCTCTTCAAGGATGGTCCAATGAGTGCTAGAATGCTTTCAAATGTATGCAGTGTTAAACCGAAATGCATTCTGAATTGTTCAGCTGTTAGATTTGGTATTGTAGTGGACATGTAATTTTGGATTCTGAGAGGTTTCTGTCCTTTTATTCCCTGCACAGTCAAAAAAAACTACTGCCAGTAATTCTTCATCAGAGGAGGAATCTTCTTCACTTTCCTAATATTATTTTATTATTATTAATCCTTTTAAAGAGAGAATAACATACTGTTTTCTTAAATCAAACAATACATGGCATATGGCACGTGTGAGAAAATGGCGACAGGCGACAAGGAACAGATTATATAAAAGAATAAAATCTGTTTCCCGCTCCAAATCTAAGTGATGACAATCTGAATTTAATACAATTTGATCTACTTACATTCATGAGTTCCCAACATTGTGTTATGATATTAATATTATTAATATTCAACTCATCCATGGTTAATTAATAATTTTCGAAATGAAAAATATAACCCCAAATTCATACACAACACAATGTGCACAATGACATTTGATTTACCTCTGGCCGGTGCAGTTTCTGAACGGTTACTCTGAGTAACCATCAAACATACTTTTCTAATCACGTGATCATACTCTACTCTACTCACTGGAGTAAGTTTATGAACGTAGCCCTTGAGTTTTAACTCTGACTATTCGAACGAGTGAGTCTTTGCCCGGAATCAATTCAAAATAACACGTGCTAATGAAAGTTGGATGCTCGAAAGCGTGTTTTAAGGACCTGCATAAATTAGATTCAAATGCCCTGATTTCAATAAAAGTGTTGGAATATGAAGGAAGCAAATAAGAAGAAAGCAATATAGGAAACCTTCGATTAAAAGGACGAAAGGCAATTACACAGATAACGAATAGAATGTTAGAAAACCGACGAGGATTGCGAAGACTGCGACGTTCCACATTACATGCTACGCCACTGCACTTTTCCCGACTTCAAGAGAGACTTCAGCCGGTAGGGTGCGCTCGCAATACCCGAGATTTCCACGCCTGATCGTTCCGGACTTTTGATTTTTCCTTTCTTGTTGCGGAGGTACGATCGAATATATCGTAACTAGAGCATCTTTTCCTAATTGTCTACCTATTAACGACGTTTCATTTCAGTCAAAATTATCTGCGATCGATATTGTTTGACTGAATCAATATTTCATTTCGCCATTTTATATACGAAGGTGATAAATATTTGATTATTTTTCGCCATCAGAAACCGGATGACCGGGTAAGAATCTTGTTTATCAGATTTATTTTTCATACGCTCCCTTTCTTTATCAGTGAATGTATCGTAAACATTATTTGTAGGTGTTTTTCAATTTGAAACAATTCACTGGGGAGGAATTTCATCTCACTGTGAATATATAACGGTTTTTTATTTGTTTCGTGATTATTAAGTTACCATTTGAGAGTATTTGAGAATAAAATATGTGCATGGATATTTATATCCACCATTTTGTTGTTCTTGACTTTGTGAAAATAATTTCTTTATTGCACTGTTGATCTGTTGGGGAGGTTTCTGGCTTCCTGTTCTTACAATTCATTTGTTTTATTTGTTGATTTTGAAATGAGTTTGAAGGTTTCCTATACAGATCCAGGTTTCTTATTCTGAAAATTAAGTTCCTGATTGCCCTTTGAATTTTACAGTTTTTGGTAATAACTCAAAAATTTGGATTTCTATTTTTGATATCTCCATCAAAATTCTGGACAAGTACCTACCTACGTTTTGATAATACCTACATCAAAATTTTGGACAACTACATTTTGGTGACATTTCAAAATTTTGGACCACCTTTTTTTGGAAACACCTCAAAAGTTTGGACAAGTACAATTTTGGCAATCCTGACAACAGTTTCTACTCAACACCTGAATTTGGAAATCACGATTTTTGGTACTATTTCCAAATTGGAACATCTGAACTGAAGTTAAGTTTTCGAAAGGGAAGTGACAACGAAAGAATTTTATACTGCTATTCAAAATTTGTAATTTCAAAATTTTAATATAATAGTAATTTTTTTCTGCTAATTTATTTTCAAGTTCCTTCGATCAATTCTTGCTTAGCCCACACCCTCTCTACGACTGAGTACCGAAATAAAATAATCTCCATCTGGGAGGATAATAACAGAAGTACCCCCCTCAACTAAGGTATCAAAATCATAAGGGGTAGGTTACAAGACTGGCGACTAGGCCAAAACTGAAGACAATTCAAAAGTGATTAACCGACGAGGGTTGCGAAGACTGGCGACTAGGCCAAAACTGAAGACAATTCAAAAGTGATTAACCGACGAGGGTTGCGAAAACTGGTGACTAGGCCAAAACTGAAGACAATTCGAAAGTGATTAACCGACGAGGGTTGCGAAAACTGGCGACTAGGCCAAAACTGAAGACAATTCAAAAGTGATTAACCGACGGGGGTTGCGAAAACTGGTGACTAGGCCAAAACTGAAGACAATTCAAAAGTGATTAACCGACGAGGGTTGCGAAAACTGGCGACTAGGCCAAAACTGAAGACAATTCAAAAGTGATTAACCGACGAGGGTTGCGAAAACTGGCGACCAGGCCAAAACTGTAGACAATTCAAAAGTGATTAACCGACGAGGGTTGCGAAAACTGGCGACTAGGCCAAAACTGAAGACAATTCAAAAGTGATTAACCGACGAGGGTTGCGAAAACTGGCGACTAGGCCAAAACTGAAGACAATTCAAAAGTGATTAACCGACGAGGGTTGCGAAAACTGGCGACTAGGCCAAAACTGAAGACAATTCAAAAGTGATTAACCGACGGGGGTTGCGAAAACTGGCGACTAGGCCAAAACTGAAGACAATTCAAAAGTGATTAACCGACAGGGGTTGCGAAAACTGGCGACTAGGCCAAAACTGAAGACAATTCAAAAGTGATTAACCGACGAGGGTTGCGAAAACTGGCGACCAGGCCAAAACTGTAGACAATTCAAAAGTGATTAACCGACGGGGGTTGCGAAAACTGAAGACAATTCAAAAGTGATTAACCGACGAGGGTTGCGAAAACTGGCGACTAGGCCAAAACTGAAGACAATTCAAAAGTGATTAACCGACGAGGGTTGCGAAGACTGGCGACTAGGCCAAAACTGAAGACAATTCAAAAGTGATTAACCGACGAGGGTTGCGAAAACTGGCGACTAGGCCAAAACTGAAGACAATTCAAAAGTGATTAACCGACAGGGGTTGCGAAAACTGGCGACCAGGCCAAAACTGTAGACAATTCGAAAGTGATTAACCGACAGGGGTTGCGAAAACTGGCGACTAGGCCAAAACTGAAGACAATTCAAAAGTGATTAACCGACGAGGGTTGCGAAAACTGGCGACTAGGCCAAAACTGAAGACAATTCAAAAGTGATTAACCGACGAGGGTTGCGAAAACTGGCGACTAGGCCAAAACTGAAGACAATTCAAAAGTGATTAACCGACGAGGGTTGCGAAAACTGGCGACTAGGCCAAAACTGAAGACAATTCAAAAGTGATTAACCGACGAGGGTTGCGAAAACTGGCGACTAGGCCAAAACTGAAGAAAATTCAAAAGTGATTAACCGACGAGGGTTGCGAAAACTGGCGACCAGGCCAAAACTGTAGACAATTCAAAAGTGATTAACCGACGGGGGTTGAGAAAACTGAAGACAATTCAAAAGTGATTAACCGACGAGGGTTGCGAAAACTGGCGACTAGGCCAAAACTGAAGACAATTCAAAAGTGATTAACCGACGAGGGTTGCGAAGACTGGCGACTAGGCCAAAACTGAAAACAATTCAAAAGTGATTAACCGACGAGGGTTGCGAAAACTGGCGACTAGGCCAAAACTAAAGACAATTCAAAAGTGATTAACCGACGAGGGTTGCGAAAACTGGCGACCAGGCCAAAACTGTAGACAATTCAAAAGTGATTAACCGACGGGGGTTGCGAAAACTGAAGACAATTCAAAAGTGATCAACCGACGAGGGTTGCGAAAACTGGCGACTAGGCCAAAACTGAAGACAATTCAAAAGTGATTAACCGACGAGGGTTGCGAAGACTGGCGACTAGGCCAAAACTGAAGACAATTCAAAAGTGATTAACCGACGAGGGTTGCGAAAACTGGCGACTAGGCCAAAACTGAAGACAATTCAAAAGTGATTAACCGACAGGGGTTGCGAAAACTGGCGACCAGGCCAAAACTGTAGACAATTCGAAAGTGATTAACCGACAGGGGTTGCGAAAACTGGCGACTAGGCCAAAACTGAAGACAATTCAAAAGTGATTAACCGACGAGGGTTGCGAAGACTGGCGACTAGGCCAAAACTGAAGACAATTCAAAAGTGATTAACCGACGAGGGTTGCGAAAACTGGTGACTAGGCCAAAACTGAAGACAATTCGAAAGTGATTAACCGACGAGGGTTGCGAAAACTGGCGACTAGGCCAAAACTGAAGACAATTCAAAAGTGATTAACCGACGGGGGTTGCGAAAACTGGTGACTAGGCCAAAACTGAAGACAATTCAAAAGTGATTAACCGACGAGGGTTGCGAAAACTGGCGACTAGGCCAAAACTGAAGACAATTCAAAAGTGATTAACCGACGAGGGTTGCGAAAACTGGCGACCAGGCCAAAACTGTAGACAATTCAAAAGTGATTAACCGACGAGGGTTGCGAAAACTGGCGACTAGGCCAAAACTGAAGACAATTCAAAAGTGATTAACCGACGAGGGTTGCGAAAACTGGCGACTAGGCCAAAACTGAAGACAATTCAAAAGTGATTAACCGACGAGGGTTGCGAAAACTGGCGACTAGGCCAAAACTGAAGACAATTCAAAAGTGATTAACCGACGGGGGTTGCGAAAACTGGCGACTAGGCCAAAACTGAAGACAATTCAAAAGTGATTAACCGACAGGGGTTGCGAAAACTGGCGACTAGGCCAAAACTGAAGACAATTCAAAAGTGATTAACCGACGAGGGTTGCGAAAACTGGCGACCAGGCCAAAACTGTAGACAATTCAAAAGTGATTAACCGACGGGGGTTGCGAAAACTGAAGACAATTCAAAAGTGATTAACCGACGAGGGTTGCGAAAACTGGCGACTAGGCCAAAACTGAAGACAATTCAAAAGTGATTAACCGACGAGGGTTGCGAAGACTGGCGACTAGGCCAAAACTGAAGACAATTCAAAAGTGATTAACCGACGAGGGTTGCGAAAACTGGCGACTAGGCCAAAACTGAAGACAATTCAAAAGTGATTAACCGACAGGGGTTGCGAAAACTGGCGACCAGGCCAAAACTGTAGACAATTCGAAAGTGATTAACCGACAGGGGTTGCGAAAACTGGCGACTAGGCCAAAACTGAAGACAATTCAAAAGTGATTAACCGACGAGGGTTGCGAAAACTGGCGACTAGGCCAAAACTGAAGACAATTCAAAAGTGATTAACCGACGAGGGTTGCGAAAACTGGCGACTAGGCCAAAACTGAAGACAATTCAAAAGTGATTAACCGACGAGGGTTGCGAAAACTGGCGACTAGGCCAAAACTGAAGACAATTCAAAAGTGATTAACCGACGAGGGTTGCGAAAACTGGCGACTAGGCCAAAACTGAAGAAAATTCAAAAGTGATTAACCGACGAGGGTTGCGAAAACTGGCGACCAGGCCAAAACTGTAGACAATTCAAAAGTGATTAACCGACGGGGGTTGAGAAAACTGAAGACAATTCAAAAGTGATTAACCGACGAGGGTTGCGAAAACTGGCGACTAGGCCAAAACTGAAGACAATTCAAAAGTGATTAACCGACGAGGGTTGCGAAGACTGGCGACTAGGCCAAAACTGAAAACAATTCAAAAGTGATTAACCGACGAGGGTTGCGAAAACTGGCGACTAGGCCAAAACTAAAGACAATTCAAAAGTGATTAACCGACGAGGGTTGCGAAAACTGGCGACCAGGCCAAAACTGTAGACAATTCAAAAGTGATTAACCGACGGGGGTTGCGAAAACTGAAGACAATTCAAAAGTGATCAACCGACGAGGGTTGCGAAAACTGGCGACTAGGCCAAAACTGAAGACAATTCAAAAGTGATTAACCGACGAGGGTTGCGAAGACTGGCGACTAGGCCAAAACTGAAGACAATTCAAAAGTGATTAACCGACGAGGGTTGCGAAAACTGGCGACTAGGCCAAAACTGAAGACAATTCAAAAGTGATTAACCGACAGGGGTTGCGAAAACTGGCGACCAGGCCAAAACTGTAGACAATTCGAAATTGATTAACCGACAGGGGTTGCGAAAACTGGCGACTAGGCCAAAACTGAAGACAATTCAAAAGTGATTAACCGACGAGGGTTGCGAAAACTGGCGACTAGGCCAAAACTGAAGACAATTCAAAAGTGATTAACCGACGAGGGTTGCGAAAACTGGCGACTAGGCCAAAACTGAAGACAATTCAAAAGTGATTAACCGACGAGGGTTGCGAAAACTGGCGACCAGGCCAAAACTGAAGACAATTCAAAAGTGATTAACCGACGAGGGTTGCGAAAACTGGCGACCAGGCCAAAACTGAAGACAAGTCGAAAGTGATTAACCGACGGGGGTGGCGAAAACTGGCGACCAGGCCAAAACTGAAGACAAGTCGAAAGTGATTAACCGACGGGGGTTGCGAAAACTGGCGACAAGGCCAAAACTGAAGAGAATTCAAAAGTGATTAACCGACGGGGGTTGCGAAAACTGGCGACAAGGCCAAAACTGAAGAGAATTCAAAAGTGATTAACCGACGAGGGTTGCGAAAACTGGCGACTAGTCCAAAACTGAAGACAATTCAAAAGTGATTAACCGACGAGGGTTGCGAAAACTGGCGACCAGGCCAAAACTGTAGACAATTCAAAAGTGATTAACCGACGGGGGTTGCGAAAACTGGCGACAAGGCCAAAACTGAAGAGAATTCAAAAGTGATTAACCGACGAGGGTTGCGAAAACTGGCGACTAGGCCAAAACTGAAGACAATTCAAAAGTGATTAACCGACGAGGGCTGCGAAAACTGGCGACCAGGCCAAAACTGTAGACAATTCAAAAGTGATTAACCGACGGGGGTTGCGAAAACTGGCGACTAGACCAAAACTGAAGACAATTCAAAAAGGATTAACCGACAGGGGTTGCGAAAACTGGCGACTAGGCCAAAACTAAAGACAATTCAAAAGTGATTAACCGACGGGGGTTGCGAAAACTGGCGACTAGGCCAAAACTGAAGACAATTCAAAAGTGATTAACCGACGAGGGTTGCGAAAACTGGCGACCAGGCCAAAACTGTAGACAATTCAAAAGTGATTAACCGACGGGGGTTGCGAAAACTGGCGACTAGGCCAAAACTTAAGACAATTCAAAAGTGATTAACCGACGAGGGTTGCGAAAACTGGCGACCAGGCCAAAACTGTAGACAATTCAAAAGTGATTAACCGACGGGGGTTGCGAAAACTGGTGACTAGACCAAAACTGAAGACAATTCAAAAAGGATTAACCGACAGGGGTTGCGAAAACTGGCGACTAGGCCAAAACTAAAGACAATTCAAAAGTGATTAACCGACGGGGGTTGCGAAAACTGGCGACTAGGCCAAAACTGAACACAATTCAAAAGTGATTTACCGACGAGGGTTGCGAAGACTGGCGACTAGGCCAAAACTGAAGACAATTCAAAAGTGATTAACCGACGAGGGTTGCGAAAACTGGCGACTAGGCCAAAACTGAAGACAATTCAAAAGTGATTAACCGACGAGGGTTTCGAAAACTGGCGACTAGGCCAAAACTGAAGACAATTCAAAAGTGATTAACCGACGAGGGTTGCGAAAACTGGCGACCAGGCCAAAACTGTAGACAATTCAAAAGTGATTAACCGACGGGGGTTGCGAAAACTGGCGACTAGACCAAAACTGAAGACAATTCAAAAAGGATTAACCGACAGGGGTTGCGAAAACTGGCGACTAGGCCAAAACTAAAGACAATAATACAAGAGACCTGTTGGAGTTTAAGCGCCTTCGAACCTTGTCGAAATTAATGATTGAACAAGATCATTCTAATTACATAAGACACGTCGAAGAAGAACTCCCCCATAACCCTAAGATGCTGTTCAATTTAAGTCGTACAAAAAATAAAAACAAAGGCAACAGATTTCCGTCCTCAATGTCGTATAATGGTAAAACTTGTGACGGGGGAGAGAACATATGCGACAGTTTCGCAAAATTCTTTCAGAGTGCATTTGTACCATCGGTACGGAACTCTTATTCTACGGACGTTACTGTTGATGCACCACCTGCCTACATCACGAACATAGTGGTTACCCAGATGGAAATTGAGAAGTCGATAAGATCCTTGGATCAGAGCAAGGGTGCTGGTCCTGACGGAATTCCATCTTACTTCGTCCGCCGCTGTCCTGCTTTGTGTGAGCCTCTTCAACATATTTTTAACCTATCCTTGGGTACTGGTACATTTCCACGCCGTTGGAAGAATGCTACTGTTGTCCCGATTTTCAAGGGGGGCGATAGGCACTCTGTAGAGAACTATAGACCCATCAGTAAATTGAATATATTTGCTAAGCTGTTGGAGACTTTTGTTTACAGCCACCTGTTCCATGTTGTAAAAAATCAGATAATCCCTGAGCAGCATGGCTTCCTGAAGGGTAGGTCAATCGAAACTAACCTCCTTGATTTTGTCACCTTTTTGCACGGGGCGATGAATGAGAATCTTCAAGTTGACGTCGTCTATACAGATTATAGTAAAGCTTTTGATAAAATATCCCATGAGGTACTTATTAGACGTCTCTCCGAGGTTGGTGTGGGTGGCGGTCTCCTGGACTGGTGCGGATCATATGTTTCCGAGAGGACGCAGTATGTATCAGTGGATGGATATAATTCTTCGGGATTTGTCTGCACTTCCGGTGTACCGCAGGGCTCTCATCTTGGGCCACTGTTCTTCTTAGTATACATTAATGTTATCAATGTTTTCATACGGTGCAGGATACTCATATATGCAGACGATTTGAAGATCTTCCTTGTCATCAAGTCTGGTGATGACTGCGCTGCTCTTCAGGATGAGTTGAGGAGGTTCGAAGTATTCTGTAATAGTCACCAACTTTATCTTAATGTGTCGAAATGTCAGGTGCTCTCTTTTTATCGTGGGAAAACTCCTATATTTTTTCAATATCACCTTGGCGTTTCGGCTTTAGTCAGAGTCGATCAGGTCAGAGACTTGGGTATAATATTGGATCAGAAACTAACTTTCATTCCACATATCGATAGCATCGTCAACACTGCCAACAGAATGCTCGGATTTTTATTTAGACAATGTAGAATTTTCAAAAACTATAAATCGATCCTCAGTGTTTACTACGCGTATGTGTTCAGTAGAGTCAATTTTGCCTGTGTAATCTGGAGTCCTCATTATAATGTTCATATTAATAGAATTGAACGTATCCAAAACAAAATGCTAAGGTTTTTGGGTTTAAAATGTAATTTTACCGTTCGTGAGAATGAAGATTTTTATTGCTTGGCACGTAAACATTTCAATCTTTTATCCCTTCAGGACAGACGTAAAGTGAGTGAACTCCTTGTAATGAAAAAAATTGTGAGTGGTGAGTTGCAGGTGCCGAGTCTGTTGCAGGCTGTTGGTCTAAATGTTCCAACATTCAATGTCAGAACTTTCGAAACTTTTTTCATTCCTTTGAGGCGAACCAATGCTTCGAAAAATCAACCTTTAATTCGAATGCTCCGCACCTGTAATGAATTACAGGAAGTCGTTGACATTTTTCATGGTAACATTTTAAATTCCAAATTGCTCCTCAAAAGACATTTTCTTCGAATGTAATTTTTTTTTGTTGTTGTTTTTTTTTTTTTTTTCTCATTGTTGGTTTTTTTTTTTCTGTATAAATTTGGTTAATTAGTTTGTCACTGGTTATTTCGCTTATTGGTGTAAACTGTGAATACTATTTATGGGTATATCCTGTTTGTATTCCTTGTAAATGAATAATAAAATAAATAAAATTCAAAAGTGATTAACCGACGGGGGTTGCGAAAACTGGCGACTAGGCCAAAACTGAAGACAATTCAAAAGTGATTAACCGACGAGGGTTGCGAAAACTGGCGACCAGGCCAAAACTGTAGACAATTCAAAAGTGATTAACCGACGGGGGTTGCGAAAACTGGCGACTAGGCCAAAACTGAAGACAATTCAAAAGTGATTAACCGACGAGGGTTGCGAAAACTGGCGACCAGGCCAAAACTGTAGACAATTCAAAAGTGATTAACCGACGGGGGTTGCGAAAACTGGCGACTAGACCAAAACTGAAGACAATTCAAAAAGGATTAACCGACAGGGGTTGCGAAAACTGGCGACTAGGTCAAAACTAAAGACAATTCAAAAGTGATTAACCGACGGGGGTTGCGAAAACTGGCGACTAGGCCAAAACTGAAGACAATTCAAAAGTGATTAACCGACGAGGGTTGCGAAGACTGGCGACTAGGCCAAAACTGAAGACAATTCAAAAGTGATTAACCGACGAGGGTTGCGAAAACTGGCGACTAGGCCAAAACTGAAGACAATTCAAAAGTGATTAACCGACGAGGGTTTCGAAAACTGGCGACTAGGCCAAAACTGAAGACAATTCAAAAGTGATTAACCGACGAGGGTTGCGAAAACTGGCGACCAGGCCAAAACTGTAGACAATTCAAAAGTGATTAACCGACGAGGGTTGCGAAAACTGGCGACTAGGGCAAAACTGAAGACAATTCAAAAGTGATTAACCGACGAGGGTTGCGAAAACTGGCGACTAGGCCAAAACTGAAGACAATTCAAAAGTGATTAACCGACGAGGGTTGCGAAAACTGGCGACTAGGCCAAAACTGAAGACAATTCAAAAGTGACTAACCGACGAGGGTTGCGAAAACTGGCGACTAGGCCAAAACTGAAGACAATTCAAAAGTGATTAACCGACGAGGGTTGCGAAAACTGGCGACTAGGCCAAAACTGAAGACAATTCAAAAGTGATTAACCGACGAGGGTTGCGAAAACTGGCGACCAGGCCAAAACTGAAGACAAGTCGAAAGTGATTAACCGACAGGGGGTGCGAAAACTGGCGACTAGGCCAAAACTGAAGACAATTCAAAAGTGATTAACCGACGAGGGTTGCGAAAACTGGCGACTAGGCCAAAACTGAAGACAATTCAAAAGTGATTAACCGACGAGGATTGCGAAAACTGGCGACCAGGCCAAAACTGAAGACAAGTCGAAAGTGATTAACCGACATGGGTTGCGAAAACTGGCGACTAGGCCAAAACTGAAGACAATTCAAAAGTGATTAACCGACGAGGGTTGCGAAGACTGGCGACTAGGCCAAAACTGAAAACAATTCAAAAGTGATTAACCGACGAGGGTTGCGAAAACTGGCGACTAGGCCAAAACTAAAGACAATTCAAAAGTGATTAACCGACGAGGGTTGCGAAAACTGGCGACCAGGCCAAAACTGTAGACAATTCAAAAGTGATTAACCGACGGGGGTTGCGAAAACTGAAGACAATTCAAAAGTGATCAACCGACGAGGGTTGCGAAAACTGGCGACTAGGCCAAAACTGAAGACAATTCAAAAGTGATTAACCGACGAGGGTTGCGAAGACTGGCGACTAGGCCAAAACTGAAGACAATTCAAAAGTGATTAACCGACGAGGGTTGCGAAAACTGGCGACTAGGCCAAAACTGAAGACAATTCAAAAGTGATTAACCGACAGGGGTTGCGAAAACTGGCGACCAGGCCAAAACTGTAGACAATTCGAAAGTGATTAACCGACAGGGGTTGCGAAAACTGGCGACTAGGCCAAAACTGAAGACAATTCAAAAGTGATTAACCGACGAGGGTTGCGAAAACTGGCGACTAGGCCAAAACTGAAGACAATTCAAAAGTGATTAACCGACGAGGGTTGCGAAAACTGGCGACTAGGCCAAAACTGAAGACAATTCAAAAGTGATTAACCGACGAGGGTTGCGAAAACTGGCGACCAGGCCAAAACTGAAGACAATTCAAAAGTGATTAACCGACGAGGGTTGCGAAAACTGGCGACCAGGCCAAAACTGAAGACAAGTCGAAAGTGATTAACCGACGGGGGTGGCGAAAACTGGCGACCAGGCCAAAACTGAAGACAAGTCGAAAGTGATTAACCGACGGGGGTTGCGAAAACTGGCGACAAGGCCAAAACTGAAGAGAATTCAAAAGTGATTAACCGACGGGGGTTGCGAAAACTGGCGACAAGGCCAAAACTGAAGAGAATTCAAAAGTGATTAACCGACGAGGGTTGCGAAAACTGGCGACTAGTCCAAAACTGAAGACAATTCAAAAGTGATTAACCGACGAGGGTTGCGAAAACTGGCGACCAGGCCAAAACTGTAGACAATTCAAAAGTGATTAACCGACGGGGGTTGCGAAAACTGGCGACAAGGCCAAAACTGAAGAGAATTCAAAAGTGATTAACCGACGAGGGTTGCGAAAACTGGCGACTAGGCCAAAACTGAAGACAATTCAAAAGTGATTAACCGACGAGGGCTGCGAAAACTGGCGACCAGGCCAAAACTGTAGACAATTCAAAAGTGATTAACCGACGGGGGTTGCGAAAACTGGCGACTAGACCAAAACTGAAGACAATTCAAAAAGGATTAACCGACAGGGGTTGCGAAAACTGGCGACTAGGCCAAAACTAAAGACAATTCAAAAGTGATTAACCGACGGGGGTTGCGAAAACTGGCGACTAGGCCAAAACTGAAGACAATTCAAAAGTGATTAACCGACGAGGGTTGCGAAAACTGGCGACCAGGCCAAAACTGTAGACAATTCAAAAGTGATTAACCGACGGGGGTTGCGAAAACTGGCGACTAGGCCAAAACTTAAGACAATTCAAAAGTGATTAACCGACGAGGGTTGCGAAAACTGGCGACCAGGCCAAAACTGTAGACAATTCAAAAGTGATTAACCGACGAGGGTTGCGAAAACTGGTGACTAGACCAAAACTGAAGACAATTCAAAAAGGATTAACCGACAGGGGTTGCGAAAACTGGCGACTAGGCCAAAACTAAAGACAATTCAAAAGTGATTAACCGACGGGGGTTGCGAAAACTGGCGACTAGGCCAAAACTGAACACAATTCAAAAGTGATTAACCGACGAGGGTTGCGAAGACTGGCGACTAGGCCAAAACTGAAGACAATTCAAAAGTGATTAACCGACGAGGGTTGCGAAAACTGGCGACTAGGCCAAAACTGAAGACAATTCAAAAGTGATTAACCGACGAGAGTTTCGAAAACTGGCGACTAGGCCAAAACTGAAGACAATTCAAAAGTGATTAACCGACGAGGGTTGCGAAAACTGGCGACCAGGCCAAAACTGTAGACAATTCAAAAGTGATTAACCGACGGGGGTTGCGAAAACTGGCGACTAGACCAAAACTGAAGACAATTCAAAAAGGATTAACCGACAGGGGTTGCGAAAACTGGCGACTAGGCCAAAACTAAAGACAATTCAAAAGTGATTAACCGACGGGGGTTGCGAAAACTGGCGACTAGGCCAAAACTGAAGACAATTCAAAAGTGATTAACCGACGAGGGTTGCGAAAACTGGCGACCAGGCCAAAACTGTAGACAATTCAAAAGTGATTAACCGACGGGGGTTGCGAAAACTGGCGACTAGGCCAAAACTGAAGACAATTCAAAAGTGATTAACCGACGAGGGTTGCGAAAACTGGCGACCAGGCCAAAACTGTAGACAATTCAAAAGTGATTAACCGACGGGGGTTGCGAAAACTGGCGACTAGACCAAAACTGAAGACAATTCAAAAAGGATTAACCGACAGGGGTTGCGAAAACTGGCGACTAGGTCAAAACTAAAGACAATTCAAAAGTGATTAACCGACGGGGGTTGCGAAAACTGGCGACTAGGCCAAAACTGAAGACAATTCAAAAGTGATTAACCGACGAGGGTTGCGAAGACTGGCGACTAGGCCAAAACTGAAGACAATTCAAAAGTGATTAACCGACGAGGGTTGCGAAAACTGGCGACTAGGCCAAAACTGAAGACAATTCAAAAGTGATTAACCGACGAGGGTTTCGAAAACTGGCGACTAGGCCAAAACTGAAGACAATTCAAAAGTGATTAACCGACGAGGGTTGCGAAAACTGGCGACCAGGCCAAAACTGTAGACAATTCAAAAGTGATTAACCGACGAGGGTTGCGAAAACTGGCGACTAGGGCAAAACTGAAGACAATTCAAAAGTGATTAACCGACGAGGGTTGCGAAAACTGGCGACTAGGCCAAAACTGAAGACAATTCAAAAGTGATTAACCGACGAGGGTTGCGAAAACTGGCGACTAGGCCAAAACTGAAGACAATTCAAAAGTGACTAACCGACGAGGGTTGCGAAAACTGGCGACTAGGCCAAAACTGAAGACAATTCAAAAGTGATTAACCGACGAGGGTTGCGAAAACTGGCGACCAGGCCAAAACTGAAGACAATTCAAAAGTGATTAACCGACGAGGGTTGCGAAAACTGGCGACCAGGCCAAAACTGAAGACAAGTCGAAAGTGATTAACCGACAGGGGTTGCGAAAACTGGCGACTAGGCCAAAACTGAAGACAATTCAAAAGTGATTAACCGACGAGGGTTGCGAAAACTGGCGACTAGGCCAAAACTGAAGACAATTCAAAAGTGATTAACCGACGAGGATTGCGAAAACTGGCGACCAGGCCAAAACTGAAGACAAGTCGAAAGTGATTAACCGACATGGGTTGCGAAAACTGGCGACTAGGCCAAAACTGAAGACAATTCAAAAGTGATTAACCGACGAGGGTTGCGAAGACTGGCGACTAGGCCGAAACGTTAGACAATTCAAAAGTGATTAACCGACGAGGGTTGCGAAGACTGGCGACTAGGCCAAAACTGAAGACAATTCAAAAGTGATTAACCGACGAGGGTTGCGAAAACTGGCGACTAGGCCAAAACTGAAGACAATTCAAAAGTGATTAACCGACAGGGGTTGCGAAAACTGGCGACCAGGCCAAAACTGTAGACAATTCGAAAGTGATTAACCGACAGGGGTTGCGAAAACTGGCGACTAGGCCAAAACTGAAGACAATTCAAAAGTGATTAACCGACGAGGGTTGCGAAAACTGGCGACTAGGTCAAAACTGAAGACAATTCGAAAGTGATTAACCGACGAGGGTTGCGAAAACTGGCGACTAGGCCAAAACTGAAGACAATTCAAAAGTGATTAACCGACGAGGGTTGCGAAAACTGGCGACTAGGCCACAACTGAAGACAATTCAAAAGTGATTAACCGACGAGGGTTGCGAAAACTGGCGACTAGGCCAAAACTGAAGACAATTCAAAAGTGATTAACCGACGAGGGTTGCGAAAACTGGCGACCAGGCCAAAACTGTAGACAATTCAAAAGTGATTAACCGACAGGGGTTGAGAAAACTGAAGACAATTCAAAAGTGATTAACCGACGAGGGTTGCGAAAACTGGCGACTAGGCCAAAACTGAAGACAATTCAAAAGTGATTAACCGACGAGGGTTGCGAAGACTGGCGTCTAGGCCAAAACTGAAGACAATTCAAAAGTGATTAACCGACGAGGGTTGCGAAAACTGGCGACCAGGCCAAAACTGTAGACAATTCAAAAAAGATTAACCGACGGGAGTTGCGAAAACTGGCGACTAGGCCAAAACTGAAGACAATTCAAAAGTGATTAACCGACGGGGGTTGCGAAAACTGGCGACTAGGCCAAAACTGAAGACAATTCAAAAGTGATTAACCGACGAGGGTTGCGAAGACTGGCGACTAGGCCAAAACTGAAGACAATTCAAAAGTGATTAACCGACGAGGGTTGCGAAAACTGGCGACTAGGCCAAAACTGAAGACAATTCAAAAGTGATTAACCGACGAGGGTTTCGAAAACTGGCGACTAGGCCAAAACTGAAGACAATTCAAAAGTGATTAACCGACGAGGGTTGCGAAAACTGGCGACCAGGCCAAAACTGTAGACAATTCAAAAGTGATTAACCGACGAGGGTTGCGAAAACTGGCGACTAGGGCAAAACTGAAGACAATTCAAAAGTGATTAACCGACGAGGGTTGCGAAAACTGGCGACTAGGTCAAAACTAAAGACAATTCAAAAGTGATTAACCGACGGGGGTTGCGAAAACTGGCGACTAGGCCAAAACTGAAGACAATTCAAAAGTGATTAACCGACGAGGGTTGCGAAGACTGGCGACTAGGCCAAAACTGAAGACAATTCAAAAGTGATTAACCGACGAGGGTTGCGAAAACTGGCGACTAGGCCAAAACTGAAGACAATTCAAAAGTGATTAACCGACGAGGGTTTCGAAAACTGGCGACTAGGCCAAAACTGAAGACAATTCAAAAGTGATTAACCGACGAGGGTTGCGAAAACTGGCGACCAGGCCAAAACTGTAGACAATTCAAAAGTGATTAACCGACGAGGGTTGCGAAAACTGGCGACTAGGGCAAAACTGAAGACAATTCAAAAGTGATTAACCGACGAGGGTTGCGAAAACTGGCGACTAGGCCAAAACTGAAGACAATTCAAAAGTGATTAACCGACGAGGGTTGCGAAAACTGGCGACTAGGCCAAAACTGAAGACAATTCAAAAGTGACTAACCGACGAGGGTTGCGAAAACTGGCGACTAGGCCAAAACTGAAGACAATTCAAAAGTGATTAACCGACGAGGGTTGCGAAAACTGGCGACTAGGCCAAAACTGAAGACAATTCAAAAGTGATTAACCGACGAGGGTTGCGAAAACTGGCGACCAGGCCAAAACTGAAGACAAGTCGAAAGTGATTAACCGACAGGGGTTGCGAAAACTGGCGACTAGGCCAAAACTGAAGACAATTCAAAAGTGATTAACCGACGAGGGTTGCGAAAACTGGCGACTAGGCCAAAACTGAAGACAATTCAAAAGTGATTAACCGACGAGGATTGCGAAAACTGGCGACCAGGCCAAAACTGAAGACAAGTCGAAAGTGATTAACCGACATGGGTTGCGAAAACTGGCGACTAGGCCAAAACTGAAGACAATTCAAAAGTGATTAACCGACGAGGGTTGCGAAGACTGGCGACTAGGCCGAAACGTTAGACAATTCAAAAGTGATTAACCGACGAGGGTTGCGAAGACTGGCGACTAGGCCAAAACTGAAGACAATTCAAAAGTGATTAACCGACGAGGGTTGCGAAAACTGGCGACTAGGCCAAAACTGAAGACAATTCAAAAGTGATTAACCGACAGGGGTTGCGAAAACTGGCGACCAGGCCAAAACTGTAGACAATTCGAAAGTGATTAACCGACAGGGGTTGCGAAAACTGGCGACTAGGCCAAAACTGAAGACAATTCAAAAGTGATTAACCGACGAGGGTTGCGAAAACTGGCGACTAGGCCAAAACTGAAGACAATTCGAAAGTGATTAACCGACGAGGGTTGCGAAAACTGGCGACTAGGCCAAAACTGAAGACAATTCAAAAGTGATTAACCGACGAGGGTTGCGAAAACTGGCGACTAGGCCACAACTGAAGACAATTCAAAAGTGATTAACCGACGAGGGTTGCGAAAACTGGCGACTAGGCCAAAACTGAAGACAATTCAAAAGTGATTAACCGACGAGGGTTGCGAAAACTGGCGACCAGGCCAAAACTGTAGACAATTCAAAAGTGATTAACCGACAGGGGTTGAGAAAACTGAAGACAATTCAAAAGTGATTAACCGACGAGGGTTGCGAAAACTGGCGACTAGGCCAAAACTGAAGACAATTCAAAAGTGATTAACCGACGAGGGTTGCGAAGACTGGCGTCTAGGCCAAAACTGAAGACAATTCAAAAGTGATTAACCGACGAGGGTTGCGAAAACTGGCGACCAGGCCAAAACTGTAGACAATTCAAAAAAGATTAACCGACGGGAGTTGCGAAAACTGGCGACTAGGCCAAAACTGAAGACAATTCAAAAGTGATTAACCGACGGGGGTTGCGAAAACTGGCGACAAGGCCAAAACTGAAGAGAATTCAAAAGTGATTAACCGACGAGGGTTGCGAAAACTGGCGACTAGGCCAAAACTGAAGACAATTCAAAAGTGATTAACCGACGAGGGTTGCGAAAACTGGCCACTAGGCCAAAACTGAAGACAATTCAAAAGTGATTAACCGACGAGGGTTGCGAAAACTGGCGACTAGGCCAAAACTTAAGACAATTCAAAAGTGATTAACCGACGAGGGTTGCGAAAACTGGCGACTAGGCCAAAACTGAAGACAATTCAAAAGTGATTAACCGACGAGGGTTGCGAAAACTGGCGACCAGGCCAAAACTGTAGACAATTCAAAAGTGATTAACCGACGAGGGTTGCGAAAACTGGCGACTAGGCCAAAACTGAAGACAATTCAAAAGTGATTAACCGACGAGGGTTGCGAAAACTGGCGACTAGGCCAAAACTGAAGACAATTCAAAAGTGATTAACCGACGAGGGTTGCGAAAACTGGCGACCAGGCCAAAACTGTAGACAATTCAAAAGTGATTAACCGACGAGGGTTGCGAAAACTGGCGACTAGGCCAAAACTGAAGACAATTCAAAAGTGATTAACCGACGAGGGTTGCGAAAACTGGCGACTAGGCCAAAACTGAAGACAATTCAAAAGTGATTAACCGACGAGGGTTGCGAAAACTGGCGACTAGGCCAAAACTGAAGACAATTCAAAAGTGATTAACCGACGAGGGTTGCGAAAACTGGCGACCAGGCCAAAACTGAAGACAAGTCGAAAGTGATTAACCGACGGGGGTTGCGAAAACTGGCGACTAGGCCAAAACTGAAGACAATTCAAAAGTGATTAACCGACGAGGGTTGCGAAGACTGGCGACTAGGCCAAAACGTTAGACAATTCAAAAGTGATTAACCGACGAGGGTTGCGAAAACTGGCGACCAGGCCAAAACTGAAGACAAGTCGAAAGTGATTAACCGACGGGGGTTGCGAAAACTGGCGACTAGGCCAAAACTGAAGACAATTCAAAAGTGATTAACCGACGAGGGTTGCGAAGACTGGCGACTAGGCCAAAACGTTAGACAATTCAAAAGTGATTAACCGACGAGGGTTGCGAAAACTGGCGACCAGGCCAAAACTGAAGACAAGTCGAAAGTGATTAACCGACGGGGGTTGCGAAAACTGGCGACTAGGCCAAAACTGAAGACAATTCAAAAGTGATTAACCGACGAGGGTTGCGAAGACTGGCGACTAGGCCAAAACTGAAGACAATTCAAAAGTGATTAACCGACGAGGGTTGCGAAAACTGGCGACTAGGCCAAAACTGAAGACAATTCAAAAGTGATTAACCGACGAGGGTTTCGAAAACTGGCGACTAGGCCAAAACTGAAGACAATTCAAAAGTGATTAACCGACGAGGGTTGCGAAAACTGGCGACCAGGCCAAAACTGTAGACAATTCAAAAGTGATTAACCGACGAGGATTGCGAAAACTGGCGACTAGGGCAAAACTGAAGACAATTCAAAAGTGATTAACCGACGAGGGTTGCGAAAACTGGCGACTAGGCCAAAACTGAAGACAATTCAAAAGTGATTAACCGACGAGGGTTGCGAAAACTGGCGACTAGGCCAAAACTGAAGACAATTCAAAAGTGACTAACCGACGAGGGTTGCGAAAACTGGCGACTAGGCCAAAACTGAAGACAATTCAAAAGTGATTAACCGACGAGGGTTGCGAAAACTGGCGACCAGGCCAAAACTGAAGACAATTCAAAAGTGATTAACCGACGAGGGTTGCGAAAACTGGCGACCAGGCCAAAACTGAAGACAAGTCGAAAGTGATTAACCGACAGGGGTTGCGAAAACTGGCGACTAGGCCAAAACTGAAGACAATTCAAAAGTGATTAACCGACGAGGGTTGCGAAAACTGGCGACTAGGCCAAAACTGAAGACAATTCAAAAGTGATTAACCGACGAGGATTGCGAAAACTGGCGACCAGGCCAAAACTGAAGACAAGTCGAAAGTGATTAACCGACATGGGTTGCGAAAACTGGCGACTAGGCCAAAACTGAAGACAATTCAAAAGTGATTAACCGACGAGGGTTGCGAAGACTGGCGACTAGGCCGAAACGGTAGACAATTCAAAAGTGATTAACCGACGAGGGTTGCGAAGACTGGCGACTAGGCCAAAACTGAAGACAATTCAAAAGTGATTAACCGACGAGGGTTGCGAAAACTGGCGACTAGGCCAAAACTGAAGACAATTCAAAAGTGATTAACCGACAGGGGTTGCGAAAACTGGCGACCAGGCCAAAACTGTAGACAATTCGAAAGTGATTAACCGACAGGGGTTGCGAAAACTGGCGACTAGGCCAAAACTGAAGACAATTCAAAAGTGATTAACCGACGAGGGTTGCGAAAACTGGCGACTAGGTCAAAACTGAAGACAATTCGAAAGTGATTAACCGACGAGGGTTGCGAAAACTGGCGACTAGGCCAAAACTGAAGACAATTCAAAAGTGATTAACCGACGAGGGTTGCGAAAACTGGCGACTAGGCCACAACTGAAGACAATTCAAAAGTGATTAACCGACGAGGGTTGCGAAAACTGGCGACTAGGCCAAAACTGAAGACAATTCAAAAGTGATTAACCGACGAGGGTTGCGAAAACTGGCGACCAGGCCAAAACTGTAGACAATTCAAAAGTGATTAACCGACAGGGGTTGAGAAAACTGAAGACAATTCAAAAGTGATTAACCGACGAGGGTTGCGAAAACTGGCGACTAGGCCAAAACTGAAGACAATTCAAAAGTGATTAACCGACGAGGGTTGCGAAGACTGGCGTCTAGGCCAAAACTGAAGACAATTCAAAAGTGATTAACCGACGAGGGTTGCGAAAACTGGCGACCAGGCCAAAACTGTAGACAATTCAAAAAAGATTAACCGACGGGAGTTGCGAAAACTGGCGACTAGGCCAAAACTGAAGACAATTCAAAAGTGATTAACCGACGGGGGTTGCGAAAACTGGCGACTAGGCCAAAACTGAAGACAATTCAAAAGTGATTAACCGACGAGGGTTGCGAAAACTGGCGACTAGGCCAAAACTGAAGACAATTCAAAAGTGATTAACCGACGAGGGTTGCGAAAACTGGCGACTAGGCCAAAACTGAAGACAATTCAAAAGTGATTAACCGACGAGGGTTTCGAAAACTGGCGACTAGGCCAAAACTGAAGACAATTCAAAAGTGATTAACCGACGAGGGTTGCGAAAACTGGCGACCAGGCCAAAACTGTAGACAATTCAAAAGTGATTAACCGACGAGGGTTGCGAAAACTGGCGACTAGGGCAAAACTGAAGACAATTCAAAAGTGATTAACCGACGAGGGTTGCGAAAACTGGCGACTAGGTCAAAACTAAAGACAATTCAAAAGTGATTAACCGACGGGGGTTGCGAAAACTGGCGACTAGGCCAAAACTGAAGACAATTCAAAAGTGATTAACCGACGAGGGTTGCGAAGACTGGCGACTAGGCCAAAACTGAAGACAATTCAAAAGTGATTAACCGACGAGGGTTGCGAAAACTGGCGACTAGGCCAAAACTGAAGACAATTCAAAAGTGATTAACCGACGAGGGTTGCGAAAACTGGCGACTAGGCCAAAACTGAAGACAATTCAAAAGTGATTAACCGACGAGGGTTGCGAAAACTGGCGACCAGGCCAAAACTGTAGACAATTCAAAAGTGATTAACCGACGAGGGTTGCGAAAACTGGCGACTAGGGCAAAACTGAAGACAATTCAAAAGTGATTAACCGACGAGGGTTGCGAAAACTGGCGACTAGGCCAAAACTGAAGACAATTCAAAAGTGATTAACCGACGAGGGTTGCGAAAACTGGCGACTAGGCCAAAACTGAAGACAATTCAAAAGTGACTAACCGACGAGGGTTGCGAAAACTGGCGACTAGGCCAAAACTGAAGACAATTCAAAAGTGATTAACCGACGAGGGTTGCGAAAACTGGCGACTAGGCCAAAACTGAAGACAATTCAAAAGTGATTAACCGACGAGGGTTGCGAAAACTGGCGACCAGGCCAAAACTGAAGACAAGTCGAAAGTGATTAACCGACAGGGGTTGCGAAAACTGGCGACTAGGCCAAAACTGAAGACAATTCAAAAGTGATTAACCGACGAGGGTTGCGAAAACTGGCGACTAGGCCAAAACTGAAGACAATTCAAAAGTGATTAACCGACGAGGGTTGCGAAAACTGGCGACCAGGCCAAAACTGAAGACAAGTCGAAAGTGATTAACCGACATGGGTTGCGAAAACTGGCGACTAGGCCAAAACTGAAGACAATTCAAAAGTGATTAACCGACGAGGGTTGCGAAGACTGGCGACTAGGCCGAAACGTTAGACAATTCAAAAGTGATTAACCGACGAGGGTTGCGAAGACTGGCGACTAGGCCAAAACTGAAGACAATTCAAAAGTGATTAACCGACGAGGGTTGCGAAAACTGGCGACTAGGCCAAAACTGAAGACAATTCAAAAGTGATTAACCGACAGGGGTTGCGAAAACTGGCGACCAGGCCAAAACTGTAGACAATTCGAAAGTGATTAACCGACAGGGGTTGCGAAAACTGGCGACTAGGCCAAAACTGAAGACAATTCAAAAGTGATTAACCGACGAGGGTTGCGAAAACTGGCGACTAGGCCAAAACTGAAGACAATTCGAAAGTGATTAACCGACGAGGGTTGCGAAAACTGGCGACTAGGCCAAAACTGAAGACAATTCAAAAGTGATTAACCGACGAGGGTTGCGAAAACTGGCGACTAGGCCACAACTGAAGACAATTCAAAAGTGATTAACCGACGAGGGTTGCGAAAACTGGCGACTAGGCCAAAACTGAAGACAATTCAAAAGTGATTAACCGACGAGGGTTGCGAAAACTGGCGACCAGGCCAAAACTGTAGACAATTCAAAAGTGATTAACCGACAGGGGTTGAGAAAACTGAAGACAATTCAAAAGTGATTAACCGACGAGGGTTGCGAAAACTGGCGACTAGGCCAAAACTGAAGACAATTCAAAAGTGATTAACCGACGAGGGTTGCGAAGACTGGCGTCTAGGCCAAAACTGAAGACAATTCAAAAGTGATTAACCGACGAGGGTTGCGAAAACTGGCGACCAGGCCAAAACTGTAGACAATTCAAAAAAGATTAACCGACGGGAGTTGCGAAAACTGGCGACTAGGCCAAAACTGAAGACAATTCAAAAGTGATTAACCGACGGGGGTTGCGAAAACTGGCGACAAGGCCAAAACTGAAGAGAATTCAAAAGTGATTAACCGACGAGGGTTGCGAAAACTGGCGACTAGGCCAAAACTGAAGACAATTCAAAAGTGATTAACCGACGAGGGTTGCGAAAACTGGCCACTAGGCCAAAACTGAAGACAATTCAAAAGTGATTAACCGACGAGGGTTGCGAAAACTGGCGACTAGGCCAAAACTTAAGACAATTCAAAAGTGATTAACCGACGAGGGTTGCGAAAACTGGCGACTAGGCCAAAACTGAAGACAATTCAAAAGTGATTAACCGACGAGGGTTGCGAAAACTGGCGACCAGGCCAAAACTGTAGACAATTCAAAAGTGATTAACCGACGAGGGTTGCGAAAACTGGCGACTAGGCCAAAACTGAAGACAATTCAAAAGTGATTAACCGACGAGGGTTGCGAAAACTGGCGACTAGGCCAAAACTGAAGACAATTCAAAAGTGATTAACCGACGAGGGTTGCGAAAACTGGCGACCAGGCCAAAACTGTAGACAATTCAAAAGTGATTAACCGACGAGGGTTGCGAAAACTGGCGACTAGGCCAAAACTGAAGACAATTCAAAAGTGATTAACCGACGAGGGTTGCGAAAACTGGCGACTAGGCCAAAACTGAAGACAATTCAAAAGTGATTAACCGACGAGGGTTGCGAAAACTGGCGACTAGGCCAAAACTGAAGACAATTCAAAAGTGATTAACCGACGAGGGTTGCGAAAACTGGCGACCAGGCCAAAACTGAAGACAAGTCGAAAGTGATTAACCGACGGGGGTTGCGAAAACTGGCGACTAGGCCAAAACTGAAGACAATTCAAAAGTGATTAACCGACGAGGGTTGCGAAAACTGGCGACTAGGCCAAAACGTTAGACAATTCAAAAGTGATTAACCGACGAGGGTTGCGAAAACTGGCGACCAGGCCAAAACTGAAGACAAGTCGAAAGTGATTAACCGACGGGGGTTGCGAAAACTGGCGACCAGGCCAAAACTGAAGACAATTCAAAAGTGATTAACCGACGAGGGTTGCGAAGACTGGCGACTAGGCCAAAACGTTAGACAATTCAAAAGTGATTAACCGACGAGGGTTGCGAAAACTGGCGACCAGGCCAAAACTGAAGACAAGTCGAAAGTGATTAACCGACGGGGGTTGCGAAAACTGGCGACTAGGCCAAAACTGAAGACAATTCAAAAGTGATTAACCGACGAGGGTTGCGAAGACTGGCGACTAGGCCAAAACGTTAGACAATTCAAAAGTGATTAACCGACGAGGGTTGCGAAAACTGGCGACCAGGCCAAAACTGAAGACAAGTCGAAAGTGATTAACCGACGGGGGTTGCGAAAACTGGCGACTAGGCCAAAACTGAAGACAATTCAAAAGTGATTAACCGACGAGGGTTGCGAAAACTGGCGACCAGGCCAAAACTGTAGACAATTCAAAAGTGATTAACCGACAGGGGTTGCGAAAACTGGCGACTAGGCCAAAACTGAAGACAATTCAAAAGTGATTAACCGACGAGGGTTGCGAAAACTGGCGACCAGGCCGAAACAAATGACAACTCAGGAAGAGAATAACCGACGACGGTTCCGACAACTGGAGACTAGGCCAAAACTGAAGACAATTCAAAAGTGATTAACCGACGAGGGTTGCGAAAACTGGCGACCAGGCCAAAACTGAAGACAAGTCGAAAGTGATTAACCGACGGGGGTTGCGAAAACTGGCGACTAGGCCAAAACTGAAGACAATTCAAAAGTGATTAACCGACGAGGGTTGCGAAGACTGGCGACTAGGCCAAAACGTTAGACAATTCAAAAGTGATTAACCGACGAGGGTTGCGAAAACTGGCGACCAGGCCAAAACTGAAGACAAGTCGAAAGTGATTAACCGACGGGGTTTGTGCAAACTGGCGACTAGGCCAAAACTGAAGACAATTCAAAAGTGATTAACCGACGAGGGTTGCGAAAACTGGCGACTAGGCCAAAACTGAAGACAATTCAAAAGTGATTAACCGACGAGGGTTGCGAAAACTGGCGACTAGGCCAAAACTGAAGACAATTCAAAAGTGATTAACCGACGAGGGTTGCGAAAACTGGCGACCAGGCCAAAACTGAAGACAAGTCGAAAGTGATTAACCGACGGGGGTTGCGAAAACTGGCGACTAGGCCAAAACTGAAGACAATTCAAAAGTGATTAACCGACGAGGGTTGCGAAGACTGGCGACTAGGCCAAAACGTTAGACAATTCAAAAGTGATTAACCGACGAGGGTTGCGAAAACTGGCGACTAGGCCAAAACTGAAGACAATTCGAAAGTGATTAACCGACGGGGGTTGCGAAAACTGGCGACTAGGCCAAAACTGAAGACAATTCAAAAGTGATTAACCGACGAGGGTTGCGAAGACTGGCGACTAGGCCAAAACTGTAGACAATTCAAAAGTGATTAACCGACGAGGGTTGCGAAAACTGGCGACCAGGCCAAAACTGAAGACAAGTCGAAAGTGATTAACCGACGGGGGTTGCGAAAACTGGCGACTAGGCCAAAACTGAAGACAATTCAAAAGTGATTAACCGACGAGGGTTGCGAAGACTGGCGACTAGGCCAAAACGTTAGACAATTCAAAAGTGATTAACCGACGAGGGTTGCGAAAACTGGCGACCAGGCCAAAACTGAAGACAAGTCGAAAGTGATTAACCGACGGGGGTTGCGAAAACTGGCGACTAGGCCAAAACTGAAGACAATTCAAAAGTGATTAACCGACGAGGGTTGCGAAGACTGGCGACTAGGCCAAAACGTTAGACAATTCAAAAGTGATTAACCGACGAGGGTTGCGAAAACTGGCGACCAGGCCAAAACTGAAGACAAGTCGAAAGTGATTAACCGACGGGGGTTGCGAAAACTGGCGACTAGGCCAAAACTGAAGACAATTCAAAAGTGATTAACCGACGAGGGTTGCGAGAACTGGCGACCAGGCCAAAACTGTAGACAATTCAAAAGTGATTAACCGACAGGGGTTGCGAAAACTGGCGACTAGGCCAAAACTGAAGACAATTCAAAAGTGATTAACCGACGAGGGTTGCGAAAACTGGCGACCAGGCCGAAACAAATGACAACTCAGGAAGAGAATAACCGACGACGGTTCCGACAACTGGAGACTAGGCCAAAACTGAAGACAATTCAAAAGTGATTAACCGACGAGGGTTGCGAAAACTGGCGACCAGGCCAAAACTGAAGACAAGTCGAAAGTGATTAACCGACGGGGGTTGCGAAAACTGGCGACTAGGCCAAAACTGAAGACAATTCAAAAGTGATTAACCGACGAGGGTTGCGAAGACTGGCGACTAGGCCAAAACGTTAGACAATTCAAAAGTGATTAACCGACGAGGGTTGCGAAAACTGGCGACCAGGCCAAAACTGAAGACAAGTCGAAAGTGATTAACCGACGGGGTTTGTGCAAACTGGCGACTAGGCCAAAACTGAAGACAATTCAAAAGTGATTAACCGACGAGGGTTGCGAAGACTGGCGACTAGGCCAAAACGTTAGACAATTCAAAAGTGATTAACCGACGAGGGTTGCGAAAACTGGCGACCAGGCCAAAACTGAAGACAAGTCGAAAGTGATTAACCGACGGGGGTTGCGAAAACTGGCGACTAGGCCAAAACTGAAGACAATTCAAAAGTGATTAACCGACGAGGGTTGCGAAGACTGGCGACCAGGCCAAAACTGAAGATAAGTCGAAAGTGATTAACCGACGGGGGTTGCGAAAACTGGCGACCAGGCCAAAACTGAAGACAATTCAAAAGTGATTAACCGACGAGGGTTGCGAAAACTGGCGACCAGGCCAAAACTGAAGACAAGTCGAAAGTGATTAACCGACGGGGGTTGCGAAAATTGGCGACCAGGCCAAAACTGAAGACAATTCAAAAGTGATTAACCGACGAGGGTTGCGAAAACTGGCGACCAGGCCAAAACTGTAGACAATTCAAAAGTGATTAACCGACAGGGGTTGCGAAAACTGGCGACTAGGCCAAAACTGAAGACAATTCAAAAGTGATTAACCGACAGGGGTTGCGAAAACTGGCGACTAGGCCAAAACTGAAGACAATTCAAAAGTGATTAACCGACGAGGGTTGCGAAGACTGGCGACTAGGCCAAAACTGAAGACAATTCAAAAGTGATTAACCGACGAGGGTTGCGAAGACTGGCGACTAGGCCAAAACGTTAGACAATTCAAAAGTGATTAACCGACGAGGGTTGCGAAAACTGGCGACCAGGCCAAAACTGAAGACAAGTCGAAAGTGATTAACCGACGGGGGTTGCGAAAACTGGCGACTAGGCCAAAACTGAAGACAATTCAAAAGTGATTAACCGACGAGGGTTGCGAAGACTGGCGACTAGGCCAAAACGTTAGACAATTCAAAAGTGATTAACCGACGAGGGTTGCGAAAACTGGCGACCAGGCCAAAACTGAAGACAAGTCGAAAGTGATTAACCGACGGGGGTTGCGAAAACTGGCGACCAGGCCAAAACTGAAGACAATTCAAAAGTGATTAACCGACGAGGGTTGCGAAAACTGGCGACCAGGCCAAAACTGTAGACAATTCAAAAGTGATTAACCGATAGGGGTTGCGAAAACTGGCGACTAGGCCAAAACTGAAGACAATTCAAAAGTGATTAACCGACGAGGGTTGCGAAAACTGGCGACCAGGCCGAAACAAATGACAACTCAGGAAGAGAATAACCGACGACGGTTCCGACAACTGGCGACTAGGCCAAAACTGAAGACAATTCAAAAGTGATTAACCGACGAGGGTTGCGAAAACTGGCGACTAGGCCAAAACGTTAGACAATTCAAAAGTGATTAACCGACGAGGGTTGCGAAAACTGGCGACCAGGCCAAAACTGAAGACAAGTCGAAAGTGATTAACCGACGGGGGTTGCGAAAACTGGCGACTAGGCCAAAACTGAAGACAATTCAAAAGTGATTAACCGACGAGGGTTGCGAAGACTGGCGACTAGGCCAAAACTGAAGACAATTCAAAAGTGATTAACCGACGAGGGTTGCGAAAACTGGCGACCAGACCAAAACTGAAGACAAGTCGAAAGTGATTAACCGACGGGGGTTGCGAAAACTGGCGACTAGGCCAAAACTGAAGACAATTCAAAAGTGATTAACCGACGGGGGTTGCGAAAACTGGCGACCAGGCCAAAACTGAAGACAATTCAAAAGTGATTATCCGACGGGGGTTGCGAAAACTGGCGACCAGGCCAAAACTGAAGACAATTCAAAAGTGATTAACCGACGAGGGTTGCGAAAACTGGCGACTAGGCCAAAACTGAAGACAATTCAAAAGTGATTAACCGAAGGGGGTTGCGAAAACTGGCGACTAGGCCAAAACTGAAAACAATTCAAAAGTGATTAACCGACGAGGGTTGCGAAAACTGGCGACTAGGCCAAAACTGAAGACAATTCAAAAGTGATTAACCGACGAGGGTTGCGAAAACTGGCGACTAGGCCAAAACTGAAGACAATTCAAAAGTGATTAACCGACGAGGGTTGCGAAAACTGGCGACTAGGCCAAAACTGAAGACAATTCAAAAGTGATTAACCGACGAGGGTTGCGAAAACTGGCGACTAGGCCAAAACTGAAGACAATTCAAAAGTGATTAACCGACGAGGGTTGCGAAAACTGGCGACTAGGCCAAAACTGAAGACAATTCAAAAGTGATTAACCGACGAGGGTTGCGAAAACTGGCGACCAGGCCAAAACTGAAGACAAGTCGAAAGTGATTAACCGACGGGGGTTGCGAAAACTGGCGACTAGGCCAAAACTGAAGACAATTCAAAAGTGATTAACCGACGAGGGTTGCGAAGACTGGCGACTAGGCCAAAACGTTAGACAATTCAAAAGTGATTAACCGACGAGGGTTGCGAAAACTGGCGACCAGGCCAAAACTGAAGACAAGTCGAAAGTGATTAACCGACGGGGTTTGTGCAAACTGGCGACTAGGCCAAAACTGAAGACAATTCAAAAGTGATTAACCGACGAGGGTTGCGAAGACTGGCGACTAGGCCAAAACGTTAGACAATTCAAAAGTGATTAACCGACGAGGGTTGCGAAAACTGGCGACCAAGCCAAAACTGAAGACAAGTCGAAAGTGATTAACCGACGGGGGTTGCGAAAACTGGCGACTAGGCCAAAACTGAAGACAATTCAAAAGTGATTAACCGACGAGGGTTGCGAAGACTGGCGACCAGGCCAAAACTGAAGATAAGTCGAAAGTGATTAACCGACGGGGGTTGCGAAAACTGGCGACCAGGCCAAAACTGAAGACAATTCAAAAGTGATTAACCGACGAGGGTTGCGAAAACTGGCGACCAGGCCAAAACTGAAGACAAGTCGAAAGTGATTAACCGACGGGGGTTGCGAAAATTGGCGACCAGGCCAAAACTGAAGACAATTCAAAAGTGATTAACCGACGAGGGTTGCGAAAACTGGCGACCAGGCCAAAACTGTAGACAATTCAAAAGTGATTAACCGACAGGGGTTGCGAAAACTGGCGACTAGGCCAAAACTGAAGACAATTCAAAAGTGATTAACCGACAGGGGTTGCGAAAACTGGCGACTAGGCCAAAACTGAAGACAATTCAAAAGTGATTAACCGACGAGGGTTGCGAAGACTGGCGACTAGGCCAAAACGTTAGACAATTCAAAAGTGATTAACCGACGAGGGTTGCGAAAACTGGCGACCAGGCCAAAACTGAAGACAAGTCGAAAGTGATTAACCGACGGGGGTTGCGAAAACTGGCGACTAGGCCAAAACGTTAGACAATTCAAAAGTGATTAACCGACGAGGGTTGCGAAAACTGGCGACCAGGCCAAAACTGAAGACAATTCAAAAGTGATTAACCGACGAGGGTTGCGAAAACTGGCGACTAGGCCAAAACTGAAGACAATTCAAAAGTGATTAACCGACGAGGGTTGCGAAGACTGGCGACTAGGCCAAAACGTTAGACAATTCGAAAGTGATTAACCGACGAGGGTTGCGAAGACTGGCGACTAGGCCAAAACTGAAGACAATTCACAAGTGATTAACCGACGAGGGTTGCGAAAACTGGCGACTAGGCCAAAACTGAAGACAATTCAAAAGTGATTAACCGACGAGGGTTGCGAAGACTGGCGACTAGGCCAAAACGTTAGACAATTCGAAAGTGATTAACCGACGGGGGTTGCGAAAACTGGTGACTAGGCCAAAACGTTAGACAATTCAAAAGTGATTAACCGACGGGGGTTGCGAAAACTGGCGACTAGGCCAAAACTGAAGACAATTCAAAAGTGATTAACCGACGAGGGTTGCGAAAACTGGCGACTAGGCCAAAACTGAAGACAATTCAAAAGTGATTAACCGACGAGGGTTGCGAGAACTGGCGACCAGGCCAAAACTGTAGACAATTCAAAAGTGATTAACCGACAGGGGTTGCGAAAACTGGCGACTAGGCCAAAACTGAAGACAATTCAAAAGTGATTAACCGACGAGGGTTGCGAAGACTGGCGACCAGGCCAAAACTGAAGACAAGTCGAAAGTGATTAACCGACGGGGGTTGCGAAAACTGGCGACCAGGCCAAAACTGAAGACAATTCAAAAGTGATTAACCGACGAGGGTTGCGAAAACTGGCGACCAGGCCAAAACTGAAGACAAGTCGAAAGTGATTAACCGACGGGGGTTGCGAAAACTGGCGACTAGGCCAAAACTGAAGACAATTCAAAAGTGATTAACCGACGAGGGTTGCGAAGACTGGCGACCAGGCCAAAACTGAAGACAAGTCGAAAGTGATTAACCGACGGGGGTTGCGAAAACTGGCGACTAGGCCAAAACTGAAGACAATTCAAAAGTGATTAACCGACGAGGGTTGCGAGAACTGGCGACCAGGCCAAAACTGAAGACAATTCAAAAGTGATTAACCGACGAGGGTTGCGAAAACTGGCGACCAGGCCGAAACAAATGACAACTCAGGAAGAGAATAACCGACGACGGTTCCGACAACTGGAGACTAGGCCAAAACTGAAGACAATTCAAAAGTGATTAACCGACGAGGGTTGCGAAAACTGGCGACCAGGCCAAAACTGAAGACAAGTCGAAAGTGATTAACCGACGGGGGTTGCGAAAACTGGCGACTAGGCCAAAACTGAAGACAATTCAAAAGTGATTAACCGACGAGGGTTGCGAAGACTGGCGACTAGGCCAAAACGTTAGACAATTCAAAAGTGATTAACCGACGAGGGTTGCGAAAACTGGCGACTAGGCCAAAACTGAAGACAATTCAAAAGTGATTAACCGAGGAGGGTTGCGAAGACTGGCGACTAAGCCAAAACTGAAGACAATTCAAAAGTGATCAACCGACAGGGGTTGCGAAAACTGGCGACCAGGCCAAAACTGTAGACAATTCGAAAGTGATTAACCGACAGGGGTTGCGAAAACTGGCGACTAGGCCAAAACTGAAGACAATTCAAAAGTGATTAACTGACGAGGGTTGCGAAAACTGGCGACTAGGCCAAAACTGAAGACAATTCAAAAGTGATTAACCGACGAGGGTTGCGAAAACTGGCGACCAGGCCAAAACTGTAGACAATTCAAAAGTGATTAACCGACGAGGGTTGCGAAAACTGGCGACCAGGCCAAAACTGTAGACAATTCAAAAGTGATTAACCGACGAGGGTTGCGAAAACTGGCGACTAGGCCAAAACTGAAGACAATTCAAAAGTGATTAACCGACGGGGGTTGCGAAAACTGAAGACAATTCAAAAGTGATTAACCGACGAGGGTTGCGAAAACTGGCGACTAGGCCAAAACTGAAGACAATTCAGAAGTGATTAACCGACGAGGGTTGCGAAAACTGGCGACCAGGCCAAAACTGTAGACAATTCGAAAGTGATTAACCGACGAGGGTTGCGAAAACTGGCGACTAGGCCAAAACTGAAGACAATTCAAAAGTGATTAACCGACGAGGGTTGCGAAAACTGGCGACCAGGCCAAAACTGTAGACAATTCGAAAGTGATTAACCGACAGGGGTTGCGAAAACTGGCGACTAGGCCAAAACTGAAGACAATTCACGAGTGATTAACCGACGAGGGTTGCGAAAACTGGCGACCAGGCCAAAACTGTAGACAATTCGAAAGTGATTAACCGACAGGGGTTGCGAAAACTGGCGACCAGGCCAAAACTGTAGACAATTCAAAAGTGATTAACCGACGGGGGTTGCGAAAACTGAAGACAATTCAAAAGTGATTAACCGACGAGGGTTGCGAAAACTGGCGACTAGGCCAAAACTGAAGACAATTCAAAAGTGATTAACCGACGGGGGTTGCGAAAACTGAAGACAATTCAAAAGTGATTAACCGACGAGGGTTGCGAAAACTGGCGACTAGGCCAAAACTGAAGACAATTCAAAAGTGATTAACCGACGAGGGTTGCGAAGACTGGCGACTAGGCCAAAACTGAAGACAATTCAAAAGTGATTAACCGACGAGGGTTGCGAAGACTGGCGACTAGGCCAAAACTGAAGACAATTCAAAAGTGATTAACCGACAGGGGTTGCGAAAACTGGCGACAAGGCCAAAACTGAAGAGAATTCAAAAGTGATTAACCGACGAGGGTTGCGAAAACTGGCGACCAGGCCAAAACTGTAGACAATTCAAAAGTGATTAACCGACGGGGGTTGCGAAAACTGAAGACAATTCAAAAGTGATTAACCGACGAGGGTTGCGAAAACTGGCGACTAGGCCAAAACTGAAGACAATTCAAAAGTGATTAACCGACGAGGGTTGCGAAGACTGGCGACTAGGCCAAAACTGAAGACAATTCAAAAGTGATTAACCGACAGGGGTTGCGAAAACTGGCGACAAGGCCAAAACTGAAGAGAATTCAAAAGTGATTAACCGACGAGGGTTGCGAAAACTGGCGACTAGGCCAAAACTGAAGACAATTCAAAAGTGATTAACCGACGAGGGTTGCGAAAACTGGCGACAAGGCCAAAACTGAAGAGAATTCAAAAGTGATTAACCGACGAGGGTTGCGAAAACTGGCGAGTAGGCCAAAACTGAAGACAATTCAAAAGTGATTAACCGACGAGGGTTGCGAAAACTGGCGACCAGGCCAAAACTGTAGACAATTCAAAAGTGATTAACCGACGGGGGTTGTGAAAACTGGCGACTAGGCCAAGACTGAAGACAATTCAAAAAGGATTAACCGACAGGGGTTGCGAAAACTGGCGACTAGGCCAAAACTGAAGACAATTCAAAAAAGATTAACCGACGGGAGTTGCGAAAACTGGCGACTAGGCCAAAACTGAAGACAATTCAAAAGTGATTAACCGACGGGGGTTGCGAAAACTGGCGACAAGGCCAAAACTGAAGAGAATTCAAAAAAGATTAACCGACGAGGGTTGCGAAAACTGGCGACCAGGCCAAAACTGGCGACCAGGCCAAAACTGTAGACAATTCAAAAGTGATTAACCGACGGGGGTTGCGAAAACTGGCGACTAGGCCAAAACTGAAGACAATTCAAAAAGGATTAACCGACAGGGGTTGCGAAAACTGGCGACTAGGCCAAAACTGAAGACAATTCAAAAGTGATTAACCGACGAGGGTTGCGAAAACTAGCGACCAGGCCGAAACAAATGACAACTCAGAAAGAGAATAACCGACGACGGTTCCGACAACTGGCGACTAGGCCAAAACAAAAGAAATTTAAAGTGAATAACCGACGAGGGTTGCGACAACTGGCGACTAGGCCAAAACTGAAGAGAATTCAAAAGTGATTAACCGACGAGGGTTGCGAAAACTGGCGACCAGGCCAAAACTGTAGACAATTCAAAAGTGATTAACCGACGGGGGTTGCGAAAACTGGCGACTAGGCCAAAACTGAAGACAATTCAAAAATGATTAACCGACGGGGGTTTCGAAAACTGGCGACAAGGCCAAAACTGAAGACAATTCAAAAGTGATTAACCGACGAGGGTTGCGAAAACTGGCGACCAGGCCAAAACTGTAGACAATTCAAAAGTGATTAAGCGACGGGGGTTGCGAAAACTGGCGACTAGGCCAAAACTGAAGACAATTCAAAAAGGATTAACCGACAGGGGTTGCGAAAACTGGCGACTAGGCCAAAACTGAAGACAATTCAAAAGTGATTAACCGACGAGGGTTGCGAAAACTGGCGACCAGGCCGAAACAAATGACAACTCAGAAAGAGAATAACCGACGACGGTTCCGACAACTGGCGACTAGGCCAAAACAAAAGAAATTTAAAGTGAATAACCGACGAGGGTTGCCACAACTGGCGACTAGGCCAAAACTGAAGACAATTCAAAAGTGATTAACCGACGAGGGTTGCAAAAACTGGCGACTAGGCCAAAACTGAAGACTATTCAAAAGTGATTAACCGACGAGGGTTGCGAAAACTGGCGACTAGGCCAAAACTGAAGACAATTCAAAAGTGATTAACCGACGAGGGTTGCGAAAACTGGCGACTAGGCCAAAACTGAAGACAATTCAAAAGTGATTAACCGACGAGGGTTGCGAAAACTGTCGACTAGGCCAAAACTGAAGACAATTCAAAAGTGATCAATCGACGAGGGTTGCGAAAACTGGCGACTAGGCCAAAACTGAAGACAATTCAAAAGTGATTAACCGACGAGGGTTGCGAAAACTGGCGACTAGGCCAAAACTGTAGACAATTCAAAAGTGATTAACCGACGAGGGTTGCGAAAACTGGAGACCAGGCCAAAACTGAAGACAATTCAAAATTGATTAACCGACGGGGGTTGCGAAAACTGGCGACTAGGCCAAAACTGAAGACAATTCAAAAGTGATTAACCGACGAGGGTTGCGAAAACTGGCGACCAGGCCAAAACTGTAGACAATTCAAAAGTGATTAACCGACAGGGGTTGCGAAAACTGGCGACTAGGCCAAAACTGAAGAGAATTCAAAAGTGATTAACCGACGAGGGTTGCGAAGACTGGCGACTAGGCCAAAACTGAAGACAATTCAAAAGTGATTAAATGACGAGGGTTGCGAAAACTGGCGACTAGGCCAAAACGTTAGACAATTCAAAAGTGATTAACCGACGAGGGTTGCGAAAACTGGCGACCAGGCCAAAACTGAAGACAAGTCGAAAGTGATTAACCGACGGGGGTTGCGAAAACTGGCGACTAGGCCAAAACTGAAGAGAATTCAAAAGTGATTAACCGACGAGGGTTGCGAAAACTGGCGACCAGGCCAAAACTGAAGACAAGTCGAAAGTGATTAACCGACGAGGGTTGCGAAAACTGGCGACTAGGCCAAAACTGAAGACAATTCAAAAGTGATTAACCGACGAGGGTTGCGAAGACTGGCGACTAGGCCAAAACTGAAGACAATTCAAAAGTGATTAACCGACGAGGGTTGCGAAAACTGGCGACTAGGCCAAAACGTTAGACAATTCAAAAGTGATTAACCGACGAGGGTTGCGAAAACTGGCGACCAGGCCAAAACTGAAGACAAGTCGAAAGTGATTAACCGACGGGGGTTGCGAAAACTGGCGACTAGGCCAAAACTGAAGACAATTTAAAAGTGATTAACCGACGAGGGTTGCGAAGACTGGCGACTAGGCCAAAACTGAAGACAATTCAAAAGTGATTAACCGACGAGGGTTGCGAAAACTGGCGACCAGGCCAAAACTGTAGACAATTCAAAAGTGATTAACCGACGAGGGTTGCGAAAACTGGCGACTAGGCCAAAACTGAAGACAATTCAAAAGTGATTAACCGACAGGGGTTGCGAAAACTGGCGACTAGGCCAAAACTGAAGACAATTCAAAAGTGATTAACCGACGAGGGTTGCGAAAACTGGCGACCAGGCCAAAACTGAAGACAAGTCAAAAGTGATTAACCGACGACGGTTGCGAAAACTGGCGACTAGGCCAAAACTGTAGACAATTCAAAAGTGATTAACCGACGAGGGTTGCGAAAACTGGCGACCAGGCCAAAACTGAAGACAATTCAAAAGTGATTAACCGACGAGGGTTGCGAAAACTGGCGACTAGGCCAAAACTGAAGACAATTCAAAAGTGATTAACCGACAGGGGTTGCGAAAACTGGCGACTAGGCCAAAACTGAAGACAATTCAAAAGTGATTAACCGACGACGGTTGCGAAAACTGGCGACTAGGCCAAAACTGTAGACAATTCAAAAGTGATTAACCGACGACGGTTGCGAAAACTGGCGACTAGGCCAAAACTGTAGACAATTCAAAAGTGATCAACCGACGAGGGTTGCGAAAACTGGCGACCAGGCCAAAACTGAAGACATGTCGAAAGTGATTAACCGACGACGGTTGCGAAAACTGGCGACTAGGCCAAAACTGAAGACAATTTAAAAGTGATTAACCGACGAGGGTTGCGAAGACTGGCGACTAGGCCAAAACTTAAGACAATTCAAAAGTGATTAACCGACGAGGGTTGCGAAAACTGGCGACCAGGCCAAAACTGTAGACAATTCAAAAGTGATTAACCGACGAGGGTTGCGAAAACTGGCGACTAGGCCAAAACTGAAGACAATTCAAAAGTGATTAACCGACAGGGGTTGCGAAAACTGGCGACTAGGCCAAAACTGAAGACAATTCAAAAGTGATTAACCGACGAGGGTTGCGAAAACTGGCGACCATGCCGAAACAAATGACAACTCAGGAAGAGAATAACCGACGACGGTTCCGACAACTGACGACTAGGCCAAAACTGAAGACAATTCAAAAGTGATTAACCGACGACGGTTGCGAAAACTGGCGACTAGGCCAAAACTGTAGACAATTCAAAAGTGATTAACCGACGAGGGTTGCGAAAACTGGCGACCAGGCCAAAACTGAAGACAAGTCAAAAGTGATTAACCGACGGGGGTTGCGAAAACTGGCGACTAGGTCAAAACTGAAGACAATTCAAAAGTGATTAACCGACGAGGGTTTCGAAGACTGGCGACTAGGCCAAAACTGAAGACAATTCAAAAGTGATTAACCGACGAGGGTTGCGAAAACTGGCGACTAGGCCAAAACTAAAGACAATTCAAAAGTGATTAACCGACGAGGGTTGCAAAAACTGGCGACTAGGCCAAAACTGAAGACAATTCAAAAGTGATTAACCGACGAGGGTTGCGAAAACTGGCGACTAGGCCAAAACTGAAGACAATTCAAAAGTGATTAACCGACGAGGGTTGCGAAAACTGGCGACCAGGCCAAAACTGTAGACAAGTCAAAAGTGATTAACCGACGAGGGTTGCGAAGACTGGCGACTAGGCCAAAACGTTAGACAATTCAAAAGTGATTAACCGACGAGGGTTGCGAAAACTGGCGACCAGGCCAAAACTGAAGACAAGTCTGAGGTGTATGCGTTTACGGGAGACATTAAAACACTTGTGGAAACGGAGGAATATGTTTATTCATCGGGAGATCGGTTTTAGTTACAAGAATGTTTCGACTGTCGTCGATAACTGCTAACCAGTTTAAGTAACAACTGTCTGGTTTTACCTATCTGAGGTATTTATATACCTGCCCAATGGGCTCCGTGGACTTGCGCCTGCCAAATCTTTCTAGTCAATCTTGTACCTGAAAGTGGCTGATATTCTTTGAAGGTTTCATGTTATTGCAATTAAAGAATTTCCTTGACGGTAGAGAAAGTTGAGGGTCAAGTCCAAGAATGCCATTGTTACAATGTGCAGGTATCTTCTGAATTATGGGGATGACAAACTTGGTTCGGCACGTACACTGTGTCGAATCGCTTTTATCACCACATACCCCCTTACCAGTAATAACGTTACGATGAAAGATGAAACAATTTATATTTGTACATTATTACTCTGGAAAATTATGACAGAGAAAAAAATTGTATTTTACATTATTGTGGAAAATTTTGAGAGAAGAAAAAAAAAATTAGTATTAGATAAATGCTGAAAAAAAAAAATATATATATATATATGGTGAATGTAATTGGCTTAATCTAATCCGACTTGTAATCTATCCGGGAAACGTACTCTTCTACCTGAACGTGTAGTGCAATGTTCGCGATTACTATTTCCTTCAGTATGTTCGGGTTGAAAAGTTTGATCGGGTACAACTACGGATTGAGAATTAAACTCGCTTTCGGGTTCGCAGTCTTTCGTCAAAAGAAAGGCTGGTTTTAGTCGGTCTAATGAGACGGTCGCTTTTTTGTCGCCTATTTTGATTACGAAATATTTATCATGGCGATGTACTACTTCGTATGGTCCGTCATACGGAGATTGCAAGGGCGCGCGAACTGCATCTCGCCGAACAAAAACGTGTTTAGCAGTAGACAGGTCTTTGAAAATGAAGGTTGGTTTAGAACCATGCCGAATAACGGCGTTTGGCTTGACATCGTTGAGCCGTACCTTCAATTTTTCTACGAAATCCGAATTTGCTTTCTGATTCGAAGGGGCAAAAAATTCGGCAGGTAGTCGAAGACTTGACCCGTAAATCATTTCGGCAGAAGTTGCATTCAAATCTTCTTTGATGCACGATCGAATTCCTAAAAGAACTATTGGTAACGTTTTCAACCAATTGTCCGTGGCGTGGCACTTTATTGCTGCCTTAAGTTGGCGGTGAAAACGTTCGACCATACCGTTAGCTTGAGGGTGGTAAGCTGTTGTACGTATGTGTTTTGTACCGAGTAGCTTGCATAGTTCCCTAAATAAATTGGATTCGAACTGTCGACCTTGATCCGATGTTATTCTGAGCGGAACACCGAAACGCGAAATCCAAGTAGACAAAAAGGCTGAGGCCACAGTGGAGGCTTCCATATCTTCGATTGGCGCTACCTCCGGCCACCGTGAAAAGCGGTCAATACATGTAAGGCAATATCGGTAGCCTTGTGAATATGGCATTGTGATAATGTCAATGTGGACATGTTCGAATCTACCAGCTAAATTGTCAAACTGTTTGATTGGCGTGGAAACATGACGAGTTATTTTATTTCGTTGACACGGGACACAACAGCGCGTCCACTCGCGACAGTCTTTATTCATCGATGGCCACACGAAACGCGAACTTATCAATTTGTTTGTGGCTTTTATACCAGGGTGTGAAAGGTTGTGCAAAGAGTCGAAAATGTTTCGGCGAAATTGTTTTGGCACAAATGGTCTAACGCTTTCGTTGGTTAAATCACAGTAAATTTTGACGTTGAAATCGGGAAAATAAACTTTCTTTATGTTGAGGGAGTTTTCATTTCCGGATTCGAGGATTTTGAGTAATTCCTCGTCGATTTCTTGCGCGACTGCGAGAGTACGATGGTCAACTACCTCGGAAATTTCTTCGATTCGCGATAATGCGTCGGCTACACTGTTGTCCTGGCCTTTGATATACCGTATATCAGTAGTCAATTGGCCAATGTAGTCGAGTTGCCGAAATTGTCGAGGGGAACATTTATCCAAATTTTGATTGAAAGCGTATGTGAGTGGTTTGTGATCGGTGAATATCACGAAGTTTCGACCTTCCACGGCGTATCTGAAACGTTTTACAGCGTAGTACATTGCTAATAGTTCTCTGTCGTATGCGCTATATTTACGTTGAGCTGTAGATAGAGATTTTGTATAAAACGCTAAAGGTTGCCATGCATGATTTGTTAATTGTTGTAAAGCGGCTCCTATCGCGTAATCGGAGGCATCTACCACAATGCTGATTGGTGCGCCAGGGATAGGGTGCGCTAACATAGTTGCGTCAACTAGAGCTTGCTTTACCAAGTTCAAAGCGTTAAGTGCGCTTTCATTCCACGATATCAGCGCGTTTCTTTTCATTTTACCTTTCAATAGGTCGGTTAGAGGTTGCAAGATTTCAGCTGCGTTGGAAATGAATCGTCGATAAAAATTTACCATGCCTAAGAATCTGCGAAGTTGTTTGATATTTTCTGGTTTGGGAAATTTTACGATAGCATCTACACGTTCTGCCAAAGGTTTTATGCCTTGTGAATTAACAGTATATCCGAGAAAAGTTATTTCGTTTATTCCGAAAACACATTTCGCCGGATTGATTACAACGCCGTACTCATTTAAACGTTTGAACAAAATGTTCAGGTGTTCGTAATGCTGTGTCTCGTTATCCGAAGCAATTAAAAAATCGTCAATGTACGCATAAACAAAATCTAAGCCACGAATTATTTCATCGACAAATCTTTGACAGGTTTGAGCAGCATTACGTAATCCAAACATTGTGTTAACGGCCTCGAAAAGACCGAACGGGGTAATGATCGCGGTTTTTTCGATATCTTCTTCCGCGACAGGAATTTGATGGTAGGCTCTCACTAGGTCGATCTTAGAGAATACTGTCTTACCATACAATTTCTGGGAGAAATCCTCGATATGAGGTGGTGTGTACCTGTCGGGTATCGTCCTAGCGTTTAAGGCGCGATAGTCTCCACATGGACGTAGAGTGCCGTCTTTCTTGGGAACGCTGTGAAGTGGAGATGACCAGGGACTCTTCGATGGGCGAATGACTCCTTGTTCCATCATAACTTCAAATTCCGTCTGGATCTGCTTAAGACGGTCAGGGGCAAGTCGTCGTGCTTTACAATGGATTGGTGGACCAGGTGTCGTTTTTATATGGTGTTTGGTTCCATGCTTAATTGCTTCCTTTCTGAATACAGGTGGCCGAGTAAGTTCAGGGTATTCTTCTAGAAGTCGATGATACACTGATTCGCCATTTACCACTTTCACGGAAGAAACGTCTGTTTTCACTGGTTTACCGTTCGTTGAAAAGTTTGTTATTGAATCGATCAACCGTCGGTTTCTCGCGTCCACTAATAATCCATAATACGACAAGAAGTCTATACCGATAATAGGTGTGTTAACGTCCGCCACTACAAATTTCCACCCAAAACTTCGTCGAAGGGAAAGGTCCAATTTCAACGCGATAGTGCCGTATGTACTGATGCGTGTGCCGTTCGCTGCAGAAAGTTCGTACGTGTGTTTTTGCATCGGTCCCTTTAGGCGATTTCGCGGGTAAACACACAAGTCCGCACCCGTATCGACAAGAAAAGATACTCTTGTCTGTCTGTCGGTAACGAAAATGCGGCGAGCTTTCGAGTCGTCATCGTGAGCCGCGTTTACGGACGACTTTTGTCGTTTCCCGACGACCAGTTGCACGGAGGGTTACACTTTTTGGCCTTATTTCCAAACCTAGAGTGGTAAAAACAGAGACCATCCTGCTTTTGGTATCGACCACGGCTTGAACTTCGTCCGCGTCTTCGCGAAGGTGAGCGTCGCCTGTTCAGCGACAAAGTTTCAATTCGCGAACGCAACTGTCTTATTCCTTCCCGCAATTCACTAATTTCACTGGTCGTTTCCACGTCGGTGATTTCGTTGGTGGTTTCAGAAGCCATTTTCAACACACACATTTCCGTATCGAAATTTTTGTGAACGCAAACCTCTTTTTCACACGCGGATCACGTCGGGGTCACCAGTTTGAGGTGTATGCGTTTACGGGAGACATTAAAACACTTGTGGAAACGGAGGAATATGTTTATTCATCGGGAGATCGGTTTTAGTTACAAGAATGTTTCGACTGTCGTCGATAACTGCTAACCAGTTTAAGTAACAACTGTCTGGTTTTACCTATCTGAGGTATTTATATACCTGCCCAATGGGCTCCGTGGACTTGCGCCTGCCAAATCTTTCTAGTCATTCTTGTACCTGAAAGTGGCTGATATTCTTTGAAGGTTTCATGTTATTGCAATTAAAGAATTTCCTTGACGGTAGAGAAAGTTGAGGGTCAAGTCCAAGAATGCCATTGTTACAATGTGCAGGTATCTTCTGAATTATGGGGATGACAAACTTGGTTCGGCACGTACACTGTGTCGAATCGCTTTTATCACCACAAGTCGAAAGTGATTAACCGACGAGGGTTGCGAAAACTGGCGACTAGGCCAAAACTGAAGACAATTCAAAAGTGATTAACCGACGAGGGTTGCGAAAACTGGCGACTAGGCCAAAACTGAAGACAATTCAAAAGTGATTAACCGACGAGGGTTGCGAAAACTGGCGACCAGGCCAAAACTGAAGACAATTCAAAAGTGATTAACCGACGAGGGTTGCGAAGACTGGCGACTAGGCCAAAACTAAAGACAATTCAAAAGTGATTAACCGACGAGGGTTGCGAAAACTGGCGACTAGGCCAAAACTGAAGACAATTCAAAAGTGATTAACCGACGAGGGTTGCGAAAACTGGCGACTAGGCCAAAACTGAAGACAATTCAAAAGTGATTAACCGACGAGGGTTGCGAAAACTGGCGACTAGGCCAAAACTGAAGACAATTCAAAAGTGATTAACCGACGAGGGTTGCGAAGACTGGCGACTAGGCCAAAACTGAAGACAATTCAAAAGTGATTAACCGACGAGGGTTGCGAAAACTGGCGACTAGGCCAAAACTGAAGACAATTCAAAAGTGATTAACCGACGAGGGTTGCGAAAACTGGCGACCAGGCCAAAACTGAAGACAATTCAAAAGTGATTAACCGACGAGGGTTGCGAAGACTGGCGACTAGGCCAAAACTAAAGACAATTCAAAAGTGATTAACCGACGAGGGTTGCGAAAACTGGCGACTAGGCCAAAACTGAAGACAATTCAAAAGTGATTAACCGACGAGGGTTGCGAAAACTGGCGACTAGGCCAAAACTGAAGACAATTCAAAAGTGATTAACCGACGAGGATTGCGAAAACTGGCGACCAGGCCAAAACTGAAGACAATTCAAAAGTGATTAACCGACGAGGGTTGCGAAGACTGGCGACTAGGCCAAAACGTTAGACAATTCAAAAGTGATTAACTGACGAGGGTTGCGAAAACTGGCGACCAGGCCAAAACTGAAGACAAGTCGAAAGTGATTAACCGACGGGGGTTGCGAAAACTGGCGACTAGGCCAAAACTGAAGACAATTCAAAAGTGATTAACCGACAGGGGTTGCGAAAACTGGCGACTAGGCCAAAACTGAAGACAATTCAAAAGTGATTAACCGACGGGGGTTGCGAAAACTGGCGACTAGGACAAAACTGAAGACAATTCAAAAGTGATTAACCGACGAGGGTTGCGAAAACTGGCGACCAGGCCGAAACAAATGACAACTCAGAAAGAGAATAACCGACGACGGCTCCGACAACTGGCGACTAGGCCAAAACAAAAGACAATTTAAAGTGAATAACCGTCGAGGGTTGCGAAAACTGGCGACTAGGCCAAAACTGAAGACAATTCAAAAGTGATTAACCGACGAGGGTTGCGAAAACTGGCGACCAGGCCAAAACTGAAGACAATTCAAAAGTGATTAACCGACGAGGGTTGCGAAGACTGGCGACTAGGCCAAAACGTTAGACAATTCAAAAGTGATTAACTGACGAGGGTTGCGAAAACTGGCGACCAGGCCAAAACTGAAGACAAGTCGAAAGTGATTAACCGACGGGGGTTGCGAAAACTGGCGACTAGGCCAAAACTGAAGACAATTCAAAAGTGATTAACCGACAGGGGTTGCGAAAACTGGCGACTAGGCCAAAACTGAAGACAATTCAAAAGTGATTAACCGACGGGGGTTGCGAAAACTGGCGACTAGGACAAAACTGAAGACAATTCAAAAGTGATTAACCGACGAGGGTTGCGAAAACTGGCGACCAGGCCGAAACAAATGACAACTCAGAAAGAGAATAACCGACGACGGCTCCGACAACTGGCGACTAGGCCAAAACAAAAGACAATTTAAAGTGAATAACCGTCGAGGGTTGCGACAACTGGCGACTAGGCCAAAACAAAAGACAATTCAAAGAGAATAACCGAGAAGGGTTGCGACAGTAGCGACTAGGCCAATACAGAAGACAATTCAGAAAAGAGAGTTGAAAAGAGAAATGAGGAACCCGAAGAAATCTTGGGTCATAGAGAAAAAATAAACTGAGATCGTTCTATATTATACTAAAACGGTAACTCTGTGGTCCGGCCCGAAGAATCTGTCGAAAAAGTGGGTCCCGAAGAATCTTAAAATCGCAGCGAAACTGAGATACAGATGAGAAATTTCTACACGGTCGGAAAGAGGAATGATCGATTCGTACGTGGTCAAAATTTCGATCTTCTAGGCGATGTAGAAGTATTTTAAAAAAATTCGCGAAAATCGCGAAAAAATTCGGCAGAAAGGGCAATTTTAAACTCGATAAAACTTTTTTCGCAGATATCCTGGCCGTGATGTAAATATACGGATCGAAAGAGGATGAGTCAACGCAAAATAGCTTGGTATTTATATTTTCCCTAATTTCCCCATTCCTTCAGGAAAACTGTTCAAAGTTTGACATTTCTCCTATAAAATCGCCCGCTCTGCAGAGATCACAGAGAACTATTTGACATTGTAGCTGTAAGCTGTCAGAGTTTGGCCACAGCCTTCTATAGAGAAAGCCCGGAACACAATCTGACAACTGCGCTCAGATTCCGCGACCAGAGGCCTAGCTGTCTAAAAGGTAGATCTGCTGGTCCATACTAGTATCACCACAAATATTAGAATACCAATTGTGGGGAATGTACCTCAGGAGAGTAGATCTGTTGGGTTAAGTTTGGATAGAATCCATGCTAACACTATTTCAAAATCAGACCATAGATTAATGGAATCAATATTTGGTAGGCGCGATGGCAATGAAGAGATCCTTGAAACAAGTTGTGATAATAGTAAAAAACCCATCAATTCTAGTTTAGGTATAGATAAGATTTTCAATGGAGCAACTCGACTTTTAGCTGTAATCAGATGGGAAGAGACAGAGTGATTTGAGTAGATCGTACGCAAATAAACACAAGCTCCATATGCCTGAGAAATGGCATCAGCAAATCCAAATACTTACTTACTTACATGAATTTCATATCGAACAATATCTGACTCAAAATGCAGAATAGTTCTTGGAATTTTCGATTCAGAAAGCATCGAAAGACCTTTCAAGACATTCTTCCATTCTATTAGAAGTTTAGAGGCTATATTTTCGTCCCAACCAATTTTTGCAATCCAAACTTTTTGCATTAGGATTTTTGAACTGACGACAATGGGATTGATTAGCCCCAGAGAGTCATGAATTGATGCTATTATCGAAAGAACTTCTACTTTACTATAAGATTCTGTAATAGAAAAATTTGGCAAGGCTTTCATAAAATTATCAGAATGGAAGTCCCATAGCATACCTAGAATTTTGTTTGAGAAGTTTCCAGAATTAAGAATGTAATTATCTTTTTGAGAAATTTGTGAAATACTTTTCAAAAATTCTTGAGAATTTGACCCCCACTTGTGGAGTGATATACAGGTTGATTGCAAGCAATGAGTACGTTGATGGTGAGCCTCTATCAGAGTTGATACATTATGACAGCCAAAAAGAAAGTCATCTATATAAGATGAGTGAAGAATTGCCTCACTAGCGAGAGGAAAGTTGTTCTTATTTTGTATTGCTAGTTCTTGAAGGCATCTTGTACTTAGGAAGGGAGCTGAATTTGTGCCATAAGTAACTGTTTGCAATTCTATAGAGTTCAGTTCAACCTGAGGATTGTCACGCCACAAGATGTCCAGTAAATATGTGTGATTAGAGTTTATTTGGATTGGCCTAAACATTTTTTCGATGTCAGCAGTGAGAACATATTAGAATGTACGGAAACGAATTAAAATATCGAATAAGTTTGGCTGTAAAGTATAACCTTCTAGCATAATATCATTGATAGAAAACCCAGTTGAAGTCTTCATAGAACCGTCAAATACTACACGAAGCTTGGTTGTGACACTTTGATCACGAACTTCACAATAGTGAGGTATGAAGTATTTGTTGAGGAATGATTCATTGGTTAAAGTTAGAGGTATATGTGTTGCTTGCCCTAAGGATAAATATTCATTGATGAATTTTGAATATTGAGTTTTTCGTTCAGGTGAATTTTGGAGTCTCCTTTCCAAATTCAAAAATCCCTTTTTCGCTTGAGAGAATGAATCACCTAGTTTGAAAGGTTCACTTGGACTTGAATGGTAAATCAACCTGAAACCTACCTGGTTGTTTCTTTGAATATTTGTTCAGCTTGTTGTTCTGATTGAGTTAATATAGATTCAGATGGATTTTGTACTTCCTCGATTTCCCAGAATTTGGTTAAAATATGATTCAATGTATCCCCTTGATCAGCTGTAGGATCTACAGTCTCCGACGAAGGTTGTGCTGTCATTAAATGAGTTGTACGAGTACGAGACATGCATGCTGACTGGGGAATATTCCCAGCAATTAAATATCCTAGATGTGGATTTTGAAGAACAGGCAACCCAGGACCTAATTTAACTATATCCTCAGTAATAATTTCGAAGTATATGTCTGCACCCAGAAGAATGTCGACATTGGAAGGAGTATTGAAATTGTTATCTGCTATAATTTAATGTTCTTTGGAATAGGAAGAAGACGCAAATTAATTGGTACCTGTGATTGGTTACAAGTTATAGTTTTAAGAACAGCACAGGAAACCCTAAATTTTCGGACGTTATGTACTAACGAGTGAATTATTAAATCAATCATTTTATTTGACATAGAACAACTTTGAGAGATTCCAGAAATTCTAATTTTTTGATCATAGGTTTTGAGCATATATCTACTAATACCTATATGGATCATACGCCTGCTAATCATTGTCTGAAAGTGAAGTCAGATCTTTGGTAACGATTGATTTGTACGCATGCGTCAACTCGAAATTCAAAAATTGCGAGAAATTTAGAGGTTATCTTCTTCTTCCTTCTCAATCAAACCGAGCTGCAACCAGAATTGCCCCTGATTGAAGTGGTCTGAACATGGGCTCAACCTGGTAGACTATGTACCCAATCTCTGTCCTGAATTATTGTTCTTGATCCTGGGTCCTGGGGCTTCAGGAGTCTTGGTGTTCCAATCCCAGGATTGGTTTACTGAGAATAATCGTTATTACTTGTAGCGATTCAACAATATTCTATGTACTACTCTACTCAGCGAGATCTACAAGCGGTGGGTGTGGAGGATGATAAGGTTTGGAAAAAGCAACAAAGGTACAATAACACAGGCAGCAATAAGTCTAGGCTAACAAGGCATGCCAGCTATAATACTATTCTACTCTTAACCAAATAAATCAACCAACCAATCTAGAACTTGAATGTTATTGCTAAATAAGGTCTGATAGATGTTAATAGGTAATGGACACTCAAACGAGGAGAGAGCAGTATAAAGTACATTACTATTAATTGAATTATTGGGACATCCGAAGAAAATATGGTTTATGTCTCCCAACATCCCGCAATCACAGTTAGCAGATTCCCTCAGACCAATTCTATGTAGATGCGAAGGGGTAAGACAGTGCCCGCTTCTGAGGCGGAGTATCGCCGTGAAAAAGCGTCGGGGGCGGTCATCTTAGAGAACCAAGGCTTCTTGGGGATTTCATTAGCAAAAGAGCCGTAAACCTTTCCCTTAACAGAGCAAATATCAGAAAATTCCGCTTTCCAGCGTTTCGCGTGTTCTGCCAAAAACCTAGGCCATAACTCCTGGGGGCCCGCAGGTATATCCGGAGGCTCCGCCTGATATCGTCCTTCATTAGCTAAGCGATCAGCAATATCATTTCCATGAATGTACGAGTGGCTGGGAATCCACAAACATTTTAGTGAAATTCCCTTCAGGGAGGTATCGTACATGAGTTTGTAAGTGCGTGCGGTGATGGGATCTGTTTTGGCATCGAAATTTCCGGCCTTGAGCGCTTGAAGAACGCTAAGCGAGTCCGACACTATAAGTACTCTCTCAAAGGACCCCGCACACTTACTTAGGAAAAGCGGGTCCAGTGAATTTTCCCCATTTTTATATATTATATTTATATCAACCTTAAGAACAATATATCAGATTTTCACGAAGGTCTTACATCCGGTTTGGTCTATAGAGCGTTCCAAAATTGCAGCTACGGAAAAACGAATCTTCAACTTTTGATGATAATTCTTCCAATTTTCAGAATTCCATCATGATGCCTTGGGTTCTGGATAACAATATATCACAGATATCCAAACACCGCCCAGGATGTTAAGTTTCGTTATACAGGCTGTTCCATGAAGCTATATAAGTAACTGAATGTAACTTTGTTAGTGACTTTGGGACCACCCTGAGTTTTTCAAAATATGATACCATGATGTATGTCCACCTCTGTAGGAAGTTTCATTAATGTACAATGAACAGTTGCAAAATTATTCAGTTTTAAATTCGGATTTAATACAACTTTTCTTTAAAACTTATCTGTAGTTGAGATTGCTGTCAAGGAATATAGGTTTTCATTCAGTATAATTATCATGATAAGTATTGACGGGTCGGTCCAAAGGTGTTTTTATTCAGGAATGTACAGGATGGACATAATTCGGTGTCACTAATCTCCTCATTTCGCTACCTCAAAATCTGTTTATATAAAAAAACAGTATTATCATTCCAGGTTGTTGTATCTTTGAGCACTCTAAGGATACAAATTTTTTTAAATATTATACCATTAAAGTATGTTGACCTTTGTGAAAAATTTCACTCGTGTATAAATAATTAAAGGATTGTTGTCAAATCATTCAGGTTTTAGTTCAATATAGAGTATAGACTATTACTGGAGCCAGAACCCTGGGGACATGTTCTCACATAACAAGCGTACTCTGGTTTCTTGGATACGACATATGCGAAATATTAAGTACCCCTCTACTCAACTCTTGAATTATATCTTGAATGCAGGAGTGATTATTCCATGACTTTTTTTAGGACTGTCCAATATTATATAGTGGTGTAACAAATATAAAGCTGAAATCTTTAGTCTTTCAACTGTTAAATCTTTCAATTGTTTAATCAGTCGTGTTAATAACCCTATTTTAAGATTGGAATTTATAGATTTCATATTTTGTGCTAATACATTTTTATGTAAATTGTTGATAATTATTATTTCAAGTAATGGTGTATATTGAACTGAAACCTGAATGATTTGACAACAATCTTTTAATTATTTATACACGAGTGAAATTTTTTCACAAAGGTCGACATACTTTTATGGTATAATATTTTAAAAAATATGTAACCTTAGAGTGCTCAAAGATACAACAACCTGGAATGATAATACTGTTTTTTTATATAAACAGATTTTGAGATTGCTAAATGAGGAGATTAGTGACTCCGAATTATGTCCATCCTGTACATTCCTGAATAAAAACACCTTTGGAGTGACCGTCAATACCTATCATAATAATTATACTGAATGAAAACCTATATTCCTCGACAGCAATCTCAACTAAAGATAAGTTTTAAAGAAAAATTGTATGAAATCCGAATTTAAACCTGAATAATTTTTCAACTGTTCTCTGTACATTGATGAAACTTCCTACAGAGGTGGACATACATCATGGTATCATATTTTGAAAAACTCAGGGTGGTCCCAAAGTCACTAACAAAGTTACATTCAGTTACTTATACAGCTTCATGGAACAGCCTGTATAACGAAACTTAACGTGGTGGGCGGTGTTTGGATATCTGTGATATCTTGTTATTCAGAACCCAAAGCATCATGATGAAATTCCGAAAATTAAAAGAATTATCATCAAAATTTAAAGATTCATTTTTCCGTAGCTGCAATTTTGGAACGCCCTATAGAACAAACCGGATGTAAGACCTTCGTGAAAATCTGATATATTGTTCTTAAGGTTGATATAAATATAATATGTAAAAATGGGAAAAATTCACTGGACCCGCTTTTCCTAAGCAAGTGTGCGGGGTCCTTTATGTTTTATTGCCAATTCAGCAGCACTGCCCACTGCGTACATTTCTGCAGTGTATGGACCAATGGTTCGGAAGAGGTGCAGATTTTTCAATTATTGGTGATGGACAAAAAATTCCGTATCCAACAGAGCTGGGGTCCCTTGAAAGGGATGCATCTGTAAAGAGTAATCGGTGGTGTGGGAACTTTTCGCTGATGAGGGCAAGGAATCTCTGGGGGTTCGATAGGGCATTCTTGGGAAGGTCAGAGATATGGACATCCACTCTATGGAGCTTCACCTTTAGAGGGATTTCAAAAAAGGGAATATTTTGGGCTGCTCTGATGAGATGCTTCTTGGGTGTCAGATCGGCCATTGCCTGAAAAAGAGGTGGGACCGCGGTGCGAGACCATAGGTGATCAAGTTCTGTATGATCATTGATTAATTTCAAAACTGGGTGCTCTGTATATCTCAACAGCCTAGAGACATACCTGTAGGCCAGCCATCTTCGTCTATGTGAAAGGGGGGTCTGAGCCGCCTCAAAAAGGATGATGTTGGTTGGGGTAGACTTCAGCAGTGAAAGGGCAGATCGAAGCAAGGCGTATTGTGCTCTGTCCAGGCGAGAGAGGTTGGCTTTGGAGCATCGTCCATAAAATAAACTTGAATAGTCCAAGTGTGGGAGAGCAAGTACCATATAGACTCTCACTAATACGGCCGGATGGCAGCCCCACTTTGTCCTGCTGAGCGCCTTTAGTATATTGTGTGTTACTGAAATTTTAGCACATGTAACCTCTATTTGACGGTTCCATCGAAAGTTACTCTCGAAGTGTACACCCAGATATTTGATGCATGAAGACCATGGAATGTTTTGGCCGCAACATGATATGTTAGATAAGTTCCTGGGGGCTCTTGCCTTCGCAAAAACTATCGCGGAAGATTTCTCTGGGGACAAGGATAAGTTCCTTTGGGAGAGCCATGTGTGCACCTCATTCAAGTCCGCTGTAAGGCACTCTGTCATCTGCTCCAAGTCGGTTCCGCTCATCAGTAATGCAAGGTCATCAGCATATTGTAACGGTTGGGTGTCGGGGGATAGCAGGTCCGGGGGCATAAGAGAGTACAAGTTATACAGGGAAGGGGGAAGAACACCTCCTTGGGAAAGGCCGCATGAGGTGGTTACCGGGACCAGTATAGTTCCGATTGCAGGGTGGGTTATATATAAGGATCGATTGATCAAGAGTTGAGTTATAAGTTTCGATATAGGGGGAGGAATGGAGGCTGCTTCAAGATCTGATAGAAGTACTGTTGGGGATACATGATCATAGGCCCCCTTTATGTCCAGGAATATCGCCATGACTTTTTCTCCGCGTGAAAATGCTTTATATACGAATGCAGTCAGAAACGCGAGGCAGTCATTAACAGAACCCCCCCTTCGAAAGCCGAAAAGAGGCCAGTGAGTGCCGATTTGATTCTCTATAAGTTCTTCAATTCGATGTTTTAAAAGGATTTTTGTGATGCACGGCGATAGAGATATGGGCCTATGGCTACTTGGATTGTTAGGGGTCTTGCCTTTTTTCAGAAATGGGAGTATTAATGTTTCCTTAAACTCAGGGGGGATAACTTCCGATTCAAGAATCTGATTGAACACCATCAGTAGCAGTAACTTTGCTGAGAGAGGGGCGTGGGTAAATAATGCATACGATAGACCGCCCAATCCCGGAGCAGTATCCTTTTTCTTTACTAGTGCCCTATTTAATTCGTTCAGTGAGAAAGACTCGCAGGGACCTGGGTTTGGGGTGTCTGGGAGAGCTATGTTATTGGGGCTTGATAAATTGCGGAGAATGCTCGTCAGGCATTCTTTTGAGGGGGGGGGGGGGCTGAAAAGGTGCCGGGGGTGGTGCCAGAGAATTTTTTCACAACCCTCCACATTTTGTTGAGCTTTACGAAGTCTATGCTCTCGCAAAATTCTCTAAATGTGCCCTTATCAGACGCCTACACTGTGCCCTTGCTATCTTGACAGTACAGAAGTTTTCTAGGGTGGAGTTCAATTTATATGATCTGAAAGCTGTCCTCTTTTCCCTGACAGCATTGGCTACTTCATCATCCCACCAATGAATCCGGTATTCTACAGTGGTTGCGGCCTTCCTTTTAGGAATAAACCTGTCAGCAGCCTGTGTTAACAGGTTAATAATTTTTTCTGAATCCACCTCTGCAAAGTTTCCCCGAAAAATTTGATCACTCAAATATGCATTGTACCCCATCCAATCTGCCTTTTTGAGATTATATTTGCGAGTACTAAATGTTCTTACGGAGTTGTGTTGGGACTGCCTCCCACCCACCTTAATTAGGATGGGGAAGTGGTCACTCATGCTACTATCCAAAATCACCGACCAAGCTGAGGTAAGAGATATCGCTGGAGAGCATATTGCAAGATCCGGGGCACTAGGGTTTGCACCTGGGGGTGTCAACCTGGTGGGACTGTTGTCGTTCAAAACAACAAGGTCGGTTAAGTGAAGAAACCTCTCTAGTATAGCACTGTTAGAATTTTTTATTCCCGATCCCCATAATGGGTTTTGTGCATTGAGGTCACCTATCAGAAAAAAAGGGGCGATAAAATGCTGTGAGAGCATGTCAAACTGACTCAAAGAGAGCCTTATATCGGGTGGTGAGCACATACAGAAAATTCTGATGGAATCGATCTGCAGTGCAATCAGCTGCACTCTGGGTGGGAAAGGCAGATTTGGCATTGGAACCATATGATATGGGACATTATGCCTGACAGCCACGGCTATACCTCCATAGCCATCATTCCTGTCTTGTCTAATCAAAGTATATCCCAAAATTTGGGCTTTAATGGAGGGGTTGAGATAGGTTTCATTCAACAGTATTAGGTCTGGGTTGTGGTCCTTGATCATTATTTTCAAATCAACCAAATTGCGCATCAAGGAATGTATATTCCAGTGCATGATTTTAAGTTCCATTAGGATTGAGAGGGGTATATAATAAAATATTTCAATATCATTGCACTAGTGTGCAACATGATTGACTTCTTATTATATTGTTAAAAATGCATATACAGGTAAATACACACATATATTAATGGTACGAGGAATTACTGGGGCAAGGAGGGGACTCCTCCATGCTCCAATCGAAGTTATCAACAGAGTTTTCATTTGTGTATTGGTTATTAGTTACAATTATATTATCTTCGTCGTTGGGGGAGGTGGGTAAAGGGGTATGTCTAATGATGTCTGTAATTATCTTTTTATTAGGGGGTATAGGAGATGAAGTACCTGATTGAATACAGTTAGTGTTGGAGGGGGTATATGTATAAAGAGCTTGAGCATGTGCCTGACGATCATATCCTATTGATCTTTCCTTCCGCTTTTGGGTGATTGTTTTATTATTTGGTCGTGAATATGAGACTGGTTTTCTTGACGTTGTAGGGGGGAGAGAACTATTATTACGTTGGACTATGTTGTTACGTGGTAGCGGGTAGATACTCATCTATGACCCCGATAGATGACAGATCTACTTCAGGGACGCGCCCCTGCCTACGCGAGCCTTTGTTTATCCCCCAATGCCTCACCGGGGGAAACCAATGTCCGAACCAAATTCTAAATCCTTCAACAAATAATATCCTTCTCACAATACTCCTTTACCATTCGCCAACCCGTCCGGCAAGCGTGGCGTCTTAAACTGCCAAAACCTTCTAACAAACCATGAATATATGTCGAGCAGTAAAAACACATTACCCCAGGTGGGTAGAGTTAAGAATAATTCAGAATCCCACACCGACAAAAGATCGGTCAGCCTCACGGATTCTGGGGGAGGCAACTTATCGATTAAAAATAAAATACCCCAAGAACGACATACGATCAGACTTCGCATAGCAACGTACAACATAAGAACGATGAGAACATCGGACCATCTTGAAGAGCTTCAAGAGGAACTAAAGACTCTAAACTGGGACATTCTGGGGCTGTGTGAGACAAGACTACAAGGAGAAAAGAAGAACTTCTTAAAATCGGGCCACACATTATATCAAAATAACTCTGAAACTGATTATAGTGTGGGCGGAGTTGCATTCTTAGTAAAAAATAAAATAGAACATCTAGTAACCAAATATCAAGCAATTTCGGACAGAGTTATATACCTCATTTTAAAAATAAACAAAAGATATGACATGCAACTTTACTATAGTGTGTATCGGGGAATGAATCAAAAAGACCTTGGGTTAACTCTTTATTTCATTTCTCCAAGCTTTCGGCCTATTTCTGGGCCATCCTCAGGGAGCTACAATTTTACAAATATTATTTCATTTCTCCAAGCTTTCGGCCTATTTCTGGGCCATCCTCAGGGAGCTACAATTTTACAAATACAAATTTGTAAAATTGTAGCTCCCTGAGGATGGCCCAGAAATAGGCCGAAAGCTTGGAGAAATGAAATAAAGAGTTAACCCAAGGTCTTTTTGATTCATTCCCCGATACACACTATAGTATACTTATAATTGGAATCGATATCGTTTTACTTTGAGACATGCAACGATGCAACTTATTCATTGTTACGTTCCAACAAGTACTTCCGATGATGAATCAGTAGAAAGGCTATACGAGGATATTGACCGTGCCAGAAGGCTTGAAAATGCATATTACACTGTTGTTACTGGAGACTTTAATGCAAAATCGGGAATAAACAGCAAAATGACTCAGAATATATAGGAAATTTTGGGTTGGGGAACCGCAATGACCGAGGAGATATGATGGTGAATTTTCTCAATGATCAGAGACTGTATTGTCTGAATACTTTATTCAAAAAACAACCCCAACGAAAATGGACGTGGTGTAGCCCTGACAAACGGGTGAAAAATGAAATAGACTATATTCTGTCAAATAAGAGAATAATCTGCAGAGACGTCTCCGTATTGAACAGGTTCAGCACTGGAAGCGACCATCGATTGGTAAGAGCTAATTTTGAAATAAACACCAAATACGAACGTCAAAAACTAATACATGCAAAACGCTTTCCCACATCAGACACGCTGGACCAGAAACAAGATCAATATCAACAAGAACTTCAGAAAAGACTAGGACCTATACCAAACCTGCACGAAAAAGAAATGGATGAACTAGCAGAGAAAATAACAAAAGATATACAAACAGCCACTAAAAAAGTATGTGCAAATATAAAGTCACAAAAACAGACAAAGTTTAGTCAAGATACTATGCGACTAATCGAACAAAGACGAAGAATAAACATAGCAAACCCGGAATACAACGCGATAAATGCTCAAGTCAAAAAGAAGATAAGGACAGATTTAAGGAATTACAAGACAAAACAAATAATAGAAATCATTGAGGCAAACAAAAATATGAAAATCTTACATTCCAAACTTGCTTCCGGTAGACAAAAAATGGCAAAAATAAAAACTGAGCAGGGTTTGATATTAACTGACAAACACGCCATACTGGAGGAAATTGAAAAGTTCTATGGGAATCTGTACACAGCTTCACTAGCAAATCCATTTGGTCAGTCTCAGAAGATAATGAATGTTGGGTCAGAGGAACTACCAGAGATCACTATTCCGGAAATAAGGCATGCTCTGAACAAGATGAAAAATCGGAAATCTCCCGGAGAAGATCAGATAACTACAGAAATGTTGAAACAAGGTGGAGAGAACCTGATCAAAGCAATTGAGATTCTTTTGAACAAGTGTATTATGGAGGGTAAAATACCGAGCAGGTGGAATGATGCAGAAGTTATTTTATTGTATAAGAAAGGACACATCACAAACATCGAGAATTACCGACCAATTGGTCTCCTTTCTCACTTGTATAAACTGTTAACAAGAATCATAACCAATCGTTTGACGAATAAGCTGGATTCTTATCAATCTGTAGAACAGGCAGGCTTTCGAAAAAAATTTAGCACCATAGATCATCTGCATACCGTCAGACAACTGATCGAAAAGACAACTGAGTATAATATCCCATTACATCTTGCATTTGTGGATTATCACAAGGCTTTCGACAGTATTGAAACATGGTCATTTCTGAAAGCGATGGACGACGCTCGAACAGACTCTCGTTATTCCATATTGCTCAAGAACATTTATCAGAAGGCAACGTTTCATATAGATGACAATATGAAAACGAAACAGATTCCCGTAGGCAAGGGAGTGCGACAGGGCGACACTATATCACCTAAACTTTTCACTTTGGCACTAGAAAATGTGTTCAAACAGCTATCATGGACAGATAAAGGAATAAATATTGACGGCGAACACTTACACCACCTAAGATTTGCAGATGATATCATACAGGGTGCGGCACGGAGGATGGATGGTTTTAAAAAAATAATAAAAGCGTTAATTTTTACTCAAAAACACATTTATTGACGGAATCAGATTCTCAAGGAAATAGCATTTGAGACAGTCAAGTGTGGAAAATCACATCAGGCATGTGGTGGCCGAAATCGGTGATGCAGTGCTGGAGGCGCTCTTGGAAGTTCGCGTAGACTCTCTCCAACATCGCTCTCTCAACTTGGGCAACTTCCACGCGAATAGCCCTTTTAAATTCGTCCAGAGTTCGGGGCTTGGTCTCGTATACTCTAGCCTTGAGGTGTCCCCATAAGAAAAAATCGCATATGGATAAATCAATGCAGCAGCATGTTTCCGAGCAGATCGCGACGGACTGCGAAGAAAGGCTTGTCGAACGCGTTCAACATTTTCAGGCGTTCGAACTGTTCGCACAGGTCCTCTTGGTCTTCTGTTGATCAGTTCACCACGTCTGCGAAGTGATTCAACCCAACGAAGGATGGTGTTTCAAGAGGGAATAGCTCTATTCCGATGAATGTGGAAATGGCGACGAAACTCACGCTGCACGACCGTGACTGACTCATTATTTCGGACGAAACTATCATAGGCGAAAACACGATGCTCCACCGTCCAAGGCTCCATGACGACAACTGGTAAATAAATGCTAGGAACACACGAGTCTAACGGCACCTTCCCCACTTCTCTCGTCCTCAGTGGGGGAAGTTATGCCCATCTGAAAAACGTCTGCCCTCCGTGCCGCACCTTGTATTAATAAACTCCGATATCCAAGAATTAAGAAAGATGTTATCAGAATTAAATGAGAAATCTAAAGAAATTGGTCTAAATATGATGTGCGAAATTGAGGGTATATATATAAAAACTCAATTGCGTACCCTCCTACGATAGCGACCGGGGAGAAAAACTGGACGTATATCGCCAAGATTGTTTTTCTGGAATTTTCACCTTTGCGTGATGTATAGGCGGTGGTAAACAATAATAAAAAGAACAAAAGGCAGGATATATAAATGGGCCAAAAGAAGCGCACTTACCTTGGGACGTCCTGTATAGCGTGGAAGAGGGCCCTCTGAACTGCAGGCTGTAGCGATGAGATCTCCAAATCTCATGGATTCCCAGGATTCAGGAATAACTATCCTGTCAGGATTCACTTAAATCCAACGACTCAAAAATCAAAGCAATACTCGAAAAAACTGCGTGAAATAACTCGGAAAAGCGATATGTTTTATTTACCACTGCGTGAACTCGAAATGGTCTTATCTGACGACTTCTTTCAGTCGCGAACACATGGAGTGCGATTCTGTTTTTTACGCCCTCACTGCCAATAAGGTGAAATGCACACATATATGCCACGCAAATTTAAAAATGAGGAAATTAAATCTAAACTTTATGAATTTTAAACATATGAACTTGAACAAAACAAAAATCCTAAGTAATAGCAACAACAAAATACAAGTAGATAACACCAATATTGAGACCGTTGAACAATATATATATCTTGGACACACAATAAGAATCGGGAATAAAGAAAATCAAAATGCCGAAGTGAAGAGAAGAGTGAGTCTGTCTTGGATGGCTTTCGGAAGGCTTGGCAGTATTCTTAAAAACACTAGAATTCCTATGGCTCTCAAGAGAAGAGTATATGATAGTTTCATACTGTTATAATTATGTGTCGGTTGTTATAATAAAAACACGTATGTTTGACTTGGATTTTATTTCTATTAAAATGAATGTACCTACATTAGGTTTTCTCGCTGACTCTAGATCGATTGATTAATAATCGAGATGGTCTCGTTACTGTCTTTGCACACGCGTATTAAATCACACAACTCACAATCAAATAATAATATAATTAATATCTCCAACATCCCTTTTCTTAATTCTAAGATACAGTAATTTATAAACTTTTTGCAAATGAATATAAGCCTATTAATTTCAGTTTTGTTTTTCTTATTACTAGTTATTTACAAATCCTTAATTATACTTAACTATTATTTAGGTACAAAATTTATTCCATATAGAAGTTAGTTATTACTTTGAATATTCAGTCTATCGGGAGGTTTCACTACCCTGCCATATCTAGTTCTATATAATGTATTATCATCCTTCCTTTCCTCAGTCAATTCTGTTGAATTTTGAGGATGGACATCATATCTATTACAAGTGTCATTTGATCTGAATCTCAAATGCACTCTGTTTCGGCGATATTTTACTCCATTTGGGTCTTCAATTATATAAGATCTTTGACATTTTAATCTTTCTTTAATAATAGCTGGACTCCAGTCCGACTTGTTATTTTTCTTAAAATACACATGATCGTTTGGGTGAAGAAGAGGTAGTGGTTTTTTATTCATATCATAGTAATATTTTTGACTATTCTGCGATTGTTCAATTTTTTCTTTATACGTATTGAATTTGACTATTTTAGGTTTAAGTTTTTTGGTTAAAATTGGTACATTATTCCTTATATTTCGCGACATGAGTAGTTCAGCAGGTGACGGTAGATTTGATTTTGGAGTCGATCTGTAGTGTAGAAGAGCTAAATATGGATCTGTTTTCAATTCTTTAGATTTTTTAAGAATTTGTTTGACAATTTTGACAGAACTTTCAGCTTGACCATTCGATTGGGGATGATAAGGACTTGAAAAGACTTGTTCAATGTCCCAATCGAATAAAAAAGATTTAAATTCAAGTGAATTAAAGGGTGGTCCCCCATCGGATACCAGCTGCATAGGAATTCCATGACGTGCGAATATTGATTTGAGATTCATTATTACTTTCTGTGCGGAATAACCTTGATCTAGCAATTTCGATGAATTTTGAATAGTAATCTGTGACCAACAAGTAAGTTTTATTGTCGAAATTAAGAAAATCTAAGCCTACTCTTTCCCAAGGAAAATGAGTTATATGATAATTTTGTAGAGGTTCCCCTTGATTGGCAGACCTGAATTTCGCACATATTGAGCACTGATCAATTAAATTTTTCAATTGAGATGACATATTAGGCCAATAAAATGATTGTCTAGCTAAATTCATACATTTGTTGTGACCCTGATGACCTTCATGAATTTTTTGAAGCATTTCGTTTTGCAGTGTTACTGGGACAATTAATTTAGTTCCTTTGAAAAGAAGGTTTTTGATAACGTGAATTTCATTTTGGAAATTCCGAAAAGGTTTCGTCAGTACATGCGTTCTGTCTTTGGATTTGGGCCATCCTTCATAATAGTATTTCTTTAAAATATTACAAGTTTCATCTGCTTCAGTACTCTGACATAGTTTTTCATGATAATTATCTGTTATTGCGAAATTTGAATAAGCCATATTAATATGATATTGTATATCGGATTCGTAATCGGGAATATAATTGTCTTTTAAGGCGGCTCTGGACAATGTGTCAGATATATACATTTGTTTGCCTGGCACATAAATAACATCTAAATCATAACCTTGTAAAGCTAACATCATTCTTTGCAATCTGGCAGGAACATCAAAAAGAGCCTTCTTAAAAAGATAAACCAAAGGTTTATGGTCTGTATGAACTGTGATCTTATGACCAAAAATATATTGATGGAACTTAGCACAACCAAATTGAATTGCAAATAATTCCTTTTCGATTTGAGCATAATTTTTCTGCGAGGAAGTTAAAGTTTTTGAACTATATGCAATAGGACGATTATTCTGCATTATAACAGCTCCAATAGCAGATTGTGAACTATCAACTGATAAAATTAAGGGTACCTTAGGATCGTAATGAGTCAAGACAGGCGATTTGGATATAATTTCTTTCAAATTAGCAAATTCTTTTTCACAATTTTGATCCCAGACCCAATGACTGCTAGATTTCAGTAAGTTTCGAAGAACTTCTGTATTTTGTGACAAATTATTGATAAAAGGACCTAAAAAATTGATCATTCCTAAAAACCGTTGAAGTTCCTTAAGATTAGAAGGTGAAGGTAATTGTTTGATAGCTTCAATTTTTTCATTATCGACTTTAATACCTTCTCTACTAAATATATGGCCTAAAAAACGTACCTGAGTGACAGCTATTTTACTTTTTTCTTTATTAAATTTAAGATTGACTTCTCTTGCTCTCTGCAGAACTTTTTCAAGACGATTTTTGTGTATTTCTAAAGTTTCACCATATACTAAAAATTCATCGACAAAAATTAGCACACCTTCAATATCTCCAAATAAATCATTCATGACTTGAACAAATTTTTCTGATGAGGAGCATATACCAAAGGGTAAACGGTTAAACTTGTATCTACCAAAAGGAGTTTGGAATGTACATAAATCTGAGCTTTCTTCGTCTAATTTTAACATCCAAAATCCAGAAAAAGCATCTAAATGCGAAAAATAAGCTGCATTGATTAATTTTGACCTGACTTCATCAAAGTTTTTTAAAGGAAAATGTTCCCTCATTATGTTTTTATTTAAATTTCTTGGATCCAGGCATATTCTCAACTGACCTGACTTTTTGACAGTTATGACTATGGAATTAACCCAAGACGTAGGTTTTGATACCTTAGATATGACATCCATTCTCTCCATTCTATCTAATTCCCTTCGAAGTTTATTGTGAAGAGCAAATGGGACTTTTCGGGGTGGATCAATATGAGGAATTGCATCTGGACGCAACTTGATATGGCAGACTGGTGGTAAACATCCTAAACCTTCAAATACATCCTGAAATTTATCAAGAATCAGATCATATTCATTATTCGTAAGATTGAAAACTCTTTTCAAAATACCTATTTTTTGACATGTGGGTAGACCCAAAACAGTTTGACAAGATATACTGACTATTATGAACGTAATAATTTCGTGAGTATTATTGAAAAAACATTTAAGGTTGCCTTTTCCAATTACTGGTATTTGATTTCCTCCAAAGCTATTGACTGACATTTGACACTTTATAATAGATGAATCTGGTAAATTCAATTTACTGAAAGTTATGTACGACATAATGTTGACATCAGCACCAGAATCAAGTATAGACTTTATTTTGAAATTATTTATGTTTATATCTAAAGACCATGATTCTTTTTTCAGATTAGCATTATACTTATTTTCTATCATACCGACAAAAGGAAATATTGAACTTGAATCGGAATTTTCTTCAGATTCTAATGTTTTTACTGACTTATTATTTTTAAAACAAAATTTCGCAAAATGACCATGTTTTTTACATAACCTGCATTTGATGTTTGAGGCTGGACACTTGTATCTGTGTTGTTGACCACATCTTCCACATATGTTGTTATCACTAGGAGTAGATTTTCGATTTTTGAATTCATGTCTGGACCCATTGGATGATTGGCTGATACTTCTTGACCTTGAATGTCTGAACTTTTCATATCCTGGCGTGGAACTTCTTTTATTAATATATAAAACTTGATCATTACTTCCTCCTGCGGATTCTTTCTGTATTTTTTCTGAATTCTGTTGAGCCAGAATGACAGATTTGGCTAGTTCGACGGCTTTTTGGAGAGGAATATCGACTTCTTGAAGTAGACGTTGACGAATATTCATCAAATGAGAATTCATATTTGCAATAAATATATCTCGAACTAAAGATTCTCGAAGATCCTTAAATTCACACTTCATGCTCAAGTTTTCAAGATCGGTTATAAAATTTTCTATACTTTCATTCACTTTTTGTGTTCTAGTGAAAAAAGTATGACGTAACATGGTGAGATTTTTTTGAGGTTCAAAGTATTTGTCGAACTTGGATTTAACATCATCCAAAGTAGTATCTTTAATTTTCAAGTTGAACGAATTAAAAATTTGTCTACCTTTAGAACCAATCGAATGTAACATCACAGCGATCTTGCGGCATTCAGTAGAATCGATCAATCCTGTGGCCAACAAATATATATCGAAATTTTCCCACCATTCTCTCCAATTTGTTGCATTATTTTCACTAGATGATACAATCAATTCGTTTATAGGTCTTAAATTTGGTACGGGATCGGCCCTCACTTCTCCATCGTCGGACATTTTGTGAACTGATAATGAATCTTAATTCATCGACGGAAATATTATTCTAAATATTATTCCAGTTATTTTCTTCTGAATTTATCTATAGCACCAGACCGACTTCTGACACCATGTTATAATTATGTGTCGGTTGTTATAATAAAAACACTTATGTTTGACTTGGTTTTTATTTCTATTTAAATGAATGTACATTAGGTTTTCTCGCTGACTCTAGATCGATTGATTAATAATCGAGATGGTCTCGTTACTGTCTTTGCACACGCGTATTAAATCACGCAACTCACAATCAAATAATAATATAATTAATATCTCCAACACATACTACCTGTCGCAACCTATGGTCTGGAAACTATGTCCCTGACAAAAAAGAGTATGGAAAAAATGGGTGTGTGCCAGAGAGCCATGGAGCGTGCTATGCTAGGCGTAACTCTGAAAGATAAAATCCCCAACAAAATCATTCGGGAGAGGACAAAAGTAACCGATATCACAGAGCGCATAGCGAAGCTTAAGTGGCAGTGGGCTGGACATGTTGCACGCCAGGATCCAAATAGATGGACATTGAAAATAACTCAATGGAGACCACGCATAGGTAAAAGAGGCGTTGGGAGACCGCTTAAGAGATGGCGAGATGACATTAAGGGGGTCACAGGAAATCAGTGGATGAAGAAAGCACGAGATAGGAAAACATGGAAAAGTTTAGAAGAGGCCTATATCCAACATTGGATGTCAAATGGCTGAAGAAGAAGAAGATGTTGTTCAGATGAGAGGGGAATTCAGATGGTACAGGGGCTTTCTGGGGTCTGGTGGCGGTATTCGCCTCATACAAGGATAGATTATGGATGGCCATCAATTCTCTCATCTTTACCTGTCTGGGGTATTCGGTGCACATTTTGTCATCTGCAGAATGTGGTTCGCTACAGAATAAGCATTTTGGTGTTGCTTTGCAAGGGGAAGTGGTGTCATGGGATTCGCCGCATGTTACACATTTAATGTTTCCTCTACATTGCGTTTCGATATGGCCGTATCGTATGCATTTACGACATTGGATGACAGGAGGAATATATAGTGAAACTTCGGTGCGGATACTGAAAATTTCAAAATATTTGGGCAGAGAGACGCCCTGGAAAGTTATTGAGCATGTTCCTGATGGGACCCTAGTTTTTTGGTCATTAAATCTGATTGTGCGGTTGAACCTACGCACCCTGAGTACGGGTGTGTTGGGAGACATACCTGTACCATGTTGAATAATGTCCTCCTCTGTGATATCCGATCCAATATCTCGCACGATTCCCATTGACGTTACCATTCGGGCTGGGATATATACTTCGTAGGTTCTAGTACACAGTGAATGGTTCTCAACGAACCAGTTAGCTTGTTCTGCTGTTGCCATGTAAATTCCTGACCTTTTAAGGCCCTTTCTGCAAATATTTTTGATATCAACATTATTACTATATTGAGTCTGATGAAGGAGTTTACCGATGTTCATTGGATTTAGATTGCCAATATTCTGGCTTATTGACTCTATTATAACACAAAAAGGTCCTTTATCAGTTGTTCTATATCTAAACATTTGTCTGGGACTTACCGTATTATTGTGTTTATCCAACATTTGAGATAGGTTTTCAATTTGGTGAAGTAATTCATTATCCTGTGTTTCACAGGCTGTTCTTTTCAATAATGCTATCTCCTCGTTGAGAAGATTAAAGTCTATTCTATTAGGGGATTCTAGATTATCCAAGGCGTTAGCTGCTCTGGGTGAAAGAAGTGGTGAGACCCGGGGGTGCCCCCCGGGACTCTCGTTGGACATGTTGTCACGAGGTGTGCCAAATTAGTTGGTTACAATATTTGAAATTACGTAAACTACTCTTTTCAACCTAGACCTTGCAAAAAGACTTACCAGGATCAACACACAAAACAGTCAATAGGATTAGGATTATAAGGAAATCACCGGCTTATTTTACGGTCGCTCTCCAAAAAAAATATTTATTCTGAAAAACAACAAGTATCAAGGATTTATCGAGAAATTTTCGTCAGAGGTTCTAATGGAATTCCGATTACCCGTTAAAATAAAACGTAGGTACGTCTGAACATCATTGCTGTGTGAATTAAGGTTGATAAAATGGTAACTCACATAGTTAAATAAACTCTTTTCATCAAAGTAATGTAGAAGTCAAAAAGATTCTGTGTTTTAGGTTAATTGAATAGTGAATATTTCATCGCTGACACAAAACTGAAATGTGTTTTTTCGGTTAGGTATTCAAGGATATGTTTATTTGCAATGTTGCATCCCAATAGTTATTCTCTTCACAATTTTTGTTTGATAAGAAGTCTACAATTTTTGGCTCGTTTTGATGATCTACTTGCTCAGGCGCTGATAAGGTTTCAATTCTGAATGAAAAATTCTTTCTTTGCTTCAAATATTCCATTTTAAGATCCCATTTATAGCAACTATTGAAGATAATATCAAGTAGAGGCCATTAACATTAATTATTCGAATTTGTGTTATGCAATTTCTTAAAATGATGTATTCAAAATCATTCTATGTAATAAAACAAATATTAGGTAACTATTTTACAGTTTATTTATAATTTTTTTCATAACTTCATACCGAAAAGTATTGTTAAGGAAGAGAAAAAACAAGTTTACATGCCGAGGTAGGTAGAGTTGGATGAACATATGAAGTTTTGTTTACTTTGGTGGATTTGAAAATATGGGGCCTATTCGATAAGGTTTTATGGGAAATTGTTCTCAGAAGGGCACTAATGAGAGTAAGTTGAACTATTCTGATTGGATTATTATGAGTTTTGGGTTATGGTATGAAAAAGGAGTTTGTTAGTAGTACCCTCATGGAAATATGCAATTTTTTAACAACCCAGGGACTGCATGTTCCATTAAAATTGAATGGGAGGCTAATATTATGACAAAGCGATAACATGAGAGTGGAGGTAGCAGTACATACACTAAGTAATACAGTATTGCAAAAACACTGAACCATGACCTTAAATAAAAAGATGTTGAAATGGCTGAATTTTGTTAAATTTTCAATAATACCATCTAAATAGTGAGTAGGATAATATGTGATCTAAAAAACAAAGTGGAAACTAAAAAGACATACCGTTGATTTGAAGGTAGATAGTGGATTGTCTGTAAACAGTGGAAGATTAAAATCATGCAAGTTTTTTGCTAAAACAAGATGAGTACGTAATGTTGTGGTGTATAAACCTAGAGTGGAACCTCGATATAACAAATATAGACCAATCTCACCTCAGTTTAACGAATTACTTGTTATAACGAATCTCTACTGGTTCCCTTCCGATTTGTTATATATCGAGGTTGTACTGTATTTATATGACGTAATCAAAGCCAAGGCAAATTTACCTCTCAATGAACATAAATACAGAACCCAGATAATATGTGACAAATGATTTATTAAGTTTCAGAATGCATTTATTCTAGAGTCAGTTTAACTGACTGATTTCATTCATATGATGAAAAGAAAAACGCACTCAATATGTGTGTTACAGCTTTTTCACCTAGCGGTACATTGCCATTAAAAACTTAGAGTCAACCCTTTCAGTGGGTTACTATTCAAAAAGAGATTTATATTTTAAAATATGTCCTCCATCCAAACCAAAATTGACTTCTTTAAGTGTTTTCTATTAGTACCTTTCCCTGAAAAAATAACTTTCAACAAAATGTCTTCCGCAAATTCTCATTTGTGCGACATCATTATCAGCATTTATGTGACATAGATCCATCCACTGAGATCTTTGCAGGTGATTCTTGGGGAACCTGAAAATAATATAGTGGTAAAGGAGAAAGCATGAAGTATGAACGTATAACAGTAGATAGTATTTGAATTTTTTACCTGTGATATGAATTCGAGCGAGCATGTAGAGTGACAAATGTAACATTTGTAAGTAGAACTCCTTAAAGACATGTTTAATTCCTTATTGAATAAAAGAACACAACAAAATTTTCAAATAGATATAAATATTATTCAAAAACGAACCAACTACAACTATTAAGACTAACCAACTCAACTAGGTAAACAAACTTTGATTATTTATATTAACCGCGAAAATGACAGATCGAAGATATATGTTTGATAAGACGTGTCGCTGAACGCTCTCCAGTTTTCAGTCTATTTAACAGTGAAATATCGCTAGATTATTTTCGATTTTATGGTTGAGTGATTTGCGGGTTTCACAGGTACGAATATCTTTTCTTGTTCCCAAATCAGCCTATCCTGACCGTAGTTGTTTGTGTCGGCAAATTGCCATTTTTTCTCACTCGTAATTTAATTTGCCTTTGTTTATTATCTTTATTCTATAGCCACGCTCACGCGTCTGCTCGTCCCCCACCACCTGCGCGCTGTGAATTGTTGTTATCAACGTCCACATTGACTTGTTCATTCGTTCTTCCGATCAGTATCAGTCACAGTACTACTGGGAAATATAGGTTGTAGTTGCGCCGGCAACTTGCGAATTAACTCTGTTTAGTCGCGTAATTTTCACATGCTTGCTTTGCGCTGTACTGCAGATCGTTTTTGTTTTTCTACTCCATCTTCTTCATTCCTTTTCCTTTCCGTGGCCTACCATATCTGTGTTTGAGCCTCTCTTATCGGCCCAAGAGAGTGAAGTTTGTTGTTTCCTATTCCTTTCCTGATACAAACAAAAATCTGCTATTTCGTTCATAACCGCTTTCGGCAACAGTTCACAAATGGCTAAGTGTCATATATGTTCAAAACAAACTACTTCTACTCGCTGTTCTAACTGTTCTAAGTGCAAGCATTCATTTCATTTAGACTGCCTCAACTTATCACCTGAGGAGCTGAACTTGCTCGATGCGGGTTGGATATGTAGTTATTGTAAGAAGGAGGGTCGATCGCTCCGTAGTAAATCCACTTCCTCGTCTCTACCAACGTCGTCAGCTTCCTTGAACGATGATCAGTTCACCTTACTTATGGCTAAACTGAATGAGATTTCTATCGATATATCTGTCATCAAGGCCACCCAACTAACTTTACAATCGGATCTGACTGAGTGTAAATCCATTCTTGAGAAACACTCGTCTGAAATACGCAGTCATGGCAACACATTAGCTAGTCATTCTGAGGCCATTGGTCGACACGATGAGGATATCACCTCGTGCACTTCCAAAATTGATCTCTTGACTGCAAGTCATAGCTCGCTCAAGGTTGCTGTTGACTCCACTAGTCAAAGATTGTTGAAGGTTGAGACTTCTCAGCTTACTGCCTCCAGCAGCGCTACACCTAATCCCGCCCTCCAACCATCGGAACTGCTTGACCGCCTGCGAAGATCTCATAATGTTTTAGTCCGCGGTTTACCTGAGACGAACCCTGCAGAGGATCTATCTTCCGTTTCCAGGATTCTCGATTATGTGGCTCCTGATGCTAACTCGCAGCGCGTCTCGGTTGCAAGATTTGGTTCCTCTACCGGTAACCGTCCAAGAATTTTGAGGGTATCATTCGCCAACCCAATGATTGTTACCAGAGTTCTTAAGAACAAAACTGTGATAAAAAATGTACCAGACTGGCGAAACCTTAACATTTCTGATGATAAGACCCCCCTTCAAATCAGAGAACTCACCAATTTGCGTGAGGAGCTTAAGCGAAGATTAAGTGCGGGTGAATCTGGGATCGATATCAAGTATGTATCTGGTATCCCCACTATTACCAAATTACCAGCTTCCAAGAGCTCAAAAAACTAGTTGGAACTTGCGAGTGGTCCATCATCTACACTAACACTCAGTCTCTGCCTTCTAAATATCTCGAGCTTCTCGCATATGTTAGGTTTCACCATCCGACCTTCGTCCTGGTTGCGGAATCTTGGCTACATCCTGCAATTCCGGACACTCTGGTGGCACTACCTGGCTACTCTATGTACAGACATGACAGCGTGACGACCTTAGGACATGGGGGGGGTTTGCATTTATGTAGCTAGTGAGATTCTCAACTCCTTTTCACTTCGGACCTTAAGTCCTGATTTTCCTGGAGTGGATTGTTTATTCATCGATCTCCTAATTGGAAACTCCTGCTGCTTCACCATTGGTTGCATCTATCGACCGCGTCCGTGTCCTTCTGATGCTCGGGTGGCTGCTCTGCTTGGAGACCTTTCCACGAATAAACGCAATCTTTATATAGCTGGCGATTTCAACATGCCTGAGGTGGTTTGGCCATTGTCGATGAGAATTTACAACACGGCTTCTAGTGTTTTTGTTGACTGCATCCGCATAATAATCTTGTTCAGTTGATCGAGTTCCAAACCCGTTGCCGTGGTTCGCAGTCTCCGTCGCTTCTTGATTTGGTATTGGTTAATGACCCCGACATTGTCTCAAACATCGAACAACATCCACCATTGGGTAAATCTGATCATGTTGTCTTATATTCCACGTTACAGTTGAAATTTCCTGCCGTTAATATTAAAACAGTTAAAACCCTGAAAATTACGGATTACCTTCGGCTAAATCGTTTGGTTGAGGGGGTTGACTGGGTTTCTTTGCTCCAGTCGACCGCTGATGTTGACTTGAAGTGGGACTGTTTCACCAAAACTTTACAGGGTTTAGTCGACGCTTGCACTTCTGCAAAAGATATTCCCTTCATACCGGCGAAGCCTTGGATCGATGCCAATATCCTTAAGCTGATCCGTCATAAGAAGTCCATATGGCAGCGTTACAAACGTCGGAATGATCGGAGAGACTATGAGGCTCATCGAATTTTCTCAAACTATCTCTCTTCTGTTCTTGCGAATGCTAAGAGGGAATTCCAGCTGAGGCTAACGCGGTCTGGCGATCGCAAAGGTTTCTTCAAGTATGTCAGGTCGACCTTGAATTCTAAAGTTGATGTTCCACTGGTGTTCAACCAAAATCACCAACTGTGTTCAGGCACGGATGAGGCTGCCAGCATCTTAGCTGATACATTTTCATCGTCCTTTACGCAGGAGATTGGTTCACCCCCTCCTGTTGATTCCCCTCGAATCCCCCACGATTTATGTACCATAATTTTCCCTCCTTCCATCGTTGAACATCATCTTTCCGCTCTCAACTCTCGCTCTTCGCCCGGTGCTGATGGACTTTCTGCAAAGTTACTCAAAGAATGTGCTCATTCTCTTTCGCTCCCCCTTTCCATAATTTTTTCTGCCTCATTCGAGACTTCCTCCCTCCCTTCCTGTTGGCGAAATGCACGTGTAACGCCTATTTTCAAGAAGGGGGACAAGAGGAGCGCTGCTAACTATCGTCCTATCAGTCTGACCCCGATTGCAGCGAAGATTTGTGAGAAGGTTTTACTGGATGGAATTCTTCATTTTGCATTGAGCCACGGTATAATCCCTCAATGTCAGCACGGTTTTCTCCCAGGGCGCTCGGTCATTACTAACCTCCTCGAATGCGTCAACTTCTGGTCAGTTTCCCTCGACAAGGGTGTACCAGTCGATGTTGTTTATCTGGATTTCTCTCGTGCTTTTGACCGTGTGCCCCATAAGCGCCTTCTGCGCAAATTGGAACATCTTGGCATTCGTGGTCGCCTTCTTTCATGGATCGACGCATTTCTTTCGGATGGCACTTTTCAAGTTCGCGTTGGGCAGTCTCTGTCTTCACCCAAACCAGTTGTGAGTGGGGTTCCCCAGGGGTCTGTACTAGGCCCTATACTATTTCTAATCTACATCTCGGATTTGCCGTCTCATGTTCACTCCCACTGTTCACAATTTGCCGACGACACAAAAATTTTTGGTAACCCCACTAGCCCCAATACGATTCAGAGAGACCTCGACTCTATCTCGCAGTGGTGTCGAGACTGGCAGTTGCCTCTCAACATCGAAAAGTGCGTCGTTCTTCACATGGGTGCCCGCAATCCACGACAGCCGTACTACCTTGATGGGGGCCCCATCCCGGTTTCTGGTAGTCACTGCGATCTGGGGGTGATCATAACTGATAGCCTGACTTGGTCGGATCATATCCTCCACACTGTCAATAAAGCCAAGAGATCCTTATTTCTGATCCAAAAGGCGTTTGGCAGGTGTGACCCATCAACGTGCGCAGCTATCTACCGGATGTATGTCCTCCCCATCCTGGAGTTCGCTGGTCCCGTTTGGAGTCCAGTTTTGAGCCGTGATTTGTCGCTGCTCGAGGGCCTTCAGCGTCGCGCTACTCGTCTACCTTATGGAGTTTCGCGCCCTTCCTACAACGAGAGACTTTCAATAATGAACTTAACAACGTTCGCGGACCGGAGGACTCGTGGTGACCTTATCATCTCCTTTCGCGCTCTTCATGACATGTTTGGTGTTAGTTTGCGGAACTTATTTGTTGTCAATTCGGACGAACGTTTCCGTGGTCATTCCTACAAGTTGAAGAAGGAAAATTTTAAATCAGTGCAGAGACTTTTCGTGAAAATCACAACATTAAAAAAAAAAAAAAAAGACAACACTTTTTGGTAAATCGTGTATTTGATGCGTGGAACACTTTACCTTCAGCCGTGGTGAGTTCAGTGTCGGTGAACTCCTTCAAGAATGGCTACGACAGCTGGATTCGCCGTGTGTGACGGGATGTGATGGTTGGGAACATTGAACTTTGGCTTATGTTAGCTCTCCAAGCACTTTTCTTTTCATTTGCATGTATCTTTATTATATTGTATTTTTTTTTGTGAGTTTATAGGCACTGCCTAAACTCTTTTCAATTTGTAATAATAATAATAATAATAATAATAATGAACAATCAACAATAACAACAACGATTGTGAAAAACGAATAATTTGTTTGGTTATGAGCGTAAATATCCACATGAAATAATACATCACATCATTAATTTTACGTCTATAACATAATAAAATGTGCCAGAGAGAGATAGAATAACCTCGTTATTTTTATTCTTAATATTTCTGCACATGCGCAGATCTGGATTGTTACCAAAGCCCAGCTTCAATTTTGATTGGCCTATTACCCATATAGGAATTATTAGATATATGGTTTTGAGATTAAGTTTCCTGACTAAATCTTCATTAACAAATGATGTTTGACTTGCTGAGTCTGTCAAACAACGAGCTACGATTGACTGGTCGTATGTGAATTATACAGTTTAACACGGGCAGTAGCTAGTAGTATTTCATTATTAGACGACTGAACTGAAAAAGAAGACAAATGTTGAGCAGGAGAAACATTATCTTCTCGAAGTGGAATGAAAGGTTGAGCACTAGTGGATAAATGTGTGTATGCTTGTGGTGAGTTATTTGCTCTGGATAATTCTTCATGAGACCTTGAATGAGAAATTGAATTACGAGATGAATGCTTATTGAGATGGAGTAAACTATGATGAGACCTGTGACAAGTAGAACATTTGTGTTTGTTGCCGTAATATTCGCTATTTGATTTTTTTTAAATTAAAACCTATCTGCACTAGATCTCTATACCATTCTGAAGATCGCCAGTTGAACGGCATTTTGAAGATGTCATCTGGACCCTTCGTGAGTGTGTTTTTAGTTAAGTTCGAAAACTGGAGAGATTCGAAAACGCTTGTGTTCCCTTAATTTTTTAATAGTGTCATTTTTCTGATCAATTGTTCGCTGTTGAAATTGAACGCTTATTGATAGCATCGTCGTCTTATCTTGACGAAGAAGTGTAAAAACTGCCTAAGAAGATTCCTGTGCTGGAAAATTCCACCAAGGCGAGAGCTCTCGGGTGTGTGGAAGAAGACCCTATGGTGAGTTTTCTAGTGCACTTTGCCTTTTTAGTTTATCTCTATTTTTTTTGTTAGATATACAGTTCATTTATCTCGCCACTTAAGAGTTACCGCAACATTTTTTGGTCATTCGGTATCGCCGGATTTTTTGAATCATTTCGTTTTGGTATTAAAATTTTTATTTTTACTTTTCTTGTGAAGTTTTTCAAATTTGTGCAGGAGAGTAATTGAGGACTCATTGTTTCGTTTCATTCATTCTTGCAGAATCTTATTTTTTGTCGGCGATTGTTTTTTGTCCGCTCCGATAATTAATTCGAACATACGTTCATCTTTTCAATACATTGTTGGCGTATTGAAAGCGCGGTCTGTAACGGACGATCTTTCGCATCTTATTGTTTCGGAATTCTGGTGTTTTCAATTCTGAAACGATGTCGAAGATAAAACTAGCTAGGGCATATCGTGCTACGGCAAGCGGTGAAATTCAGTCACTAGTCAATTTCGCAAGAAGGGCTGAATTGGATGGCAGTCTTTTCAATTTGTTCAAAGCTAGGTTTTCCGACATTGAGAGAATGCGAAGTGACTTTGTTAGTGAACATAAGACAATTGTTGATACTTTGCTTCTAGGGGATAATGTGGATTTAACTGGGGAGGAAGCAATTAGAGAGGCATTTTTGGTTTGTTATTATGAGATTAAGTCTATTTATGAAGTTTTGACGGCCAAAAATTCGAGAGGTGTTGGAGATATTGGGTCCAAACCGAAAAGTAGTGCGCATATGAAGTTACCGAAGTTAGAATTGAAGCGATTCTCAGGCGATATAACCCAGTTTCCAACTTTCATTGGATTGTTTAATTCACTGGTGCATAATAATGACTCATTGAGCGACGATGAAAAATTTAATTATTTGGTTTCATCCCTTGAAGGGCAACCGCTTAAATTAATTCAACACTATGAATTCGATGGTAATAATTATCAATCTGCGTATAATGCCTTATTTCAGCGTTTTAATAATAAGCGTTGGCTGGCAAAGTGTCATTGGCCTCGCATTCAGGGTAGCGTAAAAATTAGGTCTAGGGTTCCAAATTCATTAAGAAATTTATTAGATACTTTTCAAGAAAATATATGCGCCTTGCAAAACTTGAATTTTCCAACTGACGAATGGGACTTTATATTGCTTATGATGCTGTATGATCGTTTAGACGATGAAATAGTTTCGCGATTCGAACATTCTTACGGTTCTTCAGATGTGCCGAAGTATAGTGACCTCACGTCGTTTTTGGAACGCGAATGTATAGCTTCGGAGATGATAGATGATGATAATAGACCATTTGGTAGCAATGTAAACTCTACTATTGGCGATAAAAAATTCTCAAAGACCAATAGAATGAAGAATTTTTTTGTCGAAAACGCAGCAAGCACATCGAAGAACTCCCATTCTGAATGCGTTATTTGTCAAACCAGTCATTCTATCTTCAAGTGTCCTTCATTTCTTGATATGAAACCGTTTGAGCGCTATAATCTCGCCAAGAAACGTCATTTATGCTTCAATTGTTTATCTAGCTTACATGATATTCGTTCTTGCAAATCCAAGTCCACTTGTCGTCATTGCTCGTTAAAACATCATTCGTTATTGCATTTTAAGACCAAAGAGGATGTGATATTATCACCTTCTACTTCTGGCGGTGTATCTAATTCAGAGGCGAAATCAGTTGTTAATTTTTCGAGTGCTGGTGTTCTTAATTCGGATAGAACATCATATGTTATTTTGGCCACTGCTTTGGTGGAAGTTTCAGATTCAAATGGTACTTTTCACAAATTAAGATGTTTAATTGATTCAGCCAGCATGACCTCTTTCATAACCAAGCATGCGGCTTCTCGATTGCGTCTGAGATCTGAAAACGTTTTTCTCGAAGTGACGGGCTTGAACTCTTCTAAATCTTGTACTAGTAAGGGTTTAGTTACTATTACATTTAGACCAGTTGGTCAGGAATCTCCAACATTGTACACTAACGCATCTGTTATCACCCAAATAACGGAAAAACTGCCCACTACGCCGGTACCCGCTGTTATAACTGATGAGTTTAAGAATTTAAAGTTAGCCGATCCCTCATTTCATAATCCTGGAAATATCGATATTTTGTTTGGAGCTGATATGTTTGCTAAAATACTGCTTGGCAGTCATATTTCTGGTTCTAACGGCATAGACGCTTTCGATACTATATTTGGATTCATTCTTATCGGAAGTGGAACCGACCTTTCTAGAAATGTAACTTCTTCGTTTTTTTGTAATATAGATTGTCAAGCTAGTGATGACTCGCTTCCTAATATTTCAAAAAATTTCTGGGAAATTGAATCCATCCCATCGGTGAATGTTAGTTCTACAGATGATTCATGCGAGAAAATATTCGTCGACACACATAAACGCGATGTTTCTGGTAAATATATAAGTATCTTTACCTTTCGCAAATGATCCACCCAGCTTTAGCGGTATGGAAAAATTAGCATCTGAAAGATTTTTTTCATTAGAACGCCGACTCATGAGAAATCCTCGTCTTTATGAGGAGTACTCTGCGTTTATGCGCGAATATTTAGACTGTGGTCATATGGAGCTTGTACCTGAGAATTCAATGAGCGAAAACCCGTATTATCTTGTCCATCATTGTGTTTTGAAGCCTTCTAGTGTTCACACCAAATTGCGAGTAGTATTCAACGCGAGCGCAAGGGCTCCTTCGGGATTTTCTCTCAACTATAGTCTTTTGACAGGTCCAAAACTCCAGGCTGACATAGTTTCAATCCTTTTGAAGTTTCGCCTGCATTCTTACGTGTTATGTTCGGATATAAAACAGATGTATAGAATGATTTTGGTAAATTCCGATATGCTAGATTATCAAAGAATATTTTGGAGATTCTCGCCTAAGGAACCTTTGAAGATGTATCGCTTGAAAACAGTCACATATGGAGTTTCATCTGCTCCTTTTTTGGCGCTGCGTTGTTTGAAACAATTGGCACACGACGAAGGAAAAGAATTTCCTTTAGCGGCGAAGGTTTTGGAAGAAGATACGTACATTGACGATGTTGTCACCGGTGCCTCTTCCCTTCAGGAAGCCAAGATTCTTCAAATTCAACTGATTGAATTATTCAAGAAGGAAGGTTTTCTCTTGAGAGGTCAAGTAACGACCCTGCGTTGTTGGAAGCTCTTCCAGCCTCTATGCGTAGTCTAGACCCACTTGATTTTAAGTCTGAGGAAACTGCTTTCAAAATCTTAGGATTATTGTGGAATCCACATGAAGACAAATTCTCATTTTCTGTTGTCCCTCAGACTGAAGAAACTTGTACCAAGCGGCAACTTCTTTCTCAACTAGCTCGGATTTACGATCCTTTGGGGTTTTTAACGCCGGTAACATTTTTGGTAAAACACCTCATTCAGAGGTTTTGGATGATCGGTCTCACATGGGACGATGAGCCTCCAGATGAAATTGTGCGCGTCTGGAAATGCTTCCGATCCCAGATAGAATGTCTTTCCCGATTTAAAATCGAAAGGCACCTTTTCCCGTCAGATTTTGTAAAATTGGAACTTCACGGCTTTTGTGATAGCTCGGAGAAGGGATATTGCGCTGTCTTGTATCTCAAGACAATAACTATCGATAGAAATACGACCACTACTCTTGTTTTAGCGAAAAGCAAAGTAGCACCACTGAAAAAAATTTGTATACCGCGATTGGAACTGTGTGGAGCGGTTTTGTTAGCCAAGTTGATAAATTTTGTACGGAAACCTTTATCTAATAAATTCACCATTTCTAATGTTTATGCCTGGAGTGATTCGCAAGTAGTTTTAGCATGGCTTCGTTCACCTTCTTATCGTTGGAAGAATTTTGTAGCCAATAGGGTCGCATATATCCAAGATAAAATTCCATATGTGCATTGGAATTACGTAAATTCTGACAAGAACCCCGCTGATCTCGGTAGCCGCGGTCTTTTTCCATCAGAAATCGTGAACAATGAGTTTTGGTTGAAGGGTCCGAAATTTTTGTGGAATTCTATGAGTCAGGATTCTCTATCTACAGAACCTCCGGAAGTTTCTATTTCAGAGGATGTTACTCGCGAAGAAAGAAATCTTTCTTTGTTGATTGCACCGCAAGTTGATAGTGTTTATGAATACCTTCTGAAAGCACATTCAAAATTTTCGACTGTATTGCGTATCTGTGCTTATGTCTTGCGATTCGTTCATAATATCCGTCATCCCCTAGAGAAACGATATGGGTTTTTGACAACGCAAGAGCTTCACTCGTCATTAATGTATCTAGCTGAGTATACACAACATGTATCCTTTACTGATGAGATTTCTGGAAAGAAGTTTTCAAAGCCCTTGAGAAAACTAAATGTTTTCCAGGATGTCGATGATCTTCTACGAGTAGGTGGCCGTCTAAAATATGCGGATATTAATTATCATGATAGACACCCTATACTTTTACTAGAACATGTTTGAACATTATGGCCTAATGAAAGACAATTGAAACAGGCGCATTTTTTGCCTTAACCGCAGCATGACGATCTTTAGGAGATAAATTCAGAAATCTTTTACAAGAATATATTCTGTGTTCATTAGTACCACAAATGAAACATTTGAAAAATTTAGTGATATCTGACCTATCAATTAATATTAGTATATTTGCAGGAATATTTCAATTTTGAATGTTCTGTTGTATCACTCGAACTTAAATTTTCCAGAACCTTATATTTTCTTTCTAAAAATTCTATGAATTCTGGGAGCGTTGGAACATCAGAAACATTTCTTTCTCCTTCAAATTCCTTTCTTAGGCCAAAATCAAGCTTTTGCGTGAAATTTTGTATAAGAATGAGGTCAGTGAGTTTCTCTGATAAATTATACGAGATCAAAGCTGCTAAATTTGTTTTGATTTGTGAAATGAAGTTTCTCAGATGATTATCGTTACCTTTGGATGAGGATGGAACATTCAAAAGGTTTCTAATATATGCATTCATAATAAGGTACCTATCGATTATCGTATCTATCCCTCAACATGTTGATCGCAATTGCAAAGTTCAATCCGATAACCTCCAAATTTTCTATGAGCTGTAGTGGTTCTCTTGTTAGTGCAGATTTTAAATACATAAGTTTCTGAACGTCAGATAATTTTTCATTATTCGTTTTAAGCGCATTGAATAATTCAAAGAAACTTGGCCATCGTTTGATATCGCTTGAGAAATTTGGAATAGAAATTTCGGGTAACTTTATGCCAGAATGTGATATCGTTGACCGATTATCAGAGTGAGAATTTGATTGTTGAGTGTCCTCGGATTGATTCACAATATTAGTTGCAAAGGAAATCAAATAATAGTATATTATTTCATAAGGAGGAGAAGTGTCACTTCTCCTTCGAATGAAATATGTTATTTTATTTTCAAACAGCTTGAAATTCCTGGAAATCTGAATATCCTCTTTTGGATTGACATTCACGATCGTTATAATTGAGTGAAAAATGTAACATTTGTATAGTTACGGTTGTCTTGCAAAATTAGTCCCGGCGGGAAAAGTAGATAAGCCATAGCAACTATTTCTCCGCCTAGGCGGAGAAATAGAACTTCTCTGTGATCCTGTCAGTCGAGAAATGACGTTGTTATCGAACGTTTGGAAATAAAAATATTTATCTTCCATAATTTCTCTGTCTCGGGTAGGTATATGATTCATAATCCATGACTTCCAATTCAGTTTGAAAATTATCATAATCTTTGAAAATTTGCATCAGTTGTTCCAAACGTAATTTACACTGAACAATATCAAGAGTTTTATCTTGTTTATACCAATTTTCCATTCTTGTCAACTTGGCCTTTACAATGCCTCTGTTTTTAATCAAAGTTTTCACTTCATCATCGACTTCACCAGAGTTCAAATTATGTTTTGACATTGTTATAGTTTGGAAGAAGGCAATAAATTGTAATTATCAGAGAATATCAATGAGGAATGTGACGAAATTTGCACGATTCTAGTGCTACTTATCGTAAATCCAACGATGAATTCGCTCGGTAGAAGCAGTAAATAATCAACAAGAACAGCTGATTACTCGATTCCTCTTCTATGACTGGTATTTCGGTGGTTGTGATCAAACCATCAAATTGTGAACGCTTTGACAGCAAAGGGAGATGAGAGCAGTACCAATACAAGCGTACACCCCTTTAGGATTGGACTTGGACTTGCCCGACTGTGTTTCTAAATGTTCTGTGGTCTGTGGATGACAACTTGGAACAGTTAACTTGGAAACAATGTGTTTTTCTTGATCTTGGGAATTGGAATCAATCTTCGATCGCAGAAGTCAGTAGTAGGTAGAATGTATACTCCATTCACAATTATAAAATCACAACTCTGGCCTTGGAAATTTGACACATTCCACTCTGTATCGAAGTTATGACGTTTTTCAAAATATTTTTATGTTCCAAGTCAACACTATGTTGCCCTTTCTACATTCTTAGCGTATTTCTCAGAATGTGAATGAATTTGAAAAGATGTGATGGACGAAAATAGGTAATTAACGTTCATATGAATTGATAGAAAGGATTCCTTTTCTAGTTATTTGCATGAAAAGTACAAGAGATCACTGTTGAAAATGTTGAAATATATTATTTTTCGCCATGGAAAAAAATTGCATTGCTTTCACATAATTTTCATATGCATGCTTGTGAAGATTTGATAGTTATTATCCTCTTGAACTGAAAGTTCAAGACTTGACGACATCATATGTTGATTCTAATCAAGAATTCATTAAAAAAAATCAACCCAAAGATATAAAATGAATTGATGGGTAATTACAAGAATCAAGAATAATGGAACATGATTGTGAGGGTGCATAACATTTCTATTTCTAATATTTCTTTATTTCAAATAAATAACAGTTTTATTCATTCATCACAAATAAAATAAACATAATAACTAAATTAACGAATTTGTTTACGGAGAAACTAATAATTTCAATGCAATATAAATTAATAAGCCTGAAAGCTTTATAGATATACATTTCATTTATTTGATCTTATGAACAAGGAGTAAAATATTCTGGCTGTATAGTAATTTGTTAGTTCAAAAAAGATTCATACATTACTACTACAGTAGGTTTGTACCTACAAATGAAATGGAATAGGTCAAACTCCTGGAATATGGAAAAAACCGATGTATTCTCCCCTCTCATATAGGTTTCTTAACCATGTTTTTATTGTTTGATCCACTTCAGTCTGTGTGGCATTTTCGCAGCCCTTGTTTCTTCGTATGGCCACTAAAATAGGAGGAATATGAGGTAAGAAAAAAAGAATTTTACCTTGTGCCAATATAATACCTGAAATTGCTTTTGTGAAATTTGTAAATTTCGAAAATGCCACTTTCTGCTGGCGCCCCGTCCAGTTAAGCTTGTGACCCAATTCTTTTGTTAACATTTTAGATAGGATGTTTCTACAAACATCTTCCTGATTCTTTCCTCCTATCATTCCAAGAACATCAATCTAAAAAAAATTAATAATGAAACTGAAAGTAGTTACACTAAACGAAATGAAAAAATTGGTATACTTATTTGGATATTTGGCAGCTATAACAACGCATAGTTCATATTGACAGTAGCCTGATACTCTGATACCGTAATCTCTTTTAATTGATTTGAGTTCCCGACACAACCCCAATAAAAAAATGGCAAATTTATACTAAAAAACCGTAAAAATCTATTCGAAAGAAGTTTGTTATAAAAACATTCACTTACAATTTTTGAGAAGAATTGGATATCTTCGAGATTCCTATCAAACTCTTCAAGTTGGTTAAGGGTTGATAAAGGTTCCAAGTCGTATCTCGATTCAGTCGGATTTCCTCCTACTGGTACGTTTTGATCCCTTGCACACAAATTTGAGATATTTACTTCAATACGGTGCAATCTTTTCAAAATATCTTTCAAAATCCCTGAAAAGAATAACTACCAATAAAATATGAATACTAGAGACATTATAGTATAGCACAGATACCTTCATTGGTTTTCAGTTTTTTTTTTTTTTAATGTTGTGATTTTCACGAAAAGGAATATCCTGTAATGTTCAGAGAACATCGTGAGAACCAAGGGCAAGCAGGTAGGAATTGGTGTTCTTCTTGAATTTCTGGAGGTTATATGCCTCGGGGAACACCTCCCTAGGCAATGTGTTCCAAAGCCTCGCTGTTCGTTGAATGAACGAGTCTTTGAAGAGAGATGTTCTGCAGGTCTCCAGAGTTACCACGAAGGGGTGTGAAGACTTAACTTGACGGGTTAGTCTGGAAGAGACTGCCAGAGGGGGAACGATTGCTGATAATTCAGAAGAGCATCGCCCATGGAAATATCTATAAAATAGAGACAGATCGCCCACTTTTCTACGGTGTTCCAGAGAAGTGAGCGAGCTTGTAAGCGATGCATCACCCACGAGACGAATTGCCCTTTTTTGTACGGAATCCAAGAGTTTTAGGGTGTGTTTAGGTGCAGCACTCCAAACATGGGAACAGTATTCCAGGACAGGTCGAATCTGTGCCTTATAGATCATAAGCAGCTGACCTGGGGTGAAATAGCTCCTGGCACGAAACAGAAAACCAAGTTTTTGGGATGCACTTTTAGCAATGGATCTCACGTGATTCTCCCAGGAAAGGTTACTGCCGACAGTAATGCCAAGCATAGAAATGGATGACTTCGATGGTATGGTCACTCCCGACAATTTTATGCTGGGCACAGTAAGATCGGCTTTTCTAGAGAAAAGACATGCTTGTGTTTTGTTTGCGTTGAATTCTACCAAGTTATTAGATCCCCATTCAAGAATTGTTGCCAAGTCCATATTTATGTTGTTAACATTTCTTCCTCGTTCGTTTTTGATTTGGCGGGCTGGTATTGGAGCCCTAGAAGAAAAGGCGGTATGGAGGGTACTATCATCCGCGAAGCTGTGCACTGGACACGAAGTTGCTTCCAGCAAATCGTTGATGTGAAGCAGAAACAGCGTTGGAGCCAGAACTGATCCCTGCGGAACACCAGCATTTATGGGTAGAGAGTCAGACGAAACTCCATCGACCACTACATGGAGAGATCTGTTTGAGAGAAAACTAGCTAGCAGAGAACATAGCTTTGGGGGCACGCCATAAGATGGAAGCTTGGCGAGGAGTCCCTGATGCCAGACTCGATCGAATGCCTTGGAGATATCCAGTGCTACGGCTAGGGTTTCACCATATTTCTCGGTAGATAGCTGCCATATATGTGAGACGTTAGCGAGCAAGTCACCAGTGGATCTCTGATGACGGAAACCATATTGCCTATCGTTGATAATTCCTGAGTGTTCCAGATGTTTCATGAGCTCGAAGTTGATGGATTTTTCCATGACCTTTGAAATAATAGATAACAGAGCGATAGGTCTGTAGTTGCTAGGTAGGGTCTTTTTGCCTTTTTTAGGTACTGGTTGTACTCTTGCGGTTTTCCAGTTGGATGGAAAAACACCCAATTTGTAAGAGTGGTTGAACAATTTGCAGAGGACAGGTGTTAGTTCGGGGGCACATTTTTTGAGAACAATCGGTGGGATTCCGTCGGATCCACTGGCTTTGTTGGTGTTGAGACCCAACAAAATCTTTCTGATAGTACGTGGGCGAAAGGTTATCTCGGGCATATGGCTGTCAATAGATTTAATATTCGGGGGTTGTTTTCCCGATGAATCTAGAGTGGAATTTTCAGCGAACAAATGCGCGAAGATGTTGGCTTTTTCCAGGGCAGTCGTTGCTAGTGTTCCATCTTCCTTGGTTAGAGGGGGAAACGAGCTGGAAGTGAAGTTTCTTCCTACAGCTTTGGCGAAGGACCAAAATGAACGGGATCCGTTAGGGCATTCAACAAGTCTAGATCTTATTTTGGCATTGTGAGCATCTTTTGAAGATTTGATTGTCTCATTGCATATGCCTCTAGCCTCCACATATTCTGCTCTAGTCTCAGGGCCTGGATTTTTTTGCCATCGATGGAATGCTGCCTGTTTGGAAGAGACAGCTTTAGAGCAGTTCTTGTTAAACCAGGTCTTATCGGATAATGTTCTCCTTGCTGTGTTCGGTATGTAAGATTGCATCCCCAACATAATTAATTCAGAAATTGTCTCGGCACATTCTGTTGGATCTACTGAGGAGAAACAAGCTCTCTTCCATGGGAACGCTGAAAAAAACATACGAAGCCCTTCCCAGTCGGCCGATTTGTGATGCCACATGAGACGGGGTGGTATTGTGCGGCTTGATGGTACATGAAAAGAGCAAGTTGTGGAGATTAGGGTATGGTCCGAGTTTCCAAGTGGGGCGCAAACTTCTATTCTATATGGATCAGGATTGGTAGTGAGAAAGAGATCCAGTATATTGGCAGAGTGGTTGTTGACATCTGGGATGCGGGTTGGTAGCTCGACCAGTTGTTCTAGGCCATGAGTGATGGCGAAGGCCTCAGCTTGACGACCTGGATCATCTGTTTTGTTGGAGAATTTGAGCCAGGCTGCGTTGTGAACATTGAAGTCTCCCATGATTATGACTTCAGCTGCTGGGTGGTTCTCCTGGATAAAATCCAGTTTTAGTGATAAAAACTCAAAAAGGCTCTTATATGACGGTTCATTTGGCGACAGGTAAAGGCAGCAGAGGAACTTGGTCAGTTTGGTATTGGCTAGCTTGAACCACATCACATCGAAATCTCTTGGTTCCAAACTCTCTACACGCTGGCATGAAAGATTAGCCTTGGCATAGAGGCAGACTCCACCTTTGAACCTGAATCGAGAATGGAGTTCGTAACCAGGACAGAGCATATGGACATTGTTGGTGGACGAGTTCACTTGTGTTTCTGTCAGCGCCAGAATATCTGGTTGTTCCGTCTGTAGGTGATGGTGGACGTCATTGATGTTCTTGTTGAGTCCGCGGATGTTACAAAAGTTAATCTTCAGAGATGAGTCCCCTCGAGTACCTCTCGCCCGGAAATCCGAATGGAGAGGTATTTTGCTTCCGGAATGTTTTACTCTAGGAGACTTCATCATCTTTATGCATAAAATGTGTTGGAGAGGTGGGAAGAGGGGAAAAGGGGAGACCGGAAAGTATCGATCGAACACTGAAACATGGAGTAATCCATTTCACAGCACACAAAGTCGATATGGTGGTATTTCACCGGGCGATGAGACCATCTAACACCTATGGTTATCCTTTTAGTCGCCTTTTACGACAGGCAGGATTTACCCTGGGGTTATTCTAGAGCCGCCCCCATAGGCCCATAGGCCAAGTTGTTCCATTATCCCATTGTCCGTAGTCATAGTAGACGTAGACGGTATTTCAACTAGGTTGAAGTTTTCTGAAACAAATTTATGCAATGCTTCAGTGCTTTACCAAGAGCAATTTTGATTTAATACAAATTTTGAAATACACCCCGAGGCATATGCTGTAAACGCGGAGGTTTTATACTTTCTCAAACTGTATTAGATTTTTCAATACTTAAGTAGTTGGTTTTTTTCTCTTTATCCTCACCCCTATTTGCAGTTCTTGGAGAAGAAATCATCTGTTTCTATGTACAGGGACCTAAAATAATGAAAATGAAGAACAAGTATTTTCGTCTTCATTAATTAGGCAGAGCGACAAAATATGGGGGCAAGCATATGTTACAAAATAATACTTTTTTCTGCAAAAGCCTTGTCAAAAATGAAATTTTCAATTAAAAATTGCATTCTTGTATAAATAAAACAAGTAAAAAATGTGATTGATTGTGCATAAGAATGGTTTCTCAAATTTTGTAGAAGCAACAATTTCATAAGGAATTATTTTAAGGAGTTTATTTATGATTGAGAACATCCTCATTCAGGAATATATAGGGTTGTTCAAACACTTACTTTGACTCCTGAATAATTCTTTTCCAGTGAACCGAGGCTGGGATATTTCTGAAATATATATGACATATGTACCTATATTGATTTATCATAATGATGAATATAATATACCTCTTAAAACACCAGATCCACTAGCCTGAGACAGCACGTTTCCATGACCTCTAGGACTTTTTCTTCTTCTCTCTGAATCCTTCCTGATTTTGGGAGGAATTGCAATTTCATCATCATCTGTGAAGTGATCAGAATAAAAATCCTGAAATTTTATTTTTTTTGCAATTCTTTTCCCAACTGCTGCTAGTTCGTCGTTATCACTAACAGTCGATGTGGCCAGTTCATTTTCGAATTCTTGCAGCTTTTTTTCCGCATCCCCATAATATTCTGAATCGAAACGAAAGAATATACATATATGTACATAGTTGAAATGAAATAACTATAAAACCAATAAAAAAAAATTAGAAACATGTTTTTTAGCTGAACTTGCGCGAGATCATATTGTAAAAAGCACCCTCTTGGTGATTGGACAGAAGAGCGGCTTTCCACCAATCAAGGGTGTTATTACTTAAAGAAAAATAAAAGATGTTAATTAAAATTTTGAAGTTCTTTCTTCCGACGGAAGAAAGTGTGGGATCGGCCCAACGCACTTGGGTCAGGTCTTGGTGTTTAAAATTATTTTCTAGGGAGAGGGATGGTAAATGAAAACCTTTTAGATTAAATTTAAGACGTATATTAAACCAAATCAAACTAAACAAATTCTCACCAAATTAGATATGTGTTACTTAAATCAAATGATTCAAATTATCAAATGTTCAGATATTTCTTAATTCGAAAGTAAATAATCCCATCAAGTATAACTGTTAAATTAGCTTTAAATTACAAAGGCAGATCTATTCATTGAAATTAAATCAACATCAGTGTGAATTCCAAATCAAAAAAAATGAATTCAAGTCATCAACAAAGATGAAAAGGGCTTGTCAAAATAACCCCAAATTAATAACCATGGATAATCTCAAAAGAATTTACAATATAAGGTAAACTTTCTATACCCAAACAAGAAAACGGAAAATAATCCCTCTTAAACTTCACATTCACAAGGGGAAACTCAACAATAGTTTCCTCGTGGTCTTTCAAATAAACCTGAGTTTTCTCAACAGAAAAACTCCACTTAGACCTTCCACTACTTAAGGGTGATTACAAAAATAATAATACGCTCCAAAGAATATACGGAAAATATGAAACTATGACTTTTAGAAGATTTCAGGACTCTGGACTATAAATATAATTTGGGCGGACATGCAGCTGTCTACTAATTCTCAAAATAAGCTAAGCATAAACAATTTATCTGACCTTTTTCCTGGACCAATAATCCCAAAAATGATGAACCTAGGAGGATGTTCTACGACGTTGCTTCTTTCCTGAAACAGACAGATTAGGTACGAAAACACGACACCCACACGTTTTTCGCAAAAATTGACCTTCACTCCCGAATGTACCGACGATACGCGATCTAAATAATTCCAAATAAATTTAGATATTTTACTAACTTCAACTTAACACTTCTTACATATGTCCCAGTCTTCCGAATAACTACAAAACTAAATTAATTCTAAAACCTTCCTTGAAACCGTACTAAAAACATATCAAACGAGTCAACTCAGAATCTTCCCGTTTAAGACTTCTGCAGTTACTCCTCAACTTCAAAATCAACCATAATTGTTTTCATTTCCGCTTTGAAACCGTACTTCTTAACACTCAAGTACCTAACTTGAAACCGTACTACCCTAGTACTCGAATCATATTCGCGAGCACTGGAAACCTATCCCGCTAAGGTTTCACTAGTAACTGCCGTTTTCGTCCCCCGAGCGAGTCGAAGATTTTCCCCTCTTCGTCTCCTCCAAAAACCAGTCAAATTAAAGGTTTTTCTTCCGTCGATGTTTCAAAACCAATCAAATCAATATTTCTTCCATCTTTGTTTTTACGAACCAATCAAATTGAAGACTTTCCTGCTTTCCTACCCCTCTTAGTTCCCATGCATCGGTTTGGGAAATGCTGTGTCGAAAAATACCTTGGTTCCCAGCAAACGTAGCATATTCTCAGCGCTGAGTTCGTGGAACCATAATTTCCTTATCTTCACTGTTGCAGACGAAATTTGAACCGAAAATTAACAATTTTAATCGTTAACGTCCCGCCCGACGTCTTGGGTGGGCCTTGATAGCCGTCTCGATAATTTTTTTATCACCGGGGTATTGAGTTCCCGAAGTTTAAATCGATCAATTAAATTATTGGGCTTTCTCTCGGGAGATTTCCCGAGTAAAATAAATAATAAAAATAAAGTCCTAATTTTCAAAGAAATATTCATTTTATTACTTCCAAATTATCCCACCTATTACAATATTTCATTTATTCAAACAATACAAAAAATAGGCTGGTGCGAAAAATCTCACAAATTATTTATAATCTAGAATCTTGAAAAAAGTGTGGATAAATACGAGTTTCGATATTCTAAGATTCATCATTATATTTATGAATATACATATAATAACAAGCAATAGCGCCTAATGAAATAGAAGATGCTGTTGTGAAAAATTGTATTATTATTTGTATTTGATAACAATTACAATTAATATTAATTCAATATCGGAAAACCACTATGCACAATAGATAAAACATATAATATACCTGTGTTATATTTCACCCTGATGGCACATTCCAAACTTCTATCTTTGTCTATGTTGTGGTGTTCCTTGACTGCAATTTCCCTCTGTTTATCCCGATAGAAATATGTTGGCCAATAGCATTTCAGTATACCCTGGGATTCGAAAATCCATTTACTCGAAATAATCGAGATGGGACACGAATTATTTTTCTTCTCTTCGAAAAATTCAACAATAACATATTCACTGAAATCAATTTCATCCAATATACAGTGCTAGTCAAAAGTCCCCTCCCCCCCTCGTAACTTTTGAACGGGTATACTTATAATAATGAAATTTGGAGAGTGGAAATAAACGGATGTAGGCTTCTCAACTGGTTATAACAGGTGACGCAATAGTCATAAATTACGTCACAAGGCCACTGTGCCCAATAATTTTAAATAGGACCCTATGGCAAGTGACAGCTCGTTTGAAAGGTATCGAAAATACCTATTCAGTCATACCAATTTTGTTTGGGTTTCGGCTGGTTTTGCCATAGGGTCCCATTTGAAAGTATTGGTCACAGTGGCCTTGTGACGTCATTTATGACTATTGCGTCACCTGTTATGACCAGTTGAGAAGCCTACATCCGTTTATTTCCACCCTCCAAATTTCATTATTAGTATACCCGTTCATTGACGAGTGGGGAGGGGACTTTTGACTAGCACTGTATATATCATATCCTCATATTTTATTTTTAGTAAGTATAGTTACGAAGTGAATTAATGTTTTCCTATTTTTCACTGTATAATTTTATCTAATACATAACAGATATCATATATACATATTTACAAATAAAAAAATGTCTTAAGAAAGCAAATGAAGTAAAGGATAACACACATAATTATTTTTAAATGGCAAAATTATTCCTTTATACAAAATATTATTTAAGGAAATATTCATTTCTTTTTCGGATGGACGCAAAATAAAAATGGAAAATATACTTGTATCTGTAGGGTAATCCAAAAAAGAAACAAGATTTTCGTATTCTGTTCCAGTAACAAAGACCTCATTATTGATTTTGAATATTTTTTCGACTCTCATTATTCCATTCTGATGGTAAATACAGCTGTCTGCAAGTTTTGCAGAAATTGTAAAACCTTTTAACTTAAGTCTCGAATAAAAGAGTTTGTTGCCTTCAGCTATAGGGTTTCCTTCACAATATATTTCATCAAAATCCTCAACTTCTTTTACAATACAGTCTCTTTCAGCAAGACGATGAATAACTTGCTGGAGAGGTTCGTTAGATTTTCGCAAACTGCGTTTCAACTGATACAAATAATTCTCAAATGGAAAGCAATTAATGTTTTCCAATGAGCCGAAACGTTTGGCATCCTCTGCTAAGTGTATGAGGCTATGCACATTATAAATACAAAAAGTATTACCATATATTTCGATCCCATTACGGACGAACAAATGTAACAAATCATTTGCATACGAATTGTAGTTTTTGTTCAATGATGAATTCATTAAAATCATCAGACCAAATTTAAGTAAAAGAAAATTACAATATAAATTTTTTGGTAACAAATCATGTAAGACTACAGGAGCTATGTAGAGCAGAAACTGACGATACTCTTTGGCTTTCCAGTATTCTAGTTCACTAATGGATCTAGGTTTTCTATTAAAGTCAACAGGCCAATATTTATTACTAACTAGCTGGCCCGGCGAACTTTGTTTCGCCTAAATGATATCTATACCATAGCCATCTTCATCTTAAGAAGGCCGTGCCTATACTTACTGTGGATTTCACAAATCGTAATCACTAGTGATCGGAGATCAACGACTTGGTTAGATTTCTGAACTATCAAATCGAGTTGATTCTAGATCAAGCTCCGATCACCGGTGATATGCTTTGTGAAACCCCCGTTTAAGTTGTATAAACTTACCATTGCTATTTTTTCAAGCAGGAGATAAATGAGGCATAATAAAAGTTCTGTCAAATGTCATCTGTCTACTGACAAATGTCATCTGTCAAAAGTCATATGTCATCTGTCAAACGTCATCTGTCAAACGTCATCTGTCAAACGTCATCTGTCAAACGTCATTTGTCAGATGTCATCTGTCATCTTTTCCACGGATATGAGCTGTCACACAAAACAGAAATACAAAAATAATATGTCAATTACTAATTATGGGCAATTTTGAATTCAGTTATTTCAGCAAATATATTTATTACCCAAACATAAATCAAAAACATTTCAGAAATATAGAGAAAAGATGAAAATGGACAACTCACGATTGATACTGATCGTCAAAATCCGATTTACTTGACATTCCGGTGAAAATTCACTGTTCCACCAACTTGAGATCTTTACCCGCTTTTGATCTGATAATAGCCTTTCATGTTATTATAAGTTCTATGCAAATTACACAATAATTGTATACATCGCCATTCATACTCTAGTCTATACTATTTCTGAATTTCCTAGCCTTCAAGAAAATGAAATGCACCGTTGGCAGACTACTTCATGGCTTATATCTTCACAACGTTCTATTTTATTATTGCATTTCTATTTAATACCGTGGAACTTCGTTCTACCACAGAATACCTAACTACACAGAAGCGTCATTCCGCCTTCCCGCCAAAACTTAATTTGATGACGCTTGTGCCATGCTAGGTAGTACATATGTCAAAGTGAAATTTAAACTTCCTGCTGGACCACTCAAAAGTGACATATGTACTACCTAACAGAGAATCAAGGTCACGAAAATTTGCCCCTTGAAGATCAAAGTGCCGACGCTAAGTGACGCTTCTGTGTAGTTAGGTATTCTGTGGTTCTACTACTATTAATCCCCATGGAATATTCTTATACCGTTGGTAAGACCTACTGCACTTTGAACTATTCACTCGACATGCGATTCTGTGGAAGAAAAACTAACCTCCTTTGTCCAAATGTCAAAACCTATATAAGTACTCTATGATTGCTCGATTGGTGGTAACACATAATTCTATGGGTGGTAAGAAAATGGAAGGCTTTTTTTTCTTTTCTGTAGGATTTTTTTGGGAATATTTTGTTATATAAACCTTGCCCTAACAATAATAAACACAACAAAAATAGAATTGTCCAATTTGGTGCGATCGTTTGAACAATATGGCATTTCGAAGTTTTGAACCAACCATAGATCGCCTTTTATTAATATAGATAGATATCACTAATTCTACTATTCAATAAAATATTTTTCTCTTTAGTTAAACGATACAGTCTGCTACCATCTCTCCATTGTAGGATAAGCTTTTTCATTACTCCTAAACAAACTGAATGCATATAGTCACCAGGGAAAGAAGTAACCAATCCCAAATTTGAAACTCTAGATAATGGACTAATATCTTTATGGTACTCTCTGAACTGATGACTGAAAAAGCTTTCATCAGTTCGTAAAGGTGCTTTACTATCCACGAAAGTCATTCTTCTGTCTACATATATACCTCTCACACAACACTTATCACATCCACTGTAGTGATTGTGTCCAAAAGTACATTTGATATAAGCTCTTGCGGGGGTGTCGCAGCAAAATGCTAATACTTTAACACTAACAACAACCTCTTCTCTCAAAACAATGCCTTCTATTAAACAACTGTTTAACTCTTCAACAAATGCCTCCAAAAATTCCCGAACAGGTGGTTTACCAGGGCCATAATAAATGGCCACACAGAATACTGCATTGGAAGGCAAGCCATGAATACGGCATAAAATTGGCCAAAAAGTTTTGTGAATGGGGAGTCCATCAATATTGAAAATAAGCAAACACTCAGTAAAAGACGCAGTGAAACGGTATTTCTCAAATTGTTTTTTCAAGCCAGAATGAATACCAAAATATTTGAATAATCCATCACCCATAGTGCTAACAGTGGACTCTCTGGGTGTTTTTAAAATAGTTCTGGCATCTTTTGGTAAGTTTGAAAAATCAGGACCTGTAGATAACCATCCTAAAAGTTGTGAAAAGGCCTTATGCGTAATATTATTCTCTAGCGCCCAACTAGCTAGAAAATGTCTAGGATTTTCGTTTCGACCTGATGGAATAGTTTTATTTAAAAAAACCTTTGTACTGGAGGAACCACTTTCAGAATCTTCTGATTCACTGCTCAATGGTTCATCGGATATAATATCCCCCTCACTTTCTCCCCAGGTTTTATCGACACCATAATATTCATAAGTGTCATCGTTTTTTAAGTTTTCTTCATGAAAAACACTTTTCGAAAGACCGTCCCTACTACTGTCATTATCAGAAGAATCATTAGTCGTTAAAACATCATTTTGAATATTTAAATTAGGTGCAACAATGAAGGAAGTTGAAGGTAATGAATTATCATTGTTAGACTGATGGTTAGTCAAAAGTTTCGATTCAATTTTGCATATTTTTATGACATTTTCAACATTTCTTTTCAATATTCGGTTCGATTGCCGTTTGCTCTTTAGTTTGAATTCCATATGCTTGCAATGTTCACGTCTTCAAATGTTCCACTCTTTTATGTTTTAAGAAACCAAGATTATATGAAGATCAGTCTTATTTTCACGTACCTTGTTTCATCTTGATAGGACTGCATTACAGTGACTCTAACAAGAGTTAGAGTCACTGTAGACTGCATCATTGCAGTGTGCAGTCGGATAAGATCTAGCGGAGAATACGCACTGCTCACTTTCACCGAACAATAAGACGTTCAATTGAAATGTTGATAATTAATAGTTTTATAAGGCACTAAAACCAATATTCCGTCTTCTCACTATCTATACGCAACCTCACAGTCACTACACTTGCTGTCAATGCACTTGCTAATTGCTAAACAATAAAATAATGAAATATGGCGACGGTAATCGGTAAGCCGTTGTTTATACAAGTGAGATTCGCGAAGTCGTAGGGGGTCCGTTAAATTCGCCGCAACGTTGCCAGATCGGGCGACAATTCCGGTATTTGAAGAATAGGTCAGTTCTTTTCTTCATTAGCACTTTGAACTGAGCACTCTGAATAAATTATTAGAAATCAAAAAATTTCTTTCAATATATTGTTAAATCAAAGAACTCTTCCAGAACAATTCGAATTGATTAAATTCTTCTTCTTCTTCTTCTTCTGCGGCGCCATTGGTGGGCAGAACGTAGGCCTTGTGGCCCATTGTTCATTCCGCATCTTTTGATACTAGAGAGACTCAGACCCGAAGGCACGCTGACAGGAATGCCGCGAGCCGACAAGGAGGAGTCCCTCTCACCATAGAGATGGAAGGTGTAGGGTTCCCTATATAGGTGTGTTGACCTCAGTACAGAGAGATTGTCGCACGTGAACAGTATATGTTCCGCCGTTTCATCAGCGTTCCTGCACCAACGGCACAGGGAAGACTCTGTTAGTCCCATTCTATATAAATGTTTGTTAAACAGATGGCCAGTTAGAGCACCAGTCACCAGAGATAATTGCTTCCTCTCGAGAATCAAGAGTTTTTTGACCTCCGGCTTAGAAGAAGGCCCCTTGATGAGGAGTCTCGACTGCCTGAGATCCGTTCTCATGTTCCATTCAGAGGAGAATTCCCCATCAATCCATCTCTTGAAGAGGTTTTTGATAAATGTGGGACAGATAGGAAGCGCGGGTTCCGGCCCAGTAAAAGTCGAGCGAGCCCCTTGTTTGGCTAAGTTATCTGCTTTTGTATTGCCAGAGATAGACGCATGCGCCGGGCACCAGATAACCTTGAGAGTGTTGTTCGAGCCTAGCGCGCGCAGAGCCTCTCTGCATTCATAAACCAAGTTAGAGGTTACTTTTATTTCAGAGAGGGTTTTCAGTGTACCTTGACTGTCGCAACCATAGAAATCATAATATATATACTTACTCTAGAATGCTAATCAATTGAACAAAAGTGTTGTAAAAATTGCAGTGTGGTCCATAATGCGCATGTGTGCCATTAGGTTATTTCTGAACAGGGTCGGCTTCAATGAAATTTTATGCTGTTATTGTTGCAGTTGAATTTATTCAATTCATAATAGTATTCGACACTAGTTGTTTTGAACATATTGATAATTTTCAACAGTTATTCGAATGGTAAATTTGGAATCATCAGCGACTGGAAAATAAGCTGAAAATCCTTCATTATTTCAAAACCTCTTCAGGCGTTGAAGAAACCCGGTTTTTGTAAAAAAAATAATTCAAGGATAAAGGAAGACAAATTCTGGTTAACAAACAACGAATATCTTTTGGTAAAGTACAGAAGAAAAATCAAATGAGCAGAATATACTAATATATCCCTAAAGGACAGTTCTATTATTCGTGGTCCTGAAGATAGTGGAAACATGAAAATGTATTGGAGATCTGCCAATGCATTACTCTGCATCGTTTCATGAGTGAATTCTGATACCTACATTCATTCTTCAAGTCATTTATCTTTTTGAGTTCCGAGTATATTCCAAAATCAATCTGATATCTGAATGAAACTGCAAAGTTTTACTTCAATATATTTTATTTTTGAGTTCGAATTATCCAGTAAAAGATGGTTTACTCACAAGATTTCATGATTTTTCATAATGAATTGCGTTCTTTTTCTATATAAAGAACCAATCTCATGGTGCGAGTGGATAGATATGTGTCAATCGAATGAAAAGCAAAGCGTAAATCATAAATGTTTAACAGTTCATATGATGAATGAAAAGGTGCACATAGTTTACATACTTAAGTGGGAAATGAACAGGTCAAGACAAGGACACTACAGCATTGGAAACAAAAATATATTATCCAATTTTATACATAGTTCATTCTAATCTAAACAGTGGACTCAAAAGAAAATCTATACTAATATTATAAATATTTGTATTTTTGTGTTTGATACGAATAGGGCGAATAGGCTCAAAAACTACTGGGCCAATTTCCGAAATTCTTTCACCCTTTAGAAAGCTACATTATCCCTGAGTGCCATAGGCTATACTTTTCACCCGAAAAATTAAGGATACCTACTATAACTCCAATAATTACAAAAAATAAGCCATAATCAGATATTTTCACGTGCACTGCAAAAACCGTAAGACCTACGTGGATACAATGTACGACGGAAATGTACCTTTTAAGTAGTTCTACAAAAAAGTCCGCGATAGCATATATCTCTCAAGATTGACTTGCTATAACCTGTTTATGGTAATCAGATGTTTTCTAAAATTATGCACTAATTGGGAGTGTGTTTTTATTAATTGAGTATTGATACTCATCTAACCTAATACGTTATTTATCCCCAGTATTTAATTTAGAACGAAATTGCCCTTCACATCATACAATTACAACGAGTACATCAAAAGATATGGAAGAGCACCATCAAAAGTATTTCTTACATATAAATAAGCCTTTGATGATAGGAATTGTAATGTCATAGCAAATTTTTGATGTCATTCCCAAACGTATGTTTATATTGTTTCCCTTGAGATTTTTTCTTCCTAAGTTCCATGGACCTTTTCAATATGAATAACTGTACTCCTGCGATCGATTTTTCCATGAGATGAATACCATTCTCAGAAAGCAAATTTTTTTTCTTCACATTCCATAAAACTTGTTTTAAACTTGAAACTCTTCTTTTCAAACGTCTAGCCTTCACTTTAATCTATTTCAATTTTTTTTGGGCCAAAGTTTTCCTAACATTGGCAGCCTTTAGCTGACGAAGAAGTTTTGAAGGTGATGCACTGAAAAATTAATAATTAAATATATCTCTAAAAATAGCTCTAATGATTTGGATAAAATTTCTTGTTGTGATAAGGTTCTCCAGCTTATCATAAAAAAAACCTACAGTTTTCCACATCTATAATATTAAATTAATACATAAATGTAAATTTTCAGGTAGGAATGTTTTTTTTTGATACTGTGTGATAATAGATATGGTTTTCAATAGGTTTTATATAGATTTTTATGGGAACATTTGGAGTTCAAAATTTAATTTAATTATAATACTAACCAATAGTTGTGTCGGATTTTGATCTCTCGTATAATCATTTTTGTTTCTCTCTTATTACCCTCACTATCAGTTGAGGTATCTTCTCGAGTTCTTCTCAAACTTCTAGGAGAATCTGTAGAGGAAGTGGTGAAACTAATGGGTGACCTGAAATAAAATGATTGTTTTTATCTCAAAGTATTACTCGTTTTAGATTGTCATTTGATACTGAAGACTGCTAGCAAATTGGATATATTGTTAATTTGGTGAAAGTCATACAACTTTGAACTTTACTTTAGAAGTTGACATAATATTACAATTTGTGAAGTTAGTAACTGAATTCATAGAAATGATTTTGGTTTGAAAATTCTGTAGTGTGATGTAGTTTAATGTTTAATTGTTAACGGGACTTGATTTGTATGTCACAGAAATAAGGTTCTGACAAAACACAGAGTTGATAGCCAGTCGATCTGACAAGTAAATCAGACGAACAAGTGCGAACCCTCAATATAATGTACTAGACGATTATAGTGATAGTAATTCAATAAATACCGTTACTGAACAACTTCTTTAATTCCAAAGACCCTAATAACATTACATGGCGCAGTCGATGAGTTGAATTCAGTAGAAATAAAATGGATCTAAAACCTCCGACGTTCAAGGTTACGAGCAATCACGCCGCAAATACATGGCAAAAATTCAAGCAAAACTTTGAAATCTATGTAAATGCTACTGGATTAGAAGAAAATGAGAAGAGGAAGTATAATCTGTTATTACACTGTATGGGTTCAGAAGGAATAGACATATACAACACTTTTGAAATCAAGGAAAGGGAAGTAAATAATTATCAGAATTTGATTGGAAAATTTGACGCATATTTCCTGCCAAAAGTGAATGTCACATACGAAAGGCATAAATTTTTCAAAAGGAATCAACAGCCAGGTGAAACTTTCGATGCATATGTAACAGAATTGAAATCCCTATCAACAACGTGTGAATTTGGTACTTTGAGAGAGTCCTTAATCAAGGACAGGATTGTATGTGGACTTCTTGATGGAAAAATCACAGAAAAGTTATTATGCGAAACCAAACTGACATTATCCAGATGTATCGAGATATGTCGAGCAGCAAATCTTACCAGAGATCACGTAAAAGAAATAATGGAACCACCAATCCAAGTGGACCAAATTAATAAAACTAAGAAGATGAAACCACAGGGAAAAGGAACAACATCTGGTAACACGAAGAAAAAAATGATCAATAATTGTTCGAAATGTGGTAGGAATCACCCAATAAATGAATGTCCAGCATATGGGAAGGAATGTTTCAAATGCAAGAAGCACAATCATTTTGGAAACATGTGCAGAAATTCAATCAACAGAGGAAAGAACAACCAGAGTCGGGAAGTAAAAGAAGTTAGACAAGATACAAATCATCAGGAAGAAGACGATGTTCAAGAGTTCTTCATGGGAGCAGTAGAAAAAGCCAAGAGTACAGATGGAGATTGGAAAGAAACATTAGAACTCAAGGAAGATGTTTTCATGGAATTTAAATTGGATACTGGTGCACAGGCCAGTATAATTCCTAAACATTTATTTGACAATATCCCAGATACTAAAGTAGAACAATCAAACGTGAAATTGATTAATTACAATGGTTCAATTATTGAAAATGTAGGTAAAATTGTATTTGCTTGTAGAGTTAAAGGCAAAAGGGAGAAAATTAACTTAGAATTTCATATTGTAAACACGTCTTTGAACTCTCCTGCAATTTTAGGATTAGAAGCTTGCAAATTGTTGAAACTCATAAAAAGAATACAAGAAATTACATCAAATAATTCAATTATCAGTGAATATGATCATGTATTTAAGGGAATAGGATGCATGAAAGAATGTCACAAAATTAAAATTAGCAAAGATGCAATACCTAGAGTATATAATGCCAGAAAAATTCCACTTTCAATTAAGAATGAGTTGTTATTAGAATTAGAAAATTTAGAATCACTAGGTATCATTGAAAAGGTTCAGGTACCAACTGATTGGGTTCACCCGTTAGTAGTTGTAAGAAAACCTAATGGTAAAATTCGTATATGCCTCGACCCAGTAGAATTAAATAAAGTTATTGAAAGGGAATTTTTTCAAATACCAACAGTAGAGGAACTTTTATCAGAGTTAGCGGGAGCGAAAGTTTTTAGTATTTTAGATGCATCAAAAGGGTTTTATCAAATACCTTTGGATAAAGATAGTAAGAAATTATGCACGTTTGCAACACCATTTGGTAGATTTTCATTTTGTCGGCTTCCATTCGGAATATGTTCAGCTCCAGAAATATTTCATTGTAAATTCAGACAAGCTTTTGAAGGTATATCCGGTCAGATATCATATATAGATGACTTGCTTGTATTTGGAAAAAATCAGAGGGAACATGATGCGAATCTCAAGAAAGTGTTAGAAAGAGCTAAGGAGGAAAATATCAAATTTAATAAGGATAAATGTAAATTTGGTATAAATCAACTTAAATTCTTAGGTCATATAATAAGTAGCTCAGGAGTCAAACCTGATGAAGATAAAGTAAAAAGCATTCTAGAAATGAAAATTCCTGAAAATAAAAAAGAGGTAGAACAATTTTTAGGTATGATAACCTATCTTTCAAAATTTATACCGAATTTGTCAGAATATACGAATGATTTGAGACAATTAATTAAGAAAAATGTAATATTCGAGTGGAATGAAAATCATACTAAGGCTTTTAATAGAATCAAGAAACTTATGTCCGCAAAACCAGTCTTACAATACTATGATCCAAATTTACCAATCACAGTCTCAGTAGACGCTTCGAAAAATGGCATGGGAGCTGTTTTGCTTCAGAATAATTTACCTATTATTTATGCTTCAAGAGCCCTGACAGAATGTGAACAAGGTTATGCCCAAATTGAAAAAGAATTGCTAGCTGTAGTTTTCGGGTGTACTAGATTTCACCAATATATTTATGAAAAAAAAATTATTGTACAGAGTGACCACAAACCGTTAACCACTATTTCAAAGAAACCATTGATAAAATGTCCTATGCGTCTTCAAAGAATGTTAATAAAATTGCAAATGTACGACATAGACATTCAATATGTACCAGGGTCTAAACTTTTCTTAGCAGATTGTTTATCGAGAAATTTTATACAGAATGTTAGAGATGAGGATGAGTTGACACTAGAAGAAATAGAAGCTCATGTAAACTTGATAGAAAAAATTTTGCCCATGAGTAAAGGTAAATTTAAAGATTTTCAAAATCAAACCAAAAAGGACCATATACTTACTGAACTATTAAAATTAGTTTTGAATGGTTGGCCAGATTCTTCGAGCCTATTAAATGATGAACTAAAAGTCTATTACAAATTCAGAGATGAAATAGTAAGCATTAACAATGTTTTATTTAAAGGTAATAAAATAATTGTTCCGAATGTAATGAGACAAGAAATGTTGGAAAAAATTCATTATAATCATATGGGAATATCAAAATGTCAATTACGTGCTAGACAAGGACTTTATTGGCCTAATATTAATCAAGACATAGAAAAGTATGTTTCTACATGTGAAACATGTTTGAATTTTAGAAATACAAATCCTAAAGAACCTTTAATAGTATCAGAAGTCCCAGACAAACCTTGGGAAGTTGTGGGTACTGATATATTCAATTTCAATGGAAAAAATTTCTTGATGGTAATTGATTACTTTTCAAAGTTTATAGAAACATGCCCGATTATAAAATTGGAAAGCAATCATACTATAGAAAAACTCAAATCAATTTTCGCAAGACATGGAATACCAAAAATTATCAGATCAGATAATGGTACAAATTATAGTTCAGAAAAATTTAAAGAATTTTGCCAATCATGGAATATTGAACATGTAACATCTAGCCCAACTCATGCTCAATCCAATGGTATGGTCGAGAGATGTATTCAGAGTTTCAAACTATTAATGAAAAAAGCAGAATATGATAAAAAAGATCCTTATTTGTGTTTATTGGAATACCGAACTACTCCAATTGATTCGAACTTACCTTCTCCTTCTCAGATGTTATTTAACAGAGAAGTGAATAGTTTATTGCCTAAGTTTACAATTATAGATATTGATGCTAAGCACAATAATATAAAAAATTCTTTGAAAGATAAACAAATCAAACAAAAAATAGATTATGACAAAAACTCATGTGAAAGAAATATATGCTTTAAGACAGGGGATAGTGTAAGAGTTCAGAAGCAGGATAAAACATGTTGGCAACCAGGTACTATAATAAGTATATCAAACAAACCAAGATCTTATACTGTCAAACTTGACAGTGGTTCTGTTATAGAAAGAAATAGAAAATATATTATAAGAGATACACCTAGAAAACAACCGTTTCAACCTGCTAGAACACATAATGTTTTAATACCTCAAGGGAGATCTAAGAGGAAAATAAAGAGTCCTGTAAAATTTAAAGATTATATTTGTGAGGAAATTTAATATGTATAGTGCAGTTTAGAAATGTTTAGCAATAAGAGTTGATACTATTTTTGTGTAAAGAAAGAGGATGTAGTGTGATGTAGTTTAATGTTTAATTGTTAACGGGACTTGATTTGTATGTCACAGAAATAAGGTTCTGACAAAACACAGAGTTGATAGCCAGTCGATCTGACAAGTAAATCAGACGAACAAGTGCGAACCCTCAATATAATGTACTAGACGATTATAGTGATAGTAATTCAATAAATACCGTTACTGAACAACTTCTTTAATTCCAAAGACCCTAATAACATTACAAATTCTATATTGTTCTGGAAAATATATAAGTTTTGAAACTGGGGATTGATGTTAGTACCTACCTGAAATATCTACATACAAAACTAGAAATATTTATCAATAGATAAATAAGTTCAGTATAAAGCAAATTCCTGATTTTTTTCCACAAAGGAAAAATAATATGGTAGACACTAACTTATGAGAGCAGAGTAGTTATTTGCCCTTCTACACTCATTTCTCAAGTTGTAGAAGGTCTTATTCCCAACATATTCCAAAAAACACATTGCTATTCCACAAAAAATACTTTCTGGAATAACTGAAATAATTCAATTCAAACAACCTAGACTCTATTATTCATATTGTCTTACCTTTCTGCATTGCAAGAAATAGTAACTCCAGGAGTATTTTCCTTACCATCAAAAAAACATACTTCCATTTCATCCATACTTCCAGCAATTTCCTGTGAGGAATCATTAATTGGGATATTTCTGTTTTGAGGCATTTTTTGTAGGACCCTAGAACTATACAATAAAAAATTAGAACACATTCTGGCCTTAAAAAAATTACAGTGTATGAGAAAAAATTACATATTTCTCAGAATATTTCAAACTAGGGCATCATCCATAACCTTATACAGTAAAAAATGGATGTATAGGTATTGTCTGATTCATATTTATTCCACTTCTGCAGATCCCTTCAAGGATCATTGGGATTGTAGTTACAAATATGAATTATTTTCAGCTAATGATCAAGTGGCAGAATATTTTCAGCAATAGTGAGTTTCCTACCTTCCTTGTTGAATGATATGATCACATTTTCGTAAATACAGTTTTGGAACTGCATTCGGTCTCAACTGGATTCTTTTGCCTTCTCTACATATATCTTCTGAAGAAAAAAGTTTGCAACATATTACATACTTCTCACTCAAATGTTCTACGATGGGATTCCTTCCCAAAGCCGACATCCAAGCATCATGCCTCTTTTAAGTCAAGCTGAAAATGATAGGCTCCTTGAGTAACGTAGAGTTTATACAACAAAAATACAAAAACTTATTAAATACGTACCCAAAATAATTAATTCCGGGAATCTTCCCTTTGTTATCACACCACAACAATATACAGTTCATTGTTTATCTGATACGAAAAAATCCAAATCGAACACAACACACAACAAAACCAAAATGCACACGAAGAATATCAAACACGAAGATAACAGTTTATAGTGTTTATACTGTTATACAGGAACAAAAGCACCAGTAAACTGTGACTGAAACCGTCCCTGCCTAAACTTTCACTGAGGTCATTTCAAAGTCATTTGCCGTGAGGAAGAAAAAGCGGCGTTGTACGTCTCTATATGTTTTCAGTAAAACCTGCTACATTACTGCTATAATTTTCTCAGCAATTCCACAAATATTGCAATTCACTTATGATATTAATGTGTCTAATAGTCGTAGGAAGTCGCGCATGAGCTATAAAATAAGTTTGTTACTCAATGGAATATTTTTATTGTTTAATTATATTGAACTCAAAATAGGACCGACAAAATATTTAGGGACTTGGCATCGTTCTACGTGAAATAACCTAATGGTGAGCATGCGCACATTGTGCATCAGTTGCCTATGCGGAACGTTTTTCGCAGCGGAACTCGAAGGAATTAGCATTCTAGAGTAAGTATATTATGATTTCTATGGTCGCAACATATGTATATGTGTTTACGACTGCCTCGGTGGTCCAGTTGGCTGAGGAGTCGGCTGGGGTGCTGAAGGTACCGGGTTCGAATCCTGGGTAAGTCATGGAAGTTGTGCATGTCCGGTGGTGGTGATTATGTGTAAATTGAGAGTGATAAGCTGGGTACATAACTAAAAATAGTTTAGCCCATTAAAGAGAAGGAAAAAAAAAAAAATATGTGTTTACCAGAGTAACCTCTGCGGATACTCTCTACCGCACATGCCAAGACAGCATATAGCTCTGCTTGTGCTATTGAGCAGTCTTTTCCGAGGGGAATGGACCACTTTGTTCTGGGTCCAACAATCCCAGCACCGGCACCCGTGTTGCAAACCGAGCCATCGGTGAACCAGGTGGGGCCCTCAGGTTTGAGTAACCTGTCTGGTTTACACCACTGATCTCTGTCAGGGACAACTACTTTGTAGGGCTCGTCGAAGCAGAATCGGGCGCACGCACGGTCCCCTCTGCGGAGGAGGGACGGGTTAATGTCCTCCACCATCTTGAGAGCCATGGCGTGCCCCCTGAATCCCCCACGATCACGCCATTGTCCCTGTTCCCAGATTCTGAGCGATGTTTTCATAGCCACCTCAGTAATGGTGAGGTGTATGGAAGGGATGCCCAACATGCATTCCATTGATACTGTGGGAGTAGATCTTAGAGCGCCTGTTATACTGAGACAAGCTCTCCTCTGGCATCTATTAAGGATGTTTCGGTTGTTGGCCTTCTCTAAGGAAGTCCACCATACCACAGATGCATAGGTGAGGATAGGCCTCACTACCACAGTATACAGCCAGTGTATAATATGTGGTCCGAAGCCCCACCCCTTGCCGAGCACCTTACGTGTAGACCAAAATATTATATTGGCCTTATTCGCTTGAGCTTCGATGTGTTTGTTCCACAGAAGTTTGCGGTCCAATATAACACCGAGATAACGGACCTGGTCAGATAAGGTGAGCCTCATTCCAAACAGACTGGGAAGTCTAATGTCGTTAGGCACCCTTTTCCTCGTAAAGAGAACCATTTCGGTTTTCTTAGGGTTTACTGAAAGGTCGTATGTTATGCACCACCGCTCGATTATCCGCAAAGCATTTTGCATCAAATCGACGACAACGCTGAGTATCCTACCTCTTATCAGCAGGACAAGATCGTCCGCATAGGCTACTGCAACGTGGCCCGCATCCGCCAGCTCAACCAGAAGCCCATCCAGGACGAGATCCCACAGTAGCGGTGAGAGAACACCTCCCTGCGGACAACCCCTCCCTGGTGTTCCCCCTATGGTCGAGGAGCCCAGCTTAGCCACGATATTGCGAGCCTCGAGAAGCGATCCCGTCCAGCGACAAAGTGTAGGCGAGATTTCGTGTCTTACGACAGCGTTGTTCATTGCACCGAATGCAGTGTTGTTGAAAGCTCCTTCTATATCCAAAAATATAGCTAGGGTATATTCTTTGTAGTGCAACCCGTCCTCAATGTAATTTACAACTGAGTGAAGAGCGGTGTCTACAGATTTACCAAGCACATAGGCATGTTGAGAGGGATGCAATGGCCAAGCCACTAGTGATGTATCCCTAATATGTTTTTCTACCAGTCTCTCCAAGGTCTTCACTAGGAAAGAGGAGAGACTTATTGGTCGAAAGTCCTTCGCGTTTGTGTGCGACGGCCTTCCGGGTTTGGGTAGAAATATAACGCGAACCTTTCTCCAGGACATAGGTATATGTCCCAGAGCCAGACTTGCTCGAAATATATGGAGCAGTGAGGAAGAGAGCAGGTCCAACCCTCTAATAAGGAGAGCCGGAAATATGCCGTCCTCCCCTGCCGCCTTATATGGCTCGAATCCCTTGATGGCCCAATGGATCCTAGAGTGAGTTACCACCTGAGACGCTGCCCGCCAATCTGCGCTTGATGCACGTCGGTGAGCCTCGTCACAGGTGTTTTCTGTTTCATTGAAGCCCGGGAAGTGGACCTCTAGAAGATGTCTCAGATTTTCAACTTCCGAGCTGGTTTTCACACCAGTGGGAAGGGTTAACCAATCGATCTGTGGAGGGCCTCCGCTAGAGAGAATTTTCCGAAGCCTATTGGCCTCAGATACACCCTCTATACTGCTGCAGAAGTTCCTCCATGATTCTCTTTTGGACTTTCTTATGAGTCCTTTGTAATTTTTCAGGGCTGATTTATATTCATCCCAGTCTTTGTAAAGGCCAGATCTCATAGCCTTGTTGAATAGCCGTCTGCTATTACGTCTTTCATCAGTTAGTTCCCTTGACCACCATTTCGTCTTGCCTTTCGGCTTTCCGAACTGAGGTAAGCAACTACTATGATAAGCTGAGATAATAGATTCCTGCAGTTTGTTTGCTGCGGCATCTAACTCTCTCGTGTTCTTTGGTGCTGCGTTACTGTGCCCCAGATTTCCAGAGAGATGCGCCAAGTATCTTGGCCAGTCCGTTTTCTTAGGATTCCTGTATACCTCAGGTATCCTTTCTCTGCTGTCTCTGATGGAGAAGCAAATATGTCGGTGATCTGAAAGCGAGATCACTTCCGTGTCCACTCGCCAATTTTTTATAAAGTCAGCAATAGAATTGCTACACAACGTTATGTCGAGTACCTCACGTCTCGCAGAAGTGACGAAGGTGGGCTCCACACCTACATTAAGTGTAGTTAGATACGTGGAGAACAGGAAGTCTGCCAGCGCCTCTCCTCTGGGGTTGACGTCTGTACTGCCCCACAATACGTGGTGCGCGTTCGCGTCACAGCCAACCAGCAAGGGCCAGCCCTTCTGTTCGCAGAATTTCACTAACTCTTCTAATTCCCTACTTGGTGGTGGGTTAGGGTCGTATGGTAAATATGCTGAGCATATTACAAGATTCTCTAGTGGTCCTCTATTGCTGTGAATTTGGATCGCTACTAGATCTCTGAAACAGAAGTTTGTTAGTAAATGAGCTCCTAAGTCCGTGGAGGCCAGTATACACGCTCTTGGATTCGTATCCGCAAGCGAGCAGAAGAGCCTACTTCCCCTGAAGGAAAGGCCCCTCACCTCACCTCCACTGACCCAGGGCTCCTGAATCAGGGTTATGAATGTGTGCACTCTTGCCAGCTGCAACCGAAGGATGTCGGTTGCCGCTATGCAATGGTGCAAGTTGATCTGCGTGACATTTATGTCAGCCGCCATGAGGACGTGTGAGTACCTCAGTCAGCCAACTGTCACGTTTCGCCAGATGACCCATGCGGATCCTCCGGTGTAGCAGTCGGAGTTGAGCTCATCGGCGGTCCCCCGCTCGCCGCGTCGCACCCCGACCCACCGGCCTCAGTTACCGGTAGGTCCGCATGCGAGGCATGCGAGCTAGGAGCCCCCGCAGGGTCCACCTCCATACTGCTCTCCGACATTTGAGTCGGATGGGGTTCTGAGTTGCCCTCGCCCTCTCCAGCAGCACTGGGCCCCGTCGCCGGAGCTTCCTGCGCTGCCTTTGGGTCCGGTGCAACTGTGTCGCGTGGACCCTGGACGAGCCTGACCGTGCCCGTCCTGGTTCCAACGCTGACTTTAAACTCCAGGGACTTCAAGACCTCTAGAGATGCTTTGTCCACCCCCAGAATGACCTGCACCGTGTCGGGCCTGTCACTCCGGTAGTAGACCTTCCAGGCCCTAGTTTTCAGAGCCGGAGTAGACATCTCTATCCGTCTGAGAATCAGACCAGTCGGAGAGGAGCTTTGAGCACCCCTCACCAACAGGCTGACCCTCGTCAGTTTTTCAAGGTCCTTCATCTCAATTGTCTTGAGACGAAGGTCCCTGGAGATGTTCCGCTCAGTCAAGTTGGTGGTTAGCCAGTCTTGACTGAAGCTGTCTTTACAAGAGGCAATAAATGCCCCTTGTGGGTTGAGCTCCACGTCGTGGAATTTGGGGTATGGCTGGCCCGACCGGATTTTGTCCATCGTGCCCACCACCGCCAGCTCAACTTTTTCGAATTCTCCCTGTGAGAGGCCCCTGTTTGGCCAGCCCTCGGGAACGAGAGCCACCTTCAGGGTCCTACTCACCACCTCAGTGTAAGAGAGCCCACCTTCAAGGTTGTTAGCCTTTTTTTGGGGCCCTCTCGCATGAGGGTGGAGAATTTGAGTCGGGGGCGTTCCTTTTGGATGCCTCCGTCCTCGAGGGGGAAGAAGTCCCGGCTGCAGCCTCTCCGGTCGGTAGACCGGCCAACGCTGCGCGAGCCTTCCTCGCCCTATTTCTGGCGGCACCACTACGGTTCCGCCGTTTGCGTTCTATACCTGATTGGTTCCCCACATGTGGAGCCCCTCCAGTATTTGAAGGTTCCCCGCCAGGAGCCCCTATCAGGTTTTCACCATGAGCACCCTCCGAAGAGGTTCCCTTGGTGTTTTTGTTTTTTGTATTTTTGTGTGTTTCATCCATATGAGTCCCACGAGTAGCGAAGAAATACTCGTCACCCTCAGCAGAGCTTCGATACTGAGGGAAGGTCTAATTACAAGGGGATGCGACCTGGTTTCCCCAGGGAATCGTTCGCGACACTCTGACCCGGTGCCATTCAGCCTTAGGCACGATATCTTACACCGTAGCTTGGGGATCAGTCTTGATTAAATTAGAATTTATCAATATCTTCATCACGTGATAGGATGAGAAACAATAAGGATGGAATTGAATAATTGATGAATATATTTTTCCTTTGCATTTTATTTCATGCCGAGGTGAATTTCAAAGAACAAATGGCAAAAAAAATAAGTTTTCTAAGAAGCGAAAAAAATTTCAAACTATGTACTATAATTTGAAAATTCTCAAAAATATTAATTAACACAAAAGAAAAGCTGACATGTGTCGACAACTGGGCCAATATTTATTGACACTTATAATTTATTTTCAAACAGAGTTCGTGAATTAAGACAAATTTCATCGAAAAATGCGGAAAGATATTTTCATTACACCGCACAGAAAACCCTATCACAACATGCAAAGATTATAGAGTACAAAGATAGGAAACGCCCTCATATCTCTCGTACTAAAAACCGACTACGTTTTATGCATATATATATCGGGACTTTTTACTCACGAGATGGCGTTTTCATTACAGATTACAGTGACTGTAGTTTTTTTCATTACAGATTACTGTTACTGGAAAGAGCGCGAAATTTGAATACCACCATAAGTAATAATTTTGATTTCCACCTATCGAGCCCAGACAATAATATACAGGGTGACACAACAAAAGCAGGGCTTCTGTTCTGCTCAGGATTATATTTTTGATCTACATATTAATTCAATTGATACTAATTAAACACACCAAATAGATTTGCTTACATATTTTTATTTCAAAATATACATACAATTTTAAATTGGAATACATGTCAAAAATATCTTTACATCTGAGTTACAGAATTATTAGAACATATTTTTTACAGAATATTCAAAATCACAATTTAAAAAACATCTTGTAGAGGTGTAAAACTTGTATAAGGACTAATCAGATCCCATTCAGACGCCATGCTGAGATCTAAATCCTCTCGCCCAGAAAACTCTATCCATTTCAGAGCACTGAAAATTAATGCAATAAATAACAGAGTTACCCCTTTCGAGTTTCAATACTTACATTTCCATTTTCTTCGGTGATTTAAAGAAGGATAATTTCGGATTATTCCTTTTATTATTAGTACACTGCTTTGCCATGCAGCATGCTCCGGATGGCATCTTGTCTTCAAATATTTAACAACCGAAACACAGGAACGAATACTAATAAGCACGAATCAAACTAAATTATAACGAAAACACAAATTTTAAACGAAAACTCAAACACTACACGATATATAACTCAAATACAATACGAAAACTCAATTAAACTTAAACTCAACGAATACAACTATTAATTATTCTTTGTAGATCTAATCTAAACGAACTCAACTGGAGAATAATCTAAATTTGATTTGAATTTGTCTGTTTGAATTGTACCATATGTGGTAACAATGGTAACATAATGTCACTTCTCTTAGCCACCTATTATCTATCTCAGGACTTTCTTCTCATCAGACGGCGCTCACGTCAATGTTGTCGCTTCGTTTCCAATCTTCCTTCTCTATAATCTTTGACAACATGTAGATTTAGAACATCGAAAATGACTCTTTTCCGTGCGGCCGCACCGCAAAAAGTTTTACGGTGCGCTGAGGCATAGATACGTCCTATGATTCCTATGCAGAGACACAGAGCAACGATTGCGTGACAGTAGATGTCAGTGTTTTGAATAATTATTGTTTCACAATATCGAAATGCTTTCTGCTGAAAATTTTTTCCGTGTTATTGTTTTCAGAGAGGTGTAATGAAAAATATCGTTCATTACACGTCCAGAAAGGCTTTTTCCGTGCTTGCACGAGTTCCCGTGTTCGGCTCCGCCTCACACGGGAACACATCGCGCGCGCACGGAAAAAGCTTACTTTCTGGACTGGTAATGAAATATACTATTTCAGGTGGCGTTACCTTTCCAATAAATCGCCAATAAGAATTACTCTTTCAATTCCTGAACACCCACTATAAGTGGATAAGCACAATCTGGCAGCAAAATCCGGTTTTGATACTGTTCGCGCATGCGCAAATCGGCATCCAAATCTCACTTGTCCGTACGATGCCCTGCCTATGCCTAGTAACAAAGCATTGGACCTTTTGCAGTTATTACTCCACAGTTACTGCACATTTACTGCACTTCAATGGCTGCGCATGAGACACTTAATTTTTGTTGCGCAGGAACTGTACATCAACTGTACTTCAAATACTGCATTCTTTGAAATGCATTATTAGCAATACAGAAACTGTGCAGTTTTAATACAACAATTCTTGTGCTGCATTCAGGTGGCACTTGTAACGCAGTATCTGTACAGTTGCTGTATGTTGTGTTTGCTGGGTCATCTCTCACTCACAAACTGAAATTTTCATAAATTTAACTTTGCCACTTTTTGTTTTTCTGAAGCATTTTTGAAGATTGCTAAGAAGAGATTGTTATTTTTGGGTATTCAAGTACTCAACTTTTCATCCACTTAACCAACCTTATGCCAATAGCTTCATAAACTTTTATTAAATTCTAGATGTGTTTGAAACATCATATACATATTGGCAGTGTAGAACTGTCTCTGATAGAATGCCCAATTGCCCAAGCCCTGCCAGTGTACTGAGGCACGATCAGTTCGGCAAAATTATCGACTTTCTCTTTTATATTTACATCAGCTTCATCCTCATCAAAAAATTGCCATTTGCCACTGTTAGAATGGCAAGTTTAAGATTCCTTTTAATTCCACTTCCAGCCATAATACAAAAACCGTCCCGGGAAATCTTTCAAAATGACGTTTGTAGTTATAAACAAATACTTGTCAATTTTTTATCCAGATCGTTCGATTATTCCCAATTTGTCAGACATATCGGCAGTCACGTGCCAAAAAATCTCTCTGATCTGTGATGTCAATGCCGAACGCGCTTATTGTTTTTATTGAATGACAACCACATGACAACGAATTTTCTTGATTTGACGCGCCTGTCGTAAATTTTCGAGAAATTTATAAAATTAATCCCAAAAGTTTCAGTGAATCATGAGTCGATGATATAAATAAAATAATCATTGAACGTGTATGTTAGAATACCAAAATAAGCAGCGCGTCTGTAAAAAGCACCCTCTTCGTGATTGGACAGAAGAGCGGCTTTCCACCAATCAAGGGTGTTATTACTTAAAGAAAATTAAAAGATGTTAATTAAAATTTTGAAGTTCTTTCTTCCGACGGAAGAAAGTGTGGGATCGGCCCAACGCACTTGGGTCGGGTCTTAGTGTTTAAAATTATTTTCTAGGGAGAGGGATGGTAAATGAAACCTTTTAGATTAAATTTAAGACGTATATTAAATTCAAATCAAACCCAAACAAATTTACACTGGTTAGTTATATGTGAATTCCAAATCATATAAAAATGAATTCAAATTATCAACAAAAATGAAAAGGGTTTGTCAAAATGACCCCAGAAATAATGATCATGAACAATCTCGAAAGAATTTACAGTATAAGATAGATTTTCTATATCCAAATGATATGACGGAAAATAATCCTTCTTAAACTTTAATTTTACAAAGGGAAACTCAACAATAGTTTCCTCGTGAACTTTCAAATGAACCTGAGTTTTCTCAACAGAAAACTCCACTTAAACCTTCGACTACTTAAGGGTGATTACAAAAATAATAATACGCTTTAAGGAGGATACAAAAAATTATGAAACTATGACTTTTTTAGAAGATTTCAGGACTCTGGACTATAAATATATTTTGGGCGGGCATGCGGCTTTTCTACCAATCCTCAAAAATAGCTAAGCATAAACAATTTATCTGACCTTTTTCCGGTACCAATAATCCCAAGAATGATGAACCTAGGAGGATGTTCTACGACGATGCTTCTTTCCTGAAACAGACAGATTATGTGCGAAACACAACACCCACACGTTTTCGCCAAATTGACCTTCACTCCCGAATGTACCGACGATACGCGATTTAAATAATTCCAAATAAATTTAGATATTGTACTAATCTTCAACTTAACACTTCTTACATATGTCCCAGCTTGAGACTGACTTATCAAAACTTTTTAAAGGAACCAAAAAACCAACGAGTTATCCAATCGCCGTCTTCCGAATAACTACGAAACTAAATTAATTCTTAAACTTTCCTTAAAACCGTATCAAACACATATCAAACGAGTCAACTCAGAATCTCCCCGTTTGAGACTTCTGCAGTTACTCCGCAACTTCCAAATCAACTTTAATTGTTTTCGTTTCCACTTTGAAACCGTACTTCTTAACACTCAAGTACCTACCCTGAAACCGTACTACCCTAGTACCCGAACCATATTCGCGAGCCCTGGCAACCTATCCCGTTAAGGTTTAACCAGCAACTCCCGTTCTCGTCTCCCGAATAACTGAACTCACTTTCGTCCGAAACTTCCCCGACTACCTTATTCTTTGTTCCTTTTAGAAACCAATTAAATTAAAGGTTTTTCTTTCGTCAGTACTTCAAAACCAATCAAACCAAAACTTCTTCCATCTTTGTTTTTATGAACCAATCAAATTAACGATTTTTTTCTGCTTCCCACCTTGGGAAATGCTACGTGACAATTCTCAACAATGCCTGCGTTGAATTTTATCTCTGTCATCGTGTGCAGTAATTGCAACCAAATTCGTGGGACAATTATAATTTATCATTTAGTTCTCTAAATAAACTTAAACAGAAAATCAACAATTTCGGTCGTTAACGTCTCGACAGAGATCCTGTGTGGGTTTGATAAACGATCCAATAATTTTTCTAACACAAGGCTATTAAATTTCAGAAGTTTAAATCGATCAATTAAATTATTGCGCGTTCTCTCGGGAGATTTCCCGAATAAAATGAAGGGTGTTGAAAATACCGGTGAATTATTACGGAAAAGAAAATGTACAAGTCCTAATTTTAAAAGGATATTCATTTTATTACTTCCAAGTTATCTCTCCTATTACAAATATCCTCCCCTTTGAAAAAGTTTTGGCATCGGTTGCCATAACTTTTCCCTTACCCTCATTCCTCAATAGTCCAATAGTCCCTTGTCTTCCGTTAAAAACATTCTAACAGTTATACAACTCGAATATACCAAACTTAAAACTCTTAACTCTCATGCAGCATGCCTTAAATCTACATATCATTCTTAATCAACTAATTAGTCCAAGTCCAAGACAAACAATATCAAAAAAATTCAAGGCTCAATGCAGCAAAACATAATGCTCATAAATCAAGTCCTTCAAAAAAGAAAAATTAAACAAATCCTGCCTTTCACTTCACTTCTCCCAAGGAGTTTATAATTGTTTATTCGAATTCCAAATTTCACTCGCGGTCACAACAAAATTTCCTTAGTCCGGCTCTGACCATCTCCATATGTTTCATTCCTCTGAGATCGGAACTGACCTTCGCCTCGAGAACGACCTTCCAAAAATACACAACGGCCTATATAGTCTACCGTAATCAGCGATTCGCACTTCGAGTTCGATGTCAATGTTTACGTTAGCGTAGCGCACAGTCCATCTGATATCGCGAGAAATGTCCCTTACATTGCACATATTTCCGTTTTCACTTTCAGTGTAGTACGTCTTTGTTGTCGTAGCCTACGTCCGCCTCTGCGTCCTTACTTCTTCCCAGGTTCCCTTGTCTGGTCCTGTATCGGTTCCTAATCCACGTAGTTGAAGCACAGGCCAATAAATGTCAAAGTATTCCACAGGCTGGCCAACGGAATCATTTCATATCCAAATACCTTATAATATAGGTGCAGTCGTTTGATATGACTCCTATCCCGTACTTTATGATTCGGAATATCGCATGGAAATCCCATGAGTTCGTCCATGAACAGGTGATGTAGGTAAACCATCCCCATAATTGTCTGGCGATGTGGTGGGCAAATTCTTTCATTTCGTCGGTGTCTCCAAAGTCTCCATTTCTGCTACACGTCGATGACGTTTTCCATTCATTGATTGGTGTTCTCCACGACTTTTAAACGGTAAATAAAGCTTATCGTACCCTCGGCCATGATTAAGCTACGTCTATGCATCCCGCAATGCGTAATCACTCAAGTTATCTCGAAACTGCCGCCACTGCCGGTCTACAGATTGTTTAATTGTTACTTATTCGGATTCGCGTATAGACGCCGCGATTATCTCAATGTTTATCTTCGCACACGCGTACGCGATTAGCGTTTCAGCACTTTTTACTTTTACGAATAAGGTCATTCCTCTGGCTTAGGTCAGTACCTTTTCCATACTGGTAATTGATTTGGATCCTCTTGAAACCTGTTTTACATAAAATTTACAAATACAACAACATAAAAAAAAAATTAAACTCACACAATTTTCTAATTATTATGAAGATCCGTTCACCCTTAAGACATGACTTAACATAAAACATGAATTCCTTATTTTCCCTTATTCGTCCTCCTATGATAAGTTACATGTTTCATTCATAATCATCCGAGGAAGAATACCACGAATTCAATTTATCATACCTATTTGCCTTTGTTGTGGAATACAAAATGCAAATCTTACCAAGATCCCTCCGAAGATTATTCTAAACCAACTTTAATAATTGTGAGTTGGACTTGTTTTAATGCTAAACGAAACTACAAAAAAAAACTTAAAGACCTCGAAATTCGAAAAGTGATAAGTGATTGGGGGGGGGGGTGTTCGTAACCCAGAACAGGGACCCTTTTCAAACGGTGGCTCTCCGGGCCAGTGAGCCCCTGGAATCTACGAAATGGGCAGGAGTTGATTCATGTCTCCTAGAAGGTCGTCGATGACTTGCCTTCTCGCTACCCGAATTCCGGTCCAATTTATCCATGGAATCTAACGAAATGGGCAGGAGTCGATTCGCTTCTCCTGGAAGGCTGTTGAAGAGTTGCCTTCTCGCTACCCGAATTCCTGACTAGTTTATCCTTGGAATCTAACGAAATGGGCAGGAGTCGATTCATTTCTCCTGGAAGGCAATTGAAGAGTTGCCTTCTCGCTACCCGTTTCCCGACTAGTTTATCCTTGGAATCTAACGAAATGGGCAGGAGTCGATTCATTTCTCCTGGAAGGCAATTGAAGAGTTGCCTTCTCGCTACCTGTATTCCTAAAGTGTTCTTCCCTGGGTCCGGAGGGCGCCTTGCCCTCCAAGATCGTCGTAATGGTATGGTTTCCATTACCGATCGTTCCTTCTCGTAACTCACTGTTTTTACGAGTTTCTGTTTCTTCCTCAATTTAACTTCCCTATTGGATACATTTATTATCTTAATCCAGAACCGTTCCCTATTTTTCGTAAGACAGTTTGCGACATATACTTGAGCGATACCCAACTCCATGGGTTCGCAGACTATGTCCGTCCCCTTTATTTCCTTCCTCAATTTGGCCTCTACCACCATTTCCGAACGTGCGGGGATAGTAACCCCCGACGTCAGCAAAACTTCGGTTTCCCAGATACCATCTTCCTCCATGGTTGACTCCCTTCTAACATGTTCCTTAGTTCCTAATCCATCGGCGCAGTCTCCGCCCTTCTTCCTGTTCCCATCGGTACCCAGTGTCGAAAGTAAATTTCGATCCCAACGAAGCTCCCCTTCGTTATCCTCCTTATTCGTCCCGGTGACGTCACCATTCCATTCCCTTATGGTGTCACCCTTCGACAGTCCATTGCTGTCGGCTCCCTCTGCACCCTCCGTTTGGGTGCTAACACTGGTATGCCTCCTTCCAGTCCTAATGAGATCCCTAACTTCATAGGGACCTTCGGTCTGGGTACCGAACTCCCTAAATGTTTTGTCAACCTTGACCTTTACTACTTTTTCCTTAATGTCCTCCCGGACTTTCCCTTGCACGTAAAAACGTTCCTTTTTCCCACTGTCCTCACGACAGTCTTCCCTGGGGAAGTGGCCTCCTAGAGCCTGCCTTCCCCATTGTACCATTCCGGTAATCTCCTCTACTTCCTCACCTTCCATACAGGTTTGTTCCTCTATATCCTCCTTTCTTAACAATTCGACCTTTGGCTCCCGCCATCCAGCCGAACCCCTGCTAGGGCACTCCCCTGCCCAATGTCCCTGTTGGTCACAATTATGACACGCGCCTTGTGTCACTGATCCGTTTTGCCTATTATTCCGGCAATCCCTCGCGAAATGGCCTATCCGACCACAAGAGTGACATGTCCTTGCATTACTCCTTTCTCCACTCCCTCGGTTCTGCCTTATACTCCTGCACTCCTTCGCGGTGTGACCTTCCTTTTCGCAAAATTGACACACTTTTTCGGTGTCAACCGTCGATACCCTCATATTTGCCAACCTCCCTTGCAACATCCTACTAGTGGTCTCCTGCAGCCTGACTAGTTCTTCTGCCTTTTCCAGATCCAAGTTTTCTTCCTTCAATAACAAAATCCCAATTTCCCTCATCACGTCCCTTCTCAGTCCTATCTTGAACTGATTCAATATTAAGTCCCGGTTATTCTTCCTTATTCCAGGTTCTTCATCCCTTAACGCTCCGGCCAGATCCTCGCTTAATAAACTTGCTCCCACCGTACGTAATCTAGTGCAGAACGAGGACACATCCTCGTCCTGACGCTGATAGCATCGACTCAAATTCCATTGGTTTTCTCCCGGCAACCTAACTGTCGTAAATTTCTTAACGAGCCTCTGCTTTAATTCCTTATAGCTCAAGATGTCCAAGGTGGCATCGGATTTGAAAAAATTATAGGCATCCCCCTCAAGCTTAAGTTTGAGAAGGATAAGCATATCCCTCTCATCCCATCCGTATAATTTTGCATGCAATTCTAATTGTTCAAAATACCTGGTCGCGTCCTTCCCATAAAAACACTGTAAAGTAGTCGATAGCATACCCAGCGAGTATCTAGGTGGTATTCGACCCGTGGGATCTTTCGTGTTGGATGCACCAGCTGGTTGAGCCATTTTTCAAAAAAAATTTGACCAAAACCCAATTATCTTAACCAAAATATGATTTTTAATGTATTCAATAAATTATTTACTTTCCAAAGCAATGACTAATTCCAAATTTTCAACCTTTAATTTCAACAGGACTGAAATACGCTCAAAATTACGACTTTAAATTTCTCAAATAATAAAAAAATAGCAAAATGATACCCTAACAATTCCGATTCATACAGTCTTACTCGAAACACCCAAAATAAAACAAATCACCTAAAAACGAGTTCAAAAACAGACCAACACACCCAAAAAAAAAATTCAAAAGAAAACTCTGAAAAAAATTTGATGCAACCCCAAAGAAAAACGAGAAAAATTACCAAGTGTCGGATTCCTGAAAAAGAAAAATACACAAAACCTCCTGAAATAAAGAATAATTCTATTTAACTTTTCTAAGATTCAAAAGGTCACGATCAGCGGCTCTTTTACTAAAATTTTAACCAAATTTAAACTTTTCCCGATTCTTGAACCTTCAAAATAACCCAACTTGAAAAAAAAATTAAAAATTTTCCTTCTATCAAAACGTTTTCCAAAATTTCAAAGTCGACTTAGAGCGAAGAAAGCCAAGTTCAATTATTCTCCAAGTCAGACTCAAAACAAAACCAAATGATATTATTTTATAAAAGCAAACTTTTTCGATCGTCAAACGAAATCGCGAATAATCGGAACAGTGGATAAAATAACCAAAAAAAAATTTCACGCAATACGCCCTGAAAGAAAATCAATCAAAAAATTTCAATCAATATTTTCACTGAAAGCAATCAATTAAAGCAAAAATTCAAAAGAAAAATTCATAACCCTCCTGAAATAGAAAACTTTATCATACACATTCAACAATCAGAAAATTCAACGTCCTGAAAAAGAAAAGCAATGTCCTGAAAGAAAAACAATGTCCGGAAGAAAAATAAATGTCCTGTAAGAAAACTTTCTTTCCCTATAAAACCGCAATGAACCTAAAACTTCTTTAAAGTCTTAAAACCTCGATATCAACTTGGCTCTATCAAAAATCCTTCACATAAAATGATAGAACATCACAGAAATATGAACTGTTCTATAATAATTCCAAAAAAAAAAGAAAACTTGAATTTATTCAAAGAAAAACCAACTGTATTTACTCAATTCTTCAATATCTCAAAAACAAAAATCTTTAGATCAGTAATTTTACTTTACTTTAATTCAAACCTGAACTCTGTTCCTACTAATCGCAATTTTTAAAACATAAACTCGAATTCATAGGCACAAGTATACATTCAAAAGAAAATAATCCAATTCAAATTAAAATCAATAGGTACCTGAAAACCTTCATCCAGAAATCTTCCAACAAGTCAATACACACTGCGTCGATCACCCATAAAAACAACAGGATAAAATTTCCTTATACCTCAAAATTTCTCTAAATTTCTCAAAAATCTCTCCAAAAAAAAACCTCCCTTGGAAAATTTAACACATTTAACTCTAGTAAGCTTTATATTCACACTGATGCAACATACAGAAAACAAAAAAAACTTTATCTGCCGGAAAATTCAACGTATTACAAAAGAAAAACTCTCCCCCGGAAAATTAAACACAATCCCACCGCTGTCACCAAATGTAAAAAGCACCCTCTTCGTGATTGGACAGAAGAGCGGCTTTCCACCAATCAAGGGTGTTATTACTTAAAGAAAATTAAAAGATGTTAATTAAAATTTTGAAGTTCTTTCTTCCGACGGAAGAAAGTGTGGGATCGGCCCAACGCACTTGGGTCGGGTCTTAGTGTTTAAAATTATTTTCTAGGGAGAGGGATGGTAAATGAAACCTTTTAGATTAAATTTAAGACGTATATTAAATTCAAATCAAACCCAAACAAATTTACACTGGTTAGTTATATGTGAATTCCAAATCATATAAAAATGAATTCAAATTATCAACAAAAATGAAAAGGGTTTGTCAAAATGACCCCAGAAATAATGATCATGAACAATCTCGAAAGAATTTACAGTATAAGATAGATTTTCTATATCCAAATGATATGACGGAAAATAATCCTTCTTAAACTTTAATTTTACAAAGGGAAACTCAACAATAGTTTCCTCGTGAACTTTCAAATGAACCTGAGTTTTCTCAACAGAAAACTCCACTTAAACCTTCGACTACTTAAGGGTGATTACAAAAATAATAATACGCTTTAAGGAGGATACAAAAAATTATGAAACTATGACTTTTTTAGAAGATTTCAGGACTCTGGACTATAAATATATTTTGGGCGGGCATGCGGCTTTTCTACCAATCCTCAAAAATAGCTAAGCATAAACAATTTATCTGACCTTTTTCCGGTACCAATAATCCCAAGAATGATGAACCTAGGAGGATGTTCTACGACGATGCTTCTTTCCTGAAACAGACAGATTATGTGCGAAACACAACACCCACACGTTTTCGCCAAATTGACCTTCACTCCCGAATGTACCGACGATACGCGATTTAAATAATTCCAAATAAATTTAGATATTGTACTAATCTTCAACTTAACACTTCTTACATATGTCCCAGCTTGAGACTGACTTATCAAAACTTTTTAAAGGAACCAAAAAACCAACGAGTTATCCAATCGCCGTCTTCCGAATAACTACGAAACTAAATTAATTCTTAAACTTTCCTTAAAACCGTATCAAACACATATCAAACGAGTCAACTCAGAATCTCCCCGTTTGAGACTTCTGCAGTTACTCCGCAACTTCCAAATCAACTTTAATTGTTTTCGTTTCCACTTTGAAACCGTACTTCTTAACACTCAAGTACCTACCCTGAAACCGTACTACCCTAGTACCCGAACCATATTCGCGAGCCCTGGCAACCTATCCCGTTAAGGTTTAACCAGCAACTCCCGTTCTCGTCTCCCGAATAACTGAACTCACTTTCGTCCGAAACTTCCCCGACTACCTTATTCTTTGTTCCTTTTAGAAACCAATTAAATTAAAGGTTTTTCTTTCGTCAGTACTTCAAAACCAATCAAACCAAAACTTCTTCCATCTTTGTTTTTATGAACCAATCAAATTAACGATTTTTTTCTGCTTCCCACCTTGGGAAATGCTACGTGACAATTCTCAACAATGCCTGCGTTGAATTTTATCTCTGTCATCGTGTGCAGTAATTGCAACCAAATTCGTGGGACAATTATAATTTATCATTTAGTTCTCTAAATAAACTTAAACAGAAAATCAACAATTTCGGTCGTTAACGTCTCGACAGAGATCCTGTGTGGGTTTGATAAACGATCCAATAATTTTTCTAACACAAGGCTATTAAATTTCAGAAGTTTAAATCGATCAATTAAATTATTGCGCGTTCTCTCGGGAGATTTCCCGAATAAAATGAAGGGTGTTGAAAATACCGGTGAATTATTACGGAAAAGAAAATGTACAAGTCCTAATTTTAAAAGGATATTCATTTTATTACTTCCAAGTTATCTCTCCTATTACAAATATCCTCCCCTTTGAAAAAGTTTTGGCATCGGTTGCCATAACTTTTCCCTTACCCTCATTCCTCAATAGTCCAATAGTCCCTTGTCTTCCGTTAAAAACATTCTAACAGTTATACAACTCGAATATACCAAACTTAAAACTCTTAACTCTCATGCAGCATGCCTTAAATCTACATATCATTCTTAATCAACTAATTAGTCCAAGTCCAAGACAAACAATATCAAAAAAATTCAAGGCTCAATGCAGCAAAACATAATGCTCATAAATCAAGTCCTTCAAAAAAGAAAAATTAAACAAATCCTGCCTTTCACTTCACTTCTCCCAAGGAGTTTATAATTGTTTATTCGAATTCCAAATTTCACTCGCGGTCACAACAAAATTTCCTTAGTCCGGCTCTGACCATCTCCATATGTTTCATTCCTCTGAGATCGGAACTGACCTTCGCCTCGAGAACGACCTTCCAAAAATACACAACGGCCTATATAGTCTACCGTAATCAGCGATTCGCACTTCGAGTTCGATGTCAATGTTTACGTTAGCGTAGCGCACAGTCCATCTGATATCGCGAGAAATGTCCCTTACATTGCACATATTTCCGTTTTCACTTTCAGTGTAGTACGTCTTTGTTGTCGTAGCCTACGTCCGCCTCTGCGTCCTTACTTCTTCCCAGGTTCCCTTGTCTGGTCCTGTATCGGTTCCTAATCCACGTAGTTGAAGCACAGGCCAATAAATGTCAAAGTATTCCACAGGCTGGCCAACGGAATCATTTCATATCCAAATACCTTATAATATAGGTGCAGTCGTTTGATATGACTCCTATCCCGTACTTTATGATTCGGAATATCGCATGGAAATCCCATGAGTTCGTCCATGAACAGGTGATGTAGGTAAACCATCCCCATAATTGTCTGGCGATGTGGTGGGCAAATTCTTTCATTTCGTCGGTGTCTCCAAAGTCTCCATTTCTGCTACACGTCGATGACGTTTTCCATTCATTGATTGGTGTTCTCCACGACTTTTAAACGGTAAATAAAGCTTATCGTACCCTCGGCCATGATTAAGCTACGTCTATGCATCCCGCAATGCGTAATCACTCAAGTTATCTCGAAACTGCCGCCACTGCCGGTCTACAGATTGTTTAATTGTTACTTATTCGGATTCGCGTATAGACGCCGCGATTATCTCAATGTTTATCTTCGCACACGCGTACGCGATTAGCGTTTCAGCACTTTTTACTTTTACGAATAAGGTCATTCCTCTGGCTTAGGTCAGTACCTTTTCCATACTGGTAATTGATTTGGATCCTCTTGAAACCTGTTTTACATAAAATTTACAAATACAACAACATAAAAAAAAAATTAAACTCACACAATTTTCTAATTATTATGAAGATCCGTTCACCCTTAAGACATGACTTAACATAAAACATGAATTCCTTATTTTCCCTTATTCGTCCTCCTATGATAAGTTACATGTTTCATTCATAATCATCCGAGGAAGAATACCACGAATTCAATTTATCATACCTATTTGCCTTTGTTGTGGAATACAAAATGCAAATCTTACCAAGATCCCTCCGAAGATTATTCTAAACCAACTTTAATAATTGTGAGTTGGACTTGTTTTAATGCTAAACGAAACTACAAAAAAAAACTTAAAGACCTCGAAATTCGAAAAGTGATAAGTGATTGGGGGGGGGGGTGTTCGTAACCCAGAACAGGGACCCTTTTCAAACGGTGGCTCTCCGGGCCAGTGAGCCCCTGGAATCTACGAAATGGGCAGGAGTTGATTCATGTCTCCTAGAAGGTCGTCGATGACTTGCCTTCTCGCTACCCGAATTCCGGTCCAATTTATCCATGGAATCTAACGAAATGGGCAGGAGTCGATTCGCTTCTCCTGGAAGGCTGTTGAAGAGTTGCCTTCTCGCTACCCGAATTCCTGACTAGTTTATCCTTGGAATCTAACGAAATGGGCAGGAGTCGATTCATTTCTCCTGGAAGGCAATTGAAGAGTTGCCTTCTCGCTACCCGTTTCCCGACTAGTTTATCCTTGGAATCTAACGAAATGGGCAGGAGTCGATTCATTTCTCCTGGAAGGCAATTGAAGAGTTGCCTTCTCGCTACCTGTATTCCTAAAGTGTTCTTCCCTGGGTCCGGAGGGCGCCTTGCCCTCCAAGATCGTCGTAATGGTATGGTTTCCATTACCGATCGTTCCTTCTCGTAACTCACTGTTTTTACGAGTTTCTGTTTCTTCCTCAATTTAACTTCCCTATTGGATACATTTATTATCTTAATCCAGAACCGTTCCCTATTTTTCGTAAGACAGTTTGCGACATATACTTGAGCGATACCCAACTCCATGGGTTCGCAGACTATGTCCGTCCCCTTTATTTCCTTCCTCAATTTGGCCTCTACCACCATTTCCGAACGTGCGGGGATAGTAACCCCCGACGTCAGCAAAACTTCGGTTTCCCAGATACCATCTTCCTCCATGGTTGACTCCCTTCTAACATGTTCCTTAGTTCCTAATCCATCGGCGCAGTCTCCGCCCTTCTTCCTGTTCCCATCGGTACCCAGTGTCGAAAGTAAATTTCGATCCCAACGAAGCTCCCCTTCGTTATCCTCCTTATTCGTCCCGGTGACGTCACCATTCCATTCCCTTATGGTGTCACCCTTCGACAGTCCATTGCTGTCGGCTCCCTCTGCACCCTCCGTTTGGGTGCTAACACTGGTATGCCTCCTTCCAGTCCTAATGAGATCCCTAACTTCATAGGGACCTTCGGTCTGGGTACCGAACTCCCTAAATGTTTTGTCAACCTTGACCTTTACTACTTTTTCCTTAATGTCCTCCCGGACTTTCCCTTGCACGTAAAAACGTTCCTTTTTCCCACTGTCCTCACGACAGTCTTCCCTGGGGAAGTGGCCTCCTAGAGCCTGCCTTCCCCATTGTACCATTCCGGTAATCTCCTCTACTTCCTCACCTTCCATACAGGTTTGTTCCTCTATATCCTCCTTTCTTAACAATTCGACCTTTGGCTCCCGCCATCCAGCCGAACCCCTGCTAGGGCACTCCCCTGCCCAATGTCCCTGTTGGTCACAATTATGACACGCGCCTTGTGTCACTGATCCGTTTTGCCTATTATTCCGGCAATCCCTCGCGAAATGGCCTATCCGACCACAAGAGTGACATGTCCTTGCATTACTCCTTTCTCCACTCCCTCGGTTCTGCCTTATACTCCTGCACTCCTTCGCGGTGTGACCTTCCTTTTCGCAAAATTGACACACTTTTTCGGTGTCAACCGTCGATACCCTCATATTTGCCAACCTCCCTTGCAACATCCTACTAGTGGTCTCCTGCAGCCTGACTAGTTCTTCTGCCTTTTCCAGATCCAAGTTTTCTTCCTTCAATAACAAAATCCCAATTTCCCTCATCACGTCCCTTCTCAGTCCTATCTTGAACTGATTCAATATTAAGTCCCGGTTATTCTTCCTTATTCCAGGTTCTTCATCCCTTAACGCTCCGGCCAGATCCTCGCTTAATAAACTTGCTCCCACCGTACGTAATCTAGTGCAGAACGAGGACACATCCTCGTCCTGACGCTGATAGCATCGACTCAAATTCCATTGGTTTTCTCCCGGCAACCTAACTGTCGTAAATTTCTTAACGAGCCTCTGCTTTAATTCCTTATAGCTCAAGATGTCCAAGGTGGCATCGGATTTGAAAAAATTATAGGCATCCCCCTCAAGCTTAAGTTTGAGAAGGATAAGCATATCCCTCTCATCCCATCCGTATAATTTTGCATGCAATTCTAATTGTTCAAAATACCTGGTCGCGTCCTTCCCATAAAAACACTGTAAAGTAGTCGATAGCATACCCAGCGAGTATCTAGGTGGTATTCGACCCGTGGGATCTTTCGTGTTGGATGCACCAGCTGGTTGAGCCATTTTTCAAAAAAAATTTGACCAAAACCCAATTATCTTAACCAAAATATGATTTTTAATGTATTCAATAAATTATTTACTTTCCAAAGCAATGACTAATTCCAAATTTTCAACCTTTAATTTCAACAGGACTGAAATACGCTCAAAATTACGACTTTAAATTTCTCAAATAATAAAAAAATAGCAAAATGATACCCTAACAATTCCGATTCATACAGTCTTACTCGAAACACCCAAAATAAAACAAATCACCTAAAAACGAGTTCAAAAACAGACCAACACACCCAAAAAAAAAATTCAAAAGAAAACTCTGAAAAAAATTTGATGCAACCCCAAAGAAAAACGAGAAAAATTACCAAGTGTCGGATTCCTGAAAAAGAAAAATACACAAAACCTCCTGAAATAAAGAATAATTCTATTTAACTTTTCTAAGATTCAAAAGGTCACGATCAGCGGCTCTTTTACTAAAATTTTAACCAAATTTAAACTTTTCCCGATTCTTGAACCTTCAAAATAACCCAACTTGAAAAAAAAATTAAAAATTTTCCTTCTATCAAAACGTTTTCCAAAATTTCAAAGTCGACTTAGAGCGAAGAAAGCCAAGTTCAATTATTCTCCAAGTCAGACTCAAAACAAAACCAAATGATATTATTTTATAAAAGCAAACTTTTTCGATCGTCAAACGAAATCGCGAATAATCGGAACAGTGGATAAAATAACCAAAAAAAAATTTCACGCAATACGCCCTGAAAGAAAATCAATCAAAAAATTTCAATCAATATTTTCACTGAAAGCAATCAATTAAAGCAAAAATTCAAAAGAAAAATTCATAACCCTCCTGAAATAGAAAACTTTATCATACACATTCAACAATCAGAAAATTCAACGTCCTGAAAAAGAAAAGCAATGTCCTGAAAGAAAAACAATGTCCGGAAGAAAAATAAATGTCCTGTAAGAAAACTTTCTTTCCCTATAAAACCGCAATGAACCTAAAACTTCTTTAAAGTCTTAAAACCTCGATATCAACTTGGCTCTATCAAAAATCCTTCACATAAAATGATAGAACATCACAGAAATATGAACTGTTCTATAATAATTCCAAAAAAAAAAGAAAACTTGAATTTATTCAAAGAAAAACCAACTGTATTTACTCAATTCTTCAATATCTCAAAAACAAAAATCTTTAGATCAGTAATTTTACTTTACTTTAATTCAAACCTGAACTCTGTTCCTACTAATCGCAATTTTTAAAACATAAACTCGAATTCATAGGCACAAGTATACATTCAAAAGAAAATAATCCAATTCAAATTAAAATCAATAGGTACCTGAAAACCTTCATCCAGAAATCTTCCAACAAGTCAATACACACTGCGTCGATCACCCATAAAAACAACAGGATAAAATTTCCTTATACCTCAAAATTTCTCTAAATTTCTCAAAAATCTCTCCAAAAAAAAACCTCCCTTGGAAAATTTAACACATTTAACTCTAGTAAGCTTTATATTCACACTGATGCAACATACAGAAAACAAAAAAAACTTTATCTGCCGGAAAATTCAACGTATTACAAAAGAAAAACTCTCCCCCGGAAAATTAAACACAATCCCACCGCTGTCACCAAATGTAAAAAGCACCCTCTTCGTGATTGGACAGAAGAGCGGCTTTCCACCAATCAAGGGTGTTATTACTTAAAGAAAATTAAAAGATGTTAATTAAAATTTTGAAGTTCTTTCTTCCGACGGAAGAAAGTGTGGGATCGGCCCAACGCACTTGGGTCGGGTCTTAGTGTTTAAAATTATTTTCTAGGGAGAGGGATGGTAAATGAAACCTTTTAGATTAAATTTAAGACGTATATTAAATTCAAATCAAACCCAAACAAATTTACACTGGTTAGTTATATGTGAATTCCAAATCATATAAAAATGAATTCAAATTATCAACAAAAATGAAAAGGGTTTGTCAAAATGACCCCAGAAATAATGATCATGAACAATCTCGAAAGAATTTACAGTATAAGATAGATTTTCTATATCCAAATGATATGACGGAAAATAATCCTTCTTAAACTTTAATTTTACAAAGGGAAACTCAACAATAGTTTCCTCGTGAACTTTCAAATGAACCTGAGTTTTCTCAACAGAAAACTCCACTTAAACCTTCGACTACTTAAGGGTGATTACAAAAATAATAATACGCTTTAAGGAGGATACAAAAAATTATGAAACTATGACTTTTTTAGAAGATTTCAGGACTCTGGACTATAAATATATTTTGGGCGGGCATGCGGCTTTTCTACCAATCCTCAAAAATAGCTAAGCATAAACAATTTATCTGACCTTTTTCCGGTACCAATAATCCCAAGAATGATGAACCTAGGAGGATGTTCTACGACGATGCTTCTTTCCTGAAACAGACAGATTATGTGCGAAACACAACACCCACACGTTTTCGCCAAATTGACCTTCACTCCCGAATGTACCGACGATACGCGATTTAAATAATTCCAAATAAATTTAGATATTGTACTAATCTTCAACTTAACACTTCTTACATATGTCCCAGCTTGAGACTGACTTATCAAAACTTTTTAAAGGAACCAAAAAACCAACGAGTTATCCAATCGCCGTCTTCCGAATAACTACGAAACTAAATTAATTCTTAAACTTTCCTTAAAACCGTATCAAACACATATCAAACGAGTCAACTCAGAATCTCCCCGTTTGAGACTTCTGCAGTTACTCCGCAACTTCCAAATCAACTTTAATTGTTTTCGTTTCCACTTTGAAACCGTACTTCTTAACACTCAAGTACCTACCCTGAAACCGTACTACCCTAGTACCCGAACCATATTCGCGAGCCCTGGCAACCTATCCCGTTAAGGTTTAACCAGCAACTCCCGTTCTCGTCTCCCGAATAACTGAACTCACTTTCGTCCGAAACTTCCCCGACTACCTTATTCTTTGTTCCTTTTAGAAACCAATTAAATTAAAGGTTTTTTCTTTCGTCAGTACTTCAAAACCAATCAAACCAAAACTTCTTCCATCTTTGTTTTTATGAACCAATCAAATTAACGATTTTTTTCTGCTTCCCACCTTGGGAAATGCTACGTGACAATTCTCAACAATGCCTGCGTTGAATTTTATCTCTGTCATCGTGTGCAGTAATTGCAACCAAATTCGTGGGACAATTATAATTTATCATTTAGTTCTCTAAATAAACTTAAACAGAAAATCAACAATTTCGGTCGTTAACGTCTCGACAGAGATCCTGTGTGGGTTTGATAAACGATCCAATAATTTTTCTAACACAAGGCTATTAAATTTCAGAAGTTTAAATCGATCAATTAAATTATTGCGCGTTCTCTCGGGAGATTTCCCGAATAAAATGAAGGGTGTTGAAAATACCGGTGAATTATTACGGAAAAGAAAATGTACAAGTCCTAATTTTAAAAGGATATTCATTTTATTACTTCCAAGTTATCTCTCCTATTACACGTCGATTTGAAAACAATTCCAATTATTTTGCGACGAGAGGGGCATCAAATTGAAAGATCAAATCAAAATCAAAAAGCTTTATTTCCTGAAAATGACATGAAAATGTGTAGGAATTGTCACAGTTAAAATATAGAATACAAAAAAAATTGGACATTATTAACATGAATAAACTTATAACGATGAATTACAAAATCATTTAAAAAAATCTTCAAGTGTATAAAAACATTGACGGATCGAAAAGGATCTCAAGCTAGATTTAAACGAATTAAAAGTACCACAAGACCTGATCTGAGTAGGAAGTCTATTGAATATTTTCAAGCCTATGTGATCCGGAGCAGAAACACTAGAGGCGTATTTTGGCGCTGTAACCACAGCTTACCATAGTTACATGTAACTATGACGTCATAGTTACTTATAGTTACTGATGACACGAAACAGCTGATCGAATCAAAACAAATCTTCCAATGAATTGAAATGGACGAGTTCATTGATACGTCCATCATAAATGTGAGTTATATCAAAATATCTTGAGTATGACTTCTTCCTACTGTTTCAATTGGAGAAGAAGACCTTCTTTTCCTTTATGAGAGTTTTCTATTATCTGTGCTCTCATTTATTGTTTTGCCGCCCTGTGCCCAGTCCCAGTCGCAGCCCAGTCGTGTCTCGTTTCTGATTTGTTTTTTGTTTACAGTATTGCATTACATATTGATATAACAGGTAATTATTCAGATTCAGATAATTTCCAAGTAGGCTCTCAAACGCACCATTTCTAACCAATATCCTTTTTTAGGTATTGTAATGGATCCACCAATGCCTAAAAAAATTAGACTGGCTCTGTTTTTGGCGAGTGAATTTATTTTATTTATTTATTTAAAATTTTTCATTTTTGTTCTACTATAAAATATTGTACTCCAAAATCAAAACTATGCAATAAATGAAAAATAAATAGACAATCTCACCGTTTGCCATCGCCTCTATTATTTCTTGCCTATCTTCAATAGAAATTAGTTTTTTATTCACCAGTAATGAAATGCTATCCATTTTTCTTTCCTTTAACAATTTTCACTCTGATGAATCCCGCTCCGTTTGAATTCGGTGAAAACCGTTAACACAGATACGCCACCTCTACTTCTATGATCGTAAATTCATTCAATTTCACTCATTCGAAAAGAGATAGATATACATACCACGCTAGTAACCCTGCTGCTGAGGAAGGTAACGTGGTATGGTATGCTTGACGTCATTGATGACGTCATAGTTACATGGTTAACTCCGCAAAAACGTAGTAACCATGTAACTACATGTAACTACGAGCTGTAGTTACCTGTGGTTACAGCGCCAAAATACGCCTTTACATCTAACCTGGCAAAGTTCACATAAAAGTTCTCCACGTTTCTAGTTGAATAACCATGAACATCAGAGACTCGTCTATAATTATACCGATTCTTATAGACATAAATACTTAATTCATATATATATATAAACAAGCAACCGTGAGTATGCGAAATGATACAAAATACGGTGCACACGATTGCAAGGAGGAAATATTGGCGATACATACACAATACATTTCTGGCCCAAGAAAACCTCTTTCACACTACAGGAACCCCCCCACAGACAAATGCCATATCGGATCCTAGACTCAACTTCAGCATGATATACATTAATCAGCTGACGTTCATCCAAAACAGACCTTAGATTAATAAACAAATATTTTAAAGAATTGAGCTTTGAACGAAGTTGGTGACAATGAGAATTCCAGTTCAAATTCTCGTTCAAAGTGACTCCCAGCAATTTCACATCCTCATGGGTATTTGTGACAACTTTGCCGTTGATATCCATGACAAAGTCTGCAACACTTCTCTGTCTACTATGGAATCGCACAATATTTGTCTTACTGAAATTTATGAACAATTCCAGACTATTAAAAAATGACAGTACCCGCTCAAGAGTTTGACTACACTTGAGATGCAAATCGTTATCACCTGGCGCAGATAACACTAAAGAAAAATCGTCAGCATATGCAGCAAAAAACACATTGTCAACAAAAAACTCAAAATGATTGACGTACAATATAAAGAGGATCGGTCCCAGAATTGACCCCTGAGGAACTCCCATGCTCAGACTCTTAACATCAGAACAACTAGCATCACTGTTGACGCCAGATCTCACAGCAACTGTTTGTTTACGGTCAATCAAAAATGATGCTAACCACCGTAACGGTAGGCCTCTAATACCACAATGGCTCAATATACACAGTAACTTATCGTGGTTGACACAGTCGAACGCCCTACTGAGATCGCAGAAGATCGCAGCCGGGCACTCACCTGCGTCAACGAAATGCGAGATCTCACGATAAAGTGAATTCATTGCAGTGGCCGTAGACCTTGCCGACCTAAAACCATGTTGACTCTCGGTGAGGATCTTATACCGGTCAATGAAGCACACAAGTCTATCCAGAAAAGCTTGTTCAAACATCTTCGACATACTACAGGGAACTGAAACAGGTCGATAGTTCTCAATATGAGAGGAATCACCTTTCTTATAAAGCGGTACAACTTTTCCAACCTTTAACAGTTTCGGGAAACTACCAAGAGAAAAGGACAAGTTGACCAAATGAGTAACGGGTTCTATAATTACATCCAGTAGGGCCCTCAAAAGAAAATTTGGAATCTCATCCAGGCCAGACGATCTCTTATTATTCAATTTGTTATGTAATAAAGTATACAGTTCACTCACACAAAAAGGCTGAAGGAACATACTGTGATCATTAAATTGATTGTGGGGAAAACCTAGGTTTCTGAATGGAATATTCTCCACAATCTCCTTCGGAGCTCTAATGAAAAATTCATTGAATTCATGAGCTAATGTGGACGGATCTGTAATCAAATTACCGTTTATATTTAGTGTTATAGATTTATTGGATCTTTTCTTATTAGAGAGCTCGGCAACAACATTCCACGATGTACGAATCTGGTTATCACTATCCAATATTTTATTCTGATAGAATTGCCTACGCTTCTTTATAAGAACCATGTAACTCCGGATAAAACTTCTGCAGAAGAAACAAATCCTTCAAAGATTGACTAGAATGAACGGTCTCCCTATCCGCCCAACTTCTTGTGTCTTTTGGACGAGAATAAGCAACCTTCGGCATGGCCGAATCAAAATGGTAATAAAAAATTCTAAAAAAATGTTCGAAAGCATCATCCAAATTTTCAATTTCATACAGCTCAGACCAATCTTCATCAAACAATCTACTCTTCAGAACGAGAACATTACTGTTGCAAAAATTTCTCCTATACCATATCGAATTGTTCACAATATCATGTTTACGGCATACATCCAACTCCAGAAAAACAGTTCTGTGATCCGATATGTCATTATCAAGCACACAACATGTTCCCTCATTGTCAAAATTCACAAATATTTGGTCAATTATTGTACACGAATATGATGTAACTCTAGTTGGCCAACCAACTACAGGTGTCAGATCAAATCCCGATAGCACAGTACATAAAGTCTTGAAACTAACATTTTTATAACGGTCAAAATTGAAATCGCCACATACAATTATATTGATGTTGGGTTTGTGTATAGAGTCCAAAACTTGAGCAATCTTATCAAAGAACAAGTTCACATCCCCTGAAGGAGAACGGTAACAATTAACAACAACAGTGGTTCCTCTCTTAGAAGTGAAAGAAATAAAACAAATTTCAAAGTCTCGTTCAGAACAAAACTGATGCACATCAATGACTTTACTACGGACTCTGTTTTTGACCCAAATGCCTACTCCCCCTTTTGATCGACAAAAGGCACTAACAAGTTCATAACCGTCAATTTTGATGTACTGAAGATTTTCTTCCCTTTAACTTATCTCAACCAAGCATATTAAATCCAACTCCTCATATACGCTGAACTAACTAACTATATAGTTTATTTTATCAAAATTCAGAGAGTTAACATTCAGAAGCATCATATTAGGACTGAAAATTAACTTGGTTGATCTCTCATGACTTGTTTCGTAAAAAAACCTTTGGACGCAGGCACCGTAGGGCCAAATCGAGGGATCCATAGCTCTTTTAAAGTTATTCTGATCAATACTTATTTTAAATGACGAATAGAGCTCAGGATTTCTCGAGTTAAGGCGCTCACATGTCATCTCGGGAAAGTGAGTTCCCATTAAGTTTTTCAAACCCTCTATGGTCGTCTGAGGGTCTAGTCTATAAATATGCATTTCGATTCTTTTAGAAACAGCCTTTACAGAGTCTATATCGCGGTTGCAACCGACAATTAGGTTGCGCCTCTTATTCTTATTTTGAATACCTGGACTGGAACGGCTAATCAGATCTTCATTTAATCGACGACGGTTTGTGTCACCAGAAGTTTGATTATTCCGCGAAGTGACGACACGACGGGAATAATCGCAATCTTCACGAATGCGATTCTCTTGTTCCGACATCTGCGATGTAACATCCAGATTTCGCTCACCTCCTCCTTCGACCGCCGACGGAGGAATGACTTCACCGTCGAGTTCGTCCTTGGTAGCACGACTTCCTAGGTCCTCTGCAGCGAACTGCAGAGGACCTAGAAAATGACCTCTGGCCACGACTAGTCCCGGCTGCGTATTGGCATTGTTTACTACGGTGCAACGCATACATGGTGTTGGAACGCGGTAAAGAATGGCTGAACCGAATACCCTGTCTACTCAGACATATCTTACTACGACTCAGCGCAGCAGGGTGTTCAGGCGTAGTAACTATTGTAAATATTATGGATACACGTCTCTTCTCGGGTCTCATTGTTCACCGCTTTCCAACTCAACTAAGTTCAAAGTTGCTTTCTCTCGCAATTTTGCAACCCGCGTTCATAAAGATAACAATATTATATTATCGCCAAAAATAGTTCATTGAACCACACTAAAATAAAAAAAATATTATTAGAAAATAATACATAAACATAAGCATAAAGATCTTGAATGCGTTTTGCGTCGCATGATAAACCACGTCTAATTTTTCTTTGGCTCACTGATGTTGGCTGAACAGTACCTAATGTTCTTTTTTCGTGAGATATTTTTTGATGCAAGAATGAAATTTAATGCGTCGGATGGTGTAACAATTTTGTTTGAAGTCTGATTAAATTTTTTCATGGCATTAACCATATCAACCGATTTATTTTCGAAGGCTATTTTAATAATGCGTTCAAAATTTTCTGTTAGTTCTGCTGCAGCTGAGTTCTTCTCCTAAATTTGTTTCATTGGTATTCTCGACAGTATGTTTATTGGTACTACAGAAAAATTTATCTTGTTGGGTAGAAACATTACTTTGTTGATTTGTAGTAATTGGCAAGTCATTTTCTATACCCACATCAGTTGACATGTCGTCATAAAGTTCTGAGGATATGTTTTCTCCTAGAGCTAATTTTGCTACTTCTTTTCTGTCTTTAGCGTTTATTCGCATACAGGTCCTGAAAGTAATTCCATAGATACTTATTCTGAATGGCGCGAAGGTCCTTACAATACCTTCCACCCTGTCCAAAAACACAGCCGCAAAATGCAATATCTACATATGCAGTATAAAACATGTTATCATCGGTTTCCGAAGAAACACATTCTCGTGGATTCTTTCAACGGAGACTAAGCACAATGTGACATTTTTTCAAAGAGTATCCCATTCTTTGAGTTCCGGAAACAGGTGAATGACAGCGAGTGACGTCTTTGATAGGATAGGACTCGAAAACATTGGCAACCAAGGCAAAAGCATTGAACGCTTTACATATTTGTAGAACAATGTCTTTAAAAATGCGAATAATAGCTTCTATGTACATAATTGTTCGTATTATTTCCTCGTGTTAATGAATGACTTTTATATGCCAAAGCCCACTCTTCCATTCGATCCTAATAATTGGCTATATGAGCTTGAATATTATCATATTTTTTTTTAATGTAATCATTTAGAATATGATCATAATTTTCACGAATCGTATCCATAATACAATAGTTACTACGCCTGAACACCACGCTGCGCTGAGTCGTAGTAAGATATGTCTGGGTAGAGAGAGCATTAGTTCAGCCATTCTTTACCGCGTTCCAACACCATGTATGCGTTGCACCGTAGTAAACAATGCCAATACGCGTCCCGGCTATAGGATTTTCTCCCCCGCGAACTGATGACAGCTCAATATGTGTTTTGTTTACATTCAAACTGACAGACTGTTGATCTTTAATTAATGAAATTATGGTTTCTTGTTCTATCAGCCTCTTCTCCATGTGATAAATAGTAGTGGATTGATGTTTAATTTCTCTATTCAGAGAACTACAATGAAATCTAGTTAAAGTACATTTTGTCTTACTGCATTCTCCAGAAGGTAGGGTCTCCAATGTGTTAACAAATTCTTCACCAATTTCTGCCAGCGAATCATTCCCACTTGCCAAAAAGAGTTTACCGAAAAACTCACTAAGCACGGCATTACTAATCATTTGGTCATTCATCTTTTTATAAACAAGTGTATTTATTATGTCTTTCTTATTTATTTTGTTCAGTTCACTAACAAGAACGTCCTCACTCGGCGCCATATTCTAATGAAGACATCAACAACAAAACAAGCCGTTATTTTGAAGGAGTATGGGTTCAATATGAAGAAACAGAATGGAGAAGACAATGTAAAAAGCACCCTCTTGGTGATTGGACAGAAGAGCGGCTTTCCACCAATCAAGGGTGTTATTACTTAAAGAAAAATAAAAGATGTTAATTGAAATTTTGAAGTTCTTTCTTCCGACGGAAGAAAGTGTGGGATCGGCCCAACGCACTTGGGTCGGGTCTTGGTGTTTAAAATTATTTTCTAGGGAGAGGGATGGTAAATGAAAACCTTTTAGATTAAATTTAAGACGTATACTAAACCAAATCAAACTAAACAAATTCTCACCAAATTAGATATGTGTTACTTAAATCAAATGATTCAAATTATCAAATGTTCAGATATTTCTTAATTCGACAGTAACTAATCCCATCAAGTATAACTGTTAAATTAGCTTTAAATTACAAAGGCAGATCTATTCATTGAAATTAAATCAACATCAGTGTGAATTCCAAATCATATAAAAGTGAATTCAAATCATCAACAAAAATGAAGAGGGTTTGTCAAAATGACCCCCAGAAATAATACCTAATCATGAACAATCTCAAAAGAATTTACAGTATAAGGTAAATTTTCTATACCCAAATGATATGACGGAAAACAAACCTTCTTAAACTTTAGTTTTACAAGGGGAAACTCAACAATAGTTTCCTCGTGATCTTTCAGATAAACCCGAGTTTTCTCGACAGAAAACTCCACTTAGACCTTCGACTACTTAAGGGTGATTACAAAAATTACAATACGTTTTAAGAAAAAAAAATACGAAAATGCGAAACTATGAATTTTAGAAGATTTCAGGACTCTGGACTATAAATATAATTTGGGCGGACATGCAGCTGTCTACTAATTCTCAAAATAAGCTAAGCATAAACAATTTATCTGACCTTTTTCCTGGACCAATAATCCCAAGAATGATGAACCTAGGAGGATGATTCTACGACGATGCTTCTTTCCTGAAACAGACAGATTAGCTACGAAACACGACACCCACACGTTTTTCGCAAAAATTGACCTTCACTCCCGAATATACCGACGATACGCGATCTAAATAATTCCAAATAAATTTAGATATTTTACTAACTTCAACTTAACACTTCTTACATATGTCCCAGTTTGAGACTGACTTATCAAAACTTTTGAAAGAAACCAAATAAAAACCTACGAGTTATCCTAACGCCGTCTTCCGAATAACTACAAAACTAAATTAATTCTAAAACCTTCCTTAAAACCGTACTAAAACATATCAAACGAGTCAACTCAGAATCTTCCCGTTTAAGACTTCTGCAGTTACTCCTCAACTTCAAAATCAACCATAATTGCTTTCGCCTCCACTTTGAGACCGTACTTCTTAACACTCAAGTACCTAAGCTGAAACCGTACTACCCTAGTTTCCGCACCATATTCGCGAGCACTGGGACCCCTTTCCGCTCGGGATTCCACCAGTAACTGCCGTTTTCGTCCCCCGAGCGAGTCGAAGATTTTCCCCTCTTCGTCTCCTCCAAAAACCAGTCAAATTAAAGGTTTTTCTTCCGTCGATGCTTCAAAACCAATCAAATCAATATTTCTTCCATCTTTGTTTTTATGAACCAATCAAATTGAAGACTTTCCTGCTTCCCTACCCCTCTTAGTTCCCATGCATCGGTTTGGGAAGTGCTGTGTCGCAAAAATATCAGGGTTCTCAGCAAACGCAGCATATTCTCAGCGCTGAGTTCGTGGAACCCTAATTTCCTTATCTTCACTGTTGCAGACGAAATTTGAACCGAAAATTAACAATTTTAATCGTTAACGTCTCGCTCGACGTCTTGGGTGGGCCTTGATAGCCGTCTCAATAATTTCTCGGCACAGGTGTATCAAGTTCCCGAAATTTAAATCGATCAATTAAATCAATAGGCTTCCTCTCGGGAAATTTCCCGAATAAAATAAAGGGTGTTGAAAATACCGGTGAATTATTACGGAAAAGAAAATGTTCAATTCCTAATTTTAAAAAAGGATATTCATTTTATTAGAACTTCCAAGTTATCCCTCCTATTACAACAATATGAATAAAACCGCAAAAAAATAGAAGATTCGACCCATTCAATGATATCGAATTCAAATCCACCAGATATGCTAAAAACACCAAGCGTAAGTTATTACAGGAAGAGCTCGAAAAGAGGAAATAAAGTTCTGCAAGTTTGAGCAAAGGAGAAATCTTGGACATGATAAAACTCAACGACGAAAACACACCGTCTGGCTTGCAGAAGAAATTGTATTTTTCATGTTCAAAACTTCAATGCATCCTGTAGAAAGTTTATTGCTATATATATTTGTTTCATAGGAATCATGAGTTCTGTTCATGTCATTGTTGTATTGTTAAAAAGTCATTGACAGAATAATAAAAAAAAAAATGTCATAGTACGTTGTCAGTTCTCCAATATAAAAAGTTAAGTCCTGCAGAGTCTGAGCTGTTCTGTTTGAAAGTTTACATTGGTCCTTCGAAGCCTTCAATTGAATACGCTATGGAACCTGAAAAAGTGCAGGAAAGTGCCGATAAGAATATTGGAGTTCGTAGAAGCGCTAGGTGCAATAAAGGAATTCCCGCAAGAAGATATTCCGAATCAGAAATGGCTGCTGTAGATCTCTGTACAAATGTGCCTTCTTCTAGGGTGTGTGTTAAACCTAGACGAGAAAAAGGTTGCATGAGTGAAACAGAAATAACCTTTTCTGGTAATGGTTTACCGGTAGCTGATAATTCCGATAATATTGTCACTGAAAAAAGTGCAGAACTTGTATTGGATACTGAAAAGCCCTCACTTAGAGAAAGGAAGTCGAGCAAGGGATCTGCAATTTCTAAGAGATCCAATATTTCCAAGTTGAACTTGGAACTGATATTGTTAAAGGAACAACAAAAAATTGACGAAGAGGAAGAACAAGGAAGAAAGAAAGCCCTTGAAAGAAAACGATTGAATTTAATCAAAGAAATGGAATTGAAGAAGAAAATCATGGACAATCTTGGAAATAAAAGTGACACATCCTCAGTTTATTCGCAAAGTTTATATAGCGATGAACATTATTTGGGAAAGTGGGTCGAAGATTCCAAAAAGTATATTGCTCCCGAATATGAACATTCTCAAGGAATCCATGAAAGAAATGAACATGACAAAGTTGAAAGCCTCTGTTCTTGTACCCATAAATGTGACAATAACACCTTTTCTGTTGGGTCTGGAGGAAAAGATGATTCATTTTGTTGGTATTTGCCGTATTTTCAATACACTGCCTGGCAACATCAAAAAATGAATCATCTTTTCCTCCAGACCCAACAGAAAAGGTGTTATTGTCACATTTATGGGTACAAGAACAGAGGCTTTCAACTTTGTCATGTTCATTTCTTTCATGGATTCCTTGAGAATGTTCATATTCGGGAGCAATATACTTTTTGGAATCTTCCACCCACTTTCCCAAATAATGTTCATTCTCAAGGAATCCATGAAAGAAATGAACATGACAAAGTTGAAAGCCTCTGTTCTTGTACCCATAAATGTGACAATAACACCTTTTCTGTTGGGTCTGGAGGAAAAGATGATTCATTTTTTGATGTTGCCAGGCAGTGTATTTGGACGGGGATGAAACAGCTCCAAAAATCATCACATTCATTTGATAAATATCAGGATCTCGACTTCGATCTCTTCCACGCCACAGGAAACGTTGTGCACATCGATCCTCCTGACTAATCAGAACCTGGTGGAACATCTCACATATGTCCCCACTGAAGGCTATTTTACTCTGCCTGGCGTTCTCTTTACATGTATGAGTATCAGAGCAGTGCATATCGAAGTAGCAGCATCTCTGGATACCAGTTCCACGATCCTTGCCATCAGACGTTTCATGTGTCGCCGAGGACAGCCAAAGGAAATTAGATCCGATAATGGAACAAATTTTGTTGGGGCTGAACGAGAACTGAGAGAAAGTGTGAATTCCCTGGACGATGTTAGAATATCTGACGAACTTTCTTCGCGAGGCATCAAATGGAAGTTCAAGGAGTACAGTCTCATGGGGAAAACGACATAAAAAGCAGGAAGCAATGGCGGTTCGCACAAGCCTTGGCGGATCTATATTGGAAGCGTTGGATCAAAGAATATCGACCAACTCTTATTCAACGACAAAAGTGGCACACAAAAACTAATCCTCTCAAAGTGGGTGATATTACGATAATGGTTGATGACAAGGCACCTCGAAACGAGAAAAGATGATTCATTTTTTGATGTTGCCAGGCAGTGTATTTTTGTGTTGCTTTTTCCAACGCCGTAAGCAATATGGTAACTACCATGAAAAACATGGGAGATCTCATACCTCCCAGATTCTTCGACGAAACACTACAAGTTGTAGAACAGGTGAAATATCTTGGGCTGATTCTCGATAAGAAACTAACCTGGAACCCGCATCTACATCATGTAATCAACAAAAGTAAAACGACACTCATGATGTGCAGGAGAGCTTTTGGAAAAACTTGGGGACTTAAACCGAAAGCCATGTACTGGCTTTACACAGCGGTTATAAGACCCAGAATCACTTATGGCTCACTCCTGTGGTGGCCAAAAACAAATCAGAGACAGGCAAAAACCAACCTCGGGAAAATCCAGAGGCTTGCCTGTCTCTGCATCACAGGTGCATTAAACAGCACTCCAACAGCTGCTATGGAGGTCATCCTTAACCTCTCACCCCTTGACATACAGGTCAAGGGAGAGGCCAGGATGGGTGCGTACAGACTGATCCAAACAAAAAACTGGAGAACCCGCACAACTGGGCACACCAGAATCACTCATGTAGCTGACGTAGCCGAGCTCGATATGATTTCAGACTACATGCAACCCCTATACTCATTCGATAAACCATTCAAAACACAGCTCGACTGGAACAGATGGGACTCGAGTATAGAATCACAATCATCTGCAGAAATAGTCTGGTACACAGACGGTTCAAAGACAGATGAAGGAACAGGAGCGGGAATACATGGAGTGAGGCCAAGAAGGGATTATATAATACCTCTCGGCAAACACGCCACGATATTTCAAGCTGAAACATATGCGATTAGAACATGCATACAGAAGAACCTGGAAAGTGGCTACCAAAGAAAACACATCCACATTCTCTCTGATAGCCAGAGCGCCATCAAGGCCCTCAACTCGACACAGATAAAGTCTAGACTCGTCTGGGAATGCCTCCAGGACCTTCAGGAGCTGGCAAAACACAACAAGGTCACTTTGATGTGGGTGCCAGGTCACAAGGGTATAGCGGGCAATGAAAAAGCTGACCAGTTAGCAAGACAAGCATCTGAAACGCCATTCACAGGGCCAGAACCTGTGCTTGGAATCAGCAAAAACCGATGCAGGACCCTGATTGAGGAGTGGATAAAACAAAGACACCGACAACACTGGGAACAGAGTGACGGGCAAACACACAGCAAAGTCATGGTAGGACACATAAGCCAAACCTTGACGGCTGACTTTTTGAATCTAAACAGAACAAAGGCACGCATAATAGTAGGTCTGCTGACAGGACACTGCGGCCTTAGGAAACATCTGAACACCATAGGAATAATTGAAGAACCTGTGGATTGCAGACTTTGCGGTGAAGAGGAAGAAACAGCCTCTCACATAATCTTTGAATGCGGCGCCCTAGGAAGAAGGCGTCATAGAATCTTCGGAGAAATCAACCCAGAAATGGGAATGAATCCGAAAAACCTCATAAACAGGCTACTGAACCTGATAAAGGACACGAACCTATTCTCGTGAGGAACCACTGACGAAAGAGTGATACAATAGACCCAAGCTGGTCGCAGTGTCACAGGGAGGCCAAGTGCTAACCCGGTCTCTTGTCCGTCAGCAAATCAATCAATCAACCATGAAAAACGTTAAAGCTGAATTTTATTTATATAATCCTGAACTTCTTTGCCACTTAGTGGAAAAATTGTCTCCAATACAAAAATACTCATGGGGAAAATATAAATATCAACGTGATCTTCAGTCCCTACAAACATCTTTGAACGATTTTGCGAATTGGTTCGAGGGAGAAACAAATTCTCTGGCTGGAATAAGTAATCCCTTCCAAAAGACTCAGGCAAAATCTTTCCCCAGTAGTCCCTTCCAAAAGACTCAGGCAAAATCTTTCCCCAGACGAGAAAATGTCATGGTATCAAAAAAGAGTTCTCAGAAAAAACAAGTTGACTCAAACGGATGTGTTTTGTGTAAAAATGTCAATCATATTGTACAGAATTGTGATGAATTTCTGAAACAGACAATCACAGAAAGACGAAAATCCGCTATGAATCTCAAGCTTTGTTTTCTATGTCTTCAAACCGGTCATATGGTGAAAAATTGTTATAAGAAGAACAAATGCGGTGAAAGTGGATGTAAAGGACGACACAACAAATTACTCCATGTTGAAAGAAACATCGAAGAACCTAAAGCAGAGGTTGAAATCGTTTCTCCAAGCGATTTTTGTGGAAATCTATCCGAAAACAACACTGCAGAAAAAACGGTGTTGATGAGAATTGCTCCAGTCAAACTACGTGGACCTACAGGAGAAATTCGAACATTTGCCCTTTTTGATGAAGGATCCACATGTTCAATGATTGAAGAAGAGCTGGCTAATAAACTCAAGTTGTCTGGTCCTATTGTTCCACTTTGTTTTCAGTGGACCAATAACATTAGTCATTATGAGGACGATTCTAGATTAGTTACGATTGATATATCAGGTGCCGATGAAAATTCAACATTCTACAAGATGAACCAAGTGAGAACCGTAAGAAATCTTAGTCTTCCATACCAGAAAATTGATGCTCATGAAATCAAAAGCAAATTTCCTTATTTGGACCTCAAATTATTGGAATCTATCGAATCAGCATACCCCCAACTGTTGATAGGCCAAGATAATTATGGACTCATTGTTCCGCGGAAAATTATCCAGCCAAAACTGACTGAACCAATTATGTCGAAGTCGAAACTAGGTTGGACCATCAATGGGAACATAACCAACAATGAAGTATCTAGAATGCCCCATGTGAGTCTTTGTTGTCGTTTGATTAGCAATGAAGAACTCCACCTGTTAGTCAAAGATAGTTTCCGAATTGAATCATTTGGTGTGAAACAAATTCCCATTGTAAAATCAGCGGAGGATAAAAAGGCGATTGATATAATGGAAAAAACAATCAAAAGAATGGGACGACATTATGAGATAGGACACCTCTGGAAAAATGAAAACGTTTCATTTCCAGACAGTAGACCGAATGCAGTGAGACGTCTATTATGCATGGAGCGAAAAATGGATAGAGATTCAAAATTTGCTGATGAATACTGCAGAAAGATAGATGAATATCTGAATAAAGGCTATGCAACAATATTAAAAGACACCGAAAAAGTTGAAACCCCAAAAACCTGGTACCTACCCCATTTTGCGGTATGGAATGTGAATAAACCAGGAAAAATAAGACTTGTTTTCGATGCAGCAGCCAAATCTTATGGATCCTGTTTGAATGACTTCTTAATACAAGGCCCAGACTTCGTACCATCATTGATCTCCGTGTTATGGCGTTTCAGGCAGAGTAAAATAGCCTTCAGTGGGGACATATGTGAGATGTTCCACCAGGTTCTGATTAGTCAGGAGGATCGATGTGCACAACGTTTCCTGTGGCGTGGAAGAGATCGAAGTCGAGATCCTGATATTTATCAAATGAATGTGATGATTTTTGGAGCTGTTTCATCCCCGTCCAAAGCTCAATTTGTAAAGAATAGGAATGCCATGGAGTTTGAATGTCAGTTTCCAGGTATAATCAGGTGCATGGAAAAGCAACACTACGTTGATGATTATTTGGACTCATGTGACACCGAAGAAGAAGCGATTAAGAGAGTTGCTGATGTCATTTATGTGCACGAACAAGGAGGCTTTGTGATGACTAAATGGATCAGTAATTCCAGAGATGTTATGGCAACTATTCCTGAAAGGCTACGTTCTCCAACTATGGACGGATTGAAAATAGACTCTGAGAAAGTAGAAAGAGTACTTGGACTTTCATGGCAACCAGAAACTGATAATTTCATATTTTCTCTGAACCTAAAGAAAATACCACCTGACATCAGCAGTGGCAAAAAGACTCCGACTAAAAGAGAAGTTCTTCGGTTGATTATGTCCATTTTCGATCCTCTTGGTTTTCTTGCACCTCTTATAATAAAAGGAAGAATTTTGATGCAAGAAATTTGGAGAAGTGGTATTGATTGGGACACTGAAATAACTGAAAATTTATTTTTGGTCTGGAAAAAATGGCTCATGGAACTTGAAGCTTTATCACCAATCATTATACCGAGACAATATTTCCCAAGCACTAACTGTATGAACGAAGTTGACCTCCATATCTTCTGTGATGCTAGAGACAAAGCTTACGCCACAGCAGCCTATTTGAGATATGAAGATGGAAATGAAATATTTACATCATTCGTTGCATCAAAATTCAAAGTCGCCCCATTGAATCAACAAACAGTACCCAAATTGGAATTACAGGGGGCAGTTTTAGGTTGTCGCCTGGGAAAAACAATATGCAATGAGTTGGAGTATAAAATCAGAAAAGTTCATTACTGGATAGATTCCATGGTTGTTCTGAAGCAAATCGAATCAGAGTCGAGGCGTTTTCCAATATTTGTTGCCTGCAGAATAGGGGAAATTCGAGATGAGACTGATATTTCTCAATGGCACTGGATTCCTTCTGATTTGAATGTTGCTGATCAAGCGACCAAAGAACTGAATAAAGTTGATCTTGGAGTGCATAGTGATTGGTTGAAAGGACCCAAATTCTTGAAACTTCCAGAGGAAATTTGGCCTAGAATGCCAAAAGAATGTTCTGAACAAAATATTGAAAATATTCTTACAGTTGTCGAACATAAAAAAGTTTTAGAGTTACCTGAGATCGACAGGTTTTCAAAATGGATTCGTCTAATCAGATCAACTGCATGGGTACTTTTTTTCAAGAAAATTTCTAGAATCCCTAAAAATAACAGACCACGTGAAGCCAAATTGGATGTTGACACACTAGAAGAGGCTTCTAAGTTGTGGCTGGAAAAGAGCCAGAGAGAATCTTTCGAAGAAATATCACTCTTGATCCGAAAGAAAATCCTCCCTAAGTCCAGCAGGCTTTTCAAGTTGTCCGCTTTCTTAGATGAAACTGGCATAATTCGTTTGGGTGGCAGATTTCCTGAGAGTCAGTCACTGAACCTTGGATATGATTTTCGGTATCCGGTTATTCTAGACCCCAAGCACAAATATACCCAGCTGCTGATCAACCCCTATCACCATGAATCTGGTCATAATGGTATAGAAACGGTTATAAACAATTTGAGACTCAAATATTGGATACTTCATATTCGACAAGCGGTCAAGAAATGTTTTAACTCTTGCCTCTATTGCAAAATCCGGAAATGTAAGCCAATAGCTCCTGAAATGGGTCTTCTTCCACCAGAGAGATTGGAATCTAACGTATTCCCTTTCACTTACGTTGGTATTGACTTCTTTGGGCCGATGACCATTTCCGTGGGGCGAAGAAGGGAAAAACGATATGGCGTTCTCTTCACATGTCTAAGTATCAGAGCAGTGCATATCGAAGTAGCAGCATCTCTGGATACCAGTTCCACGATCCTTGCCATCAGACGTTTCATGTGTCGCCGAGGACAGCCAAAGGAAATTAGATCCGATAATGGAACAAATTTTGTTGGGGCTGAACGAGAACTGAGAGAAAGTGTGAATTCCCTGGACGATGTTAGAATATCTGACGAACTTTCTTCGAGAGGCATCAAATGGAAGTTCAACTGTCCAAGTGCTCCAAGTATGGGAGGCATATGGGAAAGGATGGTAAGATCGATAAAGACAGCACTCAAGGTATCACTCAAAGAGGTCAATCCAAAGGAGGAAGTTCTCCTAACTCTACTCTACGAGGCAGAATATATGGTGAACTCTAGACCATTGACACATATATCGGTAGATCCTGATGAACCGGAGGCAATTACTCCCAATCATTTCCTGCTTCTTCGACCTGGAGGAGTACAGTCTCATGGGGAAAACGACATAAAAAGTAGGAAGCAATGGCGGTTCGCACAAGCCCTGGCGGATCTATATTGGAAGCGTTGGATCAAAGAATATCGACCAACTCTTATTCAACGACAAAAGTGGCACACAAAAACTAATCCTCTCAAAGTGGGTGATATTACGATAATGGTTGATGACAAGGCACCTCGAAACGAGTGGCTAATGGGACGTGTCGAAGAAATCTATCCAGGAAAAGACGGCACCATAAGGGTAGCAAAAATAAAAACCATGAAGGGCTCCTACACCAGACCCCTAACAAAGTTGTGCATTCTTTCCACGTCTACCAGTTGATAGTGAAGTCTTCGGTTCTTCACGGGGCGGAGAATGTAGAAAGTTTATTGCTATATATATTTGTTTCATAGGAATCATGAGTTCTGTTCATGTCATTGTTGTATTGTTAAAAAGTCATTGACAGAATAATAAAAAAAAAAATGTCATAGTACGTTGTCAGTTCTCCAATATAAAAAGTTAAGTCCTGCAGAGTCTGAGCTGTTCTGTTTGAAAGTTTACACATCCTAAAATTTGTATAACTCATTCTGTTTATATTGAGTCGAATAATATAAATTTGTTGAAATAAAAATATAAAATCTTGAAAATTAATGATTTTGATTGTAATGTAAGAGAATAACTTGTTGCCATTTGGCAATAGACACGAGAGTCCGAAGGGCTCGAGTTTTCCAAAATCTGTCGAATTATTTTCAATTTATTCTCACCCTTTTGTGATATTACTAGGTACTGAAAATTTTGCAAATATTGACATTATTCTGATTGAAAAGGATCATAATGAATTCAGTATTTCTTTCCCCTTGGTGTTCTCCTGGGAAACTGTATGAAGGTTTTTTGTTGGGACAGGAATTATTTACAGCTTTTGGTGTCTCAAACATTCTTCATCTGTACCCTATACAAGGAGCCCTTACAGGGTGCTATCATCCGGGCCAGATGAACCCTGCTAGTTTTGGCTCACCTGCATAATTGCCCCTGCATTTGGGAACAGAGCAATGAAAAGGCATGATTTCAGCTGGAAAAATTTGGGAGATTAGCTTAGAAACGAACTCAAAAATAGCACAAGTCTTGAAGAAAAAATTAAAATCAAATTAACATAACCTCGAAGATGATATGCGAAACTTTTATGAATTTATTTCTTTATTATTAGTTAAAACAAATAAATTAGTGGACAAATATAAGTGCCTTAACTGTTATGGACTGATGTAACATCAAAATAAATAAAATTACAACTATTAAACAACAAAAAACACTCAGAATACCGGCAAAAACATAAACAAATAATGGCGTATAATAGACTACTCACACCCTTCACCCCCCTACAGCTGTCATTTTGTTTCATGGCCTTGTGTTCTAGTAAGGTAGTGCTATAACCCAACATTTTCAAAACATACACGGTGAAATATGTCAGAAAATCATGGCAAACCGCCATACTTTATGAAAGTGAATGGAGTATAGGTTCGCGTGGAGAAATATTCAAATTGAAACATTCTAGTAGATCTTCAGATAACGTAAGATTAGCAACTGAAGAGTTCCAAAAAAGTTTAGACACGACGGGCTTTATTTTTCAGTGATCCGGAGCATCAGGAACAAAAACACTGATCCTTAATCTAATTTCGATTTTTTTTCGACGTTTCGAGGGCAATTTCCCCCATCATCAAGTCTAAAATAATAAAAAATAGTAAAATTTTAGTGGTGACCTTTTACAGGAACGCTAAGAAAAATGTCATGACAAATCTTCCTCTTACCAGTCTAAGTTTACACTCCACAGTGATGGCATTGTAGTCATTAAAAAACTATTATACAGAACAAGAAGAAAAAAACATTAGAAAGATTATACATTTGAATAAATAAAATCAATGTAACATATTCCACAACCATTGTACCTGTGGATGATGTGTATACAATAGCTATGGCGTGTGAGAGACTGTAAATCAAATCTCTGACTTATGTGTAGGAAGTAGTTGATTTTTTTTTTACTGGTTATCTTTAACTAAATTGATTCCTCAATTGACGACTGCGAAGAGAATCAAAAAGAAGATGATTACCCGAAATATACGTCCAATGGAAGACTCCATGTGTAAGGTTTAAGGTTTATGCATAAATAAACAAAACGTTATTGTAAAATTATTTCTGAAATAGTAATAATTTTTGTTGTCTCAAACCGACAACCTCAATCTTGGAGTTCACTTTGTCTGGGTTCCAATATATACAGGGTGTCTCAAGATGTTCCAAACAGCCAATATCTCGGCTCTCAGACAAGGTAGAATCTTCAAACAAAAATTATTTCATATGGCATCAACGACTCTACCAGAATCTGTTGTTAAAATTTTCTTTCCAATTACCACCCCTGAAAAAACTACCCCCAGATATTTTTTCAAATGGCCCTCTTATATTTTCCTCACTCTAAACGATTTCCCAGTGAAAGAAGAAATATGTTAAAACAATTTTTTATCATTTTACGTAAATTCAAACCTTTAAAAAATTATTATAATTTCATGCACATTCGCCGATTTAATTTTCAAGCCTTTTGTGAAAGTATCACTTCCACTCCCACAGCAGCCAGACTTCAGAAAGTCATGGCAAAAGGGGGAACTAACCCCACTATGTCGCTTAAAAGGCCAGACGGTTCGTACACTGAAGGAGAGAAGGAACGATCCATTCTTCTTCTCGAAACACACTTCCCGGGTAGTGAACCAATAAGTAATACTGTAATAGCAATGAAGCACACCAAGACCTCCCGCAAGGAGGACTGGGACATTGCTAAGAGTATATTCACAAGGCAACGGCTCGAATGGGCAATAAGCACCTTTCAGCCGTATAAATCCCCAGGAGTAGATGGGGTGTTTCCGATACTCCTGCAGAAAGGAGTGGAGGAGATCCTCCCTCATCTACTGAAGATCACAAGAAGCAGCTTAGCATTGGGTCAAATACCATCTTAAAATGGATGTATGAGGTGTTAACGACGAGAATAGCTGAGACATCGATGGGTGAGGAATCCGTCTTCGTCAAAGCTACTCGTGGAACACCTCAGGGTGGGGTGTTATCCCCCCTCCTATGGAGCCTGGTAGTGGATGAACTTCTACACAGGCTAACGGAGCTTGGCTTCGAATGTGTAGGCTATGCTGACGACATAGTACTAATAATTAGAGGCAAATTCGAAGGTACTCTCTGCGACCTATTGCAGAAGGGCCTTAGAATCATTGAGCAGTGGTGCTTGTCAGTGGGGCTTAACATCAACCCAACCAAGACCACATTAATTCCGTTCACTCGGAAGAGGAAACTTCCAGCCATGAAAACGTTAGTATTAAACGGAAATATCTTGGAGTGGGGGTCTGAAGTCAAATACCTAGGAATAACACTAGATAGCAAACTTCTGTGGAATAAGCATGTTGATAATGCTACTGGCAGAGCTACGAGAGCTCTGATGGCATGCAGGCGTCTATGCGGCAGGAACTGGGGCTGTAACCCAAAAATACTGCGATGGATGTACGCCATGATTGTAAGACCTATAGTCACATATGGGGCAGTAGCCTGGTTTGCTAAGGCAAGTCAGGCAAGTACGAGGAAAATGCTCGACAAAGTACAAAGGCTTGCCTGTGTGTGCATCACGGGAGCTATGAGAACGTGCCCAACCAGGGCGCTTGAGATCATCACAGACCTCACACCTCTACATCTAGTGATTGATAGGGTAGCCCATGAGGCCATCCTCAGAGTATCTAAAGAAGGAGCAGGCAATGAGAGAGTCAGGTTTCAGAGAGCTTGGTCCTCACTGAATGACTACACCTCATCTGCAAACCTTCCTAGTGATGTAATGATCAAGAAAGTAAGCACTGAGAAGAACTTCAGTACACTGCTAAGTAAAAGAGAGGATTGGGAAAGGGAATACACCAACTACAATCTCAAAGAAAATACAATGAAATGGTATACAGATGGTTCTAAAACCGCTACAGGAGCTGGCGCTGGGATATACGGGAAAAGTACCAAGTGTGCACTATCGTTAGGCTCCTGTACAAGCGTCCTTCAAACGGAAATACTTGCAATCGCAAGATGTCTAGATATAAATCTAGAAAGAAACTATCAGAAGTGCGATATAGCTATTCATACAGATAGTCAAGCTGCTATTAAAGCACTGAGCTCCTACGTCATTGACTCAAAGCTGATTTGGGAGTGCGGAAACAAACTCAATGAGGTAGGCAAGAAGAATAAGGTCTCTTTAATCTGGGTTCCCGGTCATTCGGGAATCGTAGGAAACGAAGAGGCCAATACACTGGCCAGAAAGGGCGCACAAATACCCCTTACTGGCCCAGAACCCTTCTGTGGTATAGGAAAATGCACCTATAAGAAGGAGTTTATGCTGAAGGAGAAAACCGAAAAAGAAAAACTCTGGCGGAATCTCCCAGGGATGGATCACTCCAAAAAGTTCCTCCGGAACTTTGAAACTGCTAGATCCAAAAAATATCTGGATCTCAGTAAAAACCAACTTCACCTACTCACTGGCTTTCTCACAGGACATTGTCGCCTAAAAAAGCATCTGTTGAGAATGGGTTTATCAGACACTGATGAGTGTAGATTCTGTGGGGAGGAGGAAGAAACTCCTATTCACCTGATTACGGAATGCTATGCCATTGCAAGCCAAAGGAAAGAGTGCTTTGGACAAGAAACTTGTAGAAGTGGGGAGTTATCCTCTTAGAAGCCGTCCCAGATTCTGGATTTCATCAAATCTCTGGAACTGGAGGGCGAGCTGTAGGAGGCACGATGATAACAGCTCTGTCAGGGGGCACAATAGACCTTAAGGTCGCAGTGAACTGTAACCCCTTTTTACTATAAACTATAAACTATATGCACATTCGCCATTTTTCTCAGTCCATTCTCTATGTCTATGTTCTATCATCATCATCATCATCCAGCCTGGTGTTGAGTCCACTGCTGGACATATGCCTCCATTAAACTGCTCCACTGGGTTCTCTCTTGAGCTGTTCTGATCCAGTGTCCTCCAATCCTCTTAATGTCATCGCTCCATCTTGTTGGTGATCTACCCCTGCTTCTTTTGTCTGCTCAGGGTCTCCAGTTTATTATTCTTATGGTCCACCTGTCATCCTTAAATCTCGCAACATGTCCCGCCCATTTCCACTTTAAAGTTGTAATTCGCCGGACTATTTCCTGTACCCCTGTCCTTCGTCGAATTTCGGTGTTCCTGATACGATCTTGTATTCTTATACCTAGCATATAGCTCTCCCCATCTTTCTCTGAGCCACCTCCAATCTCTCTACGGTGCGTTTTGTCAAGGTCAGTGTTTCGGCGCCATAAGTCATCACTGGCAGCACGCACTGATCATACACATTCCGTTTTAAGCTCCTTGGAACGTCTCTACCGAAGATATCTCTCAGTCTTCCATATGCTGCCCATCCAAGACCAATTCTCCTCTGTAATTCCTTCGTTTAGTTGTCTATCTATTTATTCTAATTTGGTGTCCCAGATATTTGTATTCATCGACCTCCTCGATGGTTTTGTTGCCTAGTGATATAGTCCTCCCAGTACTAAGTTTTTCTTTTTTTTCTGTTTTTTGTTGGTTTATATAAAGGCCAACTTTTTCAGTGGCCTGTTGCAGCTCGTTTAACATCAAACTGGCTTCTTTGAGGTTGTCTGCTATCAGCACTATATCGTCTGCAAATCGTAGATCATTCAGCATTTTTCCGTCTATATTGATACCTTTGTTTTCCCAATTCAGAGTCTCAAAGGCATATTCTAAAACAGTGTTGAATATTTTCAGAGACAGTGTGTCGCCTTGTGTAACTCCTCTTTTTATAGGAAATTTTTTAGTTGTATTATGGATCTTCGCGCTCGTGGCCGAGTTGCTGTAAATATTGTGTATTAGACGGGTATATCTATAGTCTATGCGACAGTGACTAAGAGCTTTCAGGATGGCATTCATTTCGATGGTATCGAAAGCTTTTTGGAAGTCGATAAACATAAGAACCAGTGGCCTGTTATATTCCAGACTTTTCTAAATGTTCATTTTTAATGTGAGAAGATGGTTATTTGTTCCATAGACTGAACGAAAGCCCGCCTGATCTGTTGTCTGATAGAAGTCGAGTTTTTTCTCCAATCTCTTGTTTATTATTTTTGTGAAGAGCTTATATAGATGGGATAATAAGCTTATAGGCCTGTAATTTTCTAAATCTGTGCTGTCACCTTTTTTTTGGATCAGGATCATCAATATGTTGTGGGGTAGGGAGGCATCATACAAGCATAGATTGAATAACTTTTTTATTGCTTTTAGTAGAGTTTCCCCACCGAACTTCACTGCTTCCGCAATTATTTGATCGTCACCCGGATATTTATTATTTTTCATCTCTTTCAGCGATTGTTTAATTTCATCCATTGTTATTTCAGGTAGCTCTTCCGATCGGCCGCGTGAAGTTGGCGAAAAAAAGTCGGCACAAATTCTGAAATAATCCCCAATATTTAGAGTCTAATTTGTGCCCATTTGTGCCGTATGAATCAATTTCAGCACCATTATGGTTTTTGAGTTATTCAAGTTTGAAGCTTTTGGTGCTAGTTTCACACTTGGCACCAACATTTTCCGATTTCGAAAAACTTTTAATGCCAATATTTAGTGCTCAATTTGTGATCATTTGTGCCGTTTAATTGACTTCATTATCACTTGTAGTTTTTAGTTATTTCAGTTCGAATATCTTGGTGCCAGCTTAGCACCAACATATTCCAACTTGGAAAAAATTTTATGCCAATATTTTGTGCCCAATTTATGCCCATTCGTGCCCATTTGTGCCGTATAAATGACATTTCTACCATTTGTAGTTTTTGAGATATTGACTGTTGTTTTTTAGCCGGCGTGAAGTTGGCACCAACATAATCCAACTTTGAACAAATTTTGATGCCAATATTCTGTGCCCAATTTGTGTCCATTTGTGCCGTATAAATGACATTTCTACCATTTGTAGTTTTTGAGATATCGACTGTTGTTTTTCAGCCGGCGTGCAGTTGGCACCAACATATTCCAACTTTGAAAAAAATTTTCCGCCACTATTTAGTGCTGAATTTGTACCAATTTGTGTCGTTGAAATGGCTTCGATATCTTGGATAGTTTTCGAGTTATGAACAATATTGTGTTTTATTAACGGCGCCATCTATGGGAAGAAGCAAGTATTGTTTCGCTTCATAATAGGTCAAATATGTCGGCCTCACATATGTGATTTCTGTTACATAATAACTTCCCATGAACTTAAAAATAGACCTCTGATTATTTAGCAAACAATTCCTTGCGTTAATTGAACAATCTATTTTCGAATTCAATAAACACAATTAGAAATATATTCCTTATTACAATTACTTGTATGGATTCACTTTCCTGCATAATAGCAGATAGCGTGTGGAGGCAAACATCAAACGGGGCGATCTAACACGTGCTTGCCCAGTTGAAACGGCTGCTTCGTGAGCGTAAGTTTTTTATTAAAAGGACGTTCCGATATGGCATCTACGGCACATCGATTTCTCTGATTAGACATTTACTGGTGAATTTAATTCACTTTGGTAATTTACGGACCTTCTGAACTAATTGAAATCGAATATAGCTTGGTCCCAGACTCCCAGATAAATTTACCCAGGTTAAAGATCGAATATTGAACAGGGTTGAAAATCAGCTTTTCTGAAACTGTGACACAAATTTTAGTTAAAAGTCCCGAAGTACCCCAGAAATTAATGCATCACTAAGGGTAAAGGGTATTAGAGGAAAGTCGCCTATTATTGGATAGTTGCCTAATTTTGGATACTATGTTATCTCACACCCTATCAGGAGTTTTGTGGAATTGTATGCAGGAAACTACTCGTTGCTGAACTAAATAAACCCCCTGTAAACTATGAAGTTCATCTATTTTTTGCTAGGTGGCATTTCGAGATATAACGTTTTATTGTGGTACTCAGTTTTTCATTTCTCCAATTGTGAATTGTGAAAAATCGATGAGTATTGGCTAAACAATATTAAAATTTAGTATGACAATACAAGAATAGTTGTGGAATAAGCTCAACAATTCGATTCGAACATTCCTGTTCAATAGCAATATCAATTTGATCACATAACCTTGAACATGAAAGTTGCCTAATTTTGGATAGGAAAGGTGGCTCGAAATTGGATATCCAAAATTAGGAACCTTTTTTGTAGTGAAAATTTTCCCGAGGACCAAAGTGGGGAAGGCTGGATCCAGTGTTCTGTATGTTCAGATGGGCACATGAAGATTGTGCTGGTGGTGACAGTAGCAAAGTTTACGTGTGTGATTTTTGCAGAGACAAATAGGTTCCTAATTTTGGATAGGGTATCCAATATTTGGAACCTATTTTTGCAATCATGAAAATCGTCGTTTTTCAGTTGAGTTAATTTTTATGTCATTTGGGTGAGAAATAAATATTTTAGTTTATATGACGTGGTTTCATTAGGGTAAAACCACATTTCAAGTGAAGAAAAATAATCAAGCAAGAATTTTTCTGCCGAAAAATGTGAATTGAAAAAAAGTATCCAAAATTAGGATACTTTCCTCTACTCACGAAGCAGCCGTTTCAACTGGGCAAGCACGTGTTAGATCGCCTCGTTTGATGTTTGCCGCCACACGCTATCTGCTATTATGCAGGAAAGTGAATCCATACAAGTAATTGTAATAAGGAATATATTTCTAATTGTATTTATTGAACTTGAAATACCATATCCTGATTCAACATATTTTCACCATCGAAAACAATAGGTTGTTCAATTAACGCAAGGAATTGTTTGCTAAATAATCAGAGGTCTATTTTTAAGTTCATGGGAAGTTATTATGTAACAGAAATCACATATGTGAGGCCGACATATTTGACTTATTATGAAGCGAAACAATACTTGCTTTTTCCCATAGATGGCGCCGTTGATAAAACACAATATTGTTCATAACTCGAAAACTATCCAAGATATCGAAGCCATTTCAACGGCACAAATTGGTACAAATTCAGCACTAAATAGTGGCGGAAAATTTTTTTCAAAGTTGGAATATGTTGGTGACCAATTGCACGCCGGCTGAAAAACAACAGTCGATATCTCAAAAACTACAAATGGTAGAAATGTCATTTATACGGCACAAATGGGCACAAATTGGGCACAGAATATTGGCATCAAAATTTGTTCAAAGTTGGAATATGTTGGTGCCAACTTCACGCCGGTTAAAAAACAACGGTCAATATCTCAAAAACTACAAATGGTAGAACTGTCATTTAAAAGGCATAAATGGGTACACATTGGGCACAAAATATTGGCATAAAATTTTTTTCAAAGTTGGATTATGTTGGTGCTAAGTGTGAAGTTGGTACCAAGATATTCAAACTGAAATAACTCAAGAACTACAAGTGATAATGAGGTCATTTAAACGGCACAAATGGGAACAAATTAGGCACTTAATATTGGATATACAATTTTTTTCGAAATCAGAAAATGTTGGTGCCAAGTGTGAAGCTAGCACCAAAAACTTCAAACTCGAATAACTCGAACACCATAATGGAACTGAAATTGATTCATACAAATGGGCACAAATTGGGCACAAAATATCGGGAATTATTTCAGAATTTGTGCCGACATTTTTTCGCCAACTTCACGCGGCCCATCCGATCCTTGATTCATTACTCCAGTCTCCTTCCTTGTTTCTTTTGCTTCTTCCCCTTCGACCTTTTGTCGGTTTCTGTATAACTCAGTATAAAATTTTTCAACAATCTGGAGTAGCTCGTCTCTGTTAGTTGTTTCTCTGCCATGTTTGTTCTTCAGTTTTAGGATTTCTTTCCTGCCGCCTGTTATTTTTCTTCTTAAAACTTTCAAGCTCACATTTTGATCTATTTTTTTTCCAATTTGTTCGCTGTTATACTTCCTTATGTCCTTTCCTATGTTTTTTGATATATCTTTGTTTAGCTGTCTTACTTCTTGGTAGTCTACGTTTTCTTGCTGCGGTAGTTCTCTCCGATTTGACATTAATTGAAGTGTGTATTAACTGAGCTTATTTTCCTCCTTTTGTTTTCGACAGCATCTCTTAGTTGCTTCAAGTATGGATTTCGTGATTTCCCCACTCATTTTCTCTATGCTTCCTGACTGTACTTTTTCGCTCAGGGACTTTTCAATCTCTTGTTGGTACTCATCGAGATCTTCAAGGATTTGCCAATTTTTCGTTCTTTCATGTTTTGTTAGTTCTGTATTTTTCGTGTCCTAGATTGGTATTCATTGCTGCTCTTACCATTCGGTGGTCACTTCGAATGTTCATTTGATTTAGCACTGTTACGCCTTGAGGCTTGAATGATCTATTCCTTGTTGCCTTTTCATTACACACACTGTAAAAAGCACCCTCTTGTTGATTGGACGGAAGAGCGGCTTTCCACCAATCAAGAAAAATAAAAGATGTTATTTATAATTTTGAAGTTCTTCCTCCGGACGGGAGAAAGTGTGGGATCGGCCCAACGCACTTGGGTCGGGACTTAGTGTTTAAAATTATTTTCTAGGGAGAGGGATGGTAGATGAAACCTTTTAGATTAAATTTAAGACGTATATTAAAACCAAATCAAACTAAACAATTTTACAGTAGTTACGTAAATGTTTCTTGAATCAAATGATCTAAATTATCAAAATGTTCGGATATTTCTTAAATCGAAAGAAACTAATTACATCAGGTCAAACTGTTACATCAGCTTTAAATTACAAGAGCAGATCTATTCCTTGAAATTAAATCAGCATCAGTGTGAATTCCAAATCATAAAAAAAATGAATTCAAATTATCAACAAAAATAAAAAGGGCTTGTCAAACTCTCCCCAAAAATAATAACCATGGATAATCTCAAAAGAATTTACAATGTAAGGTAAACTTTCTAATACTCAAGAGAGGTAAAGAAAAAAATTGATTCTTTTTAGACTTTCATATTCACAAGGGGTAAACTCAACATCAATTCCCACATAAACTTGCAAATAAACATGAGTTATTTCAACAGATAACTCCACTTAAACCTCCAAATACTTAAGAGTGATTACAAAAATAATAATACACTTTAAAGAGAATACGAAAATATGACTTGTAGAAGATTTCAGGACTCTGGACTATAAATACAGGGTGTCCCACTAGTGCCGCAGTGGACGATATACGCGTAACGGTCTGAGATTGGCAAAATTTTTTGATGCAGACTTGATATACTACAAGAAGAGCACAACCTTAAAATATTTTCGAATATATCGGGTGGCCCACAAAAGAGGAATAGCGGGTGACTTTGTTTTTTCAAATGGGACACCCTATATTCCATAGTGTTTTTCCATTCTCTGAAACATCCTGCATGCTTCCGTATACTTTTCACATATTTTTATTCGACAGTTTTCGAAATATTGGCCATTTGGCAAAAAAATGATACTTGTAGAGGCTATGTTATTCAATTATATTTCACGAACGCTTGCACATACCAATAACAGTTTTATATAGATTGAAAGACAAGACTTCAAAGTATCCTACCCAGCTATAATAAGGCATCTTCAGCATACAGAGTGTCCACAAAAACACTATCAACATGACGAATTTCAAATCGATTTTTCTTCATTTTTTCAAATGCAATGCATATAATTTTTTTCATCATTGTAATCACCATTCATTTTACTTTATTTTTTGTCAAATACATAATATGCATATCTCTAACGGAATAAGATTTTTAAGCGCTTTTTCGAAATGTTTCCCTACAATTCACATATACCTTCGAATTCAAATAGCAGATTTGGCTTTTCTGTGGTTATTGAGAACTGTCAAAATATTCCACCCAGAATAAGCATCTTTGAAGCTTCAATTCATATTATAGCGAAATGAGGAACTAGAAAGTTTTGATGTATCTACTCAAAAATGTGATGAAATCAGTTACTGAAGAAAGAAACTTGCTTTCTGTACCCATTTTTCAAAATGCATTTTTGAGAATTTTCTATGTTTCTACTTGAAACGTCGAATCTTCCAAAAATTTCAAACAAGCTTTGAGCTTGGGAGCTTGAAGATCTGCGTGCGTGCCTGTGAAACTTATGAATATAATTTTTTCGAAGAAAGTTGTATAAGGATAAGAGCGGGCACTTTTTTGTAACCTGAAGTTTTGAAACTCGTTTTTTTGAAGCATTCATAACTTGTACATTCAAACTAATCAAAATCATTGGTATTTTACGAATTTTCACATCATTGTGTGAGTATTCATCCAATCCGTAAAATCTATGATGATTTGAATTGAAGCTGCAATGATGGTAATTTTGAATAGAATAATTTGACAGTTCCCAATAACCACAGAAAAGCCAAATCTGCTTTTTGAATTCGAAAGCAAATGTGAATTTGGAGGAAAAACTCTAAAAAATCCTATTCCGTTAGAGATATGCATATTATGTATTCGACAAAAAATGAAGTAAAATGAATGGTGATTACAATGATGAAAAAAAATTATATGCATTGCATTTGAAAAAATGAAGAAAAATCGTTTTGAAATTCGTCATGTTGATAGTCTTTTTGTGGACACTCTGTATGCTGAAGATGCCTTATTATAGCTGGGTAGGACATTTTAAAGTCTTGTCTTTCAATCCATATAAAACTGTTATTGGTATGTGCAAGCGTTCGTGAAATATAATTGAATAACATAGCCTCTACAAGTATCATTTTTTTGTCAAAATGGCCAATATTTCGAAAACTGTCGAATAAAAATATGTGAAAAGTATACGGAAGCATGCAGAATGTTTCAGAGAATGGAAAAACACTATTAAATATAGGGTGTCCCATTTGAAAAAACAAAGTCACCCGATATTCCTCTTTTGTGGGCCACCCTATATATTCGAAAATGTTTTTAGGTTGTGCTCTTCCTGTAGTATATCAAGTCTGCATCAAAAAATTTCGCAAAACGCAGTCCGTTACGCGTATATCGTCCGCTGCGGCACTGGTGGGACACCCTGTATATTCTGGGCCTACATGCAGCTTTTCTACCAATACTCAAAATAAGCTAAGCAGAAACAAATTATCTGACCTTTTTTCTGTACCAAAAATTCCAAGAATGATGAATCTAGGATGATGATTCTTTGACGGTGCTTCTTTCCTGAAACAGACAGTTTAAACACAAAACACGACACCCACACTTTTTCGCAAATTGACCTTCACTCCCGAATACACCGACGATACGCAATCTAAAGTAATTCCAAGTAATTTTAGAGACTTTATTAATTTCGACTTAACACTTTTTATGTCCCTGTTTGAGACTGACCTTCCAAAACTTTTAAAAGAAACCAAACCTATGAGTTACCCTAACACCGACTTCCGAATAACTGAAACTAAATTAATTCTTAAACCTTCTTTAAATCCGTTCCAAAAACATTATCAAACGAGTCAACTCAGAATCTTCCCGTTTAAGACTTCTGCAGTTACTCCTCAACTGCCAAATCAACCTTAATTGTTTCCGCCTCCACTTCGAGACCCTACTTCTTAACACTCAAGTACCTAACCTGAAACCGTACTACCCTAGTTTCCGAACCATATTCGCGAGCACTGGCAACCTTCCCGTTTAAGGTTCCACCAGTCACTGCCTTTTTCATCTGCCGAACAAACTGAAGATTTCCCCTCTTCGTTTCCTCTGAAAACCAATCAAATTAAAGCTTTTCCTCCGTCGATGCTTCAAAACCAATCGAACCAAAATTTCTTTCATCTTCGTTTTTATGAACCAATCAAATTGAAGATTTTTCTGCTTTCCACCTTCTTCTTAAGATAATGCAGTGTCCCATGCAACGGTTTGGGAAAAGCTACTTTGCAAAATCCTGTTATCGTAAGCAGTTAAAGCAATCGAGTTCGTAGAACGATTTTTCTGTTATCGCTCAGACCCCATAAGAAACTTAAAACGCAGATCAATAATTTCAATCGTAAAAGTCTAGCCAAACATCCTGTGTGGTCTGATAAAAGATTCAATAATTTTCAGGGATATCGAATTTCCGAAGTCTACATCGATCAATTAAATTATCGCGCTTTTTCCTGGGAGATTTCCGAATGAAATATAAATGAAAATGTTCAAGTCCCAATTTTCAAAAGGATATTCATTTTATTACTTCCAAGTTATCTCTCCTATTACAACGCCATGATGTTTGATTTTCTGTTCTTCAAATACGAATATGTACCTGCTGCATTCTTTCATAAGAATATATACAGAGTGTCCGGGAAAATGTGGAAAATCTCTCGGATTCAGATGAAACATAAAAAAATAGGATGACAAGTTCCCATCTTTTTTTTTCCTAGCGGCCCTCCCTACGTAGATACGGCCTCCTAAATGACGTCTCTGGAATAGTACCTATATTCTGAAACTAGTTGTAGAATGGGCTCCTATTCCAATACGAATGCGAAATTCGAACGCATGGGTGTTGGAATTGCCTTCTGCAACGAGTATCAGACGATATTTTCTCTATTTCAGTCAAATTTCGTTGAAATTCAATGAAAAATTCAGATTAAACATCCTAGTGACTTTTATATCGTACCTTGGCAGTTGGTGACTGTTACGAAATTGACATTTCCAAATTGAAGTGTGTTGAAAATTGATAGGATCGGAAGCCAGTTCTGCCAACCAGAAACGAAAAATATAACTGAAAACAATGCTGTAATGAATTCATTACAGCAGTGTTTTCAGTACTGTAATGAACTCATTACGATACTGGAATAGAGAAATCCATATTACTGGAATAAATTTCAAACTACTCAATATAATTCAAAGAAAATTTGATATGATGAACAGTAGTAAGGACCTCATAAAATACTGTCCTTAAATTTGAATTAGCATTTTTAGTTCACCAGACTAGGTTGTACATTTTAATGCTCACATTTTCAACACCCTGTATGATAAGGACTAAGGAGTAGAAAAAATACAAATTTGGATAGCTTGAACATTAAGCTAAAAAAAGGTACCCTTGTACCAAAAAACAAGAAATTTATAGGTAACTTGAAAACTTCAATAGAGTAAATTCATTCGAATATAAGTAATATAAATAGTTTAATTCAAATATATCTTTTCTTTACGAAGAAAATCAGATTTCTTGTGACAAAAACATAATTATTTGAAATAAATATTCATATTCTCTGCCAAACAGAATCCTATTCTCCGGCCAAGTCATTCAGTTTACACATTCTTTAGATGGAAGACAAAATATTTCTTGAAAGGTGTAATTTTGATTTTTTCAAATCAAGAAAATTGATTTCTTCGAATCAAGAAAATGGATTTTCCCAAACCTACAAAATGGGAATTGTCTCAATGAAAATAACAATTAATTGAAATGAAACAATTATTCTTTTTCATAGAAGAAATAGAAATGATCGTAATGAGAAAATTGAATTTTCCAAGTCAAGAAAACGAAAAGTCTTGGAACAAAATGTTTTCATTCAACAATTTATCTTCTTGATTTGAAATAAACTTTCTTGGAATAAGAAAATAAAGTAAATTAATTTCGCTAAACAAACTAATAGTAGTAGTAACAGTCAGTTATTGCCATATATATACTCGCAAATGGCCATCGACCTTAGGTCCTTCAGCCTACAAACGAATATTTTATCGGTTATACATATATAACAGAATAATTTCCTTGGAATTAAACAGCCTACTTTATTTCAAGTAATTCTTTTGTTGTGTGTAAAAAACAAGTCAAATAATGAAGCTCTGAAAAAATTAAATAGATACAAATAATATTTGTTTTGTTTATGTTTATACTGATTACTCCTAGGTCTCCCGAGGAGACCCCTCAGAAGCTTGTAGCTTGTGCGAGTTAGGAGAATCAGTTGTGTTCTGTGTAGGCTTTGTTACTGTGTCCTTACGCCACCTTAGACACAGCACTGTTAATTTTAACCCAACAGTGAATGGAGGCCCCTACCGAAACTAGAAAATTTCTTTCCTAGCTCGGGATTGAACTCGGACTTGCCGGGTGCGAGTTCAATGTCCTAACCACTGGACCAGGAGCCCTATAATATATAAGAAATAAAAAAAAATAACCTGATTGTTCTTCCAGCGACTGACTGACAAAACACGGTAATTGAACCAATGAAAATCATATTGACCATCTTTTAATATCCAGCCATTTTTTTCGGGACTGAAAATATTTATAATTTTCGTACTTGTGTTGTTCCGAATGCTAGCAATATAAGGTGCGTTCGGCCAGTGGATTCCATTGACACTTTTTGTTCCGAGTCGTTCGGTCACCCATTTCAGATCGAAAAGTATCAATTATATACTCCATTCACTTTTATAAAGTATCGCGGTTGGCCAAGTTTTAGGTTTATTAAGTTTTTTGCCTGTAAAAATCGCAGGTTGGCACTTGTGAATGACATTACGTCGATAAATAAATCTCGTTGACGTTGCCGACGTTCATTTTTCATTATTATTTATCAAGCCTGGAAACTAAGAATGCCGAAGGTAGTCTCGAAAAAGCAGAGGCAGATTAGCAGGAAGTGCTATTTAGAATTGTAGAATTGAAATCTGCGCATTCTAAGAGTAACCCTGATAATTCTCTTAAATTCATTATTTTCCCGAATTAAATGAACATTTTGTTAAATACCTAATTACTACGACATAATTGAAGAAATGGCAACCGGTATACTTTATAAAGTAAGGTTAGGTTAGACAGACTGTTCGAGTTGAAATTTTAAAATAAGTGGATTGATCCAAAGTTTGATTAACTATGTCACGTAATGTGGTAATGACCGAGAAAGGCGTTACAGGAAAAAGAATTCTGTCGCAAGAGATTTCAATTTTCATTCGTTCACTCAAATAGGGACAAGTGACAAGTTTTAAAAGTTCCACTAACACTAAGCGATCTGTAATAAAAACTCTGGTTCGACTCTCCCCGTACCGGAGTTGACAGGCCGAACGCGCCTAGTTAGCACGTCGGAACTGTTGCCAAAGCTCACTTTTGCAGTGAGGTAAGTTGCAAGCATCGAAGTTTTTCAAATTCATCCGATTGAATTCTTGATTGATATCAGATTCCATATACATATCAATGACCAGTTGAAGTCTAGCAGCACCACATCAATTATTCCAGGAACGTTATGAATATCGCAGACCAGACGCGGATCCAGGGGAGGGGGGAACTGGGAGAACGTTCCCCCTCAAATGGCCCCTAACCACCTAAAATTTTGCTGGCCATTCCTAGAATTTGACAATTACAAAAAGGGCAAAAATTTAATTTGACTCAATTTCTGAAACAAAGATGTGGAAAGTGGAAGTACGGATAGGAAAAGAATTGCAATAAGGTCAGAAATGATATAAATATGGAACAATTTATATGTTCAAATGTGCCGCATTCAAGTCGTAAATATTTTTGTCGGGCGCCGACATGTTCAAAGGTGCCGCACCCGTAATGAGGTCGTGAATAATCACCCGTCGGCATGTGATTTCCTGCTTACCCCTATTTTCAAGAGTTTTTTTCCGCTTCATCGAGCTTGGCGGTATCTGTCCGACAAACGTTATCTATTTTAATGTGAAGTGCGCCTTCTTTGATCGGTTTTTTAGATTTTCAGGGGTTATCGCTGATATTTCAGCAATTGTTTTTATTTTCAATTCACCAATCAGAAATATGAACCCCAAGATGAGGGAAAAATATATAGTGTTGACTCTTGACAACTCAATGTTTTCAATTGAACCCTTGGAATTATAAAGAGTCGACTCTATTTGTGTTTCTCTTGGTGTTGAGATTTTTTCCTTCGAATAATCGAGTGTACCTTATTTCATTGTGATATTTCGCGAAAGTTTTTCTAGGGACCGGACAGTAACTCCTAATTAACGAAAATTTCTAATTATCGCACGTTTGAATTATTGACTGTATTAGTATTTGTTTGTATACTGGTCAGAGATGTGACTTATCTGAGATACAAGTATCTGATATACAGATACAAGATACAAAATACGTATTTGTATCTTGTATCTGAAATACTTTTTTGAAAATGAATTTTGTATCTTGTATTTAAATACCTCTTTTTTGGTATCTTAGTATTTTGTAGATACTTTGTTTGCTAAGATACTTTTAGTAATAGATAACTGATTCTATTGTGGCATCTTAAGCGTCTTTTGGGGCTAAATTGATAGATGGCGTGGCAATTATTTCTTTCTATAAATTGTAATCGGCTACGCCCCTTGCTTGATTTGTGTTATTTTCAAATTATTATTCCACATCTGTGTTTAAGGAAGACACGTAAATGTGTGGTCGGTCGTCCGGAGCTATGAGAAGATTGAGTCTTTTCTTGAGCTTTGACTTTTTCTTAACACCATTCAACAGTTAACAGTGATTTTGCCAATCACTACACTGCCACAGTTTGTAAACTGTGACACTGCTAAGGGCCAGTTGCATAAAACTTAAATCTGCAGTTCAACAACTTGTTGAACAAATTCTTGAGAACAGTCTGAACTGGTTCGCAAAAGCAATTTCAAATTTGCTTCTCTATTTCGCGCTTGCGCGTATAATACTATTTTTCTTCTTTTCATGTCAGAAAAACCTTAGGGGAAAAGAAGAATTCGATAGATGGCGCTCAAAATACATTTAGCAACGAGTCAGGCACGTAGCCAGGATTTTCTTTCGGGGGGGCCCATAATAAGTAAACATTGCAAATTTTGTCAAATATACAGGCATTTTTTGATATATACAGGCATTTTTTGAAATTTCGGGGGGGGGCACGGGCCCCCCCCCCCCCCCCCCTCGCTACGTGCCTGCAACGAGTAAAACAAATCAGTGCAGGAAAGTGGGTAAAGAGTGTAAAAACGCACGGTCGTAGAAAAAAAGTATTTTATCTATGAAAAGTATTTGAAAGATACATATCTTGTATCTGGTATTTCAGATACCATTCCAGAAAGTTATTTGTATCTGGTATCTGAAATACTTAATTTCAAAGTATTTTGTATTTTGTATTTCAGATACTTTCTTTAAGGTATCTTGTACATCTCTGATACTGGTAAGAAAATATCAAATTTCATTGTTATTCATCTAATTAATGTTGAATGAATACAATTTGAGAACGCATTCGACCATTGCAATAATCTTTTTCATTACACCGCACTGAAAACCCTATCATAACATGGAGATTTGGAACATCGAAAATGACTCTTTTCCGTGCGGCCGCACCGCAAAAAGTTTTACGGTGCGCTGAGGCATAGATGTATCCTATGATTCCTATGCTGAGACACTGAGCATCGATTGCGTGATAGTAGATGTCAGTGTTCTGAATAATTATTGTTTCACAATATCGAAATGCTTTCTGCCGAAAATTTTTCCCGTGTTACTGTTTTCCGAGAGGTGTAATGAAAAATATCGTTCATTACACGTCCAGAAAGGCTTGTTCCGTGCTTGCACGAGTTCCCGTGTTCGGCTCCGCCTCACACGGGAACACATCGCGCGCGCACGGAAAAAGCTTGCTTTCTGGACTAGTAATGAAATATACTATTACATGATGCTGTAATAGCTGACAGTAAATAACTATAAATATATTGAAATATTGATTTAACTTTCGGGTAATCATTTTCTGGAATCGAACCAATTTTTATTTTAATCATAGCTCAAACTTTGGCAACGATGGTTCAGAAGAGACTGGTTGGAATTGCACTTTTACACATTCATCTCGACATAACAGTTGAACCTGAAAATGTAATTGAACGCAAAATCAAAACCTCACCGTCTATGCCTCTAATATCCTACAAGTGCAAATAGGTTGTGATTTTTTAATCTTATTTTTTCGTAGCATTTCTTTGATTTACTTACTTTTCTGTTCACCTATTTTTGTTTCACAATTTCATAGAGAACCACTATTTATTTTTCATGAACAAAGTAATTTCAAGAATTTCCCTGTTTTGAAATTGAAACCTTCAAAACTTTCAATATGTGAAATAATATATTCGTTTCAATCTTTCTTGTGTTATTTACTTCGGATAGAACTCAAACATTTTAAGACTTCTCTTTTTTAAAAATTCTCTATCTTTTGTAGCCCACATTTTGAAATCAGAAGTCGAACTAAATCAGTGTAAGCTTATCCTTATGTTCAATGTCTACAAATGCAGTTATTGCATATTTTTGCCTGAAATACCAGTACCTTTTGTCATTTAAATATCTGAAAGTCCCCTCCCCAAAATTCGGGCCTGGATCCGCGCCTGTCACAGACAAAATTTTTGACCTTTGACCTTTCTCAAATTCATAGATAGCTTCGGGAAGGAATAGCATTTATTTATTTATTTGGAGAATTAAGGATACAAATAGGTAGGAAACCCAGAAACAGTATCCACTATTGAGAACATGAATTACATTTTAACTAAAAAAAAATAGGTCATACAATAACTTAAGATGCATCAATACATTATAACATAATCAAGTTGAGAACAAATTCACAAATAAGATTGAAAAATAAACTATAACATCCTTGTAAAAAGATATTTTGAGACAGAAATAATCTAATAGGCAGCAATGAATGTTTTTTTTCAGGGTCATTTTAATTTTTCGTGGTGTGTAGTGAAATATGTCGAACAAGTGCTGTAAGTCGTTGGCGGAATGTAGCATCCTTACAAGTGGACCGTGTTTAGTATAATTACTAGTATGGGCTAGCAGATCCACCTTTTAAATAGTTATCCTTATCGGTAGGCCTCCGGTCGCGGAATCTGAGCGCGGTTGTCAGATTGTGTTTCGGGCTTTCTCTATAGAAGGCTGTGACAAAACTCTGATAGCTTACAGCTACAATGTCAAATAGTTCTCTGTGATCTCTGCAGATCGGGCGATTTTATAGGAGAAATGTCAAACTTTGATCAGTTTTCCTGAAGAAATGGGGAAATCTTGAAAAATATGAATACCAAGCTATTTTGCGTTGACTCTTCCTCTTTCGATCCGTATACTTACATCACAGCCAGGATAACTGCGAAAAATGTTTTATGGAGTTTAAAATTGCCCTTTTTGCCGAATTTTTTCGCGATTTTCGCGAATTTTTTTAAAATACTTCTACATCACCTAGAGGATCGAAATCTCGCCCACGTACGAATCGATCATTTCTCTTTCCGACCGTGTAAAAATTTCTCTTCTGTATCGGAGCTTCGCTGCGATTTTAAGATTCTTCTGGACCCACTTTTTCGACAGATTCCCCGGGCCGCCCACAGAGTTACCAGTTTAGTATATATATATATATATTCTTTTGAATTAGAGAGCTTAAATAATACAATACATAGTGAAACAAAAAGGTCCTAGCTGAGGTTAAAAAAAAACGGGGTACCATAACATTCTGCGTATGATACTAGAGCTCAGGGAAAAACCTCAGCCGAAAAAACCCTGTCTCCCCGTAAAAAAATAAAATAAAATTGTGTAGTGTGAAAATATCTGAATATAACATATTGAAGGACATCTCGTTTATCCAAACGGCTCTTCGGAGGTAGGATTTCCAAACACCCGAAAAAAACTCCAATCTGAAATCAAAAAAGGCAGAAGCAGACAAAAGAATGCAATTTATAACATAATGAATTTCATCAAATTGATCTATATATATATATAGTATAGAATAATAGAACAACGCTTAAATTCAATATGGAAAAACTCGTGTTGCCTCAGATTGAATTATGGAATGTTGATTTTTATTCCTCCAAGAATATCAGCAACCTGCAGATCGCCGCCCAAAATTTTCGACAAGAAGAAGACGTCGTTCATTGTACGTCTGTCTTCGAGAGATAATATTTGTTACGTTATAAAATGGAGGTTCGAGTTTGAGTTTCTTTTTTTTTGATTGCTGACTCAATAGGTAATGAACGACAATAGATTCTCAACAATTTATTCTCACCTATTCAAAAAATCAAGATAATAATTAGTTTAAAATTATATAACAAATGAAATGTAAATTTTGCTGTTCCACACCATATGGTCAGGCACGAACACCGTGGAATTGGATGGTATCAAAAAGGCTTGAATTTCCAATTCGAGGAATGTTCCAGGGACTGGACGTTGAAAATTTGCCGGACAAAATGCCAGGATAATATGCCGTGATGATAAATACGCCAGTAGGCATAAACGACGATCGTCCAACAATCCTTCTGGGCCTCTAAATAAAAAATCAAGAAAAAAATTATGGATAAACAAAATTGACGAGATCGACGCATATTACACTACAATAAAATTTCTCACCTCTCGACGAACTTGGTATACTCCAATCCGCAAAATTGCGATCAGATAATCTTCTAAACCAAGAGTATCTGATTATGCAGAGTTAGTCAAATCCGAAATTATTCGATTATCTATAACTAATCCAAAACTACAAACTCTGGCTGTTAACCTTGCTCGTAAGAGACTCGAAACGAAAAAGAACGAATTTATTAAAATTATCTCGGGAACAATATGTATGAAAGATGCGTGCGTCGATCGAATCAATTGAGTTTTCCTGGTGGAAATCATCGGAACGATGCGCCTTCAAATAATTCTGAAATTTAGTACAGGGGCGTAACACCATCCCTCCAAAAGGTGAAAATACCAAGTATTTTCAAAAAAACACCAAATAAAAGCGCACCACCCCGAGAACTTCCATGTTCCATTTGTTCAACCCTGCCACACAGATTTAGGTGAAATACAACTGAAAAAACAAAAAAATAGGTGAGATATGGATAAAATAGAATTATCTAACTGAACTGATAAAAATAAATTAACGAAATGAATTTGAAAAACTACACTTAAACATTTAAAACATAAATATTATGTTAATATTCTCGAATATTAATATGCTAACCTGGTTCTATTTCTGTTGTATCAGGTTTCAAATCTTTCACATGATACTCTCCGATAGACCTACCATTTCTATCTTCGAGTTCATAGACACAAGAACCTAATTTCTTTTTAATTCTATGAGGTCCAGTAAATTTCTTGTCTAACTTAGCAGAAAAGTGTTTTGAAGCATTTGAAAGTGTAAAGTTCTTTTTCCATACATAATCTCCAATCATGTATGACACTGGTCTTCTGCGAAGATCGTATATACCTTTCGAAGTATTCGCTGCTTTTGCAATATTTTTACTTATGTTCTTATGTAGGTTTCGCAATCCTTCACTTTTCCAATCTAAATTAATTTTGTGTTCACTACCCGGTTTTTTCCTAATTTCTTGAAACTCCCTTCCATTCATAATCATTTCTCTACCAAAATTAGCGAAATAAGGCGTGCATTAAGTGGTCTCGTGTTTGGCTGTTCTGAAGGCACAAGCTAAATGTTGTAAGTTCTGACTCCAATTTGACTGGTGGTCATCGATGTAAGAACTTAATGCCGTTTTCAGTACTCTATTGACGCGTTCTGTAGGGTTGTTCTGGGCATGATAGTAAGCATTTATAATAGGTGTTACACCGTATTTATCTAAAAATTGTTTGAATTCATTACTACGCCCGAATTGAGTTCCATTGTCAACAATTATGTATTCCGGTACGCCAAACATCAGAAATATCTGTTCAATATTTTTAATTACCACTTGCGCTGTTGCAACTCGTAGAGGTGTAAAAATGCTAAATTTACTAAAATAGTCCGTTGTAACTAAAATATACTTATAGCCGTTGCTGGAAGGTAACGGTCCAAAAATGTCACTACTTAACATTTGCCAACAGAAATTTATTTCGGGTCTTTTACCCATTTCTCCGGCTTTAGCTTTTTGTAAAGGTTTTTGGCTACTGCATGTAGTGCATTTTCGAATGTAACGACAAACATCGGCTTTCAAATGTGGCCAAAAATATTTTTGTATGAGGCGATTATAGGTTTTATATACACCGAAGTGTGCACCTGTATCAATGTCATCATGATACTTTTTTAAAAGTTCTGATCTTTTATATTTAGGGACTATTTCCTTCCATTCGTCTGTTTCAAATGAGAGATGTCTAAATCTACAGGGAATATGGATATATATTTTATCATCTATAATGCGATATTTTTCATAACGTAACGGATTTTTATAGATGTTTTGAAATAGTCTATCATAATATGGATCGTGTTTTTTATGTGTATTAATTGTTACATTGTTTTCTGAAATGACTGAGGAGATGGTTTTCTCAGGTGCTCTAGATAAACAATCAGGTACTACATTTAATTTTCCTTTTCTATGAACAATATCAAAATCAAAACTTTGTAATTTCAAACACCATCTTCCCAGTCTACCTTTTGGGTCTTTGAGATCATTTATCCACTTTAACGCATAATTATCAGTAACAACAGTGAATTTTTGACCTTCTATGTATCCTCTCAATTTCTCAATGGCCCAAATGACTGCTAGGATTTCTAATTGCGTGGAACCAAATTTGGATTCGTTTTTATTCAGAGACCTTGACAAATAACAAATGACGTGATCTTTATTACTATAGGTTTGATATAACACACAACCTAAACCTAGTGTTGATGCATCGGTTTGAATGACAAAAGGGTAGTCCCAATTTGGACATGAAAGTATTGGTGGTGATACAAGTGTGGTTTTAATCATATTGAAAGCTTCGTCACATTCTTTGGTCCAATTCCATTTAACGTTTTTCTTAGTGAGTCTTGTGAGTGGAGCTACAATAGATGAAAAGTCTGGAACAAATCTGCGGTAATAAGATAACATACCTATGACTCTTTTTATATCTTTGGGACAATTTGGTTTCGGCATTTCCAAAATTGCAGATATTTTCTTGGGGTTGACCGATAGTCCACTCTTATTAATTATAAACCCCAAATATTCTAGCTCCTCTCTACAAAACATGCATTTTTCCTTTTTGAGTGTTAAGTTGTTATTTCTCAATCGTGTGAAAACTTCTTCTAATACTCTGTTGTGTGTTTCAAAGTCTGGTGCAACTATAATAAGATCATCAAGGTATACAAAAACATGAGGTTTTAGATCACTGAATAACCTATCCACTAACTTCTGAAATGTTTGAGCTGAACCGTGTAAACCCATGGCTAGTCGTTTATATTGGAAATGACCTTTGCCAGGTACAGTGAAAGCTGTGTATTTTTTTGACTTCTCTTCTAGTGGAACTTGCCAAAATGCGTTTTGTATGTCAAGTGAAGTCATGTATTTTGCGTCTCCTAAAGAGTCTAAGATTTCGTGCACAAAAGGTAAGGGATAACTAGGTTTAATAGATACTTTATTAAGCTGTCTGAAATCAGTCACAAATCTATATGATCCATCTTTTTTCTTAACCATCAGTATTGGTGAGGACCATTCTGAACTGCTATGTTCCACAACGTCAAGTTCGAGCATGCGGTCTAGTTCCTCATTTATTTTGTCTTGCATTACTTTACTAACTCTATAATATTTTTGTTTAACTGGTTTCGAATCATCTTTTATTTCGATAACATGTTCTATGGCGTCTGTACGTCCCAATTTAATGTCCTTAATATCATCAAAATATTTATTAACTATCGAGTTCAATTTATTCTTTTGTTCAGAAGACAAATTTTTCATAGTTTCCAGATGACAATTTGAGGTACAAAATGAGTTTCCAACATAATTTTTATCAGCGAAAAACCACTCCTGTTTTCGTAAGTCAGGAATGATTCCCATTGATCTCCAAAAATTTGTTCCTAAAATCAATGTATGTCGTAATTCCGGTATAATGTAAACATCAAAAGTAACGGTTTTATTTTCTAATGAAATTGGAAGACAGATTTTACCTATAATGGATGAACTTTTATTATTGGCTAAAATGACCTTGTCAATATTCGTATCTTCCAATTTCAAACCCAAAGATTCTAAAATTTGCCAGCCGTAATTATTCATAAAAACATTGTTAGCTCCACTATCCAATAATGCATTGAATTTTTTTCCGTAAATATCTACTTTAATAACGGGTGTTTTTTTTCGAGGTATAGAACTTTGACTTGGCATTACTGTTCAAGATGACGACCGATTTAACAGCTGTCAAGTGATTTATTCTCAGTTTGGTTTGGCAATTCATCATGAATAGACTCACGCCTGAACAACGCTTGCAAATAGTGCAATTTTATTTCGAAAATAATGGTTCTGTGCGGAATACGTATCGCGCACTACGTCCATTTTATCGTCGACAAAATCGTCCATCAGAGCAGTTAATTCGATTAGTCATGGAACGTTTTCGCACCACGGTTACTCTTATTGATAACTCGCATCCCCAGAGAAACAGTACGGTGCTACAGAAGAAGCTATTGCTACTGTAGAGCGTAGCATTGAGGAAGACCCGAATGAGTCCATGGTGTCGGTATAGAGCCATGATTACTAACTTTTTCATTCCTAAATTGAACAACCATGATGTCCAGGAGCTGTGGTTCCAACAAGACGGCGCAACATGTCACACAGCTCGTGCCACAATCGATTTATTGAAACACACGTTTGGTGACCGCCTAATTTCACGTTTTGGACCTGTGAATTGGCCTCCAAGATCTTGTGATTTAACACCGCCCGACAACTTTCTGTGGGGCTATGTAAAGTCATTGGTCTATGCGGATAAGCCACAAACGCTTGACCATTTGGAAGACCACATTCGCCGTGTTATTGCCGATATACGGCCACAAATGTTGGAAAAAGTCATCGAAAATTGGACGTCCAGATTGGACTACATCTTAGCCAGCCGTGGCGGTCATATGCCAGAAATCATATTAAAAATGTATTGCCACAAGATTATCTTTCGGATAAAAAAAAATTCATGTCAATCGAATAATCCATCGTTGTTTTATTGCAATTTAAAGTTCTATACCTCTAAAAAAAACACCCTTTATATGGACACTGCTCATCATCAACTTGTGACAAAATATAGTTTAAAACTATTTCAATACTTTCAAGGCTAGGTTGTTTAGTAATATTAATGTTATGATTGATCGATTTTGAATGTATTATGCTTAAGTCTCGATCGGAACTTAGGCCTTTCTGAAGTTTTTTGGATGAGTACATTTTGGACAAGTAATCTTGGTGTAGCCTAGATTACCACAATTGAAACATTTCACAATTTTGGATGAACAGTCTCTTGCAATATGTTTAGGTGAATTACATTTGAAACAAAGTTTTTGATTGGAAGTAGGTTTACTGAAATCTTTCTTATTTTGATTATTGTAATTTTTTTTGACTGAAAAATTTCTTTGAGATTCATATTTTGAACAATGTGGGGAAGAATGTCTTTCTTTACTAAAAGATGTATTACGATAACGACTATTTGATCTGTTATTACTATCTTTAAAATCTTTTGAGCTATTTCTACTTTGAGACCTATCTGAAAAAGAATTGTAGTGTTTGTCTTTTCGAGAACGTTGATTTTTGTCAAAATTCTCTTTTGGTGGTGAACTTATGCTAGAAGTAACAGTCAACGAGTCTCTTTTGTACTCTGAATCGAAAATCGGTGAAATCAAATCTTGGAATGTGACATGTTCACTGAAATAATCAGAATGAGAATCTATTTTGGTGACAAGTTCTATTAATTTTTTCTCAGAATTTATTGTTTCCAAAACTAACTTATCGCGATATTTCCTCAATAAATTTTCACGAATTTTTGACATACGTTTTTCATGTGAGTATGGTTGTGGCAAAAAATTTATGAGTTCACTAATTCTTGCTATGTAAGTACCTATACCTTCTGTTTCCTGTTGTTTACAATTTTTTATTAAGTCTTTTATATGTTTTTCATAATGAAGTGGTAGAAATTCTTGTTTTAAACGGTCACATAAATCTTGCCAAGATGTAATTTTATTTTGAGCGTGTCTAAACCATATAGCTGCGTTATCTTCAAGTGAATATTCGAACTTTTCTAATAGTTTTGACTCAGGGATTTTGTAAGATCTACTATATTGATCGACTTTTCTAATGAACATGAGAACGTCCAAACTATTTCTATATGTCCCTTTAAATTTGATACCCCATTTTGTAATTGGCACATAATCAAGATTGTTGATAACTAAATTTTTAGGAGAAATGGTATCGCTCTCACCGACATCATTTTCACAAGATAAAGATTCATCCAGCAAAAAGGATTTCAATTCATTGAATTCATTCAAAGATGAATTTGTCATATCTAGTAATTTCTCAATTCTCTTCTTTTCATCCTCAACAGTAGGATTTAAACGTTTAAGTCTTTCTTGTAGATGCCAAAAGGAAACATCAAGATATGAGACCAATTTTTCGGTGAAAATACATTTTACTTTTTTTGACAGTGTCGTCAATATATCCATACAAGTCTGAATTTCGGTATTAATATCTAAATTGAGTCCTTCAGGAATCTCATTTATATCTAAACCTTTTAAATTTACGTGGGCGTTTAGATGTTTTGCTAACTCCGATTTATTTTCTTTCGCAACTGTGAAACCTCTAATATTCAATTCATAAACCAACCAGGATCTATCCAATAATTCAAAATCAAAATTCGACATTTTGAACTATAAAGACTATCAAAATAATATAAGGAATTGAAGACCGTAAAAAAAACTGACTGAAGAAATGATAACAATATGTGGCAAGAATTGAAAAAATGTATCACTTACGGTAAACAACAACAAAAAATGGTGTCCAGAAAGAATGTTGCAGGATCGTCGTAATCAGATTTTCCCCTTTTTTTGCCAATGTTGGTGCCTCCAATGGTTCACAATCTTCCCAGTACTCCAAATTTCACCTTTATCTATTCAAAAAATCAAGATTAGAGATATAGTACAAAGAAAATTTTTGGCACCAAAACTACCTCAAAAGTATATAGAGAAGAGTATGAAAATTTGTGAAAAATAATATCAAGCAAATTTGCCTGTATTATCGTCCATAAACCCAAAAAATCAGCAATGAACCGTATCGGAACCAATTTGTTACGTTATAAAATGGAGGTTCGAGTTTGAGTTTCTTTTTTTTGATTGCTGACTCAATAGGTAATGAACGACAATAGATTCTCAACAATTTATTCTCACCTATTCAAAAAATCAAGATAATAATTAGTTTAAAATTATATAACAAATGAAATGTAAATTTTGCTGTTCCACACCATATGGTCAGGCACGAACACCGTGGAATTGGATGGTATCAAAAAGGCTTGAATTTCCAATTCGAGGAATGTTCCAGGGACTGGACGTTGAAAATTTGCCGGACAAAATGCCAGGATAATATGCCGTGATGATAAATACGCCAGTAGGCATAAACGACGATCGTCCAACAATCCTTCTGGGCCTCTAAATAAAAAATCAAGAAAAAAATTATGGATAAACAAAATTGACGAGATCGACGCATATTACACTACAATAAAATTTCTCACCTCTCGACGAACTTGGTATACTCCAATCCGCAAAATTGCGATCAGATAATCTTCTAAACCAAGAGTATCTGATTATGCAGAGTTAGTCAAATCCGAAATTATTCGATTATCTATAACTAATCCAAAACTACAAACTCTGGCTGTTAACCTTGCTCGTAAGAGACTCGAAACGAAAAAGAACGAATTTATTAAAATTATCTCGGGAACAATATGTATGAAAGATGCGTGCGTCGATCGAATCAATTGAGTTTTCCTGGTGGAAATCATCGGAACGATGCGCCTTCAAATAATTCTGAAATTTAGTACAGGGGCGTAACATATTTCAAATTTCTTTCTTGAAATGGGATAGCGATCTACATTATGCTGTAATGACAGATTCTCCCTGAAGGCAATGCGTTTAAGAAATCGATTCTTGCCTTGAAAGATCAAGGCGTGAGATATAGATATTATATTGAGGGTTCCAGACCACCGAGGCAAAGTTCAAGCGGCTAAAGACGTATGCGTAGTAGACATGTATTAGGGGTAGAGATTTTTTTGAATGGTTTGCATTGCCTGGAAATATATCTGAGCATTTTACTAGCAGATCCGGTGATGCTTTCAATATGGTAGCTGAACAAAAGTTTGGAGTCAAATATAACACCTAGGTCTTTTATTTTGGTTACTCTTTTCACACTGATCCGCCAATTTTGTAATTGTAGGAAACTGGTGATCGACTTCTTGTAAATGAGAGGACGCAGTATTTATCAATGTTTAAAAATAGATCATTCTGAGTGCAGAATTCTAAGAAAGAATATAATTCTTTCTGAATGGTGAGACAGTCCGCTAGGTTTCCGATGGAAAAGAATATTTTCAAATCATCCGCATACATAGGAAAACGACAGAGCTTAAAAACGAAGTGAATGCTATAGACATAGGTATATCAAAAATAATAGTGCGAGCCCTGGGGAACGCCAGACGTGCAAATCAACATTCTCCGACATAAACTTACTGACAATTGATATGCATTGTCCTCTCCCGATTAGATATGATTGAATCCAGTTCAACAGTGAACCGTCAATTCCAATAGCATCCAATCTCATCAATAGTGTCATGATTTATTTTATCGAAACATTTAGTGAAATATGTATAGACAACATCAACTCGAATTCTCTCATCCAAACGTTCATAAGTATATTCGAGGAAATTAATTAAATTGGTTTCTATCGACCTCTCCTTTAGAAAGCCGTGCTGTTCGGGTACAATTAAATTTTTGACGAGAGAGAAAACACACTTATACACGAGTAATTCAAATAGTTTCGCAAATACGCACAATTTGCTTATAGGTCGGTAATCCTCAATGCGAGTTTTGTCCCCACCTTTGTGATACCATAGTGAAAACAAACAACGTTTATCTATGATGAATACTCATTTGTCAAACAGCGCAATACAAGCTAGGGCTGGGACTTTTTTGCCTTTTTGTATTCGAATACTCATTCTTCAATTCATTCGATTATTCGAATAATTCATTCGAACAATTATTCACGATCGATTATTCATGAGTAGTCATGAATATTCAATTATTCATGAGTATTTTTGAATATTCAACTATTCATGAGTATTCATGAATATTCAACTATTCATGAGTAGTCATGAATATTCAGTGATTATTCAATAAATATTCAGTTAATATGTATTCGAATATTACACACAAAAAACCTAAATAGTTGTTATAATATAGTTATTTTCCTATCAAGGGCGGAAAGTTGTACTTTCCCGCACTAGATTGCCGTTGCCCGAACGACGCGGAGCGGAGTTCGGGCAAGCAATCGAGTGCGGGAAAGTACTTTCCGCTCAAGATAGGAACAATATTTTTTCTACAACCGTATTATAAAATGAGAAAAAACTTCTACACAACTCGAATATTCGTTTTGACACATTAATTAAGGAGTTTGGGATTCTATGCGGAAAATCATAGACCGTGACATAGAAATAAATACACAGATCTATGTATGCCAGTCATAATTTTTGAAGGATGTCAAGTTCTCTTTGAAAATGCAATAATTTTCAAACGGAAATCTGCATTAATAATTAGTTTGACATGGATGAAACTGCATAATTTGAAATATTCAACTAAATATATAAGTAAGTAGATTAAGAGATTTCATGTTAAAGGTATTATTATACCCAAATTCAACACATATTTACTTTCCCGCACTAGTGCGGAAAAGTGACACTTTCCGAATCGAAAACAATGCGAGAAAGTAGTTAGTTAGGCCCGGTTGTAGAAAAAATAATTATTTATATCATTTTTTCATTGAGTACACAAGGAAAAAAGTTTTAGCTCGAGGGAGATTGAATCTTCTTCTTCTTCTTCTTATTCAAGCCTTTGGCTTGTATTTTCCAAGTCTCTCCAGCGTTTGGGTGGTCTCCCCAACGGTCGGCGTGTTCCTGGTGTTCCGTCTCTCACAATCTTCGCAATTCTTCCATCGTCCATTCTCTCCACGTGGGCATTCCATGATCTTCTCCTATTGCGACCCCATCGGACTATATCCGGGACATCACATTCGCTGTCACAACACGCTGCGAATTTCTTCGTTCCTCCTTCTATCTCGTAATGTGAGGCCTAGGACGTTTCTGAGCACTTTCATCTCGGCCGTTCGCAGGGCGTTCTTCATTACTTTAGTATCGGCTCTCGTTTCAATCCCGTATGTCATTATTGGTCTCACAATGGTTTTATATAATCTGGTTTTGGATTCCTTACGCATGTATTTGTTGTTCCACACAATGTCTCTAAGTGCTCCCGATATCCTTGCTGCCTTATTTGTTTGGTCTCTGATTTCCCTAGTTCTGTCCTGATTAGACGAGATCTGCACGCCCAAATATGCAACCGTCATAACCTGTTCAATTGGTCGGTCCTCAACTACAAGTTTACATCTAATTGGTTCCTTTGAAACAACGAGTGACTTTGTTTTCGTGGTAGATATTTCCATATTCAGTTTTTTTGCCTTTGTGTAGAACTTAAACAGGAGCCTCTGTAGATCGTCTTCGCTCTCAGCCACAATTACTGCATCGTCGGCGTAGCAGATTATTTTTATTTCACCTGTTGTTAGCTTGTATCCCCTTGTTGTCTTCTTCAGTTCTTCGATAATGTCGTCCATTATCATGTTGAATAATTGGGGACTCAAGGAATCTCCTTGCCTTATTCCTGTCAGTGTTGGTATTTCTCTTGTGAGACCGTTGTTGGTCATTATCCTAGTGGATGTTTTGCGATTCAGTTCTCTTACAATCCTTACAATATCACTAGGAACATGTTTTTTCTTCATGATACGAGTGACATCTCTCAGTTGAACTCGATCAAAAGCCTTCGTCAGGTCTATGAAACACATGTACATGGGCTTGTTGTACTCTATGGACTTTTCTATTAGTTGTCGTACTATATATATTGCGTCCAGAGTTGATCGATTTTTCCTAAATCCCTGCTGCTCTTCGGAGATGTTCGTGTGCTGCTGTATCATATCGGTCAGAATCCTCGTAAACAGCTTCATAGTAGAGTTCAGCAAGGTGATTCCTCTGTAGTTTTCAGGTTTCTTTTTGTCTCCTTTCTTGAAAATTGGTATTGTTACACTCTTTTTCCATTCCTCTGGAACCGTTCCTGTGTTGAGTATTCTGTCGAAGAGAGATTTCAGTTCGTTGCCAAGTATGGGTCCTCCATACTTGAGAAGTTCATTTGGTATCTCGTCTGGACCTGGGGATTTACGATTCTTCAGTTTTTCAATCGCTTCTTTCACTGCTGGTTCGTGATCTCGGACGCCGCTGTATTTTCCGCATCTTCACTATAGCCATTGAGTTTAAATATACATAGAGACACATCCCGGTTCAACGATTTGAAGCTGAATTTAGTGTAGTTCCTTCACCGGTTCATAGATGGATAAGTGTGTTTCAGAGAAGCAAAAAATTTTCTCCCGCATCTGGCGGTAAGTAGCTGAACTATGAAGCACTATTTTCGAAGCCGAATGCGATGACGATCAGGACCGGCGTACAAAATATTGAATGTTCAGTATTTCATCACCTGATTTTTTGGATGCAATAAAACGAAAATTATTTCTGATCTTTCATGAATATAAAATACTGATGTATGAAAAAATAAGGAACTGAATAAAACTCTTTGGACTCTAAAGCGATGTTTCGGAGCCATAATTCGTCTCAGGCTACAATGAAAACGAAATGAACAAATTAACTGTATATGTGTATGTAAAAGTGATGTGGACAAATCCAAAAAAATGTTTTTGAAAATGACTATATAAAACAATTAAAGATTCAATAAGAATACACTTCGCGCCGAAATTCCCTGTTTGAGGACTGACTAGACCAGGAGTCGGCAACCTTTTGAGTCGGAAGAGTCAAAAATTTATAAAATTTCCAATTTTTTTTTTCAAGAGCCACAATTTTTTTTCTCGCCAATAAACAGTATTGTCAAACACAGAGTGCTTCTTAATTGGAGGTTAAAATGAAGAGGGGAGATTACATGAATAATTTTAAGTGAAAAAGTCTCATAAAAATGTGTCCGAAAACATTAAATTTCGTTTTCGAAATACAGGGTGTTTTTTCCTCATAGTATCTGCCTGTGATATGCCAATTTCGATTGCAAACCTACCGGGTGATATTTTTTCTGGGATACTATCCCCTGGTTTCCTTCGAAACCTTTCTTTCTGGAGTCACTGTTATTTTGATAAATAGTGGAAAGAAGCTCGGCTGTTATACTAAACTTTATGGTCTCTTGTAGTTTTACCGATTTCGAAAACATATTCTGGTCGATTCCTCAGAAAAATCAATATTATCATAAAAATCCAGTTAGTATAATCAGAACTATTCAAGTCTGGGGATCTGGCAGGCTCTGACTAATGTCAGGTTTTCAAGAGAATCGTTTTTCTCTAAATCGATAGCAGATACGATAAAACTATAAGAGACCATGAAGTTTAGTCTAACAACAAAGCTTCTTTTTCCAATTTCAAAAATACAGTGTCTCACACAAAAAAGGTTCTGGACGAAAACAGGATAGTGTTCCAGAAAAAAATATCAGGCTGTAGATTTGCAATCGAAATTGGCATGTCACATGGTGTAAACTCTAAATGGTAATATCCATGCCAAATTTCAGTTGAATATCTTGTGAAATGCAGATACCTTCTATAAGAAAAAAACTTGAAGAAAATTCAAATTTCAACTCCATGTATCTCAATACGAAACGTTTGTGATCCCATATTTATGGGACTTCTTCTCTCGAAATATGTTTGTACCTCCAATTGTACACCCTGAACATGGCATTATAAGATGATGATCAAATAAATAATACTGGCGAATGGACTTGAAGATCCGCAGCTTCACCTCCAAAGACTAAAGAGCCGCATGGCGCAAGTGGTTCGCGAGCCGCAGGTTGCCGACCACTGGACTAGACTATTTATGGTACATTTTCACCCCTCATTTCCTACCTGAGAACACTCCTTTGGAGAAATTCATGGCTAATAATTCATCATTATTGATTCATAACGTCTCTGCCTACGATTCATAGAACTAGAGGAAAATGAATATCCCACAGATTTCTGTAATTCAATAGTGACAAAATGGATCGGCAGATTATAGTTCCTTTAGTAGCTACTATGTGCCGCCACTAGAGTTGGCAAATTGGCAAGGAAACTGCCAAAAATGTATGCATCAAATCTTTGAACTGCGTTGTGTCTCTATGTATATTCAAACTCAATGCTATAGCGATGATTATCATCCTGCTCTTCATGTGCACAATGCAACCCCTTGAAGTGTTCTTCCCACGTTTTCCCGTCGATCTGCACCGTTCTTGTGTATTCCGCCACCTCCTTCCTCCTCTTTCTCAGAACACCCCAGATTTTTTTCTGAGCTCCATAAAGGTCGTGTTCCATCTCCGAAGTGAATTGTTCCCAGTATTTCCGCTTTATGTCCCTTATCTCCGCGTTGATCCTGTTTCTGACTTCTATATATTGACTCCTCTCTTCTGATGTTTTCTTGCTTCTATATTTGATGTAGGCTAACCTTTTCTCGTTCGCCAACTCTTTTATTTCTGGACAATACTATTCTTTGTTGTTGGATCTCTCTACTGATTTTACTTGTCTCTGTCCAATTGCTTCTATCGCCGCTGTTTTGATGTTATTTTTTATCTTTTGCCAGCATGTTCCTACGTCATCTATTTCTTCAACCCCATTTATCTCAATTTTCTGGTGGAGACGTGTTTGGTACAGGTTTTTTGTTGATGCGTTGGTGAGAGATTCGATGTTGAATTTAGTTTTTAGGATGTTATTTTTATCCTGCCTTTTTCTCTGCATGTTCATTCGTAGCTTACACAGAACAAGATTGTGGTCCGAGCCGATATTTGCTAATGTTATGCTTCGGACATCTAAGACCTGGGATGGATGTATGGCTCTGTTCGTTATGACGAAATCTATCATTGAGTGCTGGCCTCGGGAGTTTTGCCATGTTATTTTGTGCTGGAGTTTGTGCGGATAAAAGGTATTATTTATTCTTAGAGAGTGACGTGCGCAGAAGTCGATAAGAGATTCACCATTATCGTTGATTTGATCTTCGTTGAATCGATTCATTATCCCAGGCAGCACATTGCTGCCCACTCGAGCATTCAGATCTCCCAAAATTATAATTCTTTCGGTTGGCGGTATTTTTGTCAATTCTGCCTCAATATTTTCGTAAAAGGCATCTGTTTCTTCTTTCTTCCGACTGCTGTCTGGGGCATAAACACTTATAATATGTGTTCTTCCGGATTCTGCATTCAGTGACATTACAAGGATTCTTTCATCAATGTATCGGATGTCGTTGATGAATGGCTCATATTTTTCTGCGATTAAGATTCCTACACCTGCTGATGCTCTCTCACAATATTCTACGCCGCTATAAATGAAGATATAACCCGGCAGCTTCATAGTGCCCCTGCCTTTCCGCTTAGTATCAGACAATGCGCAGATGTCCACTTTATGTTGCCTCATCTCTAGAAGTATCTCATGGCATCTCGTATTCCAGGACATGATATTCCAGCAGGCCACCCTTAAAATTCTCTTCCTCCATTTTTTCTTCTTTTCACGCAAAACCGTATTCGTTGTCCTATACCTAGCCATGTTCATTACCGTTGTATCCGTCCTATTCCGAGGCTGATTATTGGATCTGTCAGCAGTGGCGGCGCGTGGATTTTTATTTTGGGAGTGCACATGTGGGAGTTCGGGGGAGGAACAAAATTTGAAAACTAACCTTCAAAACTTGCATTTCAGAGCACTTTGTGACGTTCTTTCGCCTTATCTCGGGATAATAAATAAATAAATAAATAAATAAATGATATTCAGAAAAGGGTTTAGCGCAAAAATCTGAAATTGTAAGTACAAGGAGTACGGTCTGTTAAAGTATAACGGAAAACTATAACCATTTGGAAAATGGCTGAAATGTCACTTGTTTCATCATCTTTATATTTAAATACCGTGGATTCATTCAAATGATTCCTGAGTGCTAAATCTAATTCTGCCGAAAAATTGATATGACCTTAATATACAGGATTCATCGAATCATTTCCTTCATAATGGCCACGTAATGCTAATTCGAAAGCACCACAAAATTTAATACAATTTATGATTTTCGATAAAATGTATCTGTTCTTTTTTACTTGCTCATAATGTTTCTCGATATTCAGTCGGTAAGCACTGTTTAATTGTTGTCGAATATCTTGTTTACCTAATAAATTAAAACCTAATTTTCATGCAAGAGAGGTGTCTTGGAACTTTGATATTTCTTATTTTTTTCTTTAAATGGATTAAATCCTTGACACCGGATCTGGTCCATTCTGTTTGATCATCACCAGCAAATAAAAAACAAGGAAAACAATAAAGACTATTACTTATTTCACAACCACATAAGGATTCGGCTTTTTCATAAGTGTCTATATTAAAGGTTTTTTTATAATAGCGTGTTTTACATTTTGTTACATGCGTGATCGATAAATTTATATTTGGACGACCGGCACTTTTGATTTTTTATTTTTCTTCTGATGTCAGCAAAGAAAAACGAATTGTTTTTAAATATTGTACGCTAATGCTAATCAGATTCTCCAAATTTTCGGTCATAATTGCGCGAATACAACAAACACGGTAGACAGCATCTCACCCATAAATAAAGAATTATCTCACACACACGACGTACATCGGTACATCGTAGCACCGTAGTTCTTTATCCATGCCTACGCGTACACATTCTGCATGTGTACCTGTGTCTGCTAAATCTTGTGGACTGTAGCGGGACGTTTGGGGCGCGCGGGGTCGCTGGTGCTCCAATCAAGGCTCACTTCGGATGTGCAGTGTACCGACTGCCGTCTAGCGTCTACGACTCTACGCGTATTATTTGCATTGGCGTTCGAAGTTCGCTTGCCGTCTGGAGTCAGAAATACAAAACCGGAACATCGGAAATGAAAAATTAAATTGAATACCCAAATATAAAACGTTACGTTTACGTCAAACACAAAAGTAAATTCCTTCAGATGAAGATATTGATTGGGGGTACACGTGCACATGTGCACCTATTGAGCAGCCGCCACTGTCTGTCAGCAAGGATACTTTTTACGACAGGTAGGATGCTACCCTCACCTGTTTTAAGAAGACCTGCGTTGCTGAGGAAAACTTCGAAGTAATCGAATGCCTGTCAATTTAATTCTGTAGTTTGATTTGAAAATTGCGAACTTGGGGATATTTCAAAATATGTCAAATTAATTACATTTCTGAAACTAAATGGAAAAAGTAACACTCCCAAGAATGCTGCGATTTTCATGAGTACTTACACAAATTAATGATTATTCAAATAATGCTGCCGACGAAGTTTATTCAATGGCCAAGGATGTTGTATTTGGGATTGCAGGAGCTTGTCCAATTTAAATCAGTCAGGTAGTATTAGATGATATTTTTCACCTGCACTGAAGTAAAGGTGGCTTCGTTTATCAGGTAAATTTTAGATTTCACCTGATCCCAATCAGAGCCTGTAGATTGTAGACAAACTTATGTACAAAAATTTTAACGTTGACAGTAATTTCATGAGCCTGAAAGGAACCTAATAAAATCTATTTATATTGGACTTTTGCCGTCTGGGATTTCCAAACTATCTGAAGATATTCAACATTCAAAAGAGTATATTGGAGATTAGGTATACCTATTTCGAAAGAATAGCAGTCTCTACTAAGATGAACCAAAATGTATGTACTCCTATTCAATAAATTTATAGAATGAATAATTTGAGTTTAAACTGCATAACATGAATTTCATTAAAATTTTCAGTAATGTTGGCATTATATTATAAGTTACTGTGAATAACTTATGGATTCAATTCTGATTTGTAATTTGTATTTCCTAAAACCGGTCAACACATATTTCAACAAATGGCAAACATGAAACATATAAATATACTTGAAATTATATTAAATCATGAAGCCTTCAAATATTTGAGGATTACACGATTATATGGATATTATTTCTAAGTACTAATTCGAAAATTCAAATAGACTCTAGAATGCAGATAGTGATAACAATTTTCAAATTCCGACACATAATTAATATGTGTACCGAAACCTAACATCTATGAAGTAAATATCGATTGAAGCAAATATCCAAATATTAAATGCTTTCAATTAAGTGATGCATGAACTGAACCTAACAACTGCAAAATTCACCAAAAATGTATCTTTTCCACTACTATTTCAAATTTTACAATCTAAACCTTTATTATCTTTTATCACTCTTTGTATCTGAACATATATACTCTGTAACATTTGTTGACTTTCCATAGTTCAGATGTGAACATAATGTGAATATCAACGAATTTGTTCATAGTAAATCACAAAAACTTGATTTGATTTTTTCTGAATAGACAGTTGAATGATCATTCAAACTTCTATTTATAACATCAAGAATTATGGATTACTGAGCTCAGTCCTGAATAAATAAATTCATAAAAATTCATTTGTGGAGTATTCAGTGATTAGTTGATTATTCAGTAGATATTTCCCTATTCACTCAATATTTGACTATTCACTGAATATTCAGCTATTCACTGAATATTCGAATATTCACTGACTATTCACTCTTCAGTGAATATTCGACTATTCACTGAATACTCAACTATTCACTGAATATTCAATTATTCACTGAATATTCAACTATTCACTGAATATTCATGAATATTCGAATAATGCAAATCATTCATTCATGATTCCCAGCCCTAATACAAGCCAAATGTGACCATATTACTGTCGAATACCACTCGAGATGAAATTTAAGCAGATAAAATTTCATCTCTAGTGGTATTATACCTACAGGGTCCGGCAGGGAGGTATGGATGATTTGAAATAACAATTATACACTCATTTTTGAACGAAACTGAAAATTATTTTTTCAGTGTGTACCTTAGATGTTGCCATTATAGAAATTGAAGAGGAATATTAAATTAAAACATTGATTAGGTACGAAAAATATTATTTGTTAAATGTTGTCCGTTTTTGTCCATACATTCATGTAGACGTTGTATAAAGTTATCCATATTCCTCCGAAGCATTGCACGTGGTACCGCCATAGAAATCATAATATATATACTTATTATTATTATTATTTGAACTGGGGTCGTTTTGGCTCGTTAAGCCTTCCGAGAACTGCGACCGTGTAGATCTTTTGTTCCCTACCCTACTCATTCATGGAAACCCAAGGAGGTCGTCAATAGTGTTGATAAAATTGGCAACCTCCCTAGGAGCCTTGGCCGTGACCTCATGGGTATCCAGGACCGGTTTCCCCATATGAATGGTTCTTAGTTCAGCCAGCTCTGGACACTTGCATACCATGTGTTCAGCTGTTTCCGCTTCTGATCCACATAGCCTGCAAATCTCATCTGCTGACTTTCCCATGCGGTACAAATGGTGTTTGTACCGACAGTGTCCCGTCAGCAGTCCTACCATCACCCGAAGCTCAGCTCGTGATAGCTTCAAGAGTTTCCTGGTATAGGTAGGTGATATCGTCACGAATTTCTTGGCCTGAATAAGTCCAGGAGCGTTTGTCCAGTAGGTTATCCTGTTTTTCAGCTCCCATTGCTGGACCGCTGCCTTGTATTGGTCTTTTCCGAGCCCACAGAACGGCTCAGGTCCAACAGGTATTTGCCTTGATGCAATTTTTGCCAGTTTGTCGGCTTTTTCATTTCCTTCAACGCCATAGTGCCCTGGTGCCCACAATAGAGTCACTTTATTGCCTCTTGCCAGTTGCTTTATGGTGTTACGGCATTCCCAGGTCAACAGAGACCCCTGGCAGTTTGATTCCAGGGATCTCAGTGAGGCCTGACTGTCCGTGATGATGTAGACATGCGCTCCCTTGAGGTTCATCTTGAGACACTCTTGAGCGCATACATAAACAGCCATTATCTCGGTCTGTAGGATAGAGGGCTCGCCTCCCAGGGCTTTAGAGATCCTCAATTTAGGTCCATATACCCCAATGCCAGTACCCTTCTCTGTTTTAGATCCGTCGGTGAACCATATGGATGACTTTTTGTCCAGACGATTTACGAAACTTATTGCCCTAGGACGGTCGGTTATGACCGTTTCAAAGGGCGTTTCAAAATCGTAGATGGTTGGCATAACATCCGATGGTTTTGCCAGGAGATTTGAATCAAATTGATTCAAGATCCCCATATGTCCAACCCAGTTACCGGGTAGTAGCTTTCCGTTAAGGGAGATTCTTATAGCTTCCAGCAGGCTACATTTCCTCACATGTAGGTGTAAGGGAGGCAAATCAAGAATGACCTCAAGCGCTGCTGTAGGAGCTGTACGCATAGCTCCTGTTACCCCAATACAGGCTAGCCTTTGCAGTTTCTGCAGACGACTGCGTGTGGTAACCTCTTCGGTTTTTGTCCACCATGCTAGAGACGCATAGGTGACAATAGGGCGTACTATCGCTGTGTATAACCACAGTACCATTTTCGGTTTCATGCCCCATGTCTTTCCAAAGAGTCTTTTGCAGGCCCACATGGCCGCCGTGGCTCTGGAAAGAGTCTTATCTATGTGTTTCCTCCAGTTGAGTTTGCTGTCCAGGATAACACCTAGATATTTACACTCACTAGAGAAGTTCAGAGTCTGGCCATTTAGGACCGGAGCCCTGAGGTTGAGATTTCTTCTTCTAGTGAACGGAATCAGTGTGGTTTTCGAGGGATTGACAGTTAGCCCTTCTTCCTCACTCCACTTTTCGATGATACTGAGAGCAAGCTGCATTCGGCTGCTTAATGAGCCTTCATGCTTGCCTCTCACTGTCACCACTATGTCGTCGGCGTACGCCTGGACGTTAAAACCACCCGCTGTGAGCTTCTCCAGGAGACCGTCCATGACCAGGCTCCACAGCAAGGGTGACAACACCCCTCCTTGAGGACATCCCCTGCATGTTAGCACGGTCACTTCAGTATCCCCCAGATAGGCTGTGACAGTTCGTCCTTTCAACATAGCTGATATCCACTTAACAGTGGAAGGTTCTACCCCTTTCCGTTTAGCTGCATTGCATATGGAAACATGTAGGGTGTTATCAAAGGCCCCTCCAATATCTCCAAACATTGCAAGTAAAATCTCCTTTGCATTGAGGGTGCCTTCCACCTCTCTAAGGAGCTGATGAAGGGCGTCTACGGTAGATCTGCCCGCCCTGTAGGCAAACTGCATCTTGTGGAGCTTAATATTTCCCCTTATGCTGTTGTCTATTATTTTCTCCATAGTCTTCAGGAGAAAGGAGGTGAGGCAAATGGGGCGATAGGATTTGGGCATATATATATACTTAAGTATATATATTATGATTTCTATGGGTACCGCTTGAATTTCTTGAGTTAGTGTGTGGTGATAAAAACTCATTATTGTTTCAAACTTCGGAACACGACCATGACGGCCAACGTTGGAATGATTTCGGAACCGTCTCTGAATTTGAATGACGAAACGTCCCGTTTCAATAAAGTTGTACACAAATACACGATGCTCTATGTACCAAATTTTGATTGATACTAAAATGGCAATTCATAACAAACATATACCCCCACACTTTATCCGCCAAGGTTACCCCCACCTTGCACGACCCCCCGTTCAAATCATCCATACCTCCCTGCCGGACCCTGTATATGATAATTTTTTGTATTACATTGAATACATTGTCTTCTTCAACTACATCACCAACAAAATCCAGCATACCAAAACGGTGAAATGCTTGTTGGTACTCTTCATTTTTCTTCAGAATATTGAAAGGCTTTTGTTTGCCGTTTTTGAAAAATGCAGGAGTAGAAAAATCACATCCTGCGATGACATGGAATGCTGGTAAAATTCGACACAACGACTGTCCTAATTCTTTGTAGATATTATTCAAATCAACATATCTCGGTCAAAATCCAAACACAATTTGATGGAGAAGCCGTAATCAAAGATTATAGAGAAGGAAGATTGGAAACGAAAGCGACAACATTGACGTGAGCGCCGTCTGGTGAGAAGAAAGTCCTGAGATAGATAATAGGTGGCTAAGAGTAGTGACGTGACATTATGTTACCATGGTTACCACATATGGTACAATTCAAACAGACAAATTCAAATCAAATTTAGATTATTCTCCAGTTGAGTTCGTTTAGATTAGATCTACAAAGAATAATCAATAGTTGTATTCGTTAAGTTTAAGTTTAATTGAGTTTTCGTATTGTATTTGAGTTATATATCGTGTAGTGTTTGAGTTTTCGTTTAACATTTGTGTTTTCGTTATAATTTAGTTTGATTCGTGCTTATTAGTATTCGTTCCTGTGTTTTGGTTGTTAAATATTTGAAGACAAGATGCCATCCGGAGCATGCTGCATGGCAAAGCAGTGTACTAATAATAAAAGGAATAATCCGAAATTATCCTTCTTTAAATTACCGAAGAAAATGGAAATGTAAGTATTGAAACTCGAAAGGGGTAACTCTGTTATTCATTGCATTAATTTTCAGTGCTCTGAAATGGATAGAGTTTTCTGGGCGAGAGGATTTAGATCTCAGCAGAACTTATACTATGTGCAGTGAGCATTTCTCTCCAGAACAAATTATACAAGTTTTACACCTCTACAAGATGTTTTTTAAATTGTGATTTTGAATATTCTGTAAAAAATATGTTCTAATAATTCTTTAACTCAGATGTAAAGATATTTTTGACATGTATTCCAATTTAAAATTGTATGTATATTTTGAAATAAAAATATGTAAGCAAATCTATTTGGTGTGTTTAATTAGTATCAATTGAATTAATATGTAGATCAAAAATATAATCCTGAGCAGAACAGAAGCCCTGCTTTTGTTGTGTCACCCTGTATATTATTGTCTGGGCTCGATAGGTGGAAATCAAAATTATTACTTATGGTGGTATTCAAATTTCGCGCTCTTTCCAGTAACAGTAATCTGTAATGAAAAAAACTACAGTCACGGTAATCTGTAATGAAAACTCCATCTCGTGAGTAAAAAGTCCCGATATATATATATGCATAAAACGTAGTCGGTTTTTAGTACGAGAGATATGAGGGCGTTTCCTATCTTTGTACTCTATAATCTTTGTCCGTAATTTTTATTCACGCAAGTTTAGAACACATAGACAACCTACTACTTCGTTGTCTATGGTAGAACACTGAATACTTTAATTGTGATGATTATTGGGCGGAGTAGAATTCAATGAGACCTCTGGTGGAAAAAATTGTAATTGAAGCAACGAGTAAAATAATTCGTATTGCTTTTATTCTATTTTCTGTCTTCATTGCAGATCAAGTTTGATTTTTTGTGTCCCTTTTTTAAAGTTTTATACTTTGAATTATGTCGCTGCATGATCGAAACTGTTCTGTATTTGGTTGCACTAGCCGTAAAGGGAAAAATCCCGAAACAAATATCCCAAGTCTACGCAGTACGCACCGGCAAATAGTTCCGAATTAATTTCGGAATTTTCGAATCGATCGGCAATTTTTGGGCGAAATATCGAAAGCAAATCGCCTATTTATCCATTCTTCGTCGTCCAGAAGAAGTTTTCCGCCGATATACAGTTAATTGAACGCTTGTTGTACTTTTCACAAACATCAACCATACTCCAAAAATAAAAATATTAGGAGTCAAAATTCAGTTTAACAACACAAAGCACTAAAGCACAATCAAAGAAAAACCAAAAGTTTTACAAAACACACACTGAAAATTACAAAAACAGCAAAATAAAACCACTCAAATATCAAAGGGCTTCTACGGCATCTGATTTGTTTTACTCGTTGATAAGATGACATTGACATTTCAGAGCGCCACCTATCGAATTCTACTTTTCCCAATAGCTATTGGTCACAACAGTGCAATTGGGCTGACTCACTCTCATGCGTACCCTCGCCAAATAATTCTATACCTATAATTTGATCCTTGTGGTTTTCCTTGAAGCAGTCGACCTAGGCATATGGAGACTACTGCGCATGGAGTAGGATTCTGAGCAGGGTAGGGGCAATATGGCGCATGCGTATAAGCCATTATATGTCCAGGTCTTGGCTTCATTTTTACGCAATTTTTTGCACAATGCTAGCGGTACCTATAGAAGTTTAAGTATATGACCCTCGCGCTCTAAGCCATAAAGGCATTAAAATTGAGTTTGGGGAATGATTGGCCCCTTGAATCAGTCTGTCTTCTTGTAAGAAATTTTGAAATAATGGTTTGTTAAATAACTTTTTTGAGACCTTTGAGCAGTTCTGCCGACGGGAAGTGTCTGGTATTATTAATAATAATAATAATGTTTATTCAGATAAATTTATACAATATATGACATAAAAGCATTTTCATATGAACAAACAAATGAATCACTGAAACTGTGTTTATCACAGCTTGTGCGTGATATAAATGGTTGCTGAATAATACTCAATGTTCAATAATATACAATCATACAAACCCACAAATCAAGAATATACGCCCCGAATTATCCCATCCCATGCATCACCCATCAGACACACACAAAACAAGGAATAGATGGAGTAACTATCATACCTGAATAAAATCATCAGGTGTTTATCAAATCATGAACCAAGTGCTTCTCTCATTAGAACTTAACCATATTTTTACATTGAACTTGAAAGATCTGTATTGTCTTATAGATATTGAATACCCTTGGGGCCAGAAATTCGAAACTTCGTTGTCCTATCCTTTCTTCACACTCCGGTAATATAATTTTTTTTTTCTTCTTGTATCATATACAGGGTGAGTCTTTGACTTGTACATATATTTTAACCATAAATTCCTCTCATCAAACGAAACACTTTTTTCCCATACCATTTTTCAAAATTCGGTTTCGTTTGGAAGATACAGGGTGTCGAAAATTCACGAAAAAAACACTTTCCTGTTCATATCTTCGGAACCGTTATTTCAAATGAACTGAATTTTGGTTCATTGGTTACTCTATTCATGGTGCATATTCCTCAATCGAAACTTATTCAATATCTCTCCTAGTTTAAAAGTTACAGGGTGGTCGACTCATAAATTCATGCAAAAACACTATCAAATCACTTGAAAAGGATAAACGGTTCATATTTACGAAAGAATCAACCATTTTAAAGAATAAAAGTATATTTATATTTTTTCAATAAAACGCGTCGTTTTCGAGTTATTCCTAAATGTATACGCAGAAATTTGAGGAAAAAATTATGAATTTCATAAAAAATCTGAATGCTTCCCTGGATTAAATATCATCGAATATTGTTTCTTCTCTGGTCTCTTAACAAATTAACAATGTGGTCAGTGTTTATCAACATAGAAGCATGAAATTACAGTTTATAAGAAGTTTCTGTTGAAAATTTATTGATACCCGTCCTTCAGGAAAATCTATCTTCTTAACAATATCCTCTTGGAATTTTTAATCGACCCTACACTGTCTTCACATCACATTTATCACCTGTTTATTATGTGCAAGTGAATAAATAAATAAATCGAATCCATGTAGAAAGGTTATCGCGTTTGAGCGTCGTTTATTGTAACACAGACTGGACTCTGAAGACACAGAATAACGTCTTGTCTTGTCTTGCGTGGCGGCTACATCGCTACTCGCTACTCGCAGCCGGCAGCGCACTGAAATTTAGATCGTAGCGCTGTATCGGCGAGAATCAGAACTACTCGTTAGGCATTTCCAAAGAGCAATGCGTATAAACCTTTAGCGAAAAGTAAACAAAACTAGTGCCTCTGTGATAGTTCTTCCGTTAACGATAGGGGACGTTCTGCTTTCTTGAGTTCGCCTATACCATTGTTGAAGAGAAAATCGGCAATCTGGCATCGTCTTCTCTAGAATTCTGTGATATATCACAGAGGGATGGATTAGGTTAGGTCATTGACCTCGAATCAGATGACTTTGATTAATGGAGTTAGGATAGGTTAGTGAGAAACTAATTTTTATAAGATAGTTTCAGGGTATCGAGGCAAATATGAACAAATTATTAGTGTTTACGAACTTCAGGAAAATCGAAGAAGGATTTTCCTGAAGATTCCGATGGCTTAGAGTCATCGAAAACTCCTCAATATCACTTGTAGGTTTCGGAGATGCTTGTTTGACCTCTTATGGAGCGGCCGTATATTTGCGAGTTGTTTCTGGTAGCGAAGTTTATGTTAATCTGATTTGTTCTAAATCAAAAATATCGCCTTTGAAAACTACATCTCTGCCACGACTAGAACTTAGTACTTCCTTACTCCTGTCGAAATTATTAAAATATATATATTCGATCTATAATCCCCGTTGTAAGGTAGATAGTGTAGTTGCATGTTCTGATTCGAAGATCGTTTTAGGTTGGATTTCTCGATCTCCTCATCAATTAAAGACTTTTGTTGCTAATAGGGTTTCAAAAATTCAGTCAAACTTGACCGCCAGCAACTGGTTTTTTGTACGAGGAAAACATAATATAGCCGACATTGTATCCCGCGGTTTACTCCCTTCTGATTTTGTTAGACATAATCAAACCTGGTTAACTGGACCAGACTGGTTACATAAATCACCACAGTTTTGGCCTTTAGAATCAATTGAATCTCTACCAATCATAGAAACATTACCGGAAGAACAAGTTGTTTCCTTGATCTCTGTAGAAGAAAACAATACTATTTTAGACTTCATAGATAGATTTTCCGCCTTTACAAAATTATTATATAGTATGGTTTATATCTTGAGATTTACTAGAATTTTACCTCGTTCAGATGGTATAACTTGTCGAGATTTAGATGCTAGTGAACGGTATCTCATTAAATTTATTCAGTCCTATCATTTCAAAGATCTTCTAAACGCGTTGAAACTTGATAAGGCTGTTCCTCCTTCATTTCGAAAATTATCACCTTTTTTGGATGATCAAGGAATGATACGCGTCGGTGGTCGCTTGAGTAATGCGAATATTGGATATTCGATATTCGTACAAACATCCCTACATTTTGCCTAAACGTTCACATTTCTGTTCTTTACTTGTTGATTACTATCATCAAAAACACCTTCATACAGGTGCATATCTTCTTTCGTCTTTATTGAGGCACAAGTATTGGATCTTGTCGCGTCGCAATCTGGTGCGACAACGAGTGAGAGCTTGTAATTTGTGCTTTAGACGAAAACCTAAACCCACCTACCCTCCAATGGCAAATCTACCATCAGTTCGAGTCACCGAGCAAGTAAAGCCATTTTTAGCTACCGGTGTAGATTATGCTGGTCCATTTCAAATTTCTTTGACAAGGCATAGGGGTATTAAAACCCAAAAGGCCTATGTATGTGTTTTTGTTTGCATGACTACAAAATGTTTGCATCTTGAATTAGCCTCTGACCTCTCCACGAAAACATTTATGAATGCTTTGAAAACGTTCATTAGCCGTAGAAGTCCAATCAAAACATTATATTCGGATTGTGGGACTAACTTTATTGGTGGTCGTAGATATTTATCCGAAGTAGAAAATTTCATTAAAACTTCTAATTATTCTGATGCTTTGAAAAGGGAATTGCTTCATAGTAGTATAGAGTGGAGATTTAATGTTCCATCGGCTCCCCATATGGGTGGCCTATGGGAAAGCAATGTCAAGAGCATGAAGGCCCATTTATACAAGGTAATCGGCTCTCAAATTCTATCCTATGAAGAGTTCTATACTGTTTTAACTCAAATTGAGGCTCTTTTAAATAGTCGACCGCTTTGTTATCTAAGCGATGATCCTTCAGATCCTTCTGTATTGACACCCGCTCATTTCACCTTAACATGTCTAGACAGCTTACCCGCGGCTGATGTCTCTGAAGAAAACCTTAATCGATTAGATAGAAAACAATTAATTGATAAAATCGTGCAATCATATTGGCGTAGATGGAAGGAAGAATATCTGCACCAACTGCAGAATCGTTATAAATGGAATTCTCAGTCGAACCCAGTAAAGGTCGGCACTGTTGTGGTTGTAATGAATGAAGCAACACCCCCATTAAAATGGCCAATAGGTGTTTTCGAGGAGACTTTTCCAGGCAAGGACGGTGTCATTCGTGTCGCTTCGGTGAGGACACCACATGGAATATTTAAACGTCCTATCATAAAACTGTGCCTATTGCCGACACAGTAAAATAGCTATAGTTTTGAGCTCCTTCTATTGCAAAAATTAGTATATGTGTTTGTTTGGGTATAATATGGAACTTTTGTTCTCTTTTTGGGACGATTTTTTTTTCTTTGTTCTTTTCACCTTTGGAAACTCTATGACTTTCCAAAGGGGGGGGAGGATGTTAGCGCCGATTCCATCAGAATCGGTTTTCATTGAAATTATTTCTGCCTTATATGTATATGTTTATATTGGTTCAAAAAAAAGGAACATATGCTTGCGACCTGCAAATGTGTCAGTAAAAATCATAACCAGTTAGAGTTAGATCGTCGCGCAGTTCGCATAATTCTAGTAGAAAAAAATCGAGAATTTAGTTGATTCATTCGTCGGAGTTTTCCGAAATAATTAGTTCACGAAATTGTGGAAAATCTTGGATTTGTGGAAACAATAGAGTGCAGTGCCTGAATCCCGGCTTCCTAACCTTGCAAGGCAGGATTATCTTCGCCGGATCAGCGCTTCATCCCCGAAATCTACCGATCGCAGCGTAAGTCATCCTACAGTCCACAGCTTGTTAAAATTGTTCATATATTGTGTCTGAGTTCTCCTAAAATTTTCTATCCAAGAAAATAATAATTGAGAGCTTATACACCTTACATGATTTATAAATCGCAGAACATACGTTGTAACACGTAACAAGGTATTGAATGACGAGAATCTGTCCAGTAAATTGTCAACTAAATTTTCATCATTGGGGACGTTCAAAAGAACTAATTTACGTTGCTCCTCCACTGGATATGAAAAGGTATGAAACTTGATATTTCGCGTTCTTGCAACAGTGGTGGACCGGTAAACCACCAACTTACCGAGAGAAGACGAGAAGGTAGTACACCTCGAGAAGCGATGTCGGCAGGATTATTTTCTGTATTGATATAATACCATGAATTTCGAGGCAAATTGTTTTGTATGAAAGAGACACGATTGGCAACGAACGTTTTCCAACGAGTATATTCGCCGTTTAGCCAGTGAAGTACGATTTGCGAATCTGACCAAGAGACCACTTTCGTTATATTTATGGTCGGTTCCAAGATTTTGACAGTAAATTTCATCAATTTGCTCAGTAAGACAGCAGCGCACAGTTCGAGCCGAGGAATAGTTATCTTCTTCAAGGGCGCAAGTTTTGATTTTGCACATAAAAAATGAGTAGAAATCGAAAAATCATTCAGCGCTCTCAAATAAATGACACATGCGTATCCCTTCTCACTAGCGTCACAGAACCCATGGATCTCGTAACAGGAGACCTCAGTTGGAATAATAAGGCGTGGAATTTTCAACTCCGAGAGTAACGGTAGTTCTGACTTATATTGTTGTCAAACACGAGTAATGTCAGGGGGCGGCGTCTCATCCCAATCAGTTTTCGATATCCAAAGTTGTTGGATTAAGTTTTTAGCGAGGAAAATCGTAGGTGCAACAAATCCGAGGGGATCATACACTTTGGCTTATTCAGAGAGCATAATCCTTTTCGTACATAATAAACCGTCAATTGGTTTACAGAAAAAACTAAAGTAATCATAGCTGGGATTCCAATTTAGCCCCAAAACTTTCAATGAGAACGGTTGTGACCCATTGTCAAATGATAGTGAATCAACGGACAAATGCGATACTGGTAAATCATTCAGAAGTAATGGCTCGTTACTGCAAAACTTACGCAATTGAAAACCAGCCTTCTCTAACAAAGAAATTAAATCATCGCGGAGTATTTGAGCGTCTTCAATAGTGGGTGCGCTAAATATGAAATCATCGATATAGGAATTATTCAAAATAATTTCGGCTGCATATGGATGATTCGATTTTTCAACTTCAGCGAGTTTACGCAGGACTCGAAGCGCTAAATATGGGCTCGATCTCAGTCCATAAGTGACGGTTTTCAAGCGAAAGTTTCGAACCTTATCATTCAGTGAAAAGCGAAAGAGAATTCTCTGAAAATCACAATGACTAGAGTCCACCCAAATCATACGATACATTTGGCGTATATCACAGCATATAACAAATGGAAAAAGTCGAAAACTATGTAGTTATGATTTTGGAAATATCGGGTTGCAATTTTGGACCTGTTATAAGATGGTCGTTAAGGGTTTTTTGAGAGTCAAATTTATAAGATCCGTTGAAAACAACTCGCAATTTGGTTGAGATGCTTTCAGGTTTTATTACGCAATGATGAACCAAATAGTATGAATTCGATTGTATTTCATCGGAAGGAATAACTTCCATATGATTTGATTCAAGGTAATCCATCATAAATTCTTTGTACTGTGTACGCAACTGCGGATTCTTCAATAGACTGCGTTCTAATGAGTAAAATCGAGATAAGGCGAAATCACGCATATCCATAAATTGTGGTGTTGAATTATCAACAAAAGGCAAAGAGACAACAAATTTTCCGTCATCGGCGCGAGATACCGTTTCAAGAAAATGCTTTTCACAATCAACTTCTTCCTGACTGAAATGTTCGACCTCGGGGACAGTTTCAGCTTCCCAAAATTTCTGTATGTCACAGTCGGGCACATTTTCGAATGAGTTTATGAAAAACGAAGAAACAGGATGCGGAAAACTGTTATTGATTTTACCAAGTAAAATGTACCCGAATACAGTATTTATAGCCACGGGTTGATTATCATTAGCAGTAATGCCTAGGAGCATAGAATGAATGGAGGGAAGGCTCCGCTACAAAAATGAACTGCCAAAAACGTCCGCACTTGTCAGTTCGCCGCAAGGTCACGAGATGGCGCCAACGTCGTTCGTGGCTCCAGCATGGCTATAACGATACATATTTAAAATGAAATTCGTTTTGACAAATTTATTTCCGACCATAGACTTTCCATATAATTGCGCATAAATAGTTGATAAGAATGCGGTGATATGTCAACAATATTGTTATGATTAATATTTGGTGTTATTTTGAAGGTGAGACTTAAAATTCTTTTATTCAAGTAACGTACAGGTCTTCTTCTAGAAGCTGAAAAAAACGGAGATGGAATTGTCGAATTATAGTAAGAATTTGTTTCGATTTCTTCATATGGAACAACCGGACGTCATTTCAAGTCAATCAGAAGGCGTGATTATTCTTTCTTCAGAAATTTTGAATGCGTCATGATCCCACCGAGGCCTTTTTGGCTAAAATAGGTAATAATAAAATTGTTCAATATGTTTTGATACTTGTCAATAAAAATTCAAACTGTTTACCTTGTTTTTTCATTCAATAATTATATAGTACCTACATAGCATAATAAATCACACTATCACTCAGTTGCAAGAACGATTCATTAAATCAGCATTTTAGTTAATTGTGCTTTAAATTTAATGGTTTCATCATTTTAATTTTATTGCAAGACGCTGATTTTTTTATAATTTGAATTTCATTAGTTAATGCCTTGATAATGGAATCATTAAAAGAATTATGGCATTTATACCGTGAAATCACTACGAACCACAGAGTAAACAAAAATATTATAGAATATCTTTAGTTACACCTATGTCACAACCTAAATAAATTCATCTTCTTCAAAGGCGATAGCAAAATTGTGAAGAACTGCTGTAGTTACAATCACATTCAATATTGTATTAATTTTTTTTTAGTTATTCCTTTTTGAATGCAAGGAAATCTACGCTTCCACACCCCTATTCATCTCTCCACAGTATTTCTTGTATTTTATTATAGTTTTCTTCAGCCGTGGTGCGGGGATTCATCAATGGAGTTAATAGAAATCTCTTACAAAAATAACCACTTTCACCCAATAAATAAAAGTTTTTTTCATATAAACATTCTTATTTTCAGTCTAGCATCTGACAAAATTTGTACATTAATGGAAAAGTAGCCTTTCCTACACCTAAAGGTCTCTACTAAGTTTCCCCCGGGTGAATTAATTTTTACGTGGGTTCAATCAATGGTTCCCAGCACCCTTGGAAAACCTGCAATTTCAAAAAATTCTTGCGCAACCTGGTGGCATTCACGTAGATTTGGCATCACTATTTGATTGTGAGCTAGGCTTGAAATAGTTTCAGTCATTTTTTGAATAATTCGGCATTTAGTAGATTTGTTACAGCCTACCAAATCTCCTAGAACAGCTTGAAATGAAACTGTTGCATAAAATCTTAGGGTTATGAGTAATTGCGTTCTAGCATCAATGGATTTGGATCGCCTGGTTTCGGGTGCAATAAGGTGCCTTATTTTGCTCAAAATATGCTCAATACAGGCTTTATTGAACCTGAATCTGGCTCGGAACTCTTCGTTTTCGTAATCATTCCATAATTCTTTTCTATCCGGTATATTTCTGCCTGCTGTTTCTTCATCGGATATAGTGAGAAAGGCTGGACATGCTAGAGTCATTTGACATCACGAATTAATACCTTTTTTTTAATTTTCTTCAATTTGTTCGCCAAAAAACAATAAAACGTATTACTTGTGAAGGAAATTACAATTTAATGTGAGTTTAATGACACAAACTTATGCCATTAAATAAATTTAAAGCGATGAAGTGTCAAAATAATCCTCCATTTGAATCAAAAATTGTTTCTTGCAACACGAAATATTGATAATGGCGAAATAATGGAGGTTAGAAATTAAATTAAATGAACAACTAATGTTTCCATTAAATTTGGTTTCCTGCAACAGAATACCATGTTTAATGTGGCATTAAGATTTTAATGACACTTTTAAATTATAATGGACGTTCCTGCAACTGGGTGTAAATCAATTAAAAATATTATACTTAGCAACACACGTTGAAATGAACAAAACCATCAGGTAAATTAGATAGTTAAAGCCGCAGAAATTTTTTTTTTATCGAAGCCGATTCAATTCGTGTATTTCAGTAACTTACTTCAAACAATATTCGAATTCAATACAATTTGTTTCGACCTCCTTCAGTCCTTTCAGTCAACAACAAAAAGTTTTATTATTCAATCACTTTGGTGTTGGTCGTAAAAATGTATGAATAAAAATGACAACCACATAATATTCTTTGCAACTGTAGCGCCACAGAACAAGACATATGTGACATATAGCCCTATTTGCGATCACAGCGTTATCTATCGGGCGTCACACGAAACTCTAACCTCCGCCGAAATTGGAAGTTCAAAATGATCTGTCGAGCGTATGAAGCCTTCCCTCCATTCATTCTATGCTCCTAGGTAATGCAGTCGGGCAAAATAATTCGAGAAAACATTTCTGCTCCCAGAAGCAAATCTATGGCACCGGGACGATGAAATGAAGGATCAGCTAGGGGTAAATTACGAATATGGTTCCATGAATCAGTACACACTGGATGTACCGGTAAATTTTCACAAATTTTATCAATAACTATAGCATCCGTGCATAAAATCGGATTATTCGACATAACTAGTTTCAATGATAGTGACACTGATCCACCACTCAATTTTGCATTCATGGATCCAAGTCGTCCTCTGACTTCAAACGAATTAGGAACTTTACGCAAGTTCAAACGTTTCACCGCCTTTTCCGTGATGAAACAAGTCATACTGCCCGAATCTATTAAGCATCTAAGGGACTGATGAACACCGCGACCATTACATAAGCAGTAGACAAAAGGACATGACTGGGATGTGCCATGACCCCAGCACCAACGAAAGTCGAATCATTATCAGAGCGGTTTGAGTTATTTTGCGGTCGAAATGATTCTTGACCATTTGACATAGCGGATATTGCGGAAGGTGATGAACTTGAAGCAGTAGCAGAGCGAAGTTTAGTGTTGTCATGATGGAGAAGCGTATGATGAAATTTTGACTTACATACTTTACATGTATGGGAGGATCTGCAAGATCGTAAATCATTAGAGGAACTCAAACAATTGAAACATAGTTTGTTGTCTTTGAAAAAGTGATAGCGATCAGAAACAGACTTATTAGCAAACGCAGAACAGGTATAGAGCGAATGATTTGCTTGGCAAAAAATACAAGTAGCGGCTGGCGATTTGTTGAAAAAAAATGCAGTAGTACGAGATGAAGCGGGACGTATAAATGAAGCAGATTTTCGCATTGTATTTTGTTTTTCATTGACTGTTTGCGAAGTTGAAGATCCCAGCGTTTCTAAAACAAGACAGTCGGGGCTATTCACTAAGCAAAGTTGTTATGGATAGCAACTGTAAATCGTCGTTATCCCATGCTTATTACATGGGATAACGAAGATTTACAGTTGCTATTCATAACAACTTTGCTTAGTGAATAGCCCCGAATGTCTGTTAATGAAATCAATTACTTCACTGAATGTTGGAACTTCGGTCGATTGATGTTCCATTTCAAAGCGTGTAAGCGTATTCTTGTCAAGACTTTTTATGACTAAAATAAAATCCCAATGGTCAGTGGGAAATTTAAGGTTTTTCAAAGCAGCAACGTTTTCGGTGAAAGTATCAATTAATTTTCTAAAAGATTCTGCAGAAGGAATGGCGATCTTAGGAGCGTTTTCTATTTCGGTCCACAGACTCTGATATTGTAAGCGGCGATTTGAAAAACGTTCGACAATACTTTTATAAGCGATGACGTAATTCGGTGACGTTAAAGGTAAAGTTTTAACTAAAGAGAGTGCGGAGCCTTGAACAGAACTAATCAAATAAGTAAATTTTTCTATTGGAGTTAAGGACGGATTGTTGTGCACAAGTGCATCAAACTGATCTCGAAAAGATGTAAAATCCTTGTAATCACCACAGAATTTCATCAATGATATTTTAGGCAATCGAGCATTTCCCTGATTAGCGTGTGGACCTAACATTGTACCATTAAGACTGGGTCCTGATGGCGAACTTACGTAATCGTCAAATAATTCGGTAAAGCACGCTTTCACATCGTAGTACTCAGCAAGAAAACTCTCTCGAATCAAATTTTCCGGTTCCAAATCGGACTCAGCATCAGTCAATAGCGTGGAAATTACTTTGCCGTGACTTTCAAAAAATTCATCATGAATCGTCTGTATATCATGATAGCGTACCTTGAATGAGACGTGTTGAGTTTTATCGGTTTTAGCCTTCTGGGATAGATCATGAAGTGCCTTCATATCGGTGATCGAATTGTTTCGAAAGTGTTTTGACTTCTTCAATTTATCCATCGCGCTTTGTTATTTAGAGGAAATACAGTGAAATCAGCTGATCAAAAAAATGAAGGGTCAATGATTTCTTTCAACAAAATGCCTTGACTTTTATGTCAACAGACATGCGTTGATGCGCGAGATGAATTTTTCAGGATCAAGGTCGATGCGTTTCAAAATTCTGGAGAACTTATGAAAATGGCGGTCCAGATGTTCGATTTCAATTACTGGATTTATATTTAAAAATCGATACATCGGATTATATATTTCTTAAGGTGGACTCCCACTACTCGTATATTTGGCAAGTACGCAATTATTTGCGTACTTGGCAAGTAGATGAAGTTTCGAATTTGAATGACAAGATTGACAAGTATTGGCCGAGTGAACCACTCCCACTACATGCCAAATATAGGCAAGTGGCAAATATTTGCCAAATACACGAGTAGTGGGAGTCCGGCTTCAGAGATATAATAATTGCATCAAATAATTCGAAAATCTGAGGAGCTTCTATTGAAAGCGGGTAACTCTTTGACTACTAAACTGATTAGCGATCTTCACGCACATGCGATCAATTTGAAACTGCAATGACAATTTTGAATTCTATGATGGAAACTTGGTTTATATCCGGCTACAGAAGGACCAAAATGTTGGCGAAAACGATAGCTCTCAATTTTATAGAGAAAAGTTTGGACTGTATTTGGAAATTATGCGATGGTATCAAAAACCTGACCTGGATGGTGTAGCTCCAAATGTTCAAGAGATAGCGGTTGATTGGGCTCTTCCTCAAGCCAGCAATACAGCACAGTTGAATGCCTTTTAATGCACAGCAGCACAGCACTTTCATCAATCACAGCGAAATAAAAGTAATAGCAAATAGAGAAAAGCTAACAAAAAGCGACAAGCGGTAAAGCGGTAGTAACAATATATCTGAAGCAATTGTCTTTTGATGAGGGGGGGGGGAGATAACGAACTAGATTCCTGATACCAGATGAAAATTACGCGAATTTAGAAATCTAAGTTTGTTTCTCCAACAAAGAGAATACAAAAGAAGGGTAGGTAGTTGATGATAAGAAGAATTACATAAAAAGATTAAATTTCTGTAGATGAATCAATATTCGTCAGATTTGAAAATAATGAAAATTGTTCGAAACAGATCATTTGGGCAAAGGAAGCAAAATTCAGAAATGAAGGTTTATTCGTAAGTAATATCATAAGTGCATCCAATTTTTCCGAAAAAAATGGAAAACACACGTTGCTAAGTAATATTTTAACAAGAAGCATGAGTGCTCTGGTGGCAACAAAAATCCGAGTCGAAGACGAGGATTTTTGCACCTGCATGAATGCTTTTTGTTAAAAAAATATTACTTTGCACTGTGTTTTTTCGATTTTTTTCACAGGAAAAATTAGATGCACGAATGGTATTTGACAAGACTATTTCAAGAGTAACAGATTATTCTGGATGCATCTATGTATGTATTATTAATTTTCGTTGACAACAACTGTCAAGTTTTGCCGCGGGTAAACCCGAAAAAACTGCTGACAGCTGCTGCCAAACAGTTTTTCCATCTAGAAACCATTTGTGATTCAAAATTGCGCGTTTCTGATTGGTGGAAATTGAGACGAGGGAAATAGTCATATATAATACCACTAGAGATGAAATTTTGCCGGCAAAATTTCTCGATTGTAAAATGAAAGTTTGTTGATTTTCGGAAATTGCGCCTCACGACTCGTGATTTTGATGCCGAGGTTGTTTTCAAGATTGGTCAGACTTTAAGTAACAACTCCGTGAAGCATTCCTGCCTCCAGAATACGAGGAGAACCTCCTGGAGGAAATACGAAAGCGAACTCAAGGTGACGGAGAAAAATTAGACCTGTTTACAACACGGATGCAGAACTTGTTCCTGAAGTTGAACACGAAGCGACCTTCGGAGGAGGAGCAAGTCAACATTATTAAAAGGCGATTAATCCCGTCACTACAGAAAGCCCACGCCTTGCAGGAAATGAGAACATACTCAGAGCTGTTGAACAAAGGAAAAGTGTTCGAATTAGTTCAGTGGCAGGCGGACCATTATATACCACCACCTGACTGGACAGGATTTATGGATGAACGACATCTGGTTTATAAAAATGTGAACCAGAAGGCAACTGGGAACTTGATGATAGACTCCAGCCATGGGACTCCCGTCGAACCATCACGTGTACCACCTACCAGGAAACCTCCGCCGTCCTCCGTACAAATGACTTCCACCACCGCACCAGAAAGACCTACGAATGATAGATCAGGAACCGTCCGAGAACCAGCAAGCGAGAAGCAAGTGAGATTTGATGAAAGACAACCACAATGCTGGCGATGTGGTACGATGGGACATATGAGGCGAGAATGCCGAGCCAAGCCTGTTATATTCTGCTCCCGGTGTGGGAGACAGGGTATACTTTCCCGAGATTGCAGATGTTCGGAAAACTAGAGCGAAACTGTCGGGATGGGAAGACTCGACAGTTTCCAACGCCTGCTTCCCCAAATACATCGAAGCATCCGTCTAAAGAGAACCGTCCCATGATCGCCGTGCCGTCTGTATTGAACACCTCAAATTAAGAGCCCTAGTGGACACTGGAGCTTCAAGGTCATTTCTTAGTTCATCAGCAGCCGAGAGGTGCCAAAGCCTGGGAATCCTCACAACACCGGTGAACAATGTATTGGCAACCGTAGCAAATGGAAGCTGCGTAGCAGTGCAGGAGATTTGCCGTACATCACTCTCCCTTAACGATGCGAAGATAGATGTTCACCTGCTTCTGGTGCCCCAGCTACCGATAGACATAATGATGATTACTTTCAGTATCGTTCCAAACTTAATATATAGTAAAATTGATGGTATCGGTCAAGGAACAAAATCAAAGAATACTATTCCTTCAGCAACGTTTCGGCTCCTTTATTGGGCCTTCTTCAGGCTAAAATAGAGAAAAACTCATAAACCCCAATACAATATACAAATAATAAATTACTTTGATATAAATAACAAGCAAGGAAACACTAAAAAACAAATGAACAAAATAAAATACAGTAACAGGTCGGCAAGAACAATCAAAAATAGACCTATACGACTTAAAAACAGAATGTGAACAAATAAATACAATCATGAAAAAAATACACAGAAATGGCAATTCACAAAACTTACCATCGGAATACAAGAAAAAATTAAAAATTAAAAGATTGAATCTTTCCATTAAAGAAAATCGTCGATTACGTAAAATAGGTGTCTGCAACAAGGAGAAAAAACCATCGATGTACATGGAAACAACACGGCCGACACAAGAATGGAGACAATCCAGAGCGACAATTTAATACAGACATCACAAAAACGACACCCACACATGATTGTGATGTCTGTATTAAATTGTCGCTCTGGATTGTCTCCACTCTTGTGTCGGCCGTGTTGTTTCCATGTACATCGATGGTTTTTTCTCCTTGTTGCAGACACCTATTTTACGTAATCGACGATTTTCTTTAATGGAAAGATTCAATCTTTTAATTTTTAATTTTTTCTTGTATTCCGATGGTAAGTTTTGTGAATTGCCATTTCTGTGTATTTTATTCATGATTGTATTTATTTGTTCACATTCTGTTTTTAAGTCGTATAGGTCTATTTTTGATTGTTCTTGCCGACCTGTTACTGTATTTTATTTTGTTCATTTGTTTTTTAGTGTTTCCTTGCTTGTTATTTATATCAAAGTAATTTATTATTTGTATATTGTATTGGGGTTTATGAGTTTTTCTCTATTTTAGCCTGAAGAAGGCCCAATAAAGGAGCCGAAACGTTGCTGAAGGAATAGTATTCTTTGATTTTGTTCCTTGACCGATACCATCAATTTTACTATATATTACGATAGACATAATACTTGGCATGAATGTTTCATCGAAACACGACTTCCACATTGATCTAAGGACCTCACAATGCTTCCTGAACGGTCAACCATTGGACCCGCCAGATGTAGTGTTGGAACCTTCCGAGAGACCCATGGTGAACTCCCTGGCATCCGGACAAGAACAAATTTTGGAGGAATTCTTGAAACCGGAACTTCTGAAATTTTCCGAAATTCGAGGCACGACCACACTCATCGATCATGACATCAAGATCAAACCCGAAACGCAACCTCTGAAACAGCGATTCCCTCCTTACAACCCGAAGATGCAGGAGGTTATAAACCAGGAAGTAGACAAAATGTTGTAGGACGGTATTGTGGAACCGTCGAGTTCACCGTAGAGCTCAAGCGTGGTTATTGTGAAGAAATCCAATGGCGATCCAAGGTTCTGCATCGATTTCAGACCAGTTAATGAAGTCTCAATCAAGGACGCATATCCCTTGCCGGATATTGCTGGGATATTGGATAAACTTCGGAGGGCCAAGTTTATATCTACGATAGGATTTGAAACATGGATACTGGCAGCTTCCTCTGACCGAACTAAGCAAACCCGTAACCGCATTTACCGTTCCTGGGAGAGGACTATTCCAATTTAAAGTCATGACCTTCGGGCTACACTCCGCCGGAGCGACTTTCCAACGGTTTCTGGATCGTGTCATCGGTCCGGAAATGGATCCCGTCGCCTTCGCTTATTTGGACGACATTGTCGTCCTGGGAGAAACATTCGAGGAGCATTTGACGAATCTGAGGTCCTTATTCCGTCGTCTCAGAGCAGCCACCCTGAAGATCAACCCGGATAAATGTACTTTTGTCAGGAGGTCACTCAAATACCTCGGCCATATAGTGACAGAAAATGGTATTGTAACGGATCCCGACCAGATCGCCGCCATAAACTCGATGTCACCGCCCAGAACCGTCCAGGAAGTCCGAAGATTTTTGGGAATAGCTGGATGGTATCGCAGATTTGTATCATCACTTATCATTTTACACTGTTTCAAATTCGAAAACACTAGCAATTAAATTAATTATATGCGTCAACTTCGACAATTCAACATGAGTACGTTTCCATAGTAACGTAACCAATTTCAATACGAATTTCGAAGCATCATTCATTATTTTATGAATTAAATAATTCGCCATTTTATCAAAATTAATTGGAATCTGTCGAATTTTAAACGATTTGCGGAAAAATAGTATGTTCACCTCGTAGGAAAAGACACATTCCTGGACATTTCCTCGGCTTGCGCCTCGACTTAGCAATTTTCACAATCGTCCAGGAATGTTACACTTTTCCTACCCGGTAAACAATGTACTATTCACCTACCCTTTGCCGTCTGAACTGTTTGAATACGTTTTTCCGATTTAAGAAGATCCTTTTTGACTTGCTCTTTCCGTTGAAACAAATCACTGCGTTTTTGCCGATTTTGAAAAATTAGTTGAGACTTTGTTGAGTAAATTTTATATTTATCTTTCGAAGATCGTTACAAATTAATTTAAATAGGTCAGTGAAAGTGAGATAGGACTCCGTTTCGAAAAGTGAAAAGTGGAAAATTTCCGGAATCGGTAAGGCCTCCGTTCTCATTATTTTTATGCTGATTGTTTCCGCTGAAATATCATTCCAACATTTTTGTTTTTCATCAATATTCTTATATTTTCCTTTCATTGTGTGCGTACTTCATAATTCTTGCGATTTTCATCTGGATTGACTTCGGCGAGACTATATAGCGTTGTTACGGCACCGGTATGTGATTAAATAAATATTGATAATTATACTAGCATATTTTTTTCAACGCTCGAATGGATTCCATCCTATTTAAGTCGATCAAAGAAACTGTCGAGACCAAATTCGTGCTGAGAATGTGTGTGTGTGTAATAATAATAAATTTTAAAAACTTTTATCATCTCAAATGAAGTCATCAATTCGTCAGATAAGAAGGTATCAAAAATTAAAGACAAAATAATTTTAGGCTTCTATTTATCCATACTTCATGTATAACTGCTGACTGATACATCTTGCTTCAATTTGTTATTTATATTTTGTACTAAATATGGTATTTTTTCATGATCGAGCAATGATTTCCAACTTTCCCAACATACAGGAACAACATTATATCCAATATTTTCCAAAAGTTTCAGTCGAATAGCAACTGATTTTCTCAGATAATCTTCCTCGGTATAGTATTCAGGTAGTAAGCACATAACTAATATCCTACAGAAATAATAATCAAATTCTTTAATCTAAGTTGCATAAGAAACTTACAGTTCATAATCTTCAGGGACATCTAGATCTTCTATGAATGTTGATGTGAAATTAATAGCTGCTGGATATCCTCCTTTTCTAAATACTATTGCATGATCTGAGAAAAAACTTTCATTAGCGCAATAGTTGAACAAAAAGAATTCATAAACACCTCACAATTTTATGATTCTCATTCATACAATGGAGGTCTTCGAAGATCAGACAAATGAAATTAAATGATCTGTTCATCGATTTTCCTTCAATGATTGGCAAGGCACACACGAAAGGGAAATCTGTAAGATCTGCTCCGCAGTCCAGATCTTACAGATTTCCCTATCGTGTGTGCCTTGCTTATGGGGTGTTTTTCTTCATAGTGATAGAATTTTTTTATTTGAAAGATAATTTTATGACTATCATGTTTTAAAAATAATTTCCGGCATATGTCCACCACGACTAGCTCTGAGGAACCGCATTCGACCAGATCAATTTTGGACCACTTTTTCAAGTAATTCAGGTCTTACTTCAGCAATAACACGAGTTATGTTGGCTTCCAAAGCGTCAATTATTTGTGGTTTATCATCATAAACCAATGACTTGACTAACCTCAAAGAAAATAATCCATTGGAGTTATGTCGCATGATCCTGGATGCCAATTGATTGGACCATTTTCGAAATAATGATATCGCCAAAGCTTTCATTCAATTTCTCAATTGTTACGGTAGCAGCATGAGGCTACACCTCAGGAGCTTAAGAACGCTAGTCCAACAATCTTGTAAGTAGATGGGTAGGATAGGTAGATTCGCATTCGTGAATCTAAGGAATTTGTTTTTGATAGCTGTGAATAAAATTCGAAAGCATCTGTCAAATCCTCCTCGATTCCCGAATATGCTATTACCGAAATATTGAAATTTCCTCCAATAAATCGCTAGAATTGTATATGATTCTTGTAACGCGACGTGGACATAATATTGCATGTAGCTCAAATACGTCATTCTCCAATCTCCATCCAAGCGCAAAATTTCAACTCGATCGAATCAGTAGTTATCAGTTTATAGGGAAAAAATTAACCCATCAATGAACTCAACTGCGGAGATTGAGATTTTGCATGTAGCTTGGATATGTTATTCTCCATCTTAATGCAAATTTCATCTCGGTCGAATATGTAATTTCAGAACTATCAGGAAAACAAAAGTTCGAACGGTTCTTTTTCTGATCGAATTTTGCCCGTTAACGAACTCAACCGGGGTACTCGAGATCCCAAACTAACCTGAAAATTCAAAGTCTTTAGTTTTATGCTATCGAGAGTTGAAGTGTTAACGGTCTAACGGAGAGACATAATGCGGTCCAAGTTGCCAACCCAAAAATTTCGCTTTTTTTTTTCTACCAATGGGGACGGGAAATTTGAAAACAAATTTGTAATGACCAGCTTCACATTATTTATAAATATCCGTAAACTTCGACTCGACTTTGCAAACCAGGTAATTAGAGCAAAATATCGATATTTGTAAAGATCATCTCTGATTGGCTGAAAGTTGAGTTGGATCTCCTGGTTCACGTCAACAGACCAATCCAACGATCTCTCACGATCAGCTGTTAAAATGGCTGCTGGGACAAACAAACAACAAACCGATTGTTTTACTCTGTGTTTTTTCACGCAATTGCTTCATTTTTGTCTTATAAAAGTATGCTATTATTCTGTTGTGTGGTTAATTGGGGACGTAAAATACCTCTTGGCATTGTGAAATTCTATAGAATTCCTGCTACTTCAATTTCACCCATGAAATAAAACTAAATGTTGAGGAGATATTTATGAGCTATTTAAAGAGCTGATTGAACTGAGAAGAAATTGAAAAATACTATTGTATGTTAAAAACATTTTATAACGGTTAGAGGTACCTGATATTTGTGAGTTTTGTATTCTAATTTAGAATGTCTTCAATGTATGTATACACCCAAATTTTTTATGTGTATATATCATATTATAAACAATAAATCAGTTTACATTCTGTAATTTTGAATTGCATTCTCCTATATTCACAAATTGCATAAAAAATTCACGTTCACGTTCTTAGATATCACACAATGTATATTCACTCAAATTTGGTATCACAACACTCAACTTTAGAGAAAATGAGTAATAATATAAAGCGCGTTCGGCAATAGCATCCGAGAGCGGACGGATTTTTTAGTAACGTGATCACAGATTGTAAAGATTTGTCAGATTTTTCTGTAATAAACGAACAGTACGGAGCTTTCAGAGCGTTTTTTCTGTTTGCCAGATATTAAATTAGTGATTAAAGGTCTTTTCGGCCGTAGAGGTAGTATAGGTTCTATTTCAATTCTTTCGTTATAGCTCTCAACACTTCTACCCCTTGGTTGAGATGATTCAATATTTTGAATCGTTATTTTGTTATCAAACGACATTTTTATTTATTACTACACAACAAATAACATAAGCCACGAAATTTCAACAGACTGTTCAAGAATATTCGAAGCAGGAAACTCATAAATGCAGATAAAATCCATTGACAAAGGCAGAAAAGTAATTTCTGTTTCTGTTCTGTGGAAAAAATCCGTTTGCTCCGTCGAAATACACCGAGCAAAAAGATCCACATCCGATTGATCATATTATCTTGCCGAACGGTCCAGATGTGTACTCCCCTCAATCTGGATGTAATAAACGGACGGTTCAGTTCAATCCGACCAGTCAGATGTCATTGCCGAACGCGTTTAGAGTAACAGAAATACTGATCAGGAATGTTTGTTATTTGTTTGTCCCAGCAGCCATTTTAACAGCTGATCGTGACAGATCGTTGGACATTGTTGACGTGAACCAGGAGATCCAACACAACTTTCAACCAATCAGCGATGATCTTTACAAATATCGATATTTTGCTCTAAATATGTACCTGGTTTGCAGAGCTGAGTCAAAGTTAACGGATATTTATGAATAATGTGAAGCTGATCATTTCAAATTTGTTCTGAATTTTCCCTTCCCCATTGGTAGAAGAAAAGAGAAATTTTTGGGTTGGCAACTTGGACCGAAGTCCCCCATTGGATTTGATTCGTCAAACCTAGTCGAATGAGGCCATTCCCAGCTCGAAATTCGAGAAATACAGACATCGTGATGAAATGATATAGCCCTCGTTTAAGTAGATCGAGTGCACAAAAACGTGAAGGGAAATGATAAAACATTGTGTCAGAATTAGAACACTCAGAAGAAAATGGCTACCCTTTCACATAATATCTGTTAGCATGTTTCCGCGATTTATGACCCAGGTTTGAAGAGAACTTTTCAACCTCTGTATTATTCAGAGGGAATATTTTTGCTTAATGTTCACTTTAATGTATTTTCATAAAGATTTAATGGTTGTTTCAAAAAATTGTTGAAAACCATTTAGGTATTCTTAGGGCCTATGACTTACCTATGAAAATTCCCTCCTTCGAATACATCCCAGATTTAACATACTTCTCTCCACCAAAAGCACTGAAGAGTGCACCTTCTAAAGGAAATTCTCGAGGCACACTTATATAATCCATGTAATCTTTCGGTTGGAACTCTTTTGGTTTCAGCTCTGGTATATACAATTTTATTGAGTGGTAAAATGTAAAGTATGAATTGATTATATTTTTTCTTTGAGATATGCTATCAATTTCTTCGTTGAAAATTTTGGAAATAACTTTCTCATCAAACACTTGATGGTAACCTAATACTACTGCTGTCTTGAGAAGATTTATGTGCTCTACTGTTGAGATGTCTATCTTCTTTATTCTATCTATTATATTATTCCAATTTTTTGGTCTATAATCAGTTTTTGCGAGATATTTCAGCATAATGAGATAGTGATAAAAGTAGCTTTTATTTTTCTCACACTCTTCAGGTATTATATTCGATACATAATCAATGAGAGATTTGTTTGTTACACTCTGAAAAAATATAGCAAATTATCAGTATATCGGAATAGTGCTCAGTATGAAGGCGAATCAGTTTGAAAGAATTTATAGAATATAATGTTAGTAGTTTTAAGGACAATAGATTTTTTGCATCTCTCAGTCACAAAATTGAAAATGGATCAAATTATACTGAAAATTCAGATTGAAATGATAGTCCTAACAATAATTTTTTCAGTGAGTTTCAATAAGAAATTTAAACCTTCAGTGATTCAATAAAACTTACCATTTGTCCTAATTTCTTCATGACATAAACACATTGTTCAAATCCAAGTGTTTTATCCATAACATAATTAGCACAACAGTCACAAAAGGCTTTATTTCTGAAGTATGGGTAATGATATTTTATGTAAGAATTTGTCAATTTTTTAAGAGTCATATCTAATTCATTGAATGATATTTCATCTACATTTTTTATTACTATTTCAAAATTTCTTTTCAGTAGAACATCAAAACCTGATCGAGGTTCCAATTCACTCAAGGACCAAAGAATGCTTCTAGCTATCTTAACATCATAGTTATCTCTACAACTTAGTATCTTCCTCAAAATAAGATCTTCTGATTTATTTGATAATTTATGTTTTGAAGCATACTGCAAATAGTCTCTGAGATTTTGAATATTATCGCGATCCATTTTGATGGGCAACTGTATATCGAATACAATTGGTAATGCAATTCGGAGTGCTTCTGCGAGTGGTACCTCTGTATAATGTCCCAGCAAAAACTCCAAAAATATAATTTGCTGTAAATTTAAATCATTCAGGTTGTGCCTCAACAATTGTAATAAAACTTGGACTATTGTACTATTTTTGGGTACTCCCACGAAAGTCACAACTTTCAATGCCTCAATTGTTTCATGGGAATCAATAACCCCAGTTAATGTTCTCAACTTTCCACAAAGCTGAGCAAACTTTCCACTACTGATGATACTGTTTGTTGAAATTTCGGACCTGAAAATAAAATGAGTAAGACTTCAATTTGTAACCTAAATTTCTACATGTTTTTATATATACAAGTTAGGAAAAATAAAATGGAATCATAGCCAATTCAGCGTTGAACGTGTAGATGAATATTGTCTAGTGGACCAGTAAAATCATCAAAATCCTCAGCGCGATGTGACAACGAATAAATGACTGACCTTACTTAATGCCATACGAACTGCATCGAGACTCGAGAGAGCTCGAATCCCCCCTCTCCAGGCTCCTATGGCATTGAGTGAGGTCAGTCATTTATTCGTTGTCATATCGCGCCCAGGGTTTCGATTATTTTATAAGTCCACAAAACAATATTCATCCACTCGTTTATCGCTGTATTGGGCGTATTTCCATTTTACATTTCCGAATCGGTATACATTCTTATGAAAGAGAGCAGTACATAATTGTTTAGGAAGAAAAAATCATACATCATGTGTAATGAAAAGGTAAAAAGGAATAGATCATTCAACAAACAGATTGATCTATCACACGCTCCTAATCTCAGTATTAGCAGAGGAAATGTAAAACGAGGCACCATACAGGTCTACGTATGATGCAAGAGCACAAATAAAAACCTCAGCAAAAACTCTGTCTTCCGGTCTTCCCGTATAAGTGAGGGAATATTAGATTTGTTTACAGAATAAGCTTATAATTTTATCTTCTTTTTAAAATAAAATTTAGTTTGTTAGTTCTCCAAAGGGGCTGACAAAGCATTTTGCAATAATCTGAAACAAAAAAAAAACAAAAGGGGGAGAAATCGAGAATTAAAAATCAATCAATATACAGCGTGTTCCTAAATTGAACGTACAAACGAAAAGGAGAGATTCCTTCCGCAAGTTTAAAGAAAAAAAGTCCCATAAACATGGGTTCGCAAACGTTTCGTTTTCGAGATACAGAGTGTTGAACATTTAATTTTTTTCGAATATTTTTCTAATAGTATCTACACTTCACAAGATATTCAACTGAAATTTCGCATATATATATATAACATTTCAGAGTTCTCACTACGTGACAAGGCAATTTCGATAGCAGATCTGCAGGGTGATATTTTTTCTGGAACATTGTCACCTGTTTTCGTCCATAACTTTTTTTTGGTGAGCAACGTTGAATTTGAAAAAAAGTAAAGAGAAGCTTTGTTGTTATACTAAACTTTTCGGTCTCCTGTAGTTTTGTCGTATCTGGTACCGATTTTGAGAAAAAAAATTTCAAACGATTCTCTCGAAATCCCCAGAAAAATCAAAATTGTTATTAGAATCCAGTTAGCACGAAAAGAAATCCAAACTATTTGAGTCTGGGGATCTGGCATGCCATGACTGATGTCCACCCCGGCCAATCCACCTGTCTTCATAATTTTCGTTCGAATGCTCCCTGGTACTCCTAGTACACCCTGTATCTCGAAAACTGAACGTTTGCGACCATTACCTTCATTTGGTGACAAGTTTCATCAGGTACCATCGTCTCGAAGTAAATGAGCCATGACAAAGTCCACACACTGAAAACCTATTTGAACTAACTAGTTTTTCAAAAAAAAAATTTTTTCTTGAAAATTTTGGCAGGCCCTGAAGAAGATACAAAGACCTTGCCAAAAAAGTACCACATGACCCACTTTCCCTATTCAAAAAATTTAGGGGGTTGATGGGGATGGCACAGGGTGCCATCCTTGCATAGGTTCATCGAACTTCATTGTATGCCCAGTGTTATGTACGTGTTGGGAGAGACCGCAAGTTGGTTTCAACTGCCTGCAGTCCCTCCGGTGTTCGTTCAAATGTTCGTGACACTGGGCATAAAATGAAGTTCTATGAACCTATGATAGCCCACATCCAGAATAACAGATTCAAAAGAACCTTTCTCGAGATTGATGGAGAAGATACATTGCCATGAAAGTAAATTAAATTCAATCACGGATTCCTATAAGTTAAATCCTATTTATTCTAACATAGTACATCAACTCAACGGTTTGATCCATTAATGGGCGTTTCCAGTACATTAAGAAATCCATTTTTTTTTACATAAATATATTAACCAATTTTTCACTTTCAATTTCGCGCTTTTTTTTTCTATTATTATCATTAATAAAATATTGAAATTCGAATTCGCGCCATGATGACGTAGCTATCCTCGGAACCTCATTGGACACTGCCGTGATGACGTACACATCCATGACCAATCTAATTTGTGATGAAAGCTATCAAGAAGGCGTAGTTGCCGCTAACTCTATTTTGTCGTCTGAAATAGGAGAAATAAAACCACAAAAAGTTATGAAGCATACATGGCTTCTTGAAAAATTCGATGGGTATCACCATATCCTCTTCAATCCAACAGCCATCGCTTAAGTTTAGGAAGTTTATGTTGTTTTGATTGTGAGAAGAGGTGTTTAGAAAAAATGTCAGTGAAAGAGTGTTTAGTTCCGATTTGCCGGAATACGTGAGATGAGATAATACTAATAAAATATTTATTCATGTGCCAAGAAATTAGGACATACAAGACAGCTGGAGAGAGAAGCTTAAGTGAATTGTGATCACAGAATTAGAACCATGATAAGAACGAATCTTCCGTGATAGAGAAGAACGGATAGTTAGGAGGATGGCGACCTGGTAACGCTGTACTGTTCCAACCATATATCTACTAATACCAATATGGATTTTACCCCTGCTTTTCACACTCTCAAAGTAAAGCCAATTCTTTGGTAAGGCTTGAGTTGGACGCTTGCATCAACTGTTAATTCAAAAATTGCGAGAAATTTAGAGGTTGTGTTTATTCTGAAAGACAGCCAGAAAATAGATATCTAGAATGAAAATATAACACTCAAATACTTTCAGTTCAATTTTAGAAAATGAATAGGAGTTAACGATGATATTAAGATAAAATAGGAAAAATTCGCGTCCGTTAGGACCGTCCACTAGGGACATATAAACAATGAGAGAAATGGACTCGCAAAGATCTAATTCAAGAAGTAAATCGCCGGAACGTGCTGCTAACGGGAGGGGATATGTGACACTGATGACGGCTAAGAAGCCAGAAACCGGTCCGTCATTTTCCTTCTGCGGTAGCAGCCAATACCTTACTAGAACACAAGGCCATGAAATAGAATGACAGCTGCAGGGGGGTGAAGGGTGTGAGTAGTCCATTATCCGCCATTATTTGTTTATGTTTTTGCCGGTATTTTGAGTGTTTTTCGTTGTTTAATAGTTGTAATTTTATTTATTTTGATGTTACATCAGTCCATAACAGGTAAGGCACTTATATTTGTCCACTAATTTATTTGTTTTAACTGAAAATACCTCCAGTTCATAAAAGTTTCGCATTTCATCTTCGAGGTTATGTGAATTTGATTTCAATTTTTTCTTCAAGACTTTTGCTATTTTTAAGTTCGTTTCTAGGCTAATCTCCAAATTTTTTCCAGCTCTAATCAAGCCTTTTCATTGCTCTGTTCCCAAATGCAGGGGCAATTATGCAGGTGAGCCAAAAGTAACAGGGTTCATGTGGCCCGGATGATAGCACCCTGTAAGGGCTCCTTGTATAGGGTACAGATGAAGAATGTTTGAGACGCCAAAAGCTGGAAAGAATTCCTGTGCCAACAAAAAACCTTCATACAGTTTCCCATGAGAACACCAAGGGGGAAGAAAGACTGAATTCATAATGATCCTTTTCAATCAAAATAATGTCAATATTTGCAAAATTTTCAGTTGAAATATGACCTAGAGTAAGATTTGAGTATTCTAGTTAAGTCAAACGATAATAGGTATTGAAATTTCAGGAAACAATACACATGCCCGATGAATTGTTAGCTGCTGAAGCTGTATATGCTATAGCGGAAGTAAAGTACGAGGATGTTTCCATACAGGTCAATATTTCATCAATAAGGGCAATTTGTGACCATATCACACGAAGTGAAAACCCAAAAGTTTGACAGAGTTGAATTCATTTGAAATGCCGAAAACTATCTAAATGTTAGTATAATGTAAATAAAGGTTTCCATGAAGCAGAACATTGGAATTTTATTTATAACCATCAATTGAAATTTCCCTGCAGATTTTTTCTGATGAAAAGCAAAAAATAAATAATTTATTTATTAAACAATTTACAGCTGACCTCAAAACAGTTCCTGGGAACTGGTGACAAGGCCTACAAGTACAATAGGTACATCGGTCAGCTAACTATAAACTCCAAAAAAAGAAACGCATCACAGCTGCCACAGCGCACACTTTCATAATGTCTCTAATTATCACACAAATTGAACAGTCTATAATTATCACATAAATAAAACAGTCTCCAATTATCACATAAATCAATCTCTTGGCTTCAAATATTCCACAACAAGTCTACTGAATTTGCTCCTCTGTATCACATTGTGTCTTACTGGTTCTTCTAAGCGGTCTTCTTATTAGTTCCCGTGATCTAGTTCTATGTTCATGAGTTTCCCTTCCATAGTGAACTGCTTGCGTTATGTACCAGTTTAGCATCTTCCAAATAGTGAATTTCATTGATGTCCATTATCCGAGTTTCTCTATAGATCAAATCTGAGCTTGTGAGTCTGCTATATCCAAAGATGGTCTTAAGGGCTTTGTTCTGTACAACTTGCAAGGGTTTTATACAGGGTGAGTCTTTGACTTGTACATATATTTTAACTGTAGATTCTTTAGGCCAAAATAAACCTTTTTTTCATTTTCCATTTTTCCGAATTCGGCTCTGTTAAAAATATATAGCCATTTGAAAAAAAAATTGTGCTAAATGCGTCCCTGATATTATTCTCTACAAACACCTCAAAGTTCATATTTTTCCATTGAAATTGATGTGATTATTAGATATTCTGGGTGATACATTTAGAAAATACTCGAGCACTAACCTTATTTGAATAAGAATGTTACAAACACGATATTTCCTAACAAAAACGCTAAGTTTTGTCCATCATTTCTGCAATTGAAATACCATATTTCTCACACCAAAATAAGTTCCTTTTCGATTTTCCTGAAGATTAGTTTGTAAACACTAATAATTTGTTCATATTTTCCCCGATATTCTGGAACGATCTAATCAAAAGTGGTTTCAACTAACCTATCCTAACTCCATCAACCTAAGTCATATGATTCGAGGTCAATGACCTAACCTAACTCATCTTCTGTGATATTATATTCCACAGAACTCTACAGAAGACGATGCCAGATTGTCTATTTTCTCTTCAAACAATAGTATAGTCAAAACCAAGGGAGCGGTACGTACCCCAGAAGAACTATCGCATTTATCGCAAGGGCACCAGTTTTGTTTACTTTTCGCTAAAGGCGTCTAGGCGTTGCTCTTCGGAAACGCTACAGTGACTTTATCATTGATAGAGTTTGATATTAGAGTCACTGTAGGAAACGCCAAACGAGTAGTTCTGATTCTCGCCGATATAGCGCTACGTTCTTTGCCGGCTGCGATGTAGCACGGGCCACGGCCTACTCTTCCCTTCTGATGCTTCTGAAGGCTGTGGAGTGGATGTAGCCGCCACGCAAGACATACAGAGTTTCTGTGTCTCTAACCTCCAACGTTAGTCAGTGACTTCGATTTATTTATTTATTAATTGCATTGATGTAGAATATTCTAGGTCAATGATTAATTGACAGAGAATAAAGCAAAAAGGTGATGATTCTGTAAATGACTTAGTGAATTGATGTAATAGTAGTGTCGTCTGGTGTCGAGTTATATTGTTTTGAAAATTTTTTTGCTGAAGGACCGGTAACAATGAAATTTCAATAGAAACTGCCTATAAAATGTATAATTTCATGCTTCTTAGAATTCAATTTCATCTCCCACATTTGTGGGATTTTATTATTACATATCTCTACATCAAACTTTTTTCATCATAGAGATTTCGTCTTGACAAAGTTGATAAACTGATAATAATTCTGACAACATTGTTGAATTTTGAGAGACCAGAGAAGAAATAATATTCGATGAGATTTAACTCAGGACAGCATTCAGATTATTCTTGAAATTCATGATTTTTTCCTCAAATTTAATCTTAGACAATTAAGAATAACTTGAGAACGACGCGTTTTATTGAAAAAACATAAGAATACTTTTATTTTCTAAACCGATTAGTTCTTTCGAAAATGTGAACCGTTTATTCTTTTCAAGTGATTTGATAGTGTTTTTGCATGAATTTATGAGTCGACCGACCGAAGAAAACGGAATAAAGCGATTGAAACATTTCACATTAAATTGTGAGGTTACTATCGAAACTATTCATATGAAGTTAAGAACGATATACGTTTCACGACATAATACGATGTGTTAGAGAGAGATAGAATTAAAAAAATATTTTTATTCTCAATATTGCCGCACAAGCGCAGATCTGGATTGTTACCAAAGCCAAGCTTCAATTCTGATTGGCTTATTACCCATATAGGAATTATTAGATATATGGTTCCAAACAATCAAATTATGATTGCCGCCATTTATACTCGTTTGAATTTGACGTTCGTTTTGGTATTTTCAATATTTTTTTTCTCGAAAAATAGACAGCAGAAAAAAAAAGAAAAATTGATGCGAGATTCTGAGGGTCAAATATTACCGAAATGATTTTTTCTGAAAATCACTGAAAACGCCAATTGGTGGAGAAAAGGATTAACTTGTCAACATAAAACGTTTAGCAAACCAATCTGGCCTAGATTTTCAATATGCAGCAAGTGAAATGTATGATTCATACTGATAACTCATTGAAAAATTGGACACAAAAGAGAAAAAGCTATCTGTACCGGTAGCTCAGAGAATTTAGAAATATTGAAATGAAAAGAAAATGCAGAAATAAAAGATACGCTGGAAGCACTCGACCTACCTTGGTTGGGATGAATTCCAGAAAGGGCAGCTGGCACTTCCTGCAATCTTTCGAAATCTTTGAATGCTCCAAGATAATAATGGAATTGCAGAAAATTACATGAAAATGAGATTATAACCTGGCACGGCGTTATATCCTTCGTTAATTGAGAAATCGTACTGATCTCGCCCATATGTCTCCATATGTAGTCCGAGATTTCCTAGCGTATTTACCGATAATGAACCGAAATAAATAAATGAATGAAAGAAAAGGAAATAATCAAATATATAAACCGACGCGTCGATTCAACGATCGTTTCGAAAGAAAAGAAATAAATATACAATCAACCCAAAAAAATAGAGTTAAGGCAAAAGTGAGTGTTGCATCAACATAACCGCCCACCTAAAATATACATATTTTAATGAAAAGAGAAATAGAAAAATAGAGAAGAAAAAAAATTCAGAAGTTATTATTGCTGTGGTAATGGACACAACTTCACAATAGGACGTTGCATCACACTTTGGCTGGTACGAACTGTAGCTACACGAGCTATTCCATCTGAACCCAGATGTAGTTTCTCAATTCGTGCCAACCGCCAGCGCAAGGGAGAACGAGGTCCATCATTTATGAGGACAAGCATACCCGGTTTCAGGTTAGAATTCGAGGGTTTGTCCCATTTTCCGCGTTGTTGCAACGTATGCAGATACTCGTTGTGCCAACGTTTCCAAAAATCTGCATGAAGTCGCGAGAGCAATTGCCATCTAGACAATCTATTGATTTGTAGATGGGACAGATCATCATCTGGTAGCGCGGTTAAGGGCGCAAGAGTCAGAAAATGACCTGGCGTCAAGGCGGATAGGTCGTTTGGTGGTCGCGAATTTAGAACCGCTTCGATTTGCGTCAGAACCGTATACAGTTCTTCATACGTCAGTTTCTGTTCACCTATCACTCTCATTAAGTGTGTTTTCACTGATTTTATTCCGGCCTCTCAGAGACCGCCAAAGTGAGGTGCAGATGGAGGGTTGAAACTCCAAACAATATTTTCAGACTCGGTAGCGTTGCGGAACAAAGCACACAAAAGGGCATAGGCACCACGAAAATTTGTACCACCGTCACTAAAGACCCTATCACACCGTCCTCTGCGTGCTATAAAGCGTCGCAAAGCTGCCAAGAAAGCTTCTGAGGAAAGGTCAGAAACCAATTCAAGGTGTACTGCCTTAACAGCGAAACAAATGAAAAGGCAGACGTATGCTTTAGTATATTTAGTACCTCGTGATCTTGACATGGTGATAAGGAAGGGACCACCGAAATCAACACCAACACATTGAAATGGCTTTACCTGGTTTAAACGGCTAGAAGGCAAGTTTCCCATAAACGGTTGAACTGGTTTGGGATTCGAACGGAAGCACGTATTACATTTCGAGAGCACGCGATGTATAGCTCGTCTCGATGAAAGTATCCAAAATTGCTGACAAATAAGATACTGCAATGCTTGGTGACCTGGGTGCAAATGTTTTAAATGGAAATGGCGAATTATAAGATCCGTCAGAGGATGTTTGCAAGGAAGTAAAGCAGGGTGTTTACTCTCAAAGGAGAGCCCCGAAAGAGAAATTCGACCGCCCACCCTGGGAATATCTTCCGAGTCAAGGAAAGGATTCAGTTTCCTGAAAGGTTTCGATAAAAGTTTACCTTTTCGAAGATGATCGATTTCCTCACCAAAAATATCCGCTTGGACTTGTTTTACAAGAAATGGCAAGGCGTTTGTTAACTCCGAAATAGTTAACTTTCCTTTGCAAGGCGATGAAGAATTTCGAGCATTGAAACAGAACCTTAGAACGTATTTTAATATCCTTTGAATTTTCGAAAGATATGAAAACTGCGATATAAGGTCATCAATCAAGGATTTCTGAATTGACGTCGTCAAGACAGTTTTCCGTTCTTCTTCCGAACAGAGAGAAGAATCTTCAGTATGGTTGAATGAAGTCCTGAGAACTTGATTCGATCTTAACCAAGTCGGTCCCGACCACCACTGAGGGCAATTTACCAATTTGAATGGAGTTAAACCACGAGAGCCAAAGTCAGCAGGATTATCCTCTGACTTGACATGAAACCATTTTTCGGGAGGAACAAGATTTTGAATTTTAGTTGTTCTATTGCCCACAAAATATTTCCACTTGTGATGAGGCGATGATTTGATCCAAGACAAAGCAACGGTTGAATCAGACCAGGCGAATAGGTCAGAAAACCTATACAACCATACGTAACAGTGTTTAACTCATAACACCTTATAGACTCTGAGGGCGAAAATCTCCAGAGAATGCGCTGATATTTACGATGACCTGAGTGAATCAGAATTTGGCGATACATTTGTCGTATATCAGCCGTGAACACAAACTTATGTGCACGAAATCGGAGAAGAATAGTGGCAATATCTTTTTGTAGTTTTTGACCTGTAAGAAGACAGTCATTTAAGGACGAGTGACCGGCAACCTTTGCTGAAGCATCAAACACAACCCTAAGTTTGGTGGAAGTGCTATCGGGTTTGAGAACGCAATGGTGGGGAATGAAATAGGAAGACTGATCAGAAGGCGTTGCCTCTACCAACGTCATATGGTTAGACTCTAAATAGTCGTGCATAAAGCCATTATATTGTTCCCGGAGAGAGGAATCTTTATTGAGTCGTTTCTCCAGCAACAAAAAACGACGCAATGCCAATGAATAAGTGTCGCCGAATGACTCGGGAATAGATTGTTTGAAGGGAAGTGAGACACTAAATCGACCCGTTGTGCTATCTCGAGTGATATCTTTCTTGAAAATCTCTTCACAGAGAATTTCATCGGAAGAATGTGATTCCGATGCCGAAATTGGAAGTTCTTCGTATTCCCAAAATGCCTTTAAAGTGGCGTTCTTCCGTTCTTCCGTTAACGATAGGGGACGTTCTGCTTTCTTGAGTTCGCCTATACCATTTTTTACTGAGAAAATCAACACAATCTGGCATCGTCTTCTCTAGAATTCTGTGATCACTATCACAGAGGAGATGGATTAGGTTAGGTCATTGACCTCGAATCAGATGACTTTGATTAATGGAGTTAGGATAGGTTAGTGAGAAACTAATTTTTATAAGATAGTTTCAGGGTATCGAGGCAAATATGAACAAATTAGTAGTGTTTACAAACTAATCTTCAGGATAATCGAAGAAGGAACTTATTTTGGTGTGAGAAATATGGCATTTCAATTGCAGAAATGATGGAACAAAACTTAGCGTTTTTGTTAGGAAATATCGTATTTGTAACATTCTTATTCAAATAAGGTTAGTGCTTGAGTATCTTCTAAATGTATCACCCAGAATATCTAATAATCACATCAATTTCAATTGAAAAATATGAACTTTGAGGTGTTTGTAGAGAATAATATTAGGCACGCATTTAGCACAATTTTTTTTTCAAATGGCTATATCTCTTTAACCGAGCCGAATTCGGAAAAATGGAAAATGAAAAAAAGGTTTCTTTAGGCCTCAAGAATCTAGAGTTAAAATATATGTACAAGTCAAAGACTCACCCTGTATACAGGGTGTCCCACGGTCGAGTGCCTATTAGACGTTTCTGGAGAACTGGACATATTTGAAATCTGAAAATTGGGATTATGATATTGTTCGAAATTCTCTACAGACCGAAAATATTTTTGGAGCTTGAGCACTTCCGGTTATACCAGGAGTGGAAATAAATTTGTTCAAAAAATATTTTGTTCAATATTTTCATTTCTGATATGATTGAGTATTCAATGCTGAATACATTTCTGTGGAAACCATTGTATTCATTCGAATATTTTTCAAAATATCGAAAAAAAACCTGAAAAAATGACAAATATTCATAGTCAGTGTTATGTTCATTATTCTTATTCTGAACATCCCGAGTGTAAACCGTTCTCACAACGTCAAAGTAGAAGAATGTAGAAAGGTCATGCATCTTTTGAATTTCATAAATATCATCACAGGGTGTTTCAAATTCTGTGTCGAAAACTGTGATCGAAAGTTGGCCATAACTTCTGTTTTTCAAATTAGAACCCTATTTTTTTATGATTGCGTTGGATTCTGCGAAGAAAAATAGTGATAGTGTTTGATCGAGACAGAGAACTCTATAACTATACTACCTGTAAAGGACCCGCATCGGGCGAAAAGTGAGGCCAAACCACTTCATAAGCAACCCGCAACTGTTAGGGATACCTATCTCTTTCTAACTCATGTCGGTTAATGGAACCACCGCGCATTTTATTTTTTTAAATTTATTTTTGAACAAATGTGATTATTTTGTCCCAATTGTTTTTCAGGAAAAAAGTAATAATGCAAACAGTACAACGTTCATGTAAAGTTTTTACTGTTTTTCCACGATGTTGATGAATAAAATGAATTGAAAATTAGAAACGAAATTTATCCCTTTCTAACTCATTTCGGTTAATCGAAGCTGGAACCACCGCGCATTTTATTTTTTTTTCAATTTTTTCTTGAACAAATTTGATTATTTTTTCTCAATTGTTATTCAGGGAAAAAGTAATATTGCAAACGTACAGTAAAAGGTTCATGTAAAATTTTAACTGTTCTTTCACGATGTTGATAAATAAAATGAATAGAAAATTAGAAACGAAATTCTTATTTTATTTCACAATTCATTGCAAATACTATGAATCTAACAATTATTAAATAAAACAAGTACCTAAAACAAGAAGACAATGATCCCCACAAAGTTTGCTACTTCTGGATGGAGTCCAATTCTTTCAGCGAACTGCCTTTATTCATGGCTACAAATTTCAAAAATAGTTCAAATCCTTATTGCGTTGGTGTAATTTGTTGATTGCTTCGGCAATAGTTTTGATTTGAACTATATTTGAAATTTGAACATAAAAAAACAATGGTGGTGTCTTGTGTAGCGTTTGGATGCAAAAACGAGTACGATTATCGGAAAATATCTTTTCACGGGTGAATTGATAATATTAGATTTTGCTATTTAATGAATAATTAGCGACTTGGCTAGCAATAGTGAATTCATTTGGTACAGTTTTCCATTCAAACGACCAGATATCCTGAAGCTATGGATAAAGGCAGTTCGCTGGAAGAATTGGACTCCATCCAGAAGTAGCAAACTTTGTGGGGATCATTTTCTTCTTGTTTTACTTGTTTTATTTAATAATTGTGTTACGTCGTGAACGTGTGTTGCCTACGTGACTTGCTTCACCTTCAACGACTCGAGAACCGTCTCACTCTGGTGACAATCTGCGGAAGTATTTTCTTGCGAGTGCGCGCGAGAGATAATAATGTCAATTTTCAATTCATTGTTTACACATCGTGCATAAAAGTTGGTTAAAAGCTTGCTAATTCAATAGTGCCTTCTAAAGCGAATAAAATTCGTGTTGAATACTTTCGTTGAGAAAGAATAAAATCGTCTGATCGCGTCACCATAATATTTTGTGCTATCCTCTGAGGAATAAGTTCGCCTGTGGTTAAGCAACTTGGAACTTGAGTAACTGGTGAATTGGTCGCTACTAACGACGTCCATCTAAAGGAAAGGTATTTCCCTGTTTCCACTCCTTATACCCCCTTTCGGCTGCTAACTTAGTAGTTGACCACCTACGATCGCCGTCAACTTATATTTCTGAGGTAAGTGCCTTTATTTAATCGGTTGCTTAATTCTCGGACGCACTTCTTCTGAAGTCGATTTGCAGCAATTGACTTACTGCAATCGTCTATTGGTGCCGAAACCAGGGAACTTTAGATCTTAAATTCTAATTCAATTCATCTTTCAATTCTCATTGTAGTCATTTCATTCGGGAAATTTAACAGTGGAATTCTTATTTGTTTTTTGCTATCGCTAATCATCTGTTTATCATATTCGCATTAATCGTCTGTTCATTCCGGTAACATCTTCGGAATTCATTTTACTTACCGGGGTTGCTCGCGAAGTAAAAATGCCGTCGACGGATAAATTGAAAGCTACGATCAGTGAATTCATCATCAAGCGAGAAAATGCTTTCGCAGCAGCTTCAACCTTATTTAAGTTGATTAAGGGGCTGACTACTGAATCGGATGTGGCCAATATGTGCCTGGCTGAGTTATTTAAAATCGAGAAGGCCTTCAAAGAAGCTGATGAGTTGATAGTTAAACTGAACTCTCAGCTGGAGGAGGCGGATCGGGACAGGTCGCCATCGAAATTCGCGGCATTCTTTGAGATCTGTCTGCAGATCCGCGCTGCTCATAGTCAGCTGACTGCATCTGCGTCGGTCGCAAAGACCGGGTCATCCCCTGTGGACCTTCCAATTCCTCGGGTCGAGTTGCCATGTTTTCATGGCAAAATCGAAGAATGGCCCAGCTTCATCGCACTTTTCGATGCTCTTGTGCATCTGAACAGTTCCCTGTCGCCTGTTCAGAAATTTCACCTTTTAACTTCTGCTATATCTGGTGAAGCGGCTTCTGTCATCTCCGGCTTCGAACTAAATTCCCTAAACTACCCTTTAGCTTATCAGGCCCTTTACGCTCGGTACCAAAATCCCCGTCGGCTGGCTGACTTGTATGTAAACCAGATATTGGATTCGCGGCCTGCATCTGTTTCTTCCTTGCCCCAATTACAACAATTCGCCACCACGCATCAAAATGCCATCAATGCCCTCAAGGCATTGTCCATTCCAGATCTGGCCGATTATCTTCTGTTTTCCCTTGCCTTGCGCAACCTGGACATACCATCTCGCCAGCTGTTCGAAGGGCAGTTATCCTCTGATGAGTTTCCCAATCTCGCACAATTGCTCGAATTTACCAATCGACAATTGCGAGTGTTGGAAAGCACTTCCATCACCTCATTCCGTGCATCTGCGCCAAAGAGGCCGACCAGAACCCAATCACCAGCGGGGTTAGCGTCTGCTCCTTCATCGTCTGCTCCCTCCTCAGCTGGTCCGTCCTCTCGTCGTCATGCCTATACAGGGGTACGTCCTCCTCAAGCCTCTAGCTCGTCGTCTGTATGTGTGTTCTGCTCGGCAAACCACTCCATTCGACAGTGTCGTGAATTCAAAGCCATGACCATTCATCAGCGAAGATCTTTCGTAACTGAGAGGCGATTATGCAGAAATTGCATGTCATCGTTCCACGCCACTGTTGATTGTGGTTCGGATCAGTGCTGCCACACATGCGGGGGACGTCACCATACGATACTTCATCTAGCCTCTGCGGGCTCCACGCCCTCTTCTGGTACCCAACCGGAGGAGAAACCATCGAATCAGCCTCCTTCTCAATCTTCTGCTACATCAGAGCCGCCAGCCCGTGCCTCCACCTCTCGGGGCACTGCAGTGAGGGGTAGACTGCGTAATATACCTTCATCGGCAGGCTCAGCTTCTCATCGGGCTTCCCCCGCTACATCTTCCCGTAATTCTTGCCACTCATCCGGAAGTGGTACCGAATGACTTCGAGTATGGTCATCTCGCCGTCATCTAACCCTGCCAAATAGTCATCTGTTTTCATCTCCGCGATCTTCCTTGCGCCAGACCAAAGATCCTGGCCTCCTTATGCCTACCGCCTGGATCCGCTTAGATAACCAGCGGAATGTTGTATTCGGCCGAGCTCTTCTCGATTCAGGCTGCCAACACACATTAATCACCCGCGCTTGGGCCACCAAACTTCGTTTGCGCATTCACCCTGAAGTTGTTCAACTTCGCACCCTCACTAACGCAGATCAGTTTCGCATCCAAGGATACGCATACGTTAGTCTCTGTCACCAAGGGGATCCCCCTCATCTTATCATCAAGGTCTACGTCGTTGACAGCCCCATAGATCCTCTCCCTGTCCAAGCGTTTAATGGCCGATGGCCCGAGTTTCAGCAATTCAACCTAGCTGACCCACTCTTCTATCTGCCTCGTATCATAGGGATGTTGATTGGATCGGATGTGCTCCCTCATCTTATTCTTCCTGGCACGCTGTGTCCATCGTCTGAACTTCCGGGGGCGTTGTCTACCACCTTAGGCTGGGTGCTTTATGGGCCCTACGCTCGCCATCGCAAGAAGACTAAACATGTTTCCTTCTCACCTGACGCTGCCAATGGTCGCGCTCGACATTTCCCCAGTTGTCATCGGGTTTCACGGCAGCACGCTTCTCCCTCGTCTTCTGCAGGGTCATCATCTGCTGTATATTCTTCACCGTCTTCTCATCCTGATTCCCCTCGCTCAGAGTCTGCCTGCCCTTCCCTTCGTGACAAGACTGAATCTTCTGACACATCTCCTCAAATCTCACCTTCTGTTATGATAAGTTCTTCTGCCGTCCCTGATCTTCAAACTATTCCTTCACCCTCCGCACAGCACTCGGATCACGAACTTGTCAACATCGTTCGGCGCTTCTGGGAACTTGATAAGGTACCTGACGTGCTTCCGCTGACCCCTGCCGAGAGAGAGTGTGAGATGACATACTGCGCTGATGTCACCCGCGACTCCAATGGAAGGTACACTGTTGGTTTGCCCTTGGCATCGTCTCGGCTGGGCACCTCCGTCAACGTGGCGACTAGACAGTACATTCGACTGGAACAGCGTCTGGACAACAACCCTACTCTTCGTGTCGCTTATCATGAGTTCATGCGAGATTATCTCGAGAGTGGCCATATGGAACTGGTCCCTGAGTCTTCTGATTGTCCGCGATATGAGCCATATTATATTCCCCATCATCCCGTACATCGTCCAGATGATCCTCCTGACAAAATTCGTGTGGTCTTCAATGCCTCTTGTGCATCCGCTAATGGCAAATCCCTTAACGATCTTCTGCTTACTGGTCCGAAGCTGCAAGCGGACATTTCCACCCTCCTGCTTCGCTTTCGTCTATATCGCTTCGTCTTCACCGCCGATATTAGACAGATGTATCGACAGATCCTGATACTCCCTGAGCAAAGGGACTATCAACGTATAGTCTGGCGTTTCAGCAAACACGAACCGCTCCAATATTATCGCCTGAACACCGTCACGTATGGCGTTTCTTCTGCTCCCTTCTTGGCACTTCGGACCCTTCGGCAGCTGGCTTCGGATGACGGACCCAAGTTTCCTGCTGCCAGGCAAGTCTTGCTGGATGAAATTTATGTTGATGACATCTTGACGGGCTGTTCATCCGAAGCTGAAGCTCTTGAGTTGCGGCAGCAGGTGCAGGACCTGCTCAGGGCGGGCGGTTTTGAGTTGCGCAAATGGGCTACCAATCATCCTCCTCTGCTAGACGGTATTCCAGCTGATCATCGTAGAGAATCTTCCTCTACCGATCCTCTTCTTCTCGATCGTGAGCCAGGTCTCAAGATTTTGGGACTTGGGTGGAATCCTTCTTCTGATCACTTCTTCTATTCTGTTCGTTCGACTTCAACGGTCATCACCAAGCGAACCGTGTTGAGTCAGATGGCTAGAATCTTCGACCCCCTGGGATGGTTAACTCCTGTTACCTTCTATGCTAAAATCTTCTTCCGTCAGCTCTGCCTACTCCATCTGGAGTGGGACCAACCTCTTTCGAATGAGGTTCAGCCCCTATGGCTGCAGTTTCAGTCCCAGCTCCCCACTTTGGCAGAGCTCTACATACCACGATTCATCCCTGACGTTTCTTCTTCTGCGCATCGGCTGATCGGCTTCTGCGATGCCTCTGAATCAGGCTACGCTGCGGTCGTTTATCTCCGCACTTTGGCATCGTCTGGTCATTATCAGGTGTCCCTTCTAGCAGCTAAATCAAAAATTGCTCCTTGCAAGGCCATAACTCTGCCTCGTTTGGAGCTATGCGGGGCCCATCTTCTCGCCAAGCTCATGCACCATCTGTCCACTCGCGTGTTGGAACATCTCGGCGCTGAGTGCATGGCCTTCTGTGATTCCTCTGTGGCCTTGTCGTGGATCCGTGGTGAGAGTCACAGGTGGAAGACATTTGTTGGCAATCGGGTTGCTGAAATACAGGAGCTCATTCCCTCTGATCGCTGGAGACATGTAGTGTCTGAGGACAATCCAGCTGATTGTGCCTCTCGAGGACTGATGCCTACAGACATTCATCATCACCCATTGTGGTGGCGGGGTCCTCACTGGTTGTCTTTCGACTTATCCTTATGGCCTGTTTCCTCTGTTGATTCCTCTCAAACTGATCGAGTGGACGAGGAAGCAAAGCCAATCTCCGCTTTGATGTTCGCGGCTATCTCCGATGAACCCACCTTCATTGACCGCTTTTCCTCATATCTTCGACTCAAGCGGGTCACCGCCTTTTGTCGAAGATTCGTGGTCTATCACCCCCTCGGTCAGGTTTTCTTTCCTCTGTTGAGCTCCAGGAGGCGGAGGCCTGCTTGATACGTCTCGTTCAATCCGTTTATTTTGCCGAGGAGCTGACTGAGCTTCGGAAACCATCTTCTCGTCTCCGGCTCATCATGAAGCTTCACCTTTTCTGTGACCAGCAAGGAATTATTCGTGTTGGAGGCCGCCTGTCGGCGGCCTTGTTGCCGTATAGACACAAACATCCTGTTCTTCTTCCAAAGAAAAGCCATCTCACTCATCTGATCATCGATGATGCCCATTATCGTCTCCTGCACGCTGGCGCCTTGGCCACTCATTCGTACATTCGTCGCCGGTACTGGATTCTGGATGGACGCAATGTTGTACGCAATCGACTACGCAGGTGCAATCGATGCTTCTCCTGCAAACCTCGTCCCATGGTACAGCCAATGGGCAATCTGCCTCCCGAGCGACTATCCTCTGCCATGGCCTTTCTTACCACTGGTGTAGACTACGCCGGACCCTTTTATGTCACGAGTGCGCGATTACGAGGGGCTGTCAGCACAAAGGCATATCTGGTTGTCTTCATCTGTTTCACTACCAAGGCAGTTCACCTAGAATTGGCATCTGAGCTGTCCACTCCAGCGTTTATCGCTGCTTATCGGCGGTTCGTTGCGCGCCGAGGTCACCCTTCCGTCATCTTTTCCGATAACGGGACCAATTTCGTTGGTGCTCATAACTACCTTCGTGATCTTGGCCGCTTATTGTCTGCTCCACAACATCAGCAGAGTCTTTGCGATGCCGCTTCGTCCTCCGGAACTGATTGGCGATTCATACCGCCTTCCAGTCCTCACTTTGGCGGCCTTTGGGAGGCCGCTGTAAAATCTGCCAAGCATCATCTCACTCGCGTCATCGGCGAGCAGAAACTCACTTATGAGGAATTTCTCACTGTCTGCACTCAGATTGAGGCCATCCTCAACTCCCGTCCTCTGTATCTTCCCTCATCTGACCCTTCGGATTTTGAGGCCCTCACACCAGGGCATTTCTTGATTTTCCGCCCCCTCAGCGCTCCTCCTGACCATGATGTCAGTTCCGTGTCTGTGAATCGTTTATCTCGTTGGCAATTGGTCCAGCGATTCCAGCAGGACTTCTGGAAGCGTTGGCGTCAGGAATACTTGCATACCTTGCAGCAACGTCATAAGTGGTTGCAGCCGTCTACCCCTGTCCTTCCAGGCACTGTTGTCATCATTCGAGACGACAATCTTCCTCCTCTAAAGTGGAGTATAGGCCGTATATCATCTGTTTTTCCCGGAGCTGACTCCACAATTCGTGTGGCTGATGTTGCTACCCCTTCTGGGCCAGTTCGACGACCAATCGTCAAACTGTGTCCTCTTCCAAGTCAGTAGATGACTTTTTTCTTTCGTCTGTTCACTCCTTCCAGTTCTTACTGAAGGGATCCTTCAGGGCGGGCGGCATGTTACGTCGTGAACGTGTGTTGCCTACGTGACTTGCTTCACCTTCAACGACTCGAGAACCGTCTCACTCTGGTGACAATCTGCGGAAGTATTTTCTTGCGAGTGCGCGCGAGAGATAATAATGTCAATTTTCAATTCATTGTTTACACATCGTGCATAAAAGTTGGTTAAAAGCTTGCTAATTCAATAGTGCCTTCTAAAGCGAATAAAATTCGTGTTGAATACTTTCGTTGAGAAAGAATAAAATCGTCTGATCGCGTCACCATAATATTTTGTGCTATCCTCTGAGGAATAAGTTCGCCTGTGGTTAAGCAACTTGGAACTTGAGTAACTGGTGAATTGGTCGCTACTAACGACGTCCATCTAAAGGAAAGGTATTTCCCTGTTTCCACTCCTTATACCCCCTTTCGGCTGCTAACTTAGTAGTTGACCACCTACGATCGCCGTCAACTTATATTTCTGAGGTAAGTGCCTTTATTTAATCGGTTGCTTAATTCTCGGACGCACTTCTTCTGAAGTCGATTTGCAGCAATTGACTTACTGCAATCGTCTAAATTGTTATGAGGTGTATGCGTTTACGGGAGACATTAAAACACTTGTGGAAACGAAGGAATATGTTTATTCATCAGGAGATCGGTTCTAGTTACAAGAATGTTTCGACTGTCGTCGATAACTGCTAACCAGTTTAAGTAACAACTGTCTGGTATAGGTAGGTATAGATAGGTTTTACCTATCTGAGGTATTTATATACCTGCCCAATGGGCTCCGTGGACTTGCGCCTGCCAAATCTTTCTAGTCATTCTTGTACCTGAAAGTGGCTGATATTCTTTGAAGGTTTCATGTTATTGCAATTAAAGAATTTCCTTGACGGTAGAGAAAGTTGAGGGTCAAGTCCAAGAATGCCATTGTTACAATGTGCAGGTATCTTCTGAATTATGGGGATGACAAACTTGGTTCGGCACGTACACTGTGTCGAATCGCTTTTATCACCACATACCCCCTTACCAGTAATAACGTTACGATGAAAGATGAAACAATTTATATTTGTACATTATTACTCTGGAAAATTATGACAGAGAAAAAAAAATTGTATTTTACATTATTGTGGAAAATTTTGAGAGAAGAAAAAAAAATTAGTATTAGATAAATGATGAAAAAAAAAAATATATATATATATGGTGAATGTAATTGGCTTAATCTAATCCGACTTGTAATCTATCCGGGAAACGTACTCTTCTACCTGAACGTGTAGTGCAATGTTCGCGATTACTATTTCCTTCAGTATGTTCGGGTTGAAAAGTTTGATCGGGTACAACTACGGATTGAGAATTAAACTCGCTTTCGGGTTCGCAGTCTTTCGTCAAAAGAAAGGCTGGTTTTAGTCGGTCTAATGAGACGGTCGCTTTTTTGTCGCCTATTTTGATTACGAAATATTTATCATGGCGATGTACTACTTCGTATGGTCCGTCATACGGAGATTGCAAGGGCGCGCGAACTGCATCTCGCCGAACAAAAACGTATTTAGCAGTAGACAGGTCTTTGAAAATGAAGGTTGGTTTAGAACCATGCCGAATAACGGCGTTTGGCTTGACATCGTTGAGCCGTACCTTCAATTTTTCTACGAAATCCGAATTTGCTTTCTGATTCGAAGGGGCAAAAAATTCGGCAGGTAGTCGAAGACTTGAACCGTAAATCATTTCGGCAGAAGTTGCATTCAAATCTTCTTTGATGCACGATCGAATTCCTAAAAGAACTATTGGTAACGTTTTCAACCAATTGTCCGTGGCGTGGCACTTTATTGCTGCCTTAAGTTGGCGGTGAAACCGTTCGACCATACCGTTAGCTTGAGGGTGGTAAGCTGTTGTACGTATGTGTTTTGTACCGAGTAGCTTGCATAGTTCCCTAAATAAATTGGATTCGAACTGTCGACCTTGATCCGATGTTATTCTGAGCGGAACACCGAAACGCGAAATCCAAGTAGACAAAAAGGCTGAGGCCACAGTGGAGGCTTCCATATCTTCGATTGGCGCTACCTCCGGCCACCTTGAAAAACGGTCAATACATGTAAGGCAATATCGGTAGCCTTGTGAATATGGCATTGTGATAATGTCAATGTGGACATGTTCGAATCTACCAGCTAAATTGTCAAACTGTTTGATTGGCGTGGAAACATGACGAGTTATTTTATTTCGTTGACACGGGACACAACAGCGCGTCCACTCGCGACAGTCTTTATTCATCGATGGCCACACGAAACGCGAACTTATCAATTTGTTTGTGGCTTTTATGCCAGGGTGTGAAAGGTTGTGCAAAGAGTCGAAAATGTTTCGGCGAAATTGTTTTGGCACAAATGGTCTAACGCTTTCGTTGGTTAAATCGCAGTAAAGTTGGACATTGAAATCGGGAAAATAAACTTTCTTTATGTTGAGGGAGTATTCATTTCCGGATTCGAGGATTTTGCGTAATTCCTCGTCGATTTCTTGCGCGACTGCGAGAGTACGATGGTCAACTACCTCGGAAATTTCTTCAATTCGCGATAATGCGTCGGCTACACTGTTGTCCTGGCCTTTGATATACCGTATATCAGTAGTGAATTGGCCAATATAGTCGAGTTGCCGAAATTGTCGAGGGGAACATTTATCCAAATTTTGACTGAATGCGTATGTGAGTGGTTTGTGATCGGTGAATATCACGAAGTTTCGACCTTCCACGGCGTATCTGAAACGTTTTACAGCGTAGTACATTGCTAATAGTTCTCTGTCGTATGCGCTATATTTACGTTGAGCTGTAGATAGAGATTTTGTATAAAACGCTAAAGGTTGCCATGCATGATTTGTTAATTGTTGTAAAGCGGCTCCTATCGCGTAATCGGAGGCATCTACCACAATGCTGATTGGTGCGCCAGGGATAGGGTGCGCTAACATAGTTGCGTCAACTAGAGCTTGCTTTACCAAGTTCAAAGCGTTAAGTGCGCTTTCATTCCACGATATCAGCGCGTTTCTTTTCATTTTACCTTTCAATAGGTCGGTTAGAGGTTGCAAGATTTCAGCTGCGTTGGAAATGAATCGTCGATAAAAATTTACCATGCCTAAGAATCTGCGAAGTTGTTTGATATTTTCTGGTTTGGGAAATTTTACGATAGCATCTACACGTTCTGCCAAAGGTTTTATGCCTTGTGAATTAACAGTATATCCGAGAAAAGTTATTTCGTTTATTCCGAAAACACATTTCGCCGGATTGATTACAACGCCGTACTCATTTAAACGTTTGAACAAAATGTTCAGGTGTTCGTAATGCTGTGTCTCGTTATCCGAAGCAATTAAAAAATCGTCAATGTACGCATAAACAAAATCTAAGCCACGAATTATTTCATCGACAAATCTTTGACAGGTTTGAGCAGCATTACGTAATCCAAACATTGTGTTAACGGCCTCGAAAAGACCGAACGGGGTAATGATCGCGGTTTTTTCGATATCTTCTTCCGCGACAGGAATTTGATGGTAGGCTCTCACTAGGTCGATCTTAGAGAATACTGTCTTACCATACAATTTCTGGGAGAAATCCTCGATATGAGGTGGTGTGTACCTGTCGGGTATCGTCCTAGCGTTTAAGGCGCGATAGTCTCCACATGGACGTAGAGTGCCGTCTTTCTTGGGAACGCTGTGAAGTGGAGATGACCAGGGACTCTTCGATGGGCGAATGACTCCTTGTTCCATCATAACTTCAAATTCCGTCTGGATCTGCTTAAGACGGTCAGGGGCAAGTCGTCGTGCTTTACAATGGATTGGTGGACCAGGTGTCGTTTTTATATGGTGTTTGGTTCCATGCTTAATTGCTTCCTTTCTGAATACAGGTGGCCGAGTAAGTTCAGGGTATTCTTCTAGAAGTCGATGATACACTGATTCGCCATTTACCACTTTCACGGAAGAAACGTCTGTTTTCACTGGTTTACCGTTCGTTGAAAAGTTTGTTATTGAATCGATCAACCGTCGGTTTCTCGCGTCCACTAATAATCCATAATACGACAAGAAGTCTATACCGATAATAGGTGTGTTAACGTCCGCCACTACAAATTTCCACCCAAAACTTCGTCGAAGGGAAAGGTCCAATTTCAACGCGATAGTGCCGTATGTACTGATGCGTGTGCCGTTCGCTGCAGAAAGTTCGTACGTGTGTTTTTGCATCGGTCCCTTTAGGCGATTTCGCGGGTAAACACACAAGTCCGCACCCGTATCGACAAGAAAAGATACTCTGTCTGTCGGTAACGAAAATGCGGCGAGCTTTCGAGTCGTCATCGTGATCCGCGTTTACGGACGACTTTTGTCGTTTCCCGACGACCAGTTGCACGGAGGGTTACACTTTTTGGCCTTATTTCCAAACCTAGAGTGGTAAAAACAGAGACCATCCTGCTTTTGGTATCGACCACGGCTTGAACTTCGTCCGCGTCTTCGCGAAGGTGAGCGTCGCCTGTTCAGGGACAAAGTTTCAATTCGCGAACGCAACTGTCTTAATTCTTCCCGCAATTCACCAAGTTCACTGCATCCGCGATCACTGGACATTGCGGCGATTCGTCGCGGTTCTTCGCGTATTTCGCGTATACGGTCAGCCATCTCGATGATAGCTGCAATGCTTGTCTCGGTAGACGCGGCCAAAACTCGCTGAATGTCCGTAGGTAGACGACTTTTCCACAGCGTCAGAATGAAATCGTCCGGGATTGTCGCGGTCGCGAGCTTTTTCAAGTCTCGGAAAAACTGCGAGGGCGTTCGGTCGCCGATTTCCTCGCTCTCGATCAACTTTTTCACTCGCGAACTGTCTGATTCGGTTAGTCTCTTTATCAGTTCTTGTTTTAAGTACGCGTATCGATTCGTCACAGGTGGATGCAGGATAACGTCCTCGATTTGTTCGATGTATTGTTCGCCGAGGTTCGCGATAGTTATGTTAAACTTCGTGTCGTCGTTGGTTACGCGAGCTGAAGTGAATTGAGCTTCTAAAAGCTTGAACCATAGCGCGATTTTATTAGGCCAGAATTGGGGAATTTTGAGGTCTCGCACTGCACTGATGGAATCTTCGGTCGCTTCCACGTTGGTGATTTCGTCGGTAGGATCAGAAGCCATTTTTAACACACACTTCCGTATCGAAATTTCGTAAACGCAAACCTCCTTTTTTACACGCGGATCACGTCGGGGTCACCAGTTTGAGGTGTATGCGTTTACGGGAGACATTAAAACACTTGTGGAAACGAAGGAATATGTTTATTCATCAGGAGATCGGTTCTAGTTACAAGAATGTTTCGACTGTCGTCGATAACTGCTAACCAGTTTAAGTAACAACTGTCTGGTTTTACCTATCTGAGGTATTTATATACCTGCCCAATGGGCTCCGTGGACTTGCGCCTGCCAAATCTTTCTAGTCATTCTTGTACCTGAAAGTGGCTGATATTCTTTGAAGGTTTCATGTTATTGCAATTAAAGAATTTCCTTGACGGTAGAGAAAGTTGAGGGTCAAGTCCAAGAATGCCATTGTTACAATGTGCAGGTATCTTCTGAATTATGGGGATGACAAACTTGGTTCGGCACGTACACTGTGTCGAATCGCTTTTATCACCACAGTTAGATTCATAGTATTAGCAATGAATCGTGAAATAAAATAAAAATTTCGTTTCTAATTTTCTATTCATTCTATTTATCAACATCGTGGTAGAACAGTAAAAATTTTACATGAACGTTGTACTGTTTGCATTATTACTCTTTTCCTGAATAACAATTGAGAAAAAAATAATCAAATTTGTTCAAGAATAAATTTAAAAAAATAAAATGCACGTTGGTTCCATTAACCAACATGAGTTAGAAAGAGATAAATTTCGTTTCTAATTTTCAATTCATTTTATTTATCAACATCGTGGGAGAACAGCAAAAATTTTACATGAACGTTGTACTGTTTGCATTATTACTTTTCTCCTGAAAAACAATTGTGAAAAAATAATCACAGTTGTTCAAAAATGAATTTATAAAAATGAAATGCGCGGTGGTTCCAGGATCCATTAACCGACATGAGTTAGAAAGAGATAAATTTCGTTTCTAATCTTCAATTCATTTTATTTATCAACATCGTGGAAGAACAGTAAAAATTTTACATGAACATTGTACTGTTTGCATTATTACTTTTTTCCTGAAAAACAATTGAGAAAAAATAATTACTTTTGTTCAAAAATGAATTTAAAAAAATAAAATGCGCGGTGGTTCCATTAACCGACATGAGTTAGAAAGAGATAGGTATCCCTAACAGTTGCGGGTTGCCTATGCAGTGGTTTGGCTTCACTTCTCGCCCGATTCGGGTCCTTTCCAGTTAGTATAGAGTTCACTGGTTCCAGGTACATAGTATAGAGTTCAGTGGATCGAGATGTATGGCGTGCTTATCCAACAATGGTTTACAATTCGAACACTACCGTTGATATATTTTTTCATCATCTCAATTTTGTGAAAATAATTATTGTTGACTTTTTTTTATACTACTGAATTTTCGAGTTCATTTCTCAAATAGATAAAAGATAATTGAATGCACATTTTTTCTTTGATGATCAGATGAAAGTCTTCTTTTCTCTAAGGAAGGATATCGATACATTGAGTAAATTATTCGACACTCGATTTTTCTTATCGCAGAAGGTTGAGTTCACATAATTATGTGGAGTTCACGAAAGAGAATATAGCACACCAATATATCGAATTTTTCATGACTTGAAATATTTCTAGCCATTTTGGATGTCACAAATTGAGTGTAATCGCCTCTGAATTTTTTCAATTCAATTTGAGGAAGACGAACATTTGGTGAACTTGGTGCACCTGGAGCACAAGAGGCAAGACTCTGCTTTCGAGTTAAAACAGACTGGGCTGAAACGTTCAGAGACTCTCCATTTGGATCGAACAATTGTGCGTAAACTGTTTTAACGGAGAAGAAATCATTTTGGAATTCACGTCTAATATCCTCCTCCGAAGTGAGATCAACACCGTCACCTTGTAAAAGAATAGCAGTTACTAATTGGTGTTTCTTGTTAAATTCTTCAAGAACCTCATCAAGTTCAGTGAAGCGAATTTTAAAGGAAGTTCCAACCGAAGGATCTGATTTTGCTTTGTTGGCAAGATCCAAAAGTGAAGCTAGTTCACTGATGCAAGAATTTCTAATGAACTTCGCCCTTTTCAGTTTAAAATCTGCCATGCTTGGATGAGAAATCTTATGAGGCGAAGGAAAAATATAATCGAATTGCTTATATAAGCAAATAGTTGTTCAAAACACCAAAATGCGATGCTGAAACCAGCACAAAAATAACTTTCGAAATTTTCAAAATGAATAATCGTTTCACGTAGAATGTGCACAAACGATGTCACCCCAAACAATTCAATACGTGAAATGCGTGGAATCAACTAATGTGTTGATTTGCGAATTGCGATAAGCGAAACTTACGTTATTCAATACCAGATGCGTAAAAAATGCAAAAAATGTTCAAATAAACAAAGGGCGATCAACTTAAAGTTGATTTCAAAGGAAAATAAATGAGAAAGGCGAAAATTCAATATCCGGCCCGAAGGACCAATGTTAATTCCGGTAGCTCAATTTTAATTTGAGAGAAAAGCGAACTGTATTTTAGCGTTCTGAAGCTGGAGCGATGGCGAAATGTTGAAAAAACAGTCAATGATTATGAAAAAATCGGTCAACAGTGATGACTTACCTAACCGTCAGCTTTCAAAGACGTAGGGCAGCTCTGCTCCAAATCCAAGCTCTTCTCAGGGACCCTTGGCTGCTGAAAATCGGCTCCAATCTTCAGATTTCTGGATGCGTTGTTGAAACCACAAATTTTGCGAAATCAACAATATCAAACTTATCAAAGCGACGTTCAATGCGAACGTTTTCAAAAGCGGATTATATCAAAATTAGCGAAAATATCAAAAAGGTAATCTGCGTGCGAGAAATAACTTTTCACGAGGAAAATTAGCAATCAATTGTTCCACGAAGAAGAACAATATGCGTTCTCGTTGCGGAGTGAGATGAAGCCACCAATGTTGACTTCGTTTATGCGTGAGTTAACGACATTTAGCCATCGCTCAAGCAACATTTATATCATGACGCAACAAGATATCAAAATTATCCTCTTTTTTAAATTTATGTTGATATTCATATAAGTGGTTTCCAAAATGCGAGCTATCATAGTTATTTCCTAACCTTAAAATTCTCAAATGTTCTCTTATTCTTTGTTCAAAAGTCCTCACTGTTCTTCCTATATAATAAGCCCCACATGTGTTACATGTCAACCTATGTTCTCCGTTCTTGGTCAGTTTATCATCTTTGTCCTTATTATTCATCAATATATTCCCAATACTATTTGTTGGTTTGAAAGATATTTTTATGGTGGATGCTCTTTCTAAAATCTTTTTTATTTTTGATGAAATTGTTCCAACATATGATAGCGGAATGAACTTCTTATTTTCTTGATTATTCTGTGTTATAAAATAAAGTGTTCTTGAATTATTTTCTTCTGCATCTTACCCTTCAGAACCTTCTCCACCACATCTTCACTGAAACCATTAATTCTCGCTATTTGTTTTATAATTTTTAGTTCATTATTGAATTTATCATTTTTCATAGGAACATTCAATAGTCTCTCCAACAAGCTATGCAAATTAGCCACCTTGTGTGTTGCCACGTTCCTTTTACAAATTAGGTACCTAGTTCACATAAAATAAATGTTACTAACAATAAATTCAAAGATGGTAATAATTCTATTCACACTTCCAAGATTAAAGCTCAATCCGGGTTGGGTCAGGATATAACTGTCCTGTAGAAAACAAGGTGGCAGAGAAATACTTGAATTTGATTGGTTTATTACAATGAACAGGAAATCAATTACAAGATGCTTAGGCGAAACAATACGATAAGAATCAACCAATTTGCAATGTTTTCTATGATGCACAATTATTCTTATTTAGTATAATGTTAAGTACAATTCAAAATTCAACGACGAGAGATTCCCAGTACAGCCAGAATATTATTAAGTCGAAATAACATGGGAAAAGACTTAAAGTTAGGCAAGCAACGGTGATACTTATAGTTAAATAAAATGAAGGACTTATCTCGGTCGTGAATGTCTCCACTGAGCTTCAGCTGCCTATTTCCAGAAGAACTGGTTGGCTGGAACTTTGGAAGATTTGGTTCTCCAATTTTTCCGAGTGTCGGAACCTCGCCAACAATGGTGGATGCTGGTATTCGATTCGTCGCTTGGTCCAGTCCAGTTGAAGGGAATTAAAATGCCACAATATTCAAAAGCAATGGAAGGCTATCCGAATTGAATCGTATACTAATTGCCTCTACAGCAGAATCTATCCAAATAAATCTACTATTTCCAAAAGTCGATACTGAATTACTCTGCTGCATATAACTTTTAAACTTCTCGTAGCGATCTCAAAACGAAAATTGACATTGAGAATGAATGTATATGACAAATCTCCTTTTATGAAAAAAACATCTTAGAAAAAAAAAACTGATAATGAGAATAACAATTTGAACGAGATTGAACCAAGCGACCATCAGCGACATCCACCACCGCGACAACGAACCTCCACATTACAGGAAACAATATTAGACTTAATTGAAATTAAAGATTACTGTGAAAAAAATAAACAATCTGATTACAAGTGACTAATCTGTAATATACCTACATATCTGAAATTAGAAATTTAATGATTTAAATGTAATTTGAACACTAATCAAGAGTTTAACAATTCTTTAAGAAATAAAAAAATGATCGTATCAAACCAATCAAATAATGACTGTAACAGTGTGTAACTATGTTGTGATTCTGTTGAAATTGAAATGCCTGTTTGAGTTGGCTTTCTATATATTCCAAAAAAATGTTTTCCCTCATCGCATTCGGCTTCGGAAATAGTGCTTCATAGTTCAGCTACTTACCGCCAGATGCGGGAGAAAATTTTTTGCTTCTCTGAAACACACTTATCCAACTATGAACTGGTGAAGGAACTTCACTCAATTCAGCTTCAAATCGTTGAACCGGGATGTGTCTCTATGTATATTTAAACTCAATGATAATACTGACGAAGGCTGTTCCATTTCTTGAAAGATATGTTTTCACAATATCTCTGCGAAACTCTATTTGTTTCACAGAATTATTCCCTTTGTTGTAAAGGTACCATGCATTGTTTATATATGCATATCCAATATATGTATATACAATATATACATATACAGGGTGAGTCTTTGACTTGTACATATATTTTAACTGTAGATTCTTGAGGCCTAAAGAAACCTTTTTTTCATTTTCCATTTTTCCGAATTCGGCTCGGTTAAAGAGATATAGCCATTTGAAAAAAAAAATTGTGCTAAATGCGTCCCTGATATTATTCTCTACAAACACCTCAAAGTTCATATTTTTCAATTGAAATTGATGTGATTATTAGATATTCTGGGTGATACATTTAGAAAATACTCAAGCACTAACCTTATTCGAATAAGAATGTTACAAACACGATATTTCCTAACAAAAACGCTAAGTTTTGTTCCATCATTTCTGCAATTGAAATGCCATATTTCTCACACCAAAATAATTTCCTTCTTCGATTATCCTGAAGATTAGTTTGTAAACACTAATAATTTGTTCATATTTGCCTCGATACCCTGAAACTATCTTATAAAAATTAGTTTCTCACTAACCTAGCCTAACTCCATTAATCAGTCATCTGATTCGAGGTCAATGACCTAACCTAATCCATCTCCTCTATGGGCTCTATGATAGTGATCACAGAATTCTAGAGAAGACGATGCCAGATTGTGTTGATTCTCTCAGTAAAAAATGGTATAGGCGAACTCAAGAAAGCAGAACGTCCCCTATCGTTAACGGAAGAACTAGTTTTGTTTACTTTTCGCTAAAGGCTTCTACGCATTGCTCTTTGGAAATGCCAAACGAGTAGTTTTGATTCTCGCCGATCTGAATTTCAGTCGTGGTGCGCTGCCGGCTGCGATGTAGCCGCCACGCAAGACAAGCCGTTGTTCTGTGTCTCATCACATCACACTATCACAGGCCAGCCAGTCTGTGATAAAATGAACGACGCTTAAACGCGATAACCTTTCTACATGGATTCGTTTTATTATTTATTTACTTGCAGTTTTCAGAGAATAAAGCAAACAGGTGATTAATGTGATGTGAAAACAGTGAAGGGTCGATTAAAAATTCCAAGAGGATATTGTTAAGAAGATAGATTTTCCTGAAGGACGGGTATCAATAAATTTTTAATAGAAACTTGCTTATAAACTGTGTAATTTCATGCTTCTCGGAATTCAGTTGATAAACATTGACAACATTGTTAATTTGTTAAGAGACCAGAGAAGAAACAATATTCGATGATATTTAATTCAGGGAAGCATTCAGATTTTTTATGAAATTCATGGTTTTTTCCTCAAATTTCTTCGTATACATTTAGGAATAACTCGAAAACGACGCGTTTTTTTGAAAAAATATAAGAATACTTTTATTCTCTAAAATGGTTGATTCTTTCGAAAATATGAACCGTTTATCCTTTTCAAGTGATTTGATAGTGTTTTTGTATGAATTTATGAGTCGACCACCCTGTAACTTTCGAACTAGGAGAGATATTGAATAAGTTTCGATTGAGGAATATGCACAATGAATAGAGTAAAGAATCAACCAAAATTCAGTTCATTTGAAATAACGGTTCCGAAGATATGAACAGCAAAGTGTTTTTTTCGTGGATTTTCGACACCCTGTATCTCCCAAACCAAACCGAATTTTGGAAAATGGTATGGGAAAAAAGTGTTTCGTTTGATGAGAGGAATCTACAGTTAAAATATATGTACAAGTCAAAGACTCACCCTGTATGTATATCCAACATCGATGAAAAAAGACACCCCCACTTTTTAGAACGTATGGCAATTCGGTACCTGGCCACGTTTTGATCCATTGAACCTGTGCCTCCCATTGAGTTATTTATATTAGAATTTCCTGTTATTCTTACTTTATTTTTGTAAGGGTTACAAGGTTATTTTTCTGAGTGAATCTTCAGAAAATGCCTTCATTTCATCCTAGCGTTACATATATGTAACAGTAATTTTTATAAAAATAATACTTACTCTAAACGTGGTTCCATTTTCCTATGTATTTGAAAGTAACACCTGTTGAAACAACCTGTTGCATAGGAAAACCGCGCTGAATGAAGACACTTTTCGATTTTATTTTACAGTAGACTACACAAATGGTGTGAGCAGAGACATATATCGGCTAATACCTACAGTTACTGAGAAATTAAATAGATTTGCCAGGGTAATTTGCGTTACATATGTGTAACACCAGGTTATTATGGGTTAATGATTCCTGTAACTATTTGTGCAAAATGAATAAATTTGATTTCACGCTGCTCTTTGACCAAGGGGATCTTTTGGACCAGGTCTTCCAAGCGATGATTCTTCGATTCCTCTGGTATTGGAGGAACACAACATGGCCCCTAATATCGGGGAATCATCTCCGATAGATTAAATATTTTAATGATTCTTCAAAAAAAGTTCGAAATCGGAGGAAAAATTTCAAAAACGTCAGACAATATAATGACATATACACGTGATTTTTTCAAGTGTTTCATTAGACGTATTCAAGGAAGGAATTTTGATACAAATTCAAGATTCAGTATTTTTGTTTTAGAGTACATGAACTTATATTGTAAAATATTTTCAAGCGGAATCTACTTCCGGTTCTACCGGAAACGGATGTAAGCTTCGTTACTTCAAATGTAACACCCTGTATATTGAATGTAAGCAGTAAGGGACGTAAGGGTAGTCGCGACTGACCAGTTAGGAAATCAAACAGATATTTGTGGGATAGCAGTCAAGGTGATATCAAATAAGAAGACTCTTTTATTATTATTAGAACACTATTCGAGGTTTTGGATTTAATTTGAATTCATTTAGAATAATTGAATTAATTTCCCAAATAATTTTCAGCTTTTGTCAACTTTACCAGTAATGATTAGAATAATTCTTGACCTACACTGCCCTCCTAAGCCAAAAAGGCGTATCTCAAATATGATTTTCGTCCAAACTGCTTTGGTTATTGGTTAATTTTTTCAGCACACAATACGGACGAGGATACGTCTATTTCGCCGAGGAAATGGATTAAATACAACTCAAAGTGTCCTTTCATAAAAGAATGAGAAATTCAGTGAAATTTGAGATAGGTTTTTTTGGCTTAGGAGGGCAGTAGAGGTGAGTTCTCGAGCGGGGTTGTTACTCCTTCATCGGGCATACCAAAGTGGCGGATAGGGGAAAGTCTCCCAGATATGCGTGGTACCGGGAAAATTAAATACCCGGGGTGGACCAAAACTAGTGGCAGCGTCTGTCTCCATGTAAGGGGCAGTCGAAAATAATAATGGACATGTGCGAAGATTGGAGGACCAGCGCCTACCGAAACAAATCATAGATTGAACACCACAGAGAAAGAAGAGGACGCCCAAAAAGGAGCTGGAGAGAAGGAGTAGATAGGGAGATAAGGGAGAGAGAATTGGGTATAGATCTGTGGGTGGATAGAAAAGCTTGGAGAGTAGGCATCGGAAGATGCCGGAGGACATTCTAACACCGTAATCAAAATTGTTCTATGCAATACCTAGGAAGTGGCTGCTGAGATACTTTCAAGTTCTGACAACCTGTGTATCTTCATTTTTAACTTCTTTTGACAATTTCTGGCTTGTTCTCATACAGCAATAAATTTATGCTGACAACAAAAGTGGGCACTGCAGTTAGAAATCAACTCTTCTTACCTTCCTTCCTTTTGTAAAATGAAAACTGATCTCAAAGCCTGCATAATATGTTTGGAATTCATCACTTCTTTATGCTGGCTGAACGTATCAAGAATCTCGTTTGTACTGGTCGCATATTTAAATTTATTCATCAAAATATCTGGACTAAACTGTTTTGTATCTGAAAAAACATACAGAAATTATTTCAATCACGGCAAAATCGTTATCTAATCATCTAGTTTATAAATCAGAGCGAATAATGAAGGAGATATACAGTGGCCAATATCTTCCTATCCGTACTTGAGTAAGTCTCGGTATTCCTAGACACTTCGCCGTTCTGACATTCTGATGAAAATTTTACGGTCCGAAAATCTCATCGTGCCTGCATGGAACCGGCTGATTTCTTCGATGAACGAATGTTCAAGAAATAAGAGGTTTAGTAATCTGTGATCTTTTACTCAGCATGACTTTCGTATACAAAACTCGAACTAAATGAAAGTTCACAGCCCACTAGATCCCGTATTATCATGAACGCTCGTTCGAAATGTAACTAGAAGATATATGAGAAGAACAATGGTTGTCAACTTAGTCATTGTACCTATTTTGTATTTAATGAAACTTCAGAGACAATCGAGACGGCCTACTAGGTACTATATATAGTTTATAGTTTATAGTAAAAAGGGGTTACAGTTCACTGCGACCTTAAGGTCTATTGTGCCCCCTGACAGAGCTGTTATCATCGTGCCTACTAGGTACTAAGATTTGGTGCATTTTAAGTAAATGGGGCCATCACTTTCTGTTCAATGAAATAAATTCCTAAGTTCATGTTTGAAACTGATCTGAGCCACTACTCAGATGGCGTTAGTTTCCAAACCCAAACTCACATAATTCTATACCTATAATTTGATCCTTGAGATCAAAAGTGAAGCATTTAGAGGGCTCTGCCTAGGGTCAGTGAGACTATTGAGCATGTGCGATAACGGAGAGTGGGAAATTAGCGGATTCAGTTTCTTTATTTGTCTCTGTTTGTATTGAGCCACATATGCTATCCATGGATACATAATAACATGTCCCTTCTCTTCTCCCTAGGCATGCGTATAGCGATGACTGACCCTGGATTTAAGGGGAACGATTGCCACACTTTTGTTTACTTATTAGCCACTACGCTCAAATTCTATATTTATAATTCTATGCCCAAACTACTGTTTGTAAATGCATATGGCGGATGTTGTCATCATCAATCATCATAAACAACAGTATTGTTTTCGACCGATATACAAGGTGTTTCACCATAAACTGGACAAACATATAATATAGCCGTGTAGATGACATCCAGAAAGTCATTTTTGCCTTATGACATATACCCCGTTTTCGACGCATAAGAGAGATACAGGGTGTTTAATGTCAACTTTGTGCAAAATTCTGATAACTGCGGTGAGTTATGCGTGACATTTGAAATAACGGTTTCTGGTCATATCTTAGTATTTTTGAGGGCTCAATTGAATTGTGATGTAGAATTTTGCAAAAAAAATTCAAAATGGCGGAAAACATGCAAAGTTGGAACTTTTTTTTCAGTTGTCAATTTGGAAAGCATAATCTGAACGTACTCGATTCTCCAAGATTTTCCGTGAAATTTTTTTTTTAAATTCGAACTCAACTTTTTTCTACATGTCCTCAGTGAAAAAAATTATTTAAATTTTCGAGAACAATTTTTGATTAACCACTTGAATGAACGATACCCGAACAGATGGATCGGACGCAGCGGACCAATCAAGTGGCCCCAACGTTCACCTGACCTTAATCCCATCGATTTTTTCGTTTGGGGTTATTTCAAAGAAATTGTTTACGCCCGAGAATGTTCGAGTGAAGAAGAGCTTCGACTGAAGTTAAGAGAAGCCGAACGTGTCCTAAGAGAGAACAGAGCAGTTTTTATGCGATTAAAAGAAAACTTTCTAAGAATGTGTAGAATGTGTACAGAGGCTGGAGGTGGCCACTTTGAAAACCTACTGTAAATTTAATAAATAAATTTCTTTTTATTTACATTATGATATGTGATTTATTGCCATACCTTTTTTTTTATCTAGAACTTTTCTTGACCAACATCTTTAGCTAATTTTCATCAATTTTCAGCATTTTCTATCATAACTGGATCAGAAAAATCTCAAAATGGCAAAAAATAATTTCGTAGTTCGTAGTTTTTTCCACCTCGTTGACTTTCAAGGCTAATTCTAGCAAAAGTAGAGGGTTAAGTACCATTTTTCATCAATGATTCTAAAGGCTGACTGTTGAGCGCAGTTTTAAAGCATACTTAAAAACTGTGAATTAGATTTTTTACATTTTTAATTTTGATTCGAAAATTCAGATCATAATCCAATTCACGTAACTTTTTCACTTGTGATCAACATTTCCATAATTTTTATCAAAGTTACGAATCTGGTTATTTTATGTATAGATATAGAAGTACAATTCATGGAGATAAAGTTACAAAAGAATTTCACAGAGAAGTCTTGTACTTTTTTTTTATATCTTCTTCAACCTCTTCAGGGACGAATTATTTTTGAAAAAAAAAATCGGGAACAAAAGATTTATTTTGATGGTAAACTTTCCAACTTTAATTACATGTCAGCCAAAATTAATGAAAAAATGTTTTTTATATGAGAGAAATGAAAATGAAATCTTCAATATCTACATCTTCCAAATCTGAATGTTCAGGATGATGGACGGAGTTCAAAATTTTGATATTTTCTTTTTCCCTACCGTAAAAACTCGTTGTCGATATTTCTGACAAGAAATCTACAACAGAAACAGGTCTTATAATGATTCATGAAATGGAAAGAATCCTAGATAGACAGTGTAATTGACGGAAATCATATACCACATCTGCCCATTGTACACATACGTGTACATCAACGTTGAAACAGTTTCTGAGCGAAAAGAATCACTCTGAATAAAACTAAAACCATAGACGAGGTTAAGAGGTTTTATAGATTACTAGCCCATTTTTATTTCACGTAAATCACCCAAAAAATACGTAAGAGAGAACTGCAGAAATGACACAAACTCAGGAATTCATTACAGAGGGCGCGAAACCTCGTGTAGGCACACGTGCAGGTCATACGAGCGATTTTGCTCCTTATTTCAATTATGAATATGAGAGCAGTTAATGTGGACTCATATGTGCCACTGAAATCGGCGATTGGTAGGGATGCACTAATGTGAGGCCGACAAGTTTCAAACGTACACATATGTGCCTATGGGCTGGAAGAGGTTAAGATGATCGCGTCGAAAATTCTCGAAGTTCATAAAAAAATTCATAACTCGAAAACCGCCATGAAACGAGGGACCTGTTTTTTCTTTTTGACGTCAATCTCTTGGCCACCCTGTATATTCAAAATTTGGATATTTATATCGAGATTTATATAAATATCATAATATTTTCGAACCCTGAACAACACCATGAATAGGGATGTTGACTATTTTTTGGAAATGATTTTAATTTGTAGAAAAGCCCTATACAAACACGAAAAAAATATTTTCATGGAAAAAATATAGCAAATACTAATAAAAAATGCGTAAATAAGAATAGTTTTCAAATATCCCGCTGAAACGCAGTGATTATGATGACGTCACCATACGGTAAACAGACTTCGCCGTCTGTCAAAGTGAACTGATCTTGTGTGATTTCTTGCGAACAAATCGTTTGCGTAATAACAAATAATCGTAAAATAGTTCGCTGGTGATACGTTTTACTCTCTTCTGTTCTTCGTAAGTTCGTACTCGTGATGACAGTAAGGTTATAGGTTAGCTTGTTCACCGAACAGTGACGTCACGTCGTGTTTGCAGTCACGTGATAAACGGTAATAGATTACACATTTTAAATCGATTTTATTTAATTTAATGAGGGTAATTAGATCACTTATATATTGTTTTAGTATTTCAAACTACCTTCAATGTGGAAAACCTCAATTTATATGAATTTGTAACATATGTCAACATCCCTTTTGTGTTGTCACCATATTAGAAGTGACCATTGAGTTTATTCTGTCAGAAAATACTGGAGCTTTGTAGGAGTTGACAATGTGTGATGCAATTCTCGAGATCACTCGTTCGATGAACGTATACGTTCGCGAACGAAAAAAATCGAATGTATGGTTCGAATGATGTCAATTCTGGAGCATTATCACCAACAGAGTGGAATGTGTCAGATTTCCAAGGCAAGAGTTGTGATTTTATAATTGTGAATGGAGTAAACTCGTTCCGACGAAAGCATACGTTCATTTCGAACAGATAATAAATTTGGCATCGTGTCAAAATTCATTGAGGAATGTGTGTTTGATCATAGACCTATTATTAATAATGAAATTATGATATAAATCGATCTATGCTTTTGATAATTCTGTAGTGCCTTATGATTAAATGAGAATTTAATAGAATGAGAGATAAACCCATGTAGGTGGAACAAAAAAATATTCTTATAGAATTTATTCGTTGCCATCCTCAATTAAAGGAAAAATTTTCCACAACTTCCACCTGACAGGACCAAATATCAATGTAGAATGATATAACCAATATTTTAAATTCGACCCCGGGTGCGACAAAAGAATGAAAGGATTGGAGAAAGGTATATAAAATAGTTCTTGGTGCGTATATTTTCATATAATCTTTATGTATTTTTTTAGAGTTGGCATGATATCCAATCAAGAACAAAAACTAAAAAGGCGCAGGTGGTGGACTTGCAATTGCAGATCTTTCGGCATCCGAGGAAAAAATTATCGAAATTATTGGTGATACTGCCATAAGCGGCATATTGGGTGTGGTAGAACCACAGGCCGCAGAAATTGAATCGGATGCCGAAATTTCTGAATTAAAAGAAACCATTTCCCCTAATGAGTAAGAAAAAAATTATTCACAGATTGTTCAAGAACACATCGCACAAAAGAGAAAAAAGGAAATCAGAACCAGAAATATTGCCACACAGCGCTGTGGAACAAAGTAATGTTACAATATAACTGCTGCGTGATAAAATAAAAATCAAAAAAGAATACCATACAAAAAAACTTATAGTTATGGAACGGAATGCTGAAGCAAACGAGAATATAGTTTCAGAACTTTGGGAACTGAAAAAGAAAGTCTTAGAAAAATTAGCTAGTAAAGGATCTGAAATTTTCATGTTAGTTGCGTTTTGTTTTGTTCATTTCATAAGTATTGTTTAGATATTAAGTATTGAAGTTTTTAATAATAATGGTTTTATTTCAATTATGTTCATTCTCAAAAATAATTCATTTCTATGTTTCTTATCCTTCTCCCCTCGACTAATTCTGTTGAAGTGATTTTTATTCAGAATGAAAAATTGTCCTTTTATATTCATAAATTTATTGACACCTTACTTTGACATCTCCGAAGTATATTGATCTTATGAAAAATAATCATAGAACCAAAATAAACTTATGCTGCTAACTGAAAAGTATCTCCAACTTCAATACCTTCCCTCATTGAAATATTTTGGTTAATCCCATTTTCTCTCTAAGTATTTGACGTCGAGGTTTGAACAAAGGTTTTGTCATTAAGTCTGCCAATTGGTCCTCTGTTGAAACTTTTTCAACTTTCATTTCAACATCTAAAACAAGTTCACGCACAAAGAAATGCCTTATATGGATATGTTTAGTGCGTCTGTGAAATTCTGGATTTTGGCTCAGCTTGATAGCAGCTTCGTACCATTAATGTTGGAACTGACTGAAAAGTGAGTATTTCTTCGAATAATCGCTTCAGCCATTCCATTTCCCGTGCAGCTTCACTAGCAGCCACTATTTCTGCTTTTGTTGTGGAAATTGCAACAGATGTTTGATGTTGACTAAGCCCAGATATAGCTCCACCAGCATACATGCATAAAACGCCCCAGAAGTTGAGCGTACTGTTTCAAAATCTTCTCCGTGGTCTGCATCACTGTAGGCCACTAACTCATCTCTTTTCTTTGACTTGTAGCTAAGGCCAAGATCCATTGTGCCCTTTAGATAACGGAATATCCTTTTAACTTCAACACAATCTGCGTTCGTTGGATTTTCTAGCTTTCTTGAGGCGACACTGACTGCATAAGCTATGTCTGGCCTCGTTCTTGTCATTAGGTGAAGTAAAGCACCAACTGCTTCTCGATAAGGAAAAGTATTGTTCAATTCTTCCTTCCCTAATTAAGAAACTTCCTTAACAATTGGAGTTGTAACTGGTTTGCAGTTTGACATACCGTATCTTTCAAGAATTTTTCTAGTATAAGAAGATTGGTTCACTTGAATGGTACCGTTCTCTTCTTTCTGAATCTGGAGACCAAGAAAATAGGATACCGGTTTTATCGTAATTTTGAATTCTTCTTCTAAACTATTCAAAAATTCATTTTTCATGGTATCATTGCTGCAAGCTAGTAGTCCATCGTCGACATGACATAAAGAGCTAATAATATGTCAGTGCTTTGTTTTTTTATTAATAGGCATGGGTCGGCATCAGATCGTTTGAATTCTCGATTTTCAAGTAAATCACTGAAACGTTCATTCCAACATCTTGGAGCTTGTTTTAACCCATACAAACTTCGATGGAGTTTACAAACCATGCCGCTTGTATTTTCGAAACCTTCAAGTTGTTTCATGTACACTTCTTCGTCTAATTTACCATAGAGAAAAGCAGTACATACGTCGAACTGTGTAAGAGACATATTTTTACTGGCAGCTATGCTTAATAGGGATCTTATTGTTCCTCCTTTTACCACTGGACTAAAGGTTTGGTCATAATCAATCCCTTTCTTCTGGGAGTATCCTTTTATAACCAGTCTCGCTTTGTATTTTTCAATGGAGCCATCAGGATTTGTTTTCAACTTGAATAGCCATTTGCAAGGAATTGCCTTTTTTCCAGGTGGTAATTCCTCCAAAACCCAAGTATTATTTTCCTTCAAAGATTGTAACTCCTGCTTCATTGCTGAGATCCAGTTTTCCTTTTCATTACAAGTTATGGCATCCTTATAATTTAAAGGTTCATTCGATGCACATATTTCTGCAGCAACTGTCATAACATAGTCATCAAAACATCATCAAAATCTAATATTTTTTCTGTCTCTTAACTCCTGTCTCATTTCTTCAGTACTCTGCTCACTTTCTTCAACTACTTCTTCAGGTATCACTCTTTCTTCCAGATTTTGATTATGTTCTTCAGTTGACTGTTGATCTTGTTCAGTGTCAGAATTGGATGATTCAAGGAAATGTTCACCTTTGTCAACAGCTCTCAAGTAATCAAAATTATTTTGAATTCGAATATTTTGACTTTCAGTCTGTTATTGGCAAAATTTCACATTCATCAAAAATGACATCCCTTGATCTCACTAGTCTCTTCTGTTTTACAGACCATATCCGATAACCATCGTCATTTTCTTAACCCATAAGAATACCTTTAGTAACTTTCTTTCCCATTTTCTTCCGATGCATCTTAGGAATATGAGCATAGCAACTACTTCCTACGATTCTCAAATGACTCAATTTTGGTTTTTTTTAACCATATTTCATAGGGAGATATTTCTTCAACACTTGATTTGCTGGTTCGATTCAGAATATATGTCGCTCTTGACTAATTCTGCCCAAAAACTCTGATCAAAAATTCCTTCTCTAGCATGCATTAAAGCTCTTGCTGTTTCAACAACAGTTCGGTTTTCCATTTCTGCACACCCGTTCTGTTGTGGTGTATATGGCATGATAAGTCTTTGTCGTATGCCATAATGGTTTAGCGTTTTTCTGACTCTGTTATTGTCAAACTCACAACCATTATCTGATAAAACTTCTTTCACACTATAATCTGCAGCTTTGATTTCTTCTAGGACAATGTTTAAATTATCTATCACTTCTGATTTGTGTTTCATGAAATATATAAAACGATATCTGCTATAATCATCCTTGAATAAGACATAATATCGATAGCCGAATTTGGATGGGTCAAATGGACCACATACATCTGTATGTAAAAGTTCACCAGGTGCTTTGGCTCGACATCTTGTACCAAATTTGAGTACATGAGCTTTCCCATAGACACAACCTTTACATATTTCACTATCGAGATTGACATCTAATCTTAGTTCTCTTTTCAATATTGTCTTCATATATCTCTTATTTTGATGTCCAAATCTTTCATGATATAACTGCAAAACATTATCATTATTTACTGAATTAATTTCTTTTGAATTTTCTGTCTTCAAAGATTTCATCTTGAGTATACAATCCACCTGAACAATTTCTGGATCCAACAAGTATAACTTATCCTGATAACTTGAAATAACACACTTCTGTTGTTGAAACAAATTCACTGTCTGGATTTTTATCTTGTGCTGACAATGTTGAGAACAAGTTTTTCTTGATACTAGGAACATACCATACTTCAGTTAGAGGAAAAACTTGAATTTTACCATTCACGTTTGTTTTCACTCTGATGGTACCTTTTCCTAATGCTGGTACCGACTCTCCATTTGCTGTTGTTATTCGGTGATGATTGTCAAATGGTACATAGCCCTCAAACACATTATTTTGATTTGTAATGTGATTAGTTGCGCCATTATCGACATACCAGTTTTCTTCATCATTTTCACACAACAATACAACGTTGGAAACGGCTAATAATGAAACATTGTTCTTCGTATCACTTGCTCTATTAGTTTTGTCAGGTTTCGGTGGCTTACCATCTGCTTTCCATTTCAGAAACTGTCGTATTTTATGTCCTCGTGATTTACAGTACTTACAAAATAAATTGCTTCTTTTGTTTACTGTATACAAAACTTCCTGTTTAGTCTAAATTTCGCTTGACAATGCTTTTTCATGAGCAACCAATTGATTTGTCAAGTTATCTATCGTTCTATCTTTGTTTGATATGAGCATCCAACTTGACTTGAATGAGAAGTAATCAGAAGGTAAAGTTTCTAATATTCTACAGATAGGTAAAATTTCAGGTAAATTACACTTGCACTCATTTCCAGCAGTCATTTTGTCCTTCAAAATATCTTTCTGAAGTTTATCCCAAATATTCTTCAGTTTTGATGTATGTGTTGCTATATCATCATCTGCTTGTTTTACATAGCTGAAGAATTGCATGCATAGGTCATATGTCTTGTCCTCGACACTGCCATCATACAGTCTGTGCAATTCCAGCCAAACTTCTCTAGCGGAAGTAAAACGCATTACTTTTTCTAAAGTTTCTTGTGTCATATTTAGAGTCAGAATTAGTGAAGCATTATTATCGGCTTGATTGAAATCTGATAAGTCCTTCTCGTTTTTCTCATCAGTTGTAGCATCTTCTGGTATGGATTTAAGGGTTTTCAATTTACCTTCGATAACTTCTAGACCACCTTTAATTCCTCTTAACAAAATGCACAATTTATACTTCCAGGTTGACCAGTTTGACTTTCCCTCGAGGAAACCAATTTGTATTTTACTTGAATCCATCTTCTGAGTTTAACTCTCTTGCAATTTATAAATATCTTCACTGTTTTTCTTTTTCTTCAATCTCAACCACGCTCTGCTACCATGTTGAAGTGATTTTTATTCAGAATAAAAAATTGTCCTTTTATATTAGCCGCGTTCGGCATTGACATCACAGATCAGAGAGATTTTTTGGCACGTGACTGCAGATATGTCTGACAAATTTGGAATAATCGAACGATCTAGATAAAAAATTGACAAGTATTGGTTTACAACTACAAACGTCATTTTGAAAGATTTCCCGGGACGGTCTTGTTATATGAGGTTTTTATTGTATTATGGCTGGAAGTGGAATTAAAAGGGATCTTAAACTTTCCATTCTAACAGTGCCAAATGGCAATTTTTTGTTTGATGAGGATGAACCTGATGTAAATATTAAAGAGAAAGTCAATAATTTTGCTGAACTGATCGTGCCTCGGTACGCTGGCAGGGCTTGGGCATTCTATCAGAGACAGTTCTACACTGCCAATATCCATATTTCAAACACATCTAGAATTAAATAAATGTTTTATGAAGCTATTGGCATAAGGTTGGTTAAGTGGATGAAAAGTTGAGTACTTGAATGCCCAAAAATAACAATCTCTTCTCAGCAATCTTTAAGAATGCTTCAGAAAAACAAAAAGTGACAAAGTTAAACTTAGAAAATTTCAGATTGTGAGTGAGAGATGATAAACCTACTAACTAAAAATAAATTGAGAAAAAGGACTACTCTGTTGTCGGCTGATAGCCAAAAGCATATTTTCCTTTTTTTCAATTTATTGAATTGGGAATAAAATGCTAGTGGCAATTAGCGAGGTCGACGATATTTTTGTTTCTGTCTACCCTCAAAAGCTGCTCTTCATCCCGCAGTGCATACACGGGGAGCCGGAGTTTTTTCAGAAGTTTTATCTGTTCTCGTGTATCATACGCAGAATTGTATGGTACCCCGTTTACATTCCCTATGCTAACACATAGATTCAGAGCAGGAAAAAGATTTTTTTCAAACCATCTGTTCCTTGTCGCCATTTCTTCACACATGCCTTATGCCATATATTGTTCGATTTGTATTACTCTCTTTCAAAAGAATATATTTATATTTGAAAAGACATCTCGATATCAATAGTTAGAAATTAGAATACCCAGCAAACAAATAAAAACCTAAACCAAAACTGTCATCTGCTGACATTAACCGATTAATCTGTTCGATCCGTCTTTCGAGGCCGAGCAAAAAGATTTCATCCGGATACTTCAGACGTCAATTGTCGAACGAAACAGATTTACCTCCCCTACATCCAGACGTAATTATCGAACGATGAAATTGTGTCAGACGAATCCGATCGCAATGCCGAACGCGACTATTAATAAATTTATTGACACCTTACTTTGACATCTCCAAAGTATATTGATCATAAGATTCTATGATTATTTTTTATAAAAAAAATAATCATAGAACCAAAATAAACTAATGCTGCTAACTAGCCCGCTCCACACTCATGGCAAGAACTTCGGCCAATACCGCGAACGCGAGTGTGGATGACTTTCTTGTGTCACGTTCGCGCTTCGCGCCGTTCTCCGTTTCGTTGCGGTCTCCTGTCCCGCGACAAAGGCTTCGCGCTAAAGCACAAATGTTCCATCCACACTCACAGGCGTTCGCGGTACCAGCGTAGTAATGATTTAATGCTTGTTCACTGACTTCATTCGCTTTTGAAATTAATGGTTTTCTTGTAGCAATGAAGTGGAATTAGATTTGATTCAGAGGAGATAAGTGAAATGAGAATTTCTTGATTATTATCAGAATGAACCCTTCTTATAGCTGGCTGAACAGGCGGAAAGTCTTCGTAGACAGCGAGGATGCCGCGATCCAAAGTGCGAATATTTGTGTGAGTGTGGATGACTTATTTGGCCGCGAATTCTTAGCCAGGTTCACGGCAAGAATTCTTGGGCAAGATTCACGCCATGAGTGTGTAGCGGGCTACTGAAAAGTATATCCAACTTCAATAAATTCAGGGTTGACTCTGGCCATGGCTCCCCCATCGTTATTTTTATTCACAGTAGCATAAATTCCATAATCTTAAAGATCATCACCTATACTCCATTCACTTTTATAAAGTATCGCGGTTGGCCATGATTTAGGTTTATCAAGTTTTTTCACTTAAAACAGACGTGGGTTGGCACTCGTGAAAATCAAGCGACATTGCCAAGTCTACTTTCTATTTACTTCTTTTCAACTTTGTAAATGGAGTCAGTTCTTCGAAGATTCAATTGTGGCGCAGGTTTCGTAGAACTGCTACATTTTCATGCTGGAGTATTTCCGGTTGTGCAAAAATGTATTTAAATGTCTTCTGAATTAAAATCATATTTTCTCAAATTCATCAATTTCTCAACGTAAATGAACTTTTTGATAAATACGTAATTACTACGATTTTTTAGCAGAAACGACAACGTTGTGGGCGTATCTGACAGTGCTATGACCATAACCTAAAGCTGCGTCTAAATGTGCGAGCCGAACCTATCGCGAACCGCTCGCGAACCAATAGCGACAATTATTTGGACGGCATGTCGAACCTCTATAGAGCCGCTCGCAAACCGTTCGCGCCGATCCATCGATAGTCGGATCCTTTCACGAACCCAACGCGAGCCCAGTGTTACTTCGTTAATCCGTCGGTATTGGTTCGCGAGCGGATCGCAAGTGTGTACGTGAAATTAACGAACATGACACGAACACTTCGCGAGCGGTTCGCGATAGGTTCGGCTCGCACATCTGTACGCAGCTTAACATTTTCAAAAAATACGCGGTGAAATGTGTCAAAATTTCATGGCAAGCCGCGATACTTTATAAAAGTGAATGGAGTATATCTCTGGGTTCAGGCATATTGTTTTCGATACATTCACAATATTATTCATATTTTGTAACACAAGATCCTCTAAATTCATTTTTGAATTAAATAATTCACAAGCTCAATCAATAACTACAACAGAAATTTCGGAATTGACATGGGTGTCAATTCTCGGGATCATTCTTTCGATGAACGTATACATTGGGAACGAATTTAGTTTTAATTCGTACAGTCTGAATTGAGTTAATTCTCAAGCATATCGCCAACTACTCGTCCGGACGAAAGTATACGTTCATTTCGAACGGATAATAAACTTGGAATCGTATCAAAATTCATTGAGGAATGTGTGTTTGATCATAGACCTATTATTAATAACGAAATTATGATATAAATCGATCTATGCTCTTGATAATTCTGTGGGGTCTTATGATTGATTGGGTGCGTTCATCCGACTAATACTGCGTTCGTTATCACCGATCCGGGAGTGGAGCGAGAGAAAACAAACACAGAACATCTAATAAATACGGATCTCTCTCTCTCTTTCCCTCTTTCAGCCAGAGAGAGAGAGATCCAAATTATTAGATGTTCTGTGTCCGTTTTCTCTCGTTCCTCTCCCGGATTGGTAATACCACAGTATAGACACTTAGTGTCTATAGGTACTGTGGTAATACCGAATGCGCCTTAAGCAGCTACCGCTCGAGAAACATCGAAGTTTTATGAACGACCTTTTCGTTCCATGCTCCTTCATGGTTCAAAGTGAATAGTAGTTCTGCCATAAATTTAAATAATGGAAAAGAGGAATAAACCTAAATCGGTAGATCAAAAATTGTTTATAGAGTTTATGCCTCTGCATAATCAACTGAAGAAAAAATTTTCTTCGGCTTTCACCCGGCAGTATTCGATATATGTATCTATGTGGAAGAATATCACAATCATTTTAAATTCGACCCCGAGTGCGACAAAAGGAAGGATTGGAGGAAGGTATATAAAATAGATCTTTGCTGCATATTTCTTTATACAGGGTGAGTCTTTGACTTGTACATATATTTTAACTGTAGATTCCTCTCATCAAACGAAACACTTTCTTCCTATACCATTTTTCAAAATTCGGTTTCGTTTGGAAGATACAGGGTGTCGAAAATCCATGAAAAAAACAGTTTTCTGTTTATATCTTCGGAACCGTTATTTCAAATGAACTGAATTTTCGTGAAGTATTCACTCCCTTTATAATGCATATTTCCAAATCAAAACTTATTCAATATTCCTCCCGGTATAGAAGTTACAGCGTAGCCAACTTATGAATCTACAAAAAATACTATAGAATCACTTGAAAAAGATAAACGGTTCATATTTTCGAAAGAACCAATCGGTTTAGAAAATAAAAGTACTCCTAAGTTTTTTCAATAAAACGCGTTGTTTTCGAGTTATTCCAAATTTTACCCGATAAAATTTGACGAAAAAATCAAAAATCATAGGAAAAATCTAGATGCAACCCTGGCGTTTCAATATCACAGAATGGCTCAAATCAAAAAACTCTATACAAGGTAACAATGTTGTCAGAATGTTTATCAACTTCGTCAAGACTAAAAAATTCGGATATTACTGATGAATTAATATTCCATACAAATCACGTATTAAATTGAAATTAATGAAAAATACTATGATAGCTACCTGATAATCTGTGGCGATGTTTTTTCTATCTAAACAATATCCTCTTGGAATTTTATAAACTCACTTCACGGTTATTATCATATTACATATTTCACTTTCACTGATAATCTTTTCACATCAACTTTTCCGTTTTCGCATTATCCATATCCACTGTGAATAAACAATAACGTCAATAACAAATCGACAAATCTCCACCAAGCGGCTTCACGCATGCTTACTTCAACAACCACAGCCGTGCTCCACTGTTCGGTTCACGGAACAACGGTTGCGCATTAACATCGTAGCGCTCTATCGGCGAGAATCAGAACATTTCCAAAGAGGCACGAAGACGCCATCAGCCAAAAGTAAACAAAACTAGTGGCTTTGCGTTAGTTCATCCGTGATAGAGGACCTATTGCTTCCTTGTGGAGAAAATCAACACAATCTGGCATCGTCTGCTCAAACGGTCTATGCTCATAGAATATGGTTCGATGGGTTAGGTTAGGTCATTGACCTGTGACCTCTAATCATTCGACCTAATTTTATGGAGTTATGTTCGATTAGTGTAAAAACAATTCTTTTTGAGATAGTTTTGGGAGAAAGAGGAAAATATGAGCAAGTTATTAGTGTTTACAAACTAATCTTCAGGAAAATCGAAGAAGGAATAATTCGATAGAAGACATATGACTTTTCAATTGCAGAAATAATCCTTCTAAAATAACTGTTTTTGGAAATATCCTGTTTTAAACATTCTTATTCGAATAAGGTTAGTATTTGAGTATTTCCTAAATGTATCAACTCAATTTCTATCGAGAAATATGAACTTTGCATCAATTCCAGAAGATCTTTTCAGGAACGTACTGAGCCCAATTTTTTTTTTCAAATGGCTATATCTTTTTAACAGAGCCGAATTCGGAAAAATGGAAAATGAGAAAAATGTGTCTTTTGACCTCAAGAATCTTCAGTTAAAATATATGTACAAGTCAAAGACTCACCCTGTATATATAATATTAATGTAGGTTAAGTTGGCATGCCATTCAATCGAGGAGGAAAACTAAAAAGGCGCGAATAATATAATAATACGAGAATAAAGTTTATTTGCTTCCCACACAACCTAATATAATTCTCTCTATCTAAATATTGCAAATAGACAAGTGAACAGAATAGCCATACCTCGAAAACTGGTGGTGCACCTTCAATTGCAGATGTTGTTATGTTTTCCATACTGTATAAGATATTAAGTGAATGTATTACTGTGTTTTTTATGTGAAAATATGAAAATACTGATTTTTTGATGAGGTTTTCATTTAATTGATGTTCAATTTTAAAAATAATTCAGTACTATATTTCTCATCTGATAAATGATCAAATGGATTTTGCCTAAATTGGACCTAATAATGACCTTCTTGCGCTAACATTTCCACAATATTATTCATATTTTGTAACACAAGATCCCCTAAATTAATGAGTATTTGAATACTTTACAAAGCCCGAAGAAAAACTTTTTAATTAGAAACTTCAAAATATTTTCGTTCGTCAACGAGCGTATGAAACAGACCACTCGTTGTCGAACGAACGTTTGAACGATGATGAGTCGTTCCCCGAGAATTGCAATTTCCAAACATCTACGCTCATGTCACGAACGTATACGTTGATGAAACGAGAATTGACACCCCGCTTACGTCAAAGAGCGCATGGGAAAGATCACTCGTTGTCGAACAAACGTTTGAACGATGATTTTGAACGAATAGTTCATAGAGTCGTTCCCCGAGAATTGCCATTTCCAAAAATCTACGCTCATATCGTCACAAACGTATACGTTCATCGAACGAGTGATCTCGAGAATTGACCCCCTGGTTGTTACGCCCCTCTTTTTTCAAAATGAAATGTCATTGTCTTTGAAAAATGCATCGCTTCGATAATATTGGCGATGATGAAAACTCGGGCACTCATGAAACCCGAACATCCTAAATTAATTTTCTAGAACGTAATAAATTGGTTTCGATACCGGAAATCAAACAAGATCCTCCTGGGTAAAAGCTATTCTGTGGGGAGCAGAGAGATCATATTCAAACTGCAATATTGGAAAATATGCTCTAAATATGGTCACCTACTGTGTCTCTGCTGGTTATACTGTGGTTGGTCTGTTTTATTTAAAATTTAATTGAATTGACTTCCTAGTTGACCGTCTCGGTTGTCCCAGATGAAATAGTCTGCCACAATCGTTGTAATTCAAATATGATTTCTGGCACATGACCGCCATGGCTGGCTCGGACGTTGAGTAATTTGGAGGTAGACTAGCGACTTCACATATCCTCAAAGTCAAGCGGCGATAAATCGCACGATCTTGGAGGTCAATTCACGGGTCCGTAACATAAAACTTTGCGGTTACCAAACTATTCCTTCAATTAATCAATTGTGGCACGAGCTGTGTGACATGTTACGCCGTGTTGATGAAACCATAGCTCCTGCACATCACGGTTGTTCGATAGCCCGCTCCACACTCATGGCAAGAACGTCGGCCAATACCGCGAACGCGAGTGTGGATGACTTTCTTGTGTCACGTTCGCGCTTCGCGGCGTTCTCCGTTTCGTTGCGGTCTCCCGTCCCGCGACAAAGGCTTCGCGCCTAAGCACAAATGTTCCATCCACACTCACAGGCGTTCGCGGTACCAGCGCAGTAATGATTTAATGCTTGTTCACTGACTTTATTCGCTTTTGAAATGAATGGTTTTATTGTAGCAATGAAGTGGAATTAGATTAGATTTAGAGGAGATAAGTGAAATGAGAATTTCTTGATTATTATCAGAATAAACCTTTTCTATAGGGCGGAAAGTCTTCGCAGACAGCGAGGATGCCGTGAACCAAAGTGCGAATATTTGTGTGAGTGTGGATGACTTATTTGGCCGCGAATTCTTGGCCAGGTTCACGGCAAGAATTCTTGGCAAGATTCGCGCCATGAGTGTGTAGCGGGCTGATTAACAAGTCAGTGGTCATGGCTCTATAGCGGTCACCATTTTACTGTAACTTTCTGGTCAGCCATCGTCTTCAAAGTACGGACCAATTATTCCTCCATAAAGCACAAAAAACAGTCAGTTTTTGTGGATGTAACGGTGTCTCAACATACACTTCAGGAATATCATCACTGAAAATACGGCAGTTTTGTATATTGACGTATTTATTCAACCAAAAGTGAGGTTAATGGGTAAAATTATTCGCTTATGAAACTTAGGATCAACGGCAATTTTGTTTTGGACCTATTCACCGAATCTACGCATTGCTAGATGATCATGTGGCTCCAATTCGTCCATAAGTTGGATTTTGTGAAATGCAAACCAAGATTTTGTCGCAAAATCTTCTATAAAGTGGACACATATCAAATTCCTGTACAACTGATTTTACAAAATAAATTTGCACAATTTGAAAGTGTTGTTTAGGCGTCAGTCTATTCATGTTGAAATGCCAAACCGAAATGAAAATAAATCACTTGACAGCTGACAAAATGTTGAAGGGAGATCTAGAGCAGGAGTAGGGATAATGATACATGCGAAGCACAGAGATAATATAGAGAACTGTGAATATATTTCCTATAGAATATTGTCTCTAAAGGTTGTACTCGAACATCAGAAGCAGAACATAATCTATGTTTATAGCCCCGAAGAGTGTAAGCCCGAGAAGACCGAGAAGAATTTCATGAAATACAAGCAGGCCTTGCCAGCTCCGCCCGGGTAGAAATTTGTTTCACGAGGCGGTTCCATCTTCAACACTTCAACCTCCCATATCTTTTAATGTACCTATTCGTTGTAATTGTATTGTTACGAATACCGTAACAGGTACCGTAACAGTTCAGCATTTGGAAGTGGCATGAAGGGGGAGAAGGTTCTATGGTGGAAAGAGAACTGTCAGGATGATGGTCGGTCAATGAAAAGTCATTATTGGAGATAGACAATTTTAAGTAGAATAGTGAATATTGTTTTTGAATTGATAAATAGACTATTGTTTCTTGTGGAGTATTTTTGAATTCAACTGTTTGAACCCCGAAAAGCATAAGGAATCTACCACCTGAATCTGTATGTGCTCCGGCGAATAGTTCCCGAGTTAGAAATTTTTCAAGTTTAAGGGTTGCGAATTCAACCCCTGAATCCCACGGGAAGTCCATCATTTTTTCGTCAAATGTTCGTCTCGGCATAAGGAATCTACCACCTGAATCTGTATGTGCTCCGGCGAATAGTTCCCGAGATAGAAATTTTTGAAGTTTAAGGGTTGCGAATTCAACCCTTGAATCCCACGGGAAGTCCATCATTTTTTCGTCAAATGTTCGTCTCGGCATAAGGAATCTACCACCTGAATCTGTATGTGCTCCGGCGAACAGTTCCCGAGTTAGAAATTTTTGAAGTTTAAGGGTTGCGAATTCAACCCCTGAATCCCACGGGAAGTCCATCATTTTTTCGTCAAATGTTCGTCTCGGCATAAGGAATCTACCACCTGAATCTGTATGTGCTCCGGCGAATAGTTCCCGAGATAGAAATTTTTGAAGTTTAAGGGTTGCGAATTCAACCCCTGAATCCCACGGGAAGTCCATCATTTTTTCGTCAAATGTTCGTCTCGGCATAAGGAATCTACCACCTGAATCTGTATGTGCTCCGATGAACAGTTCCCGAGTTAGAAATTTTTGAAGTTTAAGGGTTGCGAATTCAACCCCTGAATCCCACGGGAAGTCCATCATTTTTTCGTCAAATGTTCGTCTCGGCATAAGGAATCTACCACCTGAATCTGTATGTGCTCCGGCGAACAGTTCCCGAGTTAGAAATTTTTGAAGTTTAAGGGTTGCGAATTCAACCCCTGAATCCCACGGGAAGTCCACCAATTTTTTTTCAAATGTTCCTCTCGGCATAATGAATCTACGACCAAAGTCTGTATGTGCTCCGGCGAATAGTTCCTGAGATAGAAATTTCCGCATTATAATAGTGGAGAAAATTACCCCGTGAATCCCTAGGAATTCTACAAATAATCTTCTTTTGTTATGATCAAATCATCATACCGAACCCTCGTCTGAGTTTTCATGATGATGGGATCACTATTTTTCGATAAAAATAAATTCGATCGTACGCCACTGGTCCGTGCGTTCGTGTATTTCCGGCAAACGGTCTGCTGGAAACGGTCTTTTAACTTCACAGAGGTGGTGCTCAACACCAAGCTGTCTGCTAAAAACCAGATCGATGCCTTGATCTCTTGGGCTACGCCTACTCTGACCTACACTTTCGGTGTCTTGAAGTGGTCAGATGCTGATCTGAATGAGTTGGACCGACTCACCCGTCGCCTAATGACAAAGTTCCGATGTCTGCACACCAATGCATCGGTGAAAAGGCTCTGTCTACCCAGGAGAGATGGCGGACGAGGTCTGTTGAACATCTACAAACTCTGCAGAACCCAGGAGAAAAACTTGAGGCAGCGACTACTCGAGTGTGAAGATAGCCTGATGAAATTGGTGACAACAGAGGATAATGGATACACACCTCTGAACTTACAACACAGAGAACTGACATTTGATATCACCACGAGAAGCGAAGATATAAGTATATGGCGGGAACAAGCTCTGCACGGCAGATTTTCTAAACACCTTGAGGGGGAAAATGTTGATAAATTAGCTTCTTTGTCGTGGTTGAATGCGGGACAACTGTATCTTGATACTGAGGGATTCCTGACGGCTATCCAAGACCGAGTTATAAGAACTCGCAACTATGAGAAGCACTGTTTGAAGCTGAACGTGGAGGACAAATGCAGAAAGTGCGGCGCGGTTGGAGAGTCTATTGAACATATAATAATAATAATAATAATCTTTTTATTCTCAGAATCATCATAATACAATAATGAAATGAAAACAAGTCAAATAAAACATAATCAACGCATAATCAAACAAAATATGTATTAACAATTCTCCTATATAACCCTACAGGAATCTATAAATTCGGTGAAAGAATATGGCTCACAATTTAATATAAACGAAAATGTTGACTTTCGGAAAGAATCATATGGAGAAATCTTCCTTATATTAGCTGGGAGAAGATTATACAGTTTTATTCCCATATATAATGTACTTTGTTCGGTACTTGAAAATTTGTGGCTCGGAAAAAATATTCATGGGTTCTTCTAGTCGAGTTATTGTTTTTATACTCTTCAAAATAGTGCGGATGCTTACGTACGAACAGTAGAATTCTGTAAATACAGAGCCCTGGCATAGTCAAGATGTTACAAGATTTGAATCGACCTCATATAATCGCCGGTTGTCGAGTTCTTGCCAACAACGCATATCTGGGCCGACACAACCAAGTGGCAAAAATTGTTCACCAGCAGTTAGCTCTTAGACATGGTTTTTTGGATACTTGTCCGCCATATTATAAGTATCAACCTGCAGCAGTCTTGGAAACAGACACAGCGGTTCTCTATTGGGACAGACCCATTACAACGGATAGAACAGTGGACTATAATAGACCGGACCTTGTATTCATTGAGAAGGATCAGAAGTATGGTGTGGTAATTGATGTGGCAGTACCATTGACTCATAACATCGGAAGAACGGAGTCCGAAAAAATAACGAAGTACGAGAACTTGGCAATAGAACTGAAGAATATGTGGCAATTGTCGAGAGTCACTATAATTCCATTGGTGATTTCGGCTGAGGGAGTCATATCAAAATCATTCAAAAGAAATCTTCAAAAGCTCGAATTATCCCAGAGGATCGCGGGACATGCACAACAGGCTGTAGCATTGCAAACCTGTTACATCGTGCGGAAATTCCTGAACTAGTGGGAGGAACTGAATTGTTTTTTCACTGGTTCATAGAAATAATACCAGCTTAAGCTGAGACCGGGAAACCGATGATGAAGAATAATAATAAACCAAAAACCACTCCAAAAACAAAACCAAAAACAACTCCACTCGCTGATAGATATAGTGCGCTCCTTCAGCAAAGACATTGACATGTCTTTCGGTGTCGATAAATGCGCCATAGTCAACGTCAGGAAGGGTAAAATGGAGAATACCCAGGAACAATTTCAGGACATCCAAAGTATGTTGCCAGAAGAGACTTACAAGTATCTGGGCATTCCTCAAAATCAACGGATTGACCACACCCGTTTGAAAGCTGAGTTCACTGCGAAATATAAGAGCAGGGTAACCAAAGTGCTCAACACCAAGCTGTCTGCTAGAAACCAGATCGATGCCTTGAACTCATGGGCTACGCCTGCTCTGACCTACACTTTCGGAGTCTTGAAGTGGTCAGACGCTGATCTGAATGAGTTGGACCGACTAACCCGCCGCCTAATGAGAAAGTTCCGATGTCTGCATACCAACGCATCGGTGAAAAGGCTGTATCTACCCAGGAGAGATGGCGGACGAGGTCTGTTGAACATCTACAAACTCTGCAGAACCCAGGAGAAAAACTTGAGGAAGCGACTGCTCGAGTCTGAAGATAGCCTGATGAAATTGGTGACAAAAGAGGATAAGGGATTCACACCTCTGAACCTACAACACAGAGAACTGACATTCGATATCACCACGAGAAGCGAAGATATAAGTATATGGCGGGAGCAAGCTCTGCACGGCAGATTTCCCAAAAACCTTGAGGGGGAAAATGTCGATAAATTAGCTTCTTTGTCGTGGTTGAATGAGGGATTCCTGACGGCTATCCAAGACCGAGTTATAAGAACTCGCAACTATGAGAAGCACTGTTTGAAGCTGAACGTGGAGGACAAATGCAGAAAGTGCGGCGCGGTTGGAGAGTCTATTGAACATATAATCGCCGGTTGTCGAGTTCTTGCCAACAACGCATATCTGGGCCGACATAACCAAGTGGCAAAAATTGTTCACCAGCAGTTGGCTCTTAGACATGGTTTTTTGGATACTTGTCCGCCATATTATAAGTATCAACCTGCAGCAGTATTGGAAACAGACGCAGCGGTTCTCTATTGGGACAGACCCATAACAACAGATAGATCAGTGGACTACAATAGACCGGACCTTGTATTCATTGAGAAGGATCAGGAGTATGGGGTGATAATTGATGTGACAGTACCATTGACTCATAACATCGGAACAACGGAGTCGGAAAAAATAACGAAGTACGAGAACCTGGCAATGGAACTGAAGAATATGTGGCAATTGTCGAAAGTCACTATTATACCATTGCTGATTTCGGCTGAGGGAGTCATGTCCAAATCATTTAAGAAAAATCTTCAGAAGATCGAAATATCCCAGAGGATCGCGGGATATGCACAGCAGGCTGTAGCTTTGCAAACCTGTCACATCGTACGGAAATTCCTGAACTAGTGGGAGGAACTGAAATGTTTTTTCACTGGTTCATAGAAGTAATACCAGCTCGAGCTGAGACCGGGAGACCGATGATGAAGAATAATAATAAACCGCACGGGTGTGCTTTGGTTTCTGCCACGCCACATGGGGGGTGACGTCCCCACGGCCCGAGTTACCTGGGTCACCAAGGGTAAATGGTGGCGAACCCATGAAAATGGGGAAAAGGCCAGCAACGAGAAGTGGAAACCGATATCATGGCAGAAGATCGAAATGCCACTCCACCTGCTAGCTCGACCACCGTGAGGAGGACTGCCCGCAGGGGAGCTCGCAACGCACGTATCAAGTGGAGCCGCGAAATGAATATTGAAGTAATGCGAGCTTTTTATTACGTGAACAATTGCGAGGACAAACCACTTCCTGGATGGAGATACTCCCTCTATAACGAGTTCGCCGAAATGCATCCGGAACTTCAGCTGACGGAAGGGAATCGCGGGATATGCACAACGGGCTGTAGCATTGCAAGTCTGTCACATCGTGCGGAAATTCCTGAACTAGTGGGAGGAACTGAATTGTTTTTTCACTGGTTCATAGAAATAATACCAGCTTAAGCTGTGACCGGGAGACCGATGAGGAAGAATAATAATAATAATAATATGATGCTTCAAAACAGCAACACCAATCAAAAGTCCTAGGGGCAAGGCCAAGAACGGAACAGATCAGTCATCTCAAAAGGAGAGAAATCTTATGGCGGTCACAAGAGCAAAAACGGACGAAACGACAAGCTGAGGAGCAGGTGACAGATGGCTCGAACCAACATCAGCAATTGACGATTGACACAGCTGAAGAACAAGCCTTAGCCCTAGTGAAAGATATCGCGGGCCCAACCGGGTCTAGTACACGCTTCAACAGGCCAATAACAGAACATGTGAGAGATGTTCCGAGAATAGAACACGGTGAAGAGCAGGTGACAGATGCTCCAAACCAACAACACCAAGCAATAGCCCTGGGGCCAAGGCCAAGAACGGAACAGGTGAGAGATGTTCTGGTAATAGAACTAGCTGAAGAGCAAGTGACAGATGCTCCAGACCAACAACACGAAGCAATAGCCCTGGGGTCAAGGCCAAGAACGGAACAGGTGAGGGATGTTCAGGTAATAGAACTAGCTGAATAGCAGGTGACAGATGCTCCAGACCAACAACACCAAGCAAAAGCCCTAGGGCCGAGGCCAAGAACGGAACAGGTGAGAGATGTTCCGGTAATAAAACTAGCTGAAGAGCAGGTGACAGATGCTCCAGACCAATAGCAACAAAGACCAGGAACGGTGAGAGATGTTCCTAAGTTGATCGTCAATACCAGGGAAGCATTTGAAGCGGCCGTTAGAAACCCACTGGACAAGGCCAACCGAATAAAAACTAGACATAAGGCTGAAGATCTAGCCGTATTGGATAATATTATACAAGATCACCTTAACGAGACCTGTTCACTAGAAGATGTTGTGGCTTCAGTGAGAGCAGCCGCTTCACTTCTATGTCCACCTAAAAGTACAGCTACGAAGAAGAATAAGCATAGGTTAAGACTCAGTCGGCTTGACATCAAAATAAAATCAATGAGGCAGCAGGCATCTTGGTACCAATGTATCATAGATTTGGAGCGGGAAACAGATTTTATTCATTTATATAATCTGGTCCTTGTAGCCATGTCTTCACACGTGCCATATGCCATGTATTGTTTGATTTAAGAAAACAGTTTGTAATTCTCTCTTTCAAAAGAATATATATATATAGATGTTCTGAAAGGCAAGATTGGGTCAAGCAAGAAAATGAAGGATATGATTGAGGAGCAATACCACAACTCTTCTTATTTTTAAGTGATTTAATGATATCCAATATTTCATGCTCTAGAACTGGATGAAAGAAAAGACTCGAATTCAATATTCCGGCTGCGGTACCTGACGAAGATAATGCACTTCTATAACAACAGTTCAGTTCTTTCTCGGTTATCTTCTTCTTCTTCTAGTGCCTATCCGGTCCGGATGTTGGCAATCATCCTGGCTATCTTGACTTTATCAACTGCTGACCTGAAAAGCGATGTGGTCGTTGTCGAGTACCAGGTCCTTAGGTTTTTTAGCCATGAAATTCTTCTACGGCCTGGGCCGCGTTTACCCGGTATTTTTCCCTGCAAAATTTCCTGAAGTAGTCCGTATCTTTTCTGGTTTCGCATTACGTGACCCAGGTATTCCAATTTGCGAGACTTCACCGTCATCACTATCTCCGTAGACTTATTCATCCTATGAAGAACTTCCTCGTTGGTTACATGATCCACCCATGAAATCCTTAGGATTCTTCTGTACAGCCACATCTCGAATGCGGTCAGTTTCTTCATTGAGGCTTCAGTTAGGGTCCAGGACTCCGCCCCATAGAGTAATACGGAGAACACATAACAGCGAAGGAGGCGCACTTTAGTTGTCATAGTCAAGGAACGGCTTTTAAAGATAGAAGCCATTCTGGAAAACACTGCTGTCGCCTTTTCTATTCGACACTTTATTTCCTGGGAGTGATCCCATTGGTCATTCAACACAGATCCTAGGTAAGTATATTTATTGACTCGATTTATATGTTTATTTGTTGAAACTATCAGATCTTCTTCAGGGATTATAGTTTTACTTATTACCATATATTTAGTTTTCTTTATATTTATATCGAGTCCGTACTCTTGACTTATCTCTATCACCCTTGTCATTAGTTCTTTCAGGTCTTCCATACTGTCTGCCATAATCACGGTGTCGTCGGCGAATCTCAAATTATTCAGGCGTTTACCATTGATTAATATTCCAGCTTTACTGGTCTCTAGAGCTTTTTTAAATATATATTCAGAAAAGACATTGAATAATAGAGGCGAAAAAACGCAGCCCTGCCTTACACCCCGTTGAATTCTTATCGCCTCTGATTTGTCCCCATCGATGTTTATATATGCCGATTAATTCCAATATAAATGGGCTATTACTCTCAATTCTCGGTCATCTATTCCTACCTTTTTTAATATCTCTATGAGCTTATGGTGTTGTACTCTATCGAAGGCCTTGCGATAGTCTCGGTTATAGTTGAAAAATAATCGGCAAAAATTGGCGCAACCTCCTCAGCATTAGTGTACAAAACATCATCAACAAGAAGTTCAATAGGCCGATTTACCCTGCTCCCCCGGCCAGTGAGAGCATTGACCAAAGTCCAAACCGTTTTATTTTTATTAACAGATCTTAGTATAAGCTGACTATGATATTTCATTGTTGTATTGTTAATGGGTAGATTGTATGACTTTTTGGCTTTCCTATACAAATTACAGGTAGATTGACATGAAAAATTCTTATATAGCCGAAACAATTTCATTATTTATCCACTTTCTTTTATTATTATTGTCGACATTATTGAATTTTATCATTGGACAGCAAGTTTCGAAAGTTTCCTGTATCAATGTCACAAACGAACTAAAACACCGAGAACATCGAGAATATTGTTTACAGAACACCACCAACTACTCCTGATGATATGAAAGTGAGGATTAAAAATGCCTTCCAAACAGTTACTCCAAATTTTTTGAAAAATGTTAGAACCTCATTCAAAAAAAGAATTACACGCTGTATTGAAGCAGATGGTGGTCATGTCGAAGATGTATCATGACTTTTTTGATTTTTCCTTAAACTTCAATCATTGAGTAGTGTATTTTCTTTAATTAAAAACCAGTAACCCCAAAAAAGTAGGTTCAGGTAGATGAAACAATGTTAATTCAAAAAATTCATCGGATTCCGAAAAGGCTTCGATAACTCCTGAAGCAGCACATTTAGGTATAGGGAGAGGATATATGGTTCGAAAAGAAATGAAATGGCAAATCTTCTCATGTGGAAAAATATAGGGTGTTCCATTCGAAATAACAAAGTTATTGGTGTTCAAATATGCGGTAAATGTTATTATTATTATTATTATTATTATTTATTAGATAAGAGTTTAGAAAATTCTATAAACTCACACAACACTATAACAAAATAACAAGAATTCAAGTGAACATAGGTTCAAAATACAAAAATTAAAGCTAGTTCGAAAACAAAATTAGGTATATAACCATATGAGTATAAAACAAAGAGAAAACAAATCACTGCATAGACCACTCATCATACATGTTCTTAAAAGTATTCACCGAACAAGCACCAACCACAGTAGAAGGTAAGCGATTCCAAACATCGAACACTCTGTTGCTAAGGAAATGCTGCCTCTGAGTAGATCGAAAATTTTCCTTCCGCAACTTGAATGCATGGCCACGCAGTCGAACATCCGTATTGAGCGTAAAGAGCGATCCTAGGTTGGAATTGAAGAGACCATGAAGTGCTCTACAGGGTGAGTCTTTGACTTGTACATATATTTTAACTGTAGATTCTTGAGGCCTAAAGAAACCTTTTTTTCATTTTCCATTTTTCCGAATTCGGCTCGGTTAAAGAGATATAGCCATTTGAAAAAAAAAATTGGGCTAATTACGTCTCTGATATTATTCTCTACAAACACCTCAAAGTTCATATTTTTCAATTGAAATTAATGTGATTATTAGATATTCTGGGTGATACATTTAGAAAATACTCAAGCACTAACCTTATTTGAATAAGAATGTTACAAACACGATATTTCCTAACAAAAACGCTAAGTTTTGTTCCATCATTTCTGCAATTGAAATGCCATATTTCTCACACCAAAATAAGTTCCTTCTTCGATTATCCTGAAGATTAGTTTGTAAACACTAATAATTTGTTCATATTTGCCTCGATACCCTGAAACTATCTCAAGTATCTTATAAAAATTAGTTTCTCACTAACCTATCCTAACTCCATTAATCAAAGTCATATGATTCGTGGTCAATGACCTAACCTAATCCATTCCTCTGTGATAGTGATCACAGAATTCTAGAGAAGACGATGCCAGATTGTGTTGATTTTCTCAGTAAAAAATGGTATAGGCGAACTCAAGAAAGCAGAACGTCCCCTATCGTTAACGGAAGAACTAGTTTTGTTTACTTTTCGCTAAAGGCTTCTACGCATTGCTTTTTGGAAATGCCAAACGAGTAGTTCTGATTCTCGCCGATCTAAATTTCAGTCGGGGTGCGCTGCCGGCTACGATGTAGCCGCCACGCAAGACAAGCCGTTGTTGTTCTGTGTCTCATCCTTAGACAATGGTCTGAGGTCTCATCACACTATCACAGGCCAGCCAGTCTGTGATAAAATGAACGACGCTTAAACGCGATAACCTTTCTACATGGATTCAATTCATTTATTTATTTACTCGCAGAGAATAAAGCAAACAGGTGTGAGGTGATGCTTGTGATTTGTGATGTGAAAACCGTGTAGGGTCGATTAAAAATTCCAAGAGGATATTGTTAAGAAGATAGATATTTTCCTGAAGGACTGGTATCAATAAATTTTTAATAGAAACTTGCTTATAAACTGTGTAATTTCATGCTTCTCGGAATTCAGTTGATAAACATTGACAACATTGTTAATTTGTTGAGAGACCAGAGAAGAAACAATATTCGATGATATTTGATCCAGGGAAGCATTCAGATTTTTTATGAAATTCATGGTTTTTTCCTCAAATTTCTTCGTATACATTTAGGAATAACTCGAAAACGACGCGTTTTATTGAAAAAATATAGGAATACTTTTATTCTCTAAAATGGTTGATTCTTTCGAAAATATGAACCGTTTATCCTTTTCAAGTGATTTGATAGTGTTTTTGCATGAATTTATGAGTCGACCACCCTGTAACTTTCGAACTAGGAGAGATATTGAATAAGTTTCGATTGAGGAATATGCACCATGAATAGAGTAAAGAATCAACCAAAATTCAGTTCATTTGAAATAACGGTTCCGAAGATATGAACAGCAAAGTGTTTTTTTCGTGGATTTTCGACACCCTGTATCTCCCAAACCAAACCGAATTTTGAAAAATGGCATGGGAAAAAAGTGTTTCGTTTGATGAGAGGAATCTACAGTTAAAATATATGTACAAGTCAAAGACTCACCCTGTATATGCGACTATGAGATCGCCACGAAGACGCCTCTCAGAGAACCTTGGGAGACCCATGAGCTCAAGTCTCTGTTCATAGCTGGGTCTCTGTATACCATAGGGAATCCTCGTCGCACTACGCTGCACTCTCTCTAGAAGCTCCGCATCACGAACGAGCGTCGGTGTCCAAACTGGCCCCGCATACTCCAAAATAGGTCGTACATAGGTGACATAAAGTAGACGGCAGGTAGCAGGGTCACAACGGTAGAACGACCTACGCAAAAAGTGGAGTAGTCGCTTAGCTTTGTTGGCAACATGCAGAATGTGATCAGACCAGGACAAGTCCTCAGAAATAATCACCCCCAGATCACAATGAGAGCGCTTGACCGGAACAACTCGACCATTCAAGTAGTAAGTGACTCTGGGATTGGCCTTGCCCACGTGAACAACCACACACTTCAGGAGGTTGAGAGGCAAACACCATTCCTCCGACCATCCATACACAGCATCTAGATCATCCTGGATAGCGCAATGGTTAGAAGTAGGCTCACCGAAGATTTTAGCGTCATCAGCGAAAAGTGAACACCCGGACCGAACAATATTAGGTAAGTCTGACGTATAGAGTAGGAATAATATGGGACCCAACACGGATCCCTGCGGGACACCACTCTGCACCACCCTAGAGGATGATAGGGCATCCCCAACTCGTACACGAAAGCTCCTTGTTCTTGGCAATATAAAACACACTGTATACTATTGATCGACTACTCAAGGCACAGTAACTAGCTGAAAAGGATTTAAGGGACCGGACAAAATTTTGTACACCTGCCGTTGCTAATTCCAATGATATTGAATTTCCTTGGCAACATTACATTTTGAGAAATAGTTGAATATCTCGAGAACGGAGAGAGTTAGGTAAATGGATACTTTTGCGAAGTCCACTTATTTTTCCTCAAAGAATTCAAAAATGCAAGAGAATACAGGGTGTCCCATCTCATCAAGCACCCTGTATGAATGTCATTATTTTTAAAATTAGTCCAAAAATGTAATCACCGAAAAAATGTACCATTTGACCACGAGAGTCCGAGGCGTTCAGCTTGACTCGCCCTTTATAACTACACTACTTTTTGACATAAGCGGCAAAACCGCAGCACTGAAAATATTTTAGATCGATAGAGCAGTTGTTTATGTCTATGAAACCAAATTTTCAATGAATTCTTGTTCCGTAAACGTCTAACCAAGCGCGGATCCAGGGGGGGGGTCATGGGGGTCATGACCCCCCCCTGGACTGGACGAACCCTCAAATCTTGTATCTGATAAAAAAAAAACAATTGGCGGGTATGTAATCCACCTGACCGTGACCCCCCCCTTTCTCGAGAGCTGGATCCGCCACTGCGTCTAACGTACCATAGACCGTGATGAGCCCTGTGTAAATCTTGTAATTTGCGCATAACTGAAATTCGGTAAACGAAAAATCTGTAACTGTTGTATAAAAATGGCATTCAATGATTTGGAACAATTATCGCTCCGATTAATTAATCAATTATAATAATAATTATGATTAGTTAACTCACCTCTAGATATGGCCACGTTGCTACACAAGTTCCTAATTTTACATTGATGATAATGAGTTCTCGAAAACATCTTATGGAATGCAGTATGAAGAGACATCATCGGAATGAAGTGTTCTGAAACTTTAATAAAAGACAAGTTGAAACATACATCTGAGTCATAATTTCAGGTGGTGATGGTGATACATTGGTGATTCTTGAAAAAGATGTAGGATTATTGTGAACATTTTATGATACCACTGTCAAAGACCATAATACAGGGTGTATTTTAAGATGAGGCTTCTCTTTGGACAGATGGTAGAACCCATCAGAATAAGTAATTTTACCAAAAATTTTTATGAAGCTGGAAAATTTTCTAGTTTCTAGGTGAATCTGCTCCCTCGCCTCGTGAATATCAACATATCTTGTTTTTTGCCTTCTTATCATACATGACTCAGAATATCGATTGGGATCAGTGTACCTTCGATCGTGTTACGGCGAGGTTTATGTTTCGAAAATGCCGCACGTGCATTCAAATAATGAAATTGTTGAATTGCTTTCAATTTATGGTGAATCAAAACAAAATTCCAGTTCAGCATATAAGTTGTACAGAACAAGATTACCCAACTTCGCGGATTTTCATAAACGTGGTGCAGGGATGTAGAGAGATGCAGGCCTGAGTAGTATTAAGGTATTGATGCACAAAAGTCTTCATAAATTTTTTAAATTCAACATTTCATATAAGAAGTTTTCGATTTAAGTATATTATGCAACGATCATGTAATGATGGTCATTAATATATGAGCAAAAACTGGGATACGAAATGAGCCGGAGGCGAATTTCTTTTGGTTTATGCGAGTGTATTAATGACCATTACATGAGAGTTGCATGCGCTATTTCATCTACACCCGATAAATGATGAAGAACTATAAATATTATATTTATTCCGTTTCAAGACTATACCTAACCTGAAATGTAAACAATTCGAAAATGATTTATCGGGCTGGAATTGTAAATGAAAAGTAAGAATATACGTTAATCTTCGATAATCGTACGAATACTTACCTCCAAATAGCGATTAAATTTGAAAAATATGCATCTTAAATTACGTCAGACCTCGGACATATCGAACGTCAACGCGATAATTCAATTTCTCTGGCCAGGTCTATGAAAATTTTGCGATTTCGGCGAAATTCGCGATTTTCGCGAATTTTTTCAAAATACTTCCCGATATCGCAGAGAAAATCCAAAAGCATCACCGTGGAGCTCCGTTCTTCCTCTTTCCGACGCCCCCTTCCCGTAGCGGACGGGGGCCGCTTGATTGAAAAATAATGGATTTCTATTGATAAAAAATCTGTATCATAATGAAAATCTGTATCGTAATGGATATCATTACGAAACGGATTATGCACATATAATTGTATTAGTATAGTACGGGTGTAGATGAAATGATTTATTTTGATGAGTTCTATCACTTGTCAAAAGAAAAGCCTCACCTTAAAATACACCCTGTATACAATTGCGACATTAAAATCTTCCGAAAGACGTAAACAATTAAATTACGATGCTACAAACGGCCAAGGGATATATTGAAATACATATAATTCATTAATGCATGGGAATATACGGTTAGAAATTCATCTCTATCATAAAGGTACAAGCGTGCAATATTTTGCACGATTCCAATTATGTGATGTATTAATTCTACATTTACTTTCATTCGTACAGAGAGCCATTTTTCCAAACTCCAGAGCAATTGTCGATACTCGTTCGAATGCGAGACTGGTTAGATGTCCTTTCTGCTCTTGGAATGGGATTATGTATTTCGTGAAATAGTCCTCTCATGCGTAGATAGTCGTGTTTGATTCTCCTGCTTCAAAAGTATAAAAAACCGTGAAATCTGACGAAATGAAAATTGGAACAACTACTACGACATAAATTCAATTATCGACTTCCTATTCGTGTTTATTTCATTATAAAGAAGAAGGCATGCCGTTAATAATGGAAAATAACATCAGCCAAATGACCACCACGACTACAGGACCATATCCTTTTTTTCATGAAATTTTCCATAACCAAATCGCAAAGTGGCTGCTTTATCTCCTCGATAGCCTCACGAATTCCATCTTCGAGGTCTCGAAGCGACGCTTGGCTCTTGGCGTAGACCTTCTATTTCACATGGCCCCAAAGTAAGAAGTCACAAGGTGTTAAATCACAAGATCTAGGTGGCCAATTAAAATCAGATAACACGGTCCGAAACCTTTCCCGTAAAAGATCAATGGTTTCGTTGCTTGTGTGTCACATAGCGCCGTCTTGTTGAAAGTAAGAGTTGTCCAGATCAATACCATCCAATTCCGGCCATAAAAAATCATTAATCATCCCTCGATAGCGCAATCCATTCGCCGTTACTGTTGCTCCAGCCTCATTCTCGAAAAAGTAAGGTCCAATGACCACCACCAGACCATAAACCGCACCAAACAGTCAAACGTTGAGGATAGAGAGGCTTTTCAACAATAACTCTCGAGTTTTCCTAGCCCCAGATGCGAAAATTTCGCTTGTTGACAAGCCACCGAGCTGGAAATGGGCCTCATCACTCAAGATGATTTTTCGATTAAATTCCGGATCATTTTTATGCATTATTGGGAAACCCTCTATATGCTTAGGCAAACATGAGGTAACCAAGTTCTCTCCTTCATACCTGTGTTTCATGAGAAACGTTCCAACGGATGGTTCATTTTATGGTCAAATTTCAGAAACTGCGAAGAATTATACTGAAATATCTAAAAAGGTATTGAATCCTGAACTACAGGCTGAAATGCCAAAAATATTTGAAGATATTCAAAAGAGATTACTGCATGCACATAAAATGAATTCATAGCGTTACAATTTGAGAAGAAGAGATGTCAAATTCAGAGTAGGAGACAGGGTTTGGAGGAAGAACTTTGTGTTGTCTAATGCAGCCCATGATTTCTCAGCTAAATTGGCACCGAAATACGTGCCATGTATTATTCGAAAAGTTTTATCACCCCTTGTATATAATCTAGATTCTAGATTCTATAATCTTCTAAAGGTGAACAATTCAATAGGAATTGATTCCAAAATTATCAAGCTGAAAAGGAGGTTTTTAAGGATAAGTATATTCGTATGGAGATTAAACTCACCATTGAACAAGAGGGCAAGATACATAATATACGTATTTTCATAAACTCAAAGAAAAATCAATTGAAAATACGAACAACGAAGTTCTGAGTCTGTTTATTTCCAAAATGAACACAAACAATATAGACCAGGGCCGAAACCTTCAAAAATGGTAAAAAATGAAAAAAAATTACAGTAGGATGAAACCCATTAAAAAAGGAGGGGAATATGATCAAAATGAAAGGAAAAATAAATTACGGTCGATCCGAGTTCGGGAAGTGGGAGGGGTGAGTTTTTAAGGGTGAAAAATGGTTTTCCTTGATTTCCGGCAAAACTACGAGTCCTATGGAAAAAAGTTAAATAGCATAGTTGTAGGTAAAGAAAAGATCTACAACTTTTGTATTCGCAATTTTTTCACATAACCTCAAAATTTAGGTGAAAAATTCAAAAAACCAAGTTTTTGGTTTATTATTTATATCTTTTTCAAAAAAAAATTTTTTTCTACGAAATTTTGTGAAAACTTACCTCATTATGTCCCAAATACACTGTGATTTATTAGATTCAAAATATTTATGTTTTCGCCTCATTTTAACTTAATATCAAAAAAGCACCCTAATTTTCAATCGAAAATTCTGACGTCAAAATATCAGCTTTTTTCAAAAAGTTTAGGGGCTTTTTCTTCATTGAAATATCTACTTTCTGATGGTGTAAAAAAACATACATTACTATAGGAAATGTTCTCAGAAAATGCAAAAAATTGAAAAAACTCAAATTCGAAAATTTTTTTTAATCATTATGTACAATTTTGAGGTATTTATTAAAATTTACTCTTTGATTACTCAAAAAACGTAAGATTCCCTGTTTCATTTATAGACGAAAAAATCGCAAATTGAAATATACTTCTATAATTCACAAAAAAATAAGTTATTAAAGTTAATATTTGATAAGACATCTACAATATTTTGAAAAAGTTGTAGAATCTTGTTTGAATAATATTTTTAGATGACTATTTATTGCTGTTTCAAGATAATTCATATAGCAGAGTGACAAGATTACAGTCACAAAGATTTTCCTGTAAACAAGTTGAAGAAGATGCTGATGCTGACATAATTAAGACCTCGATAGAAGTTGCAAGAGATATTATTAAAACTGTCATAGTTGTGGGTCAAGATATTGATATTTTGGTCCTTTTAAATCAATTAAATTCAAATACTCATGACATTTATTTTCTCAAACCAGGCTCTGGGAATGGAAAGGATCTATTTTTCACGTCTAATAGTTTCAAACATGAATCCTTCAAAAATATTGTTGCATTTCTGCATTGTTTTTCTGGTTGCGATACAACATCTGGATTTGCCGGAAAAGGAAAGAAAAGTATCGTTAATTCGTTATTAGATGCGAAAAATTTGTCAAATTTGGCCAATATTTTTTATATTAAAGATGTAAGTAAAGAAAATATAAAAAAAAGTGGATTACAATTAATAAGATCTATTTATAAATGTAAAAAAGAAAAAATAACACTAAATCAATTGAGGTTTCAAAAATATCAATTGGCAAAAATCAACTCATCTTTCACTTTGGCAAACCTCCCACCCACAGAAGGAGCAGCGGAACAACATTGTTACAGAGCATATTATCAACTTCAAACTTGGTTGGGTAACGAATTGACAGCAACAGATTGGGGCTGAAAGCAACATCGGCGTGGCATTATGCCCAAATTTACAGAAAAGGATTTAATTCCGGAAGTATTGCTCAAAACTATTTGCTGCAGCTGTGAAACTGGATGTAACAGTTTAAAATGTGGCTGCCGAAAACATGGTTTAAAATGCACAAATTTATGCACTAATTGTCATGGTTCTGAAAATTGCTCCAATATAGAAGAAAAAATCTATGAGGAAGTAAATGATTCAGATGAAATTGTGGAAGAAGAAACAATGCAGACTGGAAATAACATTGGAGACGAAAATGATGATCTTGAAGATTTCGACGATCAACTAGAGTTGGAAAGGTTTTTCGAATCTGACGATGAAGAAATGCCTTCGAAGAGACAAAAACTAATGAATAACTGATTAGAATTTCAGATAAGGTATTTATGAATATCAAGATTAACGTTTTTGAAAAAAAAAATAAAATGCGTAATCAGAATTAAGTATCTAAATTCAATAGTACGATTTACCTGTATATTTATATTGTATAAGATTTTCTATGACATGAATGTGATTCGAATTAAATAAATAAGCTCTTTATCCAAAGAAAAAATGCAGCAATCACATTTTTTTGATGAAATTGTACATAGTGATTAAAAAAAATTTTCGAATTTGAGTTTTTTCAATTTTTTGCATTTTCTGAGAACACTCCTTATAGTAATGTATATTTTTTTCACACCATCAGAGAGTAGATATTTCAACGAACAAAAAGCCCCCAAACTTTTTGAAAAAAGCTGATATTTTGACGTCAGAATTTTCGATTGAAAATTAGGGTGCTTTTTTGATATTAAGTTAAAATAAGACGAAAACATAAATATTTTAAATCAAATAAATTACAGTGTATTCGGGATATAATAAGGTAAGTTTTCACCAAATTTCGTAGAAAAAAAAATTTTTTTGAAAAAGATAAATAAAAGACCTAAAACTTGGTTTTTTGAAATTTTCATATAAATTTTGAGGTTATGTGAAAAAATTGCGAATACAAAAGTTGTAGATCTTTTTATTACCTACAACATTGCCCTCTAACTTCTTTCCATAGGACTTGTAGTTTTGCCGGAAATTAAGGAAAACCATTTTTACCCTTAAAAACTCACCCCCTCCCACTTCCTGGACTCGGATCGACCGTAATTTATTTTTCCTTTCATTTTGATCATATTCCCCTCCTTTTTTAATGGGTTTCATCCTACTGTAATTTTTTTTTGTTTCAAAAATTATCGACCCTGGTCTAATACGAATGAGCAAGACATCGAGTACGTTATCGTATGGTAAAGAAAACTGAAAAACCCAAAGGAATATTTGTGAAATTTTGGAAGACTACAAGGAAGAATGAAATTTATCACGACAAGAAAATGCTTAAGAAAACAGCTTGAGAGTTCAACTTAAGGGTTTTCTAATACGAGGTGTTATTTTGAATAGCCCGCTATTTCGGTAGATGTCACTTTTGAAGATGTCATTTTTTGGCAAGTAGAAACTACCGCATTGATAAAAATGGGACAATACACGCATCAACAACGCATTGAAATCATTAAAATCCGCTATGAAATTGTGAAAATTTTGCAGAGACGGTTCATAAAACTCGAATATTTTTTGGGCGTCGTGAAGCACCTTCTCGAACCGCAATACAGAAATTGGTGAAAAAATTTGAGCTGTTGGGACAAGTTAGTTATGTGGAGAATAAAACATGTGCACGTCGCTCGAGAACAGCCGAGAATATTGCTGCTGTAGCTGAAAGTGTTGAAGAAAACGCATGTTTTTCCATTCCTCGTCGTTCTTTGGAATTAGACATTCCACAAACGTCATTACACCGTATTTCGCATTAAGATTTGGGTCTTAAGGCTCATAAAGTTCTGTTAACACAAGAACTCAAGTCGGCCGATCATCAACAACGTCATGTCTCATCGAAAAATCATCTCAAATAATGAGGCCGTATTTCACCTCGGTGGCTTCGACAACAAGCAGAATTGTCGCATCTGGGGCTCGGGAAACCCAAGAGTTATTGCTGACTGTTTGGTACGGTTTATAGTCCGGCGGAGTCATTGGACCTGACCTTTTCGAAAATGAGGCCGGTGCAGCATTACGGTAAATGGGTTGCGCTATAAAGAGATAATTAATGATTTTTTTTTGGCCGTAATTGACCTTTACGGGAGAAGTTTTCGGACCGTGTCATCTCTCGAAGAGGTGATCACAATTGGCCACCGAGATCTTGTGATTTAACACCTTTCGACTTCTCCCTTTGCGTCCATGTGAGAGGGAAGGTCTACGCCACGAGCCCAGCGTCGATTCAAGACCTCAAAGGTGGAATTCGTGAGGCTATCGAGGACATAGGGCAACCACTTTGCGATTTAGTTATGGAAAATATCATGAAAAGAATATAAGGTTCTGTATTCGTGGTGGTCATTTGGTTGTTGTTATCTTTCATTATTAACGGCATACCTTCCACTTTATAATGAAATAAACATCCGATCATTTATCTGAAAAAATGGCATTTTCCTTTGAATGCATTGGATTCCGGTCAGCCAGTGGACGTGATTTATCTCGATTTTTCGACAGGGTTCCACACGGCCGACTTCTAACAAAACTCGAACACCTGGGTATCAGGGGAGGACTACTGGACTGGATAAAGGCTTTTCTAGCCAACCGCTCGTATCGCGTTCGGGTTGGATGTGAGCTCTCCTCAAGATCCTGGCAGGTGCTTTCTGGTGTACCCCAGGGATCCGGCCTGGGTCCACTCCTGTTTCTTTTGTATACTTCCGATTTGCCTCTTCACCTTGAGTCCGCTATCTCTCTATTCGCCGATGACCTTAAAGTGTACAATTTTCCTTCTGCTGATCATTCAACGCTTCAAGACGACCTGGACCGTATAAACACCTGGTGCAGCATCTGGATGCTTCCCCTCAATATAAGCAAGTGCTCCATCCTACACATCGGGAAAAATAACCCACGTCTACCATACAACATCGGTGGTCAGGCTCTGGTTCCCGTTTCCCAACTGACCGACCTTGGTATAATAGTCTCCGAAGACCTGAGCTGGCGAAGCCATGTAGAGCATATTTCATCTAAGGCCAAACAACTGACATACATGTTTTATAAATCATTCAAGGGTTGCAGTAACAAAACATTCGGTATTATATTCAAGACATACATTCGCCCCACCCTGGAGTATGGTGGTCCGGCTTGGTGGTGTGCGACAAGGGGCGAGGCTGATTTACTCGAGACCACACAGAGATGGGCCACTCGTATTGGCTATGGAGTCATGCGTCCCTCATACCAACAGCGACTTGAATCCATGGGACTTACAACTTTCGAGGAGAAAAGAGCTCGCGGGGACTTGATATTTTCCTTCCGAGCTGTGCGCGGACTCCTGGGTGATGAGGTCAAAGATATGTTCACACTCAACCGTAACAATCTCAGAGGTCATGTTTACAAGCTGAGGCGAGAGAATTTTAGACCCACTCTGCGTCAGAACTTCCTTCCTAACAGGGTTTTCGGTGATTAGAACAGTCTTCCCAACTCCGTTGTTCAGGCTCCTTCTGTCAACGCATTCAAAAACAGATACGACGGATGGAGGTCAGCCCAACAAGGAGGACATTAACCTCTGGCGTGTGGTTTGGACTGTTTGGAGCGTCTGGTGCTGTTTGATGTGTAGACTTTTCTCATACTTTCCGAAATTTTCTTTGAGTTTGTTTTTTTTAAGTGCAAGTGTACCATACAGAATATTGTTAATTTTGAGTTTATAGGTTATCAACCTCCACTCTTATTCTTTTGTAATAATAATAATAATAACCCCTCTTATTGGAAAACCCTTACCTTGCAGTGGCTATCGAGGAAAAATGTTCGGACTGAATAAGGAAAAATATTTTTCAATGTCAACAACAGACATACTTAATATTTGTGGTACCCCAGGGTGGTCACAGTGATACACTTCAGAGAAAATTCAATAGTTTATTGAACAGTTATAAATCTATTATAAAATTAATCTGATCTAATCTAATGACAATTTCTATCTCCCTAATTCAAGAACTATCAAAAACCCGTTTCCCCGACAACACTCCTTTCTTCTCCCGGCTCACTTAATCCCCCTCGCTTGTCGTGAGGCACCGTCTATGACTCCTCACTCGATGGTCTCCACACTCCCTCCTTCCTTATCAGCTTCAGCGGCTCAACCTTGGATTGATCGGAATGTCTTGGCTCCTCGGCGTCGACGATGGTTGTGTTTTGGGAGCGCAGATCTGACGTTGCTTGATTCCCTTCCGATGTTGTAGATTCCTCTTCTCTAGTTGACGGTTCTTCCGATACTTTTTCTTGTGGCACTTTCTGGGTATGAGAAACATGGCGTTTAAATATTTTATTGTCCCTCATCAGGATTAACTCGTTACCTTCCTGTCTTAGTACTTCATAATATTCTCTCTGGTCAAATCTGGGGACTATCTTATTTGCTACCACCATATTTTTAACCAGCACCTTATCTCCTGTCTGTATGTTGTCTTCTTTTGCCCTTCTTGCTATATCTTCTTTTCCTTTCCCCTTCTGTTTTTTAAGAATATCACTGTCTCTCGTTTCTTCGTTGATATTTTCTGTATCTATTTCTGGTTATTGATGGTATTTTGTCCCTGATAATACGGCCAAACATCCGTTCCGACGGTGACTTTCCCGTAGTGCCGTGTGGTGTGATGTTATGCATCAATATGAATTTCTCTAATTCGTTCTGCAAATCCCTTCCATTTGAATAACCAATCTGAAGCCGTTTCAGGATGGACTTGTTCATATATACATTATTGGTACGCTTCACGAACAGACGTAGTTCTTTGTGCTCTTTCTGAAATCTTCCAAATTGTGTATTGTATCGACTTCTGACGATTGTCTCATCAGTCTGACTGTAAGTTGAATCAGATACTTTTCATACTTCGATTTTTCCTGATTCTGAACTAAATAACATCATTTCTTTTTGTAAAAATCCCATAATTATAAAGTAAACAAACCGATTCGATTCGATCGCTGTGCGACCTGTGACCTTGCCCGCACGACGAAAAACCGGTTGCCGCCCACCTCTTTAAGCTAAGCCGGCGATCGTCGGTCGATCCTGCGTTGCTCACTGTCCGCGCGGCGGAGGACGTGTTCACACCGCTGTACTGGGAGGTTCGATTTGCTTTGGCTTTCACGTATTGGTGCGTGTTGACATAGGAGGTTCACTATATTACCATAGAACGTTCCCTGCACTCCTAGCCCATCAACTAATTTCCTTACCCGTGGCCTACCCTATCTGTTCAAGCCTTTCCTACGGGCCCAGGGAAGTGAAGAGTTATAATTGTTATTCCACTCCCTACCTATTCGATCCTACTTCATTATGCCTCGCAATTGTTTGAACTGCAGCAAACCTATTGCAGATGCTACTGCACATGTTTCTTGCGGTAGGTGCAAAAAGTACTGCGAAGTAATTCGAGTGGTTCTCACGCCATCTCTCCATCCCAAACCACTAGTTCACCCTCTGTGTCCGACTCATCTGACACAGTTCTGACTGTGAAACACTTCAACATTATGATGGAGCAGGTGCGAAACATAACGTCCACTTTCGATCGTGTCGAACGGAGTCAGAACGACATCCTAACCCGACTCGACAGTTGCACTGCCGCGATTAATAGCCATTCTGAAATATTAAAAGTTCACCAGAGTCAAATTTTTTCCTGCGAATCTGAGCTGGCTACGTTGAGGGATACCCAGACCGAACTTTCGCAGAATCTCTCGACTCTCAGAGAGCAAATTTCAAAGATTGGACCTGAGGGGGCGCCTCACACTACTTCTCCTGAATCTATCGTTCCCGAGGTTCTTGATCGGGTTGAACGTTCTCACAACCTGGTTAAGGCTAATGTTCCTGTATCTGACGGGCCTTCAGAGACAGCCACGATTTCTGATATCGTGAATCAGATAAAAACTTCTGCCAGTCAATTCATCACCAATGTGACAAGAATGCCAGCCAAGGACTCTACCCGTCCACCTTGGGTAAAGGTTACATTTTCAAATCCTGATATTGTACAGACCATCCTCAGGAACAAATCTTCACTAGTCGGCAATCCTCGATTCCGAACCATAAAAATCCAGGACGATAAAACCAAAGATCAGATATCAAGTCTTAATACGCTCAGAGCTGAACTGAGGAGGAGGCAGGCCGCTGGAGAGGAAAATCTGACAATTAAATACATCAAGCAAGTCCCTACTATCGTCACCAGTCCGCCAACGACAACCAAACAAACCCCAAAAAACTGATCGAGCTACATTCGTGGCATATCATCTACACGAATATACAATCCTTGCCCTCCAAATTATTAGAACTCACATCTTTCGCACAGCTTCACAAGCCTTCTATAATTTTTATCAGCGAATCTTGGCTCTCTCCTCGGGTCCCGAACTCGGTAATCCACATCCCTGATTATACAATTTATAGGGAGGATAGCAGAGAGGCACCTGGATATCGGGGTGTATGCATATACGTGCATAAGCACATTACTTGTTCATACAGGATCGAGTCCACACACCACGACTGGGTCGGTATCGATAACATCTTCCTGCAAATTTCCAGCCCCCAATTTTCGCTTCTGACCGGATGTATATACAGACCTCGTCCATGCAATGCTGACCTGAGTTGCGCTAATTATCTGTCCTCACTAGCCTCTAACACCAAAAACACATTAGTTGTTGGAGACTTTAATTGTGCCGATCTGAAGTGGACTCTCTTTCAATTACCGTCTCAGTCGTCGCCATCCTACCCATATGCCGAGCTGGCACTGAATTCCGGCCTGCGCCAGATCGTTGAGAGTCCAACCAGATATAAAAACGACCAAACCCCTTCCTTACTTGATTTGTTCTTCGTTTCCGAACTTCATCTCACTTCAGATCTCGATTATCTACCCCCATTTGGGAGATCGGATCATGTCACCATATCCACTGAAATACAGTTTCATTCCTCAATATCTATGAACCATCAGCTAAAGACTATTCGCAAGCTGGATTATGAGGGTATCTCCGTTGATCTTGTGACGACCGATTGGGAATCATTCCTTACTCCTCTGGATAATGTCGAGCAAATGTGGGGGAGGTTCGTCGATACTGTCAACGATATTGTCGCGGGTAATACCCGAGTTGAGACCATCAGGCACAACCCAATCAAACCCTGGATCAACTATCATTGTCTTCGTCTTATGAGAAGGAAGAGGTCACTCTGGCAAAGATATCTGAGATCGGGATCGATGGATGATTATCAAACTCATCGTAACTTCTCCAATCACGTCTCCACGTCTCTGCACAGATTCAAAACTCAATTCGAGAATAATTTTTCTCTATCAACTCCTGGCCCCCATACTTTGGCTCGCAGTCTTCGTTTCATCACGGTCTCTCCTGGATGCCCTTCGTGTGCTAGTTCGAGGTTCCGTTTTCGTAAGGCCTGGGGAATCACGATTTTGTTCCCTCGCAGTATCATTGGTCCTAACGCTGTTAGTTCCCAACGAAACGGGAAATATATGTTCTTTTCTGTTGTTTCCCAAGAATTCTGGTTTATTTTCCCAACGGCCACTTCAATTTCGTCATCCTCCTTGCTGGCAGTTACGATGTCAGAAATGCTCATGGCTTTTGGTATGCTTCGTTCGATTATTGTGGAAACATGTCTTTCACTGTTTTGGTCGAAAGATCCTTCATTTGCAATCTGGCACAACCTGGATACTGAATCCGCGATGTTTGATTTGCCTGATTGATATGATGAAGGCCATTCTGATATGTTTGAACAACTAATGGGAACACCTCAAGGAAGTGTACTGGGTCCACTTATTTTTTTCTTTATATTAATGACCTTCCTGAGTTTGTGAATGATGGTGAGGTTTTTATATACGCGGACGATACATGTTTAGTGGAACCTGATAAATGTAGAAATCATTTAGTGGAAAAGATCCGATTGGTGATTGGGAGTTTTCAGGACTGGTGTGAAAAAAACCACCTTCTGATCAATATGGAAAAAACAGTTCTTCTCGATATGTCCCAGAAAGATAAACTGACCTCAGTCGATTTTGATCTTAAGATTTTGAAAACGGACACGAATGCCGTGTTTTTGGGCGTCACTATCAATGATTCCTTGAGTTGGGAACCTCATGTTGAGGTATTGGCGAGAAGACTCAACAAAGCATGTTATGCATTGAATATACTGAAGAGGTCTATCACTTCCAACACGCTTATTGACATATATTATGCCTATGTATATTCAATTGTTGGTTACGCAATTGCCGTTTGGGGAGGTTCGGGTCAGCTCACCGCATATTCATTGGACAGAAGCGGGCATTGAGAATCATCTACAACTTGAACTACAGAGTTGCAGGGAAACTTTCAGGAAAAATCGGATACTTACAGTCCCATGTATTTTTATTTATAAATTGTGCTCCCGTATTCATAATGAGAGGAGCAGATTTAGGAAAAGGTCGGATATTCATAATTATGAAACCAGAAATAAGAGTAATCTAGAACTGGATAAGCAAAATCTAAAAAAATACAAGAAATCACCCTATTATGCTGGGATATCCATTTATAATTCACTGCCAGGGTCAGTGAAGGATACTGTTGAGCTGAGAGATTTCAAAAATAAATTGAGATCTATACTGTGTGTTGGGGCGAGTTTCAGTTAAACAACTGAAGTGTGGTTCAATTATTTAAATTTTATTTTTCGAAATATAATTTTTCGAGTGAGAAAGAGATAGAGCTAGTGGACTGTATAATATATATGAAATTAATTGAGACCCAACACAAATGAAAGGATAAATGCTCTCAAAAATAACAGATGAAATATAGTTACCTTATATCAGCAAACAGGATCCTGTCGATGACTCCTATTCCTATATAAAGATTGCTCGAGCTCGACAATAGAATATGGAATGAAGCTGACGTGAAAATCCGTTGCTAAAAATGTCAAATTGTGCACACTTATCCTTGCGGTATTATAAAATGACCACGCCACTGGTAACAGTCTTTTTGTTCGAAATAATTCGCACAAATGAAAGTTTTGAAGGAATGTAATTCGATTGAGGAATGCTTTCCTTATAGGGAAATTAAATCTTATTCCAGGGATGGTGCGGTGGCGTGGTTCTCTCGTGACCTGGCTAGGATGTGTGATCATTTGGTGCTTCTCAATGACATGTATCAATGCAATCAAGGTGAGGAATTGAAGAAAACACGCGACATTTATAGAAGTTACTATCGATTCAAAATCAAGGAGGCACGAATTGCTGCTAACGACAAAATAATTAAAGATTCTAACAATAAATCCAAAACCATGTGGAATTTGATTAAGAATAGGGATACTGTCCGGTCGGATAATTGTGGCGTGTCAATCTCATCTCATGATTTCAACGAATATTTTTCATCAGTGGCGGGTGAGACTATTCGATCTCTGGATGCCGGGACTTTTCTGCCGTTGTCTCTTCTTCCTGAAGTGAGGAGTTCTTTCTCGTTCGCTGCTGTTTCCTTTAATCAAGTGAGAGATGCTATAATGTCTCTCAAGTATAGTAAGTCCTCTGACTATTATGGCCTATCATCGTATCTGATAAAGAGAAATGCCAACAATCTGATTATTCCCCTCACTAAGCTTTTCAATATAGCCATAGAAAAAAATGTTTTCCCTAATTGTTTGAAGATAGCTAAGGTTATTCCATTGCTCAAAAAGGGTGATGCGAGTCATGTTGGAAATTATAGGCCTATCTCCTTAGTGCCTGTCGTGTCAAAGATCTTTGAGAAACTTCTATGTTATCAGTTGGTGGAATATTTTGAGTCGAATAATTTATTTTGTGTCCAGCAGTATGGCTTTAGGAGGGGAGAGAGTACGAGGGATGCAATTTTAAATTTTGTTGAATTCACCTTGCAGTGTTTTGAGCGTGGTGAGTTCTGCTTTACACTTTTCTTCGATATAGCGAAGGCGTTCGATTGTGTTTCGCGCGTCCTCTTGGTTGGCAAGCTGGCAGGGTACGGGTGTTCTGGGGACTGTTGTGATCTTATCGAGTCTTACTTGAGTGATAGATATCAGGCTGTCTTTAGCAATAATAATTGGTCAACTTTACGACAGGTGAATCTGGGAGTACCTCAAGGCTCGGTCTTAGGTCCCATACTGTTTTTAATTTTCATTAATGACTTGCCTTCTTACTTGAGTAAATATTCTTCTGTTCTTTTTGCGGACGACACAACGGTTTCCGTAGCATCCAGTGATTGGTCAGCGGTGAGGGACAAGGCTGCTGTTGCGCGCTTGAGAGTGCTTGATTGGTTCTCATCTAATCAGCTGGTGGTTAATGAGGAGAAAACCGTGGAAATTGTTTTTTCCCTGAGAGAGATACCAGATGGTGATCTTCTAGGTCACAATCCTTTTCTTGGTGTGATGTTGGACTCAGTCTTGCGTTGGGACGCCCACGCTGACCGGCTAGCCTCTAAATTATGTAAAAACATATATTTGCTGAGAAATATGTCAACTAGACTATCTTCCAATATTTTAAGAACGGCCTATTTTGCACTGATTGAGTCGCTGCTGAGGTATGCTATCCTTGTATGGGGTAACAGCTCTGCCCATAAGAGAATTTTCTCGTTACAAAGAAGAGCAATCAGAATTATATCAGGTCTTATGTACCGTGATGACTGCAGGAATGCCTTCATCTCAAATAATATTCTTACTTTTCCATCATTATATATTCTAGAAGCATTGCTTATGGTGCATAATAGCAGGGAGAGACATACTCTCGGCAGGGATTTTCATGATTATAATACTAGGAGTAGAATGTTAATCAGGCCTGATTTTTGTAGACTGTCAAAGTCCCAGAGGGGACCATTTAATATGTCTATAAAGCTTTACAACAAGCTTCCAAGTTATGTAACATCCTCGCCTTCGATTAATTTCAAGGTTGTGATGAAGAAGTTTTTGGTGGGGAATGCTTTTTACAGTTTTGATGAATTTTTAGATTGTAATTTTACGATTTTGCTGCCTGATATCAGATTTTAATTTTCCTGATGTATTGTGTTTTATTTGTATTTTAACTTTTGGCGTGAACAAAACAGGTCGCCGTAAAATTGTGTGAATTTTACAGAACTTTGGAAACAGTAGTGTTCAATTTAATGAATTAAGATTGAGAAAATATGAAGAGATCGTACAGAAAACAGAATTCAATATTGAGAGGCACCAATCTTGTTAGTGCTCTCGTACAGTGGCGGCTCGTCGGGTGAGGCAAGTGAGGCGGCGCCTCGCCTATCATTTTCCTCACAATCTCAGAGAAATAAAAGAACAGGGAGCGAACACCGAAATATTAAAATATGCATCATATTTAATCAAAATCAGCAATAATTTTCTTCGCCGCCACTGCTCAATAACATCCCATGAGGACGCAGAGGCGACGATGAACATCGTCTCATCCAGTTCAAATTCGAAACAGCTGACGGAATCCGAAGGAACACGAAGGTGTCGCTATTTTTCGATCTTTGAGGCGACGATCTCATCGTCTCTATCCAGTCCAAATTCGAAGCAGCCAACCGAATCCGAGAGACGGCGAAGGAACGCGAAGGAGCGCGAAGTTGTCTCTATTATTCGGTTTTTGAGGCGACGCAACTATCGCCGATCGGACCTTTCCGTGATTCTACAATCTACAGGATTCGAGGATAGGTTCACATAGATGTCGCCACTCCCCATCTGCTGATTTGTTTATGTAATCCACCTGAAACTTGCAACATCGTCTGCTCATGTTCAGTTGAGTTACAGCCAGAGACAACCTGTTGTTGTTGTCTCTGGTTACAGCATTTCATATCGTTAGATATTTCGATTATTTCTTTGAATTATCTCATATTACTTTCGTTGTGGTTTAATTAAGAGTGTAATTGAGCGGTAATCCTACAGTTGAGAATATTGAGTTATGCATAACCCAAATAAATATTGCCCTTGAGAGGTTACAAGGAAAGCGTAATTTTCGAAAAATCAAAGGCACTCACAGGAATACCTTTTGACCGAGAAAAATATAATTTGAACGCAGTTGAACTATTTGAAAAAGATAAACGCTTATTTTATGAAATTTTAGATTGTATCATTTGTATCATTCACCAAATAAAAATTAGGTTCGAGAATCTGAGTGAGATTGAATTTTTAGGATTACTTGATAGGACCAAATATCAATTATTTTCATCTGAGTTTCCTTCCACGTTGATAAATTCATCAACAGGGAATTATCGTGACGTATTTGATGAGGACCGATTGAGAAATGAATTGAATATAATTTATATTATAAATTGCCGAGTTCGAAAAAACTTTACTAATAATTTATAGAGATGAACAATTTCATAAGGAAGATATATACGGCACCCTCAAATTGATAAATAATCTTGGTATGGTTTCAGTATTTTCGGAGGTTTATAAGCTTGCAACATCAATTGTGACTATCCCTATTACAAGTGTTCAAGCTGAAAGATTTTTCATGTTTGAAACGCGTTAAAACATATTTGCGGAATTCCAAGATAGACTCTCGGCTCTCGCAATGATGTCAATAGAGAAGGCATTGTTTGTCGCCATCAGCGAGATAATGGTCAATTTTTTTAAGACATTATATAGATAAATTTAATTTATAAAAAGTGATATTATGGCGCATTTCCGAAATTCTCATTTTTCACCTTTTATTTTTTTTAAATTGAATCTACTACTGAGTACACCTCTGAGGATTTCTCAATAAAAAAAGTTACTGTTATTATGCTGAATAACATTGAATAATACTGTTCTCTCTCAGTAGTCAGATATGAAAATTATATTGTAGTCAACCACTATTGTATAAAAATTTTTTTATATAATCGCCTCACCAGCTCACGAGGTCACGAGCCGCCACTGCTCTCGTCAATAGACCGCATGCAACTGGACTATACGTCCGATAGGCCAAGTGGCAGGTTTGGAATCTATGCCCTTTATGAAGACGAAATCTGCAATAGATGGACAAGCATGTTGTGCTTTCCATTTATAACGCTGAATGAAAGTGCTGAGATATTCGTGTGACAATTGTTTCCAGAATTGTCGAAACAATTTTTTATGCTGTTCCCAACGTTTAATGGGCGTTCGAACATTGTCAAACATCAATTCGGAATGGAAACACAATGGGACGCCTATCAGGAAGTGTCCTTGTGTCAGAAAATCCGCGGATTCGGAGGGATCAGAGGACAAGAGGCAAATTGGTCTACTATTTAAAACCGCTTCAACACGAGTGAAAATCGCTGCAAGTTTCTTAAATTTACAAGCAGCGGAATTTAGAGATTCGAGGAGCAAACACTTTGCTGAACCTCCGAAATGGGGCGCATATGGAGGAATAAACTTCCATTTGATGGATCTCTCCGACAAATTATCGTATATATCGATATTATTTGATTTGAAAAAATGAGAAACCTCATCAAGATAGCGTGAAACTCCGATGAAATTGCTTTCATTATCGGACCAAATTTCTTGAGGTAGGCCTCGTTTAGCGATAAATCTATCAAAAGTCGATAAAAAAGCCTCCACGGTGAGGGACGAGACTAGTTCCAAATGAACTGCCTTGATGACGAAACAAATGAAGAGAGCAGGATATGCTTTCATCATCAATGGTTTGCGTGAATTATTTGACCGATAGTGAAGCGAAATTAGATGAAAATAGAGACATATTGAACGCGACAACGCACATTTTTTCGGAAGCAAATCTGGATGCTTAGCATCCTGTGGTAAAGAAGAATATTGTGATCTACCTCCCACCCTGATCAATCCTGCAGAATTGATATAAGGATTTAATGTTGAAAATGTTTTTTTTTGGAATAAATTCTGGCGTTCTTGATCAAAAATATTAAAATAATGATGTTGTGTGATTAACACTATGGATTGGAGAGCTTTCTCCAAATCATCCCGAGAAATTTGGCCAGACAATCTTGTCGTTGAATTACCTTTGGGGTGGCAGTTGAAAATGAACCTTTTAATATAGGTGAAGACTCTTTTTATCCTATTTAAAGTTGAAAATTTTTCTATAAACATTGAACGTGAATTTACTGGAGGCTCGTTTGCAACTGCAACATTGACATTAGTTTTTGAATCCATTAACGGATCTGAACTAGGATCATGATCGGTGAAAGGTGGTGGCCAATTGGAGTTATAAAAGAGATCCGGAGGCGTATCCTCCAATTTAAAGGGTAAGGAAACTGTATATTCACCATTTCCATCAGGAGAGCGACTGGATATGGAATGTTTTTCTGCATGATCATCTATTGGATCTTTAACAAAAGTATCTGGAACCTCTTCCAATGAATAAAATTTCTGTAACTGATCATGTTGGGCAGATTGGGTGAAAAGAACCGATTAGCATAAAGAATAGGATTCCTTTATAGGACCTATGATAGTCCAACCGAAAAATGTGTTAACGGCTGTAGGATACTCAGAAGACGAAATTCGGCCGTCGCGATCGAAAATCAGCGAATACATATCAGCGCCCAACAGCACACCTATTGGTTGAGAAAGATAAAAAGTTTCATCAGCCAAATCTAAATGTTGGAAGTGCTTCAACACTTCTTGTGACAAGGGAACAGAAGGAATATTATTCGTGATTTCCGGCAATACAACGGCATCTACCTGTAGAAACTCGGATCTCAATCTAGGAAACAACCTACATTCTACTAAACCTAACGGTCGAGTATTTGATTGACCAATGCCAGAAATTGATACATTGACAGGATCAATTTTCATACCTAATCTTTCGACAAGGGGTAGACTTATGGCCGAAATCTGGGATCCAGGGTCCAAAACAGCCCTCACACATATCATTGAACCGTCAGCGGATTCTATTCTTGCCTGAACAGTGCCAAGAAGTACTTGGTTTACGGAGACCGATTTCCTATTGATGTGAAAGGAGCTAATAACATCATTTGAAGGAGTGGAATGGGATGCTGAAGGCTGATTTTCAACATGATTTGTTTTACTTAGAATTTGAGATGGTCCACTAGATTGATTGGCAGATCTGTCATTGGAAGAAGATTGGTTATCGGGATGGAGGCTGGTGTGATGACGATTTGACTTACACAATCTACGGGAATTTTTGGAAGCGCAATCTTTGAAATTGTGTAGACCAAGGCAGTTAAAACAGCGCTTGGAATTTTTCAAAAATTCAAATTTGTCTTGTCTGGACAAATTCAAATAGGAGGCACAGGCGAATAATGGATGCGAATCAGAGCATTTCGGACAACGAAACGTTCTGGAATTCGGGAATCTACGTGAATCATTATATTGGATTATATTGGATGCAGAATTTGCGAGTAAAACATTTTTTGTTTTATTTTTACCATAATTATTTGAATTAAATGGTGCTGGTTTGGTTGCAGATTTGGGAGAACTTTGTTCGCAAAATTCCTGAGCCTTTAACTGCTGCGTTACGAAATCAATCAAGGCACTATATTCGGGAATCTCAAATGAATTTAATTGACCTTCAAACGCTTTTCTCGTATAAGGATCAATATTACGCAAAGTTATGGAAATAAAAGAAAATCTGATAAATCCTTTATATTGAGCGCTTTCATTGCATTGACAGAATTTTGGGACAGTTCAAAAATTCTTTAAGATGCTAAACAGAATTATTACTGGATGCTTTGAAATTCAGTATTTCGTTCAAGTACATTGTCGCTAACATACGAGGATTCTGAAAGCGTGATTTCAATGCCTGATATGCCAACTCATAATTGTCATTTGACAGTTGTAGCCCCGATACGACCGAGAGAGCATCATTTCTTAAGTATGATTTTAAAAGTTGGAATTTTTGTATGGGAGCCAAACTGTTATTTTCATGGACCAAAGAATTAAATAACTGAAAGAATTCAGGCCATTCAGCGCATTCGGCAGAAAAAGGGCGAATATTTATTTTTGGAAGCAAAAAGGATTCAAAATTGGAATTCGAAGTACTTGGATTTGACGTAGGCGTTGACAATGATTCTTGTCGTTTTAAAGACAAAAACAGTCCCGTTATTCGAGCTGTTACTTCGGCAAACGCCAACTCTGACTTCGCCGTATCTATACGATCTTCGGTCGATAATTCACAATTAAACTCAACTATTTCCTCCTGTATAGCTTCAAATTTAGCCTCATATCCAGAAATTTTCTCTCGGTATGCTTGTAATTCAAACGATTTTGTTACATCGTAGTCTTTTACTCTGTGCCAAATTTCGGTGATTGTAGAAAATATGTTGGCCCTTTTTTCGACCAACTTATCCAATGCTTTAATGCCTGTATCTGTCTTCGGTGGCATTGTAATGAAGAAATCGAATAAGAAACAGATACAAACAGTAAAAAGCAAATTAAAAAGTGAGGAAACTGAATATCTCGATGTAAACAGATGTATGAGACCTGTCAGCTGTGGCACTATGTTGCCACATTGTGATGATCGTCGGATATTTGAATATGAAATGGCCGCAAAAAAAAGAGGAATTTTAAGAAAATGAGCTTGAAATTGAGCTTAATATCCGGCTCGAAGGACCAAAACGTGTTGGGGCGAGTTTCGGTTAACCAATGTGGTTCAATTATCTAAGTTTTATTTTTCGAAATATAATTTTTCGAGTGAGAAAGAGATAGAGCTAGTGGACTGTATAATATAATATATATGAAATTAATTGAAACCCAACACAAATGAAAGGATAAATGCACTCAAAAATAACAGATGAAATATAGTTACCTATATATCAGCAAACAGGATCCTGTCGATGACTCCTATTCCTATATAAAGATTGCTCGAGCTCGACAATAGAATATGGAATGAAGCTGAAGTGAAAATCCGTTGCTAAAAATGTCAAATTGTGCACACTTATCCTTGCGGTATTATAAAATAACCACGCCACTGGTAACAGTCTTTTTGTTCGAAATAATTCGCACAAATGAAAGTTTTGAAGGAATGTAATTCGATTGAATCGAAATCACTAAAAATTGCGAATCACAGGAAAACTAAACTTTTCCGAATTCACGAAGAGGAAGCAGAGAATTATAACTTATTGGAAACAGAGTTATTCACGATTAAGTCAATCAATGAACTGAATTAAATATATGAAACGAAACAAATATACGACATAATATGCTGCACTCCACAGCTGACGAATTGTTCTTATACATAAAGGATGATCCACATGGGAACTCCTTAGCTTGGAGAAATTAATTTAATTATTCGAACTTTGAAAATTCAGAATATTTATTTGAAGCGTTCACTTTTGGCGTGAACACTGTGCGAGAACGCTTTCTACTCAATCTTTGAGTTTGGTGAATATTGTGGGGGGAAATGCTTGAGCGGTTGACTTGCTTGTTCCGGGTTCTTGTTTTTCGACGAAATTTCTTATTATGGTTCCAATGGGAGTGGCTTTGCATTTATGTTTTTCATGATAACATTTTTAATTGATGTCTGTACTGCGTATGTTTATGTATGGTGATTTTCTTATACAATGTTTATATATTTGTTTATTATATTATTATATTATCATTGTTGAAAACTTCTTCTTAGCAATTCCTAGTTTCAACAAGTTTTTTATTCAAAATTGAAAATACAAAATATTTCATTCATTTATCTCAAAAATTATTTCATCAATCAAATCTGACAGTTTTCAAAACATTTTTTAGTGAACCTCGATATATTCATAATGAAAATTAAATTGGTCTCAAAATTATTCTTAACATTCTCCAACCTCCAGTTTAACTAAATGGTGTACAGGACGAACTAAAACTCCATTTGTTGTCTTCAGTTTCACAGTTCTCACTTGACCATCTCTACCTGGATAGGTTTCAATCACTCTTGCCATTTTCCAATGATTTCGTGAAGTAGGATCTGCCACCTACAATGTGCCCAACTTCCAAATTCTTGTATTTTGCATGCCATTTGCTTCTCTTCACAAGGGTTGGGAGATAGTCACTTGTCCATCTTCGCCAGAATTTATCTGCCAGAAATTGAGCGATTCTCCACTGTCGCCTACCGTATAAGTCATTTGACTTGAAAACTCCTTGACTATTGTCCTTATTACATGTCCCTATCAGGAAGTGCATTGGTGTTAAAGCTTCAATGTCGTCGTTCACTTTATTGGAAATGTAACTGATCGGTCTTGAATTAACAATACTCTCTGTTTCAACAAGTATTGTGTTCAGAAGCTCTTCGGATGGATGTTGTTCCTTAAGAATGATATAAAGAACCTTTTTAATGGATTGAATCAACCGCTCCCATACTCCGCCCATGTGTGGTGCAACTGGAGAATTGAAAATCCATTTTATTTTGTTCTCCGATAGTTTACTGGTGATCATTTCTTGATTTAGTTCCCCTAAACTCTTTTTCATTTCTCTTTCTGCTCCTACGAAATTGGTACCATTATCAGAATGAATTTCCAGTGGGTATCCCCTTCTAGCAGCAAAACGTTGAATTGCCATTAGAGCCGAGTCTGTGGTGAGTGAGTTAGACATCTCGATATGTATAGCTCTGGTATTCATACATGTAAAAATCACTCCGTACCTCTTCACCACTGATCTCTTTACTTTCACTGGTAAAGGGCCAAAATAATCGATTCCGCAGTAACTGAAAGGTCTCGTATAGTTCTTCAATCTACATTCCGGTAATGGAGCCATTTCTGGCTGTACCATTTTTCTTCTTTTGATTATACAAAACTGACAATTTTTTATGACATTTTTCACCGTTTGTCTCATTGTTATTATCCAAAACTTCGTCCTAAGGTTGTTCATTAGAGTTTCATGTCCTGTATGATGCATCTTTTCATGAAAGTATTGAATTAACAATCTAACGGCTGGTTCAGATCCGGCCCGAAGGACCAATTGTTGAAAACTTCTTCTTAGCAATTCCTAGTTTCAACAAGTTTTTTATTCAAAATTGAAAATACAAAATATTTCATTCATTTATCTCAAAAATTATTTCATCAATCAAATCTGACAGTTTTCAAAACATTTTCTAGTGAACCTCGATATATTCATAATGAAAATTAAATTGGTCTCAAAATTATTCTTAACAATCATATTACGTGTCAATACTATCTTTATAGTTTTATATGACGAATAAATACTTACTTTCTTATATGATTTTGAATCTAAACGACTGCAGTCTCAACAGCCAACGTTCGATAGGAGCAGGGGGCTTGGACGTCGGTTTGAAAATCACTTCGAGTGGTTTCCTAGATATGTTACCAGACCTAAAAAGCTTCTCACTTCCTCTTTTGTGGTGGGTGGTCTGAAATTCATAATCGTTTCGACTTTGCGTTCGTCTGCATCAATACCTTCCGCGGAAAGCTTGTGTCCGAGGAACTTCACCTCTTTAACTTTCTTCAAACATTTAATGTCGTTGAGCTGGATATTATGATTATGAAGCACGTCGAGTACTTCTGCCAAACATCGGTCGTGTTCCTTTTCGGTGCTACCGAATACAATAATATCATCTAAATAATTCAAGCACTTTTCGCAAGGAGATAGGATTCCCTCCAAGACTCGCTGAAAAATCTCTGGGGCTGAATTTACGCCGAACATGAGCCTTTCGTATCTGAACATTCCCTTGTGGGTGATGAATGTGGTGATAGCACGACTTTCTTTATGCAATTCTAGCTGATGGTATGCGCTGACGAGGTCTAATCTTGAAAAGAATTTGAGATTTACGACCGATCCATTGTCACCCAACAAATACTGGATGAAAACTGGCATCATCAAGTAACACCCTCACGCGTCCACTATTCGGTGCTGTAATGGCGAAACTCATCAATTTTGAAACAATCGAAGTTTTTGATTTGGGTATTCGTTTCTGGTTCATCGTCTTCAAACGCCTCTACATAATTAACCCTTGAATTTTATTTCTTTCGCTTGGTCGGTGCACCGATTGAAGAACTAGGCTTCCTTTTATAAAATCTCGAGCGGCAATATGCCGAAAAATGTCCTTGGGCTCCGCATTTATGACATTTTGAATCTTTAGCTGGGCACTGATTAGAAAAGGCTGAATGACCATGTCTGCCGCACCGTGTACAATTATTTCCTTGTGTTCGTCTGTTTGACCAAGATATCTCATGAACCGCCGATATAGATGCTCCCTGATTATTTGAAGCCATTGATTGTGACTATACTCCATTCACTTTTATAAAGTATCGCGGTTTGCCATGAAATTTTGACACATTTCACCGTATATATTTTGAAAATGTTAGGTTATGGTCATTGCACTGTCAGATACGCCCACAACGTTGCCGTTTCTGCTAAAAAATCGTAGTAATTACGTATTTATGTTCCTTTGGGAAATTAATGAATTTGAGAAAATATGTTAATTCAGAAGACATTTAACTACATTTTTGCACAACCTGAAATACTCCAGTATGAAAATGTAGTAGTTCTACGAAACCCGCGCCACAGTTAAATCTTCGAAGAATAACTCCATTTACAAAGTTGAAAAAGAGTAAATAGAAAGTAGACCTGGCAATGTCGCTTAATTTTCACGATTGCCAAACTGCGTCTATTCTAGGGGAAAAAACTTGATAAACCTAAATCATGGCCAACCGCGATACTTTATAAAAGTGAATGGAGTATACTGTCTTGCTTGTCACCCATTTTCTCTAAATTATTCAATTCAAGATCGGTACTGAAAAGAAACAAAAATATCTATAGCTTGTCTGCTCGTAAACCCTGATTTTTTTTATTAATTTGTTACAATACTGATACTGTCATATCATCCTTTTATGTATGGCTCACATCCTGTAAACTACTTTTTCATGGCTCTTAGCCTTCCTGTATTATTTCATGTATGGCTCACAGCCTGCAAACTACTTTTTCATGGCTCTCAGCCTTCCTGTATTATTTTATGTATGGCTCACAGCCTGCAAACTACTTTTTCATGGCTCTCAGCCTTCCTGTTTCATTTTGTGAATGGTTCACAGCCTGCTCCATGTACTACGAGTACGTAATATACGGCTCACAGCCAAACTCTGTAATAACCTTTGTTATCAATGGCTCACAACCCTCTACCTTCCCAATCACCATTTGTAATGATAACAAGTATTTTATACAGGGTCTTTCACGAGGAACCTCACCCATATTTATACGGGAAACTACTGAACGTATTTTCATGAAATTCAGCACTTATAAGTATTTCACGATGCTGATGAAATCTAAAATATTTTCAAGGCATGAGCACCTCCGGTTTTTCCGGAAATGACATCAACTTCCGTTTTTCAAATTAGAACACCATTTTTTTATTGCAGAAATAGATTCCTTAGAAAATTTCAAGTTATTTTGATGTAACATTTTTCAGTTTTGGTTGGAAAATTCTCTCTGAGCGGGAAAATTCGAAAAAAAAATCAACTATAGAGCTCCGCTGAAACAAGAATAACTTCGAGGTTTTTGTATGGAAAATTTTCATTTTTGGGATTTTTCAAGATGTAAGATTGATGTATCCACTTTAAAAATCGAAATCGCGATTCATGATACAGGGGGTGAAAAAATCGCTTTCAAAGTTAGGGATGACAAAATCGTGAAAAATCAATTTTTTCAAATTAGAACCCCATTTTTTTATGGCAGATATTGAATCTACGTTAAAAAATAATGTGAGTGTATGCATCACACCCTTGCCCTAAAGTGGATATTAACTCAGAAAATATCCATTACTACTTATTCTTCTGTTGGGCGCTCCTTATTGGTCACTTCCATTAATTAATTACTAATTAACTACGTTATCGAAAAAAGTCAAACATGGATTTTTGGGCTTAGAATATTTCCCACTTTCGATCCCCTCAATGGGGTGCGCGACTTCTGGGTATATTCAAAGCCAATAGCCTCAGGTAGAATTGTACACTATGATTCAATACATAGTTTTGCACATAAAATATATATAGTAAAGGCAACATTGTCCAGGATTTTCAAGCTGAGTGAACTATTGTTGGTTCATTGATTTGTTCCGGGAAGAGTGGTTACCCGACTAAATTGCTCAATACACTCTGGCATAGTAGACAAACGACCATCGCTTTCTGTCGACAATTCACCGCAAAGTACTACTAGTTTGATCAGATACAAAATACCATATATACCGCAACTCAGTGGCGTAGTGACCAGTGTTCGGCGTGTTCGAAGAACACAGGCCCGGGCCCCTATAAGGGGCCCGGACGCTTGGGACGATTAGCGTTAATAGGGAGGGTAGGGGCCCGGAAAATATCTTGAACACAGGCCCGTGGTGGCGTTACTACGCCACTGCCGCAACTTACCAGGCAGCTTTCCCTAATTTAAAGTTCCAAAACTGAAGTGGTTGTTCCATATTATCTCAAGACAGGTACTAAGTTGTTTTCGTAATTGAAAGACATAACACCCATATTGCTCACACCCAATTGTATTTATTGCATATCCTGCCGTAATTGCGAGGGAAAAGACGTATGTCAGAAGAAGCAAACTTTGAATAATAGGATCAAAGGACATAAGTCGAACTGCAACTTGGCAAGGAAGGATCGCAATAAGGACAACACAGCTCTGACGATGCAGTCAATTCAAGAAGACCATTTATTTGATAGTCTCAACCCTTCCATTCTCGATATTGAGAGAAATCTTTCAAAGCGACTTTTTAAGGAGATGGTCTTCATTAGTATTAGTATCACTGATGATACAGTGAACAATAAAATGGTTAGTTAAGTTACGATTTGATTCTAGAAGGTCCGGTCCACCTGAATATAATGCCAGCAACACCTAGTAATAATATACAGGGTGAGTCTTTGACTTGTACATATATTTTAACTGTAGATTTCTCTCATCAAACGAAACACTTTCTTCCTATACCATTTTTCAAAATTCGGTTTCGTTTGGATGATACAGGGTGTCGAAAATCCATGAAAAAAACACTTTTCTGTTTATATCTTCGGAACCGTTATTTCAAATGAACTGAATTTTGGTGGAGTATTCACTCCCTTTATAATGCATATTTCCAAATCAAAACTCATTAAATATTCCTCCCGGTATAGAAGTTACAGCGTAGCCAACTTATGAATCTACAAAAAAATACTATAAAACCACTTGAAAAAGATAAACGGTTCATATTTTCGAAAGAACCAATCGGTTTAGAAAATAAAAGTACTCCTAAGTTTTTTCGATAAAACGCGTTGTTTTCGAGTTATTCCAAATTTTACCCGATAAAATTTGACGAAAAAATCAAAAATCATAGGAAAAATCTAGATGCAACCCTGGCGTTTCAATATCACAGAATGGCTTAAATCAATAAACTCTATACAAGGTAACAATGTTGTCAGAATGTTTATCAACTTCGTCAAGACTAAAAAATTCGGTTATTACCATTGACCTAGAATTCTAAATCAAAGGTTATTACTGATGAATATTCCATACAAATCAGGTATTAAATTGAAATTAATGAAAAATACTATGATAGCTACCTGATAATCTGTGGCGATGTTTTTTCTATCTAAACAATATCCTCTTGGAATTTTATAAACTCACTACATGGTTATTATCACATTATTTAATTCACTTTCACTGATAATCTTTTCACATCAACTTTTCCGTTTTCGCATTATCCACTGTGAATAAACAATAACAAATCGACAAATCTCCATCAAGCGGCTTCACGCATGCTTACTTCAACAACCACAGACCGTGTTCCACTGTTCGGTTCACGGCACAACGGTTGCGCATTAAGATCGTAGCGCTCTATCGGCGAGAATCAGAACATTTCCAAAGAGGCACGAAGACGCCATCAGCCAAAAGTAAACAAAACTAGTGGCTTTGCGTTAGTTCATCCACGGCCTTCTCTAGACAAGCCTTGTCTAGAGAAGGCTGTGGTTCATCCGTTAATGATAGAGGACCTATTGCTTCCTTGTGGAGAAAATCAACACAATCTGGCATCGTCTGCTCAAACGTTCTATGCTCTAGTGTTCATAGAATATGGTTCGATGGGTTAGGTTAGGCCATTGACCTCTAATCATTTGACCTAATTTTATGGAGTTATGTTCGATTAGTGTAAAAACAATTCTTTTTGAGATAGTTTTGGGAGAAAGGAAAATATGAGCAAGTTATTAGTGTTTACAAAATAATCTTCAGGAAAATCGAAGAAGGAACTTAATTCGATAGAAGACATATGACTTTTCAATTGCAGAAATAATCCTTCTAAAATAACTGTTTTTGTTAAGAAATATCGTGTTTCAAACATTCTTATTCGAATAAGGTTAGTATTTGAGTATTTCCTAAATGTATCAACTCAATTTCTATCGAGAAATATGAACTTTGCATCAATTCAAGAGAATTTTATCAGGAACGTAATGAGCGCAATTTTTTTTTTTTAAATGGCTATATCTTTTTAACAGAGCCGAATTCGGAAAAATGGAAAATAAAAAAAAGGTTTCTTTTGACCTCAAGAATCCTCAGTTAAAATATATGTACAAGTCAAAGACTCACCCTGTATATTTAACACTGTTAACGTTTTTGTGCTTGCATCTCACATGTTTTGCATTTTGGAATCATTTTTCGAATTTGCTCCTGCTTTTTTGCTAATTTTTCGATAAAATAACCACTTTAAATCTATGGGAGATGATCCCCCAATAAAAGGGGCCTGTAGCGTTCCTCGAACACCTGAAGAACAGAAGAATCATCACTTGGAAGATCGGACCTGATCGAAAGATCCTCCCGATCCAAGAGAGAGTTAGGACTTCGTGAAAAGGGGTTTTTTAGCAGGTGAAGTATTTTTTTACTTCTTCTTTCTCGGTTTTTCTTCTTTGTTCTTGTTACAGATATATTTTCAAGATACTTCCATCCAGATCGATGAAAAAGCTTGTTTTCATCAAGTACAAGAAGCTCTGTAATATGGATATCATTTGAACAAATTCAGCATCACTACACATATACGGGGAGACAGAGTTTTTTCAGAGGTTTTTATCTGTTCTCGTGTGTCATACGCAAAATTGTATGGTACCCCGTTCACATTCCCTCTGCTAACACTAAGATTTGGATCGGGAAACAGATTGTTTTTTTTTTTATACAATCTGTTCCTTGTCGCCATTTCTTCACACGTGCCTTATGCCATATATTGTTTGATTTAAGAAAAAAGTATGTATTACTCTCTTTCAAAAGAATATATATATATATATATATATACAGGGTCTTTCACGAGGAACCTCACCCATATTTATACGGGAAACTACTGAACGTATTTTCATGAAATTCAGCACTTATAAGTATTTCACGATGCTGATGAAATCTAAAATATTTTCAAGGCATGAGCACCTCCGGTTTTTCCGGAAATGACGTCAACTTCCGTTTTTCAAATTAGAACACCATTTTTTTATTGCCAGAAATAGATTCCTTAGAAAATTTCAAGTTATTTTGATGTAACATTTTTCAGTTTTGGTTGGAAAATTCTCTCTGAGCGGGAAAATTCGAAAAAAAAATCGAAAATAGAGCTCCGCTGAAACAAGAATAACTTCGATGTTTTTGGATGGAAAATTTTCATTTTTGGGATTTTTCAAGATGTAAGATTGATGTATCCACTTTAAAACTCGAAATCGCGATTCATGATACAGGGGGTGAAAAAATCGCTTTCAAAGTTAGGGATGACAAAATCGTGAAAAATCAATTTTTTCAAATTAGAACCCCATTTTTTTATGGCAGATATTGAATCTACGTTAAAAAATAATGTGAGTGTATGCATCACACCCTTGCCCTAAAATGGATATTTTCTGAGTTACTTTAGGGCAAGGGTGTGATGCATACACTCACATTATTTTTTAACGTAGATTCAATATCTGCCATAAAAAAATGGGGTTCTAATTTGAAAAAATTGATTTTTCACGATTTTGTCATCCCTAACTTTGAAAGCGATTTTTTCACCCCCTGTATCATGAATCGCGATTTCGAGTTTTAAAGTGGATACATCAATCTTACATCTTGAAAAATCCCAAAAATGAAAATATTCCATCCAAAAACATCGAAGTTATTCTTGTTTCAGCGGAGCTCTATTTTCGATTTTTTTTTCGAATTTTCCCGCTCAGAGAGAATTTTCCAACCAAAACTGAAAAATGTTACATCAAAATAACTTGAAATTTTCTAAGGAATCTATTTCTGCAATAAAAAAATGGTGTTCTAATTTGAAAAACGGAAGTTGACGTCATTTCCGGAAAAACCGGAGGTGCTCATGCCTTGAAAATATTTTAGTTTTATCAGCATCGTGAAATACTTATAAGTGCTGAATTTCATGAAAATACGTTCAGTAGTTTCCCGTATAAATATGGGTGAGGTTCCTCGTGAAAGACCCTGTATATATATCCCATGACGATGTGATCGATGATCTTTTATAAATCAACTGAATTGTTTTTTGAGTCTTCCCATGAAACGATGATTAAGTTAAGATATTTTTAATCAATTTGAGTTATTGTATACTGGATAACGTTCCAATAGTTTTTTCTGTCATTTCTTATTTTCATTGTGGTTTCTAATTTTAATCTGTTCATTTTTAATATTTGTTTTTTGATTGTTAATATTGTAGTTCCTCAATTTTTCGGTTGTTGAACCTCTTTCTCATCATGCCTCTTGTTTTGGTTTTAGTCTGTGAAGATGTCAATAAATTTGACGAAACATCGGCAGATAAATTGAAGTTTTTATTATGCTTTTGGTACCACAAGCCGAAAGAATACACGAAGATATAATTATTGGAGCAATTAATTGAACCAACTTTTTCTGGATTGGTTTCCTTATATCTATAGATTTCATTTGTATTTTTTTGCTGTTAAATACTAATTATTGTATATGAAAAACTTGGCTGAAGGACCCAAGGTCGATGGCCATTTGCTCTGCAATAAATAACAGTTATTATTATTTGATAAATATTGAAAATTCGAATGAAGTTTGTTGGTGCAAATAAAATACCGGTGAAACAACAGGATGGAGAAATGGTAACTCCATTGTGAATGAGAATACATATATCAGGCATTAAACTCTATCATGAAGTCATTAAATCAACGAAATACTACAGTGGCTCTGTGTTTCGATCTATTGAATGCATTTGCTTGGGTCGATCATGAGAGATTGCTGGCAAAGATGAAGAAATATGGAATAACAGGAGTAGCATAGAAGCTCCTAGGGTGCTATCTATATAAGAAAACTCTAAGGAAATAAGAAAAAAAATTAAATTTAATGAGCACACAGGATTTCATCTTGAGATCCTTACTTTACATATTATATACAAATTTTCTAGTTCAGACTAGCAAAAATGAGGTCAAAATGTTTGAAGTCGAAACTTGAAGAACAAAATGGGTCTTGAGAATTACTAACAAAATATGAGTGAGTGCTTCATTACCAATGTTCAACTTGACAAAACCAAACGAGTATTATTTAGAGAAAAGAAGAACATCTAAACCTTAAACCAAGATAACGATAATAATTGGATGAACGCCTGCCTTTTTGATAATCAGATGATTGTGATTATACTGACAAATCCCAGGTATCCCAAGGAGACCCCTCATAAGCTCGTAACTAGAGCAAGTTAGGAGAATCAGTTGTGTTAGGATGGTAGGATTGGATGCTGCTCTAGCAGCCTATTATTCTCATATCCAGTCAAGAGTAAGGTATGGAATCACCTTGTATAACACGTATACTCCATTCATTTTTATAAAGTATCGCGGTTAGCCATGATTTGAGTTTATGAAGTTCTTTCACTCAAAACTAACGGAGGTTGGTACTCGTGAAAATCAAGCGACATTGCCAAGTCTACTTTCTATGTACTCTTGTTTAACTTTGTAAATGGAGTTATTTCAATTGTGGCGCAGGTTTCGTAGAACTACTACATTTTCATACTGGAGTATTTCAAATCAAATCAAATCAGTTTATTCATTCAGGAGACCCATTTGGGTATAGAATATGTCCAAGTTAAAAGCACATGTGTGTACATACATATAAAAATATAATAAAATTGCGTACCTAGGTACTAGACAGCACAATAAAAACATCATTAAAAATCTTGTTGAGAGAGGTGCCTTAAAAATTCCTCAATGTCATAAAATAAATTCTCTCCCAGAAACTTTTTTACAGAGTTTCGAAATCTGAGATGTGTAGGTTGGTTCTTGATGTTCGTGGGTAATTGGTTGTAGACTCTCACACCTGCTGAGAGTGGACCTGTTGAAGTTATGTGAAGATTTCCCAGACATGGATAGATCAGTTGATTGTTTCTTGTTTCATAATCATGCATGTCCACATGTCTGGGAAGGGTGTTTTCGATCTTATGGATGTAGCAGGCCACCTCCATCATGTAGAGACAGGCCAGGGGAAGAATGTTCAATTCAGAAAACAATGGCCTGCATGAGTCCCTGGGCGACACATTTCTCATAGTTTTTATTACTTTTTTCTGAGTAAGGAACAGACGACGTGACGCTGGAGAGTTACCCCACAGCAAGATTCCATAAAGCAGAACGGCCTGGACTTCAGCAAAATAAAAGTTACGCAAAGTGCAGATATCGACAACCTTTCGCATACATCGAATTTGATATATTTTTGTATTTATTTTTTTTATTATTGTATTAATATGCTCATTCCAACTAAGATCGTCCTCCAAGGTTACTCCCAGGAACCTTGTTTTTGATTTTCTGGCAAGATTCATATCATTTAGTGTAATCGAGAGTGAATTATTTATTATTCTTTGTCTAGTATGAAAAATCAAGTATTCAGTTTTCTCTATGTTAAGGTGTAATTGATTAGCGTTTACCAAGTAGATGGTTACAAGCCATTTCATTCCATTCACTGCTCCCCTGAGAGACCAGAAAGGACGAATCATCAGCATACAGAGTAATGTTGTATTCAGGTAGAAATTCCACTATATCCGCGATGAACAATGAGAAGAGTACAGGGGCCAGAATGCTACCCTGTGGTTCCCCCAACTCAAGTTGCGAGGTGTCTGAGCAGTGTTTACTGACGGATCCGTCTGCTTCACTGAAACAGACCTGTACAAATTGACTTCTATCGAAGAGATATGATTCGAACCATTTGGCCGCAGTACCACGTATGCCACAGAGCCAAAGTTTCTGCAACAGTGCTCCATGGGGAATGCAATCGAAGGCCCTACTCAAGTCACAGAAAATTCCGACCGGGGAATTTTTTTTTTCAATCTCAGATAACACACCATTGTAAAAATCGACAGTTGCTGTTGCTGTGGATTTACCCTTTCGGAAGCCATGCTGCTGGTCTGGTATAAGTTTGTACTTACTGATGAACGGGGTAAGTCTGTCCAACATACAGTACTCGCTCACCTTTGCAAACGGTGAGAGACCAGATACTGGTCTGTAGTTATCAACGCTGGTCTTATAATTTTTCTTGTGCACAGGAGTTACTTTTGATAATTTTAGGCAGTTTGGGAAAACACCCGAGGTAAATGAGGTGTTTACCAGGTGAGTCAAAATACCAACTATGTCCCTACCAAACTCCCTTATCAGAGCTGAGGGAATTTCATCCGGTCCCGTAGACATTTTATTCTTCAACCTGGACAGAATGTGTACCATTTCAGCTTCCAAAAACGCCATCAAAACAAAAGAGTTCAAGTTGCTTTTCCCTGAAAAATTAAATTCACCTGTTTTCACAATAGACTTTACTACGTTCCTTGGTGCCGCAATGAAAAAGTTGTTGAAAGTATCAGCTATTATCTTAGGATCAGTAACAATTTCGTCATTCTCAATCTGAATTTTCATGTTGGATGAATTTCTTGTTGTATTTCTGAGCTTGTTTATAATCTCCCAGGAAATTTTATTTTTGTTCTCAGATTCCTCTATTAGGCGACTGCAAAATTTTTTTTTTGTGGTCTCGACGAGATGCATGTGTTCCTTTTTCACTGATTTATAGTAGTCTCCAATTCCAGCATGCTGCTTCTGTAAAATGAACAAATCCCTCAAATTCTCACTGGAGTTTTGAACCTCAGCTGAAATCCAGTTTTTTTTATTATTTTTCTGACTCTTAATGCATGACATAGGGAAGCAATTATCGTAAATATCATAAAAGGTCTTTAGGAAGATGCTAAACTTTTGATTGCACTCGTTAGCATTATAGACCTCACTCCAGGTCTCAGCTATCAGGGTATTAGTGAATACTTCTTTATTTAGGGAATTTAAAAATCGTTTTTGGGGCAAGGATTTTTTGTTAGTGCTATGAATGAAATCCACAGAATTGATCTTAGCAACTATAGAACGGTGATCAGAGATTGGGGTATCAAAGACTGTTGCGGTAGCCTCATTTTCTACACTGGTGAAAATGTTATCTATTCTAGTACCACTAACGGACTCGGGTATTCTCAGATACTATGCTGCGCAACCCATACTGGGCCACAATATTGTCAATAGCATCTACTTCATGGGAAGGATTGTTAAAATTTACATTAAAATCGCCAGCAATCCACAAATATGCTTCAGCAGCGAAAACAGAATTTAAGACAACCTCCAACCCCTCCACAAACACCTGGAAGTTACCAGTAGGGGCTCTATATACAGAGTTGATTATATGAGTTTTCTTAGCTGTCCTGAACTTGACCCCGCAGACCTCAAAATCCCGTTCAATACTATGTTTGCCGACATCCAGCCTCTCAGCATCCAAGTCTGCTCTGGCCCAGATCGCACAGCCGCCACCCCTCAATATCTCTCTACTGTACTGGTTGACAAAGTTATACCCATTGATTGAAACTCTACACACCTCATTCTCTCTGGTCCATGTCTCAACTAGAGCAATGAAATATACATCTAGGCCGTTCACCTCCAGTTCTATTAAATTATTTTTGTAATTGATGCTTCGTACATTAAGAAAATATATAAAATTAATCATAATATCACCTTTTTCTGGTGAGTTACTGAACTCCTCATCACTTCTTATCAGTTGAAGTCCTGTTGTTGGTGTTGCATTTGAAAATTTGAAGTTTGTGACGCGCCATTTCTGAGTCGATCGAGGTATTTTTCCTCTTTTCTAAAATCGAATCTATATACTGCAACTCCTCTTGGCCAGAAATTGTTATTATATGCCACTTCTTTCATATTGAAATTCAGTCCAACTTTGAAACATTTATTGTCTTTAGTTTTCCGGTATGCATTTATTTCATTTACGCAAACCTGACTTTCATCCTTTGTTTTGTCTTGAAGGTATTTGGCTATCATTTCTTCGGTAACGTGGTCCTTTACTCAGGAAATAAACAACCATATTTTCTTCTCCTGGGGTTCTCTTCCTGCAAAACCATTTTCTCCATCCTCTTTGCTTATTTGGGCCTGTCCCAGTTGAAATATACGTTTTCTCTTATATGTTTTTGTCTTATACCCGTCCTCATTGTTGACTTCAGGAACATCGGATACCCCTGTAGGTGTTTCCATCACATCACTTTGTTTGTCAACAAGCTGACTCATCTGGGAAGTTTGTTTATCAATTCCTGGTATTGAATGCCTGTTTTTTTTGTCCTCAGTGGGTATGGGATTTATTGTAACATTTATTCCATGTGTGTCGTTTTTACCATCCTTGTCATTTTTTGCTGATTTCATATTTGACTGTTTATTGATGTTTGTTTGGTTATGGCTTATGTTAGATTTCAATGTAATGCCTTCCAAATATGAGATTTTCTCACTCAGTAGTGTGATCATTTTTTCCTTGTCAGCAATGATAGTATCCTTATCTTTGATAGTCTGCGTCAGCAATTGATTTATTTCTTTGAGGTACAATTCATCTGTTGTACCCTGGTCATTTTCCAGTAAGTTTTTCCCTTTTAAAATCGATGATTCACAGCATATTTTTCTCTGGGCACAGCTATTGTGATATACTGTATCACAAGTTGCACAATTTACACCCTTAATAACATTTTTCTTGCAGTATTTGCAGATTTTCTTTGGAGCTTCTAGATTGTCTTCATCATTTTCGGCGATCTTGAATCTCACTTTGCAAAAGGTGCAAAAAGATATTTAAATGTCTTCTGAATTCAAATAATATTTTCTCAAATTCATTAATTTCCCAAAGTAAATGAACAATTTGATAAATACGTAATTACTACGTTTATTCAGCAGAAACGACAACGTTGTGAGCGTATCTGACAGTAAAATGACCATAATCTAACATTTTCGAAATATACGCGGTGAAATGTGTAAAATTTTTTTATCTTCCGAAAAGAGTGTTAATCTTAATCTGTGCACAATTCAGAGCTTTTTCATCTAATTCACAATCCGTCCTTCATCTATAACACAAACATTTTTTTTCACCTAACAGTCTGCTAATAACATCATTGCCAGTATGTACCATAAAAATTTCACGAGTGTTTGATCTGGTTTCTCTACACATGAGAAATTATCAACCCAATCTGTGCCTAATTTCAGAATAATCCTTACTTTCAAAAGAATCTGATAATGAATCAATATTTCATGCAAACTATTGGATATTTTTCTTTAAAATTGGAAAACCGTTGATTTTTGTAAAATAAGTTTCTACTTCACCTGGTATTTTACCTAAACCTATAAAAATTCTGCTATGCTTTTATATCATTCGCTCCTTGGAATATGTAGAATTGACTGAATTCATCTTCTTAATCAAGAAGCATTAAGCGATCTCGTGAACCTAATCTGCCTGGAAATCTACTATCAAAAATTCACAATTTGAGCAATACCAATAAATATAGATTTTAATTTCATAGTACCTCTATAGTTTATAGTTTTGTCGGAGATAACCTGTTGTCTTTGATTTTATATAATTTCCAGAGTTACTTTAGAAACATGAAGACTTTTTATAAGTTATAGGCTAAGTTGGTTACATGTTACATCATTTTCTGGATCTGAATCTAGTTTGATTTGATATTTTTGAATTTTACCTTCAGTTCATTCGATGATAAATTTTCATACCAGTGCTCGTTCAGAATGAACCACAGAACATATAATCACAGACCTGTCCACCACAGAACATGGTTTGTATCCATGAAGCGCGTTCGGCAATGACATCTGACAGGGTCTGATTGATCTGAACTGAACCGTTCGTTCAGATCCAGATTGAGGGGAGTACACATCTGGACCATAAAAGTGCCAAAAGTGGGGAGCGTCGCAGGCGACGGCACCGAGCTCTGAGAACTAGCCTAATACGGTCTATTAGTGCTTACGTCACCACGTCACGTGAGTTGTCTATGGTCAGGGATCTGAATCCAAACAAAGGGATTTTAGTTCAGTAATTATGAAGAAGTTTCATTTATTTTATAAATAGGAATATTTAAAGAAAAATTCGATATATATGGAATAATCCGACCAAACGGGATTAATTCCAGTAAGTTTACAGCCTATTTCATCTATCAGTTTTTGAAATATACCGTTTTTATTAGTGCGAACATAACCTCTAAACTCGTACGTGTTTTATTTTTAGCGAATTTTTTCAAAGATAGTAGTATAAACCAGCTCCAAACACCAAAGAGCATCCATAGGAAGAACTTTCTTCAGTTTTGACAATGCATAAAATGAGCTATTCAGCTTTTTAAAAACGTTATCTACATGATATATCCACCGAAGATTATGATCAACATGAATCCCAAGGAATCTAACAGATTTCGTTGGCACCAGAACTCCCTTAGAGTGTTTATATAAATATGATATGTAGTTATACAGAATAAATTCTTTTTAATATAGTACATATGGTCACATTAATTTTAAATCGTTTCGGTATGGCAAACCTGAGCCTCAAACATGTTTAAGTAACACCTCTAAAGTTCTGCTGGAGACTGAAAACTATTTTTTGAAGCATGATCTACAAGAGTGTGAGGCTAAGCTCTCTTATTTACAGAATAAGATGTCCTTTCATTTTATACGAAACAAAGAGAATTTAGTCTTGCTCTATACTGGACTGCCGAACACAACAGTTTTTGAAAGTATACTTGGGCTTCTGGGCGATCTAAAGATTAATTATTACCACAGTTGGAATGTAGAGATATTAAATAAAGAGGATCAATTGCTTTTAACTTTGATGAAGCTGAGGCACAATTTTCCTCAGCTGGATTTAGCTCAAAGATTTAATATTTCTCAATCGGCAGTTTCCAACATTATTATAACTTGGGTACATGTTCTGCAAAAGTTATTATTTCGAACACTGATGAAAAAGATTCCAGGTCCAGGTCATGTCTTCCGAACTGTTTCAGTACTTTCACGAACTGCAGGATAATTCTTGACTGTACAGAAATATTTACTGCTGTACCAAGAATATCCATGGTGCTCTAATTGGCTGCACAGAAGGCAACATTCAGCTCCTTCGAGCAGAGAAATACTTTCAAGGGGTTAATAGGAAAAATTTCTGAATGTTTATGTAACAAGTCACATTATCATTCATTTTATTCATAGGTGTTGCTCCAAATGGGTTCTTTAGCTATATTTCGGAATTATATGTAGGGTCAACATCTGACGAAAAAATTGTTCAAGATTGTAGAATTTTAGATCAGTTGGTACCTGGAGATCTCATTTTAGCAGATAAAGGTTTCCTGATACGCGATATACTGCCACCAGGTGTTGACCTGAATTTGCCCCCTTTTCTGACAACACCCCAACTGACCCCAGAACAGGTTTGCCATACAGAAATGATTGCAAGATCCAGAATACATGTAGAGGGCTATAAGGATGAAGGTGTTCAAAATCCTTCATTATATCCCTCAGACCCCGAGGATTTATGCTGAGTAGGTATTTCAGACAGTAGGAGCCTTGACCAACCTGCAATGTCCCTTAATTAAAGAGGTCAAGCAATATATTAATGAGGAATAAAAAAAATATATGAAATGCCTGTTATTCTTCACAATACCTTTTACCATAATAAAGACAATTGAGCAATTTAAAATTAATGTACTATATTTAAAAGAATTTATTCTGTTTAACTACATATCATATTTATATAAACACTCTAAGGGAGTTCTGGTGCCAACGAAATCTGTTAGATTCCTCGGGATCCATGTTGATCATAATCTTCGGTGGATATATCATGTAGATAACGTTTGTAAAAAGCTGAATAGCTCATTTTATGCATTGTCAAAACTGAAGAAAGTTCTTCCTATGGATGCTCTTTGGTGTTTGGAGCTGGTTTATACTACTATCTTTGAAAAAATTCGCTAGAAATAAAACACGTACGAGTTTAAAGGTTATGTTCGCACTAATAAAAACGGTATATTTCAAAAACTGATAGATGAAATAGGCTGTAAACTTACTGGAATTAATCCCGTTTGGTCGGATCATTCCATATATATCGAATTTTTCTTTAAATATTCTTATTTATAAAATAAATGAAACTTCTTCATAATTACTGAACTAAAATCCCTTTGTTTGGATTCAGATCCCTGACCATAGACAACTTTCATGACGTGGTGACGTCACACTAATAGACCGTATAGACAACTGAACTGAAGATGACATGATATTTGTGTCTTTGTCAATTTTCACCCTTTTGCGACACCAGCGCCTCCTTATTTGGGTCAGTTTTTGGACACTTTCTGATACACGGAGTTACTTCTCCTTCCCTCTACCCACAGACTACATCCTCTACCCTCCATATAACTGCCGTAAGATTGAAATTATTTGATATCTCTTTCAAATTTTACCTTCATCAAGAATGTCGAAAAGGGGCGTCTCATTTATAAAGCCTGAGGAGCCAAGTTTCCTCAAAAAACTAAAGGCTCAAGTAGGCTATCAAGAAGGTCCAACAATAGACACCAAAAGGGAAGACTTAGATACTTCAGAGGATTTTGAGCTTGGGGAAAATGACGAAGAAGAACCAACAGTTGTAGTTTTGAAACCTGGTGATCTAACGGCAGAAGAAGTAGTTGCAGAAAAAAACAGACTTGTAAAAGAGGAAGCCTCCTCACCAGCAGATTTGACCAAGCCTATTGTTTTCAAAGTACCAGTTAAGCGAGGAATATATAACTCTACGAATTCAAAGAAATCTAATAAGAAAAAAACTGAAAAAGTCAAGGAAAAGCGACTTCTTTCTTTTGACGATGAAGATGATTATTTATGAAATCAAATTTTCTTCTTAAATGCTCAAATTGAGCTATTCAGATGCCACTGAAGTGCCAGTAAGATACATTTTTGATTATTAGTTATAGATTTTGTAATATCATAATGATAAAAAGAGTAGATGCAGATGCATCAGATCAATTGGAGCAGCAGTCTTCGCCTTTTGGTTAAATAGGTCAATTTGTTCTCATACTTCTCAAGTACAATAGAGGAATTTGTCATTACAAGAAGCCAAGAAGGTAGATTATAGTTGGGTTTTTTAACTTTTTGTGCCAGAAATATACCTTTTGTTGTTGAGGATTATTTGGTCATTGATGGAATTTTATTTATCAAGCCTTCTTTTATTATGGGTAGAAGATGGTTAAATTTGTTGACAGGCAAAGTATAAAATATGTTATATTCTTATGTTAATTTCTAAGATAATACTGAAAATGATTAACCTCACAATATGTGAACATTCGAAGTGTTCATTCCATATACAAGTGCCCTTGGTCCAGTGATTAGGACATTGGATTAGGACTCTAGACTGGAAGTCAACGAAGCAAGAAGACTGCAAAGGAAATGGCCAACTGACCTAATGAAATAAGAGATTCTCCTAATGGGGAGAACATCTTTCATGTTATGTTAAAATAATTGTCCTGAAATTAGCTCATAGAATTTGTATTCTGATTGCTGATTAATAAAGGCATAAAATAAAAGAGTATAATATTGACCTGTTTGGACATTTTCCTACAAAATAGTGATATTCCTTTTTTTTTAGGAAATTTTTGCATATTGCTTCTGTCTGAATTAGAGAACGAAAACTGATGCACATATTTTTTTTAATTACAAAATAACAATTGTATATTTGATTATGTGATAAACTTGTACATCTGTCAAATTCACTAGTTTCATTACAGCTGGTACACTGTCCATTTCGAAATAATATGTGAATTTTCTATTACAATATTGACTAAACTTTTAAGAGAAAGATGAACCAATATTACATCCAATTTGGAATGAAAAAATGAAGCTCCTTTTAAAAATGATGGTGACTCACTAAAGAATTTCGAGAATGATGTGAAATTTGTGTAAAAACAAAATGTTTGAAAATAATTGCACAGTAATATTTCACTGTCTCTTCTTCATTTTCTGCTTTTGTTTGTTTTGTTGAGCTGGGGTATTAGAACTTGTTCCTCCTGAAAGTAAATTAGTGACCATATCCGACATCTCCGGAAGATCAAATTTAGTCAGACTCTGCATTTGCTCCATTTCCTTCTTAGTTTCTGGATCATTCATCATTTTTGGTAGAATTAAAATAACAATCAGTGGAACAACCATCATCAATACCATTGGATTGAATAAGAAATCTGTCACTCTCCATTGTTCCCTTTGTTGGAAGTATCTAGTTCTTCCAAGAGCCTTCAAACGCAATGGGTATGGTAGAGAAACAACAACAGACGCTTGAATATGATTAACTTTTCTTGCTCGGAATTTGCCTTTCTGATTAATCTCTACTCTCACAGGCTCGAATGAATATTCTGGATTGAGAACTTCAATTATATATGACCCTGAAGGCAAGTTATGCACTAAGAAAGATCCGTCTCTTTTCAAGAAACCTAGGTATTCGCCTCCATTAACATGTATTCTTGTATTTGCCTGCCAATTACTTTGGTAGTCGGAAAGTGCAAAAACTCTTCCTTCTATTGTGTATCTTCCCGAACCTCCTTCATCTTCAACACTACCTTCGGCTTTCACATCATGAAGGTGAATTAAAACAATCAAAATTAGGTATGAATAGTTTTTGTTCATTATTATTATTTTTCCTAAAGATATATCAGACAAGTGAGCCCACAGAACATCAACATAAAATAATAGATGCATAGAATACCTATGCATAAAATAAATAGAAATGCTACCTCCCTACTTCGATGACTGAACCAAAGAGTAAATACAAAGAGTAAATACAAGAGACCTCACTCACTCCCCCTATTTATGAAAGAAATCGCGAACATCGTTTGTTTGACCTTGAAAGTCATTTGAGGTCTACTCGAGGGGTGCCAAATAACAGCCCAGCTTGTTGTAGTTGAATTCAAGGTCGACGAACCAATGTTGCGCGCTGAGCCGAAGTGATCTCTATTGTATCTACTCTTTGTAAATATCTTTGAAATGAGGCTCTTGAAGAGTGAACAGCTAAAAAATGGAAAGCCTGCACAGAGCACGTAGAAAAAGAAATGAGAGAAGATTAGTCAAAATATAAGGAATGTTTTGATATATTGCTGACAAATCCTTTCATTATGAACATGACGAGTTCTGCCCAGATGAGGAAAAAATAACAGGTTGTGGTTGTTGAAACAGAATAATCGGAATATTTACATTTTTCTATTTCATATTTTACACCTTCATTGTCCACAAATATCGAAAGTTACAATGTCATGACAAAATTCTTCATATATTAAATAGATCCATTGGTCAAGTTTTGTTTCTTTCTTGATATCTATTACAAATTTCCCAATTCATTCACATTGCAGTAACACGCTTCAAATTATCAACTAGATTTTTTCGGTTTAGCGAAAATTCATATTGAACATTGAAAAGGACCGTGCCATTTATTTTCGTTATCAAACCAGAATTTCCAGGCTGTATGCTCCTACAATTGATCGTAAGATCGAAAATGTATCAATACAAGATGAAAATAGTATACTGCTGGTAATCGTATGTGAAAATTGGGAACATTTTCATGTTCAAAGTTCCTCACTTTAAAAAAATATCGTTCAATTTTTAGGTTATTTCTATAGCTATGATGAAAGCACAGAAAATGTTTAGTTACTTTTTTGTAACTAGACTAGAAATAAAGCTGCGACTGGACTTTCAAGGCCTGCTCTGATGTCAATCATTCTTGGATCTTCTTCTTCTTCTCTCTCTCTTTAATGACCCGGCTACTAAATCATTCTTGGATGATATTGGCGAATCCAAAGATCAAAGCGCCCTCTTTCGGTAAAAATTCCAAACTACGGAACCAGTAATGCGTCAAGATCTTCTATGTTCCGCGTGCTTTTGAGCTATAATATTTTGTTTCATATCCAGGTATTCTTGAGTGATATTTCGAAGTTTTTATAGTGTTCTGAACAGATAAATTAGTATTTAAATAAAAATTGTTGAGAAGGTATTTATATCAGTGTTATTCATTTAAAATATTATTCACAAAGTTATCATGTTTTAGGTTACAAGGCGTGTTGTTTGAGTCCAATTTTCTGGTGCAGTTTTAACTGCTGAGGAAGGTTAATACGATAATTCTCAACAAGATGATTATGAAATTGATCAGCGTAATTCAAGGTACTGAGTTGTGCCTTCAACTTTCTGTAAGGCAGAAATTAAATAAGGTGAAGTACCTGAACGAAGGGATTCATGTTTTAATGCTAATGTTGTATATAATTTTAGGCAAGTGGATTGATTATAGAACACTGAGTTAGCTAAGTACTAGTACTGAAAGAAATTGTATTCAATTGTAACTGCAATTATTTCAATTGCTCTTCAAGGACAAATAAAAACTGGTCTGTACGTTTACATGAATTTCGTAAGAAAGATGCCTTAACACTATGTATCACTAATGCCTTTGCTATATTGGGAAAATTGGACTGAAGAATAGCATGGATAAACTATAGATGGAGAAAACTTGCTGGAAAGATTTTCGTTAAGTGTTTCTCGAACAACTGCGAACAATATTTTTAGTGAATATATTAAATATACAGCAAATATTTTGGAAGGTTGTATTCAGTGGCCAAGTTCTGAGGTTGAATTGATGAATTTACTGCTTAACATTTTGGGAATATTCAAGTAATACTTGATCATAAGGATATACCATACGTAGATCTTCATGTTTTTCATGTCGCATCAGAACTTATTCACATTCTGATCATAGTTTAGGCAGATGTAAATCTTTTTGTGTTGCTATTTTGTAGTTTATTCCTATAAAAATAAAGAACATTCAAAACAATAATTTATTTACATAATTTCCATCGAATACCTCGTGAATTGTCGATCCAATTAGAAGGGAAAAAAGCTAATTTGTATAACAAAATTTTATAAACTCGACTGTGCACTGTCAATAATACATTAATTCACTGAAATTATCAACAAAATCATCACGAGAACTAAGAAAATCACTTAAAATAATCTGTTTTACATATCAAAACAACGTAGCTTCAAAAGAGGTTACTGGAATTTCGCCATGTTTGTTTACAGTCAGCAGCGCCCTCATCGGTGGTTGAAATCGCCAATAATATTATATACATATCACAGAACATATATATTAGAGAAGTGCAAACGCGGTTCAAAACGATGGAAACACGAATGACATTTGAATGGCTGGCGGCCGCCATTTTCCTGTTGTGTAGGAATGAAAAATGTGGCGGGAATATTTGAAATTAGTGAAGAGAATTATTTTCTTTGATTTTAGACTCGAACACATGATTAAATGTAAATAATGAGGATATTACGTTGGAAAATAATTTAACGTTAAGTCCTCATTATTAATATTTAACCTTAATGTGAACGAGAACCTCACACTTGGAAATAGGTTGATTTCTTTTCAAAGACCAATTTCAACTGGAAGATTTATTGATTTCATGATCTTTACATATCTGTTTTCAAGGTACAACCAGTCAGATGTCATTGCCGAACGCGCTTATAGTTCGAAAACTTAAAAATTATCCATCATCTGTCAAATATTAATAACTTAATAAATGAGGTCAGAGGCATTGGCACTGGAAGTTTGGAAGATATATAGAATTAAATATCGTCAAATCACTGACGACATGTTTTGTTTAGGTACCAGTTCACTGGATCGAATAATGTTTCCAAGAACGAAAGCCTTGTATGACAAGAGTTTTAGTGACAACAGTGAAACTTGACTGAAATAGTGCTCAGTCAGAGACTGAGTCTCTGGCTCAGTAACATTTCATAGTTTACATTTGTCACAAATTGTTATGTGCAAAATAAATATTTACATAAAATAAATGTTTTTACAGAAAAATGATATCAAATCAATTCATATGCTAAAAAACGAATAAAAATAAATTTTCCCCTGTATAATATAACCATATTTAGATTCGGAAGACCTTAAATAAATACATCCAAACAATATCAACAATGGGCATATTCCTAGAAATAAATTACAGGATCACAGGTTTGAAAACCCTATTCTAAATCAAATCTTCCTCTGGCTTATGAAAGTAGTGCATGAAACAAAATTTCAAATATAATATTATAATTCCAATGTAGCATAAATCTATCACCTCACCGTCATAAATGAATAAGTGGTTCCATTATTGATATATGAAATTAATAAGGAAGAGAAAATCTCATCTCATGTCTTCTTATTATTCTACCTAAATAATCGAAATGTAACTTGTGATTCGTTCGGTGGTAATCCTGTTGTTTAATCAAGTGAGATCTGGGTCGCGGTGAGCGGTCCGTCAAATTCGCCGCAACGTTGCCAGATCGGGCAAATTATTCCGGTATTTGAAGAATAGGACATAGTTCTCTTCTTCATAGCATTTTTTTCCAATAAAAATATGGTTCAATCAGACAACTCTTCCAAAACAATTCCAATTGATTAAATTAGAATTTCTCAATATCTTTATTACGTGACAATAGATATGATGAGAAACAATAATGTGCAATTGAATTGAATATATTTTTCCTTTGCATTTTATTTCACGCCGAGGTGTATTTCAAAGAACAAATGGCAAAAAATAGATTGTCTAAGAAGTGAAAAAAATTTAAAACTACTAATTCCAAAATTAAGACTCAAATAGATTCATTTACACAAAAAAAAGCTAACATTTCGACAACTGGGCCAATATTTCATTTCGACAACTGGGCCAATATTTATTAATACCTAGGTACTCATATTTTTTTTCAAATGCAGTTCGTTCATTAAGACAAATTTCATCAAAAAGATATTTCCAGGTTGCGCTACCTTCCAATGAATCGCCAATAAAAATTACTCTCCCTATTCCTGAACGAAGTTGATAATTCTTATTCCTTTTCTGCCACATTACAATTCACTCTAGAAGAGAAACGGATTTGCACAATCTATTGGGCGGAGTAGAATTCAATGAGACCTCTGGCGGAAAAAAATTGTAATTGAAGCAACGAGTAAAACAATTCGTATTGCATTGTTTTTATTCTGTTTTTTGTCTTCATTGCAGATCAAGTTTGATTTTTTTGTACCTTTTTTAAAGTTTTATACTTTGAATTATGTCGCTGCATAATCGAAACTGTTCTGTATTTGGTTGCACTAGCCGTGAAGGGAAAAATCCCGATTTATATTTCCATAAATTTCCTCCCATGGGAAGAATGGTAAATATTGAAAATGCGTTTGGAGTTCTGGAAAATATATCTCAAAAGGCTAAGGCAATTAAACTAAAAATGGGGAAACCAGTTATAGATAGTATGTCCGTGTGTTCCTTACATTTTAAAAGGGAAGACTAGTCAAGGTTAGTACCAAGTGTGTAAGTGTAATACATTAATACATAGTTATAAGTTAATAGTGGATGGTGTAGGTTATATTTCTGAAGGTGAACAATATATAAATGAGTAACATATTCTTCAGGTCTTAGTAAAAAAAAGTATCTTCTTTTAAATGCAGTACCTTCCTTAAAACTACCACAGTCAAGCCACGAAGTATGTTCCAGAAAACGAAGAGAAAATAAGTCGGTTTTAAAAATTTCAAATGATACTCAATACAAACGTACCTTCCCTGCAACTTTTGTAGATATGACTATATCAAAAATGAAATAAAAACACGAAATCAGACCTAAAACTAAACAGTTAATTGAACGCTTGTTGTACTTTTCACAAACATCAACCATACCTATTACTCCAAAAATAAAAATATTGGGAGTCAAAATTTAGATTAACAACACAAAGCACTAAAGCACAATCAAAGAAAAACCAAAAGTTTCACAAAACACCCCCTGAAAATAACTTAACACGTTGAGTGCCACCATACCTTCTGAAAAAACTGACCCAGTGGCCACGATTTTTTTTTTTGCATATTCATCTTCTCTGGTGTTCAATTGAATGAAATTAATATATGGAACATCAATTTTCTAATTTTTTTATGTACTTTTGAGTCCGATTGTTGGTGATGATTCAGCAGATGAAAATAACATCCAGATGAAGATACGTCCGATTCCGAAATGGATACAGCTCTGCCAAAATAAAAAAAATGAGGAAAAATGCACAAAATATAGATACCACAATAGCAGGCCATGCTCTACTCTATACATTACTACATATGCGTCGTTGGTCGTGAGACCAGAGTGGTCTCACGCGGCTCGTCGCTCCCAAAAAAGTGTGATACCTATGTGGTCTCACATGGCACTCAACGTGTTAAACAGCAAAATAAAACCACTTCAATATCAAAGGGCTCATACGACATCTGATTTGTTTTACTCGTTGCTAAGATGACATTGACATTTCAGAGCGCCACCTATCGAATTCTACTTTTCCCAATCAACAAAATCCGCTCATGACACTGTTCGCGCATGCGCAAATCGGCCTCCAAATCTCACTTGATTAAACAACGGGATTACCGCAAAATTAATTTCAATGGTACCATCTGTAAATCATTACATTAAGGATTATGATATCAATCAAAATCCTTAAATTTTTCGAAATCGATAAAAGTTCTAGATTATCAGAAACTTCTGAATCATTTTGAACATTCGTAGGTGCATACGTTACCTATTATTACTATACCAATTTTGTACATAATTAATTCCTCAATAAAGAATTGAATAACATATACTCTCTATCTGAAAAACAACGAAATCCACATACAATTATTCATCTTCGCTTTCACCAAATTTTCATGTTTGCATTTTGTTTGAGGTTATTTCAATTTCGCGGATTTCGCCGATGACAGATATCGAACGTAATCTGTCAGACGCTAGCTGCATTGGCGGCCATTTTCCAGGTGTGATCACAGATTGGTGTTTCCAATTTTAGTACTAGCCATATATCTACTAATACCAATATGGATTATATCCCTGCTTTTCAAAGTCACAAAATGAAGCCAGATCTTTGGTAAGGCTTGAGTTGTACGCTTGCGTCAACTGGAAATTCAAAAATTGCGAGAAATTTAGAGGTTGTGTTTATTCTGTCTGAAAGACAACAAGAATTGTTGAAGTAAGAACTGCGGGCCAAAGTTGATTTGGGACCAGTCCACTTCTATAAAACAACCTGCTGACAACTAATATATGTTCGGCCTAATGCGCATGCGCAACTAAGTTAGGTACACGTGCTGCTACTAACGGTGTAGAAGCCAGTTCTGTCGGGAATGCGAATAGATAAAGGCCATTCTCACTGTTAAGTAGCTTCAAGCAGCCATCAGCCATTTTCTGTTCAATACACCAGTGTCACCAGTACGTTGAAATATACTTTAATAAACTTTGTCAAAAACCGTTATTATTCGTTGTGCAAGTATCCACCCTCACAAGAATAGAGATATCCAGAATGAAAATAAGTCACTTGAATACTTTCAGTTCAATTTTAGAATATGAATAGGAGTTAACAATGACAATAAGGACTTGAAGAAACATTCCACATTGAATTGTGAGGTTACGATCGAAACTATTCACATGAAGTTAAGAATGACATACGTTTCACGACATAATACAATGTGTTAGAGAGAGATAGAATTAAAAAAATATTTTTATTCTCAATATTGCCGCACAAGCGCAGATCTGGATTGTTACCAAAGCCCAGCTTCAGTTTTGATTGGCTCTTTCCCCATATAGGAATTATTATAGCCATTTTTTCGCGTGAATCACGGTTCAAAACTATTTCGAAAACATTTCGAAGTGAACGTCACCAGTTCGTGCTTCGCTGAAATGCCACAATTTTAAAACGGTGACGTCATCATAGAAATGTCAATTCAATTTATGAATTTATAAGTTAGAAACATGATACCATCATGATACAGGCACCATTGTTTAAACAATGCACGCGCATAATTATAAAAATATTTATAATTTTATGTGTTTATTGGTATAATTTTTCTCCTTAGGATAAATCCTGTATTTTTAAAATGGATTCCAATCAGTTTATGTATGATTCGAATGTTCTCGTCCTGATTAACGAGTTGCTATTGGCAAAATATATGCAAAACTCATATTGTTTGAATCAAGAGGAAGAAGCCGTAATATAAATTTCAAAAATTCGAACATACAATTTTAAAACTGAATAATGCTTCTCAATTCTCAAATAAAGGTCTGCTCCTCTCGAAATGATTTGTTACTTCACAGGTTACAAAATGCATTCTAAAAACAAAGCTGTCATGTTTAAATAATATTCAATATAAAAACGGAGAAACAAAATAAATCCAACAAACATAACCAATATTCTTCAATCAGCTGATTCCAAACTTCAAACTTCAGTTCGAACTATTCCACTACCTGCTTTCAAACCGCTGCAAATTATTTCGAACCATTTGGCGCGTGACGTCACCAGTTCGACGAGAAAACACGAATATTTCAAAACGGACGAAATAGTTTTAAAATATTGTCACGCGAAAATATGGCTTAGATATATGAAGCGCGTTCGGCATTAGCATCCGAGAGCGGACGGATTTTTTAGTCACGTGATCACAGATTGTACAGATTTGTCAGATTTTTTGGGAAATAACGAACGGTACGGAGCTTTCAGATCGTTTTTTCTGTTTGTCAGATATTAATTAGTGATTAAAGGTCTATTCGGCCGTAGAGGTAGTCTGGATTCTATTTCAATTCTTTCTCTCAACACTTCTACCCCTTGGTTGAAATGATTCAATATTTTGAATCATTATTTTTTATCAAACGACATTTGTTATTTATTACTATACAACAAATAACATAAGACACGAAATTTTAACAGACTGTTCAAGAATATTCGTAGCAGGAAACTCATAAATGCAGATAAAATCCATTGACAAATGCAGAAAAGTAATTTCTGTTTCTGTTCTGTTGAAAAAATCCGTTTGCTCCGTCGAAATACAGCGAGCAAAAAGATCTACATCCGATTGATCAGATTTTTTTGCCGAACGGTCCAGATGTGTACTCCCCAAATCTGGATGTAATAAACGAACGGTTCAGACAGGGGCGGATCTAGAAATTTTTTGAGGGGGGGGCGATTCCAAAGTAACACAGTAATAATTCTCGGATAAACCAGTAAAAATTATATGGTAATCCTGTTGTTTAATCAAGTGAGATCTGGGCCTCGTTGAGCGGTCCGTCAAATTCGCCGCAACGTTGCCAGATTGGGCAAATTATTCCGGTATTTGAAGAAAAGGACATAGTTCTCTTCTTCATAGCATTTTTTTCCGATAAAATTATGGTTCAATCAGACAACTCCTCCAAAACAATTCCAATCGATCAAATTAGAATTTCTCAATATCTTTATTACGTGACAATAGATATGATGGCAATTGAGTTGAATAAATTTTTCCATTGCATTTTATTTCACGCCGAGGTGTATTTCAGAAAATAAATGGCAAAAATAATAGATTGTCTAAGAAGTGAAAAAATTTAAAACTACCAATTTCAAAATTAAGACTCAAATAGATTCATTCACACAGAAAAAAGCTAACATTTCGACAACTGGGCCAATATTTATTGATACCTACTCATATTTTTTTTCAAATGCAGTTCGTTCATTAAGACAAATTTCATCAAAAAGATATTCCTAGGTTAAGCTACCTTCCAATGAATCGCCAATAAAAATTACTCTCCCTATTCCTGAACGAAGTTATTCCTTTTCTGCCACATTACAATTCACTCTAGAACAGTATAAAGAAATGGATTCGCACAATCTGGCAACAAAATTCACTTATGACGCTGTTCGCGCATGGGCGGAGTAGAATTCGATGAGACCTCTGGCGGAAAAAAATTTAATTGAAGCAACGAGTAAAATAATTCGCATTTGCATTGTTTTTATTCTATTTTTGTCTTCATTGCAGATCAAGTTTGTTTTTGGGGGACCTTTTCTAAAGTTTTATACTTTGAATTATGTCGCTGCATAATCGAAACTTTTCTGTATTTGGTTGCACTAGCCGTAAAGGGAAAAATCCCGAAACGAATATCCCAAGTCTACGCACCGGCAAATAGTTCCGAATCAATTTCGGAATTTTCGAATCGATCGGCAATTTTGGGATGAAATATCGAAAGAAAATCGCCTATTTTTCCATTCTTCGTCGTCCAGAAGAAGTTTCAGTTAATTGAAGGCTTGTTGTACACAAACATCAACCATACCTATTTCTCCAAAAATAAAAATATTGGAAGTCAAAATTTAGTTTAACAACACAAAGCACTAAAGCACAATCAAAGAAAAACCAAAATTTTTACAAAACACACACTGAAAATAACTAAAACAGCAAAATACAACCACTTAAATATCAAAGGGCTTATACGGCATCTGATTTGTTTTACTCCTTGCTAAGATGACATTGACATTTCAGAGCGCCACCTATCGAATTCTACTTTTCCCAATATTATCACAGAACGAATTATAATCCGGGGGGGGGGGGCGAAACCACCTTCGCCCCCCCCCTAAATCCACCACTGGGTTCAGATCAATCCGACCAGTCAGATGTCATTGGGCGCATTCAGCAGAAAAACCCGCTACCATCGGTTTGAGCTACCGATAGGTATCAGTAGCGCAAATCTGCTGGATGCAGTGCGCCGGCGCCCCTTCTTTGACATCTGTCAGATATTTGTCAAATAAACATTTGAACTTGGGAAAAATCTTGAAGCTGAATCTTAAAATTTGGTACGTTCTTTCGTAAGAATCATGTTAATTCAATATGGATAATAATCCTACCCTAATAGTCTAAGATCCTACAGAATTTTGTACACTATAATCTATTATAGGAGGTTTGACTAATCACTAATGGTAATAGAACAAGACTTGGCGAAATAAAATTAACAGAATATATTACACACGTATAATCTTGATGAGTTTTCTGTTTCTGAATGTATATAACAATAAAAGATTCTTGAGATAGCGTTACAGCGTGAAAATGTTCTTACGATCTCAAAAGATATGTTCAAAACAATCAACAAAAGTATTAATCCAATCCAGGTATTTCAGGAAATAACTTCATTTTGTACTTTTAAATGTATTCCGTATAAATATCAGCTATAGTTTATTGTTGTCTATCCAATTCAAAAGTCGTAGTTACTGCCTGCTTTCTTTTCAAATTTTGATCGTTTTGAATTCAAATCACAACTGACAGCACCTGTCAAAACAAAACATGCTACCATAGATGCATAGAAATACCTGGTGAAACGACTCCTAAGTAAAAATCGTGAACAAAATTTGTAGATCAAAACAATTGAAATTTTGTGCTACTTCCGGAATAATCCGCAATATTCATCGGTCGTGGCGCGATGATCAGTATGATATAGGTTATGTTATGTTTTTAGAGAAATGACACAATGACAGTTGTCTCTGATCAAAACTTCAAAACAATTTCGAATGTCATAAATCTTTATGGAATAATAGCGCGACCTCTTTCGGGAGAAATGAAAAGCCGCACAAAGTATAAGCGCGTTCGGCATTAGCATCCGAGAGCGGACGGATTTTTTAGTCACGTGATCACAGATTGTACAGATTTGTCAGATTTTTCTGTAATAAACGAACGATACGGAGCTTTCAGATCGTTTTTTCTGTTTGTCAGATATTAAATTAGTGATTAAAGGTCTATTCGGCCGAAGAGGTAGTCTGGATTCTATTTCAATTCTTTCGTTATAGCTCTCAACACTTCTACCCCTTGGTTGAAATGATTCAATATTTTGAATCATTATTTTTTTATCAAACGACATTTTTTATTTATTACTACACAACAAATAACATAAGACACGAAATTTTAACAGACCGTTCAAGAATATTCGAAGCAGGAAACTCATAAATGCAGATAATATCCATTGACAAATGCAGAAAAGTAATTTCTGTTTCTGTTCTGTTGAAAAAATCCGTTTGCTCCGTCGAAATACAGCGAGCAAAAAGATCTACATCCGATTGATCAGATTTTTTTGCCGAACGGTCCAGATGTGTACTCCCCTCAATCTGGATGTAATAAACGAACGGTTCAGATCAATCCGACCAGTCGGATGTCATTGCCGAACGCGCTTTATCACATGATCAATCGACAAGAAAGTCTTAAACAAAATCTAATCAGTTCCAACACCAGGTATTCTATGCTACCGAAAGTGAGCACAAATAAGTTCCGATACTTAAAATGGCGACCGCTCCCGATCACTTTGACAGGTAGCGCAAGCGTCCAGCAGAAAGATCATCGAAATTTGGGAACTGTTCCGTAACTGTTCCCTCTGCTGAATGCGCCCATTGCCGCACTAGCGTTTCACCCCCGTGATATGTTCTGTGGATCATAATATAATTATGTGACCCATCTATCTATTTATTATATGATTTGGAGTTTGGACTTTGACGTCTCTGACAGCCGACAGAAAATTTGTATTTTGTAAACATAATAGACCAATCCAACAAAACAGCTGATCACCTTTTTTCAAGATGGCTGCTGGAAGAAACAAATAACAAACATTTCTGAAATAGTGTTTCTCTATTATAACTACCATTTTACATGGCATAATTGAAGACATTGAAGTTGAAAATTGAGAAACCAACAGAAACCTCCCTGAAACACGTACCTCGTAACTGAATATCCTCGGTTTGTTATTTGTTTCTTCCAGCAGCCATTTTGAAAAAGCTGATCGTGACAGATCGTTGGACTGGTCTAAATTATCGGTATAACAAAAATTTGATAATCATTTTATAAATACATAGTGACAAATGTTTCTACTTTCGATTTTCTTACGGATGCCTTCTCTCGTCATCTGAACTTTTTTGTAATCATGGTGAGCTTAATCAGAAGTATAAATACAAATTCTGGGGTAAGTTCAGAAGATAAAGCGATATCTTAAAATAATAATTTAATCTGAGGTCCTGTCAGGGGGCAACATTTTTTAGTGATTCAGACATGATAGACTCCCGTGAAATTCAACCAATACTTGAGAATTATGGGACATTTGAACCACTGAAGACAGTGCCAGCTTTTACTATCCATCTACTCTATACACTGGGTTTAGAAATGATGGCAGTAACTTACGTCATTATTCACCCTGTTGAAACACACAGGTGTGTGGAATATTTTTTGATTATTTATGCTCATATTGGACTGTGGTTTTTGACAGTGGTGAGTGTACATTATCGAACTTTCCATAGTTTATAATATTCAAAAGGGTAATGTTTTTTAGATAGTGGATCAAATAGCACGTATGAAGCATTTCAATTTACGCATACATGGATACTTGGATTTTTACAAAAAAACTCGTATCCAACATCGACTACCATTTTATGTGGTCAGTTTGTGGAATGCAGTTATTATGTTCATCCAAACAATAATGCAGCATTTTTACAATGATAATTTTGAAAAAGAATGCTTAAAAGGGGGTTTTTTATCCCCAATAAGTTACCTATGTGCTTTCATAACAGTGGAAGTCCTTGTGATAGCTGCAGTCGACATTAATTATATAGGTAAAATATTGCATGAGATACCTATCTGCTATGAAATCTGAACGTTATTTCCTTTTTCCACATTGAATGCAAATAATTTCATGATTACAAATCAATATCTTAAGGGATACTGATTGATCGTCATATAAAATATTTTTATGTTTGACCGCTTCATAAACACTTGATAAATGAATTCGTTTAGCATCCATAATTGACTTCTTTATTGGACTCAACTGTCACAGTCTTCTCTCGATTTTGCAATTTTCTTCGTTTCACACCACTTGTTATAGCTGCATACAAATTTTCATGAGCACTTTTAGTGGATGAGAGAGATTCTTTGGCACTTGCGGCAAAATTTTTTACGCTTTCCTCTCCTGAACTATCAATTTTTTGTATTATTATGACGTTTGTCCCAGAATTAATGAAGTAATCAAGTTTGTTCAGTGAGTTTGCTAAGGTCGCTGATGGTTACTAAGGTAAGAAAGGCAAAAGCACACTTAATGTTTCTTTGGGTCAATTTCTAGTTTAGCTCCCCCTCTCCGATTTTTAAACTATTTTGTCTCGTGATTGTAAATGTTGAAAAGATACTACAGTTTCAATTTCAGCATTGGCAAATGAGTAGTTTTAGAGAAACAAAATAAAAAAGATTGTGAATACAGTAGAACTCCAATTATCCGAATTAATGGGGACCGGGACCCATTCGGATAATCAAATATTCGGATAATCGGAGTTTTTAAAAAAAATTGCCATTGGAGAGAAAAAAAGCTACGTTTTGATATTGCACTATTTTATATTGAATTAAATGAAAGAAACATGATATTTTCACATGTTTTGAATATGTATAAATAAAATGTACCTATGTACAAGTTAAGAAATAAAAGGACAATAGTGAGCGAACGCGCAAACACTGGCTTCGCGGGGGGAAGAATAATAGCGCACTTAGACTTTTTTTGGACAAATTTTTTTCTGAAAGTGATTCGGATAATCGGCGATTCGGATAGTCGGAGTTCGGATAATTGGAGTTCTACTGTATTTCCAACTTATCTTGAATACGGACCTGCGTTCAGACTTCATATGCCATTATTTGGATCGCGTCGGCAGCATAAAATGCTGCCGTAAGGTGATTTCGAACAGACGGTGTTGCCAAATGTCAGTAATTTCTTAAAAACTAGGATAGACTAAGATGACTAACTTCCACACAGGTCAGGTGGATTTTCAAGAGCTAAGCCTTTAAAGTTTAGATATATACTCCATTCACTTTTATAAAGTACCGCGTAGATTTTGAAAATGTTAGGTTATGGTCATTGCACTGTCAGATACGCCCACAACGTTGTCGTTTCTGCTAAAAAATCGTAGTAATTACGTATTTATCAAAATGTTCATTTACTTTGGGAAATTAATGAATTTGAGAAAATATTATGTGAATTCAGAAGACATTTAAATACATTTTTGCAAAACCGGAAATACTCCAGCATGAAAATGTAGTAGTTCTACGAAACCTGTGCCACAGTTAAATCTTCGAAGAACTAACACAAAGTTGAAAAAGAGTAAATAGAAAGTAGACCTGGCAATGTCGCTAAATTTTCACAAGTGCCAACCTGCGTCTGTTCTAGGGGAAAAAACTTGATAAACCTAAATCATGACCAACCGCGATACTTTATAAAAGTGAATGGAGTATATATCCCCTCCCGATGACGTCGGCACTATTTTCGTTCTATTCAAACGTGGGTATGGGCTCCAGCAAGGGGTGGTTCAGGGGGGGGGCATGGCCCCCCTGAGATTTTTATGGCCTTATCGATTTTCAGCAGTTACGTTGGGTAAGTTCAAGTTAGGCTTTAGACATTTATCCCCTTGTCTCCCGATGACGTCGGCACTGTTTTCGTTCTATTCAAACGAGGGTATGGGCTCCAGCAAGGGGGCATGCCCCCCCTTGAGATTTTGATGGCCTTATCGTTTTTCAGCAGTTCGGTTAAGTTATGTCAATTCGGAGTCTTATGGCTTAATTTAATATATACTGCAATAATAACATAATTCAACTGATATTATGATGTAAACCTCGAGAAAGCAACGTTACATTCGTGAAATGACGTTTGAATAAAATGTGTCCAATCTATTTTCTATATCTTGTTCCATTCCTAAGAGATATCGAATATGTAATAATAACATATTTAAATTCAACATATCGTTGATGGGTTTCGTTTTGGTAGAAAACTTCGGTTACGAATTTTGAGCAATAAAGATGCAATGATTCAACGTGGCAACAAGCAGCGTACGCTGAATTCAATTCAAACAAAATTTTCACCTTTCAAATCACGAGCGTAGGTAATCGTTAATACGGAGATCAAAAAAAAAAATCAACAGTTGAAAATTAAAAATTGTAAGTGCAATGGAAGATTTAAATGTACGTGTATCAAGTTGCGGTTATAATACTTGCCAATAATGTGCCTTCACGAACATTGAATTTACCCGAATGATCTTCGATGAAAATATGGCACGCAAGTTTCTCATGGATCATGGAATTCTTGCATGTCATACTTTGTGCGAAACATGCGGTTCCCGTGTTCCTCCGACTGGACAAAGTCTCTCTTCAGGTGCCGGAAAATGATTCTAGTGCCAAAAAGAGGATACCGAAAATGTGATACTTCCATCAGTGCCTTTCAGGGTACGTTTTTAGAGCGATCGCATCTAGATTTAATGAAAATATGCTGCCTGGTCGACATAATTTTATCAAATCGAAGAGCGAAAGTTAATGACGCCATGTTCGAAATTAAGTGCAGTTCACAAACTGTCGTCGATTGGTTTTCATTTTGTAGAGAAGTGATTGCCGATTTCGTTTCTCGAAATTCTCAATATATAGGTGGGGTCGGGAAAATCGTAGAAATTGACGAAGCCAAATTGGGTAAACGGAAATACAATCGAGGCCGTTTGTTGACTGGACAATGTGTTATTGGTGGAGTTGAACGAGGGGATCATGGTAAAAGCAAGGCATTTCTCGTTCCTGTAAAAGATCGTTCCTCTGACACATTAATAGGCGTCATTAAACGTTATGTGAAACCTGGCACAACGATTATGACCGATTGCTGGAAGGGGTACAAACGGAGGGTTTCCGCCATTTTACTGTGAACCATTCGTTGAACTTTGCCGATCCGGATTCTGGCGCATATACACAGACCATTGAAAGACTCTGGGTGGAAGTTCGGTAGGTTGTCCCGAAGGCAGGATTCAGGCAGGATTCAGGCAGGATCATTTGGAAGGATACCTGTCTGACACTTTTTTCCGTCGGATGGAACCTTGTTACGGTCGGAGAAGGCACATCTTCTGGAAGGCGGCCGCAACGTTGTACTCACCGGATCATCCATTGGCATAAGGTGAATATATTCAATACACTATACAATTTGAAAGTTATGGTTAAATGTATAGAAACCCTGGTGTAACGACTCTCCAAACTAAAAATCGTGACCAAAAATTGTAGATCAAAACTGAACTCTAGATTGTAGATCGGAATTATCCGCAATATTTCCATTGCGGCAGTGGAAAATAGCGCAACCCCTTTCGAGAGAAATGCAAAGTAAATCAAATACTCGGATTTTTTTCGTCAAGAAAGTCGTAAACAAAATCAAATCAGTGGCAACATCACGATTTCTATTCTTAAATAGTTTTAGTTAGAAATGGTTTACAGTTCACTGTCTATTACGAGGTCTATTATGCCCCCTAACAGAGCTGTTCTCACCACGCACTTTACAGCTCGCCTCCAATATCTGGAAATGTTTCAACGAGGCTAGGTCCTCACTCATGTTGCATCTATTCTAAGGCACAACCAAGATGTAAAAAAATTCTATGCTTCGAATAGGGTACTGCCCGAAACGTCGCCAAGTACTATTATATTTTGAATAATATTAAACCCTGAATATCAAATACGGTTATTCTTTCAATATTATTAGCATGTTTCTACCTATAACTTTCATAAATTCATTAATAATCGACTATAGGGAAATATTGTCAATAGCGGCAACCGTGCGCGTCAGAAGCGGTTGACATTTCCGTATTCAGGGTTTTTTAAGTTCAACGAATACTGTCGGAGAATTTCGAAAAAATAAATTATTCTTGAAATTTTCAGAAACTATCGCCTAGAAAAAATTCAAAATCTTCATTGATTCAGCGCTAATGAAATGGTACATTTTTAAAATGATTTTGAATTCTTTTCAAGGTCATGTCCTTGCAAAAATAGGTCAATGACCTAGACATTTTTGGCAAATTTTGATCTTTTTGGACTATGCAAGACTAATTCTTTTCGTAAATTGTCGTTTTCTCAAAAAAATCTCTAAGAATCTTACCCACCTAGCACCCCTATTCACTCCAGATCCCGTTGAAAAAACAGCAAAATTACTTGTTTGCCAGCATTGAAACTAATAAAAAATCATACCAAATCACTTGTTTTTCACCAAAAAAATATTTAAACATAGAAAATCGAGGGGGACCTAAACGAATATATTAATTGCAAGTTCAGAAAATAAAATTTCTTCATTGCAGTTAAACATAAAGCTTTGTATGCAACTCGTACTTCAATCGATTTCAAGCGGAGAACCAGTAATAACCGCGGTTATCTCTGGTCCTACCCTTGGTTATAGCCCTTCAGAAAGAACCGCATATAACCAACTTGTCCTTGAATGTAGTTATCTGAATCGCGCGAAAATTAAGACTATTTAACCTCACTTCTTATAACCACAATCTTAACCCAGCTCTCAAGTACGGTTATCTGCGGTCCAAACGATGACGTTGAAGGGCTATTCAGCGCTTTATCGATAGTATTTACCACTTAGGACCAGGTACTCCGCTTGAAATCGACTATAATTGGGCTTATGGACTCGCCCAAATTATTGGCCTTTTTTGGACTCGCCCATAAAGACCTTATTTATGTACTTGTTACATAAATAGCTATTTCCGTCGACCATAAAATAAAAGCTCATTTCAACACTCTCGAAATCATCCATTAATGACCTATTTTAAGGTGGGCGTTCAATGTAGTGTGTTTTCATTTCAAATTGCATTTGAAAATGTTTTCACTTTGAGAACTGAAATTTTGTGGGTAAACTCAGAAAGGGTTGGAGTTCTTAATGAAATAATTGAGATTTATTTCATTTCAACAGTTCATTTTTTTCTTTCAAAAATAGAAGAAAGTAAGCCAACCCATGCTTCTGTTTTATTTCAAACGAAAGACCCATGAAAATAGTTCAACTTCCGATTGAAAGTGAATCTACAGATAATATCATTCAGAAAAACTTCTGTCACAACTCCATTCAAAATAAAATGAAGACTGCAGAAGAAATTTCAGGTGATACAAGTTGCAAAGTAAATAATACTTCAACCTCCACTTTCTTCACACGTTCCTTATGGGATATCATAGGTAATGATATAAATGCAAACTGAATGTAAATTATTCAGAATGTCACAACATGTCCAATATTCCTCCTATGAATTTTTGAATTGACCATATTCATAAGCTATCGGTGGCAGCTTTTCGAGCGTTTTTGGGTTGGCAGCAATAATAATAATATGTCATCACTGTCATTACTGATTTCAAATAGGCTCGCCAATTCATTAACATTTAGGTTTCATTATATTCTTTATAAAATTTAGGTGTACACAAGATGTACAGGGTGGCCAGATTTCGATGAATTAGTACTACAACTCCTAAACTATAAGAGATAGAGAAAAAGTAATATACATATCATGTTCTCTTTTTTCGAGAAACCGAAATTGATGAAAACCCCAAGTTGCTACGGCGTCTAGTTTCCGAGCTACAGGGCGATTTTGGTATTTGGTCAATTATTATAATTGACTATAACTTCCGTATTACAGGATCTACGCTCTCGAAATTAACACATCTTTAGGGCACTTTTTTTACTGCTTTTCAGCGGTGCTATTGGATTTTTTGTATCTGCTCAAATTTCGGAGCTATAACAGAAAATTTTTTTTTTCCAAATGGAAACCATAATGGGAAATGATATTTCCGAATAGATCTTTCTTCAACGATTTCAAAAATATCATGTTATACTTCCGAGTTCACTATACAGGGTGAGTCTTTGACTTGTACATATATTTTAACTGTAGATTCCTCTCATCAAACGAAACACTTTTTTCCCATGCCATTTTTCAAAATTCGGTTTGGTTTGGGAGATACAGGGTGTCGAAAATCCACGAAAAAAACACTTTTCTGTTCATATCTTCGGAACCGTTACTTCAAATGAACTGAATTTTGGTTGATTCTTTACTCTATTCATGGTGCATATTCCTCAATCGAAACTTATTCAATATCTCTCCTAGTTCGAAAGTTACAGGGTGGTCGACTCATAAATTCATGCAAAAACACTATCAAATCACTTGAAAAGGATAAACGGTTCATATTTTCGAAAGAATCAACCATTTTAGAGAATAAAAGTATTCCTATATTTTTTCAATAAAACGCGTCGTTTTCGAGTTATTCCTAAATGTATACGAAGAAATTTGAGGAAAAAAACCATGAATTTCATAAAAAATCTGAATGCTTCCCTGGACTAAATATCATCGAATATTGTTTCTTCTCTGGTCTCTTAACAAATTAACAATGTTGTCAATGTTTATCAACTGAATTCCGAGAAGCATGAAATTACACAGTTTATAAGCAAGTTTCTATTAAAAATTTATTGATACCAGTCCTTCAGGAAAATATCTATCTTCTTAACAATATCCTCTTGGAATTTTTAATCGACCCTACACGGTTTTCACATCACAAATCACAAGCATCACCTCACACCTGTTTGCTTTATTCTCTGCGAGTAAATAAATAAATGAATTGAATCCATGTAGAAGGTTATCGCGTTTAAGCGTCGTTCATTTTATCACAGACTGGCTGGCCTGTGATAGTGTGATGAGACACAGAACAACGGCTTGTCTTGAGTGGCGGCTACATCGCAGCCGGCAGCGCACCACGACTGAAATTTAGATCGGCGAGAATCAGAACTACTCGTTTGGCATTTCCAAAGAGCAATGCGTAGAAGCCTTTAGCGAAAAGTAAACAAAACTAGTTCTTCCGTTAACGATAGGGGACGTTCTGCTTTCTTGAGTTCGCCTATACCATTTTTTACTGAGAAAATCAACACAATCTGGCATCGTCTTCTCTAGAATTCTGTGATCACTATCACAGAGGAATGGATTAGGTTAGGTCATTGACCTCGAATCATATGACTTTGATTGAGTTAGGATAGGTTAGTGAGAAACTAATTTTTATAAGATAGTTTCAGGGTATCGAGGCAAATATGAACAAATTATTAGTGTTTACAAACTAATCTTCAGGATAATCGAAGAAGGAACTTATTTTGGTGTGAGAAATATGGCATTTCAATTGCAGAAATGATGGAACAAAACTTAGCGTTTTTGTTAGGAAATATCGTGTTTGTAACATTCTTATTCAAATAAGGTTAGTGCTTGAGTATTTTCTAAATGTATCACCCAGAATATCTACTAATCACATCAATTTCAATTGAAAAATATGAACTTTGAGGTGTTTGTAGAGAATAATATCAGGCACGCATTTAGCACAATTTTTTTTTTCAAATGGCTATATCTCTTTAACCGAGCCGAATTCGGAAAAATGGAAAATGAAAAAAAGGTTTCTTTAGGCCTCAAGAATCTACAGTTAAAATATATGTACAAGTCAAAGACTCACCCTGTATATCGAAAATTTTGAAAAAACACTTCTCGTTGAACAAAATCCGAGCAGGCTTTGATTCACTCCCTTCAAAACTGGGACGGTCATAGAATTTCATGTCTTATTTATTTTCAAATTCAATTCAGTTTCATCATTGTATCGTCTGGCGCTTCTAAAGTTCTTATTTATATCATATCATGCAATTTATGTTTTTCCTCCAATACATAAGTATTCAAATGCTTTTCATTTTTCAATTATGCAGAGAAATCATAGGTACTAGAATCAACAAGTTTCGCGAAGCCCCTCTATTGATCTGAGTAATAATAAAGCTAATATTTCCTGAATCAATTTGGCAGCTTACAATAAATGTGAGATATCGAATTCTATGACCTTATAAGAATTTTAGAAGAGCCAGACGATACATCAATGATGAAACTGAATTGAATTTGACAAGTGAAAATAAATAAGACATGAAATTCTATGACCGCCCCAGTTTTGAAGGAAGTGAATCAAAGCCTGCTTGGATTTTGTTCAACGAGAAGTGTTTTTTCGAAATTTTCGATATATAGTGAACTCGGAAGTATAACATGATATATATTTTTGAAATCGTTGAAGAAAGATCTATTCGGAAATATCATTTCCCATTATGGTTTCCATTTGAAAATTTTTTTTCTGTTATAGCTCCGAAATTTGAGCAGATACAAAAAATCTAAAAGCACCGCTGAAAAGCAGTAAAAAAAGTGCCCTAAAGATGTGTTAATTTCGAGAGCGTAGATTCTGTTATACGGAAGTTATAGTCAATAGACCTTTCCAGAATACGTAGAACAAAGATGAAAGATGTGAACTAAACCAGAATGAGAGAGAAACAGGTATATTTCATGAGCAACTTGTGGGCAGCTTCAAAAGATGCGCAAACCTTAGTGCGAGAGAGAAGAGAGAGAGGGAGGCAATGAAATGAGATTCTACTGTTTTTATCGTACCGTGACCCTTACTTAGTAACACAACATTGTTGAGGCATAATAAAATTTTGATTTTCGATAAACAATACAACGAATAACATCCACAGCCAAAACGTCGACTATGTAAAATAATAATATCAATTGTCAAATGTCAACGATTTGAGGGGGGAAATTTTGACGACCAATAATATTCATTCTTAGCCCACAAAAGACGCGCGCAACTCTCACCTACACAGGTAATTCTGGAAAGGTCTATTATAATAATTGGCCAAATACCAAAATCGCCCTGTAGCTCGGAAACTAGACGCCGTAGCAACTTGGGGTTTTCAGCAATTTCGGTTTCTCGAAAAAAGAGCACATGATATGTATATTACTTTTTCTCTATCTCTTATAGTTTAGGAGTTGTAGTACTAAATCATCGAAATCTGGCCACCCTGTGCTTACACTTTGTTAGCATCCATTTTTACCAAAAATTGTTTTTGCTCTATCAAAATTCAAAATAAATAGCACGTTCAAAACTTCAAAAGTTGTAAACAATAATTGGAATCAAAGAAAATTGACATTAATGAGGTTTGACTTTGAACATTGATATTGATGACAGATTGGTACCAACCCAAAGATGCTCAAAAAGCTGCCACCGATAGCTAATGAATATAATAATAATAACCCCGCACGGGTGTGGTGTGGTTTATTCCATGCTATATGGGGGGGTGACGTCCCCACGGTCCGAGTTACCTGGGCCACCAAGGGTAAATGGTGGCAAACCCATGAAAATGGAGCGAAGATTAAGCCTCGGAAGAGAGTCGCTGCCTGGGGAACGCCAGGGCATGTCCGGAGCCGACGCTGGACATGACAGCATGCGATCCGTCGGTGGCAGGGTGCTGAGGAAGCGGGCTCCTGTCATTCAACAAAATACAGCACCACAACAGCAACGAGAAGTGGAAACCGATATCATGGCAGGAGATCGAAATGCCACTCCACCTGCTGGCTGGTGAGGAGGACTGCCCGCAGGGGAGCTCGCAACGCACGTATTAAGTGGAGCCACGAAATGAATATTGAAGTAATGCGAGCTTTTCACTACGTGAACAATTGCAATGACAAACCACTTCCAGGATGGAGATACTCCCTCTATACTGAATTCACCAAGAGACATCCAGAACTTCAGCTAACGGACGGAAACATTGCGGAAACACTAGTAACTGGAAGGCCCCAGGACCCGACCGACTTCACAACTTCTGGGTTAAACAATTTCCAGCATGTTTCCCAAGTCTGGCTAGATGTTTTTCGAAGGCGCTGGAAGACCCCTTCAAGATACCTTCTTTCCTCACTCAAGGCAATACCTTTATGCTTCACAAAAGAGGAGATCGCAGCAAGCCAGAAAACTACTGACCCATAAGAGCCGTTTCACATGGGACTGATGATCGGTCCTGATGGTCGGTCGAACTGATCATCAGTCGACAGTATTTGTTTTCACATGGATGCGTATCGTCAGTCGCCGCTATCAAAGACCATTTACCGCTTTGGATTTGGAACGGGACACTGTTGTCGATTTGTGCGAGAACCGATTCTCGCACGAAGTATTCCGTATTCCGAAATTCTTAGATTGGGAATTCTTATTATTATGAGAATTCTTTGTTTGGTTCAAGTTTTATTGAATTTTTAAATTCCATTCCATCATCCTGTATTTCAAAACCCAAGGAACTCAGACGAAAATATGAGGAGCGACGACATTATCGACGACCAATCTGTTGATGAATATGCAAACATACTTGCTTCTTGCTGTTGTCATTGAAAAAGATTCTTGAAATCTTCCTGCAATACACAGATCTGAGCTGCATCCTCCCAATATTCAAATCTATATTTTTGTAATTTTCTGAGGATGTATCCCAGAATTTCGCTTTTTTCATGACACTAATCACCATTTCAGTTTCTGAATTAACTTTTTCCTACCCATTCGTAAAGACGTAAAAAATCCTAAGAATATTCAATAACATGCGCAACACCGCAATCGCATACGGACTGATGGTGCGCATACATGTGAAAGCCTCCTTTGTCGGCTCGAGCCGACGACACGCAAACGCAGCGGGCTGGACCGATGCTCGTGCCACAGTATAAGGTAGAGACAGTAGTTTCACTCCCTGTCGGCACCTTTGATCTTGATGTCGCCCGATTTCGTTTTTTATATTCCCTTTGCGCATATATTCCTCCACGCCACGCGCATACTGTCATATTATACACTGCTCAACGAATGAAAAATATACCGAATATACGTACACTGCCCGACAATATCGAGAACTTCAGCGGAAACTAAGGAATGATTATTTTGATATCAAATCAAAAAAGCATAATATTTATGGCCCAATTATTTTTAGAATTGGTGTGGGTGTGTTTTTGTGAATGATGATGATAGATTTTGTGTTGAAATTCATTGAATTATTGTGTTGGATGAGATTTATATTCAATAACATTGAAATTTGAATAATGCAGGGGATTTAGAGGTCGTGGATTATGTTTTTTTGTCATATATCTAGATTGAGGACGTTGAGGGGTTATGATACCGTTCTATTCAAAAAAAATCGTATTTAGGTTTATGAAGTCAAAGATATTGAATTTTTGGTCAATTATTTTGAAAATCATTGGATGAAAATGACACATTTCATGAATTTTTTTAATTAAAAATGGATTTACATGACAGAATGATCAGTACGTAAGCTTTTTGAAAACCATGTTCAAACTGAAATGAGAATTATGGAAGTAACTAGTTCTTAATTTCTTTTCTCCATTGCTATATTAAGAAATAAAATTGCTCTGTTTGCCTTTCAGTAAAAATTCGTTTAAGGGGAAGTTAAAAAAAATTACGACCAAGTGAGTAGAACTCTCATGAAATAATTTTCTAGAAATTTGAGATTTTAACTTCACTTTCTCTGTTATCTATGAGTGGATCACTATTAGCATTTTTTCCCATACTTAAAGCTGAGAATATTTTTCCATTTTCTCTCTAGTTAACAATCATAATTTATTTATTTAAACCAAAATGTCTTGACAACTATGGCCATGGACACAAGGTAACATTGGGGATAGACAATATTAATCAATGTGGACTTAAATAATTTGTTTTTATATTCCGAATTTCTAACAATTCAGTCAAGTCGATGTTAAGAAATAATCAGAGAAAAAATATTTCAATGTATAAAACGTATTCTTTATTTACCTGGTTTTTAAAATACAAAAATATAAGTGACATATATTTTGACATAAGCCGATGAAATATTAGTCTGAATTTTAAATGTTTACATGCAAATGAAATATCTTCTGGATGACTGAAGAATTCAACCACTTCTCCTCCTGAAATTTAATGTTTGAAAAGGAATTTTTTGCTTTCTCAAGGTAATAAAACATGACGAGTTCTTGCTTAGCCATGTCGATGTCTGAGTACCCATGCACATCTGAAATTTTAAATCTAGAATTAATAAACTGAATTAACCTAATTATTTGAAGAGAACCCCTGGGCCTCTATTCTTGAAAACCAGGGAGTAGAACAATCAAGAGAATCTATAGATAGATTATCAGTAGAACCACGTCACCGTTCTCTCGATCGTCATACTCCCTGGTTTTCAAGAATAGAGGTCCTGGTGGTTTTCCTTTTGGAGATCGATGTTCGCAGTTCATATAAACCAAAAAGGACTTTGTATTTTTCTTATGATTCTCCAGAAACCAAAATACTTCTTGAAAAATGCAGCCTTGAAATCTCTCAATCTCTCCTCTCCAACCTTTTGCTTAGTCCAATATTGGAACAGCATCCTAGTTCAGACTATTTGTTTGAATCTTGAAAACTCAAAATGTGCATTACAGACTCTGAACCTTTTGTAACATTGCTCTGAAGAATGGGAATCATGTCGCTATGTGTTGTGAATCATTTTCCACACGTTGCACCTAAAAAGAGGATAATATTGTATTCATCCTTCTTAAAATGTTGATCTTATATAAAATCATTCATATTCAATATCAATGAAGGCCTATTGAACTCACCTGTCATCGTCTGAAATAGCTGTATCCTAGACCGGCTTCAAGATAGGCCGGTGTATCCTAGGACCTAGATTGATCATGTTATTGTTGGAACCAACTACACAACAATTCTTTTGCCTTTCATTTCAATCATTTAAAACAAAATTCGATCGATAAATTGAGAACGCAATGCGAACGAATTGATATAGGTTAATTTGACAATTTAAAATGGACGTTGTGTTTACATTTTTGTCATTGGATGCGCTGGGCGCATCAAAATCGTCACCGCCAGGATTCGATTCGGCGCATAAAAACTTGGTTACAAGAAATCGGCCGAGTGAAACTACTGTCTCTACCTTATACTGTGCTCGTGCTTGTTCCATCGGTCGACTGATGATACGCATGCATGTGAAAGGATTGCAAAATTCAGTTCAAACGTCGGCTCCGACTGACCATCAGGACCGACCATCAGTCGCATGTGAAACGGCTCTAACGTGTTTGTCAGTGGTGTACAAGCTGTTCACAACGCTTGTGAATAATGCGATATATCGTCACTGTGAAGCCAATAATATTCTGGAAGAAGAACAGAAAGGCTGCTCTCGAGGATCGGCAGGATGCAAACATCAACTCACTATAGACGCTGTAGTGTTAAAGCGAGCCCAAGCGAGAAGGAGGAATTTAAGTCTATGTTATATCGACTATCAGAAGGCCTTCGATACGGTGCCCCACGATTGACTTCTGAAAGTACTGGAAATTTATAAGATCTGCCCGAAAATAAAAGCCGTGCTCCAACATCTAATGAGTAGGTACATGGAAAACAAATATTCTTATAAACAACATCAATGCTGAAACCGTGAAAATATCGAGGGGGATATTTCAGGGAGATGCCTTGTCGCCGATGTGGTTTTGTATAGCACTGAATCCTCTATCTACTCTTTTGAGAATCACCAACATAGGGTACAGACCAGCAATGAGGAATCATTACCCATTTACTGTATATGGATGATCTGAAATTATTCGGCGAGAACCAAAAACAACTTCACTCGCTGATAGATATAGGTAGTGCGCTCCTTCAGCAAAGACATTGACATGTCTTTCGGTGTCGATAAATGCGCCATAGTCAACATCAGGAAGGGTAAAATGGAGAACGCTCAGGAACAATTTCAGGAAATCTGCAGTATGTTTCCAGAAGAAACCTACAAGTATCTGGGCATTCCTCAAAATCAACGGTTCGGAAATGGGCGGAAATTCATATAAGTACTATCATATTCGATATCCTCGTCTATAAAAGTACGAAATACGACAAAAATTCGTTTTAAGCAACATTTATCTCTTAAAATTTGTGAGGTGGAATGAACAACGAAAACATCGCATTTTCGATTTTGAAAAAGCATTAACAAGGAGGCGAATATAATATTTATCATTATCTGAATAAAATTCCAACAGAAAACAGTCGAGTTAAAATTGTTTCGCCTCATTCGTATTCGCATTTCATTGAGTCGTCGAATCAGGTCCGTCATGCCGTACTTGGTCCCTAGAAAGCGTTCGATGCTTGGCGCTCTCGTCTTCCCGTGCACATTTCAATTCTCGGACTGATTTGAGTAGACGAAACGGCGCGGCGTTGAGATTGGAAGAGCGTATTTCCAAGAAGTTGAAATTGGTTGGGCCCTTTCTTTTAGTAGATTGTTTTCTTTCTCGCTCATTGCAATTATTTATCTCACATATGACACCACATGTTGCTGAATTTATTCTCTTCAATGTTTCTTTGAATTAGTACGAATTCGATATTGCATAGGATACGTCGTGATTTTCGCTATCAAATTCGAAATCTTGTTTCGCATTGGAAATTGCCGCAATTAGAATTTTATTGCTAATTATTCGCTTTGATTCATACATAGTTATAGTTCAACCCGCTACATCATAGATATACACCGCATTAAAATTAATCAACGGAAGGTCGGGATTAACATCTTCATCCCGAAGAACGTGTCGGAGGTGTCCAGGTTATTTCAGCTTTATTTTCCTATTTTATCCTTCACCCTTCCTAACTTAATCCTTATAGCTGAAGGTGATTTAGGCAACTATTACTCCTGGATTTAGCCGAAAGATCGACATCAATTCGTAAGTAAATACAGCCCACTTTTACAATATTTTACATATTAGCTTTGGGTCTTTGTAAGTGCTAATTATTATTATAATTGACCAAAGGCCGCACCATTTTGATCCTTATCGGACCGGATTTCATAGTTGATTTCATAGTTAATTTCATTATTTTCGAAATTTCATTAGACATTTGTGGTGTGGTTTGTGAGATAAAGATTGCGTTTCAAGTTTTTTCATCGCTAGTTTCGCTTGACATATATTGTCCTCGCTCTTTTCGACATCTGTCTCTTTCTGATATCATTTGGGACGTTTGTTGATTTCAGTACACATTCACTTTTTTTATAATATATAGTTATATTTCATATCAATATGCCGAATACATCGGGAGCCGACAAGAGGCTTAGTAGATTGAAAGTTTTGGAATCTAAAAAGCAAATGTTCTTCTTGAGACTTCAGAAGCTCTCAGATTATATAAAAGATTTGAATAAGCCCAAAGTTGCGGATTATTTTAGAATGGGTTTGTACTCTCTTGAAGCAACAAGGCAGAGTATTTTGGAAGTGGTGGAGGAGATAAATGTTATTAACTTAGACATAAGTCCCGAATTTTCTCCAAATTATCAAGCAGTTGAATCTGCAGAAGATTTATATTGCCATATTAAGTTAGCCGCAGATCAATTAGAAAAGGAGTCCTTGGACTCTGGTAGTAGTAAAGTGTCACAAATTCCAATGAAACCGCAACCTAAGTTGCCTTCGATCGACTTAGTAGAATTCAATGGTGATCCTAAAATATGGCCAATATTCTATCAGAATTTTAAGAGTTGCGTCCATGAAAATTCTGAGCTAGACAATGCTTGCAAAATGCATTACTTATTGAGTAAACTCACTGGTCGTGCCCTCACTATTTGTTCTGGAATACCTCCTATTGCAGATAACTATGGAAGTATTTGGAAATTGCTGGTTGATACATACCAGGACGAACGATTGTTAGCGTCCACGTATTTGCGGTCTATTTTCGACTTCAAACCCTTAGCTGTAGAATCTTCCAATAATTTAAATAATTTCTTGGAAAAATTTGACGTATCTGTTAGCGCATTCAAACAACTTCATCTGAAGGATTCTCTCGACTTCATTCTGGTTACTTTAGCTCTCACTAAATTAGATAATCAAACTCAACGTTCATTCGAAATGACTTTGAAAGATAATGAGTTACCATCTTATGAAAAGTTAATACAGTTCATAAGACAACAATCAAGAATGCTCAGCCGTAGTGGTACTGGCCCAAGTACTACGCATATCACAACAAAATATTCCTCTAATAAAGCGAAATCTTCGCATTCTTACGTGGCATCTAATTTTCACTCGAATAAAGTGAACTCGATTCCATGTTCATTGTGCAAACAAGCACATTCCATTTATAAATGTACTCAATTCTTAAAATTATCTCCATCATATCGCTATAAAACCGCTAAAGAGAAAGGTCTTTGTTTGAACTGTTTAAGTCCTAAACATAAGATTTCGTCCTGTAAATCAATTAATACATGTAATACTTGTAAACTTAAACATCATTCATTATTGCATTTCGAAGCGGATGAAAATGCGAATGTGAATAGAAATGTTAATAATGCGATTGGACCGCAACCTCCAACATCATCTTCAGATCAGGATCCACCTCAGGAAAAGGTTGGATATGTAGTTTCTTCACACTCAAATACCTATAATGCTAAAGTTTCCCTTTTGCCCACTGCCAAAGTTATAATTTCATTTGCTGATGGACATAGGAAGGAAATTCGTGTTTTGATTGACAGTGGTAGCGAAGAAAATTTCCTTTCATTCAAATGTTGCCAAAATTTGAATATTCCGATTCACGAATTAAATCAAACCATTACAGGAATTGGAAATCTCAAAACTGCCATTAGAGGCATTGCAAGAAATATTTGTATTTCTTCCCGCTATGATTCAAATGTAACTTTCACTGTAGATGCTTTAGTGATAGATAACTTGACGGTCAATTTACCGAGCAATAATATTTCTCAAGAATATTTGAATTTGTTTTCCCATATTCCCCTAGCAGATAATACATTTACTGAAAGCTCAGAAATTGATGGAATTTTAGGATCTGCTATTTTCGCAGCAATTCTAAATAAAAATAAAATTTCACATAAGAATGATTCGCCAATAGCAATAGATACAAGTTTGGGTTACATTATTTCGGGAAAGGTGCGACAAGCTCCTTCAAATGCAATTATCCGTTCAAAATTCTGTTATAATGCAATAGCTACCGATGAACCTCTTGAAACTTTTGTAAAAAATTTTCTTGAACTTGAGGAAGTTCCTGCCAAAAAGCATTATACAGATGACGAATTAGCTTGTGAAGCACATTTTGAATCCACTTTCTCCAGATCTGCTTCTGGTCGATATACAGTATGTCTCCCTTTCAGAATAGATCCTAGCAATTTGAGTGATTCGTATTCTACCGCATTGAAAAGATTTTTTAGCTTAGAAAAAAGACTAAATTCATCACCAGTTCTCAAGGAACAATATAGCACTATTATTTCAGATTACCTCCAGCAAGGTCACATGAGTAAAGTATGTAAAGTAGATGATGACAAATTTAATGATATAAAAAACCATCCTCATTATATAATAGCACATCACCCAATTTTTAAAGATAGTTCGTCCACCCCTGTTAGAATTGTTTTTGATGCAAGTGCAAAAACTACACCCTCGTCATTCTCGTTAAATGATTGTTTGCACACTGGATCCAAATTACAAGTTGATATAGTCCAAATGTTTCTCAATTTTAGGCTGTTTTCTGTTGTACTTATAGCAGATATTTGTCAAATGTATCGCCAGATTGAGGTTTCTGAACAAGATCGCGTTTTTCAGTTGATTTTGTGGCGTTCTTCTCCCAATCAAGCCATTGAAGTTTATCAGATCAATAGAGTGGCATTTGGGATAAGACCATCTCCATTTTTGAGTCTCAGAGTAGTTCGACAATTGTGTCATGATGAAGCACAGAATTTTTCATGTGCTTCGAAGGTGGTTTTGAGCGATATGTACGTTGATGATCTGGTCGCCAGCGTTAATGATGTTAATGAGGCGAAAACACTCTTCATAGAACTAACGAAATTGTTCGAATCTGGTGGATTTGAAATTAAAAAATGGTACACAAACTCTCCACAACTTTTATCCTTCATTCCTTCCGAGAAACATTCGCCTGAAGTAGTGAATTTTGAGAGTGATTTCTTTCATGTATTGGGTATACAATGGAAACCTGACTCCGATATACTTTCTTTCGATGTAGCATCAATTTCTCAATGTAATCAAACATACACTAAGAGAACTATTTTATCACAGATCAGCAAAATATATGATCCTCTAAGTATTTTGGGTCCTGTCATATTGTACGCAAAATTATTCATAAGGAAACTTTGGTCCATTAAATTAGACTGGGATTCTGCCCCTCCAGTTGAACTTGTGAACAGCTGGAAAATCTTTGAGGGTGAATTGCCTCTTCTTACCCAAGTCAAAGTTACTAGATGGTTAGGCGCTCATGAGAATACGCCTATCACCTTAATAGGTTTTTCCGACGCAAGCCAAACTAGTTACGCCGCTGCAGTTTATTTGAAAACTGTTACAAACGGTAAACCGTGCATAAATTTGATTTGTTCGAAATCTAAAATAGCGCCACTTAAAATTATATCTATACCCCGCTTAGAACTTTGTGCTGCCCTGCTCTTATCAAAATTACTTAAATATGTAATCTCCGTCTATTCCATGCGTTGCAAAATAAATAACATTACTGCTTGCACTGATTCTATGATCGTATTAGGATGGATTGCACAACCTCCGCACAAGTGGAAAACGTTTATAGCTAACCGCACTTCTCAAATTCGATCGAATTTATCTATAGATCATTGGTATTTCGTCCAGGGAACACAGAATATCGCTGATATTATTTCACGAGGAGTCACACCAGGGCCGTATCTAGGGTGTGGCCAAGTGGCCCCCGCCACAGGCGCAAGGTCCGCAGGGGCGCCAAAAAATATCAAATGAAAAAAAAAATTTGAGCGCCAAAAAATTCAAAGAATAAAAAATAGAAGCGCCAACAAAATATTCGAGATAACATGTTACGGTTTTCATGTATACGCCAAAAATATTTTTTTGCGTAAGGAGCGATGTCGCGACTCCGCCAGGTAGGATGTGGAAATAAAAATAGGTAAATATCCATATTATTGTGTATTATTTCGAATTTGTGACGAAAATATCTGAATAATATTATGAAAAAAATATTATAATATATACAGGGTGATTTTTTTAAGTGTTTCATTAGAAGTTTTCGAGGAAGGAATTGCGATACAAATTCAAAATTTTGTATTTTTGTTTTAGAGTACATGAAGTCAATTTGTAAAATATTTTCAAGCGGAATCTACTTCCGGATCTACCGGAAACGGATGTGAACTTCGTTATTTCAAATGGAACATCCTGTATATTAATACATATTTCAATTCTTCGTTTAATTCTGCAATGATTTGATGTATGATATGCGCAACCACATCAAGCGATTGCCTGATTTTCGAATTTTTTGACAGAAAGATTGTCACAAATTAGTGTTTATATCTGCAAAATTCCTCATTGTAAGAAATTTTTTTTGAAACAGTGAGACAAAAGAAAGTACGCTGATACTGCTTCTTGTATAAATTATGAGGAAATATTATACAGGTTGCCTGAAACAGGGCTTCAAAGTGAGCCCCATTAAAATTACGAAATCTCATTTTTTTTCAAATGGGAACCATATAATTTTATAATTCCGATCGATTGCTCGTCAAAAACTAGTTAGAGTGTGCCAAACATTTCATGTCTTTAAAATAAGTAGTTTCGCCGTTATCGAATAAAATTCGAATTTCACGACTAAAGCCAGGTTTCTTCGTCTGAACATCAGGTTTATCAAGGTATCTTCAAGTAAGCTATGTCAATAGTAATAATATGTCAGTTTTAAACTAAAATTTCTTTATTTAGTCATCATTCATTATCTGCTCTGTTTATTTGTCACATTTGCCGCAAATAAAGAACAGACTTTTGATATATCATTCTGGTGTACCTTTACATGGGCGCCCGCAGGGGGGGCCATGGCCCCCCCCTGAGATTTGTATGGCCTTATCGTTTTTCAGCTTAACACCCTCAATATTTCAATAATTTTCATTTTGCTCCCCCTGAGAAAAATTTTGGCCCCCCCTGAGAAAAATTTCTGCGAGCGCCCATTGTACCTTATTATTATTATTGCTTGTTTTGCATAATGCTTGATCAATGAAAGTAAGTAAGAATGACAATTCCTAACATAGCCTACTTTGAAATAGACGAGCATACCACTCAATTCGACAGAATTTCATGAATAAAGCCAGGTTTGTCCCATCAGTCAAATTCAGTGGTATGCTCGTCTATATCAAAGTAGGCTATATTAGGAATTGTTATTCTTACTTATTTTTATTGATCAAGCACTATGCAGAACAAGCACTAATAAAAAGGTACACTAGAATGATATAACAAAAGTATGTTCTTTATTTGCGGCGAATGTGACAAATAAACAGCATATAATGAATGATGACTAAATGAAGAAATTTTAGTTTAAAACTGACATATTATTACTATTGACATAGCTTACTTGAAAATTACCTTGATAAACCTGATGTTCAGACAAAGAAACCTGGCTTTAGTCGTGAAATACGAATTTTATTCGATAACTGCGAAACTACTCATTTTAAAGACATGAAATGTTTGGCACACTCTAACTAGTTTTTGACGAGCAATCGATCGGAATTATAAAATTATATGGTTCCCATTTGAAAAAAATGAGATTTCGTAGTTTTAATGAGGCTCACTTTGAAGCCCTGTTTCAGGCACCCTGTATAATATTTCCTCATAATTTATACAAGAAGCAGTATCAGCGTACTTTCTGTTTCAAAAAAAATTTCTTACAATGAGGGATTTTGAAGATATAAACACTAATTTGTGACAATCTTTCTGTCAAAAAATTTGAGAATCAGGCAATAACTCAACAATCGCTTGATGTGGTTGCGCATATCATACATCAAATCATTGCAGAATTAAACGAAGAATTGAAATATGTATTAATATACAGGGTGTTCCATTTGAAATAACGAAGTTCACATTCGTTTCCGGTAGAACCGGAAGTAGATTCCGCTTGAAAATATTTTACAAATTGACTTCATGTACACTTAAACAAAAATACAAAATTTTGAATTTGTATCGCAATTCCTTCCTCGAAAACTTCTAATGAAACACTTAAAAAATCACCCTGTATATGTATATATATATTTAGTTTATTCAAAACTAAAAAAAAAATTGAAACATGATGAAAAAAATCTACGCCAATTTGGGGGCGCTGAAGAAAATCTTGCCACAGGCGCAGTAGTACCTAGATACGGCCCTGAGTCACACCCTCGAAATTTCTTTTGAATGTTGATCTTTGGCTTCATGGCCCATTGTGGTTGAACAAAGATGAACGTTTTTGGCCTCTAAAGTCAATATATAATATAAATTTATCGGAAGATTTACCTGAAAAACAAATTATCTCAATGGTCGTTACCAAAGAAAACGATTTATATAGTTTCATCTCAAAATTTTCTGTATTCACTAAACTTCTTGGAAGCATGATATTTGTTTTGAAGTTTGCTCGTATAATACCATTATCTGACGAGATAAATATTAGTAATCTTGAATGTTCTGAAAGGTATTTGATAAAAATCGTCCAACATATTCATTTCAACGACCTGTTAGCTTCATTGAAACAGAATAAAAATATTCCTTCATCTTTTAGAAAATTATCTCCATTTTTGGATGAATTTGGCCTCATTCGGGTGGGAGGAAGACTTATAAATGCCCCTGTCGGTTTTGATTACAAACATCAAATACTCCTCCCAAAAAGATCACATTTCGTTTCTCTTTTAGTTCAGTATATGCATAAAAGGCATATACACGCAGGTCCTCATTTACTGCACTCAATTTTAATGCAAAAATATTGGATTATATTCGCGAGAAAAATAGTAAGGCAAACAGTAAGTTCTTGCAATCACTGCTTTCGATTGAAACCTAGACCTAACTTCCCCTTGATGGGAAATCTTCCTTCACCGCGTGTCATGACACAGCTCAAGGCCTTTGTAGATGTAGGTGTTGACTATGCAGGACCGTTCAAAATCTCTTTGACTAGACACAGAGGTGTCAAAACACAAAAGGCATATGTATGTCTATTCATTTGTCTAGCAACAAAAAGCATTCATTTAGAACTAGCCTCTGACTTATCCACTGACACTTTTTTGGACGCTTTGAAAAGATTTATCAGTCGTCGAGGGCCAGTGAAGACTTTGTATTCCGATCAGGGATCCAATTTTATCGGAGCTTCGAGGTTCTTAAATGAATTAGAAAAGTTCATAGTTTCATCAGAATATAGTGATGCCCTCAAAAGGGAGCTATTGAATAATAGTATCAGTTGGAAATTCAATGCACCCCTCTCTCCACATATGGGCGGGTTGTGGGAAAGTAATATTAAAAGTATGAAAAAATTTCTCTTTAAGTCTATCGGGGAGCAGATTCTTTCATACGAAGAGTTTTATACAGTTTTGACGCAAATTGAAGCTCTTCTTAATAGCCGTCCCCTTTCTACTTATATCAGTAATGATCCTTCCGATCCAACAATGTTAACACCAGCTCATTTTTTGTTAACATCGCTCCAAAGTCTTCCTGCCTCTGATGTTTCAAACATAAAATTAAATAGGTTGAATAGAAAACAACTTTTAGACAGCATAGTACAGTCGTATTGGAGAAGATGGAAAAATGAATATCTCCATCAACTACAAACCCGTTCTAAATGGAATACTGATACAAATTCTGTAACAGTTGGTACCGTCGTAGTGGTAATGGGTGAAAACACACCCCCTTTAAATTGGCCACTTGGAATTATAACAGAAATATTTCCCGGTCAAGATAAGATCGTTAGAATCGCTACGGTCAAAACTGGAAATGGACTTTTTAAACGTCCTGTTACAAAGTTGTGTCCACTTCCGACACACTAATAATAGTTTCGCACCGCTTCAATAGATTTAAATCGCCCTCAATAGTTGCACCGCTAATTTTAGTAGTGTAGTTTAATTTTCTTTCAATTCGTAATTTCCCAAATAAAGAGGGGGAGGATGGTTGGGCCCTTTCTTTTAGTAGATTGTTTTCTTTCTCGCTCATTGCAATTATTTATCTCACATATGACACCACATGTTGCTGAATTTATTCTCTTCAATGTTTCTTTGAATTAGTACGAATTCGATATTGCATAGGATACGTCGTGATTTTCGCTATCAAATTCGAAATCTTGTTTCGCATTGGAAATTGCCGCAATTAGAATTTTATTGCTAATTATTCGCTTTGATTCATACATAGTTATAGTTCAACCCGCTACATCATAGATATACACCGCATTAAAATTAATCAACGGAAGGTCGGGATTAACATCTTCATCCCGAAGAACGTGTCGGAGGTGTCCAGGTTATTTCAGCTTTATTTTCCTATTTTATCCTTCACCCTTCCTAACTTAATCCTTATAGCTGAAGGTGATTTAGGCAACTATTACTCCTGGATTTAGCCGAAAGATCGACATCAATTCGTAAGTAAATACAGCCCACTTTTACAATATTTTACATATTAGCTTTGGGTCTTTGTAAGTGCTAATTATTATTATAATTGACCAAAGGCCGCACCAGAAATATATCAGTGATATACAAATATGATTTATAGAATTTTATTTACACAGGTCTTGGAAATACAATGATTATAATAAATTTGGTAATTCAACAGAAGAAAGAGTAATTTAAATTTTGGCTGTACATAAAATATATAGGGTCGGCATTGCCGACCCTGCCGTCCCTGACGAGCCACCACTGCTGAATGAGTTGGACCGACTCACCCGCCGCCTAATGACAAAATTCCGATGTCTGCACATCAACGCATCGGTGAAAAGGCTTAACCTACCCAGGAGAGATGGCGGACGAGGTCTGTTGAACATCTATAAACTCTGAAGAACCCAGGAGAAAAACTTGAGGCAGCGACTGTTCGAGTCTGAAGATAGCATGATGAAATTGGTGACAAAAGAGGATAAGGGATTCACACCTCTGAACCTACAACACAGAGAACTGACATTCGATATCACCACGAGAAGCGAAGATATAAGTAGGTATATGGCGGGAGCAAGCCCTGCACGGCAGATTTCCCAAACACCTTGAGGGGGAAAATGTCGATAAATTAGCTTTTTTGTCGTGGTTGAATGCAGGACAATTGTATCCTGAAACTGAGGGATTCCTGACGGCTATCCAAGACCGAGTTATAAGAACTTGAAACTATGAGAAGCACTGTTTGAAGCTGAACGTGGGGGACAAATGCAGAAAGTGCGGCGCGGTTGGCGAGTCTATTGAACATATAATCGCCGGTTGTCGAGTTCTTGCCGACAACGCATATCTGGGCCGACACAACCAAGTGGCAAATATTGTTCACCAGCAGTGGGCTCTTAGACATGGTTTTTTGGATACTTGTCCGCCATATTATAAGTATCAACCTGCGGCAGTGTTGGAAACGGACGCAGCAATTCTCTATTGGGACAGACCCATAACAACAGATAGATCAGTGGATTACAATAGACCGGACCTTGTATTCATTGAGAAGGATCAGAAGTATGGGGTGATAATTGATGTGGCAGTACCATGGACTCATAACATCGGAAGAAGGGAGTCGGAAAAAATAACGAAGTACGAGATCTTGGCAATGGAACTGAAGAATATGTGGCAATTGTCGGAAGTCACTATTATACCATTGGTGATTTCGGCTGAGGGAATCATGTCCGAATCATTTAAGAAAAATCTTCAAAAGATCGAAATATCCCAGAGGATCGCGGGATATGCACAGCAGGCTGTAGCTTTGCAAACCTGTCACATCGTGCGGAAATTCCTGAACGAGTGGGAGGAAACTGAAATGTTTTTTCACTGGTTCATAGAAGTAATACCAGCTCGAGCTGGTCCGGGAGACAATTGATGAAGAATAATAATATCCTTTATTGCCAACGAAATCTTACAAAAGACAAAGCAACGTCATAAAAAAATGGGTTGAAAGATAACACTTCCCAAAATTTATATGTAGACAAAAACAAAATAGAATGAGATGACAAAAAAAAAACACAAAAGGATATACAGGGTGTTTCACCATAAACTGGACAAACATATATAGCCGTGTAGACTGTAGACGATACCGGGAAGTAATTTTTGCCTTATGACATATACCCCGTTTTCGACGCATAAGCGAGATACAGGGTGTTTAATGTCAACTTTTAGCAATATTCTGATAACGGTCACTGGTCACATCTTAGTATTTTTCAGGGCTCAACGCAATTGTGTTGTAGAATTTGGAACTAAAAAATTCAAAATGGCGGAAAGCCTGCAAAGTTGGAATTTTTTTCTCTCGGTTCCCAATTTGGAAAGCACTATTTCAACGTACTAGATTTTCTAAGATTTTCCGTGAAAAACTTTTTTCAAAATTCGAACTCAACTTTTTTTTACATGTTGTCAGTGAAAAAACAATTTCGGCCAAAATTGTTGAAATTTTCCATGGTTGAAATATCTCTAATTCTGAATACTGGGGTGAAAACAGAATGAAATAATATCAATTGGTTTTTTTTGTAGCCTTCCAAAGATTAGCTCTCGGAGAACTTTCATAATTTTTATTCAAAAAACTGGAGGCCGTACGAAGGCCAAATTTAGGTTTATGACCTGTCAGAGTGAGCTGGACAGAAATATGAATTTATAAAACAAAAAATTTTTTTTTTCAAAAACCTTTGGTGGGAATCGAACTCTCCACTTCCACTTTTCAAAATTTATAAGATTAAAATAAACCCAATTCATACTCGTAGGGAGTTCGAATCCTACTAAAGTTTTTTGAAGAAAATTTTTTTGGTTTACCCACCATACTTCTGTCCGGGTCATTCTGGCTGCTCATTAGCACAATTTTGGCCTTCGTACGGCTTCCAGTTTTTCGAATAAAAATTATGAAAGTTCTCCGAGCGTAATTTTTGGAAGCCTACAAAAAGAGAACCAATGGAAATTATTTCATTCTGTTTTCACCTCAGTATTCAGAATGAAAGATTCAACAATTTCGGCCGAATTTTTTTTTTCAGAGAAGACATGTAAAAAAAAAGTTCGAATTTTGAAAAAAAATTTTCACGGAAAATCTAAGAAAATCGAGTACGTTGAAATAGTTCTTTTCGAATTGGCAACCGAGAAAAAAAATCCAACTTTGCAGGCTTTCATCCATTTCGAAATTTGTTTTTCAGAATTCTACACCACAATTGAATTTGGCCCTGAAAAATACTAAGATGTGACCAGTAACCGTTATTTCAAATGTCACGCATAACTCACCACAGTTATCAGAATATTGCTCAAAGTTGACATTAAACACCCTGTATCTCGCTTATGCGCCGAAAACGGGGTATATGTCCTTAAGCAAAAATGACTTCCTCAGAGTCATCTACACGGCTATATATGTTTGTCCAGTTTATGGTGAAACACCCTGTATAATTGACATACAAATTTAGACATCAAATTTAAAAGAATAAAAACATTTCAGATGCAACCACTGGCTTAGTTCCCTTTTAAATTTATTGATGTTGCCCTGTTCTTGAAGAGAAGCAGGTAGCATTCGGTAAGCTTTTATTGCTCTGTAGTATGGAGTTTTTTCAAAGAATGTCGTTATATGGTGAGGAATACGCAAGTTGGTTCCATATCTTGTGAACATCGCCATACCCTCTGCATAGTGATCTCGATTTTGCGCAAACAGGGATGGGTGCTTTTTAACGTACATTAACAGCGCCGAAAAATACAGTGAGGGGACCGCCAGGACTCCAAGCTGGCCAAAAATGGTCTACAAGACTCCCTAGGATGGAGTCCAAGAATACACCGAAGTATTCTCTTCTGAAGCACGAAAACACCCTGAGCACCGCCAGATGAACCCCAAAGGAATCCCAAAAGCAATGATGGACTGAATTTGACCAAAATGAAAGAGTCGTAACGAATCCCTTGATACTACCTCCCGAAGCCTTCTAACAAGACCACACAAACTGCCCAACCTGGATTGCAGAGCAGAGGTATGATGTTCCCAGTTCAACGACGGGTCCACATGTAGCCCCAAAAGCTTAACATTGTCAGCAGTGGGAACTGAGGTATCATTTAGTCTAACCAGCAGAGACTCAGAGTCATTTCTAGATATAGAGAAATGTATAAGGCCAGTCTTTTTAGTATTAAGTTAAAGTTTTAGATTATGACTCCGAGACCACTCCAACATGATATCTGTAGTACGCGAACACTTCCGTGAGAGGCCACCTAAAGAATCACTCGCAATAACCAGCGAGGTTTCATCAGCATACTGAAATTACTGACTAACGATACACGATGGAAACATCCCAGCCGGACCATTCACGTACAACAGGAATAGTATGGGCCCAAGAATCGAACCCTGAGATACTCCCTGCCTCACTGCAAGGAAGTCTGAAGAAGCTCGTTGCGTCCGGCCCACCACACACACTGGCTGTTCCCTACCGGAAAGATACGATCTCAGGAGATTTAGTATGGCTCCCCTAAGGCCCTAAAGCCATAGGATGTCAAAATCTGCAGCAGAAGCTCATGATCAACAGTATCGAAGGCCTTCGACAAGTCAAAATAAAGACCTGCAACCTTTCTATTATCATCTAACTGACCTGTAATATACAGAGTGTAACAGCCAAATGGAATAAATTCGATAACGAATAAAGGAGGGCGTGTTGGGATAAACGCTCGGACACGTCGATTTGTAATTTTCAATGCGCATATTTTTGAAGAAAATAATATTATATAGGGTGTTCCATACACTAAATGAGGTATTTTTTGCTGAAAAGAAAACATGTCCATAATAAATAATTTTTCAACGAAAAACCATTGGAAAAATATGACTGATTTTGTTCACTTCAGTATCGTGATATTCATTCCCTCACCAAACCCGCAGTAGAAATATTTTTGGCACACTGAAATTTTTTTCTTGTAGAAAATTTAATACCATTTCCAAATATGTGATCGAATTCGATGAAGCTACAAGCATAACTGATATTTTAAAGATTTCATGGAAAAAATTGAAATATATCGTGAAAATGAGAAATGTTAAAAAATTGAAGAATATCCGTCGAGATTTCGACCATGTGTTATATGACATTTTTTGTTGCAAATCACTTGAATAATCCGCCCTTGAAGTTTTGCCGTTTTAAAACTAGACACCCTGTATATACATACAATAACAATTTTTATATTTCCATTTAATATACATTCTGCTACACTAAATTCGAAGTCCTTTTCTGACTGCATCACATTACTTTGTACCCTGGTATATGAAATATCAGACTGATCATTTAAAAAAATCGCAGTACCACGTCCTCTGGCAGAGCTGCGACTTGAGTAGTAAAGTAGTTTGTAATTACATATTTTCACAGTCTCAATATCTTCATTTTTTAACCAATGCTCATTTAATGTCACAATCTGCGGCTGTATTTCAGAAAGATAGACGCTAAATTTAGAAACTCTCTGTTTAGTTAAACTCTGTAAATTAATGTTTAGGATCGTTATTTCACTCCGTTTCAGTGGTTTTCTTCTACTGTGATTGCTGGTTCTCGGGATTGGTGCAGACGTTGGTTTTTGTTGTCTAAAAAATTTCTTCCCAGCGCGAAATTGAAACGTTCAAACGCCACACCAGCAGACCAGAAAGAGATACTGTAGACCAACTCTTTCAAATTCACCCCTATCATAAAACAAAGTCTTCCAGAATGTCCCATTTTTGGTTGACATTGCTTGACCTCTACTTCTTCGGCTGTAGTCTGCGTGTTTTACAACATATTTTTCAACCGTTTCTATGGTAATTCCTGGTTTAATTTTGGAAAGGAAAACTCAGATTTTCTTATTTTCCGCCCCTGATGCTTTCAATTCCTCGTCGGGATCAATTATTTTAGTGCCAATTTTGAGGTTAGCTTTTTGTTTACGTTTCATTGATTGACGCAAACGGCAAATGTTTATTTTGAAATTGAAACTCAGAATTATCTTCTGACTGATTCTCCCGCTCTGTCGGCGTTTTTGTAGAATTACGGTGCAATTTTCCACCTGATCCAGAAGCAACAATCTCACTGTAAAAACGTTGGCTTTTTGCCTGCGAAGATCTGGCAAATTTTCCCAAACTGCTATCAACCTCAGAGGTATTTTGAGTAATTGGAAATTCAAGAATTTCTTTATTGTAATTAGAGGCCTTTTTTTCGTCGCTCTTTTTTAATTTGTCTTCGAAAGACAGTGCTCTACTCTTCCAAAGTTCACAGTTTTACTTAAGGGCCTGATATACCTTTCACAAATCACAAAGTTGACCGAAGCGACAATCAAAGTTTGACGGCGAGTCCTTCAAACACTGAAATGAGCCATCTATTAGCAGTAGCTTGAAATACCAGATGGTTGTAAAGTAGAAAATCATCTCATCGCAAAAGACCTAACTATTTTAAACTATTTCTTACCTGATCTTTCCTTGTTCCCCAACATATGCGAATGACTTCATTTCTCCCGAACCGTTTATTATTTTTTATGTCAATATCGTTTAGGTGAGAGAGGCTGAAGAATAATTACTTCTTGAGCTGAATTTATTACATTTGCACCGCAGACGTTTTACTATCAATTTTTATGAGGTATTCCCATTGAATAAGTGGTGATTTGAACTTTTTATAACGAATTATTCTGTTGAATAATCCCTTAGATTTGAGGTAAAAATTAATTAATTAATATGCGAATTTTCTATATTACTTACTAATTGAAGAAACAAGATCTAATGTATTTAACAAAAAACGAAGGAAAATTGATTTGAAATTCGTCATGTTGATAGTCTTTTTGTGGACACTCCATATGCTGGAGATGCTTTATTATAGCTGGCTAGGATACTTTGAAGTCTTGTCTTTCAATCCATATAAAGTTCTTATTGGTATGTGCAAGGGTTCGTGAAATGTAATTGGATAACATAGCCTCTATAAGTATAATTTTTTTGTGAAAATGGCCAATATTTCGAAAACTGTTGAATAAAAATATGTGAAAAGTATACGAAAGCATGCAGGAAGTTTCAGAGAATTGAAAAACACTATTGAATATAAGGGTCCCATTTGAAAAAACAAAGTCACCCTCTATTCCTCTTTTGTGGGCCACCCTATATATTCGAAAATATTTTTAGGTTGTGCTCTTCTTGGAGTATAACAAGTCTGCATCAAAAATTTTTGCCATACTCAGACCGTTACGCGTATATCGTCCGCTGCGGCACTAGTGGGTCACCCTGTATATATAAGAACAACTTACATCTTGAAATTTAATTTGAATTATTATAACGAATTATGACGAATCCATATATGTTTTACAACTTTGAATACTCTAATAAGGGTGTCCCAAGTTCGAGTGTCTATAAGACGTTACTGGAGAACTGAACATATTTGATATCTGAACATTCAGATTATGCTATTGTTCGAGATTATCTACTGAGCTAATATATTTTTGGAGACTGAAAACTTCCGGCTTCCGGTTATACAAGGAGCGAAAATAAATTTGTTCAAGAAATTCATATTTCTGTTAAAAGCCTTGTATTTATTCCAACAGTTTTCAAAATATTCAGTAGAAACCAGAAAAAATTGTATATTCATATTATGTGCATTTTTCTTATTCACAACACCCTGAGCGTAAATTATAATTTCTCATAACATCATAATGTGGAAAGGTTATGCATCTTTAGAATTTCAGAAGTATCATCACAGCTTGAAAAATGAACATAATACCGACTACGAAAATTTGACTTTTTCCGTTTTTTTCTCGATATTTTGGAAACTGTTCGAATAAATTCAAAGGTTTTAATAAAAATATATTCAGAATTGAATACTTAATCATATCAGAAAGGCAAAAATTGGAAAAAAAAATTCCGAACAAATTCATTGTCGCTCCTTTTATAACAGGAAGCGTTCAGGCTCAAGGAATATTTTAGCTCAGTAGAGAATTTCGAACAATATCATAATCCCAATTTAGCGATTTCAAATATGTCCAGTTCTCCAGAAACGTCTTAGAGGCACTCGAACTTGGGACACCCTGTATATCAATATGGTAGAACGATAGAACATAATCTTATACTTATACACTCAGTGAAAGATATTTTCTACAAAAACCTAGGTATTCTTTGTACCTTCCCTCACTTCAATTTATATTTACCTCTCATGAAGGTGCCGCAAACGGTCTCCAGCAATAAAAAAGTAATTAGAGCAGATTCGGAATTTCTCAAAAAGAAGTACCTGTTTGCAAATACATGCACAAACTTATCATAAACCCACCCTGGAACTTTCCAAAAAAATTAGGATTATTATATTTCCATACTTTATGGCCATATTTGTTTATTTATTCAAGAAGGAGACCAATTCTTGAAAGTCCAGAACAATGTATTCCTTTGTGTCTTGTAATTCGAAAAAGTGTCTCATGCGATGGAAGAACTATCCGGAAAAAACATGAAAATCCCCATACTTAGTTTATCTGATACTCATCAATTCGATAATTAATTTTTCAAATGAAAAAGTAATTATTCTGAAAATTTTTTCACATGCAATTAGCTTCAAAAAACGTTCACAAATCCACGTTGGTTAAATTTATTATTTTATTTTCAATTGTTGAATAGAATTTTCATGATTATAACTTGAATAGGTGATCATTGAATATGATAATATTCATTTCAATCGTGAAAACTAGAATTCGCATATGCAATAATTTCAACATTGTACATATGAGAATATTTTATGAGTTATGCTGAATTTCCATGCATCCGTCATCCGATGATACGTCCGTCCGATCGTCGTTGTGATTAGCAGAAATATTCAAAATTGAAAATTTCTGCCAATCACAACGACGACGATGACGGATGCATGGAAATCCAGCATTACTGGAAATTAATTAGTGAAATATGCAAACGGTTAATTGAATTCTGGAAAACTAATTGATTTCCATTATAATTTTCACACTTCAGAACTCCTATACCGGGTGTCCCAGTATATTCGAAAGATAAAAATGTTCTCCAATTCGTTTCAAGTTCAAGGAAACTTCAACTGAAAAAAACAAAAATTGAAAGTCACTTGCGGTTTGACCGTAAATGAATCAAACTTATTTATTTAAAATAGCTCCGTATATTTTTTGCAATTTTTGATATCGACTCAAAATTACCTTTTCAACTATGTATCACACTTGTATTGTACATTTGATTTGATGGAGCACACATCAATTAAAATTTCAAATTGAAAGAATTGCAGTACGATATTTTGTGTAATCTAGATTTCATTGACAAATCATGAACAATTTTGCATTCGAGATGATGAAGAGAACGTCAAATTCAAAATTATTTAAATTGTAGTAGACTGGACGAATTTATTATTTTTAAATGAAAACCTTAGTGTGCCATGGAAACATGTGAATATACAATAGTTTGCAACTTTGACAGTAAATAATTCTCAATAAATGTGTGCGTGTCAGAGAAACTAAAATTCAAGAATGAATAACCGAGAAAATGATAACTTCACTAATAAATTATTCCAATTTGAAATTCCAGTTGACGTTTTCTCCATCAAAACAAATGTAGAATACAAAGTGTGATACACAAAATATACGGGGTGCTATTTGAAATAAGAAAGTCAGAGTCACCTCCGGTCAAACCGGAAGTGACTTTACTGGGACACCCGGTATATTATGAGTTATTGCGACTCCTGGAAGAAATCGTCAATGAGAAGAAATGTGTATAGTATAAAAATCCGAAATTTCAATTCGTTATATAGAAATAAAGAGATTTTTTGTGGGGTGGGCCTGATTCCTATAATACGCGGAATAAGGAAATAATGTGGGAGCTCGTCTTGTTTTGAATTCCTAGGTCTTCAAGATTTTATTACTAGCCAGATGTATGTATATGAAAAAGGGGCCAGGGTAAGTTCTCAATGGTTCTATTTACTACCTGGTCGACTCGCTGGACGGACGACGACATTCAAACGCGCCATCTAAAGTTGAATGTCCAAACCAAAAAACCAGGGTAATCGTTAGATCCCTGCAAAATTTGGGTTATTGAATATGTTTTTCGTTTTTCATCAGTACAAGCTATATTTTCGAACTAATCATCATGAAAATTTTTGTAGTTTATAGGAGATTAAATTGCCGAGGGCAACTAGATGCGATTTTTTCCAAAAAATTATGAAAAACCGTCGAAAAAAAATCATTAAGTGTAGTAAGAGAAAATCGTTAATCGGTATTCAGACGGATTTTTTCGAATTCTCTAATTAATTAGAGGACGCGGGTTCAACTCCCGCCTGAGGTGAAAAACTTTTCCGGAATTCGAAAAAATCCGTCTGAATACCGACTAATGATTTTCTCTTATTATTTCACAGCATTAATCTCCAATTTATATTAAGTGTAGTTTCCAAAACGCTGAAGTTCAACCTGTTTTTTTTTAATTGAAAAACTCATTAAATCGAAAAAATAAAGCCACTTGCCCTCGGGACGTTCTTCAACTTCAATTTAAAAAAAAATCAAGTCTCTACGTCCTAAATTAGGGTAGTTACTCGTGAAATAAAGAGACCACTTTTTGAATGGAGATTTACCACGATTCAAAAGGTGATACGTCCCCTTAAGGAGAGCATTTTTCTCTTCCAACTCGGCAATAATGCGTTTTAAATTCTGAATCTGAACTAACCTCGGATTTGGGTCCTGTAGGTTCATGTTTTCATACCGCATTTTTTGCTTGCGATGCTTGCATAATGCACGAAGGGTGAAAACTACCACCATATTTCGCCATTTTACACTATCTCAAACGTCTTTTCTGCAATGTTTGCACGTAGCTTTTACATTTTTCGTACGCGAATTTTCAACGTGTTAATCATCGGCAGCCATATTTGAAAAAAAATGGTAAATTGTTCCATAGGGAGCATAAATATTAATACATACAGGGTGTCCCACGGTCGAGTGCCTATTAGACGTTTCTGGAGAACTGGACATATTTGAAATCCGAAAATCGGGATTATGATATTGTTGGAAATTCTCTACAGACCTAAAATATTTTCGGAGCCTGAGCACTTCCGGTTATACCAGGAGTGGCAATAAATTCGTTCAAAAATATTTTTTTCAATATTTTCGTCTCTGATATGATTGGGTGTTCAATGCTGAATACATTTCTGTTGAAACCATTGTATTCATTCGAATAGTTTTCAAGATATCGAAAAAAAACCTGAAAAAATGTCAAATATTCATGTAGTCAGTATTATGCTCATTATTCTTATTCTGAACATCCCGAGTGTGAACCGTTCTCACAACGTCAAAGTAGAAGAATGTGGAAACGTCGTGCATCTTCTGATTTTCATAAATATCATCACAGGGTGTTTCAAATTTTGTTTCGAAAACTGTGATCGAAAATTGGCCATAACTTCTGTTTTTCAAATTAGAACCCTATTTTTTTATAATTGCGTTGGATTCTGAGAAAAAAATTATGATAGCACTCTCAGATGCTCTTGCTCCTAAATTCAGTAATTCCCGAGATATTTGAGCTTTTCTGGATTCATGTTGTACGTAGAGTCAAATTCATTGAATCTGAAGAGTTTCGATGAATATTCTTATGAAACCATAGTGACAACTAATAATTAGACCTGTCACCTGTGAATTATTAATGGGATCCTATGGTCACCGAATATTCTCATTCCAACAGATTCGATGACTATTCTTATGAAACCGTAGTAACCATTGAAGTAAAATCGAGAAGTAAGGTTAAGGCATAGAACTTATAGTACATGAAATGCTATTACCAGATCAAAAAGTGGGTAAACATCTCAAGTTGGAGGAATCTCTAAATTTCCATGTTCCCATGGATACGACCTGTCACACCGAACAGAAACACAGAAATGTTTGCCGAAATGCCAAGTGAATCGGATCTTGACGATTAAATTCATAGTATTTCTGTGTTTCTATTCTGTTTGACAAGTCATAACCATGGCAACATGGAAATTTCAGTATTCCTCCAACTGGAGATGTTTATCCACTTTTTTAAGCTTAGCAGCAAGGCTAATGGCATTCCATGTACTATAAGTTCTATGGGTTAAGGCCTAGAATAAGACTTGTGAATTATTAATGGGATAATTTATCCTCTATGGTCACAGAATATTCTCAAGCGAAAGATAAGATGAATTTGACTGTACGTACAACATGAATTCAGAAAAGCTCAAATATCTCGGGAATTACTGAATTTAGGAGCAAAAACATATGAGAATGCTATCACTATTTTTCTTAGCAGAAAACAACGCAATCATAAAAAAATAGGGTTCTAATTTGAAAAACAGAAGTTATGGCCAATTTTCGATCACAGTTTTCGACACAAAATTTAAAACACCCTTTGATGATATTTATTAAATTCAAAAGATGCATGACATTTCCACATTCCTCTACTTTGACGTTGTGAGAACGGTTCAGACTCGGGATGTTCAGAATAAGAATAATGAATATAACACTGACTATGAATATTTGACATTTTTTCAGGTTTTTTCGCGATATTTTGAAAACTATTTGAAAGAATACAATGGTTTCAACAGAAATGTATTCAGCATTGAATACTCAATCATATCAAAAACGAAAATATTGAAAAAAATATTTTTTGAGCAAATTATTTCCACTCCTGGTATAACCGGAAGTGCTCAAGCTCCAAAAATATTTTAGTCTGTAGAGAATTTCCAACAATATCATAATACCAATTTTCGGATCTCAAATATGTCCAGTTCTCCAGAAACGTCTGATAGGCACTCGACCGTGGGACACCCTGTACATCGAAATGAACATAGAAATTTAAATTATGTCAAATTTGCCTATTATGCAAAATAAAAATTCATTTCAAACGAGAATTCATATTCAATTCGTGATGAGGTCGACGGAAAAATCTTGTAATCAACTCGTTTATTAATTCAGCGCCATCTAGTGGCGATAATATCAAATATAATACCTTCACGACTACGCTACAGTGTCTGTCTAGATAAGAGCCATTAACCGTAGCGACACATAGTGGCCTTATTCAAAAGGAGGAAAAGCATTTCCTTCATGAACAAATTTTTCATCGAACATTTCAGAGTTTCAATGTATTTTATAATAACCAGGCCGTAGACAAATCCATAAATGAAGTTCCATAACAAACAGTCCATCCGGTCTCGAGTTATAAATGGTGTAACCAACAACTTTGTTTTATTTATAAGAGTTCAGTTTCATCATTGTTGTATCGTCTGGCGCTTCTTATAAGGTCATAGAATTCGATATCTCACATTTATTATAAGCTGCCAAATTGATCTAGGAAATATAAGCTTTATTATTACTCAGACATATAGAGGGGCTTCGCGACACTTGTTGATTCTAGTATGATTTCTCTGCATAATTGAAAAAGGAAAAGCATTCGAATACTTATGTAACCCGTTGATAGCAGTAATGAATGTTTCCATGAGGGGCCAAAAAAAAAGCTCCTTCAAGAAAAAATATATACTTGAAAATCTGCTCGAGAAATCGTTCCGGAGCCGACTTAGAGGGACGACACCGATTCTCCATTCAAAAAGTGCCTTTCATTTTTCCAAGTTCACGCCCTCAATTTTCCACCTAAAAAATTTTATTTGAAGTTGAAGGATGTCTTGAGAGCACTCCAATCTCTTCTCTTTGAAAAAATAATTTTTTCGCATGAAAAAATCGGGTTGAATTTAAGAGTCTATGAAAATTGACTTCATAATCGTTTTTCGGCGGTTGTTCATCAATTTTTGTTAGAAAATTCATGGGAGTGCCCTCGAGAAATCAATTTTCTATATTAAAAAAAAAATATTTATTTGGATAGGCTCTTAAATATGGCAAAAAATGATGGAAATACTGAAAAGACTTCCAGAAAGTGTGAAATCACAGATAACTGTCCGAAATTCCAGGAGAATAAAAAAAAAATCAAGCTTTCATGTGGAAAATTGAGGGGGTGAACTTGGAAAAATGAAAGGCACTTTTTGAATGGAGAATCGGTGCCGTCGGCCAGAGTATAACGTCCCCTCAACTTCTATCCGAGTCCCGTCCGAATTGAAATTGAGCGCTCGATTGCCTTTACTTTACTTCCGAGTGTCGAGACTCGAAAACAATTGAAAAACACCTCGATTGTCGAGCCAGGGAGCGAGATAATCGTTGGATCGATTGTAATTTTGCATCTCACGATTGTTCAAACATCTTGGAATCCTTAGTAATGATTAAAAATTCACTGATGACAGAAAGGCTTACATAATCTCATTCGCTCATATTCTTATTTCAAATTTATTTTTCTAGTGAAAGTGAGAAAATTCAACATTCAAAAAACGCCACCTGATGTTCAAAAAGATGAATGGGCTTCTGCTTCGAATGCAGAAGGCTTAAATCAGGCTGAAATAGGATATAGACAATTGGGCGACAAATTTTATGATTTTGTTGAGAAGCAGGTTTGCAACTTTCATAATTCAGCAATTCACTTTCGATTATCAATTGCTGTCACTGATCTTTTTCAGGCTGATTTAATAAGACATCTCAAAGACCATAATGAGAAACTTGGGGAGAGAATAGTACTGCTGAATGCCCATTTGAATAATCGAAATGTATCTCAAAACTTGGAACAGTGATAATGTCTGAGGCAAGAAAGAATGATATGGGTCAAAAACTTGTGCTGTTTTTTAGCTGACTGCAATACTCTCGAAAATGTTGATTCAAGTTTGTTGTTTGTTTTATAATTTAATTATTTCAAGTGTATATTTTTTTACCTTCAATGTGAGCAATTAATTGTAATTAAAATCTTGATAAAATTCATCTTTGAATATGTTTTTGACCTCTCGCCCTAATCAATCAATGGTTGTGATAAGAGCATATTTAGTATTTCTGTTTATTTCTAGTCTGACAATAAGAATTCTGATCTGATTACTGCAATAAATGGGGTGTTAGGGTGTTTCATTCACCTGTCACTACAATTAAGATCAAAAATTACTTTCCCTACTTTCAAAAGAGTGAACAATTTTCCAGAGGAAAGGAAGCCTGGAGTTGTGTCTTGGGCAGACAAGATCTATGAAATGAATCATTTGTACTGATGTCTGATACGGGGGGGTTGACCAAGTAAAGGGATGAATGAAACACTTTACGTTCAATGGCTCTATTATAAAACAAAAAGTGATTACACAAGATGATCAAATTTTGAAAATACATATTTAAATTATTCAAATACACTCACCTATTATAAAAAGAAAAGTGACCGATCCCAATGTCCGGAATATTCGTTGAATGATATTTGAACAGAAAAAGATCTTTTGGTTCACCAGCCTTCCACTGAGCAACGTATTCTTCCTTCTAGATTATTCCAATGTGTCCGATAAATGATCGAATCACACGTCAAAAGAAAACTCAGTAAAAAACCGGTAAACAGTATTCAAACCGGGCAGCGTTACAGGCAAACACACATACGGTTATACTTAGTAAGGTGTGCTGCCTAGATCGACTTCAGCACAACTTGCCCCCTAAACTTTTGAGAGGTGAAAGTGAAGTGCCAGGAAATCGAGGACATTTCAACTTTCAAATATATACCTAATCCCACCTCCATCATCAGGTACCATATCCGTTTCTTCAGACAGAAGAAAATAATGCTAAAAATTCAATAATACCATGTGAAAAGTCAATGATCAGCATGCACTCAACAACCCGAATCAAAAGTTTACCTATTATAAGGCTTAAGATGGGATACATGAAAAATCCCTCTTTCTGAATCATTTTCGGGGTTACAGAGAAGGTAGGTGTGATCACGAATTTTTGCCTTTATCACATAATATGGTCCCTCAAACAATAACGAAAATTTCTTTATTTCAGTTTTAATTGAGGAAGAGGTGTTACTTGCCTTCAGCAAGACCAGATCTCCCTCCATGAACGATACAAATTTGCCCCCAGGATTTCTCAAAGCTCTCCTTTCAGCCCTTTTCGATAGTGTGGTCTCCGCAAGCCGGAGTTTTACTTCGAGAGGAGGTTCAGTGTGAGAAAAACAACTGGTGACGTGTAATGTTTGGGGAGTATCCACTATCCAGTCGATTCATGGATTATCTCGTTCAGAAAATTCTGCACGTTAGCCACCTCAAAAGCCCATTTCGAATGTTCATCAGAACAAAACGTCCTAAACAATCGTCCCAGCTCATGTATCACTCTCTCCGAAGGATTCGATTGGGGGTGCCTAACAGACGAGTACACAGCCTGTATATTGTGATCCTCTAGAGTCTAGGGCCTTTTTCCAGAGATTGGAGGTAAACTGCGTTCCCCTGCCACTCAGAATCCTGCAAATAGGACCGTATTTAGGCAAGTAATCCTTCAATAACCGCGTCAACAGAGAACGAGTAGTGGCTTTTTTCAAAGGAAAGAGGGCCACGTGCTTGGTAAACAAATTTAATATGACAAATAAATATTGCGCACCTCCTCTAGATCGAATAAGTGGCCCATATAGGTCCACAGCGACAATGTCCGACCTGTTTAGCGGTAAAATACAACTTTGAGGAGGTGAGGACAGAGTGGACGTCTTGGCATATTGACAGATATGACAAGCTTTGACTACCCGCTTTATATTACGATGTAAATTGCTAACCCACATCTCAGACTTCATATGTAGGTACCCACGTTTTGTAAACACCAAAATGCCCCAATGCATTATGGTAAGCCATAATACATCGATCGACGAGTTCAGAGGGCAAACATAACAGCACACAATCACTGTTACTGTCATTTTTATACAACACACCATTGTGAAGGCAAAATTGGGATTGGAGCTTTAGGTTACTATTCAAAAAATTTTTAACTGAGCTAAGCTTGGGGTCACCCTCCTGATATTTGACTATGTCTTTAAGTAAATCGAGACATTCCCTAGATAGATTCAGGGCACCAACCACAAAATATTTGTCAGAAGATGTGGGCACTCCCACACCAGAAAAACGTGAAAAAGAGTCAGCCAGAACGTTCTTGCTCCCAGAAATGTGCTTGAGGTCGAAGAAAACTCCTGCAGTGCTAGTGCCCATCTTGTGATACGTGGTGATAATAGTCTGCAAGTTTTCAGGTATGTTAATGCCCTGCAATCAGTATATAAAATAAAATGATTACCAAGCAGGTAAACCCTCCACTTTTGGAGCACCCAGAGAGCAGCAAACACTTCCTTTTCATAGGCACAGTACCGCCTCTCCCTATCAAGTAATATTCGTGATACACAAGACACAAGCCTCCTTCCCCCGTCCACAATCTGGCACAGTATTCCAGCAATTCCAACGTCACTTGCATCCGTTTCAACATGCGTTTGCAGGTTAGGATTAGGATGACAAAGCATCGTAGCATTTTTCAATTCCTCCTTCAGACAGTTGAATGATGTTTCTTCCGCGTCTGTCCACTTCCATGCAGTTTTTTTCCGGAGGAGTTTCGTGAGTGGTGCTGACAACTCAGAAAATCTTGCATATTCAGTCATATTGGCACAGACCAAGGAACCTCTGTAGCTCCTTGGCATTGCAGGGTGAACGATAATCCGCGATTGCCTGAACTCTGCTTGGATCAGGTGTTACCCCAGACGAGGTTAGTATATAACCCAAATAGGGAATTTGGTCCCTGATGAAAATGCATTTCTCCAATTTTAGAGTTAAACCAGCATCTTGGAGACGCTGGAAAACCATCCTGAGGTGCATCATGTGTTCTTCAAATGATTCAGACATAATTAGTATGTCATCAACGTAGGCAACGACGAAATCATGAAAAGCTGGTTCCAGAACTGTATCAACACATCGAGTGAAGGAGCTCGTAGCATTCTTAACTCCAAACGGCAGCACACAGAATTGATACGTTTTTGTACCTACCATGAAGCCTGCATATTTTTTCGATTCTGGTGTCAATGGACACTGCCAATACCCATGGGTCAGATCTAAACTTGACATGAATTTTTTCCCAGGCATCATTTTTATTATTTCATTTATTGGCCTGGGTAACTCAAACTGGGATTCCATCACTTTATTCAGATGTCTTGCGTCTAAGCATACACGAACTGAACCATCCTTCTTCACAGTGGTCATTATCGGCGAAATGTATTTGGGTGATGCCCGTTCAATGACACCCCATTTAACCATTTGATCGATGGTACGTTCTACTGGTCGATGTGCAACAGGAATTGGGTACGGTTTTATAAAAAATTCTGACTTATCCGCCAACTTTATTTCTTGATAATATTCGTAAGTGCGACCAGGTTTGTCCGAAAATATATCTTTGAATTCATCTAAAATACTGAGGAAATTTTTCTTTTGGTTCTCTTCCAAATTCAGACCATCAGACAATTTGCTCCATTCCGAAACAGTGTCACCATCTTCAAGATAACATATACTTGCTAAAGCTGGGGAAGATGCGAAACGAATAGTTCTTATTGCTAAAGATAGGGAAGGAGCAACATTGTGAACCATTTCCGCTTCAGGAACAACACATACCTGTTTGCTGTTATGATTTATTATAACGCACCTTCGAGAAAGCAGAATATCCACTTCAAAATGCCTCAAAAAGTCGCATCCCAATATTATCGGATGAATCAAGTTCGGTATGACCAAAGCTTCAAAAGAAAAATCCATTTGATCTATCTTAAATGTCAACAGTGCCTGAGCTGTGACCTTTTGAACTTTGGTATGAAATGCGCCAACCACACGAATGCCCGTTAAAGGAAAATATGGAATCACGTCAACAAGTCCCTGAATTTGATTCCACACTTCATCAGAAATAGCAGTCACCTTACTGCCACCTAGAAGCATAGAATGAATGGAGGGAAGGCTCCGCTACAAAAATGAACTGCCAAAAACGTCCGCACTTGTCAGTTCGCCGCAAGGTTATGAGATGGCGCCAACGTCGTTCGTGGCTCCAGCATGGCTATAACGATACATATTCAAAATGAAATTCGTTTTGACAAATTTATTTCCGATCATAGAATTTCCATATAATTGCGCATAAATAATTGATTAGAATGCGGTGATATGTCAACAATATTGTTATGATTAATATTTGGTGTTATTTTGAAGGGTGAGACTTAAAAAAATTCTTTTATTTAAGTAACGTACAGGTCTTCTTCTAGAAGCTGAAAAAAACGGAGATGGAATTGTCGAATTTTAATGTAGTAAGAATTTGTTTCGATTTCTTCATATGGAACAACCGGACGTCATTTCAAGTCAATCCGAAGGCGTGATTATTCTTTCTTCAGAAATTTTGAATGCGTCATGATCCCACCGAGGCCTTTTTGGCTAAAATAGGTAATAATAAAATTGTTCAATATGTTTTGATACTTGTCAATAAAAATTCAAACTGTTTACCTTGTTTTTTCATTCAATAATTATATAGTAGGTACATAATAACATATATATAACATAATAAATCACACTATATCAATTAAAAATATTATACTTAGCAACAAACGTTGAAATGAACAAAACCAACAGGTAAATTAGATAGTTGAAGCCGCAGAAATGTTTCTTTTATCGAAGCCGATTCAATTCGTATATTATAGTAACTTCAAACAATATTCGAATTCAATACAATTTGTTTCGACCTCCTTTAGTCCTTTCAGTCAACAACAAAAAGATTTATTATTCAATCACTTTGGTGTTGGTCGTAAAAATGTATCAATAAAAATGACAACCACATAATATTCTTTGCAACTGTAGCGCCACAGAACAAGACATATGTGACATATAGCCCTATTTGCGATCACAGCGTTATCTATCGGGCGCCACACGAAACTCTAACCTCCGCCGAAATTGGAAGTTCAAAATGATCTGTCGAGCGTATGAAGCCTTCCCTCCATTTATTCTATGCTCCTAGCTGCCACTATCGATCAGTGCAAAAAACTTAAAATTGTAAAGGTTAATTAATGTTAATGGACAGTGATCCTCCGAAAACGAATGATCAAAATCACATTCCTCAGTTGATAGGTCTTTCAGCGGATTGTTGTTATGAAAAAAATTAAATTGTTCCCCCACATCTAGAAGTGGGGGTCGACCCCGTTTCCCTGATCATCATCAGGTTGAAGAGTTTCATTACCTTGACTACCTAGAGCATTTATGCTCTTAACATTTAAGTTTCTCTCATTAAATTCAAACTTGTTCATATGTGTATTTGGTTTATTGTTATCATCCCTTTGATTAGGGTAAAATTTTCTCTGAATGATTTGGTGACTCGGCTTATTTTTCAGATACTCATCTGCTTGTCGAAGACGAGCGACTGCATCTGATAGACTTGAACATCCGAGTAAAGAACAGGAGATGTTTGGTGGAAAATAATTAATGAGGGGCGATTGCATCTATTAGTTCTTTCACTGTATACGGTGGTTCCAAGTGTTTAGTAGTAGCAACCCAGTAATTAAAATGATCTACCAACAAACCTTCTCTGTATTCAGTTCTTTCTAGTTGATCTTTGATCTTAATTTGTTTTTTCTTACTCCAAAAATGATACAAAAATTCACATTTAAATTGCGCATAATCTCCAAAATAATCAGAATAGGCCTCCCACCAAAGTTTGGCTGAACTCTTAAAACAGTTTCTGAATATTATCTTCAAATTACAAAAAGGAATTTGACCGACAGCAACGCCACTTTCTAAGAATTTTAAGAATTCAGGTGCCTGGAGACCGATTTCACCGTCAAAGTCAGGGAAAAGCTTGCAGAAGTCACTCGAGGAGAAAAGTGAAGTATTCAAGTTTAAGTTTGAAAAATTTTCCGGTATATCATTAAGACGAGCCTGTATATTATAAGAACGATTTTCATTTGAATGTAAATTATAACTATCAGTAAAGTTGTTTCGGTCAGCTTGTATACAATGTTTCCGAAAAGCATTTTTAACAGATTTATCAACAATACTTGAAATTACATTAGAAAGATCTTCAGTAAACATATTATTATTATCACATTCCCGCTGGCTGTATTTTGAAGGATGTTTATTGTATATTGACCTAGTGGGAATATGCCCCCAAGTTGTCAGGAACATTTTCCGGTCCAAACTGATGATGTTGTCTTCTATTTAAATTGAAATGAACGTTACCTGGGTGATTTATCCTACTTTTTTCCGTTTTGGGAGTTTCAAAAATTGTAGGCCGTTTCGGTATCGCACCCATATTGCTGGCTTTTGGAGGAGGTTGAACATCCTCCACTTCATTGGAAATATCAGGTAGAGCACTGGCCTCCTCTTCACTTTCCACCTGTTTCTTCTTCGTACTTCTTAAATTATACATTTCATTCTGTGTTGGAATATTTTTCTCTTCCCTTATTGGTCCCATTATTGGGCGCCAAGATGTACTGATACGGGGGGTTGACCAATTAAAGGGATGAATGAAACACTTCACGTTCAATGGCTCTGTTATAAAACAAAAAGTGATTACACAAGATGATCAAATTTTGAAAATACATATTTAAATTATTCAAATACACTCACCTATTATAAAAAGAAAAGTGACCGATCCCAATGTCCGGAATATTCGTTGAATGATATTTGAACAGAAAAAGATCTTTTGGTTCACCAGCCTTCCACTGAGCAACGTATTCTTCCTTCTAGATTATTCTAATGTGTCCGATAAATGACCGAATCACACGTCAAAAGAAAACTCAGTAAAAAACCGGTAAACAGTATTCAAAACGGGCAGCGTTACAGGCAAACACACATACGGTTACTTAGTAAGGTGTACTGCCTAGATCGACTTCAGCACACATTATTGAATCTTTTTCCGAGAGTTGAGCTGGATGAGAATAAAACAAACTATTCAAAGGACCCCGCACTTTTACTACGGAAAATGGCGTTCCGTCAAATTTTCTAAAATTTTGGTATAATGTAGTACTCGACATACTGATCAAAAGTGTCCATGGCCCCAACTCAATCCTATGACTAGTTTTTGAGATACAGGGCGTTGAAGTTGAGAATTACCCACTTTTACTACGCCCGTATCTCGGAACAGAATCGAATGAACTTCAATTTTTCTCAAGAAACATTTCATTACATCCCCAAGGAGCTAGCACATAGAGGAATATGACCGAAAATCGTTATGAATACAGGGTTATCCATAATTGAATGCATGCCCGATTTTGAAAGTATAAAATATGTCAGTTCCAGAGCGAGAACGTTCGCAAAATGAACTATTACACTAGATATGTTGTTGTTACATCGAAAAAGTCTGAAATACCCAGAATTTATACTGGGTGATCTATTATTATAGAAACTATTCTCAAGGAAGGTTAAATGGACACCCTGTATTTATGGGTTGATTCAAGGTGTTTGTTTAATGTTTTTAGAACATATCATCAGGGACTTCAAAGAATACAGGGTGATTCAGTCATGAAATGAACTTTGAACCTCACGAAAATACCCAAAAACCACCTCTTTTTTTCATCACCCTCTATCTTAAGATTGAATCCGAGGAGGTGGGAGTTTTCTTTCACCACTGTACTTGATATAAAAACATCAATACGGCTGAGAGTTTTTATCCACTTCCTATGACCAGATTTTTAGCTGGAATAAGAATAGAATAACATAAATAAATAATTTTCATATTACATAAAAAAAAATCTGGTCATAGGAGGTGGATAAAAACTCTCAGCCGTATTGATGTTTTTATATCAAGTACAGTGGTGAAAGAAAACTCCCACCTCCTCGGATTCAATCTTGAGATAGAGGGTGATGAAAAAAAGAGGTGGTTTTTGGGTATTTTCGTGAGGTTCAAAGTTCATTTCATGACTGAATCACCCTGTATTCTTTGAAGTCCATGATGATATGCCCTAAAAACATTAAACAAACACCTTGAATCAACCCATAAATACAGGGTGTCCATTTAACCTTCCTTGAGAATAGTTTCTATAATAATGGATCACCCAGTATAAATTCTGGATATTTAAGACTTTTTCGATGTAACAACAACATATCTAGTGTAATAGTTCATTTTTCGAACGTTCTCGCTCTGGAACTGACATATTTTATACTTTCAAAATCGGGCATGCATTCAATTATGGATAACCCTGTATTCGTAACGATTTTCGGTCATATTCCTCTATATGCTTGCTCCTTGGGGATGTAATGAAATGTTTCTTGAGAAAAATTGAAGTTCATTCGATTCTTTTCCGAGATACGGGCGTAGTAAAAGTGGGTAATTCTCAACTTCAACGCCCTGTATCTCAAAAACTAGTCATAGGATTGAGTTGGGGCCATGGACACTTTTGATCAGTATGTCGAGTACTGCATTATACCAAAATTTTAGAAAATTTGACGGAACGCCATTTCCCGTAGTAAAAGTGCGGGGTCCTTTGCCTATACATTAAATTCAAGAAAATTGTCGCATCTACAGTAACTCCTCTTTTCTCACATATACCGACACAATAGTTTATATTGAAAAAAAATTGTAATGATCAGTTTGTGGCTTGAGGACAGGGCAAATAAAATTTATCCTTTTCGAATTGTCGACGTTTCGATCCTATGTTTGGATCTTCTTCATGACTGAAAATGTTTTATTGATATAAATATAAACATAAACTTTGACATGAAACGATACACAAACACTAAGATATTATTATTTAGAAGCAGCCAGGTAACTCAAGACAAAAAACACTATCAAAATTGAATTTACCTTTTCAAACAGATAAATGAGGCCAGAAAGAGTGCTCATGAAACCCATAGGTCATTTTTCGTAAAAATCAATGCAAACACTGTAAACATCCAACTCTCGTAAAAACAGAACCAACACAAATGAGGAGAAAGGAATGAGATGTTTTGTGTATAGATTTCGACACATATGGGACCACAGAAAGGGTGAACCAGCCGGATGAATTATTTGTTGCTAATTTTTTATTTTTGTTAATAGATTGCTGTACACAACACTAAGGGACTCAACATCACTTCTCAAATTTATAGTATCATTTATTGAGATCTGAATCATCTCACTGATGCAACGTTTGAAGTAGCTGTTCTCTCGGTCCAGTATTTGTACATTTTCGAAATCAAAGTCATGACTATTTTCGAAATGATGGGTGGCTAAGGCGGTTTTTTAATTTTTATTTTTGTTAATTTCTCTACAATCGTAACTATGTTGGTATATTCTTTTTTTAAATATTGTTTGGTCATACCGACATATGCACCACTACAGTCCTTGCATTTTATCAAATATACTAGATTTGACTTCAACGAGTTGGGTGTGGGATCTTTAAGTTTGCTAAAGATGCTTCCCACTGTTTTCAGGGGGTAAAAAGCCAGTTGGCAGTCCGGCACAATGTTCTTCACTAGTTCATTAACTCTTGGAGACAGTTCTGGGATGAAAGGGAATCTGTAATAAACTTTGTGACTCTTATCTTTTTTTCTCTCTAATGAATCGATTTGGTGTTTATACCTTGTTAAAACTCTATTGAATAGGCTTATGGGATAATTGTTATTTCTCAATAAGTGCTTGATCTTATTTTCGTTTTGCGCGTGGAATGTGGGGTCGCTTAGTTTATAGTTTCTGAACAGAAGATTTTTTATCGTGGCTATTTTTTGAGATGTTGGGTGATTAGAATAATAATTTAGTAATCTTCCGGATGATGTTTCTTTTGTATGCCAATTTGTAGAGATTGTCCCGTTGTTTTTTCTGATAAGAGTAACGTCTAAAAAACATATTTTTTTATCAACCTCCTTTTCGACTGTGAATTGAACCCTATGATGAACACTATTGAATATTTCAACTACTTCATTCGTTTTTCCCTGTGGTATGCCTAAAATAGTGTCATCGACGTATAATTTAAGGAATGTGATGATGAAATTCAACCTTTCTTTGGCGACAGTTATGACGTGTTTCATGACGATATTGGCAAGGGTTGGGCTGGCTGGATTACCCATAGCTGTACCCTCTATTTGTTTGTATACTACTCCATCAAAAGTGAAATAGCTGGACTCGAAGATAAATTCAACTATACGTAGAAACAAGTTTTTCCGGATATCAGTATAAGCCGAAATATAACTCCAGTCAGATCTTATTGTGTCGAGTAGAAGTTGTTCGGGAATATTGGTGAAAAGGGAAGTTACATCCAATGAAATGAGCTCATAGTCACATGGCATCTGAACCGTACGAACAAATTCTACAAATTCTATTGAGTTATTTATGTTATAACCAAAAGTAGTAGTCCACGGTGCCAGCGTCTCATGGACCAATAAAGATAGGTTGTAGGTACACTGGGGAGTCCAAACAACTGACTATCGGTCTCAAACTAATGGTTTGTGTTTTATGTGTTTTTCTTAAACCATACATTTTTGGAGATATTGCATTATGTTTTTTTAATTTTTTCGCCTTTGAAGAAGTTATAGACATATCCCCAAGAAGCTCATTGACTAGCTTGTTGTTCCCAAGCGGGACAATCTCTACAAATTGGCATACAAAAGAAACATCATCCGGAAGATTACTAAATTATTATTCTAATCACCCAACATCTCAAAAAATAGCCACGATAAAAAATCTTCTGTTCAGAAACTATAAACTAAGCGACCCCACATTCCACGCGCAAAACGAAAATAAGATCAAGCACTTATTGAGAAATAACAATTATCCCATAAGCCTATTCAATAGAGTTTTAACAAGGTATAAACACCAAATCGATTCATTAGAGAGAAAAAAAGATAAGAGTCACAAAGTTTATTACAGATTCCCTTTCATCCCAGAACTGTCTCCAAGAGTTAATGAACTAGTGAAGAACATTGTGCCGGACTGCCAACTGGCTTTTTACCCCCTGAAAACAGTGGGAAGCATCTTTAGCAAACTTAAAGATCCCACACCCAACTCGTTGAAGTCAAATCTAGTATATTTGATAAAATGCAAGGACTCTGTATAGTGGTGCATATGTCGGTATGACCAAACAATATTTAAAAAAAAGAATATACCAACATAGTTACGATTATAGAGAAATTAACAAAAATAAAAATGAAAAAACCGCCTTAGCCACCCATCATTTCGAAAATAGTCATGACTTTGATTTCGAAAATGTACAAATACTGGACCGAGAGAACAACTACTTCAAACGTTGCATCAGTGAGATGATTCAGATCTCAATAAATGATACTATAAATTTGAGAAGTGATGTTGAGTCCCTTAGTGTTGTGTACAGCAATCTATTAACAAAAATAAAAAATTAGCAACAAATAATTCATCCGGCTGGTTCACCCTTTCTGTGGTCCCATATGTGTCGAAATCGATACACAAAACATCTCATTCCTTTCTCCTCATTTGTGTTGGTTCTGTTTTCACGAGAGTTGGATGTTTACAGTGTTTGCATTGATTTTTACGAAAAATGACCTATGGGTTTCATGAGCACTCTTTCTGGCCTCATTTATCTGTTTGAAAAGGTAAATTCAATTTTGATAGTGTTTTTTGTCTTGAGTTACCTGGCTGCTTCTAAATAATAATATCTTAGTGTTTGTGTATCGTTTCATGTCAAAGTTTATGTTTATATTTATATCAATAAAAAATTTTCAGTCATGAAGAAGATCCAAACATAGGATCGAAACGTCGACAATTCGAAAAGGATAAATTTTATTTGCCCTGTCCTCAAGCCACAAACTGATCATTACAATTTGATATAAGGACGCGAAGAAGATAATATGGCATTGAAAAAAAAAAACAAAATCAAAACAATAAAATGAGAAATTGAGAGCAACGTAGCTCCTTTCCGTTAGTTCCCAAATCAACCAAAAATTAAAATTCACAAAAATCTATTTATAAATATAAAAGATGTTGGTTACACCGTGTAATGAACTTCAATTTCTCCGGCTGGAAATTGATCTTCATTTTAAATTAGTTCTTTTCCGAATTTTTAGTTTAGATTCCTGCATTTCATTTCCGTTCAGAATTAAATCGAGAAAGTCGAATATGGTCCGTTCGATATTGTTTTGCCTGCAGGAAACATAGTAAAAACCTTCATAAAAACCACCGAATGTGGATAACGCCGTTTTTTATAGTTCATACGTGCGATCAGCCAGATTTACAGAAGTTTTCCGAAATACTTTTCTAGAAAAATTAGCATTTGTGCGCAGACCATTCCCTTCCCCCCCAGGGAAGTTATAAAAGCCGATGTTCCCCTCACCTGGGACCTTACAATTGATTTCGAATTCCATAGTGAATGAGAGTTTTTTTTTTGCGATTTTTAAGTCTTTTGAATCCATAGCCATAGCATTGAGTTTAAATATACATATATTTAAACTCAATGGCCATAGCGAATTGATTGAATTTTTGAATTCGAGTCTTACCGATTTGCTTAAATCACTATAATCCCGCTGTCAGCCTTTTCGATTCTTTTCCCGTTTGCAAAGTGAGTGCTTGTGCGTTGAAATCGTAAGTACTGAACCGATTTATTGCAGTCCCATCTCGATCTTCGTGAAATCTACTAAAATAGCTGTTCCGCCGAAATTCATTCATTAACTTTGCAAGCAAGTACTATAGCACGTTTGACCGAATAGTCGGGGTCTGAAATCCGTCCTTTATGGCGAGTATTCTCATAGTCGGATCGAAAGGCTCCTACAAACCAATACTATAGTACATTACGCCGTGCAAACGTAAAACCAGCTAAGTAGACAATATAACTCTTTTGAGTGTTGGGACTGAAAGAAAATCGAAGTTAAAATAACTGCCGTACCTTTTTTTTACATATACTGCGCACCTGTCTTATCCGTTTGCCATTTTGTTTCTTTGCAACTGCATACTTGAATTCATTCCGTTTAATTGATATTTCCCCCTTCTGTTCTGGCTGACCCGTACTCGTGAAATATTTATTGCTTACTGTGCTCGCGATCAGGCGAAACTGATCACCTTATTAAATTTGTGTATTTTTATATTTCATTTATTTTTGGCATTACTGTTTATTTGTATTCTCATTTCCATCAACTGAATAAACTGTGGAAATTGTTCTATTTCTGATTTATTATTTATCGCTAACATCCTAGATAATAGGGGACTCTGTCTCCGACTAGCAGCTGCCCTGGTAGGTTTGCTATTCTCCCTATTAGTAAAAGAATAGCTGGCGCTCGAGGTAAGGTTCACCGAGAAAAGCTCGTCACAGAAACTGGCGCCCGAGCAGGGACTGTCAAAAATAGAGTTCCTGTCAAATATTTTGCGCCCCGATTTTGACTGTATTAATTTTTTGATATTGTGCAAGTTAATTCCCAGTTTATTCATTGGTGGGGAGAATACTGTGTTCTGAGTGTTATTCTTGATCTGCGAAAACCGTTATTCCTGATATTCCTTTGATTTGAAAACTGTGAAATTAATAAAGTTGTTCTGAGTTTGATTTATTGCAATTTTTCTCCGTTGCAACTTTCATGAAATCTTGAACCTTTTCTGCGGGTATTTTATTTCTGAAGGATATAGCACCTTCAGTACAGATCAGTTTTTTTTTGGTATTGTTGGATTTTGTTTTTCTGAATTGTTTATACAGGTACCGTTACAGGGTGATTCTGAGGTAGGTGGATCTGTAAGTTTTATTGCTTGAGACCGAAAATTCTCTTTTCTCCTTTGGCATGAATAATTATCCGTGTGAGAAAATCGAACTAAAAATGGATGTGAACCGGCTGCTGAGCGATGAGTTGACCTACGAACTTCAACTCAGAGGACAAACGATACCCAGCACAGTGATGACCAAACGAAGTTTGCTACGACAGGTTCTTCAGTCTGGTACACCTTTACAATCTGGGACATGGATGGATCCGACTCTGAATATCGAGATATGCCAGAACAAGCTCACCGATTTGGTAGAATCCATCCAGAGCTTTAATCACGACAATGCCGCCAACGAACACTCGCGCATTTTCACCAGGTTGAAACACATACAAGGGAGACTGAACTTTATTGACACAATTGATGAGGCACAGTTACAGGTCGTAAATCAGCTCAAAGGAGCTACAATCAAGGCCTTGGATGCTTTACAGGAAGTGCATAAGGCCAGCATCCAACAGCCATCTTCGCAGCCGGAAGGGAGGTCCCTCTTAGACCTGGAAGTCCCACCTTCACCTGGTATGTCTCCAATTCAGCCCCAGCGAGCCGCAGGAGTAGAGTCCTCACTGATTGACCTCGAAGACGACGTCCGTCCACCGTCAACTGGCCGGGGGTCACAAGCTCACACACCTGAAAGAAATCCGGTATCAGATCAGGTAATGAATGACACAAAAAGGACATGTAGAGCTTTATTACAGGAGATGCCGCCAATACCTACCTCTCAAGAACACCCTGAGACATGTCAATCTGGGAGACTGACACCGGACCGTTGGGCGAATTCCACTCGAAGGGTATCTTTTCCGGCAAATGGGTCGACCAGAAACCCCCTCAGATCGCTGGCACAAGGCAACTACAGACCTGAACCCGAGGCCCGATCTACAACAGCACCGGTCGTCCCGCTTCATAAGTGGACGATTTCCTTCGATGGCACCCAGAGCGTCACCGATTTCATTGACGAAGTGGAGAGGCTGGCAGAATCACGCCGAGTACCCTTGAGACAGGTATTTGATTCTGTGTATGAACTTCTTAGGAAAGACGCCAGGGATTGGTTCATCCCCAGAAGGGGAATACTGCAGAACTGGGACGACTTCAAAACACAATTGAAAGAGGCGTTCCTACCGGTGAATTACGAGGAGAATCTGCTGGAAGAAATTAAAAGGCGAATGCAGGGCCCAGACGAGAAACTTCTACTCTACGTTACGAGAATGCAAAATCTGTTTCAGAAATTATCCAGTATTCGATTGTCCGAAGAAGAACAGATCCGTCTGATTAGACAGAGGTTGCTACCGTCCCTACAACAAGCCTTGGCCTTCCAAGAAACCAGCACTTATGACGAACTCCTACGGAAGGGAAAGGTATTCGAGCTAGTCCAATGGCAGATGAACCAATACACCAGGCCACCCTCCAAACCAGGCCTCATTGATGAACCGCACCTGACTTACAGCCCACAGCATCGAAATCGCTATCAGGCCAATTGTTCACTGGACACCGAACACCAAGTCCAGACAACGACCGCAGCAGTCAGCCCGAAACCGGTAGAGTCAGTTGCTCAGACGCCGAAATCACGATACCCGTCGACGAACACCGATAATCGAGCACAGTCGACCGTCACCCCCGCAGATCGTCGTACTGAGACCTTTTCACCCCCGGACCGGACCGAGCGACAAAGGGCAAGTAGAGTCTCTTTTCAGATTCAATGTTTCCGCTGTGGTGGATACGGCCACATGCGACGAGAGTGCCGGAGACCGCCGAAACTATTCTGCTCTCGATGCCAGAGGGAGAACATTCTCTCCAGAGACTGCCCGTGCTCGGAAAACTAAAGGGAGGTATGAAATTGGAGTCCGCCATATCTCCGGAGACTTTGACTCCACTGACACCATCCATCTGCAAAGAAAATCGTCCGTTAGTTGAAGTTCATGTGACAGGCAAACCCTTCCGGGCATTAATGGATACAGGAGCAACCAAGAGCTTCTGCAGCCAGAAAGTTGCAGAGTGCTTGGAAGGACAAGGAATAAAGGGTGAGCCCATGTATAACGAATTTGTGGTAATAGCCAATGGTAAAACTACAGCCGTACCGAAACGCTACAACACCATGGTCCGGATAGACGATTACACCTTGCCCGACTTAAAATTCCTGTTGATTCCCGACCTACCTGTAGAACTTATATTGGGAATGGACGTACTTTCACATTATAATTTCAGCGTCAATCTGAAAACAGCAGAGTGCTATTTGGAGGGTCGACCGATTTCCAAATCGACCCCAATCCACGAACAAACCGCCGAAGTAAACATCGCCGATAAACTTCTTTTAGAACTGGCCAGTGAACAGAAGAAGAAGCACCGATGTAAATGGGGAAAAGACCAGCAAAAGGTCCAATACCGAAAAAGATCTACGAACAAAGTTGCTGACAGTCTGTCCAGGAATCCGTTGCCGTCCGTTAATTCGGTGTGTTTGACCGAGGTAGAAACATCCCCCTGCAAATGGTATAACAGGAAGTTACAGGAGGTAGAAAAAGATCCAGCAAATTTCCCTGATTACTCCGTAGAAAATGGAAAATTATTCAGGCATTTCTGGGACTCATCCGACTTCACTGAAGATGGATCTGGCCGACCATGGAAACTATGTGTACCCAGCGAACAACGAACTGAAATCCTGAAAGAAAACCACGATTCCGAATTAGCAGGTCATATGGGAATTGCCAAAACCATCTCCAGGATAGCCCGAAATTATTACTGGCCAGGGATGTTTAGAGACATTGCGAAATATGTAAGGAACTGCACTTCGTGCCAAAAGTTTAAAGTCTCGCAACAGAAAACTCCAGGGAAAATGCAACCACACCGAATGGCGGATGCGCCGTTCAACGAAGTGTCCACCGACATCGTAGGACCATTGCCACGATCCAAAAAGGGAAATTCCTACATCGTGGTGATGCAAGACCGATTCACCAAGTGGGTAGAATGCCGTCCGTTGCGAAAAGCTACAGCAAAAACAGTTTATTCCGCCCTCTACGAACAAATAATTCTGAAATATGGCTGTCCAAAATTGGTAATATCCGACAATGGAGTACAATTTGACAGCCGACTGTTCAAGAACAGTCTCCGCGAGCTAAACATTGCTCACCGTTTCACCCCTCCTTATACACCGCAGTGCAACCCAGTAGAAAGGGCAAACCGTACCCTGAAAACTATGGTGGCACAGTTTTGTGAGACTGATCAACGAAACTGGGACGAAAAGATAGGGGAACTGACCTTCGCAATCAACACTGCCAAACAAGAGTCTACCGGATTCACACCTGCGTATCTGAATTATGGAAGAGAACTAGAAGTTCCAAGGGCGATTTATTCGACAAACCCCCATAATAAGGAAACAAACAATGAATCCGACAGTCCTGCAGCAGAAAGAAAAGATATGACTCACCGTACTGATCAGATCAAACATCTTCAGGAGGCATATGAGTTTGTCCGAACCAGGTTGTACCGTGCTTTCAATCAGCAAGCCCATAGTTACAATCTCCGCCGTAGAGATTTTCGTTATTATGTAGGAGATAGAGTTCTGCGCCGTGATCGTCCTCTATCATCCGCCGCCGACCATTTCGCTTCTAAACTCGCACCAAAGTTCGTCGGTCCATGTACCGTGGTTGAAGTTATTTCCCCCGTCGTGTACGACCTGAAAGATGACGGTGGTAAAAGAGTGTCAAACATACACATTAAAGACCTTAAAGTATACCATGATTGAAATTTATATATTTAAATAATAACCGTTTCTGTAAGTATGTTTGATTACTGTGTCTATGTTTTTTTATTTATCTGATTTATTTTTAATTTTGTGAACTTACCGCCCTCTGCTTCCAGGCCACAGGTACAGTCGGGTTTTCCTTCATTATTTGAGGATGCCGACCAGTAGGGAGTTAGCCCTCCGTCCATGCTCCAGGTGTAGACCAGGAACTGAAACAGAGAGTCGTCAGCACTAGAAGTATCTCCAGCACACCGTCAAAACCAATCTCAGAGAAACTATCAGCTTTTCCGGACAACAACACCAGGTAACCGTTCAATTTAACTCATTAATTAACAACCTTTCAATAACGTTACCTGGTGGTGTCATCTGATCTTGATTTTTTCTCTACCGTTAACCAATTAACCGTTTCTATAATCCGTCTAAATTGCCATATTGTTACCATGAATTGACATCTAGTTCACTCGTCAGACTACTAAGTTTTTTTTGTACAATGTTCATGGAATATAACTGTCTGATCCGGTATAATCAAATGTAATAAGTAATAACATCATTTCCAATTCCGAATTATTGAATCAGTCTGCTGTTCCAGTGAGTTCAACCTATTGTACCATTTCCATTCTGAATCAAACATTATTGTATTACTGAGTAAATAACTAATTACTGTATTATGTATGTTTTATGTACACTATTATCCGCTGGTCATCATCTGTGGAAATGGAGGATGGGTTCTCGAGGAAAGTCCGTTTGGAAGATCAAATGAAGTGGAAAAAGCTTCCCTGAGATCAGATAGTTAGAACGTCCGGAAGTACCTACCTGTGGCAGTTACCCCCGTCGAATCCGACAGCACCGTGCATAGTATCCACCCACGCCGCCGCCAACGTCTATTGGATGGGCTTTCAACGCCAGGAATTTAACTTGTTGGGGGCTCCATACTCTATTCCATTCCCAGTCAACCAACATCGAGAAATGGAAATCAGTCAACATCGAAGAGCCTACAAGACACAAGTTGAATTACATCGAATAGGAATAATAATTGTTTACTTACGGCGTATGAGTTCTAAAAATAGTCTTCAATGAACTATTTCATCACCAATTCCCATTGAACATTTTTAGTAATTCACGTTTCACTATCGCAGAACAGAAGTAAACAATGAACCGATGACGTAGCCGATGGAAATGGCGGTGACGCCTGCGTGGAATGGTGACATTGATGACATCAGCGTTGACGTAATCAGAGACGTCACATGATACCTTGGAACAGTGGAACTACCCCGGAATGGAGGAAGTACTACCAGAGATTATGCAGGAGTGGAGGCCACCGAATACGGATAACATAGATCGTAAATAATGTAAGCCTGATGTAAGCGAGCACAACGCGGCGTCCGCGCTTATTATTTGTTTAGCTGGGTAGTTTAACACCGCGAAAATTTAATTTAGGATTGATTAAATTTTCTCTCTACCGTATCTTGGGGAGATGTAATGAACTTCAATTTCTCCGGCTGGAAATTGATCTTCATTTTAAATTAGTTCTTTTCCGAATTTTTAGTTTAGATTCCTGCATTTCATTTCCGTTCAGAATTAAATCGAGAAAGTCGAATATGGTCCGTTCGATATTGTTTTGCCTGCAGGAAACATAGTAAAAACCTTCATAAAAACCACCGAATGTGGATAACGCCGTTTTTTATAGTTCATACGTGCGATCAGCCAGATTTACAGAAGTTTTCCGAAATACTTTTCTAGAAAAATTAGCATTTGTGCGCAGACCATTCCCTTCCCCCCCAGGGAAGTTATAAAAGCCGATGTTCCCCTCACCTGGGACCTTACAATTGATTTCGAATTCCATAGTGAATGAGAGTTTTTTTTTTTGCGATTTTTAAGTCTTTTGAATCCTTTTTAAGCCATAGCGAATTGATTGAATTTTTGAATTCGAGTCTTACCGATTTGCTTAAATCACTATAATCCCGCTGTCAGCCTTTTCGATTCTTTTCCCGTTTGCAAAGTGAGTGCTTGTGCGTTGAAATCGTAAGTACTGAACCGATTTATTGCAGTCCCATCTCGATCTTCGTGAAATCTACTAAAATAGCTGTTCCGCCGAAATTCATTCATTAACTTTGCAAGCAAGTACTATAGCACGTTTGACCGAATAGTCGGGGTCTGAAATCCGTCCTTTATGGCGAGTATTCTCATAGTCGGATCGAAAGGCTCCTACAAACCAATACTATAGTACATTACGCCGTGCAAACGTAAAACCAGCTAAGTAGACAATATAACTCTTTTGAGTGTTGGGACTGAAAGAAAATCGAAGTTAAAATAACTGCCGTACCTTTTTTTTTACATATACTGCGCACCTGTCTTATCCGTTTGCCATTTTGTTTCTTTGCAACTGCATACTTGAATTCATTCCGTTTAATTGATATTTCCCCCTTCTGTTCTGGCTGACCCGTACTCGTGAAATATTTATTGCTTACTGTGCTCGCGATCAGGCGAAACTGATCACCTTATTAAATTTGTGTATTTTTATATTTCATTTATTTTTGGCATTACTGTTTATTTGTATTCTCATTTCCATCAACTGAATAAACTGTGGAAATTGTTCTATTTCTGATTTATTATTTATCGCTAACATCCTAGATAATAGGGGACTCTGTCTCCGACTAGCAGCTGCCCTGGTAGGTTTGCTATTCTCCCTATTAGTAAAAGAATAGCTGGCGCTCGAGGTAAGGTTCACCGAGAAAAGCTCGTCACAACCGTTTATAACTCGAGATCGGATGGACTGTTTGTTATGAACTTTCATTTATGGATTCGTCTACGGCCTGGTTATTATAAAATACTTTTAAACTCTGAGAAATTCTATGAAAATTTTGCTTGTGTAGAAAATGCTTTTGCTCCTTTTGAATAAGGCCACTATGTGTCGCTACGGTTGATGACATAGTCTACAGTGTCTAGATAAGACACTGTAGCGTAGTCGTGATATTATCGCCTTTAGATGGCCATGGGCGCGGGCAGGGGGGGTGGCATCCCCCCCCGCCGAGATTTGTATGGCCTTATTGTTTTTCAGCTTAACGCCCTCAATAATTTTTATTTTGCCCCCCTGAGAAAAATTTTGGCCCCCCTGAGAAAAATTTCTGCGGGCGCCCATGTAGATGGCGATGTATACAGTTACTGTGTAATTTTTCGTAGAACGTAAAGTAACATGGAAGGCTATTACCAGATCAGAAAGCGGGACGAGCGGGTAAACATCGATAATTTGTGTTTATATTCTTGACATTTTGATTCATATTAATAGGAAGGGTATAATAGCTAAGCCTGGTGAGGATTGAATTGTACACTTGCGTCAACTGGAATTTCAAAAATTCCGAGAAATGTAGAGGTTATGTATATTCCGAAAGACAACAAAAAAATAGATATCTGGGATGAAAATATCTTACTTAAATATTCTCAGTTCAGTTCTAAAATATGAATAGGAGTTAAAATGATATTCAGAGCTTGAAGTAAACGAAAAAAAGTGATTGAAACATTTTACATGAAATTGTGAGCTTATGAAGTTGTGAATGACCTTCGATTCGCGACATATATCACGTTGTGTCAGAGAGAGAGACAGAATTAGTATATTATACATATATTAGTAAATAATTTTCATTCTCAATTTTGCTGCACACGTTCAGATCTGGATTCATAGTCATTTATTTCCATCAAAAATTTACATGGACTGTCAATTAAATACCAAATATAAGAAAAATTATACATATATATATATATTTACGACAAGGCGTGCATAGCTGGACGGCAGCTTCCATATGCGTATCCGTTCATAGCTGGACATCACATTTTTATGTCTTAGCGGGTATAGCTCACAGAAATATAATAAATACTAGAACGCCAATCAGTTCGCAATTCCTGGCACCTCATAGGGAAAATTGACCTACTACAGAGTTTGCGCAATATGTGAACGTGTCATCAGGGTAGGACTTAAAATTTTTGACGTGAATGTGGTATGAATAAGTTGTCGATATCAACATTTGCAATAATAATAAAATAGCTGTAGTATCTTACTCAAACTAAACTTACTTTCATAAAATGGGTTTCTCCTTTATTTGCGCAAAAAAGAACCATGCACTCCATTTTGTCTATAATTTGTCACAGCACTCGACTATCAAAATTAACTAGTAGAACTCAAGTACAAAACTAAACTAAAGGAGTATCAGTACTACACAATGTTCAAGAAAACAACGAGGAAACACCGAAAACGGAGCAGAAAAGGCAAGCGAATTTATACGAATGAATAAACAGGAAAGCACACAACAAAGGGAATCAACAAATCCTAAAATACGACACTGCTCTTTTTCTGATGTGAAGATGTGTTTGTTTTCGTCGCGTAGCGGAGTTGCCGAAGTCACTGGTTTCACAATAAGATTTATTCCGAACTTCATCTAAAACCATAATGCTTGGCAACGACGTGGCAAGAAAAGACGAGCTGCGCATGTACAAGTAGTAGGTGTTTATTCGCTATGTGGGGTCATTTTACTGAATCTCGGACGTACCTAATAGCATTCTAGTATTTATTATATTTCTGTGGTATAGCTGGACCACATCGATGCAACGTTGCCAGATTGAGCCTGTTATCTGGATAATGGGGAAAACGTGAATCCACAATTAAATAATCTATATATTAGACAAGGGTATGGTAGATAATGCTAATTTAAAAGAGATCTCAATAAAGTTCTCAAGGGAACTCAAAAAAGATGTAAATCTTTGGTAGCAATATTTGGTAACAGTAAGTCACTGACTGCTATTAGTGGATAAGAACACTAGAAAATAATTGACGGGAAACCAGGATTTCTTGATTGCTTACTCGTCATGTAATATAATCCTTACTAGAACAAGCGGAAAGATTTAAGCGCAATTATTCAATCCACGATTTTTGGCGATCTTGTTCACCTGAACAGAAAGCTCATCAATTTACCCAGAAGACTGTAATCTTCGAATTTTGGACGAGAATGGTATAAATCGTTTTGGTTGGACTCGCTGATGAGAAATGTCTGGTCGAAATCCATTCTGAGCACGTGAACACTCGATACATGCCATTATTGAAGCGGAAGTTATTCATGTGAATATTCGGTTTGAGGGTGTTCTTCACCCTAAATCGGATGCAACTGAATGATTTGATATGATATGATATGATATGATACAAGGGCGGTCCTAGGCTGATTTCCTGGGGGGGGTAATAATTGAATGAACAATTGAAAAGACTATAAAAATTTTTTTTTGTTAGTTTTTTATAAATAAAATTTCAAAAATCGAACTGGTTGTAGTGCTCTGGGGGGGGTAATTACCCCCTTTACCCCCCCCGTAGGACCGCCCTTGATATGATATGATATGATATGATATGATATGATATGATATGATATGATATGATATGATATGATATGATATGATATGATATGATATGATATGATATGATATGATATGATATGATATGATATGATATGATATGATATGATATGATATGATATGATATGATATGATATGATATGATATGATATGATATGATATGATATGATATGATATGATATGATATGATATGATATGATATGATATGATATGATATGATATGATATGATATGATATGATATGATATGATATGATATTGTTTAACCTGATTACTCCTAGGTCTCCTGAGGAGACCCCTCTGAAACTACAAGCTTCGAAGTTCGAAGCTTGTAACTTGTGCCGAGTTCGGAGTAAGCAGTTGTGTTCTGTGTTGGCTTATCAAATTACTGAATTTTTTTAAAAACTCCCATTTTGATAACGAAAGTCCTTCATATGAAAATTCGGTTCGGGGGTATTTTCACCCCCAAATCCCCGCGCTTAAAAATTCGGATGCAACCGAATGATGGCTTATCAAATCACGGAATTTTTGAAAAAACTCCTTTTTTGATATCGAAAGTCCTTCATGTGAATATACGGTTCGAGGGTGTTTTTCACCCCCAAATTGCCGCTCTAAAAAATTCGGATGCAACTGAATGATGGCTGATTAAATGACTGAATATATGAAAAAACATCACTTTTGATATGCAAAGTTCTTCATGTGAATATTCGGTTCGAGGGTGTTTTTCACCCCCTAATTGCTGCGCCAAGAAATTCGGATGTAACTGAATGAAGGCTCATCAAATGACTGAATATATGAAGAAACTCCATTTCGATATCGGAAATCCTCCATGTGAATATTCGGTTCGAGGGTGTTTTTCACACCCAAATCGACGCGCTAAAGGAATTGGGATGCAACCGGATGATGACTTATCAAATTACTGATTTTTTGGAAAAACATCTATTTTTATAGGGGAGAGGCAGGCAAGATGGCATACAATCTTTTGAAAATCGATATCTCTTATGAGGAAAAAAATATAGAGTACAGCATTAGTTGAATCTTTAGTCAATCAAGTTAGCTATCAATTTTTGAAGAAAGATATGAATAAAAAAAATTATAGACAAAAAAAAATCGCGATAATCTGAAACATTCGGAAAACCATTTTGCCCTACAGTGTCGGGCAAGATGGCATATCATATTATATGATATATTCTGTAGTGAAAAAAACAAAATTCCAATAAATAACAGATAGTACAAGAAATAGAAATTTATATTCATATAAACAGGAACAGAACATAAAAAAAATTCTCACAGATTTAGGAAATCACTGAAAAATATTTCATAATCTTATATCAAACGAAACAAGAACTAAACAAAACATAAAATTAATTCTCTTGACATATTATTCTCATCCCACTCTCCTCTGTTGGTTTTCCTTCGATAATTGTAGACCATCTGAAACAATATTTTATTGTTAATAAAAAGTACCATTTTTCGGGCAAGACGGCATACCAATATACCATGCCATTTTACCCAGCCTCCATGTATGCCAACTTGCCCTAACCACGTGTCCAAAAAACGAATAAGTAAATCAACATTTTTGTGACATCTTTTTGTCAAGGTAAATACATAAAAAGGATTACAATAAATCTACAATTCTACACGGATATAAAAAATTTTGTGAAATAATCTGTACTTACAGTTATAAAGGCGAGAAGAGAGAGCTTACGTCGAAGTTGTACACGGTCACACCACTTTTTCACCATTTTTCACGACTAAGTCATCAACTACCGTAACGGATCCCTTGAAACAACGTTCGTACACTGATGCCAACTAATTCGAACATTTGCACCGAGTTCTAGGATTCCACTCGCAGTGGATTCTTCAGTACATATGATATGCCATTTGGCCCTACTATGCCATCTTGCCTGCCTTTCCCCTATAGAAATTCCCTCATGGGAATATTCGGTTCGAAGGTGTTTTTCACCCCTAAATTGCCGCGCTAAGAATTTCGGATGCAACTGAATGATGGCTCATTGAAAGACTGAATATATGAAAAAACTGCAATTTTGATATCGGAAGTCCTTCATGTGAATCTTCGGTTCAAGGGTATTTTCCACCCCCAAATCGGCACTCAAAGAAATTGGAATGCAAACGAATGATGGCTTGTCAATTTTTGTAAAACTTCCATTTCGATATCGGAAGTCCTTCATGTGAATATTCTTTTTCGAGGGTGTTTCTCACCCCCAAATTGATGCGCTTAGAAATTCGGATGCAATCGAAAGATAGCTTATCAAATTACTGATTTTTTGGAAAACTCCCATTTTGATATCCTTTCACGTGAATATTCAGTTCTAAGGTGTTTTTCACCTATAAATTGTCGCGCTAAGAAATTCGAATGCAACCGAATGATTGCTTATTAAATGACTGAATATTTGAAGAAACTTTTATATTGAAGTCCCTCATGTGAATTTTCGATACGATGCTCTCTTTCACCTCCAAATCGCCGCGCGAAGAAACTCGGATGCAACTGAATGATGGCTCATCAAATAAATGAATATATGAAAAAACTGCGATTATGATAGCAGTTCATTTGTAATCAAGTAGGAGATTTCAGTCCTACCGAATCAGTAGTTCAGGAAATATTGGGAAAAAGCAGCCATGCAATTTCTATGAAAATATTGAATTCATTTCGTCCATGCTAGGATTCGTTATGCTTAGATTAGCTCTCAACCTTTTCTACTAATTTCGGGTCTCTAAGTTGTTTCTTCCATAAGTTATAACGTTCATTTTCTAACATTGGTCCTGTTTTGTATGCAATGAATTTCTTGGATAAACGCATTGAATTTTTTCCCACTATTTCCTGAACTACAGATTCAATAGAGTTGAAATATAATTCTTTTTCATCAGGAAAAAGCTTGAGTTTGAACGATATCAGTCGAAAAGCAAACGCTCAAATTCGACTTCATGTCGCTTTTCAACATTCTTAGAAATTTGTTTCACGCGGCGGTTTCATCTTCAACACTTCAACCTGCCACATCTTTTGATGTACTCGTTGTAATTGTATGATTGAAGGGCAATTTCGTTCTGAATTGAATATTGGGGATAAATAACGTATTAGGTTGGAAGAGAATCAAAACCCAATTCATAAAAACATACTCCCAAATAGTGCATAATTTTGGAAAACATCTGATTACCATGAACAGGTAATAGCAAGTCAATCTTGAAAGATAGATATATGCTATCACGGACTTTTTTGTAGAACTATTTCAGAGGTACACTTCCGTCATACATTGTATCCACGTACCACGTAAGTCTCACGGTTTTTGCAGCGCACGTGAAAATATCTGATTATGGCTGATTTTTTTGTAATTGTTGAAGTTATAGTTAATGTTTTTAGGGTGGAAAATATAACCTTTGTCACTAAGGATGAAAGAATTTCTGAAATCGGTTCAGTAGTTTTTCAGCCTAGTCGTATCAAACACTCAAAAATAAAAATCTTTCCTCTTCATAATATCATAGTATAGATACGTGCATGGCGGTACCGAGATACATGCGTCAATCGCTGGACCGTGCGTGTTGTTGCAGGCGATTATTTCATTCATACATGGCTCCGCCAATGAAAAATCACGAATTTAGTCACACGATATGCAATATTGACGGCTATTCAGGTAAACAAAGAAATATCAACGGCTATTTGAAGTGTCAAAATTTGACATAACTTTCATTCAAAATTGAAAATGTCCCGAGTACGAAACTTGGTTGGGATAGCAATTTTTTGCAAAATAATTATAAATAAGTCCGAAAACACAAAGGACCGCAGATCCGAGCGTTTGGAGCGTTTTCATGAAATAATCTTTCTGAATATCACTCGACTATGATAGAAGCGACTATTATTTTCGAAATGATTCTATCGAGAGCGTCTTATTGTATTTCGGCAATTTAATAAGACCATATGAACATTAATAATCTGAATAACTCCCGAGAGCTTTAGCTCGAGGGAGTTATTTTTTGATTATTAATGTTCAGGTAATATTCCGAGACTATGAAAAATATCTCTAGCAACTTGTATTTCAAGACAATTCAATTCGACCATATGAACATTAATAACTCCCTCGAGCTAAAGCTCTCGGGAGTTATTCAGATTATTACCTACGAAAATTAAATAATTTTCAACATGTACAGGCGTGTTTAGCTGGACATCAGTTTTCTCCCCCCCAAAATTTCAAATATCTTGTAGTTTCAACCGCCACTAGTCAGGATATGTGTTTCGACCACAAACGGTATAGCTCCAAAATCCTAAAATATTATGGTGACTGCCGTATTGTAAAGATTTTGGAAAAGCATCGTTATTTAGGAATTTTGGATCAGTAGTATTCGAATACACAGATATTTTATCCGAGAAGTTCAGTGTGTACCATTAGTCAAGACTTTGGATGGGATTCTGAAGGAATCCAACCAATCAAATTCAGAAAACACCAAAGTAGTCCCATTTGCAACTTTTTGAGTACCCGAATCTTGATTCTTCAGTATTTTCGTCAAACTACTGTTATTGATGTTGACATAATGAATTTGAAATACACATCAACATGTCAACTGCAGAACGAAAAAAAAGTTCCACTCAATATACACTGTGTCCGTAAAGTATGGAACAAATTCATTTTTAGCTAAACAGGTCATTTTAAGAAATAATCCTGAACACGTCGATTTTTTATGTTAATTTACCGTATTTTAAAATAATAATCTAATATACAGGGTGAATTACGTTCGAGTTATGACGTCACCGTCAGTTTTTTTAAATGCAACACCCCCATTTTGTCTCCATTTTCGGATTACTCTAGCTGAGCTGAATAGCTGATTACAAAAATGTATCACATGTTGAATGTTGAATTCAATTACACAAAAATACAATAGTTTCGTGTGTGCTCATAAAGTAACATGTTTGGAAACAGCTGATTTTTATTACTTCAAACATGTAGCAAACTACAGGGTGTTACATTCAAACCAATTGCCGCTAGACAATAAGTATTTTTGATAGTATTGTTAATTTACCGAATAAAGAATGTTACGCGATACTTTATGAGCACACACAAAACTGTTGTACTTTTGTCCACCCTGTTCCAATTGGAATCAACATGTGATACATTTTTGGAATCAGCTCAGCTAGAGTAATCCGAAAATTGAGACATAATGGGGGTGTTCCATTTAAAAAAAATGACGGTGACGTCATAACTCGAACGTAATTCACCCTGTATATTAGATTATAATTTCAAAATACGGTAAATAAACATCAAAAATCGACGTGTTACAGGATTATTTCTTACTGTGGTAGTAAAGTAATGTATGAATCTTTTTTAAACTAACAAATTACTATACAGTCAGAATATTTTACTCCTTATTGTTCATAAGATCAAATAAATGAAATGTATATCTATAAAGCTTTCAGGCTTATTAATTTATATTGCATTGAAATTATTAGTTTCTCTGTAAACAAATACGTCAATTTAGTTATTATGTTTATTTTCTTTGTGATGAATGAATAAAACTGTTATTTATTTGAAATAAAGAAATATCAGAAATAGAAATGTTATGCACCCTCACAATCATATCACATATTCGGATTCCAGTAGAGGGATATGATGATCCATTATTCTTGATTCTTGTAATTACCCATCAATTCATCTTATATATGTAAAGAAATATCATTCATTTGATTCTATGGAATTATTATTTTTCACATGATTTTAAATAGATCACTGATGTCATTTAATAATTGATTGTCAAAGTTATTGTTTTTCTAATTTTGAGTTATAAGAAGTTACATCATCAAAGAATACACTTAAATGTCGTTTCTTTGATTGCAGGTAACATTTATTGTATTTACTGTAAATAATAAGTTTAAAATAAACTTTGATTGCAGAGAAACACTTGAGGTATTTATTTTTGTAACTTCATAGAAGAAACCTTATTATAAAACGACATTTCTGGAGAAAAAATGGAGAAGTTATTGTTTGAATTCATCATAAAACCATCTGAAGATGGGAAATCAAATATGATGTGTATAGTCTCAATTTCTACGCAAAATAATAAAACCTTTGGTATCCCAGACGAATTACAATCAGCAAATCTTCACACAGCTGTTACTGCTGCAGATGCATATAAAAAAGTGCGTAGTACACTCAAGAAGAGATGGCAAACAAGAAAAATTTGGATTAATTTAACAAAAGAATTGGAAGATACCTACATAGATGATAATGGAAATATGCAATTTGGTGATTGTTTTTTGGAAGAAATTGAAGCAGAAGGAAATCTGAATGTTTCGAAAGCAAAAAGTGCTGATAAACTCACGCAAATACTAGAGAAGCTAGTAGAAAAAGAACAAAATACCGGACGCCAAAATTTGAGATATTTATCAGAAAAGTTTATCATTGAAAAATTTACGAGCAAAAACCCCAATGCGAATCAATGGATGGATTCTTTTGAAAGGGAATGTGAGCGGTTTGAAGTAACAGAGGATGAGAAGAAAATTGAAATTCTCAGATGGTTTCTGGAAGGACCATGTTTGGACTGGTATAGTTCGATGAAAATGAAATTAACTGTGAATTCGGAATGGAGAATATGGAGAGGAAAGTTTTGTGAAACATATGTTAACAAAGGATGGAGCCCGGTGACATATGCGTTGTCTTTTAAATACACGGAAGGTTCATTGCTGAGCTATGCTACAAAGAAGGAGAAACTTTTGTTGGAGGTGAGAATGTCCATAGACACAGGAACTTTAATTGATCTCATAGCAGCAGGTTTACCACGATTTATATTAAATAAGATAGATAGAGAAAACTTGGTAGAAACCGAGGACCTTTTTGGTGAAATAAATAAATATGAATATTTGATGAAAAAGAAAAGTTTTGGAAAAGAAAAAAATACGAGTTTAGATAGTAAGAAACAATATGAAATGAAGGTACCATGTGCAATTTGTTCAAAATTAAATAAAGGTCCGCGTTACCATCCTGAATCCTCATGTTGGTTCAAGGTCGAAAATAGAAAGGAGAAAAAACAAAACATTAAGTATACAAATAACTCTGAGATTGAAACTGAACTGAATACTAACCAAAAAAACTAAAAGTGCCACCATTGATAGAGGTCAAACTGCTGCTGAATAATACCCTAGAAACATTTGGAATATACGACTTTGATTGCAGAGAAACACTTGAGGTATTTATTTTTGTAACTTCATAGAAGAAACCTTATTATAAAACGACATTTAAGTGTATTCTTTGATGATGTAACTTCTTATAACTCAAAATTAGAAAAACAATAACTTTGACAATCAATTATTAAATGACATCAGTGATCTATTTAAAATCATGTGAAAAATAATAATTCCATAGAATCAAATGAATGATATTTCTTTACATCTCCCCTCCAAAGAGAAAAAAAAAAATTTTTTCAACAAAAAAAAATTTTTTTTTTTTAAATCATTTTTCCTATGAACTGATCAGCCTGTTGGGTTTGGAATGAGTTTCGATATGTGGAATAGGTTCGATTCTGTTTTTCTGTGTCCTGTATCTATTTCATAAATAGATTTTGATAATTTGTTCAAAACTTTGTATGGTCCAATTTTTAATTCCTCCAATTTCTTTCGGTTCAACCGGTTTCCATTTTCTACAAAAACTAAGTCTCCAACATTAAATTCATAATTTCTCCTCTTTTTATCGAACAATTTCTTATTGTAATTGTGAGATTTAATAGTATTTTCCAGAGCAATCTTTCTATCTTCGAACAAATCGCGTTGTGTTTTTCCTTGATATAATTCCATTGGTAAAATTGTAACATTTTTTCCTTCCATTAAATATATAGGTGTAAAACCTGTGATCGTATGTTCGGTTTCATTATATTTTCTTATACATTCCTGTGCTATTGTTGTCCATGCAGATTTGATCCGTTTTTCATTCATTCTACATCTTATTTTATTTATTAATGTTTGATTCAATCTTTCATTCAAACCGTTTGAGAAAGGTGAATTCACAGCTGTGAAAACAATTGGTATATTTCTTTCTTCTAAGAATTTCTTAAATTCCTTGGAATTTATTCCTGGATATTGATCAGATAAGATCATTCCAATTTCATTGTTATCAGTCACCTGTCTAACCAGTTTTATAAAATCATTAGAGCTCTGTGTTTTTGATGTCAAAATATAACCGTATCGTGTGAAATGGTCAATCAAGAGATGTAAATACCTTTTAGTAGATCTAGATCCACCAAATCCACCAATTGTGTCAATGGACATTATTTCAAAAGGCTTCTTGGCAGGTCCTAAATGAGACATCAATCCAATTTTAGTTTGTCCTCTTGATTTGTTCTTAATGCAGATCTCACAGCTACCACATATTCTCTTTATGTTTCGTGTCAAATTCTTCGCTGTAAAAAATGGTGTAATTTTGCCTTGCATTTGAGTAATTCCTATATGGCAGTAATCTTCATGTATATTTTTTATAAGTTTCACACTGAAATCTTCTGATAAAATAATTTTTTCTCGTTTGTTTACTTTTTTATGGTATATTTGGTGTTTCAATATCAGTTTTTCTTTCTTTTTTTGTAAGTCTTCATTTTTCTGTTGGTCCATTAGAATATCTTTCATTTTTATTAGGTTTACAATTTTCAACTGTTCATCTTCATTTTCATGTGGTTCTAATACTGGGTTTCTACTTAAACAGTCAGCTTCTAGATTGTATTTTCCTGGAGAGTATTTTATTTGAAAATCATATTGCGATAAGTAGTAAGTCAAATCACCCAAGTCTTCATCCGTTCTAGCTTTTAAGTTCATATTTTCCAAAGGTTTGTGATCCGAAAAAACCGTAAAAGATCGTCCGATGAGCCAGAATTGCCAATATTTAACTGCCTCTTTTATAGCTAGGCATTCCAAATATATGGCTTTTTTTCTTTTTTGTACTTCATTTAGTTTTTTAGAAAAGTAAGCCACTGGTTTCAATTCTTTATTTGGTTGTTCTTGTTTCAGAACAGCTCCTATGCCTTGCAAACTAGCATCTGTGTACATGAATATTGGCAACTGTGGATCGAATATTTCCAGAACCGGTCGAGAACAAAGTATTTTTTTGATTTTTTCAAAGGATTCTTGACATTTATCTGTCCAAATAAATTTTTGTGCCTTTCTCAACAAATTATGCAGTGGATCCAATATAACTGCTATGTTTGGTACATATTTATTGTAGAAATTTATTTTTCCCAAAAATTGTCTCACGTTTTTCTGTGTTTTTGGAACAGGAAAATTTCTGATAGAAATCAGATTATCTTTCACTGGACATATTGAATTATTCCTAATCACATGGCCCAAATATTTCACTGAGTCCGATGCGAATGTGCATTTCGTAAATTTCAATCTGAATCCTTCTTTTGAAATCGCTTCTAATATATTATAAAATAAGATGTAGAATGAATGAAAAACGGATCAAATCTGCATGGACAACAATAGCACAGGAATGTATAAGAAAATATAATGAAACCGAACATACGATCACAGGTTTTACACCTATATATTTAATGGAAGGAAAAAATGTTACAATTTTACCAATGGAATTATATCAAGGAAAAACACAACGCGATTGTGAATATGATTGAATTGATAGATATTCAAAAAGACCAAAAAAATATTGAATCTTTCATAAAAAAACAAAAAAAAGTTATCACTAAAAACGATCTATTTTTCAAGAAATTGAAAGGAATAGATAGAATTTTTATATCGGAGGAATTAGGAAGAATACTGGTTGAAAAGATTCACAAATGTTATGGTCATATAGGAAGTCATCATATAAATCTGAAGTTGCGTCCATTTTATTATTTTAAAAATATGGATTCAATAATTAAAAATTTCTGTAAAACATGTGATATTTGCTTGAAAAATAAATCACGTAGGGAGCAAAAATATGGTTTTCTATCGCATTTGGGCCCGGCAAAAAAAACCTTTTCAAATAATGTCTTTGGATACAATTGGGGGATTTGGAGGTAGCAGGTCCACAAAAAGATATTTCCATTTACTAGTAGACCATTTTACTCGATTCGCCTTCATACATACTTCGAAAAATCAGACTTCTTCGGATTTCATTCGATTGTTGGAGAAAATATCAGAACAAAAAATTGATATTTTACTAACTGATCAATACAGTGGTATCAATTCAACGGAATTCAAAAATTATCTGATACAGAGAAATATCGAGGTGGTTTTTACAGCGGTTAACTGTCCTTTTTCTAACGGATTAAATGAGAGATTAAATCAAACTATTGTGAACCGAATTCGATGTAAAACAAATGAAGAAAAGAAAAAGAGAGCCTGGTCAACTATTGCAAAGGAATGTGTTGATGAATATAACAGAACCATACATAGCGTTAGCAAGTTTTTTCCTCAGTATTTATTATATGGAAAGGATAGTTCCATAATCCCCATAGAATTAAAAGAAAAAGAAAACTTAGAGAATGATAGATCCATAGCATATAAAAATTCCCTCGAATATCATAATAAAAATAAATTAAGGATTGATAAAAATAGAAAAGTTGCGAGGTTTGAAGAGGGTGATTTTGTATATATAGAAAATAGTAATAAGTTGGGTAGGAAAAAACTTGATGAGATTCGTTGTGGTCCTTATCGTATTTCTAAAAAAATCTCAGATTCTATTTTTGAAGTTGATTCTGGTCATAAAAAACATGAATCAAATTTGTATCATGTCACGAAATTATTACCATATAATTTTGAGAAGTGAGGAACCAATTTATCAAGGACTTAGAAGATTATCTTTTCCTGAGAAAAAAGAAGTCGAAAAACAAATAGAAGAGTGGTTGAATGAGGGAATAATTAGAGAAAGTTCGTCTGAATTTGCTAGTCCAATTAAAAATTGGACCATACAAAGTTTTGAACAAATTATCAAAATCTATTTATGAAATAGATACAGGACACAGAAAAACAGAATCGAACCTATTCCACATATCGAAACTCATTCCAAACCCAACAGGCTGATCAGTTCATAGGAAAAATGATTTAAAAAAAAAAAATTTTTTTTTGTTGAAAAAAATTTTTTTTTTCTCTTTGGAGGGGAGATGTAAAGAAATATCATTCATTTGATTCTATGGAATTATTATTTTTCACATGATTTTAAATAGATCACTGATGTCATTTAATAATTGATTGTCAAAGTTATTGTTTTTCTAATTTTGAGTTATAAGAAGTTACATCATCAAAGAATACACTTAAATGTCGTTTCTTTGATTGCAGGTAACATTTATTGTATTTACTGTAAATAATAAGTTTAAAATAAACTTTGATTGCAGAGAAACACTTGAGGTATTTATTTTTGTAACTTCATAGAAGAAACCTTATTATATATATAAGATGAATATATCTTTGGGTTGATTTTTTTTAATGAATTCTTGATTAGAATCAACAATTGATGTCGTCAAGTCTTGAACTTTCAGTTCAAGAGGATAATAAACATCAAGTCTTCACAAGCATGCATATGAAAATTATGTGAAAGCAATGCAATTTTCTTCCATGGCGAAAAATTATATATTTCAACAGTGATCTCTTGTACTTTTCATGCAAATCTAGAAGAGGAATCCTTTCTATCAATTCATAAAAACGTTAATTATTTTCGTCCATCACATATTTTCCAATTCATTCACATTCTGAGAAATACGCTAAGAATGTAGAAAGGGCAACATAGTGTTGACTTGGAACATAAAAATATTTTGAAAAACGTCATAACTTCGATACAGAGTGGAATGTGTCAAATTTCCAAGGCCAGAGTTGTGAATCTCACTGGAGTGATGAGAGTTTATGAACGTAGCCCAAGAAGAGCAAGAAAAATTGATGGAGGATTGATCTATGAAACTTTTGAATTTTGACAGCTCGTGAAATCAAAATGTCATGAATTGTCAAATGACTGGATGAAAAAGTAAAAATAGCAAGTTGTTGAATAATTTTTTATTAGCATATAAAAGCATTATAATTCTTGCTCCTTGTTTTAAAAGTCATTCTGTATCATCCTGTTTGAACAGTGAGGTGTTTCATTGTATTATAAGCTATGGGGGATGTCGAGGCTGTTAACGAATTGGCCTCAAAATTAGGTTTTAGGCCACAAAAAGATGTAATTTATAATAGATTACTACCATATTCTGAAAAAATTTATGAAGAAGCTGAGGAGGAATTGAAAATCATAAAAAGTAATCTTATTAAAAGCCTTTTGGCTCGAGAACTAGAGCCAGGATTCTTGTTATGGTCACTACGTTTAGTCCAGTAAGTAGTATTTCATATAAACATGTTGAAATGTTCTTTTCATATTGACATAATAATATAACCACGATTTTTCCAATATTTCCAAACTTTCCAGCAATTCACTTCATTGTAATTTTCGGAGCATTGACCACCCAAGACCTTATTTGATATGCTTGAAGACGTGGTCCCCACAATTTATTCCGAAATGTAGCACTTTACATACTTGACTAAAAAATATCCTATTCCTGAATAAGGGAAGGTAATTTTTCAATTACTATGAATTCCAAGATTGAGCCTCATAACAGGTTTAAAGCTCTTAGGAAGACCTTTGAACAGTTTTTAGCCGATATAGGAGAGTGATCCATATGTTAAATTGTGTTCTGGTTCAGTACTCATAGTTTTATTACAATTTTCGAATAACTCAAAGTGAATTGGATGAAAACACTGAATATCAACACTATTTAGGCTATACAATGTTGGTATCGTATTTTTCTTCAAACTTCCTCTCGATAACTAAAACATTGTATTGTTCTTAACATACACTACTACATCTCCTAAATATTATACCATATGAAAGTAATGATAGGAAATTTGAAAAATAAACCATTTTCACAGTTTGAAAATTAACTCTAGTCTTCAAAACACTAACTGTTTAGTCTCAATACAAGATTGTCGATATGATAACTCCACATCAGGTGATTATCCAGATGCTCCCGGAACTCATTACTCTTAAATATTGAAAAGACGGAGCTAACCCTCTTTCATACTGCCCACTCTCGACTACGCATTCCCGAGAGATTAAATTGCCATCAGCAGTCTGATTTGAGGATTCAGGATTCCGTCAAGTTTCTTGGACTTCACTTAGATGCCATCCTCAAATGGCATATACACACTGAAAATCTGAATAAAAAGCTATTTACAGTGATTTACTCTATAAACGCCCTGAAGCGCCATGTCTCGGTGTAGAGGTGCTGAAAACTATATATTTCTCCAACTTTCAGTCCCTGCTATCCTATGGTGTGATTTTCTGGGGGAATAGCTCCTCCGTTCGAAACTTGTCTGTTACTCAAAAGGTTGCGATGAGATCTATGTTTGGTCTGGGTTTCCGGCAATCCTGTCGGGGGGTCTTCAGGTCAAATGGGATCCTAACTGTCACAGGTCTGTTTATCCTTCGTTCCCTTCTCTTCCTTCAGAGACATGATCACCTTTTCGCAAATTATGAGAACAAAAACCCTACAAGATGAATGTGTCCTTATCTGCTCCCTAAGTGTTCCCTAACATTGACAACTAAAGCAACAGTCTTTGGATGCCTTAAACTTTTCAATGCTCTACCTAGAGAGTTTCATGGCATCAGCAGCCCTACCCTCTTTGAGAGACGGATAACTCTGTTCATTATTGAATGTGAACCATACAATTTGACGGAGTTTTACAATTCATGCTCGTCTCAAAGATGAAGTTGACTTGTTTATATTTTATCTTGTTTATCTGTCACAAACATACAAACTGGATAAGTCTTGAAACTAATAAATATATTATTATTATTATTATTATTAACAGGTAAATAAAATTCAATTTCCACAAACAATATTTAATTTTGAACGACGATCGTTTCGCCTCACTGAGGCTTCGTCAGGTTCTACATTTGAACTAATTAGGTGGTATAATAACAGGACATTATATAGGATATACAGGTATACATTGGGGTGTTTAGATGGTATTCCCAAGTTACGAGAAGATGTACCAACAGGGGCAATAAAAGTTATTTATTTACCTGTTATTGAACATGAATTTCCATCAAGTAAAGACCGAATCCATCAAATATAAATCCAAAGAAATTTATTGTTTGCCATATTCATCACAAGACTATTTTCCATGCACCAAGCCTCCACATCTCAATAATATCGAACATGCCACCTGAATTGTCAACTTCACTCCACATCAACGCACTTGAACGCCTTTGACAAATCCAAAAATATTTCCATGGGTAGTCCATTCCTCTCTGAAGCCTCCAACACAGATTGGTACAACTCAAAAATAGTTGTTTCTGAAAGGATCATATATTTTCTGAAAAAAATAAATAAGTTACCTTTATCATTGTTTAAAGAGAAGATAGTTAGTTACTCCCTTAGACTATCTAAGGTTACTCCCCATACAAAAGATGTTGGACGTGCGTCAACCGCGACATCTGTTAGAATACTACAACATCTTACAAAATCGAGCCCCATGCAAATGCGCCCTCTTCACTAATAATGGTTCTATATTATACTAAAACGGTAACTCTGTGGTCCGGCCCGGGGAATCTGTCGAAAAGGTGGGTCCAGAAGAATCTTAAAATCGCAGCGAAGCTGCGATACAGGAAAGAAATTTTTACACGGTCGGAAAGAGGAATGATCGATTCGTTCGTGGGCGAAATTTCGATCCTCTAGGCGATGTAGAAGTATTTGAAAAAAAATTGGCGAAAATCGCGAAAAAATTCGGCAAAAAGGGCAATTTTGAACTCGATTAAACTTTTATCGCAGATACCCTGGTTGTGATGTAAATATACGGATCGAAAGAGGAAGAGTCAACGCAAAATAGCTTGGTATTCATTTTTTCCATAATTTTCCCATTTCTTCAGGAAAACTGAAAGTTTGACATTTCTCCTATAAAATCGCCCGATCTGCAGAGATCACAGAAAACTATTTGACATTGTAGCTGTAAGCTGTCAGAGTCACAGCCTTCTATAGAGAAAGCCCGGAACACAATCTGACAACTGCGCTCAGATTCCGCGACCGGAGGCCTACCGATAAGGATAATTGTTTTAAAGGTAGATCCGCTGGCCCATACTAGTATTGTCACTAAACGTTAAAAAGTTTTCTACTTCTGTGGGCATTTCTGCAATGACGTGGGGAAAAAATATAGAAGTCCAACGATCTGTCACGATCAGCTGTTAAAATGGCGAACAAACAATAAACAAACCGACGTTTGCTATGTGTTTTTCATGCAATTGCTTCATTTTTATCTTGAATAAAGGCCGTATGACATTATGTAGTTTTCGATATCGTTTTCTGTACAGTTTTCAATGTTGACAAAAAATGTATAGTGTCATACGAGCATGTAGTTTTCGATATCGAATACTGTACAGAAATACCATTCCGCATCATATTTCTGTACAGTTTATGCGCTAGTTTCTGCGCAATAGATGAAATATCGTGTCGGTGTCACATTGTGTCGTGTTTATGTTTAGCCTAACCTATATAAAGGCCGTATGACATTATGTAGTTTCCGATATCGTTTTCTGTACAGTTTTCAATGTCGACAAAAACTGTACTGTTTTCTGTACAAGAAACTTTATGTCCATTAAATTGTGTATGACACTATGTAGTTTTTCGATGTTGAAATCAAAGAATACTTAGGTATTCTGTGATTGAAATTAACAAAAATAACGCCTCTGATTGGTGGTAGAGCAGTCAAGTCATCTGTCATTGTCAATGTTAATTGATATTTCAACGTTCAACCTGTCTCTGATATATGGTCGATTCACAATGAACGTAATGTGGACGTAATCCACAGAAAACGTAAGAACATTCAAGAAGTATAAAATACTCACACTATACTCGCAATTCATTTTCTTATGCTTACTACATATTCATGAGAACTTGGATAAATATACAAAGAGCGGTGAATTCCATCAATATTCTACCCGAAATAGAGAAGATATTTGTATTCCGTACCACAGATTAAAACATACACAAAAAGCTACAAATTATTTAGCTGTTAAAATGTATAATCATCTTCCAGTACAGTTCAAAAGGACGCCAGGTTTCAAGAGGCGTCTCAGAGAGTTCCTGATTTCCCGGTGTTTCTATTCAGTGGATGAATTTTTCTCGAGTGGGTTCCAGTAGAGGTCAAGGGAGTTTCCTTCTTGCCAATTTGTTTTTGTTTTTTTCATGGATTGATTCTTTATGACTATTAATTGTTACCTTGTTTATGTAACTTTTTGTGAATAAATTTGATTTGAACATTTGTCAAGAATACGGGCCCAGGCCCGCTGTAAGCTGGCGTGCAAGGCGTGCACCGCACAAGAGCCCAAAATATGATGAAAATAAAGGATTCTATTACATATTTCATTACGTTTAGGCCGTTCATGGGCGGATTACGTTTACGTGCTCTTTACGTCATTGTTACGTTTACGTTCATTGTGAATCGACCAATAGGTAAAAATTGTGTCTGGGACATCCTCAAAAAGTTTTTATATGCTAATGGATCTTCTTGAAAAAGCTCATTGTTCAACAAATTTAACACATTCGAAGTGGAACGACTTGTTCTCCTTTGAATCCAGGGCCTAATCCATATTCGTTTTGGCTTTTTCCGAGAATTATCTTTGCAAATAGTTTTGAATATCATTGTATATCCAACTACAGCCGCAGCACATGCAGCCATTACGTTTAACTCCATAATAACAGGAAACCGAATAAAATAATTTCATTTTCAACTAACCAAGGAATGACTTATATAGGTTAGGCTAAACATAAACACGACACAATGTGACACCGACACGATATTTCATCTATTGCGCAGAAACTAGCGCATAAACTGTACAGAAATATGATGCGGAATGGTATTTCTGTACAGTATTCGATATCGAAAACTACATGCTCGTATGACACTATACAGTTTTTGTCAACATTGAAAACTGTACAGAAAACGTAAGAACATTCAAGAAGTATAAAATACTCACACTATACTCGCAATTCATTTTCTTATGCTTACTACATATTCATGAGAACTTGGATAAATATACAAAGAGCGGTGAATTCCATCAATATTCTACCCGAAATAGAGAAGATATTTGTATTCCGTACCACAGATTAAAACATACACAAAAAGCTACAAATTATTTAGCTGTTAAAATGTATAATCATCTTCCAGTACAGTTCAAAAGGACGCCAGGTTTCAAGAGGCGTCTCAGAGAGTTCCTGATTTCCCGGTGTTTCTATTCAGTGGATGAATTTTTCTCGAGTGGGTTCCAGTAGAGGTCAAGGGAGTTTCCTTCTTGCCAATTTGTTTTTGTTTTTTTCATGGATTGATTCTTTATGACTATTAATTGTTACCTTGTTTATGTAACTTTTTGTGAATAAATTTGATTTGAACATTTGTCAAGAATACGGGCCCAGGCCCGCTGTAAGCTGGCGTGCAAGGCGTGCACCGCACAAGAGCCCAAAATATGATGAAAATAAAGGATTCTATTACATATTTCATTACGTTTAGGCCGTTCATGGGCGGATTACGTTTACGTGCTCTTTACGTCATTGTTACGTTTACGTTCATTGTGAATCGACCAATAGGTAAAAATTGTGTCTGGGACATCCTCAAAAAGTTTTTATATGCTAATGGATCTTCTTGAAAAAGCTCATTGTTCAACAAATTTAACACATTCGAAGTGGAACGACTTGTTCTCCTTTGAATCCAGGGCCTAATCCATATTCGTTTTGGCTTTTTCCGAGAATTATCTTTGCAAATAGTTTTGAATATCATTGTATATCCAACTACAGCCGCAGCACATGCAGCCATTACGTTTAACTCCATAATAACAGGAAACCGAATAAAATAATTTCATTTTCAACTAACCAAGGAATGACTTATATAGGTTAGGCTAAACATAAACACGACACAATGTGACACCGACACGATATTTCATCTATTGCGCAGAAACTAGCGCATAAACTGTACAGAAATATGATGCGGAATGGTATTTCTGTACAGTATTCGATATCGAAAACTACATGCTCGTATGACACTATACAGTTTTTGTCAACATTGAAAACTGTACAGAAAACGATATCGAAAACTACATAATGTCATACGGCCTTAAGTCATTCCTTGGTTAGTTGAAAATGAAATTATTTTATTCGGTTTCCTGTTATTATGGAGTTAAACGTAATGGCTGCATGTGCTGCGGCTGTAGTTGGATATACAATGATATTCAAAACTATTTGCAAAGATAATTCTCGGAATAAGCCAAAACGAATATGGATTAGGCCCTGGATTCGAAGGAGAACAAGTCGTTCCACTTCGAATGTGTTAAATTTGTTGAACAATGAGCTTTTGCAAGAAGATACATTAGCATATAAAAACTTTTTAAGGATGTCCCAGACACAATTTGATTACCTATATAATTTGGTGAAACAAGATATTGAGAAATCTGATACTCATTTTCGGGAGGCTATACCAGGACGAAACAGGCTGTGTGTTCGTTTTAAAAAAAGTACACGTTAAATAATATATTGTTATTAATAGGTTTGTTCAATTTCATTTCGAATGGCTTCTAGGGAACTCGACCGTGCGTGCTTATTCTTGTACTTTGTAGATGTAACTTCGTACAAATTTGGATGTTGTCCATATAGCTCTATGAGCTTCTGCTTAAGGGCAGCAACTTTCGTCCAAGACCAAGACATGGTTGAACATAGTCTTTGGTTGAACGTTGAAATATCAATTGACATTGACAATGACAGATGACTTGACTGCTCTACCACCAATCAGAGGCGTTATTTTTGTTAATTTCAATCACAGAATACCTAAGTATTCTTTGATTTCAACATCGAAAAACTACATAGTGTCATACACAATTTAATGGACATAAAGTTTCTTGTACAGAAAACAGTACAGTTTTTGTCGACATTGAAAACTGTACAGAAAACGATATCGGAAACTACATAATGTCATACGGCCTTAAGTATGCTCTTATTTTGTTGTGTGGTTAATTGAGGAAGTAAGAAAACTCCTGCATTGAGAAATTCTATAGGATTCCTGTTACATCAATAACACCCATTAAAAACTACCAAATGGCCTGCAAGTTGAGGAGATAGTTATCAGCTTGAAGAGCTTATTTAACCGAGAAGAAATTGAAAAATAATATTGGGTAATCCTGTTGTTTAATCAAGTGAGATTTGGAGGCCGATTTACGCATGCGCGAACAGTGTCATAAGCGGATTTTGTTGCCAGATTGTGCAAATTCGTTTCTTTATACTCTTCTAGAGTGAATTGTAATGTGGTAGAAAAGGAATAAGAATTATTAACTCCTTTCAGGAATAGGGAGGATAGGGATAGTAATTTTTATTGGCGATTCATTGGAAGGTAGAAATATCTTTTTGATGAAATTTGTCTTAATGAACGAACTGCATTTGGAAAAAAAATATGAGTAGGTTCGACAACTGACCCAGTTGTCGAAATGTTAGCTTTTTTTTGTGTAAATGATATGATATGATATATTGTTTATATTACTGAATCCATTTGGGTCTCAATTATGAAATTAGTAGTTTTAAATTTTTTCCACTTCTTATAGACAATCTATTTTTTTTTTGCCATTTGTTCTTTGAAATACACCTCGGCGTGAAATGAAATGCAAAGGAAAAATATATTCAATTCAATTGCACATTATTGTTTCTCATCATATCTATTGTCACATAATAAAGATACATATTAAGAAATTCTAATTTAATCAATTGGAATTGTTTTGGAAAAGTTATCTGATTGAACTATATTTTTATTGGAAAAAAATGCTATGAAGAAGAGAACCTTAGACTATATCGGGTATAGTCTAAAAAGAGAACTATGTCCTATTCTTTATATACCGGAATAATTTGCCCGATCTGGCAACGTTGCGGCGAATTTGATGGACCGCTCACCGCGGCCCAGATCTCACTTGATTAAACAACAGGATTACCTAAAACGTCTTCAAATTGTACATTTGTCTTTTCTTCAATGTACGTATACAAACTTTTTTATGTATAAATAAATATAAATTATCATTGTTTCTCGACCCCCCGACCCTTCCTTATTTTATCATGTATGGTTGTGTATGTTACAGTGTTACAAATATTCATTCCATACATATCGATGAGAAGTTAACCACATCCACACATACACTTAAAGACAAAAAATGGCTAATGGAAAAAAATTCATAACTCAGTGAAATGTGATGGTAATAATATGTGTTTCTTGGAAGCCGAAAGAATAAAATGCAATACCCCTCATAGTTTGTTAGCCCCCAGGTTTGGAGATTTGGGGGGTTGTTTCTGAAAAATGGAAGTGTTCCACGTTCAAATTCGAATATGCGATCATATGTGATTCTTGGATGCCGAAAGAATGAAATACAATAAACCCTAGTTTGTTAGCTCCCAGGTTCGAAGATTTGGGGTTTTTTTAATGAAAAATGATGAAAAAATTGATATCTCGACGAAATGAGAGTGTTCGACGATTAGATTCTAATATGCGTTTCTTGAATGACGAAAAAATGAAATACAATAAACGCCATCGTTTGTTAGCCCCCAGGTTTTTACATTCGGGGGGTTGTTTATGAAAAATGACCTAGGAGTAATCAGTATAAACAATATTACAATATATCATATCATATCTCAGTGAACTGAGATTGTTCCACGATCAGATTAGATTATGTGTTTCTTGAATGCCGAAAGAATGAAATACAAAAGACCTCATAGTTTGTTTGCCCACAGGTTCGGAGATTTGGAGGGTTGTTTATGAAAAATGGTAAAGAAAATTCATATCTTGAAAAAATGAGAGTGTTCCATGATCTGATTCGAATATGTGTTTCTTGAATGCCGAAGGAATGAAATACAATAAATCCCATAGTTTGTAAGCCCCCTGATTTGGAGATTTGGGGGGTTGTTTATGCAAAATGATGAAAAAATCAATATCACGACGAAATTAAAGTGTTCCACAATCATATTCAAATATGTGTTTCTTGAATGTCGAAAGAATGAAATACAATAAACCCCATCGTTTTTTAGCCACCCGGTTTGGATAATTGAGCTATTAATTACAATTATCTTCCAATTCCAAAAATAAGTTTATCTTTTTTTTTTTTTTTTTAATGTTGTGATTTTCACGAAAAGGAATATCCTGTAATGTTCAGAGAACATCGTGAGAACCAAGGGCAAGCAGGTAGGAATTGGTGTTCTTCTTGAATTTCTGGAGGTTATATGCCTCGGGGAACACCTCCCTAGGCAATGTGTTCCAAATCCTCGCTGTTCGTTGGATGAACGAGTCTTTGAAGAGAGATGTTCTGCAGGTCTCCAAAGTTACCACGAAGGGGTGTGAAGACTTAACTTGACGGGTTAGTCTGGAAGAGACAATCTCTTGAAATAATATGTAATTGACAAACAATAAACGAATACTATAGCAACGTACAACAGAGTAACGCGATTTCTTAAAGGAAAATAGGTATTTTTCTTTTACATCACCCCTGCTGGGGAAGAAAATAATATTCGCAGAATATTTTTATGTATAGATCAGTCGTTTTCTTCAAACTGTGGTACTGGAGTTAATTTTGAAATATGAAAATGGTTTGACTGTGACCTGTATTGATTCTGTAGATTGTTGGAAATTTTTTTTTTCGATTTTGAATGGTCCAATTCTAAGTTCAATTAAGGAACACCTGTATATATAAATAATACATTATTTTACATTCTGTAATTTGGAATTGCATTTTCCTATATTCAAAAATTGCTTAAAATACTAATTCAAATTTTTATTAAGGTATGTAACAGAATTCATCGAGTACATCCCTTGTGTGAAACGAAATTTTTATTGAGATGTTTGTAAACGCAAATCAAAATAAATAGTGAATGTAGGGATACATTGAAGTTAGCGAATTGAAATACGTTTCAGAATAGAAGACGGTTCATATGTAATTTTTATTCATTGCTGATAAAAAATTTGCATGATGGTATTTAATTAAAGTAACCTCAGACAAAGGAGGTGTCTAAGAAAGTAACCGTCTAGCGCAGGGGTCAGCAACCTTTTGAGTCGGAAGAGGCAAAAATCACAATTTACAATATTTCCAAATTTTTCAAGAGCCACAATCTTTTTTCTCGCCAATAAACAGTATTGGAATATACAGAGTGTTTATTAATTGAAGATTCAAATGAGGAGGGGAGATTACATGAATAATTTCAAGTAAAATAGTCCGATAAAAATGTGTCCGCAAACGTTTCCTTTTCGAGATACAGGGTGTTTTTCTCATAGTATCTGCATGTCACAAGATATTCGACTGAAATTCGGCATAGATTTCACAATTTAGAGTTTACACCATCATGTGGCATGCCAATTTCGATTGCAAACCTACTAGGTGATATTTTTTCTGGGATACTGTCCCCTGGTTTCCTCCAGAACCTTTCTTTTTGGAGTCACTATTAGTTTGATGCATGAAATAGTAGAAAGATGCTCGCTGTTATACTAACTTAATGATCTCTTGTAGTTTTGTCGTATCTGCTACCGATTTCGAATAAAAATTCCAGTCGATTACTCAGATAGATCAATATGATCATGATCATAAAAATCCAGTTAGTATAGAAAGAAATCAGAACTATTTAAGTCTGGGGATCTGGCGGGCTAAGACAATGTCAGGTTTTCGAGAGAATCGTTTTTCTCTAAATCGGTAGCAGATACGACGAAACTATAAGAGACCATGAAATTAAGTCTAAAAACAGAGCTTCTTTTCACAATTTCAAACTTGCAGTGGCTCACCCAAAAAAGTTCTGGAGGAAAATAGGATCGTGTTGCAAAAAAAATATCACTCAGTAGATTTGCAATCAAAATTGGCATATCACATGGTGTGAACTCTAAATTGTAATATGAAGATATGCAGATAGTATGAGAAAAAACATTTTAACTCCATGTATCTCAAAAACAAAACATTTGTCGTCCCATGTTTATGGAAATTCTTTTCTTGAAATATGCAAGGAATCTCCCCTCTTTGTTTGTACTCCAATTGTACACCCTGTACATGGTATTATTTGATAATAGAGTATCAAGTTTAATGACCTTCAATTTGATCTAGTGTTGCTAATTGGTTGAGGTCAGGGTTGAAGGAAATCAATTAGATGAAAATTCTGCCGACGTTTCGCTTCAAAATACAGGTAAGACGTGACATGAAGGACCGAGACATGAAGGAAACTGAAAATGCAACCACATACGATGTGCAGGTTGACAATGCAATTTGATTATGATTGAAAAAAAGGGGGTTCTCGGCATGCAAAACACAACAATAAGGAATTCCGTTTTTAATGACTATAAATTCAGCCGTGTTCTTTTAACCTGGCAATTATATTGAAATAAGCGGTATTTAAATTCTCAATATCCGATCTTTTATTTACGGATTTATTATTTTGTTGAATTGATACCATTTCATGTATCAATCTCTTTTTCAAAATTCGCTGATGTCCCATTACCCTTGCATTGTTGAAATCGAAAGCGTGAAGCTCCTTTAAAGGCCGTATGACATTATGTAGTTTTCGATATCGTTTTCTGTGCAGTCGTCAACGTCGACAAAAACTGTACAGTTTCTTGTACAGGAAACTTTATGTCCATTAAATTGTGTATGACACTAAGTTGATTTTCGATATTGAAATTAACAAAAATAACGCCTCTGATTGGTGATAGAGCTGAAAATGAGCCGAAAATTAGTATCAGATTTCTCAATATCTTGTTTCACCAAATTATACATATAAGTAATCAAATTGTGTCTGGGACATCCTCAAAAAGTTTTTATATGCTAATGGATCTTCTAGCAGAAGCTCATTGTTCAACAAATTTAACACAGAACCAACAAGTGGAGCGACTTGTTCTCCTTTGAATCCAGGGCCTAATCCATTTTCGTTTTGGCTTTTTCCGAGAATTATCTTTGCAAATAGTTTGGAATATCATTGTATATCCAACTACAGCCGCAGCACATGCAGCAATTACGTTTAACTCCAAATCCATAATAACAGAATAAATAATATCAACTAAAGAAATTGGTTCTTAAAATTTCAAACTCTGTGGTACTCAGAATAAAAGAGAACGACCAAACATATGTTATATATTCGAAATAAGGGGAAAAAGAACTTGCCAAAAATAGAAAAGTAAATAGGGTGTTCCATTTGAAAAAATGAAGTTGCAATCAACATGTTGCCCACTCTGTATATATTTCATTTTGTGAAATCATTTTAAAAAACATTAGTCAATTTCGTGAAACTTTTGTAAATAACATTTTTCTGTACCTCTTTCAGTGACAAAGTTGAAGGGGGGGTCAAATTATGGTGAAAAACCCGGTACAATCCATCAAAAGAAGTGAGAAAAGTTGTTGTGAACCTAGATTCCTATTTTTGGAAGAAAATCCATCAGTTTTTGAGCACATCCTTTTTTTTATAAATACGGCGAACGTATAACCTTCTACTTCGAAGCAAAACCTTTTTCTTCAGTTCTTTTTATGCATATACCTTGAAGGAATTGCTTCATTTTTTGAAAGTAAAAGGTACGGGCGGTACGGCTTCTTTTTATAAATACGGCCTAATGTGACACCGACACGATATTTGATCTATTGCGCAGAAACTAGCGCATAAACTGTACAGAAATATGATACGGAATGGTATTTCTGTACAGTATTCGATATCGAAAACTACATGCTCGTATGACACTATACAGTTTTTGTCAACATTGAAAACTATACAGAAAACGATATTGGAAACTACATAATGTCATACGGCCTTAAGGCAAGGCGCGCACCGAAGTGGTGTGGCGGTGGTGTGGCGGTGGCGTGGTAGCGATGTGGCGAGCTGAATGGTGAAGGATAGGTGGCGAAATGGTGAGGACGTGGTTTAATGCGCACTGAAGTGGCAAATGGCAAATGGCACCACTTCATCAGTTGTCGAAATGAGTTCGTCCGATGAAGATATGCTTGCCTATCTGCAACTTCTAAATATGAATCCTGAAGTTCGAAAAAAAAAGAGAACAGTTAAATATTGGGTCCATCCCTTGTGGCGACAGAACAGAAGATATGGAATATTCAATTTCTTCAAAAGAGATCTCAACTTGGGCAATAAATTCAAAATATTTTATAGAATGAAGAAAGAGACATTCATTGAGTTGGTTAAAAAAGTGCGACCTATGCTCCAGAAGAAGGATACAAACTACAGAAAATGTGTGTATGCGAAGGAAAGACTACTCATAACATTATATTTCTCTACGAGGACTACGAATTTTATATTAAATTCCTTGTCGTCTCGCATCTTAGAATAGAAACCCACTCTATTTTTAAAAATAATATACAGATTTATAATATATTATTTATAATTTCGTGAAATAATAGTATAATTAGAAGCCGAATCGATGTGGTGACGTCCCGCTTGCCACATGCTTGCCACATGCTTGCCACTCGAGAATTAAACATGTTCGAGACTAGTGGCACCCGTGTGGCACAGGATACATTAAAAGTGGAGAACCGTGCCGAAAATTGGACCAATCAGGGCAAGCGCGTATTATGACAAACTGATGACAGAGATAGAAGATAGGTTGACTCTCTTGTGCTCCTTTAACCAATTTCTTTGTTTATAGTTTAAATTCTGAATTCAGATTCGATTAGTTTGAGAATTTTGCTATTTGCTGACTGGAGAATATTATTTGTTGAATAAATTCATAAGTGATTTCAAGAAAAACAATGTTAATGGCTTCAACCTAAGGTAACATCTTAGGTATTGTGAATCCAAATTAACAAGTTACATTCAATTTTGATTTTTAGCGATAATCTCATTTGTCACGTCTACCACAAGAAATAAAATATTCCAGCGTGTCAACAAAAAATATGCCGTTGAAATCTTCACCATAAACATAACGAAAAAAGTTCAGACATGCTGTTCATATACATTGCCCTTTCCCTGAAGAGGTAAAAATACCCTTTGGATCTCATGACCATTTAAGAAATTCATATTCCAAAGGAAAAGAAGAATTCAAGACTTTATGTGAGGAAAATATAAGGTCCGTTCATTGTGTCTACATGAAATTCTTTGTGTACTCTACATTTTTGAAATTGACGCTGTCGTTGAGTGTGATCACAGATCAAATGAGTTTACTGTAAACAAGAAATCATTGTTACACGATAAACACCAGTACACAATTTTGCACCTGGTGTAGACACTTCTAACAAACCCATGGATTGTACGAGTCATATGATGTATTATAATTATGAAAATGCAGATTAGATCATGTGTTCCCAACAGTATCAAATTTTATTTCATTGCCCAAATGTTTTCAGGATTAGCAAATGTTAAACAAAATTGGAGACGGTTCTATTGAAATATCTAGTATTTGCCCTTCAAGATATACTGGATTTATTCTCTGATTCGTCAAGCAATCAGAATAAAATATAAACTTGTTCATATCTTACACAAATACTTACGGAACAAAACATTCTTGTTTTTTGAAATTTTGTTCCAGTCTTAATGGGTAGGTATCGAAACAATCAGGATATATATTTCTTTAACAATTTCTATTTAAAATGTGCACACAAAATTAAAATCACACAAACTTTTATGACTATTTAGATATTGTTATGAGTTTATATAACCTAAATTGAGGATAAGGTATAATTTAATGATAAGCTCACATTTATGTCAAGTCGTTAAACATTCTCAAATCAAACGTTAAAAACTGGAAAGGATCTATCTCCTAAAATTGTTACTAAGAAGTTATCATATGTTTATGTTACGTTATTCCTCCGTATAAACTCACAACACGTGAAAACGGTCAATAATAAAAGGATATTTCAGCAAATATGACATCTTATGAACATCCTCTTGGAATTATTTAGAAGTTTACTCTTGATTACTTGCTTCCTATTGAGTGATTTCTTCACTATTGAGATAATCAATAATATATACCCATTTCAAATTTGGCTGAAAATAAATAATAATCACCAATAAAAGTGAAAGCCTGAATACTAAACCCTACTTACCCAAATTAAAAAATATTGAATAATCCATAACTTTGTATGGAATATAACAATTCGCATTCAGTCTATCCAAACAACGACTAATTACAATTAATTCATCTATGCAATTATCTTGACTGTAACCCCTTTTCACTATAACTATATGCAATTATCAAATATCGAATTGATATTATTGATAACTTTTCAAAAGTTTATTCTTATTTGGCAATCATCCAACACGACATAAACAAAGACACAAACGTCAACATCCTAACCTAAACTGGATTAATTTTATCGATTTCCTACACGTCGACTCAGTTGACGTATGACGTAGAGAAGAATCAAACGAAACACAGATGCCTGCTTCTCATTGGTCGAATTACGGCACGGTTCTCCACTTTTAATGTATCCTGTGTGGCACCACGCCGTGTTGCATCCACCACACCACCGCCACACCACTTCGGTGCGCGTAGCTAGATATGTTTACATGTGCTTTAGCAATGCAGCTCGCCACCTCGCTACCACACCACCGCCACACCACCGCCACACCACCGCCACACCACAGCCACGCCACTTCGGTGCGCGCCTAGACTAAGGGAGTGCTCAGCTAAGGCCGTGTTATTTTCCTTTCTCTTAATTGGGTTGTGCACATTAATGCTGTCTCTGCGATGTTCACCAATCCTTGTTTCCAGATATCGACCCGTCCGTCCAATGTATACACAATCACAGTCCTTACAAGGTATTTCATAAATTATATTAGACAGCATTAATTTTGGTGTTTTAGTTTTTAAACTGGAAAACAACTGTCTGACTGTGTTGCTTGGTTTGAGCGATACCATGGTGCTTGCAGTTCTTAGAATACCAGCAACCCTCTCAGAAAGACCCTTTATATATGGTATTGAGAAGTACTTCAGTTCTACATCATCCCCATGATTCCCCATTCTACTCTCGGACGTACGTTCAGAGAGAATCCTTTTTACCATGTTCAAAGGATAGTTATTTTTTATGAGGAAATATCTGATCTTCGTCATGTTCTGATCATGGAAACTACTGTCTGACAAGGTGAGGGCTCTGTGCTTGATGTTTTTGATTAAATTGAGCTTATGAACGAAGGGATGTAATGAATTATAGATGAGAAACCTCTCCGAAAAATTTTCCTTATGGTACCAGTCCGTTATGAGTCTATTACCCTCTCTTACCACTAGAACATCCAAAAAGGGCAATCTACCATCCTTCTCTACCTCAACCGTAAACTGCAACCGGGGATGGAATGAATTGAACGACGTCAATATATCATCAACACAATCTGATGGAATTGAGGTAATTATATCATCAACGTACCTCCGAAAAAAAGGTACCTGAAAGGACAGTCTAGTAAGCGCGTAATTCTGCAGTTCAAACATTACTATGTCTGCAGCTATTGGAGCCAAACAGTTACCCATACCCAGACCGAAAACTTGCCTGTAAAACTCATCCTCAAAAATGAAATAGCTATTATCTACACACAATTTCACGAGCTCTAGAAATTCCGCAAGGGTAAGAAGTGTATTTGACTCAATTTTATTCCAGTATTTTGCATTTTGTTATAAAGCGGACTGCCCACGAAACTAACAATTGGTCGAAGCGGAACACCACTCTTATGTACTTTAGGCAAGAAATAAATTTTCGGACTTACGCCATTTACACTACGCAAATATTTGTATGTTGATTCATCAATATGGCTCCGCTTGTGAAGTCCAGTTATTATTTTGTTGTGGCGGTTTTGAACCTTCTTGGTTGGATCACAACAAAGCTTTTCATACGTGTTATTATCATCGAGGATCGAGTAAGCTTTGCTATTGTACTGGCTCCTTGACATCGCTACGGTGGAATTACCCTTGTCGCTTTTCAAGATTAATAGATCGTTATGATTTTTCAAGAATTGTTTTGTTTCTTTAATGCATTTGGTAATGAAATCATTACTGTTGTGAAAATTATTCATATTATTAAGATAATTAGTTGTTAAATTGATGAATTTATTCCTCTTCTCAACCGATTCACTTTCATTTCCACAAAAGGAAAGAACATATTCAGTGTCAACAAGTAATTGTTTAAAGGGCGGAGGATTAAAACTGTTATAGGGCAAATTGAATTTCTCACCCAAACTCAGAAGATATTGAACATTAGTTGGGACATCAATATTGGTAAGATTACGGAACCAGCCTGCATTAATGTGTGATGAGGTCTGACTTGGCAGGCTGGTTCCGTAATCTTACCAATATTGATGTCCCAACTAATGTCCAATATCTTCTGAGTTTGGGTGAGAAATTCAATTTGCCCTATAACAGTTTTAATCTTCCGCCCTTTAAACAATTACTTGTTGACACTGAATATGTTCTTTCCTTTTGTGGAAATGAAAGTGAATCGGTTGAGAAGAGGAATAAATTCATCAATTTAACAACTAATTATCTTAATAATATGAATAATTTTCACAACAGTAATGATTTCATTACCAAATGCATTAAAGAAACAAAACAATTCTTGAAAAATCATAACGATCTATTAATCTTGAAAAGCGACAAGGGTAATTCCACCGTAGCGATGTCAAGGAGCCAGTACAATAGCAAAGCTTACTCGATCCTCGATGATAATAACACGTATGAAAAGCTTTGTTGTGATCCAACCAAGAAGGTTCAAAACCGCCTCAACAAAATAATAACTGGACTTCACAAGCGGAGCCATATTGATGAATCAACATACAAATATTTGCGTAGTGTAAATGGCGTAAGTCCGAAAATTTATTTCTTGCCTAAAGTACATAAGAGTGGTGTTCCGCTTCGACCAATTGTTAGTTTCGTGGGCAGTCCGCTTTATAACCTCATACAATATAGAATAAGGGGTTATGGGATATTTATAACCTCAGCAACTTTTGGCTAAGCTTTTGAACCATATATTCGTGAAAGATGATAGATATTTGAAGGACTCTTTCGAATTTGTCAATAGTATTCGTGAAATTGAGTTGTCAAGTGATTACACGCTTATCTCACTCGATGCGATTTCGCTTTTCAGCAACATACCAACCGAGCTTCTCTCTGACCTGGTAGCAAAATACTGGAATAAAATTGAGTCAAATACACTTCTTACCCTTGCGGAATTTCTAGAGCTCGTGAAATTGTGTGTAGATAATAGCTATTTCATTTTTGAGGATGAGTTTTACAGGCAAGTTTTCGGCCTGGGTATGGGTAACTGTTTGGCTCCAATAGCTGCAGACATAGTAATGTTTGAACTGCAGAATTACGCGCTTACTAGACTGTCCTTTCAGGTACCTTTTTTTCGGAGGTACGTTGATGATATAATTACCTCAATTCCATCAGATTGTGTTGATGATATATTGACGTCGTTCAATTCATTCCATCCCCGGTTGCAGTTTACGGTTGAGGTAGAGAAGGATGGTAGATTGCCCTTTTTGGATGTTCTAGTGGTAAGAGAGGGTAATAGACTCATAACGGACTGGTACCATAAGGAAACTTTTTCGGAGAGGTTTCTCATCTATAATTCATTACATCCCTTCGTTCATAACCTCAATTTAATCAAAAACATCAAGCACAGAGCCCTCACCTTGTCAGACAGTAGTTTCCATGATCAGAACATGACGAAGATCAGATATTTCCTCATAAAAAATAACTATCCTTTGAACATGGTAAAAAGGATTCTCTCTGAACGTACGTCCGAGAGTAGAATGGGGAATCATGGGGATGATGTAGAACTGAGGTACTTCTCAATACCATATATAAAGGGTCTTTCTGAGAGGGTTGCTGGTATTCTAAGAACTGCAAGCACCATGGTATCCCTCAAACCAAGCAACACAGTCAGACAGTTGTTTTCCAGTTTAAAAACTAAAACACCAAAATTAATGCTGTCTAATATAATTTATGAAATACCTTGTAAGGACTGTGATTGTGTATACATTGGACAGACGGGTCGATATCTGGAAACAAGGATTGGTGAACATCGCAGAGACAGCATTAATGTGCAAAACCCAATTAAGAGAAAGGAAAATAACACGGCCTTAGCTTCACGCTTTCGATTTCAACAATGCAAGGGTAATGGGACATCAGCGAATTTTGAAAAAGAGATTGATACATGAAATGGTATCAATTCAACAAAATAATAAATCCGTAAATAAAAGATCGGATATTGAGAATTTAAATACCGCTTATTTCAATATAATTGCCAGGTTAAAAGAACACGGCTGAATTTATAGTCATTAAAAACGGAATTCCTTATTGTTGTGTTTTGCATGCCGAGAACACCCTTTTTTTTTCAATCATAATCAAATTGCATTGTCAACCTGCACATCGTATGTGGTTGCATTTTCAGTTTCCTTCATGTCACGTCTTACCTGTATTTTGAAGCGACGCTGTTTTACATGTTATATGAGTGGACAATAGGAGTCAACCGATGATGTGAGTCACCATTTAATATATTTTTTTTATAAAACACTTTTTTTTTTTAATAATACTCGATTTTAGGAAAATTTGTTATTCACTAGTTCAATTGTTTCCTTTATTGGATCTTTTCATTGTTACTTAATTTATTTCGTTTATATTGATTGTCAGATAGGTATCCTTTATACAATCGTCTATTGTTCATTATATTTTAAATGATTGTTTTTAATTGGTAATTGTTCAGGTTCGGGATCCCTGATTTCTAGTTTTTGTTTTGAGATAACCTTTCTATATCGTTGTATAATGTCCCTGTATTGCTCTTTCAGAGCCCCGAAGATGATTTAAATATAATCGAAACGTCGGCAGAATTTTCATCTAATTGATTTCCTTCAACCCTGACCTCAACCAATTAGCAACACTAGATTATTTGATAATGATAAAATAAATAATACTGGCGAATGCCGCAGCTTCACGTCCAAAGAGCCGCATGTGGCTCGCGAGCCGCAGGTTGCCGACCCCTGGTCTAGCGTCTAGAACAGAAAGACTGATCCCAAATGTTTTTTTGCTCCATCGTTTTGTTTGACTGTTGCTTGGGCTGGTATTTACGTGACTCATGAGTCCCGGTTTCACCAACGATCTCACGTTTAGGGACGATGCAGGTACTTTTATTTCGGACGATTTTGTTAAGCCGAGCGTAAACATAAGGATACGGAGATAATTATTATGGTTTTCAACGTCTTTTACGAAAATAGGAAGAGAATCATCGGCATGCAAATTTTTTAAATTCCGGTAAAAGTTACATCACGACCAGGATTCGAACCTACGCCGGTTGCTTGCTATGCAACCTTCTTATCACCTATGCCATCAGCGCGTATAATTCGAAGACTAGAATTCACCGATATGTTTATAGAGAGACGTATCATCGTCAAACTTTGACTTGGGAATCCACTCATCTTTCATCTTACGTAATCGACAATTTTTCGATTTCAGTGGGTAGTAAATTCGTAATTGTTGGGAGTATGGATTCCGACCAATGACGAATTTACTAAGAATAATTTGGTTTTTAACGTTGATTAAATTTGAACAATGCTATAATTGTCGCCGCATATTTCCTCAATGTTGAACTCACAGTGTAATTTAGAATCTATATTAGTTGGTGTCGGTCAAAACTTCTACGTTATAGCGGTTTTAAGTTCGAAAAAATTTAGTTATTCTATATTATACAAGAAATGAGATTTTTATGTTGATAAAAAAAAGGAAGTTATTTTGACCAAGCTTCTACTTCCATCTATTCCTTTGTTAAGTGATGAAAGTGCTAATGCTAATGAATCACATTAATTTATCTGAAATGCTCAAGGAAAATAATGGACATGATCAAGTATAGAACCAGAGACAACCTCTCTGTCTCTGATGGAACACTTTAATTTTATTCAGACACTGACAACTAATGTAGAGGAAAATCAAATCAAGAATAAATCAAACGACATTTGAAATTGATTTTTATCCTTTAATCCAAAAAATCAGGCAATTTTAAAAATTGTCAATTTAACATTTTTTGTTTTATATAGATAGAGCAAAGACTTTGGATAAAGCACGGCCTTCCAAAGACGTCTTCTAACGTTTTTTATGGTAAAAAAGGATAGATGCGTTTACGATTTCAATATGTATTACGTGATGACAAAATAAACAAAACGTGTTGTTTATGAGAGACATCTGTTGAATACAATCAGATTCAACACAATGAATACTTCGCCGAATTGAGAAACGACGTACGTATGAATTAATAATTGAAATACGTTTGGGCGCCTCGGGCTAACGCCATCTATTGATGATGCCCATCGTCCTCCAACAAAATTTACACTGGAGTAACTAACTATCTTCTCCTTAAACAATGTTTTTATGATAACATTTTCTTGAAAATCTGAGCAAATGTGGAAATGAGGGTTATAGCTGTTTGGATCCCCCTTCTTATGTGAAGGCTTTATTATAGAAATTTTTAGGGAATCATGAAATATACTATATATTAATGACATGTTCATTACATGAGCGAAAGGTCTTGTGATCAAATCTATACATTGCTTAATAATATCAATCAATATAATGATAATAAAAATAATAATATAAAACCAGGGTTACCAAAGTGCTCAATACAAGCTGTCTGCTAAAAATCAGATCAATGCCTTAAACTCTAGGGCTACGCCAGTTCTGACCTACACGGAGTCTTGAAGTGGCCAGATGATGATCTGATTAGGTTGGACCGACTCACCTGTCACCTAATAACAAAGTTCCGATGTCTGCACACCAATACATGGGTAAAGGGCTTTATGCACCTAGAAGAGATGGCGGACAAGGTCTGTTGCACATCTATATACTCTGCAGAACCCAGGAGAAAAACTTGAGGCAGCGACTGCTTGAGCCTGAAGATAGTCTGATGAAATTGGTGACAGCAGAGGATAATGGGCCTACCACACGCTCGATCTTCACCACAGTTTGGCTTGAGCAGGCATCTCGTACGTAAAGATTGAACACAACAGTTGCTACCACACGGCACAGTTAAGTACGTGCAAGCCTCTTTCTTTACGAAGTCGTTGACACGATAACAATGCGTCCGAACGAAGAACTATTATGCAAGCCGGGCTTGCACAGGCAAAATTTCAAACAGGCAAAATTACTCAAGCCAAGTCATGGGGTTTGCGCGGTATGCAGTTTTCCGAACCACACGCTCAGTGTTCAGTGTTCAAGGCCGGTTTGCGCAAGCAAAACTGTGGTGAAGCTTGAGCGTGTGGTAGGCTTATAAGGGATACAAACCTCTGAACCTACAACACAGAGAACTGACGTTCAATATCACTCCAAGAAGCGAAGATAGAAGAATATGGCGGGAACAAGCTTTGCACAGCAGATTTCCTTAACACCTTGAGGGGGAAAATATCGATTGAAGCTGAACGTAGAGGACAAATGCAGGAAGTGCGAGTGGCGAGTCTATTAAACAAGTAATCGCCGGTTGCCGAATCCTTGCCGACACAACCAAGTGGCGAAAATTGTTCACCAGCAGTTAGCTCTCCATATTATAAGTATCAACCTGCAGCAGTGTTGGAGACGGACGCAGCGGTTCTCTATTGGGATAGACCCATAACAGATAGAACCGTTGATCTTGTGTTCATTGAGAAGGAACAGAAGTATGGGGTGATAATTGATGTTGCAGTACAATTGATCCATAACATCGGAAAAACGGAGTCGGAAAAAAAACGAAGTACGAGAACTTGGGGAGAGAATTAAAGAATATCGAAAATCGCTATCATACCATTGGAAATTTCGGCGGTGGGAGTCATGTCCAATCATTCAAGAAAAATCTTCAAAAGATCGAATTATCCCAGAAGATCGTGGGATATGCACAGCAGGCTGTAGCTTTGTAAACCTGTCACATCGTGCAGAAATTTCCGAACTAGTGGGAGAAACTGAAATCTTTTTTCACTAGTTCATACAATTAATGCCAGCATGAGCTGAGACCGGGAGTCCGATGATGAAGTATAATAATAATATATCTTTATTTCAAATCAAAAAGAAGTATGTAATAACAAGTTATAACAAGAAATGAAGTGAAATAGAGTCAAAATAAACTAAATTCGAATTCATATAATCCTCCAGACAATAAGGCTCTAAGTTCAATAAAAGTTTGTGAATTTTTCTCTTGTATGACTTGAAATTGTTTTCCCCTTTTATCTCATCAGGTAGAGTTTTGAATAATTTAAGGCATCTGTATGGGTAACTGATTTTAATAATAATAATAATAATAAATAATAATGTGTGACAATCCCGCGGACCCCGGTCTCTCTCAACCGATGTCGGACAAATATAAGCTAAGCCTCGGAAAACAGTCGCTGCCTGGGGATCGTCAGGGCGCGTCTGAAGTTGGTGCTGGACGTGACAGCATGCGGGAAACCAACGGCAGGATGCTGAGAAGGCAGGCGCCTGCCTTTAGACGAGGAGGACATCGACGAGGAGAGAGTTCAGGTTGTCGGTAGCGTAGGGATTCAACGTTCGAAAGAGCAGCCCGTAGTCGGAACCGGCCACAATTGGCCGTCCGAGCAGCATAGCCTGCTGTCTGCGCTATACAGAAGATCAAGACCCGAACGACGAGGATACATTATAGGCTGCATGGTCTAGCGAAAATTATTCGGACCTTGACTTCATGACGCAGCAAAACCTTAGAGATCAGATCAGTCATCTCAAAAGAAGAGGAATCATATGACGGTCTCAAGAGAAAGAAAGGACGGAACAACAAGCTGAGGAGCAGATGACAGATGTTTCAAACCAACAACATCAAGCAATAGCCCTGGGGACAAGGACAAGAACGGAACAAGTGAGAGATGTTCCAGAAATAGAACACGGTGAAGAGCAGGTGACAGATGCTCCAAACCAACAACACCAAGCAATAGCCCTGGGGGCAAGGCCAAGAGCAGAACAAGCGAGAGATGTTCCCGAAAAAGAACACGGTGCAGAGCAGGTGACAGATGCTCCAAACCAACAACAACAAGCAATAGCCCCGGGAGCAAGGCCAAGAGCGGAACAAGTGAGAGATGCTCCAGAAATAGAACACGGTGAAGAGCAGGTGACAGATGCTCCAAACCAACAACACCAAGCAATAGCCCTGGGGGCAAGGCCAAGAGCAGAACAAGCGAGAGATGTTCCAGAAATAGAACACGGTGAAGAGCAGGTGACAGATGCTCCAAACCAACAACACCAAGCAATAGCCCTGGGGGCAAGGCCAAGAGTAGAACAAGCGAGAGATGTTCCAGAAAAAGAACACGGTGAAGAGCAGGTGACAGATGCTCCAAACCAACAACAACAAGCAATAGCCCCGGGAGCAAGACCAAGAGCGGAACAAGTGAGAGATGCTCCAGAAATAGAACACGGTGAAGAGCAGGTGACAGATGCTCCAAACCAACAACACCAAGAAATAGCCGTGGGGCAAGGCCAAGAGCGGAACAAGTGAGAGATGTTCCAGAAATAGAACAAGCTGTAGAGCAAGTGACAGATGCTCAAGACCAACAGCAACAAAAGCCAAGAACGGTGACAGCTGTTCCGAAATTAATCGTCAATACAAGGGAAGCATTTGAGGCTGCCGTTAGAAACCCACTGGTCAAGGCCACCCGAATAAAAACGAGACATAAGGCTGAAGATCTAACCGTATTGGATAAAATAATTCAAGATCATCTGAACCAGACCTGTTCACTAGAAGATGTGGTGGCTGCAGTGGGAGCGGCCTCTTCACTTCTATGTCCACCGAAAAGTACAGCTACGAAGAATGATAAGCATAAGCTAAGACTCAGGCGGCTTGACATCAAAATGAAATCAAGGAGGCAGCAGGCTTCTTGGTACCATTGTATCATAGATGTTCTGAAAGGCAAAATTAAATCAAGCAAGAAAATGAAGGATATGATTGAGGAGCTTCGTTCCATACATCGTACAGTAGACTTGCCCACAGTCCATCTTTTGAAGCAAAAAGCTGTAGATAAAATAAGATCACTTGCTGCAGCGCGAAAGAAACTGATAAAAAGGCAAACATGGATTGAAGATAACAACACCTTCACCGCACAACCATCGAAATTATTTCAGTCCCAACAACATTAGGCACATAACCCACCATCACCTCAAGAGGTCGAAGAATTTTGGAAAAGCCTGTATGAACAACAAGCAGAAACCAGGGAACTCCAGCACTTCTCAGATTCCAGCAGATGTGTGATCAAAACCAACAGCAGAACGATGAACTTTCTGAAATATCAACCAAAGATATTAGACAAGCCCTTAAGAACAAGCGTGATTTCACTGCACCTGGACTGGACGGTATTCAAAACTACTGGTGGAAGAGTTTTCCAGCTACACATCAACTCCTGGCAAGATTATTCAGCGGGATGCTGACTCGCCGTGAGCCCATTCCGTCATGGTTGGTGGAGGGTAGAACAGTGCTGATACCAAAATCAGGTGATTTAGTGCAACCCAAGAACTTTCGCCCGATCACTTGCCTCAATACACTGTATAAGACCCTCGCAAGTGTAATTCAAGATCAAATACTGAGGGTTATTGGACCAGTGTGGAACAGTATCTACGAACAGAGGGGAGCAAAGAATGCAAGGTCAACTTGCTCATAGACAAGAGCGTATGTCTACACGCCAGACACTACAAGCGCGACATACACCTATCATGGTTGGACTAGGCGAAAGCATATGACACCTCGCCGCACGAACTGATAGTACGGTTATTAAAAATGCTGAAAGTGTACCCTAACATCATCCACGCGATAGAAAACATCATAGCGCTGTGGAAAACGAAGTTTGCCATCCGAGAAGAGGGTCGAACCGATTATACGGGATGGGTGAGATACAGGAGAGGAGTTTTCCACGGAGATTCGCTAAGCCCGCTATTATTCTGCATAACTCTAATACCATTAACAATTGAGTTGAGGGAGAGCAAGATAGGATACAAGGCCGGACCACCAGGCAGAAGGAACCACCTGATCTCGCATCTCTTGTACGTGGACGACTTGAAGCTCTACGCTCCCTCCGAGTCCGCACTACGGCAACTACTGAATATCGTTTCAGATTACACCTTAGCAATGGGAATGTCGTTCGGTTTGGACAAGTGTGCTGTTTTTCATCTGCGCAGGGGAAAAGCTGAAGACGCAGGAGAAGACATCCGATTGGAAGATGGAATGACTTTTCGACACCTCGAAGACGGAGAAACTTACAAGTTTCTTGGGATGAAACAGAGGGGTGTACTGGAGACAAAGGATGCCTTAACAGCCAGCTATAAAAAGAAGCTGAGGGACATTTGGAAATCGCAGCTGTCGGGAAAGAACAAAGTATCTGCTACAAATATGCTAGCCATCCCGATTCTCACCTACTCTTTCGGCGTGGCGAACTGGATAGTGAACGAACTCCTCGATCTTCATAGGTCAACAAGGAAAACGATGAATATGAATCGTAGCCTACATCCCAACAGTTCAATACAGAGGATATACCTTCCCCGAAGCCAGGGGGGGTAGAGGATTGCAATGTTTGGAATATCAACACTATCAACAAACATTGGAAATGGCAGTAAGGATTCTAAGAAGTGAAGGTCCGCTTCTGAAATTTGTTGCTCAGCATGAAATTGCGAACCATGGAGCCTTCCTATTCCGAGCTGCACAAAGGGCTGTGGAGAAGCTCAGCATAATCGGCGTATCGATCAATCCTGAGCTCGCTGGAACACCGATCACTCAGGCGGAACAAAGAAGCCTAGCGAGACTGATCCGAAAGTCTCAGTCGGATAAATTACTCGAACATCACATGAGTAAGAACTTGCACTCCATATATTTCAGGAGTTTAAAAGACCAGGACCTGTCTGAGGAATTGTCTTTCGCCTTTCTGCGGTCCGCTAGCCTCAAGTCAGAGACGGAGGGATTTGTGATGGCGTGTCAGGATGGAGTACTAAATACGAGATGGTATTGTGGGTTTTCGGCGTGGATGTTTGTGAGGTACCACAAACCTCTTCATTAGGGTATTCCACGTTTCGTTCCAGCTCCTATCTTTGAACTTATCAATACAGCTTGATAGGAGCCTGCTGTAGACGTGGGGGGCGCGGGGGAATTGTTTCCACCCGCCGCATCGATCAAGCGAAGGACTCGGTACTTAAAATCGATGCGGCCGTTCTATTGGGACGAAGGTAGAACCGCGCGACATCTATGCGGGAACGAGGAGCGGCTAGGGAGATATAGATCCCTACAACACTCCCCTGCTAGTGACGAAGTCACGATATTAATCGAGATCGTCGTCGTATAGATGAAATTGTGGCTCTGATGTGCACCTATTCACCTTTGGACATACTGGTGTAGCCGTGGGAGGTCGCAGCCAAGACCTCGCGAATGCGGCTATGTTACGCAGCATGGGCATGTTGCCTTGCGTTGAGGTGGCCGGTCTCTGCACTAGAAGATGGCAGCCTACCATCTCAAAGTGAGTGAGACGGGTTGCGATGCACACCAGTGTCTAGCAGGATGCTGTCGCCTTTAAGGAGACAGCGTGAAACACCCGTCCTCGGGGTCACCAATGTGCGTGTTCAGATCACGTCGGGGTCACCAATGTGGGTTTTCGGCGTGGATGTTTGTGAGGTACCACAAACCTCTTCATTAGGGTATTCCACGTTTCGTTCCAGCTCCTATCTTTGAACTTATCAATACAGCTTGATAGGAGCCTGCTGTAGACGTGGGGGGCGCGGGGGAATTGTTTCCACCCGCCGCATCGATCAAGCGAAGGACTCGGTACTTAAAATCGATGCGGCCGTTCTATTGGGACGAAGGTAGAACCGCGCGACATCTATGCGGGAACGAGGAGCGGCTAGGGAGATATAGATCCCTACAGTATAAAAAGAACATCATGAAAATGGACACCCCAACAACTTGCAGGGCTTGCCTAGGCAACAGGAAACGATTATGCACATCCTTTCCGCCTGCAGAGTCCATGCTCCATCAGGGTATGTAGAGAGACACAACGCGACTCTCCGAATCCTATACTTCCATCTGAGAGCCGCGTATGAGACAAAGAACCGGTGCTACCATATGTGCCTCTGGAGATTGAAGCGGTGGTCTAGAACGAAAGAGCTCGCATATGCTGAAACTATCCTGTCTCAAACAACACGGCAGATTGATGCTATTAAGCCAGACATACTCCTGCTGGACAAGGAGCAGAAGGAGTTATTTGTCGTGGAATTCTCCTCCCCTGCTGAAAATAATGTTGTGAGGAAAGAAGAACAGAAGAGGCAAAAATACAAAGAACTCATGTTCGAGCTTGGAACTTTATACCCAGGTCATAAAATTGAGATGGTCGTACTAATCATAGGATGTCTCGGTGGAATGAGAGCCAATTATGTAGATGAACTGAAGATTATCCCGGTCTGTAGACCACTGGCCGAGGTATTGGGGCACAGAATGCAGAAAGCAGTGTTGCTCGGGTCACTCCATATCATCAGGTCTCACGAACTCTAGAAGCCACTTTAGTGAGTAGCCTAACAAGATCTTGGATTCTCACACTACCGAGAGTGCGGACCCTCTCGGCGCCCATAAAGGGTTGGAATTAGCAACAGCAGGTGTACAGGCTGGCCAGATTTCGATGATTTAGTACTACAACTCCTAAACTATAAGAAATAGAGAAAAAGTAATATACATGTCTTGTTCGCTTTTTTCGAGAAACCGAAAGTTCTGAAAACCCCAAGTTGCTACGGCGTCTAGTTTCCGAGCTACAGGGCGATTTTGGTATTTTGCCAATTATTATAATTGACTATAACTTCCGTATTACAGAATCTACGCTCTAGAGATTAACACATCTTTAGGGCACTTTTTTTACTGCTTTTCAGCGGTGCTATTGGATTTTTTGTTTCTGCTCAAATTTCGGAGCTACAACAAATTTTTTTTTTCAAATGGAAACCATAATCGGAAATGATATTGCCGAATAGATCTTTCCTCAACGATTTCAAAAATATATATCATGTTATACTTCCGAGTATATCGAAAATTTCGAAAAAACACTTCTCGTTCAACAAAATCCAGGCTTTGATGCACTTCCTTCAAAACTGGGGCGGTCATAGAATTTCATGTCTTATTTATTTTCACTTGTCAAATTCAATTCAGTTTCATCATTGTTGTATCGTCTGGCGCTTCTAAAATTCTTATAAGGTCATAGAATTCGATATCTCACATTTATTGTAAGCTGCCAAATTGATTCACGAAATATTAGCTTTATTATTACTCAGACCAATAGAGGGGCTTCGCGAAACTTGTTGATTCTAGTATGATTTCTCTGCTAAATTGAAAAATGAGAAGCATTTGAATACTTATGTAACCCGTTGATAGCAATAATTAATGTTTCCATGTGGGGCAAAAAAAGCTCCTTCAAGAAAAAATATAGATTTATTTGAAAAAAGTATATTCACAACAAATGTTCAAATCGTTGTCCATTGGAGCGAGCCATTGGAGGAAATAAATAAATTGCATGTGTGATATAAATAAAATTCAGAAGCGCCAGACCATACAATGATGAAACTGAATTTGACAAGTGAAAATAAATAAGACATTGAATTCTATGACCGTCCCAGTTTTGAAGGAAGTGAATTATATATTGTTTATCCTGATTACTCCTAGGTCTCCTGAGGAGACCCCTCTGAGACTACAAGCTTCGAAGCTCGTAACTTGTGCCGAGTTCTGAGTAAGCAGTTGTGTTCTGTGTAGGCTTTGTTAATGTGTCCTTACGTCACCTTAGGCACAGCACTGGTAATTTTTGACCCAACAGGTGGCCCCTACCGAGACTAGAAAATCCCTTTCCGAGCTCGGGATCAGACTGCTTGGATTTTGTTGAACGAGAAGTGTTTTTTCGAAATTTTCGATATACAGGGTGGCCACTTTTTCAATGGTATTGTATTGGTAACTTTTAAACCATAAGAGTTAGAAGGTCGGCCAAATGGAGAAAAAGTTGCATTCTTAGAAGCATTGTCAAGCAGTTCAAACAAATCGAGATTATCAGGGCCGGTATTTGAGATATCATAAGAAAATCATTTTGATTTTCTTTTTTTCCCACTTTATTTCAAATATCAAAAAATGTTACAGGAATTTTTTATTCGACAGTAAATTATCCTCAAATTGACATAATAAGATTTTGTATCCAACGTTTTGGGAATTAGAACATTTGCCCGAGCATAATATCGCATCAGAGGAAGACACTATTTGTGAAAATATCTTCTTGAAAACGACACAAAGAAATGGTGAAGGGCGATATATCGTTGACCTGCCTTTCAGATTGAATTTTCAACCTGCCTTTGAAGATACTCGTGAGATGGCACTTCGAAGATTCATCAGTCTTGAAAATCGTTTGGATCAAAATGAGAATTTGAGGAGTCAATATAACGAATTTATACTTGATTATTTAAACAATGGACATATGTCTTTGGCATCGACTCTAACCGATTATAATCAATCTTTTTATTTGCCACATCACTGCGTAATCAAACCGGACTCTTCAACTACTAAACTCAGAGTAGTGTTTGATGCGTCTTTAAAGTCTTCTTCGGGAAATTCATTAAATGATGTGTTGTATATAGGTCCTAAATTGCAGAGTGACCTAACGAGTCTTTTGATTCGTTTCAGAATGCACCCTATCGCATTCACTGCTGACATCAAACAGATGTTCAGACAGATACTAGTTTCGTCAGAATATCGGAATTATCAACGTATTTTTTGGCGCTTTTCTAGGGAAGAATCGATTAAGGAATATACATTAAATACCGTTACATTTGGATTATCGTGTTCGCCTTTTTTAGCGAATAGATGTATGTATTAAACAACTCGCTATCGATGAGGGATGTAATTTTCCTGTAATTGTTCCTATTATAAATAACGATATATATGTTGATGACATACTTAGTGGTAGTGATTCTTCCGAAAATGCTGTTATGATTGTGAAACAACTAATAAATGTTTTCGGTAAGGCTGGTTTTCTCTTGAGAAAATGGTCTTCTGATTGCCCCTATTTACTAAATTTTTTATCAGATAAATCCAAGCAAATACCATTAGATTTCGATAATGATTCCATAATTAAAGTTTTAGGGCTCAGATGGAACCCAGTTCAAGACGTTTTTTCTTATAACGTGAATATATTGTCGAAAGAATGCACAAAACGCAGTATTCTATCTGAGTTAGCAAGGATATTCGATCCTTTAGGATTTCTCGCTCCGTTAACATTCTTCGCAAAACATTTGACACAAATTTTGTGGAATTTAGGGTTGGATTGGGATGAGGTTCCTCCGTCCAATATAACTTCTCGGTGGAATCAATACAAGTCAGAATTAAAGAGTTTGTCCGCATTAGAAATACCTAGATTTCTGAATATTGATAAGGTTGAAACTTGCGAATTACATGGGTTTTGTGACGCGAGCGAAAAGGGTTTTGCTGCTGTTGCTTACTTTCGAGTCAAGATTTCGGATTTTGAGTACAGATCGCTTTTAGTTCTTGCAAAAACTAAGGTCGCACCTTTGAGAAGGGTTTCGATTCCCAGACTTGAGTTGTGCGCAGCCGTTTTATTGAGTAATATGTTGAATTACATCATTTCTGTGTTTTCATCTGTTCTCAATATCTCTCAAACATTTGCATGGTCAGATTCTAAAGTAGCGTTATCTTAGATTAAGTCTCCATCAAGCCGATGGAAAACTTTCGTCGCAAATAGAGTAGCTTCTATACACGAAAATTTGAGCCCGAGTTGTTGGCATCATATAAGTGGGTCGGAAAACCCGGCAGATATAGCTTCTGGAGGTTGTTTGCCCTCTGAGCTTCTTCACAGTTCTTTATGGTGGGCGGGGCCCTCTTTTCTAAGGTCATCATTTTCGGTTTCGAAAGACATGGTTCAGGATGACCCTTCTTTTGATGAAGAAATCTCTTCTGAACAGAGAATTTTCTCTTTCAATACTCTTGTCGAAATTAATATAGTAATAAACCTACTAAACAAATATTCATCTCTATCTAGAATCCAATCGATTGTAGCTTATATTTATAGGTTCTCGAATAGTATACGACATTATTCAACGAAGAAATATGATTTTCTTACTATTCAAGAGTTAGACGTTGCTTTGAATGTTATAGTTCGGAATGTACAAAAGGTTGTATTCGGCGAAGAATTGAATCGATTGAAAAATGGTTCACCTGTATCTAAAGGCCTTTTCGGAAACCTACTCTGGGTTACTAACTCGATCCATTGAGGTCACGTGACGGATCTTCTTGGATCACAGACCCGGTCTTAAGTTTACGAACTATCAGGTTTAGGATTTGAAGTGTCAGTAGATCATAACATAACCAATAATTTTAAGATTTTTTTCCCAGTTAATTTTTGGAATTTAACACATTTCACATTGCGCCAAATTCTCTTCTCCTTCCATAATTATTGATTAATTGTAATGAAATTATTATAGAATAGAATATTATTACTATAAAGTGGAAGGCTTATTCCCGCGTTTTCCAGATTCGAAACTAAACTGCTGTGCGCATGCGGTGGATCTAGCGACCCTGCTTTCGAGTAGGGTTACGATAAATCAACCCGAGTCACTGATCGGGTTAGCAGCTCTGTACTTTCCGAACACGGGTTGAATGTTCGGATTAGGTAAACGAACGCAAAGGTTAGGGATCCAGTGAACCCGAGTAAGTTTCCGAAAAGGCCTTAAGACTCTTCGTAAACTGGCACCTTTTATTTGTGATTTTGGCTTGCTTAGAGTTGGCGGTCGTATAACAAATTCGAAACTTTCATACGACAAGAAATTTCCGATTTTGCTACCTAGACAACATAGGCTAACTGAATTGCTTATCGAAGATTTTCATCGCAAATATATGCACCCCGGTCTTCGTACATTACAGTACTTGATTTCGCAAAAATTTTGGATTCTCTCACCTCGGAGAGCCATTCGGAATTCGATTTCTAAATGCTTGAAGTGTTTTAGAACAAACCCTAAAACCTTACAGCCAATGATGGGAAATTTACCGACTTTCCGTATTTCCCAAGCTAAGCCATTTTCTTGTGTTGGCATTGACTTTGTAGGACCATTCCTCGTTAAAAGTAGCAAATTGAGAGGTGCGAAAGTTCAAAAGGCGTATCTTTGTTTATTTGTATGTTGTACAACCAAAGCTTTGCATTTAGAGCTGGCATCGGATTTATCGACGGATTGTTTCCTTGCGGCATTTCGTCGTTTTATCGGGAGACGCGGTAAAGTAACCTCTGTTCACTCTGATGGAGGTACGAATTTTGTTGGTGCAGCCAATTACATTAAGAAAATCATGGAGGATGTTATGGCCAGTGAAAGAATACAGTGGTCCTTCAATCCCCCAGCTACTCCACATTTTGGTGGATTATTTGAGAGTGGCATAAGATCTGTCAAAACGCATATATTTCGTGTCGTTGGTAAACAGATACTTACATTTGAAGAATTTAATACTTTATTAGTACAAATTGAAGCTTTACTGAATTCGCGCCCGTTAACAGAACTCAGTTCTGATCCGAACGATTTTTCTGTTCTGACCCCGGGTCATTTTTTGACTTTAGAGCCTTTATCGGTACTATACCAGATCCTGATCTGACAAATTTAAATATGAACCGTCTAGATAGGTGGCAATTGTTGACAAGATTGCACCAAGACTTCTGGAAGCGATGGCATGTTGAGTATTTGCATACTTTAAATCAGAGGTTTAAGTGGAATGATGGCGTTGTTGGGATCGAGGTGGGTCATTTAGTATTGATCAAGGATGATAACCTTCCCCCTTTAAAATGGAAGATAGGTAGAATTGCGGATCTGCATCCGGGCAAAGATGGAATTGTTCGTGTTGCAACCGTAAAAACAGTAGATGGTCTTTATAAACGTGGACTCATTAAATTGTGTCCTCTGCCGAAGCAAGACTGACCATTTTGAATTTGAAAATTTGGGGATTCATGGGGGTTTTACATCTACTGATGTTTTTCTATATATTTTTTTTTTGTGTGTAACCTTTCCAATTGGTTGAGGGATAATTTTGTTTGGGTTAAGATGGGTTTATAGTTCGTAGTTTTTTGGGATTTGTAAAATATCTTGATAATATTTGGTGAGCGGAATGTTAGGGTATCGCGAATTATGTAGAATGGATCAATGCTCGATCTCTTTTTCCCTTAATTGCACCAAAACGTGTACATCTGGCAACACCGTGTGCCGTTCGGCAAGAGGAAGGATCCGAAGGGAGAAAGGAGCAATTTTCGCATGTACGAGCTCGAGTGCAACTAGACATTTTTCGTTTTGGGTTTTCCGTTTTCGATTAGGGTGTTTTTTGAAGAAAGGAGTTTGAAGGTGAGTCAGATTATCGTTCTGGTGTAAAATTTTGATTTGATGATATATTAAGATAATTTTTCGAAAAGGTAAATCAGTCCACTAATTGTCGCGCTTTAACAGATAGGAAATAACGCAGATGCGCAAATTAATTTTTACTTGGTTTAAATCTCTTCACCTGTCGAAATTGTTTCATTAGAAAACTTCTTTTTCTTCTCTCCCTGAACCTTGATAAAGTCTACTAAATTACAATAGATGGAGCCAATATGTTGAAAAAAGTTATTAAATTAAGAGTATTGCCATGACATCCAACTTCAACACCCTCCAAGAACATAGTCTTATGCATGTTATTCTGTACTCTAAGTACCTGAGCTGTTTGAAAACTCATTATATGACCAGTATCATATACGTGCCTCGACAAACCACTAAGTATTCTATTTACCATGTCTGATGTCATTTTGATGTTCTCTTAATCTAGTTTTAAAATTGCGTGTGGTCTGCCCAATATAGCAATCATTGCACTCTGCACAATCGATTTTATAGGTTACAAATTGAGATTTACCAATTTTTGGTGTTTTGATGTGTTTGTAATTTTAGTAATTATTGTGATTTTTACCTATGTGGTTACTCTTGTTCGATACCAAATAAAGCATGCACCACTTTGAAGAGGTCTTTCTGAGATTCATTCATCGAGCTATAAATGGCAGCTTTGATAATAGAGGCTTTTAGTATATGAGGTACATTTGTATAGGCAACACCGCATACTTCTGTCATACGACTCTATGCTCTCTGTCAATATGTTTTCGGACAGACAGCAAAAATGACATAGTGTGATTTTTCCCGCTAGTGTTAAGAGAACAATGAATGTTAAGTTGTAAGGTATTCTTTCTCTAAATAAAACTGCAATAAGTAAATCGGTGCATATTTAATCGATCCATAAAATCATATTAACAGAGGCAACAGGCTTAACCTCGCAGAAACAATGTAGCAGTTTTGTCGATATTATTTGCAGCTTGCAGCATATCGAGGTAATGGTATCACTTCACCGCTTGAACTTCTTAGTTGACTTTCGGGACAGTTCTTTGGTGAATTTTTTTTTGAGAAACTTATCATCATAGAACGACCAGCAGAAATCAAAGGAATATGTATAAAAAAAACATTAATGATCGTAACTTCTCGAAAATGCACCTAGCCTAGGTTTATTGAACAGTGTTATCACCAAAATTAATATTTCAAGGGACTTACCAACATTATAATATGATGATTCAACTTGAGTCTCAAGAAAAACCGCCTCATTGTTAGTAAGTGAAGGTTCCATCTTCACTTCATTGTATGGAGTTGATGAGGAAAGATTATATAAATTGGAGATTAACGTTTGTGAAATAATAAGAGAAAATCATTAATCGGTATTCAGACGGATTAATTTCGAATTCCGGAAAAGGTTTTCACTTCAGGCGGGAGTTGAACCCGCGTCCTCGAATTTCCGACCCGAGATGCTAACCAACTACACCACCGAAGTTACTCATTTTTTCGGTGGGGGGAAACTCATTCGCTTTCATCGGTCAAAGGATCCCCACTCTATCCTTCTCCTTTGCGTCATCGATATTTTGTCGACATCAGCAGGGGTCGGATTTCGGTTCTCCGACCGATGAACAATATAACCGAAAATTTGTAAATATTAATTGGAGATTAACGTCTGTGAAATAATAAGAGAAAATCATTAATCGGTATTCAGATGGAAAAATGAGTAACTTCGGTGGTGTAGTTGGTAAGCATCTCGGGCCGGAAATTCGAGGACGCGGGTTCAACTCCCGCCTGAAGTGAAAACCTTTTCCGGAATTCGAAACTAATCCGTCTGAATACCGATTAATGATTTTCTCTTATTATTTCACAGACGTTAATCTCCAATTTATATTTACAAATTTTCGGTTATATTGTTCATCGGTCAGAAACCCGAAATTGACACTTGGGGACATGATAGCGGTATGCAATATTCTGGGTTTGGATTATGATGGATCATCGAGCGAAATTGCTGATCGCTTATGTTCATTCTTGATTAAATTTGAAAACGACCAGAAACGAGACACAGACGGTGGTAACAAAGGTTTTGATGAAGATCAAGAAGAATTGGAAACAGAAGATGAGAATCTTGGAGATGAGGAAGATAGTGATGTTGAGACGGAGGATTCAGGAAAATATAAGTTCAATGTGAGACGGAGCATTAGAAAAGAGGGATTTTCGCTGACTTTTCGAGATGTAGAAGATAATATAAGACAGTTTGATGGTAAAGACGACTATCCTGTCAGAAGATGGATTGAAGACTTCGAAGAAATCGCAGAAATAACTGGATGGAATGAGCTGCAAAAATTAATATTCGCTAAAAAATCTTTGACGGGTCTTGCGAAGTTGTATATACAATCTCAAAAAGGTATTCGGACTTGGAACACATTGAAGAAAAGACTTATTGAGGAATTTGAAGTCAAGGTCAGCAGTGCACAGATTCATAAATTGCTTATGTCGAGAAAAAAGAGATCAGACGAAAGTGTGCAGGAGTATGTTTTGACCATGAGGGAGATTGCAAGTCGAGGTAATATTGAAACTGAAGTAGTTATCCAATATATAATTGATGGAATTCAAGATGATTCGTCGGACAAGGTCATACTCTATGGAGCTAGAAACTTTCCAGAATTCAAAGAGAAAGTCAAACTCTATGAAACCATCACCAAAAGGACGAATGTGGGTGGAGGTAAATTCTTCAAATCAAAAAAGGACAATACAAAGTACCAGGTGAAGACCGAGTTGAAGAAAGATGGTGAAAGCAGTACAAGAGATTCGAGGAAAAATGACAAACAACAAATTTGCTTCAATTGTGGAAACCGTGGACACATGTCAAGGGATTGCCCAGACAAAAGTAAAGGTGCAAAATGTTTTAGTTGTAAGGGATTTGGACATGTGGCATCAAAGTGTCCTGGGAAAAATCAGACGACTTCAAATTCTAATACTTCAAGCCACATGAACACTATTGCAGTACAACAAAGGAATACTTTGACGGTGATCATTGTGAGTGTAAGAATATCCGCATTATTTGACACAGGAAGCGGCATTAGTGCAATGAGACAAGATATTTATGAGAAATTATTTGCGAATAAGATGCTATCAGATGATGTCCTAGTACTCAAGGGAATTGGGACAAACAAGGTAAAAACGCTGGGTTCTTTCAAAAAGAACGTGGAAATAAGTGGAGAACCATTTGATGTGATATTCCATGTTATACACAAAGGAGCATCTGACTTCGAAGTAATTATAGGAATTGATATTTTGAAGGTAGCTGAAGTGTACTTAGGAGATGATGGAATAATTATACACAAGAAGAATAATAATTTTCTAATGAGAATCGCTGTAGATGAGAGTTACACAGATGAATGAATTGAATCACATAGAAGACATCCAACACAGGCAAGTCGTAAAGGATATGGTGATAAATTACAAACCCGAGAAGACTAAAACAACCGACACCAAAATGAAAATAATTTTGAAGAATGATGAACCAATTTATCAGGGACCTAGAAGATTATCTGTTCCTGAGAAAATGGTAGTAGAAAAACAAATAGAAGAGTGGCTGAATGAGGGAATTATCAGAGAAAGTTCTTCAGAATTTGCAAGCCCTATAGTTCTAGTGAATAAGAAAGACGGCACTACGAGAATATGTTGCGATTATAGAAAACTCAACAAGAACATCATAAAAGATAGGTTTTCCTTACCATTGATTAGCTAGGCACACACGAAAGGGAAATCTGTGAGATCTGATCCGCAGTCCAGATTTGTAACAGTTCTGGACTGCAGATGGAATCGCTCCCGCCGATCTGGTCTGTCGGGATCATTGAGATATATGATCTGCGACAGACCAGATCGGCGGTAGCGATCCCATCCGCAGTCCAGATCTGTAACAAATCTGGACTGCGGATCAGATCTCACAGATTTCCCTTTCGTGTGTGCCTTGCTATTGAGGTTGTTCTTGACAGGCTGGAAGGAGCTGATTTTTTTTCAACAATTGATCTGAGGAATGGATTTTTCCATGTTGATGTGGAGGAAGACAGCGTGAAATATACATCGTTTGTCACACACAATGGACAATATGAATTCCTCAAATGTCCATTTGGCTTAAGCAATAGTCCGCCAGTTTTTCAGCGATACATAAATATTATTTTCAGAAAACTTTCAGCACAGGAAATTGTTATCTTTTATCTTGATGATCTTATAATTCCTAGCAATACTATAGAAGAAGGAATCGAAAGACTAAGAACAGTTCTAGAAGTCGCGAGAGATCATGGTTTGGAAATAAAGAAGAGGAAATGTCAGCTTTTGAAGAGAAAAGTTCAGTTCCTAGGATATGTGATTGAAGGTGGCAAAGTACACCCTTCAGAAGAAAAGACACTAGCTATTGAACATTATCCGGAACCCACAACTCATAAACAACTCCAATCTTTTCTAGGTTTGACTGGATACTTCAGAAAGTTCATATCATCATATTCTACGATTGCGAAACCATTAAGCGACCTATTACGAAAAGACATGCCATTCAAATTTGAAGATGCACAGCGACTATCGTTTCAAAAGTGGAAGGAACTATTAACAGGCTATCCAGTGTTACATATTTTCCGGAGAGGTTTATTGACTGAATTACATACTGACGCGAGTAAACACGGTTATGGAGCTTGTTTAATGCAGAAATCAGATGTTGACTCCAAACTTCATCCAATTTACTATTTGAGTAGAAAGACGACTCCAGCAGAAGAGAAGTATAACTCTTATGAATTAGAAGTTTTAGCTATCATAACGGCTGTAAAGAAATTTAGGACATATCTCTTAGGAATGAAGTTCAAATTAGTGACCGACTGTTCAGCATTCCAAAAGAGAATGCAGAAAAAAGATTTGACGACGAGAGTGGCACGATGGGCTCTTTTACTAGAGGAATATGATTATGAAATAGAACATAGAAAAGGAAGCAGGATGTCCCATGTAGATGCTCTTAGCCGATATCCCCTTGTAATGGTGATCTCCGAAGAAGGCGGATTGTTAGAAAACGTGAGAATTGCTCAAGGAAAAGACGAGAAAATTAGGCTCATTATGAAATTAATGGAAACAAAAGGAGAACATGAAGACTATTTCACTAGACACGGAATATTGTATAAGTGTGCGAATGGCAAAGAACTTTTAGTGGTACCAAAGGCAATGCAAATTGAAATAATTAAAAGGGCACACGAAGAAGGACATTTTGCAGTGAAAAAAACCGAAGACGTGGTAGAGAGAGAGTATTTCATACCCAGATTGAAGGAGAAAATTAAGACAGTTATAGCTAACTGTATACCTTGCATCTTAGGTAATAAAAAAGAGGAGAAAAAGGAAGGAATGTTGCATCCGATTTCTAAGTTTGAAGGCCCATTGCATACATATCATGCTGATCATTTGGGTCCGATACCATCCACGAATAAGAATTATCAATACATTCTAGCGATAATAGATGATTTTACCAAGTTCACTTGGATTTATCCGACAAAGTCTACGACTGCGAAAAAAACAATAAATTGTTTGGTCAAGCAGCAGAAAACTTTCGGAAACCCGAGCAGGATTATTACAGATAAAGGTACGGCATTCACTGCCAATGAATTTGAAGAGTACTGTAATGGAGAAGGTATTGAACATTTGACAATAACAACCGGAGTTCCTAGAGGGAATGGACAGGTGGAGCGAATAAATAGAACGATCATACCAGTTCTCACTAAGCTTAGCATAGAAGATCCAACCAAGTGGTTCAAGTTTGTCGACAGGGTCCAGAGAGCACTTAACTCTACGTTCCAAAGAAGTATAAAAACAACTCCGTTTGAAGTGATGACAGGAGTCAAGATGAAAAGAAAGGAGGATGTAGAAATGATGGAATTAATAGAAGAAGAGGCGAGAAAACAATTCGATGAAGAAAGAGAACAGCTAAGAGAGGAATGTAAGAAGCAGTTGATTAAGCTTCAAAAGGAAAACAGAAAGAGTTATAACAAGGGAAGGAAGAAAGCTACTACTTACAACGAAGGTGATTTAGTGGCCATAAAAAGAACACAATTCGGTTCAGGACTGAAAGTCCATAAAAAGTTTCTAGGACCATACGAAGTGATCAAGGCGAAGAGAAACGAAAGGTATGATGTCATGAAGGTAGGAAGTCAGGAGGGACCAATTCGAACATCCACATGTGCCGAATACATGAAACCCTGGGTTCAGTACGGAACCGAATCCGAGACGGATTCGTAGTCGGATGGCCGAGTGTGGGATTCGTATTTTTTCAATATTTGAGTTTTATTAAATTATAACTACGCCATTGAGATATCGACGCCACTGACGGCACTAACGTCAAACGACGACGTACCGGCAGGTGTTCTGTGATTTTGTTTGATCCGCGTGACATAGATGCATAAAACATATCTATGCATCTATCTGTGCATCTATGGCGTGACCCACAGAAGAAAACCGGAGGAGGCGACGATGGAGGCAGAAAAAAGAAGACTGTCGAGGGACGCTGTGAGAAGAAGACGTAATTAGTAGACGAAAATCGGGTGTAAAACGTTCGGTGGCTGTTTTTCCTTATTGATTCACTTGGTGTAGTTTAGTTAATAAACCTTTTTATCAAAAATATCCGGAGCCTGTGATTTCCCTAGACAATACCAGACTAAATCCTACATTTATGAACCTGTTTATGTACCACCACGGATCAATATCTGCCCATTTGCTATATAAAAATTGACCTCTTCTGCAGCCGAGGTTCATAGTACCCACTAAATAATTGATTGATTTTTTTAGGTACATCAAGCTATATGGTTACCTTTTTTCCAAAGAAGATCACATTAAATTGATAAAATTATATTTAGAAGTACTAACAATAAGGAAGCAAGATCCTATATGCATTTCGAAGTGGTGCAGTACATTGAATTTACTCTTGAAGTAAGTTGTTGATGCATTACAAATTGCATGAATTTTGGAGCAACGGCGACCTAAAACATAGTTGTTTTTCAGAAAGAAATATCTTCTCTCTAGAGATGACCTGCAAATTGATTGGAAACCTCTTCACGAACTCTTCACTCGAATTCAAAATGATGTTAAAAGTGGAATGTTCAAATATCCAGCTTCTATGGAAAATGATGTATTAACTGTTATCAGTTCATGCAGAACGTAAGTATGTACAGGGTGGGCAAAATTGGTGCTACATGAACTAAAACTTTTTAACCCGAGGAGATAGAGAAAAATGAATGGCACCTTGTAGTCCTCTTTTTTCGAGAAACTGATAATGCCATCAAGTGCATTCCCCTATCTTCTTTCGTTTCCGAGTTATAGGCCAAAATTGAAATTTGGGCGACTTCAACTTTAGTCATTATCTCCGTTTCTGTTTATGCTAGGATGTTGAAATAAAAACATTCTACAGGCACTTTTCTGATTGCAATCCAGTGGCGTACTCTGATTTTTTCTAAGAGGTTTATTGGCTGAGTTATAACATAAAGTTCTGTTTTTTCTTATAGAAACAGTAGTTTTAAATGACTTAGAAAGAATCGCCATTTTTTTCTCGTTTCAGAAATGTATCATATGTCATACATCGCCCTCAGATTCGTAAAGATATTATGAAAAATATGGTTTGTATATGGAATTCAAATTATTGAGTATTAAGTAGGCTAAATCATAGAATTATGTCTGTACGCATAGTGTAATTATTATTTCACGGTTGAATACTTGATGGTGTGATCTCCGTTTGAGACAACTGTCAGTTATTAAACTTTACGATACTTGTATGGTGTCTGATTCGAAATGCAAATTTGATATAAGATATAAAATCTCTGGTAGTGAATTCACAATTCTCAGTTATGCAGAAACTTCGAATTTCGGGGGGGGGGCTGCAGCCACCCCCCCCCCCCCTGGGTGCGCCAATGGTTCCTGTTATTCTCATGAGCTATGAGCTGAAATAAAACCTTTAACAAATCATGTTTGGCGAATATTTTCATAACGCCAACGATGACTTCAAACTCTAATAACTGACAATTGTTTTCAACAGAGATCACACCATCAAGTATTCAACCGTGAAATAATAATTATACCATGCGTAGAGACACATAATTCTATGATTCAGCCTACTTAATACTCAATAATTTGAATTCCATATACAAACCATATTTTTCATAATATCTTTACGAATCTGAGGGCGATGTATGACATATGATACATTTCTGAAACGAGAAAAAAATGGCGATTCTTTCTAAGTCATTTAAAACTACTGTTTCCATGAGAAAAAACAGAACTTTATGTTATAACTCAGCAAATAAACCTCTTAGAAAAAATCAGAGTACGCCACTGGATTGCTATCAGAAAAGTGCCTGTAGAATGTTTTTATTTCAACATCCTAGCATAAACAGAAACAGAGATAATGACTAAAGTTGAAATCGCCCAAATTTCAATTTTGGCCCATAACTCGGAAACGAAAGAAGATAGAGGAATGCACTTGATGGCATTATCAGTTTCTCGAAAAAAGAGGACTATAAGGTGGCATTCATTTTTCTCTATCTCCTCGGGTTAAAAAGTTTATGTAGCACCAATTTTGCCCACCCTGTACATTATAATTGGAGATTTTTGAAAAACATTAATATTTTTTGGTTACAAGCTAAGCCTTCCTGACCTAAAATTTTTCTGAACTTTCGTTGTATTATTTTGCCGACTTATTTCATAAACATGCATATTATAACGGCTATTTCCCTCGTCTTAATTCAGAATCAGAAACGCGCAATTTCGAATCACAAATGGTTTCTAGATGGAAAAACTGTATGGCAGTAGCTGTCAACAATTTTTTCGGGTTTACCCTTGGCAAAACTTGACAGTTGACGAAAATTAATGATACCTACATAATGCATTCAAAATAATCTGTTACTCATGAAATAGTCTTGTCAAATACCATTCGGGCATCTAATTTTTCCTGTGAAAAAATCGAAAAAACACAATGCAAAGTGATACAAAAAGCATTCGTGTAGGTGCAAAAATTCACGTCTTCGACTCGGATTTTTGTTGCCACCAGAAGTCATGCTTCTTGTTAAAATATTACGTAACAACGTGTTTTTTCAATATTTTTCGGAAAAATTGGATGCCCTTATGATATTACTTACGAGAATTCGATTACAAACAATGTTTCACTACACTTTGATTTCATGAGGTTGAATATGCTAGTCGGCCAATAAGACCAGGTGTTCCAATACACTTGATCGATTGTTGGATGTTTTGGCTGGTTAGCTTTAAATTATTCCCCTTCTTTCAAACTGCCTACCCAGTTATTCGCTCAGATTATAGATAAAGAACGAATTTTATCTCTATACTTCATATTCGTGGATGTACAGTGACTCTTATTGAATGTTCTAGTATTTGTATAGTTTTTTTTACAAACCTTCATGTATACAGATTTAGCGTGTTGGTGTAGGGGTGCATCGAGATGAGGTTTTCACATAGAACTTATAGTAACATGCAACATGGAATGATATTAGCCTTGCTGCTCAGCCTTAAATAATGGGTGAACATCTCAAGTTGGTGGAACAACTTTTTGATCTGCTGATAGCATTCCATGTTACTATAAGTTCTATGGGTTTTCGTCTTGTCCAGACTCCGTTCGTAGGACTCATCAGATTGGCTACTATGAACGGATCTTGGCAATGACGTAGGTGTGCCCTTGCTCGAATAGAACGAATGTACCGTGTTGAAGTACGTGGATCAACTTGAGGGTGTACATGGTGGCCAGATTTCGATGGTCTAGTAATACAGCTCCTTTACTATAAGAGATAGAGAAAAAGATATACATGTCATGTTCTCTTTTTCGAGAAACATAAATTGCTGAAAACCCCAATTTGCTACAGCGTCTAGTTTCCGAGCCATAGGGCGATTTTGGTATTGGGTCCATTATTACCTATAATTAAGTAAACTTCCGTATTATAGGATCTACGCTCTCGAAATGAACACATCTTTCGGGCTTTTACTGCTTACTGCTTTTCAGCGGTGCTATTGTATTTTTGTATCTGCTCAAAATTTTGGAGCAATAACAGAAATTTTTTTCCAAATGGAAACCATAATGGAAAACTATATTTCCAAATTGATCTTTCTAAAACGATTTCAAAAATATATATGTTAAATAATGAAACACTTATAGGTGGTTCACGTGTTGTTTATTCACAGTTCATCAGTGGGTTTTATTCGTACAGATTAACACAATTGTTATATATTTTGTTAGAAATGATTATTGATTTGTAATCTCACTGTATATTATTTTGATGTATGTTGCCATGTAAACGAGAAATGAAGGAGATCATTGATAGTTCTTACGAAAAAAGGGCTTTCAACTAGAATTTTGATATAATTCGCAATAGATAAGAGAAATATAGATTAAAAGATAACATTGGTCCTTCGAGTGTTTAAATTGAGTCAGAGAAGAGAAAATGTCCTCTGAAGGAAGTATTTCCAGAGTTCTCAGATCCGGGAAGAAACTGACGGCAGATGTCAAGAAGACTGAAGAAAATCTAAAGTCAAGAGACAACTTGGACATGGAATCGAATAAATCCAATAAAGAAAATAGCAAGAAATCTTCAACAAAGAACTCTGTAAGAAGAATGAGAATACAAGCGGAAATCGAGGCTCATGAAAAATTGGAAAAGATAGAAGAAGAAAAAGAAAGAATAAAGATACAACGACTAGAAAGAATGCAGCGAAAAATATTGTTAGAATTGGAGTTGAAAAATTCTATGGCATCAGACGAATCTGAATCCAATGAAGAAAAATCATTAATTCCGATGAAGTTGATAGTGAATTCAAACATAGGCGAGTACAAAAATGGATTGATAATGTATCTTATTTTGAAAAACACGAAAAAAGGAGAAAGGATGGACAATCAGCAACTGACTTCAAGGAGAAATCCAATAGATGCGAAGAACGACAAAAAACATATAAGCCCGAAGATAAAACAATTTTTGGAAAAAATCATAACAAGGCAGTCTCTCAACAAAGATCTCCCATATTTCACTGGAAATCCTCTCGAATGGCAAAATTTCATAACTCAGTTCCAAGAAACCACTGATTTATGCCAGTTTTCAGATAGGGAAAATATGAGTAGGCTTCAAAAATGCCTGAAAGGAAAAGCAAAGGAAACAGTGCATACCTTATTGAATTTTCCTAATAAATTGAAAGATGTCATGCATTGTTAGAGAGGAGATTTGGAAGAAAAGAAGATATTATTGAACACATATTCACTCAGTTTAAACAGACCAAACCAGTGCGAGAAGATAATTTGGAAAATCTAGTCGAACATTCAAATACTTTGCAGAATATGACAGTGTGTTTAGAAAGCCTGAATTGTCAAGAATATTTGATAAATCCTCAAATTATGAGGGAACTCATTGAAAAGATGCCATTGAATCTAAGGATGAATTGGGGTATTAATGTGAAATCACAACAGAAAATGGTTGTTTCCATCAAAGACTTTTCTCTATGGCTGGAGGAATTTACCGAAACTATCGGGTACATGCAATTGTTCGATAAGAAAGACAGAAAACAAAAAACCATTCTGATGACGAATGCAAATGAAAAAAATAAGTTCTGTTCATTTTGTAAGAAATCTGATCATTATCAGCTAACAATCTGTGAAGAATTTAAGAAAGCAGATGTTGCCAGCAGGTGGAAATTCGTAGTTGATAAAAAATTGTGCTTCTGTTGCCTTCCTGGAAATCATAAAACCAGTTATTGCACAAAGAAGTAATTTTGTAACATGAATGGATGCAAGTGTGAACATAATACATTATTGCACAATCCAGATCACATTTCTCCGAAATCTCAAGAAAGGACCCGATCCCCAGAAGTAAATTATCATGCTCGTCATCTCGAATCGACAGAGAATTCGGTTTTACTGAAAATCGTACCTGTTACTCTGGAAGGTCCGAATGGAAGAATAGAAACGTGTGCTCTTTGTGATGAAGCATCCACAATCACCATCATAGAAGAAGAAATAGCAAATATTCTAGGATGTGTTGGAGAAAAAGAACCACTAATGATGAAATGGACGGATGACACCATCAAAAAAGAAAATGGTTCGAGAAAAGTTTCTGTACGAATAAAAGGAAAACATGAAAATGAGCAATTCACTATCAGAAATGCAAGAACTGTGGTGAATCTACAATTACCGAGACAAACAATAAACGTTCAAAATTTGGGAAATGACTACAGATTTATGAGAGATATAAAAAAAGAAAATTTTCTTGACATGAAACCAACCATTCTTATTGGACAGGACAATTGGCCATTGATCATTGGGAGAGAAGTTGTTTATGAAAACTGGAACGGTCCAGCCCTCACGAAAACCTGGCTTGGTTGGGTAATACACGGAAATTTACCACTTAAATTTCAATTAGATAGTAATTATACCCTACATATTCGAGAAATACTAACTCCTGATGAAGAACTCCATAACATGGTCAAAGAAAGTTTTTCTATTGAAAATGCTGAATACGGTGAGAAGAAAGATAGTTTGATGGAAGAAAAGTCCAAAATTCTCATAGAAAAAACAACTAAAAGAATAGGAAATAAGTGGGAAACAGGACTTCTTTGGCAAAATGAAAACATCAAACTTTCAGAAAACAAATATTCAGCAATGAAACGACTGAAACAGATAGAAAGAAAAATGGACGAGGATGAAAGTTTTGGTAAGAGCTATATTTCGAAAATGGATGAATATTTGAAAAAGGCTTATGCGAGGGGTAAACCGCTGGGGATGTCCGGTGTACAAGCTCGGGGATGTCCAGGGGATGTCCGGGGATGTCCAAGGATGTCCGGGGATGTCCTGGGGATGTCCGGGGATGTCCAGGGATTTCCGGGGATGTCCGGGGATGTCCCGGGGATGTCCGGGGATGTCCAGGGGATGTCCAAGGATGTCCAAAGGGATGTTCAGGGATGCCCAAGGACATTCAAGTTTTCTTTTTCAGTTATCGGAAGTGATTCTGCATCATCGTTTACTCAAGCTCCTTCCAGTTCAGTATTTTCGAGTTAAAATTTGATTACCTCAATATTTTTGTGTTTGGATTCGTCTGGAGATATTGATAATTTGAATTCACATATTTGAAAAGTACCTACTATTGAATAGATTGACCATTCATCATTCAATGAAGCTCTTGTTCAATATTTTCAAGTTGAAATATTACACTATCGGTAAGTAGGATTGATAATTTCAAAATTATAATATTCCGGGCATTACAGTCGTGGTCCAATAGGAATGTCATTATCACCTAGCGTTTCACCCACAACTGCGATAGGCATCTTCAGACGTACTGACGATAGCTGAGCAAGTTCTTCGTATTGAAGACGATTTACCTGATTTTTTGACGCCCATCGATTGAAAACATCACGCAAAAATCCATGAATGGGCCAATGGGCGGATGTATACTATCAAACAGAGGCTTGAAAGAAGTTCTCGCGTTTGCAGGAAACATCATTACCCCACGAAAAAGATACCGTTGTCAATTTATTCTTGACGAAATCGTCGACACGATAACAATGCGTCCGAACGAAGAACTTTTTCTTCAGCTGCAATTTTTTCAGTGTTGTCCTCACCTCTTCCATTTTAGTGATCAGTTTTTGGTAGGCTTCGTTCTTTTCATTCCTATCCGAATAATCCCTCTATTTGATCTTCCAGAGTGGGAGCTGGAAGAGATTTATATATGCTTTTCAATTAATTCAGTGATGAACTCGCGATTGTACATCCTTAAATCGGCCATTTTTGCAGGAAAAACGGGTGCTTCACTAAATGAAGACTATTCTCGAACGAGGCTTGAAAAATGTACGTCAACCGTACGTACAAGCCGAGCTTGCACAAGGAAAATTTCAAGCAAGTCGAAAATTACGCAAGCCAAGTCGTGGGGACCGTGGGGTTTGCGCGGTATACAGTTTTCCCGAGTTTTCTCAACCGCACGATCAGTGTTCAAGCCGGCTTGCGCAGGCAAAACTGTCGTGAAGCTTGAGCGTGTGGTAGGCCTTTAACAATCATATTGAGGCCTCACGTGGCAAACACAAAAGCTTTCAACAAAGATTCTGCCCAGTTTTTCGAAAAACTGCAGCTTATGCCAATTAAACTGAATGCTTTCCTCGATAGCCTCAATGTGGTGTCTCTCTTCCTATAAAGGAATCTCTGAACAACTCATCGGAAACATTTTCGTGGGAAATAACTTGTCTTTTCGAACATTGCTTTACATCGAGCTATTTCTGGTGGAAAGCGATTTTTACCAACAATTGGATGTGGCCGTTAAAAGTAATCCTCTAATTCGTGCTAGTATCAATTTTGTCATGAAAAAATTCGAAAAGAACTCCAGCGAAACAGCCCCAAAGAAATCATCCAATTGGCTGCGATATATGTATGATACCTGCGTGATTTGGTTTGGAGTCACGGAGAAGAACAACTGAATTCCTTCGGTCTCAATAGCAGGTACCCAAAGCAGTAACCACAGTATGAGGTACATAGATTGCCTTATCTCTACCTTACACTGTGCCCAAACAGTAAGTTCACAATGGAAGTAGACATTATACATTATACCTTCCCTGGATGTATTGGTTTGGACTGTAAAAGGAATCGTAATGTCAAACTAGGACACAAGGTTTATAGAAAAGCGACCCACACAAACAGAAATCACCATCCTTAATAGAATAATATAATAATAAATAATAATAATAATTGAAATACTTGTAGAGAGAGCTCGAGGTATTTGTCAGACCGAGACCCGAATATCTAACAGACTAGTTGAAACATTTGCGACAAGCATTCATTTCCAATGCATCAAAGCGAAGAACAAAGAAGGTTAGACTCTCCGAAGTAATTTCCAAGGAAAATGCATACTAACACTCCATCGGTTATGGACAAAAGTGGCCAACTTTTGAATAGACAAAACATCAAAACAGTAAACACTAACACAAAAACTGGGACATGTCCTAAGCGGTGCTAAATATGAAACTGATCCACTCTTCAAGCTGATTTTTAGAAAATATCTAAATATCGCGATTGCGGAAAAGTTTTCTTCGGAACTACAAAGGAGCATTCATATTCGGATCATAGAACACGGTGTTGTCGAATGTATCGAACAGGAACATGGTTTGATGGATGGACTTTACATTATGTTCGCTCAAACAGAGATCATTGCCAATATGACAAGTTATTATCCTAGGATGAAAATGAAGGAAATCAAAATCCAAAAATAACATGAACAGGAGAGAGGAGACTCCCGTTGTTCATAGTGCGTGGTTGCCAGCGATCTGCAATGCTGAAACCAAACCTGTCTAATGCGGGGGGAAAGAACCGAACCATGCCGGCGGTGGGGCTGATGCTTTAATTACAGCGATATATCCAGTAACATCCCCAATTTGGAGCATTTTTGGGTTATAACCTCCGACCGAGATACCTACCGTAGTTGTATGCCAAACGTTAGGTGAAATTCCTATTAGGCCACGGCTAGAAAGCTCGGAATATTCTAATTTTGAAGTTGAATCCGACCGTGGAATCCATAAATATTTATTGATAATAATTTATCATTTAATGAAGCTAAGTGGAAAAAATTCCCATTTTTGACACCCAATATTTCTTCACGAAAAAAAGATTTTCGGACAGGGAACGACTTCCTGTATATTTGCCGCATGTTTAGTGAATGGGGAAGGGGATGTCCGGGGATGTCCCAGGGATGTCCCGGGGATGTCCAGGGATGTCCGGGGATGTCCCGAGGATGTCCAGGGATGTCCGGGGATGTCCGGGGATGTCCCGGGGATGTCCGGGGATGTCCAGGGATGTCCCGGGGATGTCCGGGGATGTCCTTCGACTGGGGGATGTCCGGTGTACAGATTTTGGCCAGCGGTTTACCCCTCGGGCTTATGCAAGAAAATTATCCTATGAAGAAAGTCATCGAAAATGGAAGAGGATGAAAGTTTTGGTAAGAGCTATATTTCGAAAATGGATGAATATTTGAAAAAGGGTTATGCAAGAAAATTATCCTATGAAGAAAGTCAGCGAACTACCAACAAAACATGGTATCTACCACATTTTGCTGTTTATAATGAAAACAAGCCTGGAAAATTACGTTTGGTTTTTGATGCAGCTTCGAAAAGTCATGGAATCAGCCTGAATAGTTGTCTCATGAGAGGACCAGATCTTTTCAGCCATCTAATAGGCATTTTGTTCAAATTTCGACAAAAGCGTTTTGCCTTTGCTGGAGACATCAAGGAAATGTTTTTGCAGATAAAAATTATCGAAGACGATCGAGATGCACAGAGATTCCTTTGGAGAGGCCATCGAAGAGACATCAAACCTGAAACTTACGAAATGACTTCGATGATATTTGGAGCAGCATGTTCTCCATGATCTGCACAAGCCGTGAGGAATAAAAATGCGGAAGAATTTATTGACAGATTTCCCGAAGCAGTGACAGCTATTCTGACAAAACACTTCATGGATGATATAATAAGACTGTTTGTACATAAATGGACTTTTATTTTTAAAATCTACTCTACATTTTTCGCCTGGTTAGGGCATCTTCAGGAGCTCTACAAATGTGAAATATTAGATGTTTGAATTTATTTGCAACAACAAAATGGACTTACTCGTCAAAATATACAGATATCACTTATCATCTAACTTCTGTTTTCTATAATCAAAATGAGAAATTCACGTCCGTTAGGACCATCCACTAGGGACTATCGTATGAGGGGATATGTGACACTGATGACGGCAAAGAAGCCAGAAACCGGTCTGTCATTTTCCTTCTGCGGTAGCAGCACGTTCCGGCGATTTACTTCTTGAATTAAATCTTTGCTAGTCCATTTCTCTCGTTTTCTATAATATTAAGAGGATTGAATAAAATTTCCTTGATTTAAATCTGAGTCCAATATGATAAAATCTTTCTTCACTAACATCTATAAATTATATTGACAGCGTCATGTATCTGACATTATTGACAGTTCACAGAATAACAAGACAATGACATGACAACCGACATACAGGATGGCCATTTGAAAACGAAACAGACGAGATTACAGACGAAATAAATTTTTTCGATAGAAATGTTCGGACAGGTCGATTTCTGTTTCGAGGGGGACAACTTAAGATGTAGGTTACGGACGCATAGCGCTTCAACCGTTGCTACTACAACCCTCACCCCCAATTTTTGAATAGGGAAGATGGGGTGAGTGATACCTCATTTGAAAGGTATTTTTATACTGATTTCAGCACAGTTATTGTTTTTTCATTTCATGCATTAGTTCTCGAAATATTCTCAACTAAGTATTTGAAAATGAAGTGGTGTTTTCATGGCACTTGTAGTGTTTTTTGTGAAAAATCGACATTTTGATTAAAGATTTCTATGTCAGTGGATTGGAGGAAGGAAGCCACAGTCATGGTTGTTTTGAAGCTCAAAATGTCGATTTTTCACAAGAAAACACTACAAGTGCCATGAAAACACCACTTCATTTTCAAATACTCCAACAAAACGACAAGTATTGAAAATAGCTATGTCAGTTTTCGATCCACTGGGATTTCTGAACACCGTTATGGTTCAAGTACGAATACTTATGCAAGATATTTGGCATTCAAAAATACAATGGGATGAAAAACTTACTGGAAATTCCATGAAGAAATGGTATGAATGGTTGGAACTGGTGAAAAAATTGGGTCATTTAGAAATTTCGAGATGTTACTTTACCTTCAAATGTACCTATACTGATCTTCATGTATTTTGCGACGCAAGTGAGAAAACCTATGCAGCAGTAGCATATTTTCGAGCAGAAAACGATGGAAAAATCGAAACTTCTTTCATAACTTCCAAATTTCGGGTTGCTCCTTCGAAAACAGTTTCGATTCCTAGATTGGAACTCTTAGGGCCGGTATTATTAAGGCCAACTGAGGATTCAACCGTTGCGTCAACAACCAAATTCCTCACTATCTGGTAGTTGGCGCACGGTTGAACCCTTGATTCGCTTTTTATAAAACCGGCCCTTAGCCGCAGTACTGGGAGCAAGGCTAGGTGATTTTATACAGCGACAGCATGATTTTCACGTTAGGAGAATTATATACTGGAGTGATTTAAAAACAGTTATACTTTGGCTGAGATCAGATTCACGAAATTACAAACAGTTTGTAGTACTGAGAGTGGAAGAGACGAAGAATGGAAAGTGGAGATGGGTGAACACAAAGCAAATCGTAGCAGATGAATCTACTAAATGAAATAAACCTGAAGATATTCAGAACAGGTTGATGGGAACCTCCTTCCTGAGGAAACCAGAAGAACAATGGCCTAAAGAAAACTTTGGCAATTTGGAAAAAAGGAAATTTGTAGCACTTGTAACAGAGGAAATTTCTTGTTTACCAGATTTGAAAAGATTCTCGAAATGGCCCAAACTTATTAGAGCAACAGCTTGAATATTTCGGTTTATGAATAACATACAAATTTCATCAAGAAGAAAACAAGAACGTAAGACAGTTAGGGGATTATTACCAGAAGAAATAGACATAGCTGAAAAGAAATGGATAAAAATAGCCCAAGAAAAAGATTTTGAATCAGAAATTGAAGATATGAGGAAATTGAAGAGGGTAACAAAAGAAAGCAGATTATATCAGTTGACACCATATTTGGACGAAGACTTCATCTTCAGAATGTCAGGAAGATTGAAACATGCCCCAAATTTAGATGATAATTATAAAAATCGAATTATTCTATACCCAGAAAATGAATTAACGAAATTAATTATCAATTTCTATCACGAAAAAAAATTTCATCAAGGACAAGAAACAGTAGTCATCATGCTACGAGAAAAATATTGGATTCTTCGTATCAGAAATGCAGTAAAAAAGTGCATTGCATGTTGCATTTTTCGCAGAAATAGAAAATCTAAGACAGAAAATCCACCAACTCCAAGAGTAACTGGTTACGAGTGGACATTCACGAATTGTGGAATAGATTATTTTGGACCGATGCTGGTAAAAATTGGAAGAAGGCAAGAAAAAAGATATGAGGTTCTATTCACATGCCTAGCAATAAGAAGCGTTCACATCGAATTGGCACATTCTTTGGAAACAGATTCAGCAATATTAGCTATAAAGAGAATGATTTCTAGGAGGGGATGTCCAAAAAAATATGTATTCGGATAATGGAACAAACTTGCGAGGAACCGACAGCGAAATCAGAACATTTTTGGATGCTCTGGAAGTCTGAACCAAAAGGAAATTATGGATGAGCTCACGATGAGAGGAATAACATGGCATTTTTCACCAGCGACTGGGGCACATTTTGGTGGAACATGGGAAAGACTCATCCGATCAGTTAAGGTATCACTGAAAGTGATTTTGAAAGAAGCCGTTCCTAAGGAAGAAACACTTCAGACTGTCTTGACTGAAATTGAACATTCTGTTAACAGCCGACCTCTGACATGGATATCAGAAAACCCTGAAGATGCGGAATGCATTACACCAAACCATTTTTTGATTGGTAGCTCTACTGGATCACTAGCTTTAGGGGGAGAAGTGGCAATTGATTTGAAAAAACAATGGACTATAGCTCAAAATCTTGCTGATAATTTTTGGAGACGATGGTTGAAGGAGTATCTACCTACCATAAACAAAAGAACGAAATGGTTCAAAGATCCCGAAAATTTAAAAGTCGATGACTTGCAACAAGAAGAAATCGGGAAAACACAAAGTCCAAGCGTCTCATGATATTGAAATTTATTCGTTGTGGTTACACGTGTTTCGCCCTTACGAGCATTATAAGAACTAATTTTTTTTACAACAATGTTCTATCCAAACAACAAGAAAAACAACACAGGAACATTAAAAAATCATTATAAAATTATTATTTACCCAAATTACTACAATCAGTTCCACACAAGGGCATAAAAATACGGCAGGAAAAGTCGATCGTCAACAACTCATTATAAACAAACAATAAATAATAAAGGTTAGAAGCGCCGACGCGAACAAACACAAAAAAGGGGTGAATGCAAAACAAAATAATCTAAAAATTATAGCGGATGGATTCGAACACGGGTTTTTATCATAGGTAGAGGAAAGGCAACCTCCGAGCTGCAACGGCTGACGGTAATTTAAAAGAAAAATGATACAGATAGCCTCAAACCGATTTGAGATTATTGAAAATAAGGTTAGGTTCGAAATTGTAAATATCGTTTACACAAATCTGAGTATGACCTCTCTTGGCCCGTGTAATCTCCATCTTCTCAAGAAGATACAACTTCTTACCCTTATCACACTCATGTAATAATTTAACATCATCTAAGAATTTATGTCCCGATGACAAGAGGTGGTTAGCAAAAACAGACTTCGTTTCCCTAATATCCGTATTTTTGTTGGAGTTAAAAAGACTAAGATGTTCCTTCACCCTAGTGGGAATCCTTCTGCCGGTCTGACCAACATATACGTAGTTCAAAGCGTAGACCCCCGATTTCAAAAGCTTCTGAGTCCTATCCTTAGTATTAACTAGGTGTTTTCTTAAGGTGTTTTCTGTTTTGAAAGCTATTTTTAAATCAAGATTCCGAAAGAAATTAGCAATTTGGAGAGATATCGATCCGAAAAAAGTCAAACATCTGAATTTTGTCGTTTCTGTTGGTGCCGCGTGTAAAATATAACTTGTACTTGTTCATGAACTTGAAATATATTTTATCAATTGTGCTCAATGAAAAACCATTGTCTACTGCCAATTGCTTGATCACCTGAAATTCACTATAAAAAGATTTCTCAGACAGGGGAAGCTTAAACATTCTATAAAACAGAGAATTAAAAGAAGCGAACTTGTGAGAGTATGGGTACGTACATGCCGGAGATGCAAGGATGAGCGCGGTGGAGGTCGCGGTCGCGATCTAGTTATAAATCGATGCCTGGCCGTACATTATGTATGGCGATGTATCGATTTATAACTAGATCGCGACCGCGACCTCCACCGCGCTCATCCTTGCATCTCCGGCATGTACGTACCCTATGGTGAGTTGGAAGCAAACTGGATAATATTATCTGTTGTAGATGGCTTCCTGTAAATTTCAAAATCTATATTATTGTTATCAGACCTCTTCAACAGAAGATCCAAGAAAGGTAAACTCTCATCCTGCTCTCTTTCCACTGTAAATACAATTCTGTTGTGCAATGAATTTATGTAGTCTAAGAAATCTACCAAATCTTCTTCTCTTCCTCCCCAAACAACACATATATCATCTACATACATATCTTTTATATGCTATGAGGTGTTTGTTGAAAGCACTCTTCATAATTTTTTGACTCTGAATGATTCATAAAAACCTCACTTAAAAAGGTGAAAGGCAAGACCCCATGGCCAAGCCTGCCTTCTGCCTAAATATTCTACCATTGAATGAGAAGAAGTCCTAATTCGAAACTGTCTTTAGTAAGTTAGTAAGGCCCAATGACATCAACCTAGGCAGATTGGATTTAGTCAAAAGTGATTCGACAAGTTCAATGCACTCAGCGTGTGGAATGCTGGGACATAGATTCTTGACATCCAAAGAAATCAACGTCGCCCCATCCGGTATTCTAATGTCCTTTAGATAGTTTGCAAAATCGATGGAATTCTTAGTAGAGAAAGAACTCCGGAAGCCCGTTACCTCCTTCAAAATCTTATTGAGCCATGACGAGAGTTTATAGCAAGGGGAGCCCACGAATGAAACAACCGGTCTGATTGGCTGGCCATCCTCATGAACTTTAGACAGACCGTATAGTAATGGTGTTTTAGGATTCATGGGATATAAATTGTCATTTTTAGTGTTGAAATATTCTAGGGCTAAAAGAGATTTATCAAGCACACTTTTCATTTTTGTGAAAAATGGAATTGTAGGATCCCTCGACAAGGCCTGAAAATCTTCAGTACCAAGGAAACTTAGAACCTTGTCCACATAATCTGTACGCTTCATAATTACTAAGCAAGATCCTTTGTCGGCCTTTGTCACTACGAGGTCATGTGATCTTATTTTGTTCTTTAAAGATTTTAAATATCCATTATTGTCATTAATGTAATGCCTAAAGTTCAGGAGGATGGCCAGCCAATCAGACCGGTTGTTTCATTCGTGGACTCCCCTTGTTATAAACTCTCGTCATGGCTCAATAAGATTTTGAAGGAGGTAACGGGCTTCCGGAGTTCTTTCTCTACTAAGAATTCCATCGATTTTGCAAACTATCTAAAGGACATTAGAATACCGGATGGGGCGACGTTGATTTCTTTGGATGTCAAGAATCTATGTCCCAGCATTCCACACGCTGAGTGCATTGAATTTGTCGAATCACTTTTGACTAAATCCAATCTGCCTAGGTTGATTTCATTGGGCCTTACTAACTTACTAAAGACAGTTTTTAATCAGGACTTCTTCTCATTCAATGGTAGAATATTTAGGCAGAAGGCAGGCTTGGCCATGGGACTTGCATTTCACCTTTTTTAAGTGAGGTTTTTATGAATTATTCAGAGTCAAAAATTATGAAGAGTGCTTTCAACAAACACCTCATAGCATATAAAAGATATGTAGATGATATATGTGTTGTTTGGGGAGGAAGAGAAGAAGATTTGGTAGATTTCTTAGACTACATAAATTCATTGCACAACAGAATTGTATTTACGGTGGAAAGAGAGCAGGATGAGAGTTTACCTTTCTTGGATCTTCTGTCGAAGAGGTCTGATAACAATAATATAGATTTTGAAATTTACAGGAAGCCATCTACAACAGATAATATTATCCAGTTTGCTTCCAACTCACTATACTCTCACAAGTTCGCTTCTTTTAATTCTCTGTTTTATAGAATGTTTAAGCTTCCCCTGTATGAGAAATCTTTTTATAGTGAATTTCAGGTGATCAAGCAATTAGCAGTAAACAATGGTTTTTCATTGATAAAATATATTTCAAGTTCATGAACAAGTACAAGTTATCTTATAATATTTTACACGCGGCACCAACAGAAACGACAAAATTCAGATGTTTGACTTTTTTCGGATCGATATCTCTCCAAATTGCCAATTTCTTTCGGAATCTTGATTTAAAAATAGCTTTCAAAACGGAAAACACCTTAAGAAAACACTTAGTTAATACTAAGGATGGGACTCAGAAGCTTTTGAAATCGGGGGTCTACGCTTTGAACTACGGTGAATGTACAGCGGTATATGTTGGTCAGACCGGCAGAAGGATTTCCACTAGGGTGAAGGAACATCTAAGTCTTTTTAACTCCAACAAAAATACGGATATTAGGCAGTGGCGGCGCGTGGATTTTTATTTTGGGAGTGCACATCTGGGAGTTCGGGGGAGGAACAAAATTTGAAAACTAACCTTCAAAACTTGCATTTCAGAGCACTTTGTGATGTTCTTTCGCCTTATCTCGGGATAATATTCAGAAAAGGGTTTAGCGCAAAAATCTGAAATTGCAAGTACAAGGAGTACGGTCTGTTAAAGTATAACGGAAAACTATAACTATTTGGAAAATGTTTGAAATGTCACTTGTTTCATCATATTCATATTTAAATACCGTGGATTCATTGAAATGATCCCTGAGTGCTAAATCTTATTCGGCCGAAAAATTGATATGACCTAAATATACAGGATTTATCGAATCATTTCCTTCATAATGGCCATGTAATGCTAATTCGAAAGCACCACAAAATTTAATATAATTTATGATTTTCGATAAAATGTATATGTTCTTTTTTTTTACTTGCTCATAATGTTTCTCGATATTCAGTCGGTAAGCACTGTTTAATTGTTGTCGAATATCTTGTTTACCTAATAAATCAAAACCTAATTTTCATGGCAGAGAGGTGTCTTGGAACTTTGATATTTTTTCTTTTAATAGATTAAATCCTTGACACCGGTTCTGTCCATTCTGTTTGATCATCACCATCAAATAAAAAACAAGGAAAACAATAAATACTGTTACTTATTTCACAACCACATAACGATTCGGCTTTTTCATAAGTGTCTATCTTAAAGGTTCTTTTATAATCGCGTGTTTTACATTTTGTTACATGCGTGATCGATAAATTCATATTTGGACGACCGGCACTTTTGATTTTTTATTTTTCTTCTGATGTCAGCAAAGAAAAACGAATTGTTTTTAAATATTGTCATAATTGCGCGAATACAACTAACACGGTAGATAGCATCTCACCCATAAATAAAGAATTATCTCACCTACACACGACATCGGTACATCGTAGCACCGTAGTTCTTTATCCATGCCTACGCGTACACATTCTGCATGTGTACCTGTGCCTGCTAAATCTTGTGGACTCTAGCGGGACGTTTGGGGCGCGCGGGGTCGCTGGTGCTCCAATCAAGGCTCACTTCGGATGTGCAGTGTACCGACTGCCGTCTAGCGTCTACGACTCTACGCGTATTATTTGCATTGGCGTTCGAAGTTCGCTTGCCGTCTGGAGTCAGAAATACAGAACCGGAACATCGGAAATGAAAAATTAAATACCCAAATATAATACGTTACGTTTACGTCAAACACAAAAGTAAATTCCTTTAGATTAAGATATTAATTGGGGGTACACGTGCACATGTGCACCTATTGAGCAGCCGCCACTGATATTAGGGAAACGAAGTCTGCTTTTGCTAACCACCTCTTGTCATCCGGACATAAATTCTTAGATGATGTTAAATTATTACATGAGTGTGATAAGGGTAAGAAGTTGGATCTTCTTGAGAAGATGGAGATTACACGGGCCAAGAGAGGTCATACTCAGGTTTGTGTAAACGATATCTACAATTTCGAACCTAACCTTATTTTCAATAATCTCAAATCGGTTTGAGGCTATCTGTATCATTTTTCTTTTAAATTACCGTCAGCCGTTGCAGCTCGGAGGTTGACTTTCCTCTACCTATGATAAAAACCCGTGTTCGAATCCATCCGCTATAATTTTTAGATTATTTTGTTTTGCATTCACCCCTTTTTTGTGTTTGTTCGCGTCGGCGCTTCTAACCCTTATTATTTATTGTTTGTTTATAATGAGTTGTTGACGATCGACTTTTCCTGCCGTATTTTTATGCCCTTGTGTGGAACTGATTGTAGTTCTTTGGGAAAATAATAATTTTATAATGATTTTTTAATGTTCCTGTGTTGTTTTTCTTGTTGTTTGGATAGAACATTGTTGTAAAAAAAAATTAAGTCTGATGATGCTCGTAAGGGCGAAACACGTGTAACCACAACCAATAAATTTTAATATCATATGAGGCTTGGACTTTGTGTTTTCCCGATTTCTTCTTGTTGAAAATTGGAAAGTCTCTTTGAGAAAAAATGGATGTTTATTTTAAATTACAAAATGTCGATGACTTGGTTGTTATCGCTGATTCAAGTAATCCAAGAAACTATTGGCCAAAAGGACGCATAATTGCAGTACACCCTGGTCCAGACGGTAGAGTCAGAGTAGTCGACGTTCAAACAGCCACTGGAAGATACAGACGACCAGTTTCCAAATTATGTTGACTAAGTTAACACTTTTGGAGTGAAGAATGTTATATATTTTGTTAGAAATGATTATTGCTTTGTAATCTCACTGTATAATATTTTGATGTATGTTGCCATGTAAACGAGAAATAAAGGAAATCATTGATAGTTCCAACGAAAAAAGGCTTTCAACTAGAATTTTGATATAATTCGCAATATATATAGATATAGATTGAAAGATAACAACAATGTACAGTGTAACAAAATCGCAGGTTATGTTATTACTTGCTTTGACCTTGCGTCTGTCCTGTTAGAGAGCGTGGTACTGAGAGAGAGAGAGAGAGAGAGAGAAAGAGAGAGAGAGGCCTACGCTATAGATTCGGTACATATGGCCTCAGCATATTATATCAATTCATAGGGGGCACAAAATTCAAATTGCTTACATATATCATGGTGTACACTCGAGTTCATTATATTCATATCGAAAATTTCAAAAAAACACTTTTCGTTTGTGGCGACACGTACCTAGTCCACCAGTGTGTAGAACTCTGCGCACTGCATGCGCCGCGCTCGAGCTCGTGCTCAGCAGCCCCAGTCATACCGGGGTACCACGTTCCACGTGGCTTTGAGACCGACACCGTCTTTCCAACCGGTACTTTCGTTCGCTTCGAGCAGGGCAACTTTAACAACTACGTCATTGGCAGGCCTCGCTTACATTAGCCAATCTGATGAGTCCATCGTAAGCGAGGCTAGGACAAAACGTAGCCCCATCCCGGTTCACAATTGGTAGCAACACGCTATGAATTGGTGACCCCGACGTGATCGGGCATGGGGAAATAGCATCTCAACCTTCGTCCCCGCATACGATGTCTGGAGCAACCTCCGGGACGGCTGAGGCCAACGGACACATGGTGTGCGACACGTTCAACAAAATCCGAGCACTCCCTTAAGGCTTGTTCGGACTAGGCCAGTAGATAAGTCGAGTAGCGAGTGATTTAGTAACTTGCCATGTGCAAACGCCAACAATCGAGTCGAGTGGATTATGGTGGATTTCCATGCATCCGCCGTCCGATGATACGATCGTCGTTGTGATTGGCAGACATTTTCAATTTTGAATACCTCTGCCAATCACAATGACGATCGGACGGTCGTATCATCGGATGACGGATGTATGGAAATTCTGCTTTAGTTAGTGGGCGAGTCAAGTCGATACATTCTATTCTATTTTCTCGGGCTCATGACATTTTTCCAAAATCACTCGCCTGACGGCTCGTGATTTTAATACAAATGTCGTTCCCAAGATTGCCGAAAAGCAACAAACTTTCATTTTACAATCGAGAAGTTTTGCCGGCAAAGTTCGCAAAATTTCATTTCTAGTGGTATTATATATGACAATAACATAAAGTTTTATGTAACCCGTTGGTAACAGTAAAAGTTCGATTCCACCAAAACCGTGTTTGGTATTCGTAAACAGTTGTGCCAACAATGTTTACGAACATCTTGTGGAGCACTCCAGTAGTTCGCGTACAAGCTGTGAACACATTTCGCGTACGGTTCCACCGGCACAGCTTGTGTGTATTTTTTGTATGTGCAAAGTGCAGCACATCGAACAAGTTCTCAGTGTTTCGCTTTCTTCCAATAGTTGGAAATATGGAGGTATGGAGGATCTAGAAAACGTGCTCTGCACTGCAGCGTGTGTTTTGTTATGTACCTTGCTTGAAAAAAAGATTAAAGAAACATCGATGTCGGGTAAGTCGCCTTTCACAACGTCGCAATGAAGAGACAAGCAGATTTCGAGTTCCTGGTCAATGCTGTTAGTCCATTAATTGCAAAAAGAGACACAAACTACAGAAAATGTGTCCCTGTTTCGATGAGGCTAGCAATAACTTTGAGATATCTGGCGACTGGAGATTCCGCCGCAAGTTCGATGTATTTATTCGAAGTTTCTGAAGAACTTATTTCTCGTATTGTACCTGAGGTGTGTAAGGTGCTGAAAGAAAATATGTATCAAGGTAAGAAATAAATAAAAAAGTCATATTTCAATTATATAACAACTACAAATATAAATATATAATATTTGTTGTTTCAAATATGGAACCAACTCACAGGAGAATTTTCTCTGCCATCCTGTCCTGCAGAATCTGAGTATTCACTTTCGCAGAACCGAGAACCTGAAGCAGATCCTTGACCGTGCGAATCAGAATAAGGAGACGGAACAGGAATTGTAGAAAATTTTCCTGTTTCAATAATGGCATCATATAATAAATTGTCAATTTCCTTTTGAACCGAAATCTTAGTCTGCTCATCTTTAATTTTCCTAAGTTTAATTGCTACGTATGCAGCATATACATCGTCATCTTGATTTATTCGTGGCATTTGCTCGTTGAAATTCTCCATAGTGGACATTGCATAAGCGATCCTCGGATCCTCATCGACAGCTCGACGCTTCATTCCGTGCTAAATTTCATGAGATAATTCATCAAATTCATTATCTGCACGTTCTTCTATATTAAGTGTGAGCTAAAACAAATAAAAAAAAAATTCAGGTGCCTAACACATTAGAAGAATGGATGATAATTGAGAGACAATTTGAACAATTTTCCCCATGGCATTGGAGCTTTGGACGGTAAACACATTGTTATTCGAGCCCCAAATAATACAGAAAGTGACGATCTCAGTTACAAAGGAGATTTCAGCATTGTACTTTCAGCATTGATCGATGCAAATTATAAGTTTACGTATGTAGTTATAGGCATCTGAACTACAGTGACTGTATAACCACAGTGACGACAACTGGCTATAAAACTGTCAAAAGTCCGCCATGTTTTGTCGAGATGTTTTGGCGGTATTTTTGAATTTTACATCGGTAACTTACGGCAATATTTCATATTATAGGTCTCAATTTCATTAGGAAGTAACATTATGTTCCATGAATTCGATCTAAGATATGACGTTGCAAATGAACTGAATCGTGCTATCTATTTTCCCGAAGATACAGATCGAAAATACTGGTTATATTTAACTTCGAACTTAAATTATTATTCAGAAAAAACTGAAGAGCTACATACACAAGTGAAGATTATTATTTGCCAATAGTAAATTCATCTTGATTGATCAGTCATTGGCTTAATGGCCATAACTCTCGAAAGAAAATAAACAATAACAATCATAGATGGGTTAGAAAATCTGCGCACTGCCATTTCGACAAAACATGGCGGCCGACCAATAGAAAATGAGACACGAGTTGTCGTCACTGTGGTAATATAGCCACTGTAATCTGAACATAAGCGCTACGCCACCTGGTGACAATCAAGAGTATCTATAAATCTTGACATAGTTGTTGTAACGTGCTTTGTGTTTGTGTGATATTCTACAAATATTTATAGTTTTAAATCATTTTAATTGTTATGAGTCGTTCTAATCGCTATTGTTCAGTTCCTCAGTGTTCTTCCTGGGAAAAAAAGTTCAAACATCAATTTCCATGCTTTCCCTCAAACTGGTGATAAATATCGTGTTTGGGTGGAAGGGAAATTGGGGATTAAAGTGCTGGTGGATCGACAAAAAGCTTGGCAACTGAAACTCAAAATCGGTAAACCAGTGACAAAAAATATGAAAGTATGTACCCTGCATTTTATCGAAGATGATTATTTTCATCGAGGTAAGCACGGATTACACATGAAATTTTAGGTAATATTTATGGGGATAATCATTTACAGATCCCAGTTCCAAACAAAGAAAGTTTTTGAAAAAGACTGCTGTGCCTTCCAGAAATCTTCCTGTTGGACCTACTATCACAAAGGAACAACCTGAATGTTCTGGTAGTAGATCTGAAAGATTGAGACAAAGAAATATCAACAAAGAAAAACTTGTTGCTGAAGAATGCTCTTGTGAAGAAATCGAACCTGCTTTACAAATACAAACTACTTCTCAAGATGAAATGGAAGCTGCACAAGGTCTATTACAGCTTCTTCAGTGTCAGCCGGATTATAATGGCCCTAAAACTTTCAGGGATTTTGAAGTGCAAGTGAATACTCCTAAAGTGTCTACATTGTGTGACCTGATAACAACAGATAGTGCTCTAAAAAGTTTTACTGGTGTCAATAATATAAATCTATTAGATACAATAGTAAAAGCAGTACAATCTGTTTACAGCAAACAAAGATCACATCGTTTATCAATCAAACAGCGTGTTAGTATTGACAAAATTGAAATGTGATCTTACATATGTCACATTATCCATTTTATTTGGCGTTTCACAAGAATTGTGCTAAAGGTACATTTATGAAATGCTACTCATTGATCAGGCCACCCTTTTTCAAAGATAAAGAACAGTTGAGTACTGAGGAAGCATTGTTGAATGCTAAAATAGCAGCTGCTCGAGTACATATTGAAAGAGTTAATCAGTATATTGAGATATTCAAAATTTTAGGAGGTAAATTGCAATGGTCTCTTGTGAAGAAAGTTAAAGATATATTTACAATTGCTTGTGCTATAACCAATTTGTCCCGTTCAATATTTGCAGAACATAGATTTTCAAGGAATTAGATTATTTAATGAAATACAGTATTTTCCAATAATAATGTAGCAAACGGACTAGTTCATAACTTGATTTCTCAAAAAAGTTATTCATTATAGACAATCAAAAAATCATACTGAATTTTTTGTTTCAGAGTTTTCAAAACTAATGTACCTTCATTTTTCATAACATTGGCAAAATTCCTTACAAATATTTTATTCAGGGAATAATGATGATATCTCTCTATCATTTTAATTTCTTCAAAATAAATATTTGATGGATTCGGTCTTTACTTGATGGAAATTCATGTTCAATAACAGGTTAATAAAATTCAATTTCCACAAACACTTGTGAAAATTGAATTTTATTTACCTGTTATTCTTCAGAATAGTGGTATAATAATGTGCTGAATATATTGTCGAAATAAATTAATTCAATAAGTGAAATATTTTCAATGAAAAAAGGACCCCGTTCTTTTTGTATGAAAAGTGGCGACCGGTCAAATTTTCTGAAAGTTTGTTATGTTGTTGTACCCGACTCAGTGACCAAAAAAGTCAATGGGTCCAACCCAATCCTATGGCTAGTTTTCTAAATACGGGGTGTTAAAGTTGAAAATTGCTCGAATTTTCGGATTTATTCTTTAATTATTAAGTGTTAGATTGGATTTCTGTTGCATACACACGTTTACTACATGTTCTAGTAATGAAATTAGTGGATACGTATAATCAAAAATATTCATATTTACAGGGTGATTCACGAATATATGACGATAGTTTTTTGCAGAAATTCACTTTTTCTACTGTGACGTGAGGAAGGCATATTTCTGAAATGTTCTTATCTATTTAGTATTATGACGACAAAATATTGCACAGTGCATATTTTCTATACAGAGAGAACCACTAGACCTAATCATTTTTTTTTTTAGGATTAATTCGAAACCCTGCCTTTTCGAATTGATTTTTGGGAAAAGTAATACCACAAACATATGTGTGTCTCTAATCTCCGAAATATTCATGGTGGTTTATTCATAGGAAGGTATTCCATTTTGGGAAAAGTTCGAAAAACATGAACACCCTGTATTCGAAAATTTCCTCGGTCAAATGCAACTATTTTCTCACTATATATTGATTTCTACAACATCTCCAGAGGTATGAATTCTGACTATGACCAGTTTTCGAGATAGAGGGCGTTGAAGTGGAGAATAAATTGATTTCTACAACATCTCCAGAGGTATGAATTCTAAATCCGATACTATGACCAGTTTTCGAGATACAGGGCGTTGAAGTGGAGAATAACTTATTTCATCAGTTTTTTAAAAGCTTTTATTTAGTTTCACCTGTCCCGGTGTCTGTCTGTCTTGTCTGTCTGTCTGTCTGTCTGTCTGTCTGTAATCAAATCTTGCAAGTTGAATATGACACACTTCTAATCGTCCGATTGATTTGAAATTTGGCAGGTGTACATAATTCTGGTGACAATGCATCATGAAATATTTTTTATAGAAAAAAACAAAATGGCGGCTCCAAAATGGCGGATGAGTTTTGTAATTATCATCCGATTCTATTCAAAATTAGTATCTGGGGATTTTTGGGTTCGACAATGATGATTCTTCCGTCAAAATTGAAAAATTCAAGATGGCGGCTACAATATGGCGGACGAGTTTTGTAATTATGATCCGATTCTATTCAAAATTGGTATCTGGGGGTTTTCTGGGTCGGAAATTACGATTTTTCAAAATTGAGGAATTCAAGATGGCGGCTTCAAAATGGCGGATGAGTATTGTTATTATAAAAGCTTGTCTTAAAAAATGATTTTTTTATTATAGCTTGTTTTTAAATTAAAAAGCTGGATTGATTTTATGTTGCGCCCATGAATTCAGTATGAATACAGATCAGATGCGCAAAGAAAGGTTCAGTTAAAATATTTACTGTTACAGGGTGTTTCAAGAATAAATGACGATAGCTTTTGCAAACATTCGATAATTCTAAAGTTTCTTCACAGAGAAATTATTCCATGAAGTTAATACCTAGTCGTCCACAATTTTCAGTCTGAAATACTTCATCATGATTACTTTTCATAGGTATAGGTTGAACCATAAATAATATGCTTCGAAATAATTGAGAATAAGTGAATTTTGAATAACTGTCTAACATTATAGCAAGTAAGCATAACCGTAAGAATTTTTAAATACATAAATATACAAGGTGATTTAGAAATAATCTTACACCAGAATTATACATTTCTTGCATGCGTAGATCATCCTAAATATTTTTTTGGTGAAAAAAATATATTTATAAAATAAGAACCGAGGTTATGACTATAATAATATCGAAACTTTTCAATAGACATACCTACTTATAATTCGCTCTACACGAATATTGTGGACTGTGGAGTACCTACCCATAAAAATAGATTCGTATTCTACCTACACAAGAAGATGGTTTATTGTCTTTTTTTTTGGGTGATAGCGCAGTTAGTGAGCGCGCTCATAAAGATACCCAAAATTCACTAAAAAGTTTTCAATTTAAAGCATAAGTATTTTTGGTATGGTTGGCTGTATGGCTCACCCTGTATGAAAAGTAATCATAATGAAGTATTTCAGACCGAAAATTGTGGGCGACTAGGTATTTACTTCATGGAATAATTTCTCTGTGAAGAAACTGTAGAATTATCGAGTGTTTGCAAAAGCTATTGTCATTTATTCTTGAATCACCCTGTAACAGTAAATATTTTAACTGAACCTTTCTTTGCGCATCTGATCTGTATTCATAATAATAATAATAATAATTTTATTGATCCTTTTGGACATGAGTGTACATGCATAGGACAAGTCAAAATAACAAAATGAACTAGGTTCTTATACAATCATTTAAGTATTCATTCACAGTATAATAGCATTTTTTCAACAATAAGCTTTTAACATTTCTTTTAAACTCATTATAATTAAGATTTCTAATACTATATGGCAGATGATTATAGAGTTTTATGGACTGGTACATAGGAGACATTTCAAACTTAGCAGTCCTATGTTTAGGGATATGTAGCAATCCCTCATTTCTTGTGTTGTATTTATGAAAGCTGGATAATTTAATCATGCTTTGTTCGTTTTCTTTCACATACAAAAGACATTTGAAAATGAAGATGGAAGACAAGGTAAGGATACCACTTTCAACAAACAACGCTCTGCATGACTGACGCGGAGGTATATTGTATATCATACGCAAAATTCGTTTCTGCAGTATAAAAGCCCTGCCAACATCTGAAGAATTTCCCCACAGAAGAACATTGTACGACAAATGGCTATACACCAAACTATAATAAATATTTTTGAGAGTTTCTGGAGGAATGACATCTCTTACCCTACTCATCGCAAAATAAGAACTGTTGAGCTTGCTACACAATGAATCGACATGGGCGGACCACCTCAAACCACTGTCCAGGTAGATGCCAAGAAATTTGGCAGTTTCTTTAGATATTATTTCTTCATTCGAATGATGGATAGTGAGCTCGAGATTACCTTGACCTAGTGTGAAATATATACACTCAGTTTTACCGATGTTAATAATCAGATTATTCCCATGGCACCAGTCCACGAAGCAACTCACAAGAACACTACACAATCTTTGAAGCTCCTCAAAAGATGGAGCTCTTAATACCACTGAAGTATCATCAGCAAATAAAGTTAATAAAAATTTTGTTAGTGAACTATCCCGATTAGCTAGCAAGTCGAGAAACATAATCCGCAGATTGTCAGGGAGATCGTTGATGAAAAGCAAAAATAAAAGTGGCCCAAGGACAGAACCCTGAGGTACTCCCAAGTTAACAGTATGTTCTGTAGACAATGAACTCTCAAGCTTCACACACATAGATCTACCTTCTAAATAGCTACGAAGCCAGTCCAAGAACACACCCCGAAAACCAAGGTTGTAACATTTGTCTAGAACGAACTGAAAAGACAGACTATCAAAAGCTCGAGAGAGATCAAAGAATAGCCCTGCCACATAAAAGCCCTTATCGAGACATTCATAAATGTACCTAATCAACGAAGTAAATCGCTGCTGTCTGGGTTGAACGACCAGATCGAAAACCATGCTGAGCAGAGGCCAGTATACCAAACTTGTCGAGATATTTCATCATCCTGTTCAATACGATTCTTTCAAAGACTTTGGAAAATGTACTCAAAAGAGAAATAGGTCTATAGTTGGAGATTTCATGCATGTCTTTATTCTTGGGAATAGGAATAACAATGGCCCTTTTCAGGACTGAAGGGAATACGCCAGAACTGATGGACAGATTAATGCAATGAGCAAAATGGCGAGAGACCTCCGGACTGATCAACTTCAGAACTCTAGCAGATATTGAATCGGCGCCTGAACTTTTATTCTTCCTCAAAGAATTTATAGTGTCAGCCACATCACACTCCAACACGGGATGGAAGAAGAATGTGGTGTTCAATGAACATGAAGTGCTACATGAAGTTGACAAAGTATTCTGATAGTAACGGCTCAGTGAGGATTCAGTTATGGTTGAAAAATAATCAGCAAAAATATTCGCCAATACATCAGAGTTATCGTAGATAACACCGTCAACGTTCAGTTCAATAGACTGCTTTTTCCTACTTCTTCCTGTCAAAGTATTCACCATGGACCAGACTGTTCTGCTCTTGTTATCTGAACTGGTTATGAGTTTGTTGTAAAATTTCCGCTTGGATTCTCTTAACAATGAAGTGTAGGATGATTTGGCTTTCCTATACAGGTTGATAGTATCCGGAGTCTTCAAACTCGAATGTAACCAATATAAATGCATGAGTTGTTTTTTTGCAAGGACAATCTCTGGCGTGAGCCAATACTTGGTATGATCATTTCTACCTGTTGATTTCCTTAAGGGAATACTGAATTCATGGGCGCAACATAAAATCAATCCAGCTTTTTAATTTGAAAAAAAAACTGATGAAATAAGTTATTCTCCACTTCAACGCCCTGTATCTCGAAAACTGGTCATAGTATCGGATTTAGAATTCATACCTCTGGAGATCTTGTGGGAATCAATATAATATAGTGAAAAAATAGTTGCATTTGACCGAGGAAATTTTCGAATACAGGGTGTTCATCTTTTTTGGACTTTTCTCGAAAAAGAATACCTTCCTATGAATAAACCACCATGAATATTTCGGAGATTAGAGACACACATATGTTTGTGGTAGTACTTTTCCCAAAAATCAATTCAAAAAGGCAGGGTTTCGAATTAATCCTAAAAAAATGATTAGGTCTAGTGGTTCTCTCTGTGAAACATCCTGTATAGAAAATATGCACTGTGCAATATTTTGTTGTCATAATACTAAATCGATAAGAACATTTCAGAAATATGCCTTCCTGACGTCACAGTAGAAAAAGTGAATTTCTGCAAAAAACTATCGTCATATATTCGTGAATCGCCCTGTAAATATGAATATTTTTGATTATACGTATCCACTAATTTCATTACTAGAACATGTAGTAAACGTGTGTATGCAACAGAAATCCAATCTAACACTTAATAACTAAAAAATTAATCCGAGAATTCGAGCAATTTTCAACTTTAACACCCCGTATTTAGAAAACTAGCCATAGGATTGGGTTGGACCCATTGACTTTTTTGGTCACTGAGTCGGGTACAACAACACAACAAACTTTCAGAAAATTTGACCGGTCGCCACTTTTCATACAAAAAGTGCGGGGTCCTTTTCAGTATTTTTGATGATTCATGGGTCAAGCCATAATATAATTGGATAACTAGGTATCAATATATTTAGTTTTAAGTGACATACTCATATAAATTTATTTTTAGAAACATCTTATGTAAATTGAATTAACTTCTTAATGAATAAATAAAAAGTGGATATGTGACTTACTGTAGTATTGAAGGGTAATATTGTTTAATCAAATTTTTATACGAAAATATACTCACAGAACTAACACAACACAACACTCTAATGTCAATAACTCTAGTTCCACGATTGCCCACCTTGGCGCTGCATTCTTAAAGTCAGATGCCTATTGGGTGCAAAGGCAGAATATGAGATGTCTCGAAAAATAAGAGCATATATTCAAACCTTCAAAAAGGTACATTAAATTTGCCTCAACCTTCTGCGTTACCTGGACGCAAAAGACTTATACCACATGTCATCGTGGCAAATGATGCTTTTGCATTAGATAAAGAATTAATGAAACCATATCCAGGTCAGCATGCCAGGGGATCAGAAGAAAGAATATTTAATTATCGTTTGAGCAGAGCTAGACGTGTAGTAGAAGATGTTTTTGGTATTTTATCCGCTGTATTTCGAGTACTCAGGAAACCAATTCTGTTAGTTCCAGAAAAAGCACAATCGATAATGTTGGCCTGCTGTTACCTGCAAATTATTTGATTACACAAAATTCGTCCTCACAACTTGATACTTTACCTGGTATTTTTGATACTGAGAATCAAGTGAACTATCGAAGGAAAATTGGCGGTGCGATGAACCCAGAACAAACTTACTGGCATTGAAACATGTTGGAAGGAGACCATCTGATGATGCGAAAGAGATGAATAATTGCTCATTATTTTCAAACTGACTTGGGAATGGTACCATGGCAGGAAACACTGGCTTGAAAGCGGTTCTTCGAGTATATATCACGAATATTGAATGAGTTTTAATGAATTCAACAAAAATTTGTTTCCTTAAATAAATATGTTCGCATTGTGAAAGATTTACTTATTCACTTACCTGTTCAGTTATTTCCTCCGAGTTGATAATTTCATTTGGTTCATCCCTCTGATGGAAAAAATTCAAATATGAATAACCGAACCATTTTGGCTCACACTGTCTGAACCAGAGGTTTTGAATCTGCGATTTTTTTCCGTTCACGTTTGTACTGCGACAAAATAATTTTGCACTTTCGCAGAATCTCGGTGGAATCACATTCAAATTTTTTAGCCAACTCCTCAGCTGCATCCTATTTCTGTTTTTGTAATCTTCATTATTACAATCCCACAAAACGGGAAATATTTCTATATCATTAATGAATTGGATTATTTTCTCCTTATTCCAATCCATGTTCGCGCACAGATTAATGTTTTCACTATCTGTAATATATTAGCTTCTAAGAGAAACTTGGTTCTTAAATTTGAAAATTACTTTATTTCATTTGACAACTAATTGACAATTGATTATCATAAGTAATACAAGGTGACTACAAGATTTAGCTACCTTACAAATATATATACAGATGTTACATTATCGTAGCGGAAGCAAGACTGAGTTCGCAGACATAATGTGTGTGCGCGTCCACCTGAGTCCACCGCTGGAAGCAGTACGCAGCAAAAGTATGCAACTGCGCTCGAAGTTATAGTCCATTATAATAATGGATCAAATACCAAAATCGCCCTGTAGAGCAAAAACTAGACACCGTAGCAACTTGGGGTTTTCAGCAATTTATGTTCCTCGAAAAAAGAGAACATGACATGTATTTTTTTTTATCTCTTATAGTTTAGGATCTTTTGTGCCAAACCGTCGAAATCTGGTCACCCTGTACATGCCGTTTTAATGCAATAAGAGAGTATTCCAAAGGATCAATTTATATGATTATGACAAGTACGGCCCTGTGCATTCAGCGCTCCGGCTCGATCTGGAGGTTTCTGGAAGCGCGTGGAGTGTTCCATCCGACATAGCGGCCACGGCCGCGAATGATTCGCGAAGTTTCCAGACGGGTCCGGACTTAACGAGAAACAATCGGCGTGATACATATAAGGGGCCCATCGGCGGATGAGGGAATTCAGTCAGTCAGAGACAAGCGACGAGTGAAAAATGAATACTAGTGCAAATAAATCAGTGGAAATAAATTGTACAGACTTTCGCTAGAATAAGTTCTTTAGTTGTTAATTATTATTATTATAAGTAGTGTTAATGAATAGTTTATTGAACCCGGACGTTTTTATAACGGAGAAAATGTTACATTGGTGTCAGTGTGGAGTGGATTTGAATGTCGATAACAAGATCGCAAAGGGAGAAAATGGACCAGGCGAGTATGGAATTCTTCGAGCAAGCTTTCGAAAAAATTAGCTTCAAAATGGAAGAAAATTCTCGAGAAATCAGTTTGAAAATGGAAGAAAAATCTCGAGAACTGAGCTCGAAATTGGAAGAAAATATGAATAATTTGGAAGAAAATTCCCGAGAAATGAACTTGAAAATGGAAGAAAAATGGATGAAATGGAAAATAAGGTGGTGAGTCAAATTGCAAGTACATTGGACGAGAGAATGGAAGCTATCAAGGAAGTAATAATAGATGAAGTCAATGAAAAATTTGATAAGGTTGATGAAAAAATTGAAGAAGTAGTTGATGAGGTTAACGGAGATTCTGAAAGGAACTTCAAATGGAAAAGAAACTTGAGCTTCACCATCTTATAGCTTCGTGAATTCGGAAAATAACACAGAAAGTGGTAAAATTAAGATCAAGCCACCAACATTCGATGGAAAAGTTCCTTGGTCGACATATCAAAAACATGTTGCCAGATTAGTGAGGCTGGCTTATCCATCTACTCCAGACAGCTTCCTTGAACAGCTATCAATCCAGACATTTCTCGACGGGATCAAGGACAGCGACATTCAACAAGCATTGAGACTTGCACGCCGTGAAACCATTGATGATGACTTAGCTCTAGAATTCGAAGCAGCGGAACAGGCGTCGCATAGGACAATTTCGTGTGAGACAAGTCCAAGAAATAGACCGACCTGTGGAGGAAATCATCCGCGAAGAGGTTAGCAGATTATTGAATGCTAGGAAAAAGGATGTTGTGTGCTGGTACTGCAACAAAAGCGGACATTTTAAGCGAAATTGCCCTAGGATTGAAAAAGAGTCACAGCAGGGAAACTAAAAAGGGTCGGTGATAAGGGGCATAAATCGACCCAGGCTGAAAATGCCCCCGAAGTGATAACCGAGGAATTAAGTCCACAGATTTAACAAGCATATTTGTTGAAAATACTGGTGGACACAGGATCGACTAGAACCATTGTGCGTCCGGAAATAGCTGAAGGATTGAAGTGTCGTCCAGCTATGATCAAACTCCGAACTGCATCTGGACAAGAAATACCGACTTATGGATCAGTCATCTCCGCCATTGAATTGAGTAGCATGATAGACAAGCATGAAGTTCTTGTAGCCGAGATTACAGAAGAAGTTATCCTGGGATTGGACCTTGTGAATAAACTTGGATGCCAACTGGATATGAAGAAAGATGTTTTTCGGCTGGGTATTGAAGAGATTCCGTTCAATGATGTGGATGACAAGACATATAAGATATACTAGCTAAAGGACTATTACTTGGGAAGACATTGGTAAGGTTGAGAGACATCATTCCCATCCGATTACTAAATGTGAACATGTTTCCAGTCACCCTGAAGAGAAACACCTTGATTGGACATGGGGTACCAGTGTACCATATTTCTGGTGGGATAGGTACTGCAGAAGTTCCGCAGACACAGAAGAATACCCAAGGGCTGGTCGCCCTCCTCTTTTCAAAATGTCAAGACCTTAATAAGTGTCAATTGGCCGAAGTCAGAAAATTGATTCAGACCTTCTTTGACGTCTTTGACACTGGCGAAAGATCAGGAAAGACCGATGTTGTACAGCATAAAATCAATACAGGTGATGCACAACCCGTCAGAGAACACCCCAGACGTCTTCCTCTGGCAAAGAGAGAAGAAGCCGAACGGATTATTGAAGATATGGCGAGAGAAGGTATCATTGAACCATCCAATAGTCCCTGGACATCGCCTGTAGTGCTAGTAAAGAAAAAGGTTGGTCCACAAGATTCTGTGTAGACTATAGGCAGCTCAACCAAGTTACGAAAAAGGATAGCTATCCCTTACCAAGAATCGATGATACACTGGATACAATCTCGGGATCACGGGGGATTTCCACCTTGGATTTGAAGAGTGGGTATTGGCAAGTTGGTTTGGATCCAAAGGACAAAGAGAAAACAGCCTTTAGTATTGGAACGCGCCTGTGGCAATTTAAAGTTATGCCTCTTGGATTACGCAACGCTCCGGCCACATTTGATGTAATAGTACATTGTTTACCGGGTAGGACAAGCCTTACATTCCTGGACGATTGCGAAGATTGCTAAGTCGAAGCGTAAGCCGAGACTTAGCAACACAGAGTCCAGGAATGTGGCTTTTCCTACGAGGTAAACATACTATTTTTCCGCAAATCGTTTGAAATTCGACAGATTCTTATCAATTTTGAAAAAAATCGCGAATTATTCTATTCATAAATAAATGAAATTCGGAATGGAATTGGTTGTGTTACTATGGACACGTATTAATCCTGAATTGTCAAACTTGACGATTGATTCAATTGCTGGTCGTTTCGAAAACAAAACAGTGTGAAATGATAAGTGATGACGAATTTTCCATTTCTGGACTTGCTCCAGAGCTGGTTGAGACAGTGAATACTGCTTCATTAGAATTATTGCCGAAGAAATCTAGAGAAAAGTACGAATGTATGTACGAATGTATGTAGAACACTGACAACTGTAAGGAAATATCATTTCCTTACTGTAAGGAAATGAATATTTCCTAACAGTTGGGAAATCTTGACGCTTTCTATGACAAATTCTGTTAGGAATGTCAAAATTTCCTAGCGATTTGCGGAAAACTATATTGAGAGGACTCTCCTGGACGATTTGCCTGGTATATTTATTTAGATGACGATCAGTTGTAGGAAAATCATTCCAAGATCACCTGCACAACCTATCCGAGGTCTTCCAGAGACTACGTGAGGCCAATTTGAAGCTAAGTCCCAAGAAATGCCATTTATTTCGAGCAGAGGTGAAATATTTAGGACACGTAGTTTCTCGAAGGGGTATGAAATTTGACCCAGACAAGTTCAAGGCGGTACAGCATTGGCCTATACCGAGAGATGAGAGTGAGTTACGAAGTTTCCTTGGCTTGTGCCCTTACTTGTGCCTGGATTCGCCAACGTTGCCGAACCACTGACAAAATTAAGGGAAGATGAGCAGGAGTACATTTGGTCCTATGATTGCGCTGAAGCCTTCGATCGATTGAAGAAGGCTCTGGTCACGGCTCCAGTCTTGAGCTACGCAAGAACTCATGGAAAATTTGATCTCGATACCGATGCTAGTAATCTGGCCATTGAAGGCGTCCTATCGTAAGTTCAGGATGGACAAGAACGAGTCATCGGTTATTTAAGCAAGGTACTGTCGAAGCCAGAAAGAAATTACCGCGTGACCAGAAGAGAACTATTAGCAGTTATCAAGGCCGTAGAACATTTCTACAAATATTTGTATGGTAGAAAATTCCTGCTAAGAACGGACCATGCAGCTCTAAAATGGCTCCTGAATTTTAAGAACCCGGAAGGACAAGTGGCCAGATGGATCGAGAGACTGCAAGAATATGACTTCGACACCGAACACACAGCTGGGGCTACACATCGAAATGCGGATGCGTTGTCAAGAAGACCTTGCCCCCAAAATTGCAGCCACTGCTCCCGTGTGGAAGAAAATGCCGATTTGAGGCGGACCACAGTAATCAAAGACGACTAGCTACCCCCAGAAATTCGACGAGCACAGGAGGAAGATCATGATTTGAGAGTAATCCTAAGTTGGAAGAAGAGTGGCAGACGACCTACTTCGGAAGAAGTATCCAGACTGCGCCAAAAGTCGTATTGGGCCCAATGGGAAACGTTGAAGATGGATGAAGGTCTTCTGAAACGTTGTTGGGAAAATGAAGATGGATCCCAGCAGAGGCTTCAGTTAATTGTGCCAAAGAGTAGAGTAACAGACATTTCGACCATACAACATAATGAAACTTCGGGTGGCCATTTTGGGATTACTAAGACCCTGGAAAAGGTCAGGCAACGATTTTATTGGATCAACTGTAAGAACGACGTTAAAGATTGGTGTAGGAAATGTAAAGTTTGTGCTGCGCTCAACGGACCCTATGGCAAAGGAAAGGCTCCAATGAAGCGATATAACGTCGGATCACCCATGGAACGAGTTGCTATCCTTTTCCAGAAACAGCCAGTGGAAACAAGTACATTTTGGTAGCAATGGACTACTTTACCAAATAGGTGGAAGCGTACGGTATTCCTAATCAAGAGGCAAGCACGGTAGCTGACAAATTGGTCAAAGAGTTCTTCTGCAGATTTGGAATACCCCTAGAGCTGCATTGTGATCAAGGCCGAAACTTCGAGTCAAAATTATTCCAAGAAGTTTGCAAAACATTGGGTTGCATCTACCGACCCCGCCCAGGCCCTTCGGATATTCAGTTTGCTGATCTACTTGGCAGTTTATCTGTGAATAAGCCAAATCTTTACATAGCAGGTGATTTCAATATGCCCGATGTCCTTTGTCCTCAAGATCCTACAATACTGCCTCTGCTGTTCTTGTTGACACTATCCGCGATAACAACCTCACTCAATTAGTTGACTTTTCGACCCGCTTTCGTAATCTGCAAAATCCTTCTCTTCTCGACTTGGTATTAGTCAATGATCCTGACACTGTTTCAAGCTTAGAGCAGCACCCACCACTGGGTAAATCAGATCATATTATCCTATATTTCACGTTACAGCTCACATTTCCTGCCGCTAATGAAAAGTGGACAAAAACAATTAAAGTCACGAACTTTCGTCGACTAGATGGTTTGGTGGAGGCGGTTGACTGGGTATCTCTGCTACAGCCGGTTGCTGGTGTGGAGCTTATGTGGAACATTTTCACTGAAACTCTGCAAGGGCTAGTTAAAACTTGCACATCAACAAGAAGCATCACCTTCATTCCATCGAAACCTTGGCTTGATGCAAATATTATTAAGCTAATTCGTCATAAAAAATCACTGTGGCAGCGCTATACACGTCGTAGAGATCAAAGAGATTACGATGCCCACAGGAGTTTCTCCAATTATCTATCCTCTACAATTGCTAAGGCCAAACGGGAATACGAACTGAAGCTGACACGATCAAGTGATCGCAAGGGTTTCTACAAATACATCAGATCCTCATTGAACACCAAAGTTGAGGTTCCGCTAGTTTACGATCAAAGCAGAAGGCCATGCTCACACCCAGAAGACTCCGCGGGTTTTTTGGCTGATTCTTTTTCATCATCTTTCACCCGAGAAACTGGTCCAATTCCCGCGATAACCACGCCTCGAGTGTCTGCTGAGCTCAGGAACATAACTTTTTCTCCGTCCATCGTGAAAGCCAAGCTTTCTGCCCTGAATGTCCAGTCTGCACCTGGAGCTGATGGTTTCTCTGCTAGGCTACTTAAAGAATGTGCAGATTCTTTAGAGCTACCCCTTTCTATGATCTTCACTCGCTCATTTGAAACTTCCTCCCTGCCTTCTTCTTGGCGAAGTGCACGTATTACGCCAATTTTCAAGAAGGGAGATAAGCGTTGTGCTGAGAACTATCGCCCCATCAGCCTGATCCCAGTCATTGCAAAAGTTTGTGAGAGAGTTATATTGGATGAAGTTCTTCAATTCTCACTCGGACATGGCATAATCCCTAACTGTCAGCATGGCTTCCTACCAGGACGCTCGGTCATCACGAATCTCCTCGAATGCGTAAACAATTGGTCGAAGTCCCTTGATAAGGGCAACTCAGTTGATGTCATTTACCTTGACTTCTCTCGAGCCTTCGACCGCGTGCCTCATAGACGTCTTCTGTGCAAGCTCGACCACATCGGAATTCGTGGCCGCCTTCTCTCATGGATCCAAGCCTTTCTTTCGGATCGTACCTTCCGAGTTCGTGTTGGAGATTCTGTCTCTTCACCGAGAGCTGTTTTGAGTGGAGTGCCTTAGGGCTCGGTCTTGGGACCAGTTCTCTTTCTCCTCTACGTCTCCGACTTGCCACAACTTGTTGCTTCCCACTGTTCACAGTTCGCCGACGACACCAAAATATTTAACAACTCCAGTGAAGCTTCTACTTTACGAGATGACCTCGACTCCATCTCTCGGTGGTGTGAAGACTTGCAGCTTCCACTCAACGGTGAAAAGTGCGTAGTTCTTCACTTGGGTGCTCGCAATCCGCGTCAGAGGTACTATCTCAATGGACATGCCATCCCTGTTTCCAGCAGCCATTGTGATTTGGGTGTTATAGTGACTGACAACTTGAGTTGGTCCGATCACATCCTCCATGCTGCCAACAAAGCCAACAGATTCCTGATCAAAAAAGCATTTGGCAGGTGTGATCCCTCAACGTGCGCGGCTATTTACCGAACTTATGTGCGTCCTATTATAGAGTTCGCCGGGCCTGTTTGGAGTCCGACGTTGTGCCGCGATTGGACACAACCTGACGCTCTTCAGCGTCGTGCAACGCGCCTCCCTTACGGATACTCACGCCCGTCATATAGTGAAAGACTCTCCATAATGAACCTACCATCTTTTATGGACCGAAGGACCGTGGTGACCTCATAATCTTAGAGCTCTGAATGATCTGTTCGGTATTAGTCTGAGCAACCTGTTCACGCTGAATACGGATGGCCGTTTGCGAGGCCATGCTCTCAAGCTTCGGAAGGAAAACTTCAAGACAGTGCAAAGGCAGCACTTTCTGACGAACCGAATATTTAGTGTGTGGAACGCGTTGCCTCCTGTTGTGGTTGAGTCAGTGTCAGTGAACTCCTTTAAAAACAATTTAGATAGTTGGCACCTCCAGAGATGAGTGGACATTACATCATTTCAAAATACTAGATACTAGTGGAACATTTTTGTGTGATTTCTCAGAGGATCTATGTGTTTTTTTGTCGCTCTTAATTCTAGCACTTTTGACCTCTTTATTCGAATTTGTTTTTGTTTTCTCTTTTTTCTTTGGATTATAAATTTCATATTTTCTGTGAGTTTATAGGCAATGCCTAAACTTTAAACTTAATTTAATAATAATAATAATAATACATAAGACCAGAACTACACCTCTGCATCCTCAGTCAGACGGCATGGTGGAACGAATGAACCGGACTATGGGAAAACATTTGGCCAAAGTAGTCTCTGACAATGAATATTTGCATCTTTTCGCGATGGCCTATAGATCTTCGGGTCAAGAATCCACCAAGGAGACTCATTCCAATATAATGTTTGGCCTAGAAATGAGACTACCTTGCGATCTCGAGTTTGGGTGTAAGCCTGGAGAAGATGTAGCTGGGGAGGACTACGTTAGTAATCTAAGAAGCAAACTAGACTACATCCATGACAAGATGCGTAATCAAATGCAGCAAGCAAGTGACCGGATTGCGCTATGACATCAAGGCCATTGGAGGAGGGTTTACCACAGGACATATGGTGTGGTTGTTCAACCCACAAAGAAGAAAAGGTTTTTTACCGAAGCTGCAGAGACATTGGGAAGGACCGTACGAAGTAATGAAAAGAATAACTGACGTAGTTTACCGAATACGAAAGCTTCCCAGAAGAAAACCGAAAGTCGTCCATTTCAACCGATTGGCTCCGTACGCACCCACGCAGGATGAATAAGAAGTACGACTTGTCGAGGTTCCGGCTGAGGAAAAATGCGAATTCCAAGAATTCGCACGGTTTGGCGTCACACAGGAAGTCCATCAGGACCTGTTTACAGTCCCCGAGGAATACTCGCTTGCTCATTGTGCAGCAGCTGATCTACGTATGAGTAGGGGAATAGCAAGAGTATTCAAAAACAAATTTGGTCGGCAAGAGGAACTAATGGAACAGCAGCCCAGAGTCGGGAAATGTTTAAGATTGAAGTCCAAGGGTCGGTTCAATTACTAATTGGTTACCGAGCAGCACTCTTTCCAGAAGCCCACCTACCAGAATTTATGGACCTCGCTGCGTGGCTTGAAAGAAGACCTTCAGCATTTCGGCGTTAGGGAACTAGCAGTTCCCAAGCTTGGTTGTGGATTGGATCCACTGAATTGGAGGGTAGTGCGAAGCTTGCTAGAAGTAATTTTCCAGAGGGCAGGTATACGGATCCTAGTATGCAGTTTCCTCCCAAATCGTATCGAACTCCCCGGCAAAACTATAAAATGCTATTTCCATCAAAGGGGCTACTGTAGAAAAGGAGCCGACTGCAGATTTCTCCACGGTCCTCTGAAGAATCCATGCGATCTGTTCTGGGACAGAACAGGCTTAAGGAGGGGACAGGCTCGATCTGGAGGTTTCTGGAAGCGCGTGGAGTGTTCCATCCGACATAGCGGCCGCGAATGATTCGCGAAGTTTCCAGACGGGTCCGGACGTAACGAGAAACAATCGGCGTGATACTTATAAGGGGCCCATCGGCGGATGAGGGAATTCAGTCAGCCAGAGACAAGCGACGAGTAAAAAATAAATAGTAGTGCAAATAAATCAGTGGAAATAAATTGTACAGAATTTTGCTAGAATAAGTTCATTATTTGTTAATTAATAGTGTTATAAGTAGTGCAAATAAACAGTTTATTGAACCCGGACGTTTTCATAACGAAGAAAACGTTACATTATTGAGAATGGTACCGTCTTAAAGTTGAATCTATCCAAATACCAAGGAATTTAACGCAGTTTGATATTTCTGTCTTCGTTTCTTGTACATTAATTGTCTTCGGAAATTTATGCGTGAATGATTTATTTATGTTAATGGTTGAATTATTTCCTCTACACTACACGGATACAGTTCTAACAACTATTGAGGCCGATTTTATTGCAGATAGAATTGCCCGGACCGGTGGAGATTATATTTGTGTCATCAGCATAAACCCAAAAATTGTTATCCTTTGAATTTAAACACATTGGCAGATCATTTTTGGTAATAATGAATGAGAGGGGACCGAGGATACTCCCCTGTTAATTACTTCCTCTGGTTAATGCTTGTACTATTTCTGTCTATTATTATAACCCTCTGAATCCTGTTCTCTAGGTTGCCTCGAATCAGATCTGGCTGTTTGTCACGAATGTCATATGAATCTATGGAGCAACTGTATTAATATGAAATTTTGACACCATCAATTCAAAATTATTTTCAATTTCAGGTATTTTCCAGCATCTGACACTCAAGATATGCTCAACAAGTACAAACCCCGAATGTGCCCATTAGATGATGCCGAGATGCTGTTGAGCATTTGTGCCTTAGACGCTCTTTTACCCACCTGTGTGAAAGTCGAAGAAACCTCCATCAGCATAGACTTATGGTTTCAAGAATTTATGACTTTATGGAATTCATGTAGGAACGATAGCACATGGGAAAATGTAATTATTAAAAACATTTTGTTCAATTCAAATCAGTAGTTTCTAATTATCTTTGAATTTTGAGGAAATTTTCTTGGAAATATATGTTGTATTTCCTTTATTTCAGGCAATGATGTCCCTTGTATCAAGACTGAGTGCTAATAATATTGGATACATTGATTTTGAACCATATTTTCCATCTATGTATGCTAGGTTTATACGTTCCTTCAACCTGCCAGTACATTTCAAAATGAGGACCTCAAGTAAACAGTATAATTTAGGAATACAATCTATTGCTACTTGGATTATAAGTACATTGAATCATAAAACTGATACATCCTTTGTGTATTTGGAAAAACTGATGCATATGATTCGGTCATTTTTATACAGTGCGAATGCTGGAAGGTAAACAACATTATCGTACTCATATTTCAATCTATTTTTTGATTTCACATTTCATCGATCTCATATTTCACTTCCAAACGATCATTACAGCTGAAGTATGAGGAGGAAACAAATGAATAGGATGTATAATTTTATTGTGGAGGTCTAGAAGAGCACTTGATCCTTAGACTATATCAGAGAGAGGCAGAGCATTCCCTTGTAAAATTATGATTTGTTTTGGCCCCCACATTGAAAGTCTTCATCATGAGTGGAACAAATATGAAGGATCGGATATCTTTGTTCAACCCTTCAATTTGGCAACACCGCATGAAATCTTTGCTTTGGTTGAACATGGACGTGCGATTTTAAATCACTTATTCCGCGACATTTATTGTTATTCAGAATAAATCTTCCTTTCAATATAATTTTTTCGAAAATATTTCACAAATGTGAAGAATAATGAATTTTTCAGTCATCATTACTCTAAAGCTTCAAAAATAACTAGTTCAAGAATATCTAATACTGGGTTGACTCTGTCTTCACTTGATGGAAATTCATTTTGATAGGAATCAAATGACAGCGTAACAATTGTTATAATGAATAATTAAAAGTGGAAAAAGAATAAAATATTTGATTTTGAATGGAGGACTGGAAGTGATCACACGTCCCGATTTCTGCAGGCAGTCCTGCTCTTAGTGAAAAGATTTATTTGCAAAGCATATAATCAAATAAAGTTTTTTGCGCTACTAAGGGCACGTATTATGAAGGGCAACCGACGGTTCAACCGTTGCGTCAACAACGGAATCTGGTAGTTGACGCACGGTTCAACCGTAGGTTCTACTTTATAATAATACCGGCCCTAAGTGAGAATCATTTGCCCTGCATTGACTTAATGAAAATATGGGCACTATACTGCATATTTATACATATCACATTTTTTTATTTTTCACCTTGAGACAACAGAAAAAATTTAATTTTGATAGGAATTGAATGACAGCTATTCTATTTCCACTTAAATGACCATTGTTTCGCTACTCAGTACTCAGTAGCTTTTTCAGATTTTACATTTTTTAATAACTTCAATTCAAATATTTCTCAATACAAAATGTGAAATCTGAAGAAGCTACTATGTGGCGAAATAATTGTTATTTGAATAATTAAAATTGAAAATAGAATAACTCGTCTTCTAATTCCTATTAAAATGAATTTCCATCAGTGAAGATCGAGTCAATCCAATATTCTAAATCCAGTTGTAATTTTGCTATTGTATTATTGAGAATATTGTGATACTCATTATATGAAAAAAAAAAATGACTTCAATTCTGAGTTTATTCACAGAATATAAATCTTCAAAAATAATTATACAGGGTGAGTCTTTGACTTGTACAGGGTGGGCAGAACTGTTGCTACATGAACTGAAAAATGTGATACATTTCTGATACGGGAAAAAAATGGCGATTCTTTCTGAGTCATTTCGAACTACTGTTTCCATAAGAAAAAACACAACTTCATGTTATAACTCAGCAAATAAACCTCTTAGAAAAAATCAGAGTACGCCACTGGATTGCTATCAGAAAAGTGCCTGTATAATGTTCGTATTTCAACATCCTAGCATAAACAGAAACGGAGATAATGACCAAAGTTGAAATCGCCCAGATTTCAATTTTGGCCTATGACTCTGAAACGAAAGAAGATGGGGGAATGCAGTTGATGGCATTATCAGTTTCTCGAAAAAAAAGGTCTATAAGGTGCCATTCATCTCCTCGGGTTAAAAAGTTTTAGTTCATGTAGCACCAATTTTGCCCACCCTGTACATATATTTTAACTGAAGATTCTTCAGGTAAAAAAAACCTTTTTTTCATTTTCCATTTTTCCGAATTCGGCTCTGTTAAAAAGATATGCAAAGACTGTCTACATTGTTATAAAACAACAAACAATCCTGACTGATATAAATTTGTACCTGAACAGATACAAGCTGGAAGCTTCCTTATTTAAAGTTTCTACGCCACAATCATAAACAACTGCTTTAGTTCCAACAATATACATACCTATTTTTTCCTGTAATTCAACTACTCTTAACGGACACCTTCCTGGCTACGTGTTTCTTCAAGAATCACGTGTTGAGCAAATTATCTCTCCATATCTCTTCCAACTGAAGCAGGAATAAGAGAGGTGTTGTCAAATCTAAACTGAATTTCTTTTGACAAATGGCAGAATCAACTATATTCTTTGATTTATTTAGTAATGATATATCCGTAAAGATTGTCTCAATTAAAAATTACGAGATTTTATATCAATTTAGCATTGCAAACGAGAGAAATAGTTTTTGTGTATAACAATAGTTCATCAGAGAAACCTACAACCTGCTTAGTTTGGCAACATGAAAAAATAGCAAACGATTTGAGTGGACCAGTATAACGTACAATCGACCAGCTCCAAGTTTCAGATGCGACACATGGTCTAAGATCCGGTACAAGAAATATATACCCTCATCTGTTATTTATTAGTGATAAGAAATAAATGATAGATAACATTTACATCGACACATTGCACAAAGGTTGCCTAATTAAATCTGGTGCGGATAATGTTAAATTGTTAAATCTTTAACAAAAATTTTTCAATAAATTTCCCTCATCTGTTATTTGAAAAAATCGTCAACCAGTTAAGAGAATAGACCCTTAAGAATTGAAAAAGTAATGGTAGCCTGCTTTTTTCCGGGTACAACTGTAGGGCTGCCAGGTTTGAAGAGGTGACTCGCAGTAGTGAAATTACCCTCATCTGTTATTTGATCGTATCTGATGTCAAATGAAAGCTTATTTTATTCTCAATCTGACTATATAGGGTTGCCTTACTTAAAAGTTGATACAGCTAGGGTTGCCTCAATTTTAGATGTAGATTTTAGACAGGAGCGGTGACAGATATGAGTTGCGCGCTCAACTCTATGTGACAGACAATGATGAAAGGAATTCCTATGATGATGATTTTTCTAATTATATATAGTAGCGTAAGCGCGTAATGAATTGAATTAAATCGGACTAAATATTAACAAAAGTATACAACGAGCGCAAAGAAGTATAACTTCAAAAATATAGAGTTATGATCGAACACTTATTTATGGAAAAAGTATATAATTTTTTGAAAGTTCCTTTCATTTTTTCCCTACGGTATTCTGAGTACATCCTCAACTTATTATCATTATTATTATTACAAAAGAATAATAGTTGAGGTTGATAACCTATGAACTCAAAATTAACAATATTCTGGATGGTACACTTGCACTTAAAAAACAAACTTAAATAAAATTTCGGAAAGTATGAGAAAAGTCTACACATCAAACAGCACCAGACGCTCCAAACAGCCCAAACCACACGCCAGAGGTTAATGTCCTCCTTGTTGGGCCGACCTCCATCCGTCGTATCTTTTTTTGAATGCGTTGACAGAAAGAGCCTGAACAACGGAGTTGGGAAGACTATTCCAATCACCGAAAACTCTGTTAGGAAGGAAGTTCTGACGCAAAGTGGTTCTAAAATTCTCTCGTCTCAGCTTGTAAACATGACCTCTGAGATTGTTACGGTTGAGTGTGAACATATCTCTGACCTCATCACCCAAGAGTCCGCGTACAGCTCGGAAGGAAAATATCAAGTCCCCGCGAGCTCTTCTCTCCTCGAAAGTTGTAAGTCCCATGGATTCAAGTCGCTGTTGGTATGAGGAACGCATAACTCCATAGCCAATACGAGTGGCCCATCTCTGTGTGGTTTCGAGTAAATCAGCCTCGCCCCTTGTTGTACACCACCAAGCCGGACCACCATACTCCAGGGTGGGGCGAATGTATGTCTTGAATATAATACCGAATGTTTTGTCACTGCAACCCTTGAATGATTTATAAAACATGTATGTCAGTTGTTTGGCCTTAGATGAAATATGCTCTATATGGCTTCGCCAGCTCAGGTCTTCGGAGACTATTATATCAAGGTCGGTCAGTTGGGAAACGGAAACCGGAGCCTGACCACCGATGTTGTATGGTAGACGTGGGTTGTTTTTCCCGATGTGTAGAATGGAGCACTTGCTTATGTTGAGGGGAAGCATCCAGATGCTGCACCAGGTATTTATGCGGTCCAGGTCGTCTTGAAGCGTTGAATGATCAGCAGAAGGAAAATTGTACACTTTAAGGTCATCGTCGAATAGAGAGACAGCGGACTCAAGGTGAAGAGGCAAATCGGAAGTATACAAAGAAACAGGAGTGGACCCAGGACGGATCTCTGGGGTACACCAGAAAGCACCTGCCAGGATCTTGAGGAGAGCTCACATCAAGGGCGGTCCTAGGCTGATTTCCTGGGGGGGGGGTAATAATTGAATGAAAAATTGAAAAGAATAGAAATTTTTTTTTTGTTAGTTTTTCCATAAATAAAATCGAATTGGTTGTAGTGCTCTGGGGGGGGGGTAATTACCCCCTTTACCGCCCCCCCCCGTAGGACCGCCCTTGGCTCACATTCAACCCGAACGCGATACGAGCGGTTGGCTAGAAAAGCCTTTATCCAGTCCAGTAGTCCTCCCCTGATACCCAGGTGTTCGAGTTTTGTTAGAAGTCGGCCGTGTGGAACCCTGTCGAACGCCTTCGAAAAATCCAGATAAATCACGTCCACTGGCTGACCGGAATCCAATGCTTTGGTCCAGTCGGATAAACAGGAGAGAAGGTTTGTGACAGTTGAGCGCCCCGGAACAAATCCATGTTGCTGGTCTAGTATCAACTTGTGTTGGAGAGAAAACTTCCGGATATGCTCACTTATTATTCTCTCCAAAACCTTCGAGACCACCGAAAGGAGACTAATGGGACGGTAGTTATGGGGTGACAGCTTGTCTCCCTTTTTAAAGACAGGGGTTACACAGGCAAACAGCCAATCGGAAGGAAGGGAAGAGGAGGACAAAGATTCGCGAAATATAATACAGAGAGGGACAGCGAACGCACCGGCACACCGATTCAAGAGAAGCGGAGATATTCCATCACCGCCCGGCGCCGAAGAAGTATTCAAATCGGAAAGATGTCTCCTAAAAATTTCTTCGGTTATTTCGACGTTGGAAATATCGAAATTCGAACGATGTGATTTTGGCGATGGCAAGGGACCAGGCAATTCGGGCTTGAAAACGTGTGAAAAAACCTCAGCCAGGACATCCGCCGAATCTTTAGAACTGCCACAGAGTTCACCAGAAAGGTCCCTGACTAGTGGGACACCCACTTTGGTGTTAGAAGACGATCTTATATACTTAAAGAGTTTCTTCTTATTCTTGGAAGATGCCAAACCATTTTCGAAGTCAGTTTTGAATTTGTGCAGGGATGTAGAGACATGGTTGGAGAAGGTCCGGTGAATGTTATAGTGATCCATCGATCTCGATCTCAGGTACCTTTGCCAGAGTGATTTCTTTCTTCTTATAAGACCAAGACAGTGATCGTTGATCCAGGGTTTTGAAGGGTTGTGCCTGGTGGTCCCCACTCGGGTGTTGCCAGCAACAATATTGTTGACGGTATCGACAAACCTCCCCCACGCCAGCTCAATACCACTCAGAGGAACCAGAAATGATTTCCAATCGATCATCTCCAGTTCATTGGAGATATCTTCATAATCCAGCTTGCGAATGGTCCTGGGCTGATGGCCCATAGATATTGAGGAATGAAACTGTATTTCAGTGGATATCGTGACATGATCAGATCTGCCAAAAGGCGGTAGATATTCGAGATCTGAAGTGAGATGAAGGTCGGAAACGAAGAACAAATCAAGTAAAGAGGGATTTTGGTTATTTCTATATCTGGTCGGATTTTCAACGATTTGATGCAAGCCGGAATTTAATGCTAGGTCGGCATATGGGTAGGATGGCGACGATTGGGACGGAAATTGAAGGAGTGGCCATCTCAGATCGGCACAATTAAAGTCTCCCACAATTAATGTATTTTTGTTGTTAGAGGTTAGTGAGGACAGATAGTTCGCGTAACTTAGGTCAGCATCGCATGGACGAGGCCTGTATATACATCCGGTTAGAAGTAAAAATTGTGAGCTGGAAATTTTAAGGAAGATGTTGTCGACACCGACCCAGTCGTGGTGTGCAGACTCGGTTTTGTATGAATCAGTAATGTGTTTATGCAAATATATGCATACACCTCGATATCCAGGTGTTTCCTGGCTATCTTCTCTGTAAATTGTGTAATCGGGGATGTGGATTACTGAGTTCGGAACCCGAGGAGAGAGCCAAGTTTCGCTGATATAAATTATATAAGGCTTATGAAGATGTGCGAAGGAAGTAAGTTCAGTTAGTTTGGAAGGCAAAGACTGTATATTTGTGTAGACGACATGCCATGAATGTAGTTTGCTCAGTTTTTTGACGGTTGATTGGTCGTCTTTGGGGAACTGGTGACGATGGTAAGGACCCGCTTGATGTATTTTATCGTTAGATTTCCCTCTCCGGCGTCCTGCCTCCTCCTCAGTTCGGCCCTGAGCATATTAAGATTAGATATCTGGTCTTTGGTTTTATCGTCCTGGATTCTTATAGTTCGGAATAGGGGATTGCCAGCTAATAGAGTTTTGTTTCTGAGGATGGTCTGCACTATTTCAGATTTAGAAAATGTAACCTTTACCCAAAGTGGGCGGGTAGAGTCCCTGGCTGGCATTCTAGTAACATTGGTGATGAATTGACTTGAGGAAGTTCTTATCTTATTCATGATAGCAGAAATCGTAGTAGAAGTGTGGAATCCCCTACGCATGCTCTTAATTCAAATAGCCATCTGAAGACCACCCAGAGTCTTTTGGATCTAGTGTGGTACATCTAGATGGTTATTTAAAGCCTAGAGGGTTCGCATGGGATCCGACTCCTTTACAAGTTGAGGATGTACTCAAAATATCGAAGGGAAAAATAAACCAAGATGAATTCGAATCAGATTTTCTAGTGGCCACTTCTGACGAGTCAGAAACAGAATAAATTTTTATTGAGTTATTCTACTAATTAATAATAATAATTTTTTCAAATAACAGATGAGGAAAATTTATTGAAAAATTTTTGTTAAAGAATTAACAATTTAACATTATCCGCACCAGATTTACTTAGGCAACCCATGTGCAATGTATCGATGTAAATGTTATCTATCATTTATTTCTTATCACAAATGAATAACAGATGAGGGTATATATATTTCTTATACGGGATCTCATATTAACATATTAATGTAAATAAACGGGTCTTACTTATATATTCTAAGACTTGATCTAAAATAAAAGGTGAAAAATTAAATACACATTATTTCTTTATTCGAATACATATTATTGCTTTTTGTGTCTGGTACTTTGCATTCACATATCTGCATTTACAAATATTGTGATGTTTGAAACACATAGGTACACTGCGCAAAGAAATTAACGCACAATAAGAAAATTTCGAATTTTTTCCACAATTACTTTTTCAAGTATATTTTAATGATACTTTCATACATATGCCACGCAGTTGCAATATTTTTCTACGGACCACATAATTTTCTGCTCAGGAAAAAATGGGATTCTGCCTGAAGTGATCCTAAATTGATAACTTTATTCGCAGTCAATATCCATTGATCCATTAATAGCAAGTATTTGAATTTTTGTTCGTTTTGTTAAATGTATAATCATCCTATTACTCCGGCCATTGTGGATTGTATGTGAATTTTAATTAACTCTAGTATATGGCATGGTTTGTGAAGTACCCTCAGTCTTTCTGTCCAAAGCATTTCTTTTCGCGTGCAATGACGAGGCATTCTAAACCAAATGATTCGGAGTTTCCTCCTCTCCTCACAGAATCAGCACTCGTCAGTTTCGATAGACCCAATCTTCCTGAAGCGACAGTGCACTGTTTTAGGTTTCGAACTAGCCCTGGAATATTCTGCCATTGTATTTCTCTCCCGATTCCTTCCCGCTTCTTCTCTTCATTGTGGACTTATTTTCCCATACCTCAGAAATGTTCTGGGCTAATAAAGGGGGCTCGTGTTACTTTTCAGGCGAAAGCATTGGCCTCCTTCTTTTCCTTGCTTCCGGAGTGACCAGGAACCCAGTCTAAAACGACACTTGACTCTCAGAAATGGATATCTACTTCACATCGCTAATCGTTTATCCAGAGCTGTGACGAGCACTGAAGAAAAGTGCTTCGAGCACTAAGCACTTGAATAAAAAGGCTCCCGAGTCTCGAGCACAAAGCACTCATTTTCACAAAAGGCTCGCGAATACTAAGCACTTTGTGAAAGTAATTCGACATTTCGAGCTCTGAGCCCTAAGCACTTTTTTTAGGAAATATTGAAAGTGAGGTTATTTTGATCGGAAAAGAAAATATAAGTTGGCATTCACTTTTATAAAGTATCGCGGTTGGCCATGATTGAGGTTTATCAAGTTTTTTCCCCTAGAACAGACGCAGGTTGGCACTCGTGAAAATTAAGTGACATTGCCAGGTCTTCTTTCTATTTACTCTTTTTCAACTTTGTAAATAGAATTAGTTCTTCGAAGATGTGGCGCAGGTTTCGTAGAACTACTACATTTTCATGCTGGAGTATTTCAGGTTGTGCAAAAATGTATTTAAATGTCTTCTGAATTAACATAATATTTTCTCAAATTCATTTATTTCCCCAAGTAAATGAACATTTTGATAAATACGTAATTACTACGATTTTTTAGCAGAAACGACAACGTTGTGGGCGTATCTGACAGTGCAATGACCATAACCTAACATTTTCAAAATATACGCGGTGAAATGTGTCAAAATTTCATGGCAAACCGCGATACTTTATAAAAGTGAATGGAGTATATGTGATATCAAAAATTTTGAATTCGATCCAATATAATATATAATGAATTCTTATTGGTAATGAGAGAGAAAAATGCTATTCGCTCCTGGATCTCTTTGTTTGATAATATTCATAAATATACTGAATTTTTCGAGTTTACTTTTCTTTCTGAAAACTTCCAGTTTTGAAACGAAATTAAATAAAAAATTCAAGGAAAAATGGAAATGTTCCTCTGTCAATTCTTGGAGTGATTTGTCAGGAGCAAACCAGTTGCAAAACATTGTTGCGTGACAAATAACGAAGAAGTATCAAAATTAGAACTCAATGAACTATGTAACGTTTTGATGTTGTCTATACAGGGTGTTTCACCATAAACTGGACAAACATATATAGCCGTGTAGATGACACCGAGAAAGTCATTTTTGCCTTATGGCATATACCTCGTTTTCGACGCATAAGCGAGATACAGGATGTTCAATGTCAACAGCAATATTCTGATAACTGTTGTGAGTTACGCGTGATATTTGAAATAACGGTTTCTGGTCACATCTTAGTATTTTTGAGGGCTCAATTGAATTGTGGTGTAGAATTTTGAGAAAAAAAAATTCAATATGGCGGAAAACCTGCAAAGTTGGAATTTTTTTTTCTTGGTGGCTAATTTGGAAAGCATAATCTCAACGTACTCGATTTTCTAAGATTTTCCGTAAAAAAAAATTTTCAAAATTCGGACTCAACTTTTTTTTTACATGTCTTCAGTGAAAAAAAAATGTCCGCCAAAATGTTTGGAATTCTTCATGGTTGAACTATCTTCCATTCTGAATACTTGGGTGGAAACAGAATGAAAAAATATCAATTAGTTTTCTTTTTGTAGCCTTCCGAATATTACGCTCGGTGTATTTTCTTAATTTTTATTTGAGGAACTGGAGGTCGTACGGAGGTTAAAATTGTGCTGATGGGCTGCCAGAATGACCCGGATAAAAATATGAAATGATAAACCAAAAAAATTTTGGTAGGAATCGAACTCTACGAGTATGAATTGAATTAATTCTAATCCTATAAATCTCCGTTACCAAGGCAACACTAGTTTATCCAGAGTGTAGGGTTCAAACCTTACCAAAGTTTTCTGGAAAAAATAAAAAATAATTTTTTTTTTCAAGTTTTTTTAATTTTTTCGAAAAACGTTTTTTTGGCTTATAAATTCATATTTCTATCTGGGTTATTCTGGCAGCCCAGCAGCACAATTTTGACCTTCGTACGGCCTCCATTTTCTCAAATAAAAATTAAGAAAGTACACCCAGCGTAATCTTCGGAAGGCTACAAAAAGAAAACCAATTGATATTTTTTCATTCTGTTTCCACCCAAGTATTCAGAATTAAAGATAGTAAGATAGCTCAACCATGAAAAATTCCAAAAATTTTGGGCGAAATTTTTTTTTCACTGAAGACATGTAAAAAAAAAGTTGAGTTCGAAATTTGAAAAAAATTTTTCACGGAAAATTTTAGAAAATCGAGTACGTTGAGATAATGCTTTCCAAATTGGCAACCGAGAAAAAAAATTTCCGACTTTGCAGGTTTTCCGCCATTTTGAATTTTTTTTTGCAAAATTCTACACCACAATTCAATTGAGCCCTCAAAAATACTGAGATGTGATCAGGAACCGTTATTTCAAATATCACGCATAACTTACCACAGTTCACAGAATATTGCTCAAAGTTGACATTAAACACCCTGTGTCTCGATTATGCGTTGAAAACGGGGTATAATATGTCATAAGGCAAAAATGACTTTCTCGGTGTCAACTACGCGGCTATATGTTTGTCCAATTTATGGTGAAACACCCTGTATAAGACTCTTTGGTCAGATGAAAACGTGAAGAAATCAGAATCGTGGCTTTTGCTTTTTCTATTGATATTAAGTTGTCAACGCACAAATTACCATAATACACATGGGTCCTTCAATTTTCCTTTCATAATGATCAAGTTTCGTCATTATCATCTCCCTGTAATTGCAATCCAAACAGTTTTGGGAATTGGGATGTTGCTATAATGTGAGGAAATGTTGATTTGAGATTTTATTTATCTAAAAATGAAATTGGCTCAAGGCTTAGTGCTTAGTAATCCGCAAAAGTGCTCGGAAGCACTTTTGGGATTACTAAGCCTTTGGCCGAAGCACTCCAATTACTAAGCACTGCTTTTGAAAAGTGCTTGGGAGCACAAAAGGGCTCCGAATACTATCACGAGCACAAAGCACAATGCTTTGGCACAGCTCTGCGTTTATCTAAGGTCGATCTCCACGCAACTTCAGTATTTGATGGCAGACTCGAATACTGTTGTTTTTGAACCCTCATTATACCGTTGAAGTTGAATAATATTTTATGGGTTTACTTTCAACCCAGCATCGCAATGAAGATGCTTATTTTCTACTCTCAGATTATTCCTTAATAATTTTGATCGACGGCCCTTGTTTATAGACCTCCGAACGAAAGATATACCCAATGCAATTTATTCAATATAACGACATTTGGTGGAGGTTCCATAATAATATGGGGGGAAATAACTATGACCGCTAGTACGGAGCTGTAGTCAATAATGCAATCACGAATATTGATAGGTACATTAGAGACTATTTGCGCCATAAATCTTTGACAATTTTCCGTTCATGCACGATATGCCAGTCATCAGTAGGCTCGAGTCGTTCGAGACAACCCCGAAGAGGTTGAATCGAACCAAATCAAATCAAGCAAGTTCTTTATTACATGTATACTCCATACACTTTTATAAAGTATACCGGTTGGCCATGGAATTCTGACACATTTCACCGTGTATATTTTGAAAATGTTAGGTTATAGTCATTCTTCTGTCAGTTGAACAAGCAACTTTGCCATTTCTTCTTTCATGTCGTAGTAATTAGGTATTTAACAAAATGTTCATTTACTTCGAGAAAATAATGAATTGAAGAAAATTATCAGGGTTACTTTTAGAATGCGCATATTTCAATTCTACAATTCTAAATAGCATTTCCTGATACTTTGCCTCTGCCTTTTCGAAACTACCTTCGGCATTCTTAGTTTCCAGGCTTGATAATTAATAATGAAAACGTCGGCAACGTCTTCGAAATTTATTCATTGACATAATGCCATTCACAAGTGCCAACCTGCGATTTTTACAGGTAAAAAACTTGGTAAACCTAAAACTTGGCCAACCGCGATACTTTATACAAGTGAATGGAGTATATGCAAAGTTACGGTGAACTAATATATACCCTTGTCGGCGGCACCAATTCTACATTCAAAAAGTGCGTTTCATTTTTCCAAGTTGACGCATTCAATTTTCCACCGACTTGATTGAAAAATGAAAAAATTGGTTTGAATTCGAGAGTCTGAAAATTGACTTCATAATCGTTTTTCGGCAGTTGTTCATCATTTTTTGGTTGAAAACTTATGCGGTTTTTATTATCCAACTTTTGAATTCACTCATACATGAGGAGTGCTAAAGAATTTAGTAGGGCTTTTACCGAAGCTATCCGTGATATTTTCTCTTTTCTCTGATAATTTTGAAAATGTGTTTTCGCTTATGTCGAGTTTTTCCTTGATAAATCTGAAAGTCTTCATTACTACCTATTATCGCAATTGAATTGAGAAAGATTTGATAAAACTTTTTTTGCGAAAATATTCGAAAACCTCTGAGTACCTGTTTTCTTGAGAATCTCTTGAGTTTCTACCCAAGGTATGGCAAATTGTAAAAATTGACATCGGTAAAGCTATGATATGCAGAGGTCTGAAAATGTTTTAGAGAGGAAGTTCAACGTCGAAACCCCCACATGCAAATGATCAGTAAAAAATTATGAATATTTTTTCTGAAACGTCTAATAGCTATTTTTAACTCTATCCCTCGTTTCTTTTATTAGTGAATAATATCGAAAATTCGCTTGGAATATTCATTAATTGATAACAATATAATTCGTTATGATTAGTTCAAATAACCACTAATTTAATAGAAATACCTATTGAAAATTGATAGTAAAACGTTTCTCAAATTGGGTGTTAATTTCTTGGCGCAGTTGCAAATTTTCAATTTAATGTAATACTTAACATCAAAGTAAACACAGTACACATACTGTGCTTTTACGATACTTCATTCTTCATCAGTATAGATAAATTATAAAATATGTGAGAAATGCATCAACAGAAATCTAATTCCGAAGCCGGAACGTGCTGCTACCGCAGTAGGGTGATGACAGGTCGGTTTCTGGCTTGTTAGCAGTCATCAGTGCCACATAACCCAATCTAAGATAGCAACCAAATAAAACTGCGAACTTATATTACGCCCTAGCAGGAAGAATACTTGGGTACAATGTAATGGAGATTTCCAGTACCTCGAAATATGCACTTTTCTTTACATTACGTAATGAAGGACAGTTTATAATACATTTGTTACCATTTATTCACTCTGAATTTTGAAGAACTGATTAATTATTCGATATTGAAAATGTGATTACAACGCGTGAATTCAAAAGTCCCTCTGCTGTGACGTCAGTGGCTCAATTTGTAATATGATTGGTTGAAATTTGTGAAGGGGGAGACAAAGCCCAGAGTAACTGAGAGACAAACCGCTGTTGTGAAGTCCTTGTAAAATCTCTGAATTTATTCATAAATATATTCAGTAATCGTATCATATTTGATGTGATCACTATAATGTTTTTGAAACATCGTCATATAACAACTTAATTTTCATTAAAGTTGATATAATACTCATTCTCTGAAAATACAAATAATGATGTGGCAACCACGCCTACGAATTATAAATAAAAACATAACCTTCTTATTTGTCATTCGACATTTCGACGTCCTCTCTGCGCACCATAGAATGGCGTTTCTTACAGTTAAGTCTAGGAGTATTCCCATAGAATTATAAATATAGAATTTGAGCGTAGTGGCTAATAAGTATACAAAAGTGTGGCAATCGTTCCCCTTAAATCCAAGGTCGGTCATCGCTATACGCATGCCTAGGGAGAAGAGAAGGGACATATAATTCTGTATCCATGGATACCGTATGTGACTCAATACAAACAGAGACAAATAACAAAACTGCATACGCTGAACGCCACGATGCCCCTGTTTTCCCACTCCCTGTTATCGCACATGCTCGATAGTCTCACTGACCCTAGCCAGAGCCTTCTAGATGCTTCACTAATAATTTCAAGGATCAAATTCAGGTCGATTCTGTTTGGAAATAGTAATATGGTTATAGAAAAGATATTGCCATCACAGCAAAGTTTGGTTATCTATAATATAAAAATGAATCGCAAAATGTGTTGTAAGCGCATAACTCAACAACGCCTCGACCAATTTGGCCAAATCTTTTTTTAAAATGTTCGTTGAAGTTCAAGGATGGTTTTTACGGCGAGAAAAATTAGAATTATTGCTGGAAAAACCCTAAAAATAGCCCTTTTCTTTTTTAATAAAAGGCGATCTATGGTTGGTTCAAAACTTCGAAATGCCATATTGACATTTGGACAAAGGAGGTTAGTTTTTCTTCCACAGAATCGCATGTCAAGTGAATAGTAGGTCTTACCACAGAATACCTAACAACGGTATAAGAATATTCTATGGTAGAACGAAGTTTCACGGTATTCAATAGAAATGCAATAATAAAATAGAACGAGAGAAATGGACTCGCTATTTTCGATAAAATAGAACGTTGTGAAGTTATAAGCCATGAAGTTGTCTGGCAACGGTGGATTTCATTTTCTTGAAGGGTAGGAAATTCAGAAATGGTAGACTAGACTAGAGTATGAATGGCGATGTATACAATTATTGTGTAATTTGCATAGAACTTATAATAACATGGAAGGCTATTATCAGATCAAGTTGGTGGAACAGTGAATTTTTACCGGAATGTAAAGTAAATCGGATTGTGACGATCAGCATCAATCGTGAATTGTCCATTTTCATCTTTTCTCTATATTTTTGAAATGTTTTTGATTTATATTTGGGTAATAAATATATTTGCGGAAATAACTGAATTCAAAATTACCCATAATTAGTAATTGACATATTATTTTTGTATTTCTGTTTTTTTTTTATGGCATGTGTCTCGAAAAGGCAACAAGGAACAGATCATTCAAACAAACATATTGATCCATTCCCCGCTCCTAATCTCAGTATTAGCAGAGGAATGTCAAACGGGGCACCATACATTTCTGCGTATGATGCAAGAGCACAGATAAAAACCTCAGCAAAAACTCTGTCTCCCCGTATAAGTGTAGGGTTATTGGATTTGTTTTCAGATATTCATATTGAAGGGCATCTTCTTCTACGAATGTACTTCTTTTTTCATTTCTTCAAAGAGGTTGACAAAGCATTTTTAAAATCTGTAACAGCTCCATTTCATAAGAATATATATATATATATATTTCTGTTTTGTGTGACAGCTCATATCCATGGAAAAGATGACGTTTGACAGATGACATTTGACAGATGACGTTTGACAGATGACGTTCGACAGATGACGTTTGAGAGATGACATTTGACAGATGTCATTTGACAGATGAACAGATGACATTTGACAGATGACGTTTGACAGATGACATTTGACAGATGACGTTTGACAGATGACGTTGGACAGATGACGTTTGACATATGACGTTTGACATATGACGTTTGACAGATGACAGTTGACAGATGACATTTGACAGAACTTTTATTATGCCCAATTTATCTCCTGCTTGAAAAAATTGCAATGGTAAGTTTATACAACTTTAACGGGGGTTTCACAAAGCATATCACCGGTGATCGGAGCTTGATCTAGAATACTCGATTTGACAGTTCAGAAATCTAACCAAGCCGTTGATCTTCGATCCCTGGTGATTGCGTTGTGAAATCTACTGTAAGTATAGGCACGGCCTTCTTAAGATAAAGATGGCTATGGTATAGGTGATAGGTATTATTTAGGCGAAACAAAGTTCGCCGGGCCAGCTAGTATTTTATAATTATAACAATGTTGTAGATTTAGCAATGTTATAACAAGATGCGAACAGAATCGACCTGATTATAGGTATAGAACAGTGGCGGCTCGTCGGGTGAGGCAAGTGAGGCGGCGCCTCACCTATCATTTTATCATTTTCCTCACAATCTCAGAAAAATAAAAGAACAGGGAGCGAACACCAAAATATTAAAATATGCACCATATCTAATCAAAATCAGCAATAATTTTCTTCGCCGCCACTGCTCAATAACATCCCATGAGGACGCAGAGGCGACGATGAACATCGTCTCATCCAGTTCAAATTCGAAACAGCCGACGGAATCCGAAGGAACTCGAAGGTGTCGCTATTTTTCGATCTTTGAGGCGACGATCTCATCGTCTCTATCCAGTCCAAATTCGAAGCAGCCAACCGAATCCGAGTGACGGCGAAGGAACGCGAAGGAGCGCGAAGTTGTCGGTATTATTCGGTTTTTGAGGCGACGCAACTATCGCCGATCGGACCTTTCCGTGATTCTACGGGATTCGAGGATAGGTTCAATAGATGTCGCCACTCCCCATCTGCTGATTTGTTTATGTAATCCACCTGCAACTTGCAACATCGTCTGCTCATGTTCAGTTGAGTTACTAGTTACAGCATTTCATATCGTTAGATATTTCGATTATTTCTCTGAATTATCTCATATTACTTTCGTTGTGGTTTAATTAAGAGTGTAATTGAGCGATAATCCTACAGTTGAGTAGTTTGAATATTGAGTTATGCATAACCCAAATAAATATTGCCCTTGAGAGGTTACAAGGAAAGCGTAATGAAAATTCTGTAAAGCAGATTTTCGAAAAATCAAAGGCACTCACAGGAATACCTTTTGACCGAGAAAAATATAATTTGAACGCAGTTGAACTATTTGAAAAATAGAAACGTTTATTTTATGAAATTTTAGATTGTATCATTCACCAAATAAAAATTAGGTTCGAGAATCTGAGTGAGATTAAATTTTTAGGATTACTTGATAGGACCAAATATCAATTATTTTCATCAGAGTTGAAACATATTTGCGGAATACGATATTCCAAGATAGACTCTCGGCTCTCGCAATGATGTCAATAGAGAAGGCATTGTTTGTCGCCATCAGCGAAGATAATGGTCAATTTTTTGAAGACATTAGGTATATAGATAAATTTAATTTATAACAAGCTATAACAAAAAAATAATTTTTTTAAACAAGCTTTTATAATAACTACACTCATCCGCCATTTTGAAACCGCCATCTTGAATTCCTCAATTTAGAAAAATCGTGATTTCCTACCCAGAAAACCCCCAGATACCAATTTTGAATAGAATCGGATCATAATTACAAAACTCGTCCGCCATATTGTAGCCGCCATCTTGAATTTTTCAATTTTGACGGAAGAATCATCATTGTCGAACCCAAAAACCCCCAGATACTAATTTTGAATGGAATCGGATGATAATTACAAAACTCATCCGCCATTTTGGAGCCGCCATTTTGTTTTTTTCTATAAAAAATATTTCATGATGCATTGTCACCAGAATTATGAACACCTGCCAAATTTCAAATCAATCGGACGATTAGAAGTGTGTCAAATTCAACTTGCAAGATTTGATTACAGACAGACACCGGGACAGGTGAAACTAAATAAAAGCTTGTAAAAAGTGATATTATGGCGCATTTCCGAAATTCTCATTTTTCAGCTTTAATTTTTTTTAAATTGAATCTACTACTGAGTACACCTCTGAGGATTTCTCGATAAAAAAGTTACTGTTATTATACTGAATAACATTGAATAATACTGTTCTCTCTCAGTAGTTAGATATGAAAATAATGTTGTAGTCAACCACTATGTATAAATTTTTTTTATATAATCGCCTCACCAGCTCACGAGGTCACGAGCCGCCACTGGTATAGAATTATTTGAGTATTCCATTCTCTATATTCTATACTCCTAGGTTACGTCAACGACTGACGACTATACACAGTTGCCAAATCCATAATTTTTCTTACCACTAATCTGCACTTCTCAAAATGAAAATAATTATTAATGCTTCGTAAATCAGAAGACCGGCCTATATATACCAATTCTTACCTGTGTAGACTAGGGATAATTATTTTTAATGGAATTTCTCATCTATCCGCTTACCTTTATCTTCGATTAGGAGGTCGTAAATTGAATGACATTATGAAGCTTTATGAAAATGTCATGATGATAAAAAAACATCCAAAATCAATATTATATCATGATATTATTAGGGAAATGAGAGCAAGCGCTGTCATTTTTATATCAGCAGCACGTCATGACGAGTACAACCAATCAAAAATCTCTCTAGCCACTGACGTCACACGATTTCCCGCTTCTTCTGATCGTTTGAATTCGGTAGATTATTTTGAAGTTTTCAATATTTTTTAAGGGTATGATGAAAAAAAAATTGAAAAAAAATCACGAATTACGTGAGAATCCAATATGTCCAAATATATTTTTTCCGAAAATGACTGGAAATGCCCATTGTACAGTGTCCCACCTAGCTGGTAAATGTATACGCTTCATCCCAGATGTTTCTTCAAAAATCTACATACATTCATTTTTCCCATACGTGAATAGTCCATTTCTCACATTTATTTAGTTGGTCCTAACTTAAAGACATTATCCTTATTTTTGAATATCAAATATGTTGATAGCTGCTGATGTGTTTATAATGCTATAATGTTTCCTTAAATACCTGATATTGAATCTGATTATTGAGTGCCTCATGTATTGAGATGAGTTATCTGTTATAGATTCTAATGAATTCAAAATCGGTGGAAATACACAAAAGTTTTTTTTAATATTTCTGTCTTATTTGAATTCAGATGGAGCTCAAAACTGAAGGAATTCCTGAGCAAACTCTCAATGCAATTTGCTCATAGAATATACATAGAACGTTACCGTCCAGAAAGTTGGGGAAAGAATGTTCCAGAAGATTTCAAATTGAATGATGCTGATATTGACAGGTTTGTCAACATATTGAGACCTTGCTTAGATACAGCTATGTCCTCAAGGCGTGTTTCCAATGATGTTAATTTTGCTCTTCTATATTTATCTTCTCTGAGGCCAAAAATTATTATACCTCTGATTCTGGAAAAGTTATATGCTGCTCTTGATAGTCTTATTGAACCACAACGACTAATAACTACCATGAGTGCAGCTATATCAGTTTCTAGGTGAGTGAATAATTCTATATTGGAGCTAAGCTGTGAACAATCTGTAGGTACCAGATGTTTTGTACATCAAAATTGACATTCCATAATTTTTGAACATTTTATTTTAGTCCGAGTCAAGGCAATTAGGCATCAAATAAGGCGTCATTATGGTCAAGTCGAAAATTCTCAAAGTTCATTGAAAAATTAATAACTCGAAAACCGTGGAAAATCGCATAACATACATGGGGGTGATTCGAATAGCCCATGACACGTTGGACCTGTTTTCTTCTTTTTGATGTCAATCTCTTGGCCATCCAGGAATTAATGACATTTCGGGGGGCTTTGGAAAATCGAAATTATGTTGGTAATGCCCATTCAGTAATATTTCAAGTTGCAGAACTCAGGTTGGTGTTGGAAATAACACTGGCATTTTGTTCTGTCCTTAATGTTTCGAACAAATTTGGCAAATAATTGACCAAGTGAAATATCATTGGAATGAGGCTCTTGAAGAGTGTACAGTTAATAAATGAAAAGCCTGCACAGAGCATGTAGAAAAAGAAATGAGAGAAGATAAGTCAAAATATATGGGATGTTATGATATTGCTGACAAAAACTTTCATTATGAACATGACGTCTTCCCAGATGAGGAAATAATAACAGTTGTGGTTGTTGAAACAGAATATAATAGGAATATTTACAATATTTCATATTTAACACCTTCATTTTTCACAAATATTGAAAGTTACAATGTCATGACAAAATTCTTCATATATTAAATATATCCATTAGTGAAGTTTTGTTTTTGTCTTGATATCTATTACAAATTTACCAATCCATTCACTTCGCAGTAACACGCTTCAAATTATCAACTAGATTTTTCTGGTTTAGCGAATATTCACATTGAACGTTGGAAAGGACCATGCTTTTTAATCACCCACTATATTTTTTATTATCGAACTAGAATTTCCAGGCTGTATGCTCCTATAATTGATCATGAGATCGAAAATGTATCAATACACTGCTGGTATACAGATTCACAATCGCATGTGAAAATTGGGAATTGGGGAATTTGAAAAAATATCATTCAATTTTTAGGTTATTTCTATATCTTTTATTGCTATGATGAAAGCACAGAAAATTTATAGTAACTTTTTTGTAACTAGAAATAAAGCAGCGACTGGACTTTCAAGGCCTGCTCTGATGTCAATCATTCTTGGATGGACTATACACTCCTTTTGATCGCTCGTTCTTTCTCAAACGGGGATTATATTATTTCATCTCGATTTTGAGCCTAGAACGTTCTCGAAATATGTGGTACAACTCGCTGATGACCAATCCGTAATCAAATCAATTCAGCCCGTCCGGCCGTAAACAGTTGATATTCTTGTAACCAGCTACAACAGATCCGGGATCTCAGACGATTTCTGTGCTGTCAATTTTTTTGACATTTTCACAGAAGTCCAATTTTTTTTTGGTTGGTTTCTTGAACTGGAAAATTCGAAGTTTTCACCTATTATTCAAATTCGTGCTAACAGATGGACTATCGTTTACTACCATATAAAGTGCCACTTTAATTTTTATTTTATAGTTTTCATAATGGAATCTTTGGAATAAAGAATAAAATAACCAATCAAAAATGATTATTCTTGTTTTAAGCATGAACTTGAATAACTGAAAAGTTAGTCCGAAGCAACGTCACCGTGTAGCGCTTGAACATCGCTGTCTTGTGCAAAGATTTTTTAATTTAGATTCAAATATCGAAATATGCAGAATTAAAACATTTCATACAATAATAATTATTAAACCCCTGATTTCGATTGAACATCAAATGATATTATGATTTGAATTTTAAATAAAAGTGAATAATGAATAGTGAGAAATGTCAACTCGCCAATAAATACTGATGCACCTAATTCGAAGAAATAATACAAATCAGATGAAAATTAGCTGATAGGAAATTCGATAATTTATTATTAGACGATCAAGAAAGAATTTCGAATTTAATATTCTGCGAAGTTATGCACGATGAAAATCAAAATCAACAATAATGATTTTTCCAAGTAGTTTCAAATCAAGACACAATCTACACTTGCGCACATGAACACAGATTTTTATCGAAAACTTCTATTTTTAGACCAGAAAAGCATAAGAAAATAATGAACAATTAATACCATAATTTGCACAGTTTTCCTATTGATTTCTTCTCTTCCTAGGTGTTTGGTACAAGGATCCAAGAACTATCCTGAAGGACCAACACATATCATCCCATTATTGATTGCAGTTCTTCCTGGGATTGATCCCAACGATTTCAACAAATGTGTGGTTACATTCCAGTTCATTGCACAATTCATTTCAATGATTCCAGTGATTGATTCTTCAGAAGCTGGAAACTATTATAACGATATGACCGAAGAAGAGCATATTATTTGCGAAGCTACCTCTGGTTTTGAAGATTTCATTGTGCAGTTCATCGATAAAATATGTGTCTGGATTGAATCTTGCTCTTTGGAGTTTGTGAGACCTGAACAACAATCAGGCGAGCAGAATGCGAAAGGTTTGATAGAAATGATGGCGGAAAAAGCTATGCAATCTACAATTTGCACCGTTCTTGGTCAGTGCTCTCCTGCTATTTTTACGGTATGTAGGTATTAGAAAGTTGTTGTGAATATAGAAGCCTTATGCTGCGTATTCACTTGCAACAGAACACTCCGAACGAACCAAACGCGCAGCGCGCGCTGCAACAAATTTGTCTAGTCAATACGTCGCGCAGAACAGAACAGAACGCGCCAAACATTTTCCGAGGATTGTCGGTAAACGCGATTTGCTCAAAGAGAATCATTCTTCCCGCCGGTGTTCAGTGGATACGTACGTTTGCTGTGTTTGTCGTCCGCTCCTTGTCTATCACATCGTCTGCATCCATTGTCGACGAACACACAAACTACACTGGCATACGGGTGGGAACGCAGCGAATGCCGCAAACTCTCCAAACAGCCCGAATTTTCGCGAAAAATATTTGTTGCAATCGGTTCAGCGTGCGCGGCGTGTTTGGTTCGTTCGTAGTGTTCTGTTGCAAGTGAATACGCACCATAACAATCACAATTGACCCATCTCATTCCATGTACCTCATGAGTCATGATTATTCAGAAAATTAATTTTCTTATTCTGTGTTTTTAATTTTACAGTCAGCCTTGAAGAAAGTATTCAATTTCATTTCGGATAACGTCTTGGAGGTAGATGTTGGAGGAAAATTAGCTGCCCTTTTATGTGGTTGTTTTGCTAAAGTTAATCCCAAAGAAACACTTAGATTATTTGTTCCATACTTATGTGATAAAATTGAAACACTGCTGAATGAAAGTATGAATGCCCAAAAAGAAGAACAACTGGATGGCGATATATTATTTAATTTAGTGATTCTTTCAGAGGTAATTTATTCTATTTTTTTTATTGAAATTGAATGTTTCATGTGTGCAGTGGTGATATGGACTATAGTTTGTGTGAACCTTCACATCAGCAAAAGTTCTATAATCGAACGATCAACCGTTCTGAGCGTATTGGAATCGGCAAAAAGTAATATTAATATAAACTCATAGAATCCCATTTTTAAGCGTTGAGTATAGGAGCAACGAAAGGTTGCACTTCGATTATTTGGAACCATATATTTAAATCATACAGGTGACATGTTTCGGCTGTTTCTAGCCATTATCAAACCATTGATATCTAAAAATACAATTAAGCAAAATTTGAAAACCGAAGAAATAGAAATGCAAATATATACAGGGTGAGTCTTTGACTTGTTCTATATCATACTAAAACGGTAACTCTGTGGTCCGGCCCGGGGAATCTGTCGAAAAAGTGGGTCCAGAAGAATCTTAAAATCGCAGCGAAGCTGCGATACGGGAGAGAAATTTTTACACGGTCGGAAAGAGGAATTATCGATTCGTACGTGGGCGAAATTTTAAACTCGATAAAACTTTTTTCGCAGATATCCTGGCCGTGATGTAAATATACGGATCGAAAGAGGTTGAGTCAACGCAAAATAGCTTGGTATTAATATTTTCCATATTTCTCCATTTCTTCAGGAAAACTGATCAAAGTTTGACATTTCTCCTATAAAATCGCCCGATCTGCAGAGATCACAGAGAACTATTTGACATTGTAGCTGTAAGCTGTCAGAGTTTGGCCACAGCCTTCTATCATTGTTTAAAACAATGCTTCTATAGAGAAAGCCCGGAACACAATCTGACAACTGCGCTCAGATTCCGCGACCAGAGGCCTACCTGTCTGAAGGGTAGATCTGCTGGCCCATACTAGTACATATATTTTAACTGAAGATTCGTGAGGTTAAAAGAAACCTTTTTTTCATTTTCCATTTTTCCGAATTCGGCTCTGTTAAAAAGATATAGCCATTTAAAAAAAATTGGGCTGACTACGGCCCTGAAATGATACTGTGGAATTGATTGAAAGTTCATATTTCTCGTTTGAAATTGAGTTCATACATTTAGGGAATACTCAAGTACTAACCTTATTCGAATAAGAATGTTAAAAACACGATATTTCTTAACAAAAACAGTAAGTTTCATTCGATTATATCTGCAACCAAAAAGCCATATTTATTCCACCAGAACCGTGGTATAATTCTGCGGGAGTCTTGCTTTCAAACTTTCAAAATACTTGACTTAGTTCATATTTACCAACTTGAATATTAAATCAGTTTACAGTATCACTAACAGCTCAGAGCTTGTAACAAAACTCAAAGACTTACATATCCCAGATGATACAATACTTGCATCTTTTGATGTCAAAAACTTATTCACTACGGTACCTGTTACGGAAACACTAAATATCTTCCAGAAAATTCTATTCAGTTCTCAACTCTCTAATGAATTGACAGATTGTGTATACCGACTTAGCGACTTATGCGTTCATTAAACTTTCTTTAAGTTCGGAGACGATATTTGAATTCAGGAACATGGATTAAGCATGGGGAATTGCTTATCACCACCTTTTGCAGAATTGTTTATGTCATGGTTCGAGAAGAAATTGGTATTCAACACGGACAATCCTTTTGAGGGGAAAGTCATCTTCTGTGGATGATATTCTGATAGGTTGGAGGGGTAGCGAAGAGGAACTGAAAAACGTTTTCGAGTGGGGTTACAGTCCACTGCGACCTTAAGGTCTGTTGTGCCCCCGAACAGAGCTGTTATCATCGCGCTTCCTACAGCTCGCCCTCCAGTTCCAGAGATTTGATGAAATCCAGTATCTGGGACGGCTTCAAAGAGGATAACTCCCCACTTCTACAAGTTTCTTGTCCAAAGCACTCTTTCCTTTGGCTTGCAATGGCATAGCAGTCCGAAACCAGATGAATAGGAGTTTCTTCCTCCTCCCCACAGAATCTACACTCATCAGTGTCCGATAAACCCATTCTCAACAGATGCTTCTTTAGGCGACAATGTCCTGTGAGGAAGCCAGTGAGTAAGTGAAGTTGGTTTTTACTGAGATCCAGTGATCCAGATAATTTTTGGATCTAGCAGTTTCAAAGTTCCGGAGGAACTTTTTGGAGTGATCCATCCCTGGGAGATTCCGCCAGAGTTTTTCTCTTTCAGTTTTCTCCTTCAGCATAAACTCCTTCTCAAAGGTGCATTTTCCTATACCACAGAAGGGTTCTGGGCCAGTGAGTGGCGTTTGTGCGCTCTTTCTGGCCAGTATATTGGCCTCTTCGTTTCCTACGATTCCGAATTACCGGGAACCCAGATTGAAATGACCTTATTCTTCTTGCCTACCTCATTGAGTTTGTTTCGGCACTCCCAAATCAGCTTTGAGTCAATGACGTAGGAGGTCAGTGCTTCAGAAGCAGCTTGACTATCTGTATGAATTGCTATATCGCACTTCTGATAGTTTCTTTCTAGATTTATATCTAGACATCTTCCGATGGCAATTATTTCCTTTTGAAGGACGCTTGTACAGCAGCCCAACGATAGTGCACACTTGGTGTTGTTCCGTAAATGCCAGCGCCAGCTCCTGTAGCGGTTCTAGAACCATCTGTATACCATTTTATTGTGTTTTCTTTGAGATTATAGTTGGCGTATTCCCTTTCCCAATCCTCTCTTTTGCTTAGCATTGTACTGAAGTTTTTCTCAGCACTTACTTTCCTGATCATTACATCACTAGGAAGGTTTGCAGATGAGGTGTAGTCATTTAGAGAGGACCAAACTTTCTGAAACCTGACTCTCTCTTTGCCTGCTCCTTCTTTAGATACTCTGAGGATGGCCTCATGGGCTACCCTATCAATCACTAGATGTAGAGGTGTGAGGTCTGTGATGATCTCAAGCGCCCTGGTTGGGCACGTTCTCATAGCTCCCGTGATGCACACACAGGTAAGCCTTTGTACTTTGTTGAGCATTTTCCTCCTACTTGCCTTAGCAAACCAGGCTACTGCCCCATATTTGACTATAGGTCTTACAATCATAAGGTACATCCATCGCAGTTTTTTTGGGTTACAGCCCCAATTCCTGCCGCATAGGCGCCTGTAGCTCTTGTAGCTCTGCCAGTAGCATTATCAACATGCCTATTCCATAGAAGTTTGCTATCTAGGGTTATTCCTAGCTATTTGACTTCAGACCCCCACTCCAAGATATTTCCGTTTAATGCCAACGTCTTCATGGCTGGAAGTTTCCTTTTCCAGGTGAACGGAATTTATGTGGATTTGGTTGGGTTGATGTGCAGCCCCACTGACAAGCACCACTGCTCAATTATTCTAAGGCCCTTCTGCAATAGGTCGCAGAGAGTGCCTTCGAATTTGCCTCTAATTATTAGTACTATGTCGTCAGCATAGCCTACACATTCGAAGCCAAGCTCCGTTAGCCTGTGTAGAAGTTCATCCACTACCAGGCTTCATAGAACCCCTCCTATGAAGCCTGGTAGTGGATGAACTTCTACACAGGTTATCTCCCCAGATAACACCCCACCCTGAGGTGTTCCACGAGTAGCTTTGACGAAGACGGATTCCTCGCCCATCGACGTCTCAGCTATTCTCGTCGTTAACACCTCATACATCCATTTTAAGTTAGTATTATTCACTCTCCGCCTCTTAAGTGCATCTCTGACAGACACGTGTGTTGTGTTGTCAAAGGCCCCAGATACATCCAGGAAGGCACACATGGCGATTTCTTTGTTATTCAGAGTTCTCTGGATGACCTCAGTCAGCTGATACAGAGCGGTATCTGTTGAACGTCCCGCCCTGTAAGCATGCTGACAATTGTGAAGTGCTCCGTTCTTATGTAGTTATCTACGACTTTCTGCACCGTTTTAAGAAGAAACGATGTTAGGCAAATGGGTCTGAAGGATCGAGGGTCAGTCCCGTCCTTTTTTCCTCCTTTGGAAATGAAGGTTACTTTTGCCCTTCTCCACTTTTCAGGCATTTGACCCAATGCTAAGCTGCTTCTTGTGATATTCAGTAGATGAGGGAGGATCTCCTCCACTCCTTTCTGCAGGAGTATCGGAAACACCCCATCCACTCCTGGGGATTTATACGGCTGAAAGGTGCTTATTGCCCATTCAAGTCGTTGCCTTGTGAATATACTCTTAGCAATGTCCCAGTCCTCCTTGCGGGAGTTCTTGGTGTGCTTCATTGCTATTTCAGTATCACTTATTGGTTCACTACCCGGGAAGTGTGTTTCGAGAAGAAGAATGGATCGTTCCTTCTCTCCTTCCGTGTACGAACCGTCTGGCCCTTTAAGCGACATAGTTGGGTTAGTTCCCCATTTTGCCATGACTTTCTGAAGTCTGGCTGGGGTGGAAGTGTTATTTTCACAAAAGGCTTGAAAATTTATTTTTTTGGCCTTCCTCATCTCCTTGTTGCACTGAGTAAGTTTCTCAGTGTACAGGGTGAGCAAAATTGGTGCTACATGGACTTAAACATTTTACCGCGAGGAGATAGAGAAAAATGAATGGCACCTTATAGTCCTCTTTTTTCGAGAAACTGATAATGCCATCAACTGCATTCTTCTATCTTCTTTCGTTTCCGAGTTATAGGCTAAAATTGAAAGGGCGATTTCAACTTTGGTCATTATCTCCGTTTCTGTTTATGCTAGGATGTTGAAATAAAAACAATATACATGCACTTTTCTGATAGCAATCCAGTGGCGTACTCTGATTTTTTCTAAGAGGTTTATTTGCTGAGTTATAACATAAAGTTGTGTTTTTTCGTATGGAAACATTAGTTTGAATTGAAATGACCTAGAAAGAATCGCCATTTTTTCCCCTTTCAGAAATGTATCATATTATGTCATACATCGCCCTCAGATTCGTTAAGATATTATGAAAAATATGGTTTGTATATGGAATTCAAATTATTGAGTATAAAGTAGGCTAATTCATAGAATTATGTTTCTCTACGCATGGTGTAATTATTAATTCACAGTTGAATCACTTGCTGCCCCACTATTCTCATTCGCTTAAATGAAACATTTCAACATATAATTTTTCTCGTAATTTTGGAATATCTCCATAAAGCCGCCAACTGACAGTTGTTTCAAGCAGAGATCCCACCATCGATTATTCAACCGTGAAATAATAATTACACCATGCGTAGAGACACATAATTCTATGATTCAGCCTACCACCAGGTTGGCCAGACTTGTGTCTGCCTCTTCTCCCTGCATCTTGGGTTCTCGGGATGTGGAGGGCATCTCCATGTTCAGGTTGCATATCCCTCTGCCTTCAGAGTTTCTTCAGATTGGGGATCGATTCCAATCGTGAGGACCGTACCCTTGCCCTCCTTCTTGGAGTTCAGAATTCTCCATGCCCCAGTGTTGAGGTTGGAGTTCTGGAGTTCCACGAGTGTGAGGATTTTCTCAGACTCCATCTATTGACTTCTTGGAAAGAAGACCGTGATGTTCGTGGACTCAGACTCAGATCCTCTCCAAGATTTAAGCTGCGGAACTGATTTTTTTTATCCATTCCGCTGATCCCAGAGATCCACAATCTACCAGCATCATTCCATTTCTGGAATGAACGCCAGCAAGTGGATCCCCCTCTCCTGGATCTGGCACATCTCCTCCACCAGAATGTCCTCTAGAAAGGAAAGTTGCTCTGCCTCCAGGATAGTCTTAGGGTAGTCCTTAGGCATAACTCCCACCCTGCAGGTTTTCTCAGCTTTGACAGCTGCTGCATAACCGGTGGCTTGCCCAGTTTTTGTTGCAGCCGTCTTTTGCTTCTTGGGTTGAGTCCGCTGCGGAGGTGTGATAAGCTCCGAGCCCCTTCTGCTCTCCGAAGGAGTGGTCTCTTGAGCCGGGCACCGAAGGGCCTGCTTCCTAGCCTCCTCAGGTTTAACACCCTGGTGGAGAAGTTGCAGGTACCTCCGCACCCCCGCCCCACTGAGACCCTTCCTTAGCGGGTCATCCCTGCCACCGGTTGTCCCAGTTGGGGCAACTGGAATGGCAGTCGAGTATTTCTTGGTCTGCTGATCTTCCCCTGTGAAGGGTGCCCGGAAGAAGAGGCGGAGGGTTTCTCCACCCCTTTTCCGGTGGTGTTGAAATTTTTTGTTTTTTTCAAGTTCCATATTTGGTCCCACGATAAGCAAGGGTCTGAGCATTCCACCTCTGCAGAGCCCCTCATACAGAGGTAAGGGGTTTGATACAATGGAGTGCCCCCTGGTGCTCCAAGGTTGAAACCAGTGGAGACTAGTCTTCTATCTAGCCACGCATCCCTTGGCCTGGTTTCCCACCGTGGATTTATAATTTTTAATGAGGTTGTTACCTCTCAGTCTAGGCGGTCAAGCCAAGACCCCCCCACTACATTGGCACGCGAGACATGACCACAGACACCCAAGGAGTATTGGTATTACAGGATGCTCCCGAGGTGAGCTCGGGATCCCACCTGGCATCGTAATCCTGGTGCAATCCCTTGGCCACGATACTACAGCCGGGACAGGAGAAGTTGGTCCGCGGCAAGGTATTAAAAAGCTACCATTGAGTTTTAAGTCACAACGAGCCGATTCTATTTCCCTGCAGGCCTCGTCCTCACATACAGTCATCGTTGGAGGCCACCTCCTATCCGCCACCTGGAGACGAGCCGGGTCGGTACATCACTCCGTCCATATATGCGAGCATTTCACTGCTCGCACATGGAACCCGGAAGTGGACTAATACACTTCACGTAAATATAAATTTCACATTGGAATTGGAGTCGGAGGGAACAATTAATTTTTTAGATCTCACTATCATGAAAGAATGCAATAGACTTACTTTTGATATATTTAGGAAACCAACGCTAACAGACTCCACTATCTTTAAGTCATCTTGCCACTTCATGGGTCACAAGATGGCGGCGTTTAACACTTATGTGAACAGGCTACTAAGAGCTTTAGTTTTGGGGAATATAGAGAATAATATAGAGAATACGAGCCTTCAAATCAGCGGCGGCTCGTGAGGTTTGGATGCGGTTAGGCGACAACAAACAAATTTTGCATTATGTTGCGAAAGGCGATGTTGATTCTTCAATTAAATCTGCACTTAATAATCCTGAAATCTGTTCTTCTATTTCTTTCTGATCTTGAATTGAACATCTGTATGGTTTTTTTGCGGTGAATTTATTTTCGAGAAGTTTTATGTGAGCTTCATGAGATTTGACCCTTCCAATATCAAACTTGTTCTTTGCAAAAACACTCTCATATTTCAGAAGTAAAGAATTAATCTTCTCCTTTTTTTCTTCATCTAAATGATTCATCTTTGCTTCAAAATTTTCTACATCTATAAATTCATTGAAATTAACTTCTATTTCTGGATCTAGTATGTTTTTAGTTCTCTCATCTAGATCGTTGTTTGTAATATTTTTTTCTTTTTTCTGAGAAATAGTGAGATTTTCATTCTGAATCAAACCAAATTTTTCTATACAGTCAAGACCTATAATCAGGTCATATTTGAAAGTATTTTTGTTTATAACAATCACATCAACAAAATCTTCAATATTGAGAATTTTCAATCTTACAACTCCATCTGTAACATCAGTACCACTGGCTGTTCTGAACGTGCTCTTATATTCTGTCAATTCTGCTTTTAAATTTTTTGGAATTCTTGAATTAATCATTGTAATATTAGCTCCAGTATCATATATACCTTGAATACATTCTTGGTTGTTTATCAGCACGGCCAGTCGAATCAGTGGTATCAATCCTAGTTTTTTGGATTTGGCATTTCATCTTTAGATTTTTTTGAAGTTCAGTATTATTAACTGTTTTTATCCTGTCTTTGTTCCAACAAACATCCTGCCGATGAAACCTATTTGGTGAACCTAATTTCTCACAAATGTCACACGGTCTTTTTTCAGATTTGGGCTCATTCTTTTGTTTCATTTTGAATTTTTTTTTCAAAAGTTGTTTTGTCTTCTTTAACCAAAGACGTCCTTTTAAATGCCGACGTATCAAATTTCCGAATTTCACTGATCAGATTCTCCGTGGTTTTTATTTCATTATTCAATTTCTCCTGAATGAAAATAGGTAGGCCTATAACGATCAAGTCAATTCTAATATTCTCAGGCATCTTGGGATTTCGTGATAGTAGCATTTTTTCTTTTTTTATCGCATATTCTACAACTGATCCATTGATATATTGGAAATTATAAACATAACGTGCATTAGACCAGCCTTTTTCTGAAAAAGTTATTTTAAAAGAGTCCTTTAATACCTTCCATGACGTTTCCAAACCATATTTTATTCTAGCAGACTCGTACCAATCTTTCGCATTGCCTTCTAAAAATAATCTGAATATTTCGAACATCTTCTCTTCATGTATTTCAAACCTCAAACATTCATTCTCGAAATTTTCTAACCATAATTCAGCATTATAATTTTTTCCATTGTAATTTTCAAGAATGAAATGCTCTGTAACGGATTTCAAATCCGACTGTTGTTTGTTAGAACAAGATGCAAACGCTAACTTCTCTAAAACTGATGAAACATCTATTGGTGTGATTTCGGTCTTCTCATTTATTCTTTCTTCAACTTCTTCTAGATAATAATCTTTAAAAACTGGATCGAAATCACTATCTAGATATAGACTTGCTATCTCTGTTGGTAGTTCTATCGAAATATTGCGAAATTGGCCACGTCGTTTGATAGAATTACAAATCTTGGTTATTTTATTGATGCTAAGCAACTCTGGATGGTGTGCTTTCAATTCTTGAAATTCATCAGGAAAAAAGTACGCTCGCTGCTTACGATCGGGGCGGATAGTTTTCAGATTTAGAATTGTCTTCTTACCATCAACTGAACCTTCAGCTTGAATTCTAAGATGAACTAAGACAGGGTATTCATTGTTTTCCAACATAACTGGGCAAATTCTCGATTTATAATTTACGAAGTTATATCTTTCACTCAATGACTACTCTCGATGAATGTTCAACTGTAACAAGAGGTTTATTCAATAAATACAGAATTAAGGTACTTAATTATAAAATTCAACTGACCTGTAACAAGAATCGAGAATTAGAAGTCAATTGGAAACAAATCAAAGCTTATAACAAAATTGATACTTCTAAAGATTGAACTGTCACATTTAAATCAAAATGAAATGGAGAAATCATAGAAGAGGCAAAATTACAGAATATGAAGCAGGACAACAATGAGGTCAATACTGCTTTACATATATATTTACATTTCTAAATCTTCGGTTTTCAAATTTTGCTTAATTGTATTTTAGATATCCATAGTTTGATAATGGCTAGAAACAGCCGAAACATGTCACCTGTATGATTTAAATATATGGTTTCAAATAATCGAAGTGTTTTCAAGACCTTTCGTTGCTTCTAATATTAATGCGCTATAATTCAAACAAATCATCATATTGCGCATGAACTACTCGCACATCAAACAGCGTTACTCAAACGCTACAAAAAATCGCCAGAGTTGATGATCCCTGATTAGGCTCAAAAGTTTTTATTTTATGAATATTTCTGTAAGATTATTTTGTACTCTATTTAAACCTCTATCAGGCTTCAATGTTGCATATTTTTCAATTCATAGATTAATTGCGAAATTGTTCAAATTATACAGGGTGTTTCAGAAAAGGGTGACATCCTCTCTAGGAGAGATAGAAAACTGAAAAATAATTGGGGTTAGCTGATTAAAAAAATTTCTTGACGCCATACAGGGCGGCGTGGAAAAAAAACAAATGAAACATTACAAGAAAAGAAAGCTCCGAATCCCAATTTTCAAACATGTATTTCTTTATGGATGAGGTCTCAGATACGCGACCAAAAAATTCTAATTCACATAATGCACACTAATCTATTTCATTATACTAGCATCGGTTATTACTTCATAATTTTCAAATCAAAATATTCCGAAAACGGTACACAGTAAGAAGTTTTTCCACGAGGACCTCTTCGGTGTAAAATTAAATGATGCTTAAGTGCACTTGAAATTTTAATCGATAAAGCTAACCTTAAAAGAGTTATGTTCAATACTACTTGGTATCGCCTTCTATGAGAGTAAGACATAAAAACAAATTCATTGGATGTATCAGCTTCCAAAACATATTCGCATAAAATTTCATTACAATGTTGCCAGTAGTTTCGGCAAAATCGTAAAAAATGAGTATCATTTTATTTTCTTGAATACGGATGGCGCTGCAAAATTTTTTTACCGAGCAAACCCCAATTATTGTTCGGTTTCCTATCTATCCTAGACTCAGGATCACCTTTTCTTGAAACACCCTGTATACAACTTTTTGATATTTTCAACAGGTACTTGATGGGATGAATGAGATTTTACCCTATTTAGATCTCCTTATGAATGTTCTCAATAGAACTCTGCATATGTCTTCTCTGCGGGCATCCAAACTAGGGGTTCACATGCTCACATATATAATTGCAACTCTGACTTCTATATCCCCTTTAGAAAGAAAAAGTTCAAATAGGAGTTACTCATTGAATGTAAAAGATTATCTTTCTATAAGGTAGGTTGAAAGCAAGCAATTTTTAGAAATTCTGATTTATAAAATGGCGATTCTTTCAGAGAATGGGCACATCCCTTTGAAGTCAATGAACTGAAAGTTGATTGGTATGTTCCTGGAAGAATTGAAATTGAGAAGGTCCAGCTTCTCATAAACACTTATCTCGCACCGGAGTTGAAAAAACTGAATAATTATTCCTGTGGAAAATCAACTTTGACTCGGCAGCAACTTCGAAACTCATTGAAAATCGTAAATGCTGTAATGTCAGCTCATTTGTATCTTCCGATGTGGGATGAACCTGTTATCAGTTTGTAGGTTGTTCGTTTCGATATTTCATGATTCAAAGTGGGCTTAAAATATCGATATATTTTTTTTTCCACACTATTGCCATTAATTTTAATCCAACTTTAAATTCTACAGAAAGAATACCGAAGCAGAAACAACTAAATTTGAGATAGCTGAAGCTAAATCTCATTCAATCACAATGCCAGACAGCTCGAATGTGAGAAAAGCTATTGCTGATTCTTTACATAATGTACAGAAAAAGCTTTTAGAAATTGACGATGGTGACACGAAAAGTTTTAATTTGATTGCTAAAGTTAGTATTATTAAGAAACAAAAGTTTGTTCAGCTTGATTCAATGTTTTCAATTGCAGATATTCGTTGTTGTGCTCCTTAATGAACAAAAATACTCAGATGTGGAAAAAATTTGGAAACATTTCTCTTTGATGAAGAAAATAAACCAGAGTCCAGTTATTTTCAGAAAACGGCACATGAGAACTCTTTTGATCGATAGAGCAAATCTACAGCAATTGACCAGGATTTCTAGTAACAGATTCCAGCAATTCACACGAACTCATCAACAAATACTTTTCGATTTGTTTGAACAGGGTGTTTCAAGTTACAGAGATGTAAGTACATACTTCTTATTGAACAAACTCTAGCCATTGACTCAGTATCAATTCTTACTCCAAATATTATTCAACTTTTCCCTCAAAGTTTCATTAACTGTAAAAGTCTTGTAAAGATGGGTTCAATCATTCCTGATATCAATCCATACATTCGAGAAAACTTTATTTTTGATAACATACATATTGTGTTGCCCGAGATTAGGGCATCAACTAGGGCTTTCACCATTCATTATACAATTTCTCATCTCATACGTCATACCGAATACGAAACAGATGACAATGACGATCAGTATACTCCAATGACAAAGACATAGTGCAAGAGAGAGTCGAAGATCCTTCAATAAGTCTTTTATTAATCTGCGAAAACTGACGGGTGACGGATAAACCTATTCGTAGTATTTGTTCGATATTCCGGGCGTGTAGGGTAGGTTCTTATTCTAACTTTCGAATTCGATACTGTTAGATCAGTAACACGGAAACTGTGATTAAATTACGTCGGTTATGTTAGCTCCCGGTAGGCCAGCTCGAAGCGTTGATATTACACCTCGGTCAATAGTATCATGCCTCCGCGGCCGTTATTTTTCGACGGGCGGCCAACACTTATAATAAGTTGAATAGATCGATGGAAGGACTACTTCGATGTATGTATTTGTTTTTTGTTCAATTTCGATAGCTGTAAAGGGCGCGCTCCATGCTCTTCATATAGGTACACTGATTTTGTTTCGACAGTCCCAAAGGGCCATTTATCGAAACCTACACGAACACTCATACTGTTCCAACAGATGTTTGTTAATTTTTTTCTGATGTTCGAGAAGGCGGCCATGATTTGTAATTAGTGGATGGAATAGATTGATGCAAGAACAATTCAGAAGAATTCTCTCGTTCAATTTCGTTGGCCCTCAAGGGCCATCTCCATGGATCAATCTGTTTATATGGGTATACTGATGTCATTTCGGCAGAAGTTTTTCAAGAGTTTAGATGGCGGCCAAGAATTGTGATTAACTGGTTGCATCGATAGATATCCGCACAATTCAGACGAATTTTCTCGTTCAATTTCGATAGTCATTAAGGTCGTCGTTCAGAGCGAGTAAGAAAACTAATCCGATAGAGACGCCACCGTGCATTTTATGGAATATCTCCATAGAACTTACATTATCACTATAAGTTCTATGAATATGTCTATCCTTATGAATGAAATGTATAATGGCGCTGAACTATGAAATTAGTGAATATGTGGGTAAAGGAGGAACTTTTTCCCGCCATATATTTGAATTTGGCCATTCTCTGCCAATTCAGTATTTCAAGTTGTTTTTCTGAACGAAATTATCTGTAGATTAACTTTAAATCGGAAGTTGAACCATTTTCATGGGTCTTTCGTGAAATGAAAACATGAGTTGGCTCATTTTCTTCTATTTCTGAAAGAAAAAAAAGAACTCAAAGTGAAACCATTTTCAAATGCAACTTGAAATAAAAACAAACTACATTGAACGCCCACCTTAAGGGCCAGCTCTACGCATCAAACTATACATATAGGTACTCTGTCGTTTCGAAAGAAGTTTCTATTTTCTTCTAAACTGTTCGAGATGGCGGCCAAGACTTATGGTTAGCTGTTTGATTAGATTGATAGACGGCCTACTCGTCTGAATCTTTTCGATAGCCCCAACAGGCCAGCTCCAGGGATCGAACTATACATATAGGTACTCTGACAATGACGGCTCGTCGAGTGAAGCAAGTGAGGCGGCGCCTTGCCCATTATTTTATCATTCTCTTCACAATCTCAGAGAAATAAAAAAGCACAAAGTGAAGCCAAATCTTTGGCAAGGATTAGAATGTAAGCATGCGTCGACTGGAATTTAAAAAAATTAAAGGTTATAATCATTAAGAGAGAAAACAAGAAAATAGATATCGAGGATGAAAAAAAATGGACCAAATACGTGCATGATACGATTCTCTGCAAAGACTGAAAAGTTCAGTTAATACATTCAGGGAATACTCAAGAACTAACCTTATTTGAATAAGAATGTTGAAAATACGATATTTCTTAACAAAAACACTTAGTTTTGTCCGATTATATCTGCGAAGCCATATTTCTCCCGGCAAAATAAGTTCCTTCTTCGATTTACCTGAAGATTGTAAACACTTATAACTTATTCATATTGTATGCAATGTGGAAATAAAAGGGGCAAATCCTACAAGGGTAGAACAGGTGCTTATTGGTCCATGCAGCAGGAGTTTTTGAGCCACACTAACTAGGAGGGAAAACGAAAAGAAGAACCAATCAGTTGATCAGTTCTTTAAAGCCAAAAACCCTCAGCTTTACAGTTGAATAATATTTCATGAAGCAAGTATTAGAATCGATAGGAAGGTTGACACTTGTTACAAATTCATATAAATTGAGGTTTTCTACATCGAAGGTAGTTTTTGAAATACTGAAAAAATATTTTAGTGATATACCTAAATACTCTCATTAAATTGAATAAACTTGATTTAAAATGTGTAATCTATTACCGATTATCACGTGACTGCAAACACGAATGAGAATACGTGACGTCACTGTTCTGTAAACAAGCTAACCTATAACCTTATTGTATCCTATGTGTCATCACGAGTACGAACTTACGAAGAACAGAAGAGCGTAAAACGTATCACCAGCGAACTATTTTACGATTATTTGTTATTACGAAAACGAAGAAATCACACAAGATCAGTTCGCTTTGACAGACGGCAAAGTCTGTTTACCGTATAGTGACGTAATCATAATCACTTAACAGTATGAAGCGTTTCAGCAGGAATTTCGAAAACTATTTCAATTAACGCATTTTTTATTGGTATTTGCTATATTTTTTCCATGAAAATATTTTCGTGTTCGTATAGGGCTTATCTACAAATTAAAATAATTTCCAAAAAGTAGTCAACATCCCTATTGGTCGAATATTATAAACAGCATACAGTTGTTGCTCTACTTCAGTAAATCCGTTCGTGCAGTTCTCAAAGTATAACTACTTCAGGTCAGCGGTTTTATGAACTTTTCGCAGTGTCCTACCCCAGCCGTCTACGAACAGGCACTGGGATCAACAGAACTACCAGATCTCGGCTCCCACTGAGGTACCTTCGTAGTCTTCGATACAAAGTAAATAACTTCACAAATGTGTATTGGAACGTATGTTAGGCACCGGAATTAACAGATCTCCTGAGTCCAGGCTCAACACTACCTTCTTAGTTTACGTAAAGTGACTTTCTCGCCAATCTATGATCCCCGATCTGAGAACTGAACTCCATAGAAATACATGTGGTATAAAAATAAGGATGAACGTACTCGCATTTAAATATCATTGGATGGTAAGCGTTATAGTCAAAACAAATATACAGATGGAAACGAAAAAACCTTTCAAATCACAAGCTGCTGAAAGAGGATATGAGATCAATAAACAGAACATAAATAGAAGAGCAAAGATGGAGATTATATTAACACTTCTCTCAAAGAGTGGTAACTCAGACGATATACAGGACTTCCAATCAGGAACATGGATGAATATAAACCGATCTGACCAATGCGAGTCGTCGTTATTTCAGATGACTATTGGATAATGCTCAGTAGAACGAATGGTGGAGTATAATAAAACAGAGGGAATGTAATGGATCTCATTGGTTCGTGCTTGTATAAACACAACGAACCACGGACCTAGAAAGAAGAAAGATTAGCAATTATAAATGGAGGATGAACTTGTTGAACCAAAATGCCGTTGAGAATTTTTTTCTTCTCTGATATGAAAAAAAAGGTGGGTTCGAGTTTTGGAAAAAAAATTTCACGAAAAATCTGCAAAATCGAGTCATTTGAAATAAGGTATATAAAAATATTTTTAAAGACAATCTTTTATAATAACAACACTCATCTGCCATTTTGAAGCCGCCATCTTGAATTCCTCAATTTTGAAGAATCGTGATATCCTACCCAGAAAACCCCACAGATACCAATTTTGAATAGAATCGGATCATAATTACAAAACTCTTCCGACATATTGTAGCCGCCATCTTGAATTTTCCAATTTCGACAGAAGAATCATCAAAACTCGTTCGCCATTTTGGAGTCGTCATTTCGTTTTTTTCTATGACAAATATTCCATGATACCAGAATTATGTACACCTGCCAAATTTCAAATCAATCGAACGATTAGAAGTGTGTCATATTCAACTTGCAAGATTTGATTACAGATAGACAGACTGACACCGGGAGGTGAAACTAAATAAAAGCTTGTGAAAACTCTATTCATTCAAAAATAAAAAATTCCAACTTTGCAAGTTTTCCGCCGTTCTGAATTCTACACCACAATTGAAATGAGCACTAAAAAAAATTCTAAGATGTGACCAGAAATCGTTATTTCAAAGGTCACAGGTAACTCACTACAGTTATCAGAATCGGAACTATTATATGGTCGCCTCGCATTCATGAAATCTTCATCATAATTATCAATTATTATGATATTTATTTTATCCATAAAGTCTGTTGGTAATCGGAGAATACTTTCCTTCATTTGTGAGAATTCTCCGATTATCAACATTTGACGACAGTGACATAAACACGATGGAAAATTTGACCCAATTGAAGAAGGAAAGATCTCATTTGGTGAGGTTCTTCTCAAAAATTCGCAGGGAGGTAACCTTATAAAGAATGCCGAAATATGAATATGAATAGTCTTTCGGATGGATCTGAAAAATGTCCTGAAAGCAGAAACGCATATTCGAATCTGATCGTGGAACACTCTAATTTCGTCGAGATATGGATTTCTCTCTCTCTCTCTCTCTGGCTAAAAGAGAGGAGATAGAGAGATATCCGTATTTCTTAGATGTTTTCTGTCCGTTTTCTCTCGCAACACTCCGGATTGTCTGATCTCTTCGGTTGCGATGCGATCTCGGAGGCTGACGCCTAGCATAATTCATTCAATGGCCCTTCGTGTCGTTCTGGCGCTTCTTTGAGTAAGAGTAGTCGTCTCCAGTCCATAAGTGAGGACCGGAAGAATATAGCTGTTGAAAACTTTTGATTCGAGGTTTATGGGTATGTCAGGATTTCTGAGGGTGCAGTTGAGTTTGCCGGCAGCTGCCCAAGTCATACGGACTCTTCGTTGAATTTCGGCTTGCTGGTTTTCTATTCCCAGTTCTATTTGATAACCTAGATAATATACACAATCCTGGACCGCTTCAACCATCTGGTCAGTCTTCAGCTCGGAAAGCATTTCCTGTAGCTCGTCTAGGTCGCTGCTGATGAGCACAATATCATCTGCAAAACGGAGGTGGTTAAGAAAACCGCCATCGATCTCGAGTCCTCTGTGGTCCCGATTGAGTCTCTTGGAAACATCTTCGGCATTCAAGAAACACGTATTCGAATCTGATCGTGCAACATTCTCATTTCGTCGATATATTTTTTTTTTACATTTATTGCCATTTTTACAATCTACTTTACATAGAGCATTAAGTAAATTAGATGAATCGTTCTGAACTTGAAAGTGATATGCCCGTTCGCATAATCACTTATTGAATGCTAATCCGTGATTAGTGGTGCTGGAGAAGATCTTCGTGTCATAGTTTTTTTAGTCTTCGGTGGATTGGTCTATCACAGTATAGGTTCTCGATCTTGTCAATTTCATGGCCTATTATTCGATTTTCGTGATTACTGGTTGCTTTTGAGATTTCTTCATGGATGAATGTTATCTGTAGGTCTTCGTGTAGTCTTGTTGCTTACATACCATGGAGGATTCACCATTGAACGTAAAGTTTTCGACTGGAATCTTTGTATTATGTTGACGTTTGATGATTTTGCACATCCCCAAAGTTGGAGGTCATATGTCCAGAGGTTTTTACATTGTTTTGTACAGAAGTATCATATTTTTGGTAGATAATTTGGATTTTTCCCATTATCCATTACATTTGTTTGAATTTTATATCCAGTTGCGTTCTCTTAGCTTGTATATGTTTTTTCCAAGTTAATCGCCGATCCAGGTGTAGGCCAAGGTATTTTACATCGGTTTTGACCGGTATTTGTACTCCATTGGGGGGGCGACTAGGGGGCAGTTGGTGAGTTTGTGAACGTCACTTGTGCTGATTTGGAGTGGTTGATTTTAATTCTCCATTTTTTTGTACCATGTGTTCAATTGGTTCAAGTGGTTCTGTATATTGGTTGAAGAAGTGGTTTGATTTTCGCCTCGTCGAGATATGGATTTTTTATCATTCTTCATAAACAACCCCCCTCAATCTCCAAACCTGGGGTTAACAACTATGGGGTCTTTTGTATTTAATTCTTTCGGCATTTAAGAAACACATATTCGAATCTGATCGTGGAACACTCTCATTTCCTCGAGATATGATTTTTTTTCATCATTTTGCATAAAAACTCCTCCGAATCTTCAAACCAAACAAACTATAGGGTTTCATTGTATTTCCTTCCTTCCGCATCCAAGGAATGCATATTCGAATCAGATCGTGAAACACTCTCATTTTTTCGAGATATGAATTTTTTTCAGAATTTTCATAAACAACCCCCAAATCTCCAAACCTGGGGGCTAACAAACTATGAGGGGTATTGCATTTCATTCTTTCGGCATTCAATAAACACATATTCGAAGCTCATCGTGGAACACTAACATTTCGTCAGAAACTACCCACAACAAACTCCATAACTCCCTCACTGAGGCTTGAAAGTCTCCAAATGAAAGAGGATTCAATTTCTTAACAACCCATCAAGCACACATTGAAATCTGATTGCAATACCATTTGAGTGAGTTATGAATTTTTTCCATCAGCCATTTTTGCCTTTGATTGTATGTTTGGATGTGGCTAACTTCACATAGGTCAAAAAAGATAAGAATAGAATAAGAATGATGAACATGCTCATTTCAAAGGAAGCGTTTATACAGAAAAAAAATAAGGATCAAGAATAAGAACAGATGATAGCCAACTTTTATCTTTTTAGTTTATTTCATCTTTTTTTATTTGGAAACTTGCAATGCGCATGTAGGAAAGCACAGACCAACAGATGTTCTGTGGTCAAATAAACAGAAGAACTTGCAGCATAGAGCATGTGAAAACTTGCACAAAGCACGAACACAAAATAATATTTCTCTATTCTGACAACAAGATCTTTCAAAAATGCTGCAATGTAAAAGGTCAATTCTCATTCAATTCTAGTCTGTATAAACCACTGCACTTAATCATATCTTATTCTTCTCATATTTGCTGTATAAACCCGCCTCAAAACTTTGCTCTTGCTTTTTTGCTGATTTTTCGCTAAAAACGACCACTCTAATCTATGGGAGATGATCCCCCAACATAAGGGGCCTGTAGCGTTCCTCGAACACCTGAAGAACAGAAGAATCATCATCACTTGGAAGATCGGACCTGATCGAAAGATCCTCCCGATCCATAAGAGAGTTAGGGCTTTGTGAAAAGGTTTTTGAGCAGGTGAAGTATTTTTTTACTGCTTCTTTCTCGTTTTTCTCCTTTTTTTCCTGTTACAGATATAATTTTAAGATATTTGCATCCAGTTCAATGAAAAGGCTTGTTTTCAAGTACAAGGAGCTCTGTAACAAGGATAGCAGCATATTTTTTGAACAAATCCAGTATCACCACACATACACGGGGAGACAGAGTTTTTTCAGAGGTTTTCATCTGTTCTCGTGTATCATACTCCGAATTGTTTGGTACCCCGTTTCCATTCCCTCTGCTAACACTTAGATTTGGTGCGGGAAACAGATTTTATTCTTTTATATAATCTGTTCCTTGTCGCCATTTCCTCACACGTGCCAAATGCCATGTATTGTTTGATTTAAGAAAACGGTATGTAATTCTCTCTTTCAAAAGGATATACAGGGTTTTCATTTCAAAACTTGCCACCCCTATTATTTCCATATATATATATATTTTTTTCAAATCGCCGAGACCCGTCAATTTTGTTTTTGAGGGGGAACAATTTTGACGTATGAATTAGCTATCCCCCTTTAACCCCCTACCCCCCAGAGCCACACCTACAAAAATCTTAAATGAGAAAGGGGGTCGAGTGATAAATCATTTTAAAGGGCTTTTTATTCTCTATATTTTGGCATATTATTTTTCAAATTTGGGTGTTGCGTTGCCGAGTTAGGCGTGTGTCAATTTGAAAAGTTCCCACCACCTATTATTACACTATTCTTATAAAACAGCAAAAAAATGAGAATATGTTTTTCTTGTAACTCGACGATACATGTAAATAAATATTTTCGACATAAAAAAAGTTGTTTTTTTATGCGTCTGATAAGCCTACGCATACTTACTTACACTCTACGTACGAGCTCACTCGATGCATCAACGCGATCTTGCGCCTAACGCAACACCCAAATTTGAAAAATAATATGCCAAAATATAGAGAAGAAAAAGCCCTTTGAAATGAAGTATCACTCGACCCCCTTTCTCATTTAAGATTTTTGTAGGGGTGGCTCTGGAGGGTAGGGGGTTAAAGGGGGAGAGCTAATTTATACGTCAAAATTGTTCCCCCTCAAAAACAAAATTGACGGGTCTCGGCGATTTAAAAAAAATATATTTATATGGAAATAATAGGGGTGGCAAGTTTTGAAATGAAAACCCTGTATACCTTTTCAACTTCAAATTGGGAACTATCAAAATCAAATTGGGAACTGACATATTCAAATTGGGAATAGACACATTCAAATTGGATATAATCATTTTCAAATTGAAACGAAATTCGTGGCTATATAAATCAAAAAATCCAACAGTAGACCAAATAGAATCCCCAAACCACCACCGATATTTATCTACGGTGTCATCAACTATGAAGAAATGGAGAAAAAACTGAAAACTGTCGCAGAGAACGATGAGTACATAACAAAATGCTTAGCAGACAACACCATAAAAGTAAATTGTTCTACACCAGAGACCTACAAAAAACTCATAAAGTTTATTCGTGACAATAACATAATTAGCCACACGTATCAACCTAAGGAAGAACGTGCGTACCGAATAGTGATAAAACACCTTCATCATACAACGGATACAAATATAATTAGACAGGAACTGGCAAGTAAAGGACACCAAACTAGAAACATAATAAATGGTAGGAACAGACAGACTAAAGAACCACTGAATATATTCTTTGTTGATTTAGAACCCGCTGATAACAATAAAAAAATTTATGAACTGAAATATCTCTACAACAGAGCCATACAAATCGAACCTCCAAGAAAAACTAAAGGAATCACACAGTGCATGAGATGCCAACAATATGGTCATTCAAGAACATATTGCAATAGGCCGTTTGCTTGTGTAAAATGTGGAGGGCCACATAATACAACAACTTGCAAAAAAAACAAAGAATCCAAAGCAACATGTGCCTTATGTGGTGGAGACCACCCAGCAAGTTACAAGGGATGTGAATTCTACCACAAAATTCTAAAAACCAACAATGCCAACAACAGACAAAACATACAACAGATTAAGAGAACAATCACAACCTCATCAACACACAAAAAACAAACACCACCCATCCTAGATAACCAACAATACCCAAGTTTACAGCCACATCGTGAACAAACAACTCTCCCCCATCATAAACAGCAATACACAAGAAGCTATGCGAACGTAGCCAACAACATAATCGAGCCAGAACAACCGAATGAAATCAACAAAATCCTAAATAAATTCCTGGAAGAGTTTAAAATTATGTTCCAACAGCTTATTCAACAGAACACCATGATGTTGAACATGCTAACCACACTAATCGGCAAAATTCACTAAATTCATCAGAATTGCAGAATGGAATGCTAATGGCCTTCTACAACACAAAAACGAAATAGAAATATTCCTTCATCACAATTCTATAGACATCTTACTGATAAGCGAAACACACTTCACAGAGAGATCCTACTTCAATATACCGCAATATATAACATACTTCACCAACCACCCAGATAACACTGCCCACGCTGGAACCGCCATTATAATAAGAAACACCATAAGCCATGTGGAACTACCAAAATATGACAAAGAACTGCTACAAGCCACAATAATAAAAGTTCAGCTTTCATCGTACGAGATATCAATTGCCTCAGTATACTGTCCCCCACGTCACAACATCAAAAAAGAGAACTTCAGTGAGTTCTTCTCAACGCTGGGTCCTAAATTCATGGTAGGAGGAGATTTTAACAGTAAGAATACCCTATTTGGCTCGAGACTTACAACGACAAAAGGAAAGGAACTAGCAAGCCTTATACAACAAAATGGCTACAACATCCTATCAACAGGTACTCCCACCTATTGGCCAACAGACCCTATTAAGATCCCTGACCTTTTGGACTTTTTCGTGACGAATGGTTTATCTCCCTCCAACATGGACATCTTACCTAGCTACGACTTATCGTCAGACCATTCTCCAATAATTGCAACGCTCAGTGCTTTTGTAATTCATCAAAAACGAATTGCAAGATTACACAACTGGAAGACCAACTGGGACGAATATCGAAAAAAAAGTCGAAGAAACCGTAAACTTAGACGTAAGACTGAAAAGTCCAACAGAAATAGAGGAAGTTTTAACAACCTTCAACAACCAGATAATAAAGGCGGTAAAACAAGTAACCCCAGAAAAGAACGAGGTAAAACAGACCATTAATATTACTGCGGTTATCAAGGAACTAATAGTACAAAAGAGAAGAGCAAGAGCAAGGTGGCAGCAAACTCACTTCCCAGCAGACAAAACCACCCTTAATAGAATCACTAACAAACTTAAAGAAAAAATCAAAGAAGCAAAAGAAACCTCGTTCAACGAGTATGTCTCAAATCTTAATAGATATGATAATTCCATATGGAAGCCAATAAAGAACACCAAAAAACCAACAACACACATACCTGCAATACGCAACTCCTTAACTTCCCTTCCCCAATGGGCCAGAAGTGACGAAGAAAAAGCTCAACTATTTGCGGAACACCTAGCCACAGTATTTACTCCCAACAACAACGCAACAGATGATCGAATAGAAAGACAACTCCTAGAAATACCTGATCGAATAACATCCATAAAACCCTTCAAATTAACCGAAATCCAAGATGAAATCGATCACCTCAACACAAAAAAAGCTGCAGGAGCCGACAAAATAACCCCCAAAATGATAAAAGAGCTGCCAGAAAGAGGAATAACCTTGCTCAAGTACATCTACAACGCCATACTAAAAGAAAACTACTGGCCGAAGCAGTTCAAGATAGCAGAGGTCATTCTCATACCAAAACCAGGCAAAGACCTAAACATCACAACCTCCTACCGGCCGATTAGCTTACTTCCCGTCACTTCAAAAATTCTTGAAAGACTCATTTTGAGAAGAATCAACACAGATCCAAATACTGAACAATGGATACCAGATCACCAATTTGGATTTCGAGCAGCTCACTCAACTGTGCAGCAAATACATAGGATAAGCCACGTCGTGAGCCAAGCGCTAGAACAAAAAGAATACTGCACATCAGTCTTCCTTGACGTGAGCCAAGCATTTGATAAGGTATGGCACCCTGGCTTACTCTACAAAATAAAAACATATCTCCCAATAACATACTTCAAACTGCTGAGAGCCTATATTGACACAAGAATATTTAGAGTAAGAGTTAACGGAACAGTATCATCCGATCTTCCTATAACATCTGGAGTCCCACAGGGAAGCGTTTTCGGCCCGCTACTCTATCTGCTGTACACGGCAGACCTACCCACCAATCAACAAACGGTAATGGGTACATTCGCAGATGACACCGCTATCCTAGCTTATAACCAGGACCCAGTTGAAGCCTCACAACTATTACAGAACCACTTAAACCAGATACAAGAATGGCTACAAAAATGGAGAATCAAGATCAACGAGACCAAATCTGTGCAAGTTACCTTCACGCTAAGAAAGGGACAATGTCCACCAATATATATAAATCACACTCCAATACCTGAATCTTCTACAGTAAAATACCTGGGCATGCACATGGACAAAAGACTCACCTGGAAAGAACATGTTTGTAAGAAGCGAAAACAAATAAACCTGAAAGTGAAGGAATTACATTGGCTCATTGGTAGGAAATCAAAATTATCACTAGAAAATAAACTGCTAGTCTATAAAGCCATAATAAAGCCCATCTGGACCTACGGTATAGAACTCTGGGGGTGCACCAGTAAATCAAACATATCAATAATCCAGAGAAGCCAGTCCAAAATCCTCAGAATGATAGCAGATGCACCGTGGTATGTTACCAACCAGACCCTTCACGAAGACCTGAAGATACCATATGTGAAAGATGTGATTAAGGAAAAGAGCAACAATCATCACACAAGGCTCGAACACCACATAAATACCCTGCTACACCCACTGACTGAATTGCAGAAAGTCCGGCGACTCAAAAGAAAATGGCCAGCAGATCTGAAGAAGATTTGAAGAGGACCTGTCATTGGACAGGACCTTATCACGATACTTAGGAGCAGTAGCTCTAATGCCAGAAAATAAGCTTATAGAATTATTTTGTATTCTGATTGCTTGTGGATATTAAAAAAAAAAAAAAAAAAAAAAAAAAAAAAAAATATAAATCAAAATCACGCATGATCAGAAGATCTTTATATTGATGAAACATAAAGAGAAAACTATTAAACTATATTCAACTTATCAAACATTCAAAAGTGTAACAAGTACTTAAAAAAAACTTATGTTTGTGCTCAAACTCTCATATCCAATAAATTCAAAACAACAGGTATGAACCTCTGGATATGGGCCACATATCTTGTACAGGTACTAACTGTAATCTATATATATAAAAGAGAGCTGTTGGTTTCACCATTTATAACTCGACATCGGATGGACTGTTTGTTATGAAACTTCATTTATGGATTCGTCTACGGGCTGGTTATTATAAAATACATTAAAACTCTGAAAAATTCGATGAAAAATTTGCTTATGTAGGAAATGCTTTTCCTCCTTTTGAATAAGGCCGCTACGGTTTGCTTATGTAGGAAATGGTTTTTCTCCTTTTGAATAAGGCCACTAGGTGTCGCTACGGTTAATGGCTCTTATCTGGACACTGTAGCGTACAGTGACTAGACACTGTATTTGATATTATCGCCACTAGATGGCGATGTATACAATTATTGTGTAATTTGCATAGAACTTATAATAACATGGAAGGCTGTTATCAGATCAAAAAGCGGGTAAAGATCTCAAGTTGGTGGAACAGTGAATTTTTACCGGAATGTCAAGTAAATCGGATTGTGACGATCAGCATCAATCGTGAGTTGTCCATTTTCATCTTTTCTCTGTATTTCTGAAATGTTTTTGATTTATGTTTGGGTAATAAATATATTTGCGGAAATAACTGAATTCAAAATTGCCCATAATTAGTAATTGACATATTATTTTTGTATTTCTGTTTTGAGTGACAGTTGATATCCATGGAAAAGACGACAGTTGACAGATGACATTTATCAATAGACAGATGACTATTGACATTTGACAGATGACATTTGTCAGAACTTTTATTATGCCTTATTTATCTCCTGCTTGAAAAAATAGCAATGGTAAGTTTGTACAACTTTAACGGGGGTTTCACAAAGCATACCTATCACCGGTGATCGGAGCTTAATCTAGAATCAACTCCATTTGACGCTTCAGAAATCTAACCAAGCCGTTGATCTCCGATCACTGGTGATTACGATTTGTGAAATCCACAGTAAGTATAGGCACGGCCTTCTTAAGATAAAGATGGCTATGGTATAGGTATCATTTAGGCGAAACAAAGTTCGCCGGGCCAGCTAGTGGTTGATATATTTCTTCTAATCAAATTTTTCATTCTTTGAAGACGAACTTCTGTCTATGTTATGTTTCCATTGTATACCGCAATTACCTGCGTTCTCATTGAATCTGCAGTTTTCTTCTTTATATAAAGCATGATTATGAAAAAGAAATTGTAAACTTATTGTCAGTTTCTTACTTCTGACCAATATTTGAGAGTTAATTACATATCGAGTAATTCATAGATCTGATTCACATAGGAACGGATGTCATTCTTATATGAAATTGATTATTCCCAATCTGATGTTGATTATTCCCAATTTGAATATGTTAGTTCCCAATTTGATTTTGATAGTTCCCAATTTGAAGTTGAAAAGATATAGTGTTGGCACTGATTAGATTTTGTGTAAGACTTTCTTGTCGATCGAAAATCTGAGTTTTTGTCCTGCTTTTCATTTCTCTCGAAAGGGGTCGCGCTTTTCTTCCATACTCACAATCTTATATGACATTCGAAATTAATTCTTGTTTTAATGGCGTTTATGACACAATGAAAACACCTGTCATCTCTCTGAAAACATAACATAACCTATGTCATACAAAAAATAGCGATAAATATTGCGGATTATTCCGGAAGTATCACCAGTATTGAAATCTAGAGTACCGCTTTGATCTACAAATTTTGGTCATGATTTAAGGAGTCGTTAAATCAGGTATTCTATGCATCTATGCCGGTATATTCATCTACCGGTAAATAGCGCTATTGACAGGAATGATATGATATATTGTTTATATTGTTTATCCTGATTATGCGGTTCGTAAGACCAGTTGGCGCTGTAAGTCCTTGAGAAATCCTATTAGGATCCTTTAGCTGAACGAGTTTCGTTATGTTTTCTTGAATAGTTATTAATAATGCACTTTGTTGGAAATGGATAGTAAATTCAAAATATCATTTGAGAATTTGTCAAGGTTGTCAGTTGCAATAGACCTTTCCAGAATACGTAGAACAAAGATGAAAGATGTGAACTAAACCAGAATGAGAGAGAAACAGGTATATTTCATGCGCCACTTGTGGGCAGCTTTGAAAGATGAGCAAACCTCAGTGCGAGAGAGAAAAGAAAGAGAGAGAGGAAAGAAATGAAATGAGATCCTACTGGTTTTATCGTACCGTGACCGTCATTTAGTAACACAACATTGTTGAGGCATACTAAAATTTTGATTTTCGATATACAATCAAACAAATAACATTCACATCCAAACCAAAGACTATGAAGACGAATCACTGCCCAGTCTGAGCCGAATCCGTCAGATTGACCTTGGGTATTGGGCGGGGGGGTGAAACTTTGGTAGTGGGAGAAAATCCAAGAAGCGGGAAATTGCCGAATTTGAATTCAATTAATTGAATTTCAGTTATATTATAACCTGAAATTGTGAAACGTGGAACAGTGAAAAAATTCTTGATCCCGATTTTTCAGATTTTGATCTATAAGTTATAGATTATTATTGGCAATTTTAAATCGTTTTTCTCAAAACGATATTGGCATATAGGGCTTTTTGTTTGCTCGATTTTTCAAGAAATTTCTGCTTGGAGCTTTTTTTCTGAAATATTTTTCATATAAATAGTTGGTTGCATGCTGCATGCGAATATGGGCGATAAATTAAAATGCAGGAAATGCTGAAAATCAAAAGTTATTTTCAGATGAAATTAATGTGGTTCCTACCTGGTTTTGAATTTTAGCAATTGAATATCTTCCAAAATTAGCATCCATTTTGATGAAAAACGATTAAGTGAACTATTTGGTTTCATAGTTCGTGATAAAATAAAAAATGTAAGCTTTGATGTTAATAAACAAACATTTCTGATGATGACACTTCTAAGTGACATTTTGAAATCAAACCGAAGAATCACGAGAGGAGATCCCACGTTTACGAATCAAACCCGATAAAGCACGAGGGACCTCCTCTCGTGTTTCCTCGTATTCCCTATCTGTATTCTGATTGGCGCGCCATCACCTGAAGGGAGTGCTCTTTGGTGATGGCGCTGAGCTCTTCGGTAAAATTAGTGTAAGGCCAACAGCTCGTGCGCTAGGTTGCGGGAACTAAATATCGAGAGTGGACTCTCTTGTTCCTCTTTGTCCAAACGTCGACTGCGTAAAATAATAATATCATCTGTCAATTGTCAACGATTTAAGGAGGGAAATTTTGACGACCAATAATATTCATTCTTAGCCCACAAGTGACGCGCGTAACTTTCACCTGCACAGGTAATTCTGGAAAGGTCTATTAAATAAAAGTATTGTCAGAAAAATATTATTTATCAATATAAAAGGATCTTCCTATAATAATTCTCAGAATTTCAACATGATGGGAAATTTGAACAAATTTTAGAGAAGGAAAGATCTCAACTAAGAAAGTTATTCTCGAAAACTTACAGGTAGAATAGAATCTTATGAAAAAAGCTGACCAACTATGAGAGGTATTGCATTTCATTCTTTCGGCATTAAAAAAACATGTTCGAACTTCATCGTGGAACACTCACATTTCGACTAGTTATGATTTTGTCAGAAACCACTCCCAACATCCGCCACAAGTCCCTCCCTGAGGCTTGAAAGTCTCCAAATGAAAGAGGATTAAATTTCTCATCACCCCATCAAGCTACGATCAAAATCTGATTGCAATACCATCTCATTTCAGTGAGTCATGATTTTTTTTCCATTAGCTATTTCTTGTCTTATGTGGCTAACTTCACATAGGTTCGTTGTATAAACCTGCCTTGACATTATTTTCTGCGCATGTTCATATATTTATATTCATCTATATCACATGTAGGTAACCACTGAAATTCAAGTGTTTTTCAGGTACGGTTACAAGGTCAATCTAAGCTCTTCCTCTTACTGGGATTCTTTCCATACAGTTATAATTTACTGACGGAGAAATTGACAGAACTATTACAAGTAAATACCCTAGAGAATCATTCAAAATATAAAGGTTGTCTTTATATTCTTTTGGGGATTAAAAACAATCCATTGATAGCAAGGAGAGACTGGAAATTCATTGGTCAAATATGGCCTCTACTTATAACATCAATGCCATCTGAAAAACTATCCATTATAAATTTGATAACGCAAATTTCGGAGTCTGTTTCTTCATGTTTCCAAACACCAAGTATTGATTCGCAATTTCCTGACAAGATAATAAAAAAGGTTCAAGAATTATATGGTAATGAATCTTCTGAAGAAAATACACAGAATGCCCGAGAACATGTGCTACAGCAACAAGATCAGAAGAGATTAGATTATAAAAATTGTATGGCATCTTTATTGAGAGCTTGTTCAAATAATGATTTGTAAGTAGTATCTATCTCATTTAATAAATATAGCAGTATCTATCCCATTTAATTAATACATTTGATAAATATTGGGAGTACAAGTTAATTTGAAAGGATATAAATTCAATTAAACTGAGAATTTCCACATATTGATGATTGTATAGTTAGATTTAACACAAGAAATAATGGTTATATAGAGTATGGTCCATTCTTAGAAACACTAGAGAATTTTTTTTTCTTCAATTTGTAACGGAATATTTTTGGAATAAATAAAATATTATTATATTTCATATACAATCTGCCCAGAATCCACTCATTTCATCCATAAGATGATCAAATGGGAACTTCACAACAAAATCAACTATCAATATGATGTTTTTTTTAGGGACCAATTCGATATCAACATTCCTTGGCATAGTAGTTCCAATGCTCTTTTTCCTACCAAACCTCTTTTATTTACAATATTCTCGATAACAACGTGAAAATCTTGTATACAATAGTATATTCTAAAACTAGTTGCAGAATGGGCTCGTATTCAAATACGAATGCGAAATTCGAAAACGAGCGACGAAGGAGCGAACGCATGAGTGTTGGAATTGCATTCTGCAACGAGTATTAGACGATATTTTCTCTATTTCAGTCAAATTTTGTGAAAAATTGTGGAAATTTGAAGAAAAATTTAGATTATACATCCTAGTGACTTTTGTATTGTATCTTGGCAGTTGGTTCACTTACGAAAATTGACATTTTCAACTTGACGTTTGTTGAAAATTGATAGGATCAGCAGTCATTGTTGACAACCACGAAACGAAAAATATTACTAATGAACTCATTACAGCACTGTTTTTAATACTGTAATGAACTCATTACGATACTGAAATAGAGAAAAATTTTTTGAATTTATATAAAAATTTCTATTATTTCCAGCCTCAGTGTTTTTTCTATTTCACACATGTGGTTTTCCATGAACTGCTCGGGTGTTTCCATCATTTTTGAATTTATTCTCATTTTAAGGATGTTCGTATCTGATATTTAAAAGTGTAAAGGCCGATTCCATAATGCAGATAAATGTTTCTTTATTCAAGAGAGCATTCTACTCGTTATGATTCATAAAACCATGTATGCTCTTCTGAAATTTAAGCGAGCATTCGACTTCCTTATGAAATCTGCCCTAAGAATGGCATAAGCAAAACTTCCCCTGATAAAGGTGATGGTTTATTATTATTATGGTACGATTTCTTTTTTTTTCATAAAAAAAACACTTGTACTACCAATATGTGCTCTAGGGAAAGAACATAAGAAATATATTGTTAATGGCACAAAAATTATCATTCTGTTTCAAAATTTCACAGACATTGGAGGTACCATCTGCTTGCCATTGGTTTCTTGAGAGATATTGTTCATCTAGATGAGAAATTTGACAGACCCACAGTGAAATATTTCCTAGGCTGCCTTATCAGCGAATCTATACTTGTCAGAAAAATTGCAACTAAAGTGGTAGTAAACATACTGATCCAAAATAAACTGAAATTCAAAAAGACCGAAATCGATCCGCATGAGTTCTCTAACATAAAAAAGAACGGTCCTCTACCTCCTGGTTACAGGAACGATAACGAATGGTTACTGTACGATAGCAATAAATTACCGAGGAGTTCAGAGGAATGGAATGAGCTCAAATATGTGCATGATTCATTTACTGGATATTATATGTGGCCAGAAAAATTGGAAGTGTTTAGTTCTCCTGAAGATCAACCTAATGTGATTGATTTTCCAGAAAAAATGAACGAGGAGCAGAAAGAAATTTATTTGTTTTTTTGCAATAAAGATAATGTGTCGAAACTATTGTATTATTTTTCACTGGAGGATAAAAAAGGAGTTGACCATTTTAATCCTACAAGAACATTAATCTTCAAGGTGAATTGAACATAATTAACGACTTTCTTCAATGAACACTATTGAGTTTTGAGTTAAATGAGGATTTTATTCTGTATATATTTTCAGTACACATCTAAACTGCTTCAGGATAAAATTCTTCATATGGTTTTGCCCCATTTGGAGAAATTAGCATCAGAAAAACAGGAATCCCATCAACGATGTGCTGCGGAAGTTATAAGCGGAATTATAAGAGGTTCTAAACATTGGAAGTTTGAAAAAACAGAGAATATGTGGAATAACATAATTCCGATTTTACAATGTGCAATTCAGAACATTCTCCCAGAAACCCTACAAGATTGGTCCATGTGTCTCTGCTTAGCACTACGAACAAGAGATTCCAGGAGATATTACTGGTTGATGGAATTTTTAATGGATGATCCTTTATGTGATCCTACTTCTCTGATAGCCAGTACAAAATTGCACTTATTCATCAACACTCTATTTATGCAACCCTGGAGAAATAGTGAATTGTACAGGCAACTGATGGATTATTTGAAGAAACATATGACACATCCATTTCAACTTATAAGAATAAAAATAAGTACAGCTCTCAAAATTATCTTTCTTTCGGATTATCTACCTCCTGGTGGGGTGCAGGATAAAATTCCAAAGATGAGCCAATTTTTGGAAGAGTATATGCCATATCTCGATTGGCTGTATCATAATACCTTGAAGAAAATTGACAACAATCAAGTATGTGATGAATCTCAACCGATAATGAAAGGAATCAATAAAGAAGATGCATTGAAGTTGTTCAAAGTTGGTGAGTTGTAGTTAAATTAACTGAAGTCATTTGATATTTTGTGTATAGGTAGTTAAAAATTGCGTCATTGTTTTTGAGTGCTTGTTCCACTTAAACGAGGGCTATATCATTTCGTCACGTTGTCTGGAAATTTTTTCCGTTGTATCAACTTAAAAGTATGTATACAGAGTGGGCCATTGAAAACGAAACAGCGGCTCTGTAAGTCGGCAGAACCGAGTTATATAAAAACGCTCGGACACGTCAACAACATTTTCGAGGGGGACATCGTTCGCGATGAAATTCGCCCGTAATACATTCCATCCCTCGGAGCTGTGACCGCCACCCCTAAATTTTTAAATGGCACCATATGGCAAGTGATACCTCATTTGAAAGGTAGATTCCTTCTTAATATCAAACAACAAAAATAAGTTAATTCTATCGATTCGTTTTCGAGATATAGGAACTTGAAGTTAGGAAATAACTTTTTATTCACCCAATCAATAAAAATAAGATCTAACAATGCAACTGTTTAAAGATTATCATTGTCAATGAATACAATGTTCAAACTGTCTACTACCCATTTTCATACAATAGTACAAGTTCTGTTCAAAATGAGACCTCACATTTCGTAGCATTTCCAGCGTTATTCGACGGCATTCTTCAATAATTCTACGCCGTAAATCTTCCAGAGATTCTGGTTCGGTTGCATAGATTTTGTTTTTCAAGTGACCCCACAGGAAAAAGTCGAGTGAGGTTAAATCTGGAAATCTTTAAACAGTTGCAATGTTAGATCTTATTTTCATTGATTGAATGAATAAAAAGTTATTTTCCAACTTCATGTTCCTATATCTCGAAAACGAATCGATACAATTAATTTATTTTTATTGTTTGATATTAAGAAGGAAACTACCTTTCAAATGAGATATCATTTGCCATATCGTGCCATTTAAAAATTTAGGGGTGGCGGTCACAGCTCCGAGGGATGAAATGTATTTCGGGTGAATTTCATCGCGAACGATGTCCCCCTCGAAAATGTTGTTGACGTGTCCGAGCGTTTTTATATAACTCGGTTCTGCCGACCTACAGAGCCGCTGTTTCGTTTTCAATGGCCCTCTCTGTATATACAGAGTGTAACAGTCAAATGGAATAAATTCGATAACGAATAAATGAGGGCGTGCTGGGAAAACGCTCGGACACGTCGATTTGTAATTTTAAATGCGCATATTTTTCAAGAAAATAATATTATATAGGGTGTTCCATGTGACCGTGGCCAATACCAACTTTCTTATTTCAAATGCAACCCCCTGTATATAATTTATTTTTTGGATTCTTCAGAGAATTCTAGACACAATTCATGCACAATGTCCTATACCTATCTTTAACTATTTCGGAAGATTGAGTGTTCAGATTTTTTACAATTTTTTACAATTTTACATTAGACTTCTTTTTGTGGGGATATGTCAAAAGTTTGACCTGACCTATACAAATGTAAATTTGTCTGAATGGATTAATAAATTATTATCCTTCATCATCGGTCTCCTGGTCTCAGCGTAAGCTGGATCATTTCTATGAACTAGTGAAAAAACATTTCAGTTCCTCCCACTAGTTCAGGAATTTCCACACGATGTGATAGGTTTGCAATGCTACAGCCTGTTGTGCATATCCCGCGATCCTCTGGGATAATTCGATCTTTTGAAGATTTTTTTTGAATGATTTTGACATGACTCCCTCAGCCGAAATCACCAATGGTATTATAGTGACTTTCGACAGTTGCCACATATTCTTCAGTTCGGGTTCTCGCCGAATAGTTTCAGGTCATCTATATACAATAAGTGGAACAGTTTTCGAGGGTTCCCCATTGCTGGATTTATTATTATTCTCCATCACAGAACTATGTCAGTAAAAAATGATAAATGTTATTCCAAGGAATTCAATATGAATATGGGTGTTCCACAGGGTTCCGTATTGGGACCTCTGTTATTTTTGTTGTTTATAAATGACCGGCCTCCTCATTTATCCTGCTTATTGCTCATTTTATTCGCTGATGACACATCTGTCATCATCGCGGCTCGAAGTTGTGATGAGCTCCAGAGAGCTTGTGAAAAAATTATGGCAGAATTCATATCATGGTGTCGTCGTAACAATTTGATTGTGAATATAGGCAAAACATCCTGCCTGTATTTTGGTTTGAGAAACTATGAAAAAGGATTTCTGAAAATAGATTGTCTGGGTACAACTATAATTCCATCAGATTGTACTAAATTCCTTGGGATCCATATGGATCGAAGTCTAAATTGGTCAACTCATGTTGACGTCTTATGCAAAAAAATAAATAATTCTTATTTCGCTATAAATAGACTCAAAAGTACCTTACCACCTAGTTCTCTTATTGATGTTTATTACAGCCTTGTTTACTGTCACATTTCATATAATGTTTTGCTCTGGGGAGACTGTAGTTCCTTCTCTAGAGTTTTTGTTGCACAAAAAAGAGTGATACGTCTGATTTTTGATATGAAATATCGAGCATCATGCAAACCTGTATTTATTGCCAATAGGTTACTGTCACTGCCCTGTATCTATATGTTGAAATGTCTCATATACGCGAAGGATAATGAGTCTACTTGGAAAAAACTTGGTAATTCGCATGAACATAGAACTCGTAATACACAGGTGCTTCTGTTTCCTAAACATCGGACTCACAGTTTCGAACGTTCTCCAATGTATCAGAGCATAAAATTGTTCAACCATTTGCCTCCTTATTTCAAATCTTTGAACAGACGAACTTTCAAAAAAGAAATTAAGGAGCTATTACTAAAAAAATGCTTCTATTCAGTTAAAGAGTTCCTCTCTGACTCTTTAACAACTTAGTAAGTAGGATTGTATTGTATTGGTATTTTGACTTATCCTATACACATTGTTGTGTCCCAAAGGATCAATAAAATTATTCTATTATTCTATTCTATTCTATTATTATCATTTGGGTGATCACTGCATGCAGGTAGATAGTTTGGGCACGGCTTATTGCTAAGCAAGTGTTCCAAATCAAGTAACTATTTCTGTTTCCTTCAATGGGTGGAGTTGAGAACTTTCCGTGCTATGTGACAGCTTCCCAGAATTGCAAGTTTCTGGAGGGTTATGTATGTTCTGTCAGGTAAGTTTGACTGTTTCAGATAAGTATGCAATTTCACAGGTATCTCCCCAGTTGCTCCCACTATAATTGGTATAATAGTGACTTTTTCTTGATGCCAGAGAGCTTTAATTTCAGCGGCTAGGGGTAAGTATTTTCGCCCCTTTTCATTCTGTTTTTCAGGTACGTTGTGACCTGCCGGTACCGCCACATCGATCAGGTAGGTACATTTATTATGTTTATCTTGCCAGACTATGTCCGGTCTGTTGTTCTCCACGGTGTGGTCTGTATGGATTGGTCTGTTCCAGTATATTTTATGATTTTCATTTTCCAATATAGGCTCAGGTTTGTAATTGTAGTAGGGTGAGATGTTGTCATCGATCAGCTCAGTGTTTCTGTAGATTTTTTGGTGTATAAAGGTGGAAACACATTGTTATCACGTCACGTGAGCTCACGCAACATCACGTCATCTTCCCAAAATGTGCAACCACGATAATGCATGGAACTTAGACCATAGGAAGAGGAGACACACCTTTCAATAACGAATAGTGAAGCCAAATCGTCAGAACTAAACTGGGTGATTGTGCTACTACGGAATCGAAATGTAGTGAAAATTTTCGCAACGTTGTATCTGCTGTCACGTTATAGCACTGATATCACGCGAGATCTATATTCCGCAAATTTACATTTTCTGACCGCGCGTGATATCACGTCTGATATTTTGTGAAGTGATTGAAGTGAACCTTTCTTCGGTACAAATCACTTTTCTAAGCTGAGTGTTTTGCTTCTAAATATCATTTTCAATAAGCCCATGTGAAAAATTGAATTCGTCTTTGGTCATTCTGAAATACATTTGAAACCGATCTGGGTGCTCATTCAATAATTCTTGAATTCATTGATGGAATTCCCCCACTTCCTCTGTTCGTTGATTCATTTGGTAAATCGAATACCTTGTATGAGAATCACCAAGCAACTGTAAAAGCAGCTATGTCTCCATATCTTCTTCCCATTCCCTCGCGTGAGCTCACGTGACGTGACAACAATGTGTTTCCACCTTAACTTTCGCAAGGTTGTCATATCTTTTCAGATATTCAGATGGAGCTAATACTGAGCATCCAGCTATTATGTGCTCTACAGTTTCTGACTTGGCCTTACATAGTCTACACTTGTCGCTTGTAACAGTTGAGTCCTTTGATATAAACTTCCTATAGTTGAGGGTAGGTATTACTTGGTCTTGTATGCCCATTATAAACCCCTCTGTCTCTGCGAATAACTCACTGTTCTCCAGCCACGCATCTGATGCTTTCTCATCTATCTCTGGATTCTCGAGAAGTGCAGGGTATCTCCCGTGTAGAGCTTTTATTTTCCACTGCCGCATTCTTTCATCATCAGTCACTCTTGCACCAAGAGGATTGCACTGCCGGTCCGCCAGGTTTAGTGGTGTATATCCCCCATCAGCTGGATATTTTCTCTTGGTATGGGGATGTTTTGCTCTTCTCGTGAAAGAATTTTCTAAGGTTTTCGATCTGATCTGAGCGGGCATTCTGCAGGTCAACAATCGATCTTCCCCCTACTGAACGCGGCAGATAGAATCTCTCTATTGCACTATTTGGGTGTCGTGATCTGTGCTTGGAGAATTGTACCCTTACTTCTCTGTTTAGGTTATTGATATCCGTTATGGACCACTTGAGTATGCCAAAACTGAAGGTAATCACTGGTATCGCATAGGTGTTAATTGCTTTGACTTTGTTTTTCGCGTAGAGTTGTGTTTTCAGTATCAATTTCACTCTCTCCAACATTCTTTGTTTTAATATCTCCTTCAGTTGAATCAATGTTTGATCCCTCTCGCTTGGTCCAACCCAAGGTATCGGTAACTCTCGTCTCTTGCCATATTTTCCACGACTTGATTTGGTTTAACCTAAATCCATCATGATCCTCCCATATGCCCCTCTTCATAGCGCTGATCTTACATTTGTCTAGGCCAAATTCCATTGCGTTGTCTTCGCTGTATTTGCGGATGGTATCAAGCAGAATATTGAGTCCTTCTTTTGAAGAGGATATGAGCTTAATATCATTCATATATGCCAGGTGGTCGATTGTATGGGAATTTTGGGTCTTATATCCTTGGGCCTTTTTGTTCAGTGCTCTCAAAAGAGGAGTCAGTGTCATACTGAACCATGAAGCGCTTAAGGCGTCACCCTGTAATATGCCTCGTCGGATGTTTACACTGCCAATGTTTTTTGTTTCACCGTTGCTTTGCATTTGTGGATTTCATTTCCATCTCGTTATTACATTTTCCAGGAGACTTACAATCGATGGACTGACCTTGTATACTCTCATAATTTCTATAAGCAAGGTGTGCGGAACGCTGTCGAATGCTTTCTTGTAGTCTATATAGGTAACATATAGGTCTTTTTTTAGATGCTTGGCCTCCTCAGTGACTATTGCATCTATAGCTAGCTGCTCCTTACATCCTCTGCTTCCTTTTCTGCATCCTTTTTGTTCTTCCGGTAATAAATTTGTTTTTTCTAGGTGACGGTATATTTGATTACAGATTATTGACGTTAATATTTTGTAAACTGTTGACAAGCAGGTTATTGGTTGATATTTGGCAGGGTCTTCTACAGAGGGGCTGGATTTTGGAAGTAGATGTGTGGTGCCTGTTACCATGAATGGTGGTATAACATTGGGATTCTGGAGGCTTTCAGTTAATAGTTTGGCCAAAGTTTTATGTGTTGTTTTGAATTTTATTTTATTTTTGAGTTTGTTAGTTGGTTGTTTCGTATTCATGACTTGAGTGAGCTGTCCAATTCCTTGTCTAATTTCTTAAATGTTTTTCTCCAATCGGATCTCCCATCTCGGTTTCTGTTGTTTTTGTTTCTTTGATGTGTTTTCATTGTTCTGCTGGTGCAATTCCAATACACTGCATGCTCCTGCGTAAAGAAAGTCATGATAATCATTTGTTTTTGTTATTTCCTCCAGTTTCTCTTCCATGACCATATTGATTTTGTTAAATATGCGCTCAGTATTCTTGGTGGTTTTCAGTCGTGGAAAATCCGGCCTGGATAGAGGGTCCATTCCTCGGTATAGGGTTAGATATTTTACAAGCTTTTATTTAGTTTCACCTGTCCCGGTGTCTGTCTATCTGTAATCAAATCTTGCAAGTTAAATTTTGACACACTTGTTATCGTCCGATTTATTTGAAATTTGGCAGGTGTCCATAGTTCTGGTGACAATGCATCATGATCATGAAATATTTGTTATAGAAAAAAACAGAATGGCGGCTCCAAAATGCCGAATGAGTTTTGAAATTATCATCCGATTCCATTCAAAATTGGTATCTGGGGGTTTTTGAGTTCGACAATGATGATTCTCCTGTCAAAATTGGAAAATTCAAGAAGGCGGCTACAATATGGCGGACGAGTTTTGTAATTATGATCCGATTCCATTCAAAATTGGTATCTGGGGGATTTCTGGGTAGGAAATTACGATTTTTCAAAATTGAGGAATTCAAATGGCGGCTTCAAAATGGCGGATGAGTGTTATTATAAAAGCTTGTCTTAAAAAATGTTTTTTTTTATTATAGCTTGTTTCAAAACAGTTTCTTTCCCCTTCATCCTTTTCTGTGTCGTCGTTCTCCTGTACTATAGGTTCATTCTCAGGTTCATACCGCTGCTCTTGGGGACTTTTTGAGGTTCGTCTTATGCCCAATTCTATTTCCACTTCTTTTTTTAGCTGTTCAATTTTTTGGGGGTGCATCCTGTTTTTTTGTGAAGATTTTCCGCCTCTGGTCCAAAATGTTTTGTTTTGATCCGTAGTTCTGGGTATTTATCTGTCATAAGATGATATAGTTCCACACTGTAAGGTTGTTTTAATGTTTCCATCTTGGTTAGTTTGAGGTAATATCGGTAGAGGTACTCGTTCATTTCATCCGTCCATTTTAACCGTTTCTTACTCCTATTTACCTCTTGAGTCGGCAGAGGAACATCCTCGGCAACACTTTCAGAGGTTGGATTTTGTGGACAGTCAGTTTCCATAGCCGTTGAAGTGGTGGGTCCGTTCCGTGGGTCAGCGCCACTTCTTTCACTGCTCACCACGGCAGGCATAACCTCAGGGCGCCTCCGAACAGGGTCAGCCTGATTCCCTGCCACGCCCGAGTACCGCTTGTGTCTTGTATTTACAGTAAGGGACACTTCTCACACCAAATGGGTTGCTAACCCATTGGTGGTTGGCTGGTTTTTGTCCACCCCGGGTATTTTATTTTCCCACTACCCTCCAGTTTAAAAGAACGAGCGTACCACATCGCTAGAGGCGGCGTCTCATAGCTGACCACCAACAGCCACGGATTATTATTATTATTATTCATCATCGGTCTCCCGGTCTCAGCTCGAGCTGGTATTACTGCTATGAACCAGTGAAAAAACAGTTCAGTTCCTCCCATTAGTTCAGGAATTTCCGCACGATGTGACAGGTTTGCAATGCTACAGCCTGTTGTGCATATCCCGTGATCCTCTGAGATAATTCGATCTTCTGAAGATTTCTCCTGAATGATTCCCTTCCGTCAGTTGAAGTTCCGGATGCCTCCCGGTGAACTCGTTATAGAGGGAGTATCTCCATCCAGGAAGTGGTTTGTCCTCGCAATTGTTCACGTAATAAAAAGCTCGCATTACATCAATATTCATTTCGCGGCCCCACTTGATACGTGCGTTGCGAGCTCCCTTGCGGGCAGTCCTCCTCACGGTGGTCGAGCCAGCAGGTGGAGTGGCATTTCGATCTTCTGCCATGATATCGGTTTCCACTTCTCGTTGCTGGCTTAATATTTCCTCCATTTTCATGGGTTTGCCACCATTTACCCTTGGTGGCCCAGGTAACTCGGGCCGTGGGGACGTCACACCCCATGTGGCGTGGCAGAATCCAAACCACACCTGTGCGTATTATTATTATTATTATTATTCAATCATTTGCCTGCTAGTTTGAAATAAATGAATATAAATAAATTCAAGAATTAGGTAAAATATATACAGGGTGGGGCATAATGGAGGGGCGTTTTTAAAATAATAATAACTCCGCTGTTTTTGATAAAAAATAAAATTCATTTAAAAAAAGTTGAAGTATACATATTACCATTTAACAATTGGAATGTGAAATTATGTTTTGAAAATAATGTCAGGAGATGACGACCGTTTTCGGCAATGCACTGCTGTAGTCGTTCCTCAAAGTTCCGCATCACCCTCGCGTACAAGTCGATGTCAATTGTCCCAATTTGAGCTGTAATTGCTTCTTTCAACTTTCAACAAAATAATCAGCAGCTGAGTGATCAGGGGAACGAGGGGGCCATGGCATCACCGAGGCGGGAGATTACGTGTCCAGGTAAAATACTCGGAGTTTACTGTTGCGGTTGCTCCTTGTGCATCCTCGAAGAAATAAGGGCCGGTTACTCCAAGACGACTCACTGCACACCAAACGGTGACATTTTCACTGTGAAGTAGGCGTTGATGCAGTTCACGGGGGTTTTCTGCTGCCCAATATCGGCAGTTCTGCTTGTTATAACTTATGAAAGTTCATTATATTGTTCGCAAATATTTGGATGGTGATTCTTTTTCGGTTGGTGAATAATTTGTTTTTGTAATTTGTACACTTTGATCCTATGCAAATTTTCTTTTTTTCCTTACTGAATCTATAAATGTTATTATCATTATTATTATTGTAATGAAGTTTTCCTTAATGCTTCTTTCTTGATCTTGATCACTAGAAAGGTTTGCAGATGAGATGTAGTCATTCAGAGAGGACCAAACTCTCTGACTCCTGGTTCTCTCATTGCCTGTTCCTTCTTTAGATATTCTGAGGATGGCCTCATGAGCAACCCTATTGATCACTAGATGCAGAGGTGTAAGTTCTGTGATGACCTCAAGCTTCCTAGTTGGACACGTTCTCATAGCTCCCGTGATGCACACACAGGCAAGCCTTTGTACTTGTCGAGCATTTTCCACTTTCTTACCAGAGTTGCCTTAGCAAACCAGGCTACTGCCCCGTATGTGATTATAAGTCTTGCAATCATGACGAATTTGCCTCTCATAAGAGCTCCATAAGAGGGAAAATATCACCCCACCTTGAGCTGTTTTACGGGTAGCTCTGACAAAGACAGATTCACCTTCCAAACATGAAAATCATATGAATCATTCCATTCTTAGTAAAATCATTGAGTTTAAATATACAGGGTGGGGCAGAAAAACCTATCCGATTTCAAAACGTTATAAAATTAAAACCACTCAGCTTGTCAAAAAATTTTTTTTATTAACATATCGCAAATTTTATGCCATTTTTAAATTTAAGTTTTGAAAAGCACATCACTCAAATGTCGTCCTTGGGAGCGGATACACTTATTTAGGCGCTCGCGGTAGCTTTCCATGACACAGGTTCGTACGGGTTTCAAAATCCCTTTCACTTAATTTCTGTGCAACAACCATTTTGTAGGGATGCATTTTGAGGTCCCGGTGCAAAATTCGCCGAATACTGCGGTTGGAAATCCCCAAAGCGAGCGAATGTTTTCGCGCCGAACGACGCGGGGAACGTTCAATCGCGGCTCTCACATTGGCCACGTTTTCAGGTCCTGTTGCTGTCCTGGGACGTCCAGGCGACTTCTTTTTCAATGCTGAACTCGTCTGTCTAAAATTTGACACCCACACTTTAATCGTAGCGTGATGTGGAACAGGATCATGACGCCCGAGTCCGAAATGAATTCGAAAAGCACGTTGTGTAGCAATTATCGAACCGCCGCATTCGATAAACCGCTCAATAACAAAAGCACGATGTTCACCAGACCAAGGCATGTTGACTACTGACAAATGGCATAAAACCAGCTTTCTAACGGTTTTTACCCCACTACTCTACCTGCTCTCTCTTCTGAGAAAAAGGGATTTAAAATCGGATAGGTTCTTCTGCCCCACCCTGTACATAGAGACACATCCCGGTTCAACGATTTGAAGCTGCATTCAGTGTAGTTCCTTCACCGGTTCATAGATGGATAAGTCTGTTTCAGAGAAGCAAATAATTTTTCTCCCGCATCTGGCGGTAAGTAGCTGAACTATTTACGAAGTCGAATGCGATGACGATCAGGACCTGCGTAAGAAATATTGAATGTTCAGTATTTCATCACCAGATTTTTTGGATGCAATAAAACGAAAATTATTTTTGATCTTTCATGAATATAAAATACTGATGTATGAAAAAATGAGGATGCAATAAAACGAAAATTATTTTTGATCTTTCATGAATATAAAATACTGATGTATGAAAAAATAAGGAACTGAGTAAAACTCTTTGGACTCTAAAGCGACGTTTTGGAGTCATAATTCGTCTCAGGCTACAATGAAAACGGAATAAACAAATTAACAGTATATGTGTTTATGTGTATGTAAAAGTGATGTGTTATATAGAAAAATTAAAGATTCAATAAGAATACACCGCTGAAATTCCCTGTTTGAGGACTGACTATAGTCTGTTCAAATATAAGAGAATGTAAACAAACAAACCAAATCGGTTTGTTTTGCGCATTACTAACATCTTATTCGTCAAACGGTCTTCTCTACAATTCTTTTCACGCCCCCAAAAGACTGCCAGGATCGTACTTGAAGCTTAGAACGAAATGTCGATAGTAGGTACAGGATCTGAAGGTGATATATTGGGTGTATTAGTGTGAACTATCCTCGATCCGACCCTGAAGCCCTGAAAGCAAGTCTCTACCTGAAGGAAGCCCATCCTTCATCTGCGCGACTTTGTTTATGTCGTAGTCGCTTATATTTGAACAGAGTATAGACCAAGGGTCGGCAACCTTTTGAGTCGGAATAGTCAAAAATTCACAAATTTCATGTACAATGTCCTATACCTAACTTCAACTTTTTCGGAAATATTCGGGGCTATTCACTAAGCAAAGTTGTTATGGATAGCAACTGTAAATCGTCGTTATCCCATGCTTATTACATGGGATAATGACGATTTACAGTTGCTATCCATAACAACTTTGCTTAGTGAATAGCCCCGCTTAAGTGTTTTCGGATTTATTGCAAAAATCAACGTTTCAAAGAAAAATTATTTTATTTCACAAATTCGGTACATAACACTCAAAACCTAATGAGTAATACTGATTTTTTTTTAATTATTGAAAAAAAAAAAACAAAAAAAAACGTTAATCTCAATGTAGGAAATGTTCAAAATGCTCGCCGCGAACGTCTTGGCAACATGCTAATCTGGTGTAGAATTGTTTTCTAACGCGAGCATTTTGAACATTTCCTACATTGACATTAATGTTTTTTTGTTTTTTTTTGATAATTAAGAAATAATCAGTATTACTTTTTAGGTTTCAAGTGTAATATACCGAATTTGTGGAATAAACTAATTTTTATTCAAAACGTTGATTTTTGCAATAAATCGGAAAACACTTAATACTTCCGAAATAGTTAAAGATAAGTATAGGACATTGTGCATGAATTGTGTCTAGAATTCTCTGAAGAATCCAAAAAATAAATAATATATAGGGGGTTGCATTCGAAATAAGAAAGTTGGTATTGGCCACGGTCACATGGAACACCCTATATAATATTATTTTCTTGAAAAATATGCGCATTTAAAATTACAAATCGACGTGTCCGAGCGTTTTTTCCAACACGCCCTCATTCATTCATTACCGAATTTATTTCATTTGGCTGTTACACTCTGTATAATTTTGATGAATCCGACTCTGCCTACGATTCATAGAACTAGAGGAAAATGAATATCCTACAGATTTCTGTAGTTATATAGTGACAGAATGGATCGGCAGATTATAGTTCCTTTAGTAGCTACTATGTGCCGCCACTAAAGTTGGCAAATTGGCAAGTAAACTGCCATAAATTTGTGCATCAAATCGTTGAACTGGGTTGTGCCTCTATGTATATTTAAACCCAATGGTAAAATTTATCTCGACTTATCCAAATTGCGTCTCTGAAAAAAAAACAGCTATCATTGAAAATACAATGTTTGAAATGCCTATAAATAATGATCGGTTTATCAGATACACCGCGTTCACTGATATAAACATCAATGACCGCCACGCATCTGAGTCGAACTCGCCATAAATCATCATCCAGGTAAACCACCAGAGTTCTGTCCCATCAAAGACAGTAGATGTTGACCTAGGTTTCGATCTCGTTTGAACGCGGTGTATCTGATTAACCGAATACTACCGATGTAGTATTGAAATAATTGATACTTTCACTTTTGTATAAATAAGATCTTTCTTAAATCAATATCGGTTAAATACAGATGTTATGTTGTTTTTACACTATTGGTTCATAAGTGATGGTTATTTGAAAAACATATCATTGAATCATTTTGCATTAACGTTATTCTCAAACCTATATTATTATTTTGATAATACAGTAGGCGCGCAGTAGTGTGAACTTAAAAATATTCATATTGATATTCTGCAGTGTGAACAATAGGACACTCGATCGTAAAAATCACAAGAAATTCGGTGGGAAAATTTCAATTCAGACTTCCAGGACCAGAGACTCGTCATTCAATAAGAATTCGTCGAGCGAATGGTGCGAATTAAGAAATTCTTGTCTCTGTACGAGAAATCGAAGATTTTGGAGGAGTTTTCTAGTAGAATGAGTACCACTGCATTCTCAAAAAATTATATAGTAGCAAAATCTACTATATGTGCTTCAAAGAAATAAGAGATTCTGAAAATCGTAAATGAATTTCAGAGATATTTGACATTAAAAAAATGAACAGGGTTGGCAAAATTCGTTGTCTACTCAAGGGATCTCGAGAACTAAAGCAGCTAGAAGAAAACTGATAGCACATTCTCGAGCTCTTTTTCCCTCACTAATCTGAAACTGAAAACAGATGTAGCCTGTTGTTCATAGATTTTGAGTTATGAACGAAAATTGGGAAATTTTCATTTTCAAGAATGCTGAATAACCCGCTCCAGAAATAGAGGTGGTTTCTTCATTTGAGAGAGCGGAATTTACCAATAACAAGGGATGCTGAGACAAAAAGCTTTGTAGTTGCATAAAAAATTAAGAATTGATTCAAAAAGGTTGTTCTTCTTCAAATTACGTTATTAATTGACTCGATAGTGTGAACATTTCGATACATATTATGAACACGACATTTTTTTCGCTCATCTACTGTATTAGTATTGTTAGAATTACCTTAGTTTGTTTTTACTATTGTTGAATAATGATCATAGTTAGTATTTGAAAAAAAGAGAGTTGACAGTATTGTGACAATATTGAATAAAAAAGATTGAAAGGACGTCCGACTTATTATTAAAAAATACTAGTTCAGCAGATCTTTGACCAGGCTGAACATTTGGTGACCCCGACGTGATCATGAGCTATGAAGAAAAACGAAGACCTCAAAGAAGTGGAGCTGGAATAAATAGGAGTTTATCTCAAGACTTCGTTTGGCCTGACAAGTTTGGAAGGAAAGAGAACTTGGGGCATGACAAAGAAACGATGTTGAGAAAGGAACCTTTAGTTGGAAATTCCAGAATTCAAGATAATAGTGAGGTGAACAAAGGCATAGAGGATCGAGGAGAAAACTGTCGAGAAACCAGCATGTTAAGAAAAAGTAAATCGGTATCAAGAAAAAGTACTAGAACGACGAAAACGGCAAGTATTAATGAGGCAAAGAAAAAATTTGCTCTAGAGGCGGAATTGAAAAAATTAGAATTAGAAATGAAGAAGCAGGAAATTCAGAATGCCCTCAAACTACTACAATTCGAAGATGAATACAGACAAGAGGAAATTGAATCGGGAGCTGAAGTGGAGGAATCGGTTGAAGAAAGGAGTGCTAAACATTCTGAACAATATTATGACAACCATAAGATACGTCAGTGGGCACAACAAAGCTCTGGAGAAGTTGAAAAACCGGAAGATGAACAGACAAAACCCATTAAAGGAGAAACCACTGATTCAAGTATCAAGATGTTATGCGAGACAATCAATGAGGTACTTCACTCAGTCAATCAATCAGTTCAACACAACGTGAGACCTGAGGGACGTAAGTTTTTGGATAAAGAACTTATCTACTTCGATGGAAATCCTCTAGATTGGCCAATATTCATTCGTCAATTTCGAAATTTGGTTGAGGAATATACAGCAGACGAAATTGTATTTAAACTGCAAAAATGTTTGAAAGGCCCGGCTAAAGCAGCAGTATCAGGTATAATTTTGACTTCTGATGTGAACAAAATTATTCAAACATTGGAAACTCGTTTTGGTAGACCTGATATCATTATAGAAATGTTGCTGTCAAAAATTAGAATAATACCGCCAATCAAAGACACAAATTTGGAAAAAATAATTAACTTTTCTACTGAAGTGACAAATATAGTGATTATTATGAAATCTTTAGGTTCTGTTGGTCATTTGCAAAATCCACAATTACAGAGAGATTTACTGAACAAGCTTCCTGATGAATTGAGGCTCAAATGGGGAGAATTCATCATTCAGAAGAAAAAGGAAAATGGTGAAGCCAATCTGGAAGATTTTGCCAATTGGTTAGGTACTTTTTCAGAAGCAGCTTGTCAAGTTAGTTCTGCCAGCTTCTCTGAACATTGGGATAGGTCGAAAACTTCGTGGGATAGACAAAAATCTTTTCATAATGGAAGAAGAACAGAACGGGTGTTCACTACTTATGATCAGAAAGCTCCCAAGAAATGTCATTATTGCGGAGATCCTGCTCACAAGAACAACTGTCCAAAAATGGAAACGGATGATTTGGAAACTAGGTGGAATATTGTAAGAACGAAAAAACTCTGCTTCTCTTGTCTTAAACAAAATCATCAAAAATTCCGGTGTAAAAATAGGAAAATTTGTGGCAAAAATGGGTGTAAACTTTCACATCATCCACTTCTTCATAATGAACCTCAGAAGGCCAGTGAAAACCTGATTGCACCAGAACCTGTTTGTACAATTAGGAATAAGACAACAGTACTACTCCGTTTCATTCCAATTATCATTTATGGTCCTAAAGGGCAATGTGAAATTTTAGCTATGTGCGATGAGGGATCTACAGTTACCTTATTACATTCTAAAATTGCCGAAAAGATTGGATCAGTCGGACAACTGGAACCCCTATGTTTGCAGTGGACAAACGATGAAGTGGTAAAAGAAGAAAATTCCTTCAAAATTGATGTGGAAATTGCTAATTTAAACAATGGCGAAAAATTTTCTCTACATGGAGTACGAACAATCGAAAATTTATCCCTTCCTATGCAATCTCTACATAAACAAGACTTTGAATATCTCGAACGATTACCAATACAAAATTACAGCAACCAAAGGCCAAGTATGATCATTGGACAGGATAATATAAATTTGATGATACCTAGAAAAATTCACTCCGGACCAGAGAACATGCCGTTTGCTTCGAAATGTAAGTTAGGATGGACAGTTCATGGACCAATTGAAAAATTCCCAAACAAAAATAAGTTTCATATTTTACATATCGCTGAAACAAGTAATATAGAGGAGAACTTTCAGAAATTAATGTTGAATTTCTTTTCGAAGGTTTTGGAACCTCTGTTCAATCAGATCCATCAGAATCTGAAAATATTGAAGATGCAAAAGCATTAGATATTATGACTAATACTATTAAGAAAATTGATAACAGGTACGAAATAGGTCTGCTCTGGCGAAATGAAGATATTCAGATGCCGAAAAACAAAGGACAAGCTATACAAAGATTGAAATGTGTGGAGAAAAAGTGCATGAATGACTTAAAATTAAAAGAAGAATACCTGAAGAAATTTGAAGACCATTTACAGAAGGGATACATACGGAAGTTGACGAAGGAAGAAGCCTCTAGAGGAGGCCCCAGGGAATGGTATCTTCCTCATTTTCCAGTGATGAATCCACACAAAAAGAAGGTCAGGGTTGTTTTTGATGCAGCAGCAAGAACAAATGGTATTAGTTTGAATGACATGCTATTGACTGGACCTGATCAACTCAATTCTCTAGAATCAATCTTGTTGAAATTTCGTCAGAAAAAGATTGGATTCTGTGGTGATGTACGAGAGATGTTTCACCGAGTATTGATACGTGAAGAAGACAGAGATTCGCAACGCATTCTATGGAGAAACTTAGAGAATAATAGAGAACCAGATGTTTACCACGTGAATGTTATGACCTTTGGAGCAAAATGTTCTCCTGCCTGCGCACAGTTTGTAAAAAACTATAATGCCAAACATTTTTCAGAAGGTGAAATTCAAAAAACCATTCTTGAAAAATTCTATGTGGATGATTATCTCGACTCAGCTGATGATGTAAATGAAGCTCTGATCTTAACAAATGGAGTTAAAAACACTATGCAGACTGCTGGTTTTGAAGTTGTCAACTGGATATCGAATTCCAATCCCCTGATGAGGATAATGAATATTCCGAATGTTTCAGACGATTCTCAAGAAGAAATAGAACACCGAGTTTTGGGACTTTGGTGGAATTCTAAAAATGATGAATTCACATTCAAAATTGACTTCAACAAATATGATAATTTGAAACTAACTAAGAGAAATGTATTGAAATCGATTATGAAGTTATTTGACCCCTTGGGTTTCATTTCTTGCTTCATTGTAAAAGGAAAAATTTTAATGCAACAAATTTGGAAAGCTAAAATTGACTGGGATCAAGAATTACCGAAAAATTTAGAAATTATGTGGAAAAGAATGCTGGAAAGTCTGAAAGGGATAATACATTTCAAGATCCCAAGGTGTTACAGTGTGAAAATACCAAATTCTGAAAACATAGAGCTACATACATTCACAGATAGCAGTAAAGAAGCCTTCGCAGCCATATCATATCTCAGAGTAGAATCAACAGGCGGGATAGAAACGATGATGGTAATTTCCAAAACTAGAGTTGCTCCAATGAAAGAATTGTCTATACCAAGGCTAGAATTACAGGGTGCAGTCCTAGGAACCAGAATAGCGGCTTTCGTAAGCAAATCATTAGAAATACAAATCAACCGAGTTTATTTCTGGACAGATTCAACATGTGTACTTGGATGGATAAGAGATGAATCGAAGAAGTTTAAACAATTCGTATCTAACCGAGTAACAGAAATAAGAGCTTCAAGCAACTCGGATCAGTGGAAATGGGTTCCTACAAGTGAAAATCCTGCAGATTTAGCGACAAGACAAGCACCTACAAAAGTAGATATTGAGTTTTGGTTACATGGACCACGATTTTTAAAAGAATCAGAACAGTATTGGCCACAAGAAGATCCCAAATCCATTGTAGATCAAGAGAGTATGGTAGAAGAAAATTCTAAAATTTGCCTTGTGATACAAGAATTCAAGTATAATGGTCTGTTTCCAGAAATTGAACGCTTCTCCAAATATAAAAGGTTATTATTTTCTACTGCACGATTTTTGAGGATTGTAAATATTTTCAAGAATATGATGTGTAAATTTCGATCTGGATATTCAATGCAAATTCCCCAAGAAGAGAAAAAAGTGACTGATCAAGATATACGAAATGCAGAGGAATTATTGCTGCAAAAGTCACAGTGGGATTGTTTCTATAAAACACTATTTGATATTGAAAGTGGGAAAACATTAGATCGTCATAATGCATTATACCCCTTGTGTCCAAAATTTAAGAATAATCTACTTGTTGTTGGTGGAAGAACAGATTTATCACCTGTCTTAGATGAAGACACGAAAAATCTGTTCTTCCACCAACAACAACTAGTTCAGCAGATCTTTGACCAGGCTGAACAAGTATTATGAACATCTCTAATAACTTCATTGTATTTTCCGATAGTATATATTCTTATGAAAAAAAACAGTGCATATTTGTTTTGGACATCATGGCATGTGTAATGAAAAGGTGACAAGGAATAGATCATTCAACAAACAGATTGATTTATTCCCCGCTCCTAATCTCAGTATTAGCAGAGGAAATGTTAAACGGGGCACCATACAGTTCTACATATGATGCAAGAGCACAGATAAAAACCTCAGCAGAAACTCTGTCTCCCCGGATAAGTGTTGGGATATTGGATTTGTTTACAGAATAAGCTGATATTTATATTGAGGGGGCATCTTCTTCTTAGACTCAATGAAAATCATTTGGTGCTCTAGAATACCTTTCTCATTTTACCAGTTATGTTAAAAAAGAAATTGAGAATCTAAACGAGATGCCCGTTTGAAAATCTTGGCAACTTGAACTCAAATTTGGATATCCGAAATGTTATCCATTTATCAATTAACTTCCGACAGCGTTGCTGTTATATACAGGGTGTCCCACTAGTGCCGCAGCGGACGATATACGCGTAACGGTCTGAGTTTGGCAAAATTTTTTGATGCAGTCTTGATATACTCCAAGAAGAGCATAACCTAAAAATATTTCCGAATATATCGGGTGGCCCACAAAAGAGGAATGGAGGGTGATTTTGTTTTTTCAAATGGGACACCCAATATTCAATAATATTTTTCAATTCTCTGAAACTTCCTGCATGCTTTCGTATACTTTTCACAGATTTTTATTCGACAGTTTTCGAAATATTGGTCATTTTGACAAAAAAATGATACTTTTAGAGGCTATGTTATCCAATTATATTTCACGAACCCTTGCACATACCAATAACAGCTTTATATGGATTGAAAGACAAGACTTCAAAGTATCCTAGCCAGCTATAATAGAGCATATAATTTTTTTTCATCATTGTAATCACCACTCATTTTACTTCATTTTTTGTCAAATGCATGATATGCATATCTTTAACAGAATAGGATTTTCAAGAGATTTTTCGAAATGTTTCCCTAAAATCTACATATACCTTCGAATTCAAATAGCCGATTTGACTTTTTTGTGGTTAATGAGAACTGTCAAATTATTCCACTCAGAATAAGCATCATTGAAGCTTCAATTCATATTATCATATTATAGCGAAATGAGGAACTAGAAAGTTTTGATCTATCTATTCAAAAATGTGATGAAATCAGTTACTGAAGACAGAAACTTGCTTTCTGTACCCATTTTTCAAAATACATTTTTGATAATTTTCTATGTTTCTACTTGAAGAGTCGAATCTTGCAGAAATTTCAAACAAGCTTCAAGATTGGGAGCTGGAAGATCTGTGTGCGTGCCTGTGAAACTTATGAATATCATTTTTTCGAAGAAAGTTGTATAAGGATAAGAGCGGGCACTTTTTTGTATCCTAAAGTTTCGAAACTCGTTTTTTGTAGCATTCATAACTTGTACATTCAAAGTCATTGGTATTTTTCGAATCATTTTGTGAGCATTCATCCAATCCGTAAAAACAATGATGATATGAATTGAAGCTGCAATGATGTTAATTCTGAATAGAATAATTTGACAGTTCTCAATAACCACAGAAACGCCAAATCTGCTTTTTGAATTCCGAAGTAAATGTGAATTTATAGGAAAAACACTAAAAAATCCTATTCTGTTGAAGATATGCATATCATGTATTCAATAAAAAATGAAGTAAAATGAATGGTGATTACAATGATGAAAAAAAATTATATGCATTGAATTTGAAAAAATGAAGAAAAGTCGATTTGAAATTCGTCATGTTGATAGTCTTTTTGTGGACACTCCATATGCTTGAGATGCTTTATTATAGCTGGCTAGGATACTTTGAAGTCTTGTCTTTCAATCCATATAAAATTGCTAGTGGTATGTGCAAGGGTTCGTGAAATATAATTGGATAACATAGCCTCTACAAGTACAATTTTTTGTCAAAATGGCCAATATTTCGAAAACTGTCGAATAAAAATATGTCAAAAGTATACTAAAGCATGCAGGAAATTTCAGAGAATTGAAAAACACTATTGGATATAGGGTGTCCCATTTGAAAAAACCAAGTCACCCTCTATTCCTCTATTGTGGGCCACCCGATATATTCGAAGATATTTTTATGTTGTGCTCTTCTTGGAGTATATCAAGACTGCGTCAATGGACGATATACGCGTAACGAACTGAGTTTGTCAAAATTTTTTGATGCAGATTTGATATACTCCAAGAAGAGCACATCCTAAAAATATTTTCGAATATATCGGGTGGCCCACAAAAGAGGAATAGCGGGTGACTTTGTTTTTTCAAATGGGACACCCTATATTCAATAGTGTTTTTCAATTTTCTGAAACTTCCTGCATGCTTTCGTATACTTTTCACATATTTTTATTCGATAGTTTTCGAAATATTGGCCATTTTGACAAAAAATGATACTTGTAGAGGCTATGTTATCCAATTATATTTCACGAACCCTTGCATATACCAATAACAGTTTTATATGGATTGAAAGACAAGACTTCAAACTTCAAAGTATCCTACCCAGCTATAATAAAGCATCTCCAGCATATAGAGTCCACAAAAAGACTATCAACATGACGAATTTCAAATCGATTTTTCTTCATTTTTTCAAAAGCCTTGCATATTATTTTTTTTCTGCATTATAATCACCATTCATTTTACTCCATTTTTTGTCAAATACATGATTTATGCACATCTCTAACAGAATAGGAATTTTTTGAGTTCGCGTAAAATAATTAATTACCTGGAAGAAACGATCCAACCACTCACCCCGTTAAGAACCAAACAAACGAACACTGAAGGCTCCTGTAGCCGCATCCCGCAATACAAACGAAAACAATCCCCGATCCGATCGTTCCTCGTGTATAATACGAGTCGAGGCATTTCAGGTACGGCATAATCCCATTTGCCGACCCTGAGATGTGTTGAGCCTGCTATAAGAGTTTAGCGGCTACTGTTCAGCATTTTGTTTCTCGGCTAAAAATTTCGGGAAATAGTGGAAATGAGCGGAAATTCATATAAGTACTATCATATTCGATATCCTCGTCTATAAAAGTACGAAATACGACAAAAATTCGTTTTAAGCAACATTTATCTCTTAAAATTTGTGAGGTGGAACGAACAACGAAAACATCGCATTTTCGATTTTGAAAAAGCATTAACTAGGAGGCGAATATAATATTTATCATTATCTGAATAAAATTCCAACAGAAAACAGTCGAGTTAAAATTATTTCGCCTCATTCGTATTCGCATTTCATTGAAACGTCGAATCAGGACCGGCATGCCGTACTTGGTCGCTAGAAAGCGTTCGATGCGCTCTCGTCTTCCCGTACATATTTCAATTCTCGGAGTCTCGGACTGATTTGAGTAGACGGAAACGGCGCGGCGTTGAGATTGGAAGAGCGTATTTCCAAGAAGTTGAAATATATCAGTGATATACAAATAATGATTTATAGAATTTTATTCACACAGGTCTTGGAAATACAATAATTATAATAAATTTGGTAATTCAACAGAAGAAAGAGTAATTTAAATTTTGGCTGGACATAAAATATATAGGGTCGGCATTGCCGACCCTGCCGTCCCTGACGAGCCGCCACTGCTTCTAAGTGACATTTTGAAATCAAACCGAAGAAACACGAGAGAAGATCCCTCGTTTACGAATCAAACCCGATAAAGCACGAGGGACCTCCTCTCGTGTTTCCTCGTATTCCCTATCTGTATTCTGATTGGCGCGCCATTCGGTTTGATGTGGAAGGTAACGCATTTCTTGGCAGAAATGCTCATACCTAACCGCTCTAGGTATGCCTCCACATCGTGTAGCTGCCGTGCTGCCTGCTGTGTATCGCCCGCCAGCAGGACGATATCATCAGCGAAGGCCAGCGTTGCGACCTGGGTGTCGCTATTGATATTATATCCGGGCTGACTTTCCAGCTCTAGCAGTAAGGGTTCTAAAACTGCGTTAAATGCGAACGGAAGGGAGTGCTCTTTGGTGATGGCGCTGAGCTCTTCGGTAAAATTAGTGTAAGGCCAACAGCTCGTGCGCTAGGTGGCGGGAACTAAATATCGAGAGTGGACTCTCGTGTTCCTCTTTGTTATTTTATGTGGTCGATCAGAAATACAATTGAAAAACTAAACATTTCAGATCCCGGAATATCACGCGAAATCCATCAATCTATTTCTCATTGAAGTATTTCAAAACGTTTTACTCCTCTCGTGTTTCCTCGTATTCCCTATCTGTATTCTGATTGGCGCGCCATCACCTGAAGGGAGTGCTCTTTGGTGATGGCGCTGAGCTCTTCGGTAAAATTAGTGTAAGGCCAACAGCTCGTGCGCTAGGTGGCGGGAACTAAATATCGAGAGTGGACTCTCGTGTTCCTCTTTGTTATTTTATGTGGTCGATCAGAAATACAATTGAAAAACTAAACATTTCAGATCCCGGAATATCACGCGAAATCCATCAATCTATTTCTCATTGAAGTATTTCAAAACGTTTTACTCCTCTCGTGTTTCCTCGTATTCCCTATCTGTATTCTGATTGGCGCGCCATCACCTGAAGGGAGTGCTCTTTGGTGATGGCGCTGAGCTCTTCGGTAAAATTAGTGTAAGGCCAACAGCTCGTGCGCTAGGTGGCGGGAACTAAATATCGAGAGTGGACTCTCGTGTTCCTCTTTGTTATTTTATGTGGTCGATCAGAAATACAATTGAAAAACTAAACATTTCAGATCCCGGAATATCACGCGAAATCCATCAATCTATTTCTCATTGAAGTATTTCAAAACGTTTTACCCAAACCGTGAGTGAATTAGGTCTTGGATTAATTGAATTAAGTTATCTGTTGAAATTATAACCTGTTGTTATTTTGGTGAGTGGAAGGGTTGGTTGGCAGAACAAATCTAGTCCAAGTGAGGTCACAAATTTATTGACTCACTTATCAAAAGGTACCTGTCAATATTCACATCAATCAGTATACAAATTAAACAAGATTCGACAAATAATTTGTTTATGATTTTATACATTCCAAAATAAGTATTTGCTCGCTTACAAATTTTATCAATAACAGTGTTTTGCCTAAAGAAAATAGATGTAGAAAAATAGGCAAATAGCGACACATTTAGAGGGAGAAAATACAGCAATAAATTGTACAATTTCATCATACCTTTTGATTTATTTACTTAGTAGCTCTTGTTTTTGTCAAACAAAACTTTCACTAAACAATCGCCGGATTATTGTGCAAACAATTATAAATTCAAGATTAACAATTTGGAGCACGTTTTCCCAATCGCCATACAATTTTTCATCTGCTTCCTTCAAAGTGTCACATGAATATGTCATAATCAGAACTGCCATCCTAATTAGTGGATGGCATAAAATTTACATAGTTGCCAACCTTAACTATATATAAAATAAAAATGCATGTGTAGAAGTTAGGATAGGTCGGGATAAAGTTGGGTTAGCTGTCAGTTGATCAATTTACAACACTCCTCCTTGACCAACCTGCAGCGAAGTGTCTCAAATACTCTCCAGTTGAGTGGCTTGGTTAGGATGTCTGCAATCTGCTTGCTGCTTTCGACATGTTGTAGTGTCACTGTCTTGTCGATGTGTTGCTGAATGTACTTCCGTGGTATCTCAATATGTTTCTTTCCTCTGCTGGTTTTTCCTTGGTGTGCGTTCTGTAGCATGTGTATAGCTGACATGTTGTCAACAAACAGTTTGATTGGTTGATCGGCTTCCATGATACCAAGTTCAAGTGCTATTCTTTTGATCCAACATCGTCAATGACTGACACTGCGGCACGGTATTCGGCTCCTGCTGTCGAAGTGGCTACCAGACGCTGCTTCTGCGAATACCAAATCACTGGTCCTCCTCTCATCACTAGTACGCCACTCGTCGACTGTCCTGTCTCAGAGTCTCCTCCATAATCCGGGTCTGTACAGGCGGTGATTGTTTTATCTCCTCCGAAGAAGATTCCTGCTTCTAATGTTCCTCTCAAATACTGGAAGACACGCTTCACCATTGCCTGGTGGCTCTTCATTGGTTCGCTGCAGAAACGGCTGAGGAGATTCACGGCGAAGCTGATATCTGGCCTGGTTATTGTAGCTAAATATAATAAGCTTCCTATTCCTTCACGGTAGTTGTTGTTCGCCGGAATTCGCTCGTCGTTCTTAAAGTTTGTCTTCTTGGTGATCATCCCTTGCTCAATGGGCGTGGCTGTGGGATTGCAGTGTTCAAGGTTCATTTTTCTGAGTATCTTTTGTGTGTAACGGGGCTGATTTACAAAGATACCATCCTCTCTGACTTTTATTTCCATGCCCAGATACGTTATTTCATCTTGCACTTTCTTGCTGTTATTTCAAACTCCTTATTTATCTTGCCCAGTAGTCTGAAAATTTCATCTTCATTTCTTCCAATTACCAAACCATCGTCTACAAATAGTGAGAGCATGATGCTTCTGTCTTTGTTGTAGTAGATACACGGGTCGTCGTCTGTGCTGATCAGACCTATTTTCTCTTCAAAGTGCTTGGTGACCCTCTCATTCCACATTCTCGGAGCTTGTTTGAGTCCATAAAGACTCTTGTCTAACTTGCAAACTTTCCTTGATCCATCTTCGAATACTTCAGGCTGGTACATTATAGATTTCTTGTTCCAAGTTCCCCTACAGAAATGCAGTCTTAACGTCGAATGAGACTAACTTCATTTTCTATGAGGCTGCGTGACTAAGAAGTAACCGAATAGATGCATGGCGGGCCACTGGACTGAAGGTTTCCTCTTGCCACAAGTCTTGCTTTGAATCTTCCGTCTGCTTCCTCTCGAAGTACCCAGCGACAGGTGATTATCTTGACTCCTTCTGGACGGTCCACCAATTTCCAAGTTTTCATTTCCATCAGCGAATCGTATTCTTCCTGCATTGCTCTCTTCCATTTTTCATCCTTGAGTGCCTCACTCACCGGGATGTCCTCAGTTTCACCGATCATGGCTACTTGGGCGCTGTTTCCACCTCGAAAGGTGTCAAAAACGTAGTCTCTGAGTCTCGGCGGTGGCCGCAGGGTGGCACGGTCTCGCAGTCTTTTTCCTTCCTCAGATTGGTCCTCTGATAACTCCAGTTCAGTGCCTTGTCTCATGCTCAGTTTCTCCTCGTCGAAGAGCACATTGTCTGAGCTGACAATTTGTCTCTTGTCAGGCATGTAGATCCTGTAGCAAGGTGTGTCGATGTCGTAGCCTACCAGAATTCCCTTTTCTGACTTTCTGTCAATTTTACCTCTCTTATGTTCATGAGTCAGAACATAACATTTACATCCAAAAGGTCGCAGATTTTCAATCTTCATTTTTCTTCCGAACCACAGTTCTGCTGGACTTTTGCCTGGTACATTGCTAGTTCCTGTCTGATTGATCGTGAAGATAGCGTAATTCATTGCCTCTGCCCAGAGTCTCTCATCAAGTTCGTTTGCATATATCGCTGACCTGGCTGCCTCGACAATCGTCCTCATTTCTCTCTCGACTTTTCCATTCTGCTCTGGGGTATGTACATTGGTGAAAGTGTGAAAAATTCCAAGTTTGTCCATCAGCTCCTTCGTCTTTGAATTTTTCAGTTCTCTGCCATTATCAGATCTCAGACTCTTCACTCTCCTTCCTAGTTGATTCTCCACCAGTCTCAGATAGCTTGCTATCTTCTCTGGGGCTTCTCCTTTTGTCTTCATGTAGTAACAGGTTCGGTAGTGTGTGAAGTCGTCCTTGAACATAAGTCAGTACTTGGCTCCTCCTAGTGACGGGATGTTCATCTCGCCAGTGTCGACATGCATAAGCTCTAGCGGTTCCTGGGCTGTTTTTGGATTGTTTGGGTGAGAGATTCGATGCTGCTTTCCGTATGCACAGGCTTCGCATACATAGTTATTCCAGTCGTCAATGTACTTTATTTCTTTTCTCCTCAAAAGGTCCCTGACATATTTGACATTTTGATGTGCAAGCCTTTCATGCCAAGTTTTGATCGACACTGTAATCAAACTTGTCTCTTCCTGTCTTCTCAGCATCCTTTTGTATAAGTTTCCTTTGCGTTTTGCCATTGCTACTATTTCCTTGCCATCTTGACTGAAAAAAAGTTGACTCATTGCCATTTGCTTTCTAAAAATATCCTTTGTCCAGTAGTTGACTTACTGAGAAGAGATTGAAGTTGAGATTTGCCACGTAGATCACATCCTCCAGTACCACAGGGTACCATTTTTGACCATCAAAAGCTTCCATTTCAATCTAGTGTTGCTAATTGGTTGAGGTCAGGGTTGAAGGAAATCAATTAGATCCTTACAAGGTATTTCATAAATTATATTAGACAGCATTAATTTTGGTGGTTTAGTTTTTAAACTGGAAAACAACTGTCTGACTGTGTTGCTTGGTTTGAGGGATACCATGGTGCTTGCAGTTCTTAGAATACCAGCAACCCTCTCAGAAAGACCCTTTATATATGGTATTGAGAAGTACCTCAGTTCTACATCATCCTAATTTGTGGATGACATAAAATTTACATAGTTGCCAACCTTAACTATATACAGGGTGTCCCGTAAAGACCACGTCAAACGAAAACGGAATGTAGATCAGAATGTGCTCTACCTGATGTGAAAAAATCGTTTATATGAAAGTCTCACAGTTATCGAGATATTTGATGTTTTATGAAAATGTTGAATTTTTACACTTGAAATGCTTTCTCTCTTGCGGAAGCTACAATTGAATACTTTTTGAATCAGTTTTTTTCCGTAAATATTGTTGAATGATTTCTTCAATTCATGCAATGAAAAATAGCACAAAACATTATACAGGGATTCTGAAAAAAAAAATTAAAATTCATGTTCTGAAGGAAGTGTTTTTTTTACTGAATTCTTTCTGACGTGGTATAAAAAAAGACACTAGACCTTTTTTGAATATTACGTTGAAAAGTTACCCATTTTGTGATGATTCCGAAAAGGTAAAATACAGGTGTAAACCTTCTTCAGAAAAAAAGATATTCGAATGTTTATCGAAAATGGTGCATTTCTGTGAAAAACTGATTTTTTCACCTTTTCCATAAATACTTCCATTTTGCACTTCCTGCTGAACATAATCAATCTGTAATATGTAATTTCGTGAGGGGCGCTATCTAGGCTTTGCGCAGGTCAAGTACTCGGCCTTGCATTAGCGTTATTCCTTCTTCATTTTTCAATTATTAATCGACGCTGCAAGGGACTAATCGTTATAATAAAGCCAAAATTTTGGGATTTGTAAAGCGATTGATAAGGGGAAAAAAGGATCAGATTTATCACCTCTTGACGGAAACCCGGATTTGTAGGAAAGAAGTATTTTTAGAAACTTCTGGAGCCGAGAACGCCGGTTCAAGGATTGGTTTTATATTTCCTTATACCGACGATTTCCACGAAAAGTCTCCACCCAGAAAAGGGGTTGAAGGATAAGCCTTTTTCTCTCACCACAGCTAAGTGGAAAAATTTAACACCTTAACATCTTTAATCAGAAATTGTTTCTTTCTCATATCGTTCTCTGGGGAAACATATATATGCCTGACTGTACCATATTCAATAACGAATATAATTGTAATTTTAGTTTATTGATTTTGATTTCACCTTGTCTTGGAGCAGAGAGAAAAACAGTAAGGTAGGTTTTCTATTCTTTTTTTATTGCACGTTTTGAAAAATAGGTCCTAGCCGGGCCGAAACGTGACAATTGGCGCCCAACAAAAAAAATAGTTTCAGTTATAATATTCAGTTTCATTTATATTGATTTTTCTCTACTTCAAGATCAGGATTTAGGATTGTTAAAATTTACGAGGAAGAACAGTGTAACGAGTTCGCTTATCGCGTTTTTTTTAACTCATGTAAACATTGCGGATTTCATTCTTCACATGTGTTCATTTCACTTCGAATTTGTTTCCAATTGATTATTAATGATTGTATTCTCTGCAGAATAATTTGATGCGTTTGTTGAATTTATCAATTTATCTATCTTACTGAACTGGTGTTTTCGGCTGTTTTCGTTTTGTTCTCTGGAATATTTTCAATTATCGTTCTAGCCCTAGCATATTCAAATTTCATTGTTAAATTTGGGTGGGGGGATTCGTCCTCGGTGAATTATTCAAATTGCATTTTATCGTTTTTTTTTTCAATTTTGATTGGAATTCATTATGTCGCGACCCAACTTTGAGATTAATCGTTTAACGGCTGATGAACTATCTTATGAATTGGCAATTCGTGGTATTACACAGGTAACAAAGGTTGACGATATGCGAAAGGCCTTACGTCAGCTTTTGAAAATGGAAAATAATGATAATTCCTTGTCATACCCCTCTTATCCTTTCAAATTTAATGAGGATTCAGAAGCATTATCTGCAAAAATTAAAAGAGATCCAAGACTTGTTCGATACTTTTGATGGATCTGATAATTGCCTATATAAAAAATTATTTTCTAAATTGGCCCATTCAATTGGTCGTATTAATTTGTCACTACCAGTGCATGATGACGAATTGAAGCTTAAATCAGAACTTCTGGTGTCGTTTTTAACACTCAAATCGGATATTGAGAAGAAAGTGAAAAATTTTCTGAGACAAAGTTCAACCCCTTTAACCTTAGACCAACAAGATGATAATTCGTCCTCTTCTTCAGATGATGAGAACGTAGCGTGTTTTTCAAACCTTAAGTTGGATCCTGGTAAAGATAAAGGAAATGTAAATAATAATCCAGTACGTTCGTCTTATTCATCCATAACAGTTCCAATTCACAAGTGGAATTTGAAATTTACGGGAGAAAATTCTGAAATGTCTGTTAGTGCGTTCTTGAAAAAAGTTGAAGAACTAGCTATAGCGAGACATGTGTCCGAATCGAATTTATTTGATAGTGTTATAGAATTGTTGGACGGGAACGCCCTATGTTGGTACCGAAGTATTCGTAAACTGCTGATAAGATGGAAGGATTTTTCACAAAAATTAAGAGATCAATTTCAACCGGCCGATTATAATTCACGTTTATTCGAGGAAATCAAAAGGCGCACCCAGGGAAAATATGAGAATATAGGGATATATGTAGCAATTATGGAAAACTTATTCAGTAGATTATCGACACAGTTATCAGAGCAGTCACGTTTAAATATTGTTTTGAAAAACTTGACACCGTATTATCAACGACAATTGGGTACTAGCGTACTGGAAACATTTGAGGATTTAATAGGAGTAGGGAAATTGATCGAATTAAGAAAAACAAATGCTAATTCCTATGTGGGTCCAACAACAGAACATAGTACATTGTTAGAACCAGATTTAGGTTATAAGGAGTCCACTTCGAGTTTCTCGGCCAACTCACGGGTTCATACCACTTTTGGAAAAAACAAGAATAATATTAAGCTTATATACATAGCTTCTAATTGCGACAGAACTGCAAATAAAGAAAGTCTGAAATGTTTCAAATGCAATAGGTTCGGAGTTACAGTAAGAAATTGTCCAAATTGTTCAAGATCGAATTCGGGAAACGGAATGAAGGGACAGATGTAAGCGGTCCGCTGTCTCCTTCATCGTCATTAGTGACCGCGAGGCGCGAACGAACAAAATAGATTGCGCATTATTCTGGATTATATTTTGTCATCTACAAATCTTCAAGACAAACGCCCTTACCTAAAGGTATCCATATTTTGTTACGAAATTAATGCATTAGTGGATTCAGGGTGCACTAAAACTGTAATGTCACATGATTTCATTGCTTATTTGAAAAAACGTTTTAAAGTGAATATACAAAGTTTTACCGTAGCAGTAAGTGTAGCAAAGAAGAATATAAACTGCAATGGTTTAGGACAAGTCACATTACCAATAACTCTAGAAGATAGGACTCGGGTATTAGATATTTTAGTTATAGAAGACTTGGCGTATAGCCCAGTCATATTAGGTAAAAAAAGGGGTCAACCTCGGAATGAAAGATAATAAGCTGCAAATTGGTATGAACCTTTGTTTTGTCATTCTAAATGTTGTCTCAAAAGTCACAATCGTTATCGTGTCCGCGTCTTAAGATATTCAAGGTCAAAGGTCACAAAAATCGGTTTTTCGCGAATATCTGGCTTCCTATCGGTTAAATGAGATTTGCATTTATTATAAAAGTTGTAGGCTATAAAATTCCCTACATCTTTTGTTTAAACTTTTTTTTCATACGACCAACCGTTTTGAAGGTAGAGCGCGAAGTGCACATCGTACAGTCATATACGGCCTAATGCAAGGTCAAGCGTGAGTTATGGTTATCAGTACGTTATAAAGTCAATTATTTACTTGGAAATTATAATTATTAAACAATGCCTATTATTTATGTACTAACTATTAATTATTTATATTTAATTAAAGTAAGTAACTTGATTATTTATATATAATTATTCATATTTAACTATTTAAGTATAAAATATTATTAATTCTGGATTATATATTTTAGTTTTATTTTAAGTTAACACGACATTATATATCTTTTCTTTAAAACGTACATAAATAATAGGCATTGTTTAATAATTATAATTTCCAAGTAAATAATTGACTTTATAACGTACTGATAACCATAACTCACGCTTGCCCTTGCATTAGGCCGTATATGACTGTACGATGTGCACTTCGCGCTCTACCTTCAAAACGGTTGGTCGTATGAAAAAAAAGTTTAAACAAAAGTTGTAGGGAATTTTATAGCCTACAACTTTTATAATGAATGCAAATCTCATTCAACCGATAGGAAGCCAGATATTCGCGAAAAACCGATTTTTGTGACCTTTGACCTTGAATATCTTGAGACGCGGACACGATAACGATTGTGACTTTTGAGACAACATTTAGAATGACAAAACAAAGGTTCATACCAATTTGCAGCTTATTATCTTTCATTCCGAGGTGAAAGCCCTAATATGACTGGGCTAGTAGAATTTAATTCTGGGTGTTGATTTCTGGATTTCTATGGGTATCATGCCAGATCTAATTTCACAAAAATGGACGTTTAAAAATATCGAATCAACCAGCGTTGAAGTTATTGAAACTGACAAAGCGTTGGTTTCACAAGATAAATTAGCATGCGAACAAAAACAAATATTAGAGAAAGAACACACTCGATGAAGCTTTCAAAGATCTAGGTGAAGGTTTAGGCTGTATGAAAGAAGTAACTCACAAGATTATCGTTAATTCGGAACCAATAAAGCAAAGATTTTATCCTGTTTCACCGGCGATGATGAAACATATAGATTCTGAATTAACAGATATGATAAATAATGGAATAATTGAGAAATCAGAGTCCGCTTGGTCCTCGCCTATAGTTTTAGTTAAGAAAAAAGATGAATCATATAGATTTTGCGTGGATTACAGAAAATTGAACAAAGTTACGCAAAAAGACGCCTATCCAATACCATACGTTTCGGCTACATTGGATAAACTTCGAAATGCAAAATTTATCAGCACTTTGGATATCAAATCAGCATTCTGGCAAATACCAATGGACGAGGATTCAAAAAAATATACCGCATTTACCGTTCCTCATAGGGGATTATTTCAGTTTAGACGAATGCCTTTCGGGCTCTGTAACGCTGTGGCTACATTCCAGCGAGCAATGGATAAAATAATGAGTCCGTCTTTAGAACCGTATGCGTTCGCATATCTCGATGACATTGTCATAGTCACAGAAGATTTCGGAAATCATATAAAAATTTTGAAGGAAATTTTCTCTAGGTTGAAAAAAATTGGCTTAACGGTAAATCGAGAAAAATGTAAATTTTGCAAATCTGATATGAAGTATTTAGGCTACACAGTCAATGAAGAAGGGTTATCGGTTGATCCAGATAAAGTATCGGCAATATTAAGATTATCAAAACCAACTAAAATCAGGGAAGTCCGCAGAATTATAGGATTAGCTTCGTGGTATAGAAGATTTATACCCCATTTTGCAACATTGATGGCACCTATCACGGGTTTGTTGAAAAAAGGTAAAAAATTACAGTGGACTGATGAACATGAGGCTGCCCTTCGGTCTCTCAAAGAAAGATTAATATCATTTCCAATTCTAGCATGCCCCGATTTTAGCAAATCTTTTACAATACAATGTGATGCTTCCTCCGATGGCCTAGGAGCTGTACTTACACAACCGTCAGAAAATAAAGATAATCCGGATAAAGTAGTAGCTTACTTGAGTCGATCATTGTCCCGGTTAGAGCAAAAATATACAACAACCGAGCGGGAATGTTTGGCAGTTTTGTTCGCTGTAGAAAAATTCAGGCCTTACATAGAGGGTACACATTTTACGGTTGTAACAGATCATTGGTCATTGCTTTGGCTAATGTCGTTGAAAGATCCACACGGTCGAGTTGGTCGATGGGTGCTGAAATTGCAACAATTTGATTTCGACATAGTACACCGAAAGGGCAAAGAACATGTAGTTCCCGATGTTCTGTCACGTGATACATTAGTTCGCGAAAATGTTCCTGCAGATGAAAAAATTCTAATTTTAAATGGCCCTTCGGTTCTCAGTTCTTTTAATGAGGACTCGTGGGTAAAGAAAATGAAACAGAAAGTTAAGAAGAATCCACTGAAATTTCCATCTTGGAGAATTCAGAACGATGAATTATTTAAGTATTTGCCCTCAAAAAATTATAATTTGGAACCTTCTTGGAAAAGGGTGATATCCGAGTCCGAACGTAAAACTTTACTGAAGCAAAATCACGATGATCCACTTGCTGGACATCCAGGAATTTACAAAACTTTCAAACGAATAAGTCAACATTACTACTGGCCAAAAATGGCGGCTGATGTAACAGCGTATGTCAAAAATTGCCATATATGTTGTAAAAATAAACCACTCTTGCAAAAGCCAGCAGGGTTATTAACATCTCATCCAATGCCTAACGAGCCCTGGTCATATGTCTCATGTGATTTTATTGGTCCGCTTCCGAGATCAAATAATAATTTCAAATTAATATTAGTGATTACAGACCATTTCAGCAAGTTTGTCATAATTCGCCCGCTCCGAAATTCTACATCTAGGTTACTTTGTAAGGTTATTGAAGATGAATTTTTTTTAATCTATGGCCAGCCAAAAGTTTTGTTGTGTGACAACGGTCCACAATTAAAATCTAAAGAATTTCGAAACTTATTAAATTCATATGGCATAACGCAAAAATTCACAGCTCATTACCATGCTCAAGCGAACCCTACCGAGCGTACGAATCAAACACTTGAGAAAATGATGGGTTGCTATATTGAAGATAATCATAAAATGTGGGATCAGGAATTACAGAAGGTAGCCTGCGCAATTCGTACACAGGTACATGATACTATCAAAGTAACGCCATATTCTGTAGTTTTCGGTAAAGAAATGCCAACAAATGTTTGTAAAGCTTATGACCCCTCTCTTGATTACGATGATCACCAAATTGACAATAATAAAAGTATGGAGAAAACTATTGACGAGTCTCTAAGCAAGCGCCAAGCATTGTTCAAGAAATTATACGTCGACATTCAGAAACGCATGGCGGAAGCTTCGGCTAAGGGAAAGAAATATTATGATTTGCGTAGACGCCCAATTACATTTAATGTAGGTGACATAGTTTATGTTAAGAACAAACAACTCTCAGACGCTGCACAGAATTATGCATTGTATGTGGGTCCTTATACCATATCTGAAAAGCTCTCAATGTGGACTTTCGAACTTTTTGATTTAAAGAAGAGGTCGAAAGGTGTTTGGCATGCCAAAGACCGCCGCAACTTTTGATTTTTTTTTTGTTTTTTTTGGTTGAATTTTTGTTTTCTCGGGACTATAGTTGGTACAGTTTGAGAATCACTTGCAGTTTTGATTTTGCTTCACAAAAAAAATTTCGTTGTGAAATTTTTTTCTGTTGGGTGAGGGGAGTGTAATATGTAATTTCGCGAGGGGCGCTATCTAGGCTTTGCGCAGGTCAAGTACTCGGCCTTGCATTAGCGTTATTCCTTCTTCATTTTTCAATTATTAATCGACGCTGCAAGGGACTAATCGTTATTAGTAAAGCCAAAATTTTGGGATTTGTAAAGCGATTGATAAGGGGAAAAGAGGATCAGATTTATCTTCTCTTGACGGAAACCCGGATTTGTAGGAAAGAAGTATTTTTAGAAACTTCTGGAGCCGAGAACGCCGGTTCAAGGATTGGATTTATATTTCCTTATACCGACGATTTCCACGAAAAGTCTCCACCCAGAAAAGGGGTTGAAGGATAAGCCTTTTTCTCTCACCACAGCTAAGTGGAAAAATTTAACACCTTAACATCTTTAATCAGAAATTGTTTCTTTCTCATATCGTTCTCTGGGGAAATATATATAATTATACAGGGTGAGTCTTTGACTTGTACATATATTTTAACTGTAGATTCTTGAGGCCTAAAGAAGCCTTTTTTTCATTTTCCATTTTTCCGAATTCGGCTCTGTTAAAGAGATATAGCCATTTGAAAAAAAAAGTTGGGCTGAATACGCTCCTGAAACAATTCTCTGCAAACACCTCAAAGTTCATATTTTTCAATTGAAATTGATGTGATTATCAGATATTCTGGGTGATACATTTAGAAAATACTCAAGCACTAACCTTATTTGAATAAGAATGTTACAAACACGATATTTCCTAGCAAAAACGCTAAGTTTTGTTCCATCATTTCTGCAATTGAAATGCCATATTTCTCACACCAAAATAAGTTCCTTCTTCGATTTTCCTGAAGATTAGTTTGTAAATACTAATAATTTGTTCATATTTGCCTCGATACCCTGAAACTATCTTATAAAAATTAGTTTCTCACTAACCTATCCTAACTCCATTAATCAAAGTCATATGATTCGAGGTCAATGACCTAACCTAATCCATTCCTCTGTGATGATATATCATAGAATTCTAGAGAAGACGATGCCAGATTGACGATTTACTCTTCAACAATGATATAGGCGAACTCAAGAAAGCAGAACGTCCCCTATCGTTAACGGAAGAACTATCACAGAGGCTTCTACGCATTGCTCTTTGGAAATGCCAAACGACTAGTTCTGATTCTCGCCGATACAGCGCTACGATCTAAATTTAAGTGCGCTGCCGGCTGCGAGTGCGATGTAGCCGCCACGCAAGACAAGACAAGACGTTCTTCTGTGTCTCCACAGTACAGTCTGTGATTACAATGAACGACGCCGCGATAACCTTTCTACATGCATTCGTTTTATTATTTATTTATTTACTTGAAGTTTGCAGAGAATAAAGCAAACAGGTGATGAATGGATGTGAAAACAGTGTAGGGTCGATTAAAAATTCCAAGAGGATATTGTTAAGAAGATAGATTTTCCTGAAGGACGGGTATCAATAAATTTTCAATAGAAACTTCTTATAAACTTTGTAATTTCATGCTTCTCGGAATTCAGTTGATAAACATTGACAACATTGTTAATTTGTTAAGAGACCAGAGAAGAAACAATATTCGATGATATTTAATCCAGGAAAGCATTCAGATTTTTTATGAAATTCATGATTTTTTCCTCAAATTTCTTCGTATACATTTAGGAATAACTCGAAAACGACGCGTTTTATTGAAAAAATATAGGAATACTTTTATTCTCTAAAATGGTTGATTCTTTCGAAAATATGAACCGTTTATCCTTTTCAAGTGATTTGATAGTGTTTTTGCATGAATTTATGAGTCGACCACCCTGTAACTTTTAAACTAGGAGAGATATTGGATAAGTTTCGATTGAGGAATATGCACCATGAATAGAGTAACCAATGGACCAAAATTCAGTTCATTTGAAATAACGGTTCCGGAGATATGAACAGGAAAGTGTTTTTTTCGTGGATTTTCGACACCCTGTATCTTCCAAACGAAACCGAATTTTGAAAAATGGTATGGGAAAAAAGTTTTTCGTTTGATGAGGGGAATCTACAGTTAAAATATATGTACAAGTCAAAGACTCACCCTGTATATGCCTGACTGTACCATATTCAATAACGAATATAATTGTAATTTTAGTTTATTGATTTTACCTTGTCTTGGAGCAGAGAGAAAAACAGTAAGGTAGGTTTTCTTCTCTTTTTTTATTGCACGTTTTGAAAAATAGGTCCTAGCCGGGCCGAAACGTGACAAATCAACAAATTTTTTCAATAATATCCTTCGGACTGATGAGTCTTCCTGTACTCAAAGCGGGTATATCAATCGGCATAATCTTCATAGTTGGAAGGAACATCGAGAATCCGCACAATATAAGGCAAGATAGATCCCAATATCGATTTAGTACGATGGAAAAATATTCGGTCCGACAGAATTGCCGCAATCATTAAACGGCAGCAACTATTTGAATTTTCTTAGGAACAGTGTCCCTTACTCTTAGAAGATATACCACTGGAAATGGTTTCAACACGACGGGTGCCCAGCACACTACAGTCGTCATGTTAGGGAATATTTAAACCAAACATATCCTCACCGGTGGATCGGAAGGGGCGGTGAAATTTTGTGGCCTCTCTGTTCACCAGACTTAAATCCTCTGGATTTTTTTACTGGGGTTTTAAAAAAAATGAAATTTATTCGAATCCCATAAGAGATGAAGCACAACTAAGGGACCGCATTCGTATTTCAGCAGCCAAAATAGAGGGGAGAATTTTGTATGGTTTGAAAAGGTAATTTCTCAATAGATGCAGGGCATGTATTAGCGAAGGGGGTGGTCATTTTGAGCATTTGCTCTAATAAGAATCTTGAATTTTTATTATTGATGTTTTTATAAAGTTTCTTCACAATAGGTTTGTTGATGTTGAAGGTCCTGTGCGTTATTACATTATATCATTGCAATTAACGAATAATTTCACTTTATGAGTAATTTAAGGACTAACTGACATTTTTCAAGCGAATTATTCAATATGTTACAGCAGAATCTTCAAAATGAAAAGGACTTGTGGAAAAAGTGACAAAATCAGTTTTTCACAGAAATGCTCCATTTTCGATAAACATTCAAATATCTTTTTTCAAGAAGAAGGTTATCACCTGTATTTTACCTCTTCGGAATCCTCACAAAATGGGCAACTTTTCAACGTAATATGCAGAAAAGGTCTAGTTTCTTTTTTTGTACCACGTCAGATAGAATTCAGTACAAAAAAACACTTCCTTCAGAACATGTATTTTAATTTTTTTTTCAGAATCCCTGTATCATATTTTGTGCTATTTTTCATTGCATGAATTGAAGTAATCATTCAACAATATTTACGGAAAAAACTGATTCAAAAAGTATCCAATTGTAGCTTCCGCAAGAGAGGAAGCATTTTAAGTGTAAAAACTCAACATTTTCATAAAACATCAAATATCTCGAAAACTGTGAGACTTTCATATGAACGATTTTTTCACATCAGGTAGAGCACATTCTGATCTACTTTCCGTTTTCGTTTGACGTGGTCTTTACGGGACACCCTGTATAAAAAAAAATGCATGTGCGGAAGTTAGGATAGGTCGGGATAAAGTTGGGTTAGCTGTCAGTTGATCAATTTACAACATAACCGAATTCAATTTCTGCTCTACAAGTTATAAATCGATAAAATTTTTCTTAATGTGAGAACCAATGAAAATCATTTCTCAGCAGGCATTTTACTAAAGTACACTTCCAAGCATTATTCGCAACTTTGAAATTAGAAAATAGAATTTTACCTAAATGAATTTCATCTGCATAGTAAGTAAGGAGTGACTACACAATAATTTATTTCAATTCCTTTCACAATCGAAGAAATCAATATGATATTGTTATTTCTGTTTTTTGAATTTGCTCTAGCTTTTTTACTAATTTTTCTATAAAATAACGGCTTTGAATCTATGGGAGATGAACCCCCAACATAAGGGGCCTGTAGCGTTCTTCGAACACCTGAAGAACAGAAGAATTATCACTTGGAAGATCGGACCTGATCGAAAGATCCTCCCGATCCAAGAGAGAGTTAGGACTTCGTGAAAAGGTTTTTTTTTTAGCAGGTGAAGTATTTTTTTACTGCTTCTGTCCCGGTGTTTCTTTCTTGATCTTATATTACATTTTCATCGTAACAATTAAATGACGTTGAACTTTCTGGATTTGATGCTAATTCTATTATGAAGAATTTCACATCATCCTGGTATGCCATTTGATTAGTTGAGGTTTCATACATATACTATCTTCATCTGAAACAGAATTCCTTCTGCGCCCAAACATAAATGTAGAATGTATATAATTACACGATATGGTTTCGATACTGTTGCTATATTATAGAACATTTATATTGGTGTAAGCATATTTTGCATTCTGCACCATAATATCTTATTCGGCAATGTTCATCAGAAGAAGTTATTATAGAAACATTGCAGTACTTATCTTCGTATTGGGATTTTACTCTAAAACAATTCTTACGAACATTCTCCACTTTTTCTTTAATAATGGGGGACTTACAATGTGCTTCCACAGTAACCCTATGATAATTAATAGTTGTTTGCATTTGGTCTTTCTCTGTGAAGAATTTGTTTCCATATTTTTACATCCACTATTTGGTCCTATGAATCCAAAAACTTTTCTACTCTAAAATAAAGCAATATTTAACGAGGACTTCAAGTTATATTTTGAGTTATAATAATAATTATATAATAATAATAATTTTTATTGATCCAGTAAGACAAAAAAGAAAATTTGCATAGGACAAGTCATCAAAGAGTATAAATTACAAAAGCAACTTATTCACCAACGAGAAAAGAATCGTCATCCAAATATTCCCGAACACTATAATAAACCTTACTAAGTAGTATATTTTTAACCTTATTCTTGAATTTATTAATATTCAATAATTTCAAACTGGCAGGCAAATGATTGAAAACAGTGATAGCCTGATAAATAGGAGAAGACTCAAACTTAGAAGTATGATGAGTTGGAATACACATACACACATACAATAGTATTACTTCTGGTGGTGTAACCATGGAAGCTGAATAATTTCACCATTAAGTGATCATGTTCCCTTACATAAATTAGACATCTATATACGAATAATGATGGAAGCGTCAAAATGCCATATTTTCTAAAGATTGGCCTGCAAGAATCTCTAGGTTTCACATTGAAAATGAATCTCAGAATTCTTTTATGAGCAATAAGGACTCTTTGAGAATCTACCAAATTTCCCCATAAAATAACATTAACACTGTAAACTAAACTAAAATAAACACTCAAAACTGAATCCAATGGTATTGTTAGTAAAGTTAGTATTCTATATCTATATGTTATAACTAGATAACCATAAATACCTTATGTGTATTCTTTTTCCTTCCATTTTATTGTATTTCAAATATTCATTTCCACTTTCTAAGTTTCTATAGCCATAGTAAAAAATTACCTCTCTTTCACTCAATAAATTTGAGAATATGAATAAACACAAATAAGATTTTATTGAAGTTCAGGGTTCAGCTCTCAATCGCTGAAGAATCGAATGAAATGACAGCTAGAACATTGTTTATAAACAATGCGCTGAGGATCGTAGTTACCAGTGTTGCGGAATTCACATGCCGTGTCGGAGATTCACGAACCGATCCGAACCTTCCCGAAAGAATTTGCCTTTTAATGTATCCTACTATCAACACAGGGTGTTTTACTAATGTTGGTCAAATTCAAAGGGAAAAATAAGTATTATTTTAAGTGGAACACCCTATAATTTTTTATCTCATTCGAAAGAGCAATCATTCTCCTTTTCGAAAATGTATAGTTACCTATCTTTTGTTTCATTAACAACGAAGATATTCGAGTAGCACATTTTTAATTAGTAGTTTAATATGAACGTATTTTGATGCCTAAATCAGCTCATGTCAGAAAATTCATTTGAAAATTCAAAATGTCGCTTACAGTTTTGCATTAACGAAGAGGGTAGGCATATGCAGCAATTTGGCATAAAAAAACGTTCATATAAAACTACTAATTGAAAATGTACTTCTGCATGAAACCTCGAATATCTTTGTTGTTAATGAAACAAAATATAGAAAACTATACGTTTTTGGAAAGGAGAATGATTGCTCTTTCGAATGAGATCAAAAATTATAGGGTGTTCCATTTGAAATAATACATTTGAATTTGACCAACATTAGTAAAACACCCTGTGTTGATGAGATGAAATGCCAGCCAAGCCTAAAAAAATCTCTTTGATAAACTAGTGAAAACCCCATCATTTATGTTTAAAATCAGTCACTCTTATTTGGGACACCCTGTTTTATTATAATAATACAAGCAATCAGAATAAATACATTATATAAGCTTATTTGCTGGCTACAGTGCTGAGTGCTCTCACGTGGAAGTTCCTCGTCACATCTCTTTCAGATCTGCTGGCCATTTTCTTTTGAATCGCCTATCGTTTTGCACTGCAGTCAGTGAGTGAAGTAGATTGTGGCTTTGTGATCAATGGGTGCGTTCATCGGACTCAACAGTTGGCCAACTGTTGTGAAAAAGTCGTCATTTTTTCGAGCGGACTATTTTTATGCTACATGTCAAAAGCGTGAAGTTTGTTGTTGGTGATAGGTTGAAGTTTCATTTGAAAATAGAAAATAAACAACAGTATGACATCAAATCATGTGGCTTTGCCGTATGAAAGAGTATGGAGCGAAAAGGTCGTTCATAAAACTCCGATGTTGCTCAACTGTTACCGATAGATCAGTAGCTGCTCAGTCGGATGAACGCACCCATTCTAAGGATTTTGGACTGACATTCCCAGAGCTCGATTCTGTCCAGAAAGGCTCCATAATAGTTTTGTAGATAAGAGAAGTTTATTCTCCAGTGTTAATTTCCTACCGATGAGCCAGTGCAATTCCTTAACTTTTAGGTCTATTTGTTTCCGCTTTCTAATGAATTTAATTAAATTTTATTTGAAGGTTATGAATTGTTTATTGTAAATGTGTTGCACCTTTGACCATAATTTCAGTTGAAATGAAATTTTTTATTATTATTATCAGTTTGTTACACCTTCTCTGGGAGACCCTGTATATTGATGTTTATGCATATTGATAACATTTCTGACAGTGTATGGGAAAGCCATTCATTTATGAAACTCAATATAATTTATTGAATAATCTGCAAAAAAAATATATAAAAATTGTATTCTTTGTTTTCAGTGAGTAAATTCATAACCTCCTTCCTAGTCTGTCGTTTGAACTCATCTGTGCCGATGGACTTCTACCGTACACTGCCAATAACTTGTGTTCTCCAAAGTAATGATGTAGATGATGAAATTAAACCAATGTGCATGAACATGTTGGCACTATTAGCTCAAAATTTGATAATTGTTGAAGATGTACCTGAAATTATGAAGGTTATTGAATCTGTGATAGCCTGCCCACTGTGGACTGCAAGAAGTGTATTAGCAGAATTTCTGTCCTCTTTCGTTTTCCACAATATGCCTATTATTTCTTCGAGAGAGGATTGGATTGATAAGGTATAATTTTGCTGATAGATTTTTTCCATTGTGGCTTATTTTTTCATTTTGAGGCTGCCAAGTCTCTATGCGTTGATCATACAATATAATATTATAATTGATTGCTCCTACCCCTGTTTTTGGCTCCAACAAATGTCAAAACATCTCGTCTGGAGGGTGGAATATCTCTATGGCCGAACGAAGTTTGCAATAGCATTCTAATAATTTTAAAGGCCGCTACGGATGAGAAATGATAATATATTTCAAATATCGCACCTTATGATAATAAACCAATCACCGCGGATGATGCTATAATATACATTTATTTTTCATTCAAGCGATATACAGGGTGCGGCACGGAGGATGGATGGTTTTAAAAAAATAATAAAAGCGTTAATTTTTACTCAAAAACACATTTATTGACGGAATCAGATTCTCAAGGAAATAGCATTTGAGACAGTCAAGTGTGGAAAATCACATCAGGCATGTGGTGGCCGAAATCGGTGATGCAGTGCTGGAGGCGCTCTTGGAAGTTCGCGTAGACTCTCTCCAACATCGCTCTCTCAACTTGGGCAACTTCCACGCGAATAGCCCTTTTCAATTCGTCCAGAGTTCGGGGCTTGGTCTCGTATACTCTAGCCTTGAGGTGTCCCCATAAGAAAAAATCGCATATGGATAAATCTGGGGACCGGGGAGGCCAATGAACATCGCCAAACCTGGAAATAAGGCGACCAGGGAAGAGAGGGCGAATAACGTCCATTGATGTGTGGGCGGTCGCCCCATCCTGTATACGAGAGTATACGAGACCAAGCCCCGAACTCTGGACGAATTGAAAAGGGCTATTCGCGTGGAAGTTGCCCAAGTTGAGAGAGCGATGTTGGAGAGAGTCTACGCGAACTTCCAAGAGCGCCTCCAGCACTGCATCACCGATTTCGGCCACCACATGCCTGATGTGATTTTCCACACTTGACTGTCTCAAATGCTATTTCCTTGAGAATCTGATTCCGTCAATAAATGTGTTTTTGAGTAAAAATTAACGCTTTTATTATTTTTTTAAAACCATCCATCCTCCGTGCCGCACCCTGTATAAAGGTGCGTATTCACTTGCAACAGAACACTCCGAACGAACCGAACGCGCAACGCGCGCTGCAACAAATTTGTCTAGTCAATATGTTGCGCAGAACAGAACTGAACGCGCCAAACATTTTCCGAGGATTGTTGGTAAACGCGATTTGCTCAAAGGAAATTATTCTTTCGCCGGTGTTCAGTGGAACGGGACGTTTGTTGCGTTTGTCGTTCGCTCCTTGTCTATCACATCGTCTGCATCCATTGTCGACGAACACACAAACAACACTTTACACTGACATACGGGTGGGAACGCAGCGAATACCGCAAACTTTCCAAACAGCCCGAATTTTTACACACAATATTTGTTGCAATCTTTTCAGCGAGTTCGTTCGGAGTGTTCTGTTGCAAGTGAATACGCAGTATTACGGATCCCTTGAGATATGATCGGGCAAGCGATATGCGAAGCCATATCGCGCTCCTCGTTTTCGCCACGTGCGCGCAAGTGCCCCATTTCGAATTCGTTGTGGTTTCCATGGCAATGTTATGTCAATCCTTGGATGTCCAAAAACATGATGAATGCATTTGACATTTTTTGAATGCGTTGACATTCGGCCAAATCGAGAACTGCCAAGGTCAATAATGAAACAACCACATAATGGCATTTTGATGGAATGAAAGTCTTACATCTAATAGACACTAATAAACACCAATTACTGCTCAAAGGAAATATCGACTGTAAACACAACACGTTCACCAGAATAAATTGAAATATTCGAGATAACTAATGAGAATCTGTCATAACTTGTGAATAGCGCCACCTGGAGTGGAAAAAAGGAATTTATCCCATAATCTCGAATTTGGCAAAACGAAATCTAGTCAGTGCCTACATCATATTCTAAGGCATTTTATACAAACCTTTGTATTATTCAGAAAATTGATTAAGCTCCCGAATATAAAGATGTCATATTCCCGTCTGTTGCGAAGCAGTAATACACCGTGCAAGAAATTACAAGAGACCTTATTTGTTCAGGATGGCTCAAGCTACCCAAAATTTACTTTTTTATTCTAAAAATATGAATATGGAAAAAAGTTTCTTGCGAAACAAAGTTCAGGGGTGACTTTCCCTACACCTTGCAATCATAGCGAAGCACCACCAAACATTTTTTGAGTGCCTTCGCGCTCGCATAAATGTCTGGTTAATTTTATTCCAGTCAGTTTTTATTTCAGCCAGCTTAAGGGGGCTGTAACTAAGCAGGGGGACCAAAACATCTAAAAGCACTCCCTGAATTTTTTCCCAACTATTCATATACAGGGTGGGCAAAATTCGTTGTCTACTGAGGGGATCTCGAGAACTAGAGCAGCTAGAAGAAAATGGAACACACATTCTCTAGCTCTTTCTTCCTGAATAATCCAAATCTGAAAACAGACCCGACCTATCATTCATAGATTTTGAGTTATGAGCGAAAATTGAGAAATTGTCATTTTCAATATAATGCTGAATAACTCGCTCGTTTGAACTCCTATTGGAAATCTGTTGTTTCATTCAACAGGCACTTTTTTAAGAGTAATTCAAATATAATATGATTTTTTGTCCGGCTGTTTTCAAGAAATGAGAAGGATTTTTGATTTCTCAAATGTAAACTATTGTCGAAAGTTATTTTATCTTGCTGCGAATTGTTTGCTGATTTCGAAAATGTATCATATGTCACAATTCACATTAATATCACCTGAGAAAAAAATTATAATACTTTTTGCTTCTATGATTGAAATCATCGATTGCTGAAATAATATTTTTATAGTTAATGTGTCAATGTGTCAGCGATTTGGGGGCACGGCAGTGCCCCCGCCAAGTCGAGCACGAAGCAAACACTGCCGTACCAAACTTTACTGGAACCATTTCGCCGCATTTTCAGGCTCCTATTTGAGAACCTCTGGATAAGACCAGAACGCTGAAACTTTCGTCATCCAGTGAGCTATAATCACGTACTTAAAATCCAGAATTTCAAGTGTGTAGGTCATTTAGTTCCGAAGTTAAGCGAAAGCAAAATTTCGCATTTTCGACACTCACTCACTTATACACTCGATCATCAAAATAGAACTAGTACTTCCCATAAACTCAGAGAGCTGAAATTTGGTACATATTTAGGGTTTAATGGCCACATAAAGGGAAAACTATAAAAACTAGGATAATCGAAGATCTAGAGTACCATTGTTGTCACGTCACTTGAGCTCACGTGCTATCACGCAAAATCACATCATCTTCGCAAAATGTGCAACCACAATAATGCATGGAAGTTTATGCGCTTAGAAACGCATTGTTATCATACTCAATATGTGAATATACCTACTGTAGAATATAAATTGAAAAAGGATAATAATCGGGTGATCAGTCTTATGTGATGGTTTTTACTGTCTCATTTATTGTTCAAGGAAACGATAGGTTTCCGAAAGCTAGGCCGGAACAATAAATGAGACAGTAAAAATTATCACTGTGTATAAGACTGATCACCCGATTATTATCCTTTTTTCAATTGTTATCATCAGATGGGTCTGTGGTGAGATGGGGAGAGAAAGAATTATATCCGAAAAAAAAATCGGGTAAAAGATGGGCTATATGGACAAGTTTGGTATCAAACTATAGGTTTTCGGGGAACCTGAATTCGATAAAGAATATTTGGAGGCTCTATCTACCATAGTTCAGAATCGGAAAAAAGAAAATAAATATTTTTAATAACAAATCTACCCCTAAAAAGAAAAAAAATGTGTCAAATAAAAAAATCAAATGAAATAAATCAATATGCCCACGTTTCTACAAAAAGAAGTGAAATCCCACCAATAACATTCTGTAAAAAACTAGCCAAGTCTCGATGGAGCTGCTTGTTTATCTCTAAAAAGTAATGAAATCTAGACAAAGTCGTGCCAAGTCTAAGGTTCCTCACAGCGATTTCTTTATTATTATAGTTAATGTTGTGTGACTTGGCCGTTGAAGGATACACAAGGGTACAAAACCAGGTGCTCCTTGACACCATTGCACCAATCTGTCGCCAGAAACGCTGCCTATTGACGATGGAAAATTGCCACTTGGAAAACGTTGATTCAATAACCAGTCAATGGAAGGCTTGATAAAGCTACGTATTTCAATACCTAATACTTGTGTGTTAATACTTATGTGTAGGCGAGCCTGAAACAAACAGTATAAATTTTTTTTTCCAGTACAGCCGGACTTCTTATCATTGATAGAAGACAGACCGTCTGTACGTCTATTTTATTTTAGATCAGTTGTCGATTTGACGATCCAAAAAGATGAGACAGAAGTCAACATTGTCAATGCTGAATGCATGTGTCGCACAATCCACAACAGCCTAAAATGAGACACTAGCGTCCAATTACCAATACCAGTATGGGCTATTATCTCGATTAACAAACATAGGTTACAACAGATATAACATTACGTGTAAACAAAATTGACTTGTACTCACTAACGTATAAAGAATGTTCAACGGCCAAGTCACACAACATTAACTATAATAATAAAGAAATCGCTGTAAGGAACCTTAGACTTGGCACGACTTGTCTAGATTTCATTACTTTTTAGAGATAAACAAGCAGCTCCATCGAGACTTGGCTAGTTTTTTACAGAATGTTTTTGGTGGGATATACGAGTATATATTCAATATGTTTTAAGAGTCAGTTTGTATATTTAATAAAATTTGGTCTAACTTCAAGGATTTATTTCGACTCATTTATTCATTAAAGGAGACTTTTATATCATCTACTCTTTATTTCAACTGCCAAGCTTTCGGGCCAATTCGGTCCTTCCTCAGGGCTTTACTATAAAAACATTAAAAATTTTAATTTACATAACATAAACAAACGGACACAAACTCACTAAATATTGAGGTTTACGTTTTTAAAAATTGAACATTCATCAATTACACAGAAAAATCGAAAAACTCGGAAATAGTATATTTCATTACAAGTCCAGAAAGTCAGCTTTTTCCGTGCGCGCGCGATGTGTTCCCGTGTGAGGCGGAGCCGAACACGGGACTCGTGCAAGCACGGAAAAAGCCTTTCTGGACGTGTAATGAACGATATTTTTCATTACACCTCTCTGAAAACAATAACACGTTGAAAATTTTCCGCAGAAAGCATTTCCATATTGTGAAACAATAATTATTTAAAACACTGACATCTACTGTCACGCAATCGTTGCTCTGTGTCTCAGCATAGGAATCAGAGGATGCATCTATGCCTCAGCGCACCGTAAAACTTTTTGCGGTGCGGCCGCACGGAAAAGAGTCATTTTCTATGTTCTAAATCTTCATGTTATAATAGGGTTTTCAGTGCGGTGTAATGAAGAACTAATTACTTTATTTTGATATATATCTACGTCTAAATTAATTCGAAATGTCAGCGTCTGAGAGTTTTTGAGGTTGTTGTCATTTTTCTTCTGAATATTTTTTTCAAAGCTGAGGAGATGGTCCTCATTTCTTGCGAAAAAGTATTCACTAAAAATTCGGATAACCCGAGATAAACAGGTCATAAATGGCTGCACCTGTTTTCCTCATGAAATCTTGATAAAACAATTGAGAATTACTCGAAACAAGTATTATGAACTTGGTGTACAAATGTAAGGAAAAACTACCCTGTTTCATCAGCTTTCCAAAAAGGTACATATGTCAATAATTCCTTCATGCAATCAAAAAATATGGCCGGAAAATCAAGCAGACAACAGAGTTTTTCGAGTCATTTAGATATCCTATTATCCTTTATTTCACTCGGCGTGATTCGTAGGCAGTTCATGGTTCGATCACTTTCAGCAATTATTCTCGGAATAGATGACATGACAGACCACAGATTAAATTTCCAAACTGTTAGTTGCTTTAGGGCCGATTGCACCGTAGACAAAACTGTAGATTAAATCCAAAACCTCGAATAGTGTCATATAATTATCATAGACACTAATCGAAGTTTTGGATTTAATCTACAGTTTTGTCTACGGATAAATCGGCCCTTAGTGATACTAATCACAAACAAATCCGTATAATAAACATAAACATAAACAAAAAATTAACCAAACTAGAGATCCTGCTCGAGTTGTCGCCCTCGATTTCTAATGCATGCACGCAGTCTACGGCGTACTTCAGAAATTGTTACCCGCGTTGAGAAGTTATTCTTTACATGCTGAGCAGTGAGCAGCCGTCAAAATTCGCTCCCTCAATTCTTCAGCTGTCGTCACTGGTGTACCTACTTTATACTAGCTGTTTCATGTGACCCCAAATGTAAAAATCGCATGGGGTCAGGTCCGGACATCTGGCCGGCCAAGAAATTGGCCCACCACGTCCTATCCAACGTTGGGGATAGTTTTGGTCTAGCCACAACCGCACGTTTCTGAAGTAATGAGCTGGACAGCCATCATGCTGAAAAATAATTCGTGATCGAACTGTCAGCGGTACATCTTCTATAATTGCAACCTAAGCTCGTCACGCAGAAAATTTTCGTACGAGATCCCATTTAGGTTATCAGGTAAAAAAACTGGTCCAACAATACAATTGTAGACGGAGCCCATCCATACATTGAAAGAAAATCTTTTCTTTACATTTTCTGGGATTCTGACCTTTTGGCGTCCAATAATGCGCATTATGAAAATTTGTTATTCCGTCTTGGTTAAATTCAGATTCATCTGTCCATAAGATGTGTTTCAAGAAATTGGGATCTTCGATATCGCAATTGAGAAGAAACCGACAAAAGTCCATTCTTCGGACCGGATCTCCCTCTTCAATAGCATTCCCATCACACAATCCGTAAAAGTACAAAATGTCAGCATATTCTGCGTTTCCACAACAAGCCATCACATACTTTCAATCGATTGTTGAAGATTTCAACGGCTATTCAGGAAAAATTAACTTTTCGGCTCCGCCTCACACGGGACTCGTGCAAGCACGGAAAAAGCCTTTCTGGACGTGTAATGAACGATATTTTTCATTACACCTCTCTGAAAACAATAACACGTTGAAAATTTTCCGCAGAAAGCATTTCCATATTGTGAAACAATAATTATTTAAAACACTGACATCTACTGTCACGCAATCGTTGCTCTGTGTCTCAGCATAGGAATCAGAGGATGCATCTATGCCTCAGCGCACCGTAAAACTTTTTGCGGTGCGGCCGCACGGAAAAGAGTCATTTTCTATGTTCTAAATCTTCATGTTATAATAGGGTTTTCAGTGCGGTGTAATGAAGAACTAATTACTTTATTTTGATATATATCTACGTCTAAATTAATTCGAAATGTCAGCGTCTGAGAGTTTTTGAGGTTGTTGTCATTTTTCTTCTGAATATTTTTTTCAAAGCTGAGGAGATGGTCCTCATTTCTTGCGAAAAAGTATTCACTAAAAATTCGGATAACCCGAGATAAACAGGTCATAAATGGCTGCACCTGTTTTCCTCATGAAATCTTGATAAAACAATTGAGAATTACTCGAAACAAGTATTATGAACTTGGTGTACAAATGTAAGGAAAAACTACCCTGTTTCATCAGCTTTCCAAAAAGGTACATATGTCAATAATTCCTTCATGCAATCAAAAAATATGGCCGGAAAATCAAGCAGACAACAGAGTTTTTCGAGTCATTTAGATATCCTATTATCCTTTATTTCACTCGGCGTGATTCGTAGGCAGTTCATGGTTCGATCACTTTCAGCAATTATTCTCGGAATAGATGACATGACAGACCACAGATTAAATTTCCAAACTGTTAGTTGCTTTAGGGCCGATTGCACCGTAGACAAAACTGTAGATTAAATCCAAAACCTCGAATAGTGTCATATAATTATCATAGACACTAATCGAAGTTTTGGATTTAATCTACAGTTTTGTCTACGGATAAATCGGCCCTTAGTGATACTAATCACAAACAAATCCGTATAATAAACATAAACATAAACAAAAAATTAACCAAACTAGAGATCCTGCTCGAGTTGTCGCCCTCGATTTCTAATGCATGCACGCAGTCTACGGCGTACTTCAGAAATTGTTACCCGCGTTGAGAAGTTATTCTTTACATGCTGAGCAGTGAGCAGCCGTCAAAATTCGCTCCCTCAATTCTTCAGCTGTCGTCACTGGTGTACCTACTTTATACTAGCTGTTTCATGTGACCCCAAATGTAAAAATCGCATGGGGTCAGGTCCGGACATCTGGCCGGCCAAGAAATTGGCCCACCACGTCCTATCCAACGTTGGGGATAGTTTTGGTCTAGCCACAACCGCACGTTTCTGAAGTAATGAGCTGGACAGCCATCATGCTGAAAAATAATTCGTGATCGAACTGTCAGCGGTACATCTTCTATAATTGCAACCTAAGCTCGTCACGCAGAAAATTTTCGTACGAGATCCCATTTAGGTTATCAGGTAAAAAAACTGGTCCAACAATACAATTGTAGACGGAGCCCATCCATACATTGAAAGAAAATCTTTTCTTTACATTTTCTGGGATTCTGACCTTTTGGCGTCCAATAATGCGCATTATGAAAATTTGTTATTCCGTCTTGGTTAAATTCAGATTCATCTGTCCATAAGATGTGTTTCAAGAAATTGGGATCTTCGATATCGCAATTGAGAAGAAACCGACAAAAGTCCATTCTTCGGACCGGATCTCCCTCTTCAATAGCATTCCCATCACACAATCCGTAAAAGTACAAAATGTCAGCATATTCTGCGTTTCCACAACAAGCCATCACATACTTTCAATCGATTGTTGAAGATTTCAACGGCTATTCAGGAAAAATTAACTTTTCTTATTGTTGTAACTGCAAGCAACAAACAGTTTGGTAATTCAATATGTGATCTGTCATATCATGTCAACTATTCCGAGTGATCGAACCATGGCCCGCTTACGGCTTACGAATCACGCCGAGTGAAATAAAGGATAATAGGATATCTGAATGACTCTAAAAAGTCTGTTGTCAGCTTTGTTTTCCGGACTTATTTTTAGATTGCATGAAGGAATTATTGACATATGTACCTTTTTGGAAAGCTGATGAGACAGGGAAGTTTTTCTTGACATTTGTACACAAAGTCCATAATACTTTCTTCAAGTAATTCTCAATTGTTTTATCAAGATTTTATGAGGAAAACAGGTGCAGCCATTTATGACCCTCTAATCTCGGGTTATCCGAATTTTTAGTGGATATACTTTTTCGCAGAAACGAGGACCATCTCCTCAGATTTGAAAAAAATATTCATTGAATATATTTAGAGAAGCAGAAAATTTCAAAAAAGTTGAAAAATCGTGATATCTTCGTAACCATAGATTTTCGGACCATGCTTCACTCGACGCAATTCACTGCAAATGACGTCTAGTATATCCCTTTTCAAGACTCAAGTCGAATTACCAAACACCCTGTGACCCTGTATATATTCTTATGAAATGGAGCTGTACAGATTTGTTTCCAATTATGGCATGTGTCTCGAAAAGGCGATTATTCTTAAGATTAGAAATAGTTTATCTTTTAAATTCATTATCCAAATGGGCAAGAAATATTTCAAGTCATAAAAAATTCGATATATTGGTGTGCTATATTCTCTTTCGTGAAGTCCACATAATTATGTGAACTCAACCTTCTGCGATGATAATAATCGAGTGTCGAATAATTTACCCAATGTATCGATATCCTTCATTAGAGAAAAGAAGACTTTCATCTGATCATTAAAGATAAAATGAGCGTTCAATTATCTTTTATCTATTTGAGAAATGAACTCGAAAATTCAGTAGTATAAAAAAAGTCAACAATAATTATTTTCACAAAATTAAGATGATGAAAAAATATGTCAACTGTAGTGTTCGAATTGTAAACCATTGTTGGATAAGCACGCCATAGATCTCGATCTAACACTACGTATGGCGTTGCCGTTCCCTCAATGCGTTTTCCGTTCTCCTTCTTAACTGTTCATGGTTTGTTATCCTTGTTTCATGAATTTTATTTTTCAAATATCCCCATAGAAGAAAAAATAAAGTGGCGTGAGATCTGGAGAACGCGCGGGCCATCTTACAGGGCCATTGGTACCTATCCAATGGTCACCAAAATTTGACTTCAACCAATTTGTTGAGACTCTAGCGTGTGTGTTGGTGCTCCATTCTGTTGGGAATATATTTCCCTCCGAGAGATCAATGGTATGTGTTCCAGTTCAGGTTCAATATTTCCCTGTAGGATGTTGAGGTATGCATCTGCATCGAGGGCTTGTTTTTATTTAAGGCAACCCATACAAATTATGTTGAATTGAGAAAAGCACTGAGAGATGAAAATTGGGAGAAATTGTATGAAAATGAGGACGTAAATAGTGGAACTGAATATTCCATAGATACTTTAAAAAGATATTTAGAGAATGATACAACTAAAACACGCAGAAAAAAGAAAGAGAGGATCAGAAAAGAATGGATTACACCAAAACTATTGAAAGATATAAATACTAAACAGAAGATGTACATAAAAGTCAAAAAAGATCCAAAAAACAATGAACTAAAAAATGAATATTCAGAATAAAAGAAAAAGTTACAGAAATCAATATTGCGGGCAAAAGAAGAATATTTTAAGAAATGCATAGAAGGGAATCAAAACGAACCGGTAGGCTTGTGGAGGTATGTGAAAAATACATCCGGAAGAGAAACACTAATAAAGTGTATGAAATCTGAGGATAACGTGTTGATCAAGGATGATCAGAAAATGTGTGATATTTTTAATGATTATTTCAGTGAATTGGGTGGAAGATATGCCAACAAAATAAATGAACCAGATGATTCCACAGAAAAAAAATTTAAACAATGAATCGTTCTTCTTATTCCCACAAACCCTGAAGAAATTGAAAAAATTATTGGTAGCCTAAAATCGAAGAGATCTATACTCCATTCACAATTATAAAATCACAACTCTGGCCATGGTTTCGTTTTCAGGAATTGGTGCACCTGATGAAAAATCTGTGCGCGTACAGAGAATATTGTTAATGACAAAACGTTGTTGCCAGTTGCTTTGTTTACAAAAGCAAAAGTAAGTACTTATCGCCTTTTTTACACTTGATGACGAAGTTTTTTTAGGTATCTGGCCGTTTGGAAAGATTTCAAACGAAATTCCGGTCCCCCAGAAGTTTGGTTAGTTTCGGTATGGTTTTTGGTGCTCAAATTTTTTTTGGGATGTGTACCTTAATGGAAAAAAAGGCTTCCTTATACGATCTTCTAACGAAAGCGACCGGAAAATATGGTTCAGGTAGGATTTTCGAGGAATTATGAGGAAAGATCTTGCAGAATGAAATTGCACGATTTTCGTAAGTAAACGGGTTCTGGGTGGCCATCATTGGTCTCTAAATGATTATTGTTGATCGTTTTCACGTTTCAGAAAAAAACACGTCGAAGAATCTAAAAAAAAGAAGAAATATGACTATATTGCACTCAACGATTCAGATTCCGATGAATTGAAATATGTGTCACTGGAGCTTTCATTCCTATCAACAAGGCCGTAGCCAGGGGAGGGGTCCGGAGAATTTCATTCTGCAAGTTCTTTCCTCATAATTCCTCGAAAATCCTACCTGAACCATATTTTCCGGTCGCTTTCGTTAGAAGATCGTATAAGGAAGCCTTTTTTTTCCATCCCAAAAAAATTTTGAGCACCAAAAACGATACCGAAACTAACCAAACCTCTGGGGGACCGGAATTTCGTTTGAAATCTTTCCAAACGGCCAGATACCTAAAAAAACTTCGTTATCAAGTGTAAAAAAGGCGATAAGTACTTACTTTTGCTTTTTTTATGCTTATTAATCGATTTTTGGTCCAATTCAAATTTGCCGTTCGTACTCACGCCAAAAGTCGTGAAAGGAAAAAATGACACTTGCACGAAATCGACTGGAAACTTCTTCTGGACGACGAAGAACGGAAAAACAGGCGATTCCTTATCGATATTTCGCCCCAAAATCGCCGATCGATTCGAACTAACAAAATGTGGAATATCTTTGATATTTTTACTTTGATGTAAACAAAGCAACTGGCAACAATGTTTTGTCATTAACAATATTCTCTGTACGCGCACAGATTTTTCATCAGGTGCACCAATTCCTGAAAACGAAACCATGGCCAGAGTTGTGATTTCATAATTGTGAATGGAGTATAGATCTCTTCGATTTTAGGCTACCAATAATTTTTTCAATTTCTTCAGGGTTTGTGGGAATAAAAAGAACGATTAATTGTTTAAATTTTTTTTCTGTGGAATCATCTGGTTCATTTATTTTGTTGGCATATCTTCCACCCGATTCACTGAAATAATCATTAAAAATATCACACATTTTCTGATCATCCTCGATCAACACGTTATCCTCAGATTTCATACACTTCATTAGTGTTTCTCTTCCGGACGTATTTTTCACATACCTCCACAAGCCTACCGATTCGTTTTGATTCCCTTCTATGCATTTCTTAAAATATTCTTCTTTTGCCCGCAATATTGATTTCTGTAACTTTTTCTTGTATTCTGAATATTCATTTTTTAGTTCATTCGGAGCTATTCACTAAGCAAAGTTGTTATGGATAGCAACTGTAAATCGTCGTTATCCCATGTAATAAGCATGTGATAACGACGATTTACAGTTGCTATCCATAACAACTTTGCTTAGTGAATAGCCCCGATTGTTATTTGGATCTTTTTTGACTTTTATGTACATCTTCTGTTTAGTATTTATATCTTTCAATAGTTTTGGTGTAATCCATTCTTTTCTGATCCTCTCTTTCTTTTTTCTGCGTATTTTAGTTATATCATTCTCTAAATATCTTTTTAAAGTATCTATGGAATATTCAGTTCCACTATTTACGTCCTCATTTTCATACAATTTCTCCCAATTTTCATCTCTCAGTGCTTTTCTCAATTCAACATAATTTGTATGGGTTGCCTTAAATAAAAACAAGCCCTCGATGAAGATGCATACCTTAACATCCTACAGGGAAATATTGAACCTGAACTGGAACACATACCATTGATCTCTCGGAGGGAAATACAGGGTGCGGCACGGAGGATGGATGGTTTTAAAAAAATAATAAAAGCGTTAATTTTTACTCAAAAACACATTTATTGACGGAATCAGATTCTCAAGGAAATAGCATTTGAGACAGTCGAGTGTGGAAAATCACATCAGGCATGTGGTGGCCGAAATCGGTGATGCAGTGCTGGAGGCGCTCTTGGAAGTTCGCGTAGACTCTCTCCAACATCGCTCTCTCAACTTGGGCAACTTCCACGCGAATAGCCCTTTTCAATTCGTCCAGAGTTCGGGGCTTGGTCTCGTATACTCTAGCCTTGAGGTGTCCCCATAAGAAAAAATCGCATATGGATAAATCTGGGGACCGGGGAGGCCAATGAACATCGCCAAACCTGGAAATAAGGCGACCAGGGAAGAGAGGGCGAATAACGTCCATTGATGTGTGGGCGGTCGCCCCATCCTGTATACGAGAGTATACGAGACCAAGCCCCGAACTCTGGACGAATTGAAAAGGGCTATTCGCGTGGAAGTTGCCCAAGTTGAGAGAGCGATGTTGGAGAGAGTCTACGCGAACTTCCAAGAGCGCCTCCAGCACTGCATCACCGATTTCGGCCACCACATGCCTGATGTGATTTTCCACACTTGACTGTCTCAAATGCTATTTCCTTGAGAATCTGATTCCGTCAATAAATGTGTTTTTGAGTAAAAATTAACGCTTTTATTATTTTTTTAAAACCATCCATCCTCCGTGCCGCACCCTGTATATTCCCAACAGAATGGAGCACCAACACACAACGCTAGAGTCTCAACAAATTGGTTGAAGTCAAATTTTGGTGACCATTGGATAGGTACCAATGGCCCTGTAAGATGGCCCGCGCGTTCTCCAGATCTCACGCCACTTTATTTTTTCTTCTATGGGGATATTTGAAAAATAAAATTTATGAAACAAGGATAACAAACCATGAACAGTTAAGAAGGAGAACGGAAAACGCATTGAGGGAACGGCAACGCCATACGTAGTGTTAGATCGAGATCTATGGCGTGCTTATCCAACAATGGTTTACAATTCGAACACTACAGTTGACATATTTTTTCATCATCTTAATTTTGTGAAAATAATTATTGTTGACTTTTTTTATACTACTGAATTTTCGAGTTCATTTCTCAAATAGATAAAAGATAATTGAACGCTCATTTTATCTTTAATGATCAGATGAAAGTCTTCTTTTCTCTAATGAAGGATATCGATACATTGGGTAAATTATTCGACACTCGATTATTCTCATCGCAGAAGGTTGAGTTCACATAATTATGTGGACTTCACGAAAGAGAATATAGCACACCAATATATCGAATTTTTCATGATTTGGAATATTTTTGGCCATTTTGGATGATGAATTAGATAAACTATTTCTAATCTTAAGAAATAGATGCATAGAAATACCTGGTGTAACGACTCCTTAATAAAAATGGTGGCATGAGAATTAGATATAACCCTTTCCCCACATATCTGGGAGTTATGCTGGACCAATCCCTAACTTTTAAGCAGCACATAATGAAGACGACACAGAAGATAAAGTTCAGAAATAATATTCTGTATGAACTTGCTGGCACAACATGGGGGCGGATGCGAGCACTCTTAGAAGCGCAGCTTTGGCAATGACCTACTCCGTCGCAGAGTACTGCGCCCCAGTATGGTATAGAAGTGCCCACACTCATAAAATCGACGCTCAGCCCAATGAGTCAATGCGGATTATCACAGGCACCATAAAACCTACTCCTACTGTGTGGCTCCCAATTCTGGCCAATATTGCTCCACCACAACTACGGATTACGAATGGAAGAAACTTAGAAACCCTTTAAACAATCTTCATATATCAATATGGCTGTGGACGGAAGTACACGCTTTCGCGAGCTCCTAGCGAACGAGTTAAATAAGTTGAATAAGAAAGTGATAATTGACATTCTGGTGTCCAAAGTAATTCCAACTGAGGTTACTAGTGAGGTGGTGAGGAAGTATTTCGTCGACGTGTTTAGATATAATTGTGATGGTGAAATACCTACCGACATAATCAACGACGATGTGAAAAAACGATCTGCAGAGTCGTCCATTATTGCAGACATAAAAATTGATTCACTCAAGAACGAGTTGAAGTCATTAAGTGCTTTGAACCATCATCTAGAGCTTCGCATCATAGATCAGGGTGAGATAATTTCATTATTAAAAGAAAATCGGAGAAAAATAAACATTGGTCATGCTGAAAACAAATCCCACATGAGCAACAAAAACCGGACTACAGATGTGCAGGATGTGAATCATGGTGCCGGGGATCCCATCCGATATTCATTGGATCCACAAACAGGTGTTGATAAACAAATCGAAAATGTCAACAAAACATCCATAACTAAGGAACCAAATGATGAAGTGGATTTGCGGCGTGCAAAGGTTTCGGAGCACGAAAACATGAAAAATGATAATAAAGTTGAGAACAAGTGGACAACTGCTTCAAATAAGAAATCAAAGCCGAAAAACAAACGTACTTTGGTAGTTGGAAACTCGACAGAAAATGTTTCTCTGGAGGGGGTGGAGAGGAAGAGAGCCCTTCACGTCTCTAATCTGAAACCAATGACGACTGAAGATGAGTTGCAGTCCTTTTTAAATCGAAGCTTCAATGACGTAAAATGCGAAAAACTAAAAGCTCGTTTTCCCGAATCTTATTCATCTTTCAAGGTGTTAATACAGGAAAATGAATTCGACAAGGTCCTAGATCCTACTAACTGGCCAAACAAAGCCTGCGTACGTAATTTTTTTCGTCAAAGAGACTCGAAAAACCCTCATCAAGGAATGTAAAGAAGAAGCTGTAGCTCACTTCAGGATTCTTCAGTTAAACGCTCAATATTTGAGTAATAAAATCAACAGCCTTGAAGTCCTGTTGACTGATGAAAAACCAGATGTAGTGAGCGTTGTAGAACACTGGTTGCAATGAGGACGGTATCTCCTACGTCACCCCGCCTGGATACTGCTGCGCGGCCTTCTTCTGCCGATCAAACCACATACAGGGGGGAACTGTTATTTTTGTGAGAAGCGATTATGAGACTTCGGACTTACAATTAACTGGATACTCAGACGAGATGCACTGTGAGTTTACTGCTATAAGTGTCTCATTTCAGATACCAAATTTGGTGTCATAAGCTGCTATCGACCGCCAAATGGCAACTTTGATTTATTCCTGAACAAATTGAACTATGTACTTCTTCACTGTAGTAGATTGGTTAAGTTTATATTTCTGTGTGGTCATTTTAACATTAATTACCTAGACAAATCTTGTAGTAAAAGAAAATTGTTTTTGGATCTCGCGACTTGCTATGGGCTTAGAGTAACATCTGTAGAGCCAACTCGAGTATGTTTTACTACCTCATCGAAGATTGATTATATGCTAATTGATGCGCCTTTCACTACGGAATCTCGGGTTTTCGATCCTGGTCTGGGTGATCATAGGGCTATACTTGTTGATTTGTACTTCCCCATTGGAACTGCGAGCGTAGAGCGGGCACCAATTATTAAAACAGTTAGGAATCTTTCTGCGGGTAGCCTGGAGAAGTTGAGGGTGGCTTGTGCTCAGTCCGATTTCAGGGGGATATATGATTCGTCTGACACGAACTCAATATTCTCATTATGTATTTTCTAATATTATAAAAAATTTAATTGACGAACATTGCTCACCATTCAATGTTAGGCTAAATAAGAACAAAAAGGCTGATTGGGTTTCGCCCTCGATTGTTCAGGCTGGTCGTGATCTCAGGAATTTGTTCTGGTTGCATAGGAATTCGAGAAGTGAACAAATGGAGAACATTTACAAAACGGCAAAAACAAGCTATACCAACATGCTAAAAAAATGCGAAACACAGTTATTACGAAGACATACTGTCTAGATCTGATAATAGGTCTAAAACAGTCTGGAATTTGGTACGTAAGAATATGATAGTGCGCGAGAAAAAGAAGCGTGATATTGCCTTGAATTTGAACGGGGAGGTGCTCTCGAGTCCTCTTGAGGTGGCTGAAGCGTTCGGCGAGTATTTTGCCACAGTCAATGAAAAAAGTCTTCGCGAATATTATGGAGATTCCATGTCCTCAAATTGCACTGTACCGAAGATTTTAAATTCCAACTTCTTTTTCTACCCTATAACCCCGGAAGAGGTCTCTGGGGCCATTGTCGGGTTAAAGTCGACGAAGAGTACCGGGTGTGATTCGGTTTCTGTGAGAGTGTTGAGATTACTTGCTCCCCATTTGGTTGATCATCTTGCCCATTTATTTAATGTGTCAGTAGAGTCTGGTGTATTTCTCACCTCGTTCAAGATCGCGTCGGTTGTTCCGGTTCACAAGAAAAGTGATCCTGAAACTGTTGCAAACTATCGCCCGATTTCCGTGCTGAGTACATTTTCTAAAGTGTTCGAACAATTGTTCATGATAGGATGATGGGTTACTTGAATAAGTTTCACATTCTAAGTGAAAGCCAGCACGGATTTCGGAGGGGTCACTCAACACTGTCGGCGGCATATGACTTCATTAACGTCGTGTACAAATCTTTGGATGACGGCCTTCATGTGGCCGGATTATTTTTTGACTTATCGCGCGCTTTCGATTGCTTGAAAATAACATTTATATTAGAGAAGTTATATAATCTTGGCTTCAGGGGCAACTTTCTGGAGTGGGTGCGTACTTACCTGTCGAACAGATTATTTACTGCAAGGATAGCAGACTCTTGTTCGGGTGAATTCAGGACTAATTTATGCGTTCCTCGGGGCTCCGTGTTGGGACCTTTGATTTTTGTCATCTTTATCAACGACTTGCCAGAATATTTAAGAGCGGATATTGTAATAAATTTTGTTGATGACACTTCAATAGCGATCTCGGCACCCAGCCTTGGAGAGTTGTCGAGAAAATGTGAACTGATGATGAACTGCTTCGTGGACTGGTGCCGTACTAATGGTCTGATGGTCAACGTTCAAAAGACCGAATGCTTATATTTTAGGATAGGGTCAATACCCTATCCTAAAATATAAGTGTAGGGCGGGTGAGAGTTTACATTTTTCTCACCTAGATGAAAAAATCGCTTCTGATAGCTCTGTGAAATTTTTAGGGCTCCATGTTGACGATACTTTGAGTTGGACCAAACATATTGATGTAGTTTGTGGTAAACTGAGCCAATCTTATTTCGCGATCAATAGAGTTGAAAGCTGCTTTCCAATATCGACTCTGTTAGACATTTATTATAGTCTAGCGTATACCCATATAAATTATAACATCATTATATGGGGCAGTTCTAGTGAAGTACAGAGAGTTTTTGTCTGTCAGAAGCGAATTTTGAGATCAATATTTCATCTGAAACCGAGGGATTCTTGTAGACCCATATTTCTCGGGCACAATGTTCTCACGGTTCCGTGTATTTACTTGTATAGGTGCTTAATTAATGCAAGAGAGAATGTGCACAGAATAAAAAAGCTTTCTAGTCATCATGACTACGACACCCGACATGGTGAAAGGCTATGCATCCCGGGTCACAGAACATCAAAATATCAGTCATCGCCTTTTTATCAGGGAATCAAGTTCTATAACCACCTTCCTATCAAATTCAAAAACTTACGTGACGCTCAGTTTAAGAATGCCATAAAAAGTTTGTTGTTGTCAAAATGCTATTATACCATTTCTGATTTTCTGAGCGACTGTGATATGTGATATGTATGTGACTTTTGTGAGATATTATATCTATAATCTGTTGTATAATTTCGTCTATAATATGTTTATAATTTATTTATAGTTTGTTTATATCTTACATTCAACTCGTTACTTGTTGTATTATCTGATTGTGTGATATTTTATTCTATTTCTTTCTGTATGACCTGTCCTATCTAGTAGAGCTAGCCTAAAGGATCAATAAATGTTACTATTACTACTATTACTTCCCATTCAACGAGATCTCAACCCTCCTCCTCCTAACCGCCTGAAATCCCGCCGCCCCATCTGGATTGATGAAGAAATAGAGGGCGTGTATAATATACATTCCAAATGGAAAGAGGTCATAGCCGCCAACCACGGGGTGAGGAATCTAAAAAAAATTATCGATCCAACTAAAAAACCTGAGGGCATGAACCTGCCTCGACGAGCCTGGTGTCGACTGAATCGGTTCAGAGTGAGCCATGGAAGATGTCGTGATGAAATGTTCAAATGGGGCATAGTGGACTCAGCGGGGTGCGATTGTGGTGCGACGAGACAGACAATGAACCACATTTCGAACGAATGCCCGATAAGATCCCTTCCTGGTGGTATCCATGAGGTTTTCTCCGCTTCCCCGGAGGCAGTGGACTGGGTTGAAGGCCTGGATATTCGCGTTTAGATATTGCAAATCTGTTCATTTATTCATTTATTATTTATTTTTGTATACAATGTCCTTTTTTATGTGTGCTTCTCATACGAAATATATAATAAAAATCGTGACCAAAATTTGTAGATCAAAACGGCACTCTAGATTTGAGTTCTCGTTTTACTTCCGGAATAATCCGCAATATTTTATCGGTCGTGGCGCTACGGCGACAATGGAAAATAGCGCGACCCCTTTCGGGAGAAATGAAAAGTAGTTCAAGAACTCAGATTTTCGATAGACAAGAAAATCTTACACAAAATCTAATCAATGCCAACACCAGGTATTCTATGCATCTATCTTAAGAATAATCGCTGACACATTAACTATAGAAATATTATTTCAGCAATAGATGATTTCAATCATAGAAGCATAGAGTTAACGAAAGATAATGCATATCCAACGGTCTCCATAGCAACGCCAGCCTGCTTATAAATCAACAGTGAATCGAAAAGCAGGAAAAGTATTATAATTTTTTTCTCAGGTGATATTAATGTGGATTGTGACATATAAATCATTTTCGAAATCACCAAAAAATTCGCAGCAAGATAAAATAACTTTCGACAATAGTTTATATTTGAGAAATCAAAAACCCTTCTCATTTCTCGAAAAAAGCTGGATGAAAAAAATTAATTATATTATATTTGAATTATTCTTAAAAAAGTGCCTGTAGAATGTAACAACAGATTTCCAATAGGAGTTCAAACGAGCGAGTTATTCAGCATTATTGGACATGACAATTTCTCAATTTTCGCTCATAACTCAAAATCTATGAATGATAGGTCGGGTCTGTTTTCAGATTTGGATTATTCAGGAAGAAAGAGCTAGAGAATGTGTGTTCCATTTTCTTCTAGCTGCTCTAGTTCTCGAGATCCCCTCAGTAGACAACGAATTTTGCCCACCCTGTATATGAATAGTTGGGAAAAATTCAGGGAGTGCTTTTAGATGTTTTGGTCCCCCTGCTTAGTTACAGCCCCCTTAAGCTGGCTGAAATAAAAACTGACTGGAATAAAATTAACCAGACATTTATGAGAGTGCGAAGGCACTCAAAAAATGTTTGGTGGTGCTTCGCTATGATTGCAAGGTGTAGGGAAAGTCACCCCTGAACTTTGTTTCGCAAGAAACTTTTTTCCATATTCATATTTTTAGAATAAAAAAGTTAATTTTGGGTAGCTTGAGCCATCCTGAACAAATAAGGTCTCTTGTAATTTCTTGCACGGTGTATTACTGCTTCGCAACAGACGGGAATATGACATCTTTATATTCGGGAGCTTAATCAATTGTCTGAATAATACAAAGGTTTGTATAAAATGCCTTAGAATATGATGTAGGCACTGACTAGATTTCGTTTTGCCAAATTCGAGATTATGGGATAAATTCCTTTTTTCCACTCCAGGTGGCGCTATTGACAAGTTATGACAGATTCTCATTAGTTATCTCGAATATTTCGATTTATTCTGGTGAACGTGTTGTGTTTACAGTCGATATTTCCTTTGAGCAGTAATTGGTGTTTATTAGTGTCTATTCGATGTAAGACTTTCATTCCATCAAAAAAAGAGCTCGAGAATGTGTTCTCCATTTTCTTCTAGCTGTTGTAGTTCTCGAGATCCCCTCAGTAGACAACGAATTTTGCCCAGCCTGTACATGCTGTATATTATATCATCGCACACCGTCCGTGCGTGCCGAATATAATAGAATATCTCATCACAAAGCTATAGTATACAGGGTGTTTCACCATAAACTGGACGAACATATACAGGGTGGCCCATTAGTGTGAGGAAGTGTAGTATCTCGCCTATAATGAGGAGTTTGATGAAATGTTTCACATGAAAGTTAAATGGTTTACTTTGTTGCATATTTTAAAAATATTTTGGAATATACAGTGTGTTACTTCGAAGCGGGGCAATACAAATCATCATTTTTTAAATGGAACCCCATGTAAATCTTTTCGCCGTTGAATTGAGCAAAACGTTTTTCATGAGGAAGTATTTCTTCTTTTCGAAAATTTAGCGCCGATGTCAAGTTATTGCTGAAAGTAAAAAAATCTTCGGAAAAACAGACCACCTGTTAGATACCTTGTCTTATAAATTAGACACGGGCAATTTTTAATCGTATTATTTGTTAATATATTTACATTATTTGATGTTGTATAAAAACGACGAATAACGAAAACGATAACGAAAACCACGTGGAGGGCTTTTAGGGCTTGGCGTCTCGACCGGCCAGTACTTGGGTCTCTTCAATAACGACAACAATGGCGGCGCACCCCCTCAGGTCAGATTTTTCTAGTGTTGGGACTACTCTAGTAGAAAACTGCTCGAGTACTCGATTATCGAGAAAAAACTGCTTGATGATAGTCGATTTCAAGCGGATAACCTGGTCCTAAGTGGTTAATACCGTTGATAACCAACTTCATTCAAGCGCTTTTGGTCCTTGTTGGTTATAATCATGTGACGTAATGAATTAGCCCTTCAACGTCATCGTTTGGACCGCAGATAACCGTACTTGAGAGCTGGGTTAAGATTGTGGTTATAAGAAGTGAGGTTGAATAGTCTTAATTTTCGCGCGGTTCAGATAACTACATTCAAGCGCAAGTTGGTTATTCGCGGTTCTTCCTGAAGGGCTATAACCAAGGGTAGGACCAGAGATAACCGCGGTTATTACTGGTCCACCGCTTGAAATCGATTGATATCGGTGCAAATGACGCAAGCGCAAAGTCCGATGTTTTCACTTCCAGTAACAATAATCGCGGAAACGAGTGACTGATTTCTGATTGAGAAGAAGTTAGAAATAGAAGTAGAAGTCAGCCTTGTGCGATTTCTGAGAATCTGTTGTATTCTTACGTATCTGAACTAGATAAAAATCAAGGGATGTTTCCGAAGTATTTATTTATAGAGTTATAAAAAACAAAATTAATCTTTTCACTGAACAAGAAAATATATAAGTTTTGAATAGAAATATGTGAACAATTTATAACTAAAAAAAAATACTAAAAAAGTAGTTTTCTTCTAAATCTGAATGAGCGTTGAGCGATGAAACGGTTCGCTCATCGCTTGCATTTGCATAGACAACCTACTTTGCAACCTACCGCTTTCTGGTCGTTGGAACCCGGTCACTGGGATGGAAGAAAAATGGCGAATGACTGAGAGTGGGGGATCGAGCGAAAATTCGCTCGAGCGATCACTCGATTATTTGGATCGCTCGTATATCGAGTACTCGATTTTTAAAAGTACTCGATTTTTCCCAACACTAGATTTTTCCCTTCTGTCCGCCATCTCAGACCATCGAGGGAATTCTTTCTTCATCTTCGGCTTCGTTCCGGCGCAGGCGAATGCGGCGTTAACACCACCACTTATTGTTTTTCGATAGAACACCCAGTATGTTATGTCACCACTTCGAAGAGCTACTTTTTTCCTACAATTTTTGTTAATATGACTTAGCCCCTAAACACAGATTTCGTGAAATTTGCAATTGCATTTTATTTTCACTAAGACGGCGTGTTTATCACTCAGAATTCAAGAACTAACAGTTTTCCATTGATCATGCTCCATACAAAACGCTTTCTTAACCAAAGACAATAACGCCAAGATAACACAAACCGGTTGCTTGTAAACTGGTTAAGGGTGCGTAAATAAATACGTCATGGTGGTTCTCGTGCCAAGCGCAATGAAACTGTAATGAAAGTGGGCAATGAATTTGACATTCAATTAGAATTAATTTTTTACACAAAACAAAAATTACTGTCATACAATTTTGTATCCATCGCTTTCATAAGAAGCATTTGAAATGAATTTCTCCACCGAAGAATTGACCGATATGATTTTTGTACTGGGGGGCAAGTGATGAAAAATGATTTTTAGTGACCAGAATTTATAATGAACGATATGCAAAAAGGCGATAACCCAGCAAATCATTATTATTTCAAAGCATAATTATTTTCGGTATGGTTATCTGTATGGCTTACTCTGTATGAAAAGTAATCATAATGAACTATTTCAAACTCAAAATAGTAAACGACTAGGTATCAACTTTATGGAATAATTTCTCTGTGACGTAACTGGAGAATTTTTGAGTGTTTGCAAAAGCTACTGTGATTTATTCGTGAATAACCCTGTAACCAAGGTTGGCAAAAAACATTTTTTTTTTAATATTCAAAAAACATGATTTAAAATATTTAAAACATGTTGGAAACAAAGTTTTGGCAACATTGCTATGATAGTCTCGGGTGAAATATTCAAATCTGGCAACACTGAATAGAACTTGTATATTGTTAAATTGTTTACAGTTAAGGTGTTAGGGTAGGTATGACACAGTAGAGCCGCGACACAGTAAATCAGAATTCTGCGGGTCATGATTGTTAGTTTTTAATATAATGTCTAGAAGGAAAATAAAATACTATTTGAAATAAATTAGAACCTACTAAGGCGCTGGTCTCCCCGAACCGAGGAAATTTTTGAATACAGGATGTTCATGTTTTTTGTACTTTTCCCAAAATAGAATACATTCCTATGAATAAATCACCTCGAATATTTTGGAGATTGGAGCCACAAATATGTTTGTGGTATTACTTTTCCCAAAAATCAATCCATATTCACAGGGTTTCGAATTAATCCTAAAAAAAATAATTATGTCTAGTGATACTCCTTGTGAAACACCCTGTATAAAAAATGTGTACTGTGCAATATTTTCTCGTCAAAATACTATATCGAAGAGAACCTTTTAAAATTATGTCTCCCTGACGTCACAGTAGAAAAAGTGAATTTTGGCTAAGAACTACCGTCATACATTCGTGAATCACATTGTGAATTTGAATATTTTTAACCATACGTATCCACTAATTTCATTACTAGGACATGTAATAAACATCTGCATGCCACAGAAATCCAATCTAACTTTTAATAAACAAAAAATAAATCCGAAAATCTGGGCAATTTTCAACTTCAATACCCCGTATTTAGAAAGCTAGCCATAGGATTGGGTTGGGCCCATTGACACTTTTGTTTACTGAGTCGGGTACAACAACATACCAAACTTTCAGAAAATTTGACTGGTCTCCACTCTACATAACAAAATTGCGGGGTCCTTTAGTGGCTGAGTCATATGAACAAAAATTGTATGAATAAAGTAGTTCTTAAAAATGGTGACATACATACTGGGTGTCCCATTAAAAATATCAAGTTGTTGATATTCGAAGTTTGTCAAGTTCATGCCGTTGTATAAAATGTCCCGTTTGAGAAATGTCAATTTAAGTCCATACCGACATTTTATCGCACTCTTGGTATTGCATGTCCCAAACAATTCTGCTTGAATTTCATCCATACGTTTTTTATGATGGCATTTGTGGTGGTCTGTTTTTCCGAGAGATACTGTCTGTTTAATGTCAACTTTGAGTAATATTCTCATAACTGTGTAAAGTATGCGTGACCTTTGGTAAAGCAATATTCAATTCAATTATGTACAGGGTGTCCCATTCGTTTTGTCCTATCCCCTTAAATAGGAACTCACACATGTAATAGAGAAAAGTTCCAGATAGAAGTTGTTCGTGTTAATGTAATCTTTTATTGTATAATAATTTCAAAATGGCGTCGAGCTTATACACAGGGTGGTGGCATAAAGTTATACTTTTTTAAATGGAACATCCTATATGTATTATTATATTTTTGAAAAGAGCTCAAAAACACGATTTCAGTCATATATAACATTAATAGTTATGTATGTACATTTACGAATAATGATAAGCATAGGTTAAGACTCAGTCGGCTCGACATCAAAATAAAATCAATGAGGCAGCAGGCATCTTGGTACCAATGTATCATAGATGTTCTGAAAGGCAAAATTAAATCAAGCAAGAAAATGAAGGACATGATCGAGGAGCTTCGTTCCATACATCGTACAGTAGACTTGCCCACAGTCCATCTACTGAAGCAGAAAGCTGTAGATAGAATAAGATCACTTGCTGCAGCGCGAAAGAAACTGATAAAAAGGCAAAAATGGATTGAAGATAACAACACCTTCACCGCAGAACCATCGAAATTATTTCAGTCCCCACAACAAAAGGCACAGAACCCACCATCACCTCAAGAGGTCGAAGAATTTTGGAAAAGCCTGTATGAGCAACAAGCAGAAATTAGGGATACTCCAGCACCAGATTCCAGCAAATGTGTGATCAAAACCAACATCAGAACGATGAACCTTCTGAAATATCAACCGAAGATATAAGACAAGCCCTCAAGAACAAGCGTGATTTCACAGCACCTGGACTGGAAGGTATTCAAAACTATTGGTGGAAGAAATTTCCAGCTACACACCAACACCTGGCAAGATTATTCAGCGGGATGCTGACTCGCCGTGAGCCTATTCCGTCATGGCTGGTGGAGGGTAGAACAGTGCTGATACCAAAATCAGGTGATTCAGGGCAACCCAAGAACTACCGCCCAATCACTTGCCTCAATACACTGTATAAGATCCTCACAAGTGTAATTCAAGATCAAATACTGAGGGTTATTGGACCAGTGTGGAACAGTATCTACGAACAGAGGGGAGCAAAGAAAGGAGTGCAAGGATACAAGGACAACTTGCTCATAGACAAGAGCGTATGTCTAGACGCCAGACACTACAAGCGCGACCTATACACATCATGGTTGGACTACGCGAAAGCATATGACACCACGCCGCACGAACTGATAGTACGGTTATTAAAAATGCTGAAAGTGTACCCTAACATCATCCACGCGATAGAAAACTAGCGCTGTCGAAAACGAAGTTTGCCATCCGAGCAGAGGGTCGAACCGTTTATACGGGATGGGTGAGATACAGAAGAGGAGTTTCCCAGGGAGATTCGCTGAGCCCGTTATTATTCTGCATAACTCTAATACCACTAACAATTGAGTTAAGGGAGAGCAAGATAGGATACAAGGCCGGACCACCAGGCAGAAGGAACCACCTGATCTCGCATCTCTTGTACATGGACGACTTGAAGCTCTACGCTCCCTCCGAGTCCGCACTACGGCAACTGCTGAATACCGTTTCAGACTACACCTCAGCAATGGGAATGTCGTTCGGTTTGGACAAGTGGGCTGTTTTTCATCTGCGCAGGGGAAGAGCTGAAGACGCAGGAGAAGATATTCGACTGGAAGATGGAATGACTTTTCGACACCTCGAAGACGGAGAAACTTACAAGTTTCTTGGGATGAAACAGAGGGGTCTACTGGAGACAACCCAGATAAAGGATGCCTTAACAGCCAGCTACAAAAAAAAGCTGAGGGACATTTGGAAATCGCAGCTGTCGGGAAAGAACAAAGTATCTGCTACAAATATGCTAGCCATCCCGATTCTCACCTACTCTTTCGGCGTGGTGAACTAGACGGTGAACGAACTCCTAGATCTTGATAGGTCAACAAGGAAAACATGAATCGTAGCCTTCATCGCAACAGTTCAATACAGAGGATATACCTTCCCAGAAGCCAGGGGGGTAGAGGATTGCAATGTTTGGAATATCAACACTATCAACAAACATTGGAAATGGCAGTAAGGATTCTAAGAAGTGAAGATCCGCTCCTGAAATTTGTTGCTCAGCATGAAATTGCGAACCATGGAGCCTTCCTTTTCCGAGCTGCACAAAGGGCCGTGGAGAAGCTCAGCATAACCGGCGTATCGATCAATCCCGAGCTCGCTGGAACACCGATTACTCAGGCGGAACAAAGAAGCCTAGAGAGACTGATCCGAAAGTCTCAGGCGGATAAATTACTCGAACATCATATGAGTAAGAACTTGCACTCCATATATTTCAGGAGTTTAAAAGACCAGGACCTGTCTGAGGAATTGTCTTTCGCCTTTCTGAAGTCCGCTAGCCTCAAGTCAGAGACGGAGGGATTTGTGATGGCATGTCAGGATGGAGTAGTAAATACGAGATGGTATAAAAAGAACATCATGAAAATGGATACCCCAACAACTTGCAGAGCTTGCCATAGGCAACAGGAAACGATTATGCACATCCTTTCCGCCTGCAGAGTCCATGCTCCATCAGGATATGTAGAGAGACACAACGCGGCTCTCCGAATTCTATACTTCCATCTGAGAGCCGCGTATGAGACAAAGAACCGGTGCTACCATATGTGCCTCTGGAGATTGAAGCGGTGGTCTAGAACGAAAGAGCTCGCATATGCTGAAACTATCCTGTCTCAAACAACACGGCAGATTGATGCTATTAAGCCAGACATACTCCTGCTGGACAAGGAGCAGAAGGAGTTATTTGTCGTGGAATTCTCCTCCCCTGCTGAAAATAATGTTGTGATGAAAGAAGAACAGAAGAGGCAAAAGTACAGAGATCTTATGTTCGAGCTTGGAACTTTATACCCAGGTCATAAAGTTAGGATGGTCGTACTAATCATAGGATGTACAGAGATCTTATGTTCGAGCTTGGAACTTTATACCCAGGTCATAAAGTTAGGATGGTCGTACTAATCATAGGATGTCTCGGTGGAATGAGAGCCAACTACGTGGATGAATTGAAGATTATTCCGGCCTGTAGATCACTGACCGAGGTATTGGCGCACAGAATGCAGAAAGCAGTGATGCTCGGGTCACTTCATATCATCAGGTCCCATGAACTCTAGAAGCCACTTGCATCATCTCTTTTGTTAAGGGACGCTACGAGGGCAGGATGAAGAACTCCTCCATTTAAGTGTGAGGGGTTTTTAGTGAGTAACCAAACAAGATCTTGGATTCTCACACTACCGAGAGTGCGGACCCTCTCGGTGCCCATAAAGGGTTTTCCCCTCACACGGACGTAAAAAAAAAATAGTCTATTATGTTCCGTTCCGGATTTATGACTAGTTTTCAGTGAAAAGGGGTCCAACTTTGGACTGCAATAAAAAAGTCTCTATGGAATGGATTTGAATGAAACTTGCTCTGGGAGTTTTTCAATTTAGTTGTCTTTCATATTTGATCACAAAAAATTTGAAAGACAGCGATTAAAATCAACGCAATTGTCTTTCTTCAACCTCCAAATATCTCGAATTTTTCAAATGGAACACCCTATATTGAGGTACATCATTTGAAAGATCTCTTCAAGACGACTCATTGAAAATAGTGTCAAAAGCTTGGAAAAGCGATTTACTTCTTGTATTGCCCAAAATGGTGGCTATTTTGAACATTTACTGTGAATTTATTTGTTGTGATTTCATTGGATGATTAATAAATTCCTTTTATTTTGGATGAATTTGCTTTTAAATATTTCTAAACTAAGCAGCTAATTTCAATATATCGTAACCTTCACAACGATATATTCAAATGATTATGCTATAAAATTTCAACATTACATAAATGAGTCGTCTATAAGTTTTCCAAAATAAATTTTAGACCTATGCTACCCTACATATTTAGATTCGTCTCGAAGAGATCTTTCAAATGATGTAACTCAATATAGGGTGTTCCATTTGAAAAATTCGAGATATTTGGAGGTTGAAGAAGACAATCGCATTGATTTTAATCGCTGTCTATCAAATTGTTTGTGATCAAATAGGAAAGACAACTAAATTGAAAAACTCCCAGTGCAAGTTTCATTCAAATCCATTCCATAGAGACTTTTTTATTGCAGTCCAAAGTTGGACCCCTTTTCACTGAAAACTAGCCATAAATCCGGAACGGAACATAATAGACTATTAATGTTATATATATGACTGAAATCGTGTTTTTGAGCTCTTTTCAAAAATATAATAATACATAGGGTGTTCCATTTAAAAAAGTATAACTTAATGTCACCACCCTGTGTATAAACTCGACGCCATTTTGAAATTATTATACAATGAAAGATTACATTAACACGAACAACTTTTATTTGAAACTTTTTTCTATTACATGTGTGAGTTCCTATATAAGGGGATAGGACAAAACGAATGGGACACCCTGTACAATCCTGGAAAAAAAATCAAAATGGCGGAAAACCTGTAAAATTGGATTTTTTTTTCAAAAAAATCGAAATCTCTCCACTTTCGTTTAACCAGCGTTGCTAAGTAACGGACTTTAATAAGATTAGAATAATTCCGAGTTATACTCGATAAGTAAGACTGTCCGAAAGTGTAAAGAGTTCGATCTCCACCAAAGTTTTTGGAAACAAATTTTTTGGTTTATAAATCCATATTTCTATCCGGGTCCTTCTGGCAGCCCATCACCACAATTCTGGACATCGTAAGGTCACCAGTTTTTTAAATATAAATTATAAAGTACTCTGAGCGAAATCTTTGAGAGGCTACAAAAAAACCAATAGATATTTTTCATTCTGTTTTCACATCAGAGTTGAGAATGAATGATTGTTCGACCTTGAAATACTCCAATAATTTTGGGAGAATTTTTTTTCACTGAAGACATGAAAAAAAATTTAGTTCGGATTTTAGACATTTTTTTTACGAAAAATCTTACAGAATCGAGTACATTGAAATAATGCTATCCAATTCGGCAATCGAAACTTTGTATTTTCCGCTATTTTGAATTTTTTTCCAGAATTTCACGCCACAATTTAATTGAGCACCAAAAAATACTAAGGTGTGACCAGAAACCGTTATTTCTAATGTCACGCATAACTTGAGAAACTATGAGAATATGGCTCAAAATTGACATTAGAGACCCAATATCTCGCTTATGCTTTGAAAACGGGGTATATGTCATGTGGCAAAAATTACATTCTAGATGTCATCTACAAGGCTATATATGTTTGTCCAGTTTATGGTGAAACACCCTGTATTATCGCTCGCCGTCCGTTGCGTGCTGAGGAATGGATACATCTGTTAGTTCGACTACGAACAAAGATATTTGATAAATTCATCATCGTTGACCTTCTTCATAGATTTCAAGTGAACAAAAAATCAGAACAACAGATTTCGACAGAAAATCCATTGACCGTGGTTTCGTTTTCATTCGAACTCGTCAGGATCGAATATTCCAATTCGATCGTCAAATTATCAGATTCCACCTATAAAAATAGACGATCGGATCTTTTGGGTATTATCTAACCACAATAATATTGTAGATTTACAGATGAAATGAAAAATACCCTAACAGAAATTGTAGGAAGTAAATGCCAAAAATCTTCATAATCTCGCCGCATTCCAGTACCTACATGCAATGTTTATGTCGGTGGAATCACTTGCTCACACTTGATATTAGGATGTTACCCGTTGTGGTGAAAATAAAATGTCTAATCTGGAAGACTACGGGTTACAATAATATCGTTACGATATCTTTGTTTGCGAATTTTGAGCTAAGGATGGTTTCATACGATATGGATTCTGTCCAGTCGGCTGTAAACACGATAACGAAAGAATCTAGACTCTTGAAATTTTCAGGGTAGGTTCGGATAACGAATGCAGCGGACAAGTTTGTTGATGGCAACATTCGACAAGGGTATGGACGTTCCAAATTTTGTTTTCCTGAACTACTAAGTCGATCGGGATGAAATTATACATTTAGTTTGAGAATGACGTACTCAAGCTTATGCACACATTTTTTCCATATCTTGAGAATCTAATCGCTGATTTGAACGCAATTAATGCCATCTCTAAGAGTGAACTTGTAATATTTTGTTCATTATTGTGAAGTACGGAATAATTTGTTAGTTCATATGTGTTTATTTTTCAGATTAAGTCTTTTGGTATGACATTATTGGAAGATCCCCAGCCTGAAGTTCGACAAAATGCTTGCAAGTTTTTCAGCGGTTTACTCCATTGTAATTTCCTACCTTCACAATCAGAATTGCTGGTATGTTTCGTGTTTCTTTCACAGATAATACATATATTCGAATAATCTCTTCTAGAATGATTTCAAATTGAAAGCAAGAACGAAATTGAAGAAATCTAAATTGAAAAATACTTCTGGATCTATCAGTACTGGTCATCTGATAAAACGTCATGCCGGAATCTTGGGACTTTGTGCTTTCATTTGTGCCACTCCATATGACATTCCGGAGTATCTTCCGGACATCTTTGGTGTTTTAGGTCCACATTTGTATGATCCTCCACCCATTCCTGTGAGTAACTAGAATATTATCTCATGTAACTTCCACTGTTTGATGAAATATTGTCAACATTTATATCGACTAACGGACAATACACAGTTAAGTATCCTAAGGATCAATACGAACTTTTCGTGTAGCAATCACTTTTTGGAAATCTCCGATAAATGAAAGAGCGCCAATGTTGAGTAAGAGTTTCAAATTTGATCGTCAATGCTTTTTTAATGAAAACCAAAAACCTATGCATCAAAATTCATAGAAATGAAAAACAATGTGTACAGAACTGAAGATTCTAGGACTGAAATGGTCATGAACTAATAAATAGACCTTTGATTATTTAGCGAAGAGTTCCTTGCGTTATGAGAACCTATTCTATCCTATTCCAGGGATGTTGAATTTAGAAAATTGTTAGGTAATATTTTTTATAAATTGAGTATATCGATATGGAATTCAGCAAAATTCAATGTATATGTATATAGAAATACATTTATTATTACAATTATGTACTTCTATGAGTATAGGAAAGTCCTATTGGCGTGGTGGCGTGCCTAATTATAATGGCGGCTTCGTGGGCGTGTGTTTTTTATTAGAAGGACGTTCCAATACCCCATTTTTGGCGTTCTCTTTCATTTGACATTACGAAGATTTCCTATTGAATTTATTTTACCTTGGTAATTTATGGACCTTCCGAATTCGTCGAAATCAAATTGAACTAGGTATACTTGTCTGGGTTGAACTTCGGGGTCAATTTCGCCTGATGAAAGTTTGCGTTATTGGAAATCGAATATGGAAAAACTGCTTCGCGGTAATGCTTTGTTTCGAATAAGATCACTTCGGTTATCTGATATTAGAGCATGCAAGTCCCAAGTTCGGGTGCCTATTAGATGTTTCTAGAGACCTGGACATATTTGAAATTATGATTATGATATTGTTCGAAATTCTCTATTGAGCCGAAATATTTTTGGAGTCAGAGCTCGTCCGGTTATACAAGGGCTGAAAATTTGTTCGAAAATTGTTTTTCAATTTTTTCGTTTCTGATATGATTGAGTATTCAGTGCTGAATACATTTTTGTTAAAACCATTCAAATAGTTTTCAAAATATCGAAAAAGAATCGGAAGAAGTGTCAGTATTATTTTCAATTTTCTTATTCTCAACATGCTGAGCGTAAACCCTAGGAGCATAGATAACTGGAGAGAAGGCTCGCTACAAAAATGAACTGCCACAAATGTCCGAACTTGTTAGTTCGCAGCTTGGTCACGAGATGACGCCAACGTCGTTAGTGGCTCCCTTTTTAAAACAAAATTATCTTTGATGATTATCAGTTGTTATCACATACTTATGAGGTACCATTTGTTACTATATCATAATATATATTCTTCTGAGGGAGAGAGAGCAATACATATTTTTTTTTCAAATACATAAGGCACGTGTGAAGAAATGACGACAAGAAACAGAATAGCAAGGCACACACGAAAGGGAAATCTAGTGTCTAATGTCGCGGATCATATATCTCATTGATCCGCGACAGACCAGATCGGCGGGAGCGATCCGATCCGCAGTCCAGACCTGTAACAGATCTGGACTGCGGATCAGATCTTACAGATTTCCCTTTCGTGTGTGCCTTGATATTGAATGAAGGAAGAAAAATCTGTCTCCCGCTCCAAATCTAATGGTTAACAGAGGGAATGTGAACGGGGTACCATACAATTCTGCGTATGATGCACGAGAACAGATAAAAACCTCTGTCTCCCCGTATAATAATAATTATAACGCACGGGTGTGGTCTGGTTTCTGCCATGCCACATGGGGGGTGACGTTCCCACGGCCCGAGTTACCTGGGCCACCAAGGGTTAATGGTGGCAAACCCATGAAAATGGTGAATTTAATGAGCCTCGGAAATGAGTCGCTGCCTGGGGAGCGCCAGGGCATGTCCGGAGCCGACACTGGGCATGACAGCATGCGATCCGTCGGTGGCAGGGTGCTGAGGAAGCGGGCTCCTGTCATACAACAAAATACAGCTTCACCAGAACATCAGGAAGTGGAATCCCAAAACATGGCAGAAGATCATGCCACTCCACCTGCTGGCTCGACCACCGTGAGGAGGACTGCTCGCAGGGGAGCTCGCAACGCACGTATCATGTGGAGCCGCGAAATGAATGTTGAAGTGATGCGAGCCTTTTACTACGTGACATCTTGGAAACCCATAGTGTTATCGAATGAATAGGGAATTGGTCTAAAAACACTATATGTGTGGGAACTCTTTAATGATCCATAGATAAGGCTGACATGTTTCGGCATTCCGCCATTTTCAAAGCCATCTAAAAATATAGTTGTTATTAATGTTATGTGAGTTGCCTAATCATCAAAAGCGATAGGAGATTGAATGAAAACTCACTATTATGATTGAAGTTCCAAATAAAAATATGAACTTGTCTTAGTCAGGACTCAAGTTTGAGGTCAACATTTGCGAAACGAATATATCACAAATACATAATTAAGGAATAAAATTTTAAAAATATCAACTACATGTCGAACACAGGTCATCCAAACAAAGAATGTCCAGTCAACATGATCACAAAACAAGCCGACAGATGAACGCCAACAGGTCCTCTTCCTTCCAAAGCAATCTTATGAATTCAAGAGAACTATACAGGATGTCAACTCAAAACATAGTAAAGTCACAAGTCACAAAAATCACAACTTACTACGTGAATAATTGCGATGATAAACCACTTCCTGGATGGAGATACTCCCTCTATACTGAATTCACCAAGAGACATCCAGAACTTCAACTAACGGAAGGGAACATTGCGGATCGTAAAAATGTTATTATACAAAAAGGCTACTTGACAACACAGGAACTAGATGAGATCAAGAGAGAAATGGGCTACACAATCAATCAAGAACAGATTGTCGGAAGTCAGAACGAAGAACCCGCCGAGCCGTTGGAGAGACTAGCAGATACGGCGAGGGACCTGTCTGTCACACGAACTGCTCACCAAGACTCCCCACAATATCGCCAACTGTATGACACCTTCTATAGTAACCTGGCGCAATACGAATCTACTGATCCGCTCAACCGCCCCATCCTTCCGAAATTGAACTTCAACTCTACGGCCAAAAATAACATCGAGAGGCTCAACGAAATATTGGCGGAACACCTGAGCACTCAATGGACGTTGGAACAAGTCCACTTATCTCTGTACTGTGCTGCCATCACAGTAATCGGACAAAATGGGCAAAAGATCTACACCCCCAGAACCAGTGAACAGAAAGTTAAAAATAAAACTCCTGCCTGGAAAAGAAGATTAATGCAGGACGTCGATAAACTCCGAGGAAAAGTTGATGTCTTGGATGAGTTCCTGAAGGATAATAAATCGCGTAAAGTACTGAACAAAGTGCGAAAAATAGCCACTTCCGCAGGGCTGGACCTGGAATCTCCTCGACATAAAGAGTTCATAGTTGATCTGAAAGATCGCTTGAGACAGCAAGCTAAAGCGAAAGGTGCTCGCCTGCGAAGATACAATGAGTTAACAAAGCGAAAACAACAGAACGCTGAATATATGAGAGACAGAAAGAAGTTCTTCAGAAGTCTTGAAAAGCCCTCCGAAATCTCCACCAATCAGCAAGCTGACATCAACAATGACGAATTTCGGCAATATTGGAGCTCTCTATGGTCGGAGAGTGGTCAACTTCAGAGGAATGCTAGCTGGCTTACGGACATTGAACACCAGGCTTCAGAAATCGTTGAGATGAAGACTGATCTTTTCACAGTCGAAGAAATTTCCAACCGACCCATAACGTGTTTGTCAGTGGTGTACAAGCTGTTCACGTCGCTTGTGAATAATGCGATTTATCGTCACTGTGAAGCCAACAACATTCTGGAAGAAGAACAGAAAGGCTGCTCTCGAGGATCGGCAGGATGCAAACATCAACTCACCATAGACGCTGTAGTGTTAAAGCAAGCTCAAGCGAGAAGGAGGAATTTAAGTCTATGTTATATTGACTATCAGAAGGCCTTCGATACGGTGCCCCACGATTGGCTTCTGAAAGTACTGGAGATTTATAAGATCTGCCCGAAAATAAGAGCCGTGCTCCAACATCTAATGAGCACATGGAAAACGAATATTCTTATAAACAACATCCATGCTGGAACCGTAAAAATATCGAGGGGGATATTTCAGGGAGATGCCCTGTCACCGATGTGGTTTTGTATAGCACTGAATCCTCTAGCTACTCTTTTGAAAAACACCAACATAGGGTACAGACCAGCAATGAGGAATCCGCGAAAACTTACCCATTTACTGTATATGGATGATCTGAAACTATTCGGCGAGAACCGAAAACAACTTCACTCGCTGATAGATATAGTGCACTCCTTCAGCAAAGACATTGACATGTCTTTCGGTGTCGATAAATGCGCCATACTCAACATCAGGAAGGGTAAAATGGAGAATACTCAGGAACAATTTCAGGACATCCACAGTATGTTGCCAGAAGAGACCTACAAGTATCTGGGCATTCCTCAAAATCAACGGATTGACCACACCCGTTTGAAAGCTGAGTTCACTGCGAAATATTAGAGCAGGGTAACCAAAGTGCTCAACACCAAGCTGTCTGCTAGAAACCAGATCGATGCCTTGAACTCATGGGCTACTCCTGCTCTGACCCACACTTTCGGAGTCTTGAAGTGGTCAGACGCTGATCTGAATGAGTTGGACCGACTAACCCGCCGCCTAATGACAAAGTTCCGATGTCTACACACCGACGCATCGGTGAGAAGGCTCTATCTACCCAGGAGAGATGGCGGACGAGGTCTGTTGAACATCTATAAACTCTGCAGAACCCAGGAGAAAAACTTGAGGCAGCGACTGCTCGAGTCTGAAGATAGCCTGATGAAATTGGTAACAACAGAGGATAAGGGATACACACCTCTGAACCTACAACACAGAGAACTGACATTCGATATCACCACGAGAAGCGAAGATATAAGTATATGGCGGGAGCAAGCTCTGCACGGCAGATTTCCCAAACACCTTGAGGGGGAAAATGTCGATAAATTAGCTTCTCTGTCGTGGTTGAATGCAGGACAATTGTATCCTGAAACTGAGGGATTCCTGATGGCTATCCAAGACCGAGTTATAAGAACTCGCAACTATGAGAAGCACTGTTTGAAGCTGAACGTGGAGGACAAATGCAGGAAGTGCGGCGCAGTTGGCGAGTCTATTGAACACATAATCACAGGTTGTCGAGTTCTTGCCGACAACGCATATCTGGGCCGACACAACCAAGTGGCAGAAATTGTTCACCAGCAGTTGGCTCTTAGACATGGTTTTCTGGATACTTGTCCGCCATATTATAAGTATCAACCTGCAGCAGTGTTGGAAACGGACGCAGCGGTTCTCTATTGGGACAGACCCATATCAACAGAAGAGTAGTCCAAAACATAATCCTAATCAATTTTTCACTTTCAATTTTGCGCATTTTTTCTATTATTATCGGAGGTAATATCACAAGACTATGACAAATAGCCGACTATTATTTTCGGCCTAATTCAATCGAGAGCGTCTTGTATTTCGACAATTCAATAAGACCATATGAACATTAATAATCTGAATAACTCCCGAGAGCTTTAGCTCGAGGGAGTTATTCTCTGATTATTAATGTTCATATCGAGGTTCATATGGTCGAATTGAATTGTCTTGAGATACAAGTTGCTCGAGATGAATTAAAGAAAATAATAGTCGCTTTTGTCATAGTCGAGTGATATTCAGGAAGATTATTTCATGAAAACGCTCCAAACGCTCGGATCTGCAGTCTTTTTTATTTTCGACCGAGCGGTCGGACTTATTTATAATGATTTTGCAAAAAAATTGCTATCCCTATCCCGACCAAGTTTTGAACTCGGGACATTTTCAATTCTGAATAAATGTTATGTCAAATTCTGACACTTCAAATAGCCGCTGATATTTCTTTGTTTACCTGAATATCCGATAATATTGCATATCGCGTGACCAAATTCGTGACTTTTCATTGGCGGAGCCATGTGTGAATGAAATAATCATTAATAAAATATTGAAATTCGAATTAGCGCCATGATGACGTAGCTATACTCGGAACCTCATTGGACACTGCCGTTATGACGTACACATCCATGACCAATCTAATTTGTGATGAGAGCTATCAAGAAGGCGTAGTTGCCGCTAACTCTATTTTGTCGTCTGAAATAGGAGAAATAAAATCACAGAAACTTATGAAGCATACATGGCTTCTTGATAAATTAGATGGGTATCACCATCAGCCGCTTAAGTGAACTGTGATCAAAGAATTAGAACCATGATAAGAACGAATCTTCCGTGATTGAGAAGAACGAATAGTTAGGAGGATGGCGACCTGGCAACGCTGTACTGTTGCAACCAATCAAAATATGATTGCCGCCATTTATGCTTGTTTGAATTTGACGTTCGTTTTGGTATTTTCAATAATTTTTTTCTCGAAAAATAGACAACAGCAAAAAAAAATAAAAATTGATAAGAGATTCTGAGGGTCAAATATTACCGAAATGCTTTTTTCTGAAAATCACTGGAAACGCCCATTGCCGAAAGTCACTATTATACCATTGGTGATTTCGGCTGAGGGAGTCATGTCCAAATCATTTAAGATAAATCTTCAAAAGATCGAAAATATCCCAGAGAATCGCGGGATATGCACAACAGGCTGTGGCTTTGCAGACCTGTCACATCGTGCGGAAATTCCTGAACTAGTGGGAGGAACTGAAATGTTTTTTCACTGGTTCATAGCAGTAATACTAGCTCGAGCTGAGACCGGGAGACCGATGATGAAGAATAATTATAATACTAACCTGAATTTTCGCTTTTTTCGATAAGGATATTGTATTGACAAATTCCATTTAATTGCGCATAAAGGCCGCAACGGACGGCGAGCGATAATATAATATATATTAAAGCTTCGCACTGACATATGTAATTTTATAATAGCAAAATCTATACTAATATTATAAAGAGGAAAGATTTGTATTTTTGTTTGTTTGATACGAATAGGCTCAAAAACTACTGAACTGATTTCAGGAATTCTTTCCCCCTCAGAAAGCTACACTATTCCTGAGTGACATAGGCTATACTTTTCACCCGAAAAAAATATGGATACCTACTATAACTTCAATAATAACAAAAAAATCAGCCATAATCAGCTATTTTCACGTGCGCTGCAAAAACTGTGAGACTTAAGCTAAGCGTCCACATGTCGGCAACGGACGGATCGGATTTACGGAATTCCTTTGCAGAAATGCCGCCGCTCCGATGCGTCCGGTGCGGATCTGTGGACGGGCTTGCACGAGTTTCTATACAAAGAATACCGAAATCCGTTTGACCCGATCCGTCCGATGCGTCCATTGCCGACATGTGGACGCTTAGCTTTACGTGGATACAATGTATGACGGAAATGTACCTCTTAAATAGTTCTACAAAAAAGTCCGCGATAGCATATATCTATCAAGATTGACTTGCTATTACCTGTTTATGGTAATCAGATGTTTTCCAAAATTATGCACTATTTTGGAGTGTATTTTTATGAATGGGGTATTCATCCTCATCCAACCTAATACGTTATTTATCCCCAGTATTTAATTTAGAATGAAATTGCCCTTCACATCATACAATTACAACGAGTACATCAAAAGTTATGGCAGGTTGAAGTGTCTATGGTTGAAGTGATGAAGATCAAACCGCACCACCGGACCTAAATGCGTCTCCGTCCTAGGTAGGCGGGTGGAGAGGGCACCGAAGTGTGAGAGGGGGACATGCATATCTATATAAGTGTAGCCGCGTAGATCAACTTTCAGGCACCCGGTCGATTTGTTAAGAAGCGGAAGCAGAAGCCTTTTTCCTTTTTATAGCCTAAGCCTTTTTATAACATAAGCGAAGAGTAGGGTTCCTACTCTTTGGCATAAATTGAAAAGTTCTTTTCAGAACTAAATTTGAATTGTTTTATTCAACATGTTTTGTTGCCACGTACAAATATCACTGCCAACATAGTGTACAGAGAAGTTCTGGGGTAAAAAATCTAAAGTAAATACAGAATCGAATAAAGCCTCGAAATAATAAAAATACATATGGGCAAAATAAATCTCCTGGAAATGTAGAAATTCAAAAAATATTGATGAACAGAATAAATGTTGTAGATTTACTCTAAGTTCATCTCAAAATGTTAATGAAACAAATTCCTACCCGGGCGAAGCTGGGACGGGCTGCTTGTATCTTAATATATCGCTTGGATGAAAATATATATTATAGCATCGTCCGCGGTGCTTGGTCCTACATTTTCATTTTCAAGGAGCGATATTGGTGTAATATATGAGATATGATACATATATATATATATATATATATATATATATATATATATATATATATATATATATATATATATATGATATGAAATTTTTTCAATAAACATGCATCTTGGAATTTTGTTAATATTTATTCACTTTTATTTCAACACAGATGATAACATTGGTTTCGATTGAATGATACCATTTGTCACTGTAAATTAAAGAATGATTCTGCATAGGTATCAGAAGAACTGAATAACCTGCAATTTTATCAGACATGTATGGATTTGTTCAGTTCATATTATACCTAGACCGTTAATATTCAGTTCAATTATTCATTCTTGTGTATGCTTTTCCTTCCACACCAATTTGATCTTTCATATCTACGCCTAGGAAAATCAAAATCTATAATTTCTACTTCAGACATTATTCTTTTCAATTTGATTTATAATCAAACATCATTCTCGAAACAAGCCTGTGTCCACTTGTGTCATCCATGAATTGAAGGTTAGAATTCAAAGTTTATCGTTAAACTTCCATTTAATCCTCTCAATTCGTAGGATTATCTTTAAGCGTTAGTTATGGTTGGATTACGACACGGTGCAAGAGAATCATAGACCCGTATCGAGGTTTTGGATTTAATCTACAGTTTTGTCATACGGTGCAATCGGCCCTAAAACATAACATAGACAATAATGTTGACATATCATCGCTAAATTCAACATTTTAAGGCCGCAAAGGACGACGAGCGATAATATAATATATATATATATATATATTCATATCATATATCATATATAATAAAACACTTTCTTATTGTGGTTCACGTGTTGTTTATTCACAGTTTATCAGTGGGCTTTATATGTACTTGCTTTGACCTTGCATCTGTCAGAGCATCGCACGTTGAGAGCGTGGTACTGAAAGAGAGAGAGAGAGAGAGTATTTGTACATTAGGCCTACGCAATAGATTCGGTAAATATGACCTCAGCATATTATTATCAATTCATAGGGGGCCACAACATACAAATTGCTTACACGGCCATACTGATACTTGAAACGACCTCGTTTAATTAACATAGCAAACAATAATACTTTTCAGGTTACATACAGCATTGTTTGACTAACATCCGATTGATTAACAATTGAGTTTTTGTGAGGCATGGCTATGTTCAAGGCGCTGGCTCGCTCTGCGGCTTCGTATTTCAGGTGGGAAAGAGAGCCAGGCAAATAAAAAAAACACCACCGCTTACATGCTCACCACTCAAGATTTAGAACTAATTAGCCAAGAACTGAAAAAATATTCTTTCGCAATTCCTTGCTTCTTGAAAAATAACTCATTTCAGATTTTCCATAATGGTACATCAATTATTGCAATAATTATCTGTTCACACTGAAATAGGTCAGGCCAAAACAGAGCCAAAAGAACCAAAAAAAACTATCACATACAAAAGTGATTAGATCCAAACAAGATAATCAGCAAAAATTCAAATTTCTTAACAAAGTGACTGAAAATTTTACTATCCAGTCCCTACATAATATGACAGATGACTATCCAGTCTTTACATAATATGACTATCCAGTCTTGACATAATATGACTATTCAGTCTCCACATATGACTATCCAGTCTTCACATCACAGTACCCAAGAATTCACTCGCACATTAGGATTCTTTCATGTCACCAAAACTAAAACTGATCTTCTGTATCCACAGGCCATATTCTCAGCTGTTCTTGTCCTGCTGCAGTCATTCTGTTCTGACCTCCTATTAGCTTCAGGGCATAGCGATCATTCGGCAAGACAGCTTTGGTTTCAATTTGCCACCTTTTGACAGTTGCGTAACTTCCATTACTACTTCCTGATTTACCTCGAACGGGTAACCAGGTTTTCGAGTCATATCAAACTTCCTCTTTGTTTCCTCTGCCGAAACATCCAGTTCTCAATGAGGGCATCTTTATCAACATTAATTTTCTTTATTGGTATATCACTGAGCAAGTTAATGGTTGACGAAAGTCTCTTATTGGAGTTTTCATTAAAACTACAGGAGCACACCCTGTCGACTTATTCACAGTCGAGTTCAGATCATTTTCAATTTTTAGTAAAGCCTTATACCATATTTTTTCATCTTTCTCGTTCAAAATTGATTGCATTGCATTGAAGATGGTTCGCATAACTCTTTCAACCTTTCCGTTGCCTGTGAACCAAGTCATCGTGGACTGCAAAATCTTCTTCAGGTAGATTTCCACTTAAGATCTCCATGCAAAATGGGTCGACTTTTTGCCATTCACCAAAAGATTGAGGAGAACCTGTAACCTGCAACAGAGCTGAGCGCCAGTGACATTTTGAAGAGCCTATCATAAACTAGGGCAATTTCCTCTTTATAATCTCCGAGAACCTTATCAATTGCTGACTGATAACATGAAGGAGAATTTATGAAACCAAAAGGCATTCTATTGTATTCGTACAATCCATCAGGTGTAATAAATGCTGTAATGTGTTTGGAAGATTCTTCTACTTCGATCTGATGAAAACCAGATTTCATATCGAGCTTTGTATAAAACTTTGCTGTTGCTAAAAGGTCTATTTGATTTTGAATTCTAGGTAAGGGGTAATTATTTCGCAAAACTTTCTTATTCAGTTCTCTGTAATCAACACACAGTCTTATTTCGCCATTACGCATTCTTACTAGGACAATGGGACTTGCATAATTTGATTCATAATATCAGATTCTAATTGGTTTTTAATAATTTCCCTAACTTCTGTTCTTTCTTGGTACGCTAAATTTCTTGCTCTAAAAACGACAGGAGATTCATTTTTCAATCGAATTTTTAGTTTACCTGTGGTGACTGTATCAGGTTTAGATTCAACACCCCTTTTAATTATTCGAATTATTTGTGCTTTCAACTGTTCGTCCAATCCTGACAAATCTAATTCTAAATCTTTTCAAACTAAAGAGAACGTTTTGGGAGCTTTTCTAAAGGAGGTCACAAAATCAACACAATCCTTATTCTATATTATACTAAATAAGGTAAGATGTAAATAAATAAATAAATAAAAACGGTAACTCTGTGGTCCGGCCCGGGGAATCTGTCGAAAAAGTGGGTCCAGAAGAATCTTAAAATCGCAGCGAAGCTGCGATACAGGAAAGAAATTACACGGTCGGAAAGAGGAATGATCGATTCGTACGTGGGCGAAATTTCGATCCTCTAGGCGACGTAGAAGTATTTTTAAAAAATTCCCGAAAATTGCGAAAAAAACCGACGAAAAGGGCCATTTTAAACTCGATAAAAGAGGAAAAATCAATGCAAAATAGCTTGGTATTCATATTTTCCATAATTCTCCCATATCTTCAGGAAAATTCATCAAACTTCGACATTTCGGCAATAAAATCACCTGAGTTCTACGATGAGGATAACTACTTAAAATGCAGATCTGCTAGCCCATACTAGTTAATTTTAAGTTGAATATCCCCTTCTTTGAGAATATCTAATCCGATCAAAGCGTCAATATTCTTATGTGGAATAATATTAGATGTAACTATATTGAATTCAATTTCTATAACTAATTCACACTTGAAAAATAGGATGTTTGCTTTTCCTAATGTTTTAAATTCAACGTTCCCTATTTCCATAATCTTTTTCTGTTAATATCTGATAGGGATGTTAATGGTGCTGATGAATCACCATCGAATGATGATAATAATTTAAGAAGTTCTGATTCGTCTTTTGGTGATTGTACAGGGTGGGGCAGAAGAACCTATCCGATTTCAAATCCCTTTTTCTCAGAAGAGAGAGCAGGTAGAGTAGTGGGGTAAAAACCGTTAGAAAGCTGGTTTTATGCCATTTGTCAGTAGTCAACATGCCTTGGTCTGGTGAACATCGTGCTTTTGTTATTGAGCGGTTTATCGAATGCGGCGGTTCGATAATTGCTACACAACGTGCTTTTCGAATTCATTTCGGACTCGGGCGTCATGATCCTGTTCCACATCACGCTACGATTAAAGTGTGGGTGTCAAATTTTAGACAGACGAGTTCAGCATTGAAAAAGAAGTCGCCTGGACGTCCCAGGACAGCAACAGGACCTGAGAACGTGGCCAATGTGAGAGCCGCGATTGAACGTTCCCCGCGTCGTTCGGCGCGAAAACATTCGCTCGCTTTGGGGATTTCCAACCGCAGTATTCGGCGAATTTTGCACCGGGACCTCAAAATGCATCCCTACAAAATGGTTGTTGCACAGAAATTAAGTGAAAGGGATTTTGAAACCCGTACGAACCTGTGTCGCGATCTCCGAGAACTGCCAAACGACGATGTTGTGCTCTTCACGGACGAAGCCCATTTTCACCTTTGTGGCGCCGTAAACAGGCAGAATTTTCGATATTGGAGTGACGAAAATCCTCGGGAAATCCATCAGGAACCCCTCCATAGCCCAAAAGTGACTGTGTGGTGTGCTCTTTCCCGCCTAGGCGTCTGGGGGCCCTACTTTTTTGAAGAAAATGGGCAAACCGTAACGGTCAACAGCGAGCGCTATTGTTTCATGCTGGAAAATTTTCTAAGACCCAAAATGGAAGAAAATGGCGTGGAAAATGTGTGGTTTCAACAGGATGGTGCAACCGCCCACACATCGCGACGATCAATGGACATTCTCAGGGAACTGTTTCCCGGTCGCCTCATTTCTCTGAGAGGTGATGTTGGCTGGCCGCCGCGCTCACCGGATCTCACTCCATGTGACTTCTTCCTTTGGGGTTACCTCAAATCGAAGGTTTACCAGCATCGACCAAGGACCCTTCTTGCTTTACGAAGGGAAATTGCTCGGGCAATTGAAGAAATTCCTGTGGAAATGACGGTGAAAGTCATGGAAAGCTACCGCGAGCGCCTAAATAAGTGTATCCGCTCCCAAGGACGACATTTGAGTGATGTGCTTTTCAAAACTTAAATTTAAAAATGGCATAAAATTTGCGATATGTTAATAAAAAAAAATTTTTGACAAGCTGAGTGGTTTTAATTTTATAACGTTTTGAAATCGGATAGGTTTTTCTGCCCCACCCTGTATCTCAACTCTATTTTTGACTTCAGCATTGACAATATTATGTGAAACTAGACTTAAAATAATGTCCCATGGAAATCTGTTATAGAATTTTTTAAGTGAATTTAGTTTAGCTTGACCATACTCTACTAAAAATTCGAATTCTGAACTTTTTATTGCCATGCAGGATAAAAGTCTTGTGGCAGGAGTTCCTTTCAAAGGAAATGCGATTTCCAAATCATTACAAAAAGTAGTCCAATTTCTTTTTAAAGGCTTCCAATTTACATAGAATTTAGAAGCACGCCCTTTCAAACATTGACCAGCTTTTAAAACAACCAATGTATATGACATACCTGTTTCGCATTTAATACGATTTACTTCTTCAAGCCATTCCTTGGTTGTAAACGGTGTATCATCGGGATCGTACTGCATGAAATTCACGTGGTTGTTTGGAACCTCATTGTTGATTGAACTCGATCTTCCACTTGCCATGTTCGCCATGAATTCCATCATTTTCATCGGTTCGACTTGGGCAGCATTCTCTTGATTTTGTTGATCCATTTTGGATGAATTCTTTTCCACACAGAACTCAATGAAACCGGTAGAAGGTTCTAATCCTTTCTTGTAAAGAAAGAACCAATCCCGCTTCTGATGTTAAATAATGAAACACTTTCTGGTGGTTCACGTGTTGTTTATTCACAGTTTATCAGTGGGCTTTATATGTACAGATCATTGATGTAGAATCTGTAGATGGAGGATAGGAAAAAATCATCGGTCCTCTGATTATAGAAAGAGATGAAACGATTGTGACGTCATGATTATCATATGATTGACATCAATGTTGCCGCCTTTTCCATTAAATTAACCGCCTACCAATCGACCCAGTCGACCAGCCTACCGCCTACCAGTCGAAATCGGCAGATTTGCGGATATTACCATTGCAACGACAACACTGATGTCTTCCAATAATGACCTTGCCTACCGAAGCATATTCTCCCCTCGCTTTAATCTATGCCCCTTTCTTTCTATATCTTGCAACGGCAACACTGATGTCTTCCAATGATGACCTTGCCTACCAAAGCCTACCAAAGCATATTCTCCTCTCGCTTTAATATATGCCCCTTTCTTTCTATATCTGGGGACCGAACGCTCAATACTGAGATAATGGGATACCCAGTCTATTTATTCTAGGTCAATGGTACAGATTAATATTGTTGATTTATTTGGGTGTGAAGGATCAATTCAAACAAGAAACACTTTTTGCTTCTAAGCCGACGTTTCGCTTATATTTAAAAGCATCTTCAGGGCACTATAAATATACAAAAAACAGGTTGTTATCAACTATGTTCAAGAAAGTAGGAAATCAAAGTTACATTGATAGATATGCCTTCTACCACAGTGTATAAATGCATAAATAGGCAGAATTTAAAAGAATAAATAGATATAGGTTAAAAGCGAACAAATATGAAAATCACGATGTACACGAATATTTAACACTCAGTGCGATGTTTAGGCATTTGTTAAAAACAGGTAGACAAAAATAGGTACATACCAAAGCTAAAAGGTTTCTTTTGGTCTATAATTTTCATTTCATAGGGCTCCACACAGGTAAACAATTACAAATCGGAATACGAAACATCTATGTCCAATATTCAACGAATTGTTTTATTGATAAGGTCAGAGAATGTGATGCGACTTTTTTTCTTTAGATTACGTGAAAATCAAATTATTTCAGTTTTTGAATGAGATTAAGATATATGACGTTTAGATTTTCGATATCCGTCCTTTTGTTAATTGAATTGGAGTTTTTCTTTATTTCAATCATTTCACTCAATAGTCTTTTCTTGTATTTATGTTGTTCGTCTAATATCTCAAAACCGTCGAAATTAAAGTTATGTCCTGATTGTATGCAATGTTCTACTAGAGCAGTAGGATTTGTTTTTAATAATTTGTTTCTTTGGTCGTTTTCATGCTCTTTTAAGCGCGTTTTAATATACCTTCCCGTTTGACCTATGTTACAGTCTCCGCAATTGGAACATGGAATTTTGTAAATCACGTCGCTTCGCTGATCCGGAGGTATTTTGGATTTAAATTTCGTGAAAAATCTTTTATAGATGCTGTTTTCAGGCTTTAGAATTATTTTAATGTTTGGCAAACTTTTTTGAACTGTGGATTTCAATCTTTCTGACAAGCCTCTAACGTATGGAATTTTTAAATATTTTGTTGTTGATAGGGCGTCGGTTGAAATAATTGGTTCAGGTGTGTGCGTGTCATTGCTCCGCATGATTTTCTTTATGAGGGAAGGGGGGTAGTGATTCTTTTGAAAAAATATTTCATTATTTAGATAATAACCAAGTACAATGTAAATTAAACAAATTTCATGAATAGGTACAAAAAATATTATTGAAGAATTACCCCGCTACAGCTGCGCGTTATTCTCCCAGTGTGAGTCACCTAACCTAACTAATCACTGACAGTAGATGACGAAATACAATTATGTAATTGTTCTTTTGCATTAAATAATCTACACATATGAAGGAAAATAGTCATGCAATAGATTCATTAGAAATTAATAATAGAAGTACTTTCCACGATTCCAATTTCTCTCGAAAATTAGATCAGAGCGTCGTGTAACGAACAATCGGCTCCCTGGTCTAAAATAAAAACACGAATATCTTTAAATTACGGGAGGATGTTGGCAAGGCAAATACGAGATGGTGCGCTGTATCCACAGAAATATAATAAAATATTTATTTATATGTTTATTATATTTCTGTGGCTGTATCTAAATTTTGAAATAACTGAACTGAGTTGCAGAATATCAATGCGCAGAATTCCCCCGTGCGCGGAATTCCCCCGTCCTCCCCTACTCGGAGGAAATCAAATGAAGCTGAGTCCACTCCGTCCAATATTTTCGAAGTGAATTTTGATTTTAGCAAATCTGGGTATTCATGAAATTGGCTTCAGATAGAAGGATTCTGTTTCTACTAAAATTCATGAATCTTATATGTACTCGGATCAACTATTGACCTATTCTTCAAATACCGAAATATTTGCCTAATCTGGCAACGTTGCGGCGAATTTGACGGACCACTCACCGCGGCCCAGATCTCACTTGATGAAACAACAATATAAACACTCGAAGTGCTAATGAAGGAAATAAAACAATGATCTATCCTTCAAATACAGGAATAATTGCCCAATCTGGCAACGTTGCGGCGAATTTGACGTACCTCCCACCGCGGCTCACTGGTCGCCGTCGCCGATTCTCGAGCATACATTAATTCTCACGAATTCCTAACCAATCAGATTCACTCGATTCCGAGTGCTTCCGAATGCACCCGAGAGGACGATCGTGAGAAGAAGCCGTTGCCCGTTATTCAGATCGCGCGTTTTGTCTTTTGTGTTTGTCGTTCTTCATAAACGAATCTGATAGTGAAATAGTTGAAAACGGTTGGAACTTGGAACTTCGAACAGTTTGATTTATATTATGGTAATTACCCCCCCATGAGTATCAAAGTCCTTAGAAGAAGTTACGCAATGTGGTGCACATAAAAAAATTTCATAAATTGTGAACCTGATTTTCAATCGTTATTCCCCCCCCCCCCCTCCATGAAAAAAAGCTATATCCGCCCTTGCATTTAGAACAAGCTATAATAAAAAAAACATTTTTTAAAACAATCTTTTATAAAAACAACCCTCATCCGCCAATTTGAAGCCGCCATCTTGAATTCCTCAATTTTGAAGAATCGTAATTTCCGACCCAGAACACCCCTAGATACCAATTTTGAATAGAATCGGATCATAATTACGAAACTCGTCCGCCCTATTCTAGCCGCCATCTTGAATTTTTCAATTTTGACAGAAGAATCATCATTGTCGAACCCAAAAACCTCTAGATACTAATTTTGAATGAAATCGGATGATAATTACGAAACTCATGCGCCATTTTGGAGCAGCCATTTTGTTTTTTTCTATAAAAAATATTTCATGATGCATTGTCACCAGAATTATGTACACCTGCCAAATTTCAAATCAATCGGACGATTAGAAGTGTGTCATATTTAACTTGCAAGATTTGATTACAGACAGACAGACACCGGGACAGGTGAAACTAAATAAAAGCTTGTAATAAAAAGCACATATGCGCTTACAAAAACCTCAAAAGTGAGAATTTAAGCAGGTAATTTAGCATATGTATTTTGAAATATGGCAATATAACTGTGTGTTGTATCATAGTTTTCTTGGATGGGGGAAATGTAAGAAATATCAATCATCCAGAACACCATGAATTATTCTCAAATGATCATATGTAGAAAACGTTTCCTGGTTTTCATCAGTAGAACAAAGAGAACACAAAATATATTGCTTCATCACCACTTTAGCGGAATCATCATTATGGATTGTCCGGAGATGCCTGTTTCTAACAGATACACTGGTAAACTCTTTTCCACATATGCCGCAAATGCAAATAAGTGGATTCACTCTGCAATAAAGTCGAGCATTTATTTGAAACGTCCATAATGAGAAATTGTAATAGATTTTGCTAGATATTCTATTCAATAAAAATCAAACTGTTCGAAGTTCCAACCGTTTTCAACTATTTCACTATCAGATTCGTTTATGAAGAACGACAAACACAAAAGACAAAACGCGCGATCTGAATAACGGGCAACGGCTTCTTCTCACGATCTTCCACGCGGGTGCATTCGGAAGCACTCGGATAGAGTGAATCTGATTGGTTAGGCATTCGTGAGAATTGTGTCACCTATATCACGCGATAACTTTCGAATGCTTTTTTGGTCTACTAGCGACACCTTTGTCTTTTGACCTTGAACGAAAACTCGAAACTTGCCTGTAATATACGAACATAAACATTTCCAATGTTAAAAAGTCGCATCACATTCTCTGACCTTATCAATAAAACAATTCGTTGAATATTGGACATAGATGTTTCGTATTCCGATTTGTAATTGTTTACCTGTGTGGAGCCCTATGAAATGAAAATTATAGACCAAAAGAAACCTTTTAGCTTTGGTATGTACCTATTTTTGTCTACCTGTTTTTAACAAATGCCTAAACATCGCACTGAGTGTTAAATATTCGTGTACATCGTGATTTTCATATTTGTTCGTTTTTAACCTATATCTATTTATTCTTTTAAATTCTGCCTATTTATGCATTTATACACTGTGGTAGAAGGCATATCTATCAATGTAACTTTGATTTCCTACTTTCTTGAACATAGTTGATAACAACCTGTTTTTTGTATATTTATAGTGCCCTGAAGATGCTTTTAATTATAAGCGAAACGTCGGCTTAGAAGCAAAAAGTGTTTCTTGTTTGAATTGATCCTTCACACCCAAATAAATCAACAATATTAATCTGTACCATTGACCTAGAATAAATAGACTGGGTATCCCATTATCTCAGTATTGAGCGTTCGGTCCCCAGATATAGAAAGAAAGGGGCATAGATTAAAGTGAGAGGAGAATATGCTTTGGTAGGCTTTGGTAGGCTTTGGTAGGCAAGGTCATTATTGGAAGACATCAGTGTTGCCGTTGCAAGATATAGAAAGAAAGGGGCATAGATTAAAGCGAGGGGAGAATATGCTTTGGTAGGCAAGGTCATTATTGGAAGACATCAGTGTTTTCCGTTGCAATGGTAATATAACGCAATTGAATCTATTCAATTGCGTGTGTTACAAAATCCTCTGCTAGGCTAGGCTCGGCTGTGCTGTGCTCGGCTGCGCTCAATGTGCGGCTAGCCTTAGATAGGGCTCAAGCCATGTGTGTCCGTTTTTTATGGATGTGAAAATAATGTGTCCCCAAGAAGGACTGGATCTGATCTTGTATCAGAGTTGTTTTCCTCATTCTCCCCTTGTTGATCGATTTCATTGAAGTCTTCATTTCCATTTGTACCACTGCTATTGTACTCTGGTGCCTGATTCATTTCATCCGGGAACATAAAAAAATGATTATCTGCATTTCTCTTGTTCTGAGTTAATAAGGTACAACCCTTTCCATTTTCGAAAAATGTTACATCTCTGGATAGAAATACCTTACTTGAACTGGGATCAAATAATCTGTAGCCTTTACTCTCAAGACTATATCCTACCATAATACTGGGAATAGTTTTTTTGTCAAGCTTTTTTCTACTTTCTCTTGGTCTAAGAGCATGAGCTCTGCATCCGAACAACCGTAAACCTTCTAACTTTGGCTTTACACCTGACCAAGCTTCTTCTGGTGTTTTGTCTTTGAGACATTTTGTTGGTGATCGATTTTGTGAAAACACAGCTGTGTAAGCAGCTTCAGCCCAAAAACTGTTAGGTAACTGTGAATCAATCAACAAACATCTTACTTTCTCAATTATTGTTCTATTCAAGCGTTCAGCTTTACCATTTTGCTCAGCTGTATGTGGAACAGTCAGCTGATGAACAATACCAGATTCCGCTAGATAATTCTTGAATACATTGCTGATATATTCTCCACCATTGTCTGTGCGAAGGATTTTTATTGATTTTCCTGTCTGATTTTCTACTAATTTTTTGAAAATTTTGAAACACGCAAATGTTTCATCTTTTGACTTCAGAAATACACAAAAATCTTATGTGTGAAATCGTCTAAGAATGTAAGCATATAACGTGATCCTGCAAAACTTTTGACCTCAATTGGTCCACATAAATCTGAGTGTATCAACTCGAGAACATTTTCAGTATGTGTTTCGCTATTTTTGAATGGAAGTCTGTGGCATTTGCCTACAACACAAATTTCACACTTGCAGTTATCGGAATCATTAAAATTCCAGCATAATGCCATTCCATGCATGACATGCTAAGTGCTCGGAATTCAAATTCAGCTTGAATAAATCTCTTTCCAACGAACCTGTGGCTACAACTTTTCCTTTAGAATCAGTAATCTGGCAACCTTTATTTGTAAATAAAACTGAATAGTTTTGCTTAACTATTCGACTCACCGACAGAAGATTGACTGATAGTTCTGGGACATATAAAATGTTCTTTATTTCAGCATTAACTTCATCTGATACAGGAAGATGAACACTGCCTGTTTTGTTGGCTGACATTTTCTGACCATTAGCTGTACTTACTGAGCAAGATGTGGTGTCGTTAACATTGCATAGGATATCTAGATTATTTGTCATATAAACTGTGGCTGCTGAATCCAGATACCGTGAAGTTCCGTCAATTACACTTGATCCTACTGATAAGGCTGAAAACATGGAAATATTACTACGAGATTTGTTACTCTTGTCTTTGTCCTTGGAATTTTTCCTTGGTTTAGTACAATCTTTGGCATAATGTCCTAATTTGTTGCATTGAAAGCAGCGAACTTTACTTTTTCCTTTATGTGTCCTTTAGTGTTATTGCTACGATTCTGATTCCTTGAGTTTTTCTTGCCATACATTGCAATTCCATCCTTCGACAACTTTACGTCCTGAATCAACTTCATTTTTATGGAATCACCAGTTATCGCAACTCCTGAACTCTCAATACCCATTATCATTGGCTCATATTCTGCTGGTAAACCTGCCAATAATATGGTTCCAACCCATTCATCACTCACTTCGAGACCAATACTAGAAAGCTTGTGTGCGGTGCCAACTATCTTGTTGACATAATCCTCAACAGATTCACTATCTTCTAATCTAGTTGTTATGAGTGTTCGTAGAAGTCCTACTCTTCGGGTAAGTCCTCTATCATCGAATGCTTGCTGAAGAGCTGTCCATACACCTTTAGCATCTTTTGCATTCTGAATATGCACATAATTTACTGGTTCTACTAGTAAAATAATCCTACTTCTGGCTTTCGTAACCTTCTTGGAATCAGTCTCTGTTCCCAACACACATTAGGCCCGTTTACACGAACAGTTTTTCTGGCAGTTTTGGAGCATTCGCTCCATTTCTTAACTCCAATCTTGTGCGTGTGAATGCTAGACCATCGTTAGTCCAAAAGCGTCAATTTGATGCGACGTGCCAGATGTGCTGGTTTGTGATTTCAACGTCGTATTCACACGCACACTCCGATCTACCGAGATATGTAGCAGCAGATGCTTATCGTTCTCTCGAATTTTCGTAGTTGGAAATGTGTATTTATGTTCATAAACTTGAATTCTGGTCATTTCCACCAGTACTTACATACACAATGTGGAATAGGGATAATTTAGAATTATTTATAAACATGTACAGAGGCTTTTCCTCTGGATAATTTTCCCGGAGTTCCCTTAATAGAGGCATATGACGAAAACGCTCTCTATTCAATCTCCACTGCTTAACCCAAATTTTCCGAGGAGTTTTCTTCTCATCTTCATTGATGACATACAGCCCTAAACAAGCAATAGCCTTTCTTTTTCTCGATTCATGTTCACTACACTGTTCACTTACGGGTATTGGATTCAACTGACTGGTATTTATAAGAGAGTACGGAACGTGGAGTTTCCACCTCAACGGAAATTCCACGCTCCGCTCCAAAACTGTTGTATTTTGCATTCACACGGAGAGTTTTGGAGCGTACAGTAAAATCTGCCGCATCGATGCGCGATCCAAAAGTGTTGCTCTATTTGACGACCACGCATCAATCCTCACGCTCCTGGAACGCCGTTCCGGAGTGCCGCATCAGAGCGACGCTACAGGAGCGTTGGTTCGGAGTGTACGTGTAAACGGGGCTATTCCCATAATTCTTCGTGTTCCAGATAAGTTTGAACTGCAAATTTCCAACTGTCGAAATTTTCGCGCCCACGTAGTTTTTCAATAGATGGAAGACCGGTCGACATTTTGTTCAGAAAATGACGAAATACTAAAACTGTTTGCAATTCTTGACCTTATTGAACATTCACTGTTTCTGGGTGTCTGGGCCCATAACCTTTTGTAATTTCTAGGAAATATAGTTTGGGAAATAAATAATACTTGTAGAACTTCTGATGTCGTATATTCAACAATTTTTTAATGACGTTACATTAATTAAATCTACTGTCAATCGAATACGATCATAGGTATATAATAATATAATATAATAAAATTGATATTTTCTGAGTTAATATCCACTTAAGGGCAAGGGTGTGATGCATACACTCACATTATTTTTTAACGTAGATTCAATATCTGCCATAAAAAAATGGGGTTCTAATTTGGAAAAATTGATTTTTCACGATTTTGTCATCCCTAACTTTGAAAGCGATTTTTTCACCCCCTGTATCATGAATCGCGATTTCGATTTTTAAAGTGGATACATCAATCTTACATCTTGAAAAATCCCAAAAATGAAAATTTTCCATCGAAAAACCTCGAAGTTATTCTTGTTTCAGCGGAGCTCTATTTTCGATTTTTTTTTCGAATTTTCCCGCTCAGAGAGAATTTTTCAACCAAAACTGAAAAATGTTACATCAAAACAACTTGAAATTTTCTGAGGAATCTATTTCTGCAATAAAAAAATGGTGTTCTAATTTGAAAAACGGAAGTTGACGTCATTTCCGGAAAAACCGGAGGTGCTCATGCCTTGAAAATATTTTAGATTTCATCAGCATCGTGAAATACATATAAGTGCTGAATTTCATGAAAATACGTTCAGTAGTTTCCCGTATAAATATGGGTGAGATTCCTCGTGAAAGACCCTGTATAGATGTCGTTTATAGTCGATACCTCTAGTTTTAGTTTATTGTATTTGGAATATTTACAGTTGTCGTCTGAATGTTGTCTTGTCATCATCCCTTGACCGTTAGAGGTCGCTTGTTCTGTTTCCTGTGTTTGAGTAATTTGATGGAATTTAAAAAAAGTAGCCATGCGCACCTTTTTTGATCGTTGTATGTTTTGACTGCCTTGAATTTTGATTATTTGACGAATTTTCCGAAGATTGTAGCTTGTATGTAAGTAATTTGTAATATTTATGTATTTTAAGATTTTGATGATTTTCCTTGTAGCTTAGACTTGAGAATGGAATTGTAGTAGAAAAAATTCCGAAACTAGTCGTCAACTATATTTAGTTTTTAATAGAGATTGTGGGATAAACGACCTTTTCTTCTTTTCTGCAATCATTTAAACAAAATTGGAAAAATAGCATTAGCCCAAAATATAGTATACTTATCACAAAAATCTTTGCAATATTCCTCATCATACTTCACTTCAATAATTTCCATTTTCTTTGATTCTTCTAAATCATTATGAGCAACACAAAAAAGAGCTTTAACTTTAGTTGAAAAGTGCATTTGAAGTTGAACTTGTGACATGAATTTTGCAGATATACAGGGTCTTTCACGAGGAACCTCACCCATATTTATACGGGAAACTACTGAACGTATTTTCATGAAATTCAGCACTTATAAGTATTTCACAATGCTGATGAAATCTAAAATATTTTCAAGGCATGAGCACCTCCGGTTTTTCCGGAAATGACGTCAACTTCCGTTTTTCAAATTAGAACACCATTTTTTTATTGCAGAAATAGATTCCTTAGAAAATTTCAAGTTATTTTGATGTAACATTTTTCAGTTTTGGTTGGAAAATTCTCTCTGAGCGGGAAAATTCGAAAAAAAAATCGAAAATAGAGCTCCGCTGAAACAAGAATAACTTCGAGGTTTTTGGATGGAAAATTTTCATTTTTGGGATTTTTCAAGATGTAAGATTGATGTATTCACTTTAGAAATCGAAATCGCGATTCATGATACAGGGAGTGAAAAAATCGCTTTCAAAGTTAGGGATGACAAAATCGTGAAAAATCAATTTTTTCAAATTAGAAATCAATCTTACATCTTGAAAAATCCCAAAAATGAAAATTTTCCATCCAAAAACCTCGAAGTTATTCTTGTTTCAGCGGAGCTCTATTTTCGATTTTTTTTTTCGAATTTTCCCGCTCAGAGAGAATTTTCCTACCAAAACTGAAAAATGTTACATCAAAATAACTTGAAATTTTCTAAGGAATCTATTTCTGCAATAAAAAAATGGTGTTCTAATTTGAAAAACGGAAGTTGACGTCATTTCCGGAAAAACCGGAGGTGCTCATGCCTTGAAAATATTTTAGATTTCATCAGCATCGTGAAATACTTATAAGTGCTGAATTTCATGAAAATACGTTCAGTAGTTTCCCGTATAAATATGGGTGAGGTTCCTCGTGAAAGACCCTGTATTGCCTTTTTGAGTAATGTATTTATTAAAGGCTTTCATACTTGATGAACACTTAACTTCTATAATAAATTCCTCACTTTCACCATCGGGGGAGGCACCTAATACAGAATATTTTGAAACAAGTTTTATTCCACATTTAATAATTTTGATTTTCATGATACTTTCGACTACTTTAATGACTTTAGTTTCTAAAAGTCTCCCCCTCTTCATGGCTCAAGTATCTTTCAATTTAGTGGCTCCTACAATTGATTCTGATAACGTACCATCTAAAACTTTGCAATGGGCTGCTTCATATGCCTTTGAAGCAGTTATCCTTGCATAACGAAGCTCATGCCACAAGGGGAAATCATTTTGTTCTCTAGTAGCTTGTTCCGCTTCTTGACAAGCACTTACAGTCATGATCCCTTTACAGTAGATTAAGAAATCTTTTGGATTCGAAGGCTTATTTGAAATTGTAACGACCATAAAATGCAGTGACAATTTGTGAGACATATGGATGGCTCTCTAAAATATTTCATAAATTGGTTTTCTGTATCACCAACTTTAATACAATAGTTTTTCACTTCTGTCAAAAAACATTTTGTACTTCTACTACTACTGCTATCAGGAGGAATTTGTATTTGGGAAGCTGGATGCATGTCCTTCGCAGTTAAAAACCGAAGGCTTGTATCAACAGTCGCCAATTTAGATTTCTTCCAATAGCATTGAACGCTAGTAGTTGATGGTTCTTCACTGCGCCTATGCAGCCAGGACAAAAAGGCAACAGCATGTTTACAACCCCCTAAAAATATAAGTAATCGATTGAATACTATAAGGTACAAGGTATAAGATATTGAATCGTAAAGTATTACAACACAAGTGAGATAAACTGACCTAAATGTGCAGTACAATCTTCACATTGAATGTTGGAAATGATCTCTTCTGCTTCATTACAAATAGCTGATACATTATAGCATTTCTGAAATAACCAGATTTCATAAATACGTAAGCATAGGTTATGTTTGTTTTTGGTTGAATTGAATAAAATTTGAAAGTTATAACACATTGAAAAGTTAATTTATCATTTCAAAATTACCTTGCTGCTTTTTCTCCTCTAAACTCAGAAGAAATGAAGTTTGGATTCGATCCGAAAAAAGATGACATCATGAAGGCGTCGATCTTCGGAAGATTGTCAGATTGCCCTCTCACAAATCCAGTTTCGGTCATTTTAGTCGAATAATATTGTATATTTCCACAAAATATATCACTCACTAAAAATACACTTAGCTTTAACGATGAACTGAAAAATATTCAACTTTTGCATATATACCTTTGCAAACCGACGCTAACTTGGTTGTTGACATGTTTCATGACGTCACAAATACTTCACCAATGACATTGCGTTCGAGTAATTCATATTTCGCGCGCATTTTTCTGCATTTTTAATCGATTATTGTTGATTATGTAACAAATTTTTCGAACCAGCGACCATTGATACTTAAAGTAATAGCCAAAATGTTTAAAAAAAATAACACTCGAACTGAAAATAAATTTTATGCATATACTCCATTCACTTTTATAAAGTATCGCGGTTAGCCATGATTTAGGTTTATCAAGTTCTTTCTCTTAAAACGGACGCAGGTTGGTACTCGTGAAAATAAAGCGACATTGCCAAGTCTACTTTCTAGTTACTCTTTTTTAACTTCAATGGAGTTAGTTCGTCTAAGGTTTAACTGTGGCGTAGCAGGTTTCGTAGAACTACTACATTTTTATACTGGAGTATTTCAAGTTGTGCAAAAATGTATCTAAATGTCCTGGATTCACATAATATTTTCTCAAATTCATTAATTTCCCAAATTGAAGGAGCATTTGGATAAATAAGTAATTACTACGATTTTTTTAGCAGAAACGGCAACGTTGCTCATTCAACTGACAGAAGAATGACTAGAACCCAACATTTTCAAAACATAAACGGTGAAATGTGTCAAAATTTCATGGCAAACCGCGATACTTTATAAAAGTGAATGAAGTATATACCCTATAGTCCGATTTAAGCTGCTATAAACCTATACAGGAAGCCTACATAATATCTAGTAAGTTTTTCATAACTTGAAGGATTCATTTTTTAACACTAATTTCATTGCCACCCTATTGATTGGTACCACTACCAGAACAGAACGGAAAAGGGTAGCAGAAAATTCCACCATAACACCCAGAGTTTCAGCCCTTTTGTCTGTGAGTTATAGAATCCAGGTGTACCAGACTAGAACCAGGATTAACCTCATTAGTCACTTGAGGTCAGATCCTTCAATTTATTTTTATATATAACTCCAAGTCCGGGACAGCGTATCCTCATCCCTTAAGGATGACCCACAATATTCAATCTTCTTTCTGGTAAGCGCATCGATAATATGTTTTTCATTTTCGGAAATCATTGGACAGAAATGGTAAAGATTTTCTTTGACAGTAATATGATAGTGACTTCAGAGGCATTCAATTCAGATCAGAAACCTGAACTTTGGAGGGGAAGAAGTAGATTGATGTAATGTGATCGCGTGCTTCGGTAACTTATTCGGTCAAGCCGCCCAACCGGATACCTGTAATCGCGGGTTCAAATCCTGCTCGAAGCGGAACTTTCTCCGGAATTCCAATAACACCGGTCTGAATGCCAATAATACTTGATTAATTTTAAATTTTGCAGACCTCCTTATACAGAATTATCTTGATTCTTCAAATAATTAATAATAATAATGATCGTGAGACAAAAATGTTCTCTCAATCACACGGCTGTTTATGTTTGTCAAGTACACGGTGAAACAATCTGTACAAGGATAAATGAATGACTTCAATAGCTTTAAGTCGATAGAATATGTACAACGTGTTCATTTATATTGATTTCCTTTCAGGACACTATCAGAAAGACCATATGTGATTTCAAGAGGACCCACCAGGATAACTGGGAACTACATAAAACACAGTTCACAGAAGATCAGTTGCTTATTTTTCAAGATCTTACAGTGCCTCCGAGTTACTATGTGTAGTTCGATGCAGTCAAATATTTATATACCGTTGTTGATCGAATTTGGGTTATGCCTAACAACGGTATTAACGTATTATCATTTTTATGAAGGAGCGGAAATTTTCATGACAGAAATCTATTTCATTTTTCAGCTGTGATTATTTTGTTTTTTGGCATTTTGAACTCCTTATTTCGAATCTCAATTGTTTGAAATATTATTCGAAATGATTCTTGTTCCGATTTGAAGACTTTTCCTCACCCACTATCAGCTGCTCAACGTGAAAAGGATTGGGATGTATATATTTTTAATGGGAAATATTGACAAGGAAACTAGTTCCAATACAATGTGGAAAATATTCGTTTTTCAGGTGTCTGTTGATCTTATTATATGTTAATTTTTTTGAATCTCTACTATTGATTGTGTGATACTGGTATTTTGCAAAAATGTTAGTATAAATGTATTATTATATTATTTACAAAATAAAAATGTTTGAGGAGATTCAAATCAATCAATTATGTTCGTAGAGAAACATAGCTATTCGATTTCATGTTATTTAGTTTGAATGTACAATTCTCAGTAAGAGGATGGTCCAATTTGTACTTGCAGGACTCCAACAATCGATAGAAAAATTCATCGTGTGGAAAAAATGTCGTATCAACTAATGAGAGCTTCGTTTCAACGATACAGTGTTCATGAAAGCGTGATGGATTGATGATGGGTTTTTTCCGTCTTGCTGAATTCATTGTGGCGTGCTAGATATACTGTTGTTTTTCATGTTTCCATTAGGGTAATGAATAAAATTCAAAGATTCTAACGTCGTGCTGTGTTGTTCAAGGAATGACAGCAGATTATCATAATCAGAAATTTCCATTGATCAAAATTTGTGAGAAGACTCGGCAGCCAGTCATAGGCTTATTGTATATTTTCTGATAGTTGAAAGTTTAGAGTTGTGGCTGGACGAGTTAATAAACTCATTAAAAACTATTGTGTTTGGAGTGTGAATAAGCAGATTCTTACAAATGCTCCAATGGTGGCAGGTCTATTGGCATAAACCTGTGACTTCAGATAACTCCACAGCCAGAATTCTAAAGACGTTAAATCGCAAGAGCGTGGGGGTCAATTCTGGTCACCAAATCTGGAAATGACACGATCAGGAGCAAACTCGAGCAAGATCGATATGACATGTGGCACCGTCCTGCTGAAACCACATGTCGTCAAGATCAATTGCTTTCAAATAAGCCCAAAAAACTGTGTTATCCCTGCCAAAAATACCGCATGAAATCCCATAAAAACATAAAGACAATTTATGAGATTTCATAAGGATCAATGAGAAGAAGCTGTATCCTATACGTACGTTATCCATGACATGTAAACTTTTTATGAGGATTTATAAGTATATGTTATTATTTAAAATTAAAAGCATACCCGAATACAAGGTGTACGAGTTTCTATCAGGTAGTGTTCGTTTGAGGAGGATTTGAGATTCTATAAGGTATTCCAGTTTCAATCATAATAATGTTTTATGCTCATCCACAAGCCTGATAACCTACGAGGAGTATGTGGAATGTATCAGGAATTCCTTATGTAATTTTATGCGGATCTTATGAGTTTTAATGTGGCTCAAATTAACTGAGAATTCACAAGTTTCAGTGGAGAAGCTCGGCTGTGAAGTATAAGAGTCTGTATCAGGCATTATTAGATTTAGGCGGCTACGAGATTCAATAGTGTATTCCAATTTCAATCATTATTATGTTTTATGCTCATTCACGAGCCTGAAAACCTATGAGAAATATGTGGAATGTATCTGGAATTCCTCATGTAAATTTATGCGGATCTTATGAGTTTCAATGTAGCTCGAATTAACTGAGAATTCACAAGTGTCAATGAGGAATGTCGAGTTTATAAAGGCTAGTTCTCAGAGCTCGGTGCCGTCGCCTGCGACGCTCCCCACTTTTATGTATAATAAGAATTCAAAAGGGAATTTTTCAATCGGTAATTAAGTGTTTGACAATCAGCTGTTTACTACAGCGGAGATCTCAAATTGCTTAAAGCCTAGTTCTCAGAGCTCGGTGCCGTCGCCTGCGACACCTCTTCAACCAATCAGAGCATGTAAACAAAACTTCCCCTAACCCCTTCCTTTCCATTTCTGGTTGTCAAAATGTGTCGCGACACGCCCCTTTCGTCGTTGAAATATTCCAACTACACAATGGATTTCTGCCACAAACATAATCAATTTGAGATCTCCGCTGTCGTAAACAGCTGATTGTCAAACACTTAATTACCGATTGAAAAATTCCCTTTTGAATTCTTATTAATACATAAAAGTGGGGAGCGTCGCAGGCGACGGCACCGAGCTCTGAGAACTAGCCTTAAGAGTCTGTATCAAGCAGCAATGGCGGATTTACAGGGGGGGGGGTGCCAAAAATGTCTCATAGAAACTGATAGAAAATGTATGTACGAGAACTTATAAGATCCTAATTGGATAGTGAAACTACGAATCCGTATAAAAACATACACGATATTCATCAGTATTTAATGGAGACTACAGATACACATTGCTTCAGTTTCTAATGGCATTTCCTGTAAATCATATCCGTTTCTATAAGCGATTCCTACATTGAATTGTCTTTGTTCCTACGAGTTTTCAGAAGACTATAGTTTGCAAATGCGTTTTTCCCACATAAGACCTACCTGTTTCTAATGTGTTTTTACACATAACTCATATCATATCCGTTACTACGAGTTTTGATAAGAATCTGTAGTTTTAAAATGTGGTTTTCACACATATAACCTACCTGTTTCTAAAGTGTTTCGACAGATAACTCATATCCGTTTGTACGAGTTTCTATAAGAATCTATAGTTTTCAAATTTGGTTTTCACACAAGACCTACTTGTTTCTAATGTGTTCTTACTTTTTACACATAAGTCTTATCCGTTCCTACGAGTTTTTATAAGAATCTATAGTTTTCAAATATGGTTTTCACTCATAAACCTAGGTACCTGTTTCTAACGTGTTTTTACACATTAACTCTTATACGTTTTCATGTTTTCACCTTCTTATGAGAATCTATAGTTTTCAAATGTGCTTATCACACAACATTATACCTACCGGTTTCTAATGTGTTTTTTTTTACACATGCTTCATTTTCGTTTTTATGAGAATCTTTAGTTTTTCATTGTGGTTTTCAAACGTTATACCTACCTGTACCCCGGGGTACTGGGGTTACATGAGTACCCCCCATGAGTATCGAAGACCTGAGAAATAGACGGTGCACATATAAAATATTTCAATCATTGTGTAGATACCTGATTTAATGGTTTTTAATCGTTATTACCTCCACCCCCATGATCGTTATAATATAACGCCTCCCATGAAAAAGAGGCAAAAGTGCTATATCCTCCCTTGTCAACTCTCAGAGCGTTAGTAAGGCGGCTATGAGATTCAATATGGTTTTCCAATTTCAATGACATTAATATTTCCATTAACTAGCCTCAGTTCCTATGTGTAGAAATTCACAGGTTCAATTGAATAATTGAAATGAGAATGTTGTTGTGTTGTGTACAGAGTGGACAGTGATTTCAGGATTCGGCAGGCGGCGCGCGCATCGGAAAGTTCAGGTTATGACGCGGACGCCGTAAAACACGTGTTACGTATAATGCAAATTGAGAATTGACGTATTATTTCTTATTTGTTGGGAAATTGCAATAATAATTAATTTCACTTTTCTAGAATAAAAATGTGATGCATCAGTAGGTACTGTTATGGTTCAAAATATCTTTCCAAAATTCAAAATTAATTTCGATTTATTGAGGCCAAATTATAATGAAAGATTTAGAAACATCAATTTTGAAGTTTATACATAGATTAAGGATTCTGTGAATAGTTGGAATTAGATTAGGGAAATCAAGGATGTAGAAGTTTTTTGAAGTATGGAAACCGGGGAGATGAAAAATTGAATTAGAGAGAAAACATCAAAAAGAAAAGTCAAGAAGTAAAATTGATAAATCAGATAGAAAAGCCAAGAAGATAAATTGAAAAATAATAAAGAAAGTCAGAAGAGAAATTTGGGAAAATAAAGGAAGACACAGCAAGAAGAACCAAATAGAGAATTTAAATAATATAGATATAAGTGAGTGTAAATTTTATTTCAGAGATAGATTGAGTTATTTTAAGAAGTTGAAGTTGATATTAAATGTTAATTTATATCTAAATTTTTTGATTTCAATTTGGACCCTCAATTGGGATAGAGTCGACCGGGAAAAGCAAAATTTAAAATTTCTCTTAAATTTGTTAGATTCAAAATTCAAATTATTCGTTATATAAAGCATATAAAAAAGAATCATAACAGTACCTTCATGAAAGACTATTATGTGTTTTCGGTCTAAAGAGAACATTGTTTTTATGTGAAGTGAGGTTATATTGTGAAAAACTAGAAACAAGCTGGAATCTGATGTGAATTATATCTTTCTAGAAGAAAAATGTGATGGATCACTGGATCAGTGCCTTTATGAAAGACTATGAAAGACTTTTATGTGTTTTCGGTCTAAAGAGAACATTGTATTTTGTGTAAAGTGAGGTTTTATTGTAGAAACAGGCTGGAATATGATGGGAATTATATGAATAGGTAAGGTTTTCCGCAATAATGTGTTCCTCTCAAGTTACTTCTGTAAAATTATTCCATATATTGTCCTCAATCCCAATGAAATGTGATGTCAATGTCACTGGTCAGTCAAATACGTAATAATTTAGTATGTATTTATGAGTATCTCATGAACGGATCAGAAATAAACATTTTAAGCCGCTATGAATTCTTTCACTCCAACTGTATAAATCCACCAACCAATAGTTCGAACATAGGTATATGAAACGTTTTATTATAATCCTAGGAATTTCAGTCAGAAACATATGGAAGATATTTTAACTAAACGTTTAAACTGTCAAATTCTCATCAGCGAATTATTAACTGTGAATTATAATGATTTCTGGCGAATATCGGTGATGGTACGATCTCAGGTACGATTTGGGGGCACGGCAGTGCCCCCGCCAAGTCGAGCGCGAAGCAAACACTGCCGTACCATACTTTACTGGAACCATTTCGCCGCATTTTCAGGCTCCTATTTGAGAACCTCTGGATAAGACCAGAACGCTGAAACTTTCGTCATCCAGTGAGCTATAATCACGTACTTAAAATCCAAAATTTCAAGTGTGTAGGTCATTTAGTTCCGAAGTTGAGCGAAAGCAAAATTTCGCATTTTCGACACTCACTTATACACTCATGATCATCAAAATAGAACTAGTACTTCCCATAAACTCAGAGAGCTGAAATTTGGTACAGAGTTAGGGTTTAATGGCCACATGAAGGAAAAACTATAAAAACTAGGATAATCGAAGATCTGGAGTACCATTGTTGTCACGTCACTTGAGCTCACGTGATATCACGCAAAATCACATCATTCTTCGCAAAATGTGCAACCACAATAATGCATGGAAGTTTATGCGCTCAGAAACGCATTGTTATCATACTCAGTATGTGAATATATACCTACTGTAGAATTTAAATTGAAACAAGCTATAATAAAAAAATCATTTTTTGAAACAAGCTTTTATAATAACAATACTCATCCGCCATTTTGAAGCCGCCATCTTGAATTCCTCAATTTTGAAAAATCGTAATTTCCGACCCAGAAAACCCCCAGATACCAATTTTGAATAGAATCGGATCATAATTACAAAACTCGTCCGCCATATTGTAGCCGCCATCTTGAATTTTTCAATTTTGACGAAAGAATCATCTTTGTCGAACCCAAAAACCCCCAGATACTAATTTTGAATGGAATCGGATGATAATTACAAAACTCATCCGCCATTTTGGAGCCGCCATTTTGTTTTTTTCTATAAAAAATATTTCATGATGCATTGTCACCAGAATTATGTACACCTGCCAAATTTCAAATCAATCGGACGATTAGAAGTGTGTCATATTCAACTTGCAAGATTTGATTACAGACAGACACCGGGACAGGTGAAACTAAATAAAAGCTTTTAAAAAAGGATAATAATCGGGTGATCAGTCTTATGTGATGTTTTTTACTGTCTCATTCAAGGAAACGAAAGGTTTCCGAAAGCTAGGCCGGAACAATAAATGAGACAGTAAAAATTATCACTGTGTATAAGACTGATCACCCGATTATTATCCTTTTTTCAATTGTTATCATCAGATGGGTCTGTGGTGAGATGGGAAGGGAAAGAATTATATCCGGAAAAAATCGGATAAAAGATGGGCTATATGGACAAGTTTGGTATCGAACTATAGGTTTTCGAGGACCCTGAATTCAATAAAGAATATTTGGAGGCTCTATCTACCATAGTTCAGAACTGGAAAAGAAGAAAAAAAGAAAATAAATATTTTTAATACAAAATCTACTCCTAAAAAGAAAAAAAATGTGTCAAATAAGAAAATCAAATGAAATAAATCAATATGCCCACGTTTCTACAAAAAGAAGTGAAATCCCACCAAAAACATTCTGTAAAAAACTAGCCAAGTCCCGATGGAGCTGCTTGTTTATCTCTAAAAAGTAATGAAATCTAGACAAAGTCGTGCCAAGTCTAAGGCTCCTTACAGAGATTTCTTTATTATTATAGTTGATGTTGTGTGACTTGGCCGTTGAACATTCTTTATACGTTAGTGAGTACAAGTACAAGGGTACAAAACCAGGTGCTCCATGACACCATTGCACCAATCTGTCGCCAGAAACGCTACCCATTGACGATGGAAAATTGCCACTTGGAAAACGTTGATTCAATAACCAGTCAATGGAAGGCTTGATAAAGCTACGTACTTCAATAATACTTATGTGTTAATACTTATGTGTAGGCGAGCCTGAAACAAACAGTATAAATTTTTTTTTCCAGTACAGCCGGACTTCTAATCATTGATAGAAGACAGACCGTCTGTACGTCTATTTTATTTTAGATCGGTTGTCGATTTGACGATCCAAAAAGATGAGACAGAAGTCAGCATTGTTAATGCTGAATGCATGTGTCGCACAATCCACAACAGCCTAAAATGAGACACTTGCGTCCAATTACCAATACCAGTATGGGCTATTATCTCGCTTAACAAACATAGGTTACAACAGATATAACATTACGTGTAAACAAAATTGACTTGTACTCACTAACGTATAAAGAATGTTCAACGGCCAAGTCACACAACATTAACTATAATAATAAAGAAATCTCTGTAAGGAGCCTTAGACTTGGCACGACTTTGTCTAGATTTCATTACTTTTTAGAGATGAACAAGCAGCTCCATCGAGACTTTGCTAGTTTTTTACAGAATGTTATATAAATTAATATAAGATATTGCTTAATAAGAATAAAATATAATATACAGGGTATCCCATTTAAAAAAACATATGTTTGCTCAATAACTCAAAAACGGAAAGTGAAATTGAAAAACTGACTACGCCACTGGATTCCACAGAAAAAAATCTATAGGAATGCGTTTCAACCATTTCTCAAAGTTCAAGCACAACTGAGATATGGGGGGTGATTAAAAAGTGATACTTTTCATTTCCAGCCTGTATAGCAAAAACCAAGAGGGCTATGCAAAAACTGATTGCGCCATCTTCAGTTTCACAAAAAAGTAGCACACTGTCGCGAAAACCGCATCCCGCTAACGTTAAAAATAACGGAGATATCCCGTAAAAGTGCCCAAAATGGGATACCCTGTACAATAAGCCAACAGATACGGTGTTTACATTGTAGTGTGTACGGTTTTTGAAGTTTTCTTGGTTTTGTGGGTGAAAAACAGTACTTTTTGATATTATTTCAGTGTAATAGGAGGGATAACTTGAAAGTACATAATAAAATAAATATCCCTTTGAAAATTAGGACTTGAACGTTTTTCTTTTCCGTAATAATTCAGCGATATTTTCGACACCCTTTATTTTACTCGGGAAATCTCCCGAGAGAAAGCCCAATAATTTAATTGATCGATTTAAACTTCGGGAACTTGATACCCCTGTGCCAAGAAATTATTGAGACGGTTATCAAGGCCCATATAGGATGTCGGGCGAGACGTTAACGATTGAAATTGTTGATTTTCGGTTCAAATTTCGTCTGTAACAGTGAAGATAAGAAAATTATGGTTCCACTAACTCAGCACTGATATACGCTGCGTTTGCTGGGAACCATGATATTTTTGCGACACAGCATTTCCCAAACCGATGCATGGGAACTAAGAGGGGTAGGGAAGCAGGAAAGTCTTCAATTTGATTGGTTCATAAAAACAAAGATGGAAGGAGTATTGATTTGATTGGTTTTGAAGTACTGACGAAAGAAAAACCTTTAATTTAATTGGTTTCTAAAAGGAACAAAGAATAAGGTAGCCGAAAGTAAGTTCAGTTATTCGGGAGACGAAAAAAGGCAGTTACTGGTTGAGCCTCAAACGGGGAGGTTGCCGGTGCTCGCGAATATGGTTCGGGTACTAGGGTAGTACGGTTTCAGGTTAGGTACTTGAGTGTTAAGAAGTACGGTTATTAGTCTCAAGCAGGGACATAAAAAAGTGTTAAGTCAAAGTTAGTGAAATCTCTAAAATTACTTGAAATTATTTAGATTGCGTATCGTCGGTATATACGGGAGTGAAGGTCAATTTTGTGAAAGCGTGTGGGTGTCGTGTTTCGCGTCTAATCTGTCTGTTTCAGGAAAGAAGCATCGTCGAAGAATCATCCTCATAGGTTCATCATTCTTGGGATTATTGGTACAGGAAAAAGGTCAGATAAATTGTTTATGCTTAGCTTATGTTGAGAATTGGTAGAAAAGCCGCATGCCCGCCCAAATTATATTTATAGTCCAGAGTCCAGAAATCTTCTACAAGTCATAACTTTTCGTATTCTCTTTAAAGCGTTTTATTATTTTTGTAATCACCCTTGAGTATTTGAAGGTCTAAGTGGAGTTTTCCGTTGAGAAAACTCATGTTTATTTGAAAGATCACGAGGAAACTATTGTTGAGTTTTCCCCTTGTGAATGTAAACTTTAAGAAGGATTATTTTCCGTCATCTCGTTTGGGTATAGAAAATTTACCTTATATTGTAAATTCTTTCGAGATTTTTCATGATTATTATTTCTGGGGTTATTTTGACAAACCCTTTTCAGTTTTGTTGATAATTTGAATTCATTTTTTTTATAATTTGGAATTCACCCTGATGCTTATTTACTTTCAATGATTAGAAGATCTGTTCTTGTGATTTAAAGTTAATGTAACAGTTTTACTTGATAGAATTAATTGCCTTCGATTTAGGAAGCATCCGAATATTTTGATACCTTAAATCATTTGATTTAAGAAACATATACCTAACCAGTGTAAATTTGTTTGGTTTGATTTGGATTTAATATACGTCTTAAATTTAATCTAAAGGGTTTCATTCACCTTCTTTCTCCCTAGAAAATAATTTTAAACACTAAGTCCCGACCCAAGTGCGTTGGGCCGATCCCACACTTTCTCTCGTCTGGAGAAAGAGTTTCAAAATTCTAAATAACATCATTTATTTTTCTTTAAGTAATATCACCCTTGATTGGTGGAAAGCCGCTCTTCCGTCCAATCACCAAGAGGGTGCTTTTTACATCAGTTTATTAATTAAAGTAGGACTCAGAAATAAAACATTTACAGTGAGTCTTGATTGGGAAAGTACAAGAAAACTGGCTAGAACTATGTATAACGTAACTTTGAGATTTTTTCTTGGAAAAACTAAGAGGATTGCAGACTTCTCGTTTTCATTTTCGTAATCTGGAACCTAAACTTGGTGAGTAAACATTTTTTCACGTCTCCAACACGTTTCTATCAGTTCTTACTGAATTGATTAATATTATTCATATATTCTCATTCTCAATGTTTTGGTTTTCAGATAATCTTCCATCTGTAGGAAAAATTGATTGGAAAATTAAATACGAACAGCAGCTAGAAAAAAATAGTCAGCAACAGAAAGAAATTCAGATGCTAAGGCAGCTATTTCAATTAGTAAAACTTGAGACCAGTAGACAGCTCTAACATATTATATCAAACAATATCTCATACATATGGTATATTTATGGTCGATGTAAAAATTGTAGTGTTTCAGGCTTATTTTAAATAAAACATTTTCACAGATTTGTTTTTATTTAAGAAAAACATTACCAAATCAGAACTTAATAACCAAGTTGTCATGTTTTCAATTCGAATAAACCTTTTTTTAAGTTTCTATGTTGAAGCAGTTTTTATATGAACTTGAAAACATTTTTTCTAGTGGTGGGACATAAAATGTACTATCTATCAACATAAAAAAATATTTCTGGTCTGGAATTTATTTGCTCGGATTAGAGTATCAAACCAACCTAGCTCATGCAAGGACCTAATTTTCTTAATAAATGCAAACTACTTTCACCAAAATTTTGTTCTTGAATCAATGAATTTGAATTTACAATATTGGAATTGGAGCACCCTTTCTACGACCAATAAATCTTATATTTTTTTCCGTGTAGTACTGTAGTATGAGGCGAGAACGGGGCAAAATAAGGCAGAATTTAATAAAAATATAGCTGGGGCAATTATATTTTCATATCAATTCGTTTTTTAGGACAATAAGGTTTATCTTACAAACAAAATTATACTAGAAAAATCGTTCATATGATATTATTTGCGATAAAAGCCATTCATCTCATTCAAAAATTCAAATCCTTGGCTAATTTGACGTCATCACATGTTAGAGAGAATGGAGGGGATGAAAGGGCACTGACCGTGTTAGAGTATCCGTGGGTAATACCTACCTGTCACGGATACTCTAACACGGTCAGTGCCCTAAGCCCTTTCATCCCCTCCATTCTCGCTATCCGTGACAGTTAGGTATTACCACAGAAATATAATAAATACTAGAACGCTAATCAGTTCTGCATTCCTGGCACCCCACAGCGCAAATTGACCTACTACAGAGTTTGCGGAATATTTGAACGTGTCATCAGGACAGGTCTTAAAATTTTTGACTTCGAGAATGTGCTATGAAAAAGTTGTCAATATCAACATTCGCAATAATAATAAAATAGCAGTAGTATTTTTCATATTTACATAAAATGGGTTCCTCTTTTATTTTCGCAAAAAAGAACCATGCACTTCATTTTGTCTATAATTTGTCACAGCACTCGACTATCAAAATTAACTAGTAAAACTCAGATACAAAACTAAACCAACGGAGTATCAGTACTACACAATGTTCAAGAAAACAACGAGGAAACACCGAAAACGGAGCAGAAAAGGCAAGCGAATTCATACGAATGAATAAACAGGAAAGCACACAGCAAAGGGAATCAACAAATCTTAAAATACGATACTGTTCTTTTTCTGATGTTACGTGTGTTTGTTTTCGTCGCGTAGCGGTGTTGCCGAATTCACTGGGTTTCACAATAAGATTTATTCCGAACTTCATCTGAAACCATAAAACTTGGCAACGACGTGACAAGAAAAGACGAGCTGCGCATGTACAAGTAGTAGGTGTTTATTCGCTATATGGGGTCATTTTACTGAATCTCGGACGTACCTTATAGCGTTCTAGTGTTTATTATTATATTTCTGTGGGTATTACCCACGGATACTCTAACACGGTCAGTGCCCTTTCACCCCACCACTTTTTGGCATCCATGTTGTGACGTACAATTAGCCAACAGATACGGTGTTTACATTGTAGTGTGTACGGTTTTTGAAGTTTTCTTGGTTGTGTGGGTGAAAAACAGTACTTGTTGATATTATTTCAGTTTATTAATTAGAGTAGGACTCAGAAATAGAACATTTACAGTGAGTCTTGATTGAGAAAATACAAGAAAACTGGCTAGAACTATGTATAACCTTACCTTCCAAACGAAACTTTGGGATTTTTTCTTGAAAAAACTAAGAGGATTGCAGACTTCTCGTTTTCATTTTCGTAATCTGGGACCGAAACTTGGTGAGTACACAGTTTTTCACGTCTCCAACACGTTTCTTTCAGTTCTAACTAAATTGATTATTATTATTCGTAGGTATTGTTATGATTCCTTTTTTTATAACTTTATATTTCGAATAAAAAGGAATTTGGAATCTATCAAATTAATTAAAACTTTAAATTTTGCTGTACCCGGTAATTTTCTTTCCCAATTGAGGGTCCAAATTAAAATATTTGGAAAATGATCAACTCTATTTTTATAAATTTCTTCCAATAAAATTTTAATTTGGACCCTCAATTGGGAAAGAAAATTACCGGGCAGAGCAAAATTTAAAGTTTTAATTAATTTGATAGATTCCAAATTCCTTTTTATTCGAAATATAAAGTTATAAAAAAAGGAATCATAACAATTTGGCGCCCAACGTGAGGCTGAAAACTTTTTATTATTCAAAATTTAATAGAATTAAATGAGTTTTAACAAGTTTATTGATTCAAAGCTTATATAAAAAAAATATATATATATTATATATTCCGAGAAAAAAAAATGGACAACTATAAAATGGAAACAAGAAATGAAGAAAATATAACTGAAGAGGAAGGAATAACCAGAGAGCAAGAGTCGACCGGGAAAAGCAAAATTTAAAATTTCTCTTAAATTTGTTAGATTCAAAATTCAATTTATTCGTTATATAAAGCATATAAAAAAGAATCATAACAGTATATTCTCATTTTCAATCTTTTGGTTTTCAGATAATCTTCCATCTGTAGGAGAAATTGATTGGAAAATTAAATACGAACAGCGGCTAGAAAAAAATAGTCAGCAACAGAAAGAAATTGAGATGCTAAGGCAGCTATTTCAATTAGTAAAACTTAAGACGAGCAGACAGCTCTAACATATATCAAACAATATCTTATACATATGGTATATTTATGGTCGATGTTGAAAATTGTAGTGTTTCATGCTTATTTTAAATAAAACATTTTCACAGATTTGCTTTTAGTTAAGAAAAAAATTACCAAATCAGAACTTAATAACCAAGTTGTCATATTTTCGATTCGAATAAACCTTTTTTTAAGTTTCTATGTTGAAGCAGTTTCTATATGAACTTGAATACATTTTTTCTAGTGGTAAGACATAAAATGTACTATCTATCAACATAAAAAAATATTTCTGGTCTGGAATTTATTTGCTCGGATTAGAGTATCAAACCAACCTAGCTCATGCAAGGACCTAATTTTCTTAATAAATGCAAACTACTTTCACCAAAATTTTGTTCTTGAATCAATGAATTTGAATTTACAATATTGGAATTGGAGCACCCTTTCTACGACCAATAAATCTTATATCAACATAAAAAATATTTCTGGTCTGGTATGTTATATGGGGTGGAGAAAGACTTACCGTTTTAGGTTAAAGGTCGCGTGCCCGGCACATAATTCTATACCTATAATTTGACCCTTGAAATTGAAAGTGAAGCATCTAGAGGGCTCTGCCTAGGGTCAGTGAGACTATTGCGCATGTGCGATAGCGGAAAGTGGGAAAATAGGGGCATCATGGCGATCAGCAATTGACAACAATCTGTTTGTAGTGTTTGTATTGAGCTACATATGGTATCCATGGATACATAATGACATGTCCCTTTCTCTTCTCCCATCGCATGCGTATACGGTATAGCGACAACTGACCCTGGATTTAAGGGGAACGATTGCCACACTTTTGTATACTTATTAGCCACTACGCTCAAATTCTATATTTATAATTCTATGGTGATCGGCTTAAATGTCTCTTCTCCAAGCGTCCATTACTACCGTTGGTGCCGTTACCCGCGCAGGTCCTGACCGCAAGCGCACATGCGACGTTGTCAAGTGGCTTCTCTCGACATCCCCCTTTCTTTTGGGCAGGAACACAGAGATACCACTGCAGGATTGTCCACACACGAATTGTCTGTTTCACTAAAAGTTACTTAATAAACTAATTCAAAATCATAACCCCAATGACATCCAACAAATAAGTTGGGAAATAACTTAAAATAAATTATTTCGAAGGCTAGAAAAAGGGTACTGCTCGAAACGTCGCCAATTACCATTATATTTTGAATAATATTAAACCCTGAATATCAATTACTGTTATTCTTTCATAAGTCACACAGGGTAAATACTTATCATTCGATAAACTAATAACTACCTTATCACTACGAGTCTCGTCCTTTCGAGTTTTTTTCGCGCATGTTTTACTTAGCGATTGCACCCACGGACGCATCCGCTTCTGTTGGACGGTTTAACTTGCCGACCCGATCGCGTAGTGTAGTATGGCGATTTGTTTCCACCCTGTTGTGTTTGAGGATTGGTCTCAGAACTTGCCTCAACAGGTGGATTGTCTCCGTTTTCGGACACTCTTTCTTCTTCTCTTCTCTCCTCCCAATCGGACTTTTGTGTTTGGAGCTCTACTGTCTCATGAGTTGACTTTCCGAAGTCTTCTTCGAAGTCGGGGATATTGAAGTGTTCAGTGTTGAGAATTTTTTCTGCTCTTATGAGATGTGCTCTATTTCTACGATAAGGAGTATTCTCTGCGATCACTGTATACGATCTTGGTTCTGAATTCTCATTTACCACTATACCGAACTTTTTCACGTTGGTTATCCACACACGGTCATTGGTTTTTAAAGGACAGATCGAGTTCTGTGACTTCTGTTATAATTTTGGGTATATTGTTGTATTTCTATTTCTCTCTTCCGTTTGTACTCTGAAATATACGTCCATGCTGATATCAAATTGGTTTTGCGTGTTGGGAAAGTTGTTCTAGGACTTCTACCCATAATCAGTTGAGATGGGGAGAATCCACACTCAAGCTTGGAAGTGCGGTAGCTTAAAAGTCCGAGGTTGGGATCATAACTTTTCGAGAGTATCTTTTTGGCAGTTTTTACTGCTGATTCCACTTGGCCGTTTGACTTCGGGTACAACGGACTGATGGTGGTGTGATTGAAACCATACTTGTTGGAGAATTCCTTGAATAAAAGGCTGTCGAAACAAGGTCCGTTGTAATTGAAGAAAGAAGTCCATGCTCAAAGTGGAGTAGAATATGTACAATAAATTAATAATTAGGCAGATAGGCGTCAATAATAGTTTCCCCCCACACCTGATTGACAGGTTGTACTTCAGACATCTCACCAAGTATACCAACAGGAATTTGTATAGTCCAGTTTCAACTTCAAAGTTTTCTTCAATTCCCTACCTGGGCAAAGTTTCACAGGATGCAAAAAACATTCTTCAGAGGTATTTGGATGATGTTAATGTTTGTTTTTATACTACCAACACTATTCGCAACAAATTGGTTCATAATAAGGATGAAATAAGTCCTTTAGATAAGTCAGGCATATACGAGATTTCTTGTTCGGCTCCAACTTGTAATGCTAAATACATAGGCCAAACCGGACGTAAAATTATGACCAGAGTTAAAGAACATTCAAAAATAATAGACAAATATAAAACTAAATTCTCCACTTCTCCTTTTCATGAAGTCAACTCAAGTAGTTCGTTTGCCAATCATGTGATTAATGCCAACCACACTTTCGACATTAATAAGGACATTAAAATACTCCATCACGTTAACAAGGATTCCCTCATGAACATTTTAGAAATTTTCGAGATTAATTCAATTAAAAATGACCCTAATGTCAGATCACTTAACGAACAAATACATTTTGATTGCGTCAGACTTTTTGATTCACTCTCCTTTTGATTCTCCCGCGCGGTCATTTCGTTTTTGTTTTTGTTTTTCCGTTTCCTCGTTTGTTTGGATTGTGAGTGGATGCTTCACCTTTCCCTCTCCCCCCCCCCTTTGATTGTTTCGATTTTTCCTGTCTTCGCGCGATTTTCTCCGTTTTCTTTGTGACGGTTTGTAACTATTGTTAATTCAATTTTCAATCGTAGATGTCGCGATGCAATTTTCACTTGTTGACACGCAGTCGCAATTTATCTTGTTTTCTCCAGTTTCAACAAAATGGAGATTTATTGTTGTTGATCAATCATTGATGGTTGATATTTTGTTTTTTGTAATGATCCTCCTTGACTTCACTGTATGAGGATTTAGGTGTCCTTAACATCCTAAATTTTGCTTTGTCTGTTTTTACATTGTAAGTATTGTTTTGCTCGGCAATTGTTTGTCCCATCGGAGATTGTAACGTGTTTTTCCTGCTACTTTGATTTTATTTTCCAGTCCTTCACTGAAGATGAACCCTGCAGGGTTCGAAACATGTCTGACCGTTTGAAATAAAAGTTTTTTCATCGTATTGTGGAGATGACTTAGAGGCCCTTTCCTTTATTGTACAAGGTCCGTTGTCCGATCTCAGCGTTTCAGGTATGCCCCACCTTGCCATAAAGGTTCTGATCTTGGCGATCACCTCTTTCGCCGTTTGTGATTTTAAGGATGCCACCTCTATATAGCGAGAAAAGTAATCTACTACTATTAGGTAGTTCTTGCCTCTGACTTCACATAGGTCCGCTCCAATTGATTGCCAGGGGTAGTCGGGTATAGCGGGAGGTTTTAGGTGTTCCACTGGTGGTGTTCGAGATTCGTAATTTTTTTCTCAATATGTTTATTGATCTTAGGCCACCAAATGGTCTCTTTGGCCCTGCCACGACACTTTGTGATTCCTAAGTGTCCCTCGTGTATGCTGTCTAACATAGTCGGTCTCAGGACAGGTGGAATGTAAATTCGGTTGCAGAATGTGATAAGTCCGTCTAGGATGGCTAGATCTCCTTGATATTTTTGGAAAATTTTGTCTTCAATTGGAAGATCTTTCGGTGGAGGCCAGCCCAGCTGAATATACTTGAGAAGTCTGCAAGATTGTGGGTCTGCTTTCTGGGTTTGTCCGATTTGGGTGAGTTTGGAATCTGAGATTGGTGTCGAGTTAATTATGTGCTCAACGAACAATTCGACGTTTTCGATTAGGAGTGCATCTGTGCCTGGATCTGAAGATTTCACTGGAGCTCTTGAGAGCATATCAGCTGTGATCATTTGTTTCCCAGGGATATATATTACGTCGTAGGAAAATTGCACCAATCGCATTCTGAATCTCTTGTTTCCTGCCGAAAGATCTGCTATTGGTTTAGACCCCAATAACTCAACCAGTGGTTTATGATCTGTCAGAATGGTGAATTTAGCTCCAATTAGGAATTGGCTGAATTTTTCGCATGCCCAAGTCGACGCTAATGCTTCTCTCTCTATTTGCGCATATCTTTTTCTGCATCAGACATGGTTCTCGATGCATAGTACACCACTCGCCAACTATTGTCTGGTTGTTGTTGTTCGAGTATTGCTCCGAGTCCGTACGAACTTGCATCGGCAGCTACTCGAGTAGGACGACCTGGTGCAAAATGGGCCAAAAATGCCTCTTGTTGGTTTGAACTCCAAACAAAATCATTTTTTTCCCTTAGAAGCTGGTGGATTGGACTTGCCATGTCTGCCAGGGTTTTGCCAGGAATTTTGCATGAACCTGAACGCATCCTAATAGTTGTCTCACACCGCTGACGTCCTTGGGAGCTGGCATTTCAAGAATTGCAGTCAATTTTTTTCTGTCAATCTCAACACCTTTGTGTGATATGATATAATGTGCCCAAGAAATGTTAATTTTGGAACTCCGAAAACGCATTTCTCTTTGTTGAGTTTTATGCCTTCTCTTGGTAACGTTTCAATACTTTTCTCAGCCTCAGGTCGTGTTCTTGTTTCGAACTACCGAACACTAGGGTGTCATCCGCTAGGTTGATAATGCCTTCTAAGCCCTGAAGTGCTTCTAACATTTCCCGTTGAAATCTTTCTGGAGCTGAGGTTATGCCCATAGGGAGTTTTTTGAAAGCGTATCTGCCGAAGGGAGTGATGAAAGTTGTTATCAGCTGTGAATCTGGGTCTAAGGGCACATGATAAAACCCGGCCGTTGCGTCAAGTTTTGAGAAAACATGAGGATTGGGCCCGATTTCTGCTAGTAAGTCCGCAATATCCGGCAACACCCATTTCTCGGACAGAACACTTTTGTTCAGATTTGTATAGTCTATACATATTCTCACGTTATTATATTTTTTGGGTACCACTACCATAGGCGCGCACCAATGAGTTGGTTCGGTGACTTTAAAAATTACTCCCGACTTTTCTAACATGTCCAAGTTATCTTTGACAGCTGATTTCAGGTGTAGTGGTACTCTTCTAGGGGCAAATATTGAGAATGGTTTTGTCCCTGGCTTGAGACATATTTTGTATGTTTGCCCTAAGTCTCCTATTCCTTGAAAAAGAGAAGGAAATTCATCCTGAATTGATACTGCATCACACCATGAAAGCATGTTCAGTGACTTAACCGCATCTCGGCCTAACAAATTGGCGTGCAGGTTTTCAGCTACATACATTTCTGATTCGAATGAGTGATTTTTCTGAGTCATTTTGGCTCTAATGACACCTTTGACGTTGATTTTATCCCCAGATGCAAAAAGAAGAGGTCTTTTTGGTGCAGTAAAAGCGAAATGTTCTAAGCTTGGTAAAGTAGAAGATTTGATCACTGTAACATCTGCACCCGTATCTATTTTAAAATTGATTGGCACACCGCATACATCTACGGTAACTTTCCAGGGCTCAGAGTGTTCTGAATCTACTAACCCGAGAAAAAATATATCGTCGTCACTCACTGCTGACATCGGCTGAAATTCTGAATTGCTCATCTCTATCGACTCCACCTTGTTATTTTCAGGCTGTTGTCTTTTATTGTTGTTAAAAGATGATTTCGAAAGACATTTCACCGCGCAATATCCTTTTTTCTCGCATTTTCTGCATTTATCGTCACGTGCAGGACAATTAACAAATGCGTGTCTGGGAGCTAGTCCGCATTTACGACATTGTTTTTCAGCTTGAAAATCTGAAGCCCTTTTGGTGACTGTGATTTTGTGAATGATGTTTTTGTTTGACCCCTTTTTTAACAAAATTCACCTCCGCGGCTGCTTCTTGCAACCCTACGTTACTGGAATTTGCCGGGGCGGGTGCGCTCGAGCGTATAACTGATTGCTGTTTTTTCAATGTCTCAGCTAGCCGAATTCTACGAATAACTTAATCTAAAGTGTCATCCGGACGCGACTGTGATTGAATAGACAATCGGCTATCTGCCAAACCAGCAATTATTCGTAGTTTTATCATTTCTGATTCCAATGTGCCCCACTCACAGGTTTGGGCCATGGTTGTGAGGTCGGTCAAAAAACAATCACACGGTTCGTCACAGCTTTGAGTTCTCTGAAGAAATTTTACTCTTTCAAAAACTAAATTTTTCTTCAGACTGTAATATGAGTCAAATTTTCGGAACACTACGTCAAAGTCTTTTATTTCCGTCTCCGAGAGTTTGAAATATTTCAAGATATTTTCAGCTTTAGTGCCTAGGTATCCTATGAGATAATCTACGTGTTGTTCTGGCTTGAAATTTGCTAAAGCTATGCGTTTATATCTTAAAAAGCTTACTTTCCAATCCTCCCAATGCTCCGCTTGAAACGAGAATTCACTTGGGGGCGGTACCGCTGTAGGGACAGGTTGACTTGTACTCACATTTCCTGTATTGCTCGATATTGTCATTTGCTGTTGTTGAATCTGCAGCAATTGCGTGATGAGTTTTTGTTGCTCCAATAGCTGAATTTTATATTCTTCGGCGCTCATGATTTGATACGAGGGTAATCACTTTTTTCACTATTGCACAAAAAGGTTCCGTTTTAGTGTTTTATTTCTTTTGATTACGTAGCACTCTCGCACTGACGCCCGCCACGTGTTGCGTTTTTTCACTTTCGTCCACAAACAGCAGAGTCCTCACTGTAGGGTTCTTATTGCGTCCACAAACAGCACAATACTCACTGTAGGGTTATTATCGCGAATAAACTAACTTTTACCGCTGCCACCATGTTATATGGGGTGGAGAAAGACTTACAGTTTTAGGTTAAAGGTCGCGTACCCGGCTTTTACGTCTCTTCTCCAAGCGTCCATTATAAACTACCGTTGGTGCCGTTACCCGCGCAGGTCCTGACCGCATGCGCAGATGCGACGTTGTCACGTGGCTTCTCTATACGACATAGTATTTATTTGCTCGGATTAGAGTGCCAAACCAACCTAGCTCATTCAAGGACCTAATTTTCTTAATAAATGCGAACTACTTTTACCAATATTTTGTTCATGAATCAATGAATTTGAATTTACAATATTAGAATTGGAGCACCCTTTCTACGACCAAAAAATCTTATATTTTTTCCGTGTAGTACTGTAGTATAAGGCGAGAACGGGGCAAAATAAGGTAGAATTTTATAAAAATATAGCTGAGGCAATTATATTCTTATATCAATTCGTTTTTTAGGACAATAAGATTTATCTCACAAACAAAATTATACTAGAAAAATCGTTCATACGCTATTATTTGCGATAAAAGCCATTCATCTCATTCAAAAATTCAAATCGTTGGCTAATTTGACGTCATCACATGTTAGCGAGAATGGCGGGGATGAAAGGGCGCTGACCGTGTTAGAGTATCCGTGGGTATTACCACAGAATACCTAACTACACAGAAGCGTCACTAAGCGGCGGCCTTACCAATTCCGAGGCTCCGGGCGGCAGGTTTTTGCGAGGCCCTTTGTCTTTCGTGAAAAGTATGTGATTCGAAATTAAGTCGAGTCGTTTGGTTAAGGTATTTTGTCATGTTTGACGAAAACTGCCCAAGTTTTACAAATAAATAAATTTTGTGTTTCAAAATATTTTACTTAGAAAGATTCACAAATTCAACAAATTCGGAGAAGATGAATTTTGAAATTGATGTTAAATTTCAAAATTGATGTTTGCGGCTTTTTCTCAAACTAAAATCTTCAATAAGAGCACAATAATCCAACGAATGAGCTACGTCATTTTCTATTGAAAGAAAAGCAAGTGCTAAAAGCTGATCTTGTGCCATCGAATTTCTCAAATGAGTTTTGATCTACATTAATATCACATGATTCTCGCTGCATTGCTTCAGAATTTCACTATTATCATTGAGTTTAAATATACATAGAGACACATCCCGGTTCAACGATTTGAAGCTGAATTTAGTGTAGTTCCTACACCGGTTCATAGATGGATAAGTGTGTTTCAGAGAAGCAAAAAATTTTCTCCCGCATCTGGCGGTAAGTAGCTGAACTATAAAGCACTATTTCCGAAGCCGAATGCGATGACGATCAGGACCGGCGTAAGAAATATTGGATGTTCAGTATTTCATCACCTGATTTTTTGGATGCAATAAAACGAAAATTATTTTTGATCTTCCATGAATATAAAATACTGATGTATGAAAAATAAGGAACTGAATAAAACTCTTAAGACTCTGAAGCGACGTTTTGGAGTCATAATTCGTCTCAGGCTACAATGAAAATGGAATGAACAAATTAATTGTATATGTGTATGTAAAAGTGATGTGGACAAATCCAAAAAAATGTTTTTGAAAATGACTATATAAAACAATTGAAGATTCAATAAAAATACACTTCGCGCCGAAATTCCCTGTTTGAGGACTGACTAGACCAGGAGTCGGCAACCTTTCGAGTCGGAAGTGTCGAAAATTTATAAAATTTCCAAATTTTTTTTCAAGAGCCACAAATTTTTTTCTCCCCAATAAACAGTATTGGCAAACACAGAGTGCTTCTTAATTAAAGGTTAAAATTGTTAAATTTTCGATTGTTTGGGTTGTTTAGAGAATATCTACACTTAAACACAAATTATAGTTTATTCAGAAAATGAATGAAAATACAACTTTTTCTAACAATGGCTAACATCCACCATTTTATTCGAACGACTAACGGCGTTACCAGTGTTACCACACACATAACCTTAAAACTAAAAATGTAACTGTCAACGTATGGGATCACAGATTATACATATAATACCAACACTCTCCCTTGATCCCATATGTAACTATAGGTAAGTATAAAGAAACGTGACTTAAGATATTCAATTTCCTATATAAAACCGGAATATAATAATAAAAAAAATATATAATTTATCTGTTACAAAAGTCCTATCCCTACACAACATAAAGCATGTTTTTGCTTACATACACTTTTTGTTAGGAAATCTGCCAACATAATTTTAGTTGATATAATTGAAACTTTTATTATATTGTTTTCAACTTAATCTCGAATAAAATGATATCTTATATGTATGTGTTTGCTTCTTTTACTAGTGAATGGACTTGTAGATATGCTTATTGCACTTTGACTGTCACAAAAAATATTTGTTATTTCTGGAGATAAAATAAAATTAATAAATTTAGAGTTTTTCATTAACTCTTGTATGAGATTACAAATAAATACAGTTTGCCTAGCACCTTCACTGAGAGAAATATATTCTGCTTCAGTTGAGGACAATGATACAATTTTTTGTTTTTTGCTCTCCCATGCAACTGCTGCACCATTTAGTTTTAGAACAAAACCTGAATATGACTTACGATCAGTTGGGTCATTACCCCAGTCAGCATCTACATAGCTTTGTAAAGATTCTTTAGTTCTGCCATATACTAAACCTAAGTCTAAAGTACCTTTAAGGTATCTCAATACCCTTTTAGCAGCAACCCAGTGGGTTTCATTATTACAATTATTAAACTGACTAAGATAAGAAGTTGCATATGCAATATCAGGACGACAAGTAACACTTAAGTACATCAAGCACCCAATTAGTTCCTGATATTCATTATAAAAATTATTTTCAGTTGCTTTCTCTAATTTCATGTTTGTTTCCAGTGGAGTACTTACTGGATTTGCATCAAGCATGCCAAATCTATCTAACGTATTTAAAATATATTGTTTATTACTCAATTTGATAGTTTCATTAGTACTATCTCTTTCTCCTTTCATGCCTAGAATATGAGCAACTGGACCTAAGTCCTTAATTTTAAACTTACTTTGTAATGCAGTTTTTGTCTCAATAAAATCTTTTTCATTATTGTAAAGTATTAAATAATCATCTAAATAAACAGCAATAATTACAATATTTTGGTCGCTAATATTATAGAAAATACAAGGTTCATATTTGCTTTGTACAAAATTTTTCGACAAAATAATATTCTTTTTTTTCTTTAAACCAAGTACGTGATGACTGTTTCAAGCCATAGATTGATTTTTGTAGCTTACATATTTTATTTTCTGAACCTGGTTTTATAAAACCTTCTGGTTGTTGCGTATAAATATGTTCCTTTAATTAACCATGTAAAAATGCGTTTTCTACATCTAAATGATTAATTTTTAAATATAGTTTAGCACCAATAGCAAAAAGTAGTCTAAGTGAACTATAGCTAATAACAGGAGAAAATGTTTCATTATAATCTAACCCTTCTTTTTGACTGCATCCCTTTGCTACAAGCCTTGCTTTATAATTTACAATATCCCCATTTGAATCCTTTTTGATTTTGTATACCCACTTATTTTTAATAACATTACAATTAGTGTCAGGTTTATCAACTAATGACCAGGTATTATTTTGAATGAGACTATCATATTCTTTGGTCATCGCAGATTGCCAATTATTATGATTTGGTGAAGAAATTGCTTCTTCGTAAGACAAAGGTTCTTTCTCTTTACATAGGTAAGTAACAAAATTTGGAAATACCTTGGGATTTCTAGTTCTAGCAGGATAGCGACGATTCTCTTCATCTGGTTCTGGTTGTATCAAAGTATCACCATCTGGAGGGGACTCTTCATCAGTAATGGGAATTTCTTCTGCCACTTCATTTTCTTCTGCCACTTCATCTTCTTCTGAAGTTACCATAATTTCATTGGGTTGTTTAATTGTCTCATTTGTCTCTTCTGAAGATTGAACACAACTGCTAATATTTGGCTTCAGCAGGTCATGCTCAAGGAATTCTACGCTGCACGCAGAAATTATTTTGTGTGTAATTGGATCAATTAGCCTGTAAGAGCTTTGATTGTAACCAATAAAAATGTACATTTTGCTCTTCGCATCCAATTTTCTACGCTTTTCTGCAGGTATATGGACGTAGGCAGGACATCCAAAAATTCTTAAATGAGAGAGATCCACTTTTTCATTGGACCATCTTTCCTCTGGAGTCTGGCCTGGAATTTTCTTTGCTGGAGACCTGTTAATGATATATACAGCTGTGTTTGCTGCTTCTGCCCACATCCTATTATCAGAGTTTGAATCAAGGAGCATACAACGAACCTTTTCCATGATTGTTCGGTTGTATCTTTCAGCCAATCCGTTTTGTTCAGGATTATATGGAACAGTTACCTGATGTTTTATTCCAGATGCTTTAAAGATGTTGACCAATTTTTGATTGCAGTATTCTTTGCCATTATCTGAGCGGATTGCCTTAATTTTTCTTTCGCATTCATTTTCAACCATATTTTTGAACTGTAGAAAAATGTCTGGGACTTCACTTTTTGCGTTGAGAAAGTAGACGAATACTTTTCTGGTGTGGTCATCTATCAGAGTGAACATGTATTTTGCTCCTCCCCATGACTCAGTTTGTATTGGCCCACATAAATCAGTATGAATTAGATCCAGCTTATTCTTGGAAAGTTTTGAATTGGATGATTGGAAGGTTTTTCTGCATTGCTTGCCTTTTATGCATGAGACACATCTGTCTGGCTTGCTATTTGAAGGAAAATCTATGCCATTAGCATGAGTATTTTTTAGAAGGTTCATGCTAACATAGTTTAAATGGCCAAGCCTTTTGTGCCACAATTCTTCAGTGCTGATTTTATCGGCTAAGTTTGCTAATTCATTCTGTTTGGCATTCAGGATAAATAAACCTCCTATATTTGTGCCTGTAGCTACAACCTCTCCCTGAACTGGACATGTCTCTCTGTCAACTATACGACAACCTTGCTTATCAAATATAATGCTATAGTCCTTTTGAACTAATGCACTAACTGAGAGTAGATTGGCAGTTAAGTTTTCTACATACATGACATCGGATATTGTCTTCGATTGATTATTGTGAGACAATTTAACCCTTACGTCTCCTGTACCACCACATCTCAATTCATGGTTGTTAGCAACATAATATATGTTTTGTCCATTATGCTTATCACTGAAATTTATTAGAAAGTTTTTGTCACCTGTCATATGAGAGCTTGCACCACTATCTATGCACCAGAGACTGGACTGTAAAGGGCTATTTGTGGCTCTAAGTGCTTTGTTTCTTGAAACTTGAACTTGACTTCCTTGATTTTTACTGGATTTCTCTCTACTTGTTTCTCCCATCTGTTTAGTTTTTGTGTTTTTAGCAGCTAGTTTTCTACATTCACTTTTCCAGTGTGATGATTTTTTACAATAAGAACACCAAGGCTTTTTCTTCATATTGTTTGAAGTGAAAAATGCTGAATCGATAGATTTTTGTTCTTTATATTTGTCATCTTGAAGTAGCTTCTGTTTTATAAGATCACTAGTTATTGAATATGTGGAGTTTTCTAATGCCATAACCATTGGATCATACTCATCTGTTAAACCAGATAGCATAACTGCTGCGAGAAACTCATCATCCAGGGGTTTATTCATGGCAGAAAGTTGTGATAAATTTAAAATTTCATTTACGTATTCTTCCATGGACTTGAAGTTGGTTAGGTTTATGTTGCACAGACGTCTCAGCAATTTTAAACGACTATATAGGCTTTGGTCGTCATAAGCTTTAGACAGTGAATCCCATGCTTCTTTAGCATTTTGTGCTTTTATCACAAGAGGAAACACACATCTGTCAAAACTCAAATTGATTTTCGCAAGGGCTTTTTCATCACGACGTCTTCGAACATCCTCAGTTGATTTATCGTCAGCTGCATAACCCACAATAGCTGTCCATAGGTTGTCCAATGTCAAAATGTTTTGGAGTTGAAATTTCCATTCATGGTAGTTTTCTCTACCTCTTAACTTTTGTGATGGTAGTATTTGAACTGTATTCTCACCCATATTTAATGTTCAGCTTCTTAGAGTTCAGCTGTTCCCATAACCTGTTAAATTTTCGATTGTTTGGGTTGTTTAGAGAATATCTACACTTAAACACGAATTATAGTTTATTCAGAAAATGAATGAAAATACAACTTTTTCTAACAATGGCTAACATCCACCATTTTATTTGAACGACTAACGGCGTTACCAGTGTTACCACACACATAACCTTAAAACTAAAAATGTAACTGTCAACGTATGGGATCACAGATTATACATATAATACCAACAAAAATGAAGAGGGGAGATTGCATGAATAATTTTAAGTGAAAAAGTGTCATAAAAATGTGTCTGAAAACATTAAATTTCGTTTTCGAAATACAGGGTGTTTTTTCCTCATAGTATCTGCCTGTGGTATGCCAATTTCGATTGCAAACCTACCGGGTGATATTTTCTCTGGGATGCTATCCCCTGGTTTCCTCCGAAACCTTTCTTTCTGGAGTCACTGTTAGTTTGATAAATAGTGGAAAGAAGCTCGGCTGTTATACTAAACTTTATGGTTTCTTGTAGTTTCACCGATTTCGAAAACAAATTCTGGTCGATTCCTCAGAAAAATCAATATTATCATAAAAATCCAGTTAGTATAATCAGAACTATTCAAGTCTGGGGATCTGGCAGGCTCTGACTAATGTCGTTATATAACTAATGTTTTCGAGAGAATCGTTTTTCTCTAAATCGATAGCAGATACGATAAATCTATAAGAGACCATAAAGTTTAGTCTAACAACAAAACTTATTTTTACAATTTCAAACTTGCAGTGTCTCACAAAAAAAAGTTCTGGAGGAAAACAAAATAGTGTTCCAGAAAAAATATCCCGCTGTAGATTTGCAATCGAAATTGGCATGTCACATGGTGTAAACTCTAAATGGTAATATCCATGCCAAATTTCAGTTGAATATCTTGTGAGATGCAGATACCTTCTATGAGAAAAAAAACTTGAAGAAAATTCAAATTTCAACTCCATGTATCTCAATATGAAACGTTTGTGATCCCATATTTATGGGACTTCTTCTCTCGAAATATGTTTGTACCTCCAATTGTATACCCTGAACATGGCATTATAAGATGATGATCAAATAAATAATACTGGCGAATGGACTTGAAGATCCGAAGCTTCACCTCCAAAGACTAAAGAGCCGCATGGCTCAAGTGGTTCGCGAGCCGCAGGTTGCCGACCCCTGGACTAGACTAATTATGGTACATTTTCACCCCTCATTTCCTACCTGAGAACACTCCTTTGGAGAAATTCATGGCTAATAATTCATCATTATTGATTTATACCGTTTGTAACGAAGATATAGAATTTGGATGAATCCGACCCTGCCTACGATTCATAGAACTAAAGGAAAATAAATATCCCACAGATTTCTGTAATTCAATAGTGACAAAATGGATCGGCAGATTATAGTTCCTTTAGTAGCTTCTATGTGCCGCCACTAAAGTTGGCAAATTGGCAAGGAAACTGCCAAAATTTTATGCATCAAATCGTTGAACTGCGTTGTGTCTCTATGTATATTTAAACTCAATGCTATTATTGATTTAATTTAATTTTTTTATTATATGAAACCAAATATGCTCTCAGGCTGCTTAAGTGCCAGAAATATAGGATGGCAGCTTGTGCGCAAATTGTCGACAATGACATAAAATAATTAATCTTGAAAATCTCTTCCACGTTCAATTCTTTAGCTTCATCTTCCCCTTCATAATCAAAATGCATTTTGTCACAACGTCTTCTAACTTCTTTAAACTTTCTTTCAATATCATTTTCCTCAGCTATTTCTGTCGCTGTTACAAGGGATGACAAAGAGAGTGTACAACTTTTGTAGCAACTCAAAAAACGATTTCCCACAAGGTTAAAAATAAGCAAGTGGATTAATTTCAAGAATACGTTTTTGGTCTTTTGGACACCACTTCATAGCATGTAGTACGACTGTTCGCAGCACAACGCCAGTCGATAGATGGCCCGATATCGCAATGTAATAGACCGGAAATGTACCCTAATTTAAAATGCTTGTGGACTAGAAAAAAAACGTCAGTTCAACAATTAACTGCAAGTGATTATTTGGTAGAAAAACAAAGTTTTAAATTTCAATCCCTAAAGTTCCCACGGTACTGGGAATTTAAAGAAAAACCATAAAAATGTGATATTTCTGTCACCGACCACACTAAAGCAACATCCGTTTGCCATTTTGGAGAATCCTACTCAAATTGCATAGGCAAATTCGAATAAAGGCTCGGGTATCACGTAGTTATGATGGCCCAAGAAAATAAATCAAGAAAGTCACACACATGGTCCTTAGGACCATTTTCAATGCATGTCGTTGGAAACGCTATAAACATGGAATTATAGCTTCCGCACCCTGTGCCCTCTCAAGGGGGGAGGAATAGGAAAAAGAAGATTTGTAACTTAGACGTGAAGAGGGGGGTTTACCCCCTAGGTTCAGGGAGTATCTACTTTATAAGGCGTGAATGTGGACGAGCGGGGGAAGACCGGCTTAAGATCGCGTGGAGAGACCGTCTCAAGATCGCGTGCGGGGGTGCCAATTGAGGGCGCAGACATCGCGAGTAGGGCGCGATGTTTAAGTAAGTTCCAGCAGTATGTAGAAAGATACTTAGAGTCCGAAAACGTTTAAAGTAGTGATCGTAGAGGAAAGTGTTGGTGTTGCTCAAGGTATAATTAAGGGAGACCGTTAGTAGATCGTGTGGGAGAACGTCGGTAGTACGGCGAAGGGTAGTAATTTTGGGAATTTGGTAGAGTCCGAGAAGGGATAATTAATTGGGAGTAAAGTTGAAGAACGGCGAGAAAAGTATAAGTTTAAATTCAGAATTGATTGGAAGTAAGGTTGAGAAACGGCGAGAAAATTATTTGTTTAAATTCAGAATTAATTGAAAGTAAAGTTGAAAAACGGCGAGAAAAGTGTTGGTTTGAATTCCGAATTAATTTGAAATAACGTTTAGAAGCGGCGAGAAAAGTGTTTGTTTGAATTCAGAATAAGTTTAAAGTAACGATTCGAAACGGCGGGAAAAGTGTTGATTTAAAATTTCGTTTGGTTTAAAGAAAAGAGACTTTGTATTTGAAGTAACGTGACGTGGTTCGTGGTATCGTGTGAAGGTGTGGATTACAATTTAACTAAGGTAAGAGATTTAGAAGACCTGGTTTTATTCAATTAACCCAGTAGATATCTGAGAGGGCGAAAAGTTGACCATAGCAATTTTTATAATAATTTTTTTTGTGTGTATTTGTATATTTTATCGGGTGTCGGAATTCATCACTCTCTTCCTTATCAAATATCATTTGGAGACTGCTGTGTCAATGGATTAATTACTTCTTTTATAGAAAATATAAGGTTTTTTTATTTTAATAATACACTGACATGCTGTAATAAGTGTTTTATTATAACCGGTATCAACGAAATTTATTCATTGATTGAAATTTATTCATGACTTGAATGTTATTCATTATCTGAAATTTATTCATGACTTGATGGTGATTTATGACTCGAAGTTTATTCATAGTTTTGAATTCGATTGATAGTAAAAAGGTTAAATAAAACTATTTGTGTAAATTCCAAAAATTCATTTGTGGCTATTGTCGAAGTCAGTAATTTTTGTTTTGTTTTTATTCTCTAATATAGATTTATGTATTTATCTGTGTTTTTAAATTCTAATACCTCACCCCTCTGAAAAGAAAATCTAAACAACAAAGACCTCTCGTTAGCTTGAGGCACGAACCTTCATGCAGACAGCCGCTCGACTGCTATAGGATCGGAAATTCCACCTTTTCTTTATTTTTCTATGTAATAATAATAATTTCCAACCTCGCGTGAAAATATTCATACGGTTGTTACAGCAAAATCATACTTCTTGAACAATTCGAATGAAAATTTTCACAGTGAAGAAAATTTGCTTGGGTTCTTGCGCGAGGCCCCGGGCGATTGCCCCGTTCGCCACCCCCTAAGGCTGCCTCTGCGTCACTTTATTTGATAAAGCTTGTGCCATGCTAGGTGGTACAAATGTCAACGTTAAATTTATACTTCCCGTGGGACCGCTGGAGTTTGTTTTTTTGGTTTAATTCTGATTGTTGATTGAATCAAAAACTAAAAATCCTTTGTTATGTGAACCATTGACTATTCAAATCAAATTTGATGCTCAAAAGTGACATATGTACTACCTAACTGAGAATGAAGGTCACGAAAATTTGCCCCTTGAAGATCAAAGTGCCGACGCTTACTGACGCTTCTGTGTAGTTAGGTGTTCTGTGGTATTACGTGTGAAAACCTCATTGAAAAACTATAGATTCTCATAGAAACGGATATGAAGCATGTGTGAAAACACATTAGAAACCGGTAGGTAGGTAATGTGTGATAAGCACATTTGAAAACTATAGATTCTTATAAGAACTCATATAAACGTATAAGAGTTAATGTGTTAAACACACATAAGAAACAGGTAGGTATTATGAGTGAAAACCATATTTGAAAACTATAGATTCTTTTGAAAACTCGTAGGAACTGATAAGAGTTATGCGTAAAAACACATTAAAAACAGGTAGGTCTTATATGTGAAAATCACATTTGAAAACTATAGATTCTTATAGAAACTCGTAGAAACGGATATGAGTTATCTGTGGAAACACATTAGAAACAGGTAGGTATTGTGTGTGAAAACCACATTTGAAAACTATAGATTCGCATAGAAACTCTTAGAAACGGATATGAGTTATCTGTGGAAACACATTAGAAACAGGTAGGTATTGTATGTGGAAACCACATTTGACAACTATAGATTCTCATCAAAACTCGTAGGAACGGGTATGAGTTATGTGTAAAAGTACATTAGAAACAGGTAGGTCTTATGTGTGAAAAACACATTTGAAAACTATAGAGTCTATTTCTACTATATGTATCCGACCTTCCATCTCTGCTGAAGTCCACTTGCTCACAGTATGCTGACGATCTTAAATTATATGTGAACCCGTTTCTTCATCACAGTGATCTGCAGGAGGATCTCAATACGATATCGCAGTGGTGTTATGTATGGTTGCTTCCTCTTAATGTTGAGAAATGTGTGGTCCTGCATGTTGGGAAGAGTAATCCAAGACTGAATTACTCGATTGAGAACACCGTTTTGAACACTACGGACGATCACAGCGACTTGGGAGTTATCATCTCTGAGGACCTCTCGTGGTCGAGGCATGTGGAGCATATTGTATCCAAAGCAAAGAGGACCACCTTTCTTATGAGCAAAGCCTTTCGTGGATGTCACCCTGAAGTGTGTGCTAAGATCTTCACCACTTACGTTCGCCCCATACTTGAGTTTTCCGGTCCTGTTTGGAGTCCCTATCTGGTGCGAGATTCCGATGCTCTCGAAGGAGTGCAGAGGTGGGCTACCCGCATTCCATATGGTCAGAACAGGCCAACTTATCCTGATCGTCTCAAGCTGCTCGAAATTCAATATTTTGCAGATCGGCGCTTGAGGGGCGATCTCATTATTACCTACAGGGCTATGCACCAGATGCTCTACGGCTTGGATACCTCGGACACATTTCCGCTGAACCGAAACCACCTGCGAGGGCATGAATACAAGCTACGAAAACAGGTCTTCAGAACAACAGCAAGACAACATTTTCTGCCCAATCGTGTTTTTGACGTGTGGAATAGTCTGCCGGTTAGTGTTGTTGGAGCCCCTTCAGTGAACACCTTCAAATCGAGATATGACTCATGGTGCATTCAGCGTTTGACTACGTAGTCATACTTTATATTTATTTTGTATTCTGGATTTATGTATTTAGTTTAGGTAATTTCAACTTCAACGATGTACGGAATTACAGTCCTTATTTTGTATTTTTAAGTTTATAGTTTATGCGATGTATTTCTCTTTTGTTCATTTTTGTTTTGTTTTTCTGAGCTTTCATAGGTGATAACCTCAGCTCTTATTTTCTTGTAATAATAATAATAATAATAAAAACTCGTATGAACAAGGACAATTCGATGTAGGAATCGCTTATAGAAACAGGTATGATTTACTTTTAGAAATGCCATTAGAAACTGAAGCAATGTGTATCTGTAGTCTCCATTAATGAATATCGTATATGGTTTTATACGGATTTGCGGTTTCACTATCCAATAAGGATCTCATAAGTTCTCGTACATACATTTTTTATCAGTTTCTATGAGACATTTTTGGCAGGGATCACAGCTCAATAACGTTCGTATTCACCGTTACTGCATTACCTTCTTCGTTATCGAAGAAAACTGAAAAGCGGTTAAATTATTCCTTCAGACCATAATGCACACCCTAACTCTCATCTGTCAACAATCGATATGTATCAAGTCATAATCATGAGACATGACTATCAAACATGGCGCGCAATTCAAATCTTGCGCTCTTTTTGGAACACCCTTTAATTGATCTGATCATTAAGAACTCATTTTTAAAGATGAACAATATCGTTATTTTGCTTCAAGGCACTGCCTGCATTTCATAATATCCTCACTGCCTTGGAGCGAAATAACGATATTGTTCATCTTTAAATTTTTTTTCTAGGAAGACTGGACGTGAGCCAAAAAAAATTAAAACTCTCTAGTAATGAAAACTTATGGTAGAATCTGAAGCAGGTAGCGAATTTTTTTAAACCGGAATGCACGGGGTGTTTTTTCAACCTGTAAATTCAATCTGAACTTATCATAATTCCCACCCTGTATTTTTGAAAAAGTATTGGAATTATTGAATGTAGACAATCATATTGTTCTACACTGAAAATTTCATCAATATTGATTGAGCCATACCAAAGTTACGAATAAAAAACATCGGTCGAATCGGACAAATCACCCTGTAGACTCTCAATAAAGGCCCCCAACAATAAACCAAACATTGTTTCGAAACTACCTTGACTATTGTAAACTTCTCCTAAAATCTGACGGTCTTCTCCGGAATCACCCTGTATATAGGGTGTTCTACAAGCTCTAAACTTTGACAGAACGTGTTCAGAAGATAACTTACACACTTATATTTTATAAGAACGTTTATTAATTTAACATTTACATCAGTACAAAAACTTATATGCTTAGCTTGGCTTACAGGTTATATATCAAAGACCTCTAGTCCATGTCTTATTCTATGGTCATGTCATGTCACAGATTTATAATCTTCATCTTCTCATATTCAAACACCTCCCCCTTAAGTATTATACCTGGAGGGTTTCTTAATTGGACGTCCAGATCTTGATCGACCGGTATTGTCTTTTGAGGGCTTGAGATTGTCAACTCTATTTTCGGGTGCTTTGGACCTTACAGTTATTCCACATTTTGTATTCACTAATGTCAGTTTTGGTTAACGATAATTTCATTTGGTTTGTATTACGTCTAACTATTTTATTATTGCTTTCTTTTCTTACCCAGTATGACTTGGGTTCAGTAGCTTTCTCGATGACAACTGCTTTGTGCCAAATGGAATCTTTACTTGTTTTGATAACGACTCTATCCCCTTTTTGAAAAGTGGCAGGCTTTTTGTGGGCTCGTTTATCATAATTTGCCTTGACCTTTTTTTTTTGTTGACATAGAGTTTCAAAAATGTGTTCTTGGATTTTGGGTTCCAAACTACTGCTTAATGTTGGTAGTTGATCACGCAGTGTTCTGCTTTGGAGTATTTCCGCAGGAGCTGATTTGAGGCTTGTAATTTCCGAGTTGTTTTATTCGAAAAGAAGATCGCGAAAGTCAATCTTTTTTTCTGTCGCTTTTCTCAAAATTTGTTTTGCTGTATGTACAGCTTTCTCGGCAAGCCCGTTGCTTTGATGCCATTCTGGAGTACACGTTGACACTGTGATATCTTTCTCTCTGTAGTACAGGGTGGGGCAGAAAAACCTATCCGATTTCAAAACGTTATAAAATTAAAACCACTCAGCTTGTCAAAAAATTTTTTTTATTAACATATCGCAAATTTTATGCCATTTTTAAATTTAAGTTTTGAAAAGCACATCACTCAAGGTGAAAATGGGCTTCGTCCGTGAAGAGCACAACATCGTCGTTTGGCAGTTCTCGGAGATCGCGACACAGGTTCGTACGGGTTTCAAAATCCCTTTCACTTAATTTCTGTGCAACAACCATTTTGTAGGGATGCATTTTGAGGTCCCGGTGCAAAATTCGCCGAATACTGCGGTTGGAAATCCCCAAAGCGAGCGAATGTTTTCGCGCCGAACGACGCGGGGAACGTTCAATCGCGGCTCTCACATTGGCCACGTTTTCAGGTCCTGTTGCTGTCCTGGGACGTCCAGGCGACTTCTTTTTCAATGCTGAACTCGTCTGTCTAAAATTTGACACCCACACTTTAATCGTAGCGTGATGTGGAACAGGATCATGACGCCCGAGTCCGAAATGAATTCGAAAAGCACGTTGTGTAGCAATTATCGAACCGCCGCATTCGATAAACCGCTCAATAACAAAAGCACGATGTTCACCAGACCAAGGCATGTTGACTACTGACAAATGGCATAAAACCAGCTTTCTAACGGTTTTTACCCCACTACTCTACCTGCTCTCTCTTCTGAGAAAAAGGGATTTGAAATCGGATAGGTTCTTCTGCCCCACCCTGTAGTTACGACACCTCTGGGAAATAAAGGGCAGATTATCCGTGATCAAAAATTGTGGGTATCCAAACTTAGTGAAGAGATTCTGAAACGCATCAATTACTGCCCTTGAGGTTTTGTCCCGAAGAGGTACAAGATCCATGCAATGGGAGAAATAGTCAACGGTGACTAAATAAGGTTTGCTGCCATATTCGAGGATATCGCATGCTACTTTGTTGAACCTCAGTTTGGGAATTGTGTGTGGCATCATAGGTTCTTTGCAGTTTCGTGGAATATATTTTTCACATACTCGACATAGTTTTATGTAGTTAGTAGTTTGTGATGTCGGTGGTCATATTTATCCAATAAAAAAGTTTTCTTGCCTTGTTTATTGTCTTACTGGTACCAAGATGGCCCTTGTTGTGCAGTGTTTCAATTATTTGTTTCTGCATTGATTCTGGTACAATGATTTTGTCCTCATAGAAAACTATACCTGCTTCAACGTAAATAGCGTCTTTCATCCTATAGAAGGGTTTACATTCATCTGGGATGTGTTTTTCTTTTGGCCATCCATTGAAATAATAATCAAAAATTTTTGTTAGAGTTGAGTCATTGCTAGTGGCTAATCTTAACTCAGTTTGTTTTTCGATACTCATGGGAAGATGTTTACTAACAGAATGTACCATCTCTAGCATTTCTGGGTCACTAGTCTCAATTTTTAGAGTGGACCGGGATAACATGTCTGCGAAGTGAATGTCTTTACCAGGGACGTAGTAGACATTAGGAGAGTACTTTAGGAGTTTAATCTTTAAACGCTGGAGTCTAACTGATCCAATTTTGCTAATGGGTTTTTTCATTATGGCGATGATGGGCTTATGGTCAGTTTGTACATCTACCTCACAACTGTATATAAAATTGTGAAATTTCTGTGTACCATAATAAATAGCCAACAACTCCTTTTCTGTCTGGCTGTAATTGACTTCATGATCGTTCATGTTTCGTGATGCGCAAGCAACTAATTTTAGGGCATTGTTATGTTCCTGAAACATGCAACAACCAATACCATTTTTTGAAGCATCACACTGTAAAACCGTTTTCCTTTTAGGATCATATGCAATGAGTGCTGGTGACTTCGTGATTATTTTCTTTAGTATTTCAAAACATTGTTGGTGTCTAGGAAGCCACTGGAATTCAACACTTGATTTCAATAATTCAGTAAGTGGCTGAATGTAATTTGCCATGTTAGGGATGTATTTCCGAACATAGTTAAAACTTCCTAAAATTCTCTGTAGTTCGTTTTTATCGGTAGGGCTCTTCAATTTTGTCAAGGATTCTATTCTGTCTGGGTCAATCTCCATCCCATTTTCAGAGAAAATCTGGCCTATAAACTTCACCTTCTATTTGCAATATTGTATTTTTTCTTTGTTAAATTTTGCACCTACCTCTTTTGCTCGCTTGAGCACTTGTTCAACTGTTCTATCATGTTCTTCTCTGTCTTTCCCCATAATTATCATGTCATCATGTAAAATTTGTGCGTTTTCTATGTCGCCGAACTTATTTTCGACTTGTTCTTGGAATAGGTCTTGTGAATTTGAGAGACCATATGGCAACACAATATATCTATAAATACCGAAGGGTGTGGAGAAACAACACTTCCAGGAAGAGTCCTCATCTAATTCCAAGTGGTGGTATCCTTCAGCCAGATCAAACACCGAAAAAAACTTTTTATTTATCATTTTTGAAAAAATTTCTTCTATTTGTGGGACCAGCCTCGGTTTCCTTACAATTTGACTGTTTGAATCTTGTGGATCTAAACAAATCCTTAATTTATTGTTAGTTTTTTCGACAATCACCATACGATTTATGCTTGCACGGGGATCAATTTCGTCCACTTTCACGATGGCTTTGCGTTTAACTAATCTGTCTAATTCTTGTTTTGAATTATTCTTTATGGCAAATGGAATTTTTGAAGGTGGGTGACTAACAGTTTCAAAATTCTCTACTGTAGTGATCCTAAACTTTCCGTTAAATCTTCCATAACCAGCAAAAATTTCAGAGTTTTCCCGAACAAATTCATCTCTTTCTATATTTTCATTTGAGAACTCTACATCAACTTTATTTATTCTTTTTAAAAGGCCAAGGTCTATACATGCTTGACCGCCCAGCAATATCTTATCAACATTTTCAACTATAACAAAATCCTCAAACACATTTTTATCTTTGTACGAGCATAGCAAATTTACAACACCTAAAGTTCTCGCTTGAGTGCCCTCAAATCCCTTTATTATGAAATCATTTTTTCGAACTTTGAAATTTCTATTAATTTTTGAAAAAACCTTATTAGGTAGTATTGATACATCGGCACCAGTGTCTAACTTAACCTTAAGTCTTTTGTTTTCAATGTTGACAATCTCATCCCAACAATTTTTTGACTTATTTACTAAATTAACATTGCCAATTATTAAGCTATCATTAGAACTATCACTGTCAACATTTTGTTCGCGATCAACATTTTTAATATTTTTAACACGACAGGCAACAGCAAAATGATTAAATATTCCGCATTTGGTACAAGGTTTACCGTATGCTGGACACTCTTTGGAACCATGTATTGTTTGGCATCTTCGGCATTTAAACTTTTCCTTGTACTCAGGCTTATTAAAATTTTTCTTTTTACCTTTGGGTTGATGTTTTCTCACCAGGTTCACCTCATTGTCGTCGTTGAACATTTTGCTCTGGTTCTTTGACATCTCGCTTGTTCTGCATACTTCGATGGCTTTGGACAGCTTCAATTTCTCGATCCTCAGCAGGGCCTCTCGAGTTGTGGGATCACGTATACCCATAACAATTCTGTCTCTCAGAGCTTTTTCTTCCATTGTTTGCTCTGAGTCGACTTCGTTATAATTGCAAGTTTTAACCATGTGTTTAATGTCCGTGAGGAAATGGTCGAAATTTTCCCCTTCCTTTTGGCATCTTCTTGAGAAGTTGTACCTTTCAAATACTTCATTCACTCTCGGATTGACATACTCTTCGATCTGTTTTAGTGTAGATTCATAAGTATTTTCAGCACTTGATGGGGCATCAAACGTTGACATTATCCTGGCAGATTCAGTGCCTATTATATTTCTCAGAATTGATAGTTTTACACTATCAGCACTAGTGTTTTGACCTGTGGCTACCAGGTAATCGTTGAATGTGATTTTCCAGAATTTCCATTCTGTGCATGCGTTAGCACTTTGCAGATCAAAGTCGGGTGGTAGTTTTACTGGTCCGTGTAACATTTTCGGTCAGGGTAAACTTCCTTTGTATGTAAAATTATGCTGCACGTGTGCTGGGTGTATTTTCCAGGCGAAACACAATAAACTTTGTGTTTTTCTCGTGAATTTTAGTGAAACGACTGCGCCATGTTCAGAAGATAACTTACACACTTATATTTTATAAGAACGTTTATTAATTTAACATTTACATCAGTACAAAAACTTATATGCTTAGCTTGGCTTACAGGTTATATATCAAAGACCTCTAGTTTATGTCTTATTCTATGGTCATGTCATGTCACAGATTTATAATCTTCATCTTCTCATATTCAAACAGAACGTACATATGGGGAAACCAGTTCTGGATACCCACGAGGTAACGGCCAAGGCTCCTGGTGATTTTTCAACACCATAGACGACCTCCTTGAGTTTCAATGAATGGGTAGGGTAGTGAACAAAAGATCCATGTGGTCGCAGTTCCCGGAAGGCTAACTGAGCCATAATCGACCCCAGTTCAAATAATAATTATAATTTAGAAAAATGGACTAGCTAAGATCTAATTTCCAAAGTAAATCACCGGAACGTGCCGCTACCATAGCAGGAAAATGACAGACCGGTTGCTGGCTTATTAGCCGTCATCAGTGCCACATATCCCCTCCTACGATAGCAACTGAATGAAACGGCAGAGCTTATATTACTCTCTCAGGAACACTTGAGTACAATGTAATTGTACATACAGTGTCCCACCTAGTGGGTTAATGTCTGTTTCATCCCAGACTTTCCTTCAAAAATTAGATCTCTACGTACATTCACTTTTTCCTACAGTATTTCGCAAGTAGGTACTGTTATCATTCCTTTTATGTGAGCCTTTATATTTCGAATAATATGAATATGGAATCTAACAAGTCAATTAAAAATTATTTCAAGTTTGATATTCCCGGTATACTCTCTCTCTCTCAATTGAGGGTCCAAATCATAAAATGAAAAATTTAGATTTTTATCAAATTTAATAATATTATCACTTCCTTATTCAAATGCAACATATTCTATCTCTAAATAAAAATTAAACTCACTTATATATTATTACAATTGTCCGTTCACTATTTATTATTATTATTAATAAACAATGAGAGTGGAGGTATACAATACAGAATTTAAAATAAATATATATATATAATACAAGTTTGCCAGTCTTGGAATCAGCTCAGGCACTTTTTCTCCATCGGTCGTACATGTTCTTGAACCCATTGACAGTGGCAGCATTCACCACATAACCATCACCCGGGAGACGATTCCAAGTGTCGAAAACTCTATTAGACAGGAAGTTCATCCGGTAGGAGGTTTTAAACGATTCCTTGGCAAGTTTAAAATTATGTCCGCGAAGATTATTACTGTTCAACGGAAATAAATGCTCAAGATCTACACCGAAGAATCCATGCATCGCCCTGAACGCCACTATCATGTCACCCCTGGCACTATATTCTTGTTTTCAAGCCAACTCCATATAAACATTCTCGTCATATTTCTTCTGTCTTCTCTAGAAGATCTTCTCTTTTCATACTCTAACAGCTCATATTCCATATACAATTAATTATAATTCAAATGCTGTTTTCAACTCTAAATAATCTCATTTAATTCTATTTTTCCTTCAATTTCCCCAATTTATCTTCGGACTTTTCTCCCTTTTTCAATTCATGAAAAATCTCCTCGGTTTCCATCCTTGAAAACATTTTCTACATCCTTGATTTTCTCAATCTAATCTGAACTATTCATAGAATCTATTTTCTAGGTACAAACTTCGAATAATGTTTCTGAATCTTTCAATTTTAATTTGGCCTCAATAGTTCGGAATGAATTTTTAATTTCGAAATGATATTTTGAACCATAACAAATCCCCTCAATTTTGTTTTAATTTAAATAATAAGGAAAATTAGGAAAATTAAAACTTGTAACAATTGGAACTTATTTTATCAAATCTCTTGATTAATAGTTCTTATACTGAAAATACTTTTTAAATTGAATATTCTTTTTTTTAATTTTGATTTTTTTTCCATTCCCTCTTTTTCTTTTTTTTTTCCTCCTCTTCTTCTTTTCCTTTCATTCCTCCTTTTTCCTCCCCTTCTCCTTCTTCCTTTTCTTCTTCCCCTTCCTTTTCTTCTTGTTCTTCCTTTCCATCATTTTCTTCCTTCTCTTCTTTTTCTTCCTTATCTTCATTCTTTTCAGATATTTCGTTGCATTTTCTTTCACTTTTCTATTGAATTCATTCACAATTTCTTGTCTGTTGTTTTCAAATTTCCAGTTCCTTTCAGTCCACTCATTTCTCATCATCAATATCAGGCAATCTTCAGTATTTGTATTTGGAAAATTGCCAATTCTATTTTTATAAATCATCTGCATTGATATCTCATTTTTCTCCTCTTGTTTTAATTGTATGTATTGAAGTTTTTCTTGACGATTTTCAAGTATTTCTGGTACATTTTCTGTGAAGTCTTGTTCATATTTCTTTATTTTATCTATAGCAATCTCCATTTTTGTTTCTACTTTATGATTCGTTTAATTTATTTCATCTTCATTATCTTTTATTTTCGTTGAATTTTCATTCTTCTTATTTTTCCTTGTGTTCCTCAAATCTGATGAAATAGCATCATATTTCTTATTCTGTTCTTCTATTTTTGTATCAATTCTCTGTAGTAATTTTGAAATTTTATCCATTTTGCTTTCCTGTTTCTGCTCTCTGGTTGTTCCTTCCTCATCAGTTACATTTTCTTTATTTCTTGATTCCATTTTATGGTTGGCCATTTTTTGTGTGGTAATTCTATGCTTTGGAATATATAATATATTTTATCTGATGGCATGTCATAATGACAACGTTATGTCACTCAATTTTGATGACATAAGGAAGCTCATTCATGAAATTCTATAAGGAAAACATGTAATGGTTTGATCAAAAAAGTTTATTCAAAATGCATAACTATGTACAAAACTATTTATTATAAATGGTAAAAGAACAATTACTACAATTTGTAATATTAATTCCAATGGATTCTACAGTTTTTACATCAGTAGTTGATGATTGTTGGCAAACTTGTAATCCTGTTTGGTTGTTGGCACCAAAAATTGCTTCTGATATTTTTTTCTTTTGCTCTTTCGAATTTTCGATGTAACCTTCAGCGACAGTATTGCTTTTCCATCCGCCATGGCGTTTCACGGTACACAGATCAGCTCCAGAATCAGCCAAAAATGAAGCAGACGATCGCCGAAAACAATGTCCGGTATATTCTTCAGGGCGAGGTAAATTCAAGAAAGTGGCAATAACTTTTGGCATTTTACCAAAGGTATTTATTCCAACGGGTTGTTTTGTGCATTTCTTATTTCTATAAGTGACAAAAAAACGTAGTTGGTTTGTGTTGCAAGGTCGTATTTTCACATATTGTCTGACAAGTTCTACCATATTCAATCCTGGGATATTTCCCGAAGTTACAAAAAATTCTCGCATTACCTTCGTTTTTGTATTCGGTAATGTAATTCTAAAAACGGATCCTTTATCTATCACATTTTCAACAAGCATATTTGTCAATTCCTCTCTTCTGCATGCTCCACTTAGTCCAATTATCATGGCAACTTTATTAAATAAGTATGTATCATCTGATGCTTCCGTTAAAAACTTTGTAACATCTTGTTTAGTAAAAATTTTGGATTTTTTAGCTCTGTAACCTTCTGATTTACGTTTTAGTAATGCAACCAGCTTTAGGTACTTACTAATATCGACGTTCTTTCTTGTTGATAAAATACTTCTTTTCATCGAATAATACGACCACAGAGAAGATGGTTTTCTTTCCTTAGATAAGCATTCAAAGTAAGCCAACAATACTTTTTCATGAGTGATATTCTTGATTTTTTTAGCAGAACACCATTCTTCGTACCGATTAAACACCGTTTCATATACACTCCGTGATTTTTCCGGCAAAAGGGAGTCCAGGATATTTCTCGACATTTCTTCCAAATCAGAAGGTAAACTATCAGCTTCAGAATCACTCATTTTTTAAATTATATTAAATTCTACCTGACAATAATTATTGAGTTTGACAGCGATAAATGAATATTGCCGTTACAACCTGATGACGTTGTCAAGGAAATGGCAAAGCACAGCTCACTCACCTACTAATATTTGAAACTACACAATATTTACTCCTTTAAAAATAGTTGTCATTGTGACATGTCGAAAATGCAGTTTTTAATTTTTCGAAAATGTATTGATATAAATGCCATCAGATAAAATTTTGTATGTAATACGAATCATAAACAATCATTATGGCACACGCCGTGTTATCGGACTCGGCTACGCCTCGCCCGATAACATTCACGACTTGTACTTGTAATGATCGTCTTTATGATCCTTATTACATAAATGACAATGAAGTGTCAGAAGTTTTTTGAATTTGCTCTTACTTTTTTGCTGATTTTTCGCTAAAAACAACCACTCTAATCTATGGGAGATGATCCCCCAACATAAGGGGCCTGTAGCGTTCCTCGAACACATGAAGAACAGAAGAATCATCACTTGGAAGATCGGACCTGATCGAAAGATCCTCCCGATCCATAAGAGAGTTAGGACTTTGTGAAAAGGTTTTTTAGCAGGTGAAGTAATTTTTTTTACTGCTTCTTTCTCGTTTTTCTTCTTTTTTTTCCTGTTACAGATATAATTTCAAGACATCTGCATCCAGTTTAATGAAAAGGCAATTTTCAAGCACCTTCCGTTTCTATTCTTTACCATCTTACCCTCCGAAGACAGAAACCTCGGGCGCCACCTCTAGTTTAAAGTGTTGAGGACACTCGGAACCCGTAGGCGGTACTCCTACGGGCGTCCAGGAGCTGCAGTCAGAGAAGATTATGCCTGATGTTAATATATTTTATTCCCTATCTCTGAAAATTATTGTAAAAATTCTGCTCGGGGAAATAAAACTCACAATGACCAGGACACTTATATTCTAGGTTCGGTAATATATACAATGAGCGAATGATATCAATGAAAATGAATAGATATGCACAATTACACAATGATGTTAAATCAATGGAAAACAATATTGGTACAATGATTTCGATAGTTGAAGTGTAATGTGTCGGGGCCAATGGTAATGTGGTGTACGTAGCGGTGCTCCTGGTGTGTGATGCTATGCTGGTGTCTCGGCGTACATGTCGTAGAATGATGTCTATATGCCTCGGTGTACATGATGTGAAATGATAAATTTTCGTCTCGGCGTACATGATATGAAATGATAAATTTACGCCTAGGCGTACATGATGTCCCTCTTGATGAGAACTGGTAACTGGATAATATCCACACACATTACCAATGGCAAAGTGTTGTAACCAATGATGTCGCTGGTATAGTATACTTTTAACAATGTACCAGGAATAGGAGGAGTAATTTGTTCGGAGGCGGGGTGTAACGTGCATTTGTGATGGAAAATTATACATGCAAAGATCCAAAATATACACTACTACGAAAATGAGAAAGCGGTCAAAGTAACGTGCGGCAGCAAGCGGAAATAAGCGAAATGAAGCAAGAGTGCAAGCAGAAAATATTGTGAGAAAACAGAACTACGGCAGGTAATAACGTGGGCAATGGAACGCTTGAATAAAACTAAACAAAGTTTCATTGTCGGTGCGTTACGATTGGTAGGAGACATAAAGAAAGGAATGTACCCGGATAGAACTGTGAGATGCGCCGTTTTAAGTTAACATCGTACAATCCCACACACTCGGAATCCAAAGAGACATGTAGGCCGTTTCAAGCTAATACACGGACTCTAAGAACTCGGGCAGTACAACAGGGGGAATACAGGGCCACTGAATGCGCCATTTGAAGCTAGCATGCGTGTCCCTGCACTCTTGGGGTTATCATGAACTCATACAGGCCATTTAAAGCTATTGTACGGAGCCATGGGGAATTGGAAGGTTGGAGACAATACCGGGTTGTATATGCGCCATTTGAAGCTAATATACACCACCCTGTATACTAGGAAAAATCCAATGAGTCAGGCACGCCATTTCAAGCTACTACCTGGCACCATGGATGTTGGGAAAGGAACGAAGATGTAAATGCGCCGTTTCAAGCTAACATGTACATCCCCGCATACTGGGAAATTCATAGAATTATGCAGGCCGTTTGAAGCTACTACACAATTCCATGACCCAGAGAGGTAAAGGATCGAAATGGGAAAATACCGACAAATCAACAAAATAATATTTAATTGAAATAATCATACCTTGCTCACGCGTAACCCTTCGGTTTACTCACTGTTTTCGGATTAATAGACCTGCGACCTGGACCTGGAACCTGGGGTGCACTAATGCCTCTTTCACTGGATTCGGAGTTTTCAAGACTGGCGGTACCACGGTTAATATGAAAATTGAATTCCTAATTACCGACCGCGCGTCCGATCTTATACGTTTCCGGGTCGCGGCGCTTGACCACGCCCAGCGCGGTCGACCCCGCGGTCGTGACCTATCGCGCATCAATCAGCGTGACGACCGCCGCGGGCCGATGCACCCACCAATTCAGCCGGAAAACCTGCTCCGTCACAGGAGCTCTGTAACATGGATAGCAGCATATTTTTCGAACAAATTCAGTATCACCACACATACACGGGGAGACAGAGTTTTTTCAGAGGTTTTTATCTGTTCTCGTGTATCATACTCAGAATTGTATGGTACCCCGTTTACATTCCCTCTGCTAACACTTAGATTTGGAGCGGGAAACAGATTTTATTCTTTTATATAATCTGTTCCTTGTCGCCATTTCTTCACACGTGCCATATGCGATGTATTGTTTGATTTAAAAAAAAAGTATGTAATTCTCTCTTTCAAAAGAATATATATATATATATATATTACATAAATAACTATTTTTATATATAAGCGTTGAATCGAGAAACTTGTTGGAACTCAATCAATACTATTAAATTCTGAATATTGAAAATTTTTCAGTCCCACGTTGGGTGCCAATTTTGTTATGATTCCTTTTATGTGAGCCTTTATATTTCGAATAATATGAATTTGGAATCTAAAAAATTATTTCAATTTTTATATACCCGGTATACTCTCTCCATTGAGGGTCCAAATCATAAAATGAAAAATTTAGATTTTTATCGAATTTCAATATATCACTTCCATATTTAAATGCACAAAAAAACAACTTATTCTATCTATAAATTAAAATTATAGAATACATACTACACTAGGACAAAAACAAGAGTATATATTGTCTTTATTTAATTTTAGTTTACCTGACGTTTCGCCCAAAATGTGGGCAACTTCAGAGGCTGAAAATTACATTCAAATGAAATATTGTACATTACAAATTTACAGACTAAACAATTAAGATTATTTATGGGTTAACATTGGTACTTACTTCACTTTAGAATCAGAAAAACAACACTCTTTACTTAAAATTCTCATCAATCTCAAAATTACTTCTTTGAACAGTCTTGTCAAAATTATTTTTATTTGTTTCGGTCCTTGTAGTGTCAAGTGTCATTATTACGTCACATGTCTGTCATATTGTTCCGTGTTGGTCTGTGTTCCATTTTTGTTTGGGTATTTGTCGCGTTCGTCAGTGATCATTTATGTAGTATTATCTTGTGAGTATGTGTATATGTTATTGAGGTTTGCTGTGTCTGTACTAAAATTACAGCTGTTTTTATTCATTTGTATCCTCAATAGTCAAAACTTCTGGTATTTCACGTTTCAGTTTGTTTTGTTCTGAATCTAATATTTTGATATTTTTAAAATCGAATGTATGGTTGTTGTCTTTGGCATGTTTAGCAAGGGCAGTCTTCTCTGATTGGTTTCAACATCATTAGCATGTTGTTTGGCCCTTATACATATATGTATTATTACAATTTTCCATTCACTATATTCTTGTTTTCAATCCAACTCAGGTATGCTCCGTAATTTTCCTTTCACCATATAAACATTTTAGTCATATTTGGGGGCACGGTAGTGCCCCCGCCAAGTCGAGCGCGAAGCAAACACTGCCGTACCATACTTTACTGGAACCATTTCGCCGCATTTTCAGGCTCCTATTTGAGAACCTCTGGATTAGACCAGAACGCTGAAACTTTCGTCATCCAGTGAGCTATAATCACGTACTTAAAATCCAAAATTTCAAGTGTGTAGGTCATTTAGTTCCGAAGTTAAGCGAAAGCAAAATTTCGCATTTTCGACACTCACTCACTTATACACTCATGATCATCAAAATAGAACTAGTACTTCCCATAAACTCAGAGAGCTGAAATTTGGTACAGAGTTAGGGTTAAATGGCCACATGAAGGGAAAACTATAAAAACTAGGATAATCGAAGATCTGGAGTACCATTGTTGTCACGTTACTTGAGCTCACGTGCTATCACGCAAAATCACATCAGAGAGCGCATGCTTTCTGATTGTTAGGTCGTGTATTTTTTTTTCTTATGTATTTTATAACGTTTCTGTAATTTCATCTTTGAAAATAGTTTATTGTATGAGGGTTATTTTTTTCTTGTCATTCTCTGGGTACATTGGGGATTACATTGAAATTTATTATATACTTGTCTTACTTTAAGTGTTTGGTGGAGTGGAAGAATGGCTTTGAGTCAAACTCCTACCATTTGTATAAATTGTTTCTTATGCAATAAATATTATTATTATTCTTCATCATCGGTCTCCCGGTCTCAGCTTAAGCTGGTATTATTCCAATGAACCAGTGAAAAAACAATTCAGTTCTGGAATTTCCGCACGATGTGACAGGTTTACAATGCTACAGCCTGTTGTGTATATCCCGCGATCCTCTGGGATAATTCGATCTTTTGAAGATTTCTCTTGAATGATTCCCTTCCGTCAGCTGAAGTTCCGGATGCCTCCAGGTGAAGACGTTATAGAGGGAGTATCTCTATCGAGGAAGTGGTTTGTCCTCGCAATTGTTCACGTAATAAAAAGCTCGCATTACTTCAATATTCATTTCGCGGCTCCACTTGATACGTGCGTTGTGAGCTCCCCTGCGGGCAGTCCTCCTCACGGTGGTCGAGCCAGCAGGTGGAGTGGCATTTCGATCTTCTGCCATGATATCGGTTTCCACCTCTCGTTGCTGGCATTTTCCCCATTTTGTAACGTTCTATAATTTCAATAGTTGCTATAGGCAACCCAAAATACATTAGTCATGTGAGTGTACGTGATATATTTTGAAATAATCCAACCAAGCCAGCGGTAAGTTTTTATAATTTTTTTTGTTTCGTAAAAAGTAGACCGCTTCGAGTATCTTCCCAACTGGCGTTTTTAAAAATTCAGTGTGTGCTCAGGGATCGATAGAGTAGGAGTAGAGTATAGAGTATATTTATTTGACTACATTACAATAATACATGTTTGTAGCATGTCACAAAAACGACAATACCCACTTTAGAATAGTAAATTGTTAAAAATATATAATACATCACATATAGTATAAAAAATGTTGTAAATAAATTGTTGATAAAAATATCATTAAAACTAAAACAATAGATAGATAAAAAAGTCATTACATCACAATACATGTTTGTAGCATGTCACAAAAACGACAATACCCACTATAGAATAGTAAATTGTCAAAAATATATAATAAATCACAAATAGTATAAAAAATATTGTAAGTAAATTGTTGACAAAAATACCATTAAATCTGAATAACAATAGATAAAAAAAGTCATAAAAGGCAACCTAAAAACGGAAACACCTCGAGACAAATTCTATTCCCTACAAAGTCTGAAATGTCCAATGTATTCCTCTGTGGAATAAAAGCAATATGCGCCAACAGTAAGTTTTTATCCTTATTTTGAACAAGTTTATACTCAACAATTTCAATTCTGGTGGTAGTATATTATAGAGATAATAATTCAGTGAATTTTTCTTAGATTTGGTTAGGCGATACCTGTTTGGTCTCAGGTTGTCTGCTTGTCTGGTACCATAGCTATGTATGTCAGATTGCTTAGTGAGCATCGAGGAGTTTTTGTGAATCTCCAGAAGAACTTGAAAAATATACAAACAAGGCAATGGCATTATTCTGTGTTTAATAAACAAAGGTTGACAGTGTTCCAGATAGCTTGCACTTGATAGGATCCTGACAGCTTTTTTCTGTAAACGAAATATTGAGAGAGAATCAGACAAACCACCCCAAAGAATAGTAGCGTAACTGATGTGCGAATGAAATAACGAAAAATATGTTGTTCTGAGTGAACTTAAACTGGTTATAGTTTGAAGTTGTCGTAGGACAAACAGAGCACCACTGAGTTTACTTTTCAATTTGGTAATGTGAGGTTTCCAAGATAGATCACTATCCAGAGTTACCCCCAACAAACTTGCAGAATGAGTTTCTATGGCATTCGTGGACGAAAGATAAAGAGACTGTGATTTATCGTTATTAAGTTTAAGTTTATTGGCTGCGAACCAACTTTCAGATCTATTTGCTAAATCTCCGCGAATTCTGTGCAGATCTGATCTCAGTTTACCAGAACAAATGAATGTAGTATCATCTGCAAATGAAACAGTTTTCACCGGGACCATATGGTTACTTAAGTCGTTTGTGTATATTATGAACAACAGCGGTCCCAATATTGACCCTTGGGGGACACCATGCTCATTGAGTTTGAAATCAGACAAGGTATTACCAATACTTACCGCTTGAAAGCGGTTTTTCAAATATGATTGAATCAGTCTGAGCGGTACCCCCCTAACCCCGTAATAATTTAATTTTTCAAGCAGTATATCATGTGACACGCAATCAAATGCCTTGGAAAGATCACACAGGGTAATAACAGCCTGCATCCCATCTTCCAATGTAGATATTATATCGCTCACGACATTCATGACAGCGAGAGCAGTAGAGCGACCATGTCGAAAACCATATTGTGTGTTGCTAAAAAAATTATTTGACTCAAAATAATACCTCAATCGCTTATTCAGAATTTTTTCTATTAATTTCGCAAAAACTGAGATAATGGAAATAGGACGGTAGTTGTTGACATTGTTTCTATCACCTTTTTTAAACAACGGTGTTATTTTGGAAAATTTAAAGCAATCTGGAAATATTCCCGTTATGAAGATTGAGTTTATTAGATTAGTAAGTGGAACTAGAACAATGTCACCAGTATAGGCAGTATTGTCACAGGTTAAAATTATGATTTCCATTTTATATGTGACGCCACTGTTTGAGATTGCTGTTTTGAGATGATTTATTTCATTCATTTCATTGTTCAGGGAAATGTGTACGCTGAGATAATTACATCGACGCGCGATCGGTCATTCATATGCCGGGCAACTTTTTTTGTCATCCTCCCTGCTGTGACGTCATCGGCAATCCGGTTTTCGGAACAATTAAATAAGAAAAGTCAGTATTAGTTTTCCCTTTGTGATAAGCTGTCTTCTTCATTTTCGCTATTGGCGGATTAAACCTTATTCACAAAGCAATTTAGACGAGAGGGCAATTTCTCTTTACCGTAACTTTTATTGCATCCTGTTTTCGACTGAAGTCGGATTATATTTTGGAAACTCGACTAAAAGGCCACACAACAACCGTAAGGACCTAACTGACTATAGTTTAACAGGATACATTAGAAGGAAAATTCTTTCGGGAAATTTCGTATCGGTTCGTGATCGGTTCGGCAATCTCCGAAGCGGCAACCGGCAACTGCAACTTCTGTCGATCCGCGCAGCCTCAGACCTTTGTCTAAGCGCGCAACGCATTGTTCATTAACGATATTCGAGCGGTAGTTTGATTTTTCAGCGATTGAGCGAATTATTGATATTGAGCTTCTCGAAGTTAAATTTGTGTTCATTCTCAAATTCATTGAGTAAAGGAGAGATAATTTTGTGCAATGGCAGAACAAGGAATGTAAGTGCACCGAGAAAGTCAAATCTTCTAACATTAACAACATAGACTTCTGTTGAAACATTTAACAGATTTTCACGATGTTAATATAACTCGATCCAATCAGCAATTTGTGAATTTTGAAGAGTTTACAGTCTGGAGAAACCTAGGAAACAGGGAAGTGGATTATGTTTGCCATTCAACAAGAAAAGATAAGAAAGGAGAGAAAATTATTATATATGATTGTAATAGAAGTGACACAAAAGGTATTATTTACGCATTCACAATGTGGGAAAATCTTCTATATATTTTTTTAAGGATATATTGCCAACTGCAAAGAACGTAAGAAGAAGCTAGGAGGTAGTATAAAAATGAAAGGAATGTGCCCATCAAGAATCGAAGCTAGAATTTTGATTAATGGTGAATATTGGAAACTACAGAATCCAATTGCAACTGTTCAATCATTTTCTCTTTATAGGCCAAGTTTCCACTGATTTCATAGAAACCCATGTAGGACATGAGGATGAGCTTCGAAGTAAGAGATTAAAAAAAGAAGAGGAATATCAGATTGTGGAGAAGTTGAAAGAAGGTGTTCCCAACAACAGAATTCTCCAAGATGCAAGAGAAATTACAGATGAAAATCTAACAAGAATTAATGTATTGACACCACAGGACTTGATAAACATCAAGTTAAGACATAATATAGATAATCGAAGGCATAAAGATGACATGGTAGCAACTTCATTGAAAATTCAAGAGTGGAATCAACAAGGTCGAAATCAGGCATTTTTATTCAAAAATATTGGTGAGAGTTCTTATTTTATGTTGTACTGTAGTGTAGATCTTAAGAATTGGGATTCCACAGTTAAGATAGCTCTGGTATTGGGTAGAGATGGGTCAACTCGAGTTTGTTATTCCTCAGATGAAGTATCAATCAATCAAATTTGAATCGTTAGTTTTGACATAGATGCATAGAATACCTGGTGTATCGACTCCTTACTAAAAATCGTGACCAAAATTTGTAGATCAAAACTAGAGTCTAGACTGTAGATCGGGTCCTACTTCCGGAATAATCCGCAGTATTTATCGATCGACTAGAAAGTCTTAAACAAAATCTAATCAGTACCAACAACAGGTATTCTATGCATCTATGTTTTTACTAAAAACTTTTCAGTCCAAGTTGTAAAAGAACTAGTGAGCCAAGCAAAGTGCTGTGGTAGGTACATATACACAATTCAGTTGTCAAGTTGTGTGAATTTTCTCTCTATTAACTACACTTGGGATATTACCGAGTAGATCCATCACTGGTAGTGGGTGCATGTTAGTCAGGATGAAGTAGTGCCTATTCTATTCCAGGGGATAGTTACCCTGGTTTGTTAGATGAAGATTTCGCTGTTGGCTTTATGAATGCTGTGATGGAAAAGAAATTGAGAGAACATGGAAACATAATATGTGTAGATGGCACACATGGCACCAATCAGAGAAATTGGGAACTAACAATTATATTGGTGAAGGGTGAAAATAACAACGGATTTCCTGTAGCATTCTTCCTTAGTAACAGAAAGGATCAAATTATTCAGGAAATTTTTTTCACAGCCTTCAAATCGAAATTAGGTAGATCCATAGAGGCAGATTTTCTAATGAGCGATGATGATCCTAAATACTTTAATGCTTGGATCAAAGTGATGCAACCCCAAAAGCCACTGAGAAGACTTCTATGCAGTTGGCACATAGTCAAGAATTGGAACATCCAAGGCCGCAGAAAGCTTCAGGACCCCACAATGAGGAAGCAAATGAAGCAGGAATTGAGGAAAATCCATCAGGAATTGGACGAAACGAAATTTGGAAGTTTGGTGACCAATTATTTGAGACTCTTGGAAGAGAACCATGAAAATGATTTTTTGAATTATTTGAAAACGTGAGTGTAATGCTTTTTCCATTCATATTCTAAATATGATCCTATGACAAAAAACTTTCAGAACCTCTAAAAGGAATTCAATTCAAATTCTATAAGCTTTTGCTGGTTCGATTATTCACTTAATGAAGAGATCTTGTCTTTCAAGTATAAGATCAAGTTGAATAACAGTTGGAATTGCTTGTATCCTGTTCTCACTGATTGTGGTTTTCAGCTATTATTTTCAGAATAAGGATAGAATCATGATGTGGGCCTATTGCTACAGAAAAGGAGCTGGAATAAACACCAATATGGCTATAGAAAGTCTGAACAAATATTTGAAATATAATAAAATGGAGGGAAAAAAGAATATAAGGTATATATTGCGATCTAGTTATTAAAAAGCCCATTAAATGTTACTTAATTTAGGGTGGAAAAGCTATTGGATTTATTTGACCAAATAGTAGATGAGAAAATGTGGAAACAAATTCTTCACCAGGAAAGACCTAACGCGAACAACTACTACCATAAGGTTACTGTGGAAGCACATTCAAAGTCCCTCATGATGAAAGAAAATGTGGAGAATGTTGGTAAGGATTGTTTCAGAGTTAAATCCCAATACGAAGAGAAGTATTATAACGTTACTATAGTAACATCTTGTGATGAGGATTGCCGAATGGGATACTGTGCAGAATGCAAAATATGCTTACACCAATATAAATGTGACTGTTCTAGTAACAGTATTAAAACTATATTGTGTAATAATAATAATAATAATAATAAAGCTTCTTTATTTCAGATCTTACAAAGTTGTTGAACATAAGAAATGAAATGACGTCCAAAAAAAATCACTAATATATCCTACAAATACAGACTATTTGAATTAAAATATTCTTCTAGATTATACGGTTCCAATCGAACCAGCATTTTTCTTATCATGTTTTTAAAAGTTCCTACATAATTACATCTCTTAATATTCTCCGGTAGTTTATTGAACAGTTTAATACACATATAGTACGGACCCTTCTCTGTCATGGTTAATCTATGTTGTGGAAAAAAAAGATCTAGATTTCTTGTATTATAACCATGTTCTCTATTGAATTCAAAAATGTGTTTATTATTGAAAAGAAAAATTAAACACTCATAAATATATAAACCATGAATAGTAAATAAATTCTTTTGACGAAACATTCCTCTACAAGATTGTCTAAAATTTAATCTGTACATACATCGCAAAGTTCTTTTTTGAATGACAAATATTGAATTAATTTTAACATTACGACCCCAGAATATTATTCCATACCTCAAGATAGATTCGAAATTAGCATGATATATTATTTTTACAATATTCTCTTCTAAGTGATTAGAAAGAATCTTTATTCCGTAGCCAATACTGGACAACTTCAGACAGACCTTATCTATATGAAGTTCCCAATTGAGGAATTCATCAAGGTGAACACCCAAGAATTTGGTGTCCGATGAAAGTGTTACACTGCTATCATTCAGAACAATGCAATTTAGAGATGTGTTCAGAGCCTGTTTAGGATGGAAGAGTACCAGATTGGTTTTGTCCTCATTTATCACCAACTTGTTCATATCAAACCAATCATGCACCTTAAAGAACGCATCTTTTGTTCTGTGAACAATCTCCTTCAAATCACCCCCCTCAATTAAAATATTCGTGTCATCAACATAATTTACATTTTGGTACTCATATATTGCCTCTGGTAGATCGTTAATGTAAACCAAAAACAAAATTGGACCAGCTATAGTACCCTGACCAACTCCCAACTCCACATTTCGAATATCTGATTTTACATCAGCACTCAAACTATTGAGAATAACCTGCTGCTTCCTATTCGACAAAAAGGATCGTATCCAATCATTTGCTCTCCCCCTTATACCACATCTATTCAACTTCCGAAGAAGAAGCTCATGATCAACACAGTCAAAAGCCTTGCTCAAATCAAGAAAAAGACCCAATGCTAAATTCTTATTTTCCAAACAATGCAAAACAGCATTCACAAATTGAAAAATAGCAGTGTTGGTAGATCTGCCCTTTAAATATCCATGTTGAAATTTAGAGAATAAAGTATTTTCATTCATGAAACTTAATAGTCTGGTGACCATAACTAATTCAAAAATCTTGGAGAATGCAGGTAACAAACTGATTGGTCTATAGTTACTCAAGTCAAGTGGATCCCCTTTTTTGAGCAATGGTTTTATCAATGCAAATTTCAACTGATCAGGATAAATAGAGTACCTCATGGAATTGTTAATCATGTAACAAAGCACATCTGATATTGTCCTGATACAAGATTTGACCAACTTTAAGGGTATACCATCATAACCACAACAATATTTATTTTTCAATTGATTAGACAATTCAACCAATTCAGTTGAACTGACTGGCCTAAGAAATAAAGATTTGTCACATTCGGGAATTAGGCACTCAAAGGTCCTTTTGCTCTGTGTTTTCGTTAAACTTTGCACAACATCAACAAGGTATTTATTAAATTCATTCACAAATTTTGGTGGATTTTCATGAATTACATTATTCTGATTTGAATTCTTTCCAGTTATGTCCTTGCAAATTGCCCACATAGTTTTCATTTTACTGTCTGATCTATTAATCCTATCCTTATACTGTCTAGTTTTCTCATTCTTCAATAAATTATCATATTCTTTTTTCAACTTATTGTATTCAGATCTACAAACAGAATCAAAATCTGACAAAACAAGCATAGAGTCTAATTTTTGTTTAGTTTTTTCAATTTCATCATTATTTAATAAGAAACTATGTTTTTTATTTTTGTGCACTGGAGTTATTGGAAAACATTCATTGAAAATATTTATAAAGTCATTAATGAAAACTTGCCACTGCAAATTGACATCAGATTTCCTAACCTTCATAACTTCTTCCCAATTTTGTTGTTCAAGCTTTTCAATAAAAAGTCTATCATTATCCACACTGAAAAATCGCTTCCTGACAAGCTCAATATCGAAACTACGGTCTAGTTGAAAGCAGACCTTCTGAGCCTTATGGTCAGAAATATGATATTCTAGTACCTCAGATGACAAAATATTACTCATATTTGTGAAAATATTATCTAGACAACTTTTTGATCGTTCCGTAATTCTTGTATAATCATTAATTTGAGCATTTATGGAAAAATGATTCATCAATGCAAATAACCTAGTTTTGACACTGTTATCATCTTTCATCTCAATGTTAAAATCACCTACTACGAAAATGTCCCTGTTTTCAACAATCTTGTGACATAAAACATATTCAAGTTTATCAAAAAATACCTCGATATTTCCGCTGGGGGGTCTGTAGATAGTTAGTACAATCATCTTCGACTTTTCCAAAACATATTCCACCGCACAACATTCGAACTCCCCCGGCACTGATATATCACTGATAAAGTTGATTTCTCTTGCAACACCATCACGAACATAAATAGCGGAACCCCCATGTTTTTTAGATTCTCGACAAAAACTAGCACTAAGTTTGAAATCCTTCAATCCCAGCTGACTTAATTCATCAACTGATCTCCAGTGTTCAGTTATGCAAAGTATAGCACATTCTGGATGGTCTGTTGTTAAATATTCAATTCTGTCGACACTATTTCCTAATGATTGTACATTCTGGTGAATTATACTTATGGTCTGGTTACAGTGTTTGCCCCTATTTGAGGTTGTCCCTGTTTCTACGAAAAAATTGCCTGTCAAAAGCAAATTCCCGCACAACAACACCCTTAGGCCAGAAAGAATCATCAAAAATTTCTTTATATGCTTCATCACACGGAACTCCGACACTGAAGGCCGAATTTTGACCCACAGTATTCAATTTCTTCACTATAATTTGTTTACTTTCAGTAACATCTTTGAGGAACAGTTTCATATCATCCTCAGAAACATGATTACCGGCGATTTTTCCGATATAAATCCATTTTCTTTGAAGAGCACCCTGGATTGGATTATCTTTATTTGTATTCTTAGTCCCATATATTTTTTTGTTATCCTTCATATTATTGGATCTTCTTTCTCTTCCACTTCTGTAAGTTGACCAATCATCATCGTTGCTGACAGTAGAGGTTGACAATGGCAATTTTTTCTTCATTGTATCGACTGTTGTGTTTACATCCTGTTTCGTATTGGTATTGTTTATATTTACATTGTCAGTTTTAGATGACGATGCTGAAGATGAAATTTGCAGTTGTGGATCATGCGCCTTCTGGGTATTCTTTTTAACTATAGAACTGAAAGATATTGCTCCAGATGCTATATTCGAGACGCGTTCCTTATCTTGATTTCTTGACATAGGTTTTTTCAATTCTTGATTATCGTTTTTCAAACGAAATTCCAGACTTTGAACTCTCTCATTCAATAATTTATTGTTTTCAATCAAAATCAAATTGGAATTCTTGGATTCTTTAAGAAGTTCCCTAAGATACTCTACCTCAATTTTGAGTATCTGATTTTCGGTTTTAATTGAAACTTCTTCATCAGTTACGGCCATATCCGATGTTTCATGCTGACACTCGGTATTTTTTCTGCTCGCGGCCTTAATTAAGCAGGACGGATGAAAAATCTCCTCACACTTGCTGCATTTCACATACTTATTCACTTTACTAACGCAATAATTGCACATTCTATCCAAATTATCACTTAAATTACTCATATTCGCAGAGCGATCGACTAACACGTCTTCACACTTCGACATCTCTAATTTAATGTGTAAGCATATAATGTGATGTGTAAGCATATACATGCTGCATTTATGTTTGGGCGTAGAAGCGATTCTGTTGCAGATGAAGACTCCGATGAAGATACAAGATTATATCTGAATGAACCCTCAACCAGTCGAATGGCATATCAAGATGATGTGAAATTTTTCATAGAAGAAGCAGCATCAAAGCCAGAAAGCTCAACATCATTAAATTGTTACGATGAAAATGTAATGTAGTTAATGCTATGTTTTGATTTTTGCCTTGAACATTTTGATGGTATTTTATAGCCTTCTGATGAGGAATTGATAAGAAAAATGAAATTGTTAAACCAGGATAAAAGGAAAGAATTAAACAGATGGCTGAATGCTTGTACAGAAAGCCAAGGACAAATTTGCAAGAAAAGGAAAATAGAAAAGCAAACCTATTATCCGAGGAAACAGTAGATTCAATTTTGAAGTGATCTATAGCAACATTTCTTCAAGTGAAGTGGTAGATTATTTTCAACGTTTTTTTGAGCATATTATTTTGAATCTTCTTCTAGGAAACTCATTAATCCAGCATGTTGCAGAGAGGATTATTCTGCAAGAGACCCACAACGGAGTAAAATCTTCGTGAAAGAAGAACTTTTAAAAAGATGAGTACTAATTTGATTTTATTCTTGGCCAAATTCACTGTCTATTATTATTTTAATTAATATTTTTAATGGGTGAATTTACTGAATTTACTGTTCATTTTTCTGCTCTTTCATTTCTCTTTTCAGATGAGAATTACTGGAACCCCGAAGAAGACCGTTCCCCTTTTGACGAAAGCAGCTGCACTTTTTGGAGACACTTACACGGAGGCAGGGTTTTTTCTGCTGAGGTTTTTCCCTGAACTCTTGTATCATACACAGAATTGTATGGTACCCCATTGCACCAACCTCAGCTAACACTATCATATTATTTTATTATTGCTCTCAATCAAGAGTGAAAAATATATGTTAGTGAAAATTTTTGTTTTCTTTCATTTTGATTCTACAATGTCTCCAAACTCCAACCCAAATCTAGGGCTAAAAATGGAACAGAATCATATTGATTTCATCAATTGCAAAAGAAATAAAAAAATATGATTGGGCAGCCAATACACCTTACTTACTATTCAGATGAAAATCTAAGTTTATGCAATTACAAAACAGTAATAGTAATATTTATTCATCGTTCATCATCATCATTCAACAATTAATAAATGAACATAGAAAATAAGGCAATTTGATCACAATTCATTTATATAAAATTCTATTGTCTGATTTGAAAGGAGCAAAAATAATGCTTGGAGGTATACCATTGTAGAATGCCTGCTGAGAAATGATTTTCAGTTATCGGTTCTCACATTCAGAAAAATTCGAACTATCAATAAATAATGCTCACGATTTATAACGTGACTTTCTTAATTTAATTCTTCCAAGACCTCAGTGATCAATAAACGGATTGATTCATTTCTGGTGATATTTCAGAGTTCAGAAATATTTATAATCCTTACTTTCGTTTCCGACCGACGAAAGATAAACAAAGCGGTCGAAGTGTCAATGTCAAAATCAGATGTTGGCGATGCGACGAGAAACCCGCCAGCGCGCAGGTCAAGTTTGGCCTTACATCGGCATTCTGTAACTCTTGTGCTTATTTTCCTTCTAATGTATCCTTAGTTTAACAATATCGTAATGCCAGTGATAATTTTTGTAGGAGGCCTCTTTCTTTTCTGTCCGGATATTAAGATCCAACCTACGAATAATTCCTGTAAGGTTCATCGGGAAGGAGGACGCAGTTCCCAGAGTATTCGTCCTAGTTTTCTCTAGTTGGACTCCGGAGACGCCATCCTGGAATTTCTTCCCAATCGGTGCATATGATCGGCACAACGCGCAAACGTCATCAAGGTCAGATCAAACCTTTTAATCTACCTAACAATATCAGAGGTTATCCACCAAATCATTCTATTGATATCTATCAAATTATTGTATATGCCTAATTGTTACGATTTTCATTTCTGTAAAACGCGTATGACGTCATAAGCGGATAATAATTCTCAGTTCTTTTGTTATTGAACAATTTCATAAATAAGATCCCTGTATGAAATACCAGCGTATAGTAGTAAATACTTTTCTTGTTGAAGATCTTATAACTTTTCGTACCTTTTCCACCTCTAATTGAATTACCTTGTTTTCGTGGTTTGCTAGGTAACTGTGATACGCGACAATCGGTTTAGATAAACTATCGTGGCGCCTAAATTAACATCCCTTGTACTCCCACGCCCACTCTTCGACGGTCAGGGCAGCCGGTTGCCTTGAAGTTACGAAATTTTAGTCAATCCCATAATTTTTCATGCTGAAGAATTTTGAATGGTGATAGTATCCATTATAATTTGAGAGTTGAGTTCATGTATATCAAGACTTTTAGATTTCTTCAGAGATTTTATGGCATCCGATACTTCTTGAGGTGTCACCGGCGATAAGTAAAATGACTCACAAGGGGCTGGAAACCTTTTGAAATTTAGAAGTTCACTGGACTGTACAAACGGTAAGGAATTTATTATATCAACAGCAATACTGACAAAAAAATCATTGAAATCGTCAGAAGTAAGATCCGGAACCGATTTGACACGGTGAAATTTGTTTCTTTCAAAGTTTATTATGTGCCAGCATGCTCTCGATTTGTTTTCAGCTGAAATAATATATCGATCATAAGCCGCCCTTTTTGCTTTCTTCAGTGAACAGTTGTATATCGTTTTGAACTGCGTGTAATTGTTAACATCAGTTGTTTTTTTAGTTACATCAGCTTTAAGTTTCAGAGCTGATAACGAATCTCTCATAGATTTAAGACTATCATCAAACCACTTAACTGGAATATTTTTTTTATTTGTAGAATATTTCCTTAATGGGCAGTATTTCTTTACCGCATCATTGTAGGATTTTACCAAAAAATTTGCCAAGTACTCAACATCTCCACAAGATTCAAAAATTGTCCAATCAACAGAAACTAGAGCATTTTTTATATTAGAAATGGATTTTTTACTAAAAGACCTCTGATAGAAAAAATTTGAATTTACAACTTCTTTTTCCCGACTACTTATAAATTACCACGATGGTCAGAAAGGCAAGGTTCTATGACGCCACTTTCATACAAGGATTCACCAAGATTGGTTATTATATTATCCAGACATGTAGACGATGTAGCTGTGATTCTTGTATAATCACTTATAGTAGCTGTTAAACCAAATGACATCAGAATACAATTCAGATCATTCAACTCTTTTGAGTTAACCTTATAAGTTTATATTGAAATCGCCTGCTATTATTATTCACCCAGAACACTCTCTAAGTTCTCGAAAAATACGCCAACATTACCCTTGCCGGATCTATACAAAGTTAAAATAGTAAGTTTCATCTTCGGTAACTCGATTGCACAGAACTCACATGACTGTTATATATTGAATTTATTAACATTTAGTAAGTAATGCCGTTTTTCGAAAATTTCAACCTTATTGGCTAAACACTGAGCATTAATATGAAATATACTCGCCCCACCTTTACATTGAGGTGAACTTTTTTTATTTTTGTCAAAAGATGCATCGTTGTTGTTCAATTTGGAAACTACGTAGTTGGGCTCGTCCTGGAGTTCTTCAAAAAATTTTCCCTGAACTGGAATCTGCGAACTTCAGCACCTTTCGGCCAAATAGAAGGGTCATAGGCAATTTTCAGTTTATCTAGTGGAAAAGATACTTTGTATGTAGAAACTTGATCATTTATGTGCCAATCCTCACAGGTGATGTCGATTTCGGGTGCAGATTTCTTAAGTACTTTTAAAATGTCATCGGCAGTTACCACTTGTCCAATGCGAGAAACATGTGAATATCCTCTTCTTGGAACTACTGCGACATCTGAGTCACTATTGCTTCCGATGATTGATTTCGTCTGATATCTTCTTTTAAATGGGGGATTCCGTTGGTGACTCACGTTGTTGGTATCAGCTGTCTTCACCGATAACGAACCCGAGTTTTCAGGTTCTTGTTGTATTTTTTCGACAACTGTTTTTAAAACATCGCTAAATGTTTTATGGCCTTTCTTATCCTTTGGATGTTTGTCATCTGAATTGGGACCACAATTGTTTAGTACATTAGCAGGTGAACTCGAACTGGTACTACAAGAAGGCGTAATGGTTTTCTCACCAATGTTGAAATTATTATATAATTTATTTATATTATATATAAGCAGAAGTATGAGATCTTCTTGCTCTTGTGTGCGTTTTTCTAGATGAAAGGCGAGTTTGCTAATTGAACTAAGATCACTTCTTGCTCTCTCCAAGTCTTTAACGCTATTTTCACATGGAGCACAGGCTAGGTTATTCTGACAATCGTTGAACTTCTCAACGGCACTGTTCCGATTGTTGTTATTAAAAAGTTTACTCACGTAATTCACTAACTGAGTGTTTGTCACTGACGAAGGTGCTTTCAAAGTAAGGATTATATCGATCAATTCGTTTTTCTTTAGCTTGTTCAGCTCAGTCGTCAACACTGCGACCGCGTTGTGTTCCGCCATGTTCACTCGTTGAGCAACTCGACTCGAATGTGAGTGACTGATTGAATTTCTGCCGTAGTGAATTTTTTGGATTTTGATTATTAATAAATTTATTGAAGTAGTATTCAATATTGTTGAATTCCTGGAAATTCATCGTAGTATTTTTGGAATACTATTAAAATTTCAATTTCTGGGTTTAATAATCATTTTATAGGAAAGTCGTACTTCTCGATTTAATTTCATGGTATTCTCTCGATATTAATCCTCACTATACCTGTTACATTGTAAAAAGAAGTTGAAGTAAACTCAGATAATCTACTTAGTAGATTTAGCCTAAAGGCAAAATTTGAACTGAGGAATTATTCAATTCTTATTGATATTTGGTACAGTTGTGAGAGCACTGTGAGATCCATGAACTTTCACAATTGTTAATTTGTGGATGATATTATTGGTGATCTGGTTGATATTTATTTCATTCGAAATCTTGAGGAAAATATAAGTTTTTCAGTAGTTTGGGTTATTTGAATACGGCCACAGTCACTTTCACCTCGATCTTGAGGTCACTCGAATTTTTTCTGTAATTACATTTTTTTTATATATCAGTGTGGGCTGAAAGATTAAGGTATAATTTTTTGTTTGTTTTTTTTTTGAGGCTTGCTGACTGAATTATTTCTTGTATTTTTTTTCTTGTATTTTTCATGACCTGGAGCCAAATCGAAGACCGAAAAAAGGGGTGTTGCTGCTACATCAGGCGCTTGCTGTGGCAGATTCAGTCTATCCTGTGTTCAAGAACTCCATTCGAAAGGGTATGAGAACTGATTCAAGTCAGAGGAGTTTGGGAGAGCCAATCAAATCACTTGTATCATTAGATTTTGTTGTTGTTTTGTTTTGATGAAGTAAATTCTTTTCATTCTTTTTGTAAAATTTGGAATCATTCAATTATTTTTTTTGTAATAAAATTCATTAAAATTGAAAATAAAAAAATCTGAAATATAAATTTGGAAACATCATAACATAAATAATTGGCGCCCAACGTGGGGCTCCGAAAATAGTCTCTTTGTTTTTTTTTGACTAGCCGAACGCAATATCTGACAGAGATAAAATATCAATTTTTTGGCTTTCTGAAATTTCTCGTAATATTATTATTTGATTTATCTCTCTGACAGTCATTAAAAATTTTTGTTGTATAGATAGGTACTGAATTTTTGTAGTTTGTTGATATTTCAGTATATTTGCTCATTTTCTGTGGAACATGGGGTCAAATCCTAAGCATTTGAAAGTTCATGAACTTGAATATGAAATAAAGATTAGAGGTGTTGAGTCAAAGGGTAATGTAGACGAAAAACGGAAAATACTAAAAGGTTTATATTCACAGGCGGAACATAATAGAAGTTTTGGTCCAATTAGTAATCCTTTTACCTTTGAAGATGATGTTAAAGGAATTACAGAATCATTGAACGATTTAATTGTAAAGATAAGAGATTTAAGTGGTACTCATTTGGATGTTGAATGTAAGAGAATCAATGAACGGTTAAATCATGAATTGGTCGCATGAATATAGGAGAAGAAAAAGATAGTGAAATTCAGAACAATTTGAAGTTAGAAATTCTTACAATAGAGAGTGATCTTAAAGATAAACTATATATTCCATCTTCAACTCCCAATGATGATTTGAATGTACCAACCCGTTTCACACTTCAAAATAAGTCCGTTCCTGTATATAAGTGGGATTTCAAAAAATTTTCAGGTAGTGAATGTTTGGTTGATTTTTTTGGAAGAGATTGAATGTTTGAGAGTTTCAAGGGGATGTTCTAAGGATGAATTGTTTTCATCAGCTTGTGATTTATTTCAATCACAAGCATGGAATTGGTGGCATAATGGTCACGTGAAAAATAAGTTCAAAAATTGGGATGATTTAGTGATGAAATTAAAGGCTACATTTTTAGTCGAAAACTATGACAGGAATTCATTGACAGAAATCAAGACACAGAAACAGTATCCCGGTGAACCTGTTGCAATGTTTGTTTGTAAAATGGAAAGGTTATTCAATAGATTAACTGTAGTTCCTTCAGAAAAAGAACAAGTTGATATTATTCGTGAAAATTTGGTACCTGATTTTATCAAAATGCTTGCTTTACATGAGGTTGAGTCCATACAAAGTTTAATCGATTTGTGTAAAAAGGTTGAGAATTCTCTTTCCATTTCGAGTCAGTATTGAGTTTCTTTTGATTCGGCTAGACAATCGTCTTCTGATTTCAGTAGGTCCAATATTCAACGTAATCATGTTAATCGTGCTTTGTCCCCTGTTACATGTTGGAATTGTCGTTTGTCAGGTCACACTTTCTCTCAATGTTTGAAGCCTAAAACACTTTTTTGCTATAGTTGTGGAAATAAAGGTGTTGTAAAAAATCGTTGTCCTAAGTGTTCAAAAACGGGATCAGCTCTGGCAGCAAAGTTCTGGATGAAGTTGTCAGAAATTCAAGTCCAGGAATTAAACAAAAACAAAAAAATCCCAGAGAAACCAATTAGATTATTTGTCAGATTCAAAATTTAGTTTAACTGATTGGAAAAATTGATGTAAAAAAGTAAAAGAGTTTTATGAAAAATCAAGATCCCAAAAAAATCAAAAACAAGTTAGTAATTGCGCTCCACGCAGTATCCATAGTTGTGATCAGTTTGAGAGCCTTTAATTCATCTATAATAGATGATGTGATGATGAATCTTTGTCGGTGTATACGGCGGATGTTCAGCCTCAAAAGGTTGTATTTGGATACCAGTTTCAGTAAATGGCATTACTAAGAACTTGAAAATTTCGATTATTCCTTCCCTTATGCAAAATTTAATTTTGGGGATGGATTCTTTGAAAGAATTTGGTTTTGAAGTTAATTTCCGAGATTCTTTTTACAGGTCAGATTTAAATTCTATTTGTGCAATTAATACAATAAAATCTTTTGAAAATTTAACTTCAGCACAAAAACTTGAACTAGATGAAGTTATAGAATTGTTCAAAGAAATAGGACTAGAAGATCGAATTGGAAAGACACATTTATTAACTCATCATATTGATACAGGTGATGAAAACCCATCAAACAGAGACAGTATCCTTTGTCCTATGCCATGCAGGAGTCTTTAAACAAGCAAATTGATGATATGCTTAAGAATGGTATCATTGAACCTTCTCAATCTGCTTGGTTTTCACCCCTCTGGCTAATAACAAAATCTGACAATTCTTTTAGAGTTTGTTTTGATGGACGAAAACTTAATTCAATAAACATTGCTGACAATTATCCAATGCCACTAATTGAGAGTATAATTTCGAAAGTTAAGAATGCCAACTTTTTGTCGTCAATAGATTTGAAGAGCGCTTTTTTCCAAATACCTTCAGATGAGGAATCCCGACCGAAGACTGCTTTTGCCGTACATGGTAAAGAATTTCATCAAGTTTGTGTTGTTCCTTTTGGTCTTAGAAATAGTGCGCAGGCTATGTGTCGATCGATGGACACAATTATAGGTCCCGATTTGGAACCCTATGTTTTTTATTATGTAGATGATATCATTGTTGTTACGTCTGACTTTTCATTGCATATAAAGGTACTAAAGGAAGTCTACAAACGATTAAGGTCTGCCGGTTTGACGGTTAATTTTCAGAAGTGTCAATTTTGCAGGCAATCTTTGAAATTTTTGGGTTTTATAGTAGATGACAAAGGATTAAGAACGGATCCAGATAAGGTAGCTGCAGTATTGTTAATTTTCCAAGGCCTAAAAAAACCACCGAAATTAGACGTTTGATAGGTTTGGTAGGATATTATCGTAGGTTCCTTAAGAATTTTTCAACTTTGTGTAGTCCAATAAGTGATCTCTTGAAAGGTCGTAAAAAGGGCCAACCAATACAGTGGACGCCGATTTGCCGAAAAAGCTTTTCTTGAGATTAAAAATGCGTTAACAACAGCCCCTGTGTTGGCTAGTTCTAATTTTCTAAGCCATTTTCTATTATATGTGACGCATCAGACACTGGTGTAGGTTGTGTAATATTTCAAGAAGAGAATGCCGTAGAACATCCTATTGCCTATAGTAGTTCTACTCTAACTAAAAGTCAAAGAAATTGGACCACGTTAGAAAAAGAACTATATGCTATTTTGTACGGGATAAGAAAATTTAGGTATTACTTGGATGGCAGAACCTTCACAGTGTACACGGACCATTCTGCTTTAGTTTGGCTTAAGAATTTAAAAAATCCATCACAACGTTAACAGATGTGGATTATTGAGCTTTCTCAGTACAGTTTCAATATTTTTCATTGTAAAGGTTCTGAAAATGTTGTAGCCGATGCACTGTCTAGAATATCAGAAGAAATAGCTATTTTAGATCTTTCGAATCTGAAACCGGATGAATGGTACAACAATTTGATTCAAAAAGTTGAAAAGGATCCTGATAATTTTCCAAATTTCAAAGTTGACAGAAATGTTTTGTATAAATTAATTTTGACTAAATATCCCAGTCAACCAGAGTAGTAACAGTAAGTCGCAGGGAATACCAAAAAATATCGCATTGAAGAACAACTTTGAGACATATCATGGATGTACTAAGTATTTCACATTGTGGACATTAACATCCACATATTGTTGAGTTTGTGAAGTTCCCAATTTCACTTATTTAGATGTTGCATGTAACATTAATTCGGGATGTTTAAGTGAAGTGCACATTGCTACTACATTGCGACTTATCTCTGTTGATGTTCTTTAAATGTTTCAATTGTGATGTTATAAGAGAGCGTAATGATATAATGATGTACAATGAATAATACTTCTTTGAACTCTTATTTAGAGCACAGCGACTTCCTGAAGAAAACCTTGAGTAACTGTCGAAAATGTTTCAGCATCACGTCGGAGCCGCGGATATACGGAAATTTCGTATAATAATTCGATACGATATATTTTCGTTCTAAATTCTAGAAAATTGAAATATTAATCCCAAATATAATGGAAAAAATTATATCCACAAGTATTGACGTATACGTGGTAACATAATAATAATAATAATAACCGCGCGGGTGTGGTGTGGTTTATGCCATGCTACATGGGGGGTGACGTCCCCACGGCCCGAGTTACCTGGGCCACCAAGGGTAAATGGTGGCGAACCCATGAAAATGGGGAAAATGCCAGCAACGAGAAGTGGAAACCGATATCATGGCAGAAGATCGAAATGCCACTCCACCTGCTGGCTCGACCACCGTGAGGAGGACTGTCCGCAGGGGAGCTCGCAACGCACGTATCAAGTGGAGCCGCGAAATGAATATTGAAGTAATGCGAGCTTTTTATTACGTGAATAATTGCGAGGACAAACCACTTCCTGGATGGAGATACTCCCTCTTTAACGAGTTCACCGGAATGCATCTGGAACTTCAGCTGACGGAAGGGAATCATTCAAGAAAAAGATCGAATTATCCCAGAGGATCGCGGGATATGCACAACGGGCTGTTGGATTGCAAACCTGTCACATCGTGCGGAAATTCCTGAACTAGTGGGAGGAACTGAATTGTTTTTTCACTGGTTCATAGAAATAATACCAGCTTAAGCTGAGACCGGGAGACCGATGAGGAAGAATAATAATAAAGTTTATTTGCAGGAAAAAAAAATACATTATTTCACATCCATAAAAATGCTAGCAAATAAACAGAAACATGGAATGAGGCTTGAAAGAATCTCGCCTGTCTTATTATTTTCCTAAAAAACATTCAGAAGCATTGATATAATATGTAAACTGTACGTGGCCTCGAGGTGTGAAGTGAGGTTAACTATTTGGGCCAGTGCCCTGGCACCCGATCTCTATCCATGTTCCCGCCTATACAAAGAGAGGAGCAATCTGGAGCTTAGACTCTTTCATTTATCTAAGATCTGGAGACTCTGACTAAACAGAGAGGGATATATAGCTTGCCCACCAAAGTGTATCGTGATTACTATTAAGCTGTGTAATAAACACATGTGTTTATTAACCTGTGATTTGGGTGTGGCTCCCAATTCCCGGGCCCCCCCCCGAAATGGATAAAGAAAACTGAACTACTATAATAAATTAAACAGGCTCGAGAAGCATTTGATGGTGTAAGCATCTCGGGCCCCCCCCGAAAATATTTTCTATATACGCCACTGGATCCTCGAAACACCTAATGTAATTGAACCAAATGTAATTGAATCAAATATTAATAATAACAATGGATTTGAAACCCCTTATGATACCCCAATAGTTGGGGCAAGATGTCAAGGATCTGCAGTGTTTACTCAGTCATCAAGTGATTCACAATTTGTTTGGAAAATTCCTGATCGGTCAAATGAGGCTCAACAGAAAGATAACCTAGATCTCTTGGAGAAATTGAGGGTTTGGTCTGTGACTTATAATATCACTCATTGTGCTTTATCTAAACTCCTGCAAATTCTGAAAGAGACTTCACCAGAGTTGAATATAAGTGATGCCCGTACATTATTGCATACTCCAAGGAAAGTCCCAATTGAGAAAATTGATTCGGGATCATACTGTCATATCGGTATTGAAGTTGGCATAAAATTATCTTTGAAGAAATATTATCCCAATGATATACCGAGTAAAATTACTTATGACGTCAATATAGATGGGTTGCCTGTCAGTAAATCTTCTGGCAGTCAATTTTGGCCTATTTTAGGTTCAGTGAAAGATTCATTTTATACAGAACCATTTATTATTGGAATTTTTCATGGCAATACAAAACCTGAAGACCCAAACAAATTTTTGAAAAAATTTGTTAATGAAGCTAAAGAATTGATTTAAAGGGGTATAATATATAATGACAGGAAAATTGAAGTAGTATTGGGTTGTATAATTTGTGATGCTCCAGCAAAAGCATACATCACCATCACGAAGAACCATTCTGGTTATTTCGGTTGTAGTAAATGTATTCAGGAAGGTGATTATGTGGAAGACCATGTTACATTTCCAGAAACGAATAATGCATTAAGAACCGATGCATCATTCAGACTGCAGCTTCAAGAAGAACATCATAAAGGTGTATCTATTCTGACAGAACTGAAAATTGGCATGGTTTCGCAAATTCCTTTGGATTACATGCACTTGGTGTGTTTGGGTGTGATGAAGAAACTCCTCCAATTTTGGATAAGAGGGAAAGCTGATCTCAGAATGAGTAGAACCAAAATTGGAAGCACTAGAACAAGAGTTTTTGTCTTTGAAATCCTGTATACCAATGGAATTTGCTCGTAGTCCTAGAACATTTCATGAATTGGAAAGATGGAGAGTTTCGGCAATTTCTTTTGTACACTGGACCATGTATTCTGTCAGGAATTTTACCTCGAGACAAATATTTGCATTTCCTTACATTTTGTAGTGCTATTAGAATTCTTTGCAGAAAAAGTCTGCCGGAAGTACACAATCAATACGCGAAGAAATTATTGCTACATTTTGTACAAAATTATTCTGCACTATATGGTGCAAATAACATGTCATACAATGTTCATAATTTGATACATCTTGCAGATTATGTAAAATAACATGGCTCACTGGATGATTTCAGCGCATTCAAATATGAAAACTTTATGTATGCTATTAAAAAAAACTGAAAACCACCTCTAGGCCATTGGAGCAAATATACAACAGACTGACTGAAGAAAGTTATATTGGGAATTAAACAACAAAAAGCACTATAGCTCGAACTGCGCTGAACACAGTATTGTTTAAAGATTGCAGAATAACAGAAAAAGAACCAAATAATATGGTTAAATTGAGGTCCGGACAAATAATGAGTATAGACAGAATTTCACAAGGAAATAATGTTCATATTTTTGGTAAAATTTATGAGACAAAAAATATTTTCAATGTTCCCTTGGAATCCAAACTCATAGGAATAGAAGAAATGACTGAAAACTTCATTGGGAATGGGGAAATACAAATAGAGGAAATCCTGAGCAAATGTATGGTTCTAAAAACAAAAGATTCTCAGAGGATATGCATAGAACTGATTCATGGTCATCAGTAAAATGTTAAATCAATATCTAATAAAAATCTTAATTACTCATCAAAATTCATCTGACATATAAAACTCAATATAGGTACACAAGTCTTCTACTTTATAAAACGTTGATATACAAAATAATAGTTCCATTTCACCAATGTGCCCTCTACAACTTCTAACTCATCTGGGTATCATCAATGACACTACACAGTTCACAAGCGTATTATCGGTAAATATAATTTTTTATTTGATTTGCTTGAAACCAAATCTGTAGTAATTTGATAAACATGAAGAAATCTTAAGTCAGTTAATATGCCGTTTCATAATTTAAAAATCCTTATTTTATTTTTAACTAATATTTTATTAATTGATTTTTTGGGTATTCAACCAAGGGAAAAAAATAATACATATAACCGTGTATCTTATAATTTAATAATTAACTTATAATCTTGGTTTAGGTTTCAATGGAATGTATTGCTAACTGACAGATTTTTTCAGAATGTTTGCTGTAGTTCAATTCATCACCGAGTCAACTGATGACAATTTATCAGTGAGTGAAGTCCCTGCTTCCTGGCTTACAGATGACCAGAAACAGTGTTGGTGGCCTCCAAGAAATACTGGCATCTACATTGTACGACAAAAAAAGCCAGATCCAGATACTTGAAAGCTTCACCCAGTGAATGTTGAATGCTTTTGTGGTATGTCTGCCCACCTTGTTTCAATTATTTCATTTATTCAATTCACCTATTTGTTTTCAGAAACATATCAGGAAGCAAAAAAAAAGTAAGGGCTATAAGTTCAAGCGATGACGAAAGGACTCTCAAGCCAAACAGAAAATACAATCCAGATCAATATGAATTGAACTTTATCGATGAAAGTAAGTCATATGATTGAAAATCTATGATTTTCAGTTAATTTTTCTCATTTTATTCTAGCTAACAACAACAGTAAGATGTCATTTCCAATTGCTCCCATCTCAATGAGATTAGTGTTAATACCTCCAATGTAGAAGATTTAAGTGAAGGTAAATTATATGAAAACTAATATTAAATTGTTGTTCATTGATTCTTTAAATCTTAATTTTTCTTTACCGAGTACTTAAGGTGTCTTTATTGTAGGTACTGGGTCATCCTCAACCACGAATACAGAGCCCATAATCCTTGACGTTTTGGACTATAACACCAATTATTCGCCTGCAGCTCCAGAATCTGAAGTATCTGTTGGGAGTCGAAATAAAGAAAATGCTGGTGAGTTTAAATATAAATGCTTAGTTATCAATAGTTTCCAATTTTGTTGAATATGTATACAAAGTTTTGAAGTTACTTAAATATTGAGGTAACATTAAGCAACTTTATGTGGTTCGTGTATAAAACAAATGCTGCAAAAATTTAAAACAAAAGTTATTTTGGTTTTTCAGAAATAGGTCACAGGTGTTGTAAAAATTCCGACACAATCATTCAGTTGTTAACCGAACTTAACATAAAAGTTGCGGAACTGCAAGAATCGTTGGTTGGGAAAACATTTCAAGGCCCACTTCATGGTGATCAACTAGAGGTTATCTCTAGTAGATTACCATGCAAAACAATTGAAGAGTTGGAAGATTTAGAAACAATGATCTTCAAAAACCAAAAACTTAAAGAATCATTGGTGAGCATATTATATTAAATTTGAATCTTTTTGGGTGATTATTTTCCCATATGACTTTAAAATTTCTTTTTACGATACTGATTCCGAGCAATGAAAGTTGAAATGTGAAACAATGTTGTCCCTCTGACAGCTTCTATATACCTAGGTATATACAATGTAAGGGTAGTCGCGACTGACCAGTTAGGATATAGTATATTCAATTGGTTGTATGGGAAATAATCCGAAATAATTCATTCAACTTGACAATTTATATACATTTTATAGAAACACAAATTCCAAGTTTCTAAAATTTTCAGATCTGTGTTATGACTTCCATAGGAGGAACAACAGGAAGAGATTTCACACAGAGAATGTTAAAAAAACTCCTTACAAATGAAGTTGCAGAATTGTGTAGTTGGACTGGGGCCAAACACAATTTTGAACTTCAAAAGTTGAATATTTTTGAATGTGCATACAGTGAGTATATAAAATAGTTATTTTCCTATCTACTTTTCGCTCAAGATAGGAACAATATTTTTTCTACAACCGTATTATAAAATTCAAAAAAAACTTCTACACAACTGTGAGGAAAATGCGGGATATAACTTGCAAATTGCTTCTCATACCTTTCTTTAGATTTTTCAGGCAAAAGATCCATAGTTGCTACAGAGACTTGTCTCTGGTTGCTATATTAACTGCTTCCAGAATATCTTCTAGTGTAGATCAATACATTTTTGATCTTATTTTTATAAATTATATTCGAAAATAATTTTTCCGTCGACCATAGAATAAAAGCTCATTTTAACGCACTCGAAATCATCCATTAATGACCTATTTTAATGCATGATTTCTTATTAATGCATGATTGTCATGGCAACCGAACATAAAATAGGTATTCAGTCACACCACTATCGAGCTTGGTTGGAAATCAACTTCTGTCACAGAAGGGTATATTGACAACTCCATTCAAAATAAAATAGACTGCACAAGAAATTTCAGGTGATACAAGTTGCAAAGTAGATAATACTTCAACCTCCACTTCCTTCACACGTTCCTTATCGGATATCATAGGTAATTATATAAATGTGAACTAAATGTAAATATTCAGAATATCATCATGTCCAATATTCTCTTTATGAATTTTTCCAATTGTTCCATAGGGAGCATAAATATTATATCGAAATGAACATAGAAATTTACATTATGTCAAATTTGTCTGTTAGGCAAAATAAAAATTCATTTCTATCGAGAATTCATATTCAATTCGTGGTGAGGTCGACGGAAAAATCTTGTAATCAACTCGTTTATTAATTCAGCGATTAATGGTCTCAAACATTAACATTTCGACCATTAATCGCCGTCATTAATAAACTAGTTGATTAAATAACTATAATGAGGATGAACAAACTTTGGCGAATATTCGTTGTGACCATAGAATATAGAAATACCAACGAGGTTGTGACATATTGATTAACCGGTTTCTGTGGAAAATCATAGACCATTACATAGAAATGAATGCACAGATCTTCTTCTACGCAGATGTTCTGAGGATGCGTGTATGACAAACATAATTTTTGAAGTATGTCAACTGTCAAGTTCTCTTTGAAAATGCAATAATTTTCAAACGGAAATTTGCATTTATGATTAGTTTGACATGGATGAAATTGCATAATTTGAAATATTTAATTAATGATATAAATTATAAGTAAAAGATTTCATGTTAAAGGTATTATTATTCACAAACTCAACAAATACATATTTACAATAAGTAACACTTTCCGAATCGAAAACAATGCGGGAAAGTAGTTACCTAGGCCCGGTTGTAAAAAAAATATTTTTTAGTTTTGTTCTGAATTTTTCATCCAATTTCATATATAACCCTAACACAGAACAATCTTTATTTTCTCTCTTCAATTTAGTAAAATATATATATATATATATAACAGTGGGGGTAAGGGATTTCGACCTATAGAATTCAGATTTTTTTACTCTTTATTCATTCACCAAGCTTTCGGAAAAATTATTCTTTCCTTCTTCAGGGTTCCTAAAACATTAATTCGATCAACACAAATACTTCATCTAACATACAATACATACTGAATCTGAGGTTTTCTCTTCGTTAGTAAGACCATAAAAGTAAACTATAAAAGTAAACTATATATATATATATATATATATATATATATATGTATATGAATCGGTCTTTTCGGGGACATTTCGATGCATGAATTGGTCCATTTGGGGACATTCGGCCCATTTGAGGACGGTCCTCGAATTGCTGATGCAACGATCGGTCTATTTGAGGACGGTCCTCAAATGGGACGGCTTTTTGGGGACGTTTGATAAAACTGAGGAATATGAATGTTTTTCATTTGGATCGCATAATATTGCTCGCCAAGTGGTTATTTCTCTCAAATTTCCATTCGACGCTTTTCTTTTCGCGGCATCTCGACTCCATCTTTCTTTTTCCACCTACCATTGACCACTGGCGGACACAGGGGGAGGGCCATGGGGGTCATCATGGCCACTCCCTTTGACCTTGAAATTGACAATAATCTCTTCATTAGTAGTCCTGTAAGGTAGGTAGGTTTACATTTTTTCACTTCGACGGCCATCAAAATAAAGTTTTCATGGTTTAAGTATACTGAATATATGTTCTTTTCAACTGAATTTTTTTTTTGCGGCACAGCGACTCCATCTTGCATTTTATCACTTTATCAGTAGGTACCAGTGAGGGATTTTGATTTTTGTTCTGACATTTCGACAGCCATCCGAGAAAGAATTTTTATGGTTTCATCATACTGGATTCATGATCCTTGAAAGATTTTTCTTGCGGCTCCGCGACTCCTACTTGCGTTTTCCTGCCACCAGTGGAAGCTGAAACCTAGGTTTCTTTTTTTCTGGCAGTCCGACGGTTATCCGAAGAAATGTTTTTGTGGGTTCAGTGTACTGGAAGCATCATCATTTCAACAAAATTTTTGTAATGGCGGCACCGCGACGCCATCTTGCATTTTTCCACTACCAGTGACAAATGTTATTTTCTGCTGCATTTCGACAGCCATAAAAAAAGTTTTGTGGTTTCGGTATACTCGATTTATAATCTTTTCAACTAAATTTTTTTTCTTCGTGACACCGCGATTCCATTTTGCATTTTCCTACTATCGGTGACAAATTCAATTTTTTTTCTGACAATTCCAAAGATTTGTGGTTTAACTATATTGGATTCATGATCCTTCCAACTAGCTTTTTTCACAGGGCATGCCACCCTGTCGGTAATAAACTGAAGAATGCGTATATTAAAATCATTGGGTGATTGTATTATTGAGTTTTCGATGCTGGGTGCATTAGTTGGTTGAAATAATACAATCGCCATAGAATAATCAATAGATAATCTAATCACTCAAATATTGGACTGCTTAGATGATTTTTTTCCTTTTATTTCTGATAGCCAGCGTCATATGCTAGGAGCATAGAATAAATGGAGGGAAGGCTTCATACGCTCGACAGATCATTTTGAACTTCCAATTTCGGCGGAGGTTAGAGTTTCGTGTGGCGCCCGATAGATAACGCTGTGATCGCAAATAGGGCTATATGTCACATATGTCTTGTTCTGTGGCGCTACAGTTGCAAAGAATATTATGTGGTTGTCATTTTTATTGATACATTTTTACGACCAACACCAAAGTGATTGAATAATAAAACTTTTTGTTGTTGACTGAAAGGACTAAAGGAGGTCGAAACAAATTGTATTGAATTCGAATATTGTTTGAAGTTACTATAATATACGAATAAAATCGGCTTCGATAAAAAAAAAACATTTCTGCGGCTTCAACTATCTAATTTACCTGTTGGTTTTGTTCATTTCAACGTTTGTTGCTAAGTATAATATTTTTAATTGATATAGTGTGATTTATTATGCTATGTACCTACTATATAATTATTGAATGAAAAAACAAGGTAAACAGTTTGAATTTTTATTGACAAGTATCAAAACATATTGAACAATTTTATTATTACCTATTTTAGCCAAAAAGGCCTCGGTGGGATCATGACGCATTCAAAATTTCTGAAGAAAGAATAATCACGCCTTCTGATTGACTTGAAATGACGTCCGGTTGTTCCATATGAAGAAATCGAAACAAATTCTTACTACATTAAAATTCGACAATTCCATCTCCGTTTTTTTCAGCTTCTAGAAGAAGACCTGTACGTTACTTAAATAAAAGAATTTTTTTAAGTCTCACCCTTCAAAATAACACCAAATATTAATCATAACAATATTGTTGACATATCACCGCATTCTAATCAATTATTTATGCGCAATTATATGGAAATTCTATGATCGGAAATAAATTTGTCAAAACGAATTTCATTTTGAATATGTATCGTTATAGCCATGCTGGAGCCACGAACGACGTTGGCGCCATCTCATAACCTTGCGGCGAACTGACAAGTGCGGACGTTTTTGGCAGTTCATTTTTGTAGCGGAGCCTTCCCTCCATTCATTCTATGCTTCTAGTCATATGTATCGTCATCGAACCTAAAGCCATTCTTTCGTGTCAATCATGGTTCAAAATTATTTTGAAAAGTGCCAGTTCGTGCATCGCTAAAGAAAATGCCATAATTTCAAAACGGTGACGTCATCCTAGGAATGTCAATTCAATTTATAAATGTATAAGTAGAAACACGATACACGGACATAATTATAATAATAACAATATTTATAATTCTGGCGTATGTTTATTGTTATAATTTTTCTTCAGGATGAATAATCTATTTAAAAAGGATTCCAATCATTTTATTCATGATTCAAATGTTCTCGTCCTGATTAACGAGTTGCTCTTTGAAGAATATGTGCAATATATTCATATTGGACCAATCAGAATGAAGAATCAGCAATATATATTTTAAGAAATTCAACATACATTTTTGAAACTTTATAATACTTCAGAATTCTCGAATAAAATTCTGCTTCACTCGAAATGATTTATTCCTTCACATGTTACAATAACTTGCCATCTTCAGGCATGCAAAAAACAAAGCGGTCATATGTTAATAATATTTAAAATAAAAACGGTAAAATCAAATAACCAGTATATTCTTCAATCAGCCGCTCCCAAACGTTCAAACTTCAGTTCGAACTATTCCACTACCTGTTTTCAAGACGCTTCACCATTTGGTGCGTGAGGTCATCAGTTCGGCGGAGAACACGAAAATTTCAAAACGAACGAAATAGTTATCAAGTATTGTCACGCGAAAATAAGGCTCAAGCCTGTACCTGACGCATATCGGATCTGTCTTCGGATTTTCGCTAAAGTACAAAAGAACCACCAGCAAAAAAATGAATGATCCATTGATATCACCCAAATTGCGTGCCAAATCCGAATCGAAATTTGTCCAATGGTACCGTCGTTATACTGTTCCAACAGATGTTCGTGGCCAAGACATTTTTCTTTGTTCATGGCGCGATTATATGAGGAACTTGGCTTCAATGTTTCGTATGACTCTTCTATCTTTACAGATTTCTCTATCAGTATGGCAATTCAATGAAAGGCAGTCATCATTTACGGAAGTCTGTTCTATTATTGATCTAAAAATTCTAAATCAAGGCGAATTTTTTTTTCATTATAACGCCTGTTTCATATATCGCAACGAATAATATACCGCCAAATGCAGCTGATGAATTCTTCCACATTTTGGAATCCCAGAGATAACTTATATTTTTCTTATGTCCCATATCCTACAAGTCGAAGTTTCTCGTCATGTATTTTTCACGAAGTAGTAATAATCACGGAAGATTAACCTGCATTTTCAATGATAAGTACGGAATCCACCTCAAGAGTCTAGATACCGCCAATCTCCCATTCACGTTTCGCTTTCAATCGAAAGTGCAATAAAAAAGCCGACAAATATCTGCACGCGGCACGCGTCACACAGATGGCCTGATTGTCACAGCTGGACATCGTATCGTATTCGAATAGTAGTACTTCGCGGTCTTTTTGACCCGATTCGAAATATATTCGCCATGAACATTCTAGGAGATGCAGTAGGGAATGGATATTTAATTTCTAATTTCATTCTAGCTTCGTATTTATAATAAAATGAACCCCATATATTGATATTGAATCTTAGTTCCCTGATATCGAGAAGTTTGAAAAGGATTGAATAACGATAATTCATAACCCTTTCACTTTTATGAAGTATCCAGGTTGGCCAAGATTTAGGTTTATCAAGTTTTTTCACTTAAAACTAACGCAGGTTGGCACTCGTGAAAGGCAAAATAATTTCAGAGACGTTGCCAATGTGACACAGGCTTCGATCTCTGTGGTCGTCCAGAATCGATTAGCGTAGAGAACGTCAAAAATTCACGTTTTCCAATTGCAATTTCTGGATATTCAGACCAGAGGAAATGCAGAAATGAATGGCGAGAACGTTACCTTGATGTCTGAAATAGAGTTACCGATCTACAATACTTTTTTTATTAATTTCGGGAGCAATTTCATTTTTCCTATTTGTATTTGAGTGAGTTCTTCTAACACGAAATATTGTGACGAGTGCGGCCCTGTGCATTCAAAGCGCTACGGGGCCGATCGAGAGCTTTCTGGAAACGCGTGGAGTGTTCCATCCGACGTTACGGCTGTACCGATGATTCGGGAAGGTTCCAGACGGGCCCGGACTTAGCGAGAAACAATCGGCGTTATACATATAAGTAGCGCATCGACGGGAGGCATTCATTCAGTTAGACACGAGCGACCAGTGAAAATAAATACATAGTGCCAAATAAATCAGTAGAGATAAATTGTACAGACTTTTGTTAGAATAAGTTCATTAGTTATTAATTATTAGTGTTATAAGTAGTGTAAATAAATAGTTTAATTGAACCCGGACGTTTTAATAACGAAGAAAACGTTACATTGGTGTCAGGTGTGGGGTGGATTTGAATGCCGATAACCAGATCGCAAAAACAGAAAATGGACCAGGCGAGTATGGAATTTTTCAAGCAAGCCTTTGAACAAATGAGCTTGAAAATGGATAAAATGGAAGAAAATTCTCGAGAAATGAGCTTGAAAATGGAAGAAAATTCTCGAGATATGAGCTCGAAATTGGAAGAAAAAATGGATAAAATGGAGAATAAGGTGGTGAGTCAAATTGCAAGTACTCTGGACGAGAGAATGGAAGCTATCAAGGAAGTAATAATAGATGAAGTTAATGAGAAATTTGATAAGGTTGACGAAAAAATTGAAGAAGTAGTTGATGAGGTTAACGGAAAATTTGAAGAAATATCAGGAATAATCGAACAGCATGCCAAAATGATAGAGATTCTGAAAAGAACTTCAAATGGAAAAGAAACTTCAGCTTCACCATCTTATAGCTTCGTGAAATCGGAAAACAACACAGAAAGTGGCAAAATGAAAATCAAGCCACCAACATTTGATGGAAAAGTTCCTTGGTCGACATATCAGAAACAATTTGAAGCTGCTGCGTTGGCAAACAGTTGGAGCGACAACGAAAAAGCCACAGCATTAATAATAGCTCTACGAGGAGATGCACTTAACATTCTGCAGACAATACCGGAAAGTCAACAGGCCTGTTATGAAGTTTTAACATCCAAACTTCAAATGAGATATGGCGATGCTCACCTACAGCAAGTTTACCATGCTCAAATAAAGAACCGGGTGCAGAAAGCAGGAGAAAATCTCCAGGAGTTCGAGGCCGATGTTGCCAGATTAGTGAGGCTGGCTTATCCATCTGCTCCAGACAGCTTCATTGAACAGCTATCAATCCAGACGTTCGTCGACGGGATCAAGGACAGCGAAGTTCAACAAGCCTTGAGACTTGCCCGGCCTAAAACCATCGATGATGCTTTAGCTCATGCCTTAGAATTCGAAGCAGCGAAACAGGCGACGCATAGAGGGCACGTTCGTGTGAGACAAGTCCAAGAAGCAGACCGACCGGTTGAGGAAATCATCCGAGAAGAAGTTAGCAGGTTATTGAATGCCAAGAAAAAGGATGTTGTGTGCTGGTATTGCAACAAAAGTGGGCATTTCAAGCGAAATTGCCCAAGGATTGAAAAAGAGCCACAGCAGGGAAACTAAAAAGGGTCGGTGATAAGGGGCATAAATCGACCCAGGCTGAAAATGCCCCCGAAGTGATAATTCGAGGAATCATGTCCACAGATTTAACAAGCATATTTGTTCCTGGAAAGATAAACGATCGGAGCGTGAAAATACTAGTGGACACAGGATCGACTAGAACCATTGTGCGTCCGGAAATAGCCGAAGGATTGAAGAGTCGTCCAGCTATGATCAAACTCCGAACTGCGTCTGGACAAGAAATACCGACTTATGGATCAGTCATCTCCACCATTGAATTGGGTAGCAAGGTAGTCAAGCATGAAGTTCTTGTAGCCGAAATTACAGAAGAAGTTATCCTGGGATTGGACCTGGTGAAGAAACTTGGATGTCAACTGGATATGAAGAAAGATGTTCTTCGGCTGGGTATTGAAGAGATTCCGTTCAATGATGTGGATGACAGGACATATAAGATCCGACTGACCGAGGACATCACGTTGCCAGGACGGACTGAAGGCATAGTGACTGGTGAATGTGAGAATATTACAAGAAATGGCTGCGTTAGAATGATCGAACCTTCAGACGATGGGATACTAGCCAAAGGACTATTACTTGGGAAGACATTGGTAAGGTTAAGAGACAGCATACCCATCCGATTACTAAATGTAAACATGTTTCCAGTCACCCTGAAGAAGAACACCTTGATTGGACATGGGGTACCAGTGTACCATATTTCTGGTGGGATGGGTACTGCAGAAGTTCCGCAGACAAAGAAGAATACCGAAGAGCTGGTCGCCCTCCTCACTTCAAAATGTCAAGACCTTAACCAGTGTCAATTGGCCGAAGTCAGAAAATTAATTCAGTCCTTCTCTGACGTCTTTGCCACTGGCGAAAGAACAGGAAAGACCGATGTTGTGCAGCATAAAATCAATACAGGTGATGCACAACCCGTCAGACAACACCCCAGACGTCTTCCGCTGGCAAAGAGAGAAGAAGCCGAACGGATCATTGAAGACATGGCGAGAGAAGGTGTCATTGAACCATCCAATAGTCCCTGGACATCGCCTGTAGTGCTGGTAAAGAAGAAGGATGGGTCCACCAGGTTCTGTGTAGACTATAGGCAGCTCAACCAAGTTACGAAAAAGGATAGTTACCCCTTACCAAGAATTGATGACACACTGGATACACTCTCGGGATCTCGTTGGTTCTCTACCTTGGATTTGAAGAGTGGCTATTGGCAAGTTGGTTTGGATCCAAAAGACAAAGAGAAAACTGCCTTCAGTATTGGAACGGGCCTGTGGCAATTTAAGGTTATGCCTTTTGGATTATGCAACGCTCCGGCCACATTTGAGCGTTTAATGGAAACTATATTAAGAGGACTCTCCTGGAAGACTTGCCTGGTGTATTTAGATGACGTGATAGTTGTGGGAAAATCATTCCAAGACCACCTGCACAACCTATCCGAGGTCTTCCAGAGACTACGTGGGGCCAATTTGAAGCTAAGTCCCAAGAAATGCCATCTATTTCGAGCAGAGGTGAAATATTTAGGACACGTAGTTTCTCGAAGGGGTGTGAAAGTTGACCCAGACAAGATCAAGGCGGTACAGGATTGGCCCATACCGAGAGACAAGACTGAGTTACGAAGTTTCCTAGGCTTGTGCACTTACTACAGAAGATTTGTGCCTGGATTCGCCAACGTTGCCAAACCGCTGACAAAATTAACGGAAGATGGGCAGGAGTACATTTGGTCCGATGATTGCGCTGAAGCCTTCGATCGATTGAAAAAGGCTCTGGTCACAGCTCCAGTCTTGAGTTACGCAAGAACCGAAGGAAAATTCGTGCTCGATACCGATGCTAGTAATATGGCCATTGGAGGCGTTCTATCGCAAGTTCAGGATGGACAAGAACGAGTCATCGGTTATTTCAGCAAGGTACTGTCGAAACCAGAAAGAAATTACTGCGTGACCAGAAGAGAACTCTTAGCAGTAATCAAGGCCGTAGAACATTTCTACAAATACTTATATGGTAGAAAATTCCTGCTAAGAACGGACCATGCTGCTTTGAAATGGCTCCTGAATTTTAAGAACCCAGAAGGACAAGTGGCCAGATGGATCGAGAGGCTGCAAGAATATGACTTCGACACTGAACACAGAGCTGGGGCTACACATCGAAACGCGGATGCGTTGTCAAGAAGACCTTGCCCCCAAAATTGTAGCCACTGCTCTCGTGTGGAAGATAAGGCCAATTTGATGCGGACCACAGTGATCGAAGATGACTGGCTACCCACAGAAATTCGACGAGCACAGGAGGAAGATCCAGATCTGAGAGTAATCCTAAGTTGGAAGGAGAGTGGCAGACGACCTACATGGGAAGAAGTATCCAGACTGAGCCAAAATGTCAAGTCGTATTGGGCCCAATGGGAAACGTTGAAGATTGATGAAGGTCTTCTGAAACGTTGTTGGGAAAATGAAGATGGATCTCAGCAGAGGCTTCAGTTAATTGTGCCCAAGAGTAGGGTAACGGACATTTTGACCAGACTACATAATGGAACTTCGGGTGGCCATTTTGGGATTACTAAGACTCTGGAGAAGGTTAGGCAGCGATTTTATTGGATCAACTGTAAGACCGACGTTAAAGATTGGTGTAGAAAATGTAAAGTTTGTGCTGCGGCCAACGGACCCTACGGTAAAGGAAAGGCACCAATGAAGCAATATAACGTCGGATCCCCCATGGAACGAGTAGCTATCGACATCGCAGGCCCTTTTCCAGAAACAGGCAATGGAAACAAGTACATTTTGGTAGCGATGGACTACTTTACCAAATGGGTGGAAGCGTACGGTATTCCTAACCAAGAGGCAAGCACAGTAGCTGACAAACTGGTGAAAGAGTTCTTCTGCAGATTTGGAATCCCCCTTGAGCTGCATTGTGATCAAGGCCGAAACTTCGAGTCGAAGTTATTCCAGGAAGTTTGCAAAACATTGGGGATACGTAAGACCAGAACTACGCCTCTGCATCCTCAGTCAGACGGCATGGTAGAACGAATGAACCGGACTATGGGAAAACACTTGGCCAAAGTTGTCTCTGACCATCAAAGGGACTGGGATGAATACTTGCATTTATTCACGATGGCCTATAGATCTTCGGTTCAAGAATCTACCAAGGAGACTCCATCCAATATAATGTTTGGCCGAGAAATAAGATTACCTTGCGACCTCGAGTTTGGGTGTAAGCCTGGAGAAGATGTAGCTGGGGAGGACTACGTTAGTAATCTCAGAAGCAAGCTAGACTACATCCATGACAAGGTGCGTAATCAAATGCAGCAAGCAAGTGACCGGATGAAAATGCGCTATGACATCAAGGCCATTGAAGGAGGGTTTACCGCAGGAGATCTGGTATGGTTGTATAACCCACAAAGAAGGAAAGGTTTTTCACCGAAGCTGCAGAGACATTGGGAAGGACCGTACGAAGTAATGAAAAGAATAAATGACGTAGTTTACCGAATACGGAAGCCTCCCAGAGGAAAACCGAAAGTCGTCCATTTCAACAGATTGGCTCCGTACGCATCCACGCAAGATGAAGAAGAAGTACGCCTCGTCGAGGTTCCGGCTAAGAAAAATTGCGAATTCCAAAAATTCATGAACATCTATGGGGGAACACGCATTGCACGGTTTGGCGTCACACAGGAAGTTCATCAGGACCTGTTTACAGTCCCCGAGGAATACTCGCTTGCTCATTGTGTAGCAGCTGATCTACGTATGAGTAGGGGAATAGCAAGGGTATTCAAAAACAAATTTGGTCAGCAAGAGGAACTAATGGGACAGCAGCCCAGAGTCGGGAAATGTTTAAGATTGAAGTCCGAGGGTCGGTTTATTTACTATTTGGTTACCAAGCAGCACTCTTTCCAGAAGCCCACCTACCAGAACTTATGGACCTCGCTGCATGGCTTGAAAGAAGACCTTCAGCGTTCCGGCGTTAGGAAACTAGCAGTTCCCAAGCTTGGTTGTGGACTGGATCTACTGAATTGGAGGGTAGTACGAAGCATGCTTGAAGTAATTTTCCAGACGGCAGGTATACAGATCCTAGTATGCAGTTTCTACCCAAATCGTATCGAACTCCCCGGCAAAACCATAGAATGCTACTTCCATCAAAGGGGCCACTGTAACAAGGGTGCCGACTGCAGATTTCACCACGGTCCTCTGAAGAATCCATACGATCTGTTCTGGGACAGAACAGGCTTAAGGAGGGGACAGTGTGACGAGTGCGGCCCTGTGCATTCAAAGCGCTACGGGGCCGATCGAGAGCTTTCTGGAAACGCGTGGAGTGTTCCATCCGACGTTACGGCTGTACCGATGATTCGGGAAGGTTCCAGACGGGCCCGGACTTAGCGAGAAACAATCGGCGTTATACATATAAGTAGCGCATCGACGGGAGGCATTCATTCAGTTAGACACGAGCGACCAGTGAAAATAAATACATAGTGCCAAATAAATCAGTAGAGATAAATTGTACAGACTTTTGTTAGAATAAGTTCATTAGTTATTAATTATTAGTGTTATAAGTAGTGTAAATAAATAGTTTAATTGAACCCGGACGTTTTAATAACGAAGAAAACGTTACAATATTTATTAGAGTGAGTTATAGGCGTGGGTTTTAGAACTCATGCACTCTCATGCTTTTGGTTTAAAGATACTATTACAGCCCAAAATCAGTCGAATAATGGATATATTATTCTATGGGAGTAGATAAATAAACATTTTGGTAAATAAGTAATTACTATGATCTCTATGTAGAAACGACCACGTTGCGTATATGGTCTGAAGGGTATAACCTAACAGTTTCAAAATAAACACGGTAAAATGTGTCAGAATGTCATGGCAAACCGGGATACTCTATGAAAGTGAATGTAGTATATACCATATTGAACTTAAAGCCATTTTTTCGAGCGAATCACAGAAAACTATTTGGAAAACATTTCGAAGTGAACGTCACCAGTTTGTGTATATTTAAAATGCTACAATTTCAAACAGCTGATTCCAGAAGCTCTCAAAAACGTTCGAACTACCCCGATACCAGTTTTCAATCCGCTTCAAATTATTTCGAACCATTTGAGCCATTTTTTCGCGTGACGTCATCATAGAAATGTCAATTCAATTTTCGATGCAATTTTTAAATTAATGAGTCATGAACACGATACACGCACATAATTAAAAAATTTTATGCATTTTCATTGTTATAATTTTCCTCCTTAGGATAAATCCGGTATTTTTAAAATGGATTCAAAGCAGCTTATGTATAATTCAAATGTTCTTGTCCCGATTAACGAGATGCTATTTGAAAAATATATGCAATATACCTATTCATATTGGTTGAATCAAGAGGAAGAACCAGTAATATCAATTTCAAGAATTTGAACATAGTACATAATTATTTGAAACTAAATAATATTTCAGAATTCTCAAATAAATGCCTGCTCCACTCGAAATGATTAATTAATCCACATAGGTTGTAATGCATTTCAGCGAGATAACGTATTATTTTGCAAAAAAGTTGCTATCCCAACCAAGGTTTGAACTCGAGAACCCCCGGGCAGCAAGACACCGCGTTGCCTATCAAGCACCCAAGATCAACATGTGCCAATGCTATTTCTGAGTATATCACAATTCCGACCTTTCCGACGGCTTCGACCAAAATACAATATGATCGAAGATCCGACCGCTCGGACCCCAATACACTTTCAAATCCACAGAGGAATGATTTACATACATTTTTACTAATTTCTGTAGTGGAACATGAACCAAAAAGCGACATTTTCAATTTTGAATGAATGTTATGTCAAATTTTGTCACTTTAAATAGCCGCTGAACTTTCTTTGTTTACCTGAATAGCCGATAATATTCAATATCATGTATCTAAATTCGTGACTTTTCATTGGCGGAGCCATTTGTGAATGAATTAATCGTTACAATTCTAATTCAAACTATCCCACTTCCTGCTTTCATACCGATTCAAATTATTTCGAACCATTTTAACGGGATAATTCCTTCGCTGCAATTATACCTACCATAATTTTTCATCAAATAGAGATTCAATGGCTCAATATTGTACGAGTAGATATCGTATCTAGTTAAAATTCAATGCTTAATTAAGTCAATGAATCAAAATCGGAACGCGTGTAAAAATTTTTGCAATTTTGCCTATTGACAAAACGATTTTCTATTCACGAGAGCTGAGTTAAAATTTATTGAAAACTTTCCGATTTTTTGGCAGATTGTAATGGATAATCTCATGGGGAATTCTTGCTAAAGAATTGCGGCATTCCATTTTCCCATGTTATATCGTCACCCCTAGAATGAGGCTTAATGAAACTGTACTCGTCCCATACTTATTATTTAAATGTTTCAAGAAAAATTATATTCAATTGCAATTTGCAATTCGTTAACGAAATTACATCAGGCAACCCTGAATACACCAGCAAAGGGCGCTAAACAATTTCTATCGGAAGCGCCGAAGCGGTGACATTTACGATCGTTTGAATTATTACGCTCAGAGGGTACCGCCAACCGCAACCAAGCGAACGAGAAATGGCCAAATGGCGGTACCTGAACACACATCTGTTACTTCATTATATTCGATTATGGTTCTTAATAACAATATTCAAATATTATTCGATTTGAATGAAACAAATGCAGGAATTATGATGCGTGATTTATGAGCGAAATAATTCTTTTCCCGTACTCACAGAAAGTTAACACAATAGGGATGTTGACACATGTAACAAATCCATATAAATTGATGTTTTCCACATTGAAGGTAGTGTTTGAAATACTACAGAAATATTTTAGTGATCTTATTACTCTCCTTGAATTAAAAAAAATTGATTTAAATTATGTTATTTATTCCCGATTATCACGTGACTGCAAACACCAATCAGAATACGTGACGTCACTGTTCGATAACAAACTAACCTATTTCCACTCTCGTCTCTCCTATCTGTCATTACGAGTTCGAACTTACGACGAATAGAAGAGAGTTAAACGTATCACTATTTTACGATTATTTGTTATTACAAAAACGATATTATACAATTTTGTACATAATGGAGACTGGATTCATCAAAGGTAGCAGTAGTAACTTACCGAAAATTGATTCTTTGATGGTCGGAATGTTCTTCGCTAGAAACAAGGATTTTTGTGCAGCGGAGCTAAGAAACGTGAAAATGTCTTTGTAAGTACCTGATTTTTATTTCAAATTCATTATTACAAATAAAAGTAATACCTCACTCATTTAAATTATTATTGTATCATATGTAGAACATCTTATCTTCTTCATCAATGTAATGTTGGGTTATATACAAAATCTCATTAGTATATTCAATATTTTCATGCTATTTTGTCTGTTTCAGATCTTCGAGAGAATATTATGGTGATGATGCTGTGGGATACGTTCAGTTGAAACGAGAAAACAATATTTGTACTGTGAAATGCCGTGTGTGCCCTGAACACAAAGTTCGTGCTAAACCATATGCAGTCACTGTCATTGTGGATGAAAAAGACAGTGTTGTTATCAGTTCACAATGCCACGATTGTGCTGCTTCAGCTGGTGGGTGCAAACATGCAGTGGCTTTTTTGATGTGGCTGCATCGAAGGAGTGAAGAGCCATCCTGCACCGAGATAGAATGTTATTGGAGAAAGTCGAAACTATCAAAGGTGGGAACATCATTAAAATTCATTACGGCTACAGAATTAGCAGAAGGACATGCTTCAACTTCTTCAAATGCCAGTGTATTTGAGAAATTTGTAGAACAGGCTTCAGCGAAGGGTATCACGAACTGTGCTTTATTGAAGTATGTGCAAAACTTGCCGAATGAATCAGAGAAACTCTCTATGTATCAGTTAGTGCAAAACTATGGAGAGCAAAATAGTGCAGAATTTTTAAAGAATATATCTGTGTTATTTACCACAGAAGCATTGAGAAAGATTGAGGAACACACAAGGGATCAAAGCGATAGCAATTTATGGCACGAATTAAGGTTTGGTAGAATAACAGCTTCCAAAGCTTATGAAGTCAAAAAATGCAAGACAAAAGATGGTGCCTTGATAGCCTTGATAATGGGTGGAACTATTCCTGATTCTCCAGCAATGAAACGTGGTAGGGGTTTGGAATGCAAAGTTTTACAAACAGTACAAACCGTACTACAAAAAAAAATTAGAAAATGTGGTCTTTTCATAAGCAAAGAGTATCCCATGATTGCTGGCTCACCAGATGGAATAGGTTATCAGTTTCTCATAGAAATAAAATGTCCCTTCAACAAAAACACTGTGAAAAACTATATACAGAATGGAAAACCCTCAAAAAAATGTTACGACCAGATGCAGATTCAAATGTATGTTTGTGGATATAAAAAGTGCTACTTTTGTGTTGCTGATGTGAATTATCACAGTAATAATGAAGTACATATATTATTGGTAGAGTTCAATGAAGAATATGTGAATTCTTTATTAGTATCATTAGCATTATTTTGGAAAGAAAATATCTATCCATTGTTATATAAAACAACAGAAATATAGTTCATAAAAATACTGATTATTTGTTTTAGTTTTTTATTTCCAGTTTTCCATTTACATGATCATTTATTAATTAATGAATTTTGTAAATTTATCAAACCACAAGCTATGACCATAACATCATCAAGTTTTCCCAAAAGGTTATTATTAATACACGCATGGGGTTTCAAAAAAAAAAATTCCCTGATGCGTCTTATAACCCTCTCTATGTGAATCCGCAAACTGGCAATTTTTTTCGTTTCTTTCACTTCTTCTCGGGATAATTTATTATCTGATACCGTGCTAGGTGGCCTAATTAGCCTACAGCCAACTCCAAGCAATAGAGATTCAATATGTTTAAAGCCTCTGTCAGCCATGACATGTGATCCCGTTGGCAAACATTTGAGAAAATCACAATTTTCTACTAAGCATACATCACTAATTCTCCCTCCATAACCCTGTGAAATATAATTTACTAGTCCATTTGGTGTACTTGAGACAAGATACTTTATGGTGTTGGCTTTTTTATACTCTGAACAAGTAAGAGCTTGATTTAAGGCTTTACTGGGTTTCTGAATTTCTATTTCTAGACAGTCTATTATGCAAGTAACGTTATAATAATTTTTCCTGAATGCTATGGGCAAACATCTTTTGATAGAAGCCTTGTCCAACTTGACTATAAATGGCCTCATAACTTCTGCCATTTTAGATATATTCTGGGAAAATATTTTACTAGCATATGAAGTACTTATCTGAAATTCATCAGACAATTCCGAAAATTTACTGTCTAAACGTATTTTCTTCAAACACAGCAAAATTTTATGTTCAGGTATGCCTGTATGCTCTTGTAAAATTTTAACCAAAAAGTAACAATCTCTTGGTACACCAATATAAAACTGTGGTCGTTTTTTAATTTTATCTATAGTATGTTGTATCATAGATTTCTTAATCGAATCTTTCTTCCACTCTACCTCATTAGAACTAATTGTGTCGGAAGAAGTTTTTGACACATTTGATACAGATGGAATATAAAATGATAAATCACTATCCGACTTGTCATCGCTTGTACTCCACATTGATCTGGAGGAAGATGGTAATGGTTCAATGAGTTGCTTCAATTGAGAAATTTTAAAGGGCGACGTAGATACAGATTTCGTTGACAACTTCATAGGAGAGGTTTGTTTCGACTGTGAAACTGTTGTCGTCTGAGTACTTTTGCTTCGATATTTGGCTGAAATGTATGCCTGGATTGCCTTATCATTTTTCGAAATTTTTTGTTGCTCTTGGACTGGACCTGAAAAAAAGCCAATTAGTGTTTTTCAAGATATTATTGACTTACTGAAGGGCATGGCATGATAACATAAAGCTCCTTCAGTATGAAAAGATGAGATACGATAAACATAATTTGATACAGAACAGATAAATACACTTAGCCGTTGAGATATAAGATTGAGGACTGTGGTTGCCTTGAACAGTATGTCATACAAAAGATCACAACTATTGTACAACCTACCATGTAAGCCACCTCCTGGTTTGAAACTACATCGGTATTGAATACAACGAAAATTTAAGGTTCAAGGTTTTATAGGATAGATAGATAGTGCTCACTTTTAGATATACAATTATCATGGACATCAATTTGTACCAACCTTTATATTGACTTGGAAGAACAGTATCTATATTTTCACTTTGTTGAAATGCAGCTGCTCTCCTTTCTTCTCCCAATTCATTTACCAATGAGAGTCTTTGCCTTTTTGCAGCAGCTGGTCGACACAAATCAGTGGAAGTACTGGGTCTTTTTGGTTGGCAAACAAATTTCGTGGGCAAACAACCTGGTCTCATCTTTATTCGAGATACTACACCCATTGTTGTATACTGTATATAATTTTCCATGTCATTTTGAAGCTAAAAATTATATTAGGCATTTATTTACTTTGAACTCCCTTAGTAACCACACAATAACCAAGAAGTAAAACTTTCTGCCACATGACAAAAAAAATATCTAATATTTACATCCGTACTTACATCAAAATGATCTTCACAAAAATGAGAGGTACTTGTTGTTGTTAATGAAGCTGGATCTCTTCTAGCAAGTGTTAACCACTTTTTCCTCACTTGAGCAATTTTTGGAACGTTAATAAAAAGTTTTTGTGGCGTACTGATTGACGTACTTTTGCACATTGGCACTGCACAGCATTTATAACACGACTTGTCCATTTTTAAAGCTTCGTTCGATTGAATTTGTTAGCAAGAAATCAGACAAGATCAGTTCACTTTGACAGACGGCGAAGTCTGTTTAGTGAGTTTACCGCATAGTGACGTCATCATCATAATCACTTCGTTTCAGCGGGAATTTTGAAAACTATTTTTATTTACGCATTTTTTATTGGTATTTGCTATATTTTTTCCATGACAATATTTTTTGTGTGTTTGTATAGGGCTTATCTACAAATTAAAATCATTTCCAAAAAATAGTCAACATCCCTATTCGCCATGCCCGGCAAGATAGCACAATTTCGAATGAGAAATATTTTTTGAATGCACAAAAAATGGGTTTTCCACTTATTCACATATAATTTGCAGTACCAAAAATGTGTGAGGTATTTGATGCATCGGAAAAAATTGAGTTCAAACGAACCGCCATCGATAAAATAAATAATCTATTGTGATTTCCAGATTGGATGCCTGATCCGCTATGAGGTTTGCCCGTGTGGTACGGCTTAATTTCATCTTTAAATTGGGAATGAATTCAATATATTTCCGCTATTTTTTATTATTTCACTCATTCCATGACATTTTCGGATGATATTGATTTCTGGTGAGACGATTACAATACAACGGCGATGCGCGCAATATCATGAGGTATTAATTTTTTAGTGATTGCTATCCCTGATAAGCTAGCACATTTCTCAATACCTTATTTATTTATCCCTGGATTTCAAGTTAACGAATGATGGGAATTATGTACAAATCGTAATTTATGTGCGCAGTCAGCACTCTTCAGTAATTTGTTATTGAAAAATAGAAAATTACGGATTAATTTATCATTCGATTACAATAAAACTAAAGTGGGAATTATGTGTAAATAACGCGTGATTTTATCCGTTTTCCCGCACTTCTCAGGAATTTTTCATCGAGAATTGTGTAAGCTCGCCTCCTTAAATACAGGCGCGGATCCAGGGGGGGGGGAACTGGGAGAACGTTCTCCCCCCAAATGGCCCCTGACCACCTAATGATTTACCATTGCCTAAAATACCAGTACCTTTTGGCATTTGAATATCTAAAAGTTCCCCCCCCCAAAATTCGGGCCTGGACCCGCGCCTGCTTAAATAAGAGTAGTTGAAAGGAAAGGGTAGCCCATGAGGTCTTCCTCAGAATAACCAGGGAAGGTACAGGCAATGACATAATTAAAACTCACGGAGCCTGGTCCCATCTGAACAATCTCATCAGCGAACCTTCCTAATTATGTAATTATCAACAAAGTCAGCCTTGGGAGTGCGCTGAAACCTCCTTTTAAACTATAAGAAATGAAACTATAACCATGGATAGAACTGCTCAGTTAGAAATGCCCAATTTGAATGATCAGTAAATAAAGCTTTTAGATCATCGTTCATTGAATATCTAGGAATGAACCTTAACATTGAGCTTCAGCTATTAAAGCGATAAAGGCTACCATCAATGTGTAGAAGTCTAGGTGGTGAAGCTTACGGCTGTCCTAAACCTAAAAAACTGCGATGGATGAACACCATGATTGTGAAACCAAAAATCACTGATGGGAAAGTATTCTATCTACCAAAGTGTTAGAAGAGACAGGAGGGTACAAGCAAAACCCTTGATAAAGTTGAGAGGACTTGCCTGTGTGTGCATCACTTGATATTTGAAAACGAGTCTCACTATAGGGCACTTCTTGAGATTATCACAGATCTAACACTCCTTCATTTAGTGATTGGCAGATACAGTTAGTGAGAGAACAAAGACTCAGACAGCCTAGTCCTTACTCTTCAATCAATAACATTTCATCAGTAAATCTTACGAGTGACAAAACTCTCTATAGAGGCTATCATCACAAAGCAAAGAAGGAGAAAAGAGAACTCACCACCCATTACATATACCTATCATTTAATGGTACATGGATGGTTCAAAGGAGATTTTGCTTGCAATGTTTGGAGATATTGGGGGGGGGGTCTTTGATGATACCTTACATATTTCCATATGCAATGCAGCAAAACGGAAAGGGGTAAAACCCTCCTGTTAAGTGGATCTCAGCTATGTTGACAGGGCGAACCGTCAAGTCCTGCCTGGGGGAAACTGAAGTGACTGTGCTGACGAACAGGGCATGCCCTCAAAGAGGGGTGCTATCAGCCCTGCTGTGGAGTCTGGTCATGGACCGTCTTTTGGAGAAGCTTACGACCTATGGTTTTAACGCCCAGGCATATGCCGACGACATAGTGGTTACTGTTAGAGGCAAGCATGAAGGCTCATTAAGCAGCCGAATGCAACTTGTCCTCAGTATTATCGAAAAGTGGAGCTAGGAAGAGGGGCTAAATGTCAATCTCACGAAAATAACACTAGCCCTGTTCATTAGAAGCAAGAATCTCGACCTCACAGCGCCGGTCCTAAATGGCTATACTCTGAACATCTCTAGTGAGTGCTAATACCTAGGTGTCATCCTGGACAGTAAACTCAACTGGAGGAAACACATAGAAAAGACTCTTTCCAGAGCCACGGCGGCCATATGTGGGCCTGCTAGAGACTCTTTGGAAAGACATGGGGCGTGAAACCAAAAATGGTTCTGTGGTTATACACAGCGGTGATACGCCCTATTGTCACCTATGCTTCCTTAGCATAGAAGACAAAAATCGAAGAGGTCACCATACGCAGCCGGTTGCAGAAACTACAAAGGCTTGCCTGTATTGGTGTCACGGGAGCTATGCGCACAGCTCCTACAGCAGCGCTTGGGGGTCATACTCGATCTGTCTCCCTTACATCTACATGTGAGGGAATGCAGCCAACTGGATGCAATAAGAATATCCCTTAACTGGAAACTCCTACCTGGAAACTGGGTTGGAGACATGAGGATATTGAATCAACTGGATTCAAACCTCTTGGCAAAACCATCGGATGTTAGCCAATAATCTTTGATTTCGAAACGCCCTTTGAAACGGTCAGCTATGACAGTCCTAGAGCAATAAGTTTCGTAAATCGCTTGGACAGAAAGTCTTCCATATGGTTTACCGATGGATCAAAATCTGAAGAGGGCAGTGGTATTGGGATATATGGACATAGATTGAGGATCTCTAAAGCCCTGGGAAGTGAACCCTCCATTACACTATTACACAGACCGAGATACTGGGTGTGTACATAGGCGCTCAGGAGTGTCTTAAAATGAATCTCGAAGGGGCGCATATCTTCATCACCACGGACAGCCAGGCCGCGCTGAGGTCCCTGGAATCACACTGCCAGGGATCTCTGCTGACATAGGAGTGCCGTTACACCATGAAGCAACTGGCCAGAGGCAATGAAGTGAGTCTACTATGGGTGCCAGGGCTTTGTGGTGTTGAAGGAAATGAAGAAGCCGAAGGGCTTGAAAAAGTGCATCAAGGCTAACACCTACTTGTCCTGAGCCTTTCTGTGGGCTTGGAAAAGACCTCTATAATACAGCGGTTCAACAATGGGAGTCGAACAACAGAATAACCCTCTGGAGAAACACTCTTGGACTTATTCAGTTCAATAAATTCGTGATGATTTCACCGACCTAAACCAGTAAACTCTTAAAGCTATCACGAGCTGAGCTTAGGGTGATGGTAGGTCTGCTGAGAGGGCACTGTCGGTACAAACATCATTTGTACCGTATGGGGAAGTCAACAGATGAGATTTGTTGACTCTGTGGATCAGAGGCAGAAACAGCTGAACACATGGTATGCAAGTTTCCAGAACTGGCTGGTCTGAGAACCATTCCTATGGGAAAACCAGTTTTGGATACCCACGAGGTAACGGCCAAGGCTCCTAAGGATGTTGTCGGTTTTATAAACACCATAGACGACCTCCTTGGGTTTCAATGACTGAGTAGACTAGTGAACAAAAAATCCATGTAGTCGCAGTTCCCGGAAGGCTAACTGAGCTATAATCGACCCCAGTTAAAATAATGATAATAATAATAATAGGCACGATAGACCTTGAGAACAATCTATCACGTTTTCAATTGTTATTTGCAGTCACCCAAAAAACGAGGTGGAAAGTGGTCTCATGGCAATTACATATACATATATTCGTGATCATGAGCATCGCCAGAGGGGCAGGGGGCGGCTACCCCCCCCCCTTCCTAGAGCTCCTCAGAAAAACTCATGAAAAATAATAGCATAATATACGAAAATCAGTTCATTATTTCTATTCTGATTTATTTTTGCCCCCCTCCTAGACCCATTTCCCCCCCCCCCCTAGCTCAAAGGCTGGCGACGATCTTGTTCGTGATAATGAAGAAATCTTCCAAAGAGTGTAAAAGTGTAAAAAATGGTTTGTTTAGCAATATTTATCACGAAATGAGAAAAATATCCGACAGTTATGAAGAAAAATAAAAAAAAAATTATGTCCTCAAATAGCTTCATACATGCATTTTTCCCTATAGATAGCAAAAAAATTCACATATGGGCAAATCGATCAAATTATATGGTTCAGAATCACCATTCGCATCTAACTATATCATGAAAGTTGATATATAAAAAATATATGAAATGTCCCCAAAAAGACCAATTCATATACATATATATATATATATATATATATATAAGTGAATGTGTTTCAGCGTCAGTAACCAGACATTATCAAATAAGACGTAAAGAGTTTGAAATGCACATCAAAGACTGGCTAAGGCATGCCAAGCAGCGGAAGGAACGAGAAGATATGAAAAAAAATCTTTGTGAGTGTGAATACTTAATATTATTATGTTACTTTAAACTCTTAAATATTTTTCTTGAATAGGATAAATTGGATATTGATTTCAATTTGCACATATAAATTATGTTACGTTCACATTTGTAGAAAAAATTTTGCAATGAAATTCGTTATGATTAAAGATTTTGTCCAAAATTGAAGGATATACATTATTTTCTTATCGGGTGAATGATGTACCAGTGGAAATTGTCTCTCTGCTGTAACAGTAATTTTAAAGTGGAGGTTCTTGCATTCTTCTTGAAATTGAATTTTCAATTTATCACTGTCAATAATTATTACAGCCCTATTTTTTCTCTTTCAGCCAGAATACCATAATGCCGCTCCCGAAGTGTTGATTTTTTTTAAATTTTTTTGTTCTTTTATTTTTTGTTTTTTTTATGTGTTCAATATATATTATGTATGTTAAATAAAAAATTATATCAGTATTTCACATAGTTGTTTATTCATTATCTCTCCTTTGTACTTTTGGATGTGAAAATATACTATATATATATCAAATTGTTATACGCTATAAAATGTGAATTTTTTTGTTGATAATGATCAGGGTATAGGTATGTGGAAATAGAAAGATTCAGTGTGGTTTTAGTTATTTTTAAACTTTCAACTATTAATTTTTTTCCCATGCAGATGAGCTATACAGCTTTGGATACATTGCCTGTTATATAAAATATCTTAATTGTGACGCTTTTAAAATGTATATATAGGAAAATAAGTGGGTTTTTTACAGTGTACAGATTGAAATTATTCTCAAGAAACAGGACCACCCCTTCTTTTTTGAGATTGTCCAAATAAAGGTTCATTATAATATTATGAATATAATATACCTATGAAGAACCTTTGGAAAATCTGAAAAAATAGGGGAGGTCCAGTTTCTTGAGAATTTCAATCTGTACACCGTGTCTTAAAACCACTTATTTTCCTATGTACATTTTATAAGGGTGACAATATAGCTGGTATTTTATATAATATGCAATGTATCCAAGCTGTCAAAAGATATTCTATTTACTTCGCATAAGTAAAGTCCATAGAAGTTGCAAAATCAACTTTATTTTGATTCGCTATGTGGATAAATGAAGAGTGCACATTGATTGCCACATTGCTAACTTAACAATTTGAACCTAAATATAACTTTAATGGAAGTTGTGGTCTGGTAGTTTATTCTGCTTTATAATCTTTCCAAAAACTGCCAATATGAGAAGTCGCAATGTTGTTATAAATGGTACATTTTTTACATCTACTATGTGATGTCTTGGGTAATTATTCGCGCTATGCGATGTTGCGGACATTAGGCACTCTCCAGTAAGTACTGGAGGATATTTTTTAGATCAACATTGTGAAGTCGCACATCCACAATGTGAATTCTTCACAACTTCCCTGCGACCGAAATTGGTTAGCTGGGATGGATCAATAAATAATAGAACCTGTTGGAAAATTGTCGTACCAACTTTTAACAGAACTGAAATTTTAAGAATGTTTCATGACGATGAAACTTCGGTCACCTTGGCTATTCAAAAACTTTGTCGAGAATTGTTGAATTATATTATTGGCCGAATATGAGAAAAACTGTATATCGTTACATCAAGAAATGTAGAACTTGTGCCGCAAATAAAGTTTCTTCTATGCCACAGGCGGGTCTGATGGGAAAATATAGGAATATTAATTTTCCTTTTCAATTTCTGTCCGCCGATTTACTTGGACCTTACCCACGATCTAAAAATGGAAATAGATACCTTTTGGTTGTAGTGGATTGGTTCACTAAGTTCATTTTTGTTAATCCAATGAGTAAAGCCACTTCAAAATCTATTGTTTAATTCATCGAAAATAATATCTTTTTGATATTTGGTGTTCCACAAATTTTTGCCTGCGATAATGGAAGTCAATTTACTAGTAACGAATTCAAAACATTAATGGATACAAAGTTCAAAAAATATTTTATAATTGTTTATACCACCCACAAATAAATCATACTGAAAGAGTAAATAGGGTTTTAACCACTGCAATAAGATCTTACATTCATGAAAATCATAAGTCATGGGATGTATCTATTCATAAAATTGCTCAGGGTATACGTTTAGCGAAACATGAAAATATCATAACAATTTTCATGGGTTTGCTACCATTTACCCTTGGTGGCCCAGGTAACTCCGGCCGTGGGGACGTCAGCCCTCATGTGGCGTGGCAGAAACCAAACCACACCCGTGCGGTTTTATTATTTTTTTTTTACGTCCGTGTGAGGGAAAAACCCTTTATGGGCACCGAAAGGGTCCACACTCTCGGTAGTGTGAGAATCCAACATCTTGTTTGGTTACTCACTAAAAACCCCTCACACTTAAATGGAGGAGTTCTTTATCCTGCCCTCGCAGCGTACCTTAACAAAAGAGATGAGCTGCAAGTGGCTTCTAGAGTTCATGGGACCTGATGATATGAAGTGACCCGAGCAAGACTGCTTTCTGCATTCTGTGCGCCAATACCTCGGCCAGTGTTCTACAGGCCGGCATAATCTTCAGTTCATCCACGTAGTTGGCTCTCATTCCACCGAGACATCCTATGATTAGTACGACCATCCTAACTTTATGACCTGGTTATAAAGTTCCAAGCTCGAACCTTCTGGAGTGCACCAACGACTGGACTAAGGCCTTTGATGTGGACACTCCTGTTGATGTCGTTTACCTCGACTTCTCGAGAGCATTCGACCGTGTTCCTCACCGTCGCCTTCTATACAAACTGGAGCATTTCGGAGTGAGGGGGGATCTTCTACTCTGGATTGAGGCTTTCTTGAAAAACAGACAGTTTTCTGTTAGGGTTTCAGATGCCAATTCAGCACCAAGACACGTTACCAGTGGTGTTCCTCAAGGATCAGTTTTAGGACCAATACTCTTTTTAATTTATACTGCTGATCTGCCCCGCATATTGCGTTCCTCATGTTCCCAGTTCGCCGACGATACAAAAATCTACAACAATGCCTCTAGTTCAGTATTAATTCAATCAGATCTCGATTCGCTGTCTGACTGGTCTGAAGATTGGTTGATTCCGTTGAATCTGGAGAAGTGTTGTGTTCTTCACATTGGAAGGCGGAATCCGGGACATTCCTATTTCTTGGGTGGCCATCGACTCACTCCGACGGATTGCCACGAAGACCTTGGATTAACAGTTACTTCGGACTTGAGTTGGTCGAAGCACGTGAAAAAGATTACGGCAAGGGCTAGAAGCTTGGTTTTCATGATTTCAAAGTCCTTTCGTGGTTGTTCACCGGTGGTTTGTTCCAGAATTTATACAACTTATGTACGCCCTATTCTTGAATTCGCCGGACCGGCTTGGTGTACCAACCTCAGGTCCGATACTGAACAACTGGAGAGAGTTCAAAGATGGGCCACTCGTATACCGTATGGAGCAGTGCGACCTAGTTACGAGGAAAGATTAAAAACTTTTGGTTTGACATCCTTCCAGGATCGCCGTTTGAGGGGTGACTTGATTGTGAGCTTCAGAATAGTGAATATGACCTTCGGCGCCGATTTGTCAGCTTTCTTCGTCTATAACAGAAATAATTTGAGAGGCCACGCGTATAAGTTGCGTAAGGAGAACTTCAAAACAACCCCTCGTCAACACTTCTTATCCAATCGAGTGTTCTCCACTTGGAACAACTTACCAGCTGATGTTGTGGGAGCTGCAAACGTGAATGCATTTAAGAACAGATTGGACCGACATAAAAGACATTCGTAATCGTCCATTACCTGAGTTTTGTTCTGTTTCTGAATCATTTCTTTTTTTTCCAGTATCTAAGTTTTGTTTTGTATTAATTGATTTCTTTCTGTATTTGAGCTTGCATAGGCTTTGCCTCAGCTCTACACCTTGTACTAATAATAATAATAATAATAATAATAAGATCTTTGTACTTTTGCTTCTTCTGTTCTTCTTTCATCACAACATTATTTTCAGCTGGGGAGGAGAATTCCACGACAAATAACTCCTTCAGTTCCTTGTCCAGAAGAAGTATGTCTGGCTTAACAGCATTGATCTGTCGTGTTGTTGAGACAGGATAGTTCCAGCATATGCGAGCTCTTTCGTTCTGGACCACCGCTTCAATCTCCAGAGGCACATATGGTAGCACCGGTTCCTTGTCTATCTCATACGCGGCTCTCAGATGGAAGTATAGAATTCGTAGAGCCTCGTTGTGTCTCTCCACATACCCTGATGGAGCATGGACTCCTCAGGCGGAAAGGATGTGCATAATCGTTTCCTGTTGCCTATGGCAAGCCCTGCAAGTTGTTGGGGTGTCCATTTTCATGATGTTCTTTTTATACCATCTCGTATTTAGTACTCCATCTTGACACGCCATCACAAATCCCTCCGTCTCTGACTTGGGGCTAGCGGACTTCAGAAAGGCGAAAGACAATTCCTCAGACAGGTCCTGGTCTTTTAAACTCCTGAAATATATGGAGTGCAAGTTTTTACTCATATGCGAGTAATTTATCCGCCTGAGACTTTCGGATTTCGGCTTCTTTGTTCCGCCTGAGTGATCGGTGTTCCAGCGAGCTCAGGATTGATCGATACGCCGGTTATGCTGAGCTTCTCCACGGCCCTTTGTGTAGCTCGGAAAAGGAAGGCTCCATGGTTCGCAATTTCATGCTGAGCAACAAATTTCAGGAGCGGATCTTCACTTCTTAGAATCCTTACTGCCATTTCCAATATTTGTTGATAGTGTTGATATTCCAAACATTGCAATCCCCTAACCCCCTGGGTTCTGGGAAGGTATATTCTCTGTATTGAACTGTTGGGATGAAGGCTACGATTCATGTTCATCGTTTTCCTTGTTGACCTATCAAGATCCAGGAGTTCGTTCACCGTCCAGTTCACCACGCCGAAAATTAGAGTTTCGCATTTCTTCAATTCATCAATCAAAATCAGCCGAAACCCAAACAAAATTGGTATGACTGAATAGGTATTTTCAATACCTTTCAAACGAGCTGTCACTTGCCATAGGGTCCCATTTAAAATTATTGGTCACAGTGGCCTTGTGACGTCGTTTATGACTATTGCGTCACCTGTTATGACCAGTTGAGAAGCCTACATCCGTTTATTTCCACCCTCCAAATTTCATTATTATAAGTATACCCGTTCAAAAGATACGAGGGGGGAGGGGACTTTTGACTAGCACTGTATACTTGGATCAATAATGTATCGATGTTTTACATTCAACGTCGTACAGCGCAATTGATTGTCTCTTCTAGAAGTAAGTGAACATATTTTCACATTATCGCGGACACATGTGGCTGACCCATCGCATACAGGGTGTCACAAACTAAACCTCCGCTATTGGTGGTCCAGTCAGGCAGCAAAGATTGTGCACAGCTCTTCGGATGATACCCTTGGTTGTGTTCAGCTCAGCTACTCTTGAAATTCTATCAGATCCTGGAACAGTTTGGATATTCGAGCCATACGCCATTTTGAAGGAGGAACGTTGGCTTCTTTGAGGACAACCAGGTCGCCTTCTTTGAGCCCTTGTTGATTGATGCGCCATTTGGATTTTTGTTGCAACCCGCTGGGATATTCATTCTTCCAACGCTGCCAAAAATGTTGACGCATGCTTTCAAGGTTCTGATATCTGCTGAGCCTATTAGGATTTGATATCATTAGATTTTCTAAATGAAAGGTTAACGGGAATTTGGACGTATTTATTATCAAATTTTCCAACTGAGCCGACGTTTCGAAGGGTATTTCCCTTCTTCTTCAAAGGCTAAAAAACGGTCACATGTTAAAAGAAATGCAAGAACATCAACACACAGAAGAGACCCACATAGTATGGGGATCTTAAGTAAAAGCTGCTATGTTGCAGAAACTCATAAAAGGTATTGTCTGAATACAGACTCTAAGAAAAAATCCTATCTCTCCGAAAATGCAGAATTCACCAACGTTGAAAACTTTAGGAAACTCTAATTTTTATGTCATAAGAGTCGATATGAATGTGAGCAGGAAAACGTCACCTCGTCATGTGTTTTCCGCGCCGGTGAATGCGTTCGGGAAAGCAAACATACATCAAGTACAAGAGAAAGGCAGCGACCTCCGGTCACAGTGGGGGAAAGTGTCAACAGTGGGAGTGATATAAAGCAGACGGGTAGGTGGTCTCTAGGACGAAGGAGTACACTTAAAATTAAACAAAATAATGGTAGTCATCTAAGGGAAAAAACAGTACATACAACATGTATACAGGTTCATCTATTGTACACTAGGAGTCAAAAGAGGATTGTACAATAGGCTGAGATTGCCGACGTCACTTCTAAAATTCACCGATTTGTTAATCTTGATGAAAATCATCTCGCTGATCTTTCGCTTATAGTGATTAGGTTCAACATCTAAAACGTCCGCATCATAGAATCTAAAATTATGTCCCGTATTGAAATGGTGTGAAGTTAGGGCTGTTTTATCGCTATTCAAAACATTTCTGCAGTCGTATTTGTGTTGTTTTAGACGGTTATTCAAGTGCTGACTAGTTTGGCCAACGTAACATTCATCACAGTTTGTTTTGTTTCTTTCAATTTCAAATTTGAATTGACTTTATGTTGCACGTACACTCGTACGCAGGTCGACCTGCGCGCTAGCAGGGAAGCGTACCCATCGTACAAGGAGGGCATAAATGCAGGACGTACCTCGCTTCGGGCATGCTCGTTACCATAGTTCGTACGTGCTCGGAACGCCTACCGAACCGAGCCGACTTAGCGGGAAATTTCAAATTTATGAACACCAGAGTGAAGAGTGAACCAGAGATCATGCATTGAGATATTTTAACGAGGTTATTTCTTTCATTCTCTGGATGGCTCAGAATTGGAATTCTTATGGTCGATTCACAATGAACGTAAGGTGGACGTAATCCACAGAAAACGTAAGATCATTTGTCAAGAATACGGGCTCAGGATCGCTGTAAGCTGGCATGCAAGGCGTGCACCGCACAAGAGCTCAAAATATGAAGAAAATAAAGGATTCTATTACATATTTCATTACGTTTATGCCGTTTATGGACGGATTACATTATGTGCTCTTTACGTCATTGTTACGTTTTACGTTCACTGTGAATTGACCATTAATGGTAGTAGGGTTGTCTCTAATGATGGTATGTTATTTACGGTATATATGTCTAAATTAGTGTATCACATGATATGGATTCTCAATTAGATAGAAAAGCTTTATACTTGAAAATATGATGTAAATGTAAATAAGTTTGAATGAATTGATTTGATCGACTATGCAAATGTAACGAAGAAATTGATTTATTTCTCCATGTATTAAGGTATATAATGTGGCATGGATTGAATATATTTCTCAATAGGAATAATTAAGTCAATCATCTTGTTCAACACATTCAATTCTGTACACCCACAGGCCTCAGAGTTTAAATCGTATTACATATTAGAAAGTGCATGATGAAAATAGATATTTTTATACCTAAGAACAAAAGATTTTTAGTGGGTACACTAATACACTCATAGGCAATGTTGGATTTATAAAACTGAAAAACAATGAATAGAACCGAACAAAGGTAATTTTCACATAATTGATTAAGATCAGTCAATGAAAATTTCAACTATTTGCTACAAATAGGAAAGATCATTTTATGGCTGTTTGTAGATGCCACAAGAGATCCTGAAATGGTCTCTTTTATAATATCAATTTCTTCTAGAGTGGGTTTCTCAACTGAATTGATATTCCTTTTCTTAGTAGAAAATAAATTGTCCTGCTTTTGAACTTTTTTGTTGGAAGGTCATATTCTTCTGCTGTTTGCTCAAAATTTCTGATTGAAGTCGAAGCACTTGCAGATTTTATGGCATTCAAATGATGCTGCATGAATTTAAACTGAGATTCTTTGTAATCATTAATTTTAACTTTGTTTAATATTTCTAATAAACAAGATATGACTTGGCTTCTCATTAAATTTAAATCGCCTTATTTATTATTCGAATTAGAGGCAGAAATATTTTCAGCTAAGTGCTCGACTTCTTCAGATGGGATGGGAATGACAAATTTTTTAGTATTATTACTGAAATGTTGGCAAAGATAATGTATGCGCTTGCACACCACAGCTTGTATGCAATAATTGTTGTAACTATACATTCGTAATTATGAAAGCATATATTACAAAAGTGGCACTGAATGCTACAGCACATATTATCCGTTTTTTTTTCACCACATATTCATGATAGGGGTTTTTAGTGGATGTGAATTTCCAGCAATCAGTCTCAATATTTTCAACTGAATACTTGGTATTTAATGCTGATTTATGATTCGCATGTATTATTGCGGTATGACTTGTATTCTTACCTTAAACAAGTTTGATTAATCCGTCTACAGATTTATCACGCAGAAATTTCAGTAAAACATGAAGTGTTTTATCAAGCCGTTTGATTTTATTCGAATTGTTGCGCCAGGCACGATCCAAGTGCCAGGAACAAAATAAAAATGAACGACCACAGGTTATGCCAAAGAAGCAGAAATTAAGTTATAGTTATAGAGAAACGCGTCGCGTCGTGGTAAACAGACTAACATTCAGTGGAAATTATCAAAAAAATTCATAACGTCTGTTATTAGTTGGGATTTTCAAAGCATCATGAATTTAAATTTCCCGCTTAGTCGACTCGGTAGGCGTTCCGAACACGTACGAACTATGGTAACGAGCATGCCCGAAGCGAGGTACGTCCTGCATTTATGCCCTCCTATCGTACACACGACATGCGAGCGTGCCGGCATTCGAAATATAACCTTCGTTACGTACACATGTATTCTCATTCATCAAGTACAAAGTAGTTATCAATCAGTCTTTTATTCACCTCATTGTCGTTGACAAAAGTTCTTTAATCAACTCAACATCACCAACTACCTAGTAGATTAAGTGAAAAAGCTCACAAGATCGAACATGGTCCTTCGAGCCGGATGTTAACCAAGCGAAATCGAAGCAAACAACTCAGGTCCTTCGAATCAATCAAGAAACCACTTCCAGTGCAAACTAGTGTTCCAAATCAGCTGATCCAGTTTTGTGAACCTGCAGCCATCAGCAACAGTGTAATTCAAACCGAAGAAGCAATCTCAAAAAACATCAAGTGTTTTACGAGAAATCTCAAGTTAGCCTTTCCCTTTTCTCTTCCGAATTCCTTGCTTCATTCTGAATTGTTTATTTTGCATATTATAGACTCTCATTTGTCAAAATGTCTGATGAACAAATTAAAACATTACATTTCAAACGAGGTAGTATCAAAGGACAAATCACGCGATTTTCAAAATTCCTAACAACTATTACAGATGATAGTAGTTTAGAAGAATTGAATACACGTCTGGAAAGGATAGAACCACTTTGGGATCAATTAGATGATGTTCAAACTGAATTAGAGGTCATTGATAAAAATACGACGAATGAAGATCATCTTTCAGAAAGAACGGAATTTGAAGATTTTCATTTCAAAACTATTGGCCAAGCAAAGAGGTTGATAAAACAGTTTTCACACATTGATGTAAGCTCTTCTTCTAACACTCACAATTTTCAAAATAATTGCAATAGTTCGATAATTCAAACTACAAATTCAAAGTTGCCAAAATTGAATCTGCCCGAATTCCATGGAGCATATGAAACGTGGCTTCAGTTCTCGGAAACATTCAAAGCAATGATCCATAACTGCCAATCTATCAATAAAATTCAAAAGTTTTGGTATTTGAAATCTTGTATTAAAGGCGAAGCTGCAAATGTTCTGACAGCTTTTATTTATTTATTTATTTATTCATTTACAAGGAATACAAACAGGATATACCCATAAATAGTATTCACAGTTTACACCAATAAGCGAAATAACCAGTGACAAACTAATTAACCAAATTTATACAGAAAAAAAAAAACCAACAATGAGAAAAAAAAAAAAAAAAAAACAACAACAAAAAAAAATTACATTCGAAGAAAATGTCTTTTGAGGAGCAATTTGGAATTTAAAATGTTACCATGAAAAATGTCAACGACTTCCTGTAATTCATTACAGGTGCGGAGCATTCGAATTAAAGGTTGATTTTTCGAAGCATTGGTTCGCCTCAAAGGAATGAAAAAAGTTTCGAAAGTTCTGACATTGAATGTTGGAACATTTAGACCATAGCTTTGGAAGTATCTGAAGCAAATTACGATAAAGCGTGGGATCTCCTCTGCGAACGTTATGAAAACAAAAGAGTTATCATTCAAACTCATTTAAATGCCATAAATGATATTCAGAATATCCAAAAGGAGTCTCATAATTTACTTAGAAACATAATTGATACGGTCAATCAGTCTTGAGTCTTTGGGATTATCAGTAGACAAATGGGACACCATAATTATTCATTTAGTTTCTTCCAAATTAGATACAACTACTAAGCGTGAATGGGAAGAACACGCATTGAACATTCAATCTGATTTGCCTACATTTAAAGAATTCACTTAATTTCTGAATCAAAGATGTCAATTGCTAGAGGGTTTACACTTAAACAAAAAAGTTTTTAATTCAACACCAACAAAATCCAACAAAACGAAACTCTTTGACTCAACTGTTGCGCATGTCACTACCACAGATCCGGTATGCATTTTTTGTAAAAAGGATCACTTCATATTCACTTGTGCAAGTTTTTTGAAGCTCGGTGTACCACAGCGTATAAGTGAGGTCAGAAAACTCAACGCATGCAACAACTGCCTACGCAAGGGACACTCATCAAGAGACTGTAGAAATCAACACTCTTGCAAAAAATGTTCTCTACGACACAAAACGTTGTTACATTTAGAGAAAGAAAAATCTTCTAGAGAAAGCAACTCAGCGCCTTCCCAAAAAAATGAAACTAGTAATTCACAATCTGTTTCTAATATTTCACAGGCAACTCTCACTGCTTACTCTGCGGAATATACACATAATGATTCATATGTTATGCTTCCTACAGCAATCGTACTTATTTTTGACAAATACGGTAACACCACTCATGAATGTCGAGCTATTCTCGATAACTGCTCTCAATCAAATTTCATCACTGAAAAATTATTCAAAATCCTACAACTCCCAACATCAAACATTACGCATTCAGTTGAAGGTTTCGGTTCAAGCATAACATCCGTACTTCATAAAACATGGGCTACTTTAAAGTCGAAAACAAACTCTTATATGCTGAATGATGTACCTTTTTTAATAACCGATAAAATAACAAAGGATTTACCTGCTATTTCATTCAACATGGGCGATCTCAGAATTCCGTCCAATATTACTTTGGCGGATGAAAGGTTCAATGAGACCGGTCCAGTTGATTTACTTATTGGAGCTTCTATCTTTTGGGATCTTATTTCTATTGGACGCATAAGGGTACGTACATGCCGGAGATGCAAGGATGAGCGCGGTGGAGGTCGCGGTCGCGATCTAGTTATAAATCGATACATCGCCGTACGGCCAGGCATCGATTTATAACTACACCTTTTCCAATTTTAATTCAGAAAACGTAAAATGTAATTCAGAAAAGCAAATTTGAATTTCAGAAAATGGAAATTGTAATTCAGAATAGTAAGTTGATACATATCATATACCTACTATTCTGAATTACAATTTCCATTTTCTGAAATTCAAATTTGCTTTTCTGAATTACATTTTACGTTTTCTGAATTACAATTGGAAAAGGTGTAGATCGCGACCGAGACCTCCACCGCGCTCATCCTTGCATGTACGTACCCTTAATCTGTCGGGTAATCAAACAGTTTTACAGAAAACAAAACTTGGTTGGATATTTTCCGGACCTCTACCGATATCACATACAACCAATTCAGAATCAATTTGCAATATAACATTACAAAATGATAATATTCATAATTTGCTAGAGCGCTTTTGGAAAATTGAAGAACAGCCAGCGAAAATTCAATATTCCCCAGAGGAAGCAGAATGCGAGAGACATTTTGTAGATACTACAATTCGCGATGAAACAGGCAGATTTATTGTCAGTTTTCCTATAAAGGAAAGCATAAACCAGCTTGATTTTTCGACCTCACTCTAAAAAGATTCTATGCCGTTGAGAAAAAACTTTCGAAAAATCCTCAATTGAAAGAAGAATATGTCTCATTCATGAATGAATACGAGAAGCTCGGACACATGACCAAAATAAATACTTCAAATGATTCAATTCAAGATAAAATCAAGTCAAGTTTTTGATATACATTAACGACATAGCTTCTCTCACTGGGATTGGCACCTTGTCGCTGGTGTGAGGGCTTAAGTAGCTGCAAGGAATCTTGGAGCGATGTCGACGGAACACAGTTCCGGCAGGGCCTCCCATGTCGATAAGGTCCAAGATGAGCGGTGAAAACTAAGACTGATCCATAAGCCTCCCTGTTAGGTCATGTCTCTGCAGGGAGTGCTGGGGCGGTGGGGATCCGCCCGAGTAGCCTCCATGGTTTGCTCTCAACAACCCCCCCAAGCCAACGGTGGAACAACATATGCCAAGGGCTGCGTGGCCAGCGGGGAGGCTGGTCGCTAATATGTGGACTCCTGGCACCGGGGGACCCCAGGTTTCAATACCCTTGCTACATCAAGAGGCTCTGAGGTAGTGGACTGATAGTTCCTCAAAAGAAAAAAATCATATGGATAACGAACAAACAGAAAATGGGGAAGGGGAAGTATCACCAGGGGAATCGCTAGGCGCATCTATTGTGCCTTCGATCCCCATGGAGATAGGAATGGTTCAGGCTATTGAAGGCCAAACCGAAAAAACACCTGAGGTGCAGAACCCTACAGTTCTAACCTCAACAGAAGAAGACCGACTCCTCGCCAGTACTTCTTCGGACGGATCTGTGCGGGCTCAGCCTCAAGGGCAGTCCAACAGAAGTCGTCTGAGGAAGTCTGAGAGGAAAAGGTACAAATGGTTGGTGAGCCACGGAAATACGCACGAAGAGGCGCATAAACTCTGTAAGTTCACCATTGAAGAAAGGAAAACTCTACAACCTGCTCCTGCTGTCAAGCGGGTCAGGTCTGAGGAGTCAACTCCAAACCGAGGCTCTCAGAAGAGGGCAAAACCAAACTACCCAAAACCGTCGACCTCTCGAGCTGGTCCCAATCAGGACCAATCGAAACTGTCGACGGACATAAGAGGTAAGGGCACGCAGAGACCGTCGAACGAGCGAGCAGCCTCTACTTGGGGCACTCAACATAAGTCGACCTCTCGAGCTGCCACGACGACTAAAGCCACCTACAGCGGGATGCTCAAGGGAGTGAAGGTGGGACTTATCCCAGCCGAACATCCCAAAGAGAACCTAGCGGTAGAGGATCTCACCGAGCTAGAGAAGAAACTGGCTCGCCTAATCCTGGGGTGCGAGGATAACATATCCCCCTCCTTCAGGAACGTAGTATTTTGCCCAGGCTTCATGGTTATAAACTGTGACAATCAAGCTACAGCTGACTGGGTGAAATCCAAAGAAGAGGAGCTACAACTCCCCCACATGAAGGTCCGGGTCAGGGATGAAAACGACATCCCAGGTGCGGCGGTGGCCACTGCCTTCTTTCCAAACAGTTTGGAATACACCGTAGATGAAGTCCGGACCTTCATTGATAAACAAAATCCCACTGTAAACACCGCTCAGTGGAAAGTGCTGAAGGTTGGGGACACGGGAAAGAACTGCCGAGAGATAGTCTTCTCGTTGGACTGTGCAAGCCTGGACGCTCTACAAGCTCTAGATTGCATGGTCAACTATAGACTAGGCAAGGTGAAGTTTTGGGTGAAAAAACCAATGGGCACACAGAGCTCTACGGCTGCTGATGAAGTGGTCCCTGCGGAATCAGGCGCTGTGGCTCCCGCTCCTGCCTCAGCGGGAACGGAGCCCTCGGTGTCATCCCAGGAGACTGCTGCGTCGGCTCCGATGGAAGTAGCCCAAACTCCCACCAAGGCGAAGGAAGAACCTAAGCCAGAAAATACATCGGCTCAAATGAAGGGCCAACAACAAAAAGGAAAATCGCCTCTACTCCGGCAGGAGAATGACAGGCGACCTATTCCCCGAAACAAGGGGAAGCCGTGGAAGCACCATGGCGGAGACCGCAAGGAACTCCATTAAGTGCCTCCAAATCAACCTCCATCATGCCAAGGCTGCTACAGATGCGGCCCTCTGGAGGTTGATCAAACAAGACCTCGATATCGTATTAGTCCAAGAGCCTTGGGTCATGGGAAACAAGATAAAAGGACTACCAAACGGTTCAGGTAAACTAATTTATCATGAAGGAGTGACTGCGCCTAGAACGGCACTCTATATCAATAAGAATATACAATATCTTCCTCTTTCTAGATTTATACAACGCGACATTGCAGCAATAATCCTAGATGTCCGACTTCCCGGAGGTAACGTCAAAGTTGTTATAGCTTCAACGTACCACCATGAGGAGGAAGCATCCCCACCCGAGGAGGTGGCCAAATTAGTGACATATTGCAAAAAGATGAATATGCAATTCATCATTGGATGTGATAGCAACGCACACCACTCAGTCTGGGCGAGCTCCAATATCAACAAAAGAGGTGAGTACCTTTTAGATTTTCTTACAACTGAAGGGGTGGGAGTAGCAAATCGGGGTACTGAACCTACGTTCCGTAATGCAATCAGGGAGGAGGTATTAGACCTTACCCTTGTCAGCCCAGCCCTACATCACAAAATATCTAACTGGCATGTCTCAGACGAGGCTTCTCTCTCTGATCATAGACAGATCCGGTTTGACATCGACATCGAACCAAAATTACAGGAGTCTAAAAGAAATCCCAGAAGGACGGACTGGGAGCGCTATCGTGTACTGTTGGAAGACGACGAAGATCTCTCAGGGGTCCGGGGCATGGACTCTGTGGATGGCATAGACCTAGCTGCGGAGCACCTCCAAGGCCGAATTCTGACGGCTTATGAGGATAGCTGCCCGCTAAGGCGGTCGACATCCAATAGGGACGTGCCCTGGTGGAACTCCAATCTAGCAAAGCTACGGAAAAAAGCCCGCAAGCTATATAACAAGTGGTCTAACTCCAGGGCACTGGAGGACAAGACCGCATATAGAGCGGCAACAACCAAATATAGTAAAGAATTGCGTGAAGCCAAGAGAAAATCATGGCGTACCTTCTGCCAAAACATCGAGGACACGCCAACGGCCTCCAGACTACATAAGGCCCTATCAAAAGATCATAGCAATGGTCTGGGACAGCTAAAGGGAATGGACGGTGAGATGACTGGCACAGACGACGAAACGTTGTCACTCATGCTAGAAACTCACTTCCCGGGTTCTCGAATCTTTCATGGCAGCAAACCGAGTCAAGGTGTCTCGGCACCCAGACGAGGTGCCAGAAAGATAGCTGCCAAACTCTTCACAAAAGAAAGGATTCAATGGGCAATCGAATCCTTCAAACCTTATAAATCTCCAGGCGGGGATGGCATGTACCCGGTGATGCTTCAGAGGGGACTGCAGGTCCTATTACTGGACCTCGTGAACCTTTTTCGTCGAAGCTTCATCTGGGGATATATCCCAGAATGCTGGCGGGACGTGAGAGTGAGTTTCATTCCTAAGGCTGGCAAACGGCCGGGGACTGATGCTAAATCATTCCGCCCCATCAGCCTCTCCTCCTTTCTCTTGAAAGCGATGGAGAAGATAATTGATCAGGATATCAGAGCGGGACTACTGTCTAAGTACCCTCTGCATAAAGATCAATATGCATACCAGGCAGGAAAATCAACAATCTCTGCTCTCCATAGCCTCACCAGGAAACTGGAGAAGACCTTGGAATACAAAGAGATTGCTTTATGTGCTTTTATTGATATTGAAGGCGCGTTCTCGAATACGCCACGACAGTCCATTCACCGTGCGCTGGTCAGAAGGGGTGTGGAGCCGGCAACGGTGACTTGGATTATGGCATCGCTGAGCAGCCGGATAATCAACTTGGCGCGACGTCCCTAACTGCGACACCCGGAGACGGGTGCCCACAGGGGGGTTGTTTATCACCACTATTGTGGTCACTGGTCGTCGACGACCTCTTAAAAATACTTTCGGAAGCGGGTTTCGAGATTTGTGGATATGCCGATGACCTTGTGATAGTGGTTCGGGGTAAGCATGATAACACGGTCAGTGATCGGATGCAAACCGCTCTAACCCTAACTCACGAGTGGTGTATCCGAGAAGGTCTCAATATAAATCCCAAAAAGACAATACTAGTGCCATTTACCAGGAGAAAGAAATTTTCTCTCAAGGCATTAATAATGATCGGGACTGCCCTAACCCCAACGAACCAGACCAAATATCTAGGTGTTATATTCGATCAAAGACTCTCTTGGAGTCCACACCTCGAGGCTGTGATCAGTAAGGGCCAGCAAGCTCTCTTCACATGTCAGAGAATGGTCGGAAAAACGTGGGGGCTTAAACCAGAACTGACCAACTGGATCTACAAATCCATCGTTCGGCCAATCATTAGCTATGCAGCTCTCATTTGGTGGCCGAGAGCAAAACTAGTGTCAGGGCAATTAGCCCTGGAAAAACTACAACGAACAGCGTGCCTATCTATCATAGGAGCAACACGCTCTTGTCCAACTGCTGCCATGCAGGTCATCTTGGACCTGCCTCCCCTAGATATCTTTCTGGAAGGTGAGGCGGCCAGGTGGGCTCTCAGGATAGCAAAAGAACAAGAACTGAAAACTGGCGACTACTCAGGACACCTTCGTATTCTTAATGAGTGCAAGGGGCTCCAAGATGTGGTCACAGATAACCTACCACTGAGACTCGAGTTTCAGAAAAACTTCAACACGACATTTCCAAGTCGTGAACAATGGGCTAATAATGAAGTGGTTTTCCCCAAAGGGTCTGCGGTATTCTATACCGATGGCTCGAAAACCGAAGATGGACGAGTGGGAGCCGGCGTACACGGTCCCTTGATCCAATTGGCCATACCTATGGGATTCTTGCCCTTCGGTATTTCAAGCAGAAACATTTGCCATTAGGGAATGCGTTGCGCTGTGTACAAGACGCAACTACCGGAGGGCAAGAATATACATAATATCGGATAGCAAAGCAGCCCTGCTAGCGCTTGACTCCCCAATAGTTAGGTCAAAGTTAGTCTGGGAATGTAAAACGTCCCTCAACACACTCGGAGAAAGAAACCAGGTCAACCTTATTTGGGTACCTGGCCACTCCGGGATAGATGGCAATGAAGCGGCAGACCGACTTGCCAGGGAAGGGGGGTCTATTCCCTTCACCGGTCCAGAGCCATTCTGTGGCTTCCCAGCCAGCCATCAAGCGATGGCAGTTAAGAAATGGGAACAAAAGAGAAAGCTTACGTTCTGGCAAACGATCGATGGCCAAAGACAGGCCAAGTCATTTCTCTCCTACTCGACGAGCTGGACTAAAAAAGTTCTCTCACTCAGTAAACAGGAACTGAGGAAACTAACTGGCGCACTCACGGGACATTGTCCCGTGAGGTATCACCTGAAGAACATAGGTAAGTCGCTGGAAGACACATGTCGCTTCTGCCAAGAAGCCACTGAGACAGCCAAGCACTTGTTATGCGAATGTGAAGCTGTTCATCGGAAAAGACTACAACACCTTGGCTTCTGGTTTCTAAAGCCGGAACAAGTGATGGATGTAGCCCCCAGAAAGGTGATAAAGTTCATGGAGACACTATTGCCTGACTGGTAAACAGCGCGGGGATGCACAATAGATCTTTAGGTCAAGGTGCTTGCGAGTTCATATGATCTTCCGCCCCTCCTCTAATCTAATCTAATCTAACGACATAGCTGAGTTCATGTTACCGATAAAATCATTTTTGTTCGCCGATGATAGCAACTTCTTGATCGAGAGCAGAACGGCGGAAGATCTGGGTGGTGCAATAAGTGAGACAATTGATGACCTTGAAAGATGGTTTCGTTCTGCGGAGTTGAAGCTACATAGGGAAAAGACAAAATCTTTGATATTTTCGACAAATAGAAATATATCCAGGGGCGCGACCGCAAATCTGTTGGGTATAACTTTGGATGATAGACTGACATGGTCGGAACATGTTGATGGACTCTGTAGGTCTCTGAGTACCGTTCTGTTTGTCATCAGAAATTTGATCAATTTTGCGACGGTGGATGTTCTTCGTGGTGTCTATTTCGCGTTGTTCCATTCAAGGATTTCTTATGGTGTTACTCTGTGGGGGGGCTCATCGTCCGCGCTGCGAGACGATACTGAATTCCGGAAAAGGTATCACACACACTGGTAGCTCAGCGGGAGAGCATCCGCCCGGCAAGTGGAAGACGCAGGTTCGATTCCTGCTCGGTGTGTGACTTTTTCCGGAATTTCACAAAATTTGTCTGCATGCCGCAAAATCTTTCCCTAATTATTCACACAGACAATAAAATCCATTTATATTATTATTATTATTATTCTTCATCATCGGTTTCCCGGTCTCAGCTCAAGCTGGTATCATCTCTATGAACCAGTGAAAAAACAATTCAGTTCCTCCCACTAGTTCAGGAATTTCCGCACGATGTGACAGGTTTGCAATGCTACAGCCTGTTGTGCATATCCCGCGATCCTCTGGGATAATTCGATCTTTTGAAGATTTCTTTTGAATGATTTTGACATGACTCCCTCAGCCGAAATCACCAATGGTATTATAGTGACTTTCGACAATTGCCACATATTCTTCAGTTCTATTGCCAAGTTCTCGTACTTCGTTATTTTTTCGGACTCCGTTCTTCCGATGTTATGAGTCAATGGTACTGCCACATCAATGACTATCCCATACTTCTGATCCTTCTCAATGAATACCAGGTCCGGTCTATTGTAGTCCACTGTTCTATCCGTTGTTATGGGTCTGTCCCAATAGAGAACCGCTGTGTCCGTTTCCAACACTGCTGCAGGTTGATACTTATAATATGGCGGACAAGTATCCAACAAACCATGTCTAAGAGCTAACTGCTGGTGAACAATTTTTGCCACTTGGTTGTGTCGGCCCAGGTATGCGTTGTCGGCAAGAACTCGACAACCTGCGATTATATGTTCAATAGACTCGCCAACTGCGCCGCACTTTCTGCATTTGTCCTCCACGTTCAGCTTCAAACAGTGCTTCTCATAGTTGCGAGTTCTTATAACTCGGTCTTGGATAGCCGTCAGGAATCCCTCAGTTTCAGGATACAATTGTCCCGCATTCAACCACGACAAAGAAGCTAATTTATCGACATTTTCTCCCTCAAGGTGTTTAGGAAATCTGCCGTGCAGAGCTTGTTCCCGCCATATACTTATATCTTCTCTTTTCGTGGTGATATCGAATGTCAGTTCTCTGTGTTGTAGGTTCAGAGGTGTGTATCCCTCATCCTCTGTTGTCACCAATTTCATCAGGCTATCTTCAGACTCGAGCAGTCGCTGCCTCAAGTTTTTCTCCTGGGTTCTGCAGAGTTTGTAGATGTTCAACAGACCTCGTCCGCCATCTTTCCTGGGTAGATAGAGCCTTTTCACCGATGCATTGGTGTGCAGACATCGGAACTTCGTCATTAGGCGACGGGTGAGTCGGTCCAACTCATTCAGATCAGATCCAGATACTTGTAGGTCTCTTCTGGCAACATACTGTGGATGTCCTGAAATTGTTCCTGAGTGTTCTCCATTTTACCCTTTCTGATGTTGACTATGGCGCATTTATCGAGACCGAAAGACATGTCAATGTCTGTGCTGAAGGAGCGCACTATATCTATCAGCGAGTGAAGTTGTTTTTGGTTCTCGCCGAATAGTTTCAGGTCATCTATATACAATAAGTGGGATAGTTTTCGCGGATTCCTCATTGCTGGTCTATATCCTATGTTGGTGTTTTTCAAAAGAGTAGACAGAGGGTTCAGTGCCATACAAAACCACATCGGTGACAGGGCATCTCCCTGAAATATCCCCCTCGATATTTTTACGGTTCCAGCATTGATGTTGTTTATAAGAATATTAGTTCTCCATGTACTCATAAGATGTTGGAGAACGGCTTGTATTTTCGGGCAGATCTTATAAATCTCGAGCACTTTCACAAGCCAATCGTGGGGCACCGTATCAAAGGCCTTCTGGTAGTCGATATAACAAAGACTTAGATTTCTCCTTCTCGCTTGGGCCTGCTTTAACACTACAGCGTCTATAGTGAGTTGATGTTTGCATGCTGCAGATCCTCGAGAGCAGCCTTTCTGTTCTTCTTCCAGAATATTATTGGCTTTACAATGACGATATATCGCATTATTTACAAGCGACGTGAACAGCTTGTACACCACTGACAAACACGTTATTGGTCTGTAGTTTTCTGGATTGTTGGGGTCTCCTTTTTTGTGGAGCATGTAGGTATTGCCTTGAGTGAGGAAAGCTGGAATTTTCAAGGGCTCTTCCAGCGCCTCCGAAAAACATCTAGCCAGACTTGGGAAACATGCTGGAAACTGTTTAACCCAGAAGTTTTGAAGTCGATCGGGTCCTGGCGCTTTCCAGTTACTAGTGTTTTTGATAATGTTGGAAATATCCTCGACAGTGAAAATATCAGTCCTCATTTCAACGATTTCGGATGCATGCTGTTCAATGTCCCTCAGCCAGCTAGTATTCCTCCGAAGTTGACCACTCTCCGACCATAGAGAACTCCAATATTGCCGAAATTCGTCATTATTGACGTCAGCTTGCTGATCGGAGGAGATTTCGGAGGGCTTTTCAAGACTTCTGAAGAACTTCTTTCTGTCTCTCGCATATTCAGCGTTTTGTTGTTTTCGCTTTGTTAACTCGTTGTATCTTCGTAGTCGTGCACCTTTCGCTTTAGCTTGTTGTCTTAGGCGATCTTTTAGGTCAATCACCAACTCTCTATGTCGTGGAGATTCCAGGTCCAGCCCTGCGGATGTGGCTATTTTCCGCACTTTGTTTAATACTTTACGCGATTTATTATTCCTCAGGAACTCATCCAAGACATCAACTTTCCCTCGAAGTTTATCGACGTCCTGCATTAATCTTTTTTTCCAGGCCGGAGTTTCATTTTTAACTTTCTGTTCACTGGTTCTGGGGATGTAGATCTTTTGCCCATTTTGTCCGATTACTGTGATGGCAGCACAGTACAGAGATAAGTGGACTTGTTCCAACGTCCATTGAGTGCTGAGATGTTCTGCCAATATTTCGTTGAGCCATTCGATGTTATTCTTGGCCGTAGAGTTGAACTTCAATTTTGGAAGGATGGGGCGGTTGAGCGGATCAGTAGTTTCGTATTGCGCCAGGTTACCAAAGAAGATGTCATACAGTTGTCGATATTGTGGGCACTCTTGGTGAGCAGTTCGGGTGACAGGAACTCTTGCCGTTTCTGCTGGTGTCTCTAGGGGCTCGCTAGGTTCTTCATTATGATTTCCGACAATCTGATCTTGATTGATTGTGTAGCCCATTTCTCTTTTGATCTCATCCAGTTCCTGTCTTGTCAAGTAGCCTTTTCGTATTATAACATTTTTACGATCAGCAATGTTTCCTTCTGTTAACTGAAGTTTTGGATGTCTCTTGGTGAACTCGGTGTAGAGGGAGTATCTCCATCCAGGAAGTGGTCTGTCATCGCAATTGTTCACGTAATAAAAAGCTCGCATTACTTCAATATTCATTTCGCGACTCCACTTGATACGTGCGTTGCGAGCTCCCCTGCGAGCAGGCCTCCTCACGGTGGTCGAGCCAGCAGGTGAAGTGGCATTTGGATCTTCTGCCATGTTTTGGGATTCCACTTCATGATGTTCGGGTGGAGCTGTATTTTGTTGAATGACAGGGGCCCGCTCTCAGCACCCTGCCACCGACGGATCGCATGCTGTCATGTCTAGCGTCGGCTCCGGACATGCCCTGGCGCTCCCCAGGCAGCGACTCTTTTCCGAGGCTCGATTCATTCACCATTTTCATGGGTTTGCCACCATTTACCCTTGGTGGCCCAGGTAACTCGGGCCGTGGGAACGTCACCCCCCATGTGGCATGGCAGAAACCACACCACACCCGTGCGGTGTGGTTATTATTATTATTTTTTTTTTTTAACGTCCGTGTGAGGGGAAAACCCTTTATGGGCACCGAGAGGGTCCGCACTCTCGGTAGTGTGAGAATCCAAGATTTTGTTTGGTTACTCACTAAAAACCCCTCACACTTAAATGGAGGAGTTCTTCATCCTGCCCTCGTAGCGTCCCTTAACAAAAGAGATGAGCTGCAAGTGGCTTCTAGAGTTCATGGGACCTGATGATATGAAGTGACCCGAGCAACACTGCTTTCTGCATTCTGTGCGCCAATACCTCGGCCAGTGATCTACAGGCCGGAATAATCTTCAATTCATCCACGTAGTTGGCTCTCATTCCACCGAGACATCCTATGATTAGTACGACCATCCTAACTTTATGACCTGGGTATAAAGTTCCAAGCTCGAACATGAGATCTTTGTACTTTTGCCTCTTCTGTTCTTCTTTCATCACAACATTATTTTCAGCAGGGGAGGAGAATTCCACGACAAATAACTCCTTCAGCTCCTTGTCCAGAAGAAGTATGTCTGGTTTAACAGCATTGATCTGTTGTGTTGACGAGACAGGATAATAATAATAATAATAAATTTATTAATCCAGTTAGACATGAAAATGTATAGGACAAGTCAGCATTACAGAGAGCAACTTACACAAGAATGTTTGTATCTCCAAAATATTCATCAATACTATAATAAGCCTTTTTCATCAACAAAGCTTTCACTGTCATTCTGAACCCTCGCCCCTCCATTGCTCGCACCACAGACGGTAAATGATTGAAAAGTTTTATTCCACTATATAATATAGATGATTTGAATTTAGAGGTTCTGTGCAATGGAATAGAGAGAGTATCAGAACTTCTGGTGGAATAACCATGATAACTAGAAAGTGTCTCAAACTTACTTTGATTTTTTTTCATGTACATTAAGGCATTATAAATATATATACAAGGAGCAGTAAGTATATTCTGAGCAGCAAAAACTGGCCGACAGGTGGAGCGAGGATGAAGGCCAAAAATCAAACGTATTATGCGTTTTTGTGAAATTAAAACTCTTTCAAAATCGATTGAATTACCCCAAACTAATATACAATACGAGATATGGCTATAAACTAAACTGTAGTATACACTAATAACGGTTTGCAGAGGAAGAGTATTATTTATACGGCTAATAGCGTAGAAAGCTGAGCTAAGCTTCTTACAAACATGGTCTACTTGATGACACCATCTCAACTTATCATCCACATGCACACCCAAGAACTTAACGACTTCCTTTGAAGTCAGGGACTCGTCACCATAAAGTAAGTCGAATGATTGCATTGAGGAATTTCTCATAACAAAACGTAGACATTCAGTTTTGTTAATGTTAATAATAAGTGCGTTGCTCCTACACCACCTCTCAAATTGGCTTATTAGAGACTCACATATGCATCTCAGCTCATCCAAGGTGTCTGCAGAGACAGCAATAGACAAATCATCCACAAAAATTATCAAATGAGCTTGTTTTAATACCAGATGTTTGGGTAGATCATTTATAAATAGGATAAAAAGCAAGGGTCCCAATATAGATCCCTGAGGGACACCCAGCTCAATTTTATGAGTAGAGGACCAACAATCACCGACTTTCACTGACATAGCACGGTCTGCTATGAAGCTGTGTAACCATTCCAGGAAAACTCCTCGAAACCCGAGACTGTAAAGTTTATTTAGGATGAACTTGAATGTTATGCAGTCAAAAGCACGAGAGAGGTCAAAAAACAGACCAGCTACATGTATACCTCTATCTAAGGACTCATAAACGTGTTCAAAAAAGTCAACCGCAGCTGTCTGAGTCGATCTCTGCGATCTGAATCCATGTTGACAATTAGTTATCAGGTTGAACTTATTTAGATATCCAGTCATACGATTTAGGACTATTCTCTCGATTACCTTCGAGAAAACGCTGAGGATGGAGATAGGTCGATAATTTGAGACATCCTCCACATCATTCCTCTTATGCACTGGAATAACAGTTGTTTGCTTCAGTATCTCAGGAAAGCTGCCAGAGGAAACAGAGAGATTTATCAAGTAGGAAAATGGCTCGGAAATGAATTCAGATATAGAACTTAACATCTTTGCCGAGACGAAGTCGGCACCTACACTTTTTCTATTTTTCAGTGACTTGATTGTATCGATCACTTCATACTTATCAACCGGATGAAAAAAAAATGTATGATCATGTAAGGATGAGGTTGTGCATGAAACAGATATCGAATTACCGTATTTATCCTCAAGACATTTGCCTGCTATAGTTGAAAAATAATCAGCAAATGTCTGAGCGACCAACACACCATCAGAAACTGGGACTCCATCTACATTCAATGTAGTGTTATGATTTTGAACTCTACATTTCCTACCAGTTTCCTGGTTCACAATGTTCCAAACTGCCCTGCTCTGGTTGTCAGATGAGCTTATCAGTTCTGCATGATATGCGAGTTTAGAAGACTGAAGCAGCATTTTGTATTGTGTTTTCGCGTTTTTGTACATATCGAAAGAATATTGTGTTTTTATGTTCATATGAAGCCAATGTATCTTTTTCAAGTTTACACTAGCTTTTTTTACATCAGATGTTATCCACCCTAATTTTGAAGAATTTGAAATGCTACGGTATCTTAATGGACAGGACCTATCTAAACAGAACTTAATAATATCCATGAAACAGTTATAAGCCAAATCTACATCAGAAGTCAGATACACAGAATCAAAACATGTATTTGACACCAACAAACCGAACTCGCATAAGTTTTGTGATGATATGCTTCTACATAATTTGTTTATTTTATTACCAGATTTTGGTTTGCCAGACCTATCTGCGAAAGTGCACTGTGATAATAGGGCTCTGTGATCCCCGATATGGGTTACAATAACTTCTGTATCACAATAATGGAGGTTAATATTTGCTAGCACATAATCAACTTTCGTTGCAGACATATGCCCATTTCTATCAACAAACACTCTGGTGGGCTCAGAATTAGTGACATACAAATTGAAACAACCCAATAGGTCCATGAGAATCGGCTTGAGTCTACAGCTGTTTTTCAGAAAGTCTATATTTAAATCTCCACAAAGCACTATGTTATCAACAAGCTTACTACAATGTTGTAATGTATATGACAATTTGTTCAGAAATACCTGAATATTTCCAGAGGGAGGTCTGTAGACACTAATGACACCCACTCTTATGTTACCAAGAACACACTTCACCGCACACATTTCACATTCCATTTCCTGTGAGAAATCAGAAACTCGCAAATCGCTCGTTCGTAGTCCAGTCCTGGCATAGATTGCTGATCCACCATGCTTACGAGAAGGTCTACAGAAATATGAAATCAATGTATAACCTGGAATAGCCATTGTAGAAATACAGTTGATGTCACACCAATGTTCAGCAATACTGACTATATCTGGTAATTTTTCGTGGAGTAGTAATGCCAATCTGTTTATTTTATTTGGCATAGACTGAGTATTTAACTGCAAAATCTTCAACATATGATTTATTTTCACAGTTTCCTGATCATTTATCAGCTCCCTTGATTTGTCTTCTGGGGCTGATAAAAATTATGAACACTGCATCCCCTTGGCCAGTTTGACTCTAGTTTAATTTTATCACACTGATCATAAGGAATGAGGACTTTGAAAGATGTGTAGATCTCGGGATAGCGGGATTTGAAAGCCTCGCACTTCACGTCAGTGAAGTTTGTTTCCAAAAACTCTTTGAGGTCTGCATCAGTAGCAGTTCCAGCATATGCGAGCTCTTTCGTTCTGGACCACCGCTTCAATCTCCAGAGGCACATATGGTAGCACCGCTTCCTTGTCTATCTCATACGCGGCTCTCAGATGAAAGTATAGAATTCGGAGAGCCTCGTTGTGTCTCTCTACATATCCTGATGGAGCATGGACTCTGCAGGCGGAAAGGATGTGCATAATCGTTTCCTGTTGCCTATGGCAAGCTCTGCAAGTTGTTGGGGTATCCATTTTCATGATGTTCTTTTTATACCATCTCGTATTTAGTACTCCATCCTGACACGCCATCACAAATCCCTCCGTCTCTGACTTGAGGCTAGCGGACTTCAGAAAGGCGAAAGACAATTCCTCAGACAGGTCCTGGTCTTTTAAACTCCTGAAATATATGGAGTGCAAGTTCTTACTCATATGATGTTCGAGTAATTTATCCGCCTGAGACTTTCGGATCAGTCTCGCTAGGCTTCTTTGTTCCGCCTGAGTGATCGGTGTTCCAGCGAGCTCGGGATTGATCGATACGCCGGTTATGCTGAGTTTCTCCACGGCCCTTTGTGCAGCTCGGAAAAGGAAGGCTCCATGGTTCGCAATTTCATGCTGAGCAACAAATTTCAGGAGCGGATCTTCACTTCTTAGAATCCTAACTGCCATTTCCAATGTTTGTTGATAGTGTTGATATTCCAAACATTGCAATCCTCTACCCCCTTGGCTTCTGGGAAGGTATATCCTCTGTATTGAACTGTTGGGATGTAGGCTACGATTCATGTTCATCGTTTTTCTTGTTGACCTATCAAGATCGAGGAGTTCGTTCACCGTCCAGTTCACCACCCCGAAAGAGTAGGTGAGAATCGGGATGGCTAGCATATTTGTAGCAGAAACTTTGTTCTTTCCCGACAGCTGTGATTTCCAAATGTCTCTGAGCTTCTTTTTGTAGCTGGCTGTTAAGGCATCCTTTATCTGGGTTGTCTCCAGTACACCCCTCTGTTTCATCCCAAGAAACTTATACGTTTCTCCCTCTTCGAGGTGTCGAATAGTCATTCCATCTTCCAGTCGAATATCTTCTCCTGCATCTTCAGCTTTTCCCCTGCGCAGATGAAAAACGGCACACTTGTCCAAACCAAACGACATTCCCATTGCTGAGGTGTAGTCTGAAACGATATTCAGTAGTTGCCGTAGTGCGGACTCGGAGGGAGCGTAGAGCTTCAAGTCGTCCATGTACAAGAGATGCGAGATCAGGTGGTTCCTTCTGCCTGGTGGTCCGGCCTTGTATCCTATCTTGCTCTCCCTCAACTCAATTGTTAGTGGTATGAGTGTTATGCAGAATAACAACGGGCTTAGCGAATCTCTCTGAAAAACTCCTCTCCTGTATCTCACCCATCCCGTATACACGGTTCGACCCTCTGTTCGGATGGCAAACTTCGTTTTCCACAGCGCTATGATGTTTTCTATCGCGTGGATGATGTTAGGGTGAACTTTCAGCATTTTTAATAGCCGTATTATCAGTTCGTGCGGCGAGGTGTCATATGCTTTCGCGTAGTCTAACCATGATGTGTGTTATTATTATTATTATTATGACGATGATGATAGATTCCTGGAAGAGTCAATTTTTTCGTTTCCTACGGATCCGCTCGAGGTTGTTGATACCATAAAGAAACTGAAGAAGAAGAGTTTCCCGGAATGGACAATATACGCCCGGAAACACTGAAGGAGATAGCACAAGTGTCATCTCCAATTGCTTATTTCATTAACGTCTATTTTGAGAATGGTGAATTTCCGGATGCATTGAAAATTGGAGTTGTGAAGCCATTGCATAAGGGTGGTGAAAGGAATAAGATGTCGAACTATAGACCAATAACCATGATAACGAAAATTGCAAAGGTGGTGGAAAAGGTTATTGCGATAAGAGTCACAAAGTTTTTGGAGAGATACAATGTGATCTCTGAGAGGCAATTCGGATTTCGTAGAAACAAAAGTACGGCTGATGCAATAAAGTCGTTAACCTCCAATATTTATGATAAGGTGAATAGAAGATTGAGCTCATTGCGTGTCTTTGTGGACCTGTCAAAAGCCTTTGATACAGTGAGCCATGACATACTACTAGATAAACTGTATCGATATGGGTTGCGTGGTAAATGTTTGAGTCTGCTGAGGAGTTACCTATCGGATCGCAATCAGGTGGTTATGGTTGGTGATGCAATGAGTGGAGCGAAAAAGATTACCTATGGAGTTTCACAGGGAACGGTGTTGGGACCTATTCTGTTCACAGTGTATGTCAATTCCCTGCTGACCATGAAGCTTATGGGGGAAGTCATCAGTTACGCAGATGATACAGCGATTATATACTCGTCTGGGACTGCGGAGGATCAGAGAGTGAAGGCTGAAGATGACCTCAAAAATGTAGTCATCTGGTTACAATACAACAAACTCCCTTTGAACACGAATAAAACACGATACATTACATTCTCGTCATACAATCGTGACAATCGAACTAGGACCACTTAATATTGGCCATCGAGTGTGCGTGTCTGAAGCTGCCTCCGTCAGATATCTGGGCATCACACTGGATAAAAATCTTAGATGGGATCTACAAATAGGGAAATTAGTTAATGAAATCAGATCTCTAATGACCAGATTCAAATACCTTCGAGAGTACCTGGATATAGAGCACATGAAGATGGCGTATTACTCGCTGATACAGTCACAACTGTCATACGGGATAATTGCTTGGGGAGGGTCTTATGACGTCCACCTGAATAGACTTTCGGTAATACAAAAGTGGGTCATAAAGGTGATGATGAATAAGAAGAGAACTTACCCTTCCGATAGTCGATTTGAAGAATCGAAATTATTCGATGTTCGTCAGCTGTTCACTTTCCAGGTACTTCTTGATTTACACAAGAATAAAGTAAACTACCCACTGATCAAACATCAATACAACACTAGGGATAAGGATGAGAATATGGAAACTCACCGTGCCAGTAAATCAGTTGGTCATCAACGTAGTGCTGATTACTTGGGTCCAAAACTTTTTAATAGATTGCAAATACAGGAACTATATTTTATAATATATGTACCTCATTGCGCAACTTTATTTGTTTGATGAAACACCTTAAGCTTAATGAAATGTAATATGAATTCTTAATCAAATGAATATTTTTATATATAAGAGCTAATACAGTTGAAAGTACTATTTTAGGAATAACTTTTAGGTAGATTAGCATTTTTCAATTCAATTACCGAATAGGAAAAAAATGGCAGCTGTAAATATTGAAAGAAAAATTACAGCTGCCGCCGATAAAATTCGTTCAATAATGCTGACCATTAAAACCGAATTCATAGTGGATTCGCATTTCAGGTAATTCGAAATATGGCTCTGAAGTAGATTGAGAATGTATTTCAAAGAGAAGTCAGAGAATGCTGTCATCAACAAAACTGAAATGATGACAATGACATAATTAACTTTATCTACTCCCATAGAATAATATATCCAGTGGCGTATAGTGACCAGTGTTCGGCGTGTTCGAAGAACACGGGCCCGGGCCCCTATAAGGGGCCCGGACGCTTGGAACGACTAGCGTTAATAGGTAGGGTAGGGGCCCGGAAAATATCTTGAACACAGGCCCGTGGTGGCGTTACTACGCCACTGAATATATCCATTATTCAACTGGATTTGATCTGTAACAGTCTCTATAAACCAATAGTGTGAGGTAATAATAACTCACGCCTATATCTATAACTCACTCTAATACAAATAGGAATAATGAAATTACTTACGAAATGAACAAAAAAGTCGGGTCAATGGGGAACTCTATATCAGACATCAAGGTAACGTTCTCGCCATCCATTTCTACATTTTCTCAGGTCTGAATATCCAAAAATTGCATTTGGAAAACGTGAATTTTTGACGTTCTCTACGGGATTCGTTATCGTTTAGATTTTCAACCATAGAAATTGCGTTTGACAACCGTTGTCAATTTTGAAAGAGCAGATTAATTCGAATTTTACTGAAGAAGTCGAAGATAAAGTATGGTGTTCAATTCGCGGTAATGGTCATAACACACTTGATGAATTACACCACTCGCCCGACGGCTCGGGCTGCACAATTCATCTGCGTGTGTTATGAGTTACATTACCGCTCATAGAACAATATGCTATTCTAGATTCCATGCGGTTACATTTGTTGGCTGACTTTAAATAATTTTACGCGTGCGTATAGACTATTGGCGAGAAGGAAGTTCCCTCTTGTAGCCGGTAGCTCACTGATATACCTACCTAACTATTGTTATATTATAGCCCTCTACATGACTGAAAACGCTGGGTTTGTTTCAATATGTTATCACCTATGTTTCAAAAAAGGAATACTAGGTATTATTCAACTTCCATTTAGGACTTGTAGAAAGTTCTGGAAATGGTGTCGCGAAAATCATAGAAGAACTGAAAACCCTCTACACATGGTATTTATTTAAATGAGTTTCAAGAGAGCGAATATACAAAAATAAATTTCATTGGTTCCATTGAACAATATAATTAAACATCTGAAGGTTTGGAAATTGACAAAAAAAATTACCAAAGCAGTTGAAGCTATTTTATCAACCATTAACAATAGATGTGATACGCCTTGATTCCGTTGGCTTTCAGGTATTCAACATACCGAAATTTGTATGGTATTAAAGAAAGCTGTGAATAGAAATGATCTCTTATTGCAATGGGGTCATTTGACCATATGATTCTTTTCAAACATACTATCTTTATATTAAGGTATAAGGCAGTATATTACTACAATTAAAGAATAAAAGCTCTGTTGGAGTTGATGAAATACCTATAAAACATTTGAAAAATCGTGCATCAATAATAACCATTTCTGACATTATCTACCAGCAGGAATATACCAACACAAATTGAGAGAAGCATTAGTGAAATCCACATAATAAAAAAGATATAGGAAAAATATTGACACACCTTCATATAATACAAAAAAGTTTATATGGAAGATCCACCTTATTTTTTGACAAGGAATCACTACGTGTAATTTTTTGTATTCACCCTGTATAGCCTATCCCGACGAAATCGAAATAACATCAAATTCTCCGAAAAACAAAACACTTTATTCATAATTCTAACATAAAATTCAAATTTTCGATAATTTCAAATAATTTCAAATTTTTCGCGACATAGCATATTTTTGTTCGCTCTTTTCATTACTCGAATTTGACGGATCAGCAAAAAATATATCTGGTGAAAACTTCAAAGCAGATTTATCGAGATCTATCGAATTGGCCCTATCCACAACAGCGCTGAAACTAGAAAAATTGTGAACATTCGAATGCTTCGGCAAATCTGAAGTATCTTTCTCAGGCGAGATGGAATGAGAATAGGAATCTATTATAGCATCATCGAAATCTCTGTGATCTATCAGCATAAATTGGATCGGCTTTCTGTCTGTAAGTTCTGAATCTGTATTTGTCAACGGAGGTTCTCCTGCTTTAAATTCGGAAATACCACCATGTTCGCATCCTGCTTCATTGTTATTAACAGGATCACCTGAACACGATTGAGATGGGGCTGTAACAGATATTTTTGCTGATCTCATGAAATCTTTGATCATTTCTATGCCCTCGTGGCTGTTAATTTTCTCCGATGCCGGTTTCAGATCTTGTATCTCACCAACATGTCCATCTTCATCCACTATTTGATACTGAAGTCCTCCTTTCGAAATATTCTGCAATACTTCATCATTTACAGTAACAAAATTGCCATCGTTCGTCTTGAATATTATTTCAATATCTGACTGGGAATCTGTTCCAAACATGTTCTTCAACTTATCAGATATAATTTCGCGTGAGTTTGAGATGGTGCCAAACTGCAGAAGATTCTGGTTTGGATTCACTGCATTTTCACAATTGAACGAAGTACTTGAACCATGATATTCAATTAATTGAACTGGTTGGGCAGTTTTGGATACCTCGATGCATGAATCATCAGCGTGCGGGATGAAATTTTCAACAGTTGTTTCTGTACAAGACTCTTCGATGATAAATGAATTCACTTGCGACGTTGTAGCAATTTCTTTTTGTAAATGGGCCAGAGCCATCCTGCTAGCATGAGCTTCCTTGGCACAAGCTTTCTCCGCCTCCGATCTCAAGTATTTCCTTTTCAACTTCTTCTTATTGAACGTATCATTGATGGTGAACGAAGTGATTTTCAATCCACCCTCATTTCCCACTTGCGAATTATTAGGGATGTGATACGCCACTGGGTATTTTGGTTTGTTACTCATAAACTGAGGGTACGGAATATACACATCTTCAATCAAATGATGATGTTCTTGTCTATCTGAAAACAAGGTATCCAGACCTCTAACTTGGAAGAGTTTGGCTGCACCTATCAAGAACTTCACATTTTCTTCTTCTATAATAGTTTCACCACAATACATGAATTCGATAATTGACTTCAAGACTCCAAAATCGAAACCAGAAATAACGATCTGTTGCACTAACGGGTTTTTCTCAAATTCGTCCTTGAAATAATGGCTGTTCGCAGCAAGAATGCACTTGTGAGCATGAAGGGTTTTATTACCGCAACAAATAGCGATATCCACCAGGCTTTGATGTTCCATCAGACAGCACAATGATTTGAATACGTGCTTCGAGTGTGTTTTCCAAGAAACACAATAATTGTTTTTAGAGTATGTTTTCTCCATTTTAATTCGTAAATTGAAATTTTAAACTAGTTCGGCAATGACAAAGCAAAACTGATCACAGTCTATGCTCCTAGGTCTATGCCTCTAACAAAGAATAAAATTACCAAGGAGGATCGCTATCGAGTTACAGAATTGTCAAAACCACAGAATGTAGAAGAAGCATATTTGACGGATCCACGGCCGTCTTTATTAATCCATGGCATTCAATGTGGCAATGTCGAATGTTGTCTGTAACGCAAGAATCGAACACTAATAGCTTATACAGGGTGTTCCATGTTCGAGTGCCTATTTGAGGATTCTGAAAACTGGGACTATTTAAAATCTGAAAATTATCTTTTCAGCTGGAATATTTTTTGAAAATGAAAAACCATATTCTATGATCATATGAATTCTTGTTTGCTTTGAAACAGGGTATCTTAGAACTTATAGGTACATGGAATGCTATTACCAGATCAAAAAAATGGGTGAACATCTCAAGTTGGTGAAAGAGTCAAGCAAATCGGATTTTGACGATTACTTTCAATCGTGAGTTGTCAATATTCATCTTCCCTTTTCATTCTCAAGATGTTTTAAAATTGCTGTTTGTGTAATAAATATACAGGGTGTATTTAAAGGTGAGGCTTTTCTTTTGACAGATGATACAACGCATCAAAATAGATCATTTTACCAATAATTTTCTCAATGAATTATGCCCCTGTTTCGAAAAATTTAGGATATTTTCTAGTTTCTAGGTGAATCTGGAAATTCCTCAGTCAAAACCTGCTCCCTCGCCTCGTAGATATCAACATCACTTGTTTTTTGCCTTATCATACATGTATGGTATCATGCATGATGAGTCATGACTCAGAATATCGATTGTGATCAGTATATTTTCGATCGTGCTACGGCGAGTTTTATGTTTCGAAAATGCCTCACATTTATTCGAATAATGAACTTGTTGATATGCTTTCAATTTTGTGAATGAAATACTCCATTAGTGCGTCTGGTATATCAAATGAAAAGAAAAATAAGGGAAGACACACTATTAAATTTACTTATATTCTTTGACTATCGATTTCGGCCTTTAGGTCATCATCAGGTCCGCTGAAATAATGAGAGAAAAAAGACAATGAAACCAGCACGTGCAAACTACATATCTAAAATTTACAGAACGATTTTTTCTAAAAAAGCGTCAAAAATTAACAAGCTGGGCAAATTTTGGTGTCAGGTACTTACCGTCGAGAAAGAAATATGTACCTATACTTCATTCACTTTTATTTAATCACATAGGAGGTCATGGTTTCGTTTTCAGGAGTTGGTGCACCTGATGAAAACTCTGTGGGAATACAGAAAATATCGTTAATGACAAAACGACGTTGCCAGTTTCTCTGTTTACATCTAAGTAACAGTATCAAAGATATGCCACATTTTGTTAGTTCGAATCGATCGGCGATTTTGGGGAGAAATATCGATAGGAAATCGCCTATTTTTCCGTTTCTCGTCGTCCAGAAGTAATTTCGTGCAAGTGTCATTTTTTCCTTTCACGACTTTTGGCGTGAGTACGAACGGCAAATTTGAATTGGACCAAAAATCGATTTATAAGCATAAATGAAGCGAAAGTAAGTACTAATCGACCTTTTTACACTCGATAACGAAGTATTTTTAGGTATCTGGCCGTTTAGAAAGATTTCAAACGAAATTCCGGTCCCACAGAAGTTTGGTTAGTTTCGGTATCATTTCTGGTGCTCAAAATTTATTTGGAATGTGTAAATGGACAAAAAAGGCTTCCTTATACGATCTTCTAACGAAAGCGACCGGAAAATATGGTTCAGGTAGGATTTTCGAGGAAAGAACTTGCAGAATGAAATTGCACGATTTTCGTAAGTAAACGGGTTCTGGATGGCTATCATCGGTCTCTAAATGATTATTGTTGATCGTTTTCACGTTTCGGAAAAAAAACACGTCGAAAAAGCTAAAAACAAGAAAAAACATGACTATATCGCATTCAACGGTAGGTGAATTCAGATTCCGATGAATTGAAATGTGTCACTGGAGCTTTCATTTCTCTGCCGAAAGTAAAAATAGGCTATATTGAACCAGAATACATCGGTTTTTTCCATATTCCAAGAATTTGTGTCTTATTTCAGAACAGGTGAATGATAAATGTGAAGCATATTCCATTTTATTTGTACAAACCTACTGTGGTAGTAATATATAAATATTTTTTAAACTAATGAATTACTATACAGTCAGAATATGTTACTCCTTGTTCATAAGATCAAATAAATGAAATGTCGTCAAGTCTTGAACTTTCAGTTCAAGAGGATAATAAACATTAAATCTTCACCAGCATGCATATGAAAATTATGTGAAAGCAATGCAATTTTTTTACATGGCGAAATTAATATAATTATTTCAACAGTGATCTCTTGTACTTTTCATGCAAATAACTAGAAAAGAAATCCTTTCTATCTATTCATATAAACGTTAATTATTTTCGTCCATCACATCTTTTCAAATTCATTCACATTCTGAGAAATACGCTAAAATGTAGAAAAGGCAACATAGTGTTGACTTGGAACATAAAAATATTTTGAACTCTTTTATAAAGTATCCCGTTTGGCCAAGATTCAGTTTTATCAAGTTTTTTCACTTAAAATGGACGCAGGTTGGCACTCATGTACAGCCGGACTCCCACTACTCGTGTATTTGGCAAATATTTGCCACTTGCCTATATTTGGCATATACTAGAGGAGTGGTTCACTCGGCCAATACTTGTCAATCTTGTCATTCAAGTTCGAAACTTGGTCTATACTTGCCAAGTACGCAAATAATTGCGTACTTGCCAAATATACGAGTAGTGGGAGTCCGCCTCAAGACAAAATAATTTCAGAGACGTTGCCAATGTGAAACAGGTTTCGATCTCTGTGGTCGTTAGAATCACAGAAATATAATAAATACTAGAACGCCACTCAGTTCACAATTCCTGGCACCTCATAGGGAAAATTGACCTACTACAGAGTTTGCGCAATATGTGAACGTGTCATCAGGGTAGGACTTAAAATTTTTGACTTCGTGAATGTGGTATGAATGAGTTATCGATATCAACATTTGCAATAATAATAAAATAGCTGCAGTATCTTACTTAAACTAAACTTACTTTCATAAAATGGGTTTCTCCTTTATTTGCGCAAAAAAGAACCATGCACTTCATTTTGTCTATATTTTGTCACAGCACTCGACTATCAAAATTAACTAGTAAAACTCAAGTACAAAACTAAACTAAAGGAGTATCAGTACTGAATTTTCTGGACAAACACAGTATCTTTAATGACAATCAATTCGGTTTTCGCAGAAAGCGTAGTACAAATGATGCCGTTTATGCTTTTCTCAAAAGCATTGTAGAATACATTGAATCTGGTGATTGCCCTACTGGGAATACTGGGATCTTTTGCGATCTAAGTAAAGCCTTCGACTGCGTAAGCCATGATTTAATTCTTATCAAGCTTGAGGGGATCGGTATTCGAGGGAAGGCATTAAAATGGGTGAGAGATTATTTGAAAAATAGAAGTCAATTCGTAAGCATAAATCCGTTAGATGGTAATTCCCACTAATAAAAAATGAAATAGGTGTACCTCAAGGCTCCATTTTGGGGCCAGTTCTTTTTTTTATATTCGTTAATGATTTTTTTGAGTTAAATCACAATCTATTCTTATACGCTGATGATGCATCAGCTATTATTCAGACCAAAGATAATATAAACCTGGAGACAAGGGTACAGAAATGTTTGGAAGATATGTACGATTGGTTTTGTAGTAATTTATTGTTGACTAATCTAGATAAAACGGGATATCTGATTTTCCATAATTATAATAAAAAAATCAATAGTGATGTCAATATTGGCGGTATCCAACTGCAAAAGTTGAGTCACGTTAAATTTTTAGGACTGAATATTGATGAAAACCTCAATTGGAAAGCCCACTGTGAGAGTGTTTCCAAAATATTAAATTCAGTTTGCTACATGCTGAGAAACTTGAAGAGGGTTCTTTCAATCGAACAACTTCTTTCAGTGTATAACGCACAGGTCTCTTCAAGACTTCTATATGGCGTGACTTTATGGGGTACCTCTTCAGCAGCCACAGATGTTTTTCTCACTCAGAAGAGGTTGGTTAGATGTATCGCGGGTGTTTCACAGAAAACATCTTGTAAGCCATATTTCAAACAGTACGAAATACTAAAGGTGAATACAGACTATTCTGACGTGACGTGATTCCACGTCACGTCAGGACCGTGCAGTGCTCACATTGGTCTAATATGAACAAGAAGGCACAGAACGATGTGTTGCATTTTTATGCATTTTCAAATCACTCACATTTTGACGTGGGCCCACATGTAACCACGTCACGTCAGAATAGTCTGTATTCACCTTTACTCTGCCATCAATCGTCGTCTTGGAGTTGGCAACTGCTGTTTTTATTAGGAAGGATTCTTTTGTTAAAAATTGTGATAATCACCATTACAACACACGAAATCAACAGAATTTCGTTATACCAAACTTCCAATATAGGATTGGACGTCAGTCGCCCTTCTTTCTAGGGTTAAAAATTTTCAATTGTTTGAGTGATGATGTTAAGAAATCTAAGAATGTTTTGGTTTTCAAGGGTAAGTTGAAAAAAAATACTGTTGAAGAAGTGTTAATATAGTATTGAGGAATTTCTCATTTAGTTTATTTGCTTTCTGACTTTTTCTATGATGATGTAATCATTCTTGTGGAAATAAAGTATATATTATTATTATTACTACACAATGTTCAAGAAAACAACGAGGAAACACCGAAAACGGAGCAGAAAAGGCAAGCGAAGCGAATTTATACGAATGAATAAACAGGAAAGCACACAACAAAGGGAATCAACAAATCCTAAAATACGACACTGCTCTTTTTCTGTTATGCCCGTTTTTTTTTTCGTCGCGTAGCGGTGTTGCCGAAATCCGAATTCTGCACTGGGTTTCACAATAAGATTTATTCCGAACTTCATCTGAAACCATAATGCTTGGCAACGACGTGGCAAGAAAAGACGAGCTGCGCATGTACAAGTAGTAGGTGTTTATTCGCTATGTGGGGTCATTTTACTGAATCTCGGACGTACCTAATAGCATTCTAGTATTTATTATATTTCTGTGGTTAGAATCGAATCGCGCGAAGAACGTCAAAAATTCACGTTTTCCAAATGCAATTTTTGGATATTCAGACCAGAGGAAAAGTATAAATGAATGGCGAGAACGTTACCTTGATGTCTGAAATAGAGTTTCCGATCTATCCTACTTTTTTTATTCATTTCGTAAGCAATTTCATCATCCTATCTGTAATAGAGTGAGTACTCCTCATACGAAATATTTATTAGAGTGAGTTATAGGCTTGAGTTATTATAACTCATGCTATGCTATTGGTTTATGGATACTGTTACAGCTCAAAGTTTTATCGATGAGAAACGACTGTTGCTAAGGAAACTTCCTCACCAAAAATGGAATGAGTGGAATAGTCAATTCAATGAAATATTCGTATTTAAATTCCTTCGTTTCCGCGTGAATGGCATTTATTAATGAACAACATGATTTTTTCAAATATTTTATTTTATATTGCATAATTATTATCACTATTATAGTCCAACAGTATTATGATATTATAAATTGGATTTTTCCATTCATTCACATATAACCCTTAAAAAAAAATATTGCTATCAGAATACCTAAGTAATTTTCATTTTCATTTCGGTAAATGTATACAGGGTGATTTTTTCAAGTGTCATTGGACGTATTCGAGGAAAGAATTGCGATGCAAATTAAAAAAAAAACAAATGAAAATTTTGTAATTTCGTTGTAGAGTAGGTACATGAACTCAATTTGTAAAGTTTTTCAAAGCGGAATTTACTTCCGGTTCTACCGGAAAAGAATGTAAACTTCGTTATTTCGAATGTTACACCCTGTTTAATTATACATATTTGAATTCTTCGTTTAATTTTGCATTGATTCGGTGTATGACATGCGCAACTACTTTGTTGAGTTATAGCCTGATTCTCAAATTTTTTGACAGAAAGATTGTCACTAATTAGTGTTTTTATCTTCAAAACCCCTCATTGTGAAAATTTTCTAATGCAACAGGGAAATAAAAGAAAGTACACTGATAGTGCTTTTTGTATAAATTATGAGGAAATATTATACAGGGTACCTGAAACAGGGCTTCAAAGTGAGGCTCAATAAAACCATGAAATCCCATTATCTTCAAATGGTAACCATATAATTTTTGTAATTTCGATCGATTGCTCGTCAAAAAATAGTTACGTGTGTCAAACATCTCATGTTTATAAAATGAGTAGTTTTGCCGATACCGAATAAAATTCGTATTTCACGACCCAACCCAGGTTTCGCTCAGTCAAATTCATTGGTATGCACGTCTATTTTGAAGTAATGTTAGGAATTGTTATTCTTACTTATTTTTATTGATCGAGCACTATGCAAAACAAGCAATAATAGTGAGGTACACTAGAATAGAATGATATATCAAAAGTCTGTCCTTTATTTGCAGCGAAGGTGACAAATAAACTGTTGCGATCTACACAATAGATTTCCCAGATCTCGACAGAGGGCGCTCTCGCGACTTACAATCAGCGGCAAACCCATAGAAATCATAATATATATATACTCAGTATATACAGGGTGTCTCAAGTTCGAGTGCCTATTAGACGTTTCTGGAGAACTAGACATATTTGAAATCTGAAAATTGGGATTATGATATTGTTCGAAATTCTCTACAGAGCTAAAATATTTTCGAAGCCCAAAAACTTCCGGTTATACAGGGAGTGAAAATAAATTCGACGAAAAATTTTTTTTCAAGTTTTCCATTCCTGGTATGATCGAGTATTCAATAGTGAATACATTTCTGTTAAAACCATTGTATTAAATCGAATAGTTTTCAAAATATCCAAAAAAAACTGAAAAAAATGTCAAATATTCACAGTCAGTATTATGTTCATTATTCTTATTTTAAATATCCTGATTGTAAACCGTTTCTACAACATCGAAGAGGAAGGATGTGAAAAGGTCATGCATCTTTTGGATTTCAAAAATATCATCACAGGGTGTTTCAAATTTTGTGTTGAAAATTGTGATCTTAAATTGGCCATAACTTCTGTTTTTCAAATTAGAACCCTATTTTTTTATGATTGCGTTGGATTCTGCGGTCAAAAATAATGATAGTTTTCTCACATGATTATGCTCCTAAATTCAATAATTTCTGAGTTATTTGAGATTTTCTGGATTCATGGTGTACGTAGAGTCAAATTGATTGCATCTAAAAAAATTCAATGAATATTCTTTCGAAACCATGGGAACACTCTGTACCCATAGAAGATAAATTATCTGTTAATAATTCACAAGTGTCAGGTGTTATTGTTATTCGTTATCTTCATTTCTCGATTTAACAAAATGAACCGTTATTCTAATTACGAAATTCTGGATCTATTTTATATACATGGTGAATGTGACAGAATTATTAGTAGAACCTGCCGGGCCTTCAACGAGAAGTATCCCCATTTACCTTCCATAACGGAGAAGATCTTTAGAAAGTATGTTTCAAACTTTCAAAGTTTTGGATGTGTAAGAGCCCCTAAAGAATACAAAAGAAGGGTAGTTGATGATGAGGAAAATGAAATTAGTGTTTTGACTTATTTCGAAGTAAATGAAAATGCATCTATTCGAAGTGCAGCTCATGAAATCGATTTAGACAGAAATTCAGTGCACCGAATTTTGAAAAAACACAACATGCATGACTACAAATATGAGAAAGTTCATACATTAGAACCAGGTGACTACATAAAAAGGTTAAATTTTTGTAGAGGAATATTAGAAAAACTTGAAATTGATGAAAATTTTTTGAAAAAGATCATTTGGACAGACGAAGCAAAATTCAATAATGAAGGACTATTTAATAGAAAGAATTGCCACATTTGGAGAAGTGAAAATCCTCATAGAAAAAGACAAAGAAACCCCCAGAACAAATTTAGTTTTAATGTGTTTGCTCTTTTGATGAACAATAAAGTGCGTTACTACATTTATGAAGAAAATTTAAATACAGAAAAATTTTTGGAAATCCTGAGAAATTTTGTTTCTGAGTTTTTGGATGAACTGCCGTTGAGTATGTCGACTACCGCATATTATCAATTGGATGGGGCTCCGGCACATAGCTCGCACGAGGTGTCTGAAGAATTGAATGCAATGTTTGGTAATCGGTGGATCGGACGCCGTTCTTCACTGTTTTGGCCCCCACGATCTCCCGATCTTACTCCCTTAGATTTTTATTTATGGGGTAGAATAAAAAACTTAGTCTATGAATCTCCTATTGAAAGTAAAGAAGATTTGAAACGGCGTGTGGAGGATGCTTTTCACTCACTAAAGGAGGAGGAAATTGAGCGAGCGACTAACCGAGGTGTTTCAAGACGTATTCGAAAGTGTGTGGAACAAAATGGTTACCATATTGAAACTCTTACCTGATCATTTATTTTGTTAATTTGAGTTTTGAAACGTATTTTTATTTTTATTATCATAATTTATTTATAATCATAATTCGGTGTACTGAGAGAGCGAATCTATTTAATGTGTTTCCTATTGAAGAGATGAATTCTCATTCGCTTCGAAATAAGTCGAAATACTAATTTCATCAACTGCCCTTTTTTTGTATTCTTTAGGGGCTCTTACATTCCAAAATTTGGAAAGTTTGAAACATCTTTTCAGAAATTGTAACAAAAATGGGGATACTTCTCATTGGATACTCAACATTTTGTGTCATCCACCATGGATTTGAAATAAACAATATCATTAAGTGCATTTGAATGTGTATTGCGTATACAATTGAAAAAATACAATATAAGAAATAAATCCAAAATCTCATTATTAGAATAGCAACGATTCATTTTGTGAAATCAAAAAAATTCATAACGACTAACAATAAGACCTGTCTGACACTTGAGAATTATGAATGGGATGATTTATCTTCTATGCTCACAGAATATCCTAATGAATCAGATTCGAAGAATTTGACTCTACGTACTACATAAATCCAGAAAATCTCAAATAACTCAGAAATTATTGAATTTAGGAGCATAATCGTGTGAGAAAACTATCATTATTTTTGACCGCAGAATCCAACACAATTATGAAAAAATAGGGTTCTAATTTGAAAAACAGAAGTTATGGCCAATTTAAAATCACAATTTTCAACACAAAATTTGAAACACCCTGTGATGATATTTTTGAAATCCAAAAGATGCATGACCTTTTCACATCCTTCCTCTTCGATGTTGTAAAAACGGTTTACGCTCAGGATATTTAAAATAAGAATAATGAACATAATACTGACTGTGGATATTTGACATTTTTTCCAGTTTTTTTTGGATATTTTGAAAACTATTCGATTTAATACAATGGTTTTAATAGAAATGTATTCACTATTGAATACTCGATCATACCAGGAATGGAAAACTTGAAAAAAAAATTTTTCGTCGAATTTATTTTCACTCCCTGTATAACCGGAAGTTTTTGGGCTTCGAAAATATTTTAGCTCTGTAGAGAATTTCGAACAATATCATAATCCCAATTTTCAGATTTCAAATATGTCTTGTTCTCCAGAAACGTCTAATAGGCACTCGAACTTGAGACACCCTGTATATATATATATATAGAAATCATAATATATATACTTAGTATATATATTATGATTTCTATGGGCAAACCGCAACGTCACCTTTATCTACGGACGACTGAGGACGCCACCTGTTATATATATATACCTGAGGAAAATCTATCCAAATGATTCAAATACTGGGACAAAATCTGAACAGAGTAGAAGGGATCATCCTGTAACACGACTATGTCGTGATTTATTAACATGAGTATAATTAAAGAGGAAGTCATTGCTATAATCGTATCTCAGGATGATCCCTTCTGCTCTATCCAGATGTTGTCCCAGTATTTGAATCATTTGGATACATTCTCCTCAGGTATATACAGGGTCTTTCACGAGGAACCTCACCCATATTTATACGGGAAACTACTGAATGTATTTTCATGAAATTCAGCACTTATAAGTATTTCACGATGCTGATGAAATCTAAAATATTTTCAAGGTATGAGCACCTCCGGTTTTTCCGGAAATGACGTCAACTTTCGTTTTTCAGATTAGAACACCATTTTTTATTGCAGAAATAGATTCCTTAGAAAATTTCAAGTTATTTTGATGTAACATTTTTCAGTTTTGGTTGGAAAATTCTCTCTGAGCCGGAAAATTCGAAAAAAAAAATCGAAAATAGAGCTCCGCTGAAACAAGAATAACTTCGAGGTTTTTGGATGGAAAATTTTCATTTTTGGGATTTTTCAAGATGTAAGATTGATGTATCCACTTTAAGAATCGAAATTCTCGATTCATGATACACGGGGTGAAAAAATCGCTTTCAAAGTTAGGGATGACAAAATCGTGAAAAATCAATTTTTTCAAATTAGAACCCCATTTTTTATGGCAGATATTGAATCTACGTTAAAAAATAATGTGAGTGTATGCATCACACCCTTGCCCTAAAGTGGATATTAACTCAGAAAATATCCATTTTCGGACAAGGGTGTGATGCATACACTCACATTATTTTTTAACGTAGATTCAATATCTGCCATAAAAAAAATGGGGTTCTAATTTGAAAAAATTGATTTTTCACGATTTTGTCATCCTTAACTTTGAGAGCGATTTTTTCACCCCCTGTATCATGAATCGCGATTTCGATTTTTAAAGTGGATACATCAATCTTACATCTTGAAAAATTTTCCCGCTCAGAGAGAATTTTCCAACCAAAACTGAAAAATGTTACATCAAAATAACTTGAAATTTTCTAAGGAATCTATTTCTGCAATAAAAAATGGTGTTCTAATTTGAAAAACAGAAGTTGACGTCATTTCCGGAAAAACCGGAGGTGCTCATGCCTTGAAGATATTTTAGATTTCATCAGCATCGTGAAATACTTATAAGTGCTGAATTTCATGAAAATACGTTCAGTAGTTTCCCGTATAAATATGGGTGAGGTTCCTCGTGAAAGACCCTGTATAACAGGTGGCGTCCTCAGTCGGCCGTAGATAAAGGTGACGTTGCGGTTTGCCGCTGATTGTAAGTCGCGAGAGCGCCCTCTGTCGAGATCTGGGAAATCTATTGTGTAGATCGCTACAAAACAAAGCAGACAATGAATGATGACTAAATGAAAAAAGTAAGTATAAAACTATCACAACAATTATATGAACAACAAAAAACTGAGATTTTGATGGCCTCATTGTTTTTCAGCACAAACCTTCAATATTACTTTCTAATCTTCATTTGGCCCCCCGTGAGAAAAATTCCTGCGGGTTTCTCCATGCGCCCATGGGGATTACACTACCAATATCTGTAATACACGCAATGAAAATTGTTTTTAAAAAATCGCTTCTGCATTGTAAGTTGTACTCCTAACGTCTCCCCCGCGTTATAACGCTGAAAGGATTTCTGAAAAAACAATTTTTGATTAACCCTGCTAGAGCTACGGACCACGTTGGCGCCATCTCGTGACCTTGCGGTGAGCTGGCAAATTCGGACGTTTTTGGCAGTTCATTTTTGTAGCGGAGCCTTCTCTCTAGTTATTCTATGCTCCTAGCAGATAATTTCTATAAATTGTTCTTATAGAGAAGCGAGTTATACAAAAAAACAATTGTTTTATTGAGTTCGTTACAGATATTGGAAGAGAAAACCCTAAAAGGTTTCAAGATAATTTTGTACAGTGCTTAATCCGAATAATTATTGCTGTTAGGAAATTTGTTCTGGACTAATTTTCTCAATAATGGACTAGATTTTTCCAGGTGCTGCTCTGTAAGTTCTGGAACCACATTAAAATTTGTTTCGTGCCAATCTGGAGTTTTTTCAAGTGACGTGAGTGTTGTTTTTGATGTGATCCTCAATGCTTCTAGTTCTAATGAATCTCTATTGAAGGGTGGTTGCTGATATCCTGAAAATAGTTGAAACTTTTTAAAAAGCATAATCTAGTGAAATACAGGGTGTTCTCAAATTGAACTTACAAATGGAAATAGGAGATTCCTCAAGTGAGTTTAAGAAAAAAAGTCCCATAAACATGGGGTCGCAAACGTTTCGTTTTCGAAATACAGAGTGTTGATGTTTGAATTTTTTTCAAGTTTTTTTTTCATAGTATCTAGACTTCACAAGATATTCAACTGAAATTCGGCATAGATATTATATTTGAGAGTTTTCACCACGTGACATGGCAATTTCAATAGCAGATCTACAGGGTGATATTTTTTTCTGGAACACTGTCACCTGTTTTCCTTCAGAACTTACTTTTGGTGAGCAACTGTTAATTTGACAAAAAAGTGAAAAGAAGCTTTGTTGTTATACTAAACTTTTCGGTCTTCTGCAGTTTTGTCGAATTTGCTACCGATATCGAGAAAACATTTTTAAACGATTCTCCCGAAATCCTCAGAAGAATCAAAATTGTCATATAGATCTAGTAAGCATGAAACTAAATCTGAACTATTCAAGTTTGAGGATCTGACGGGCCATGACTGATGTCCAATTCAACTTTCTTCCAAATAATCCCTTATAAATCTAGTAGGTACTAATACTGTATCTCGAAAACGAAACGTAAGCGACACTATGTTTATGGGACTTTTTTTATTAAACTTACTTAAGGAAATGAAGGTAGTATCACAGGATTAGGACAGGCTCAATAAAACAGCTTTATAATGTTTCGTTAGCTATTCTAACTTTATCAAGGCTGGAAATGAGGTAGGTACACCATTTGTCGAAAAAACAATATCTCTCAACCACTATCATATAAAACGTACCCTTAATTATATGTTGTTCAATACTGCAGTTTTGGAGGTTTGAGTCAAAATTATAAAATAAAATGGACAAACTGACATGTGTCACCAACTACATATACTATACTGGCTTTACAATTATTATCATACAGGGTCTTTCACGAGGAACCTCACCCATATTTATACGGGAAACTACTGAACGTATTTTCATGAAATTCAGCACTTATAAGTATTTCACGATGCTGATGAAATCTAAAATATTTTCAAGGCATGAGCACCTCCGGTTTTTCCGGAAACGACGTCAACTTCCGTTTTTCAAATTAGAACACCATTTTTTTATTGCAGAAATAGATTCCTTAGAAAATTTCAAGTTATTTTCAAGAATAACTTCGAGGTTTTTGGATGGAAAATTTTCATTTTTGGGATTTTTCAAGATGTAAGATTGATGTATCCACTTTAAAAATCGAAATCGCGATTCATGATACAGGGGGTGAAAAAATCGCTTTCAAAGTTAGGGATGACAAAATCGTGAAAAATGAATTTTTTCGAATTAGAACCCCATTTTTTTATGGCAGATATTGAATCTACGTTAAAAAATAATGTGAGTGTATGCATCACACCCTTGCCCTAAAGTGAATATTTTCTGAGTTATGCACAAAAAACTGTTTTTCGTCTTGAATTTTCAGCTATTTCTTTTCCCTTCACGCCAAAAAGATGAAATTTTCAGGAACTGTTACTTAAACCATGTTTTAGATTTTACTACCCTAATATGCAAGAGAAAAAAGTTACAGGTTGTTCCTAAATAGATGGCGAATTTGGATTCGAATTTGTATCGGAATCCTCTTTATTTCAACTAATCGGCCATCGGCTTTCTCTCCAGTGATAAATAAATAATTCCTTTTGAACCATATGCAAAAACTTACCATGTTTTACATTCTTTTTTTTTTAATGATAGATATCATTAATTACATCTGCCAAATTCCTCTTTATTCAGTAGCATTTTGTGTTTACTATTAATTTGGTGATAATTCGTATTAAGTTATAAAATCGATCACTATGCCTAATTTTACCAATGAAGATTATTTAAATCTCATTCTACTTCATGGAGAATGTAATGAAGTTGTAGATAGAACGATTCCACTGTTCATTGAGAGGTTTCCTGACCGACCCAGACCAACGAGAGATACCATTAACAGAACCATGACAAACTTGAGAAATGTCGGATCTTTCGTTAAGAAAACTATACACAGAGAAAAAGAAAAAAGTGTAGTAGAAGATGAGAACAACGAAATTACAGTTTTTGTATATTTTCGTGTGAATCCTCAAAATTCTCTCAAAGATGCCGAGATTGATCTGGGATTATCTCAATCGAGTGTTTGGAGAATATTAAAAAAACATAAAATGCACCCATATAAATTCAATAGGGTACACCATTTGAAGGAAACTGATTTCGTCAGGAGAACAGTTTTGCGAAGCTATGATGATTCGATTTCAAGAGAATGAAAACTTTTTGGACTGTATAATTTGAACAGATGAATCTAAATTCACAAAGAATGGTTCTTTCAATAGGCATAACAGTCATTATTGGGATGAAGAGAACAACCACCACTTCAGACAATGGAACTTTCAAGAGACCTGGAGTTTCAATGTTTTTTGCGCCATCAAAAATAATGCAATTCTCGATGTTCACATTTATGATGGGACTTTAACTGGTAAGATAGAACACTACACATGTTTGCATTATTTAAAGAATGTTCTCTCATAGGAGATAGATATTCTGACATATTGACTCAAATATAATTGAGCCGCTAGTACAGAACCATAATGACTTATGGTATCAACAAGATGGCGCGCCTCCACACAATTCACTCAATGTGTCAAATATCCTCTACAGGCTATTTGAAGATCGATGGTTGGCGAACAATGGTCCACATCTTTGGCCACCACGTTCTCCCGATTTAACTCCTTTAGACTATTATGTTTGGGGTAGGATAAAAAATATTGTCTACTCAACTCCCCTGACTGATAAAGAGGACTGCATAGAACGAGTCAGAAATGCGTTCAGGTTTGTTTAGATTTTTAGATTCATAGTTTTGAAACTCAATTTGGTTTTTGAACACTTTTGCAGATCTCTTCCTCCCGATGAAATAAGAAGAGCAAAGCACGAAGCATTCCTGAGACGTATAAATAAATGTCTAGAAATTAATGGTCAAAACTTTGAGCATCTTCTCTAGTTATAACTGCGAGAGTTTGCCATGGTTCTCCTAATAGTAACTTGAAGTCGGTTTCAAGAAGGGGTGAAAAATCTACAGTTCCTGAAAATTTCATCTTTTTGGCGTGAAGGGAAAAGAAATAGCTGAAAATTCAAGACGAAAAACAGTTTTTTGTGAATAACTCAGAAAATATCCATTTTAGGGCAAGGGTGTGATGCATACACTCAAATTATTTTTTAACGTAGATTCAATATCTGCCATAAAAAAATGGGGTTCTAATTTGAAAAAATTGATTTTTCACGATTTTGTCATCCCTAACTTTGAAAGCGATTTTTTCACCCCGTGTATCATGAATCGCGATTTCGATTCTTAAAGTGGATACATCAATTTTACATCTTGAAAAATCCCAAAAATGAAAATTTTCCATCCAAAAACCTCGAAGTTATTCTTGTTTCAGCGGAGCTCTATTTTCGATTTTTTTTTTCGAATTTTCCGGCTCAGAGAGAATTTTCCAACCAAAACTGAAAAATGTTACATCAAAATAACTTGAAATTTTCTAAGGAATCTATTTCTGCAATAAAAAAAATGGTGTTCTAATTTGAAAAACGGAAGTTGACGTCATTTCCGGAAAAACCGGAGGTGCTCATGCCTTGAAAATATTTTAGATTTCATCAGCATCGTGAAATACTTATAAGTGCTGAATTTCATGAAAATACGTTCAGTAGTTTCCCGTATAAATATGGGTGAAGTTCCTCGTGAAAGACCCTGTATATGAACTTGACCAGGAAAAACAAATAATAACAAACAAACCTAACCTAAAGACTGGAACATCGAATTGCATATCGAAAACATACAATCCAACTTCAAAATAAATAAATCAACATCAAGTAATAAATCTGGGCGCACGTCGCACACTCTTTATGAATATTTAATAGATTAAAATACACCGAACTCAAACCCTGAGTATCAGTTCGAAAATTCACGGTGTTAACAATCTTTATAATGATCATCTCACTTATACAGCGTTTTCCATAAACAGGTTCAGAGTCTAATATTTTCACTCTTTCAAAATCGAAATTATGTAGCTCATCAAAGTGATGGCGAGCCAGAGCGGTTTTTTTCTGTTTTCCCTATATTTGACATTTTCCAATCATATTCATGCTGCTTTATTCTGGACTATAGGTACTGCTTTGTCTGGCCTCATAATATCACAATCTGAACAAGGTACACAGTATACTAAGTTGGAGCGATCCGAAATTGGAATTTCGTCATTTAACGGTGAAAATAATATATTTACAGTTTGGACATTATAAAACACAAATTTAACATCGATTTTACTCTTCTTGAATATCGAACTGACAGCACTCGAGAGACCAGGCACATATGGAAACCTGAAAAATTGGCAATTCTTCGCGGCTGGGCCCCCCTCATCCACCTTTTCCATATTAGATGAAAAACGTCCAGCACAAACTTTCTTTCAAATCTCCTGATTAAATTACGAGGATAGTTTTTTTTAATAGCGATCGTACCCTCAAATAGTTACCCTCCCAAAAAATAGGATCACTCAACCTCTGAACTCTGTGAAATAAACTTCTTACGATGGAGCTTTTATAGGAGAAATGATAATGGGACAAATAATTAAGAAGACGACCAGAACTTAAAGGCTTCATATACCAATCCGTTAACAGGTCCCCACCCTCTCCACGGTGCACCACGACATCCAAAAAGGAGAGCATTCCATTTGATTTTCTCTCCATTGTAAGTTGTAATTGCTGATGACAACCATTATATAAAAACCTGCAGTAACCGCTCTAAACCATCCGATGGCGCAACTAGGAAAGAATCGTCTACATAAACTCTTATGAATGAGACATGGAACGGAAGCCTCGTCAGGCATTCCCCAACAAGATAAGCCATGACTAAATCCGCAAACACTGGAGAGCATAGATTGCCCATCGCTGTTCCTTCTATTTGTTGGTAAAACTGACCATTAAAAGAGAAGAAGCTCGAATTAACGATGAAATCGACCATCTTGACGAACGTACTCTGGTTAATGTTGGTATTGGCGGAAATCATTTGCCACCTAAACCTTATGATCTTTAAAACTAACATTTTTGGAATGTTCGTGAACAATGATATCACATCCAATGACACCATCTCATATCCATCAGGAAGTGCAATTTTCCGAACATCCTCAACAAAAGAATATGAATTCTTCACGTTGTAATAAAATGTTGTGGTCACCTTGGATAGTACCTCATGAATGTATCTCGAAATGTTGTACGTGGGCGACTTTATGCAACAAACAACTGGTCTAAGATGAACTCCAGGTTTGTGAGTCTTTCTAAGTCCGTAGATTGCAGGCGCAACCGCATTATAAGACCTTTGGCCGATATTTCATCAATAAATTCATACTCCAACAATTCTTTAACAATATCATTCGATTGTGTTCGAAATTTCTTTGTTGGGTTGTTATTTATAACCTTATAAGTTTTGGTATCAGAAAGCATATTCATCATAGTATCCATGTATTCATCCCTATACATCACAACAGTGGAACCTCCCTTATCAGCACGCATAACAACAAAGTCCTGGTGGTTCTTCAGAAACATTTTGGCTGATTTTAAATATTTCATGATTCTCCTATAACGTGGGTCGGCTGCTCTACAGGGTGTCCCAGAAGTACCGCACTTCCTTCAGGGGATCGAAAGTGAAAAAGATTCTAAGCCCAAATATCCATGTTTGAAATTTTTTGATAACGTAGTTAATTAGTTATTAATTAATGAAAGTGACCAATGAGGAGCGCCCAACAGAAGAATAAGTAGGCAGAGGGGACGCGAGAGAGAGACGCTAGAGCTGCGGCCGGCTTTTCACGCAGTAAACAGAGACTAGCGTCTCTCCCACTGCCTACTTATTCTTCTGTCGGGCGCTCCTGATTGGTCACTTTTATTAATTAATAACTATTTAACTACGTTATCAAAAAATTTCAAACATGGATATTTAGGCTTAGAATATTTTTCACTTTCGATCCCCTGAAGGAAGTGCGGTACTTCTGAGACACCCTGTATAACAATAATTTATTCTGAACACTTTCATTAACAGCTTGTGATTGGATGCAACATTCCAAGGGCGGGTTTCACAAAGATGCGTTGATTGCACAATTAACAGATTCCTCCGTGAAATTTGACAATCCGATCAACTACAATCGGGTTTCACAAAACTTGATCCTACAATTTAACGACTCCGTCAACGTTGCATTTACTTAGGAAAAAGGCTGCAAATCTGTTCTCGTTGATCACGCGATTAAATTCAACGGTGGATACAGATAAGCGCTTAGAATCCAAGAATAAAATAAGGTTAGATTTTTGTTTACGTGGATTCAATTTGGTACAGTTCGATGATTTTTTCCGAATACCTCATTATTTCAATATGAGATATTTAAATACATCATGGAAGACCAGAAAAAAACTCTGAGAGGCCAACAATATTTGTAATCTTGCATCAATGGATTTATTACTTCTTATGTGTGCAATTTCGCTTCCTATTTCATGCACCGATTCCATTACAGTACTCTTGTTGAATCGAAAATGGTTTTTGAAATCATTTTTTTACGCCCGTGTGAGGGGAAAACCCTTTATGGGCACCGAGAGGGTCCGCACTCTCGGTAGTGTGAGAATCCAAGATCTTCTTCGGTTACTCACTAAAAACCCCTCACACTTAAATGGAGGAGTTCTTCATCCTGCCCTCGTAGCGTCCCTTAACAGAAGAGATGAGCTGCAAGTGGCTTCTAGAGTTCATGAGACTTGATGATATGAAGTGACCCGAGCAACACTGCTTTCTGCATTCTGTGCATGCGCCAATACCTCGGCCAGTGGTCTACAGGCCGGGATAATCTTCAGTTCATCCAGGTAGTTGGCTCTCATTCCACCGAGACATCCTATGATTAGTACGACCATCCTAACTTTGTGACCTGGGTTTATACCCGTATCAAATGGTGTTTCTCAACAAGTTCCATCAGCTTCCACCTGTTTACACGCTTTATCCTCTCAAATAGTCTTTCATAGTTGGTTCTAGATCTTATATCAAAACTTTCAAGGACCTCATCAGTAACGATACTCTGCACTTTTTGTCTTATTCGACGATATTCCCCATCAATCTGGGACAATTACCAAATAGTACTCTTAATTTCAAGATTGAGAACAGACCTCTTGAATTTTCTTAACATTTCACCAGCTTTTGGTGATAAGGGTAAGTTACATCAACAATTAACTCATTCAAACATTTCATATTCTGGGTTATATGGCTTGGAGTATTATTGTTCCTACGGCATTCCAACAAAAATATTATTCTGTTACTCTATGATGCTCTTCTTATCCAGTTTTATCGATCTTTTCAACAAAAATACAACTTCACTTTGAAAAAAATATTGGGCCAATTACATCCCTGCTACTATTCTCTGTAAACACCTAGAAGTTCATATTTCTCGATAAAAATTGAGTTGATACATTTAGGAAATACTTAAAAGTAATATTTCTCCCACCAAAATGAGTTCCTTCTTCGATTTTCCTGCAGATTAATTTGTAAACACTAATAACTTGTTCATATTTTTCTCGAAATCCCAAAACAATCTTATGAAGATAGGCTTTTCATTCAATTCATTAGAATTTATTATTAAACAACCTAACCTAACCCATTTTGTATCCATTCTGTGAATATGTGCACAGAAATTTCAAGAAGGTGTTGCCAGCTTGTTGATATTTTCATTGAGGTTAAGGATTTTTTACGTAACATATCTATGAATTCTGCCATTTCCATCAAAAACCGACGCATGCGTATAGCGCAAACCGGCGGAGAACGGACATTGGTAATCTCAATTACCGTTGGAGGCGCTGCCAACTATAAACAAACTGTAAACATTATGTGTATCTGTGAATACATTCAGTGAACAGTGAATTATTTTAATAAAGTGATAATGTGATTCTTATGTTACTTTCAAAATTACGTATTAAATATGAGACATGTCAGATAAGGAAACAATAACATTAAGGTTTCAAGTTTTTACACGCTTCCATGAATTCATCCAGGCTGTAAGGTCCGCATTTTATTATGAAGTTGGATGTATTTCTTTTATAGCTGTTGAAGTCTTTAGAGTTACTAAGTTGGTCCGGAATTGAATTATAAATTTTCATTGCCACATAATGAGGACTTCTTTCAGTACATTTGTAAATGTGTATTGGGTACCTACATGAAAGGCTGAACTCTTCTTGTATTGTTTGAAGTAAAATCCTGTTTAAAATATTCTGAGTGTTTATACAGGAATATTAGCAGCCTGTATAAATATAATCCAAACACTGTCATCATACTGTTTTTTTCTAAAGAGATCTCTGCATGTTTCACGATATCCAAACCCAAAAATTACCCTCATTGCCCATTTCTGAGCCACAAAAATTTCATGAGCTCTTGAAGATCCTCCCCAGCATATCATACCATAAGTCAGCTGGGACTGAAAATTGGCGAAATGAAGCATCTTTAGAATGTTCAGGTCCACCTGGTCTCGAAGCATCGTCAGGGAAAAAATCACTCTATGAAGCTTCTTTCTAAGTTGCTATATGGAATCCCCACTTTAGCTGTTCATCTAAGTAAATGAATAGGTACCAAGAAACTTGACTGTGTCATTGAAATGTGCGGAACCATTACAATCAAATCCCTCCGGAATGCCTGTTCTTTCACGAGTAAACAAGATACACTCAGTTTTTTGCATGTTGATTGTGAGCCACTTATCTTCACAACAGTCTGATACCTCTTGTATGACAGCTTTAGCATCATTGATGCATTCCAAAATGTCACTCCGATTGACAAGAAAGTTTGTGTCATCCGCATAAACGATCGGTTCGCACGTTCGGCCATAGTTTTTTCGACATAGCGAATTTATGTACACTATAAAGAGTAGTGGTCCGAGTATGCTACCCTGAGGAACTCCTCTCCTTAGAATCTTCTCATCAGAGTAGTATGTTGTTCCACCATGAGTTATCTTCACCTTTTGTTTTCTATTTGTTAGGTAACATTCAATTAATTTCAATTGGTTGTCTCTTACTCCACATAACTCCAGGTCCTCAAGAAGTATCTCGTGCTCAACATTGTCAAATGCCTTTGAAAGGTCTAAAAAAAGTGCAAGATGAAGTTCTTTATTTTCAATAGCTGTGGTGATTGATTGAACAAGTTCAAATAAGGCAGTTTCAGTACTTCTCCCCTTGACAAATCCATGTTGTCGTTCTGCGATAACTCCGAATTTTATGAAGAAATGTAGTAGTCTATTCACCAGTATTTTTTCAAAGATCTTCGAAAAACCGGTCAGCAAACTTATGGGTCTGTAGTTAGTCATCTCTCCCTCCATGAAGGAAAGGTTTATTATGTGTGCGAGTGGGCGGGAGATAAGGTGGATGCACTCCCTCAGAATATTCATTGAGACCCCATCTTGTCCAGGAGAGGTTGAACCCTTCAGTGATTCAACCACAAACTCCACCTCCCTCTCTGTGATGTCAAACATGTAGAAGGACCTTTCAAGTCGATTTGCTGTATGCCTACTTGCTGGAGTCTGCTGGGAATCACCTGAAACATTGGAGAAAAGATCACTGAAATTATTGGCTAGTCTTTGAGTATTACGTGAGAAAAATTTGCTGGTTTCAATCTGTTTTGATGTTCTTTGTGCGGTAGTGTTGATAATTTTCCATACAGCTCTAGATTCATTAGTAGAGTTTATAATCAGGTTTTTGTTGTAATCTCTTTTTGCCTTACATATTTCCATGTCATATTGTCTCCTTATCTTATTATAAGCTTTTCTCGATTCTGGATAAGCAGAAATAGCCACATACAGTATGTCGAGTTTATTCTTCAAATCCCTGATCTGTGGGGTTATTTCATATTTTTTTGGATTTTTCCTTGCATTCACTTGTCGTACTGGAAAGCATGAGTCATACACATCAGAGAAACTGCTGAAGAAAAACTTCCACTCAGTATCTACCTTTTTGTTTGTTTGATACGAATAGGCTCAAAAACTACTGGACCGATTTCAGAAATTCTTTCATCCTCAGAAAGCTACATCATCCCTGAGTGATATAGGCTATACTTTTCACCCGAAAAAATGAGGATACCTACTATAACTTCAATAATTACAAAAAAATCACCCATAATCAGCTATTTTCACGTGCGCTGTGAAAACCGTAGGACTTATGTGGATACAATATATGACGGAAATGTACCTCTTGAATAGTTCTACAAAAAAGTCCGCGAAAGCATATATCTATCTCTCAAGATTGACTTGCTATTACCTGTTTATGGTAATCAGATATTTTCCAAAATTATGCACTATTTGGGAGTGTTTTTATGAATTGGGTATTGATCCTCATCCAACCTAATACATTATTTATCCCCAGTATTTAATTCAGAACGAAATTGCCGTTCACATCATACAATTACAACGAGGTATGGCACGTTGGAGTGTTGAAGATGAAACCGCGGCGTGAATCAAATTTCTACCCGGGTAAAGCTGGGACGGCCTGCTTGTTCATTATAAATTTGCAATATCTTTGACACTTTTACTCTAATGTAAACAAACCAACTGGCAACGTCGTTTGTCATTAACGATATTTTCTGTGCGCGCAATGACATTTTAATCAGGTGCACCAATTCCTGAAAACGAAACATTAACCCCTAATGGGATCAAATGAAAGTGAATGGAGTATAGTATGTATGTATGTATGTTTGTTCGGGTGGAATCTTGCTACTCAATTTTGAAGCAGATACTTCAACCGATTCAGCTGAAATTTCGTATACATGTTCAGTTTGGATGACAATACACGATAAGCTTTGTGAAGTCATTCTATATCCAATAATGCGGACCATCCAATATGGCGGAATAGTTTTTTTGTCATGCATTTCTATAATATGGGTATCAAATGAAAGAGCTTGTTAAGAGTAATTCGAAAAATAATGTGACGTCGTTCTACAGGGTGTCTCAAGTTCGAGTACCTATTAGACGTTTCTGGAGAACTAGACATATTTGAAATCTGAAAATTGGGATTATGATATTGTTCGAAATTCTCTACAGAGCTAAAATATTTTCGAAGCCCAAAAACTTCCGGTTATACAGGGAGTGAAAATAAATTCGACGAAAAATTTTTTTTCAAGTTTTCCATTCCGGGTATGATCAAGTATTCAATAGTGAATACATTTCTGTTAAAACCATTGTATTGAATCGAATAGTTTTCAAAATATCCAAAAAAAACTGGAAAAAAAGTCAATATGTTCAGTCAGTAATATGTTCATTATTCTTATTTTAAATATCCTGAGCGTAAACCATTTTTACAACATCAAAGAGGAAGGATGTGAAAAGGTCATGCATCTTTTGGATTTCAAAAATATCATCACAGGGTGTTTCAAATTTTGTGTTGAAAATTGTGATCTTAAATTCGCCATAACCGTTATTCTAATTACGAAATTCTGGATCTATTTTATATACAGGGTGCGGCACGGAGGATGGATGGTTTTAAAAAAATAATAAAAGCGTTAATTTTTACTCAAAAACACATTTATTGACGGAATCAGATTCTCAAGGAAATAGCATTTGAGACAGTCAAGTGTGGAAAATCACATCAGGCATGTGGTGGCCGAAATCGGTGATGCAGTGCTGGAGGCGCTCTTGGAAGTTCGCGTAGACTCTCTCCAACATCGCTCTCTCAACTTGGGCAACTTCCACGCGAATAGCCCTTTTCAATTCGTCCAGAGTTCGGGGCTTGGTCTCGTATACTCTAGCCTTGAGGTGTCCCCATAAGAAAAAATCGCATATGGATAAATCTGGGGACCGGGGAGGCCAATGAACATCGCCAAACCTGGAAATAAGGCGACCAGGGAAGAGAGGGCGAATAACGTCCATTGATGCTCTGGCTGTGTGGGCGGTCGCCCCATCCTGTTGGAACCACACACGTCGGATTGGAACACGTTGCCGTCGTAATTCGGGGATAAAGAAGTTGTTGATCATTTCGACGTACCGCTCTGAGTTCACGGTAACAGCACGACCATTAACGTCTTCGAAGAAGTAAGGGCCAATGATGCGAGTTTGCGATACAGCGCACCAAACCGTAACTTTTGGGCTGTGCAGCGGTCTTTCGTGTAAGTGTTGCGGATTTTCATTAGCCCAATAACGGCAATTCTGCCGGTTAACCATGCCGTTGAGGTGAAAGTGGGCTTCGTCACTCATGAGGTTCTCATTTTGATCGATCAGTGCTTCCATCTCACGTGCGAAGTTCATTCGTTGTGCATAATCTCCGGGGTGTAACTGTTGCACAATGGCCAATTTGTAGGGGTGAAAGCGAAGATCCATATGCAAAATTCGCCTCATCGAACGATCACTGAGGCGAAGTGCAGCAGCATGTTTCCGAGCAGATCGCGACGGACTGCGAAGAATGGCTTGTCGAACGCGTTCAACATTTTCAGGCGTTCGAACTGTTCGCACAGGTCCTCTTGGTCTTCTGTTGATCAGTTCACCACGTCTGCGAAGTGATTCAACCCAACGAAGGATGGTGTTTCGAGAGGGAATAGCTCTATTCCGATGAATGTGGAAATGGCGACGAAACTCACGCTGCACGACCGTGACTGACTCATTATTTCGGACGAAATTATCATAGGCGAAAACACGATGCTCCACCGTCCAAGGCTCCATGACGACAACTGGTAAATAAATGCTAGGAACACACGAGTCTAACGGCACCTTCCCCACTTCTCTCGTCCTCAGTGGGGGAAAGTTATGCCCATCTGAAAAACGTCCGCCCTCCGTGCCGCACCTTGTACATGGTGAATTATTAGTAGAACCGGCCGGGCCTTCAACGAGAAGTATCCCCATTTACCTTCCATAACGGAGAAGAACTTTATTACAGTACATATTCCGGAGATGAAATCCTCACAACAAACGTGATTTGGATGATCGAATCTCATTAATTTTTATTCAAAAAAATATGAAAACCAAAGAAATAGGCTATTCAAAATTTGAAGGAAAAATATCAGAAAGGTTATAGTGAATATTATTATACATTAAAAATTCAAACATAACCGCTTCTTCTAGCATCAGATATGATTCAAAAATCACAGAACGAAATCACGCCTCTTTTTATTACAAGGAAATTTATTGATAATATTGTCCACCTTTATTGGAATGTATCTTTGTATAAATAATAATGACAGCCCAACTAACCTATCCTGGCCCATTGTTGACCGAAGCCAGGTCTTAAGGCGCCGCAGTGAGGAAAAACTTCTTTCAGCAGAGGCTACACTAACGGGTAAAGTGACCAAAACTTGGAGACATTTTTTCACAAGTGAAAAGATACTTTCATACCATCTGTTGTGTTCTCTGCCATGATTTGCCACATAGTAAATTCTGCTTTCAATTTCAAAAGCATCAAATCCTTATTTTTGCAATTCTCTAGGTTGATCTAAATACTCCGTGACTATTCCAAGAGAAAGATCTATTTCTGTGTCCGATTTCTTATTGAAAATTGAAGAGAAAAATATATTAAACTCATAGGCGTTCAGAGATTCTTCGTTGAATCGATATTGCAGATCTTGTAATACATAATCCAACATAGGAATATACAGGGTCTTTCACGAGGAACCTCACCCATATTTATACGGGAAACTACTGAACGTACCTATTTTCATGAAATTCAGCACTTATAAGTATTTCACGATGCTGATGAAATCTAAAATAAGTATTTTCAAGGCATGAGCACCTCCGGTTTTTCCGGAAATGACGTCAACTTCCGTTTTTCAAATTAGAACACCATTTTTTTATTGCAGAAATAGATTCCTTAGAAGTTTCAAGTTATTTTGATGAAACATTTTTCAGTTTTGGTTGAAAAATTTTCTCTGAGCGGGAAAATTCGAAAAAAAAATCGAAAATAGAACTCCGCTGAAACAAGAATAACTTCGAGGTTTTTGGATGGAAAATTTTCATTTTTGGGATTTTTCAAGATGTAAGATTGATGTATCCACTTTAAAAATCGAAATCGCGATTCATGATACAGGAGGTGAAAAAATCGCTTTCAAAGTTAGGGATGACAAAATCGTGAAAAATCAATTTTTTCAAATTAGAACCCCATTTTTTTATGGCAGATATTGAATCTACGTTAAAAAATAATGTGAGTGTATGCATCACACCCTTGCCCTAAAGTGGATATTTTCTGAGTTAATATCCACTTTAGGGATTTCTAAGGAATCTATTTCTGCAATAAAAAAATGGTGTTCTAATTTGAAAAACGGAAGTTGACGTCATTTCCGGAAAAACCGGAGGTGCTCATGCCTTGAAAATATTTTAGATTTCATCATCATCGTGAAATACTTATAAGTGCTGAATTTCATGAAAATACGTTCAGTAGTTTCCCGTATAAATATGGGTGAGGTTCCTCGTGAAAGACCCTGTATAAATGAATTCGGAAAGAAGATTCATCATTTTCTGTAAGTATATTTGAGCGATGCGATTGTCTTGGGGATACATACTCTTGGTTTTGTAATTTCTATATTTAATTTTTTATGAATATTGGATACCAAAGCGAATACGTTACTGAAATGAAGTTCGGAGTTTTGATTTGTGCATGCCATTCGCTGATCTATGTATGATCTATCTAGGAAATCGTTCTGATAAATTTGATTGTGTAAGGCGAACACCCCGGAAATAGTTCACCAGCGCTCCGCAGGGTAGGAGGTCGCCCCAAGTGGATGTTCCAGCGACGACCGGTAGTACCCAAAACCACCACCGAGATTCTATAGAGGGCGCGTCGCTAGACGCGCGCACGCCAACCACAGCATCAACCCTCAGAGCCCTTTAAAAGAGGGTACCGAGATCTAAAATCATCAGAGTTCCACAAGCTCTCAGCTCGACACCAACTCGCTTCCGCTGCGGAACCAGCCTGGTTGACTGAGAAGTCTTAACACAACTCCACGATCCACGGGTCCAAACCAATCGCCTCCGTTGCGGAGCAACCTGGTAGGTTCCTAGTTCCCGAACGGACGTACCCGTTCGCTAGTGCGTGAAAAGACTGTAAAGTGCCGCTGTGTCGTGGATACTCCACCAGTGCGCGAATAAGACTTCATGTACTTTGTATAACTTGTAAAATTGTGAGGGATGTAAATAAATGTTTTAATGAACAATTCGTCTACTAATTAACTATACCAACCCCTTACAATTGTATATTTCTTTCTTTAAAAAAATGTTACGTGGAATATCAAATAACATGAAAAAACCTTTTTCATTAGTTTTTGTTCAATGTTTGATATATTTTATATTTTCAATTCAATTCGAAGATTTAGTGCAGCAAATGTTCTTCTAGGAGGGGTATTGCAAATTTTCTTCTGGGGGGGGGGTAATTACCCCCAGTCCCCCCCCCCCGTAAATACGCCCATGTATGTAACATGCACCACATCCAGAACAAGGAATTGAGTATATGAGGTTGGAACATTGCAGTTTAGGGACAGGATCTTTGACCCTTGAGAATAATGAATTAATAGTCTTTAGGGTATAAAACACTGGTCTGACGGCTGAATCATATTCATTAAAAATACGTTTGATTCCCTCTGTTATTCCTGATACATAGGGAAATCTGAAATGAAATGGTATCGATGTATCGGCAGTTTGCCGAATATCATTATTATTTAACCTTTTTATTTTTCTCAAAAAATAGTTAGGGTAGCCGGTAGTTGTTTCGTGATAGAATCTCCTTTATTCTATCATTATTTTCGTTTTGGAATTCCGGGTTGCTCAACTTAGAGGAACGATTTAATAAGCTTTTAACAGTAGCTATCTTATGCACAATGTGATGACTGGACAAAAAATTCAGAAGTCTACAAGAACTCGTTGGTTTAGTGTACCAATTAGTCACTAACCTATTGTCCCGTCGGTGACCCATGACGTCCAGAAAAGGCAAACGTGAGTCTCTCTCTTTTTCGATGGTGAACTTCAAATCAGGGTGATATGAATTGAACACAGAAAGGACATCATCAACTTTGTCCTCAGGAACAGCCAGGAAAGTGTCGTCCACGTACACCTTCACAAACGGTATGAAAAAATTAAGCTTCAAAGACAATCAGTTACCAAGTCATCCATAACCATCTCAGCTATTACTGGTGACGCCGGGTTTCCCATGGCGGTGCCCTTTAACTGCCGATAAAAAACATTCTCAAAACAGAAAAAACTGGAGTCGAACAGAAACTCGACTAATTGTACAAACATATTTTTCGTAATTTCCGTGTAAGCAGAAATCGTTTGCCATCTCTTTTTTATTATGGTAATCGCTAATGTCTTCTGGATGTTCGTAAACAATGAAACAACATCCAGAGAAACAAGAATGTATCCTGGAGGAAGACGAACCGACTCACAAAACTCAACAAATTCATATGAGTTGTCAATCTTATATTCAAAGGTAGATGTAAAAGGTGTAAGCAACTCACTGACGAATTGGGCCAATTTGTATGACGGGGCCATGATGCAGCTTACTATTGGTCTCAAATGGGTTCCTTCTATGTGGGTCTTCCTCAAATCATATATTCTGGGTGATATTGCGTTATGTGTTTTCAATCTCCTTGATAGTCCTTCATCAATAGAGTTGTTCCCCTCGAGCTTCTTCACGAGTTCATTTGATTGAGTCTGATATTTCTTGGTGGGATCCTTAACCATTCTGATATAAACATTCCCATCCCTCAACATCAAGTCCATCTCCTCTAAGTATTCACTTTTATACATTAAAACAGTTGAATTTCCCTTGTCAGAACGCATTATCAGGTTGACAATTACCAGATGAGATCAACAGGATTTTGTCCTTGGACCCAAAATTTAGTTTGCCACTTTGTACCAGAGAATTACCAATTCCTACTATACTGAAAGATCTAGAATATGGTTTACAATTGTCACCGGCGGATGGTCAGACCAAAGAAAATATCAGAGCTCGAGCTACTAATTTAATCACAAATTTCTGCCATCGTGATGACAGGGCAAGTTCCCATAGTTCTCCCATACTCAAAGATTTCAAAACGACAAAAAATTTCTTCAAGAATCACCCGGAACTCCTGATAATGCGTTCTGACAAGGGAAATTCAACTGTTTTAATGTATAAAAGTGAATACTTAGAAGAGATGGACTTGATGTTGAGGGATGGGAATGGTTATATCAGAATGGTTAAGGATCCCACCAAGAAATATCAGACTCAATCAAATGAACTCGTGAAGAAGCTCGAGGGGAACTGTTGTGGACTGTATTTATCAGTGAAACGATCGGTTTTTTGAATGAGTGTTTATTCTATGTACATGTAGAAAGAAATTATATATCTAAAGGCAAGCTGGCGATGAATGTTCCTCTTTGGGTGTTTCAGCGAGGGGCTGCTTTCTCTGCGGCTGCTTCGGTGTTAGTGTCTTCTTCGGGGTCTGCGATGAGAGTGATGTTCTGCGGCTGCTTTCTTCGATGAGAGTCCCTTTGAATCCAAAACCGGGCCCCTTTTATACTCGTTCGGCTTACGGTCGAGGCCCTCAATTGGTCAGCATCGGTCGTCCGTGGCCCCGCCCTCTCCGGTTGACCGTAGTCATTCCGCACGGTCGTTGTCCTCAACAGCTCTCCCCCCGGCGCAGCTCGCGTAGCCTTCCTTTCCTTGGACGACGACGAGCTTGCTCACTGGTCGCCGGAAGACGCCGGTTCTCGTTCGCACCTCGACGACCCTGACACCTCCATCTGGTCCCGGATGTGTCTGTTCCACTACCCCCATCGGCCAGGTGTTCCGTGGCAACGCGCTGTCAACGATCAGGACCACGTCTCCGACCTGCACAGGTCGCACCTTGCGCTTCGATTCGCCTCGGGGTACCAAAGTCGGAAGGTATTCCCGAAGCCAACGTCTCCAGAATTTGTCTGCGAGTGCCATACTCGCTCTCCAGGTTCGCCGATCTGCTTCGTCACAGGGCGCTGTTGTGGGCATCCCGGTTGACGATCCTAGCAGGAAATGGTTGGGTGTGAGCGCTTCAGGATCCTCTGGGTTTACACTCACATAGGTTAGGGGCCGTGCGTTGATGGAAAACTCCGCCTCTGTCAACACGGTTCGCAGGACTTCTTCCGTGGGTGCTCTCTCCCTCAATGTTATCTTGAGTGCCGTTTTCACTGATCGCACCAACCTCTCCCATGCACCCCCTTGATTTGGTGCGCCAGGGGGTATGAAACGCCACTCCATGCGATGCAGCAACCCTTCATCTTGAAGTCCTGGAAGCCATTCCTCGTACGCCAAACGGAGTTCCTGATCGGCTCCGCGGAAGTTGGTACCGTTGTCCGAATACATAGTCCGTGGCCAACCTCTGCGAGCTGCCATCCGTCTAAGTGCCATTATGGCGGAATCCGTTGTAAGTGATGCAACGACCTCGATGTGTATGGCGCGGGACGTGAGGCACGTGAATAATGCACCCCACCTCTTCTCTCGACGGCGCCCTATCTTCACCATCATTGGCCCAAAGTAGTCTACCCCGCAGTTGGTGAAAGGACGGTGGAATGGGTCGAGTCGAGCGCGTGGCAGGTCTCCCATGGTTGGTGTTGTCGGCATCGCACGTCTTCTTCGACAGAACGAGCAGAGCTTTTCCGTAGCTCGCACCGTGGGCCGAAGGTGAATGATCCAGTAGCTCTGCCGTAGATCATTAGTCACTCGCTCCCTATTGGCGTGTCCTGCGGAACAGTGCTCCCGTAGAACCAGCAATTTGGTGATCTGGTGACGGCCGTCCAGTATCACTGGTCTCTTCACGTGGCTGGGTGCGGCAGAAGCTCCGATACGTCCTCTCACTCGAAGGAGACCATCTTCCATCACAGGGTCAAGTCGATAAAGCCGGCTGGCTTTGAGTATGGGCCGGCCTGTCCGGACGCGTTCCAGCTCATCCGGAAAGCTGTCTTCTTGAATCCGCCTCATCAGTTCCTTTTCCGCTCGTTCAATGTGGCGGTGTTCCAGCTTCTTCGCTCGTCGTAGGCAGATGTCCACAAATGCCAGAGCTCTCGCCACACTCCTCACGAGTACTTCATATTTGGAGAAGCGTGCGGCGTCGGGTAGCCAGTCAACCTGCTTTGGCTTCTCGGTCACATGTAGAACTTCCTCATCTGTGTCCTCACGCGTTGTTGTCCCTGGCCATTTGCATTCCGGAAGAAGGAGGAAGTCTGGACCCTGGAACCACCGATCGGTTGAGCTGATGGGCGTGTCGGTGAGTCGTGTGGCGTCGTCAGCCACGTTGAAGTCGGTGGGCAGCCATCTCCATTCTTCCTTCTGGGTGAGCTCCGCGATCTCGCCGAGCCTATGTGCCACGAAGGGAGTGTATCTTCGGGTGTCGTTCTTTACCCAATGAACCACCGTCGACGAGTTTGTCCAGTACGTCGTTGGGCCTATTTCGACATCATGCTCCCTTTTGATGGTTTCGGCGAGTCGTGCTCCCATCAACGCTGCCTGAAGCTCCAATCGAGGAATCGTCTGGGCCTTCTTCGGTGCTACCTTCGCCTTCGCTGCTACAAGGGCCACTTGAATAAGTCCGTCGTTCCTTGTGATACGCCAGTACGCTGTTGTTGCGTACGCCTGCTCACTAGCATCACAGAATATATGGAGTTCTTGCTGTCTATGCTCGTTCAACGTGTAGCAGCGTGGAAGTCGAAGCATCGCAATCTCGGGAAGTTGAGCTAACCACGATGCAAAGAGCTCGTTTTCCTCTTCCGGGATTGGCTCGTCCCAGGTCGTCTGGAGCCTCCACAAGCTCTGCAGAATGATTTTCGAACGGATGGTGTAGTGGCTCAGCAAGCCCAGCGGGTCATAGATGGACATGACAGCGCTGAGTGCTTCTCTCTTGGTGGGTGCTCGTTTTCTTGATCTCACTTCTGCAGGGACTCGGCTCATGGAAGTGTTGAATCCCAACTCATCTCGATCGGCGTTCCAATATAGGCCAAGGATCTTGCTTTCGGGTTGATCTCCCCCCAGTTGCGTAGGGACCTTGGCGTGTAGCTCGGCAGGGACGTCCTCCAGAATGGTTTGATGGTTGGAGCTCCATTCCCTCAGAGTGAAGCCGGCTCGACCGTGCACTTCCCTCGTTTCCTCGACTGCCTTTCTGGCCTCTTCGATGTTTTGAAAACTCGCTACCCAGTCGTCCATGTAGTGTGCATTCTTGATGGCTTTCAGGGCACGTGGAAAGTCATCGCCATGGACATCCGCATTGTGGTTACGGATATAATGTGCGATGTATGGAGAACTGACAGCACCGAAGATCACACTGGTCATCTTGTATTTCTTTGGGGGCTTCTCACGCTCTTCTCCCCTCCATAAGAACTGTTGGGCTGGTTGGTCCTCAGGTCGTACCTTGATCCGCAGGAACATCTCCTGGATGTCCGCTGTAATAGCCACGGCCCCTTCTCGGAATCGGAACAGAACTCCCGGTAGTGATAGTAGCAAGTCAGGTCCCTCCAGCAGTTCGTCGTTTAGGCACACACCAGAGTTTCGTGCAGCTGCGTCGAATACCAGTCGACACTTTCCTGGCTTGTTCGGGTTCATTACGGCGAAATGGGGAAGGAACCACTTGACCGGGCTGTCTTCTTCCGACCCATCGCACGGCACTGCGTAACCTTTTTCCAAGAGGTTCTTGATCTGCCGAGAGTATTCCATCTTGAAGGCTGGGTCTGCGTCCATCTTTGTTTCGACGTTCTTGAGTCTTCGCAGGGCCTGGCTGTAGCTGGGTGGCATAACGACATCGTCCCTTCTCCATGGTAGTCCTACCTCGTAGCCGTCGCCAACCTTCTTTGTGGTTCTCCCGACCATGGTGACTGCGCGGAGATCTGCTTCGTTAATTCTGGCTTTAGTTTGTACGCCCAAAGCCTCGATTTTGAAGTGTGCTTCGACTAGATCATGAAGTTCTTTGTCGCCTGGTTGGACACATTTCTTTGGCTGGTAAATGTGTAGTACGTCATCTACTTTGCAGATTGCGCTGAGAGTTGTGGTCCCATGCAGTACCCATCCCAAACGTGTTTTCGAGGCAGCTGGTTGGTTAGGCTCACCGATGCGAAGCTCCCTCGAAACGATACTTTCCCAGTGATCTGTGCCAATCAATATCCCCGGACGTACCAATTCGTAGCACACTTCCTCCTTGCAAAGGTCCTTGAGGTGGTCGAAATTCAACATCGTTTCGGGAATGCTTTGTTGATGTAGTCTCAAGTCCTTTATTGTCCTTGCCCGGACTTTGTACTCGTCGTTCTCTTTGACACCCCGGATCTTGACGGTCACCAGTTGGCTCTCTGCTTCTTCCTGGGACATGTTGACTCCCCTCAGGTGAAGAGGCCGCAAAGGTCCACTCGCCCCTATGCTGGCTGCCAGTTCTTCGTCGATCAAGGTTACCGTGGCCCCTTCGTCTAATAAGGCATAAGTCTCCTTGTCGCCTCTGGGCCCGGATATGACGATCGGACACATCTTCAGCAGTACCTTCCTTGGTCCTGCGGGGGGTCTAGATGCCACTGCCAATACCGCTTCTTGGTTCGGGGTGTCAGCTGGATCCACGTGCTCGGTCTTGTCCACGTGCTCGATCTTGTCCACGTCCTGGTGAAGCGTCGAATGATGCGGGCGCCGACAGTTGTTCACCCCACATGGTTTCGCTCGGCACACTGCGCGACGATGTTTCTTTCGTGCGCACTTGAAACATATTCGGTTTTCACGCACCACTTGCCACCGTTGTTCGACCGATAACGCCGTATACGACGGACATTCCGTTAGGACATGATCCCGCTCGCACTTTGGACACTGGTTCAGTCTCTCATCTTTGTCGTCTGCCGTGTTGTATATCAACGCACTTCTTCCGGTCGGCACTGTGGGGCGTGGCGCACTTCTTCGGGTTGGCACTGAGGGGCGTGACGCACTTTGAACACTCGCGACGCTCGAGGGAGGCACGTACGTGTATCGCAAGGCCCGATCCGCTTCCCTCATCAGGAATCGTGATAACACGACGATTTCCGGTTCTGCCGTACACTCTTGTTCGTACGCGTAGTCGCACCATCGCGCACGTAGATGCGGACTCAGCTTTTCCAGCACTTCGCGTGTCAACATCGGGTTGAACAGGTACCCCTTCCGGTCGATGGTCTTCAGCACGCACACGATGTTCTGGATCTTCGCCGCGAAACTGTTGAGGTCTGTCGCATTCGAGGTGGGCTTCGGCAACTTCTTCAGGTCTCCAAGTGCCCTGTCGATGATCACCTCCGGTCTACCGAAACACTGCTTCAGGGTATGCATCACGACGTCTGGATCCACGGCAGTGTGTAGCAGTGCAGACACCATGTCCCTTGCTTCTCCTCTCAGGCAGCTTCGCAGTCTCTGGAGGTTCTCCGCCGCCGTGAGATCATACAGCTTGCTGGAGTCCCGGTACGAGGCGTAGAAGGGCAGCCACTCGTTGATGTCGCCAGAGAAGGTGGGTAGGTCTACATGACGTGGCCTCGGTCGTGTCATCTTCTCTAGTGTGGCTGCGAGTCGATCTATGCTTCCCCTTGGTGACCTTGTTCGTGGCTGTCTGTCGTTTTCTCGTCGTGGCTCCTCCTCCCGGTGGCTGTCATGGCTTTGCTCAAGCCAACTGTCGACCCTCTGTTCTGGTTCTTCTCCGAGGAAGGGCTCTGACGGGTGTTCTTCATCCGCGCTGTCTTCATCTTGGATGGCCGCTACTTCCGCCGCTAGACGCATCTTCACGAGATCGGCTTCTAGTTTAAGCTCGTGTCTTCTGATGGCGGCCATACTCTCTGCTGCCTCTAGTTCTGCCTGTAGCCTTCTCGTCTTCACGCTGACGTTGGATCGACGAGAGGTTCTTGATTTCGCCGGTGAACTTCTGGTTCTTCTTTCTTCGTTGTCTGGCCTCGATGTATTGACCTCTGCCAACGCTGAGGGTACCTGCTCACTCGGGATCTTCCTTGACTGATCGAAGGCGGCATTCCTCTGTTGATCCCTGTCCAGTGATTGAACCCGACGTCTCTCTTCAGCGTCTCCTTGGCTCCTTGTCAACACCATCTTGAGTTATAGACGTGACAACGTGACAACTTTTTTGATCGGTTTCGTTCTAACCGTAAAACTTTCTTCGGTCTTAAAAGATCGGTTTTGTTGTAACCTGACCGTAACTTTTCTTTCGATCTGAAAAGATCGGTTTTGGTTTCGTTCACCGTTACTTTCTTGACTTGAAAAGATGATCGCTGATTCTTCTTTCGTTGGATCCGGCTCGAAGGACCAAACTGTTGTGGACTGTATTTATCAGTGAAACGATCGGTTTTTTGAATGAGTGTTTATTCTATGTACATGTAGAAAGAAATTATATATCTAAAGGCAAGCTGGCGATGAATGTTCCTCTTTGGGTGTTTCAGCGAGGGGCTGCTTTCTCTGCGGCTGCTTCGGTGTTAGTGTCTTCTTCGGGGTCTGCGATGAGAGTGATGTTCTGCGGCTGCTTTCTTCGATGAGAGTCCCTTTGAATTTTTTTTTTTTTTTTTTTTTTTTTTTTTGTTCTAGAAGAGGTGAATCTTACATCAGACACCCAGTCTTTCTGGGTAGTGTCGGATTCTTACCGACTAAACACCTCTCCTGCGGTTGGTTCCGGGCATAAGCCTATAAACCTTCCAACATCTTATCTGTTATTTTCTCTTTCGCATTCTTTTATGCTGAGTGTTTGTGTACATCCTTCAATTGGATATCTCTTACTAAGTGTGGAGTTCTATATCTTCATTTTCGCAATTGGTCTCTAGGTCTTTTGCGGTAAATTCTAGCTGTTTTTTCATCTTCAGCGGGGTCATAGTCAACTAACCTTCTAAGGTCGTCATTTGGATGTTCACTAGCTCTTTCATAGGCTTTAGCAGCTTTTCGTTTGATGAATGTAGTAATGGAATCCCATTTTATGTCTTTTTGGATCTGTTCATTCCTAACAAACCAGGGGGCGTCTAATGCCCATCTCAGAAATTTGTTTTCTGTACTTTGTATCCTCTTTATATGGGTTCTCGCTGCATATCCCCATGCTGTTGATCCATATGTTAGCTGCGGTCTGGCGACTGCTTTTATGATCCTCAATTTCGTCTTTTTGTTCATTTGGCTTCTTCTGCCTATAATCGGATATAGTCTTTTCATTGCTACATTCGTTTTATCCACTGCATACTTAATGTGTTGTTTCCACGTAAGTCCCTTGTCTAATATTACTCCTAGATATTTAGCTTCATTCTGCCATTCTATTTCATTATCGTCTATGGATATTTTCGATTCCATCTTCAGTTTTCTCTTTTGAAGGAGTATTGCTTGACTCTTTTCTCCATTGATTTTGATTTTCCATCTGTTACACCATTGACTGATATCGTCTGCAGCTTCTTGAAGTCTTTTGTGAATTATTTTTGTATTTCTGTGCCTAATTGCTATGCCCGTATCGTCCGCGTATAGAGCAAGCAGGCATCTTGGATTTCTTGGTATATCATGTATGTATATGTTATAGAGTAGCGGTCCTAGTATGGATCCTTGGGGAACTCCTGCTTCCAAATATCTGAGTGTGGAATGAACATCACCTATTTTCACACAAAAGTTCCTATCTCTCAAATAATTTCTTATTATTCTGCATAACTTGGGTGAATAACCTGCGGTTTTCATTTTATATGCTAGTCCTTCATGCCATACTCTATCAAAAGCTCTGGTTACATCTAGTAGTAGTAGTCCTGTGGCTTGTTTATTCTGAAATCCTTCTGTGATATACTCGGTTATTCTTAGGAGCTGTTGTTCAGTTGAATGTTGTTTTCGGAACCCAAATTGTTCACTCGGTATCGTCTGCAGGGCCTCTGTTTCTTCATTAAGTCGTCTGGCTAAGACTCTCTCCACAATTTTTCCTAGGGCTGGGAGCAGGCTTATCGGTCTATAGTTCTGTGGGAACTTTTTGTCTTTACCTGGTTTATTGAAAACAATCACTTCGGCAGATTTCCATCTTTTTGGAAAGTGCTCTGTTCTCATCACGCCATTTGCTATGCTAGTGAGAGCTGCCGTTCCTTTCTTTGACATTTTCTTCAGCATGAGATTTGTAATTCTATCTTTTCCAGGAGCCTTTCTTGTTTTCAAATTATTGATTATCTCTTTGATTTCTGCCGGAGATGTTGGGTGAGGGATTTTGTCATCCGGTGGTGATTCTTTCATTTCTTCTTCATTATCTTCTATTAATTCTTCTAGGTCCTCATCGTCTTCTTCACAATAGTTTATTCTTGACTCCCTTTCTATAGTATCGGCAAGAGCGTTAGCTTTATCGCTTTTTGAATATACCATTCCATGCATTCCATGCAGTGGTGGAATTTGAGTTTTTTCATTACGTAAATTTTTTTGCATTTTCCATGCAGAGTGGTCTTCTGTGTTGAGTTCACTTATTTTCTTATTCCATCTATTCGTTCTGAGCTCCCTTAGTGCATTTTTAAGTATTTGACTATGTCTGTTTAGTCTGTTTTTATCATTATCTGTTTTATACATCCTGTACTTCTTTCTTAGTCTTCGGTTGACTTTAATCAGTTCTTTCACCTCTTTTGGAGTATCGCCATAGGGATGTTTGGGAGTAGGTTTAGTTTTTCTAACCGTGCTCTCTTCATAGGATTTCATAATCGCACTCTCCAAAGCTATGACTGATTGATCTAGTTCATCAGGAGTGTTAATTTGTGGAATACTCGTGATATTTTCTTGGAGTTTATTCTTATAGTCGTCCCAATCGGTATGTTCTCGTGTTTGAGTCACTTCATTTCTAGGTCCATGTCCTAAAATGAACTCTATCGGGTTGTGATCAGATGTTCCATCCTCTATCGTTTCAAGAGCAAAATCTTGTTTTATATTTTTCATTATAACTATGTCTAGCACATCAGGGGTTCCATTGCCACAAGGTAAAAATGTCGGTATTTCCGGTCCCATGATTATAGCATCTTCCTTTTCGGCATATTCTTTCAATTTCTTGCCATTTGCATTCTCTATTTTAGAATTCCATTGTTGAGATTTACAGTTGAGATCTCCAAGTATTATTCTTGGAAAAAGGCCCCCTAATAAAATCTTCATCTCTTCCTCTGGCAGATTTATTTGCGGTGGTTTATATACAGAGAATACCTTAATGCTTTCTCTTCTTATCTTTACTGTGATCGATAGTGCCTCTATAGTTGCGTCATTGTTCTCGTGATTTACAACCGCATTCAGGTAATGATTCACGTCTCTTTTAACGAGGATAGCAACCCCTCCACCGTTTCTTTCATTTCTGTCTCTTCTGTATATTTCGTAGTTTTCGAAGGATATTTTATCTTTAGGAGTTAATTTAGTTTCCTGAAGCGCCATAATATCAGGATGTCTTTCTTCTAACAATTGTTCAATATCTGATTTACGGGCTCTGATTCCGTTAATATTCCAGGAAACTATCTTCAGATTTTCTAGCTGTGATTGCATGTTCATAAATTATTTATTTCCAAATAAGTTTTGAAATTTCTTCTCGAATTCTTTTTCAAATTTCTGCATTATTCTGCTGAATATTTTCTCAGTGAGTTTGTCAAGTTCATCTTTAGGGTCTTCCCTTCTGGTTTCAATTGGTTTTGTGGACGAGTTCTTTGTTTTTTGTACCTGTGGTTTTTCAACAGTAACAACAGTCTCTATTTTTTCAGCGATTTTCTTGGGGGGGGCTTCTTTTTTTGTCGGTGTTTTCTTCTTCGTAAGATTTTTATATGCGCTGCAGCCTTTATAACTGGCGGGATGTCCACTTTGGTTACATAAAACGCATGCCGCGTTCCTTTCACCTTCTTTTTGCGTCAATGCACACTCTTTTGTGCAATGTGCCCCTAAACACTTTACGCATCTCCACGGAAATGTGCACTTATTTTGTGCATGTCCATATCTTTGGCAGCGATGGCACTGTCCTGGGCCTTCAGGCTTCTTTTTTGGTTCGATTTCGATACAAAGGCTGTAGATCTTTTTGATTTGAAATATTTCCTTGTGCTGCGTTTTCACAAGGTAGAGAGGTATTGCCTTTTTTGTTTTATTTGACGTCATTCTCGTCACTTCGGCATCTTTGATACCTTGGAGTCCTAAATCGTTTTTAATGACTTCAACATCCGCGTCAAGTGGCAGGTACCTTATTACGGCATATATTCTTTTTTCTTCCTCCATTTGGTAAGTAAAATATTCCTTACCTTGTTGATCTAGGAACTTTGTGAGTTTCCTGAAATCTTCTGGAGACGAGGCGATAATTTTAATGCCGTCTTTAACAACCGTTGCCCGGCTATAATTTATCTTTTTGCTGTAGAGCGTTTTGGAGATTTCCGTCCAGTGGGAAGTCCCCATCATTGTTATTGGGGGAATTTTCTCTTTAATAGGTGACGAAGACGTCACCGTTGATTTTTTTGAGTTGTTCTCAATTGACGACGAACTCTCTTTTCTGGCACGCTTGGCTCGAGGTGCTCCTAGAGTTTGGGGGGCTTTATTGCTCTCCTCAATATTTGAGGCTATCGTTTTGGTAGGGACAACAGTTATATTTTTGGGAGGGACAACCGATATAGTTTTGGTAATAGATTGAGCTGATGTTCCTGGTTCGGAACTCAAAGCCTGAGAGTAACTTCTTACCTGGATATTTGGGGATTTCCTTTCGGAGAGTTCTTCTCTCAGGAGTTTCAACTCGCTGGTCAGATTGGCCATGCAGGTTGATAGAGCGGCTAAATTGGCTTTGAGCTCATCATTCTCCTTTCGAAGCCTGACGAGTTCCTTCAAATCTTCACTCTCTTCTTCAGAGGACGAGTATCTATCCTCCATTTCCATGAAGGATTCATCGTTATCCGAATATTCACTCATGTTTCAATTCGTGATAGGCACTTCACTCCTTTTTTAACTTCACTAAAAGTCCGTAAATCACTGACGCACGGAACCAACGATCCTTTCGGACCTGGACTCAACGCGCGAGAAAACAAAAACCTTTTACAAGCACTAACTTGTATGATGCGCATCAACGTGGCGTACGGCGCACTGAACTGGTCCCTTTGAATCCAAAACCGGGCCCCTTTTATACTCGTTCGGCTTACGGTCGAGGCCCTCAATTGGTCAGCATCGGTCGTCCGTGGCCCCGCCCTCTCCGGTTGACCGTAGTCATTCCGCACGGTCGTTGTCCTCAACAGGAACAACTCTATTGATGAAGGACTATCAAGGAGATTGAAAACACATAACGCAATATCACCCAGAATATATGGTTTGAGGAAGACCCACAAAGAAGGAACCCATTTGAGACCAATAGTAAGCTGCATCATGGCCCCGTCATACAAATTGGCCCAATTCGTCAGTGAGTTGCTTACACCTTTTACATCTACCTTTGAATATAAGATTGACAACTCATATGAATTTGTTGAGTTTTGTGAGTCGGTTCGTCTTCCTCCAGGATACATTCTTGTTTCTCTGGATGTTGTTTCATTGTTTACGAATATCCAGAAGACATTAGCGATTACCATAATAAAAAAGAGATGGCAAACGATTTCTGCTTACACGGAAATTACGAAAAATATGTTTGTACAATTAGTCGAGTTTCTGTTCGACTCCAGTTTTTTCTGTTTTGAGAATGTTTTTTATCGGCAGTTAAAGGGCACCGCCATGGGAAACCCGGCGTCACCAGTAATAGCTGAGATGGTTATGGATGACTTGGTAACTGATTGTCTTTGTAAGCTTAATTTTTTCATACCGTTTGTGAAGGTGTACGTGGACGACACTTTCCTGGCTGTTCCTGAGGACAAAGTTGATGATGTCCTTTCTGTGTTCAATTCATATCACCCTGATTTGAAGTTCACCATCGAAAAAGAGAGAGACTCACGTTTGCCTTTTCTGGACGTCATGGGTCACCGACGGGACAATAGGTTAGTGACTAATTGGTACACTAAACCAACGAGTTCTTGTAGACTTCTGAATTTTTTGTCCAGTCATCACATTGTGCATAAGATAGCTACTGTTAAAAGCTTATTAAATCGTTCCTCTAAGTTGAGCAACCCGGAATTCCAAAACGAAAATAATGATAGAATAAAGGAGATTCTATCACGAAACAACTACCCTAACTATTTTTTGAGAAAAATAAAAAGGTTAAATAATAATGATATTCGGCAAACTGCCGGTACATCGATACCATTTCATTTCAGATTTCCCTATGTACCAGGAATTTCAGAGGGAATCAAACGTTTTTAATGAATATGATTCAGCCGTCAGACCAGTGTTTTATACCCTAAGACTATTAATTCATTATTCTCAAGGGTCAAAGATCCTGTCCCTAAACTGCAATGTTCCAACCTCATATACTCAATTCCTTGTTCTGGATGTGGTGCATGTTACATAGGACAGACCAAACAATACCTCTCAAGTAGAGTGAACCAGCATAAATATGACTGTGTGGAGAAGAATAGAAGAGCAACTGAGATGACGGCACTGGCTCGTCATCATTTTGACAGTGGACATAATTTTAGTTTTAGTTTTAGTGATGTTTCTATACTAGACAGAGAAGTGAACTATAAAAAACGGTGTTTAAGTGAGATGATACAAATTAGTTTACATCGAACCATCAACAACAGAGTGGATACACAGGGACTTAGCTCATTATATAGTAGTGTAATCAATATTTATAAGTCGATCAAATGTAGTTGAACGCGGTAGACCAAATGTGTTATTAATTCATTGTTATCTGTGGTGTTGTTTTATCATTGTTTACATTGTTTCATTTGTCTTAAAAATTGACGTTTGTTGTGAGGATTTCATCTCCGGAATATGTACTGTAATTTTATATTAATTTTAAACTTTAAATGACTCTATAATGAGCCTAGAAAAAGTCTGGAAATACAGACGAAACGTCGGCGAATTTTTAGATTTGTTTTTTACTTGGTCCTCAGTCCCGTTATCACTACCTAATACTTATTAGTAGGACGTTAATAAATTGGAAGTTTAGAAAATATGTTTCAAACTTTCAAAGTTTTGGATGTGTAAGAGCCCCTGAAGAATACAAAAGAAGGGTAGTTGATGATGAGGAAAATGAAATTAGTGTTTTGACTTATTTCGAAGCGAATGAAAATGCATCTATTCGAAGTGCAGCTCATGAAATCGATTTAGACAGAAATTCAGTGCACCGAATTTTGAAAAAACACAACATGCATGACTACAAATATGAGAAAGTTCATACATCAGAACCAGGTGACTACATAAAAAGGTTAAATTTTTGTAGAGGAATATTAGAAAAACTTGAAAATGATGAAAATTTTTTGAAAAAGATCATTTGGACAGACGAAGCAAAATTCAATAATGAAGGACTATTAAATAGAAAGAATTGCCACATTTGGAGAAGTGAAAATCCTCATAGAAAAAGACAAAGAAACCCCCAGAACAAATTTAGTTTTAATGTGTTTGCTCTTTTGATGAACAATAAAGTGCGGTACTACACTTATGAAGAAAATCTAAATACAGAAAAATTTTTGGAAATCCTGAGAAATTTTGTTTCTGAGTTTTTGGATGAACTGCGGGAGTATGTCGACTACCGCATATTATCAATTGGATGGGGCTCCGGCACATAGTTCGCACAAGGTGTCTGAAGAACTGAATGCAATGTTTGGTAATCGGTGGATCGGACGCCGTTCTTCACTGTTTTGGCTCCCACGATCTCCCGATCTTACTCCCTTAGATTTTTATTTATGGGGTAGAATAAAAAACATAGTCTATGAATCTCCTATTGAAAGCAAAGAAGATTTGAAACGGCGTGTGAAGGATGCTTTCCACTCACTAAAGGGGGAGGAAATTGAGCGAGCGTCTAACCGAGGTGTTTCAAGACGTATTCGAAAGTGTGTGGAACAAAATGGTTACCATATTGAAACTCTTACCTGATCATTTATTTTGTTAATTTGAGTTTTGAAACGTATTTTTATTTTTATTATCATAATTTATTTATACCTAATCATAATTCGGTGTACTGAGAGAGCGAATCTATTTAATGTGTTTCCTATTGAAGAGATGAATTCTCATTCGCTTCGAAATAAGTCGAAATACTAGTTTCATCAACTGCCCTTTTTTTGTATTCTTTAGGGGCTCTTACATTCCAAAATTTTGAAAGTTTGAAACATCTTTTCAGAAATTGTAAAAAAAAAGGGGATACTTCTCATTGGATACTCAACATTTTGTGTCATCCACCATGGATTTGAAATAAACAATATCATTAAGTGCATTTGAATGTGTATTGCGTATACAATTGAAAAAATACAATATAAGAAATAAATCCAAAATCTCATTATTAGAATAGCAACGATTCATTTTGTGAAATCAAAAAATTTCATAACGACTAACAATAAGACCTGTCTGACACTTCTGAATTATGAATGGGATGATTTATCTTCTATGCTCACAGAATATCCTTATGAATCAGATTCGAAGAATTTGACTCTACGTACTACATAAATCCAGAAAATCTCAAATAACTCAGAAATTATTGAATTTAGGAGCATAATCATGTGGGAAAACTATCATTATTTTTGTCCGCAGAATCCAACACAATTATAAAAAAATAGGCTTCTAATTTGAAAAACAGAAGTTATGGCCAATTTGAGATCACAATTTTCAACACAAAATTTGAAACACCCTGTGATGATATTTTTGAAATCCAAAAGATGCATGACCTTTTCACATCCTTCCTCTTCGATGTTGTAAAAACGGTTTACGCTCAGGATATTTAAAATAAGAATAATGAACATATTACTGACTGAACATATTGACTTTTTTTCCAGTTTTTTTTTGATATTTTGAAAACTATTCGATTTAATACATTGGTTTTAACAGAAATGTATTCACTATTGAATACTCGATCATACCAGGAATGGAAAACTTGAAAACAAATTTTTTCGTCGAATTTATTTTCACTCCCTGTATAACCGGAAGTTTTTGGGCTTCGAAAATATTTTAGCTCTGTAGAGAATTTCGAACAATATCATAATCCCAATTTTCAGATTTCAAATATGTCTAGTTCTCCAGAAACGTCTAATAGGCACTCGAACTTGAGACACCCTGTATATCCAATATGGCGGAATAGTTTTTTGTGATGCATTTCTATAATATGGGTATCGAATGAATGAGCTTGTTGAGGGTGATTCGAAAAATAATGTGACGTTGTTCTATATCCAATATGGCGGACCATCCAACATGCCGAAATAGTTTTTTGTGCTGCATTTCTATAATATGGGTATCAAATGAAAGAGCTTGTTGAAAGTAATTAGAAAAATACTATGACGTCATTCTAAATCCAATATGGCGGAACATCCAAGATGGCGGAATAGTTTTTTGTGATGCATTTCTATAATATGGGTATCAAATGAAAGAGCTTGTTGAAAGTAATTGGAAAAATACTTCGACGTCATTCTAAATCCAATATGGCGGAACATCCAAGATGGCGGAATAGTTTTTTGTGATGCATTTCTATATGATCATAAAAGCTTGTCGCGAGGTTTGCAGTAGTACCTGCACTTCAACAGAATGGACAATTACCACAAAATGTGATATTTACTTGGTTCCAAACTTTATCCCAACCCTGTATGTCATTTTGTACGTAATTCCCCTAGTGCTTTCATCAAAGCTGTTCTTCATTGCCTCAAATGAAAAGATTCAGAAGGCTAATTGCATTAGGCATTAGAAAGTGGTAGCACCTCCGACAAATTTTTTTCACTTATTAGAGAACACAGAAAATATCATAGTCAGCTTCGATAAAAGCTCCACATGTTCTTGGGATAATTCATGTTCATTATAAATAAATCTTATATACAATACCTAGAATCATCAGTAGTGCTACAGCCCTACAGGGCCTCGACTTTCTCCAGCCTCGTCCGCCATCTTTTCCCGTATCTGATAAGGAGCTTCCGGTCAGCCGCACCAATTTTTCTGACATCCTCAGAAACGCCGTCTTTCCACCTCAGCATTGGTCTCCCTCTCCCTCTACTGCCGGTTGGTATGGCCTCAAAGTTTCTTCGCGTTGACACGTTGTTGTCATAGCGTGCTACATGTCCTGCCCAACTTAGCCTTGCAATCTTGATTGTTGATATTATGTCTCTGTTTCCTGGCCCCTTAAATATAAGTTATAAAGCTCAAAATTATATCTTCTTCTCCAAACATTATCCGATTGGATAGCACCATAAATCTTTTTTAGGACTTGTCTTTCAAATATTGATAGTACCGTCTCATCTGCTTTCGTTCGGGTCCAGGTTTCCGAGCCATAGATTAAAACTGGTACAATTAGTGTTTTATAGATTCTGATCTTTGTGCTCCTCGAAAGGCTCGATTTACGTAAATATTTTGATAACCCAAAATAAAAAAAAATGGCAAGCATTATGCGCCTTTTCATTTCTTTGCTAAAATCATTATTCGGGGTTATCTAGGCTCCGAGATATACGAACTGATCCATTGCTTCGATGTTATATTCTCCAACTGTGATACCCTGACACACGTCTCCCGCCCTTCTTTCTCTTGTTTCATTTGCATTTATTTGTAGTCCTATATTTCTTGCGGCATTCTCAAAATTCACAAAGGTTTCTTTCGTTTTTCGAACAATTCCAGAGATGTACTCTAGTACCTCTAGTATCCAGTTCCGCATCTTGAACTACTCTTTCTAGTGCTATGGTAAACCGGATACACGCATCACTCTGTCTCAAGCCTACAGTTGTTTCGAATGGATCTGAGATATCATTCTGTATTTTTACGTGGCACACAGCTTTCGACATTGTCATCTTTGTCAGTTCAATTAAGGTTTAAGTCATTTCTGGAATTTGTTTTTCACGCCAGACTTTTCATATGATTTGTAGCATGGTTTCTTTCAATACTTCTCCACCAGCTTTGATGAGGTCTGCTGTGATAGCGTCTGTTTCAGGGTCTTTGTGGTTTTTCAGCTTCTTTATGGCATTCTTGATGTCTTGCAAGTTGGGCGGTTCGACCAGGTCATCATTTAATTCTTCTAGCTCTTCTGCTTCTTCGTTATCTGTGCCTAGGAATTCGGAAAAGTGCTCCGAACACCTGTTGAGTATTTCCTCCTTATTGGTAAGAATCTGTCCGTTGTTTTCCTACAAATATTTATTTTTGGTTTCAACTCGTTTCTCATATTGTTAACCTTCTGGTAAAACTTTCTAGATTTCTACTGATTTTTGAGTCGCTCTATTTCATCCAAGAGTTTTTCTTCATTTTGTCTCTTCTCTTTCTTTTATGTATCCTCTTCTGAGATTTTTTTAAGTTTCTTCTACCTCTCTTGTTTTTCGTTGCTATTTTTTGTTTGGTAGGCTTTGTTCTTTCTGTCTGTCACGCCTTGGAATTCTTCGTCGAGCTAGTCATTTCGAGGTGTTTCATTCTCATGGCCCAGGATGTTTTCTGCCGCCTGTTTTATGACATCACTAAAGTATTGCCACGTGGTTTTCACTGGCTCCTCATCCCTCATGTTTAAATTCTCTTCAATATATTTCTTGTATGCATTAAGTGTTTCTTCTTGTTTCAGGGCATCTGTGTTGTATCTTATTTCTTCGCTTCCTTTGGCGTTTTTCACGTTAGAAATTTTGGCTCTTTGTTTCGCACCAATCATGTAATGGTCCGAGTTAATGTTGGCTCCCCTGTACGTTTTAACATCCATGAGATTGGAGTAGTGTCTGCTGTCTATAAGTACATGGTCGATTTGGTTTTCAGTTTCTTCATTAGGAGATACCCAGGTAACCTTATGTATAATCGAACGTTGTACTTTCCACTACCATGCTCTCAGAGGCCGCAAAATTAATAACCCTGTTTCCGTTGACATAACTCTCATAAAATAGACTGTGTCTACCAATATGCTCTCGGTATATTTCCTCCTTGCCAATCTTGGCTTTTTTGTCACCGATAATTTTCTCAATGTCGTGAGCTGCGGTCTGACCATAGGCACTTTCTAACTGATCATAGAATAGGCCATTGTCTTCTTCTGATTTATCTTCAGTAGGTGCATGCATAATTATTATACTAATGCTGAAGAATTTTCCTTTCAATCTAAGCACGCACAGTTTTTCATTAATAGCTTCAAAGCCTATTACTTGCCTAATTCTTTTTATCACCACAAAGCCAGTGTCAAATTGGTCTTGGGTGACAACTGTAGTTGATATAGATCAAAGTTTTTCTTGTGCATGACTGTTGGGGCGAGTTTCAGTTAACCAACTGAAGTGTGGTTCAATTATTTAAGTTTTATTTTTCGAAATATAATTTTTTGAGTGAGAAAGAGATAGAGCTAGTGGACTGTATAACACATATGAAATTAATTGAAACCCAACACAAATGAAAGGATAAATGCACTCAAAAATAACAGATGAAATATAGTTACCTATATATCAGCAAACAGGATCCTGTCGATGACTCCTATTCCTATATAAATAATAATAATAACCCCGCACGGGGGTACTACTGTGTAGTATACGGGTGTGACAATCCCGCGGACCCCGGTCACTCTCAACCGATGTCGGACAAATATATACGAAGCCTCGGAGAACAGTCGCTGCCTGGGGATCGTCAGGGCGCGTCTGGAGTTGGTGCTGGACGTGACAGCATGCGGGACACCAACGGCAGAATGCTGAGAAGGCAGGCGCCTGCCATACAAGAAGCTATGCCTTTAGACGAGGAGGATATCGACGAGGAGAGAGTTCAGGTTGTCGGTCGCATTGGGATTCAACGTTCGAAAGAGCAGCCCGTAGTCGGAACCGGCAGCCAAAACAGGACAGCACAAAGGGGACGCCACAAGTGGACGCCCGAGCAGCATGACCTGCTGTCTGCGCTATACAGACGATCAAGACCCGAAAGACGGGGATACATGAATAGGCTGCATGGTCTGTGGTGCGAAAATTATCCAGACCTTGACTACATGACGCAGCAAAACCTTAGAGATCAGATCAGTCATCTCAAAAGAAAAGGAATCTTATGGCGCTCTCAAGAGCAGGAGAGGACGGAACAACAAGATGAGGAGCAGGTGACAGAGGCTTCGAACCAACATCAGCTATTGACGATTGACATAGCTGAAGAACAAGCTGTAGCCATGGTGAGAAATATCGCGGGCCAAACCAGGACTGGTACACGCTCCAACAGGCCAATAACAGAACATGTGAGAGATGTTCCAAGAAAAGAACAAGGTGGAGAGCATGTGACAGATGCTCCAAAACAACAACACCAAGCAAAAGCCTTAGGGTACGTACATGCCGGAGATGCAAGGATGAGCGCGGTGTAGGTCGCGGTCGCGATCTAGTTCTAAATCGATACGTCGCCCACGGGCGACGTATCGATTTAGAACTAGATCGCGACCGCGACCTCCACCGCGCTCATCCTTGCATCTCCGGCATGTACGTACCCTTAGGGGCGAGGCCAAGAACGGAACAGATCAGTCGTGTCATAAGAAGAGGAATCTTATGGCGGTCTCAAGAGCAAGAACGGACAGAAAACAAGCTGAGGAGCAGGTGACAGATGCTTCGAACCAACATCAGCAATTGACGATTGACACAGCCGAAGAACAAGCTGTAGCCCTTGTGAGAAATATCGCGGGCCAAACTGGGTCTAGTACACGCTTCAACAGGCCAATAACAGAACATGTGAGAGATGTTCCAAAAATAGAACACGGTGGAGAGCAGGTGACAGATGCTCAAAACCAGCAACATCAAGCAATAGCCCTGGGGCCGAGGCCAAGAACGGAACAGGTGAGAGATTTTCCGGTAATAGGACTAGCTGAAGAGCAGGTGACAGATGCTCCAGACCAACAACACCAAGCAAAAGCCCAAGGGCCAAGGCCAAGAACGGAACAGGTGGGAGATGTTCCGGTAATAGGACTAGCTGAAGAGCAGGTGACAGATGCTCCAGACCAACAACACCAAGCAAAATCCCAAGGGCCAAGGCCAAGAACGGAACAGGTGAGAGATGTTCCGGTAATAGGACTAGCTGAAGAGCAGGTGACAGATGCTCCAGACCAACAGCAACAAAAACCAGGAACGGTGAGAGATATTCCTAAGTTAATCGTCAATACCAGGGAAGCATTTGAGGCGGCCGTTAGAAACCCACTGGTCAAGACCTCCCGAATAAAAACAAGACATGAGGCTGAAGATCTAGCCGTATTGGATAACATCATTCAAGATCACCTTAACGGGACCTGTTCACTAGAAGATGTTGTGGCTGCAGTGAGAGCAGCCGCTTCCCTTCTATGCCCACCGAAAAGTACAGCTACGAAGGAGGATAAGCATAAGCTAAGACTCAGGCGGCTTGACACCAAAATAAAATCAATGAGGCAGCAGGCATCTTGGTACCAATGTATCATAGATGTTCTGAAAGGCAAGATTGAGTCAAGCAAGAAAATTAAGGATATGATTGAGGAGCTTCGTTCCATACATCATAGAGTAGACTTGCCCACAGTCCATTTACTGAAGCAGAAAGGTGTAGATAGAATAAGATCACTTGCAGCAGCGCGAAAGAAACTGATAAAAAGGCAAAAATGGATTGAAAATAACAACACCTTCAACGCAGAACCATCGAAATTATTTCAGTCCCAACAACAAATGACACAGAAACCACCATCACCTCCAGAGGTCGAAGAATTTTGGAAGAGCATATATGAACAACGAGCAGAAACCAGGGATACTCCAGCACTTCTCAGATTCCAGCAGATGTGTGATCAAAACCAACAGCAAAACGATGAACTTTCTGAAATATCAACCGAAGATATTAGACAAGCCCTTAAGAACAAGCGTGATTTCACAGCACCTGGAGTGGACGGTATTCAAAACTACTGGTGGAAGAGATTTCCAGCTACACATCAACACATGGCAAGATTATTCAGCGGGGTGCTGACTCGCCGTGAGCCCATTCCGTCATGGTTGGTAGAGGGTAGAACAGTGCTGATACCAAAATCAGGTGATTTTGGGCAACCCTAGAACTACCGCCCAATCACTTGCCTCAAAACACTGTATAAGATCCTCACAAGTGTAATTCAACATCAAATTCTGAGGGTTATTGGACCAGTGTGGGACAGTATATACGAACAGAGGGGAGCGAAGAAAGGAGTGCAAGGATGCAAAGACAACTTGCTCATAGACAAGAGCGTATGTCTAGACGCCAGATACTACAAGCGCGACCTACACACATCTTGGTTAGACTACGCGAATGCATATGTTCGGTTCTTAATGTTTTTTGGGTAGCTCCCGTATTTGGTAATGCTCGCGTCATTTCCATTTTCTATGAGTTCTCCCCTCCTTCTTTTCCTACATGCGTGTGACCGTGAGGAATCTGAGTGTGAAGAATAACGCAACGACAAGGACTTCAACGAAGAACGAAAGAGAATAAAAACCGCCACAAATAACAAAAATAGAGAAAAACGCAACGACTGGGAAGAACGAAATTGAGTGAAAGAAAACAAAGAATAGCTGAAGAATTCGTCCCATAACGAGAGCTCTCGCAACGTGGAATAGAAGATTCAAGGTCAGTCCTCTCGTCTTTCCTTCTTATTCAAGGGATTTTTAGCTTGTTTATGTTTATCATTTTAATTTAACCGGTCAGATTCTGAACATAAAATTTGGTAGCAGAGCGTGGTTGTGGTTTTTCGGTTAATTCCGTAGTTAATTACATTTCAAGAATCTGACACTTACAAAAAACGTTCGATCCTGTCTCCCTTGACACTTGAAAAAAGTAAGACTTAGAGGCAACGATTTCTAAACAGTGCGCCTGTCACGAACCTCAAACATCGTTTCTTTCTTTCCAACTTGTAGGAGTATTTGTCGAATTTATTCGTCATGTCGGAGCCAGGCGAAAGGGACCGGGCAACCTATGGTAAACTGATTGCCGATCGTGACCGTTTGTGGCGGAAAATGCAAGATTGTTATGATATGATTCCTAAATTACCGGATAAGTTAACACAGTTTAAGGTTAGAGTTTCGCAGATTCATGAAGTACGAGATAAGTTTTCAATAGTCCTAGATAGATTGCAGAGTTTATCAGCGGAATTTAAGGAATTTAAAATTGATGTAATAAATCTGGAATCTAGTTTCGATGTATTATACTACGAGATTTTGGCACACGCTAGTGAATATTCAACACCGTGAAATACTGCGCAATCTAATGCAACTGGTGAAAATCTTTCCAAACGGGAATTGTCATTGCGAGATATACAGCTACCGAACTTCGACGGTCATGCTGAAAACTTCCCTGCTTTTATTAGCATATTTAACGCACTGGTACACAATATCGGATATTCGGACATTGAAAAATTTACAATTCTCATAAATCACCTCGAAGGGGCTGCATTGAAATATGCCCAAACCATTAGATTTTCTCCAGAAAATTACTTAGTAGTTTATAACCGCCTTATTCAACGCTATACAAATAAACGATTAATTGCAAATAATTATTTGAGAACTATTTTTGGATTAACGCCTTGTAAGGATGATTCATTTCAAAGTATTTCCGATTTGTGCGAAGTTCTTCAGATGAATGTAGCTGCTCTAAAGGATATGAGACTTCCAGATTTGAGTGACTATATTTTAGTTGAATTCTCTCTTAGTTTAATCAGTAACAAAATGAAGGAAGACTTTGAGGATAGATTTTTAAAGACCGATTTTCCAACGTTTGAAAATTTAATTAATTTTCTGAGGGATAAGTGCTCAGTTGCACAATTAGTTAATTCGGATTACGATTCCAAATCTCACCGGAACGATCGATCTACTGTAAGAAGTAATGCTCCAACGATGAAACCGATTTCATATTTTTCAAACAATTCTAATCAAAGACCGAGCCAGAAACGAGTATCTATTACTTCACTATCCGACCAAACCAAAAGAAGTTCTGACACATCATCTAAGCCGTGTATTTCTTGTAACAAGTATGAGAAGCATAGAGTGATAAATTGTCCAAAATTTCTAGATTTAACGCCAAAACAACGACACGATTTTGCAAGAGATAATAATTTATGTTATGCTTGCTTGTTTCCGCATCATATCTCTAATTGCCGCATCGGAACAACCTGTAAACATTGTTCTAGTCCCAGACACAATTCATTGCTACATGAACCAGATTTCTCTCTTTCCAAACCAGAGTCTGTGAGTTATTCTTGTGCTTCAAAAAACGGTGGTAATCCTGCATTATTGGGTACTGCTAGGATTTTACTTCAAGGCTCAGACGAACAGTGGTATCCCTGTAGAGCCGTTCTAGATTCGGGTTCACAGCTCAACTTTATCAGTACTTCAATGGCCCAAAGTTTAGGTTTAACGCGAAAACGGTGTAATATTGATGTAGCTGGTATTTCTAACGTGACTAAGAACGTTCAAGGCAAACTGAACTGTAAACTTAAGTCTCTTTATGATAAAGAATTTATCCTACCCTTAGAGGCAGTGGTTTTACCGCGAATAACGGCCGATTTACCGAACACTTATGTAAGCGATGATATCCAAAAAAGATTTGCTAACTTAGAATTAGCTGACTATGAATTTCATATTACATCACCTGTGGATTTCTTGTTGGGAGTACAAGCAGTTTTGGATATATCTTCAGATAACGCTAAAATAATAAAGGGATCACCTACCGCTTATCTTACAAAACTTGGCTGGATTATTCTAGGACAAGTTACAAATCAAATCTCCCTTGCGAATTTAGTCTGTACCGAAAACGAACCATCTCTTAACGAATTGTTGCGTTCGTTTTGGGAAGTAGAAGAAGTTTCAATTCCCAACCAGATCACTCCGGAAGACGAGTTTTGTGAGCGATACTTCTCTGAAACCGTACAACGAAATAGTTATGGTCAATACATCGTGCGCTGTCCTTTTATGGAATCAGTCGCGAGACTAGGAACAAATAGAGATTTAGTTAGAAAAACGATTCCAACGTGACTCTGAATTCCAAAAAAATTATTTTGAGAATATTCGGGAATACATTGATCGGGGTTTTTTGATTGAATCAGAGTTTCCATCAGAATATATTATGACTCATCATGGGGTACCCAAAATATCCCCGGAAGGAACGAAGGTGAGGGTAGTCTATAACCCTGCGGAGAAAGACGTTAATGGGGTTACCTTAAACGACTGTATGTATTCTGGCCCTAAACTTCAACAGGATATATCGCATATTTTAAGTAGATTTAGGTTACCTCTTATTGCTTTAACGTGCGACATTCGACAAATGTTCCCTAGTATTATTCTTCATGAGGATGATAGAAAGTATTTTCACATATTTTGGCGTTTTCACCCAACCGAGCCTTTAAAAGAGTAATTTTTGGCGCGAAGAGCTCAGCATTCTTGGCTATGCGTACTATAAAACGATTAATTCAGGATGAAGGACATAACTTTCCTTTGGCTGCAATGGCCTTATCTTCGCAAGCGTTTGTTGATGATATTATGACCGGATCGAACACTGAAACTGAAATATATGAATTGAAGGATCAGCTTATTTCTTTGCTCCGTAAGGGAGGATTTGAATTGGGAAAATGGGCCTGTTCGAATTCAGATGTTATATCGAATGATCCCAATGAAAGTTTTCAATTACCTATTGGCCGTGCTCCTTGTTCAGTTAAGGTTTTAGGAATATATTGGGATACAAAAATGGATACCCTTTTTTACCGAAATCAGGATTTCAATGAACCACTTTCTAAACGTGGTATATTGTCGCGTATCGCGAGAACGTATGATATTAACGGGTATTTGAGCCCCTTTACCTTTTGCATGAAAACGCTATTGCAAGAATTGTGGTTAGCGAAGATAGATTGGGATGATCCGTTGCCGAAAAATATAGAGAAAAAATGGGTCTCGATTAGAAATGAGTTAGGGCTTATTGAAAGTATTCGTATTCCAAGATGTATTTATTCTGTAAGTGCTAAAAAGTCCACATTAATCGGTTTTTCTGATGCTAGTGCCTTGGGCATGGCAGCGGTAATTTATTTGCGTGTGGAGTTTGGTGATAAAGTCCTCGTTAATATCGTTGCTGCTAAAACGAAAGTAGCCCCTGTTAAACCATGGACTATTCCTCGATTAGAGCTTGGTGCAGCTTGTCTCCTTTCGAAATTAATGTTGGTTACTATGCAGTCTTTCGAATCATTCATACATTTAACCCAACCAATATGTTTTAGTGACTCAGAAACCGTACTGGGCTGGTTGAAGACACCACCTTACCGTTTAAAAATGTTTGTCGCTAACAGAGTAGTTCAAATTCATGACAATATACCGAACGCTCGTTGGTGTTATATTTCGGGAAAAATTAATCCTGCTGATCCAGCCAGTCGCGGTTTAACACCGAAAGAATTACTAGAATGCGAATTGTGGTGGAGAGGACCGGATTTTCTTCTAACTAACGAGAGAGGTTGGGATTTTTCTTATAAGGGTATGGAAATATTACCGGAGCTGAAGGATTCACTCACCGAAACAAAACATTGCTTCCTAGCATTTAAAAACGATTTATCTCATTTTAACGACATTTTCGATCGTATTTCTTCCTTACCGCGTCGCGTATTCAACGAATAATTGCATATATTCTACGATTTCGTGACAACATGAAAGGATCTATCGATAGGATGTCTAAAACTCATCATATCGAAAAGGGTCCACTTACAGCCGAAGAATATGACAGAGCCTTGAAATTCGCCATAAAGATTACTCAGTATAAATTTTTTTCAAACGATATTCAACTGTTACAAAATAACAAACTTTGTTCAAAGAAATTGTTGTCCTTGTCACCATTTATTTCTTCATCCGGACACCTAATGGTGGGGGTCGTTTACAACACTCCCAATTCAATTATCATCTAAAACATCCATATTTAATACCTCAAGAAAGTAGATTAGCTACGCTAATTTGTGATTTTTATCATATTTTTTCTGGACATGGCGGTCCGCGGTTAGTAATGTCCTTAATACACCGAACATATTGGATACCTAACCTCCGACGATTGCTGAGAAAACGGATTTTCCGATGTTTAGTATGTTACCGTTTCAAGGCTCAGCCAATTCAACCCCCTATGGGTGATCTACCGGAATATCGTATTCAACCGACAAGATGTTTCACCCACACCGGACTGGACTTTGCTGGTCCCTTTGAAGTAAAATTGTCAAAGTATAAAGCCGACAGATATCAAAAATGCTATGTAGCTCTTTTTGTTTGCATGGTATCTAGAGCGATTCACTTGGAGTTAGTCAGTTCTTTAACTACTGAAGCGTGCCTCGCTACCTTAGACCGTTTCATCGCACGTCGTGGTCTCCCTTCGAGAATATACTCCGACCAAGGTACCAACTTTAGAGGCGCAGCGAGAGAGATAACCGAAATTTCAAAATTTTTAGATAATAGCAACGTAGATATAGCGCACTATATCGCGAAACACGGAATTACGTGGCAACATAACCCACCGTATGCCCCAAACATGGGGGGGCTATGGGAGGCTGGTGTTAAATCCTTTAAGTATCACTTAAAACGTATTATGGGAAATGCCAGTCTTCATTTGGAACCTTTTTTAACGACCGTCAATCGAATAGAGGCGATTTTAAACTCGAGGCCGTTTTGCAACCAGACATCTTCTCCGAATGATGATTTGGACCCTCTTACACCGGGACATTTTTTGATAGGAGGTCCATTATTGTCTCGCCACGAGTACGATTTGACAAATATTCCTACAAACCGTTTAACTCAGTGGCAACTAAGCCAGCAGTTAACTCAATCATTTTGGAAACGATGGATGAATGAATATGTACATTAATAATAATAATAATAATAGTTCATTTATTCCATTAAACCAGAATACGTCCATACAATTATTAAGATACATTGAAATATATAGTAGGCACAGAATAATCCACACAACATATTAAAAAGTTTTCAAAAAATTACAGAATTCATCAAGGGAATAAAAACAATTTTCAACAAGAATCTCCTTCAGTGCTTTACAAAAATGTTTATAGGTCATATGCGCTAAATGAGACGGCAGCATATTGAATAGTCTGCAACCCGAAATATTGGGAGACTTTTTATGGAAAGCGTGAACTGATCTTTCCTCACATAAACGATATCTATTCCTGGTCTCATAAGAATGTACCTCTTCACGTCTAAGAATTCGAGAGCTTCGCTTGTGTGTATAGATTAAAATATTAAAAATATAAATAGACGGAACAGTTAAAATGTGATGGTGTTTAAAATAATCCCTACATGATACTCTAAAGGGCAGATCAAATAATAGTCTTATAATGCGCTTCTGCAAGATGAAAACTCTCTCCCACTCGACAGATTGGCCCCAAACCACAATATTATATCTCAGTATAGAGAAAACATTCGAATAGTAGAACGCCAATGCGCTGTCATTGTCCACCAATTTTTTAATGTGAGATATAGTGTAATATGTTTTATGAAGACGCTTACAAATTTTATCAACCTCAGAATCCCATCTGAGATGTTCATCAACTACTGTGCCAAGAATATTCACCTCTGATAAAAACCTTACTGGAACGTCATTAAAGATCAACCCGATACCACTTCTCAGCCTCTGAGGAACATGAAACTCAACAGCGATCGTTTTCTCGTAATTAATCAGCAGATGATTTCGCTCACACCAACTACTGAACTTTTCCAAAACCAGGTCACATTTTCTCCTAAGTTCTTCCGGGCACCGGTCACTAATCAGAACGTTCACGTCATCAGCATACATAAAAAGGAGAATCCCCGACAAGAATTTCATCAGAAATTCGCCAAGATCATCCACAAAAACATCAAACAACAGAGGACCAAGCACGCTACCCTGTGGTGAACCAAGATGAACATCCAACAAATCGGAAGAGACTGCATCCAATTTCACAACCATTTTTCTATCAGTCAGAAATGACGTCAGCCAACTATTCAAAACTCCTCTAACTCCAATCCTTTCCAACTTTTCAGACATAAATTCAGGTTTCAGACAATCAAATGCTCTTCTCAAATCGAAACAGATAACAACCACGTACTCACCCTGATCCATTCGCGAAGATATGCCCTGGACCAGTTCAGTCATCAAAGTATTCGTCGAGCGCCCCGGGCGGAAACCGTGCTGTGAACTGGATAGTAAATTGAAGTCCTCAAGATAATTTATCAATCGATGATACATCATTTTCTCGATAATTTTAGAAAAAACACTCAGAACAGACACAGGACGATAATTATCTGGGACTAAAGGGTCGCCCTTTTTATAAATTGGAAGGGTCCGCGATACTTTCAACACCTCCGGAAATACACCTACACAGACAGATATGTTCACCAAATTAGCCAAGTAATCAGCTACAATATCCTTGCAATTCTTCAGTACAATTATAGGGACTTCGTCAATTCCAGCAGAAGACTTATTTTTCATTGAATTTATGACCTCGATAACTTCTAACGTAGTTACCTCTCGAAAAACCATGGAATCACGAGGCTGACATCTTTTCGTCGTACAATGATTGAGAGACATCCGAAAAGAGCTATTTATTCTCTCATAGAAGTTAACAGTGAAAAATTTCCCGAATACATCACAGATCTCAGTAGCATCATCCAACACCTCTCCATTCACAGATAACCTGATTGAATCCTTTTTCCTTTCCTTATTCTGAACCTTTCTTATAATACTCCATACTGTCTTCATCTTATTAGCACTATTCTGTATCACATTATAATTATGTTCTCGTTGGGACCTCTCTTGGAGTGACCTAATCTGCGCCTTCAACATTTTTCTTTCTTCAACAATCGAAGTCGAGAATCCCGGAAACCCGCCCGACAGCCAACCGAGCAACTCCAACCTGCCCAGTAGATATCTCACCTCATCAGACACATGCACCCTTCCCGTACCACAGCACCTCACATATTTGGATCTGACAGGAAAAGCAACCTCAAAGCACCACATAAACTGCTGATAAAAATCGTCGAAGACCTTATCGACATCCACAATTTCAGAAGCATCCAGGTCTACGTGCAAGGATCTTCTCAATAAAAAATTAAACTCACTGAATGCTTCCTCGTTGAATACACGCCTTTTTATAATATCAGTCCGATGCACATGAGTAGGAGTACGATATCCAGAAACTAAGAATTCAACAAACAGCGCATTATGGTCAGATATGCCAGGATTAAAATTCCTGCAGCTATATATCGCCGTAGATTCCAAGTTAGTCAAAACATAATCTATGCAAGTTTTACTAATATGCCCGTCTACCGATCTAAATATCCTGGTAAAATCCCCATTAACATTCACTACATTGAATCCCTCCACAATTGCACGGAAACTTCTCGTCATTCTATCATTTGGCCGCTTCCAGTCAATATTTAAGTCACCACATAAGATAATCGAAGGGTACAAAACTGAAACCTGACTTAATAATTTGGTAAGTTGCTCTTCAAATACTTGATAATCTCCCGCATCAGAACGGTAAATACAAATAACGCAAACATTGTCCGCTATTGAAACGGCAGAACACTCGAATGAAAATTCACAATTTAGCTCAGACACTAAGGAGACCCTTTTACAGTAACGTTCAAGTGCAGTTTTAACAAAAATAGCACTGCCACCATTTTTATGAAAAGTTCTGCAGAATTCAGCTACTCTGATATAGCCATTAATATTAAACAAATTAAAATCATGTTTGTGTGTGAACCAATGCTCAGTTAAACAAATAATATCTAGGTTACTAAAAGTGTTTAAAAACGATTCAAAAATTGTTATTTTATTCGTCAAACATTGAATGTTGAGATGGAATACACTCAAGCAGTCATCTCTCATTGACTTAGTCCCACTATCTACATTAGTTATGAAAGCTTCCGCTGCGCAAGTTTCCTTGGGATGGACGCCGAAAAAAAAAATCGTTTGATAGTTACTCCTTCAGGCCAGAATTCAGGAGTAAACAATGTATCCTTGAGGGACAGATCAGCACCAATTTTAAATGAAGAATTCATTGCAATACCGGCCTAAGTGGCAGAAACCGTCTAGGTTGCTAGTGGAAGGTGATTTGGTTTTGTATTATTCACCAAATGCTCCTCCCACGCATTGGCCGCTTGGAAAGGTTGTTGAAATTATAAAGGGTCCTGACAGGATTGCCAGGGTCTTAAAGTTGAAAACAGCAACTGGGGTGATAACGAGACCAGTAAATGAGGTAGCACCGTTACCATCCCAATAGTTTGTCAAATTGAATACTTAAATAATTAATTAATTGATGATTTGCTTGAAGTTGAGTTTTTTTTTGGGTATCAATGGAGATATTATTATTTTTTAACGAATTATATTTTTCTGGTGATCTCATCTTTTTTTTAAAATATGGGTGGGGGGTATGTTCGGTTCTTAATGTTTTTTGGGTAGCCCCCGTATTTGGTAATGCTCGCGTTATTTTCATTTTCTATGAGTTCTCCCCTCCTTCTTTTCCTACATGCGTGTGACCGTGAGGAATCTGAGTGTGAAGAATAACGCAACGACAAGGACTTCAACGAAGAACGAAAGAGAATAAAAACCGCCACAAATAACAAAAATAGAGAAAAACGCAACGACTGGGAAGAACGAAATTGAGTGAAAGAAAACAAAGAATAGCTGAAGAATTCGTCCCATAACGAGAGCTCTCGCAACGTGGAATAGAAGATTCAAGGTCAGTCCTCTCGTCTTTCCTTCTTATTCAAGGGATTTTTAGCTTGTTTATGTTTATCATTTTAATTTAATCGGTCAGATTCTGAACACATATGACACCTCGCCGCACGAACTGATAATACGGCTATTGAAAATGCTGAAAGTTCACCCTAACATCATCCACGCGATAGAAAACATCATAGCGCTGTGGAAAACGAAGTTTGCCATCCGAACAGAGGGTCGAACCGTGTATACGGGATGGGTGAGATACAGGAGAGGAGTTTTTCAGGGAGATTCGCTAAGCCCGTTGTTTTTCTGCATAACACTCATACCACTAACAATTGAGTTGAGGGAGAGCAAGATAGGATACAAGGCCGAACCACCAGGCAGAAGGAACCACCTGATCTCGCATCTCTTGTACATGGACGACTTGAAGCTCTACCCTCCCTCCGAGTCTGCACTACGGCAACTACTGAATATCGTTTCAGACTACACGTCAGCAATGGGAATGTCGTTTGGTTTGGACAAGTGTGCCGTTTTTCATCTGCGCAGGGGAAAAGCTGAAGATGCAGGAGAAGATATTCGACTGGAAGATAGAATGACTATTCGACACCTCGAAAAGGGAGAAACGTATAAGTTTCTTGGGATGAAACAGAGGGGTGTACTGGAGACAACCCAGATAAAAGATGCCTTAACAGCCAGCTACAAAAAGAAGCTCAGAGACATTTGGAAATCGCAGCTGTCGGGAAAGAACAAAGTTTCTGCTACAAATATGCTAGCATCCCGATTCTCACCTACTCTTTCGGCGTGGTGAACTGGACGGTGAACGAACTCCTCGATCTTGAAAGGGCAAAAAAAAAACGATGAACATGAATCGTAGCCTTCATCCCAACAGTTCAATACAGAGGATATACCTTCCTAGAAGCCAGGGGGGTAGAGGATTGCAATGTTTAGAATATCAACACTATCAACAAACATTGGAAATGGCAGTAAGGATTCTAAGAAGTGAAGATCCGCTCCTGAAATTTGTTGCTCAGCATGAAATTGCGAACCATGGAGCCTTCCTTTTCCGAGCTGCACAAAGGGCCGTAGAGAAGCTCAGCATAACCGGCGTATCGATCAATCCTGAGCTCGCTGGAACACCGATCACTCAGGCGGAACAAAGAAGCCTAGCGAGACTGATCCGAAAGTCTCAGGCGGATAAATTACTCGAACATCATATGAGTAAAAACTTGCACTCCATATATTTCAGGAGTTTGAAAGACCAGGACCTGTCTGAGGAATTGTCTTTCGCCTTTCTGAAGTCCGCTAGCCTCAAGTCAGAGACGGAGGGATTTGTGATGGCGTGTCAAGATGGAGTACTAAATACAAGATGGTATAAAAAGAACATCATGAAAATGGACACCCCAACAACTTGCAGGAAACAATTATGCACATTCTTTCCGCCTGCAGGAGTCCATGCTCCATCAGGGTATGTAGAGAGACACAACGCGGCTCTACGAATTCTATACTTCCATCTGAGAGCCGCGTATGAGATAGACAAGGAACCGGTGCTACCATAATATGTGCCTCTGGAGATTGAAGCGGTGGTCCAGAACGAAAGAGCTCGCATATGCTGGAACTATCCTGTCTCAACAACACGACAGATCAATGCTGTTAAGCCAGACATACTTCTTCTGGACAAGGAGCTGAAGGAGTTATTTGTCGTGGAATTCTCCTCCCCTGCTGAAAATAATGTTGTGATGAAAGAAGAACAGAAGAGGCAAAAGTACAAAGATCTTATGTTCGAGCTTGGAACTTTATACCCAGGTCATAAAGTAAGGATGGTCGTACTAATCATAGGATGTCTCGGTGGGATGAGAGCCAACTACGTGGATGAACTGAAGATTATCCCGGCCTGTAGATCACTGGCCGAGGTATTGGCGCACAGAATGTAGAAAGCAGTGTTGCTCGGGTCACTTCATATCATCAGGTCCCATGAAGTCTAGAAGCCACTTGCAGCTCATCTCTTTTGTTAAGGGACGCTACGAGGGCAGGATGAAGAACTCCTCCATTTAAGTGTGTGGGGGGATTTTAGTGAGTAACCAAACAAGATCTTGGATTCTCACACTACCAAGAGTGCGGACCCTCTCGGTACCCATAAAGGGTTTTCCCCTCACACGGACGTTAAAAAATAATAATAATAATAATAATAACGATTGGCTTCTGAAAGTACTGGAGATTTATAAAAACTGTCCGAAAATAAAAGCCGTGCTCCAACATCTAATGAGCACATGGAAAACAAACATTCTTATAAACAACATAAATGCTGGAACCGTAAAAAATCGAGGGGGATATTTCAGGGAGATGCCCTGTCGCCTATGTGGTTTTGTATAGCACTGAATCCTTTATCTACTCTTTTGAAAAACACCAACATAGGGTACAGACCAGCAATGAGGAATCCGCGAAAACTTACCCATTTACTGTATATGGATGATCTGAAACTATTCGGCGAGAACCAAAAACAATTCCACTCGCTGATAGATATAGTGCGCTCCTTCAGCAAAGACATTGACATGTCTTTCGGTGTCGATAAATGCGCCATAGTCAACATCAGGAAGGGTAAAATGGAGAATACCCAGGAACAATTTCAGGACATCCACAGTATGTTGCCAGAAGAGACTTACAAATATCTGGGCATTCCTCAAAATCAACGGATTGACCACACCCGTATGAAAGCCGAGTTCACTGCGAAATATAAGAGCAGGGTAACCAAAGTGCTCAACACCAAGCTTTCTGCTAGAAACCAGATCGATGCCTTGAACTCTTGGGCTACGCCAGCTCTGACCTACACTTTCAGAGTCTTGAAGTGGTCAGATGCTGATCTGAATGAGTTGGACCGACTAACCCGCCGCCCAATGACAAAGTTCCGATGTCTGCACACCAACGCATCGGTGAAAAGGCTCTATCTACCCAGGAGAGATGGCGGACGAGGTCTGTTGAACATCTATAAACTCTGCAGAACCCAGGAAAAAAACTTGAGGCAGCGACTGCTTGAGTCTGAAGATAGCCTGATGAAATTGGTGACAACAGAGGATAAGGGATACACACCTCTGAACCTACAACACAGAGAACTGACATTCGATATCACCACGAGAAGCGAAGATATAAGTATATGGCGGGAGCAAGCTCTGCACGGCAGATTTCCCAAACACCTTGAGGGGGAAAATGTCGATAAATTAGCTTCTTTGGCGTGGTTGAATGCGGGACAATTGTATCCTGAAACTGAGGGATTCCTGACGGCTATCCAGGACCGAGTTATAAGAACTCGCAACTATGAGAAACACTGTTTGAAATTGAAGCTGAACGTGGAGGACAAATGCAGGAAGTGCGGCGCAGTTGGCGAGTCTATTGAACATATAATCGCAGGTTGTCGAGTTCTTGCCGACAACGCATATCTGGGCCGACACAACCAAGTGGCAAAAATTGTTCACCAGCAGTTGGCTCTTAGACACGGTTTTTTGGATACTTGTCCGCCATATTATAAGTATCAACCTGCAGCAGTGTTGGAAACGGACACAGCGGTTCTCTATTGGGACAGACCCATAACAACAGATAGATCAGTGGACTACAATAGACCGGACCTTGTATTCATTGAGAAGGATCAGAAATATGGGGTGATAATTGATGTGGCAGTACCTACCATTGACTCATAACATCGGAAGAACGGAGTCGGAAAAAATAACGAAGTACGAGAACCTGGCAATGGAACTGAAGAATATGTGGCAACTGTCGAAAGTCACTATTATACCATTGGTGATTTCGGCTGAGGGAGTCATATCCAAATCATTTAAGAAAAATCTTCAAAAGATCGAAATATCCCAGAGGATCGCGGGATGTGCACAGCAGGCTGTAGCTTTGCAAACCTGTCACATCGTGCGGAAATTCCTGAACTAGTGGGAGGAACTGAAATGTTTTTTCACTGGTTCATAGAAGTAATACCAGCTCGAGCTGAGACCGGGAGACCGATGACGAAGAATACTAATAATAATAATAATATTTATTTCCACTGACTGAAATAATTACAGTATGGGAAAATGTCATAAGTATAGTAAAAGTATAGTAAAAAGACAGACTTAATTGTATATAAACACCAACAAACGAACATCTTGTACCCTATTACACACTATGAATTCTACAAGGAAAAATCAAAATCAAAATATTCATGCAGAGAATAATATACATTTCTCTTCAACAGTGTTTTCACCGACTTTTTAAATGCTCTTAAACTTTCAATATCTCGAATGCTACAGGGTAGGTGATTGAATATTTTCGAGCTTATTACTCGAAAACTCTTCTGCACCTGGGTAAGACGCGTAAAAGGGATATTAGCTTTTCTGTCACCCATACTTCTGGTGTTATAAACATTATTCATCCCATGTGTGAACTCAAAATTGTTCTTTTTAACATAAACGACACAGTGTAAAATGAACAGAGATGGAACGGTCAAAAAACTGTCCCTAAAGTAACCGCGGCAGGAGGTCTGTCTAGTGAGGCCATACATAGATCGAACAATACGCTTCTGCATCCTGAAAACAACGTCCACATCCGTGCTATTACCCCAACATAGGATTCCATACTCCAGCAATGAACTGACCGAGGAGTTATAAAACATCCTGAGCACATCAAGATCACAGGTATTCCTCAGTTGACGGATCAAGAAGTTCGTCGAGGCAAGCTTTCTACAGACCATTTGTGATCTATCAGTGAGGTATGATCTGACCCAACTCAAAACCACACCCCGAAGACCCATGCGTCCTAACTTTGTCAAGAGCACCGATATATCCAGAGTATCAAAAGCTCGACTAAAATCATAGAAAACCACCATACAGCATTCCCTCCTCTCAAAACCATCCTGAATACGACCATAAAGCGATAACATGGCATCTTGCGTATTCCTGCCCTTTCGAAATCCGTATTGTCGATCAGACAATAATCCAAAACGATCTGTGAACTGTGTCAGGCGAACCAGAAATAATTTCTCGAGTGCTTTCGAAAAGACCGAAAGCAGAGCAATCGGTCTATAGTTTTCAACTAATGTACGGTCACCCTTTTTGTGTGCAGGTGAGATAATAGCAGTCTTGAGTTCCGAGGGAAAGTATCCGCACCCAAATGATAAGTTGGAAAGGTGCGCCAATGGTAGTGAAATATAGTCAGCGATATGGCAAATGATACTGCAAGGGACCTCATCTACACCGCAGGATGATTTCGTTGAAACAGATAATAAAGTATCGAACATTTCCTCCAACGAAACTGGAGATAAGAACATCGAGTCCGGATTTACTCTTAAAGGGACCTTCGGTAGACTGTGGACGCCTTTAGATTCGCGTACTAATTCTGCTACAGAATCCACAAAAAAATTATTGAAGTAATTTGCTCTATTCAGACTACAACGCACGGGAACTCCGGATGAGTCAATTATAACATGAGGTGCATTCCGACCCCCTCTGACAGATGTATTCGATTGTATGTAGCGCCAGGCTGCTCGAGTTCTGTTATCAGCATTTATTATGGAATTATGTACATAAGATTTTTTTGCTGTTATTATATTTTTCATGTGTTGTCTTTTAAATCGATTGTACGTTTCTCTCGCCGCGTTGTCACGTTGACTCGATTTACACAACTCTCGGACCATTCTGCCCTCCTCTATCAACCTTTTTGTTAAAGATTGCTCGAGCTCGACAATAGAATATGGAATGAAGTTGACGTGAAAATCCGTTGCTAAAAATGTCAAATTGTGCACACTTATCCTTGCGGTATTATAAAATAACCACGCCACTGGTAACAGTCCTTTTGTTCGAAATAATTCGCACAAATGAAAGTTTTAAAAGAATGTAATTCGATTGAATCGAAATCACTAAAAACAGCGAATCACAGGAAAAAAACTGATTTTTTCCGAATTCCCATAAAGGAAGCAGAAAATTATAACTTTTGGAAACAGAATTATTCACGATTAAGTTAATCAATGAACTGAACTAAATATGAAAATGATACAAATATGCGACATATGCGGCACTCCACAGCTGACGAACTGTTCTTATACATAAAGGAGGATCCACATGGGAATTCCTTAGTTGAGAAATTAATTTAAATATTCGAATTTCGAAAATTCTAAATATTTTATTCTAACCGTTCACTTTAGCGTGAACAAAACAGGCCGCCGTAAAATTGCGTGAATTTTACAGAACTTTGGAAACAGTAGAGTTCAACTTAACGAATTGAAACCGAGAAAATTTGAAAAGATCGTACAGAAAACAGAATTAAATATTGAGAGATTCGAGAAGCAGACACTTTGCTGAACCTCCGAAATGGGGCGCTTATGAGGGAATGAACTTCCATTTGATGGATCTCTTCGACAAATTATTGTATATATCGATATTATTTGATTTCAAGAACTCAGAATCCTTATCAAAATAGCGCGAAGATCCGATGAAATTGCTTTCATTATCGGACCAAATTTCTTGAGGTAGGCCTCGTCCAACGATAAATCGCTCCAAAGTCGATAAGAATACCTCCACGGTAAGGAAAAAGACTAGTTCCAAATGAACTAACTTAGTGACGAAAGAAATGAGGAGAACAAGAAATGCTTTCATTCTCGTTGATTTTCGCGAACAACTTGACCGATAGCTAAAGGGGCCTGAAAAATCCACATCCACCTTACTAAAAGGACGTGAAATAATGACCATATGCGGGGAGGTAGAGGAGCCCTGAAGGGTTGATAGGATCTACGTCGAAATCTCGTGCATCTTCCAATGCATTCCCGAAACAGATTTCGCACAGACAGAATCAAAATATTCTGCCAAATCAAAAACAATGTCGTGTTTAGACCGGAATGAAGCGAGATTGAATTAAAATGGAGACATATTAAACGCGACAACGCACAGTTTTTCGGAGGCGAAATCGGATGCTTAGCATACCGGGGTGAAGAAGAAAATTGTAATTTACCTCCCAACCTGATCAATAATGTAGAATCGATATAAGGATTTGATGTCGAAAATTATTTTTTTTTGGAATAAATTCTGGCGCACTTAAATAAAATAATGATGTTGTGTGATTAACACCATGAATTGGAGAGCTTTCTCCAACTCATCCCGAGAAATTGGGCCAGACAATCTTGTCGTTGAAATACATTTGCGGTAGCAGTTGGAAATAGACCTTTTGATATAGGCAGTAACTCTTTTTACTGTATTTAAACTTGGAAATTTTTCTATGAAAATTGAAAATGAATATTGACAATAGTTTCCAAATACATCAACGGACCTGAACTTAAATCATGATCGGTGAAATGTGGTGGCCAATTGGAATTATGAGAGAGATCCGGAGGCGTATCCTCCAATGTTAATGGTAATGAAACGGTATATTCATCATTTCCATTATCACGAGAATGAGTGGTCGTACTGACCGAGACGTCGACTAGTGTACACGTACCGAGAGTTGAGTTTGTGTAAACCAGTTCAGTGCGCCTAACGCCACGTTGATGTGCATCCAAGTTAGTGCTTGTGAAAAGTTTCTGTGATTTCGTACGTAGAGTCCAGGTCCGAAAGGATCGTTGGTTCCGTGCGTGAGTGATTTACGGACTTTTTAGTGAAGTTGAAAAAAGGTAAGCGTCTTTTAATTATCCTATTATCCGTGTTTGAACATGGATGAAAATTCGGATAACGATGGATCCTTCATGGATACGGAGGACAGATACACGACCTCTGAGGACGAAAGTGATGAACTTAAGGAACTCGTCAGGCTCCGAAAGGAGAATGACGAGCTCAAAGCAAACTTAGCCGCTCTTACAACCAGCATGGCAAATTTGACCAGCGAGTTGAAACTCCTGAGAGAAGAACTCTCGAAAACGAAATCTCCAAATCCGCAAACGAAAAGTTATTCCCAGGTTTTGACTTCTCAACCTGGGGCTTCGGCCCAAACCGATTCCAAGATTGTCCCAATTGTCCTTCCCAAAAAAATTGCCACAAATAATGAGGATAACAAAAAAGCCCCCCAAACCCCAGGTGCTCCTCGGGCCAAGCGTGCCAGAAAAGACAGTTCGTCCTCAATGGAGGACAATTTGAAAAAGTAAACGATGACGTCTCAGTCACCTGTTAAAGATAAAATCCCCTCAGTAACAATGATGGGGACTTCAGACTGGACGGAAATGTCCAAAGCGCTGTACAGCAAAAGAATAAATTATATCCGGGCAACGGTTGTCAGAGACGGCATTAAAATCATTGCCTCGTCTGCAGAAGATTTTAGGAAATTAACAAAATTCCTCGATCAACAGGGTAAGGAATTTTTTACCTACCAAATGGAAGATGAAAAGAGAATATACGCTGTCATAAGGTACTTGCCACTTGACGCGGATATTGAAGTGATTAAAAATGATTTAGGACTACAAGGCATTAAAGATGCTGAAGTAACGAGAATGACGTCGAACAAAACGAAAAAGGCAATGCCTCTCTACCTTGTGAAAACTCAACACAAGGAAATATTTCAAGTAAAAAAACTATATAGCCTCTGTATCGAAATTGAACCAAAAAAGAAGCCTGAAGGCCCAGGACAGTGCCATCGCTGCCAGAGATATGGACATGCTCAAAATAAGTACACATTTCCGTGGAGATGCGTAAAATGTTTAAGGGCACATTGCTCAAAAGAGTGTGCATTGACGCAAAAAGAAGGTGAAAGGAACGTGGCATGCGTTTTATGTAACCAAAGTGGACATCCCGCCAGTTATAAAGGCTGCAGCGCATATAAAAATCTTACGAAGAAGAAAACATCGACAAAAAAAGAAGTCCCCCCCAAGAAAATCGCTGAAAAAATAGAGACTGTTGTTACTGTTGAAAAACCACAGGTATAAAAAACAAAGAACTCGTCCACGAAACCAATTGAAACCAGAAGGGAAGACCCTAAAGATGAACTTGACAAACTCACTGAGAAAATATTCAGCAGAATAATGCAGAAATTTGAAAAAGAATTCGAGAAGAAATTTCAAAACTTATTTGGAAATAAATAATTTATGAACATGCAATCACAGCTAGAAAATCTGAAGATAGTTTCCTGGAATATTAACGGAATCAGAGCCCGTAAATCAGATATTGAACAATTGTTAGAAGAAAGACATCCTTATATTATGGCGCTTCAGGAAACTAAATTAACTCCTAAAGATAAAATATCCTTCGAGAACTACGAAATATACAGAAGATACAGAAATGAAAGGAACGGTGGATGGGTTGCTATTCTCGTTAAAAGAGACGTGAACCATTACCTAAATGCGATTGTAAATTACGAGAACAATGACGCAACTGTAGAGGCACTATCGATCACATTAAAGATAAGAAGAGAAAGCATTAAGGTATTCTCTGTATATAAACCACCGCAAATAAATCTGCCAGAGGAAGAGATGAAGATTTTATTAGGGGGTCATTTTCCAAGAATAATACTTGGAGATCTCAACTGTAAATCTCAACAATGGAATTCTAAAATAGAGAATGCAAATGGCAAGAAATTGAAAGAATATGCCGAAAAGGAAGATGCGATAATCATGGGACCGGAAATACCGACATATTTACCTAGTGGCAATGGAACCCCTGATGTGCTAGACATAGTTATAATGAAAAATGTAAAACAAAATTCTGCTCTTGAAACGATAGAGGATGGAACATCTGAGCACAACCCGATAGAGTTCATTTTAGGACATGGGCCTAGAAATGAAGTGACTTAAACACGCGAACATACCGATTGGGACGAATATAAGAATAAACTCCAAGAAAATATCGAGAGTATTCCACAAATTAACACTCCTGATGAACTAGATCAATCAGTCATAGCTTTGGAGAGTGCGATTATGAAATCCTATGAAGAGAGCACGGTTAGAAAAACTAAACCTACTCCCAAACATCCCTATGGCGATACTCCAAAAGAGGTGAAAGAACTGATTAAAGTCAACCGAAGACTAAGAAAGAAGTACAGGATGTATAAAACAGATAATGATAAAAACAGACTAAACAGACATAGTCAAATACTTAAAAATGCACTAAGGGAGCTCAGAACGAATAGATGGAATAAAAAAATAAGTGAACTCAACACAGAAGACCACTCTGCATGGAAAATGCAAAAAAATTTACGTAATGAAAAAACTCAAATTCCACCACTGCATGGAATGCATGGTATGGCATATTCAAAAAGCGATAAAGCTAACGCTCTTGCCGATACTATAGAAAGGGAGTCAAGAATAAACTATTGTGAAGAAGACGATGAGGACCTAGAAGAATTAATAGAAGATAATGAAGAAGAAATGACAGAATCACCACCGGATGACAAAATACCTCACCCAACATCTCCGGCAGAAATCAAAGAGATAATCAATAATTTGAAAACAAGAAAGGCTCCTGGAAAAGATAAAATTACAAATCTCATGCTGAAGAAAATGTCAAAGAAAGGAACGGCAGCTCTCACTAGCATAGCAAATGGCGTGATGAGAACAGAGCACTTTCCAAAAAGATGGAAATCTGCCGAAGTGATTGTTTTCAATAAACCAGGTAAAGACAAAAAGTTCCCACAGAACTATAGACCGATAAGCCTGCTCCCAGCCCTAGGAAAAATTGTGGAGAGAGTCTTAGCCAGACGACTTAATGAAGAAACAGAGGCCCTGCAGACGATACCGAGTGAACAATTTGGGTTCCGAAAACAACATTCAACTGAACAACAGCTCCTAAGAATAACCGAGTATATCACAGAAGGATTTCAGAATAAACAAGCCACAGGACTACTACTACTAGATGTAACCAGAGCTTTTGATAGAGTATGGCATGAAGGACTAGCATATAAAATGAAAACTGCAGGTTATTCACCCAAGTTATGCAGAATAATAAGAAATTATTTGAGGGATAGGAACTTTTGTGTGAAAATAGGTGATGTTCATTCCACACTCAGATATTTGGAAGCAGGAGTTCCCCAAGGATCCATACTAGGACCGCTACTCTAAAACATATACATACATGATATACCAAGAAATCCAAGATGCCTGCTTGCTCTATACGCGGACGATACGGGCATAGCAATTAGGCACAGAAATACAAAAATAATTCACAAAAGGCTTCAAGAAACTGCAGACGATATCAGTCAATGGTGTAACAGATGGAAAATCAAAATCAATGGAGAAAAGAGTCAAGCAATACTCCTTCAAAAGAGAAAACTGAAGATGGAATCGAAAATATCCATAGACTATAATGAAATAGAATGGCAGAATGAAGCTAAATATCTAGGAGTAATATTAGACAAGGGACTTACGTGGAAACAACACATTAAGTATGCAGTGGATAAAACGAATGTAGCAATGAAAAGACTAAATCCGATTATAGGCAGAAGAAGCCAAATGAACAGAAACACGAAATTGAGGATCATAAAAGCAGTCGCCAGACCGCAGCTAACATATGGATCAACAGCATGGGGATATGCAGCGAGAACCCATATAAAGAGGATACAAAGTACAGAAAACAAATTTCTGAGATGGGCATTAGACGCCCCCTGGTTTGTTAGGAATGAACAGATACAAAAAGACATAAAATGGGAGTCCATTACTACATTCATCAAACGAAAAGCTGCAAAAGCCTATGAAAGAGCTAGTGAACATCCAAATGACGACCTTAGAAGGTTAGTTGACTATGACCCCGCTGAAGATGAAAAAACAGCTAGAATTTACCGCAAAAGCCTAGAGACCAATTGCGAAAATGAAGATATAGAACTCCACACTTAGTAACAGATATCCAATTGAAGGATGTACACAAACACTCAGCATAAAAGAATGCGAAAGAGAAAATAACAGATAAGATGATGGAAGGTTTATAGGCTTATGCTTGGAATCAACCGCAGGAGAGGTGTTTAGTCGGTAAGAATCCGACACTACCCAGAAAGACTGGGTGTCTGATGTAAGATTCACCTCTTCTGAAAAAAAAAAAAAAAGAATGAGTGGATTGGACATGGTTTTTCGCATGATCATCTATTGGATCTTTAACAAAAGTATCTGGAACCTCTTCCAATGAATAAAATTTCGGTAGCTGATCATGATGAACAGATTGAGTGAGAAGAACCGACTTGCATGACGAATAGGATTCCTTTATGGAACCGAAAAATGTGTTAACGGCTGTAGGATATCCAGTAGATGAAATTCGGCCGTCGCGATCGAAAATCAGGCAATACATATCAGCACCTAACAGCATATCTATTGGTTGAGAAAGATGAAAAGTTTCATCAGCCAAATTTAAATGTTGAAAGTGCTTCAACACTTGATGTGACACGGGAACAGAAGGAATATTATTCGTGATTTCCGGCAATATAACGGCATCCACCTGTAAAAACTCAGATCCCAATCTAGGATACAACCTACATTCTACAAAACCTAACGGTCGAGCATTTGATTGACCAATGCCAGAAATTGATATATTGACAGGATCAATTTTCAAACCTAATCTTTTGACTAGGGGTTGACTAATGGCTGAAATCTGGGATCCAGGGTCCAAAACAGCTCTTACAGATATCATCGCACCGTCAGCGGATTCTATTCTCGCCTGAACAGTGCCAAGAAGTACTTGGTTTACGGAGACCGATTTCCTATTGATGTGATAGGAATTAATAACATCATTTGAAGGAGTGGAATGGGATGCTGAAGGTTGACTTTCAACATGATTTGTTTTACTTGGAATTTGAGATGGTCCACTAGATTGATTGGCAGATCCGTCATTGGAAGAAGATTCGTTATCGGGATGGAGGCTGGTGTGATGACGATTTGACTTACACAATCTACAGGAATTTTTGGAAGCGCAATCTTTGAAATTGTGTAGACCAAGGCAGTTAAAACAGCGCTTGGAATTCTTTGAAAATTCGAATTTGTCTTGTCTTGACAATTTTATGTAGGAGGCATAGGCGAATAATGGATGCGAATCGTTGCATTTCGGACAACGAAACTTTCTGGAATTCGGGAATCTACGTGAATCATTGTAACTTTGAGAGGTGGATGCAGAACTTGTGAGTAAACCATTTTTTGTTTTATTTTCACCATAATTATTTGAATGAAATGGTGATGATTTGGTTGCAATTCCTGAGCCTTTAACTGCTGCGTTACGAACTCAATCAAGGCACTATTTTCGGGAATCTCAGATGAATTGAGTTGACTCTCGAAAGTTTTTCTTGTATATGGGTCTACATTACGCAATGTTATCGAAAATAGAAGAAAATCTGATAAGTCCTTTATGTTCAACGCTTTCATTGCATTGACAGAATTTTGGTGGCAGTTCAAGAATTCCTTAAGATGCGAAACAGAATTATTACTGGATGCTTTGAAATTCAGTATTTCGTTCAAGTACATTGTCGCTAACATGCGAGGATTCTGAAAACGAGAATTTAAAGCCTGATATGCCAAATCATAATTGTCATTTGACAATTGTAACCCTGATACGAGCGAGAGAGCATCATTTCTTAGATATGATTTTAAAAGTTGGAATTTTTGAATGGATGCTAAACTATTATTTTCGTGAACCAGTGAATTGAACAACTGAAAGAATTCAGGCCATTCAGCGCTTTCGCCAGAAAAGGGGCGAATATTAATTTTGGGGAGCAAAAAGGATTCGAAATTTGAATTCGAAGTTTGCGAATTCGATGCAGGCGTTGATAATGTTTCTTGTCGTTTTAAAGACAAAAACAGTCCCGTTATTCGAGCTGTTATCTCAGCAAACGCCAACTCCGACTTCGCCGTATCTATACGATCTTCGGTCGATAATTCGCAATTGAACTCAACTATTTCCTCCTGTATAGCTTCAAATTTAGCCTCATACCCAGAAATTTTCTCTCGGTATGCTTGTAATTCAAACAATTTTGTTACATCGTAGTCTTTTACTCTGTGCCAAATTCCGGTGATCGTAGAAAAATATGTTGGCCCTTTTCTCTACCAACTTATCTAATGCTTTAATGCCTGTATCTGTCTTCGGTGGCATTATTATGAAGAAATCGAATAAGAAACAGATACAAACAGTAAAATAAGCAAATTAAAAAGTGATGAAACTGAATATCTCGATGGAAACAGATGCATGAGACCTGTCAGCTGTGGCACTATGTTGCCAGATTGTGATGGTCGTCGTATATTTGAATATGAAATGGCCGCTTTTAAACAAAGGTTTCTGAATTTTTGATTGAAAGTCTCAAATTTTAAGAAAATGAGCTTGAAATTGAGCTTAAAATCCGGCCCGAAGGACCAAAACGTGTTGGGGCGAGTTTCAGTTAACCAACTGAAGTGTGGTTCAATTATTTAAGTTTTATTTTTCGAAATATAATTTTTTGAGTGAGAAAGAGATAGAGCTAGTGGACTTTATAACATATATGAAATTAATTGAAACCCAACACAAATGAAAGGATAAATGCACTCAAAAATAACAGATGAAATATAGTTACCTATATATCAGCAAACAGGATCCTGTCGACGACTCCTATTCCTATATAAAGATTGCTCGAGCTCGACAATAGAATATGGAATGAAGTTGACGTGAAAATCCGTTGCTAAAAATGTCAAATTGTGCACACTTATCCTTGCGGTATTCCGGTATTATAAAATAACCACGCCACTGGTAACAGTCCTTTTGTTCGAAATAATTCGCACAAATGAAAGTTTTAAAAGAATGTAATTCGATTGAATCGAAATCACTACAAACAGCGAATCACAGGAAAAAAACTGATTTTTTCCGAATTCACATAAAGGAAGCAGAAAATTATAACTTTTGGAAACAGAATTATTCACGATTAAGTCAATCAATGAACTGAACTAAATATGAAAATGATACAAATATGCGACATATGCGGCACTCCACAGCTGACGAACTGTTCTTATACATAAAGGAGGATCCACATGGGAATTCCTTAGTTGAGAAATTAATTTAAATATTCGAATTTCGAAAATTCAAAATATTTTATTCTAATCGTTCACTTTAGCGTGAACAATGACTCCATTGCGAGTCTAGCGCATTTCTTGTATTGCAACAACGTCAGCTTCATATTCTAGTATTTGTTCTTCGAGAAGTCTGAGGGAAGCATTACGATATAGGGTTAAGGGTTCGAACATTCCATTCATCCTTTAAACGGTGCTTAGGTCATCGTCGATCGGTCAAACCGGCTTTTTCTGCTTGAGACTTTGCATCAATGTTTTTTTACGGAGTGAGTTGTTAGCCTATTGCCAACCCTCTTCTCGGAGGACCATTCCATACGCTCTCGTTTGTCCCTGATCCAGCTTTCCACCCGGGTTGGTTACCGGATCTCCAGTTTGATTACTCAGGTTAACAGGGGGCACCTGAGAGTAGGTGAGAGTCTGGTTTGAGTAGCAGCTAAGTGATTCTATCCGGAGGCGGTATCATATATTCAATGCCTCGAATACCAATTATTAATAACAATTCATTGAATGCAGATTTGAATTTATCAGAATTCAGGTTTTTTTTATTTCCGGGAGTCATAGAGTAACCTTCTCAGTTTGAGAAAACTGTTTATGCTTATTTCGAGTTCTTTCTCGATAACTCCGAAATTAAGTTTTCATTTGAGGTATTGTAATAGGAGGGCTAACTTGAAAGTAATAAAATAAATATCCCTTTTTAAAATTAGGGCTTGAACGTTTCTTCTTTTCCGTAATAATTCAGTGATATTTTTAACACCCTTTATTTTACTCGGGAAATCTCCCGAGAGAAAGCCCAATAATTTAATTGATCGATTTAAACTTCGGGAACTCAATACCCCGGTGATAAAAAATTATTGAGACGGTTATCAAGGCCTAGACAGGATATCTGGCGAGACTATAACGATTAAAATTGTTACTTTTTCGGTTCGAATTTCGTCTGCAACAGTGAAGATAAGGAAATTATGGTTCCACGAACTCAGCGCTGAGAATACGCTACGATTGCTGAGAACCATGGCATTTTTCGACGCAGCATTTCCCAAACCGATGCATGGGAACTAAGAGGGGTAGGGAAGCAGGAAAGTCTTTAATTTGATTGGTTCATAAAAACAAAGATGGAAGAAATATTGATTTGATTGGTTTTGAAGCATCAACGAAAGAAAAACCTTTAATTTGACTGGTTTTTGGAGGAGACGAAGAGGGGAAAATCTTCGACTCGCTCCGGGGACGAAATAGGCAGTTGCTGGTGGAATCTCGAGCGAAAAAGGTTCCACAGTGCTCGCGAATATGGTGCGGAAACGAGGGTAGTACGGTTTCAGCTTAGGTACTTGAGTGTTAAGAAGTACGGTCTCAAAGTGGAGGCGAAAGCAATTATGGTTGATTTTGAAGTTGAGGAGTAACTGCAGAAGTCTTAATCGGGAAGATTCTGAGTTGACTCGTTTGATATGTTTTTAGTACGGTTTAAAGGAAGGTTTTAGAATTAATTTAGTTTTGTAGTTATTCGGAGGACGGCGTTTGGATAACTCGAAAATTTTTGGTCTCTTTTAAAAGTTTTGATAAGTCAGTCTCAAGCTGGGACATATATAAGAAGTGTTAAGTTGAAGTATTAAAATCTCTAAATTTATTTGGAATTATTTTAGATCGTGAAGGTTAATTTTTGCGAAAAACGTGTGAGTGCCGTGTTTTCGTACCTAATCTGTCTGTTTCAGGAAAGAAGCAACGTCGTAGAACATCCTCCTAGGTTCATCATTTTTGGGATTATTGGTCCAGGAAAAAGGTCAGATAAATTGTTTATGCTTAGCTTGCCCGCCCAAATTATATTTATAGTCCAGAGTCCTGAAATCTTCTAGAAGTCATATTTCATTCATATTTTTCTTTAAAGCGTATTATTATTTTTGTAATTCACCCTTAAGTAGTTGAAGGTCTGAGTGGAGTTTTCTGTTGAGAAAACTCAGGTTTATTTGAAAGGTCACGAGGAAACTATTGTTGAGTTTCCCCTTGTGAATGTGAAGTTTAAGAGGGATTATTTTCCGTTTTCTTGGTTGGGTATAGAAAGTTTACCTTATATTATAAATTTTTTTGAGATTATCCATGGTTATTAATTTTGGGGGTATTTTGACAAGCCCTTTTTATTTTTGATGATAATTTGAATATGATATTTTTTTATGATTTGGAATTCACACTGATGTTGATTTAATTTCAATGAATAGATCTGCCTTTGTAATTTAAAGCTAATTTAACAGTTATACTTGATGGGATTATTTACTTTCGAATTAAGAAATATCTGAACATTTGATAATTTGAATCATTTGATTTAAGTAACACATATCTAATTTGGTGAGAATTTGTTTAGTTTGATTTGGTTTAATATACGTCTTAAATTTAATCTAAAAGGTTTTCATTTACCATCCCTCTCCCTAGAAAATAATTTTAAACACTAAGACCCGACCCAAGTGCGTTGGGCCGATCCCACACTTTCTTCCGTCGGAAGAAAGAACTTCAAAATTTTTTAAATTAACATCTTTTATTTTTCTTTAAGTAATAACACCCTTGATTGGTGGAAAGCCGCTCTTCTGTCCAATCACCAAGAGGGTGCTTTTTACAGTATAGGGTTTGCCTTGTAACACCTCCCCTTTTTATATGTACAATCGGATGAAAGAATAAAAAATATATGTTGTAATTTGAAAATCTTGAATTTTGTATATTGTACATTTTAGGCCCAAACGGCAAACAGTGTTAGGATACTACATATTTGCGAAATTGAAAAGACTGTATCTGTAAGTTGTTCGCAATTGTTATTTTCAAACATGCTTCGCACAAGGACTCACATTTGAAAAACAATACCAGACATAATAATAATAAAATCGCACCTAGCCAAACGATCATTCCTTGATCGCCCATTTTTCTTCGCTAACTATACCAGATGTTTGTGAATACGAGGATCAGAGTGAAACGGTAAAGGCGTTCAGCAAAGATTGAAGAGTCTTTAATCTTTGGCGTTCAGCTTTCATAAGAGAAGAAGAAAGCCCATAAATGAAAAACGAGACATTCGTATCACAAAAGCCTTACCATTCCCCTGAAATTTAAGACAGTTCTCTGCGATTTCACACGTTGTGAAGTATTTTCAGTTTTTCCTTCATTTTTTGCAATATTTCCCTCGACACAACCTTCAACTTCAATTTAAAAAAAAAACAAACCTATAGAGTGAGAATTTGAAGCGTAAACTTGGAAAAATGAAACGCACTTTTTGGTACCGTCGACAAGGGTACCTACTACTTCCCCTTAAGCAGTTTGAACCAATCAGAATTCACTGTGATTCGCAATGGAAAATAAATCTAAATCAATCCGTAGATATAAAATATCTTGTATACACATGAATTAATCTGGCCATCAATGGAATAATTATGTGATACCTTACCTGCATATGCGGTATTATCACATCTTGTGTATACCCTGATGGTGGGTTGTGAAGATTTTTGATCCCCACTCCAAATGAAAATATAATACAAAGACAACATGATAGCTGCCAGTGACACAAAAAATACGTATGCTATCACTGTCAAAACCCTCACTAGCTTCTTCTTATGTTTCGATTCATACAGTCTATCTTTTGCTTCCTCTCCGGCAAATTTCACGCTAGCATCCAATGCTGGGGTCTTGGCATACAAGTGGTTATCGAAACTGAGAGACACTCCATTGGTCATATTAACCTTGCAAGACATGTTGAACGATTTTCGGAGCGGTTATGTTAAAACAGAAATTGTCGTTTTTTCACTGTTTCGCGAAATTATATGATTCACTGATCTTCTTCACTGATATTAATACTTTCACTAATGGATTTCAGGAATAACAGAATGATCGTTTTTTGGGGCATGATTTGATTTATTTATCTAGGGCCTTTCAGGTCGATCGATAAGAAGTGGAGTTGCGCGCCAAGGTCTTCACATTGAATTCTTGAAATAACCAAAACGTTTATTATTAGTTTCATTATCTACACGGATCCAGTTGTAGGAATTATAGTATTGAAATTTAAATATTGAATATTGTTACATTGTATTTCCATTGTATCAAACAACCTAACTGTTTCAAAATTGTTAGAAGAACCGTGAAGTTGAAAAAAAAAATTATAGATGTGAATTATCAGGATTCAGGAATAGAGTTCACTGTTTAGGATGTTGCGATATTTCATATACTTACCTACCAACAGCTCAATCTAAATGGGAGAAGTAATGCAGATGAAAGCACTTCTACCGGGTGTATATGAATAGTTGCGAAAAAATGTAGGGGATGATTCCTTGTCAAAAAATAGGGTATGTCTTTCATATTAACCTTTGTTTTTGGAGCCCCCACCTTCTTAGTTTTAGGCTCCTGAATATGGCGGCCGAAAAATAGGTTTTGAGTTTTCTGTTGAAAACAAAAAAACTAACGTAAATGAAAATAAGTAGGCTTTTCATGTGAGCGAAAGGTACTCCGGTTCAATTATAATTTCTTGCTTATTCCACGGTTTTTGAGAAAATGAATAATTCACCAACACATAATATGCGAGAGCGGTAATAGAGGGGAAGGTGTTATGACGTAGCCGTAATACGTCATCATTGTGCCCGTTGTTGATGAATCTGTAACCTTGTTCCGACGCAGGGTAACTGGAGCGGTTATAATCTATAGCGCGCCAAAAACTAATATTTCGCATGTTGTTTCAGTTGCTGAAAGTCAGTCTCATTATTCATTTGAAGATTGGCAGCCAGACAATACTGAAAGCCAATCTTCAAATGAGGGTACTCCGGATAAGGTTGCAGTGTGGACCAGCAAAAAGTCCCCCAGAAGTGGACAATACTGCTACACAGGCTTTCTTAAAACTTAGGGAGAAATATGCAGGCCAGTTTGATGATAAAAAAAGCATCTCCCACGCTTGATGTGGTTGCGCATATCATACATCAAATCATTGCAGAATTAAACGAAGAATTCAAATATGTATAAATATATAGGGTGTTCCATTTGAAATAACGAAGTTCACATCCGTTTCCGGTAGAACCGGAAGTAGATTCCGCTTGAAAATATTTTACAAATTGAGTTCATGTACTGTAAAACAAAAATACAAAATTTTGAATTTGTATCGCAATTCCTTCCTCGAAAACTTCTAATGAAACACTTAAAAAAATCACCCTGTATATATACGCAGGGTGGCGTAAGCCATCGGGGAGTGACGACCCCGCGTACCCTAGTCGCCCGGCACCCACAGGTTAGCGCCCTTGGGCGCCGAAGATTTCGCTGTCAAGACAAGAAGTAAAACTCAGGGCGGTGAGGGGCAGCGGGCTGGCCCCTCTCGGAGGCAGAGCCCGATGGGGAGTACTGTGGAGTGAGCGGCGCAGCTCCCCGAGACGGTACCGCAAACCCAGAACTCGCCCTCCAGACCGGAGAAAGAGGCTCCAGCTTGGACGACGCAGCAGCTCGGCCCGTTGGAGATACTCGAAGGCGAGACGGGAGAACGCGATGGACGGACGATGACAATGTTCTACTTATGCGCGTTCACTTTATTGCGAAGGATTTGGACATGCGAACCGGACACAGATATAGAAATTTACTTACCCAAACCTGGAATGACCTTAAGCCAGAGAAGCAGTCCTATTCTAACCTGCTAGCAAATAGGATAAGGAGGTTGTTGGAAAATCAGAAGTTCAGTAGGGCTGAACTTGACTTGATACACCGCAGCTGCTACCCACAAGGCGCAATACCGGAACCTGTCACTGAGACTGAGAATGACATTGAGCAGCCGACCCCGGTCCGTACATCTGACCAAAGACGCTCCAGGTTAGAACAAAAATTGATAACAAACTTACATCTGTACGCTGGAATACCGCATGAGAATCGACCCATCAAACCGAGGGTGAGGGGGTCGAAGGAAGTACTGCAGAAGGTTCAGCAGGTCAATAATATATTAAAGAATCTCGCACCAACTGTAACAACTCTCGACGAAATATTAGACTATGTCTATGCTGGTGCACTCACCGTTTGCTCGGAGCTTGGCATGAGTATCCATCTAGGTCACAAGAGGGGAGGGGGTACACCGCCTCCATGGAGGGAGCGTCTGGAAAGGAAGATAGAAAATTTTAGGAAAAAAATAGCTGTGTTGCATACTTACCTGAACACTGAAGCTCCATCCAGAAAGGTCGAAAAGAAGGTACGAAGAGTTGCGTCGGAATTCAGGATCCAATTCCGGGCCATCCATTCCAGGGACCGCCTGAGGTTGTTGTGTGATAATCTGAAACAAAAAATCAAAGTATTAGGCAACCGAATCAAACGATACAATGATAGGGTGAAGAGGTACAGGAACAACAATATATTCTATAGGAATCAGAAACAGTTTTTCCGCAGCCTCGAAAGTGAGAGATTCGAGGAAGGGCGCCCACCGCCCGAAACTGCTATGTTTCAATATTGGCAAAGAGTGTGGGAGGAAGAGAAAATTCATAATGATAGAGCCTACTGGGTTAAAGAAGCACAGAAAGAATCGGCCGACATTCATATCACGGAAAACGATATTGCACTGACTTTGAAGAAGACCAATAACTGGTCAGCACCTGGAGCCGATAAGATCCACAACTATTGGTGGAAATATTTCACAGCAACGCACTCACATCTAGCAAAACTATTCCAGGGGGCGTTATCAAACCCAAACGCCATTCCTGAATACTTCACCCTGGGAACGACCCACATGATACCTAAGGGTGGCGATACAGAAAACCCCCAAAACTACAGACCCATCACCTGTCTCCCGACAGTCTACAAGATATTGGCCGGTACTCTAACCCGCCATATATGGAAGCATATAAATGAGAACAAAATATTGGCACGAGAACAAAATGGATGTCGGGGGGACTCGAGAGGTTGCAAGGAACTTCTCACTGTCGACTATATCATCACCCGACAAGCTAAAAGAAGACAAAGAAATATATCTGTGGCGTGGGTGGATTATCGAAAAGCTTTCGATTCGGTGCCACACTCATGGCTTCTGAGAATTTTTCAGTTATACGGAATCTCGAACCCTGTAAGAAAACTTCTAGAACATCTGATGAAGTCTTGGCGAACCAATCTGATTGTGGACAGCAAACTTGACAATTATAAGACCGCCGAAATTAAGATCAAGCGCGGAATTTTCCAGGGTGACACCCTGAGTCCCCTTTGGTTTTGTTTGGCGATGAATCCCCTAAGCAAACTCTTGAATGATCAAACCTACGGATATACCATTGAAAAGTCAACTAACATGAAAATCAATCACCAAATGTATGTTGACGATCTCAAACTTTATGCCGCGAACGAGGAGCAGCTGAAGAGACAACTGAAGATAATTTCATCGTTCACAGAATCCATAGGAATGGAGTTGGGGCTGGAAAAGTGTGCGACTGTCCACGTCCGAAGGGGCCAGATACAGGAAGGGGATGGATTGATGGTGATGGATGATGTTTGGATCCGAAGAGTAGAAATGCAAGAATCATATAAATACCTGGGGATACAACAGGCTCTGGACATCAAGACCACAGAAATGAAGAATACCTATAAAGAAAAATATTTTACTAGACTGAAAAAAGTGCTCCAGGGCAAATTGAATTCCAAGGCCATGTTCACGGCAATCAACTCATGGGCTTTACCCTGCTTAACCTATTCATTCGGAGTATTCAAGTGGACGACCAAAGAGCTCAAAGACATGGATATCAAAACCAGATCCCTTCTCACGAAACATGGCATGCATCGGTCAACAGATTGTACCTTTCCAGATCTGAAGGAGGCCGCGGACTTCAGAACATCGAAATAATACACGACAAAACGCTAAAAGAACTGAGAGATTATTTTTTGTCCAAGCACTCACCTTTTATCCAGACCATATGCCGAGAAGATGATAACCTCAGTCCGCTGAACTTGGCAGGTGTGCTGCCCCCGTCCCGGTGTCCGACTATCGAGGCCCTCACTCAGGAATGGCATTGTAAAGCACTCCACGGAAGGTATCCAGGGAACCTGCAAAGTAGACATACTAATAAAAAGCATTCACTTACTTACCTGAAAGCAGGATACCTTTTCCCTGAAATAGAGGGTAGACTTGTTTCTATCCAAGATCAAGTTGTTCCAACAAGGTCATATATGAAGAACATTACAGGACGAAATATACCCACTGATAAGTGCAGAAGATGTTCACAAGCGACAGAATCAATACAACACGTCTTGTCATCTTGTTCGATCCTGGCACCTAATGAATACACAGAGCGACACAATTTCATGGCTAGGGTGTACCATCAGGCCATAGCTAAAAAACACCAATTAATAAAAATTCTCAAAAAACCATTTGAATACAACCCAGCTAGCCTACTAGAGAGCGAAACACATAAACTTTACTGGGACTCGGTCATCATAACTGATCGAAATATCGCTCATAATAGACCCGACATAGTTCTGTTTGATAAAATGCAGAAAACCGTCCAAATTTTAGACGTCACAATTCCAGCTGACGAAAACATAGCCAGGGCATATTCTGAAAAGATCGCCCTGGCACGATCTGGCTTTCGAGCTGAAAACATTGTACGGTTTGAGGTCGACGTCGGTTCTCCCTTTGATAATTTCCACCAATGGACTCGTTGAGGCTCACCTGGCTGAGAACACTCTGAGGTTGGGACTGGAAGAGGAGCTTATTAGCATTGCTCAAAAGGAGGTTATCCTTGCCAGTACAAGGATTGTGAGAAGGTTTCTGACCTTAGCATAACATCTACTGAAGCTGCCTTGGCTACACGCGCCCGGCGCTGCCAGTGATTACCACCCCATCGAGGTGAAAAAAAAATATATATATATTGTAACGTTTTCTTCGTTAGTAAAACGTCCGAGTTCAATAAACTATTTATTTACACCACTTATAACACTAATACTTAATAACTAATGAACTTATTCTAACAAAAGTCTGTACAATTTATCTCTACTGATTTATTTGGCACTATGTATTTATTTTCACTGGTCGCTCGTGTCTAACTGAATGAATGCCTCCCGTCGATGCGCTCCTTATATGTGTAACGCCGATTGTTTCTCGCTAAGTCCGGGCCCGTCTAGAAACTTCGCGAAACATTCGCGGCCGTGGTGACGCCACGCGTTTCCAGAAACTTCTCGATCGAGCCGTAGCGCACAGGGCCGTACTTGTCACACTGTCCCCTCCTTAAGCCTGTTCTGTCCCAGAACAGATCGCATGGATTCTTCAGAGGGCCGTGGCGAAATCTACAGTCGGCTCCTTTTCTACAGTAGCCCCTTTGATGGAAATAGCATTCTATAGTTTTGTCGGGGAACTCGACACGATTTGGGTAGAAACTGCATACTAGGATCTGTATACCTGTCGTCTGGAAAATTACTTCAATCATGCTTCGTACTACCCTCCAATTCAGTAGATCCAGTCCACAACCAAGCTTGGGAACTGCTAGTTTCCTAACGCCGGAACGCTGAAGGTCTTCTTTCAAGCCATGCAGCGAGGTCCATAGGTTCTGGTAGGTGGGCTTCTGGAAAGAGTTCTGCTTGGTAACCAAATAGTAAACGAACCGACCCTCGGACTTCAATCTTAAACATTTCCCGACTCTGGGCTGCTGTCCCATTAGTTCCTCTTGCTGACCAAATTTGTTTTTGAATACCCTTGCTATTCCCCTACTCATACGTAGATCAGCTGCTACACAATGAGCAAGCGAGTATTCCTCGGGGACTGTAAACAGGTCCTGATGAACTTCCTGTGTGACGCCAAACCGTGCAATGCGTGTTCCCCCATAGATGTTCATGAATTTTTGGAACTCGCAATTTTTCTTAGCCGGAACCTCGACGAGGCGTACTTCTTCTTCATCTTGCGTGGATGCGTACGGAGCCAATCTGTTGAAATGGACGACTTTCGGTTTTCCTCTGGGAGGCTTCCGTATTCGGTAAACTACGTCATTTATTCTTTTCATTACTTCGTACGGTCCTTCCCAATGTCTCTGCAGCTTCGGTGAAAAACCTTTCCTTCTTTGTGGGTTATACAACCATACCAGATCTCCTGCGGTAAACCCTCCTTCAATGGCCTTGATGTCATAGCGCATTTTCATCCGGTCACTTGCTTGCTGCATTTGATTACGCACCTTGTCATGGATGTAGTCTAGCTTGCTTCTGAGATTACTAACGTAGTCCTCCCCAGCTACATCTTCTCCAGGCTTACACCCAAACTCGAGGTCGCAAGGTAATCTTATTTCTCGGCCAAACATTATATTGGATGGAGTCTCCTTGGTAGATTCTTGAACCGAAGATCTATAGGCCATCGTGAATAAATGCAAGTATTCATCCCAGTCCCTTTGATGGTCAGAGACAACTTTGGCCAAGTGTTTTCCCATAGTCCGGTTCATTCGTTCTACCATGCCGTCTGACTGAGGATGCAGAGGCGTAGTTCTGGTCTTACGTATCCCCAATGTTTTGCAAACTTCCTGGAATAACTTCGACTCGAAGTTTCGGCCTTGATCACAATGCAGCTCAAGGGGAATTCCAAATCTGCAGAAGAACTCTTTCACCAGTTTGTCAGCTACTGTGCTTGCCTCTTGGTTAGGAATACCGTACGCTTCCACCCATTTGGTAAAGTAGTCCATCGCTACCAAAATGTACTTGTTTCCATTGCCTGTTTCTGGAAAAGGGCCTGCGATGTCGATAGCTACTCGTTCCATGGGGGATCCGACGTTATATCGCTTCATTGGTGCCTTTCCTTTACCGTAGGGTCCGTTGGCCGCAGCACAAACTTTACATTTTCTACACCAATCTTTAACGTCGGTCTTACAGTTGATCCAATAAAATCGCTGCCTAACCTTCTCCAGAGTCTTAGTAATCCCAAAATGGCCACCCGAAGTTCCATTATGTAGTCTGGTCAAAATGTCCGTTACCCTACTCTTGGGCACAATTAACTGAAGCCTCTGCTGAGATCCATCTTCATTTTCCCAACAACGTTTCAGAAGACCTTCATCAATCTTCAACGTTTCCCATTGGGCCCAATACGACTTGACATTTTGGCTCAGTCTGGATACTTCTTCCCATGTAGGTCGTCTGCCACTCTCCTTCCAACTTAGGATTACTCTCAGATCTGGATCTTCCTCCTGCGCTCGTCGAATTTCTGTGGGTAGCCAGTCATCTTCGATCACTGTGGTCCGCATCAAATTGGCCTTATCTTCCACACGAGAGCAGTGGCTACAATTTTGGGGGCAAGGTCTTCTTGACAACGCATCCGCGTTTCGATGTATAGCCCCAGCTCTGTGTTCAGTGTCGAAGTCATATTCTTGCAGCCTCTCGATCCATCTGGCCACTTGTCCTTCTGGGTTCTTAAAATTCAGGAGCCATTTCAAAGCAGCATGGTCCGTTCTTAGCAGGAATTTTCTACCATATAAGTATTTGTAGAAATGTTCTACGGCCTTGATTACTGCTAAGAGTTCTCTTCTGGTCACGCAGTAATTTCTTTCTGGTTTCGACAGTACCTTGCTGAAATAACCGATGACTCGTTCTTGTCCATCCTGAACTTGCGATAGAACGCCTCCAATGGCCATATTACTAGCATCGGTATCAAGCACGAATTTTCCTTCGGTTCTTGCGTAACTCAAGACTGGAGCTGTGACCAGAGCCTTTTTCAATCGATCGAAGGCTTCAGCGCAATCATCGGACCAAATGTACTCCTGCCCATCTTCCGTTAATTTTGTCAGCGGTTTGGCAACGTTGGCGAATCCAGGCACAAATCTTCTGTAGTAAGTGCACAAGCCTAGGAAACTTCGTAACTCAGTCTTGTCTCTCGGTATGGGCCAATCCTGTACCGCCTTGATCTTGTCTGGGTCAACTTTCACACCCCTTCGAGAAACTACGTGTCCTAAATATTTCACCTCTGCTCGAAATAGATGGCATTTCTTGGGACTTAGCTTCAAATTGGCCCCACGTAGTCTCTGGAAGACCTCGGATAGGTTGTGCAGGTGGTCTTGGAATGATTTTCCCACAACTATCACGTCATCTAAATACACCAGGCAAGTCTTCCAGGAGAGTCCTCTTAATATAGTTTCCATTAAACGCTCAAATGTGGCCGGAGCGTTGCATAATCCAAAAGGCATAACCTTAAATTGCCACAGGCCCGTTCCAATACTGAAGGCAGTTTTCTCTTTGTCTTTTGGATCCAAACCAACTTGCCAATACCCACTCTTCAAATCCAAGGTAGAGAACCAACGAGATCCCGAGAGTGTATCCAGTGTGTCATCAATTCTTGGTAAGGGGTAACTATCCTTTTTCGTAACTTGGTTGAGCTGCCTATAGTCTACACAGAACCTGGTGGACCCATCCTTCTTCTTTACCAGCACTACAGGCGATGTCCAGGGACTATTGGATGGTTCAATGACACTTTCTCTCGCCATGTCTTCAATGATCCGTTCGGCTTCTTCTCTCTTTGCCAGCGGAAGACGTCTGGGGTGTTGTCTGACGGGTTGTGCATCACCTGTATTGATTTTATGCTGCACAACATCGGTCTTTCCTGTTCTTTCGCCAGTGGCAAAGACGTCAGAGAAGGACTGAATTAATTTTCTGACTTCGGCCAATTGACACTGGTTAAGGTCTTGACATTTTGAAGTGAGGAGGGCGACCAGCTCTTCGGTATTCTTCTTTGTCTGCGGAACTTCTGCAGTACCCATCCCACCAGAAATATGGTACACTGGTACCCCATGTCCAATCAAGGTGTTCTTCTTCAGGGTGACTGGAAACATGTTTACATTTAGTAATCGGATGGGTATGCTGTCTCTTAACCTTACCAATGTCTTCCCAAGTAATAGTCCTTTGGCTAGTATCCCATCGTCTGAAGGTTCGATCATTCTAACGCAGCCATTTCTTGTAATATTCTCACATTCACCAGTCACTATGCCTTCAGTCCGTCCTGGCAACGTGATGTCCTCGGTCAGTCGGATCTTATATGTCCTGTCATCCACATCATTGAACGGAATCTCTTCAATACCCAGCCGAAGAACATCTTTCTTCATATCCAGTTGACATCCAAGTTTCTTCACCAGGTCCAATCCCAGGATAACTTCTTCTGTAATTTCGGCTACAAGAACTTCATGCTTGACTACCTTGCTACCCAATTCAATGGTGGAGATGACTGATCCATAAGTCGGTATTTCTTGTCCAGACGCAGTTCGGAGTTTGATCATAGCTGGACGACTCTTCAATCCTTCGGCTATTTCCGGACGCACAATGGTTCTAGTCGATCCTGTGTCCACTAGTATTTTCACGCTCCGATCGTTTATCTTTCCAGGAACAAATATGCTTGTTAAATCTGTGGACATGATTCCTCGAATTATCACTTCGGGGGCATTTTCAGCCTGGGTCGATTTATGCCCCTTATCACCGACCCTTTTTAGTTTCCCTGCTGTGGCTCTTTTTCAATCCTTGGGCAATTTCGCTTGAAATGCCCACTTTTGTTGCAATACCAGCACACAACATCCTTTTTCTTGGCATTCAATAACCTGCTAACTTCTTCTCGGATGATTTCCTCAACCGGTCGGTCTGCTTCTTGGACTTGTCTCACACGAACGTGCCCTCTATGCGTCGCCTGTTTCGCTGCTTCGAATTCTAAGGCATGAGCTAAAGCATCATCGATGGTTTTAGGCCGGGCAAGTCTCAAGGCTTGTTGAACTTCGCTGTCCTTGATCCCGTCGACGAACGTCTGGATTGATAGCTGTTCAATGAAGCTGTCTGGAGCAGATGGATAAGCCAGCCTCACTAATCTGGCAACATCGGCCTCGAACTCCTGGAGATTTTCTCCTGCTTTCTGCACCCGGTTCTTTATTTGAGCATGGTAAACTTGCTGTAGGTGAGCATCGCCATATCTCATTTGAAGTTTGGATGTTAAAACTTCATAACAGGCCTGTTGACTTTCCGGTATTGTCTGCAGAATGTTAAGTGCATCTCCTCGTAGAGCTATTATTAATGCTGTGGCTTTTTCGTTGTCGCTCCAACTGTTTGCCAACGCAGCAGCTTCAAATTGTTTCTGATATGTCGACCAAGGAACTTTTCCATCAAATGTTGGTGGCTTGATTTTCATTTTGCCACTTTCTGTGTTGTTTTCCGATTTCACGAAGCTATAAGATGGTGAAGCTGAAGTTTCTTTTCCATTTGAAGTTCTTTTCAGAATCTCTATCATTTTGGCATGCTGTTCGATTATTCCTGATATTTCTTCAAATTTTCCGTTAACCTCATCAACTACTTCTTCAATTTTTTCGTCAACCTTATCAAATTTCTCATTAACTTCATCTATTATTACTTCCTTGATAGCTTCCATTCTCTCGTCCAGAGTACTTGCAATTTGACTCACCACCTTATTCTCCATTTTATCCATTTTTTCTTCCAATTTCGAGCTCATATCTCGAGAATTTTCTTCCATTTTCAAGCTCATTTCTCGAGAATTTTCTTCCATTTTATCCATTTTCAAGCTCATTTGTTCAAAGGCTTGCTTGAAAAATTCCATACTCGCCTGGTCCATTTTCTGTTTTTGCGATCTGGTTATCGGCATTCAAATCCACCCCACACCTGACACCAATGTAACGTTTTCTTCGTTAGTAAAACGTCCGAGTTCAATAAACTATTTATTTACACCACTTATAACACTAATACTTAATAACTAATGAACTTATTCTAACAAAAGTCTGTACAATTTATCTCTACTGATTTATTTGGCACTATGTATTTATTTTCACTGGTCGCTCGTGTCTAACTGAATGAATGCCTCCCGTCGATGCGCTCCTTATATGTGTAACGCCGATTGTTTCTCGCTAAGTCCGGGCCCGTCTAGAAACTTCGCGAAACATTCGCGGCCGTGGTGACGCCACGCGTTTCCAGAAACTTCTCGATCGAGCCGTAGCGCACAGGGCCGTACTTGTCACAATATATATATATACTTTAATATTGATAAGGGTATGCGGCAAGGGCAGAAATTGCAAGACCTTTTTAGCAAAAACCTATATTTCGATACCTTATTTTTTGTATCATCATCAGGGTCTGAAAACGAACATTGTCAGAAACGATCTTATACACAAAATTTTCAATTTTACGGACTTACAGCTAGTGGTCAGAACTTAAGCTTCAGATTCATTACAAACATCGAAGTCTCCAATCTATGTATTAATCTCATTTAAATTCAGCAAAGCGTGTCGCGCGGTACCGCTAGGTTAGAGTCAGAACTTTGAGGTTATTACTAGTGTTCTATGGTTAACGTCAAATTTGGACATATCGTCCACAGAGTTGATATGACAGTGACTCCGAACACCAGCGCCACCACGTTCCAGCATTCGACATTTCCTCAACAGAACTTCATAAAACTTTTCTTCTACCTTAAAATTCCGAAATTCACAATAAACAATTTGTTTCCTTCCTTTTTGCTAAAAAGGTCTTGCAATTTCTGCCCTTGCCGCATACCCTTATCAATATTAAAGTATTAATACATTTCGGCAATTACTTCCGTCCTCGTATATATATATATATATATATATATAGTAACGAAGTTATAGGTTCTCGGCAAGAAAAGGGGGCCACTACAATTGATACACAACCAATTTGTTGACTAAGTCTATATTTCGGACATCGATTATGTCCTTCCTCAGGACTCTACAAAAACAATCGAAATTTACAAAAACATCAATTTAAATCAAAACAATGTTTACACTTACAGCTAACTAGGCTGGAATTAAATTAACCACAACTGTGAATGTAGTGTGTGCAGGACGAATGATCATGGTAAGTGAGTCATAAACAATAATATTGTCTTAATATTTTTATATTTATCCTGTCTCAGATTGAGGTTATCAAGTGGTAACCATAAAACAACAGAACTGTCAACGAGATAAAAGAACCAGACAGAGGACATCGACAAACAACAACGGGCACAGAAGATAAAACGACAAAAGAACCAACTGTCAAAGTAACATATACCAGGTACATCAAAAAATTCCAATGAACCACGTGCACCAGATCGAAGAATCATTAGGTAAAATCGTTCACAAAAACACTGAAACATCAAGGGGGGTCGCAATTGAACTCTCGGGATAGAAGGTAGCTATATATAGAACTAAGCTTTGCAACATCAGTTTTTTTGTTTATGTTATTGGAATTATCTTTAATGTGACACATTTCCAAAAAGATCCTCTTTTGATAATTAGATGTCCTGTCTAGGATCTTAAAATCCTCAAAGTCAAAACGATGTCCCAGTCTTGATGAATGGAGGGCCAAAGCACATCGTTCAGGATGAACTCTGACATCACTTTTGTGAAGAGTGATTCTCTTTGTGATGGTTTGGGATGTTTGACCAACGTATATTCCCTCGCAGTTTAAGCACGGTATACTGTAAACACAGTCAGAAATCAAAGATCGGGGAATTTCATCCTTCAGTCTGGTAAAAACCGATCTACCTGTAACAAGATTGTATTTGGCCACCTTCAATTGTTCTATCTCTGAGAAAATGTGTGAGAGTTTGATGGTTAACGGTGACAAATAGGGTAAGGATCTATATTGTATTAGTGTAGTCGGAGATATATATTTATATATATATATATATAAATATCAACCATCGCCATGGATCCGACTCGAACTTGCCACATATCATCATCCAGAAACTAACGAAAGTTCCAATCTCATCGAAGTGGGTAGATGCCGATATGTGGCAAGTTCGAGTCGGATCCATGGCGATGGTTGATATTTATATCAATTGTCGCGATGTATCTGATTAATCGAGAATATATTTGATATATTATAATTTCCCTCTGGGATACTTCCTTCTGGAATAAACCTTCGTTATATATATATATATATATATATATATATATATATATATATATTGAACAGATAATCGTGGGATAGCAGTCAAGGTTTAATAAGAAGACTCTTTTATCCTATGCTCGAGCTTTCGAAACTATATTGTTTCTTCTTCAGGAGTGCTACAAATTTTATTACAATCAATAGGTGAAACAGCTTACGTCATACTTCTTACTTACGATAGTGAGATTCAATATAAAAAGGTGTTCATCAACTTTTACTAAAATTAATATTTCAGACCTCATGGCCCAGCTCACACATACGAGGCAGTACAAATAGGTCATTAATGACAAGATCAATGACAGTAGTCATCATAAAGCAGAATTGGTAGGTGAAAACGTAAACGTCAAACCTTGACAGCCAAGCACATGCGAACTACACCATAAGTCCTATCCTACCTACACTACGTCAAACCACATACTTCTACTTCTATGATCAAGCTAACCTAACCTGACGTAAACAAACAGATTGGACAAGTACTCAAAAATAGCATCATGAAACTAACAAAAATATGCTAAGTGACACACAAATGTCGAAACAACTATCAGAAATTCAGTCAAAAATCCTATACATACAATGCAAATCACATGAAACATGACAATCCACTCGAAATCGAACACTAAAAGAACACAATACAAGCTATTCCTCTTTTACAGGTCTTACTTTAATCTTATATTATGAAAAAGGTTTTCTTATGAAGTTAACACAGCCTAAGGACAGAATGCTAGAATATGTTACATCACTTTGAGTATTCAGGGCAAAGATCTCAAACACTGTCATCACACTAATAATCAAGATATATAAAATGTTATTATTTCTTCTTTTCAACAAGTCCACATTATGAGCCCAGACACATACCCTCAGTCAATCGAATGACTAACCATTACTATTATATAAGAAGGAATTATCGGTCATACTTCTCGTTTTCTCAAGAGAAATCAAATATGAGTACATCGTGCTCAGAGAGTCAATGTCTCTCCTTGAGTTCATGGGATTATCACATTGGGCTATTCTCACCATTTCCATGAATGTACGCCTCTTATAATTTGGTTCAGAGTCTAAGACACATACGTTGTCATAATCAGGGTGGTGATCTTCTGAGATCACGTGCTGAGCCAGAGCACATGAATTTTTTAATGTTCTAATATTGCTTTTATGCAGTGTGATTCTTTGTTGAAGTTTAGTGGACGTTTGACCTATGTATCTCAGATCACAATCTTTACATGGAATGCTGTAAACAACATTAGACTTTGCTAAGGGGCTGTCTCTGTCCTTCAAACTAGTGAATATAGACTTGACAGGTTTAACATTTTTTGTTGCAACTTTAATTGTATCACGCGGTAGTACTCGCATGAGATTACGTGTAAGAGATTCCAGGTAAGGTAACGTCAGATACACCAACCTTGGCTGTTCTGCTGGTTCAGCTAACACCTGTTCATCAGTTGCTACTTGTAGTGGTGCCGCATTCATCGGAGTATTAAACAATAATTTCTTGATCAGGCCGATCGGATACCCGTTTATAATTAAATATATGTATATATATATATATATCAACAATTTTAATTCCCAATGTATATATACAATCTTACGAGATTTGATAAGGGGTGTGGGAAATTGATAAGTGTTATAGTGTCACTCTTCTTTATTCCATTTAGTCGACGTTTCGATCCCGATGGGGACCTTCTTCAGGACTCTACAATAATCATGGAAAACAATCAAAAAACATGGTACAACCACAAGCACGTAAAAATAGTACATACCGAAATACAGAGTTGTAAGGATCTTATCTGAACACAAATCAACAGCTCTCAAGAAAGCAACAAGGAGGAGCATAAACAATTTCAGCGAAAAAGATTTAAACTTCGCAACAATGGAGCACACATCAATTGTAATTTACATAAAGATTACAGAATAACCAACAATAATGAGCGGTTGTCAAAACTTTGTAGGCAACCAGACTTGTCACAGAATATACGCACATGACAGATGAACACAGAATAGCATATATTGGCATAAAATCACAGAAGTCACAGAGAATTCACTCTCACTGATCTCAGTGCACCCGCGATCGTTGAAGTGCCAGTAGATCTCAATGAATTGGGAAATGTTGAAAGGGGGGCTGTATTTTTGTAATTTTCCATCCACTCTCACTGAATGAAATCCAATTCACTCTCACTGAACCGGCTTTTTGGTGAAAACAGGAACAGCTCACGTTATTTCCAAAACTGCAGAATTTGAGGAAACTCTCCTACTATGTGATCCAGACAATTCACTCCCACTGAATTGGCCATAATGAATCAAGTAAGAATAGATGGAGCTAATATTGTTGACATCCCTTCTGTAATTCATCGAACAGGGTTGGCGTTTGATGTGATACATTTCCAAGAAACATCTTTTTCTTCCATTCACTTCACATTCTAGGATTTTGGTGGAACCATAATTCATTGGATGATCTTTGTCCCGGGTATGGTCTGCTAGGGCACAAATCTTGTTTGGATTTTTGATATCGCTCTTATGTTGGGCAATCCTTCTTTTCAGAAGCTGAGACGTCTGACCAATATACACCTCATCACATGTTGAACAAGGAACAGAATACACCACACCACTCATATTCTCAGCAGTCATCTTATCCTTCATCCGACTGTATAACCTGTCAATCTTAAAATAGGACCTAGGAATCAATCTCATTTTGTTGGTCTTTAGGAGGTTAATTAATGCATTGGTCATGCCATTTATTAGGGGAATAGAAAGGTAAAAAATCCTACTTGTGTCTTCAATGTCTAAAGTGGCGGATGCGACAACCTCTCCATTCGTTGGCTGTCTCGAAGGAGAGGTATTGTAGATCAATCTAGACAACAACCTTCTCGGGTATCCATTCTCCAGCATCAACCGCAACAACAATTTCAAATTCTGCTGCCTCGTACTTGGATGGGCAACTTTCTCAATCCGATTCTTCAATCCTAAAACCATGTTAACCTTTTGTCCATGTGAATGATTGGAGAAATAATGTAAGTATCTCCCTGAACTTGTTGGCTTTCGGTACCAATCCAGAAGCAGCCTATTTTCAAGTGAACGAATTACCCTTGTATCAAGGAATGGGACACCATTCTCTGTTTCCTCCTCCACCGTAAATTGTATGTTCTCATGTTCACCGTTGAACTTGTCCAAGATGAAAGCAACCTGATCTTTAGGTACAGCACATATTATATCATCAACATATTTCTTGATGAAAGGAATGTAAAAAGGGACATTGGAAAGAATGCAGTCCAGAAGGAAATCCATCACCACTTCAGCAATGGACGGACTGAAATAGACCTTTCCAGAATACGTAGAACAAAGATGAAAGATGTGAACTAAACCAGAATGAGAGAGAAACAGGTATATTTCATGAGCAACTTGTGGGCAGCTTTAAAAGATGCGCAAACCTTAGTGCGAGAGAGAAGAGAAAGAGAGGGAGGGAAGCAATGAAATGAGATTCTACTGTTTTGATCGTACCGTGACCCTTACTTAGTAACACAACATTGTTGAGGCATAATAAAATTTTGATTTTCGATAAACAATACAACAAATAACATCCACATCCAAAACGTCGACTACGTAAAATAATAATATCAATTGTCAAATGTCAACGATTTGAGGGGGGAAATTTTGACGACCAATAATATTCATTCTTAGCCCACAAAAGACGCGCGCAACTCTCACCTGCACAGGTAATTCTGGAAAGGTCTATTGGAACCCATAGGTGAACCAAGCACCTGTTTGAAGAATTTTCCATTGAAAAGAAAATAGTTGGATGAAAACAGGAACCTGATGGCATGAATGAATTCTTCTTTTGGTAGACTTGTGTGATTTTTGATAGTCTCCCACTTGTTTTCAACAGCTGACACTGCCAAATCAACAGGAATGTTGGTGAAAAGGGATGTAACGTCCAGGCTGATCAGGACATAATCCTCAGGTAACTGGAGATCATTGACATATTGGGCAAAGGCAAAAGAATCTTCAACATAATATCTACTTCTAGTAGAAGACAGATGTTTGGACAGTATGTCCGATATAAAAACTGACAGTTTGGATGTGGGGGTGTTAATTGATGATATTATCGGTCTTAAGGCAAGAGTGGGTTTGTGTATCTTTGGCAAACCGTAGAATCTAGCCGGAACTGAATTGTAGTTGTAAAGTTGTTTACCTTGTAACTGTGTTATGTGGCCATCATTGACCCATCGCTTTATCAAAGTATTACATTTCCCCTGAATGGTAATGGTTGGATCTCTGGGAAGAAGTTGGTAGTATTGCTCATTGAGCAAAATTGTATTTGAGAGCTCCATGTATTGAGCCTTATCCATCAATACTGTAACATTGCCTTTATCGGCCTGCAAGACAAGCAACTCTTGATGTTCTTTCAGGTACCTTTTACAGTGGTAAAATTCCCTCTGGAAAACATTGTTAGTACTTTTTCCAGGTTTAATGTAATTGGTGATGATATTAGCAGCTTGGGAGCGTTTTATGTTCTTTCCCTCATCTGACAGTCTATCATCGAGATCAACAATGCTTTCCACATCTGACAACAGCCTCGACATGGAAACCTCTTTTAAAGGAATATCAATGCTGAATTTGGGACCAAGTGCTAGGAATTTCAATATTCTATCTGGTATAACAACAGATAGAATATTGAAATTCCTAGCACTTGGTCCCAAATTCAGCATTGATATTCCTTTAAAAGAGGTTTCCATGTCGAGGCTGTTGTCAGATGTGGAAAGCATTGTTGATCTCGATGATAGACTGTCAGATGAGGGAAAGAACATAAAACGCTCCCAAGCTGCTAATATCATCACCAATTACATTAAACCTGGAAAAAGTACTAACAATGTTTTCCAGAGGGAATTTTACCACTGTAAAAGGTACCTGAAAGAACATCAAGAGTTGCTTGTCTTGCAGGCCGATAAAGGCAATGTTACAGTATTGATGGATAAGGCTCAATACATGGAGCTCTCAAATACAATTTTGCTCAATGAGCAATACTACCAACTTCTTCCCAGAGATCCAACCATTACCATTCAGGGGAAATGTAATACTTTGATAAAGCGATGGGTCAATGATGGCCACATAACACAGTTACAAGGTAAACAACTTTACAACTACAATTCAGTTCCGGCTAGATTCTACGGTTTGCCAAAGATACACAAACCCACTCTTGCCTTAAGACCGATAATATCATCAATTAACACCCCCACATCCAAACTGTCAGTTTTTATATCGGACATACTGTCCAAACATCTGTCTTCTACTAGAAGTAGATATTATGTTGAAGATTCTTTTGCCTTTGCCCAATATGTCAATGATCTCCAGTTACCTGAGGATTATGTCCTGATCAGCCTGGACGTTACATCCCTTTTCACCAACATTCCTGTTGATTTGGCAGTGTCAGCTGTTGAAAACAAGTGGGAGACTATCAAAAATCACACAAGTCTACCAAAAGAAGAATTCATTCATGCCATCAGGTTCCTGTTTTCATCCAACTATTTTCTTTTCAATGGAAAATTCTTCAAACAGGTGCTTGGTTCACCTATGGGTTCCAATTTCAGTCCGTCCATTGCTGAAGTGGTGATGGATTTCCTTCTGGACTGCATTCTTTCCAATGTCCCTTTTTACATTCCTTTCATCAAGAAATATGTTGATGATATAATATGTGCTGTACCTAAAGATCAGGTTGCTTTCATCTTGGACAAGTTCAACGGTGAACATGAGAACATACAATTTACGGTGGAGGAGGAAACAGAGAATGGTGTCCCATTCCTTGATACAAGGGTAATTCGTTCACTTGAAAATAGGCTGCTTCTGGATTGGTACCGAAAGCCAACAAGTTCAGGGAGATACTTACATTATTTCTCCAATCATTCACATGGACAAAAGGTTAACATGGTTTTAGGATTGAAGAATCGGATTGAGAAAGTTGCCCATCCAAGTACGAGGCAGCAGAATTTGAAATTGTTGTTGCGGTTGATGCTGGAGAATGGATACCCGAGAAGGTTGTTGTCTAGATTGATCTACAATACCTCTCCTTCGAGACAGCCAACGAATGGAGAGGTTGTCGCATCCGCCACTTTAGACATTGAAGACACAAGTAGGATTTTTTACCTTTCTATTCCCCTAATAAATGGCATGACCAATGCATTAATTAACCTCCTAAAGACCAACAAAATGAGATTGATTCCTAGGTCCTATTTTAAGATTGACAGGTTATACAGTCGGATGAAGGATAAGATGACTGCTGAGAATATGAGTGGTGTGGTGTATTCTGTTCCTTGTTCAACATGTGATGAGGTGTATATTGGTCAGACGTCTCAGCTTCTGAAAAGAAGGATTGCCCAACATAAGAGCGATATCAAAAATCCAAACAAGATTTGTGCCCTAGCAGACCATACCCGGGACAAAGATCATCCAATGAATTATGGTTCCACCAAAATCCTAGAATGTGAAGTGAATGGAAGAAAAAGATGTTTCTTGGAAATGTATCACATCAAACGCCAACCCTGTTCGATGAATTACAGAAGGGATGTCAACAATATTAGCTCCATCTATTCTTACTTGATTCATTATGGCCAATTCAGTGGGAGTGAATTGTCTGGATCACATAGTAGGAGAGTTTCCTCAAATTCTGCAGTTTTGGAAATAACGTGAGCTGTTCCTGTTTTCACCAAAAAGCCGGTTCAGTGAGAGTGAATTGGATTTCATTCAGTGAGAGTGGATGGAAAATTACAAAAATACAGCCCCCCTTTCAACATTTCCCAATTCATTGAGATCTACTGGCACTTCAACGATCGCGGGTGCACTGAGATCAGTGAGAGTGAATTCTCTGTGACTTCTGTGATTTTATGCCAATATATGCTATTCTGTGTTCATCTGTCATGTGCGTATATTCTGTGACAAGTCTGGTTGCCTACAAAGTTTTGACAACCGCTCATTATTGTTGGTTATTCTGTAATCTTTATGTAAATTACAATTGATGTGTGCTCCATTGTTGCGAAGTTTAAATCTTTTTCGCTGAAATTGTTTATGCTCCTCCTTGTTGCTTTCTTGAGAGCTGTTGATTTGTGTTCAGATAAGATCCTTACAACTCTGTATTTCGGTATGTACTATTTTTACGTGCTTGTGGTTGTACCATGTTTTTTGATTGTTTTCCATGATTATTGTAGAGTCCTGAAGAAGGTCCCCATCGGGATCGAAACGTCGACTAAATGGAATAAAGAAGAGTGACACTATAACACTTATCAATTTCCCACACCCCTTATCAAATCTTATATATATATATATATATATATATATATATATATATATATATATATTCTCACTAATTTTTTAAGGGCGATTCGACTACAGGTAGGGCATCTCCAATAATCAGTCAAACTGTACTAAAGGCTCTATATTTCGTCTAACATTTCAGACATCATCAGGAGCTAACTATAATATAAAATAAGTTACAACCAAAAAAACAAAGGCCATGAGGTCATTTATTACTTACGATACTATGACTTAAAAACTGGAAGGGAAACATCTAAATAGACCTCCAAAATCATGTACATCAAAACAGTATTCTCTTGTTAAACATTACGTTACAAACACTCTAAAATCTACATTGAAACGAAAAGCGTGATTTACTTGCCGCCATTTACAATAACGTTCTTTTTGAGAGCGTGCGCAGTAGTCTTGTGCGCCGTCGAATTGTCATTGCTTGACAGTTACACAGAATGAAAATTTTCTTCTTCTTCTTCAGAAGGACATATAGATTTAAACTTCAACCAGCTAAAGGTAATAGAAAGAGATGCAAAGTAAACAACTACAAAGGCCAACAAAACCACCGCTGTCAGGTGCGGAGCACCGACGAGGAAAGAGCTGTTACAAAATATTACATTTGATATTATCTTTCAAAGGGGAGTCATATTGAAAAATTCATTTGGTAGAAAATCTAGAGAATCTGATGTGAGATTTTTCCTTATATAAAGACAAAAAAGGCAACGTACCCTCATTAGGGGGAGAAAAAGGGCTTATGGAAGGTCACCCCTCATAATATTTAACATACTAAGCGAGACATCTTCGTAGATGAAAGCAAACAATAAAGGGGAGGAGACAGGTGCCAGACAACAACGACTTATTTTCTCAGTTATTTATCGCAAGTTAAGAGGAAACTATATATTGTGCTGAGGTTGTTAGTATCAGCCTTGGTGTTCATTGTGTTATTTTTATTAATGTGACACATTTCTAGGAAAAGTCTTTTGTGATGGTTCTCCTCATGTTCTAGGATACGAGGGTTTTCAAAATCTACGGCGTGACCTGTGTTTCTTGTGTGTTGTCCTAAAGCACATCTGTCAGGTCTAAGCCTGGAGTCGCTTTTGTGTAGCGCCAGCCTCCTTCCTAAGGCCTGAGAAGTCTGACCTATATATACTAAGGGGCAGTGTCTACATTGAAGTTGGTATACTACATTTTTCATATTTTCAGATTTTAATTTATCTTTGGCACTCTTATATAGAGACCTGGCAGCAACGAGATTGTATTTACCTATTTTAACATTAGTGAATCTTTTGAAGAGTTTTGTTAGCTCACAAGTTAATTCTTTGATATAAGGCAATTTGGCGAAAATGACACGGTTTTCTTCGTGGTTGGGCGTGTGTGGGATTTCTATGAGTCCAGCACTATCAAATTGTTCAGAGGGGCGTGGGGCATCCTGTTCTGGATCTTGTAGGGTTGCGACAACCTCGGTTCTTTCTGGAGGCATGGGAGAGCTGTATATAATCTTCTTAAGGAAAACACTGCTGTAGCCATTGTCTTTCATGAGACGATAAAGCCTGTTCAAGGCAGAATTTTTTAAGGAAGGATGTGTGATATCTATTATCCTCTGTTTTAACCCAAGGATGACGTTGGTTTTCATGCGTATGTCATGATACGAGGCATTATTGATGTACCTGCCTGAACTGCTAGGTTTTCTGTACCAATCTAATTTGATTTGATTGTTGTTATCCCTGTGTACTCTTGTGTCGAGGAAGGGTACACTATTGTTAGTCTCCCTTTCAATGGTGAACTTGATGTGCTCGTCGAAACTGTTGAAGGCTCCCAAGGTTTCATCTTCCCTGTCTGACGGTATGGAAAGTATTAGGTCATCCACATATTGATATAGGAGGGCTGGAACGAACGTAAGTTTGTTGAGGGCTGTTTTGATGAGTGTGGTCATCACTATGTTGGCAAGAATGGGACTTAAGGAACTCCCCATGGGACAGCCGAACTTTTGTTTGTAGTAATTTCCATTGTATAGGAAATAATTTGAGTGAAACAGGAACTCGATAATGTGGATGAAATCCTCCTCAGGAATCTCTGTGTTAGGTTCGATCAGGTGCCAATATTCTTCAATGACGTAAATAGTAGTTTCCAAGGAGATGTTTGTAAAGAGGGACACCACGTCCAAGGAGACAATTTCATGGCCAGCAGGTAATAACTGTCCATTAACTTTGGTGGCAAATTCCTTCGAGTTGATGATTGAATATTCATTATACTGACTGAAGGATGTTTTTAGGATATCCGCCATATATTTGCTGATATTAGAGGTTGGAGATAGGATGGTGCTCACTATAGGTCTCATGGGCACTCCTTCTTTATGGATTTTTGGAAGTCCATATAATCTTGGGGGGTTGCAACCATAACACATCAACTTCTTTGCTGTTGCATTGTCGACATAATTTCTATCTTTCAGGAGTTTGATCCTGCAGTTGTTCTCCTTTTCTATCCTGGAAGTGGGGTCCTTGTTCAATCTTTCGTAGATATCAGTGTCCTCGACGAGCAGGTCACATTTTTGAAAGTACTGAACCCTGTCCATCACCACACTAACATTACCCTTGTCTGAATTCATGATTAGTAGATCATCATTAGATTTGAGAAATTTTTTGGTCTTCTCAAAAAGTTGATTAACAAACTTTGTTTGTGCCGTATTTTTAAAAAAGAAATTTGTAATTACATTGGTAGCCTGAGCTCTTACGTTATCTCTGACATCAGAACTGATCTTGTTAATAATGTGCTCCGAATCAGCTAACAATTTGAAAAAGGATACCTGGCTATTCTTAGGAGGCAAAGTGAATTTTGGGCCCAATGCTAACATTGTATTTACTTCTTTAGGAATCTGATGATTTGATAGATTTACCACCCACGATTCCTTGCAACTAAATCTTTCCAAATATTTAATTCTAAGTTTTTTTATTTTCTTTAAATTTCCAGATTTTACTCTACCAAACTGTCTGTTATAAGTGTTTGTCTGATGGACGCTGAAATTATTGTAAACATCTACAGGCAAAATGTTTCTGACCTCAGACTTTGACACGTCAAGGTCTCTCTCAAGTTGTCTTATCCTAATCTCATTTGTCTTAATTTCTAAAAGGAGAATATTAGATCTTAACCTGTTGTTAATTTTCTCGATATCCTTGGCTGCTGCTGCGTTACTGTCCAGTAGATTGTACACACACTTTGCTCCCTCGGTGATGTGCCTTGGGATGAGTCCGTTGTTCTTGCAATTGAGGAGGAAAATTCTTCTGTTTCTAAAACTTGCCAGCTTGGTGTTGCATTTGGCCCACTGTTTAAGAAGTCTCAGGGCATCAGTGCCATGGTTGGTTGCAACTTCTTGATAAAAACCCAATATCTATAAAAATTGAAAGGAACGGAGTACTAGTCGTTAAGAACAATATTCTCACTAATTTTTTAAGGGCGATTCGACTACAGGTAGGGCATCTCCAATAATCAGTCAAACTGTACTAAAGGCTCTATATTTCGTCTAACATTTCAGACATCATCAGGAGCTAACTATAATATAAAATAAGTTACAACCAAAAAAACAAAGGCCATGAGGTCATTTATTACTTACGATACTATGACTTGCTACAGCAGTGTTTTCCTTAAGAAGATTATATACAGCTCTCCCATGCCTCCAGAAAGAACCGAGGTTGTCGCAACCCTACAAGATCCAGAACAGGATGCCCCACGCCCCTCTGAACAATTTGATAGTGCTGGACTCATAGAAATCCCACACACGCCCAACCACGAAGAAAACCGTGTCATTTTCGCCAAATTGCCTTATATCAAAGAATTAACTTGTGAGCTAACAAAACTCTTCAAAAGATTCACTAATGTTAAAATAGGTAAATACAATCTCGTTGCTGCCAGGTCTCTATATAAGAGTGCCAAAGATAAATTAAAATCTGAAAATATGAAAAATGTAGTATACCAACTTCAATGTAGACACTGCCCCTTAGTATATATAGGTCAGACTTCTCAGGCCTTAGGAAGGAGGCTGGCGCTACACAAAAGCGACTCCAGGCTTAGACCTGACAGATGTGCTTTAGGACAACACACAAGAAACACAGGTCACGCCGTAGATTTTGAAAACCCTCGTATCCTAGAACATGAGGAGAACCATCACAAAAGACTTTTCCTAGAAATGTGTCACATTAATAAAAATAACACAATGAACACCAAGGCTGATACTAACAACCTCAGCACAATATATAGTTTCCTCTTAACTTGCGATAAATAACTGAGAAAATAAGTCGTTGTTGTCTGGCACCTGTCTCCTCCCCTTTATTGTTTGCTTTCATCTACGAAGATGTCTCGCTTAGTATGTTAAATATTATGAGGGGTGACCTTCCATAAGCCCTTTTTCTCCCCCTAATGAGGGTACGTTGCCTTTTTTGTCTTTATATAAGGAAAAATCTCACATCAGATTCTCTAGATTTTCTACCAAATGAATTTTTCAATATGACTCCCCTTTGAAAGATAATATCAAATGTAATATTTTGTAACAGCTCTTTCCTCGTCGGTGCTCCGCACCTGACAGCGGTGGTTTTGTTGGCCTTTGTAGTTGTTTACTTTGCATCTCTTTCTATTACCTTTAGCTGGTTGAAGTTTAAATCTATATGTCCTTCTGAAGAAGAAGAAGAAAATTTTCATTCTGTGTAACTGTCAAGCAATGACAATTCGACGGCGCACAAGACTACTGCGCACGCTCTCAAAAAGAACGTTATTGTAAATGGCGGCAAGTAAATCACGCTTTTCGTTTCAATGTAGATTTTAGAGTGTTTGTAACGTAATGTTTAACAAGAGAATACTGTTTTGATGTACATGATTTTGGAGGTCTATTTAGATGTTTCCCTTCCAGTTTTTAAGTCATAGTATCGTAAGTAATAAATGACCTCATGGCCTTTGTTTTTTTGGTTGTAACTTATTTTATATTATAGTTAGCTCCTGATGATGTCTGAAATGTTAGACGAAATATAGAGCCTTTAGTACAGTTTGACTGATTATTGGAGATGCCCTACCTGTAGTCGAATCGCCCTTAAAAAATTAGTGAGAATATTGTTCTTAACGACTAGTACTCCGTTCCTTTCTATATATATATATATATATATATATATATATATGTTAGCAATTTTCATATTATGTAAAGAAATATCATTTGAATTTTACCGCGCACTTGAGATTCTATGATTCTATGGAATTATCATTTTTATATTATTTTGGATAGATGCCTGATGTCAAGGAATAATTGAATGTCATTATTATTGTTTTACGAATTTTGAGATAAGAAGTTAAAAATAAACGTTGTATCCTCGACGAATATTTATTTTCTAACATCAGAAGTGGGATAAAATTTCTTCGTTCATACCGAGGAAATCGAGAACCTGCATTGAAGCTTGTAGTGTGGTGAAAGTGAATACAAAATGGATAATTTGGAAAGCGACGCTGTTCAACCAACTGAATCCGCCATGATGCGAATGATGGAGAACCAGGCTCAACTGCAACTCAAGATGATGGAGGTTCTGGCAAATTTGTCGAACACGAGTAACAGGACGAACGATGGAATGATCAACAGTCAATTATCCTTTGCTCAGTTCGATCCTGATGAAACTCCATTTTCAACAAGAGAATGGATCGATGAAATTAATCGAATCATTATTGAAACAGGTATGTCCGACACAGTTGTTGTCTTAAAAGCCGGTCACGCATTGAAAGGACGTGCAGAAAAATTTTATTTAAATTGGAAACCTTTAACTAGAAATTGGTTTACATTTTCTAGAGATTTAGAGATCGCGTTTCCGGAAAAAGGAACACCAGCTACTAGACTGAAAGCTTGTATGACCATTAATAGTTCAACATATAATTCGTTCGTAGAATATGGACACGCTAAACTAAACTCAATTAAAAGATTTTATGCAAACTTTCTGTGGGAAATAATTTTAAGTCTAGTAACTTATGATATAGAGAATTTTGGAGTAAAAAATAGAGTTGCGCTCCAATCACCGGAGAACGAAACGGAATTACTAAAATTGCTTTCTTCCTTTGATGGGGATACAATTATTTCGTCAACAACCTCAGTTGCAAATTGGAAAAGACCACATAGTTCCAAAAATGAAACATTCAATGGAAATTGTAGAAATTGCGGTAAATATGGTCACAAAGCATTTGATTGCAAATCATCAAAGAAACGTGCCTTTAACCAATACGCTGAAAAACCCAAAGTGATTTGTAATTTGTGCAAAAAAAAGGGGCACACCACAGAGAATTGTTTTAGAAAAAAAGAAACTTTCGAAAAATCACTTTAATAGCTAAAAGCTCTTCAAAAATTAGCCAATATCCAAATGGGAAACTTGAACATAAAAAAAAAATTATCCAAATTGCTTATTTGATTGACACAGGTTCAGATATTTCTTTAATTAAGGAAAGTATAAAAAAAAAACTTCATTGTGACATAGTACCTTAAACAAAATCTATAATGGGAATATGAAAGTTTGAATTGAAAACAATAGGACAAGCCAGTTTCTTATTTTATAAGAAAGGATTAGCTATAGAAATTCAATACAATGTAGTTGCAGATCATGTTATTCCTCATAAAGATATGCATTGATAGGTTTAGAGATATTCAAAGGGGAGGATATACAAATTAAAATCACGGATGGTTGCGTTGATATTCAAACATCATGGAGAAATCCTTCAAAAAACTTTTCGTTCACGTGCAAAACTGATTCCGAAATAGATTTGTCAGGATTGGCAATTGAAAGTCAACATTTTGGAGATCATGAAAAATGCTGTTAAATTCGAACCTGATGCAGTTACAACTGGTAAACTGAAAGATGAAACTCCTGTCGTTTTTCGTGCTAGAAATCTGGCATATCAGGAGAGAGTAAAAGTTAGGGAAATAATAGACAATCAGCTTGAAACAGGAATAATCAGACGTAGTGAATCAAATTACGCTAGCCCGATTGTCTTAGTCAGAAAACATAATGCTGAAATCAGACTTTGCCTAGATTATCTAAGTAGAAATTCACCTTGTGAGAACAAAATACTGGCTCTGTGTAATGTTACAGGCACTCCACAATAAATAAAAGATTGGCACAGTAGCGACCCCCTTTGTGCAGAGATCTTGAATGGACAACTTCAGGAGGAAGGGTATTCAGTTCAAGATAATGTCGTCTACTGGCAGGCTAGAACAACTGACCCTGTAAGGCAAATGCAAGACTGAATATCATGAAACTATACCATGAACCATGATGAAGCCTCTCATATAGGATTCGACAAAATGATCTCCAAAATGAAAGAAGAAAATTTGATTCCTCAAGAAAAAAAAAGGCTATCCATTCAAAGTGAATCAACAAGTTGTCATGGAAGTCACACAACTGTCGAACGGTGGCAAATTAAAACCAAAATATATTGGACCTTTCGAAGTGCAAGCAGTCCTACCAAATGACCGATATGCCCTGAGAAGAGTGGGAGGCCAGAATAGAACAACTATAGCCGGCCAAGAACAACTGAGACCTTGGCCTGAAAAAGCAAATAGTGATTGCTAGTTTCAATGACATACCATGATGAAGAGAAATATTCCCATGTCTATTAGATTTTATATTCTTTACTGTTCCTTATGGAATCTTTATTGTTATGTTATGATTCATTGTTATGTTATTTTCTTAAATATTTTTTGGACTATTTTATCCAAGGCACTTGAAACGCCGTTATAAGTTTTCACGATGTGTAACTATGTAGTATCATCCACATGTAAGACCCGGACGGGAGGTCCCTAGAAGTGGCTTACCTCTGAGCTTTGTTAACACTGATGAGTTTTGTAGTATCATCCACATGTAAGACCCGGACGGGAGGTCCCTAGAAGTGGCTTACCTCTGAGCTTTGTTAACACTGATGAGTTTTGTAGTATCATCCACATGTAAGACCCGGACGGGAGGTCCCTAGAAGTGGCTTACCTCTGAGCTTTGTTAACACTGATGAGTTTTGTAGTATCATCCACATGTAAGACCCGGACGGGAGGTCCCTAGAAGTGGCTTACCTCTGAGCTTTGTTAACACTGATGAGTTTTGTAGTATCATCCACATGTAAGACCCGGACGCATATTCATATGTTACCGACACAAACACACAATCGGTTTTCCGAGCGATGCCGAACACGTAATAATAAGTTGCCGACGTAATTCTTAGTTTGTCTGTAACTTAACTATTATTATGCGAGTAGTGGTTTCATCAAACAAGTGCATTCAGTTATCGCAATATTGCATATTTTTAATACTGCTTATTTCATTACCAAAATGAACCTAGTAACTTTAGAGAATTCACCAAAACTTTACCAGTATTCTACTGAGGGTAATCTATACTGATATTATAAAGAGGAAAGAATTGCATGTTTGTGTGTTTGATACGATTTGGCTCAAAAAGTACTGGACCGATTTCAGAAATTCTTTCAAGCTTAGAAAGCTACATTATCCCTTAGTGACATAGGCTATACCTACTTTCCACCCGAAAAAATTAAGCATACCTACTATAACTTCAATAATTATAAAAAAATTATAATCATAATAAGTTGCCGACGTAATTCTTAGTTTGTCTGTTACTTAACGATTATTCAAGTGGTGGTTTCATCCAGTGAACTCTTAGGCTGGAAACATATATTTTGTTCAGACTAATAATCAACCATCCTCGCTAATATATCAAGTTTTTTTTTTCAATACCTGTTATATGTATATAAGGTGCCGATGGACTTGCTGCTTGTATAAGTTACCGACAGAATCCTAAAGTTACGTCGGTAACTTATATGAAATCATTCGGCTTCTCGCGGTGCTTGGTTGTGTCGGTAACATATGAATATGCGACCCGGACGGGAGGTCCCTAGAAGTGGCTTACCTCTGAGCTTTGTTAACACTGATGAGTTTTGTAGTATCATCCACATGTAAGACCCGGACGGGAGGTCCCTAGTAGTGGCTTACCTCTGAGTTTTGTTAACACTGATGAGTTTTGCAGTATCATCGACATGTAAGACCCGGACGGGAAATCCCTAGTTGAGGCTTACCTCTGAGCCATTTTATTTTACAGTAGTGAAAGTGACATGTAAGACCCGGACGGGAAGTCCCTAGTTGAGGCTTACCTATGAGCAATTTCACAGTCTCAATTTAGCACTTCATATGGTCTAAATGACAATCACACCAATTGTTTGAATTTCAAATGTCTTGTTGTCACGATCTGTGAGCATGAAGCGGTGATGGTTTTTTTTTTGTATCTGGCTCTTTTTTTTCCATCATTATAATAATATACCGCAGCGAAGAGCCAGCGCCTTTAACATAGCCTTGCTTCACAGAAAACCAATTGCTTTCACTATCTTCATTCTATCCTCACATTGTTTATCAAACAGTGCTGCTACCCATTTCACATATTGAACGAGGTCGTTTCAATAGTCAGTATGGCCGTGTTAGCAATTTTCATATTATGTAAAGAAATATCATTTGAATTTTACCGCGCACTTGAGATTCTATGATTCTATGGAATTATCATTTTTATATTATTTTGGATAGATGCCTGATGTCAAGGAATAATTGAATGTCATTATTATTGTTTTACGAATTTTGAGATAAGAAGTTAAAAATAAACGTTGTATCCTCGACGAATATTTATTTTCTAACATATATATTATATTATAATTGAACCACTCTTCAGTTGGTTAACTGAAATTCGCCCCAACAGTGTGTCATATTCAACTTGCAAGATTTGATTACAGACAGACAGACACCGGGACAGATTAAACTAAATGAAAGCTTGTAAAAAAGAATTACACGCTGTTGGTGCAGATGGTGGTCATGTCGTAGATGTATTATGACTTTTTTGATTTTTCCTTAAACTTTAATCATTGAATAGTGTATTTTTTTAATTAAAAACCAGTAACTCCAAAATAGTAGATACTTAGATTCAGGTAGATGAAACAATGTTAATTCAAAAAATTCATCGGATTTCGAAAAGGCTTCGATAACTCCTGAAGCAGCACCTTTAGGGTTCGAAAGGAAATGAAAAGGCGAAACTTGTCATGTGTGAAGATATAGGGTGTTCCATTTGAAATAACAAAGTTCAAATAGTTCAAATATAGTTCAAATATGCGGAAAATATTCTTGGCAATATAAAACACACTTTAGCTATACCCTCGGCTATACCTACTATTGATCGTCTACTCAAGGCACAGTAACTAGCTGAAAGGGATTTAAGGGACCGGACAAAATGTTGTATCTACACCTGCCGTTGCTAATTCCAATGATATTTGATTTCTTTGACAACATTACTTTCAGAGAAATAGTTGAATATCTTGCGAAGTCCACTAATTTTTCCTCAAAGATTTCGAAAATGCAAGAAAATACAGGGTTTAAAAAAACATAACTTTGATATGCCACGCTCTCTTCAAGCACCCTGTTTGAAAATCATCATTTTTAAAATGTAGTCCAAATCGACTTACCTACATATACCTACCTACTTCCTCAGACCGTTTACTGAAAGAATGTACCATTTGGCCAAGAGAGTCCGAGGCGTTCTGCTTGACTCGCCCTGTAGAGTCACTTAGAAAAAAAAAACATTAATTTTGTTTCACTCGACGAAAAAAAAAGGTATGAACTTTCGACTTGAAGAACTCTATAAATTGAATAATAGTGAAAACCTCACAAGGGCGGATTTACGGGTGGGGGGGGTACTGGGGTAATCACCCCCCATGAGTATCGAAGACCTGAGAAAAAGGTGGTGCACATAAAATATTTCATACATTGTGTACCTGATTTAATGGTTTTCAATCGTTATTACCCCCCATGATCGTTATTACCCCTCCCATGAAAAACAGCTATATCCGCCCTTGAAACCCCATATAAATCGGTGGTCTCTATCGTGAGAAATCGCGAATCGTGTTTTGAACTGAACATCAGCACGATATAGGTATAGACCCCATATTTAGGAATTACTTACAAGCACAAAGCCTTTTCGAAAAATGTTCACTGGTCCTATAAATTGCTCGCAAGCATCAAGGTGCTTTTGCTAGCGCTGTTCCCGAGTGTCATTACATTTCTACATTGTAATTGAGAACTAACTAAAAAATAATAGACTATTTCTTGAAGAATCACAATCACATTGATTTACCCAAAAAGGCTAAACTATTATATCCAATTCCAAAGAAAATAATGGAAATGATTAATTAATAGAATTCCCAATTTCCATTCAAACACTGATGGCACCTAAAATCCAAAATAAAAGCGAATTATACCAAAAATACATTAAACTAAATTTCAAATAAATATTCATTCTTATAACTTATACTCATGAACATAAAAATCCGGCACAACTTTGTCCTAATGCCGAAGTCGAAGTCAATCAAATCGAAAGATAAGTTGGAAGTAGATACATAGATTCCCATGCAATCACAGGTTCAAGAAACATGGTAATTAAAGAGAGTGAGAAAAATATTAAAGGATAGATGTATTTAATGCATATATGTAAAAGTGAAACTCACATTTCCTTATTGAAGGAATCTTAGTGAACATGTTTCACTTTTATGACTTTTCTTTGACTTTTCTATATTCCGTTTTTCCATATTGTCGTATTTAGAATAGAAGATTAATAGCTTTAAATTTCCGATTCCTGTTTTTAGGTAGGTAAGATAATTCTTTGTCATGTTTGTTAAATCTTATAAAAATAAACCTGTTTTTAGAGACAGACATCGGTTTACTGCTATTGACTTCAATTTATAAAGCCAGAGAAAAACAATCTTATAAATCGGAAATTTGCTCTCGGGTAAAATGCCAACTCGAGTCAAAATTCGACTGGAAAAATGCCAGATGAGTGAAAGTGATTTGATGACTATAATTACTTCAATACAAAATCCTGAAGAAAATATATCATATAGTTTTCCAGCAAATGCTGAAGTTCTCAGTTCACATCCTGAATTGGCAGATATTTCAGCTGTAAAGAAGGCAGATAAGAGTATGACGAGAAGAGGTCAATACAGAAATATCACGATACAATTAACTGACACAGTTTCGAAATTATATTTTGATGAGGATGGGAACTTTGTATATAACGATTTTTATCTGGAAGAGATTCAGCAAATAACTACAACTAACACATCATTTGCTGATTATACTCAACTAGACATGATGAAAACAATCAAAGATCTTCGGGAACAAATTGGAAACAAAGAACAAGACCTAAGTAGAATACACAAATCATTTATTCTGGCAAAAGACAGAATGCAGATGAATGGATTAGAAAATTTGAAAGAGAAGCAGAAAGACATCATATTTTTGAAGAAGATAAATTGATTCAGATATTACGATTCTTCTTAGAAAAAAGTGCATTGGATTGGTACAATACAACTATGTATGATCTAACATTAGAAAGTTCATGGGGCGAGTGGAAAAATTCATTTGCCAGATCATTTTTAGATGACAGTTGGAATCCTTTAAGATACGCTTATTCATTTCGATACATTGCTGGTTCTTATGTGGAATATGCTTTGAAGAAAGAACGTTTGTTGCTTCAAACTGATCCTGAAATTCCGACTCAAACAAGAATAAACGTTATTGGGGTTGGTTTGCCGATTTCTATTCAAGATAAGTTGATCAGATCATAGATCAAGAACAGGGAAGATTTGTTATCTATACTGCGACGATATGAACAAGGACCACAGACTAAAAAGGAAAGAAGTCTACCTAAGTCTAACACAGAAAAAAATTATCAGCCAAGAGAAGAAAAGAAACCTTGTTCCATTTGTCCAAGTTTAGGGAAACCTGGTAGATGGCATCCGATTGGTTTGTGCAGAAATAAGAAAGATGGTTTAAAGATGAGTGAGGTGAATTTTAATGAAAATTCAAATGATCATGAACTTGAAAATCCAAAAAACTTAGTTCAGTACCACTAATTCCTCTCAACGTTACCCTGAATAATGAACAAAATATTTTAGGGGTTTACGATACAGGCGCTTCAGCTACTATTATTAATCATAAAGTATTGAATAATATTCGACATACTTTAGAGGAAAATAATCAGATGTTGAAGACTGTTAGTGGTACACAACTTTCAAAATATAAAACAAAATTGAGATTGAAAATAGGAAATATTGAAGATGAAATAGAAACATTAATTATAAAAAATGATAATTTTTCTTTTGATTTGATATTAGGTCTCAGGGGCGTATCCAGAGAGCGAGTCTGGGGGGGGTAGTGGTAAGTTTTAGCGAGTGACCTGACTGGGGGGGGGGGGTTGATGTATCTCATTCATAAATTTTTTGTTCAAAAAAATATAAAATAATTGCGTGGACATGTAAATACAATATTCCTCATAAAACGGAAGATACCTCGACGTCATCTGTTACAACAGTAATTAAGGCACCCCTAAACGAGAACACTAGTAAAGCAAAGAAGAAACGTAAAAGTAAAACCACTAAACTTAATGTTCCTATGAAGAACATGGAGACCCTTCAAACGGATCAAACAAAAAACAAACAGGTTATTATTGGAAACAATTCTCGGAGTAAGGGAAGTGGCGCTTTCTCTGCATCACCCCGTAAAATCTGGCTATATATTGGTAAATGTAAAAATGACTGCACCGAGGAAATCCTGAATGAGTATATGGTGGCAAACTCTCCGAATCATACCTTCGATGTCGTCAAACTTGAATCTAAAGGTTACCACACATCGTTCAGAGTTGGTGCTCCTGAATCCTTGAGGGACTCATTGTATGATCCCGATTACTGGCCGTCTGGTATTCTGGTGAAGAGATATTTTTTCCCGAGAAAGAGTTCAGAACTGGTAATCTCCTGAATGGATCATTGTTGGTTTCGTATGACAACACCACAAAATGTAGTGAGGTAATTAAACCTAACGCAACTCACCCATCTGAGGGAAGTAATTTTAAAGTAATGCACCTCAATATTCAGAGCTTGTCTAATAAACTTTCTCTTCTTCCGTTGCTTTTGACAGAAAAAAATCCAGATTTCATATGTTTGACAGAACACTGGATTACTGCTAAGCATGATATTAGTTTATTTAAACTCGCTCAGTATGTACAGGTGTCACAATTTTGTAGATCCATGCATATTCATGGTGGAACTATAATGTATGTCAAACAAAATATTTTCAGTTACTGTAAGAAATTATCTTTTCTTGATAATTATAATGTTGAGCTTTCGTTTGAGTGCTGCGGCATCTCTGTGTCTGATAATGTATGTATTATATGTGTATATAGGTCCGATGGAGGAGATTTTGAAATTTTTGAGAGCGCTTTCGCGTCAATGTTGGGAGAGGTGACATCAATTTTTTCCTGTTGTTTGATCTGCGGTGATTTTAATATTGATGAAATGGAAACTAGCTGCTATAAAGTAAAATCTCTCAGTAACATTCTAGCTGCTTTCGACCTCCGGTCCATGGTTAGCACTCCGACTAGGATATTCACTAATTGTAACGGTGTAACAAGCCAAAGTAGTATCGACTATGTTATTATGAATAAGTCGGCCTCTGATCAGTTCAATGTTGAAAACAGCCCTTCCGGCCTATCAGATCATCATTTTCAGTTCGTTGAGATTTTTGCTCGATCGGTTGAGCCGCATAGGCATACAACGTTCGAGAAGTATTCTAGGTCGGTTAATCCAGAATCCCTAAATGAATTCAGTGTTCTTTTAAGTAGAAACCTCATGTTGGATTGCCATGAATACACGGACTCATTTTCCGTATTCTACGATACCTTTATATGGTGTTTTCAGGTGGCATTTCCTACAAAGCGTACGAAAACCAGATGTTGTTTGCGCGATGAACCCAGATATTCGGATGAAGTCAAGATGAAATTCAGACAATTGGAATTCCTTTCACGGTCATCTTTGTATTCATATGATGATAATATAAAAAACGAGTGTAAACGTCTGAAACTCGATATTTCACGTGCGGTTGAACAGGAAAAACGGAGTTTTATTTTTGACAAAATTAATGATAGCACGAATAAAAACAGGACCATATGGAAAATAATTAAATCAATTAAATCGGAATATTCCCCTCGACTCGACCTGAAATTAGAAATGAGTGGACATATGATTACTAATACCGCGGATGTATGTCGCGAGTTCGGCAAGTTTTTTGCAAATTCTGCGAAGGATATGGTAGACGAATATTTTCGGGACTTAGACGAAGTTGAATGCACGACCACGAGATGTAGAGTTGCGGAATCTATGTATTTCGATCCCATCACACCTGGTGAAATACATGAACTTATCAACGCGCTACCAAATAAGCGTTCCACAGGCGTAGATGAGATTCCGGTTTCGGTTCTGAAATATTCCGTTGATATAATCAGTCATCATATTGCGGATGCTATCAATGCTTCCGTATTGAAAGGTGTTTTCCCGAATATTTTGAAAACCGGGCGCACAATACCTCTGCTTAAAAAGCACAGTCCCACTGATATTAACAACTATCGACCTATTACAATTGTTGGAATTTTTTCCAAGATTTTCGAAAAAACAGTAGCCCGTCGGCTTGTGAATTTTCTTGAGAGAGGTGGGTTGATGTCGGAGTCCCAACACGGCTTTCGACCAAACAGGTCTACGAACACGGCAGTAGCCGAAATTGTTCAGCATATATCCTCAGGTATGGACAGAGGGGAATTCGTGATAATGCTCTGCTTCGATCTGCGTAAGGCATTTGATTGTCTCAATGCAGATTTTGTGTCCGAGAAGATGGAGTATGTAGGTGTTAGAGATTTCTTGAATCGATGGTTGACATCCTTCTTGAGAGATCGCTCAATTGTTGTGTCCGTTGATCACGAGCGGTCCGATGTGTTTACTGTGCCCATTGGCACCCCACAAGGTAGTGTGCTTGGGCCTTTGCTGTTTTTGATGTTGATTAATGACTTGCCTGAGTTCATTACCGAAGGTAAGGTTTTCCTTTATGCCGACGACACATCAATAGTAGTCAGTGATAGGTGTCGTGACCGTTTACTTGTGAAATGTCAGACGGTCATTGATCAGTTTGATGACTGGTGTGCGCGTAACAAACTCATCATAAACTCAGAGAAGTCAACAGTGATTGAGTTCCATAATCAGTATAGAGAACCATTTTTGCGGTCGCTCAAGTTCAAGGAAAGCATTTTAGCGGCATCATCTCAGGTTAGCCTTCTCGGCACTATAATGGACAGTAATCTTAAATGGTCTGCTGAGATAAATAAGATCTGCAAGAAATTGAATAAATGCTACTACACCCTGTATAATGTGCGGAAATTTATTGGCACAGAGGCTGCACTGACCTATTACTTCTCGAACGTATTTTCATTGCTGCGGTACAATGTTGTCGTCTGGGGGGCGGCTGTGGACTGGAGGAGTGTCTTCATTGTTCAGAAGCGCATTTTGAGGTTGCTTTTTGGCATCGATTCGAGATCGTCCGTCAGACCCGCTCTCATTGCTCATGGTTTGTTATCATTTCCTTGTATTTATGTGTATTATTTGCTTGTCTTTATTCACGATGTTAAGAAATATTTGACAAAACGATCCGAGTGTCATAAATATTCTACTAGGAATACGCATAAGTTATTTATACCAAAGCACTCGCACTCTTTCCATGAACGATCTCCATATCATGCAGGTATCAAGCTGTATAATTTATTACCCTGCTCTCTAACTAGGTTGAGCGCCAGGACGTTCAGACGAGATCTGAAGTCGTGTCTCATAGAAAATTGTTTTTATAGCGTAGAGGAGTTTGTTCAGTATTGCTCTAATTAAATAAGTTTGTCCTATTTCATTGTCAACTACATTTGTTATATGTATTTATGTGTGAGTGTATATGTTTATTTGCTTGTTTCCTTACTTCATTTCGATTTGACATACCATGTATTTGTTGATGGTCAATAAATTATTATTATTATTATTATTATTATTATGATATACAGGGTCTTTCACGAGGAACCTCACCCATATTTATACGGGAAACTACTGAACGTATTTTCATGAAATTCAGCACTTATAAGTATTTCACGATGCTGATGAAATCTAAAATATTTTCAAGGCATGAGCACCTCCGGTTTTTCCGGAAATGACGTCAACTTCCGTTTTTCAAATTAGAACACCATTTTTTTATTGCAGAAATAGATTCCTTAGAAAATTTCAAGTTATTTTGATGTAACACTTTTCAGTTTTGGTTGGAAAATTCTCTCTGAGCGGGAAAATTCGAAAAAAAAATCGAAAATAGAGCTCCGCTGAAACAAGAATAACTTCGAGGTTTTTGGGTGGAAAATTTTCATTTTTGGGATTTTTCAAGATGTAAGATTGATGTATCCACTTTAAAAATCGAAATCGCGATTCATGATACAGGGGGTGAAAAAATCGCTTTCAAAGTTAGGGATGACAAAATCGTGAAAAATCAATTTTTTCAAATTAGAACCCCATTTTTTTATGGCAGATATTGAATCTACGTTAAAAAATAATGTGAGTGTATGCATCACATCCTTGCCCTAAAGTGGATATTAACTCAGAAAATATCCACTAGCAAATCTATTAATAATATTGTCCACCTTTTTTGGAATGAATAACAATAACAGCCAAACTAACCTATCCTGGCCCATTGTTGACCGAAGCCAGGTTTTAATGCGCCGCAGTGAGGAAAAACTTCTTTCACCAGAGGCTACACTAACGGGTAGAGTGACCAAAACTTGGAGAAATTTTTTTCACCAGTGGAAAGATACTTTCATCGCAGGACGAATATAACGCCATACCATCTGTTTTGTTCTCTGCCATGATTTGCTACATAGTAAATTCTGCTTTCAATTTCAAAAGCATCAAATCCTTATTCTTGCAATTCTCTAGGTTGTTCAAATACTCCGCGACTATTACGAGTGAAAGGTCAATTTCTGTGTCCGATTTCTTATTGAAAATTGAGAAGAAATAGTATATTCTAAAACTAGTTGCAGAATGGGCTCCTATTCCAACACGTATGCGAAATTCGAAAACGAGCGACGAAGGAGCGAGTTTTCGAACGCATGAGTGTTGGAATTGCATTCTGCAACGAGTATTAGACGATATTTTCTCTATTTCAGTCAAATTTCGTTGAAATTCAATGAAAAATTCAGATTATACATCCTAGTGACTTTTGTATTGTATCTTGGCAGTTGGTGACTGTTACGAAATTGCAGTGGCGCACCGAGGGGGGGGGCTGTCGGGCTGCAGCCCCCCCCGAGCTCAAAAATAAAGGATTGTTTTCGTCGTTTTCGAGTTTTTTTTATGTAAAAACCTGATTACTCTCGAGCAGCCCCCCCCGAATGAAATTTCTGGGTGCGCCACTGCGAAATTGACATTTCCAAATTGACGTGAGTTGAAAATTGATAGTATCGGCAGTCATTGTTGACAACCACGAAACGAAAAATATAACTAAAAACAGTGCTGTAATGAGTTCATTACAGCACTGTTTTTAGTACTGTAATGAACTCATTACGATACTGAAATAGAGAAAATATATTAAACTCATAGGCGTTCAGAGATTCTTCGTTGAATCGATATTGCAGATCTTGTAATACATAATCCAACATAGGAATATCCTATAAATTAATTCGGAAAAAAGGTTCATCATTTTCTGTAAGTATATTTGAGCGATGCGATTGTCTCGGGGTTACTCTTGGTTTTGTAATTTCTATATTTAATTTTGTATGAATATTGGATACCAAAGCGAACACGTTACTGAAATGAAGTTCGGAGTTTTGACGTCTTTCCTTTAAAACTGTAATCACATTTATTGTAAGTTTATTGGCATAGTGTTTATCAGTTGACTTGGTTTGCAATATCTTGCTCAAATTGACGGTTAACGCTGAAATATCAGATACACATATCAAATAACATGAAAAAACCTTTTTTATTAGTTTTTGTTCAATGTTTGATATATTTTATATTTTCAATTTAATTCGAAGATTTAGTGTTGCAAATGATCTTCTAGGAGGGGTATTGCAAATTTTCATCTGGGGGGGGTAATTACCCCCAGTACCCCCCCCCCCGTAAATACGCCCATGTTAGGTCTTGATGCTATAAAAAAATTCAGATTATCTCAAGATGAAAATTTATTGCTTCATCGAGACAGAGACAATATTAGAAAAAGAATAATAGAGGAGAAAAAACATTGTCATGTTATGGAATCAGACAACTTTGAAAAATATTTAAACCATCTTTCGTTAGATCATAGATTACAATTAGAGAACATATTGAAGCAATTCTCTAAAGTCTTTGCGACTAATAAATATGATATAGGAGCAGTTCATAAATATGAAGCACACATAAATTTGTCTGAAAAAAAATATTTAGCAAAAAAACCGTATCGTTGTTCATTAATTGATCAACAAGAAATTGAACAACAAATAGCTCATCTTTTACGATCTAATTTAATTGAAGACTCTAGTTCTCCTTTTGCTGCGCCTGTAACATTGGCTTATAAAAAAGAAGAGAATAAAAAATCAAGATTATGCATAGACTTCAGATAATTGAACAGAATAATTATACCAGAATCACAACCTTTTCCAAGAATAGAAGATATAGTTACTAGAACAAAAAATTGTAAGTGGTATTCTGTTTTAGATTTAAATTCTGCTTTTTGGTCAATTCCAGTAAGAGAAAAAGATCGCTATAAAACTGCATTTGTCACACAAAACGGTCACTATCAGTGGCGATGTCTTCCATTCGGTCTCAAAAATTCACCAGCCATTTTCCAAAGAATACTTTCCACAATTTTGAGAAATTATAATTTACAATGTTTCTCTTCCAATTACATTGACGATATTCTAATTTTCTCGGAAAATTTTCAAAATCATATCCAACATATAAAACAGGTCCTTCGTGCCCTTTATGAAGAAGGGTTTCGATTAAAATTAAAAAAATGCAATTTTGCGAAACATTCAGTGAGATATCTTGGTCACATTCTGGGTATAAATTCCATTCAACCAAATACAGATAATTTACAATCCATACGAGATTTTCCAATCCCAAAGAACAAAAAAAAACATACGTCAGTTCTTAGGTAAAATTAATTTTTATCATCAATACATTCCGAAATGTTCAGAATTGTTGGATCCACTACATAATTTGTTACGAAATAACGTACCATTTAATTGGAATGATAAGTGTGAGGAAACCTTTCGAGAATTGAAAAATTATTTATGTTCTAGTCCAATTTTAGCAATTTTTGATCCACAAAAAGAAACATACCTATATACAGATGCTTCAGGAATAGGAATAGGAGCAATTTTGAAACAAAAACAAGATTATGGTCATATTCTTCCAGTTGCTTATTTTTCCAAGAAATTTAATTCAAGCCAACGAAAGAAAAAAGCAATTTATTTAGAATGCATGGCGATAAAACTGGCAATACATTTCTGGAGACATTGGCTCCTTGGTACTCAGTTTAGGTACGGTTTATACCGATCATAAGCCACTGGAAAATTTGAAATTGAAGTCTAGAACTGACGAAGAACTAGGTGATATGGTGTATTACTTATCGCAATATAATTTTACAATTAAATATTCACCTGGCTCTTCGAATCAGGAAGCAGATGCTCTTTCACGGAATCCTGTTTTAGAAAATTTCGATACAACTGATGATAAAAATTACTTTGTGAATTTGATTTCCATATCAGATATAAAGAAAGATCAAGAATTGAATACAAAAAATTATTTAGATTCAAAAAAATATTATAAGAAAAATGATATAATTTTCACAAATATTCGGAAAAATGAACGCATTTTCATATCTCCAAATTTTGGGAAGGATTTAATTAAAAAAGTTCATACATATCTAGGACATATTGGGGCAAATAAAATTGGTAAACATATTCGGCCACATTATTATTTCCATAATATGGACAAGGAAATCAAACTATTCTGCGATAGTTGTGAGATTTGTAAGAAAAATAAGACCCGCAGAATGAAGAGAATAGGTCTATTATCCCAATTGGATCCAGCTACAAAACCATATAATATTATGTCAATTGATACTGTAGGGGGTTTTGCTGGATATAACTCAGAAAACAAGCTATAATAAAAAAATCATTTTTTAAGACAAGCTTTTATAATAAAAACACTCATCCGCCATTTTGAAGCCGCCATCTTGAATTCCTCAATTTGGAAAAATCGTAATTTCCGACCCAGAAAACCCCCAGATACCAATTTTGAATAGAATCGGATCATAATTACAAAACTCGTCCGCCATATTGTAGCCGCCATCTTGAATTTTTCAATTTTGACGAAAGAATCATCTTTGTCGAACCCAAAAACCCCCAGATACTAATTTTGAATGAAATCGGATGATAATTACAAAACTCATCCGCCATTTTGGAGCCGCCATTTTGTTTTTTTCTATAAAAAATATTTCATGATGCATTGTCACCAGAATTATGTACACCTGCCAAATTTCAAATCAATCGGACGATTAGAAGTGTGTCATATTCAACTTGCAAGATTTGATTACAGACAGACAGACAGACACCGGGACAGGTGAAACTAAATAAAAGCTTTTAAAAAATACTTTCATTTATTAACTGATCATTTTTCTAGGTATGCGTTCGCCTCTACTTCTAAAACGCAGAATTCCTCCGATTTCATTAAATTATTATCACCAATTGTAAAAAATCATAAAATAGAAATATTACTATCAGATCGTTACCCAGCCTTAACATCGTCTAAATTTAAATCATTTCTTGATCGTCATGATATTACTTTATTATTTACTGCGGTTGATTGCCCTTTATCCAATGGTCTAACAGAACGTTTAGGACGAACTCTAGTTAATCGATTAAGATGTAAATTGAATGATAATAATCATTTGAAACCATGGACCAGTCTTTTCACAGAATGTGTATCTGAATATAACAGAACAGTTCATAATGTCACACAATTTACGCCAGAATATTTAATGTTCGGAAAATATTCATCTTTACTACCATTGGTTTTCACTCATCAAAATGATATAGAAAAAGACAGGGAAATAGCTTTTCAAAATTCACAGAGATATCATGATTTGAATAAAGCTCTAGTAGACAATACTCGTAGAGATGAAATTTTTGATATAGGAGACCGTGTTTATGTTGAAACTGGTAGGTAATAAATTAAATCGTAATAAGCTCGATGAAATTAGGAAAGGCCCGTATACAATCAAAAATAGAATATCACAATCAATTTATGAACTCAATACACCTGGCGTCCGATCCCAATCTCAATATTACCATATAAGTAAAATTGTACCTTGTGTAAATTTTACACTTAAAGAGGGGAGGTGTAAAAGTGAAACTCACATTTCCTTATTGAAGGAATCTTAGTGAACATGTTTCACTTTTATGACTTTTCTTTGACTTTTCTATATTCCGTTTTTCCATAACCCTTTCAGCACCTGCCAACACAATTGTGTGGGTTAAGTTTAACATTCTATAATAACTAAAAATTCGCGAAATATAACGTTCTGGACCCGCGACATCGTTTGTGTAAGTATCCTTTGCAAGTTGGAACCGGCGTCAAGTAACGTGCGTTTGTATGGGTTCTTCATTCTGGTGTTGGTGTTTGGCAAGATGGAAGGTCGAAATTTTCGCCGAAAATGTAAGTATTATTTTCTAGCAACAAACAATAATTAGAAAGTGATACTGCATGTTTTGAATTCACAATTATGGTAGTTATTTACTATGTATTGACATTCAAATAAAAATTTTAATTTCATGTCGAATTTGAACGTTAAACATGTACCTACACAATTGTGTAGTTTAGTTTTTAGTGCTCAATCTGCTCCTACACATTTGTGCGGGCAAGATGTTTGCATATAAGTTCTTTTTACAAGATTACAACTGAGACAAACAACAAGATGTTGAAGAGATATTAGAATTATTAAATAACTATTCTGGATGGATGGCTGTGCCATTCCAGCAAGAGGTCTTGGTTAGAGCGACTCAGATTCATCAGATGATTGCGGAGTAGAACAAGTACAGAAAACAGTGAAAACCAAAATAAAATCGAAGATGACGAAGCCGATTCAAATCCTAAACTGCAAAACTATAGGGCTCCTCTACCTGGTTGAGATAAAAAACATGATGAATATGAGCATATTCCCATCGTCGATGCATTAACAACTGCAAGATTTTGACGGCATGATGGTTGAAAAAGTAGGACCCGTAGAAGGTGTATCAAATGCGAAAGATCAGAACTGTTTTTTACTGTTTCATACTAAATAATTTTTTTTAATCACTATCTTGTAAAAAGTGTTTTGTATGAATTAAACCCCAGCATACACAATCGTGTTGGTACTTTTTTTCTGAACCCCCTGTAGTATAATTTTTCAGAACAATTTTTATCATCTACTTATGCCCTGATGGCCAAATAGAACGAGTTTCCATGAAATTGGTAAACTTTTTTTTTCTGGTGCTGAAACCCACACAGCACATGTACGTACAATGGACGAACAATGGATGTTTATTATGGATGTTCGAGATATCCATTGGATGTCCAGAATTGGTACATAGTACATCCAATGGACATTCATGGGACGTCCAGGACACCACTTTGGACGTACAATTCAAGCCCAGATAACGTCCAATGGATGTACATTGTGCCTATCTTGTACGTACATTGGATGCACATGTACGTACATTGGATGCACATGTACGTACATTGGATGAACAATGGACGTTTATTATGGATGTTCGAGACATCCATTGGATGTCCAGAATTGGTACATAGTACCACAGTATAGATACTAACCAGTAGTCGCACTCCAGATAAAATGAACTGAAATCTTTACTCTCTCGAGAACTCGCGCACCATTTCGGCGCGCAGTAGAAATTTAGAGGGACCTTTGAATTGACATTTTACCGCCAACCGGCAGTATCGTGAATATTGGGCATAATGATGCGCACCGAAATGATGCGCGTGTCGGAATCGGAGTAAGAAAATCCTCGAAGTGCGACTACTGGTTGGTGTCTATACTGTGATAGTACATCCAATTGACGTTCATGGGACGTCCAGGACACCACTTTGGACGTACAATTCAAGTCCAGATAACGTCCAATGGATGTTTATTGTGCGTAAGCTGCAAATATCGGTCTATGCTTCACTTTCAAAAAATGTCAATATCATCCACTACAAGATGAGGAATTCAGAATTCATTATTATGAATGATATGTATAAAGTAATATTCCACATAATTAAAATCCAGGAAAATTATTCAGTAACACTGAAATTAATCAGAATCAGATACGGCGCTACCTAACATCATCATCCATCACACGCCATGAAATCTGACTCGATCTTGTCAGCTTGCCACACATCATCTTCCAGGAACCTAGCGAAGGTTCCAACTCATGATCTTTGCAATTAATCATATCATAATTGTCATAAGAGCGGAACGAAGGTCCTCTTAAAACAAAAGGGAAGATCGTTCTGGGGAAAGACTACCACATGGCGACATCTAGTTAAGAATTAGACAAACAATTCGCTCTCGAAGTTACGCGGACGAAGATAGATGGCATATCTCTCATTTTCTCCTTACAGTGGTAATATAGTCACTGTATTTCTCATCAGCAAGCAAGAATGTGAGTTTTCACATAAGAAACATGCAAGCCGGGAGCGTAAGAATCGTTCATAGTTATCGGCATGTCCGAAAATAATAATTATCCATGCACCATCAATAATGTATCTGAATTGGACGTACAATGAATGTTCACTGTTGAATGTACAATGGACGTCCAAAATGTACATTAACTGGACCAACAAAAAGCACCATCAATAATGTATCTGAATTGGACGTACAATGAATGTTCACTGTTGGATGTACAATGGACGTCCAGAAATGTACATTAACTGGACCAACAAAATATGCACCATTAATAATGTATCTGAATTGAACGTACAATGAATGTTCACTGTTGGGTGTACAATGGACGTCCAGAAATGTACATTAACTGGACGAACAAAACGACCATTCATCAAATTTTATTTGAAGATTGTGTTTGGAAATACTATTGATTTTCATTTAGAACAGAGAAAATAGATGACATTCAAACAGAAAATTCATATATATTTTTGGACATTATATGTATGTACAATGGACGTACGTTCGTAACAACCAATGGACGTCAACAATTGTAAGTACAATGGACATCCATTCAACGTCCATGGACGTTTGGACTTTATATGGTCGTAAAATGGACGTCCAATGGATGTCGTGTGCTGTATGGGTGGTGAAGTTTGTCTTCAGTATATTAATTATTATAACTCATTTGCTTTATTGATAATAATGTTTTCGGTACCTCAATCATTTTTGATTTTTATGCTAGAAATAGTAATACCATTGGTTAAAGGGAAGATAGTTGGATACTCCAGTGTAAATTTTGTTGGAGGACGATGGGCATCATCAATAGATGGCGTTAGCCTGAGGCGCCCAAACGAATGTCATTATTCCATACGTAGGTACTTCGTTTCTCAATACGAATTATTTTTTCACTTCAATCTGGTTGAATTCAACAGATGTCTCATAAACAACAAGTTTTGTTCATTTTGCCATCACATCCCATACAGCACACGACATCCATTGGACGTCCATTTTACGACCATATCAAGTCCAAACGTCCATGGACGTTGAATGGATGTCCATTGTACTTACAATTGTTGACGTCCATTGGTTGTTACGAACGTACGTCCATTGTACATACATATAATGTCCAAAAATATATATGAATTTTCTGTTTGAATCTCATCTATTTTCTCTGTTCCAAATGAAAATCAATAGTATTTCTAAACACAATCTTCAAATAAAATTTGATGAATGGTGCATTTTGTTCGTCCAGTTAATGTACATTTCTGGACGTCCATTGTACATCCAACAGTGAACATTCATTGTACGTCCAATTGAGATACATTATTAATGGTGCATATTCTGTTGGTCCATTTAATGTACATTTCTGGACGTCCATTGTACATCCAACAGTGACCATTCATTGGACGTCCAATTGAGATACATTATTACTGGTGCATTTTGTTGGTTCAGGTAATGAACATTTCTGGACGTCCATTGTACATCCAAAAGTGAACATTCATTGTACGTCCAATTCAGATACATTATAGACCATTCGCAGATGAGCGCCATATCGGCCATGTTTCAGACCGAAACGAAAGTTAATTCCAGAAGAAATTATTAAAAAAAAAAACAGTAAAACTGAGATAAATCAGATACCGCGTGCATTGATATAAATATCAACAACTGATTAATTTCCTTTTGGAATAGTTCCTTCTAGAATAAACTGTCGTTGGATAATTATTATTTTCGGACATGCCGATAACTATGAACGATTCTCACGCTCCCGGCTTTCATGTTTCATATGTGAAAACTCACATTCTTGCTTGCTGAGGAGAAATACAGTGACTATATTTATATTACCATATAGGAGAAAATGAGAGATATGCCATCTATCTTCGTCCGCGTAACTTCGAGAGCGAATTGTTTGTCTAATTCTTAACTAGATGTCGCCATGTGGTAGTCTTTCCCCAGAACGATCTTCCGTTTTGTTTTAAGAGGACCTTCGTTCCGCTTCAATTAAATGATTTACTGCAGAGATTCATACACGATCTTGAGTTGATGTGGTTGGAACCTTCGCTAGAGGTTCCTGGATGATGTGTGGGGAGCTGACAAGATCGAGTCAGATCATCCCATGGCGTGTGATGATGTTGCTATAGCTAGCTATATCTAGTAACGCCGAATCTGATTAATTTCAGTGTAACTAAATAATATACCTGGATTTAGATTACGTTGAATATTTGTTTATAACATTATTAATAATGAATTTCTTATCTTGTGGTGGATAATTAACAGTTTTTGAAAGTGAAGTGAATATTTGCAGGTTACGCACAATAAACATCCATTGGACGTTATCTGGACTTGAATTGTACGTCCAAAGTGGTGTCCAGGACGTCCCATGAACGTCCATTGGATGTACTATGTACCAATTCTGGACATCCAATGGATGTCTCGAACATCCATAATAAACGTCCATTTTTCATCCAATGTACGTACATGTGCATCCAATATACGTACAATGGATGTCCAAGATAGGCACAATGTACATCCATTGGACGTTATCTGGGCTTGAATTGTACGTCCAAAGTGGTGTCCTGGACGTCCCATGAACGTCCATTGGATGTAGTATGTACCAATTCTGGACATCCAATGGATTTCTCGAACATCCATAATAAACATCCATTGTTCGTCCATTGTAAGTACATGTGCTGTGTGGGCATATAACATTTTTGCAAGTGAAATCTGAAAATCACCAAGCCTGAAGATACGTTTTGGTATTAGCAGGAATAACCAGGATTCCTGATCGTTCTGTTTTTGCGGTTCGTGGTAGTTCTTAAAGGTAGATTGTGGGGTAACCGCAACATTCCGCTAATAACATAACTGGTATTGCGCTGAAATTCGTGTTATTCAGTTCGTACGATCAGATAACGAGTTGTTATATAGGGAGTTTAGTAGTATTTAGTGACTCAAGTACTTACTATTGCACAAATATTCAACAGTATCATATACCTACCAGTTCTAAGTTATGTTTCATTATGATTCCTGAAGAAAATGAGTTTTAAGATCCAGATCTGCTGCTATTCCTAAGTAAGGTAAGAGAGGTTCTTTTCATTCTAATTATGGGTAGGTATTTTATATTATTCTCAAACATGTTTAAGAGCAAAGACTCCCTGTTTACTAAAAGTTTCTGGCATATTCATAAAATATATCATGAACTTTTTATTCCATTGCTCATTTTATTTCCAATTGACCATGAATATAAATCTCAAATTCAGATAAATGAATAGGGATATTTTCCCATTGAACCAATGAAAAAGTTGAATTTCTTCAATGAAAGACTGGATAATTCTTATTATTATATTACAGCAAAAATATAAAATAATAAGTGAGGTAATATTTTATACAAATTTATTTTTAACTCTAACATAATACATATCACATATACTTGCACATAATGTAGATTCAATTATTATTGACGTGATGTTAAATGAAGTACTTTATTCAATAAACAATTTTGAATTATTTTATATCTCCTATTTTTCTTTATGATTATCGTTGTAACTTTCTTTGTAAGGAGAAACCATATTCAAATAAATCAAACGAAAACTTCAGGTATTTTTGACAGCCTTCATAATTTAATCTCATTCAGTTTATGGATAGCTTTATATTTGACTTTTCGTGTAATAATTTGGAAATGCATTTTGGATAAGTTTGTTAGAACTTGTTCAGCATAACACATCTTAGATTATTTTTCATCTTGAGTACATTTATAAGTGAAGTCTCATGGGTAGACAGATTAAGTTCAATGATTGTGCCCACATTTTGTATTTTTGTTGCAGAAGTTCTGAGGTTCAATAACGAAGAATTGAAAATATTTGGTCATTTATTTCTATTCATGTCATTCACTTTTAGAAAATATACTTGGTAGCATACATGTTGTTGATCACAATTAGTTATTTTCATTGGAAAAAGTTTGCAAGACAGAATTTCATGAAAATATCATCATGAGGCGAGTAATTTTTTTTCTGAAAAATTTTGGACTACAATAATATACTCATAGAACTGAACCCATAAACAGAAGGAAAATAGAAATATAAAAGACAAACAAATAACAATTAATCAATAATTTTGAACATAACCAAAAATGAATAATAATATATAATAATTACTGAAAGAAACAGTCTTCACAGAATAATCAATACTCTTGAAATATCATGGAAAGAGACATCTACATTATTCCAAGAAAAAATATCACCTATGTATATTTTGTAACAGCATGTACAAAGAAAAAGATTCTCTTACAGTGGCTTAAAACTAAGATTGTTCAGGACGGTTTTGAACTAGTAATTCAAAGTTCAGTTTAATTTTTTCCAGTAGTGAATACTTGCTCATTCACCTCTGAGAAGACAACTTTAAATGTCGACTAGATAATAACTTCCCAACTGTAACTTTCGGTCAGAAGGATTTGTTTAATTTTGTTCAAAATACATTGATTGAAAGCTAGTATACAACATATTAGATCGTTTATTGAATGGAGGTGGATAAATTCTGAATTTCTTCTCATAATCTGAATTCCAATCATATTATAAGAAAAACCCTGAGTATTTTTTCAATTGAACTTTCACAGTCGGTTTGAACTTTGTTTTCAAATGTAAGTGAAAGTAGGTATGTATTTCATTTTGATAGTGAAATGGGAATATTAATTGATAAACGATATAATAAATAATAATAGATACAAGAAATATTTATTTCGTGAGTTAGGTAACTCAAAGGTTTCATGGAGAATTATTGATGGTTATTTTGTTCCCAAATTGAACATAATGAGATTTTGTCAGAGAAAATGGTATATTGTAGTTACTTTTCAGTTGAGAAGTTCTCAATTCATATGGAACCATATTGCCTTTCAAATTATCAATAAATTAATTTATTTTCATATATATACCTATACCCACAAAGTAATATTGCAATCCACCGCAACGATTTCATTTCTTCCTGTCAAAAAGAATCATAATTACTTTTCTTTGTACAAAGGAACGTTCCAATGAAAGGTTAACACAAGTATTATTGCTTCAAATGAGATATACCCTGATAGAGGAAGACTGTGGGTGAACTTCGGTTTGTGTACTTTGAGAATATATGTATCTATATTATGTATAAATTTATAAATTGTTACATAATATATAATATATATTCATTTATATATATGTACATAAATATAAGCTTACTTTATTCATTAAAAAATTTTCTCTTATTTACAGATATTTACAAATATTTAATTACAGAGGAATGCCCTAAGCCTGCCAGTAACATAAACATGATATCAGCACTTAACTCATACTCTTGAGCATTAGACAATTGAGCATACGAGATCATTGTTTCAAAGTAACATATGAATGATTATAGAATATAATCAATAGATTTGAAAAAAATATGAAACTGGGCTACATTAAGTTCTGTTTGCGATCTTTCAAAAATGTCTAGGTCTTTTGAGTGATAAAATATATTAATATAAAAATAAAAACTGCAAACTGTAGCTGCACAATTCCTTTATGCACCAAATTATTTACTTATTTAAGTAATCACAACCTGAGGAGAGCACAAGATGCAGGTGACATCTGTTACGTACCACTAACAAGTACATGCACAAAGCCATCCCATTCAGTTTCATTCCGTTGCTGAGGACTCTGCTCCTTCCAATCTGTTGTCTCAGTGCTTAGGCCCAGTTCAGTATATAGCTCGTTGTTACTGAGTGATTCAAGATCTGTTTGAGATGAGTAACTAAGAACTGAGCTCCAACTGATGGGCTTTGTCATTTCGTCATCACCTAAGCCTGAATCTGTGTCAGGAGGGTTTATAGGAAACGGTGTGGCTCTTCCTGCGCTACAAGACATGTCTTTGAGACTTTGTTCATAGCTGGAAGGTTCTGGAATCACAGGGTTAAGTCTATTTGAAGTGTTCACTTCAGAATAATTAGTTTGCGTGTAACCATTAGGTTCAACTGGTTCCGATTCCATCTCTCTCTCTAACCTTCGTAAGGTGTTACAGATAAGCACAGAACGCCTTAAGGAAGGGTCAGAACATTGTCTATACCTAGCTAACTTGCACATAGATAAATTTAATATTGCTAATCTTCTTTGTCTATAACACGGTACGTGGCACCACCTGGCTCTACCGTCACAACACCGTGTCCTCACAGAAGAGGAAGCACCAAGTTCTATGTACGATTTGCCGTTTTCGTCACAACGGATCGTTTGCTGTGGAGGTTGGTAGTACTGCCAGTAGTCGGCCTGTTGATGTTGGTAGCGTTGCTGTTGATAAGGGGTGGCCAGCTGGGTGTACCTCGCCGCCTCTGGCACTGAAACGTTCCTGTCCTCATCTGAAAGTTCGTCCTCGAAGTCATCGTCATCAAATTCGTCAGAGGATAAAAGGGTGGCTGTCAGGGAAGGTGTGGGGGTTCGCCATGTGTCAGCAGCAACTGCCTGTAGCCTAGCTATGCAATCATCAGCTTCCCATCTACCAACTTTCGGGGGAGATGATTCTGCAGGTGCTGTGGCCGCTTCTAATTTTCTTTTAGCTGGAGTAGCTTGCAGACCCATCATGGCACAGTTCTGTAAGAAAAATCAGATTTCAGAAAAAATTAATAAATCAAATGCAACACAATGAGAACCTCAAAAATAATATCCAACTGTACAAAGATCCGCACATATTATAGAAAACTATAATTGTAAAATCTATTACTGCAATAATGTTGCACTGATCGATTTTAGCTTTTCGGTTCTAACGAATATTATCCAATGAGATTTAGAAGTATCCGATACCGATTGTTTCAAGTATCAGGCCGATCGTGTAACCTAGGAGCATAAATAACTGGAGTAAAAGCTTCATACGCTAGCTAGACAGACCATTTTGAACTACTAATGACAGCGGAGGTTAGATTTTCGTGTGGCGCCCGCCAGTGTAACGCTATGATCGTAATAGCTCTACAGTTGTTAAGAATGTAATGGGACTGTCATTGTTTTTGACACATTTATGCTTCTTTTCAATTGAAAAGGGCTTCAATTCTATTCTTCTTTTGAATGGTGACACTGTTCAATATTTTCACGTTGGAGTAGACAGAGTGGCCACTTTTTTAATGGGATTGTATTGGTAACTTTCAAACCATAAGAGTTAGAAGGTCGGTATGAAGAAGAAGTTGCATTTATAGAAGCATTGTCAAGCAGTTCAAACAAATCGAGATTATCAGGGCCGGTTATTGAGATATCATAAGAAAAGTAAATTGTGTCATTTTGATTTTTCTTTTTTCAATACGAACCTGCATATTTTATGACACTTTTTGAAATAACTTTTAACGCTGAATTCAACGATATATCATACAATGTCATTCAAAGTTGATTTTCAGGTGATTTTGACCTGTAATACATTTACGTTAAAAGTTATTTCGGAAAGTGTCATAAAATATGCAGGTCCGTATTGAAAAAAATGAGGTTAAGGGTGGACCAGAGAGTACGAAACGTTGAAAAAGAAATCTGATTATGTCAATTCGAGGATAATTTACTGTCGAATAGAAAATTTCTGTAACATTTTTTGATAATATTTGAAATAAAGTAAAAAAAAGAAAAATCAAAATGACAGAATTTACTTTTCTTATGATATCTCAACAACCGGCCCTGATAATCTTTATTTGTTTGAACTACTTATCAATGCTTCTATGAATGCAACTTTTTCTCCATTTGACCGAACTTATGGTTTCAAAGTTACCAGAACAATCCCATTGAAAAAGTGGCGACTCTTTATATACTAGTTATTTATACTCCTAGGTTTTGACGAGCAGAGTGATTAATAATGATAATACGTTTCGTTGTTGACTGCTGAAAGGACTAAAGGAGGTCGAAACAAATTGTATGAAATTCGAATATTGTTTAACGTAAGTTACTATTTTATATAAATTGAATCTATTTTGATAACAAAATTTCTTCTGTGGCCTTACTATCCAATTTACCTGAAGGTTTTGATCACATTAGCGTGAGATGTTAAGTACATACATGTTTTTGATTAATAAAGTGTTATTTATACTCCATTCACAATTATAAAATCACAACTCTGGCCATGGTTTCGTTTTCAGGAATTGGTGCACCTGATGAAAAATCTGTGCGCGTACATAGAATATGGTCAATTACAAAACGACGATGCCAGTTTTTCTATTTACATCAAAGTAAAAGTACCAAAGATTTTCCCCATTTTGTTAGTCCGTATCGATCGGCGATTTTGGGGAGAAATATCGATAGGAAATCACCTATTTTTCCGTTCTTCGGCATCCAGAAGACGTTTCGTGCAAGTGTCATTTTTTCCTTTCACGAGTTTTAGCGTGAGTACGAACGGCAAATTTGAATTGGACCAAAAATCGATTTATAAGCATAAATAAAGCGAAAGTATGTACTAATCGACCTTTTTACACTTGATAACGAAGTTTTTTTAGGTATCTGGCCGTTTTGAAAGATTTCAAACGGAATTCCTGTCCCCCAGAAGTTTGGTTAGTTTCGGTATCGATTTTGGTGCTCAAAATTTATTTGGAATGTGTAAATGGACAAGAAAGGCTTCCTACGATTTTCTAACGGAAGCGACCGGAAAATATGGTTCAGGTAGAATTGAAATGTGTCACTGGAGCTTTCATTCCTTTGCCGAAAGTAGAAAAAGGCTATATTGAACCAGAATACATCGGTTTTTTCCATATTCCAGGAGTCTGTGTCTTATTTTAGAACAGGTGAATGATAAATGTGAAACATATGTTTGACCTATTCCATTTTATTTGTACAAACCTACTGTGGTAGTAATGTATGAATATTTTTTAATCCAATAAATTACTATACAATCAGAATATTTTACTCCTTGTTCATTAAGATCAAATAAATAAAATGTAGTCAAGTCTTGAACTTTCAGTTCAAGAGGATAATAAACATTAAATCTTCACAAGCATGCATATGAAAATTATGTGAAAGCAATGCAATTTTTTTCCATGGCGAAAAATAATATATTTCAACAGTGATCTCTTGTACTTTTCATGCAAATAACTAGAAAAGTATTCCTTTCTATCAATTCATATAAACGTTAATTATTTTCGTCCATCACATATTTTCCAATTCATTCACATTCTGAGAAATACGCTAAGAATGTAGAAAGGGCAACATAGTGTTGACTTGGAACATAAAAATATTTCGAAAAACGTCATAACTTCGATACAGAGTGGAATGTGTCAAATTTCCAATGCCAGAGCTGTGATTTTATAATTGTGAATGGAGTATACATATTATGCATTGTACTATTTAGTTATATGAATATTAAATGGAAAAACAGTTGAAAGGTTTGCATTTTTTGACAAGTATCTAAACATATTGAACATTGTTGATATTATTTTAGCTGTAACATGTTGATCAAACCAAATTTTACATGGAAAGTATATTATCTCACTCACTTTTTTTGAAATATTCTCCATATGAATATTTCAACAGTTGATGATGATATTCTTCACAAAATATTTTTCAAGGGCTGAGTGGGTGATTTATAAAAATGATCTACTTAATGCATTTTATAGTATCGTTATAGCCTGGTTAGAGCCATAACGACGTTGGCGCTATCTCGTGACCGTGCGGCGAACTAACAAGTCCCGCCGTCTTTAGCAGTCAATAATGTAGCAGAGCCTTCTCTACAATTATCTTTGCTCCTAGGTATACCGCGACTTCTCGTTAAGGTACGTATTCACTTGCAACAGAACACTCCGAACGAACCAAACGCGCCGCGCGAGATGCAACAAATTTGTCTAGTCAATACGTTGCGCAGAACAGAACTGAACGCGTCAAACATCGTCGGTTGCAAGTGAATACGCACCTTTACAAAGCGCATTTGTAGCGGAAGTGTGTGATGGTGAAGAACTATACTTCAGCATTTTCTGCAGTAGATTAGTAGATAGCATCCGTAGCAGGGATGAGAGTTCTAACTATACAACTACAGTCACCGTCTCTTTGTGCACCGATTTTCTTACCTTCCTGATCGTTATGTTGCGGCCGCTTTTGTATATCAAGAGTTTATGTGTTTTTTCGCATATAAAAATATGTTCGTCTCCCATCAATCCCACCAAGAGTTAATGTGTTCTTGTGTTTTCTTCACAATCTTTCCGTTTGCCCATAATTGAACATACATGGCTTTATTCGTTGTCAAGCAATGAACTTGAATCTTAAAATATTCTGTCAAACCGTTACTTTAGTAGCAAGTGACTATGATGACGTAATAAGATAGAAACAGCACAGAACACCAAGCTTGTTCAATCAAACGATAGTGGCTGTTGTGTTATTTTAATAATTTATTTGTCCAATAAATACATATTACTTTGTTCAATAAATAAATGACATTCAATAAATTCCTCTTCACAAAATTATTATAAATGATATTTCCATATTGGGTGAGCTGAGCAATTGAATGAACATATTGCAGTTCTTCAAATCGAAAACATTTCGAGTTGAAATCGAAAGCTTATCCATAATAATCATCCGATAAAACTCGCCGAAATATCGAATACCCGTAGTGAACGCTGAGCGCGAGCATAAACAACGTAACAAACTCGAGTTGGCGTTCGCCGCTTAAAAGCGCTTTCTACTCACTAATAATTATTCTTTGTCGCAGTCTCGAGAATCCGGAGAATCACAATCACAGACCAGGCCGGTTATATAGAAGGCCGAGCGCTCTACGTTGCCTCTTGCAAGAATTCTCCCAAGGTTGCTTGGTTCGTAGCACACTATCAAACACGTCGACTTTGAAACCGTTGAAGCCGGCTATCACACGCGCAATTACTAACTCGGAAAATACGCGGACTAGGGTTATAAAAATATTTTTTCCGCTATTATCACAAACACTGGGTTTTCAACAGGTCGAATAACATTGCACACTGTAAGCAAAGAAACTTCTGGCCGCCCAGAAGAACCTATATTCGGGGTGTACAGCGTAGCGTCTGTGTCTACCTGCCATTTTTGAGAGCTTATCTCACGATCTTTTATGACCCTACCAAATGACTTTTCGATTTTCATTTGTTCGAATTCGTTTTCGATATTTTCTGTAGGATTTTGTTAGGGATAATAGGGATTTGTAATTATCTGCTACTGCTAGAATTTCCAAGATAACATTCCGTTTTGGAAAGGAAATGAAGTCAAATAATTTTGTCAGAAACTACTAACTGAACAAATAGTGTCCGACAGCTACACAGGCAGGGGCGGATTAACCAAGTGGGAGGCCCCTAGGCAGTGCAATAATAATAATAAATCCGCCCCTGTAACACAGGAAGTGGTAGTATTAAGCTCGACGTCATGTTGAACTGAAATTGTTTTTTATTATAGTATCGGGTGTTTTTTTAGAGTGATAGAATTTTCGATGGGGATAACTGTGATTTGACTGGAGGTAGAAGCCATGTTGTTTTGACGTTTCTCTTCAGTAAGTATTGACAAATTATGGAAAGACTCACGCCGCAACAACGTCTACAAATTGTTAAAATTTATTTTCAAAATCAGTGTTCTATTCTCCAAACTTATAGAGCAACAGATGCAACAACAACATCAAGACAAAGAACCGTACGTACAGAAGAAAATATCGCTGCTGTAAGTAATAGTGTTAATGAAGATCCAGATTTGTCTATTCGTCGACGTCGACGACCCTGTGCATCCACCACATGGAAAATTTTGCGTAAAGATCTTGGTCTACACCCATGCAAGATCCAACTGGTTCAAGAACTGAAGCCTTTTGATCATAATAAGCGTCGTTTGTTTGCTGATTGGGCCCTAGAACAATATTTCGAGAAATGATCCAATTAATTGGCCTCCAAGATCATGCGACATAACTTCAATGGATTATTTTCTTTGGGGTTATGTCAAGTCATTGGTTTCTGATATACCAGAAACAATAGACGCTTTGGAAGCCAACATAACTCGTGTTATCCCTGACGAGCACTGACGCGCATTTGTGCCCGTCAGGAACGTTCCTGACCGTGGGAAGCCACCGATAGATATGAGAGTTGATATTTTAGGTGATATACAAGGTGTTAAAAAAAGACTCCGTCTCCAGGATAGGTAGAAAACAGAAAAAAATCTGCGGTTTGCTCAGTAAACAAATTTTCGTATTCCAGATAAAGGGAGTTTTCATAAACATACATTCACAATTTTCAAATCAAAATACTCCGAAAACGACATACAGTATCTAGTTTCACCAAGAGTACCGTTTTGGTGTAAAATTGAATGATGTTCATTGTTCATGTTCACCTGAAATTTTGCTTGATAAATCTAATATTAAAAAAGTTATGTTCAATACTACTTGGTACGAACGGTGTAACTAGCGCTCTCTATGAGAGCCAGACATAAAATCAAATTCATTAGATGAATCAGCTTTCAAAACATATCCGTATAACATTTCATTACAATGTTGCCGGTAGTTTCGGCAAAATCGTAAGAAATGCGTATAACTTTTTTCTTCAACCCCTTTATCTTGAATAAGGAAGGCGTTACGAAAATTTTTTACTGAGCAAACCCCAATTATTTTTCAGTTTTCTACCTATCCTAGAGACGGGGTCGCCTATTGTAAAAAACCCTGTATAATGAAAAAATAATTTTATCTCATGCTCTACTGAAAAACGTATGATTGTATAACATTCTATATGGATTTGGATACTTCTCAATTCATGTTACTAAATGTTTGCATTGAACGTCAACTGAATACGCAGAAAATTATCACCAAAACTAACTGGCGGAAGTTCTTAGCCATAACTTCAATAGCGTGATTTTTGAGACAGTTTCAATGTCATGAAAATTTTCTCCAATTCACCTCGAAAACGAAAAACCGTGGTAGGCCCATGTTATCATCAGAGAACGCGCCGATAATTCTCCTACACTTCATCAAATTCAAGACACCTGTAACATCGTCTCCCATTTATTATATTAAGTTGATCTTCCGAACGAAAATTCCAGTCTCCACGTTATCGGTGAATTACAAGTGAAAGAAACAAAAGATAGTAAGATAAGAGAGATTCATTTCGAATATCGGAAAAGAGCAAAACCTATGGAAGAGCGGGAATGAAGAGAGGAGCCTCGGAGAAACCCCGAGAGCAGTAATTTGATAATGGCGAGTCAAATTTAGAATAGGGTCGTTTTTGTTGAAGGAAAAACCTATCTCTATCTCCGTCCTTCCGAGTCCCTGCCTCCAGCGGTTCTCAGAAGAGCAAGCCAGCGTTGCGTGGAGTCTGCTGAGCAAGCGGCTGGATTATGGCCGGAACAGAGGCGTAGGAAGGGACGTGCACAACCTAATAGACTAGGTGGACTTTGAGCAAAAACATTGAATAGGTGACTGTGCTTTACATTGGATTCAAAGGCATAATTAGTCAAAATTCACTCGAACATCCCAGGCATTCGATGAAGAATGATACAAATATTACAGACTTTAAATTCATATTACACTCTCTAAGTACAATTTACAAGTATTCTGAGAATACGACGAAATGAAATGAGCTGTATTTGGTCATAATTCATTCAAGCAATTTTTCAGGAAGTATGGAGATTCCAAAATTTTCATGAATTTCATTTGGTGACTACTATCAATGTCAAATAATTAGATAGCAAAGAACCTTTTTCAGATTTATATTTCATTTGGGGTTTTAATTATGTTACAAAAAATGAATTCTCTTTCGAAACGAGTACAGTGGTTATGAATTGAAAATTCATGACAATATTGTTTGAATTATTTTCAAAATGCTGAAATAGATATTAGGTAGGTATCCTCTAATATGCTACAATGAAAATTCAGAAGATCCCGAGGAAGATCCACACTGCAATTTTGTGAATCAATTTGACATTAAACAACTGTTTCAAAATAAAAAAAATTTTTTGAAGGAATTTATTCAAATGTTTTCCATAGCTCACTTTATGACGACTGGGCTTCAATCAGACTGGATATCTCCAGTAGCAGTTTTGATAATTGTTCTAAGATGTGTACCTATTTGGCAAAATTTCCGAATTTTTCTTTTTTTTTTTCACGTTGTTTTCTGTCTGAAATAATAATTCATATTTTCTAATTATTCTCTAAATCGAAATGTTCATATTACCAGGGTTTGTAGATATTGAGTTGAAGGTCACAGCATATCTGTGATGCTTTTTCATCATTTTCAAAACTTTCTGCAAAAAAAATTTGCAGTTGTAACATACACACTAATGTTAGATAAAGGTGAAAATTTTATCAATATAAGAGATTCAAAAATAGACCACACTAAAACAGGTGTTAATTTGAACTAGCATATGGAAACACAAGATAGAAATTCCGAAATAAACCCATCCTTTCCTTTGTGGTTGTCTATAAATAACAGACCCATAAAATATTCCTTTCGAATTCTTATACAGGGTTCTCTATAATAGGCTACCCATTTTCATATTTGAATATTATATTACACTAAATAACAGCTAGCTCTTTGGGATTTATGATGACTTATAAATACTCGGCTAACTTAATCCTCACTTTTAAAAATAACATCTTCTGAATGACCTCCACCAACTTCAACACATTTTTCCATATTAGATAAAAAGTGGTTCATTGCACGGCGTAGCAAACCTTCGTCGATTCCATCAACTTCTTCAAGAAATTTGGCTTCGACTTCCTCGATTGTACCTGGACGACTGGAAAACGGTCCCATCTTGTTGGAATAGTAAGGCATTGTTTAGTAATTCTCGTCTTTTTAATTCTGGGATAACAAATGTCTTTAGCATGTTTACGTAGCTCTCGGATGTTACTGTTACAGCGCGGTTATTTTCATTCCCAAAGAAATATGGACCAATTATACCCAAAAGATCCAACACCACACCACACAAAAACTTCTGGATTATGGAGGTTATGTGTAAAGATTTTACGAGGATTTTCATTTGACCAGTATCTAAAATTCTGTTCATTAAACATGTCGTTCAAAAAGTCCGGGGAAACTAGCGAAAGTCAACTGACTGTTCAGAACGTTCTTCAGAATGTTCTGATTAATCGATGTTATTCCAATTTATATTTCCAAAACCCTACGAACCCTTTTGATTTGAACACTTGAAAAGGAAGTGAAATCCTCATCCAAAGAGATCATGCTTTCAAAATTTCCGGTTTTATCAGAATTTGAATTGAGGGACTCCAACGTAGGCCATGAATGAGAACTATGACGCTAGCTCGAATTTCAATTTTACCAGAAACCTCAACAAAATTATTGTCCAAACACCAGGGCTTCTATGCGTCCAAGTTTCGCCCGTGTAGAAATTTGATTCATTAACATTTTGCGATGAACTCAGAGTAAATCTATCTACAACCTTTATTCTCTTTATAAAATCGTTGCGTTTCTGAGAGTTGATCCACGCGACTACTCTTTTATAGATATGCATATCCCCCTCTAACACCCTCTCCTACCCGCCTACCTAGCACGGAGACGCATTTAGGTCCGGTCGTCCGGTTTCATCTTCATCACTTCAACCTGCCATATCTTCTGATGTACTCGTTGTAATTGTATGATGCAAAGGGTAATTTCGTTCTAAATTGAATACTGGAGATAAATAACGTATTAAGTTGGATGAGGATTAATATCCTATTCAAAAAACGCACTCTCAAATAGTGCATAATTTTGGAAAACATCTGATTACCATAAATAGGTAATAGCAAGTCAATCTTGAGAGATAGATATATGCTATCGCGAACTTTTTTGTACAACTATTCAAGAGGTACATTTCTGTCATACATTGTTTGTTACGGTTCTTGCAGCGCACGTGAAAATAGCTGATTATGGCAAATTTTTTTGTAATTATTGAAGTTATAGTAGGTATCCTCAATTTTTTCGGGGGAAAAGTATAGCCTTTGTCACTCAGGGATAATGTAGCTTTCTAATGGTGAAAGAATTTCTGATTTCGGTCCCGTAGTTTTTGAGCCAAGTCGTATCAAACACACAAAAATACAAATCTTTCCTCTTTATAATATCAGTATAGATTTTAATAGGTAATCATTGCAATTCGATTCCTTTCGCCGCAATTAATGCGAGGAGACTACGCCACTGGCATGCGAGGCCCCTTTAGAACCCGAGGTAGGGGTTGTATGCTCCGGGCAGATGCGGGGGCTCTCGAACGAAACGGAGGGACCGACTGACTGCCTACCTACCAGTTCGCTCTCTCACCCCGATACTGAACAACTGAACTGAAGGGCGACGAACAGGCGACGCTCGAGTTGGAATGAACCATTGCTACGTTGCGAGACTTCGCTAGCCGCTAGAGTAGAGTGAGAATGTATAAAACTTTACGATGGAGTTTTTTGAAGGAATATCCTTAAGTAAAACCCCTAAGTAAAGTAAGTTGTCGAATTTTGCAAAAGAAACCTGATCCGTAGGTCGTAGAACCTATAAAGAGTTACTCGGAGAAGTCATAAAACCTTTCACACATATATTCCTTCGATATTTTGGCGTTTTCAAAGGAATCTCGGTGTGAAAGTTCAAGTAACTTCGGATCATTGAGGATCATTATCTAAAATCAAAATAGGAATTGTCCAAATAATAATAACATACTTAATTAAACCTTTGTTGGTTCGCACTGATGATCGGATATGCAGCTGAAAGCGCTATGACGTAGTCAACCAGAAATTCGATATCGCGGATGAAAATACACACAACCAAACTTATATGGAATCACCCTGTTATTTGGAAAAAACGAATTTTAATTAAAAAAAAGTCGCTGAAAAGTGAAGAGCAGTTTTCCCAAAACAAGTTTATTACAAAAATAATATAAATTATTAAAAGATTATTTTTATAATAGAACAGAAAATTAAAAGTGTAAATTTCTCTAAGAATAATTTTTATGTTACTGAGAATTGAACAAAAAATAAAACGATTTTAACAAATCAATAATTAGTATTACCACGCATTGATACAAGCTTGAATTCGACGAGGCATGCTTTCTATTAAGTTGTTAATTTCTTCTTCTGTAACATTTGCCCATTCCTCTAAAGCCGCTTGTATAAGTTGCTCTGCGTTACCAGGATTATTTTGACGAGCTCTAATTTTTCTTTTGATCCTATCCCACAAGTGCTCCATAGGATTAAGGTCCGGTGAACAAGAAGGCCACTCTAAAACAGTCACACCTTTTGTTTCGAAAATTTTTTTTGCAACTCTGCTGGTATGTGGAGGTGCATTATCCTGCCTAAATAGGAAATAATCTCCAAAAGCACCTCGCCAGAGCCTCACTACAGGTTGTAGCACTAGATCAACATACCTAGGCCCTGTCAGAGATTGTCTAATGGGAATTAAAGGAGTTTTTTCACCAAACATAATTCCGCCTCAAAACATTACAGTTTTGTATTTAGGGATCGGTCTTGCAGCTTGGAGCCTAGCTTGCCTCCCTCTACCTCTTAAAATGCGAACACGCCGGTCGTCTGATCGTAGGCCAATTCTGGTCTCATCCGAAAATAAGACATTTTTCCAATCTTCAATAGTCCAATTTTCATGCTCTAAACACCAATTAAAACGGTCAACTTTATTTTGCCTTGATAGTTCTGGAACTCTTAACGCTCTTCTCTTGAATAATTCCCGAGCGCGAAGTCTTTTTCTGATAGTTTCGACAGAAACACTAACACCTGTAGCTTGCAAAAATTGCCTCTGAAGCTCTGAATGAGAAACTGCGGGATTTCTTCTTGCTGTTTGGGCTAAAAAGCGATCCTGCCTTTCAGTAGTTACTCTTCCACGACTTCTTCTCGGCCTATTCTTTAGGGTTCCTAACTCCAGAAACCTTGCATAGGTTTTTGAAACAACCCCTTGTGTAACCCCCACCGTTCTTGCAATCTGTCTTTGTGACATACCTTGTTCTGCCATAGTAATAATTCTTCCTCTCTGGACTTCCGATAACCCCACATAAGGCATTTTTTTTAAAACTTCGCAAAAAAACAAAATATAAATTCACTGCGACGTTCGAACGAAATGGTAAGATCGACACTGCAAAATCTTATCAAGTGCTTATGAACCTAACTGTTTTTGTGAGTAAACACATGCACTTTTCATTTGCCTCTAACGAAAAAGATATCAAAATAATATTTCATCTTAATACTGGGTGATTCCATATAAGTTTGGTTGTGTGTATGTCAGTTAAATATTTTCAGTTCCTTTCTAAAATATGAATAGGAGTTGACAACGATAACAAAGCGATTGAGTAATATCACATGAAATTGTTAAGTTATGATAGAAAGTATTCACAAGAAGTAATGGATGACATACGTTTCACGACATAACATAAGGGAAAGACAGAATTAGTAAGTTATTTTCATTCTTGATTTAACTGCACATGCGCAGATCGGGAAAAGCCCGGCTTTTCATCGACTCATTACCCATATTGGAATTATAAGATTTACTCCATTCATTTTTATAAAGTAGAGATTTAGGTTTATCAAGTTTTTTTTACTTAAAACTGACGCAGGTTGGCACTCTTGAAGTATCGGCAATGTCAAAATAATTCTCAGAGAAGTGCCAATGCTAATTTCTACTCTCATTTTTCTGTTGGGTTATTGGAGTACTCTTATTCTGTTTTCGAATGAACTATCTATCACAAATTAACGGAATATTCTGTCCATTATTTCTCAGGAAAATTTCAACAGTCGATTCTTGATTTCCGTACAAGAAAATAGCATACCTGAATCTTTCAACCATGTTTACGTGGAATATTTCTAGTATTAACAGAGTAAAAAGTTTCTTCGACATTCGCCAGGTCTTTGGAATTATTGAATTCACATAATATTACGTTATTTTTCTAAAGTGAACATTTTGAGATATACAAATACGTCATTACTACAATCTCTATTATAGAAACAACAACATCGCTTAGTTATCTGACAATAACCTAACATTTTCGAAATATACACGGTGAAATGTGTCAGAATATCATGGCCGACAGGGATACTTTTTAAAAGAGAATGGCATATACAGGGTGAGTCTTTGACTTGTACATATATTTTAACTGTAGATTCTTGAGGCCTAAAGAAGCCTTTTTTTCATTTTCCATTTTTCCGAATTCGGCTCTGTTAAAGAGATATAGCCATTTGAAAAAAAAAATTGTGCTAAATGCGTCCCTGATATTATTCTCTACAAACACCTCAAAGTTCATATTATTCAATTGAAATTGATGTGATTATTAGATATTCTGGGTGATACATTTAGAAAATACTCAAGCACTAACCTTATTCGAATAAGAATGTTACAAACACGATATTTCCTAGCAAAAACGCTAAGTTTTGTTCCATCATTTCTGCAATTGAAATGCCATATTTCTCACACCAAAATAATTTCCTTCTTCGATTATCCTGAAGATTAGTTTGTAAACATTAATAATTTGTTCATATTTGCCTCGATACCCTGAAACTATCTTATAAAAATAAGTTTCTCACTAACCTATCTTAACTCCATTATAAGTCATCTGATTCGAGGTCAATGACCTAACCTAATCCATCTCCTCTGTGTGTGATCACAGAATTCTAGAGAAGACGATGCCAGATTGTGCTGATTTTCTCAGTAAAAAATGGTATAGGCGAACTCAAGAAAGCAGAACGTCCCCTATCGTTAACGGAAGAACTAGTTTTGTTTACTTTTCGCTAAAGGCTTCTACGCATTGCTCTTTGGAAATGCCAAACGAGTAGTTCTGATTCTCGCCGATCTGAATTACAGTCGTGGTGCGCTGCCGACTGCGATGTAGCCGCCACGCAAGACAAGCCGTTGTTCTGTGTCTCTGGTCTCATCACACTATCACAGGCCAGCCAGTCTGTGATAAAATGAACGACGCTTAAACGCGATAACCTTTCTACATGGATTCAATTCATTTATTTATTTACTCGCAGAGAATAAAGCAAACAGGTGTGAGGTGATGCTTGTGATATGTGATGTGAAAACCGTGTAGGGTCGATTAAAAATTCCAAGAGGATATTGTTAAGAAGATAGATATTTTCCTGAAGGACTGGTATCAACAAATTTTTAATAGAAACTTGCTTATAAACTGTGTAATTTCATGCTTCTCGGAATTCAGTTGATAAACATTGACAACATTGTTAATTTGTTAAGAGACCAGAGAAGAAACAATATTCGATGATATTTAATTCAGGGAAGCATTCAGATTTTTTATGAAATTCATGGTTTTTTCCTCAAATTTCTTCGTATACATTTAGGAATAACTCGAAAACGACGCGTTTTATTGAAAAAATATAAGAATACTTTTATTCTCTAAAATGGTTGATTCTTTCGAAAATATGAACCGTTTATCCTTTTCAAGTGATTTGATAGTGTTTTTGCATGAATTTATGAGTCGACCACCCTGTAACTTTCGAACTAGGAGAGATATTGAATAAGTTTCGATTGAGGAATATGCACAATGAATAGAGTAAAGAATCAACCAAAATTCAGTTCATTTGAAATAACGGTTCCGAAGATATGAACAGCAAAGTGTTTTTTTCGTGGATTTTCGACACCCTGTATCTCCCAAACCAAACCGAATTTTGAAAAATGGTATGGGAAAAAAGTGTTTCGTTTGATGAGAGGAATCTACAGTTAAAATATATGTACAAGTCAAAGACTCACCCTGTATATGGCGCGACAGCACCGTAAGAAGTTTTACAGATGAGATAATAGAACTTATAGTAACAATCAACAATGGAACACCAGATAAAAAAGTGAGTAGATATCTCAAGTTGGTGGAACACCGAGATTTTTATGTTTCCATGGATATGAGCTGTCACACAAAACAGAAACATGGAAATTTTTTGCCGAAATGCCAAGTGAATCGGATTTTGACGATTTGTTTCAATCGTGAGTTGTCAATTCCCATCTTTTATCTTCATTTTGAAAATACTTTTGAATTGCTGTTTGTGTGATAAATATATTTGGGGAAATTCTGGAAGCCAAAATTGCCCATAATTCGTAATTGACATATTATTTCTGTGTTTCGGTTCTGTGTGACAGTTCTTATCCATGGAAACATGAAAATCGCTGTTCCACCAATGTTTACCGATTATTTCAGCAGCATGACTAATATCCATGCATTACAATGTGAATTCTATGACTGAGACATATCTTGTCTATGCTGAGATGAATTATACAAGGTGTTTCCTAATTGAATGTCAATATTTATGGGGATGATTTTTGGGCCCATTTCAAGAAAAAAAACTTCATATGAACATATGTTCTAAACGTCTTACCTTTTGAGATACAGGGTGGTGAAGTTATCAGAAATAAATCATTTATTATTAATATCTACAATACCACTTCAGATATTTTGATGAAATTTGTCATACATGTACTATAAATCAAGAGGCATTTTTAATGTATCATTTGTTTCATTCCCACCAGTGGCGTTCGTACGTAATTTGACCTGCCTATTTTGAAAGACATTGATGGTACGCCACAGATTTTTCTTGAAATTAAAATTTTTTCAGAAATTCCTAATCATTTCTTACCAAAGATGATCACTTGATTCTTTTTCAATCCGATGCACACTTTTCGCTTAAAAAATAAAAACCGTTTCTCTGCATGATCATAACAATATCGTTAATGATGCATTAAAAAATGCCTCTTGATTCATAGTACACGTATGAAAAATTTCATTGAAATATCTGAAGTGGTATTGTAGATATTAATAATAAATGATTTTTTTTAAACTATACCACCCTGTATCTCGGAAGGTAAGACGTTTTGGACGTATGTTCATATAAATGACCAAAATCACCCTCATAATTATTGACATCCAATTAGGAAACATCCTGTAGTTTATTTCCTTTAGAAACACAGAGCAACGATAGCATCTTCACAGTAGATGTCAGTGTTTTGAATAATTGTTGTTCTCAATAAATTTGTTCCCGTGTTCTTGTTTTCAGAATGTTATAATGAAAAATATAGTTCAATACACATCCAGAAAAGCTTTTCGGCATCGCCTCATCCTTGCATTACTTTCTAGTTTCTGGACTTGATATGAAATATATGTACCCTATTATTTGATGGATAACATTTTGTCTAACGGCGGCTTTCAACGACCAGGAAAGGAGATGTTGCATGCACGAAAAGAACAGATCGAAGATCATTGCGCCACATCTCCTGTGTCATTCAAACAAATTCAACCCATAGAACTTACATTATAACGGAATGATATTAGCCTTGTTGCTCAGCTTAAAATAATGAGTAAACATATTAGCCCGGGAGCCAGTCATAGTTTTTAGTCAGTCATTTTAAACCTGGCCATAATTTGTATATAGCTTGATTTGGTTGTTTTCTTAGCCAAAGTGACCGTCAGCTGGCTCAACAGTGGTGGGTTCACCAACGGGAGCAACGAAATAATGTTAAAAAAAATTGAGTTTCAGTCATTTTAACCCTGTTGAAATTTACAGAGATGGTAGTTTGTATAATTATTCGAATGAAAGAAATCGTCCGCTGGCTGTACGTTGGTGGAAAACCAGTCCGCTGGACATGGAAACTAGTGAAAAAATTTGAGTTTCAGTCATTTTAACCCTGCTGAAAATTCACAGAGATGGTATAATTATTCGAATAAAGAAAATTGTTCGCTGGCTGTACGTTGGTGGAAAACCCGTCCGCTGGACATGAAAACGTCCGCTGGACATAAAATAAAAACTTTAAAAAATAATATTGAGTTTCAGTCCTTTTAACCCTGCTGAAATTTACAGGGATGGTAGTTTGTATAATTATTCAAATAAAAAAAATCGTCTGCTGGCTGTACGTTAGTGGAAAACCCGTCCGCTGGACATGAAAATTAGTAAAAAAATTTGGACTTTCAGTGATTTTAACCCTGCTGTAATTTACAGAGATGGTAGTTCATATAATTATTCGAATAAAAAAATCGTCCGCGGGCTGTACGATGGTGGAAACCGTCCGCTGGACATGAAAACTTGTAAAAAAATTTTTGAGTTTCAGTCATTTCAACCCTGCTGAAATTTACAGAGTTGGTAGTTTATATAATTATTCGAATAAAAAAAATCGTCCGCTGGCTGAACGTTGGTGGAAAACCCGTTCGCTGGACAACTTGTAAAAAAAATTTGAGTTTCAGTTTTTATTCGAATAATTATAAAATTTTATGAACTACCATCTCTGTAAATTTCGGCAGAGTTAAAATGACTGAAACCCAATATTTTTTTACGTGTGACAGCTCATATCCATGATTACATGAAAATCCCGCTGTTCCACCATCTTGAGATGTTTACCCACTTTTTGATCATTCCATGTTACTTACTATAAGGTCTATGATTCAATCTCATAATTCCAGAAATGACATTACTAAGAATGTGGCGACACCCTGCATCATCTTCACGAACATGCAAGTCTCTACGCTAGATCCTTCAATAAGAAATCTATTCATGGGCGTCCCTCAGATCAGGACTCGAACAGAGGTCCGGTTCGCAATCGTTCGGGCTTTTTTAACGTCCATGACATGAAATTTTCGTTCGGCCTTTTCCGCCGCGGATCGTGCAGGATACCAATACGTCCAGCAGACCGAAACGCTACAATCTTGAGTACGATTTCTCTTATCGCAGGAATGGAGGCCCAGGCAAGGGAGCGCTATACGGTTGACAATCGCACGCTCTGCGCTCTCGAATACCTAGCCCGTTGGCCGTATTATAGCTGGCAAACGCGTCATGGCATTGCGCTAACCGAAGGCAACGCTGGCGTTTCAACTTTCTTTACAACGGTTGGAACGTAGGTCGCCCGATGATTATAGAACTGTGCTCACGCTCACTGGCGCACCCAGAGGGGAGACAAGGGGCTGCAGCACACTCCTCCCTCCGATATTTATGATTTCTGCTATAGCTATATCGATTATGAAATAAGCTTATCTACTGATAAATAACTGAAACCAAAAATTCGAGCCCTATCAATGAAATATTGTATGAGTTATGTGCTCTAAGCAATGTTTTCTTCGCTACATATCTGAACAGTTAACAGTATATAATTCAATATAAATATGCCGTGAATGCTTTGAGTATAATGTATGTAGTATTGCAGGCAGGGACAAACTGATATCTATTTCAATTTGTACATTATGTTTCGTACTTTTCATTTGTGCCCGCCTGCGATACATTATAGCATTCACGTCTTATTTAAATTGGAGTATGTAATTATTAACTGCTCAGTGGAAAAAACATTGCGTCCCTCTCACAAAATTTCATTAAATAGGTAAAGGTCTCTTTTTCACTTTTCAGTTAAATGATATGGCAGTCAGGTTTTTGTTTTTTTCTGTAATATTTTGTTCGTTCCAATTTTCAAGTTTGATTAATTAACGAGCTCGATTAGTGGTGATAAGTAAAAAAAAAGGGTCTATATAGTGAAGAGAAGCAACAAAATGGAAGTTTGAGAAAATAAGAAATGATAAAACTAGCATCAATTTCGCAAAATTTTGAATTTGTAAAATTTCTGCAACCACAGAATAATTCACATCACTTCTTGGAGATGAATATATGATGATATATGATGATATGATGATATATGATGAATATGAATATAATATATCGCGGACTTTTGGTGACATACGAAATTGTGATACGCTGATAAAGCGGAAAATTATTCGATTTGAATCACATAAATAATATTTTCACATTGAATAAAATTTTTTCGGAAACAAACATAGCTTATGTTACTGCCACAATTTGAACGATTCCAATGACACCCCATGTTCGGGCTGCAGAGCTTGAAAATGAAAGATTTACATACACTCGAAAAACATTACCCTCTTCCTGGTGCAGTCGGGTAAAAATTGGCTGAGCTTTTAATTTTTGAACTCATGATCACAGATATCCTTCAAATTACATATTTTTCTTCTCAAGTAAACGCAACATGTCGATGCTGCAACCCTCCCCGAAGTTTTACTTTTTTGCGAATGGAAAAACTTGATTCATCGATCCGCCGTTGCATGTCGACTCTGGTGTTCACGCTCATACGTCTGAGGCCGACCACTAAACATTAGTCATTTCCTAAAAATAACCAGCAGCGTTCGGTAGGTAGTAGGTACATGGGACGGCTTTGTGTTGCCGGAGGATATTACGAACGTATCTACGGCCAGGCCAGGCCGATTGCGTTTCCTACCAAGAATTATCTTCCAGCATTCCTTCTAACGGCTAACGGATGCAGGGTTCCAGCAGTTCACAATGAGGTTGAATAGAAAGCGCTCTGTGTTCGTTGGTTCAGGTATACCCTCGGTTATTTTTTGATGGGACCCTTCATTCAGAGGTAGGGAACCATATAGATATGGTTCCCTACCTCGCCCCTGAATGAAGTCAAAACTACTAGAGTAGTTTTGACTGGAATTTTCCCTGGCAGCTTTCTCCGATATAAGAATAATAATTGTGTTTTTTATGGCATACATTTCAAAAATCCGTTGCGAATATACGTGGTAATGTGATAAATCAAAGTATACAAGCGTATCATAGTAAATTAAGAAAAAAATAAAATACATATTATATATAGAGATAAGTTATCTAAATCTGAATTTTGAAAGAAAATATATTTGAAGCTTATTTATTTTTTATTATTTTTTTTTTGATAATTTGTTACTAGGGTAAGTATATATCTATATATACATATACTTATAATAGGAATATGCCTACCTTATTAAATCTCAGTGAAAATTCTCGGAAAATTTCAAGACATTTGCTTCTGAAAAGATGGAAAAGAATTAGATGAGAAAATGACAACAAAATGAGTAACACATAAATAAATGTAAAAAAATCAATTGAAGAATAATTCAAATAACGAGATTGAAAAAAATCGTTACATATTTCAACTGGAAAAAGTAGCTGAACTCAAAAAGGGACTTTTTACTGAATGGTATCTTGAATGCATATTTTCGAACTTCCAAGATAGACATGTTCGTTTCTTGAAACATTGGCGGATACAGGGCATGGGGGCCTTGGAACTCGAAATTGATAATAATCCCTGAAGTAGTATTCCTATAACGTAGCTAAAAAATTTCTACCTATTGATGGCCCCCCTGAAAAACTGTCTGGATCCGCCAGTGTTTGAAATCATCAAATAAAACATCAACGCGCCAGCAAAACAGTATATTATTTAACTAGTAGAGCCCTTAGAATTTAGATCTTCCTTTTCTTATCGGTAGATATCTGCAAATCGGGTCATTTCATAGGTGAAATGTCGAAGTTTGATCAATTTTCCTGAAGGAATGGAAAAGTTATGGAAAATACGAATACCAAGCTATTTTGCATTGACCTTTACTCTTTCGGTCCGTATATCACGGCTAGGACATCTGTGACTATTTCCCTCGTCCTGATTCCCACCAATCAGAAACGCTCAATGTTGAATTACAAATGGTTTCTAGATGGAAAAACTGTATGGCAGCAGCTGTCAGCAGTTTTTTCGAGTTCACCCGCGGCAAAACTTGACGGTTGTTGTCACCGAAAATTACAATAATTAAATTTGTAGTATTTTGTGATTGAATAAATTACTTGTTCTTCTGTTTTTAAATTAATACCTATACATAATGCATCCAGAATAATCTTTTACTCATGAAATAGTCTTATCAAATACCATTCGGGCATCTAATTTTTCCTGAGGAAAAAAATCGAAAAAACACAATGCGAAGTAGTATTTTTTAACGAAAAGCATTCGTGCAGGTGCCACCAGCACTCATGCTTTTTGTTAAAATATTACTTAGCAACGTGTTTTTTCGGAAAAATTCGATGCCCTTATGATATTATTCACGAAAAAAGTTTCATTGAGTCTAAAATCGCCCTTTTTGCCAGATTTTTTCGCGATTTTCATACTTCTACATCGCTCAGAGAATCGAAATTTCACCCACGAAAGAAACGATTATTCCCTTTTTCGACTCTATCAAAATTTCTTCTGGACCTACTTTTCGACAGATTCCCTCGGGCCGGTCCGCAGGGTTACCGTTTTAGTATAGTATAGAATAGAATAAGTATAATATAGTACAAGCATATTATGATGGAAATCATTCACGTGGATGTCGTTTACGAGACGAGACGAAGTCGAGATTGGTTAATCATCCAAAATTTGGATTCCAAATGAATATTAATCATAATATGCGAATAGAATATTATTCACCCTAGAGATGAAAAGTTAAATAACTATAGAATGATACGTTCATCCAGGTGTGCTTTGAAATTAATATTGCAGAAACGTCAGATAAACTTTAGAAGTGTCAGTTATGCATTTGCATCATTCTCATCATTACAAATCCGTGAAAATAGTATCTAAAATTCCATAAAACAAGGATGGAGAGATAGTGATGATCAATGTCCTCCACCTGAAATTGAAGAGGCCGCAAAATTAACGTCACTAAATTTACTGCCTAAAAAGTCCAAAAGGAGTTACGAATATTCTTACGATCAATTTATTTTATGGAGAAGAAATAAGGAAATAAGAAGCTCCTTTTCTGAAAACGTTTTGCTTGCATACATGGGTGAACTTTCCAAAAGAATCCAATGCTCAACATTATGGACTACATATTTATTTTATGTTGCCTTCCACTTTATCCATTTACCAGAATGTAGATACATATATCCAAATATAGTGAACTTAAGGCATTTTTTTAAAGGAAAAGTGACGGATATAAACCGAAAAAAGCTGAAATTTTGACGCAACAAGAAAGGACCCCGCACTTTTACTACGGGAAATGGCGTTCCGTCAAATTTTCTAAAATTTTGATATAATGTAGTACTCGACATACTGATCAAAAGTGTCCATGGCCCCAACTCAATCCTATGACTAGTTTTTGAGATACAGGGCGTTGAAGTTGAGAATTACCCACTTTTACTACGCCCGTATCTCGGAACAGAATCGAATGAACTTCAATTTTTCTCAAGAAACATTTCATTACATCCCTAAGGAGCAAGCATATAGAGGAATATGACCGAAAATCGTTACGAATACAGGGTTATCCATAATTGAATGCATGCCCGATTTTGAAAGTATAAAATATGTCAGTTCCAGAGCGAGAACGTTCGCAAAATGAACTATTACACTAGATATGTTGTTGTTACATCGAAAAAGTCTGAAATACCCAGAATTTATACTGGGTGATCCATTTTCATAGAAACTATTCTCGAGGAAGGTTCAATGGACACCCTGTATTAATTGGTTGATTCAAGGTGTTTGTTTAATTTTTTCAGAACATATTATCATGGACTTCAAAGAATACAGGGTGATTCAGTCATGAAATGAAATATGAACCTCACGAAAATACTCAAAAACCACCTCTTTTTTTCATCACGCTCTATTTCAAGATTAAATCCGAGGAGGTGGGAGTTTTCTTTCACCACTGTACTTGATATAAAAACATCAGTACGTCTTAGAGTTTTTATCCACTACCTATGACCTGATTTTTAGCTTGTATAAGAAAAGAATAACATAAATAAATAATTTTCATATTACATAAAAAAAAATCTGGTCATAGGAAGTGGATAAAAACTCTCAGCCGTATTGATGTTTTTATATCAAGTACAATGGTGAAAGAAAACTCCCATCTCCTCGGATTCAATCTTGAGATAGAGGGTGATGAAAAAAAGAGGTGGTTTTTGGGTATTTTCGTGAGGTTCAAAGTTCATTTCATGACTGAATCACCCTATATTCTTTGAAGTCCATGATGATATGTTCTAAAAACATTAAACAAGCACCTTGAATCAACCCATAAATACAGGGTGTCCATTCAACCTTCCTTGAGAATAGTTTCTATAATAATGGATCACCCAGTATAAATTCTGGGTATTTCAGACTTTTTCGATGTAACAACCACATATCTAGTGTAATAGTTCATTTTGCGAACGTTCTCGCTTTGGAACTGACATATTTTATACTTTCAAAATCGGGCATGCATTCAATTATGGATAACCCTGTATTCGTAACGATTTTCGGTCATATTCCTCTATATGCTTGCTCCTTGGGGATGTAATGAAATGTTTCTTGAGAAAAATTGAAGTTCATTCGATTCTGTTCCGAGATACGGGCGTAGTAAAAGTGGGTAATTCTCAACTTCAACGCCCTGTATATCAAAAACTAGTCATAGGATTGAGTTGGGGCCAGGGACACTTTTGATCAGTATGTCGAGTACTACATTATACCAAAATTTTAGAAAATTTGACGGAACGCCATTTCCCGTAGTAAAAGTGCGGGGTCCTTTGTGAATTTTATAAGTAAAGTTTCCGATATGAGATTCATTTACTTACGAAGGTAAGTCGACGGTATTTAAACAAGGCTATACATTTATTTAATTATGTTTCTTTCTAGGTTTTGGTGGTTATGGGTATATCTGGTGCATGCCGCAAGCAAGAACTTATCCAATGTATGAATAACATTGAAGATTTGGGGACTGCGGCTGTCATTCAAATTGATTATCCAAAAAATAAAAGCTGTCGCAAGTTCACTATTACTGGAAACTAGCATATAAAAAAATATGCCAATCTGAGACCGCCAACTACCGAAACACGCTTGTTACTTAATTTTAGAGACCAAAAATGCACAAAACAAGTAGTTGGCATCAACAAAATTGGAAATATCCCTAGAGCAGTGGCTAAATTTTTAAATCTTAAGGATCCTGGAAATAAACGATGCACCCATTTCGCCGTTCTTCTGCTCTACTGTATATTAGTAGATGCATGGCGGCCATGGCCCCCCTTGGACCTCGAAATTGACAATAACCCCTTGATAGAAGTTCAATCGATCCCTATTATTTTCAATAAATGAATTCATGGTCCCCCGAAAACATTAATTCTCTGTCAAATATCATAGAAGATGGGTTAGGTTAGTTCATTGACCTAGAATCCTATGAGTCAGATTGATTACTCATTCTATACTATACTGAAATGGTGATAAATAAAGTGAAAAAAAAAATTTTATGAGATATTTTTGGAAATATGAACAAGTTATAAGTGTTTACAAATTGAGCTTCGGGAAAATCAAAGAAGGATCTTATTTTGGTGGGAGAAATCATTATGGCTTTTCAATTGCAGAAATATACGGACAAAACTGTGTTTTGTTAAGCAATATCGTGTTTGCGCCTCCAGCACTGCATCACCGATTTCGGCCACCACATGCCTGATGTGATTTTCCACACTTGACTGTCTCAAATGCTATTTCCTTGACTATTTCTCTCGTCTTAATTTCCACCAATCAGAAACGCGCAATTTTGAATCACAAATGGTTTCTAGATGGAAAAATTGTTTGGCAGCAGCTGTCAGCAGTTTTTTCGGGTTTACCCGCGGCAAAACTTGACAGTTGTTGTCAACGAAAATTAATAATACATACATAGATGCATTCAGAATAATCTGTTTCTCAAGAAATAGTCTTGTCAAATACCATTCGTGCATCTAATTTTTCCTGTGAAAAAAATCGAAAAAACACAGTGCGAAGTAATATTTTTTTAACAAAAAGCATTCGTGCAGGTGCAAAAATCCTCGTCTTCGACTCGGATTTTTGTTGCCACCTGCACTCATGCTTCTTGTTAAAATATTACTTAGCAACGTGTTTTTTCGATTTTTTTCGGAAAAATTGGATGCACTTATGATATTACTTATGAGAATCTGATTCCGTCAATAAATGTGTTTTTGAGTAAAAATTAACGCTTTTATTATTTTTTTAAAACCATCCATCCTCCGTGCCGCACCCTGTAGTATATTCTTAAACTAGTTGCAGAATGGGCTCCTATTCCAATACGAATGCGAAATTCGAAAACGAGCGATGAAGGAGCGAGTTTTCGAAAGCATGAGTGTTGAGATTGCCTTCTGCAACGAGTATTAGACGATATTTTCTCTATTTCAGTCGAATTTCGATGAAATTCAATGAAAAATTCAGATTATACATCCTAGTGACTTATGTATTGTATCTTGGCAGTTGGTGACTGTTACAAAATTGACATTTCCAAATCGACGTGTATTGAAAATTGATAGGATCGGAAGTCAGTGCTGACAATCACGAAACGAAAAATATTACAGAAAAAATACTGTAATGAATGTAATGTATAGATACTGTTTTCAGTACTGTAACGAACTCATAACGATACTGGAATAGAGAAACGTATTTTACACTTTTCGGTCCAGACCATAGTTGGGGCGTGGCCTGAATTGTCAGACCTAAAAGAACCAACGGCTGTATGTAGTACAACCAAGGCCCATCATTCGATTCAATATCAACAAAGCTTACACAGTTCATTAATCACTTCGTGACCCTAAATATAGAATAAAGATTGACATTCATCGAGCACGTGGTGTCTATCGTACCGCAATGCCGATTCTGATTACATAATTGCGAATTGCACAGTAAATGAAAATGATAAAAATACCACTCAACTATCCATGAATCAATTAGGTGAATACAAAATGATGACGTAAAGATTCCGTTTATGAATGGAAGCATAAAAATTTTAAGGATTCGATATCTGAACACAACAATTTATTTGTTGTCATAGGTTTATTTATGATTCCTTACATTATTTGGAATGGTAATAGTATTTTTATGTAAATAGTAGTGAAGATAAAAGTGAACCACTTAGAGATGGCTGGAATAGCGATAAAAATTAATGACGATTGATGACTTTATCGTTTCTTTAGTTGAATGAATTTATTGCGATGATAGAGTGCGATGTGATTTGGCGTAAAATCGAGGCTCCTCGTGGTGAATGGCAGAACTCTGACTCCCTCCCACCAACTGCACCAACTCCATATTATCGATAATAGCTACCTCGAAAGCACATTCACACAACGTTGGTGATCAGAGTTTGATGATGCGAATATATGTACATAAATATGTGCAAAGAATTTAGATGTGTATTTTCGATAGCGACAATCCCCCCCAATGTTGAACAGAGTTGGCAAATTTTGAAAGCAGTTGGAATATTTTCGAAACTGTTGAAAAATTTCGAAGCAGTTGGAAAAGTTTCGAAGAAGTTGGAAAAGTTTCGAAGAAATTGGAAAAAGTTCAAAGCAGTTGGGAAAATTTCGAAGCAGTTGGAACAAAACAGTTGGGAAAATTTTGAAGCAGTTGGAAAGATTTCAATTGAGTTGGAATACTTCTTGAAATGTGAATGAATTTGACTTTTTTCAAATAGTTTGAAATTAATGCTAGTCAAACTGGTAGAACTAAGCCCACATTTAGCCGGACAAAAGCATGCAGAGAATAGCGACAGTTGTACAAATTCTTGTTAGAGTAGGATATTCAGAGTATTTGGCAGATTTGGCCCAACGTACAATGTGTATAACCAGCAATAAATGGTATTTATTTCGATATTGCTACCGAGTGTTTGAAAAGATGAACAATTTTTCATCTTTCACACTTTTACGTTTTCCCTCAACAGTTGTGCATTTCTCAGTTTGGCCGCATCGACTGTGTCATAAAAAAACCATCTGGTACCAATTTGCGCTATTCTCTCGGTCGGGCAGTGGGCAGTATTTTTTTCTAATTCTTGATTATTCTATCGAATCTCCGTTCAACACGTACATAATCTACTCTCTGAATAATATACTATTATTCCATTCTTTGCAACATACTGTTGTATAGGACAAATAGGTTGTAAATCTATCAGAGTGAATTATAAAATAACCGGTCATTTAACAGCCCATATGAGTAAAAAAAAATATAGGAACAGAAACCGTCGGAAGTACCTGTTCCCTTGTCCTGTTCGGATTCCGCAGTCTTCCGCGGCGTCATCCACGCACTCATGAAAGGTCAGTAATGAGCCCGGACGATCGGAGTGATTGATGAGCGGCAACTTAACCTTTTATGATGTTTTTAAAGTAGCAGACAGGTTACTACTATTAAATTGTTATCTCCACCGTTCCCAGATTCGTGAATGGCCAGGGCACGTGGATCTTGTTATTGTTATTCCTCGTGTTTGAGGATTCAATTTAATGGGTCTGTTTACACCTACTAACCGCCGGTCTTATCCGTTGTCCTGCGAGGATTATATTTATGGTACTTTGAATTTAAGCTCGATGTGGGGACAAGTTGAGTGTCTAGGCAAGGGGGATTAGTGTTAATCCTTTTTAATTTTTTTTGCAGTTAATAGTAGGGCAGTGACAGTTGTCATACTAGTTTGAGGGCGTGAGTATTTGAAGATGATACTTTTTGCTTAAAGGTCAATTTTTGTGCAGAATCATCTTCCACAATTGATATCAATATCAATGACGCGATCTGTAAACAACCATGGAGGAAAAACCAATGAACCATGAGAGGAGAAAGTGATTTATTTAGGTGTTTGCTTCGATCTCGTGATGAGTATGTAGAATTTCCAAAATCGCCCTGTATCTGTATATCATCTGCCATGTCATATGCTTTCGACAAGTTGTAGTCTTGTGGCACAGCAAAATTAATAATTAGGGCGGTTTTCTTACGTTTGTTCCATATTATCATGTCCATTAGATTATGCTCCACTCTACTATCAGTTATCACTGTCAGATCCCGGTAGACTTTAGTGTTTTCGTCCTCCAGTATAGTGTGTGGAGCATACAAGTGATGTGGAGTGAAGTGTTACTTTAGGCGCACCAACTGACGAACTACCTCCCCAAAGCTAAATACCTGCTACCTATGTGCATTTTTCGAAGATTTGAAACGTCATTTTGAATTGAATATTGATTAGCGGTCAAAGGAACAAATAAATAAAACTCTGTCAATCCTACAGCAACGTTTCGGTACTTTATTGCGCCTTCCTCAGGCTGGGAATGACCACGAATCACATTGCCCTAACGCAACTATGTCGGCGGAATATACCTTGTTATAAACATAAGGTTATTTATATGTAAACAATTATGAGCGATTGTATGATCAACACGATCATTGAAAATTCAAATTCTCTAACCCGTCAATTACACTCAGCCCACTTCCACGGCAGCGAGCAGGGAAGTGAGCAGGGAAATGAGCATGGTGAGAATGTAATCACCTCACTTCTACTGCCACTCGCGCTGCTACTCGCGTTGCCGGTCACTCCCTAAATTAGCGGTTTTTCGTGCGGCAGTCAAAGGACCGGCAGCGCAAGTGGCAGGGAGTGATCACACTCTGCCCAGTTACTGTCGTGGAAGTGTTGCGTACGTTGTCGTATCATTTGATTAAAAGTCGTTAATTGTTGCGAAAAATGTCGACAGAGTGGAGCAACGAAAAAATAATATCATTTCTAGAACTCCTCGAGATCGAAACAGTGATATGATGGGATTCTTCTGATAAAAACCATGAACTTAAGCACAAAGTGCACGATGTATATTGATATCATCCATCATCTTCTACGACACTCACATATTTATATAGGTACTTAAATGAAAGTGTAATAAGAGACAGAGCGCTGAGGCTGCAATTTCGTCGTCCGCCATTGCCAAAACTTAATCGCGAGAGAAATGTTCGAGCTGAGTGTAAATAGTCACTGCCTTTCCATACTGCCGCAGAAGTATTCCGGGAAATATTTCTGGCAGCGCGAGGAGCAGTGGCAGTGGCTGAGTGTAATTGAGGCATAAGAAAGATGATTCAGTCAACAATGCGAAGAACAGACTTGTTAATGAATATTGTCAGAAACGATGAAAAAATACAATGTATTTTATATTCAAATCAATTTAGTTTCATATTGAATGAAACCTACGAATAACATACATGTATCATGTTTGTACTCAAATCATCAATGTCTCTTATAGATTACCTTATCTTTTTCATTTTTGACAAAATTCATCAAAAAGGCAGCTGAATTCAGAGTGTCGTTTTCAATATTCTTTGCGGGTATGTTGTGATTATGTTTACTAATTTTTATACGTGGACAAAACATGTTACTACACGATAGGAGTGTCCTCCAGCATGATATACCTACCTTTTCACGCATATCGTTGCTAGATTTCCGATAGTCCCGACTGGGTAGTAGCAGTCAGGGGATCCTCATCTCGAAATCGAATTATGTGTCGGTGCCCCCGACTTCCATTCATGCATGGCCCGACAGAGGAGCGAGCGGGAGAGAATCCATTCTTATATCCCGTGCATCTTATTAGACGAAATCTTCGGAATACATTCGGTCGCGCTAGACGTCGTCTCGGGTCGACGGCGATGTTTACATTTTTCTTTGATGGAAGAGCAAATCTGGGTCAAGGATCCCTGATAAAACTTATTTATGTGTTTCAAGGCCCCCGCATCATGCAGTTCTTCCTCGTTTATCACACATGTCAGCCGTCACACTGGCGTTTGTTTGTCAATGAACTTTTGGCGAGTCGATATTTGCGTTCTTCTTATTACGCTCTTTCCATTTCTATTTCGCAAAGTTTTTCAGCTTTAGGGAATGTGAAATCGTCCATTGATAAATTGATAATATCAGGTATAGCCAGTTTTATAATAGAGAAGAGATGAGAGTTTTGGATCGTATTGAAACTTTCATTATTATTTTCGTGATAAAAAGGTACGTATGCAGTATTTCTACATTTTAATACGCACATGGAATCTATACAGAGTCTTTCACGAGGAACCTCACCCATATTTATACGGGAAACTACTGAACGTATTTTCATGAAATTCAGCACTTATAAGTATTTCACGATGCTGATGAAATCTAAAATATTTTCAAGGCATGAGCACCTCCGGTTTTTCCGGAAATGACGTCAACTTCCGTTTTTCAAATTAGAACACCATTTTTTATTGCAGAAATAGATTCCTTAGAAAATTTCAAGTTATTTTGATGTAACATTTTTCAGTTTTGGTTGGAAAATTCTCTCTGAGCGGGAAGATTCGAAAAAAAAAATCGAAAATAGAGCTCCGCTGAAACAAGAATAACTTCGATATTTGGATGGAAAATTTTCATTTTTGGGATTTTTCAAGATGTAAGATTGATGTATCCACTTTAAGAATCGAAATCGCGATTCATGATACAGGGGGTGAAAAAATCGCTTTCAAAGTTAGGGATGACAAAATCGTGAAAAATCAATTTTTTAAATTAGAACCCCATTTTTTTATGGCAGATATTGAATCTACGTTATAGAATAATGTGAGTGTATGCATCACACCCTTGCCCTAAAATGGATATTTTCTGAGTTAATATCCACTTTAGGGCAAGGGTGGGATGCATACACTCACATTATTTTTTAACGTAGATTCAATATCTGCCATAAAAAAATGGGGTTCTAAATTGAAAAAATTGATTTTTCACGATTTTGTCATCCCTAACTTTGAAAGCGATTTTTTCACCCCCTGTATCATGAATCGCGATTTCGATTTTTAAAGTGGATACATCAATCTTACATCTTGAAAAATCCCAAAAATGAAAATTTTCCATCCAAAAACCTCGAAGTAATTCTTGTTTCAGCGGAGCTCTATTTTCGATTTTTTTTTCGAATTTTCCAGCTCAGAGAGAGCTTTCCAACCAAAACTGAAAAATGTTACATCAAAATAACTTGAAATTTTCTAAGGAATCTATTTCTGCAATAAAAAAATGGTGTTCTAATTTGAAAAACGGAAGTTGACGTCATTTCCGGAAAAACCGGAGGTGCTCATGCCTTGAAAATATTTTAGATTTCATCAGCATCGTGAAATACTTATAAGTGCCGAATTTCATGAAAATACGTTCAGTAGTTTCCCGTATAAATATGGGTGAGGTTCCTCGTGAAAGACCCTGTAGATTTATTATTTTGTGTTTGGAAGTGGAAGGGATCATAACACTACCGAAACAGTGTCCCAAGCATTTTGAAGAAATGCAAAAACGCGTTTGAGGGGCTCATTATATTTCGATGCAATTGTCACCTCCTTAAAAGGCATTCAACTGTTTCAACTCTTCTCTTGGTGAATTTTGAATACGGAAAATATCATATTTGAAGCTGGAGGACACTTGGTCGATGGCATAGGCAATAAAGAGCGGTTATTATTATTATTATGACATTCAATGCATAAATTGGAAGATTTTTAAATTATCTACACGAAATTGTTTTGAAATAAAATTTTCGTGTTCAGAACGCATGGATATCCTTACACAGGGGTGCTTTTGTTTTGGCATTTCTTATTGCCTGTTTCTATGCGGCAGGAATAGGGATGTTGACTATTTTTCGGAAATGATTTTAATTTGTAGATCAGCCCCATATGAACACGAAAAAAATATTTTCATGGAAAAAATTTAGCAAATACCAATAAAAATGCGTAAAAAAATAGTTTTCAAAATTCCCGCTGAAACGCTTCATACTGTATAGTGATTATGATCACGTCACTATACGGTAAACAGACTTCGCTGTCTTGTCAAAGCGAACTGATCTTGTGTGGTTTCTTGCGAACAAATCGTTTTCGTAATAGCAAATAATCGTGAAATAGTTCGCTGGTGATACGTTTTACTCTCTCTTCGTAAGTTCGTACTCGTGATGACACATATAATACAATAAGGTTATCGGTTAGCTTGTTTACAGAACAGTGACGTCACGTATTCTCATTCGTGTTTGCAGTCACGTGATAATCGGTATATAGTTATATATATAGTTATAGTAAAAAGGGGTTACAGTTCACTGCGACCTTAAGGTCTATTGTGCCCCCTGACAGAGCTGTTATCATCGCGCCTCCTACAGCTCGCCCTCCAGTTCCAGAGATTTGATGAAATCCAGTGATAATCGGTAATAGATTACACATTTCAAAACAATTTTATTTAATTTAATGAGAGTAATTAAATTAGATCACTAAAATATTTTTTTTAGTATTTCAAAAACTACCTTCAATGTGGAAAACCTCAATTTATATGAATTTGTAATATGTGTCAACATCTCAGGGGCTGTAACCCAAAACTACTGCGATAGATGTACGTCATGATTGTAAGACCTATAGTCACATATGGGGCAGTAGCCTGGTTTGCTAAGGCAAGTCAGGCAAGCACGAGGAGAATGCTCGACAAAGTACAAAGGCTTGCCTGTGTGTGCATCACGGGAGCTATGAGAACGTGCCCAACCAGGGCGCTTGAGGTCATCACAGACCTCACTCCTCTACATCTAGTGATTGATAGGGTAGCTCATGAGGCCATCCTCAGAGTATCTAAAGAAGGAGCAGGCAATGAGAGAGTCAGGTTTCAGAGAGTTTGGTCCTCTCTTAATGACTACACCTCATCTGCAAACCTTCCTAGTGATGTAATGATCAAGAAAGTAAGCACTGAGAAAAACTTAAGTACAATGCTGAGCAAAAGAGAGGATTGGGAAAGGGAATACACCAACTATAATCTCAAAGAAAATACAATAAAATGGTATGCAGATGGTTCTAAAACCGCTACAGGAGCTGGCGCTGGGATTTACGGGACAAGTACCAAGTGTGCACTATCGTTAGGCTCCTGTACAAGCGTCCTTCAAACGGAAATACTCGCAATCGGAAGATGCCTAGATATAAATCTAGAAAGAAATCAGAAGTGCAATATTCATACAGAAAGTCAAGCTGCTATTAAAGCACTGAGCTCCTACGTTATTGACTTAAAGCTGATTTGGGAGTGCCGAAACAAAGTCAATGAGGAAGGCAAAAAGAATCTTTTTAATCTGGGTTCCTGGACATTCGGGAATCTTAGGAAACGAAGAGGCCAATACACTGGCCAGAAAGAGCGCACAAACGCCACTCACTGGCCCAGAACCCTTCTGTGGTATAGGAAAATGCACCTATAAGAAGGAGTTTATGCTGAAGGAGAAAACCAAAAGAGAAAAACTCTGGCGGAATCTCCCAGGGATGGATCACTCCAAAAAGTTCCTCCGGAACTTTGAAACTGCTAGATCCAAAAAATATCTGGATCTCAGTAAAAACCAACTTATCTTACTCACTGGCTTTCTCACAGATTCTGTGGGGAGTTCTCCTCCCTGAAGCCGTCCTAGATACTGGATTTCATCAAATCTCTGGAACTGGAGGGCGAGCTGTAGGAGGCGCGATGGTAACAGCTCTGATAGGGGGAACAATAGACCTTAAGGTCGCAATGGACTGTAACCCCTTTTCATTATAACTATACAGGGTGGCCCACCCCAGACGCGGTTCTCATTTTGAGGCTGTAAATGAAGACATTTTGAAATTTTTTTTTCGTGAAATGTAAAGGACAATCAGATGCACAATTTAAAATTGTTTTCACATATACAGGGTGTTCGATAACAAAGATATAGACCAAAGTTACACTTTTTTAAATGGAATACCCTATATATGAATTCAAAAATTGAATGGCAAGCTCAAATAATGATGAGTTTATAAAGACCATTTTATGCCTTAGAAGAACCATTGCAGAGAAAATGGCGAAAAATAGAAAAAAAGGAGTATTTTTAATTTGCAATTAATGAATAAACCCTTCAAGCCAACGAGACAGACAATGTTTTTTCGTGTAGACATATTGGATACCCTTATGCAGAAGAAAAAAATTTAACTCTGGAATATACTGAGTGATCATAATTAATGTTCAAACATTAACTACAAATGAGGGTCAAAAACTTTCTTATTTCAAATGGCACACCCAGTATTTCTGTACCTTGTTGAACGGAAAAATTAATATCGAAACTATCTTCATTGGGTTTCCCTATACCTAAACCTAATAGTTTCCAAGTAATTCTCGATTTTTAATTCAACTAGTTAACCACTATTATGATTAGCGATATTCATAGAAATATTTGGAAATATTTGTGGGGAAATGATCACAATATTATTTGAAATCTGAAAAACTCATATGAAGATCTCAATAATGGTGTTGCGGTCACGCAAGATTTATTATTCCTTTATAAATGATTAGGTATCTACTGTTTTTCTGAATATCAATTCCTTTTTCAATTATTTTCAAATTAATTTCGCCTAGAAGGTATTAAGTGTCATTATCTTTCAATCTTTTTCGGTATATGCCCTTAAATTTTTCTTTATTCTTATCGTTTTGAAGTTAAGCCATACGTTCAAAGAATCATGTAACAAACGATTCATTTAAAAAAATATTTGTTCAGGCGATGAACCTGTGCTCCAGTCCAACATTTTCCTATTCTTCACATTTTCAATATTTTGAAGACTTTTAGAGATTTTCAAAAGAGATCTGTGATAGTGAACCTCTGGCCAGAAAGTGAGTTGAGTACCGAGTGGAACGAGTTTCACCAGCATAAGGACATTCAGTTCAGTAGTAAGGTAGTATTTGAAGGTATTTTGTGAACATCTTTGAAACTTGATATTCAGAAAAACAGTAGATACCTAATCATTTATAAAGGAATAATAAATCTTGCGTGACCGCAACACCATTATTGAGATCTTCATATGAGTTTTTCAGATTTCAAATAATATTGTGATCATTTCCCCACAAATATTTCCAAATATTTCTATGAATATCGCCGAGAAAATCGCTTATCATAATAGTAGGTTAACTAGTTGAATTAAAAATCGAGAATTACTTGGAAACTATTAGGTTTAGGTATAGGGAAACCCAATGAAGATAGTTTCGATATTAATTTTTACGTTCAACAAGGTACAGAAATACTGGGTGTGCCATTTGAAATAAGAAAGTTTTTGACCCTCATTTGTAGTTAATGTTTGAACATTAATTATGATCACTCAGTATATTCCAGAGTTAAATTTTTTTCTTCTGCATAAGGGTATCCAATATGTCTACACGAAAAAACATTGTCTGTCTCGTTGGCTTGAAGGGTTTATTCATTAATTGCAAATTAAAAATACTCCTTTTTTTCGATTTTTCGCCATTTTCTCTACAATGGTTCTTCTAAGGCATAAAATGGTCTGTATAAACTCATCATTATTTGAGCTTGCCATTCAATTTTTGAATTCATATATAGGGTATTCCATTTAAAAAAGTGTAACTTTGGTCTATATCTTTGTTATCGAACACCCTGTATATGTGAAAACAATTTTAAATTGTGCATCTGATTGTCCTTCACATTTCACGAAAAAAAATTTTTCAAAATAACTTCATTTACTGCCTCAAAATGAGAACCGCGTCTGGGGTGGGCCACCCTGTATACATATAACTATTGCCTGTTTGGTTGGGACATTATGTATAGGAATTTTTCCATAGTAGCAAGTAATAAAGGCGCTTTTTCAGACGTGCAAAATAAGTTATTTACGTACCAAGTGCATTACATAGATCCCATCGAGTAACATTCATCCCTCGGGCCGAATGTTTCCCTCCAGGCGCTAGGATCTTATAACGCTCGCGGCACATACAAAACATAGCCCGTGTTCTTGCTGAAATGAGGCCTGAATTACTCGAAAAAGTGGTCCGAAATTGGTCTGGTCGAATGCGGGTCCTCAGAGCTAGTCGTGGTGGTTTAAACTTAAAGGTCATAAAATTATCTCTCAGTTAAAAAAATTGGCTTTAATCTTCATTTGAGTTTGTTTTATTTCAATTCAGAGTCCTTAGTATATGTGAAATATGGAATCTTGACATTATCATGTATTTTCATTCTTAAATATCTTATGTATGTGAAAGATGATGAGAAAAATTTAATTAAGTTATCTACACTTCATATTCCCAAACACAAAACCACTAAGGGCCAGTTCCATAACCTTTACGAAAAGGCTCCTTTTCGTAAATAATATCACTTTTCAAGAAAGCCGCCTTTAAAGGGAGTTTGAATGAAAGTGCATCCTGTTCCATAAACATAATCCGACCCTCATTTAGATAAAGCTCCTATTTATTTGTAACTGTCAAATTTCCTAGGGTTGGCTATTGTGAAATCTAGTGATTTATTGCTTGTTTATTGAACTGAAATGACAGAACAGAACCAGGTTATGTTTTATAGTCATAGAGCATGCGCGAAGGTAAAAAGGATACTTTTCTTCCATATAGGGTCAATATCCGGACTTTATAATGAAGGATACTTCAAAGCATCCTTTAAAAAATCATTTGCCAATAGAATTCTATCTCGTAACTGTGTAGAGTTCAAAAAATCTCTGGACTTCTTGTGGGAACATCTCACGTCCAAGATTTTTGTGCCTCAGTCTGCAAATTTTGACGAACTACGCCAACGAATTGTGAATGAGTGTCGTCAAATATTTCCAATAATGCTGAACCATGTTTTCAGTCAATTGTGTATTGATGTGTGGAAGTCAATAGAGGACAATTTGAACATTTGATTCAAAATCGCAGATTTGATTTGTTAGATTGTAGGCATGATAAAACAATAAAATTTTTATTTGTGACTATTTCCCTCGTCTTAATTACCACCAATCAGAAACGCGCAATTTTGAAACACAAATGGTTTCTCGATGAAAAAATTGTATGGCAGCAGTTTTTTCGAGTTTACCCCCGGCAAAACTCGACAGTTGTTGTCACCGAAAATTACAATAATTGGGTTGTGTAGTATTTTGTAACTAAATAAATTAACTGTTTTTTCAGTTTTCAGATTAATACCTATACATAATGCATCCAGAATAATCTGTTACTCATGTAATGGTCTTGTCAAAAACCATTCGGGCATCTAATTTTTCCTTTGACAAAAATCGAAAAAACACAATGCAAATTGATATTTTTTCAACAAAAAGCCTTCGTGAAGGTGCAAAAATCCTCGTCTTCGACTCGGATTTTTGTTGCCTCAAACGCTCATGCTTTTTGTTAAAATATTACTTAGCAACGTGTTTTTTCGATTTTTTTTTTGGAAAAATTGGATGCCCTTATGATATTACTAACGAAAATATCGACTTCACTGGATAATCAGTAAACAATTTCGGGAAAAAAGGTGCCTGAAATTGTTTACTGACAATAACATTTTTTTAAGTCTAGGGGTTTTCAAGATTTTTCAAGTTTGTAAAAAGGGCTTAGTAAAAATGGGCTGGTACAATTTAAAAATAACCAAAATCTTCAAGGTGGCTCATTTGAGCTATATGATTGAATTCTGTCGACAACAGTTCATCAAAATTACGTTTTTCATACACCGTTATGAAGAGGCTTCCAAGACCTTTCAAATGAAGTATCACTCAATTGCTCTCCGTTATTCAATTTTGAGGAGTTGAAGCGCCCCCTCTTAGGGGGTTGCTCCTTCGAGACTGAAATGCTAGTCAAAAGATGTTTCGGGAAATTTTTCCAATCACTATGGAATAAGAAATATATGGGGTGGCTCGTCTGAGATGCAACACCCTCTATTCAAATTACATACAGATCGCTTAACCAGCCAATGAAAAATACCAGCGATTTTTTTAAAAATCCCTGATCACTGATGACGGTTGCTTTCACAGCGGCTGTCAATTTTTTTCAATTGGTTTCTTTAACTGATGAATGCAAATCTACTCACACGGTGGATGAACGAGAGCTCAAAACTCTCAACTTAACAGTGCTTCAAGTGTCCCATTTTTTCATAGAATTCCCAAAAAAATTAGAAAGATGAGTTGACACAGATCAAAAATTTAATCTTTTTTCCTGAGACTTGTTGAGTCGATTCTTATACCTTTCATTAGTCACTTTCAACAAAATATAACGAGAGCATAAATGGCTACAAGAGCATCTCTGAGAAATATTTTTCAAGGTCGGCTTATATGTTTGAATAACGAATATGAATTTCCAACAAGATCTTGGTCTCACACCTTGTGAAAATTTAAAAAACACTTTTTCAAATACGTTTCTAGAAAAAAGGAAGGGGTACATCAGTTCATGCTTTACCTATTCCTGTATTCCTATATCATAATGACGGCTGACGGTGACAGTCATGACCAATTGACCAAGCTGTTCCGCCTATAGCCATTTTATTGCATTAGTGGTTACTCACGTCTCACGTGCTAGAACGAACTGCTAAATCATAGCTTCCCGACAAGTGACAGCGGACACGCGCCGAACGGTTTCAATTGTTTGAGATCGTAGTATTTATTTACATTTTACCATGTGCAGCTTTATCTCAACCTGCCACTTTTATCTCGGAACCGAACTGGTTTTATGAATGGATGCTCACGCAATTTATGGATTGTCTATAGATGATCACCATAATACGCTGCCGGCGCCTTTTCATTGATGTCCAGGTTGTTGATAAGCGAAACGAGTGCGCCTAAGATCCCAGAAAAAAGATGTGTTTATACAGGGTGTTTCATAAAGGGGTATCCCCGTCTCTAGGATAGGTAGAAAACTGGAAAATAATTGGAGTTTGCTCAGTAAAAAAATTTCATAACGCCGTCCGTATTAAGAAATGAAGATTATACACATTTTTTACGATTTCGCCGAAACTACTGACAATATTGTTATGAAATTTCATACGAACATGTTTTGGAAGCTGATACATTCAATAAATTTGTTTTTATGTCTGACTCTCATAGATGGCGCTATTTTCACATTTCGTACCAAGAGTAGTATGGAACACAACTCTTTTAATATTAGATTTATTGATCGAAATTTTAAAAGAACTCAAACATCATTCAATGTTACACCATGAAAGTACCTACTTTTGGTAAATCAAATCTCCATATTGTGTACCGTTCTCGTAGTATTTTGATTAGGAAATTATCAAGTATGTAATAACCGATGCTGGTATGAAGTAATGATGAATGTATTTGTTGAACAAAAAATCACAATATGGAAATTTAAAAAAAGGCTAACAACATAAAATAGAATTCAATTAGAGTCGGTGTTCAAAATGTCCTCCGTTTTCAAGAATACACAAGTCTGTCCTTTAATCTTCTTAATGGTTGGGACTCAGCTATGAGATCATTAAAGTGACGTTGAATTCTGTCTTTCAATTCACATAATGCTAACTAACCCGTAATAATGAATAACTTAATCGATACTTTATACCAGCAACGGCTACTTCATAATTTTCAAATCAGAACATTCCGAAAACGGTACACAGTATCGAGTTTACCAGGTGTAACTTTTTGGTAAAAAAAAAACTGAATGACGCCGAAATTCATTTGAAATTTTGCTCAATAAATATAATATTAAAAGTTATGTTCAATCATACTTGGTACGAACCGGCTAATTAGCGCCCTTTTATGACATAAAAACATATTCATTAGATGAATCAGCTTCAACATATTCGTGAGAAATTTGATTACAATGTTTTGCCAGTAGTTTCGGCAAAATCGTAAAAAAATGATTTATTATTATTTATTATTATTTTTTCTTCAACGCCAAGCCCCGCCAGCCCGCCATCAAAACGAGTAAATACGTAAAATCAAATTAGACTGCTTTGTAGAAGCTACATTATTATCCCATACGGTCAGTCCCATAATCGACTTCAGATAGTCTTCGTTATGAGAATGTGGCATTTTGAGATATTCTGCTCTAAAATGTAGTGTCTCGAAGTATCGAGAAGTCGCATTGGTTCTAGAAAAGCAGACCAACCACCTGTAGCAATAATGGTGCCGAATTCAACTTGACACCTTGTAAGGCAAAGATTGAAGGATTGTTTTGTCTGGCGCACTCAATGGAAAACTTCTAGTTCTTTCAACTACCAAAAATGTTTAAAAAATTAATACTTTGCGGAAAAGATTCCTTTTATTACGTCACCTGTAATATCTCGACTTTACTATGAAGGAGGTTTTAAAGTTCCGGTTGTTTATGGAGCATGATCCGTCAAGAAAGGAAAACCAAAGGACACCTGTTCTCAAACAAGGTCTAAAATCTATTTTCTCAAGTTTTACACAAGCAATCATATAACTGAAAAATATAATGAGGATTTTTTATGTTTTAGAAATAAATGGTTGCCAAAAAATTAAGTTATTGTTTCACGTTTATTCAGTGATTTAATCATCGAGAATGCTAACCCGAACCCATTACTATCCTGTGAATTTTTCGATAAACAGCCAGTTCCCTCTTCTACGTTCGTTAACGGAAAACTTTCAAAAAGCACGTTACTGCACGAACGTAGCCAGCCGAATGAGCGAGATATCGCTCCTACACTTCGACATTTGTGTAAATGGAAACGGTAACTCCCCCCGTTGCTATGACAACAAACCAACGCTTTCTGTTAGGCCAAGTTGCTACCTAGCGATCGATTTTGAATTCCTGTTGCGAAATTGGCAGTTCACGATGCAAAATTTCAGAATCTATCCCCCTCGGAAGCAACTGATCCTCTCTCATACCCTAAATGCGGACGATTCCAACAATAATAAATTGTTCATCACTTACTTTACCTTCAAAGTCTTTCCTCTAAAAAGAAATTTGTGACTCGCAAAAATAATTTTTGAGTGGGTCAGAATCAAATTAACAATTTGATTCAAGCGTTCCTATAATACTGCTGACTCTTAAATGAGCTTACATCAATATTCACTGGCCATATTATATGAAAAGCACACATATCATAATATAAATTTCCAGACTTTGAACGCGACGAAGGTAGTTCGTGAAATTCATAGATTTCTAGGTAGGAATCTATTAAATTAAAATTTTATCTAGTTTTTGAAAGAAATCTTGCCTTCAAAGTCCGCGATTCAAATCGAAAGCATAGAGCGGATAGTAGGTTATACCAAGTAAATGTCTGTGTAGAGAGCTAAAAACGTTCCTTTATTATAAGCGCGGAACGGGCAAAGCAACGGTACCTATATCTAGAAAGCGGGACACGGCTTGCTTGGTCGGTACAATGCAGATGAAACACCTCATAACTAAGATCGGTGTCGTCCATTGTTTAGTAGCGCCATACTTCCCCATCACCCACTTTATACAATCTCCCAATTTTTTGGTGACATGAGAAAATATTGACTCTTCGATAAATCAGGATTTTAGATTATCTGCCTTCATTTATTTGCATGGTTTAAGCTTTAAACAATTTATGTACGTAGACACAGATCACTGGTTCGCAAACTCCTCTTTTCAGATGGTCATTTTGAAATGACAAATGAGGTATATCGCACGACCCATTCAAATTCAAGGGACAGAGGAATGAAATGATTTGATCGTCTTTATGCAAAAAAATTTCTCCCTCAACATTAACGGATCCGAGCTTGATTTCTCCACTTGAAAAGACCACTGATTTATTTTCAATGGGACTTCCTGTGTAAAATCTACCTATATTCTGTTCTATTGGTTGTATTCTTGTTTTATAAACCGAAATCAAATTGAGTATAACTCAGATTTCAGATTTTAAAAAATCTTCCGTTCATTTTCTCATTCCTACTTTCATAATAGCTATTTATGTAACAAGTACATAAATTAGGTCTTTATGGACGAGTTGCATACAAAGCTTTATGTTTGACTGCAATGCAGAAATTTTATTTTCTTGAAATGGCAATTAATATATTCGTCGCTTTATCACAAAGAGACATTAAGTGTGCTTTTGCTTTCCTTACCTTAGTAACCATCAGCAACCTTAGCAATCCCACTGAGCAAAGTTGTTTACTTCGTTAATTCTGTGATAAACGTCATAATAATCCAAAAAATGGATAGTTCGGGAGAGAAAAGCGCAAAAAGTTTAGCCGCAAGTGCCATAAACATAAAATTTATGTTCGACTGCTTCATAAACACTTGCTTCATGAATTCGTTTAGTGTCCATAATTGGCTACTTTAGTGGACTCAACTGTCTTCTCTCGATTTTGCAAATTTCTTCGTTTCACTCACTTGTTATAGGCCGCATACAAACTTTCATAAGCACTTTTAGTGGGTAGGAGAGATTCTTTGGCACTTACGGCTAAATTTTCTAAACTTTCCTCTCCCGAACTATGCATTTTTCTGATTATTATGACGTTTGTCACAGAATAAACAACTTTGTTCAGTGAGGTTGCTAAGGTCGCTGATGGTTACTAAGGTAAGAAAAGCAAAAGCATACTTTTTCAGTAATGAAGCGACAAATATAATAATTGCCATTTCAGAAAATAAAATTTCTGCATAGCAAACAGAAAGCTTTGTATGCAACTCGTACATAATCAACATTGGCGTCGCCAGGGGGGGCAGCGCCCCCCCCCAGAGCTCAAAAATCCCTTGAAAACTCATGAAATAATAGCATAATATACGAAAATCAGTTCATTATTTCTATTCTGATTTTTTTTGCCCCCCCCCCCTAGCTCAATTGACCTCACCTCCCTCAAAGGCTGGCGACGTCCTTGACAATTAGGCTGATGGACTTGCCCAAATTATTGGCCTCGCTCGCTTTTCTCGCTCTGCCATAAACTTTTGGACTCGTCCATAAAGACCTAATTTATGTATTTGTTACATAAATAGCTTTTCGAATGATACTATGTAATTAAAAAAAAAAGATTTGGTTTCCACTCCGGAGTAATTAGACGACTTTCAATGATCTGAGGGTTCACAGCAATACATTATAAAGGTGCATGTGATGAAGATCATTTCACTATTGGGCGGAGTAGAATTCGATAGGTGGCGGGCGCTCTGAAATGTCAATGTCATCTTAGCAACGAGTAAAACAAATCAGATGCCGTATGAGCCCTTTTTTTTAGGTGGTTTTATTTTGCTGTTTTAGTTATTTTCAGTGTGTGTTTTGTAAAACTTTTGGTTTTTCTTTGATTGTGCTTTAGTGCTTTGTGTTGTTAAACTAAATTTTGACTTCTAATATTTTTATTTTCGGAGTAATAGGTATGGTTGATGTTTGTGATAAGTACAACAAGCGTTCAATTAACTGTTTAGTTTTAGGTCTGATTTCGTGTTTTTATTTCATGTTTGATATAGTCATATCAACAAAAGTTGCAAGGAAGGTACGTTTGTATTGCGTATTATTTGAAAATTTTAATACAGACTTATTTTCTCTTCGTTTTCTGGAACATTCTTCGTGGCTTGACTGTGGTAGTTTTAAGGAAGGTACTGCATTTAAAAGAAGATAATTTTTCTAACTAAGACCTGAAGAATATGTTACTCATTTATATATTGTTCACCTTCAGAAATATGAACTATACCATCCACTATTAACTTATAACTATTACACACTTGGTACTAACCTTGACTATAGAAGTCTTCCGTTTTAAAATGGGAGGAACACACGGACGTACTATCTGTAACTGGTTTCCCCATTTTTAGTTTCATTGCCCAAGCCTTTCTTTGAAAATATTTTCCATAACTCCAAACGCATTATCAAAATTTACCATTCTTCCCATGGGAGGAAATTTATGGAAAGATAAATCGGGATTTTTTCCCTTTACGGCTAGTGCAACCAAATACAGAACAGTTTCGATTATGCAGCGACATAATCCAAAGTATAGAACTTTAAAAAAGGTACACAAAAATCAAACTTGATCTGCAATGAAGACAAAAAATAGAATAAATGCAATATATAAATTATTTTACTCGTTGCTTCAATTACAATTTTTTCCGCCAGAGGTCTCATTGAATTCTACTCCGCCCAATTGGGTCTAAAATTTACAGAGCTGTGTCTGAGGTGGCGTAACGACACAGTTACAAAGCCTACACTCCTACACAGAATACAACTTACTCTCCTAACTCGCTCAATATACAAGCTTCTGATGAGGGGTCACCTCGTGAGAAGTTATCAGTTTAATCATAATCAATCATTGACAAATTCTTCGCTGCATTTCCTCCCATATACTAAAAATATAGGACCATAGAAGGATTTTTTGACAGTTCTTGAAATAGGACGACGCGAAACGACGCCGGGGGCATTTTAGGGAGCGGTTTTTCGGAATAAGAAGAACGGATGAGGCACCCGCGGGTGGTCTTGGATGTCTTCCGGGACCTCGTGTAGTATTATAAAAAAATTCAGGAATTCGCGCGAAATCGCCAGACGGACCGAATTCTTCGGGCAAAAGGCTTTTTTCCGGGTGCACCTGGACGAAGAGGGTTTTTCAGGGACGACACGGCATATAGCCGATCACCCGCGAACTCAACCTGTCCCGGTGTCTGTCTGCCTGATGTAATCAAATCTTGCAAGTTGAATATGACACATTTCTACTCGTCCGATTGATTTGAAATTTGGCAGGTGTTAGTTCGACAATGATTCTTCCTTCAAAAGTAGAAAATTCAAGATGGCGGCTACAATATGGCGGACGAATTTTGAAATTATGATCCGATACTATTCAGAATTGGTGTCTGCAAGGCCGTAGCTAGAAAAAAATTTCGGGGGGGGTCCGTCCGAGGCCGTAGCTAGAAAAAAAATTCGGGGGGAGGGGGGGTGTCCGTTGAACTGAGCTCTAGAAAAATTTCGGGGGGGGGGGGTCCGGACCCCATCGGACCCCCCCCTGGCTACGGCCTTGGGTGTCTGGGGGTTTTCTGGTTCGGAAATTACGATTCTTCAAAATTGGGGAATTCAAGATGGCGGATGAGTGTTGTCATTATGAAAGCTTGTTTCGATACGTTCCTCCGGTTCTTATGGACGTGCGGAAGAAATTTTGACGTTTCTCGAAAATTCCGAAAAATCCACAACACGGCTCAAAATCATATCCAACAAAAAAGGGTTCGAAAAGAATACAACACTCCTCGCAAATAAGGACTATATGTTTTCCTGCTGGATGGAATATTGGCTTGGATATTATTTATACAATGAGTTTTTGTAGAAACTAGTTCATGTACTGTCTGTTTTTTGACGTAGTTTTATGATTGTTACATTTATATGACTTGATTTCGCCTTTGACCGTGGATTACTGGATGCCTAACAGTTTTTCGAGGTTTAACCACGCATTGTATGCCCTGAAGAAGGACAAATTATTGTTCCGAAAGCTCGGTTTTTTATCCAATAAAGTGGTTTAACCATTGATCTTAAAATTGACTGTCGTCCCGATAACCTCTCTCCTTAAGGACTATATGTATTTTACTTCAGGCTAATAATATATTCATATTAGTTTTGATTTACTAATCAAGAAATTGAAAAGATTGCAGTTGCAGATGCTGAAATGACCGGTGCCGAAAAATTGTCGGTGACTGTTGCATTCTGAATTTCCCTTTTCCTTCCAAGCCCTCCTAGATAGTAGATACTGTAACTGTTGTTCATTGGCGAGCTGTAGATGGCGAGTGGTGCAAACATCTCTCAGGGCACCATAGATTCCGAGGCCGCAATGCACTGTAACCTCCTTATAAATCACTTCTAATGCTTAAACAGTGACTTTTATCGCAGAATACTTTGAATTTGAAGGTAAAATTGTGCTCTATATAGACTAGCAAGTTCATACTTTTGTGCTCGTAGAAGGTATAAAATAATACTGATTACTTAGCATCAATGGCAAGTGACGGTATGTGCACAATCTGGCAACGACGTTGTGAATCTGATGTTAGCTTTCCCAGTCGGATAGCACAGAAAGCATAGAGAAGGTCTCGAATACATATTCAGCCGGAAATCTATCTCTAGCTAGAATCATTCTTTTTGAAAATTAGCTATATTGAATTTGAGACACAGTATGCACCTACAATCAGAATTTTAAGGACTCTACTGAAAAACCCAGTGCAATTGTGAATATTTTTGGAAAGTTCTGTTTTGAGTTATGACCACTTCGAAAAAAAAAATGTGATGAGATGGTTATATCCATGTAAAAAATACGAATAGTAGAGATCATTATTTAAAAGAATGAATATTTTTAATGCAGCAAACTGCTACTGAACACTGGTCTATAGCGTTAGCATTAAATTGCGTAAAAACGAATTTTCCAACCTTCGAAAAACCTTGCGATCAATTGAGACTCATGTTACTAACTAAAACTACAAGCCCGTTCGGTAAACAAGAAAATGCGGTAAACAAAACAACGAGATGTTGCAGACGCCGTCTCTGAAGATAGTATATAAATGTCGTCCAGTGGACCAATCGAGTAAAAACTACGAGTGAATGTGCGCAGGCGTCCACTACCGCACTGGTCCAGAATGCATAAAACCAATCCAGTGCATTACGATGGGATCCCGATTCCCGCTCGTTTCCAAATAAAACACATGCCATAGATAACTAGATCAAGTTTGACAGTTGTCACGTGGATGAAACCGCGAATTCAAAAAGTTGACCGCGAAATTGCTCGTTTTATCGTTTTGATCGACGTAAATCGCTATTTTGCAATAAATTTGGGATTTCACATCGAATATAGACGCTGAAGATGAAAATATATACTGCTAAAGGCAAAATTGAAAAGCGCGCCAAAATGAAAATTTTCACATTTTTTCACAGAATATTCTCGAATATTGTATGAACTTATAAAACTAAACGATTATCTTATCGTTTCCTAGAGAAACGGTCGATGCCCTGACAAAACTATGACAGAAAAATCCAACAAAATCGAAAACAGAATAAAACCTTACCTGATTTTCAAACCACATGATCAAATAGGAATGGAAAACGTCATTGTTGCGTAGTGCAACATGTCACATGAAAAACGCACACACGTAAACACCAACTATCTTACGCTTACCGAGCAGCGCTTCAGCCTAACTTAAAAGCGATACGTTGGCCGTAGGAACAAGCGCAAGCTAGCGGAGGAAAACGACGACGACAAGACCGGTCTGAGAGGTTCGTGCATTTCCGAGCTGGTTCGACTGGATTCGGTCCACCTGCACGTTGTGTTGTAAAACCTCTCGCTTGCAAAGGTTAGGTTATGTTGGATGTTGGAATACGAAGTTCAGTTGGAAGGGGGAGCTCAGGGCTGTATTGTGTATTACCTTACCAGTTTCAATTTCAAAATGTGTTTGGTTTTATAATACGTTCCTCGAAATCGCGGATTTCTTTCTGAGAATTTCATTAATGTACCCGGTACAACTGCAGTGGAATCTGGAGTTGGGTTAGGAAATATACTTCTTTTTGATTCAATGAGAATTTAATTTTTTGAAAGGCGATTCAGAAATAAGTACAGAAATTTTAAGGGAATTTTTTTTTCTGAAAATGGAAATGGGGATGATAAAATCGTATAATGAGGAGGAACTTCTTTTTGTTCATCCATTTCAAGAACGAGACAGCAGTTAAAATTTCGAAACAAGCTTTCACTATACGTATGCCTCAATATATCAAACTGCAAATATGGGAGTGTTTATTCAATTTACGGGTACCTATTTTCGAGCTTTGTGGATATTATACTTCAATTCTGAATATTTTTTTCCTTCTAGTACGATTTCGCTTCCACCACTTTCATCGAGAAAAACTTTCTTTTTCTCCCCCTCTGACCTCATCTCTGAAGTAAATATTTTTTTGCAGGATAAAACGAATTTTGTTAGTTACCGCGTTTGTTGCTAGATCGGTAGGTTATTTTTACTGGTTGCTAAGATGAGCTGATCGGTAAGTGAATCACTTACCGTTCAGCGAACTGAATATTCAGTAGTAATATCACAAGAGAGTGAGAATAAATTGAAAATAATTCGACAGATTCTCGAAAACTTGTTGCCAGTCAATAGACACGAGAGCCCGAAGGGCTCGAGTGACTATTGCCAAATGGCAACAAGTTTGAGAAAATGCCTGGAGAATTATTATCTAATTTATCGAACTCGCGTGTGGTATTCGATGGATTATTTTTTGACGTTATTCTCTGACGTTACAATCAAAATCATTTTTAAGATTTTATATTTTTATTTAACCAATTTATATTAATCGACTCAATGTACACAGAATGAGTTATTCAAATAAGGATGTTTTAAACATGAACAATACAATTTCTTCTGCAAGCCAGACGGTGTGTTTTTGTCGTTGAGTTTTATCATGTCCAAGATTTCTCCTTTGCTCAAACTTGCAGAACTTTATTTCCTCTTTTAGAGCTCTTTCTGTAATAACTTACGCTTGGTGTTTTTAGCATATCTGGTGGATTTGAATTCGATATCATTGAATGGGTCGAATCTTCTATTTATTTGGTCGTAGTACAACTCCTGCATTAATTTTGCAGGTTTTATTCCACATTATTTTCTCCATTCTGTTTCTTCATATTGAACACATAGTCCTCAAAATAACGGCTTGTTTTGTTGTTGATGTCTTCTCTTCCAATTTGTAGGCCCTCTCGTCGCAAAATAATTGGAATTGTTTCCAAATCGACGCGCTGCTTATGTTGGTATTCTTACATGCACTTTCAATGATCATATTATTTATATCATCGACTGATGATTCAGTAAAACGTTTGGGATTCATTTTACGAATTTCTTGAAAATTTACGACAGACGCGTCAAATCAAGAAAATCCGTTGTCATTCAATAAAAACAATGTACAGGGTGGGCAAAATTGGTGCTACATGAACTAAAACTTTTTAACCCGAGGAGATAGAGAAAAATGAATGGCACCTTATAGTCCTCTTTTTACGAGAAACTGATAATGCCATCAACTGCATTCCTCTATCTTCTTTTGTTTCCGAGTTATAGGCCAAAATTGAAATTTGGGCGATTTCAACTTTGGTTATTATCTCCGTTTCTGTTTATGCTAGGATGTTGAAATAAAAACATTATACAGGCACTTTTCTGCTAGCAATCCAGTGGCGTACTCTGATTTTTTATAAAAGGTTCATTTGCTGACTTATAACATAAAGTTGTGTTTTTTATTATGGAAACAGTAGTTTGAAATGACTTATAAAGAATCGCCATTTCTTTCCCGTTTCAGAAATGTATCATATGTTATACATCGCCCTCAGATTTGTTAAGATATTATGAAAAATATGGTTTGTTTATGGAATTCGAATTATTGAGTAGGCTGAATCATAGAATTATGTGTCTCTACACATGGTGTAATTATTATTTCACAGTTGAATCACTTGTTGCCCCACTATTCTCATTCGCTAAAATGAAACATTTCAACATATCATATTTTTCGTAATTTTGAAATATCTCCATAATGCCGCCAACGATGACTTCAAATTTTAATAACTGACAGTTGTTTCAAACAAAGACCGCACCATACAAGTATTCAAACGTGAATTAATAATAACACCATGCGTAGAGACACATAATTCTATGGTTCAGCCTACTCAATAATTCGAATTCCATATACAAACTATATTTTTCATTATATCTTAACGAATCTGAGGGCTATGTATAACATATGATACATTTCTGAAACGGGAAAAAAATGGCGATTCTTTCTAAGTCATTTCAAACTACTGTTTCCATAAGAAAAAACACAACTTTATGTTATAACTCAGCAAATGAACCTTTTATAAAAAATCAGAGTACGCCACTGGATTGCTATCAGAAAAGTGCCTGTATAATGTTTTTATTTCAACATCCTAGCATAAACAGAAACGGAGATAATAACCAAAGTTGAAATCGCCCAAATTTCAATTTTGGCCTATAACTCGGAAACAAAAGAAGATAGAGGAATGCAGTTGATGGCATTATCAGTTTCTCGTAAAAAGAGGACTATAAGGTGCCATTCATTTTTCTCTATCTCCTCGGGTTAAAAAGTTTTAGTTCATGTAGCACCAATTTTGCCCACCCTGTACATTGAATTATTCTCGCTGGAATAATGTAGGTAGACTATTCCCACTATAATAATGTTTCGATTGGCTAGAACGTATATGAATTACTGAAATTGAAGATTTCTATTGGTTTCGAGAAACGTCAAAAAATAATCATTGACATAATGAAATAACACAAACAATTTCAATGCAGTTCATTTAATATTGAAAGTGAAAGTACAATTATCACAATTGCTGATGGAAATACCACTGGATTGAGCAGTAGCAGAATTCAGTAGTAGCCGAATTCAGCAGTAGCCGAATTCACAGAAACCTCTGCTGAATTCAACATTTCATGTTGCACCTCGCTACGTTCCGTAGTATGCAAATTTTTTTTAGCAAAGTCGAGTTTATTTTCCAGGGAATCTTCAACGTAACTTTCAGCCACAGTCGAAGACCGCCATCCACCGTGTCGTTTTAGTCCTAATACCTATTACATCTACTCCTTTATTACCTAAAAATGTGGCCGAAGTGCGACTAAAAGAGTGGCCAGTATAGGCATTTGGATTTTCTAAATTCAACAAGGTTGCAATTTTTGACGGCCAACTTCCAATTGTCCCTTTGCCGATTACTTGATTACTGCATTTTCCGTGATGATATCTCAAAAATAAATGCTCGCTCTTCGCATTTTGTGGACGCAGGCTGAAATATTTTCTATATATTTCCAGGTAATTGATATCATTATCTCGATCGATGACTGTGAATGTTCTCTGAATGTTGGTTTTTGTGTTGGGAATTTTCACGATTAAAAATGATTCCCGATCTTCTTTGTCCCTCACGCTCGTGTTGTACAACTCTTCTCTTCTACATGCCCCTGATATACCTAATATCATTCCCACGTGAAAGGACATAATTAGTTTTTTGAGCACTATTATATCAATAAAAGCATACCTTAATAATTAAAAACATATCATCTGGTGCTTCTTTAAGGAATTTATTCATTTCTTCTCTTGTAAAAACAGCAGATTTTTCGGGTTTGTAACCAATAGATTTTCTTTTGAGGAACGCTATAAGACATAAGGGTTGCAAACTTGGATATGTCAATACCGTCGATCAAAAATATTGTGCTTTTCAACATTGAATATTCAGCCCAAAGACTTCCAGGTGATCTCAGCTTTTCTAGGCCAGTACCACTTTTTCATTGATTTGTCTGCCTTTATTCTGAATCCATTCGTTGAAAGTATTGTATGTGATCTCGTAGCGGACTTTTGATTTCTCGGGAATAACTGAAGAACAGCCGATTTCCCAGGCTGTCTGAATTACCTCATTGGTCAATTTCTAGTTTAGCTCCCCCTCTCCAATTTTTAAAATATTTTGTCTCGTGATTGTAAATGTTGAAAAGATACTACAGTTTTAATTTCAGCATTGGCAAACGAGTAGTTTCAGAGAAAAAAAAAAAAAAGATTGTGAATATTTCCACCTGCGTTTAGACTTTATATTTATTTGAATCGCATCGGCAGTGTAAAATGCCGTAAGGTGATTTTTTCTCGAACAGACGGTGTTGCCAAATCTCAATAATTTCTCAAATACTAAGATAGACATAGAACTTTCACACATGGCAGGTGGATTTTCAAGAGATGAGCCTTTAGATATGTCCTCCGATGACGTCGGCACTGTTTTGTTCTATTCAAACGAGGGTATGGGCTCCAGCAAGGGGGGGTTTTTATGGCCTTATCGTTTTTCAGCAGTTAGGTTAGGTTATGTCAATTCGTTATGGCTTAATTTAATATATACTGCAATAATAACATAATTCAACTGATATTATGATGTAAACCTCGAGAAAGCAACGTTACATTCGGGAAATGACGTTTGAATAAAATGTGTCCAATCTATTTTCTATATCTTGTTCCATTCCTACGAGATATCGAATATATAATAATAACATATTTAAATTCAACATATCGTTGATGGGTTTCGTTTTGGTAGAAAACTTCGGTTACAAATTTTGAGCAATAAAGATGCAATGATTCAACGTGGCAACAAGCATCGTACGCTAAATTCAATTCAAACAGAATTTTCACGTTTCAAATCACGTAGGTAATCGTTACTACGGAGATCAAAAAAATAATTCGACAGTTGGAAATTAAAAATTCATTCGAGATATTCATTCATCTTCTTAGATTATTAAATAGTAATTTGTGAGAATTTCTTCAAGTGTGGAAGAAGGGGAAGATTTGAATGTGTGTGTTCCAAGTTGCGGTTACAATACAGAAAAGAGGATACCGAGAATGTGATCATTGTCTTGTCATTGTCTTTCAAGCATTTCAAGGTACGTTTTTGGAGCAATCGCATCTAGATTTAATGAAAATATACCTCATGATCGTCATATTTTTATCAACGGATACTGTCGGAGAATTTCGAAAAAATAAATTATTCTTGAAATTTTCAGAAACTATAGACTCGAGAAAATTTGAAATATTCATTGATTCAGCGCTAATGAAATTGTACATTTTTCAAATGATTTTGAATTCTTTTCAAGGTCATGTCCTTGAAAAAATAGGTCAATGACCTAGACATTTTTGACAAATTTTGATCTTTTTAGACTATGCAAGACTAATTCTTTTCGTAAATTGTCGTTTTTTTAAGAAAATCTCTAAGAATCTTACCCACCCAGCACCACTATTCACTCCAGATCCCGTTGAAAAAACAGCAAAATAACTTGTTTGCCAGCATTGAAACTAGTAGTAAATCATACCAAATCACTTGTTTTTCACGAAAAAAAATTAAAACATCGAAAAATCGAGAGGGACCTTAACTAGAAAATTACCTTTGTCGGATATTTATTTTGTACATTGAGTAAAAATGTCTATTGAGTAGAAATTGTGTCTATCGTGCAAAAAACGGTATAAGTACCTCGAACGTTAAGGCTTCGATCGGTAAAATGCCCTTACCGTTCTCTATACTTAATATACTATTATGTACTAACTTTGCATGATCGATGATTCCCAGTGTTCCAATCCTCTAAGGTAGTGTTTGGGTTCATTCTTATCCAACCGTGGCTCGTATGTAATGTGTACGAAGAAGAAATCACCATGATGACTGATGAGCCCTTTGGGCCTTGGCGTAGGTATATGTGTTCCAGTCTTAATCCTAACAGGCCCGATTTTCGAAAGATTATACCTATATGAATAATAAAAAAAAGGTGGAATAAAGATGAATACGTATAGATATGCTGGCCAATGACTTACTGTCGAAGTCATTATAGGAATTCACACATTTTTACTAAATCTAATCGAATTCCACTTAATTGCTACATGAATCATTCATTTCAAAAGCTACCGAAAAGTCACTGAACATGCATTCAATCAATACTGCACAGGTACAGCGAAAGCCTGTGAATGTGGATGGAACATTTGTGCTAAGACTGCTAAGCCCGTGAAGCGCGAACGAGACACCAAGAAGTCATCCACTCATGATCCACACTCACGTTCTCGGCATTGGCCGATGTTCTTGCCATGGGTGTAGAGCAGGCATATGAATTTGCTTTGCTTACGCATATAGGGCCCCTCCCTACACGATCATTCGGAATGACAATCAGAGCGAAGATTGACATTCCGATTGAAGGTGTAAGGTCTATACTGATGGAATGACGAATGGACTGACTGATTTTCAAATATTTTGAAATTCGAGGTTCAATCACGTTGAGTGGAGGGGAGACTGTACTGATTCTTTCATTCTTTTCCTGTCTTATTAATGCAATCATGGAGGACGGATGCTCGCAAAACTTTAACGAGGATTTCGCTGAGTTGCCCCAAAGGGTTGACGATCGAAACTGCCTTCGAAGGTTCATAAGTGTTTATGAATCTTTCCCCGAACTGTGGAATAAATCCTATCCCAGTTACATGAATAAATATAAAAAATGTTGCATTGGGAAAATTCCTCAACATATATAAAGAAATAAATCCAAATGCCAGTGAAAGACGTTTTATTGTCTTCTTGGTGCCCAATGCAAGGATAATGGCCAAACAAGCCTTTTCTTTACTTTTTTCATTTGGAGACATTATACTAATAATAATTTGAAGCGTTCTATTTGGTGTTTGACTTCCAACTGAGCTGAAGTCATTTCAATCAGACTGTCAGTTTGAATAATATGTGTAGGGGCTTCAAGATTGAGGGCAGGATTGACAATCTTATTGTTCAGTCAGACTGTCATTCATGATTGACCGTCTAGGGGCCGCTTTAGAAGCGTACTATTTGCTGTTTAAATTTCAACTGAGCTGAAGTCATTTCAATCAGACTGTCAGTTTGAATGATATGTGTAGGGGCTTCAAGATTGAAGGCAGGATTGACAATCTTATTGGTCAGTCAGACTGTCATTCATGATTGACCGTCTAGGGGCCGCTTAATTATTATTAGTGTAATGTCTCCAAATAAGAAAGTAAAGATAAGGCTTGTTTGGCCATTATCCTTGCATTGGGCACCAAGAAGCAATAAAACGTCCTTCACTGTGGCATTCGGCTTGATTTCTTTTTATATGTTGAGGAATTTTTCCAATGCAAAATTTTTTTATATTTATTCATGTAACTGGGATGGGATTTATTCCAAAGTTCGGGGAAAGATTCATAAACACTTTGAACCTTTGAAGGCAGTTTCGATCGTCAACCCTTTGGGGCAACTCAGCGAAATCCTCGTTAAAGTTTTGCGAGCATCCGTCCTCCATGATTGCATTAATAAGACTGAGGAAAAGAATGATAGAATCACTACACCACCATTCAGACTGTCAGTCTCCCCTCCACTCAACGTGATTGAACCTCGGATTTCAAAATATTTGGAAATCCGTCAGTCCATTCGTCATTCCTTACACTTTCAATCGGAATGTCAATCTTCGCTCTGATTGTCATTCCGAATGATCGTGTAGGGGCCCTATTAGAATAGACTTTTTCCTCGAGGAAGCCCCATAAAAAAAGACGAGCGGAGTGAGATCACACGACACGATCGAATTGCATTGTCACTTAGCACATGATTCCGCCCAAAGAGTACACGAACTTTACGAATAGTTTTCACACACGAACGAAAATTTTCGTAATAAGTTTGCATAATTCTGATTCGTTCTTCCGTCGTAAAACGATCCATAATTAAATTGCCGTGTATCTAGGTGACACGTGCGAAATGTCCAATTTGTAGGTTATGTCGTAGGATAATGGCGCTAAATTTAAATCCCGAAGTTCCCTTTATATGCGGAATTTTTTCAATCTGAAATCAGTAAGACCATTTGGGGCTGTATTTTAAAATTGTTTTGAAATATACAGGGTGTCTCAGGAAAGTGGTAGGAAGCATACATATGTTTTTTCTCATGGAACACCCCGTATTTCACTGCAGATTTTGAAAGCATGATTAAAATGAGAATAACTTTGTTTGACATCTTATGTGATCAAAATTTGCCGGTTCTGACCTGACTCGTAAATTTTAGGGTCTCAGAAAAGAGTGACATAGGCTATACTTTTCACCCGAAAAAAATTAAGGATACCTACTATAACTTCAATAATTACAAAAAAATCAGCCATAATCAGCTATTTTCACGTGCGCTGCTAAAACCGTAAGAGTAAGACTTACGTGAATACAATGTATGACGAAAATTGAAGATTGCTATTACCTGTTTAGTGTTTATGGTAATCAGATGTTTTCCAAAATTATGCACTATTTGGGAGTGCGTTTTTTGAATACGGTATTGATCCTCATCCAAGTTAATACGTTATTTGTCCCCAGTATTCAATTTAGAACGAATTCTAGAACAGAGAATGCAAATGGAAAGAAATTGAAAGAAAACGCCGAAAAGGAAGATGCGATTGTAATGGCACCGGACATACCGACATTTTTACCTAGTGGCAATGGAACCCCTGATGTGCTAGACATAGTTATAATGAAGAATATAAAGCAAGATTTTGCTCTTGAAACGATAGAGGATGGAACATCTGATCACAACCCGATAGAGTTCATTTTAGGACATGGACCTAGAAATGAAGTGACTCAAACACGAGAACATACCGATTGGGACAAGTTTAAAATTAAACTCCAAGAAAATATCACGAATATTTCACAAACTAATACTCCTGATGAATTAGATGAATCAGTCATAGCTTTGGAGAGTGCGATTTTGAAATCCTATGAAGAGAGCACGGCTAGAAAAACTAAACCTTCTCCCAAACATCCATATGGCGATACTCCAAAAGAGGTAGAAGAACTGATAAAAGTCAACCGAAGACTAAGAAAGAACTACAGGATGTATAAAACAGATAATGATAAAATCAGACTAAACAGACATAGTCAAATACTTAAAAATGCACTAAGGGAGCTCAGAACGAATAGATGGAATAAGAAAATAAGTGAACTCAACACAGAAGACCACTCTGCATGGAAAATGCAAAAAAAAATTTACGTAATGAAAAAACTCAAATTTCACCACTGCATGGAATGCATGGAATGGCATATTCAAAAAGCGATAAAGCTAACGCTCTTGCCGATACTATAGAAAGGGAGTCAAGAATAAATAATAATAATAATAATAATCTCCGGCAGAAATCAAAGAGTGTAGAATCAGGGAACTGATCCTACGGTAGTTTGTATGGGGATGGAGGGATGTTCGTATTGTTTGGAAAGATTGGTGGAGAATTCACTGTCAACCGTTTATTGAACTAGCTAACTGCAGAAACTCCCGTGTAATCTCAACGAGCTGGAGTTTATATAGTTTAAATATTGAAAATAATAAACAATTGTCATAAGCCTACTGATTCACCGTACCGACCTTGCTTACGTACGCATTCTTTCTTTCGTTTATTTGGTGCAAGGCCAGACGGTGTTACAATGAAAACTATTGAATCAAACTTAACCTACTAACATTGAAATATTTATGTCATGATTAGGATGAAATATTTCCTAAATTAATTGAAATTTTTGTTAAGTCCATTTTGTGACTTAACATATTGCCGCCTCCTACAATAGAACATCTCATGAGGTGTCTTCTGATCGAGATGCCCGCAACGTCCGTACCATGTCTGCGTATATCGGGTGCTCCTCGCTGTTGGATTGACCAGCGCTGTTGCTATGTCTGCTATGGCTTAATGGTTGCATCTCCACTGCGTTGTCCTCCTGCTGTTGTCCGCTCGTCTTGCTGGCTTTACATATTTTGGATTGCCATAGAAAGTAACCCAATGCTAGTGACCCCAATATTATTATTGTTGTAACGCTGCTTGACGATATCGCATGGGTCAGGTGTCGCCATCGTTCATTGCTCAGTCGTTGGGATAGGTCAGTTTCCAAACCACGAAGATGGTGAAGAACGTCCGATGCCTCTACATATATTCCTGGTTGTAGGATCTTTGTTGTATGATTGGCTTGTACAGATGCTATAGTTGTTGTACTAAGGATCATAATGCATATTAGAGCTGTGAGTATTTTGTTTTGTGGTTTTCTTTTTTCAACTGAGTGCTCGTTGGTGTCCTTGGTTACTGGCTGAGATTGGTGAACTGGTAATTTACATATCTTCGTTATAGGTCTTTTGAATGTTTTGTGATTACTCGTTTGGACGGTAACTACTCTTATGAGTCCATCTTGGCCAGGGTGCACTTCGACTACCTTAGCTAGAGGCCAGTTGTTTGGGTCGATGTTCTCCTGTTTGATTAGAACTATGTCCCCCTTCGTTAGGTCTTGATTGGATTGATGCCACTTTGTTCGATGTTGAAGTCGTGATAAGTATTCCGAGCTCCATTGTTTCCAGAAATCCCTTTTCAGTTTTTGCAGTAATCTCCATCTATTCGTTAGTGTCTGTGGTTCTGCTTCTGGCTCCGGCCACTGAGTTAATGCCTGTCCTATTAGAAAGTGTCCTGGTGTTAACACAGGTGTATCCTCCGGTTGGTCGCCCAATTTTATGAGTGGTCTGGAATTTAGGTTCGCTTCAATTTGGCATAATAATGTGGCCATCTCTTCGTATGTCAACGTGCTGTTTCCCATTATTCGTTTGAGATGGAATTTTGCGGACTTAACTCCGGCTTCCCATAATCCGCCGAAATGAGGGCTGCTGGGAGGTATCCAATGCCATCGAATTCCTTTCGGAGCCAACGCTTGTTCTATTTGATCTTCACGAATAATTGCTTTCAAGTCCCTGTCCAACTCATTTTTTGCACCCTTGAATGTTGTTCCGTTGTCACTGTACATATCTGTGCACAATCCCCGTCGGGCTGTGAAACGGTTGAATGCCGCTATGAATGCTTTTGTTGTAAGGTCACTGACAGCTTCAAGATGAATGGCTTTTGTTGCTAAGCATATAAACAGGGCTATGTATCCTTTATATGACTTAGTTCCTCTTCCTTTGGAGACTCTCAAGTCGATGGGTCCTGCGTAGTCGATTCCAGTATGAGTAAATGGGTGTGATTGCTGCACTCGAGCTGCCGGTAGGTTCCCCATTTGTTGTTGGGAACAGGAAGCCCTGAAGCGAGTGCAAATTATGCAGTTCTTGACCACTTGCCTTGCTCTTTGCTTCCCTTTGGGTATCCAGCATTGTCGTCGGGAGTATGCAAGTGTTTGCTGAATTCCTCCATGAAGAGTGGACTTATGCGCCTCCTCCATTATTAAATTCGCCATTTTGCTCTTCTCAGGGATGATTACGGGATGTTTTTCGTTGTATGGAATTTTTGCGTGATGCAACCTTCCGCCTACCCTCAGAATCCCATCTTCATCCAAAAAAGGGTTCAGGCTTAGTAGCTTGCTTTTCTTGTTCAATGCCTGTGTTTTACTTAAATCTTGAATCTCCATTCGAAAATAATCTTGTTGTACCATCCTGTAGAGTACTTCCTCACTGTGTTGCAGTTCCTCTGGAGTCAGATGAGCTGGATGATTTTTCATCTTCCTGCACCTTTCGATGAATCTGATGCAGTATGCGATGCTCCTTTTTGTTTTTGTCCATGAGGAAGCACTGATTTCTCCATTTTCTGCCTCGTTTTGAATAGTCATTACGGTTCTTGTCTCATCCACCATGTTTGAAGCTGGAGGTGTTGGCACTTCCATCTGTTCAATGTATTCGTTTCTTTGCAACCACTCTGGTCCATGAAACCATATGGATTCTTGTAGCCTTCTCACTGAGGTTCCTCTGGACGCTAAATCAGCTGGATTATCCTTCGTATTTACATATCTCCATTGACCACCTGGGATATTCTGTTTGATATTGTTTACGCGGTTTGTTATGTAAGCACCTTGTTGTTTACTCTGCTTGTTTGTAATCCATGATAAAACAATCGTTGAATCCGTATAACATGTTATTGGAATTTCCTTCATGTCTAGAGCACTAATGACTTTTTTCATCAGCTTGCTCAGCAGATTCGCTCCTTGTAGTTCTAGTTGTGGTATTGTACGTTTGGTCTTTAATGGTGCTACTTTTGCTTTAGCTGTCAATAGATTAACGTGAACCACATTTTGGGGGTTGATCGCTTTGATGTATATAGCTGCTGAATACGCCAATAGGGATGCATCGCTGAAGCCGTGCAATTCTATGGCATTAGTTTTTGATGTTTGAACCCATCTGGGAATGCTGAGTGCATTTATGCCTTGTAGATTATCCGTGAACTTTGTCCAGTTTTCCTCTATGCTTTGTGGTAATTTTTCATCCCAGGTACATTTCATTTTCCAAATATCTTGTAGTAATACCTTGGCCACTATTACAAGAGGCGCTAACAGCCCCAATGGATCGTAGATGGACGCTATTTTGGATAGTATGGTCCTTTTTGATACGGTTCCCCTTTGGTTATCCTGAACGTGATACTGCAGTGTGTCCAGTTGTGTTTTCCAAATGATTCCAAGTGTTTTTTCACCTTGATCTCCGAGGGCTAGGTCCTGAGTCTGGGGGTCTGGATCCATGTTACCCTTCCACTTCCGCAAATTGAATCCGCCCCTTCTCATTATTTCAGTTAATTCCTGTCGAATTTGCATCGCCTCGGTCCTCGAATCTGCTCCTACCAATGCATCATCCACGTAAAAATTGTTCAATATGAACTGGGCTGCTCTAGGATAGGCTATTTTTTCATCTTCGGCCAGTTGCTGCAATGTCCTTATTGCTAAGTATGGGGCAATTTTTGTCCCATATGTGAGTGTATTCAACTCATACACTGTTATAGGTTCCGTTTCTTGGAATCGCCATAATATTCTATGCATCTCTCGGTCCTCGGGGTGAAGTTTTATCATCCTGTACATTTTTTCTATGTCAGCCGTTAATGCATATTGGAATGTCCTAAACCTGAGTAAGATATCGGAGATGTCGTTCTGCAAAATTGGTCCTGCCGGCATTATGTCGTTCAAACTGAGTCCGGTCGTGGAAGGACAAGTTGCATTGAATACAACTCGTAGTTTTGTTGTTGATTTGTCAGCACGCACAACTGCTTGATGAGGAATATAGTAACCTTCAGTTACTTGACCTTGATTTATCGGTGACATATGACCCATCGTTATGTATTCTTTCATGAACTCTTTGTAGTCTTCTGACAGAGATTGGTTTTTTCTGAACTTTTTCTCTAGTTGATACAACTGTGCTATCGCTTTATTCGCTGTATCTCCTAAGCTGCTCTTATTTTCGTTGAAAGGAATGCGAACTGTGTAAGATCCATTGCTTTCTCGTCTGCATGTGTTCTTGAAGTGTTTCTCGCATTCCCCGTCATCTTTTGCTTTGTTTTCAGTTTCTGGTTCCTCTAGTTCCCAGAATTTCTCCATCTGCTGTCCGATTTCCTGAATACTTGAAATCATGCTAGTAATTTTGATTTTTGGGCTGTATGTCTCACCGGATCCTAATAGAATGTATCCTATTTTTGTGTTGACTCCTACAAGCCCTTCGTCGACCTTTCTATTGCCTTCGTCGATGATGAGTGCATATGCATCTGCTCCTAGCAATATGTCGATTGGTCCTGGTTTGTGATAAAAGGGGTCTGCTAATATAGTGTCATTCCACTGGTGACTTGTTGTACGTATTTCTTCCCTAGGAATGGTTCCAGTAATTTTTGGTATTATAAGTAGCTCCTGGATTAGTTTGAAGCTACTGGAGAATCTTGGTCGTATCTCTGCATTGATTTTCCAATTGGAGATTCCTGCTTCTGTTTTCCCTACTCCACTAATTTCCGTTCGGTGCTTTGTACGGGGTGTTCCAAGCAACTGCGCAGCTTGTTGTGTAATAAACGAGGCTTCGCTACCTGGATCCACTAGTGTCCTTAGTGTTGTATATGAACCGTCCATCTTTCTTACATCGATATAGGCTGTGGCTAACAGGGTAACTTTTGTTTTACCATTTTTGATGGTGTTTCTCCCCATGTGACTGATTGCCATTTCCTGTCCGCCGTTAGTTATGTCTTCTTGCTTGAACGATGCTTGTTTGGGAGCTGATTCCTTTGACTTGAATTCTGCGAAGTGTAATAGGGTGTGGTGGAACTGGTGGCATTTATGGCATCGCTTTCTTGTGAAGCATTTCGTGGAACTGGAATGACTTAAACAGTTCATACATAGCGAATTCTTTTTTGCCACTTGATTTCTTTCGTAAATCGTCATTTCCAGGAATTTGGGACACTCCTTTATCGTATGGTCTTCTTTGCATACTTTACATTGTCTTGTCTTCTGTATGTGGTATGACTCCACCGGAATTTTTGTATCCATTTTTCTCTGGTTTTGTGGTGCTCTGTTGTTCCATTCCGGTTTCCGCATATTTTTTGATGCTTCTAAAGTTTGGAACCGTCTTTCCAAAAATGGCAATACCTCCTCCAACTGAGGTATGCTTTTCTGATCATCCATTGCGTTGTCAAATGCTTCCTTCGTCTCAGAGTCCATTTTGTTGATCACTATAGCTGCTATCAATGGACTCCAGGTAGTCACATCTATGTTCAAATTTCCAATTGCGTGCATACACTCATTAATGGTGTCATGCACATGTTTATGACTGGATGCAATCCTCCAGTTTGTAGTAGGCAGATTGAGAATGCGGTTAGTAAACTTGGAGAAAAGTATTCTTTCATTGCTGTATCGTTGTTGCACAATTTCCCAGGCCGCCTCATAATTGGAGGCTGTGGTGTCCAAGTGTTGTATCAGCCGGCTTGCTTCTCCTCGTAGAAATGATTTCAAGTACTGCAACTTTTGAGTGCAGCTCAAATCTTCCCTGCTATGGACTGTTTCGTTGTAAACATCATGGAATGTGGGCCATTGTTCATAATTACCAGCAAATATCGGCACAGAAATATTAGGAAGAGGTAAATTTATTTTGTTCACCTGTCTTCGATGTTGACCTTCTTTGCTTAGTTGATTCCTCACTCGTTGGTACTCTGACTTCATAACTTCGTACTTTGTCACATAGCTGGTGATATCCTCAGAGTCTTTGCACAAAATGTCCATGTGTGCTGATTGAATTTCTTTCCATGCGGATGCCAATTCCTGCTCCTTGCATTCGATAGGTCGAATGTCTCCTTCCATATCATCCTGGTACGTCTGGAGCATTGCAAACCTGATCAACTGTTTCTTTATTATTGGGTCCTGGATTTTTAATTCTCCTTCAAACTTTTGCAGAAGTGACTGAATTTCTGCCCTTTTCTCCTCGATTTTTTCTTGATAGTTGTTCGTGAGATATGGATCATCTGGGGATAGCTGGAGAATCAGTTCCTTATGGATCCTAATGAAGTCATCATATAAATTCTGCAGAGTGGTGGTTCTAGTTTGAATGTATTGCTGTGTTCTCCTACTTGCAGAATCCTTTTTCATGTTTGTCAACAATTTTTCCATTTCCTTCGCAATGCCCAATTGCTGGTTGATTTTCTCGTTATATTTTCCCTCCATCGTTGTGTTGTATTATTTGCTACAACGTATGTATAGATTAGCTTGTTTTCTTACTTGTTTTGTGAACTCTTTGGCACGGGCGCTTCTTCTCGGCACAGGCTCTCAAGTTCAGGTTTGGACTGCTTGGCACGGACGCTTCTTCTCGGTACAGGCACTGAGTCAGGTGAGGATTCCTTGGCACGGGCGCTTCTCCTTGGCACTGGCGCTGAATCCTGCTTCGACGAACTTCTCGTCCGTTCACTTGCTCGAAGGACCAAATGTAGAATCAGGGAACTGATCCTACGGTAGTTTGTATGGGGATGGAGGGATGTTCGTATTGTTTGGAAAGATTGGTGGAGAATTCACTGTCAACCGTTTATTGAACTAGCTAACTGCAGAAACTCCCGTGTAATCTCAACGAGCTGGAGTTTATATAGTTTAAATATTGAAAATAATAAACAATTGTCATAAGCCTACTGATTCACCGTACCGACCTTGCTTACGTACGCATTCTTTCTTTCGTTTATTTGGTGCAAGGCCAGACGGTGTTACAATGAAAACTATTGAATCAAACTTAACCTACTAACATTGAAATATTTATGTCATGATTAGGATGAAATATTTCCTAAATTAATTGAAATTTTTGTTAAGTCCATTTTGTGACTTAACAAAGAGACAATCAATAATTTGAAAACAAGAAAGGCTCCTGGAAAAGATAAAATTACAAATCTCATGCTGAAGAAAATGTCAAAGAAAGGAACGGCAGCTCTCACTAGCATAGCAAATGAGATGAGAACAGAGCACTTTCCAAAAAGATGGAAATCTGCGGAAGTGATTGTTTTCAATAAACCAGGTAAAGACAAAAAGTTCCCACAGAACTATAGACCGATAAGCCTGCTCCCAGCCCTAGGAAAAATTGTGGAGAGAGTCTTAGCCAGACGACTTAATGAAGAAACAGAAGCCCTGCAGACGATACCGAGTGAACATTCAACTGAACAACAGCTCCTAAGAATGACCGAGTATATCACCGAAGGATTTCAGAATAAACAAGCCACAGGACTACTACTACTAGATGTAACCAGAGCTTTTGATAGAGTATGGCATGAAGGACTAGCATATAAAATAAAAACCGCAGGTTATTCACCCAAGTTATGCAGAATAATAAGAAATTATTTGAGGGATAGGAACTTTTGTGTGAAAATAGGTGATGTTCATTCCACACTCAGATATTTAGAAGCAGGAGTTCCCCAAGGATCCATACTAGGACCGCTACTCTATAACATACATACATGATATACCAAGAAATCCAAGATGCCTGCTTGCTCTATACGCGGACGATACGGGCATAGCAATTAGGCACAGAAATACAAAAATAATTCACAAAAGACTTCAAGAAGCTGCAGACGATATCAGTCAATGGTGTAACAGATGGAAAATCAAAATCAATGGAGAAAAGAGTCAAGCAATACTGCATCAAAAGAGAAAACTGAAGATGGAATCGAAAATATCCATAGACGATAATGAAATGGAATGGCAGAATGAAGCTAAATATCTATGAGTAATATTAGACGAGGGACTTACGTGGAAACAGCACATTAAGTATGCAGTGGATAAAACGAATGTAGCAATGAAAAGACCATATCCGATTATGGGCAGAAGAAGCCAAATGAACAGAAACACGAAATTGAGGATCATAAAAGCAGTCGCCAGACCGCAGCTAACATATAGATCAACAGCATGGGGATATGCAGCGAGAACCCATATAAAGAGGATACAAAGTACAGAAAACAAATTTCTGAGATGGGCATTAGACGCCCCCTGGTTTGTTAGGAATGAACAGATACAAAAAGACATAAAATGGGAGTCCATTACTACATTCATCAAACGAAAAGCTGCAAAAGCCTATGAAAGAGCTAGTGAACATCCAAATGACGACCTCAGAAGGTTAGTTGACTATGACCCCGCTGAAGATGACAAAACAGCTAGAATTTACCGCAAAAGACCTAGAGACCAATTGCGAAAATGAAGATATAGAACTCCACACTTAGTAAGAGATATCCAATTGAAGGATGTACACAAACACTCAGCATAAAAGAATGCGAAAGAGAAAATAACAGATAAGATGATGGAAGGTTTATAGGCTTATGCCCGGAACCAACCGCAGACTGGGTGTCTGATGTAAGTTTCACCTCTTCTAGAAAAAAAAAAAGAACGAAATTGCCCATCACATCATACAATTACAACGAGTACATCAAAAGTTATGGCAGGTTGTGATGAAGATGAAACCGCACGACCGGACCTAAATGCGTCTCCGTGCTGCATTTTCAGTAACAGCAGACGCGCTAGATCATCGGCGATGCTTCGGCTTCTTTCGGCTTTTCAGTAATGGGCGATCGCGATAGACTAGTAGACTACGCGGTTGTTTGACTAACACAACAGACGGCGCAGACGCACTACGACTGCCTGAGTGATTAGTCGTATTTAATTGTTTTTGTTTATCAGTTGAAAATGTATAAAAATGGATTGCTTACCAGATAATTATAATTATAAGAAATTTGACGATAAATGTATTGTAAGATCTAATTTAAAATCAAAAGACGATGTCGAGGTAAGTTTGAGTCAAAATGATCAGTTTATGGAATAAAATAATGAATTTTAAAGCGCAAAAATTGAATGTCATGTGGCTGGTAGAGTATAGGCAAACCTTTTCACAAATCTTTTGTAGAGATAAAGTGAGGACCATATATTAACTTTTTATTGCTACTGGCATACATCATTTATAGGTTAGGTTCTCTATCCATATTTATAGTAATTCTATCCAATCCTCTTTTTCGCTGCGATGCTGCGTAGCCTGTCTCAATTTATGTTTTTTTTTATTTTTCGTTTCCCAAAAGTTTTCAAAATGGTTTTGAAATCGACATTTCTAACGTTCTACGTTGTTTCAGTAGAACTGGGTACGTGAACTAGAAAGTTTAAAGAAGGAAACATGGAATATTGTAAAGACATGGTTGTATAAAGATAAAAAGCAGACACGAAATGTATTTAAAAGAATTTACAAATGCCACCGAAAAACTAAGACTAATGTTGCAGAAGCGAAGAAGAAAACTCGAAATTTAAACTGTCCTGCAGAATTAGTTATAACTTTAAAAAAGTTTATCCCAGGATCAAAATCGACCATTTCGGATCCTTTACTTCCAGACTGGCCATGTATAATTCAATTTAAAAACACTCATAATCACAGACTTTTGTGTATAGACAACCTAAGCGAAAGACCTTTAGGAGCAGAAGCAAAAAAAAAAATTTTACAATTATTTGAAAAGGGCCATTCAGTGAGTTCAGCTTACCATACTTTCTGCATGATGATGATGGAAGAACTAGGGAATGATTATGAAAATCAACTTTTAGACCGACATAACATTCCAACCAAAACTGATGTTCAAACACTTTGGAGAAAGCATTTTAAAGATACTTTCGGACCTCGAACAGGCGAGGGTATGTTGTTACAGTTAGAAAATTGCCTTAAAGTAGCTTTAGAAACCAATAACACTTTATACAAAATTAATTGCCTCGAAGGAGATTATTGTGTAGCCATTTGCACACCTATAATGCAAAGAGCGGCAAAGTTGCCACAAGCTTCTGAAATTATGTTTGTGGATGCGTCTGGAAATTGCGATGTGGAAGGACATAAAGTTTATTTCTTTTTGACGCAGTCAGCTGCTGCACAGAAAAAAAATCTCTTAAATCAAATATATATATATATATTCTTGAATTAAATCATCTTCCCCTTCCCCCAAGAATGATAATTTTAGATTGACCAGTATACTTCTATTTTCAACTAATTTCGTTGTTTGCCTGTTTACATGAATTCTCTTGAAATGAATTTGGTTGAACCGAAACGTACGTACTCTTCACCTTAGAAAACAATTTCAGTCAATCGTAGTTCTCTCGGCTCAAGTATGACGTTTCTTATCAAACGTGTTCTGATGACGAAAGCATGTACACGTGACCCTCTCGACCAATAAGCACAATTAAGTGTTAGCGCCGAAGATGCGTGTAGATAGAATTAAAACACTAGAATCGCACTAACATGTGGATATGAAATAACGCCAAAGCCGCCATAGTGAATAGTGAACAAGTGCATTTCTGTTTTTGATGGTGCATAGGCCCGCGCTCTGTTCTGTTTGAAATTATTCAAAACGAGTCAGCATGGAAGTTAAAAGTTTTTTGGAGACGAACCATTTAGAACACCTGTGGACGACTTGTATAGGTATGTGGGCTCTTTTCAATCAACTGTATACATGGCGTCGTGTCACTCAATGATTTTCATTGACTATCATTTGCTATGATGCTATGATTTTAAAACTCTGTTCAATCATATCTATTTGTATGTTGAGAATGCTTTGTTTTGTGTTTGTGAATCACTTATTAAGTCAGGTTAAGTTCATGCTCTTGAAATAATAATTCATTGTTGTATCCATACCTCATACTTACAATGTAGGATATTTTATATTAGATTTGGTTCAGTTTATTTATTCTTTGTTCATGAGGAGGTATTCTTTAAGTATTTATCATTAGAATAAAGTTTTCATTTTATTATTGTTGAAAATAATGAGTGTTATTTTATAGTAATAATAAAGATTTGTTCATAAACATTCAATTTTATTTTTTGTAATTTCCAGTGAACCCCAAAGTAAACCCCAATGAAAAAAGATCAGAAATTCTCCTTTTCTTTACATTATAGTAATTTATTTACACTTTCAATTCTATAGGTACGAACTTCAGAGAAAGCAAAAATATATTCTCTTGGTACAAGAAATTGATATCTTCTAGAAAAATATTACAAATACAATAAAGGGAAATCTTACATTTGTATCAAACTCATAGTAAGTCAAAATAAAAATATGAAACATTTGTAGCAAACATATCCAATAATTTTTGTAAGATTTCTCATTTGGATCAAACGTGATTACTCTTGAATCAAGAGGATCATTGTTCACATGGGCTGAGAAATCAGCTTCATCTAAGAAAATTGTTTCTCAACAATATTGAAATATTCTTGGCTCAACCAAACCACATTATTTAACAAGAAAGTGTACAATTGACACAAAACTTTCTGTTACCAAGTAGTCAAGAAGATTTTGTCAAAAAATCAAACTAATATTTGGTTGGACCTATTCAAGAATACCATTCTCTTGAATTAATGCGGTTACAATTTGATTTAAGAGATTCTTTTTTTCTGTGTACAATGGAAAGCACTGCAAGCATCAGGCTGCTGTAGCAAAAAAAGAAAATATTATCTCTTGTGTGAACACCCTATCTCTTGACATGAAAATGAAGCTTTATGAAGTAGCATGTGGAGAACATCCAAATCCAGAGCTATTTCTTCCACTTCAAGGTGACAATGTGGATACTTTAAGCATAAACCAGCCTACACCAAACAGCCTATCCGAAATTACTACTGAATGCATTTTAATAAATGAAGATGAGGCAAGTGGTTCTGCGTGTACTTTAAATGTCAATGTTCCCACTACCAAGGAACTCGATGATTTAAAGGATGATTGGAAAAAATTTTCTAATGAAATCTTGACACATCTTGACAAAAATCCGATAGAATTTTATCCTGCAATTTCCTCTTTCCCAAAAAACCGAGAAAAGTGTGCTAAAAGTAACTCTCTTATATCAGGGTTGCATAATTCTTTTAAATACCACGGAACAACTCCAAAGCATAAGCGCCTGGGTATAAGAAAAGGAAAAATGATAAGTGTGCAGCCAACAAGTGAAGCTAGAAGAAAATTGGCAATGGGTGGTAAAAAACATTCCTCAGCTGGTAGAAAAGTGAAAAGCTTACTTAAAAAAAAGCTGAAGCACCCCATTCTCTACAAGAATGTGTCAACATGAATGTGGGCTCAGGTGAAAATAAGTTTAAAAAATGAAATTGATTTGTCATTTTTCTGAGGTCATTTTTAATAATTTATAAATCATTAAATCATAATGTTATGTATTTTTTTGTTTTTAAATGTGTTCTATAAATAAATTAATAACGAAAACAAAATCATTCTTTGCTAAGCTAAAATAAATATATTTTTTTTAAATCAGTTTCACTTGAAAGTTAACTTGAGGTGAGAAACAGTAGACGTTCTAGACCTAGATCGTCTGCTGTTACTGCTAGTTGCTAGTTGTTAGCCCCTAGATTTGGAGATTTGGGGGGTTGTTTATGAGGAATGATGAAAAAAATTCATATCTCGGAGAAATGAGAGTGTTCCATGAAAGAAGAATTGTATCATTTGATTAATCCGAAACAAGCACAACCTTCTGTTACTAAAGTTCTTCCGACTTCTGGCGACCCCCCTACAGAAGCTTCGCGACCCCCCAGAGGGTCGCGACCCACAGGTTGAAAAACACTCTACTAGTCTATCGCGATCGCCCATTACTGAAAAGCCGAAAGAAGCCGAAGCACCGCCGATGACCTAGCGCGTCTGCTGTTACTGAAATGCATCCGTGCTAGGTAGGTATCGTTTTACGGTGCATAACTCTAAGAATACATCTGTTGGTAGATTTTCATCCATGTTATTAATAAATGAAATTCAGTTTTCGGGAATGTGGACTTTTATTGCTGCCAAAATTACAAAAAAGTTGCCGACGTTTCGAGGACTTTTGTTATCCTCTTTTTCAAGGGTGTAATGAATTTTCAATAAGTTACGGGTACTGAAACTCAAGGACATACAATCAACATACCAAGATTCTGTATTCTTAGACGCAGTCTAAATTCATAAAATAGTGGAACATCTATATTATAAAACAAGCAAACAATCGGGAATCGCACGTGCAGGTCAACAAAATAATAAAACATTAACCTTATACAACCTTTGAGCGAATTGCTCAGTGGTCAAAAACCACTGAACTCCCATCAACTAACACAGAAACAAATGAAACAATACAGAAATATATAGAGTATGGGCAAGTTTTAAGTGAATTCTTTATACATCTACATCTTAGTGATAATCCCTACTTCATGTTACATCTAATAAAAAGTCATATATTTTACCATTCTGCACAAGCCCTATCTTTCAAGACAACCATACCTACCAACTATATCACTTTTAGGAGAATGTTGAGAGAAGAAAATATAAAAAATTTGAAAATAAATTTAAAAAATGAAAACTGGTCAGACCTGTTTAAAATGTCACGAAATGAAGTAAATGAGCAATTTGAGGTATTTGAGAGTATTTTCATGAAACATTTTAACAATACATGTCCTATCAGAAGATTTGTCAACAAAAATTCAAGAAAAAACATACAACTAGATCCATCCATAAGACAAAAGAAGAAAGAACTAGATGTCTTACTAGTATTGAGTGAAACAAATCAATGTTTTGCTGAAAAATACAAACAAGTAAAGAAAGAGTATGACAAGTTATTATTGAAGAAAAAAAGGGAGAATTTGGAAAACAAAATAATCGCATCAGATAATAAAACTAAGACAACATGGTCCATCGTTAACTCCTTGAGGAACTACACGAAGAACAAGTCTTTTCCTATTACAGAGAATCCGGAAGAAACAGTGAATGAAATTAATGATTACTTCATAAATATAGCACCAAACTTGACGAAAAATATCCAACCTTTGAAAATAAGTAATGAAACGAAACAGCTTAATAAGTCCTTTCTGTTCAGGTCAATCACAGTAGAACAGGTTGAAGAAGTGATAAGGAATTTGAAGAATAAAAAAACACCAGGAATAGATGAAATCTCCAACCATGTTCTGAAACAGGTACTGGAGGAAGTATCAGAGCCACTACAATATATCATCAACAATTCTGTAAAATATGGTATTTTCCCAGATCAGCTGAAAATTGCTTTGGTAAAGCCTGTGCATAAAAATGGATGCAACACTGACTACAACAACTATAGACCCATCAGTATACTTCCTTCTTTCTCAAAGATTTTTGAGAGAGTGTACTGCAATCAGATTATGGAATTTCTTATGGGAAACTCAATTCTAACAGAATATCAGCATGGATACATAAAAGGTAGATCCATCAAGACAGCTATCTTTCAGTTCATAAATAGGATTCTGCAAGCTTTTGAGAACAAGGAGTTGGCAATGGGACTTTTTCTGGACTTGTCAAAAGCATATGACTGTCTAGATCCAAATAAACTATTTATAAGATTGGAAAGTTACGGTATTAGGGGACCTGCCCTGAAGTGGATTGAATCTTATTTTGAAGGAAGAAAGCAACTAGTAGAAATAGTTTTAGATGGAGAGAAAACTAGATCTCAGCTGCAAAACATAAAACTGGGAATTCCACAAGGTAATGTAGCTGGACCTTTGTTTTTCATTATATACCTGAATGATTTTGAGCTGGGCAGAACGTACGGAAGAGGGAGCATAACAACTGTACACTATGCTGATGATACAAACCTTTTAGCTATTGGTACAGTATGGACGGAGCTGAGGAAGCTTGTTGAGAGAGTGCTCAAGCATACAGAGGAATGGTTCCTGGAGAACAACCTGATTCTGAATGAGAACAAGACTAAGTTAGTGATGTTTCATCCAGTGAACTCTGGAATAATGACACCTTCTGACACAATATTGAACGGAACCAAATTTGAAATAGCAGAAAGTACCAAATTCTTAGGTGTAACAATATAGATGCAAGACTTAACTGGAGTGTACATGTGGGAGATCTCTGTAAAAAGATTGGGTCTGCTTTGTATGCTTTCCGAATAATATCTAAATATATTAGTTCACAGACACTAAAGATGGTCTACTTTGCAACAATCGAATCCAGATATAGATTTGGAATAACCTTTTATGGCTCTGGAAATATATCACGACTGTTTATTTTGCAGAAAAAAGCTATTAGAATTTTGTTGAATATGGATTATAGGCAATCATGTCGTGGAATGTTCAAAAAATCTGGACTCCTCACAATACATGCAATATACATTCAGGAATGTTTATTGTTCATACATCAGAACCAACAGCACTTTGAACAATATCAAAATGAAAATAACTACCAATTAAGAAACTCAAATTATGTGTTACCTAAGCTAAACCTCACTACATCACAGAGGCAAATGGAATATCGATGCCTGAAATATTTCAATAAATTACCGCCGCAAATACAACAGATTAAAAGCAAGAAAATGTTCAAGAAAGCAATCTTCAAGCTGTTGGTCGAATTAGAACCCTACTCCATTGGAAGTTTTTGTGAATAGGATATTGTAAATACTGCACTGTAATTACATTAGAGTATTCTTTATTTTGACACTATTCCATTCTGTTTTGTGTAAATGAAATAATTTTGGAATAAAGATAGTTGTTATTGTTATTGTTATTGTACTAAGGTTTTTGACATCATTTCTGAAGTTTACGGAGTTGTTAAGTTTTATGTGTAACATTTCGCTGATGTTTCGTTTATGAGTAAACTTTTCTTTGTCAAGAATTATGGTATTGTCAAAATCAAACTGATGTTTTTCTTTAAGTGCATGGTTAGTAAGGGCTGTTTTGTCGATGTTATGTGCACTTCTTAGATCTGTTTTATGTTGTTCTATTCTTTCTTTCACATATTGCTTGGTCTGTCCTATATAGCACTTTTCACAGTCACTGCATGGTATTTTATTGTATACTACCTCTGTCTGTAACTCTCGAGGGGTTGGATCCTTGAGTTTGGTGAAAAACTTTTTTGTTCTCATTAAGTTATAAAATGCATAACGGCAAATGTAGTCATTGAATATTTCTTGTATTTTATATGAAAGTTCGGGAATAAATGGAAATTTACAATATTTCATGTTTTTCCCCTCAGTGTTCAACTTAAACATTAGGATCACTTGTTTTTATTATTCAACTGATCAATAACCTTTCTTATGATTTTATTGACGAAATATATCGGATAGTTATTGTCTGTTAAGATTTTTTCGACAACTTTCAAATTCTCTGTATGTAAACCAGGGTCACTGAGAGTCACGGATTTACTGATCAAATTAAGGGCCACATTTGTTTCTTGAGACACACTGTGGTTACTGTGATAGTTTAGTAAACGGTTGGAATTTGTTGGCTTAAAGTACCATCTGGATGAAAGTCCACCATCCTTGTTGATGATGTGATGATGATAACATCAAGGAATGAAAGGCACATTTTGTTCTCTGTTTCTATGGTGAACTTTATGGAAGGGTGGTATGGAGTTGAGTGATTGTAATAAGAAATTACAACTATCCCTCGGTATTAGTGCGATGGTATCATCTACATACAGTTTTAACAAGGGAACTGTAAATGGAATCTGATTGGCCACGAACTCGAATAAATCATTCATTACAAGATTTGCGAATGAGGGACTGGCTGGGTCGCCCATTATTGTGCCATAAATTTGTCTGAAGTAGGTACCATTAAATGCAAAATAGCCACTGTCAAAGCACATTTAAACCAATGTCACAAATACATCCCAGTCTAAATATGTGAAATTGGATATAACTCCAACGTTTTTTTATAACTCTAATAACTAATTCTTTCGGTACATTGGTGAATAAGGATACGACATCAAAAGATACAAGAATGTTATCGTCAGGAACTACGATGTTTTGTATCAGTTCAACCAACTCATGAGAGTTTTTAATATTGAAAGACGAAGTGGACGAGACTTGCGATAGAATAAGATGCACGAACTTACCAATATTGTATCCCGGTGAATTAATACTACTTACTATAGGTCTAAGACATAGATTGGGTTTGTGCACTTTTCTTTGACAATACAGTTTTGGTATGGCACTGTTATGTCTGATCCGCTCAACCGCCCCATCCTTCCAAAATTGAACTTCAACTTTACGGCCAAAAATAACATCGAGAGGCTCAACGAAATATTGGCGGAACACCTGAGCACTCAATGGACGTTGGAACAAGTCCACTTATCTCTGTACTGTGCTGCCATCACAGTAATCGGACAAAATGGGCAAAAGATCTACATTCCCAGAACCAGTGAACAGAAGGTTAAAAATGAAACTCCTGCCTGAAAAAGAAGATTAATGCAGGACGTCGATAAACTTCGAGGAAAAGTTGATGTCTGGGATGAGTTCCTGAGGGAAAATAAATCGCGTAAAGTATTGAACAAAGTGCGAAAAATAGCCATATCCGCAGGGCTGGACCTTGAATCTCCACGACATAGAGAGTTGATAGTTGATCTGAAAGATCGCTTGAGACAGCGAGCTAAAGCGAAAGGTGCTCGCCTGCGAAGATACAACGAGCTAACAAAGCGAAAGCAACAAAACGCTGAATATTTGAGAGACAGAAAGAAGTTCTTCAGAAGTCTTGAAAAACCATCCGAGATCTCCTCCAATCAGCATGCTGACATCAACAATGAAGAATTTCGGCAATATTGGAGTTCCCTATGGTCGGAGAGTGGTCAACTTCAGAGGAATACTATAGCTGGCTTACGGACATTGAACACCAGGCCTCAGAAATCGTTGAGATGAAGACTGATCTTTTCACAGTCGAAGAAATTTCCAACATTGTCAAAAACACTAGTAACTGTAAGACGCCAGGACCCGACCGACTTCACAACTTCTGGGTTAGGTAAACAATTTCCAGCATGTTTCCCAAGTCTGGCTAGATGTTTTTCGGAGGCGCTGGAAGACCCCTTCAAGATACCTACTTTCCTCACTCAAGGCAATACCTATATGCTTCACAAAAGAGGAGATCGCAGCAAGCCAGAAAACTACCGCCCCATAACGTGTTTGTCAGTGGTGTACAACACAGGACTCATCAATTATTTCATAAGTATTGACACCCAATCTCTTCCGTATTCTAAATGGACCATTATACTTATTACCTATCTTAGCACTAAAATCGTTAACACTAGAAGACAATTTATGAGCCTTGACCCATACATAATCATCAATTTCAAACTGTTGTGGTCTATGTCTTAAATTATGTTCGTGTTTACTCTTTTCATGTGATACCTTCAATCTTTTCTTAACAAAAACTCTTAATTCGTTCAGTTTACGAAGTTTCTCAGATGTTTCGATCATTGTTTCCTGATTTGAACTCTGTGATACTATAACTTTTCTATCTTTCTCCAACTTATAATCACTACCATTAGTTATCATTTCACAACCAAAATTCACACAATAAGGTGTAGTCTGTATAACCTCATGTTGAGCAGTACGATAAGCACACCCTAAGTCAGCCAAATATTTATCCCATTGTTTATGATTATCTTTTATATAACTCGCTATCATAGTCTTAATCACTCGATTTGCTCGTTCGGAAAAATTTGGTTCAGGATGATAAAAAGGGTTGAAAAATGGTTTGATATTATATTCTTTCATTAATTTTGAGAATTCTTTGCTTTTGAATTGAGGACCGTTATCACATTTAAGCAACTCAGGTACGCCAAACAGCAGAAAAACTGGTTCTTCCAATGCTCTAATAACAGAATTCGTAGTTGCCTGCCTCAGAGGAAACAGCAATGTGAATTTACTGAAGAAATCACACACTACCAAGACATATTGATGACCTTTAGAGCTACGTGGAAAGGGACCAATCAAGTCTATAATAGCAATATATTGCCAGCACCTGTCAACATTTGGTTTACTACCCATTTCACCAGCTTTTAGTTTCTGTTCAGGCTTGTGAGCTGCGCAAGTTTTGCACTTATTAACATACTTTGAAACATCATGCTTTATTCCTGGCCAAAAGTAATTCGACAAAATTCTATGATACGTCTTATAAATTCCCAGATGTGCTCCTGTTGTAGGATCATCATGAAATTTACTCAAAATATCCAAACGTTTACTCTTAGGAACCACTTGTTTCCACGAAGACGAATCTGACATTGATTTCCCAGTATTTTTATATAAAAACCCATCATCAGAAATTCTGAAGTTAGGATAATTCAGTGGGTTGATGGAAATTTGTTGTTTGAGGTTGTTATACCATGAGTCATTAGCGCTCTCAATTGAAATACCAGAAATTTTGTATTCAGGAGGGATGGCTCTAGACAGTCAGGCACATAATGACTTTTACCTGCTCTATGAATTATAGTATAGTTGTACATTTGTAGTTTCAATACCCATCTTCCCAATCTACCGTCAGGATTTTTCAGATTATTGAGCCATACCAGACTATGATGATCCGTGATCACTGTAAAATGTGGTGCACCCTCAAGATAACACCTCAGTTTTTCAATCGACCACAAAACAGCTAAGCACTCAAGCTCTGTTGTCGAAAAATTACGTTCTGCGCGAGTTAAGCTTCGTGATAGATAGCATATGACATGTTGCTTGCCATCATACACTTGGGAAAGCACACAACCCAACCCGTAACCGCTGCTATCACACTCTAGGATAAATTCATAATTAAAATTACAACAAGATAAAATTGGTGCGCTCACTAGAAGGTCTTTAATTTTACCGAATGCTTGCTCACATTCTTTGGTCCAATCAAACTTGCAATTTTTCCGTGTTAATTTAGTGATGGGTTCCAAAATTGTCGACAAATCTGGTATAAATTTGCGGTACCATGTTATCATACCTATGATCCTTTTTACTTCTTTAGGTTTGGTGGGTCTAGGCATATCGACAATGGCACTTATCTTTTCCGGATCAACCGCTAAACCGTTAATATTAACTATATAACCTAAAAATTTAAGTTCTGAGCGACAAAAGGTGCACTTTTCCTTATTGAAGACCAAATTCGCTTCTAAAAGTCTTTTTAGAACTCTATCTAATATTTTCAAATGGGTTTCGAAATCGGGAGTGACTATTATAATATCATCAAGATATTTAAAAACATATTTAGCAAATTCTGGACCAAAAAGAGAATCAACCAGTCTTTGGAATGTGCCAGGAGCATTAGTTAACTCAAAAGCTAACCTTTTAAATTGAAAAAGTCCTTTACAGGTATTGTGAAAGCTGTGTATTGCTTACTGTTTTCAGCTAATTTGATCTGCCAATAAGCATCCTTTATATCGAGTGGAGTCAAAAATTTAGCATTTCCTAAACGGTCGAGAATACTAGATATGTGAGGTAAAGGCCAAGCACACTTTTTAGTAACTGCATTGAGTTTTCTGAAGTCAACGCAAAAACGATACGAGTTATTTTTCTTTGGAACCATTAAAACCGGAGAACTCCACCCACTATCAGATGGTTCAATAACGTCCAACTCAAGCATTTTATCAATTTCTTCCTCTATCCTTTTTTGCATGTAAGGACTTATTGGATAATATTTCGACTTAATCGGACTATTATCTGTTACAATAATATCATGCTCGATGACATTGGTACACCCTAATTTGATATCTTTCACTGAACTGAAATAACCATCAACAATCTCATCAAGCTGCCTCTGTTGATTACCCGTCAAATCATCAGCAGTTTGTAAGGAATTAAGAACATTGAAATTACGAGATTCCTCATATCCAAAATGCCAAGACCCCTTTCGAAGATCTGGTATTATTCCCATTTTTATCCAAAATACTGTACCAAGTACAATACCATGGCGTAGGTCAGGTAACACGTAACAATCAAAAATGTGTACTCTATTTTCTAATTCTATTGGAATTGTAACATAACCGATACAATTAAGTTTTTCATTATTAGCTACTGTGCATGATTGTCTTCCCTTATTCGTTAAAGTTACACCTAATTGATGCAAATAGTTGTATGCATTCAAGTTAATAAAAATCTGATTAGCACCAGAATCCAGCAATCCCTGAAATTCCCGATTATAAATTTTAACTGAAATATAAGGACATTCTCCCTCAGATGCCACTTGAAGTATGTAATGCAGAACTGGTTCGTTTTTACTATGGAAATTGCTGATTTCTAAAGGTGGATTTATACAGCAACTAAAATAAAATAAGAACTAAAATAAAATAAAATAAGAATGTTCACTTGATGCATTTCAATGACAGCGTTTATACAGGAAATAAGCTAAAATAAGGAATAAGAATAGGAATAAGAGATGGTCAACTTTTATCTTTTTCGCTTATTTTATTTGGAAAATGATAGTGCGCATGACCCAAATCCACTCTGTTGGGGCGAGTTTCAGTTAACCAACTGAAAGTGTGGTTCAATTATTAAGTTTTATTTTTCGAAATATAATTTTTTGAGTGAGAAAGAGATAGAGCTGTGGACTGTATAATATATATGTAATTAATTGAAACCCAACACAAATGAAAGGATAAATGCACTCAAAAATAACAGATGAAATATAGTTACCTATATATCAGCAAACAGGATCCTGTCGATGACTCCTATCCCATATAAAGATTGCACGAGCTCGTCAAACGAATATGGAATGAAGCTGACGTGAAAATCCGCTGCTAAAAATGTCAAATTGTGTACACTTATCCTTGTAGTATAAAATAACCACGCCACTGGTAACAGTTTTTTTGTTCGAAATAATTCGCACAAATGAAAGTTTTAAAAGAATGTAATTCGATTGAATCGAAATCACTAAAACTTGCGAATCACAGGAAAACTAAACTTTTCCGAATTCACGAAAGGAAACAGAGAATTAAAACTTATTGGAAGCAGAAAATTTGGAATTAACGGATGCAGAAGTATTCATGAAGTCAATCAATGAACTGAAATTAAATATGAAAAGAAACAAATATACGACATATGCGGCACTCCACAGCTGACGAATTGTTCTTATACATAAAGGAGGATCCACATGGGAATTCCTTTGTAGATAAATTAATTTAAATATTCGAATTTTGAAAATTCAAAATATTTTATTCTAAGCGTTCACTTTGGCGTGAACAAAACAGGCCGCCGTAAAATTGCGTGAATTTTACAGAACTTCGGAAACAGTAGAGTTCAACTTAACGAATTGAAACCGAGAAAATTTGAAAAGATCGTACAGAAAACAGAATTAAATATTGAGAGATTCGAGAAGCAGACACTTTGCTGAACCTCCGAAATGGGGCGCATATGGAGGAATGAACTTCCATTTGATGGATCTCTTCGACAAATTATCGTATATCTTGACATTATTTAATTTCAAGAACTCATAATCCATATCAAAATAGCGCGAAGACCCGATGAAATTGCTTCCTTTATCGGACCAAATTTCTTGAGGTAGGCCTCGTCCAACGATAAATCGCTCCAAAGTCGATAAGAAAACCTCCACGGTGAGGAAAAGGACTAGTTCTTGGTGAACTGACTTAGTGAAAGAAATGAGGAAAACAAGAAATGCCTTTATTTTCGTTGATTTTCGCGAACGACCTGACCGATAGGTAAAGTGGCCAGCAAAGTTCACACCCACCTTACTAAACGGACGTGAAATATTGACTCTGGGTGCAGGTAGAGGAGCCATGAAGAGTTGAAAGGTTGTACCTCGAAATTTTGTGCATGTGATGCATCTTCCAATGCATTCCCGAAACAGATTTCGTACAGACAAAATCCAAATATTCTGCCGAATTAAAGTCAAAGTCGTGTTAGGACTGGAATGAAGCGAGATTGAATTAAAATGGACACATTTTAAACGCGACAACGCACAGTTTTTCGGAGGCGAAATTGGATGCTTAGCATACCGCGGTAAAGAAGAGAATTGTTGTCTACCTCCCAACCTAATCAGTAATGCAGAATCGCTATAAGGATTTGATGTTGAAAATGATTTTTCTTTGAATAAATTCTGGCGCACTTGATTAAAATAATGATGTTGTGTTATTAACACTATGGATTGGAGAGCTTCCTCCAACTCATCTTGAGAAATTGGGTCAGACAATCTTGTCGTTGAATTATCTCTAGGGAGGCAATTGAAAATAAACCTTTTGATATAGGCGAATACTCTTTCTACTGTATTTAAATTTGAAAAATTTTCTATCAACACTGAAAATGAATTTACTGGAGGCTCGTTTGCGATTACAACATTGACATTAGTTTTGAATTCAATTGAAGGATCTGAATTCAGATCATAATCGATGAAAGGTGATGGCGAATTGGAACTATGAGAAAGATCCTGAGGCGTATCCTCCAACTTTAAAAGTAATGAAACTGTATATTCATAATTTCCATCACAAGAATGAGTGGATAGGAAATGGTTTTTTACATGATCATCTATTGGATCTTCAACGAAAGTATCTGGAACCTCTTCCAATGAATAAAATTTTTGTAACTGATCATGTGGAGCAGATTGGGTGAAAAGAATCGATTTACTTGAAGAATAGGATTCCTTTATAGGACCTATGATAGTCCAACCGAAAAATGTGTTGACGGCTGTAGGATATCCAGAAGATGAAATTCGGCCGTCGCGATCGAAAATCAGCGAATACATATCAGCTCCTAACAACATATCTATTGGTCGAGAAAGATGAAAAGTTTCATCAGCCAAATTTAAATGTTGGAAATGCTTGAACACCTCCTGTGATAAGGGAGCAGAAGGAATATCATTTGTTATTTCCGGCAATACAATGGCATCCACCGGTAAGAACTTTGATCCCACTCTAGGATACAACCTGCATTTCACTAAACCTAACGGTCTTGCATTTGATTGACCAATGCCAGAAATAGACATATTGACAGGATCAATTTTCAAACCTAATCTTTCCACCAGGGGTTGACTTATTGCCGAAATCTGGGATCCAGGGTCCAAAACAGCCCTCACACATATCATTGAACCGTCAGCGGATTCTATTCTTGCTTGAACAGTGCCAAGAAGTACTTGGTTTACGGAGACCGATTTCCTATTGATGTGATAAGAATTGATTACATCATTTGAAGGAGTGGAAGGGGATGCTGAAGGCTGATTTTCAACACGATTTGTTCTACCTGCAGTACGAGATAGTACATTTGATTGATTGGTAGAAACGTTGGAGGAAGATTCGTCATCGAGATGGAGACTGGTGTGATGCCGATTTGAGTTACACAATCTACAGGAATTTTTGGAAGCGCAATCTTTGAAATTGTGTAGACCAAGGCAATTGAAACAGCGCTTGGAATTTTTCAAAAATTCGAATTTGTCTTGTCTTGACAAATTTATATAGGAGGCACAGGCGAATAATGGATGCGAATCAGAGCATTTCGGACAACGAAACGTTCTGGAATTCGGGAATCTACGTGAATCATTGTGGCTTTGAGAGGTGGATGCAGAATTTGTGAGCAAAACATTTTTTATTTTATTCGAATTTGAATGTGATGATGAATTGAAGGGTGTTGATTTGGATGCAGATTTGGGAGAACTTTGTTCGCAAAATTCCTGAGCCTTTAACTGCTGTGTTACGAACTGAATCAAGGCACTGTATGCGGGAATCTCGGATGAATTTAATTGACCTTCAAATGCTTTTCTTGTATAAGGGTCAATATTACGCAAAGTTATAGAAAATAAAAGAAAATCTGACAAATCCTTTATATTCAGCGCTTTTATTGCATTGACAGAGTTTTGGTGGCAGTTCAAGAATTCTTTGAGATGCGAAACAGAATTATTACTTGCAGCTTTGAAATTCAGAATCTCGTTCAAGTACATTGTTGCTAACATGCGTGGATTCTGAAAACGAGATTTTAAAGCCTGATATGCCAAATCGTAGTTGTCATTTGACAATTGTAGCCCCGACACGACCGAGAGAGCATCATTTCTTAAATATGATTTTAACAATTGAAACTTTTGTATGTGTGCCAAACTATTGTTTTCATGAACCAAAGAATTGAACAACTGAAAGAATTCAGGCCATTCAGCGCTTTCGCCAGAAAAGGGGCGAATATTTATTTTAGGAAGCAAAAAGGATTCAAAGTTGGAATTCGAAGTACTTGAATTTGATGTAGGCGTTGACAATGATTCTTGTCGTTTTAAAGACAAAAACAGTCCTGTTATTCGAGCTGTTATCTCAGCAAACGCCAACTCCGACTTCGCCGTATCTATACGATCTTCGGTCGATAATTCGCAATTGAACTCTAATATCTCCTCCTGTATACTTTCAAATTTAGCCTCATACCCAGAAATCTTCTCTCGGTATGCTTGAATTTCAAACAACCTTGTAACATCGTAGTCTTTTATTCTGTGCCAAATTCCGGTAATTGTAGAAAATATGTTGGCCCTTTTTTCGACCAACTTATCCAATGCTTTAATGCCTGTATCTGTCTTCGGTGGCATTGTAATGAAGAAATCGAATAATAAACAGATATAAACAGAAAAAGTAGATTAAAAAGTGATGAAAATGATATTTCGATGGAAACAGATGTATGCGAACTGTCAGCTGTGGAGACGATATTGCCAGATTGTGATGATCGTCGTATATTTGAATATTTAATGGCCGCCAAAAAATGAGGATTTTTGAATTTTTGATTAGAACTCTCAAATTTTAAGAAAATGAGCTTGAAATTGAGCTTAATATCCGGCCCGAAGGACCAAAACGTGTTGGGGCGAGTTTCAGTTAACCAACTGAAAGTGTGGTTCAATTATTAAGTTTTATTTTTCGAAATATAATTTTTTGAGTGAGAAAGAGATAGAGCTGTGGACTGTATAATATATATGTAATTAATTGAAACCCAACACAAATGAAAGGATAAATGCACTCAAAAATAACAGATGAAATATAGTTACCTATATATCAGCAAACAGGATCCTGTCGATGACTCCTATCCCATATAAAGATTGCACGAGCTCGTCAAACGAATATGGAATGAAGCTGACGTGAAAATCCGCTGCTAAAAATGTCAAATTGTGTACACTTATCCTTGTAGTATAAAATAACCACGCCACTGGTAACAGTTTTTTTGTTCGAAATAATTCGCACAAATGAAAGTTTTAAAAGAATGTAATTCGATTGAATCGAAATCACTAAAACTTGCGAATCACAGGAAAACTAAACTTTTCCGAATTCACGAAAGTAAACAGAGAATTAAAACTTATTGGAAGCAGAAAATTTGGAATTAACGGATGCAGAAGTATTCATGAAGTCAATCAATGAACTGAAATTAAATATGAAAAGAAACAAATATACGACATATGCGGCACTCCACAGCTGACGAATTGTTCTTATACATAAAGGAGGATCCACATGGGAATTCCTTTGTAGATAAATTAATTTAAATATTCGAATTTTGAAAATTCAAAATATTTTATTCTAAGCGTTCACTTTGGCGTGAACACACTCCCCAATCTTTTCCGTATTGACACTTTTGACAAGTTCTAGTTTTCTAACCTAAAACTTAATGAATATTTTTTTAAATCATTGTTGATAATTATATTTAATATGGATGACCAGGAAATCATGATGGGAGCGATGTTGTTATTGATGACAAGTTGACAAGTACTGCGATTATCGCCTTGAATAAAAGGCGGAAGTCATTGTCAAAAAATCTGCGATTTGATTGGTTCATTCTAATTTCTTATTTTATTCCAGTGATCTCTATAAACCTATGTTGTCTGCTCTTATTTCTTATTTCATTTTATTTTAGTTCTTATTTTATTTTAGTTGCTGTATAAATCCACCTTAAAGGTGGATTTATACAGCAATTAAAATAAAATGAGAACTAAATTAAAATAAAATAAGAAATAAGAGCAGACAACATAGGTTTATAGAGATCACTAGAATAAAATAAGAAATAAGAATGAACCAATCAAATCGCAGATTTTTTGACAATGACTTTTGTGTAAGTTTAGAAAATCGCCTATTCCGCCTTTTATTCAAGGCTTGTCATCAATAACAACATCGCTCCCATCATGATTTCCTGGTCATCCATATTGAATATATCATCAATAATGATTTAAAAAAATATTCATTCAATTTTAGGTTAGAAAACTAGAACTTGTCAAAAGTATCAATACGGAAAAGATTGGGGAGTGGATTTGGGTCATGCGCACTATCATTTTCCAAATAAAATAAGCGAAAAAGATAAAAGTTGACCATCTCTTATTCTAATTCTTATTCCTTATTTTAGCTTATTTCCTGTATAAACGCTGTCATTGAAATGCATCAAGTGAACATTCTTATTTTATTTTATATTAGTTCTTATTTTATTTTAGTTGCTGTATAAATCCACCTTAAGTCTGTACAAGTGAATTCCAAATCATCTACATAAATTATATCACTTTGAACCGATGACATAGGCGAAGTTAAAGCTGGGTCAACACTCAACTTCGATGGTAGTTTAAATTACACTTAGGGCATGAAAGTTTAGTATGACCCAATGCACCACATGAATAGCATCGAATAGACTTATCTGTATAATGTTTCGCTAAATGATTACGACCTTTACATTTAAAGCATACTAGGCGAATTGATTACTCTATTATTAGGAAATCTTTTATTAGATTCGTAAAATTGTTCACTGGTATTCGACTGACGATTTTGATTGAACCTTCTACTGCTAGGTTGATAACTGCATGAAGGTTCAGGAAATGTGTAGATGATGGATATGAATTAGCTGTACCATGAGTATTTCTAAACCGATTAAAATCTTGGCGACCATTAGAACGCGGTTCTGAAGGATTTTCAAACTTAGAATCTCTAGTATACTGGATTTCTGAATAGAAATTATTTAACTGTGAAGAATCAAGATATTCATTCCTATTTCTAGACTCAGCCCTATCTCTAGAAACCGATCTATTCCTATTTCTAGAGTTCGATCTATTCCTATTTCTAGAGTTCGATCTATTCCTATTTCTTGAGTTAGATCTATTTCTATTCCTGGAGTAAGCTCTTTCTCCATTACTAGAACTTGATCTGAATGTACTTTCACAGTGATTTGTAGAAGGATTGCCAAAACTAACCTGCTTATCAAAAGTAACCATATCCAATTTATTACGTGAGTTTTTATGGTTATATTCTAAGTCAATTTCAACAGCGTTCTTATGCATTACTGGAGGAACAAAATTATTTATATTATGCTTAGTATCTTCTAATTTTCGACCTAGTTTAATTAATGTGTCCAAGGAGTCTATATCATCAATAAGTCCGAAATGCATTTGATATTCTGGTCTTACTCTGACACGAATTAGTTCTAATTTTGTTTTTTCGTCTACAGAAAATGATAGTCTGCTGAAGAGATTCTGCATATAAGCCACATAAATAGCAATTGACTCAGATTCACCCTGTGTTCTTTCTTTAATTTGATCAAAAATCTTTTTATCCCCATGTCTAAAAAATTCTTCCCTGAATAGAGTTTTGAGTTCATCCCAATTACTAGCATTATGTTTTATAGCTCTATAGTATACTAAAGCTTCTCCCTCGAATAATTCAGAAGCACAACGAAAAACATAGTCTTTAGATAATCCTCTTGATTCAATAATATCATTTACTCTTTCAAAAAATGCGTTTAAGCTTAAAGAGTCACTTCTACCTGAATATTTTATATCAAAGCCCTTGAAAGACATTTTTGGATCCGATAGATGCATGTTTTTTACCATATTAGCTGACTGAAGAATCGGATCGTTTCCGGAATTATTAGGTGTTGACGTTATTGGAATATTTTGACTCGTGGGTTATGCTTGACTGCTATTTCGGAAGGAATCTTAACTGTACGTGGAGGACTAGTCACCAATTTAATTTCAAATTGTGATACTAATTGCAAAGCTTCTGTTAACAAATCAGTTCTGGATTCCAGTAAGGCCTTATCAGACTCTGATGGGTTAATGCGTTCAATTCTACCTATTAAATGAGCAAGTTTACTTCGAATTTTACGTTGCATGGAACCAGTGAAAGGTTCTGTGAAATAAGTTTTGATGTCTTTAATTTTTGAACCACATATGTCTAATTCTGTCCTTTCATCGAATGAATACACCTCTTTGAAAGTTTGACCTTCCGACTCTAATTTCAAGGTCTCTCGCAAAAGCTTTGTGAGTTCTGCAGAAGTACCATGAGGTTTCAAACCTCTTACTGAAATTTCGTATTCGACCTCTTCCTTATTCAACCGATCTGGCTCTATTTTTAATGATGACAATGGCATTTTGATAACAGCTTCAAGTATTTACGAAATGGAAACTATCAAACTTAACAAAATATGACAAAATGGATGATTATAGAAAACAATGATCTGCTTTATTAATTTCTAGGCATGGTATCAACAATCAAACCAACATTAAGTTCCTTGTCTTTGAGTATAACAGTCGGAACCAAAATTCACTGAACGTTTTTTTAAATGACCTTTTTTTTTTGCAGAATATACGGTCCAAATAGAACGAAAGAAAATATGTGTCTTACCAAAAAAAAAATCCCGTATCAGCTTAGTTGTCTCGCTCTTTCCAGCAGAAAAAAAACAATGAAATGAGTTATGTTGAATCAACTGCAGAACCAGGATGCGGATGCGTCCCTTCACAATGTCGAAGTCAGCTTGTTCCTTCAAGTTGAGGCCATTATACACGTTGGGCGCCAATTTTGAGTTGTGTCTTCCAGGCTATAGAATTGAAAGCATAAGTTACTTCAAAAGATTATTAGAATATACGCCTAGGGATGTTAATTAATTTTTTTTTCTATTTGTTCAGGTGGGGTTAATTCTCCCTCGCTAGTGTCCTAGGAATGGCCTAAACTCAAGATTCTATAAAACTAGTTTATTCACAATAGCTCAGTGTAACAACAGCAGATTATTAACAAGTAGACAATCAAAATCTGAAACTGTGGAATCTATAACTAAATAGCAAAAGTGTGAAATTAACAGTGTTATTATTTTTGTTGACCCTATATAGGTCAGCTCTCACAACAGTGATTCTGCAGTTGATAACAAACAAAAAATAATTTGACCAGGAAAAAAAATGACTCTAGTATCTAGCAGCAAAATGAAGAAAAAAAATTACTATTACTACTGATCTCTATATAGGTACTCTCGAATAATTATAACAAAAAAAAAACTGAAAAGAACGAGATTTTACTTAACTCTCTATAAATATCCCTGTAGAGAATGTAGATTGGACACTCTGTTTTCTGCACAGGCCAAATGTGATGAGGTGATGATCAGTATCTTCAAACTATTAGTTTTGAGTGAATAATGCTCAGTCCAGAACTCCCCCCTATTCGAATTGATTGCCGTCTCCAAAATAGATGAATAATAATAAAAATCTGAGTGATTAAATAAAAATTCATTAGCAAAAAAAACTTTAAATGAGTAGAAGAGAAAAGAATTTTTTAACTTACCCTCGAATTACGAGGATTTAGGTAGCTGAAGGGTTATTCAGGCTATCCGAATTTAATCGATTACTACGCCTTTCGAAAGAAATATAATCTAAGTATAATCCCAATGAATATCTCAACAAAATACTCTTCGCTTAACTACTCCTTTCGAATTCACCACTTCTTCGTCTTTACTCTTCGAAATTCTCAACAAGAAAGAAAGATCTGAGGACGTATTCAGATTACGTGCTTCATAAAAAAAAACTTGTATGGACAAAAAAAACTGAACATGTTGTTGATGATACTTCAGAGAATTAGTTTATCGAATGAAAATAAATTTTGAATTTAAGTTGTCGACATCTATGAAATTTATTGGAAACTAGGAACTTTTGAAAACAATGAAAAGAAGAAATTCCGAATTTTGTAGAGTTCTCTGTAATTAATCGTTGAAATTGAAATTAACTGTAAGATGAAATTTTAAATTGATAATTCGAATTCCGGACCGTAACAAAATGTTATTTCATTAGGCGCAACAAATAGACAAGAGCATCACCTATCCACCATTTACCTATGGCCAGTGGCGTACCCAGACATTCGTCTTGGGGGGGGGGATATGAAACAAACAATAATAATATTTTTTTAAATTGCAAAACAAGAATAAATTTTTATCTTCTCCCATAGAATAATGTGTCCATTATTCTACTGATTTCGAGCTGTAATAGTATCTATAAACCAACCCCGATAGTTATGATAACTCACGTCTATAACTCACTCTAATACAGATATGAAAAACAGTTTACCAAATGAATAAAAAAAGTCGGATCGATCGGGAACACTATTTCAGATATCAAGGTAACCTTTTCGTTTTTACATTTCCTTCGGTCTGAATACCCAAAAATCGCAATTGGAAACCGTGAATTTTTGATGTTTTTTACGTGATTCGATTCTCGACCACAGAGATCGCTTTTGACAACTCTGTTGTCAATTTTGAAGAAGTCGAAGATAAAGAATAGTATTCGATTCGCGGTAATGGTCATAACACACTTGATGAATTACACCACTCGCCTGACGGCTCGTGCTGCAAAATTCATCTGCGTGTGTTATGACTTACATTGCCGCTTATTGAATAATATACTATTATCAGAAATTTTGGTTTGCTATCATAAAACAAAATAAAGTCGCCTTGGTCTTTTTGCTATTATCAATAATTTCATTCTCGGAACTTGGCAATTCCCTGTGTATAGACATCATGGCTAGCGGATTCCAGCAGCCGAACTTGTCGATTTTGTTTCGCATTCATCAAATTTCCTTCGTTTGATTAAGTCCGCCAAAGAAGTTTGTTTACTTATGATAATTTTTTCCTGGACCTCTATTAAAAAAATACAACACACCTTTGTAACAATGAAACGAATTATGATGAATGGAAGGCAATGTCAACTCAGGACAAATTCCTACAGGTCGTCTCAAGGAATGAAATAGAAAAATGTCTACTCATCTACTTCATACCAGTAAACAAAATATCACCCTACTGATTGACTGATCCAAGTGCGAATTTAACGCAGTATTATCGGCCGACACATGGATCTGGAGCCGAAAACGTCATCTCTCGATAAGATTTATGCACACTTAAATCGCTTGTTTTGATGTGCCGCCAATCGCTGTGATAGTTGCGGCACTCGGAAGGCTTCATATGTCTTTAATTTTTTATTAATAATTTGGTATATAGTCACCGAAGCGAATATATTAAATTGTCAGGAACTTTACAACTCTCTTGGATTTTACCGAGAATTCGCTTTCATCAAATTACACTTTTGGACCTAACAATGAATCTTCCTGGGGGGAATATATCCCCCTTATCCCCCCCCCGTGGGTACGCCACTGCCTATGGCTACTCATCCTCCAAACACACTGTATGTATATTCATTCCTTTTAGAGTTTCAACATCTTAGAATTACTCCTTTGTAACTTTCGTGATTTTGGACAAAGCAGAATCAATTTGTACACATACTATAAATTACGTGGCGCCCTTATAAAATATTCATTTGTTGAAATAATTTCTTTTCATGTTAGGACCGACTGATCTGCGTACCCCCCAACCAAATTTTATCACGGGGTTGACAAAATTTTAGAATTACTTACGTGAACCCCTGATTATAAACAGAAGGTACGCCGATCAGTCGGAGATTAGGGGTGGGTCTAACAGGAAAAGAAATTATTTCAACAAATGAATATTTTATAAGGGCGCCACCTAATTTATAGTATGTGTACAAATCGATTCCGCTTTGTCCAAAATTACGAAAGTTACAAAGGAGTAATTCTAAGATGTTGAAACTCTCAAAGAAATGAATATACATTGTTGATATTTATATCAATTGTCGCGATGTATCTGATTAATCGAGAATATATTTGATATATTATAATTTCCCTCTGGGATATTTCCTTCTGGAATAAACCTTCGTTGATATCTGATACGGGCTTTCCCCGCACTGAACGATTCTCACGCTCCCAGCTTGCATATTGGTGTGAAATCTCGCACTCTTGACTATTCTTTGAATCTTGCTGATGGAGAAAACGAGAGATATGCCATCTATCGTCTTCTAGACTACGAGAGGGAATTGGTGGTCTGACTCTTAACTAGATGTCGCCCTTACGTACACTGTACCTTAAAGACTTCGTCTAGTTTTGTTAAGAGGACCTCCGTTCCACATCAACTTTCATCGTGGTAGGGTTATGTTGTCCTGATGAGATCAGTAAAAAGATCGAAACCTAGGTCGGCATCTACTCACTTCGATGAGATTGGAACTTTCGTTAGTTTCTGGATGATGATAAGTGGCAAGTTCGAGTCGGATCCATGGCGATTGTTGATATTTATATCAATTGTTGCGATGTATCTGATTAATCGAGTATATATAATCTAAAAATATTATCGGGAACACAGTCAGGTTGCGGGTATTAAGACGAGACTTTGATGACCTGAAGAAACTATTGATGATATCACAGACCAACTGGTCTGTGATGATATCTTGTAACTTGAATTGGATTAAGTTTGCATGTACACGAGTTTTATATAAACTGACGGTGATGATAGGGATGATGAGTGAGGATACATTAAAAGACACCAACGGTGCCGAATTTCTGACCAATTACAGTTACGGTCGTTACGGAATATCTGCACATGACATCACGGTTCTCTTTCCTTGTCTAATGTCAAATCGTCAAATGTGCTTCTCTCTATTTCCATGATTTGTTTTGACGTTTGAGAAATTCTCATTGTTTTCTGCTCATCAGAATTTCAATTCAATTTTATTACAAATAGCAATTTTAATTGCTGCATTATATTGACAAGGAGTTCTGTTTTATAATAAGCATAGGCTTTTTTTTTATAATAAGTATAGGTATGGACGAAGTTGAGTGAGTATATCATTAATCAGTAAAAATTTATACTTGGTTTCATTTTGATTATTAATTTTCAGTGAAAGTTTGCTGTATCTCGTATGCCAAGAGCATTTTTCAAGATCATCAACAAGAAATCGGAATATGAGAAAAATTCATCATGAAGAACCTGTACCATTTGATCAAAAAGACATTCTATTCATTTGAAGTGCCCACTTTGCCCTGTACAGGACTAAATATCTTTTGGCTCTCATGAAGAATTATTCATCCATTTGGGAAAAATGCACTCATAATTTTTTTAAGGAACAAGAAGTAATACTACAGGTTGGTTTATTAATGTTATGAGTTATGTCAGCTGATTTTACTTGAACATAATTTATCTACGAGTCAATGTAATCAACGTAGCATGAAAGATCGAGGTATAAAAATATATGGATTATAAAAATAGGAAAATTTGCGTCCGTTAGGACCGTCCACTAGGGACATATAATAATGAGAGAAATGGACTCGCAAAGATCTAATTCAAGAAGTAAATCGCCGGAACGTAAGTAAATGACAGACCGGTTTCTGGCTTCTTAGCCGTCATCAGTGTCACATATCCCCTCTTACGGTAGCAACCAAATGAAACGGCGATTTACTTCTTGAATTAGATCTTTGCGAGTCCATTTCTCTCATTAATATATGGATTATGTCCATCAAATCAAGAATTTCGGTGAAATTTAGTACTTGTTCACTGTTAATATAGCATGTTAGTGTTTTATTAGTAAATTTACTTCAATTTTAGGATTGATATTCAAATAATGGAAGGACCAGAGGTTGAAGGAAGGGAGATGGGGTCAGCTGTTGTAACGAACTCTCTCGATATATTCAGTTGAATATTGAAACTAATGTGGGTCACTATGATGAACTTAGTTCCAAACGTTTGACGCAAGATAATTGATATTTACTTTCGCATGGTATATTTCGTGAAGAGTTTTAGAAACCGTTCATGAAAATGGTGGGCTATTAGTATATTCCACAATGAATATATCCTACTACCTGTTAGATTGATATTGGCTTGATTAATGGAATGGCTAGAATTTATACAGTGGACTTAAATTTGTACAAAAGTAGACAAAAATGCACAATGGTGACAAATTCAGTGATTGAACCTTATTTTAAATAGCAAAAGTTAATATTTGAGGATTGTAGGTAACATGTAATCAGTATGTAAATATTCACTTTGCTTGTGGTATAGAGTTTCACAAAGCATTCATGTAGGTCATAATGGCATTCAAATCCATAAGTAATTATGCTTTCAAAGAACTCCTTTGCAGATAAATGATAAATCGTTGAATTCAGCGTTAAAAGTTATTTCAAAAAGTGTCATAAACTATGCAGGTGCATATTGAAAAAAGGAGAATCAAAATGACAGAATTTACTTTTCTTATTGTGATAAGTACGGCCCTGTGCATTCACCGCTACGGCCCGATCGGGAGGTTTCTAGAAGCGCGTGGAGTGTTCCATCCGACATAGCGGACGCGAATGATTCGGGAAGTTTCCAGACGGGTCCGGACTTAACGGAAACAATTGGCTTGATACATATAAGGGGCCCATCGGCGGATGAGGGGATTCAGTCAGTCAGAGACGAAGGCCGAGTAAAAATAAATAGTGCAAATAAATCAGTGGAAATAAATTGTACTGACATTTTTTGTTAGAATAAGTTCATAAATTAATTATTAGTGTTATAAGTAGTGTGAATATAGTATATTTCATTACTAGTCCAGAAAGTAAGCTTTTTCCGTGCGCGCGCGATGTGCAAGCACGGAAAAAGCCTTTCTGGACTTGTAATGAACGATATTTTTGATTACACCTCTCTGAAAACAATAACACGGGAAAAAATTTCAGCAGAAAGCATTTCGATATTGTGGAACAATAATTATTCAAAACACTGACATCTACTGTCACCACAGAATACCTAACTACACAGAAAAGTCATTCCGCCTTCCCGCCGAAACTTTATTTGATGACGCTTGTGCCATGCTAGACTCCATTCACAATTATAAAATCACAACTCTGGCCTTGGAAATTTGACACATTCCACTCTGTATCGAAGTTTTGACGTTTTTCAAAATATTTTTATGTTCCAAGTCAACACTATGTTGCCCTTTCTACATTCTTAGCGTATTTCTCAGAATGTGGATGAATTGGAAAAGATGTGATGGACGAAAATAATTAACGTTTATATGAATTGATAGAAAGGATTCCTTTTCTAGTTATTTGCATGAAAAGTACAAGAGATCACTGTTGAAATATATAATTTTTCGCCATGGAATAAAATTGCATTGCTTTCACATAAATTTCATATGCATGCTTGTGAAAATTTGATGTTTATTATCCTCTTGAACTGAAAGTTCAAGACTTGACGACATCAATTGTTGATTCTAATCAAGAATTCATTAAAAAAATCAACCCAAAGATATAAGATGAATTGATGGGTTATTACAAGAATCAAGAATAATGGAACATCATATCCCTCTACTGGAATCCGAATATGTGATATGATTGTGAGGGTGCATAACATTTCTATTTCTAATATTTCTTTATTTCAAATGAATAACTGGTTTATTCATTCATCACAAAGAAAATAAACATAATAACTAAATTAACGAATTTGTTTACAGAGAAACTAATAATTTCAATGCAATATAAATTAATGAGCCTGAAAGCTTTATAGATATACATTTCATTTATTTGATCTTATGAACAAGGAGTAAAATATTCTGACTGTATAGTAATTTGTTAGTTTTAAAAAGATTCATACATTAATGCCACAGTAGGTTTGTACAAATAAAATGGAATAGGTCAAACATATGCTTCACATTTATCATTCACCTGTTCTAAAATAAGACACAAACTCCTGGAATATGGAAAAACCGATGTATTCTGGTTCAATATAGCCTATTTCTACTTTCGGCAAAGGATTGATAGGAATGAAAGCTCCACCAGTGACATATATTTCAATTCATCGGAATCTGAATCGGTGAGTGCAATATAGTCATATTTCTTCTTTTTTTTAGCTTCTTCGACGTGTTTTTTTCTGAAACGTGAAAACGATCAACAATAATCATTTAGAGAGCAATGATGGCCATCCAGAACCCGTTTACTTACGAAAATCGTGCAATTTCATTCTGCAAGTTCTTTCCTCATAATTCCTCGAAAATCCTACATGAACCATATTTTCCGGTCGCTTTCGTTAGAAGATCGTATAAGGAAGCCTTTTTCTCCATTTACACATCCCAAATAAATTTTGAGCACCAAAAACGATACCGAAACTAACCAAACTTCTGGGGGACCGGAATTTCGTTTGAAATCTTTCCAAACGGCCAGATACCTAAAAAAACTTCGTTATCAAGACAGTGTAAAAAAGGCGATTAGTACTTACTTTTGCTTTTTTTATGCTTATTAATCGATTTTTGGTCCATTTCAAATTTGCCGTTCGTACTCACGCCAAAAGTCGTGAAAAGAAAAAATGACACTTGCACGAAATCGACGGGAAACTTCTTCTGGACGACGAAGAACGGAAAAATAGGCGATTCCTTATCGATATTTCGCCCCAAAATAGCCGATCGATTCGAACTAACAAAATGTGGAATATCTTTGATACTTTTACTTTGATGTAAACAAAGCAACTGGCAACAACGTTTTGTAATTAACAATATTCTCTGTACGCGCACAGATTTTTCATCAGGTGCACCAATTCCTGCAAACGAAACCATGGCCAGAGTTGTGATTTTATAATTATTATTAATTATTATGTCAAGATGAAATTTAAACTTCCCACTGGACCACTCAAAAGTGACATACACGGGGCTATTCACTAAGCAAAGTTGTTATGGATAGCAACTGTAAATCGTCGTTATCCCATGTAATAAGCATGGGATAACGTTACAGTTGCTATCCATAACAACTTTGCTTAGCGAATAGCCCCGATTATGTACTACCTAACAGAGAATGAAGGTCACGGAAATTTGCCCCTTGAATATCAAAGTACTGACGCTTCTGTGTAGTTAGGTATTCTGTGCTGTCACGCAATCGTTGCTCTGTGTCTCAGCGCATAGGAATCATAGGATGCATCTATGCCTCAGCGCATCGTGAAACTTTTTGCGGTGCGGCCGCACGGAAAAGAGTCATTTTAGATGTTCTAAATCTACATGTTATGATAGGGTTTTCAGTGCGGTGTAATGAAAAATAGTTTATTGAACCCGGACGTTTTTTTATAATGAAGAGAACGTTACATTGGTGTCAGTGTGGAGTGGATTTGAATGCCGATAATCAGATCGCAAAAAGGGAAAATGGACCAGGCGAGTATGGAATTTTTCGAGCAACCCTCTGAGCAAATGAGCTCGAAAATGGATAAAATGGAAAATAAGGTGCAGGAAAACAATGAACAATTGGTGAGTCAAATTGCAAGTACATTGGAAGAGAAAATGGAAACTATCAAGGAAATAATAATACATAGATGAAGTTAATGAAAAACTTGAAGAAGTCAATGAAAAAATTGTCCCTGAAGAGAACGTCAAATAGAAAAGAAACTATAGCTTCACCATCCTATAGTTACGTGAAATCGGAAAAAAACACAGAAAGTGGTAAAATGAAGATCAAGCCACCTACATTTGATGGAAAAGTTCCTTGGTCGACATATCGAAAACAATTTGAATCTACTGCGTAGGCAACCAGTTGGGATACAACGAAAAAGCCACAGGATCAATAATAGCTCTACGAGGAGATGCACTTAACATTCTGCAGACAATACCAGACAGTCAACAGGCCTGTTATAAATTTTTAAGATACAAACTTCAGATGAGATATGGCGATGCTCACCTATACAGCAAGTTAATCATGCTCGAATAAGGAACCGGGTGCAGAAAACAGGAGAAAATCTCCAGGAATCCGAGGCCGATGTTGCCAGATTAGTGAGGTTGGCTCATCCATCAGCTCCAGACAGCTTCCCACACAGCACATGTACGTACAATGGACGAACAATGGATGTTTATTATGGATGTTCGAGACATCCATTGGATGCCCAGAATTGGTACATAGTAGGTACATCCAATGGACGTTCATGGGACGTCCAGGACACCACTTTGGACGTACAATTCAAGTCCAGATAACGTCCAATGGATGTTTATTATGCGTCACTTTCAAAAACTGTTAATATCATCCACCACAAGATAAGGAATTCATTATTATTATTCTTATTTAATTGAGTTCCTTATCGTATTCCTTTATAATATACTGATCTATGAGTCGTGGGATCGGAATAGGTTGGAAATGAGACACTATTTCATTCCTTTGAGCGACGTTTCGCAACTAATTTGTTGCTTTTTCAAGCTCTATAATAAAAAACACACATGGTTCAACAACATAGTAAAAACATTATAAGCACCTCAAAATTCACTTTATTACCTCGGAAGCAGTTTAGCAGGATAGGTGAGATACAGAAGAAGAGTTTTCCAGGGAGATTTGCTAAGCCCGTTATTATTCTGCATAACTCTACCACTAGCAATTGTTAAGGGAGAGCAAGATAGGATACAAGGCCGGACCACTAGGCAGAAGGAACCACCTGATCTCGCATCTCTTGTACATGGTCGACTTGAAGCTCTACGCTCCCTCCGAGTCCGCACTACGGCAACTGCTGAATATCGTTTCAGACTACACCTCAGCAATGGGAATGTCGTTCGGTTTGGACAAGTGTGCTGTTTTTCATCTGCGCAGGGAAAAAGCTGAAGACGCAGGAGAAGATATTCGACTGGCAGCTGGAATGACTTTTCGACACCTCGAAGACGGAGAAACTTATAAGTTTCTTGGGATGAAACAGAATCGTAGCCTACATCCCAACAGTTCAATACAGAGGATATACCTTTCCCGAAGCCAGGGGGGTAGAGGATTGCAATGTTTGGATTATCAACACTACCAACAAACATTGGAAATGGCAATAAGGATTCTAAGAAGTGAGGATCCGCTTCTGAAATTTGTTGTTCAGCAAGAAATTGCGAACCATGGAGCCTTCCTATTCCGAGCTGCACAAAGGGCCGAGGAGAAGCTCAGCATAACCAGCGTATCGATCAATCCTGAGCTCGCTGGAGCAGCGATCACTCAGGCAGACCAAAGAAGCCTAGCGAGACTGATCCGAAAGTCTCAGTCGGATAAATTACTCGAACATCATATGAGTAAAAACTTACACTCCATATATTTCAGAAGTTTAAAAAACCAGGACCTGTCTGAGGAAAAGTATTTCGCCTTTCTGAAGTCCGCTAGCCTCAAGTCAGAGACGGAGGGATTTGTGATGGCGTGTCAAGATGGAGAACAAAATACGAGATGGTATAAAATGAACATCATGAAAATGGACACCCCAACAACTTGCAGAGCTTGCCGTAGGCAACAGGAAACGATTATGCATATCCTTTGTGCCTGCAGAGTCCATGCTCCATCAGGGTATGTAGAGAGACACAACGCGGCTCTCCGAATTCTATACTTCCATCTGAGAGCCGCGTATAAGATAGACAAGGAGCCGGTGCTACCATATGTGCCTCTGGAGATTGAAGCGGTGGTCCAGAACGAAAGAGCTCTCATATGCTGGAACTATCCTGTCTCAACAACACGACAAATCAATGCTGTTAAGCCAGACATACTTCTTCTGGACAAGGAGCTGAAGGAGTTATTTGTCGTGGAATTCTCCTCCCCTACTGAAAATAATGTTGTGATGAAAGAAGAACAGAAGAGGCAAAAATACAAAGATCTTATGTTCGAGCTTGCAACTCTATACCCAGGTCATAAAATTAAGATGGTCGTACTAATCATAGGATGTCTCGGTGGAATGAGAGCCAACTACGTAGACGAACTGAAGATTATCCCGGCCTGTAGACCACTGGCCGAGGTATTTGCGCACAGAATGCAAAAAGCAGTGTTGCTCGGTTCACTTCATATAATCAGGTCTCATGAACTCTAGAAGCCACTTGCAGCTCATTTCTTTTGTTAAGAGACCCTACGAGGGCAGGATGAAGAACTCCTCCATTCAAGTTCGAGGGGTTTTTAGTGAGTAACCAAACAAGATCTTGGATTTTCACACTACCGAGAGTGCGGAACTGCGGACCCTCTCGGTGCCCAAAAAGGGTTTTCCCCTCACACGGACGGAAAAAAAATAATAAGAATAATGATCTATGAGTCGTGGGATCGGAATAGGTTGGAAATGAGACACTATTTCATTCCTTTGAGCGACGTTTCGCAACTAATTTGTTGCTTTTTCAAGCTCTATAATAAAAAACACACATGGTTCAACAACATAGTAAAAACATTATAAGCACCTCAAAATTCACTTTATTACCTCGGAAGCAGTTAATGTCCTGTCAATTCTTCCATATAAAATCATGAATTCGAAGGTTGCAGATTATTAAAATTAAAATTCAAAAAGGTGACGGATCTAAACAAAACAAATCGGTACGTGTCGCAGGCGAACATATGAATGGAATGCCTGGTGTCTGGTCCATAGATAATTAATAATTACAGAAGACCGGACATCACTACCTCCGTGCAACTAATGGTCAAATCACACATAATATATAGAAGTCTTAAAAGTAAAACAAAACAAACAGTTCAAAACAGAATAAAACAAATGCACACAAAAACGCGCTGTCACACAATATTCCGGTTCTTGTTTCTAGAGTACAGGTCAAGAATGTTATGATAAATGCTGCTCAAACCCAAACAATCCGTTCTCAAATTAATGTTATTCGTTAACTGAATCTGTATCATCTCGCCTATATTTCGTTTGAACCAATTGGCTTCCCGATATAAAATAACTGTTTCCTCAAACTTGAAGTTATGTCCAGTTTCGAAATGATGTGAAGCTAAAGCTGTTTTATTTAATTTATTATAATTTTGATTTCTACAATCGTACTTATGCTGTGCCACTCGCGATCTCAGGTACTGTTTAGTCTGTCCCACGTATGACTTTTCGCAAGAGCATGGTATTAAATAAACCAAACAAGCTGAGATTAGTATTTTGATGCCGCAGCAACAACAAATGGAACTAGCCTAAACAAAAATCTTTTACCTGGCCCAGATTTATTAGCACCATTGATTTCTGTTCTGATGAAATTTCGTGAAAGAAAAATTGCTTTCTCTGCAGACATAAGAGAAATGTTCCATCAGGTAAAAATAAGACCATCTGATCAAGACTCCCAAAGATTCCTCTGGAGAGAACATCCCAATGCACCATGTGATGTATATCAAATGGAAGTTATGACGTTTGGAGCAACGTGTTCTCCTACAAGTGCTCAGTTCATCAAAAATTTGAACGCTAAAGAAAAAGCTTTGTCTCAACGAATAATTGAAGCCATTACAAAGAAACATTATGTGGACGATTATTTGGACTGTGCAGATACCCCCCAAGAAGCATTCAAAATTATCTCGGAAGTGAAAAAAGTACAAAAATCTGGAGGTTTTGAGCTGGTAGGATGGACTACAAACTCAGAAGAAGTGAAGAAAATGATGATGCTTGATCAAATTACTTTCAAAGATTTAGATATGGATTGTGATTCCAAAATTCAAAGAATACTAGGAATGTATTGGGACCCTAAAACTGATAATTTCATATTCAAAGTAAGACAAGATTTGATACAACAAAAAACAGATTGTAGACCGACCAAAAGAGAAATTTTGAAGACAGTTATGTCATTATATGAACCTTTGGGACTTTTATAAAATTTCACAGTAAGGTGAAGAATTATTGTTCAAGATATATGGCGAACAGGATTAGGATGGGACGATTCCATTGATGAGAAGATACAACAAGATTGGGAATATTGGATAGCGGACCTTAAAAATATCGATGAACTTAGTATTCCACGTTGCTATTCATCATTCATACCCATAGCGAAAGAAATTGACTTACATATATTTATATACTATGATTATTGTGTCCTCCACGGTTTAACCAATAAGGGCAGAAAGGAAAAGTCTCCTAGTGGGAAAAAGGACAATCCAAAAAAACTCTTAAATTATAAACACAAAGCAGTCTTTTCCTTATTCTTGACATCTCTTACATCATATTTGTGTTGCTTAATTCTACTTTGCAAATACTGTCTAGTCTGACCTACATACATGCTATCGCAATCTAAACAAGGAATCCCGTATATCACGCCTGATCTAAGTTCTCTATCAATAGGATCTTTAATTCTACTATATAAAGAAGCAACAGTTTTCATGTTGTAGAAAACCAATTCGTAATTTTCTCTTTTAAGTGCTCTTTTAATTTTTTGGGACAGTTCGGGAATATAGGGAAACTTGAAATATGATTTAGATGGTTTTGTTGTGCTGATTTTACCACTTTCAATTTTGTCCAAAAGTGCAGGAATAATTTTATTAACAAAAGATTTAGGGTATTTATTATTCTGTAATATTGTTCTTACTTTATTTATATTTTGGGCGTGATACACGGGGTTGCTCAACTTAATTGCTCTATAAAGTAAATTGTTGATGCCACTAATCTTGTAACTAGTAGCATGGTTTGAAAGATAATTGAGCACAATACCAGAGCTAGTTGGCTTAGTATACCAATTGGTTGTGAGTCTCCGTTCCTCAGTACGACAAACGCGAACGTCCAAAAAGGGCAGAGAGCCCTCACTTTCAACCTCCACAGTAAATTGGATCTTCTCATGGTAGCCGTTGAAAAACATGACAGCCTCGTCGATCTTATTCCTTGGCAAAGCCATGATGGAATCATCCACATAATATTTTATAAAAGGGACGAAAAAGGGCAGTTGGGTCATCATAGTTGTGACCAAGTCGTTCATTACAAAGGATGCCAAAATTGGACTCGCAATACCTCCCATAGTCGTGCCCTCAATTTGTTGATGCGTCGTGCCATTGAAAACAAAATAGCTAGTCTCGAACAAAAAGTCAACCAATATCAGAAAAGTTCGTTTGTCCAAGCAAGTGTAGGCTGAGATTGTTTGCCAAGTCTTCTTGATAATCTGCACTATGAGAGCATGAGTAATATTGGTGAACAAAGAAGTAACATCAAGTGACACCAGGATGTAGTCATCAGGTAAAACCACATTCTTTGAGAATTCAACGAATTCAAAAGAGCTATTTAGTTGGTGTTGGAACGTGGTAGACACACCACTTAAAGTTTTGTGTATGAATTCTGCAATATTGGATGATGGCGAATTAATTCCACTGACAATAGGTCTCATGTGTAAACCTTGTTTATGTGTTTTTCGTAAGCAATATAGTCTAGGGGGAACAGAATTATGTTTTTTCATCCTCTTCTTTTCAAATTCAGAGATAAATGAATTCTCAAATAGAACATCGACAAGAGCATTAGCTTTCTTCTGAAACACTAAGGTAGGATCTCTAGTTAGCAATTTGTAAGTGTCAGTATCACCCAACATGTTCATTACGTGATCTAAATATTCTTGACGGTACATGACCACTACTGATCCTCCTTTATTATCGGACTTATTAACTATGATATTATCATTGGTTTTCAAAAACTTTTTGGTGATGTTGAAATTTCTCAAAACGCCATCCCGGACGTCTACTCTTCCGTTGATTTTATGTAAATAGTTGGTGAGCAAATTTACAAAGTCAGACCTTAAAAGATCCTTACTATTTTCGTCAGTTTCCTGAGAGGATATGTAGAACTCTACATCAGCTATAATCCTTGGGACAGGTATATCCTTCTTATTAAAAGGAACATTAAATTTTGGACCAAATTGCAGAGTTTGTTCCACTTCTGGGGGTAAGGGAACATTGGTATAATTGTAAATACGCTTGGACCCACTGTCTGAAGCTAAATCTACAGGTGTGCATTCACTAATCAGTGACTGCAACTTTCTTCTGTTAGTACGTTTAATGTTCTTGAATAAAGTGTTGAAACGACTTTTTACTATGTGGTTAAGTTTGGTGAAATGCTCACTTGATAACTGTCCTTCCAAATCAGCTATCACCTCTATCCTCTCACCCTCGAGTCTCTTTATCTTCCATATTGTAGTCTCAATTTCCAGGTTCAATATGCTTCTCCTAAATTTTCGCACCATAATATCCACCTTCTTCCTGATAGGACCACCCTCAAACTGTAGTGTGTAAATAGATTTAAGGCTGTTCACTATGTGCTTAGGGAAAATGTTCTTCATCCTGCACTGAAGCAAGAAAATACGTCTATTATAGAATGATGCCAGCCTCCTCTCAACACTCTTCCAAAGTTTCGTCTGTTGGTATACGACTGTACCATACGTCTGGTGTAAAGTGTTGTAAAAACCTACTTCTCCCATTTATGTAACTTATATACTATGATTATTGTGTCCTCCACGGTTTAACCAATAAGGGCAGAAAGGAAAAGTCTCCTGCACTTTTGGACAAAATTGAAAGTGGTAAAATCAGCACAACAAAACCATCTAAATCATATTTCAAGTTTCCCTATATTCCCCAACTGTCCCAAAAAATTAAAAGAGCACTTAAAAGAGAAAATTACGAATTGGTTTTCTACAACATGAAAACTGTTGCTTCTTTATATAGTAGAATTAAAGATCCTATTGATAGAGAACTTAGATCAGGCGTGATATACGGGATTCCTTGTTTAGATTGCGATAGCATGTATGTAGGTCAGACTAGACAGTATTTGCAAAGTAGAATTAAGCAACACAAATATGATGTAAGAGATGTCAAGAATAAGGAAAAGACTGCTTTGTGTTCACATTTTTTAAAGATGAACATAGGCTTGATTTTTCAGGTGTAAGAGTCTTAGACAATGAGAAGCATTTTAAGAAGAGAAATATTTTAGAAATGATACATATTAACCTCAATAATTCCATCAATTTTAGATCCGATACTGAACACCTAAGTAAATTGTATAATTCTATTCTGAATAAGTATTTGAGATTGAGTTGATTTTGAGATTTTGTAGTTATATTTCTCTGAGAGGAATAGAAGAGGGGAAAGAGTTGTTGTTCTGTGATGCGTGGTTGACATTTTGTGACTGTACCTTTGTTTGAGGTTATTTTGTTACCTTCTGTTCATTCTGGGTTTCGAGTTCCTGTCAGATGTTTGTTTTGATTTTAAATTACGTTGTGAGCGGTATTTTAGGATTGATGACTGGTGATGCCTTTCGGTCCACTTTTTTAGATTTTATAGAACTCTAGTTTATAGAGGTAATTTTTGTACCATTGTCCTTTTTATATGTGTTCCATTTTTGGTTTTCAGGCCTGATGAAGCAGATGAAAATTTGCGAAACGTCGCCAAATATAATTTAAGAGTTTTTTTGGATTGTCCTTTTTCCCACTAGGAGACTTTTCCTTTCTGCCCTTATTGGTTAAACCGTGGAGGACACAATAATCATAGTATATAAGTTACATAAATGGGAGAAGTAGGTTTTTACAACACTTTACACCAGACGTATGGTACAGTCGTATACCAACAGACGAAACTTTGGAAGAGTGTTGAGAGGAGGCTGGCATCATTATATAATAGACGTATTTTCTTGCTTCAGTGCAGGATGAAGAACATTTTCCCTAAGCACATAGTGAACAGCCTTAAATCTATTTACACACTACAGTTTGAGGGTGGTCCTATCAGGAAGAAGGTGGATATTATGGTGCGAAAATTTAGGAGAAGCATATTGAACCTGGAAATTGAGACTACAATATGGAAGATAAAGAGACTCGAGGGTGAGAGGATAGAGGTGATAGCTGATTTGGAAGGACAGTTATCAAGTGAGCATTTCACCAAACTTAACCACATAGTAAAAAGTCGTTTCAACACTTTATTCAAGAACATTAAACGTACTAACAGAAGAAAGTTGCAGTCACTGATTAGTGAATGCACACCTGTAGATTTAGCTTCAGACAGTGGGTCCAAGCGTATTTACAATTATACCAATGTTCCCTTACCCCCAGAAGTGGAACAAACTCTGCAATTTGGTCCAAAATTTAATGTTCCTTTTAATAAGAAGGATATACCTGTCCCAAGGATTATAGCTGATGTAGAGTTCTACATATCCTCTCAGGAAACTGACGAAAATAGTAAGGATCTTTTAAGGTCTGACTTTGTAAATTTGCTCACCAACTATTTACATAAAATCAACGGAAGAGTAGACGTCCGGGATGGCGTTTTGAGAAATTTCAACATCACCAAAAAGTTTTTGAAAACCAATGATAATATCATAGTTAATAAGTCCGATAAAGGAGGATCAGTAGTGGTCATGTACCGTCAAGAATATTTAGATCACGTAATGAACATGTTGGGTGATACTGACACTTACAAATTGCTAACTAGAGATCCTACCTTAGTGTTTCAGAAGAAAGCTAATGCTCTTGTCGATGTTCTATTTGAGAATTCATTTATCTCTGAACTTGAAAAGAAGAGGATGAAAAAACATAATTCTGTTCCCCCTAGACTATATTGCTTACGAAAAACACATAAACAAGGTTTACACATGAGACCTATTGTCAGTGGAATTAATTCGCCATCATCCAATATTGCAGAATTCATACACAAAACTTTAAGTGGTGTGTCTACCACGTTCCAACACCAACTAAATAGCTCTTTTGAATTCGTTGAATTCTCAAAGAATGTGGTTTTACCTGATGACTACATCCTGGTGTCACTTGATGTTACTTCTTTGTTCACCAATATTACTCATGCTCTCATAGTGCAGATTATCAAGAAGACTTGGCAAACAATCTCAGCCTACACTTGCTTGGACAAACGAACTTTTCTGATATTGGTTGACTTTTTGTTCGAGACTAGCTATTTTGTTTTCAATGGCACGACGCATCAACAAATTGAGGGCACGACTATGGGAGGTATTGCGAGTCCAATTTTGGCATCCTTTGTAATGAACGACTTGGTCACAACTATGATGACCCAACTGCCCTTTTTCGTCCCTTTTATAAAATATTATGTGGATGATTCCATCATGGCTTTGCCAAGGAATAAGATCGACGAGGCTGTCATGTTTTTCAACGGCTACCATGAGAAGATCCAATTTACTGTGGAGGTTGAAAGTGAGGGCTCTCTGCCCTTTTTGGACGTTCGCGTTTGTCGTACTGAGGAACGGAGACTCACAACCAATTGGTATACTAAGCCAACTAGCTCTGGTATTGTGCTCAATTATCTTTCAAACCATGCTACTAGTTACAAGATTAGTGGCATCAACAATTTACTTTATAGAGCAATTAAGTTGAGCAACCCCGTGTATCACGCCCAAAATATAAATAAAGTAAGAACAATATTACAGAATAATAAATACCCTAAATCTTTTGTTAATAAAATTATTCCTGCACTTTTGGACAAAATTGAAAGTGGTAAAATCAGCACAACAAAACCATCTAAATCATATTTCAAGTTTCCCTATATTCCCGAACTGCCCCAAAAAATTAAAAGAGCACTTGAAAGAGAAAATTACGAATTGGTTTTCTACAACATGAAAACTGTTGCTTCTTTATATAGTAGAATTAAAGATCCTATTGATAGAGAACTTAGATCAGGCGTGATATACGGGATTCCTTGTTTAGATTGCGATAGCATGTATGTAGGTCAGACTAGACAGTATTTGCAAAGTAGAATTAAGCAACACAAATATGATGTAAGAGATGTCAAGAATAAGGAAAAGACTGCTTTGTGTTCACATTTTTTTAAAGATGAACATAGGCTTGATTTTTCAGGTGTAAGAGTCTTAGACAATGAGAAGCATTTTAAGAAGAGAAATATTTTAGAAATGATACATATTAACCTCAATAATTCCATCAATTTTAGATCCGATACTGAACACCTAAGTAAATTGTATAATTCTATTCTGAATAAGTATTTGAGATTGAGTTGATTTTGAGATTTTGTAGTTATATTTCTCTGAGAGGAATAGAAGAGGGGAAAGAGTTGTTGTTCTGTGATGCGTGGTTGACATTTTGTGACTGTACCTTTGTTTGAGGTTATTTTGTTACCTTCTGTTCATTCTGGGTTTCGAGTTCCTGTCAGATGTTTGTTTTGATTTTAAATTACGTTGTGAGCGGTATTTTAGGATTGATGACTGGTGATGCCTTTCGGTCCACTTTTTTAGATTTTATAGAACTCTAGTTTATAGAGGTAATTTTTGTACCATTGTCCTTTTTATATGTGTTCCATTTTTGGTTTTCAGGCCTGATGAAGCAGATGAAAATTTGCGAAACGTCGCCAAATATAATTTAAGAGTTTTTTTGGATTGTCCTTTTTCCCACTAGGAGACTTTTCCTTTCTGCCCTTATTGCTTACATATATTTTGTGATAGCAGTAAGATGGCATTTTCAGCTTTGGCATATCTCCGAATAGTATCTGACGAAAGAATTGATGTAACTCTAGTTTTTGGAAAATCAAGAGTATCACCAACAAAACCAATCTCAATTCCGAGATTAGAATTGCAGGCAGCAGTCTTGGGCAGTCGCTTAGCAAATACTGTAAAAAATGAATTAGACATAAAAATCAATCGAATAATTTATTGGACTGATTCTATACAACTGTACTATATTGGATAAAAACCTCGAGAACGAATCTTCTTGGACAATTTGAATCTCATAGAGTTGGAGAAATCCAAGAAAATACTGAAGCAAATCAGTGGCGTTGGGTACCATCTAAATTAAACGTAGCTGACATGGCAACAAGATCATACAACGCAACTGGTGGAAATCGGCTATCATTCGAAACTTGGTTTACCGGACCGAAGTTCTAGCAGGAGAAAGAAGACGATTGGCCGAAGAAAGATTTGGACGAAATTAATCCCGAACATCGAGATGTCGTTGCTGTAACTCAAATAAGCACCGAGTATTCTTCTTCAGATATTCCTACACCAAATCCGAAAAGATTCAGTAATTGGATGAAATTACTTCTTTCTACAGCTTGGGTCGTTAGAATTTCAAAATATTGGTTATCGAAAATAAGAAATAACCTTGCAGAAAATAAACCAACACTTGAAGACATCAGAGAAGCTAAAAGATTCATTGTTATCAAATGTCAACAAGAAAACTTCCCTCAAGAAATATCGGCTCTGAGGAAAAATATGAATATTAAAAATCAAAGTAGAATGAAAAAATTATCTCCAAAATTAGACGAAAAAGGTGTCTTAGTGTTACATGGGAGGGCAGACCTAGTCCCCAATATGAACATCGCAACAAAACGACCAGCAATTATGCCTAAAGATGATCATATAACAAAATTGTATTTACAATATTAACATGAAAAGAATGGTCACCAAGGAATTGAGACAGTTTTGAACAACTCTCGACAGAAGTTTTGGATTATTGATGGAAGAACTGCTGTAAAATCAGTCTTCTCAAAATGTCAAATGTGTAGACTCTGAAAAGCAACTCCAGAAGTGCCTCAAATGGGACAACTACCTCCAATTAGACACACACCGAACTTGAAACCATTCACACATGCTGGAATGGACTATTTCGGTCCATTGTTGGTTACAGTAGGACGAAGACAGGAGAAGAGATGGGGAGTAATTTTTACTTGTCTTGCAGTGCGAGCAATACACTTAGAAATAGCTCATTCATTAAGTGCTGATTCCGTCATCATGGCTATCAGAAGAATGGGAATCACAATCCATATCTAAATCTTTGAAAGTAATTTGATCAAGCATCATCATTTTCTTCACTTCTTCTGAGTTTGTAGTCCATCCTACCAGCTCAAAACTTCCAGATTTTTGTACTTTTTTCACTTCCGAGATAATTTTGAATGCTTCTTGGGGGGTATCTGCACAGTCCAAATAATCGTCCACATAATGTTTCTTTGTAATGGCTTCAATTATTCGTTGAGACAAAGCTTTTTCTTTAGCGTTCAAATTTTTGATGAACTGAGCACTTGTAGGAGAACACGTTGCTCCAAACGTCATAACTTCAATTTGATATACATCACATGGTGCATTGGGATGTTCTCTCCAGAGGAATCTTTGGGAGTCTTGATCAGATGGTCTTATTTTTACCTGATGGAACATTTCTCTTATGTCTGCAGAGAAAGCAATTTTTCTTTCACGAAATTTCATCAGAACAGAAATCAATGGTGCTAATAAATCTGGGCCAGGTAAAAGATTTTTGTTTAGGCTAGTTCCATTTGTTGTTGCTGCGGCATCAAATACTAATCTCAGCTTGTTTGGTTTATTTATATTCGTTACATTAAAGTGAGGTATATACCAAGTTGTAGGACTAATTTGTTCAGCTTCTTTCTTGGAGAGTTTTCGAGCATATCCCTTCTCAATATACTTTGAAATATTCTGAGAATATTTCGTTTTGAAATTTGGGTCTCTAAGCATTTGTTTTTCTATGCAAAGAAGTCGTTTGAATGCTGCTGGTCTGCTTTCTGGTAGAACGATATTGTCTTCTTTCCAAAGTAAACCAATTTCAAATCTGTCTCCTAATCTTTTCGCTGTATCATTCATAATTTTGACAGCTCTGGCTTCTTCTTTGGACTTCTCAATTTTCTTCACTGGTGTCACTCCAAGAGAGTCTATCGTGAACGAATTCATCACCAGTTGATGAAGAATGTCATTTGTCAGATCTTGATTACAAATATGGTAATTGTAAGTAATCTTGGCACAATTGTCAGATATTTTTCCATGTAATATCCAACCTAATTTTGTTTTTGTTGCTATTGGTGCATTTTCTGGACCTTGGGCGATTCTTCTTGGCAAAGTCAGATGTATGTTATCTTGACCAATCAGTATCATAGGAGTTCTCTTCACCGTGCTTATTGGAAGCCCGTTCAAATGTGGATATTTTTGCCATACTTCAATTCTCGTTTTTTGTGTTGGTAGAGCTATATTCTCGACTGTTCTCACATTTTTCAATTTAAATGTATTTGCATCATTGTAATCACCAGATATTTCCAAATCAAGACATTCAGAATCCTCCTGATGTGATATGTTATTCGTCCATTGAATGCACAAAGGTTGTTTGATTCCTTTCACGTCTAATTCTTTTAGAATAGAACGGTCAACTAACGTTACAGTGGATCCTTCATCACAAAGAGCTGCTGTCTGGATACATTGATTGTCAGGTCCATATAATTTCACATTAACAATTCTCAATAAAACTCTGTTTTCACCATTTTCCAGAGTATGTACTCTTTCAGTTCGGGAGCTGGATGATGGCTCATTAGAACTTTCACCCAAATTTTGTCTTTTCTTGTGCAATAATTTATTATGGAATAATTCACAATTATCTATTCCACAATGTTTTTTTGTCGGGCATGCATTGGATGAAATTACTTCTTTCTACAGCTTGGGTCGTTAGAATTTCAAAATATTGGTTATCGAAAATAAGAAATAACCTTGCAGAAAATAAACCAACACTTGAAGACATCAGAGAAGCTGAAAGATTCATTGTTATCAAATGTCAACAAGAAAACTTTCCTCAAGAAATATCGGCTGTGAGGAAAAATATGAATATTAAAAATCAAAGTAGAATGAAAAAATTATCTCCAAAATTAGACGAAAATGGTGTCTTAGTGTTACAAGGGAGGACAGACCTAGCCCCCAATATGAACATCGCGACAAAACGACCAGCAATTATGCCTAAAGATGATCATATAACAAAATTGTATTTACAATATTTACATGAAAAGAATGATCACCAAGGAATTGAGACAGTTTTGAACAACTCTCGACAGAAGTTTTGGATTATTGATGGAAGAACTGCTGTAAAATCAGTCTTCTCAAAATGTCAAATGTGTAGACTCAGAAAAGCAACTCCAGAAGTGCCCCAAATGGGACAACTACCTCCAATTAGACTCACACCGAACTTGAAACCATTCACACATGCTGGAATGGACTATTTCGGTCCATTGTTGGTTACAGTAGGACGAAGACAGGAGAAGAGATGGGGAGTAATTTTTACTTGCCTTGCAGTGCGAGCAATACACTTAGAAATAGCTCATTCATTAAGTGCTGATTCCGTCATCATGGCTATCAGAAGAATGGTTGCCAGAAAAGGTGATATAAAAGTGATTTTGTCAGATTATGGCACGAATTTTAAAGGAGCTTCAATAGAATTCAGAAAAGCCATTTCTGAAATAGACGAAAATAGCTTAAGGAATCAATTACTTTTCAAAGGAATAGAATGGAAGTTTATTCCACCAGCTGCTCCACACATGGGTGGAACTTGGAAGCGACTAATAAGAACAGTAAAAGTAGCCCTGTACAACACGGTACTGAAGGAGAAATTAAGAGATGAACTTTTACAAACAGTTTTGGCTGAAATAGAAAATATAGTAAATTCTAGACCTCTAACGAAAGTAACTACAGATCCAGATGACTATGAAGCCTTAACACCAAATCACTTTATTTTTGGAGATACTTGTAGAGACAAATTCGGCGTTATTGGAGAGATGCCTGACCTCAGAAAACAATGGAGGAGAGCACAGAGAATTGCAAATGATTTTTGGAAAAGATGGTCGAAAGAATATTTGCCAACATTAACAAAGAGGAATCGTTGGCATAAAGACGTCGAAAATTTGAAAATTGGAGATATACAGGGTGGGGCAGAAAAACCTATCCGATTTCAAAACGTTATAAAATTAAAACCACTCAGCTTGTCAAAAAATTTTTTTTATTAACATATCGCAAATTTTATGCCATTTTTAAATTTAAGTTTTGAAAAGCACATCACTCAAATGTCGTCCTTGGGAGCGGATACACTTATTTAGGCGCTCGCGGTAGCTTTCCATGACTTTCACCGTCATTTCCACAGGAATTTCTTCAATTGCCCGAGCAATTTCCCTTCGTAAAGCAAGAAGGGTCCTTGGTCGATGCTGGTAAACCTTCGATTTGAGGTAACCCCAAAGGAAGAAGTCACATGGAGTGAGATCCGGTGAGCGCGGCGGCCAGCCAACATCACCTCTCAGAGAAATGAGGCGACCGGGAAACAGTTCCCTGAGAATGTCCATTGATCGTCGCGATGTGTGGGCGGTTGCACCATCCTGTTGAAACCACACATTTTCCACGCCATTTTCTTCCATTTTGGGTCTTAGAAAATTTTCCAGCATGAAACAATAGCGCTCGCTGTTGACCGTTACGGTTTGCCCATTTTCTTCAAAAAAGTAGGGCCCCCAGACCCCTAGGCGGGAAAGAGCACACCACACAGTCACTTTTGGGCTATGGAGGGGTTCCTGATGGATTTCCCGAGGATTTTCGTCACTCAAATATCGAAAATTCTGCCTGTTTACGGCGCCACAAAGGTGAAAATGGGCTTCGTCCGTGAAGAGCACAACATCGTCGTTTGGCAGTTCTCGGAGATCGCGACACAGGTTCGTCTGTCTAAAATTTGACACCCACACTTTAATCGTAGCGTGATGTGGAACAGGATCATGACGCCCGAGTCCGAAATGAATTCGAAAAGCACGTTGTGTAGCAATTATCGAACCGCCGCATTCGATAAACCGCTCAATAACAAAAGCACGATGTTCACCAGACCAAGGCATGTTGACTACTGACAAATGGCATAAAACCAGCTTTCTAACGGTTTTTACCCCACTACTCTACCTGCTCTCTCTTCTGAGAAAAAGGGATTTGAAATCGGATAGGTTCTTCTGCCCCACCCTGTAGTTACGATAATTGATGAAAATTTGCCTCGTAATTCATGGAAAATAGGCAAAATTACAGAAATATTTCCTGGACTAGATAAAAGAGTAAGAGTAGTGACAGTGAAAACCAGAGACGGATTTCTAAAACGGCCTGTGACTAAATTAGGAAAAGTGACAGAACATTACGAAGTGGACTTTAGTTAAACGATGTTTTTTATTTTTGAATTATGTCTTCACTTGAATTTTATTATGCTGCGAGCTTGGTATGGGAGGGGAAGAATGTAACGTCGTCGTGACCTATATTATTCATTTTGTATTATTCAGTGACCTTATGACAAGTTGTGTCAAAAGGAGATAGACAAAATAAAGAGACTAGAATTGTCACGATTTTGTTTTCTCTCAAAAAAAACTGCTGAATAGACGAATTTAACAGTTTACAAGCATTTATCATAACATTCTTGACCTTTACTCTAGAAACAAGAACCGGAATATTGTGTGACAGCGTTTTTGTGTGCATTTGTTTTATTCTGTTTTGAACTGTTTGTTTTGTTTTACTTTTAAGATAAAATTGAAGATTGACAAATGTGGGTGACTCATCATGAAAGAAGAGAAAAAGGTCCTTAAATCCCACAATCTTTATCATTACTTTTAAGACTTTTATATATTATGTGTGATTTGACCATTAGTTGCACGGAGGTAGTGATGTCCGGTCTTCTGTAATTATTAATTATCTATGGACCAGACACCAGGCATTCCATTCATATGTTCGCCTGCGACACGTACCGATTTGTTTTGTTTAGATCCGTCACCTTTTTGAATTTTAATTTTAATAATCTGCAACCTTCGAATTCATGATTTTATATGGAAGAATTGACAGGACATTAACTGCTTCCGAGGTAATAAAGTGAATTTTGAGGTGCTTATAATGTTTTTACTATGTTGTTGAACCATGTGTGTTTTTTATTATAGAGCTTGAAAAAGCAACAAATTAGTTGCGAAACGTCGCTCAAAGGAATGAAATAGTGTCTCATTTCCAACCTATTCCGATCCCACGACTCATAGATCATTATTCTTATTATTTTTTTTCCGTCCGTGTGAGGCGAAAACCCTTTTGGGCACCGAGAGGGTCCGCAGTTCCGCACTCTCGGTAGTGTGAAAATCCAAGATCTTGTTTGGTTACTCACTAAAAACCCCTCGAACTTGAATGGAGGAGTTCTTCATCCTGCCCTCGTAGGGTCTCTTAACAAAAGAAATGAGCTGCAAGTGGCTTCTAGAGTTCATGAGACCTGATTAGGTATATGAAGTGAACCGAGCAACACTGCTTTTTGCATTCTGTGCGCAAATACCTCGGCCAGTGGTCTACAGGCCGGAATAATCTTCAGTTCGTCTACGTAGTTGGCTCTCATTCCACCGAGACGTCCTATGATTAGTACGACCATCTTAATTTTATGACCTGGGTATAGAGTTGCAAGCTCGAACATAAGATCTTTGTATTTTTGCCTCTTCTGTTCTTCTTTCATCACAACATTATTTTCAGTAGGGGAGGAGAATTCCACGACAAATAACTCCTTCAGCTCCTTGTCCAGAAGAAGTATGTCTGGCTTAACAGCATTGATTTGTCGTGTTGTTGAGACAGGATAGTTCCAGCATATGAGAGCTCTTTCGTTCTGGACCACCGCTTCAATCTCCAGAGGCACATATGGTAGCACCGGCTCCTTGTCTATCTTATACGCGGCTCTCAGATGGAAGTATAGAATTCGGAGAGCCGCGTTGTGTCTCTCTACATACCCTGATGGAGCATGGACTCTGCAGGCAGAAAGGATATGCATAATCGTTTCCTGTTGCCTACGGCAAGCTCTGCAAGTTGTTGGGGTGTCCATTTTCATGATGTTCATTTTATACCATCTCGTATTTTGTTCTCCATCTTGACACGCCATCACAAATCCCTCCGTCTCTGACTTGAGGCTAGCGGACTTCAGAAAGGCGAAAGACAATTCCTCAGACCTGGTTTTTTAAACTTCTGAAATATATGGAGTGTAAGTTTTTACTCATATGATGTTCGAGTAATTTATCCGACTGAGACTTTCGGATCAGTCTCGCTAGGCTTCTTTGGTCTGCCTGAGTGATCGCTGCTCCAGCGAGCTCAGGATTGATCGATACGCTGGTTATGCTGAGCTTCTCCTCGGCCCTTTGTGCAGCTCGCAATAGGAAGGCTCCATGGTTCGCAATTTCATGCTGAACAACAAATTTCAGAAGCGGATCCTCACTTCTTAGAATCCTTATTGCCATTTCCAATGTTTGTTGGTAGTGTTGATAATCCAAACATTGCAATCCTCTACCCCCCTGGCTTCGGGAAAGGTATATCCTCTGTATTGAACTGTTGGGATGTAGGCTACGATTCTGTTTCATCCCAAGAAACTTATAAGTTTCTCCGTCTTCGAGGTGTCGAAAAGTCATTCCAGCTGCCAGTCGAATATCTTCTCCTGCGTCTTCAGCTTTTTCCCTGCGCAGATGAAAAACAGCACACTTGTCCAAACCGAACGACATTCCCATTGCTGAGGTGTAGTCTGAAACGATATTCAGCAGTTGCCGTAGTGCGGACTCGGAGGGAGCGTAGAGCATCAAGTCGACCATGTACAAGAGATGCGAGATCAGGTGGTTCCTTCTGCCTAGTGGTCCGGCCTTGTATCCTATCTTGCTCTCCCTTAACTCAATTGCTAGTGGTAGAGTTATGCAGAATAATAACGGGCTTAGCAAATCTCCCTGGAAAACTCTTCTTCTGTATCTCACCTATCCCGTATAAACGGTTCGACCCTCTGCTCGGATGGCAAACTTCGTTTTCCACAGCTCTATGATGTTTTCTATCGCGTGGATGATGTTAGGGTAGACTTTCAACATTTTTAATAACCGTACTATCAGTTCGTGCGGCGTGATGTCATATGCTTTCGCGTAGTCCAACCATGATGTGTGTTGGTCGCGCTTGTAGTGTCTGACGTCTAGACATACGCTCTTGTCTATGAGCAAGTTGTCCTTGCATCCTTGCACTCCTTTCTCTGCTCCCCTCTGTTCGTAGATACTGTTCCACACTGGTCCAATAACCCTCAGTATTTGATCTTGAATTACACTTGTGAGGATCTTATACAGTGTATTGAGGCAAGTGATTGGGCGATAGTTCTTGGGTTGCCCTAAATCACCTGTTTTTGGTATCAGCACCCTTCTACCCTCCACCAACCATGACGGAATGGGCTCACGGCGAGTCAGCATCCCGCTAAATAATCTTGCCAGGTGTTGATGTGTAGCTGGAAATCTCTTCCACCAGTAGTTCTGAATACCGTCCAGTCCAGGTGCTGTGAAATCACGCTTGTTCTTAAGGGCTTGTCTTATATCTTCGGTTGATATTTCAGGAGGTTCATCGTTCTGCTGTTGGTTTTGATCACACATCTGCTGGAATCTGAGAAGTGCTGGAGTATCCCTGGTTTCTGCTTTTTGGTCATACAGGCTTTTCCAAAATTCTTCAACCTCTTGAGGTGATGGTGGGTTCTGTGCCTTCTGTTGTTGGGACTGAAATAATTCCGATGGTTCTGCGGTGAAGGTGTTGTTATCTTCAATCCATTTTTGCCTTTTTATTAGTTTCTTTCGCGCTGCAGCAAGAAATCTTATTTTATCTACAGCTTTCTGCTTCAGTGGATGGACTGTGGGCAAGTTTACTGTACGATGTATGGAACGAAGCTCCTCAATCATATTCTTCATTTTCTTGCTCGATTTAATTTTGTCTTTCAGAACATCTATGATACATTGGTATCAAGATGCCTGCTGCCTCATTGATTTCATTTTGATGTCAAGCCGCCTGAGTCTTAGCTTATGCTTATCATTCTTCGTAGCTGTACTTTTTGGTGGACATAGAAGTGAAGAGGCCGCTCTCACTGCAGCCACCACATCTTCTAGTGAACAGATCTCGTTAAGATGATCTTGAATTATTTTATCCAGTACGGCTAGATCTTCAGTCATATGTCTCGTTTTTATTCGAGTGGCCTTGACCAGTGGATTCCTAACGGCAGCCTCAAATGCTTCCTTTGTATTGACGATTAACTTCGAAACAACTGTAACCGTTCTTGGCTTTTGTTGCGGTTGGTCTGGAGCATCTGTCACCTGCTCTTCAGCGTGTTCTATTTCTGGAACATCTCTCACTTGTTCCGCTCTTGGCCTTGCCTCCAGGGCTATTCCTTGGTGTTGTTGGTTTGGAGCATTCGTCACCTGATCTTCAGCGTGTCATTTTTCTGGAACATCTTTCACATGTTCCGCATTTTGTTGTTTTCGCTTCGATAACTCGTTGTATCTTCGTAGGCGTGCACCCTTCGCTTTAGCTTATTGTCTCAGGCGATCTTTTAGGTCAACTATCAACTCCCTATATCGTGGAGATTCCAGGTTCAGCCCTGCGGATGTGGCTATTTTCCGCACTTTGTTTAATACTTTACGCGATTTATTATTCCTCAGGAACTCATCCAAGACATCAACTCTTCATCGAAGTCCTGCATTAAGTGCGGTTTACACGGGTAGAGTAAATGGTAGAAAAAGGATGATAATAATCACGTCCCCAAGTTAGGACAAACTGAATAAATGAGTGAAATGGACTAGTAGAGACCTAGTTTCCGAAGCACACAACCAGGTGGCACCACCACAGGCAGACAATGACTTACCGGCTTCTGGCTCATTAACCGTCATCAGAGCCATATAGCCTTATCCTGCGGTGGATACCAACTGAAACGGCAGCACTTATATTACTCCCTGGCAGGAACTATTGAGTACAGTTTAGTACGAATGTTCCACCCAGGGGGCAAATGTCTACGCTTCATCCTGGAGGTTCTTTCAAAACCTAGATCTCTACGTACATTCATTTTTCCCAAACGGTTTTCGCAACAACTCACTTTGGAGTTTTATGCAGTATACCGAGGGAAGTAGAATACGCCCGGTTCATACGGTTACGGATCCCGCAAATAATAATGAAAAGGGATGATAATAATCACGTCCCTAAGTTAGGACAAACTGAATAAATGAGTGAAATGGACTAGTAGAGACCTAGTTTCCGAAGCACACAACCAGGTGGCACCACCACAGGCAGACAATGACTTACCGGTTTCTGGCTCATTAGCCGTCATCAGAGCCATATAGCCTTATCCTGCGGTGGATACCAACTGAAACGGCAGCACTTATATTACTCCCTGGCAGGAACTATTGAGTACAGTTTAGTACGAATGTTCCACCCAGGGGGCAAATGTCTACGCTTCATCCTGGAGGTTCTTTCAAAACCTAGATCTCTACGTACATTCATTTTTCCCAAACGGTTTTCGCAACAACTCACTTTGGAGTTTTATGCAGTATACCGAGGGAAGTAGAATACGCCCGGTTCATACGGTTACGGATCCCGCAAATAATAATGAAAAAGGATGATAATAAAATAAAAAAACTCCAAAGTGAGTTGTTGCGAAAACCGTTTGGGAAAAATGAATGTACGTAGAGATCTAGGTTTTGAAAGAACCTCCAGGATGAAGCGTAGACATTTGCCCCCTGGGTGGAACATTCGTACTAAACTGTACTCAATAGTTCCTGCCAGGGAGTAATATAAGTGCTGCCGTTTCAGTTGGTATCCACCGCAGGATAAGGCTATATGGCTCTGATGACGGCTAATGAGCCAGAAACCGGTAAGTCATTGTCTGCCTGTGGTGGTGCCACCTGGTTGTGTGCTTCGGAAACTAGGTCTCTACTAGTCCATTTCACTCATTTATTCAGTTTGTCCTAACTTAGGGACGTGATTATTATCATCCTTTTTCATTATTATTTGCGGGATCCGTAACCGTATGAACCGGGCGTATTCTACTTCCCTCGGTATACTGCATAAAACTCCAAAGTGAGTTGTTGCGAAAACCGTTTGGGAAAAATGAATGTACGTAGAGATCTAGGTTTTGAAAGAACCTCCAGGATGAAGCGTAGACATTTGCCCCCTGGGTGGAACATTCGTACTAAACTGTACTCAATAGTTCCTGCCAGGGAGTAATATAAGTGCTGCCGTTTCAGTTGGTATCCACCGCAGGATAAGGCTATATGGCTCTGATGACGGCTAATGAGCCAGAAACCGGTAAGTCATTGTCTGCCTGTGGTGGTGCCACCTGGTTGTGTGCTTCGGAAACTAGGTCTCTACTAGTCCATTTCACTCGTAAATGGTAGAGTTCACTAGCATACTTTTTTACGAAAATACTCTACTCTACTAAAACTAATTTCAGTAGAGTAACTGTTTACACGTTGCTAGTAATTGGAAAGGATTAAACGTTCGATTAAAAGTGCCTTATAATGAACAAGCAGGTTAGGCAAATATATCGGGGCGTTATCAGAAAATGTTCAGTGCATGCGACTAATATTTTATCAAATGGAGTTGTGAAAGTTATGGAGAAAGAAAATAGATGGGAAAAAAGAATTTGGGCAAGGGATTGGATTGAGAGAAGTGATAAATTGGAAGAATCGGCTAATCTTTGGAAGGAATCTTTTGGAAGGATCGGGCGGTTGAGCAGATCAGTAGTTTCGTATTGCGCCAGGTTACCGAAGAAGTTGTCATACAGTTGGCGATATTGTGGGCACTCTTGGTGAGCAGTTCGGGTGACAGGAGCTCTTGCCGTTTCTGCTGGTCTCTCTAGCGGCTCGCTAGGTTCTTCATTATGATTTCCGACAATCTGATCTTGATTGATTGTATAGCCCATTTCTCTTTTGATCTCGTCCAGTTCCTGTCTTGTCAAGTAGCCTTTTCGAATTATAACATTTTTACGATCAGCAATGTTCCTTTCTGTTAACTGAAGTTCTGGATGCCTCTTGGTGAACTCGGTATAAAGGGAGTATCTCCAACCAGGAAGTGGTTTGTCATCGCAATTGTTCACGTAATAAAAAACTCGCATTACTTCAATATTCATTTCGCGGCTCCACTTGATACGTGCGTTGCGAGCTCCCCTGCGGGCAGTCCTCCTCACGGTGGTCGAGCCAGCAGGTGGAGTGGCATTTTGATCTTCTGTCATGTTTTGGGATTCCACTTCCCGATGTTCGGGTGGAGCTGTATTTTGTTGAATGACAGGGGCCCGCTTCCTCAGCACCCTGCCACCGACGGATCACATGCTGTCATGTCCAGCGTCGGCTCCAGACATGCCCTGGCGCTTCCCAGGCAGCGATTCTCTTCCGAGACTTAATTTGGGCTCCATTTTCATAGGTTTGCCACCATTTACCCTTAGTGGCCCAGGTAACTCGGGCCATGGGGACGTCACCCCCCATGTAGCATGGCATAAACCACACTACACCCGAGCTGCAAGTGGCATTTATAGAGTTCATGAGACCTGATGATATGAAGTGACCCGAGCAACACTGCTTTCTGCATTCTGTGCGCCAATACCTCGGCCAGTGGTCTACAGGCCGGGATAATCTTCAGTTCATCCACGTAGTTGGCTCTCATTCCACCGGGACATCCTATGATTAGCACGACCATCTTAACTTTATGACCTGGGTATAAAGTTCCAAGCTGGAACATAAGATCTTTGTACTTTTTGCCTCTTCGGTTCTTCTTTCATCACAACATTATTTTCAGCAGGGGAGGAGAATTCCACGACAAATAACTCCTTCAGCTCCTTGTCCAGAAGAAGTATGTCTGGCTTAACAACATTGATCTGTCGTGTTGTTGAGACAGGATAGTTCCAGCATATGCGAGCTCTTTTGTTCTGGACCACCGCTTCAGTCTCCAGAGGCCTATATGGTAGCACCGGTTCCTTGTCTATCTCATACGCGGCTCTCAGATGGAAGTATAGAATTCGGAGAGCCGCGTTGTGTCTCTCTACATATCCTGATGGAGCATGGACTCTGCAGGCGGAAAGGATGTGCATAATTGTTTCCTGTTGCCTATGGCAAGCCCTGCAAGTTGTTGGAGTGTCCATTTTCATGATGTTCTTTTCATACCATCTCGTTTTTATAGTACTCCATCCTGACACGCCATCACAAATCCCTCCGTCTCTGACTTGAGGCTAGCGGACTTCAGAAAGGCGAAAGACAATTCCTCAGACATGTCCTGGTCTTTTAAACTCCTGAAATATATGGAGTGCAAGTTCTTACTCATATGATGTTCGAGTAATTTATCCGCCTATTCCACACTGGTCCAATAACCCTCAGTATTTGATCTTGAATTACACTTGTGAGGATCTTATACAGTTTATTGAGGCAAGAGATTGGGCGATAGTTCTTGGGTTGCCCTAAATCACCTAATTTTGGTATCAGCACTGTTCTACCCTCCACCAACCATGACGGAATAGGCTCACGGCGAGTCAGCATCCCGCTGAATAATCTTGCCAGGTGTTGTGTAGCTGAAAATTTCTTACACCAGTAGTTTTGAATACCGTCCAGTCCAGGTGCTGTGAAATCACGCTCGTTCTTAAGGGCTTGTCTAATATCTTCGGTTGATATTTCAGAAGGTTCATCTTCTGCTGTTGGTTTTGATCACACATTTGCTGGAATCTGAGAAGTGCTGGAGTATCCCTGATTTCTGCTTGTTGCTCATACAGGCTTTCCCAAAATTCTTCGACCTCTTGAGGTGATGGTGAGTTCTGTGCCTTTTGTTGTGGGGACTGAAATAATTTCGATCGTTCTGCGGTGAAGGTGTTGTTATCTTCAATCCATTTTTGCCTTTTTATTAGTTTCTTTCGCGCTGCAGCAAGTGATCTTATTCTATCTACAGCTTTCTGCTTCAGTAGATGGACTGTGGGCAAGTCTACTGTACGATGTATGGAACGAAGCTCCTCGATCATGTCCTTCATTTTCTTGCTTGATTTAATTTTGCCGTTCAGAACATCTATGATACATTGGTACCAAGATGCCTGCTGCCACATTGATTTTATTTTGATGTCAAGCCGACTGAGTCGTAACCTATGCTTATCATTCTTCGTAGCTGTACTTTTCGGTGGACATAGAAGTGAAGAGGCCGCTCTCACTGCAGCCACCACATCTTCTAGTGAACAGGTCTCGTTAAGATGATCTTGAATTATTTTATCCAATACGGCTAGATCTTCAGCCCTGACAAGTGGGTTTCTAACGGCAGCCTTAAATGCTTCCCTCATATTGACGATCAACTTCGGAACATCTGTCACCGTTCTTGGCATTTGTTGCTGTTGGTCTGGAGCAAGGCTGCCCAACCTTTTCAGCAGGTGGGCCAAACGGACGATCTAAAAAATTTCAGAGGGCCATTGACTGATCTAGCAAGGAAATTTTTTAGGATTTGAGCAATTAAAAAAAATAAATTAAATAAAAAACATGTTTAGTGTGACTTTTGACATTGTTTCGCTTGTGACAATTTTTCTATGTTAGGTGTTAAATCAGATGTTGATAGTAACAATGAATCGAAAATATGTTGTTCAGTTAGGGAAGTGCGGTATTTGTTTTTTACATAGTTGAAATCTGAGAACACTTTTTCACATACATATGTTGATCCGAAACTACATAAAAATCTCAACGCCAGGTCTGTTATGGCAGGAAAATCTTCGGCTGGTACCAATTTCCAGAAACTTGTAAAATCTCCTGATGAGTTTTGTACTTTCGATGAAATGTTTTCGTCAAAGATGATTTTTAATGCAGAATGACTTCGTAGTTCCGTGAGTTCTAACTGAACATTAGCAGGATAAGTAATTATTTCAGATAAACTAATTACGAAAGGATTCACAAATATTTGAATTTCCTTTTTTTTACCCTCAAAGTCTTGAAATCTGTTCTCAAATGAGTTTAGCAAGCACTCAATTTTAGATACGTGCTTTGAGCAATTTATGGTGGCGATGTTTTGTTGCTCTTTCAAAAGTTTGAGAGTTGGAAAATGATCAATATTTTCTGCCTTCAGTTTGATTATAAGCAGATTCAATTTGACTTTGAATCCTCGAATCAAATCGAACATAATCGGAAGTGAACAATCCTTACCTTGCAATTTCAGATTTAAAATATTTAGATGATTTGTGAGATCAACAAGAAATGCAAGATCGCACAACCAGTATGTATTCCGCAGTAAATCGATTTCCAAAGGTAAAGCTTTTTTTCCTTCAAAAATTCCAGTACTCGCTCTCTCAAGTTGAAAAAATGTCTCAACATGTTGCCCCTTGAAAGCCACCGTACAGCGCAATATAGTTGTAGCTCACCGAATTCTGAAATTTCTTCTTCAAATAAAGTTCTGTAATGACGTCTGTTAAGAGCTTTTGAACGTTTGAAATTTATACAGCGCACCACAGGCTCCATGATATCAGAAAAGTCCATGTCTTTCGCACACAGAGCTTCCTGGTGGATGATACAATGATACGAAAATAGCGTTCGACCCAAAAAATTCTCTAACAGAGCTACGCATCCGTTAGTTTTTCCGATCATTGCAGGTGCACCACAGAGCTGTGCCAAAGCATTGTGCTTTGTGCTCGTGAAAGCACTCGGAGCCCTTTTGTGCTCCCGAGCACTGTGCTCCCAAGCACTTTTCAAAAGCAGTGCTTAGTGCTTAGTAATTGGAGTGCTTCGGCCAAAGGCTTAGTGCTTAGTAATCCCAAAAGTGCTCCCGAGCACTTTTGCGGATTACTAAGCACTAAGCCCTGAGCCAATGTTGTACGAATTCATTTTTACATTAAAAAAATTTTAAATCAACATTTTCTTACATGACAGTAACATCCCAAAACTGTTTGGATTGCAATAACAGAGAGATGATAATGAGGAAACTTGATCATTATGAAAGGAAAATTAAAGGGCTCATGTGTATTTTGTTAAATGTTAATTTGTGCGTTGACAAGTTTATATCAATAGAAAAAGCAAAAGCCACGATTCTGATTTTTTTTGTGTTTTCATCTGACCAAAGAGTCTTATATAGACAACATCAAAACGATACACAGTTCATTGAGTTATTTATAATTTTGATACTTCTTTGTTATTTGTCACGCAACAATGTTTTGCAACTGGTTTGCTCCTGACAAATCAGTGCAAGAATTGACAGAGGAACAATTCCATTTTTCCTTGAATTTTTCATTTAATTTTGTTTCAAGGACTGGGAGTTTTCAGAAAAAAAAGTAAACTCGAAAAATTCAGTAGGTATATTTATTAATATTATCAAACAGAGAGATCCAGGAGCGAATAGCATTTTTCTCTTTCATTACCAATAAGAATTTATTATATTGAATCGAATTCAAAAATACATACATACATACCTCTGCCAACTTACAATTTCTTTTCCGATTAAAATAACCTCACTTTCAATATTTCCTAACAAAAGTGCTTAGGGCTTAGTGCTCGAAATGTCGAATTACTTTCACAAAGTGCTTAGTATTCGCGAGCCTTTTGTGAAAATAAGTGCTTTGTGCTCGAGACTCGGGAGCCTTTTTATTCAAGTGTTTAGTGCTTAGTGCTCGAAGCACTTTTCTTCAGTGCTCGTCACAGCTCTGGTGCACCATCAGTGCAAATACTTATGAATGAGTCCCAACGCAAGCCCTTCTTCTCTACACAATCCTTAATTTTGGAAAATATATCTTTTCGTCATTTTGAACTTGACGGAAATTTTCTGATTGCCTTGCGCGGGCCATTTGAAGATCTTCTGCGGGCCACGATATGGCCCGCGGGCCTGGGGTTGGGCAGCCTTGGTCTGGAGCATCTGTCACCTGCTCTTCAGCGTGTTCTATTTCTGGAACATCTCTCACTTGTTGCGCTCTTGGCCTTGCCCCCAGGGCTATTCCTTGGTGTTGTTGGTTTGGAGCATCTGTCACCTGCTCTTCACCGTGTTCTATTTCTGGAACATCTCTCACTTGTCCCGCTCTTGGCCTTATTATTATTATTATTATTAATATAAACAAATATTCAACGTAAATTGAAGCCAGGAATATTATTTAGTAACACTGATATTAATCAGATACGGCGTACGAGTATAACATCATCACAAGCCATGGGATCTGACTCGATCTTGCCAGCTTGCCACTGCCGCACTGCGAACACACATCATCCAGAAACATAGCGAAGGTTCCAATCATCCAACCACATCATTTCAAGATCTTGTATGGATCTCTGCAGTCAATCATATAATTGAAGCGGAACGAAGGTCCTCTTAAAACAAAACGGATCGTTCTGGTGAAAGACTACCACATGGCGACAAACAATTCGCTCTCGAAGTTACGCGGACGAAGATAGATGGCATATCTCTCATTTTCCCCTCACAGTATGGTATCTAATATAAATATAGACACTGTATTTCTCCTCAGCAAGCAAGAATGTGAGTTTTCAAATTTGAAACATGCAAGCCGGGAGCGTGAGAATCGTTCATAGTTATCGGCATGTCCAAAAATAATAATTATCCAACGAAAGTTTATTCTAGAACGAATTATTCCAAAAGGAAATTAATCAGTAAAACTGAGATTAATCAGATATCAGTTGTTGATATTCATATCAATGCACATAAAATTAAAACCACTCAGATTGTCAAAAAATTTTTTTTATTAACATATCGCAAATTTTATGCCATTTTTAAATTTAAGTTTTGAAAAGCACATCACTCAAATGTCGTCCTTGGGAGCGGATACACTTATTTAGGCGCTCGCGGGGAACGTTCAATCGCGGCTCTCACATTGGCCACGTTTTCAGGTCCTGTTGCTGTCCTGGGACGTCCAGGCGACTTCTTTTTCAATGCTGAACTCGTCTGTCTAAAATTTGACACCCACACTTTAATCGTAGCGTGATGTGGAACAGGATCATGACGCCCGAGTCCGAAATGAATTCGAAAAGCACGTTGTGTAGCAATTATCGAACCGCCGCATTCGATAAACCGCTCAATAACAAAAGCACGATGTTCACCAGACCAAGGCATGTTGACTACTGACAAATGGCATAAAACCAGCTTTCTAACGGTTTTTACCCCACTACTCTACCTGCTCTCTCTTCTGAGAAAAAGGGATTTGAAATCGGATAGGTTCTTCTGCCCCACCCTGTACAATGGATGTCCAGAAATGTACATTAACTGGACGAACATAATGCACCATTTTATTTGAAGATTGTGTTTGGAAATACTATTGAGTTTCATTTGGAACAGAGAAAATAGATGAGATTCAAAGAGAAAATTTATATATATTTTTGGACATTAGGTATGTATGTCCAATGGACGTATCGTTGTAACAACCAATGGACGTCAACAATTGTAAGTACAATGGACATCCATTCAACGTCCATGGACGTTTGGACTTGATATGGTCGTAAAATGGACGTCCAATCGATGTCGTGTGCTGTATGGGTTCCTTGAACAGCTATCAATCCAGACGTTCGTCGACGGGATCAACGAAAGCGAAGTTCAACTAGCCCGGCCTGAAACCATCGATGATGCGTTAGCTCATGCTTTAGAGTTCGAGGCAGCGAAACAGGGGTCGCATAGAGGACACGTTCGTGTGAGACAAGTCCAAGAAGCAGACCGACCGGTTGAGAAAATATCCGAGAAGAAGTTAGCAGATTATTGAATGCCAAGAAAAAGGATGTTATGTTTTGCAACAAAAGTGGGCATTTCAAGCGAAATTGTCCAAGTATTGAAATTGGAAGAGAGCCACAGCAGAAAAACTGAAAAGGGTCGGTGATAAGGGGCATAAATCGACCCAGGCTAAAAATGCCCCTGAAGTAACAATCCGAGGAATCATGCCACAGATTTAACGAGCATTTTTGTTCCTGGAAAGATAAACGATCGAAGTGTGAAAATACTGGTGGACACAGGATCGACTAGAACCATTGTGCGTCCGGAAATAGCTGAAGGATTGAAGAGTCGCCCAGCTATGATCAAACTTCGAACTGCGTCTGGACAAGAAATACCGACTTATGGATCAGTCCTTTCGACCATTGAATTAGGAAACACGATAGTCAAGCATGAAGTTCTCGTAGCCGAAATCACAGAAGAAGTTATCCTGGGATTGGACCTTGTAAAGAAACTTGGATGCCAACTAGGTATGAAGAAGGATGTTCTTCGACTAGGAATTGAAGAGATTCTGTTCAATGATGTGGATGACAAGATATATCAGAACCGACTGACCGAGGACATCACGCTGCCAGGGCGGACCGAAGGCATAGTGACTGGTGAATGTGATAATGTTACAGGAAATGGCTGCATTAGAATGATCGAGCCCTCAGACGATGGGGTACTAGCTAACGGACTATTACTAGGGAAGACATTGGTTAGGTTAAGAGACAGCATTTCCATCCGATTACTTAACGTGAACATGTTTTAAGTCACCCTGAAGAAGAACACCTTGGTTGGACATGGGGTACCAGTGTACCATATTTCTGGTGGGATGGGTACTGCAGAAGTCCCACAGACACAGAAAAATACTGAAGAGCTGGTCGCCCTCCTCAATTCAGAATGTCAAGACCTTAACCAGTGTCAATTGACCGAAGTCAGAAAATTGATTCAGTCCTTGCCACTGGCGAAAGAACAGGAAAGACCGATGATGTGAAGCATAAAATCAATACAGGTGATGCACAACCCGTCAGACAACACCCCAGACGTCTTCCTCTGGCAAAGAGAGAAGAGGCCGAACGGATCATTGAAGACATGGCGAGAGAAGGTGTCATTGAACCATCCGATAGTCCGTGCACATCTCCTGTAGTGCTGGTGAAGAAGAAGAACGGGTCTACCAGGTTCTGTGTAGACTATAGGCAACTCAAGTTACAAAAAAGGATAGCTATCCCTTACCGAGAATACATGATACACTGGATACACTCTCGGGATCTCGTTGGTTCTCTACCTTGGATTTGAAGTGTGGGTATTGGCAAGTTGGTTTGGATCCAAAATACAAACAGAAAACAGCAGTAAGTATTGGAACGGGCCTGTGGCAATTTGAGGTTATGCCTTTAGTATTATGCAACGCTCCGGCCACATTTGAGCGTTTAATGGAAACTATATTAAGAGGATTCTCCTGGAAGACCTGCCTGGTGTATTTAGATGACGTGATAGTTGTGGGAAAATCATATCAAGATCAACTGCACAACTTATCCGAGGTCTTCCAGAGAAAACGTGAGGCTAATTTGAAGCTAAATCCCAAGAAATGCCATTTATTTCGAGCAGAGGTGAAATATTTACGACACGTAGTTTTTCGGAGGGGTGTGAAAGTTGACCCAGACAAGATCAAGGCGGTACAGGATTGGCCTATACCGAGAGACAAGAGTGAGTTATGAGGTTTCCTAGGCTTGTGCACTTACTACATAAGATTTGTGCCTGGATTTGCCAACGTTGCCAAACCACTGACAAAATTAACGGAAGATGAGCAGGAGTACATTTGGTCCTATGATTGCGCTGAAGCCTTCGATCGATTGAAAAAAGCTCTGGTCACGGCTCCAGTCTTGAACTACGCAATAACTGATGAAAAATTTGTGATCGATACCGATGCTAGTAATCTGGCCATTGGAGGCGTCCTATCGCAAGTTCAGGGTGGACAAGAGCGAATCATCGGTTATTTCAGCAAGGTACTGTCGAAGCCAGAAAGAAATTACTGCGTGAACAGAAGAGAACTTTTAGCCGTAATCAAAGCCGTAGAACACTTCTACAAAGACAAATATTTGTATGGTAGAAATTCCTGCTAAGAACGGACCATGCTGCTCTAAAATGGCTCCTGAATTTTAAGAACCCGGAAGGACAAGTGGCCAGATGGATCGAGAGACTGCAAGAAGATGACTTCGAGACCCAACACAGAGCTGGGGCTACACATCGAAATGCGGATGCGTTGTCAAGAAGACCTCGCCCCCAAAATTGCAGCGACTGCTCTCGTGTGGAAGGAAAGGCCGATTTGAAGCGGACCACAGTAATCGAAGACGACTGGCTACCCTCAGAAATTCGACGAGCGCAGGAGGAAGATCATGATTTGAGAGTACCTAATCCTAAGTTGGAAGAAGAGTGGCAGACGACCTTATTAGGAAGAAGTATTCAGACTGAGCCAAAATGTCGAGTCGAATTGGGCCCAATGGAAAACGTTGAAGATGGATGAAGGTCTTCTGAAACGTTGTTGGGAAAATGAAGATGGATCAACAGAGGATTCAGGTAATTGTGCCGAAGAGTAGAGTAACAGACATTTTGACCAGACTACATTATGGAACTTCGGGTGGCATTTTGGGATTACTAAGACCTTGGAAAAGGTCAGGCAGCGATTTTATTGGATCAACTGTAAGAACGACGTTAAAGATTGGTGTAGTAAATGTAAAGTTTGTGCTGCGGCCAACAGACCCTATGGCAAAAGAAAGGCTCCAATGAAGCAATATTACGTCGGATCACCCATGGAACGAGTAGCTATCGACATCGCAGGTCCCTTTCCAAAAACAGCCAGTGGAAACAAGTACATTTTGGTAGCGATGGATTACTCTACCAAATGGGTGGAAGCGTACGGTATTCCTAATCAAGAGGCAAGCACGGTAGCTGACAAATTGGTCAAAGAATTTTTCTCCAGATTTGGAATACCCCTAGAGCTGCATTGTGATCAAGGCCGAAACTTCGAATCAAAGTTATTCTAAGAAGTTTGCAAAACATTGGGGATATAATATAAGACCAGAACTACACCTCTGCATTCTCAGTCAGACGGCATGGTGGAACGAATGAACCGGACTATTGGAAAACATTTGGCCAAATTAGTCTCTGACCACCAAAGGGACTGGGATGAATATTTGCATCTTTTCGCGATGGCTTATAGATCTTCGGTTCAAGAATCCACCAAGGAGACTCATTCAAATATAATGTTTGGCCCAGAAATGAGACTACCTTGCGATCTCGAGTTTGGGTGTAAGCCTGGAGAAGATGTAGCTGGGTAGGCAAATGCAGCAAGCAAGTGACCGGATGAAAATGCGCTATGACGTCAAGGCCATTGAAGGAGGGTTTACCGCTTGAGAGCTGGTGTGGTTGTATAACCCACAAAGAAGAAAAGTTTTTTCACTGAAGCTGCAGAGACATTGGGAAGGACCGCACGAAGTTGTGAAGAGAATCAATGATGTAGTTTACCGAATACGGAAGCTCCCCAGAAGAAATCCGAAAGTCATACATTTCAACGGGTTGGCTCCGTATGCGTCCACGCAGAATGAAGAAGGAGTACGTCTCGTCGAGGTTTCAGCACAGGAAAGCTGCGAATTCCAGGAATTTATGAACACCTATGGGGGAACACGCATTGCACGGTTTGGCGTCACACAGGAAGTTCATCAGGAGAGGTTCACTGTCCCCGAGGAATACTCACTTGCTCATTGTGTAGCAGCCGATCTACGTATGAGTAAGGGAATAGCAAGAGTATTTAAAAACAAATTTGGTCGGCAAAAGGAGCTAGTGGGACAGCAGCCCAGAGTCGGGAAATGTTCAAGACTGAAGTCCGAGCACTCTTTCCAGAAGCCCACCTACCAGAACTTATGGACCTCGCTGCATGGCTTGAAAGAAGACCTTCAGCGTTCCGGCGTTAGGAAACTAGCAGTTCCCAAGCTTGGTTGTGGACTGGATCTGCTGAATTGGAGGATAGTGCGGAGCATGCTTGGAGTAATTTTCCAGAGGGCAGGTATACAGATCCTAGTATGCAGTTTCTACTCAAATCGTATTGAACTCCCCGGCAAAACTATAGAATGCTATTTCCATCAAAGGGACTACTGTAGAAAAAGAGCCGACTGAAGATTTCGGAAACGTTACATTATGATATCTCAATAACCGGCTTCCATAGCTGCCGAACCAGATATCTCAGAGATTTCGTTAGAAAGTAGGCCTTCTGTACCTTCATTTCTGCATCTCAGGAAATTATTCAATGTTATTCAACAGATGGATGATTTTCTCAATTGATCACACCATATATTTTTACATATTTTCGATGACCTTCATTACCTCCTTCATGAGTCGAAATATTATTTTATTATTACTATCATTCAAAGAAAACTGCGAAAAGGTGAGGGAAAAGCCGTCCATTAAAAGTCTTCTGGCGATTTTCAGAAGCGAAAGTAACATGAATTTGATCTGAAAGTTTTTTGAATGAGGGATTTACCTTGACACTGTTCCTAAACGAACAACTTGTCATAAACAGGGTGTCCGTTATCAAGGTCCAAATATGAAGAACTTCAAATTATTATTTCTCGATTCTTTGCAAATAATAATAATAATAATAATAATGGGGGGTGACGTCCCCACGGCCCGAGTTACCTGGGCCACCAAGGGTAAATGGTGGCGAACCCATGAAAATGGGAAAAATGCCAGCAACGAGAAGTGGAAACCGATATCATGGCAGAAGATCGAAATGTCACTCCAATTTCTGGCTCGACCACCGTGAGGAGGACTGTCCGCAGGGGAGCTCGCAACGCACGTATCAAGTGGAGCCGCGACATGAATATTGAAGTAATGCGAGCTTTTTATTACGTGAAAAATTGCGAGGACAAACCACTTCCTGGATGGAGATCCTCCCTCTATAACGAGTTCACCGGAATGCATCCGGAACATCAGCTGACGGAAGGGAATCATTCAAGAAAAATATCGAATTATCCCAGAGGATCGCGGGATATGCACAACGGGCTGTAGCATTGCAAACCTGTCACATCGTGCGGAAATTCCTGAACTAGTGGGAGGAACTGAATTGTTTTTTCACTGGTTCATAGAAATAATACCAGCTTAAGCTGAGACCGGGAGACCGATGAGGAAGAATAATAATAATAATATTTATTTCATGTCTACAACTATTTCAGTTTTACATTCGTCAAGATAAAAAATTGAGCTTGTAACTATATTGATACAATAACACTTAGGAGACAAATCACAGAATAAAACACTAGTTTTTTTAAAATATGGTATCTGGCAGCACCACTGTAAAATCAAAATTAAAAAACTCCTCAACTCCATAAAAAACATTCTTCACTAAAAATCTTCTAATAAATATTTTAAAATTGTTTGGGGGCAAGGACATTACAAAAGATGGTAGTCTATTAAACAGTTTGACTGACAAATAGAAAGGTCCCTTTTGAGACTTTGTCAATCGACAAAAATCATTTCTGATCAGCATTCTGCTTCGTGTGTTATATTCATGATAGTCGCCATTAACACTATGCTCGACGGCATTCTTATGCACCATAAGCAAAGCCTCCATGATGTAAATACAAGGAAAAGTTAATATGTTTTTAGCGACAAATGCACTCCTACAATCCTCACGATATTTGAGGCCAGACAAAATTCTAATGGCTCTTCTCTGCAACGAAAAAATTCTGGTGTGGGAAGCACTATTGCCCCATGCAAGTATACCGTATCGCAATAATGATTCAACTAGGGCAAAATAGGCCACTCTTAAAATATCCGAAGATAATCTAGTTGACATATTTCTAAGCAGATAAATGTTCCCACACAATTTTGAGGCAAGCCGGTCAGCATGGGCATCCCAACGTAAGGTAGTATCTAACGATATACCAAGAAATGAATGGTGGCCAATAAGGTCTTGATTATTTATTTCTCTCAAGGAGAAAATAAGCTTTACTGTTTTTTGCTCATTTACGACGAGTCTGTTGGATGCAAACCAATCGAAAGCTCTCGACTGCGCAACGACAGCCTCACCAACAATGGCAGCAAGATTACCGGATGCAATGGAGACAGTTGTGTCATCCGCAAAGAGAATAGACCTATATTCACTCAAGTATAAAGGCAAATCATTGATAAATATCAAAAATAGAATCGGTCCTAGAACCGATCCTTGAGGCACCCCAAGTTCCACTTTTAGTAGAGTTGACCATCTATTATTATTGAAAACTGCTTGATGTCTATTGCTCAAATATGATTCGATGAGAGCACATGCGCCCCCAGAGAACCCATATGCAGCCAACTTACCAACCAGGACGAGACGCGAGACGCAGTCGAAAGCCTTCGTGTTGGAAATTTTGTTTTCAGTTGAGTAGACTGTATTTATATATGTGATTTCAATTGCGAAGAAATAAAATTTCGTTGATAGGCTATATAACGTTTCATTTCTACATGTAATGAATGAATGAATTAATATGGATACAATAAAATATGGAATATGTTTTTTCGTGTTTCAACACATCTGCGTCGACTGCGTGCGCTGATCGGTGCATTGTCGCTTCTTCGGTAATTTCCTAACATAGCCCCCGCCAATTTGAGATTTCTTCAAATTATGTACTAATTTCCTTGGATCGGAAGTGGAAATAAATATCTTGCGGCTCTGGTGATGTGACCTCTCGATGTCTTCACTTCGACTACCCTTGTGATATTGTCTCTGCCTGGAAAAAGTTTTATGATTCTTCCCATACTCCATTTACCTGGTGGGAGTTTTGAATCTCTGATTAAAACAAGCGATCCTTCTGTGAGCTGTGAAGTTGTCTCGTGCCATTTGTAACTCTGATGTAGTTGGCTGACGTATTCCGTTGAAAATCTCTTCCAAAAACGTTGATACAATTGCTGTATATGTTCGTACCTTGTGAGACGATTTGAGGGAATATTTTGGATATCAGGTTCAGGAAGGGAACATATATTACGGTTTATCAGGAAATGGGATGGGGTGAGAGGCTGAAGATCATTGGGATCATTTGAAAGAGCAAACAGGGGTCGAGAATTGAGAATGGCTTCTATCTGGTACAAAAGTGTTATGAACTCTTCATAAATTAAATGTGTATCTTTCAATGTTCGTTTAAGATGAAATTTCATTTGCTTTACTGCGGCTTCCCAGAGACCGCCGAAATTGGGAGTGTAAGGACGACTGAATTTCCATGAAATGTTGAATGTTGAAGAAAAATTTAGGATTGTTGCATTATTTGAACATAACATGTTATTTATTCTATAAAGTTCATTTCTAGCTCCCTTAAATGTAGTTCCATTATCGGAGTAAACATTAGTTGGAATTCCGCGACGTGAAATAAATCGTTTTAAACAAGCTATAAAGCACTCTGTCGTCATGTCAGAAAGAAGTTCCAAATGAACGGCTTTTGTTACAAAGCAAATGAATACACAAATGTAACATTTAGTGACTTTATTGCCACGACCCTTTCGATCCGTCATATAATATGGGCCAGCAAAATCTAAACCTACGTGTTGAAATGGATATGCCTGATTTATTCTTGTATCAGGTAATGGACCCATTTGTACCTTATTTTCAGGAGGTTTATGACGAAAACATGTAACACATTGTTTAACAATATTTTTAGCTGTTACCTTTCCATTTAAGGGCCAATAACGTTGTCGTACCAAACTTAATAATAATTGGGGGCCTGGATGAAAGTTACCATGGTAATGATTAAAAATAAGTAAGGTTATAGGATGATCTTTTGGTAACAGAATAGGTTGTCTTATTTCTTTTGAAAGGTTTGAATATCTCAATCTACCACCAACACAAATCAACTGGAATTCATCCAGAAACGGATTGAGATTATAAATTTTCGATTTTTTGATACTAATTGGTTTTTGGACAATAATGAATAATCTTCAGGAAATTCTTGACTTTGAACAACTCTAATGAGTTCTCTGAAATATGTCCCAATCTCAAGAGCACCCATAGTTGAATTTGTTGTGAGAGTAATTTTTTTTCTAGTTTTATCAATGAATCTTCTACAGTATGCAAAAACGCGTTTCAATCTAGGAAAATCTGAAGTTTTAGTTATTAACTCGATAAAAACATTTGGTTCGACATTAAAATGAAAGATCCTTTTTTTAATTTTTTTTACTTCAGGGACATCTTTAATATCTAGAGTGAAATCTGGATCAAATTGATTTGAAAAATTGACAACATCAGTATTATATAGAAATTCTGGGCCATTCCACCATATATTATAATTTATTAATTTTTGCGCTGTTACACCCCTGGATGCTAGATCTGCTGGATTGCAACTCGAACGAACATAATTCCAATTATCAATATTGGTCAAATTTTGGATTTGTGTAACTCTGTTGGCTACAAATGTTTGTAATATATTCGGTTCAGTCTTCAACCAATGAAGAACAACTTGTGAATCTGACCAATAATAAAATTCAACTTTTAAATTTAGGGATATCTTAACTTGGTTTACCAGTTGTGCGCCCAGAAGCGCTGCAGATAATTCAAGACGAGGAATAGATAGTGATTTGATTGGCGCAACCTTCGTCTTCGAGCAAAGAAGACGTACACCCTTATTTTCATAGGCATCTACACTTCTGATATATATACAACAGGCATAAGCATGATTAGATGCATCACAAAAACAATGGATGTCTTTGATAGTGAATCCTTTTCCGACAGTGTTTCTAGGGACTTTGATTTTATCTATTTCACAAATTGAAGTTTTTATATTATTCCAGTTATCAATGGATTGTTGAGGCAATATTTCATCCCATGTTAGTTTCAACGACCACAAATTCTGAATAAATATTTTTGCAGATATGATTACTGGACTGACAAGACCCAATGGGTCATATATTTGAGAAATTTCAGATAAAATTTGTCTTTTCGATGGAAATTCAACAAAGTCACCAGAAATTTTGTACTTCAAGTAATCTTCATTACAACACCATTGAATTCCTAAAGTTTTAGAAGATTCTTCGTTACCGATGGTTAAAACACCTAACGGATTCTCGACATCGAGATTGAGTTCGGACAAAACTTTTGAATCATTTGATATCCACTTTCTCAAGATGAAATTTGCTGAGGCCAAATGATTATAAAGATATTTCAAAGTGGTGGATAATTCTTGAAGAGAATTTGATCCTGTTAAAAGATCATCAACATAAAAATCGTCTGAGATAATTTTGGAAAGCTGTTTTGATATAGTTGAATCCTTTGATAACTGTCTGAGAGAGTTTATTGCCAAATAAGGAGCACTAGTAGTGCCATACGTTACGGTATTTAGTTGGAATATATCGATTGGATCATTTTCAGAATTTCGCCATAGTATGCATTGTAGTGGGCGATGACAAGGATTCATTGATATTTGTCTATACATTTTGGTAATGTCCGCAGAAACGACATAAGTAAAAATTCTGAATCTGCATAATATATGAAAAATGTCATTTTGTACTTTGGGCCCACAAAATTGCAAATCATTTAAGGACCACCCATTATCTGTTGGACAGGAACCGTCGAAAACGACCCTCAACCTAGTAGTCAAACTATCTTCTTTGATCACCCCGTGAGGGGGTAGAATATATTTACAGTTAGAGGAATCAGGATTTATTTTACTCATGTGGCCGAGGTCTTTATATTCTTGCATGAATTGTTCGTATTGACAATATAAGTTATTATTCATTCTGAATTTTCGCTCCAAATTTAAAAATCTTTTGAGAGCAATTTCATAAGAATTCCCCAACAAAGTTTCTGGATATTTCAGAGGGTATTTAACAACAAACTGGCCTGAGGAATCTCTATAAGTTTGATTATCAAATTGCTTCTCACATTCAATGTCATCTCTGGAATATTGTGAACAATTAGGGATACTTTCGACTTCCCAAAATTTTTGCAATTGTTCATCTTCATGAACAATTCTAGTTAGGTTACAAATAGTTGTTGAATTTAATCTTGGAATGTTTCCAGAAATAATCCATCCCAATTGGGTGTTATGTAATACAGGCATATTTTTTCCTAATTGTATTCGACCCTGTATAAGCAAATCCCAAAAAATGTTTGCTCCTAAAATAGCGTCAATTTCTGATGGAACATTAAAAGAAGGATCAGCAAAAGGCAAATTCATAGGAATGTTTAAGTCAACTGTATTAAAGTTTAGTGTTGGAGTATCATTAGAAATATAAGGAACAACGTAAAAACATGATGAAGCTCTGAATTTACTATAACAAGAATATATTGTCATATTGCATTTTTTATTTAAGTGTGATGTAACCTGATTTATTCCTACGATAGACATGTTTGTTGGAATAAGTGGAATGTTCAAATTATTACAAAACTTTTCAGTTACTAGATTTGTTTGTGCTCCTGAATCGAGCAAAGCCCTACAATGGAAAAATTCACCTGAATCATTTTTCTCTTTGAATATTACTGTGGACAGTAAAACTTGGGAATCGATCATTTTTGAATTGAACTGTTTGTTCAGAAAATTCATCGTTGATGGACCTGCCCTATTTTCAGTGCTCATACACTCAACATGATTGTTCTTATTTTGTTGGGTATCCAAATGAATTAGAGTATTATGTTTTAAGCTACATTTTTTACAAGGACCTAGGGTACATTCACTGTGAGAATGTCCTGGACGTAGACAATTCTTGCAAAGGTTCAATTCTGTAATTTTGGAAATTCTCGTTAGTACATTCAACTTAAGAAAGTCAATACATGTATACATTAAATGACTGTTTTTTTTTGCAAAAATTACATACCTTTTTTGATTGTGAGCTTACAAAAAAATGCTTTTTGACGTTATCACGATTATGATTATATTGAGTATTTTTGACCTTTGACTGGGAAGTAACAGAATTCATGTTTTGATCTGCAATTTCACCCAATGTATCGATTTTCAATTTCAAAAGTTCGAGAAATTCGTTTAATGTTGGTAATTCTTTGGAAGTTTTATATTCTTTCCAACCTCTATAAGTGAATTTATCTAATTTTTCAGATATAATTTGAATAAGTAAAAGTTCACATAAAACAACTTTGGATATTTTCATTCCTTCTATGGCTGTAATGTTTTCGGAAACTGAATCTAGTAAATCTCGTAAATGTTTTGGTGACTCCTTGAATAGCGGTTCCAGTTTTAAGATACCTTTGATATGTTTATTGATTAAGATTTTCTTATTATCGAAACGGTCACACAGCGACTTCCAAGCAATATCATAATAATCTCCTACCAATTCAATTTGATCTATTATTCGTTTGGCGTAACCATCTACACTTTGTCTAAGTATTTGGAATTTCTGAATATTCGGTAAATTGTTAGTATGAACTACAGATAAAAAAGTACTCTTGAATTCCAACCAATGTTCATAATCTCCTTTAAAAGACTCAATTTTAATTTTTGGTAAAGAGATATTATTCAAAGAATTATGAAAATTAGCATTTTTAATTTCATCAACTTGATTCACTAGAACTGGAGGTGTATTATCTTTCAAATATTGTTTAAGAATTCCAATATATTTATCGTAACTATTTTCAAATTCATCTCTGTAATTGTAATGCTCTTCTAGTTCTTCATCGTTACATTTTTCTTCTAACATATCTTGAATGTTCTGAAATGAATCGTAAACTGACAAATAATTTTTAAGTTTTTTTCAATTTCGGCAATTCCAGGTTGGTCTTCTGATAAATTATCAATATATTTACCTAAATTAGTTAAACGATGCTTCAATGCACCTCGTTTTTTTTCAAGAGGAGGAGCCATATCTCAATTCAGATAAGGAACAGATGGGAAAAAACTGTAAAAGGATTCAAGGAAACGAACTCACAGCTTTTTTGGATGTTTCCAATGTTTTTCGTGTTTTCCTTTGGCGGAAAATTAGACGTTTTCTCTTCAGGATTAAGAGCTTCTTCTCCAATTTTGGATATAAACCTCTCAAATGAACTTTGGTTCTCCTTAGGCGGAAACTCCACTCCAACGGTTGGGAGAAGTCGATGGACGACTGATCTTCGGTCTTGATAACGTGATGATTGTGATGAAAAGTGATTGATTTCTCTGGTTAATCAATCCTGGCTCGAAGGACCAATTTATTTGTTGGAAATTTTGTTTTCAGTTGAGTAGACTGTATTTATATATGTGATTTCAATTGCGAAGAAATAAAATTTCGTTGATAGGCTATATAACGTTTTATTTCTACATGTAATGAATGAATGAATTAATATGGATACAATAAAATATGGAATATGTTTTTTCGTGTTTCAACACATCTGCGTCGACTGCGTGCGCTGATCGGTGCATTGTCGCTTCTTCGGTAATTTCCTAACACTTCGCAATATCTAAAAATAATGTAAAAATAAATTCACCCTGTTCAAAGCATTCCAGCGTAAATTCAATAAAATTTAAAATTGCATCTTTGGTGCTTTTATCCTTCCTGAAACCAAATTGCTGTGCAGAAAATAAGTTGTTTGATTCGAAATATTCCACTAGCTGACAACACAAGAGCTTTTCAAAAATTTTTGATATGACCGGTACCAAGGAGATTGGTCTATAATTCCCAACGTCATTAACATCACCCTTCTTAAACAACGGAATCACCTTAGCAATCTTCAGGCAATCGGGATAGGCATTTTCTGCAATTAATCTATTAAAAAGCTTGGTGAGAGGGATAACCAGACTATTGATATTCTTTTTTATAAGGTAAGATGATAAACCATAATAATCTGACGATTTACTCAACTTAAGTGAACCTATTGCATCCCTTACCTGATTATAGGTGACATCTGCAAAAGAAAAGGAACTGTTCACATCTGGAAGAATGGAGAGTGGATTAAGGCTCCCCTCACCAAGAGATTCAACCGTTTTATGAGCAATTGATGTGAAATATTTATTGAATGCTTGAGGTGAAATTGTCTGCTTATGGCTATCAGAGTGGATTGCATTCTTATTTTTAATTAAATTCCACATGGTTTTCGGTTTATTATTGGAATCTTTTATAATTCTATCATTAGTAGAGATTCGGGCCTCTTTAATCCTGTACCTATAGTAATTCCTATAATTGACATAAGCCTTCTTAAGTCGATCATCCCGATAGTACCGATACATATCGCCAAGAAGTTTCAAGTGATCACGTATCTTACCTAGTTCACGACTAAACCAAGCTACTCCATGATCCTTAGGTTTCGACTTTATTTCAGTATAAGGGAAACAGTCTAAAAACGTTTGAGTTATATACTCATTAAACACATTGAAGGTTAGATTTACATCATCATCATTACAATTTATGAAATCCCAAGAGGTTGAGCCAAGTCCAGCATGGAATAAATTCATACCTTTCCGTGTCAATGGCCTAAACCCTCTCACCACATCAGAACGGGACTGAAGGGATTGGGACATCCACCGCCACCAGCTGTGCCCGATGATCAGAAAAATCGAAATCAACAGTTTCAGCATCATACCCTTCAAGAGAAAAATTTATAAAAACATTGTCTATACAATTCATAGCCCTAGTGGGCTGCCAGATAGTTCTTCTAAAACCATAACAGTCTAGTAAATCACAGAAAAGTTTACACTTTCCATCAGGACAATTGAAAGGTAAATTGAAGTCACCTAAAATGGCAATATTGTTATTGAAACAATTAATTTTACTAAAAATTTTTTCAAAAGTATCATATAATATTTTAAAATCACCATTTGGTGAACGATAAATAGAAATAACAATCAAATCAATGTTTGTCAATTTTAATGAGGAAACCTCACAATGGCACTCACAGGTCAGATTATTCACTTCCCCGAGACTTACAAAGCTGATGTCAGAACGACACATTGTCATGACTCCTCCCCTGGCTTTATGTTTCCTACTGTAATTGTGGGCCACTACCCAACCATCCATCAGGACTGGCAAGATTTCTTCGCCTTTAAGCCAATGTTCTGTTAAACACACAATGGCAACATCTTTATACTGGCCTAACAGAGCTGCTAAAGGGCCTTCTTTCCCAGTGAAGCCTCTAATGTTTAGATGAAACAGTCCCACCTTCTGGTGGTGGTGATTCAGAACTCGAGGAACTGAGTTTGGCACGAAAAAAGTTTTTGATTACTACTCCTTTGGGCCATTTACCATCATTCAAAATATCATTTTTATAATCTGTGACAAAAGTTAATTTGAAACTGCTATTGACCCCTTTGGATTCAAGTTTCGTACAACGAATATCAATATCGGGCCAACCAATCTTCAGGAATTCAGTCATGTCAGCCTCTTGAACATTACCTTGGATTCTACCTACATATAAATTCGATAATGAGGGTGCACCTTTAATTTTATAATTATCAGCACTCATTCCCGTAAGTAATTTATTTTTCCGAGTGTTCTTCGTGCTCGCATTTCGCTTTCCAGTTTTGTTATTTTCCGTCAAATTTTTCCCTGTCAAAGGCGAGTTAGCCTTGAGATCCTGTTTTGGTGGTACATCGGAACTACTACTAGTCGTTGTAGTTGAACCCTGTTTTCCACTAGTCGATGAAGAATTTTTAGCGATTGCGTTCTTAGCGTTTGCGTTCTTCCGTGCATTTGAACTAGGAGTCTTCTCTCTTCCAACACGAGGAATGTGAAGGTCATCAATGTTATTGTTTTGACTTTTTGTTTCTAGCTTTTCTACATCGTCAACATTTCGCTTATCTGCTTTCATATTGTTTTCCGATACTTTCATCAACTCACCATTTTGCAGAAGATTTATGATTAATGCTTGATCCACAATTCTGTTCCTCAGCTCGTTGTTTAGCTGTAGTAATAAATCGAACTGCTTTTGTAGAGACTCTAACTCGGCATTTGAACGAATATTTTTACTATTCCTGGCGTTATCTGAATCACCAAAAAGCCCCTCAAAGAATTTTCGGACTAATTGATTCACAACACTATCTGGAACCGTACTTGTGACCAAAATGTCAATCAAAACATTTTTATTGATTTTATTCAATTCTACTGGGAGCGACTCGCTCTTATCGACTGACACGACTGGCGGCATGTTAATGACTGAATGGAAATGGAACACCCTGTATTTTTTCCACAATAATGTAGACAATTCAATACCTTAGATTTTCTCAGAAGTAACCTTAGGATTATTCCAACTCCCGCATTCAGCAGACACGAAAAATGACATCGCAACTGAAAATTGTATTCAAATAATAACATAATGAAAACTAACGGACATTCAAAAGAGATCCAACAATGAAATAGAACTCAAATGGGATGAATGTTTCCTATTGGGATATTGGGCAGCAAGTTCGACTTCCTAAAAAAACAGGTTCTGTCGCACTGCCTCATCATGAAAATCATATCATCATATTCATTTTTTCCAAGAATTCATACTGATTCACTGTATTCGAAAGTATCTTTGAGCTCTCAGTAGCAATAACTCGATTAATATTTTTTTTGGAAAGCCGATAAAAACTGATATGATTGGTTGAATACTTGATCAATATGATCAATTCCTTGTACGGAAAAGTAATATCATTTTTATGATGATGCTCAGGAAGTATGATTCTGGGAAGGAGATTAAGTCTGTCCAAAATTATTCATTTAGTTTCATTTCATTATTTGACCTCTTTTGAATGTCCGTTAGTTTTTATTATGTTATTATTTGAATAAAATTTTCAGTTGCGATATCATTTTTCGTGTCTGCTAGATGCGGGAGTGAAAATAATCCCAAGATTACTTCTGAGAAAATGTAAGGTATTCAATTGTCTACATTATTGTGGAAAAAAATAAATGGTGTTACATTTGAAAAAATCGAGAAATAATAATTTTAAGTTCTTCATATTTGGACCTTAATAACGGACACCATGTATATAAAAAAGTTGATCGTTTAGGATGCCTGTCAAGGCAAATCCTTCAATTAAAAAACCTTCTGATCAAATTCATGTTACTATTGCTTCTGAAAATCGTCAGAAGACTTTTACTGAACTGCTTTTTCCTCAGGGAGGTAATGAAGGTCATCGAAAATATGTAAAAATATATTGGGTGATCCATTAAAAAAATCATCCACCTGTTGAAAAACATTTATCGAGGACACCCTGTATATCAGAAAATAACTTCCTGAGATGCAGAAATGAAGGTACAAGAGGTCGACTTCACAACGAAATCTCTGAGATGTCTGGTTCGGCAGCTATGGAAGATTTTCGTACTATTGCAGGACCCGGTATAAATGCAACTTTTTCTCCATTTGACCGACCTTCTAACTCTTCTGTTGCAAAAGTTACCAATACAATCCCATGAAAAAAGTGGCCACTCTGTATACTGTGTGTTTGGGCATGACTTACGGCCGTATTCGCCGTATACTATTAAGCCAAGCTTAAAGCTTAAGCTCGCTTAACGTTATGAATTCGTATGCTCCGTATCCATGAACGCCTTTAGGCTGGCTTAACTCTAAGCGGCCACATTCGGACGCTTTATATTTTAAGCTAGGCTTATGTAGACATCATAACGTCACTTTTTTGATATTGTCAAAAATATTAATATTAGTATTTGCCCTTTGGGTATTAGAAGGTGAAGAAGTATACCAATGATGGAATTAGATTTTCGGATTTCCAAACTATTTCGAGGAGATGGATGATATGGCCTTTTGGCCTTTTATAGAAGATTCAGACTGACAAAGCCCACAACATATATGTGCAGGAGCTCATAGAAGATGCTCTAGAATTCAAAAACACTACTGGATAGTATAAACCAATTTCCATTCCATTTTTCAATGTTGTATTCAATAAAATGTAGCATAATACAAATCCCCAATATTTATTTACATTCCACGAATGTATGATACATAGTAAATAGGTATGTACTCTTCAATATGAATACTCTATCCTAAATTTTCCTTCCATATGATTCAATTATCTCATCCCTTTGTATCTTTGGTAGTGGGCCACCGCAAGTCAGAGTAACTTCCTTCTTTTCTTCCGCCAAGGTTTTCCTAAGCTCTTTTTTCTATTTTCATCGCATTCCTTCGAAGAAACCATACTGCTTGATATACGAGTAGATGAAGATGCGTTGAACTCATCTGTGATCTGCTGCCAGGTCTTTTTCTTTTTCTCTCCAGAAGCCCTATTGGTTTTCTTATCCTTTTTTATGGAAGAATATTTGTGCGATATGATTCTCAATAAGTGGAGCTTCTCCGATGCTCTTGATGTTTCACTCATTTTGCTATGATACTACATAACTAGATACGTAAATATACATGAAAACTTTGAAATCGTAATCCCGATCCATCACTTTCAATTATCACTTTTGATGTTTGTCACGTGAAATATTTTTAAAAGGCCATAAAGAAACAATGTTGCCGAGTTTTTTTCTCGCTTAGCTGAGCCACGTTTATCGTACTGCGGTACATAACGCATAAGTTTAAGCTTGGCTCAAGTTTTGAGCGAGCTTACAGAAGCTCCGCTTTAGAGGGAAAACGGCGAATACGGCCGTTAGCGATAATTGGCAGAAATATTCGAAATTGAATATTTCTACCAATCACAACGACGATCGGACGATCGTATCATCGGATGACGGATGCATGGGAATCCATATTGTTCGAATATGACCGTTACGAGAGCGCCCTAAACTATTTTTTTTGTTGCTACAAGACAAGTCGTCATAAGGGCCACTGAATGTCTACAAAGCAGAGGCGATCATTTTGAGCAATTTTTATGATGAATTTGTTAGTTTAATCATTAGAAATGATCACAAGTACAGTACTGAGTTTTATTTTATTTCATCAATTTCCATAAGAGTCGTCACTTCCAGAAATGATGTGGGTGTCGTTTTGTAGCTGATATCCTTGCGTGTTAGATCATGACAAAAATCATACTTCAATGTGCTAGTTTGTACTTGTTTTGTCCTGATATATTCAAGGAGACATAAACCCGTTACACATTCCGTAAATATTTTGATGATCCCTCTGCCCTCCGACATCTTTTCTAAAGATTTGTATGTTATCTTACACAATAAAAATGCAATTTTCATACACGCATAATAAATATTCTTATATCAACGAAGGTTTATTCCAGAAGGAAATATCTCAAAGGGAATTATAATATATTAAATATATTCTCGATTAATCAGATACACCGCGGTAATTTATATAAATATCAACAATCGCCATGGATCTGACTCGAACTTGCCACAAATCATCATCTAGGGAACTAGCGAAAGTTCCAACCTCATCGAAGTAGGTAGATGTCAACCTAGGTTTCGATCCTGTTCTGATCTCTTCAGCACAACATAACCCTACCACGATGAAAATTGAAGTGGCCGATCCTAGCAGGTGTACAGCGCGTGCACCGCACGCGGACGGCCAAATTCTAGGGGCGGCCGCAGGCCGCCACCTTTATATATGTCAGTTTGAAAAAAATATGATTTTCAACAAATCTTATAGAGAGATAACTGTTTTTAATTATTGATCAGTACTCTAATCATCCAAATGTTGAATGATACGACAAAAAAATCAATGAAACTGAATTCTTCAATCTTGTCAAATCAAATATTCCTTGATCCCCTTCACCAAGAAAAAGGAATAAAGGAATACTTGCTACAGAAGAACGTGATGCAAAAATCGAAAAAAAAACTACCATCTGAGTTTTGGAATAGGAATGTTTAGGCTTGGTTAAAATGACCAAATGTTGGAAAAGAATCGCGTCGTTGTGAAAACAAAAACCGCTGGGGTGCAATTATGATGGTTTGTAATGATGCTTTCTGCTGCAACTGCCATCATGTTCATTTCTCGTTGCCACCGTTCTGGGTTCCGGTCTCTTTGAGAATTCTTTCGAAACTCTCTAATTCGCAAATTTTCACTGTATTAAGCTACCCGAGTTATTTGTATTTTTATATTTCTATAAAGACTAAAAGGCAGTCAGGTAGTTTAGTAACTCTAGAAGAGAGAAGAGTCGAAAAACAGAGAAATCCTCTAAGCAAGCTGGAGCTTTGACAGAATATTTCAGATCGGCTAATACTGAACCTAACGAAACAGAAATGACAAAATCTCAGTTTGATTATTATTCGCAAACTCAAGCATCGTCATCCGCCACAAGTACTGTTATTCCTGTGAACATTGAACCAATGGATGCTAAATTTGAAGAAACTGTAAGATTGTCGCCATCACCAACATCTTTGATCTATCTCAGTAACCCAGAGTCTGAAGTTGAAGATGAGATCGAGGAAGGAAAGAATTATTCTCAAACGGCACTAGATCAACTCTTTTGAAGAACAAAATTATTGATATTCTCATAGAACATGGCCCAAATCAAATGACTAATTTCAATTTTCCAGCCGATGAAAGTGGTCGAATATTAGCTCTTCATATTTTATTAAAACATTATAGTATAGTGAACGGTGATAGAATAAGTCGGGACTGGCTGTGCTATTCCAAAAACTAAATCGCATTTTCTGCTTTGTATGTAAAAGAATTGTACTATGGATGCGGTACAACAAAATGTTCATAATCGAGAGGAAAAGCGATGGAGTGCATTTATTATAGTATCTAGCACATGATTCATCATCTTATACAAAATATATATGCGTGTATGTAAATTGCATCTTTATTGTAAAAGATAGCATAAAGATGACTGAGTGCAGAGGGATCATCAAAATATTAACGGAAAAAGTAACGGAGTTATCCCCCCTAAATTTAATATGTACAGCTTTTTCCTAACCATGGGTTTTGCTGTCAAAAAAAAATATGTTTTTTTGTCTTTGGGGCGGCACATAGGGATTCTGCACGCGGGCGGCCAACACCCTAGGATCGGCCCTGCCAACATGCAAGCTAGGAGCGTGAGAATCGTTTAGTTTGCGGGGAAGGCCCGTATCAGATATCAACGAAGGTTTATTTCAGAAGAAAATATCCCAAAGGGAATTAAAATATACTAGTTTGGGCCCAGCGATCTACCTTTTAAGTAGATCCACCTTGTTGGTAGATCTCCCTTTGAAGATATATATATATATATATTCTTTTGAAAGAGAGTATTACAAACTGTTTTCTTAAACCAAACAATACATGGCATATGGCACGTGTGAAGAAATGGCTACAAGGACCAGATTATATAAATGAATAAAATCTGTTTCCCGCTCCAAATCTAAGTGTTAGCAGAGGGAATGTAAACGGGGTACCATACAATTCTGAGTATGATACACGAGAACAGATAAAAACCTCTGAAAAAACTCTGTCTCCCCGTGTATGTGTGGTGATACTGAATTTGTTAAAAAAAATATGCTGCTATCCATGTTACAGAGCTCCTTGTGCTTGAAAATTGCCTTTTCATTGAACTGGATGCAAATGTTTTGAAGATAGATTCGTATTTTGAAAAATCCAAAAAAATCCAACCTTCAAACGGTCATCTATGCGTTAAACTTATAACCACATAATTCTATACCTATAATTTGATCCTTGAAATTAAAGGTGAAGCATCTAGAAGGCTCTGCCTAGGGTCAGTGAGACTATTGAGCATGTGCTATATCGGAGAGTGGGAAATTAGGGGCATCGTGGCGATCAGCGGAATGCGGATACAGTTTTGTCTCTGTTTGTATTGAGCCACATATCGTATCCATGGATACATAATTACATTTCCCTTCTCTTCTCCCTTGGTATGCGTATAACGATGACTGACCTTGGATTTAAGGGGAACGATTGCTACACTTTTGTATCCTTATTAGCCACTACGCTCAAATTCTATAATTATAATTCTATGCTCCAAACGGTCATCTGTGCGTCGCGTCAAACTTTGACTGCCGTTGTCAAGAACCCTAACCTATGTGTATTTTCACCCATGACGTCTCGAAATGTCGAAAAAATCTACAGTGGCTTTATACAGGACAGTGGCAACAATAGACGTTCACGTTTTGATTGGTCGGACTGTTTTCGACCACTAATGGCGGACTTTCATTGTTTTGTTGTCATGTCATAGTGTATAAAGCTCAAGATCGAGTGAAATGTCAAACAGCACGACACTCAAATGTAAACAAATATCCGCCATGTTTGTGCAAAAACGTGTTCTATGACCCTATTGTCGCCACTGTCTTGTATAAAGCTACTGTAAAAAAATCCAACCTCCAAACGGTCATCTATGCGTCGCGTCAAACTTTGACTGCCGTCGTCAAGAACCCTAACCTATAGGTAACTTCACCCTTGACGTCTCGAAATGTTGAAAAAATCCAACCTCGAAACGGTCATCTGTGCGTCGCTTCAAACTTTGAATGCAGTTGTCACGAACCCTAACCTAATTCTAACGTCGGAAGTCATCGGAATAACGAGAATTTTTTGGAGTTTTCGAGAAACGTCGAAACTTTTCGAATTTATTTCGGAGACCCGGGAAACGTGTCGAAAAACGCTTCGCGTACTAGAGTGAACAGGGATAGGGGGCTTCTTTAAAAAAATCTCCGAACGTCCAGGTGCCTCCGAAAAGAAGCCTTATTTCCGGGGAATTCGGTCTTTCGGGCGAATTTTACCGTTTTTCGCGAATTTTTTTAAAATACTTCCCGGTGTCCTAGTGCCCCTAGTGGAAATCCGAAAACACCCACGCGTGCTCCCGTTCTTCAACTTTCCGACCCCCCCTCCCCTCGCCAGTAGGCCGTCGCACGCGACGGCCTTCGGCGCTCGCCTTTTGACAAAAAAACCTCTTGAATTCTATGTTCCTTAAATTATTACTATAGGCGCCATATATCTACTAATACCTATATGGATTATACGCCTGCTAATAATTGTCCGAAAGTGAAGCCAGGTCTTTGGTAACGATTGATTTGTACGCATGCGTCAACTCGAAATTCAAAAAAGACAATTGATCATTTTGAGTCACGTGACTTTGACAGAGCGGCCATTTTGCGTGTGGGGCACACAAGATCGTGTGCCCCACACGATTGTGATCTGCAGTTTTGAGTTGTTTAGTTCGAGTTTTCAGTGTTGTTGCGTTTCACTTTGCAACATGTGGAACATAAATTTCTTCTTCTTTGTTCAGTCACGTTTCAGAAAATATTTTATTGATTTTTAACTGCATAGATTGCACCCTTGAACGGCCCTATTCCCATCTGTTTTATTGTTACAACTTTCGTTCCTTTTGCTTTAAAATATCCTTTTACAATCAATTTTGTTTCCTATTGAAAGGTTTCTCAAGCTCAATAAATTAAGGTCAAGTTAAGGGTTCCATCCGGGATGAACGTTCATTTAGTACGCAGTAAAAGCTCATAAAATGAAACAGATGGTGAATTGTGGCCGCATCTGGGAAAGGTACATGTCAGGAGAGAGTAGCCCTCATTGGTTTAAATTTAAGAAAGTGGGTTGTTTTTTCCCACCATGGTCAAAATGGCAAATGAGTGCATTTCGTTGGCTTAGCAAGGCGTTGTTCGATCCTGACACCCAATCAATTGTTGAGTTTTCCCACCTTTATTCTGAGGAAATGAACCTCCCTTATTTTCGAGCTTGTCTTTAAAAGCCCATTGTAGTATGTTGAACACACTGTATATTTCGTACGTGATATAATAAGATTAGTGCGACCTCCCTTCAAGACCTTAAGCGGCACGTGAAGCCAGAGCTCTAGGTCTCATCATTGCCAGTTATGTTATCAAATATAAAGATATTAAAACAAGTAAACAATTATAAAATATATATAACAATTGGCTAGGGAGAGTCATTCAATTGATTCAGTGATTCATTCAGAAGCGTATACGTTTGACCGCTTGTTAGTCAACAGCGAGAATCTGTAGTAAACATATATATTCAATGTAAGTTCAGTGAATTAAATCCCTTTGATGAGTCTGCCTGGTATTATTCTTCACCATCCTTAACTGCATAACGATTGGTCGAACCTACCCTAACTGGGTACATCACATGGCGATCCTGCCAGTTCTATGCAGTTAAAGGTCCAGGGTCCAGAAGGTTTTCATTAGGATTTGGATATGGGTATGTGACTTCATTGTTCAATTCGTAGTTCAACCAACAAGCAAGATGGGATTAGGCCAGTCCAAGCACGACGAGATCATCATTGGCCAGAGATCCAAGAAGCTATGGAGCCGACTGTACAACTCGAGGCAAGGAGAAGCCACCAGGAGATTGTAGTGTAAGAACTATTTCTTTTCCCCTGATATGTCATTTCGTGAAGTGAAAAGTGATGAACTATTTCCTGACTTAATGATGTGAAAACATCAAAAATGAGCCGCGAGAACATAGTGAACGGGCCGATAGTGTAAATAATGAATTAATCAAGATTTTAAATTTAACAAATTATGTAAATTGTCAAGTCAGAACCAAATTTTCTCAAAGCATCGCAATGTTTTTTTATCAGAAAGGAAATTCGTACCATTCAAATCGAGGTCGTGACCGCAATGAAAATCCTAGCGGACAAAATTTCACGTCAGCAAGAAGAGTTCGGACAAGGTCAATGTCAACAGTTCACGAATCATTCCGAAAACAATAACACCTCGGAATTATTTGTTCAATATGATTATCGACCGAATCCCGTTTGATTTTAGAAGAGTATAACTTCACGGTTCATTATGTAAAAGTTTCAGAAAATTTTTTTCAGCACATGCCTTATCGCGTATTAAAAATAACGTAGAGACGAATGCCCGATGGCAAGGACTGATCGCCTTAATGTTGTCGAAGTTTGAAACGTCCAGTGAAAAGTATTGAGTAAAGACCACTTTCAAAAAAAAGAATTTCATAATTTGAAAAATAAACATTCAGAGGATTACAATGAGAATTTAATATATAATGTGAATTCACAAATTATTTTCAATAACCAGGACATCCGATCGGCGTAAGACTTAGGTACATCGTTGAGGAAACTGGAAAATTTATGCGCAGAAAATAATATATTAGAATTGTTCCTCATACAGCTAGCTAGCAATATAAAATTTTTGAATATGTTGTCAAATTATAAGAATGAAATTCTAGCAACATCCTTTAAAATTAATGTAACGCGTATAAAAGATTAAGGCAAATCATTCTGAACGATGTTCACATGCTTCCAACCGGTGGACATCCAGACATGTTTAGTTTAATTTTCAGAAACCTAGTAGATTATTTCCTCAAAAATTTGAAAAGCCGTGTAGATCCAGTTTACAATTTTGACAACTCTTGGATATATAGGATGCAAACGGCATAGAAAGATGCTAGGGAAAACTTGGTGAAGGTAAAATCGGAAAGAAGAGAAATTTTCGACAAAAATTGTAATGAAAAATTAAATAGTTTGGAATATCGTATTAAACTTTGTAGATTTAAGACCCATTGAGACTGATATTATAGATATAGATATTAAGCTATAGATAAGTCAAAAAAAAAAATATTTTTACATTGTATAGCAAAAAATTTTTTTTCTCTCAAAGAGGGAAGGTGTAGTATGTTGAACATACTGTATATTTCGTACGTGATATAATAAGATTAGTGCGACCTCCCTTCAAGACCTTAAGCGGCACGTGAAGCCAGAGCTCTAGGTCTCATCATTGCCAGTTATGTTATCAAATATAATGTTATTAAAACAAGTAAACAATTATAAAATATATATAACAATTGGCTAGGGAGAGTCATTCAATTTATTCAGTGATTCATTCAGAAGCGTATACGTTTGACCGCTTGTTAGTCAACAGCGAGAATCTGTAGTAAACATATATATTCAATGTAAGTTCAGTGAATTAAATCCCTTTGATGAGTCTGCCTGGTATTATTCTTCACCATCCTTAACTGCATAACGATTGGTCGAACCTACCCTAACTGGGTACATCACACCATGTTAAAGAGACAAGCAGTCAGTAAAGTAAAAGTAGAGTACAAGTAAATTCAGTTAAAGTAACTTTTGTATTAGTTATCATAATTCCTCCTTGCTGCGCATTGTCACGTAGAAGAAGTTTATAATCGTCGTTCAGTTAAGTTCCCATTTTTGGAATACATTACAACACTTTGCTCCCTTGCTATAAAAGCATATAGAAAGGTAGATTCATACTTATTCATAATATTTGTATAATCGTTTCGTGCTTGTTACCTGAGTTGAGGTAGCAAGAAAAATACATTTTATTGTTTTTGAGAGTGCGTTACATTTTACCAGCTTTATTGCCTTACCGTTTAGAATATGATTTTTCATTTTTATTCTATAAAACAGCTGTATACAGTTATCACCTCAGAGTGAATAACTCACACTTTTTTAGAGTTGTTAGATTATTGTAGAAAATTAATCAATCTTATATTACTTTTTTTTAACGTCCGTGTGAGGGGAAAACCCTATATGGGCACCGACAGGGTCCGCACTCTCGGTAGTGTGAGAAACCAAGATCTTGTTTGGCTACTCACTAAAAACCCCTCACACATTCAATGGAGGAGTTCTTCATCCTGCCCTCGTAGCGTCCCTTAACAAAAGAGAAGAGCTGCAAGTGGCTTCTAGAGTTCGTGAGACCTTATGATTCTGTGCGCCAATACCTCGTCCAGTGGTCTACAGACCGGAATAATCTTCGGTTCATTTACATAATTGGCTCTCATTCCACCGAGACATCCTATGATTAGTACGACCATCCTTATTTTATGACCTGGGTATAAAGTTCCAAGCTCGAACATAAGATCTTTGTATTTTTGCCTCTTCTGTTCTTCTTTCATAACAACATTATTTTCAGCAGGGGAGGAGAATTCCACGACAAATAACTCCTTCAGCTCCTTGTCCAGCAGAAATATGTCTGGCTTGATAGCATTGATCTGCCGTGTTCTTGAGACAGGATAGTTCCAGCATATGCGAGCTCTTTCGTTCTGGACCACCGCTTCAATCTCCAGAGGCACATATGGTAGCACCGGTTCTTTGTCTATCTCATACGCGGCTCTCAGATGGAAGTATAGGGTTCGGAGAGCCGCGTTGTGTCTTTTTACATACCCTGATGAAAGGATGTGCATAATCGTTTCCTGTTGCCTATGACAACCCCTGCAAGTTGTTGGGGTGTCCATTTTCATTATGTTCTTTTTATACCAACTTCTATTTAGTACTCTCTCTTGACACGCCATCACAAATCCCTCCGTCTCTGACTTGAGGAAAGCGGACCGTAGAAAGGCGAAGGACAATTCCTCAGACTGTAGCGCTCAAAATTTCTCCAGAACCAAAAAAAATAATTATCACAATTTATGATACTATAATACCATATCATACCCAATATAACCTCAACTTGAATATCTCCGTTTAATTTATTTATCTAGGGCAGTGCCACGAGCTTCGAACAGTGGAGAAGGGAGTGGTTCATAAAAAGTTCTTCAATAGGCGCCACATGATTTGATAAAGACCTGGATAAAATATGGTAGCAAATTTCCCCACCAAATCATGAAGTGAAGGAAATGAGTTTGAGAATAATAAACGGGAGAGTACTCTAGTAACTATATATTCCGCAAATAATAACTAACAGTCAACCAGAGAAAAATCTTTAAGTAAAAAAAATAAACAAAATGTTACCAGCGCAGCGGAAACTTCCTGAAACAATTTCAAAAACCCGAAAATAATAATAATAATAATAATAAAGGTCTTTATTGAAGGAATCCAAAATACAACAAACAAAATTATGTATGTGAGGGCGAGATTTAGTTCACATGATTTCAGGTTAAAGAAGTTGTACACTTATTTGATAAAAACTACCCAAAACCATGCGTCTATTCTTCCACCTAACCCTCTACAAATGAGAAAAAAGAAAAATGAATCTAAAATGTTACGAACAAAATGTCATCTGAGTACCAAAGATGCGTGGTGATCCGGATACGTATAGGTACGAATGCTCCACCCCGAACAGATATGCAACAAGGGACAAAGCACTTTCAGATAGGCGCTCACAGACAGTCAAGTACATCAACAACGGTATAATTATTATGAACATGAATCAACAATTTCAAAGGGATACTCAACTAACAAACATAAGCAGATAGTTATAATTTCATTGAAATGGACAGATCAAGTGTACAATGGATCATTACGAAAATTATTGAGAACGAGCAATTTAAATTTGTCACGAGAGATATTCACATATTGAAAGTTCAGCTGGTTCATTAGTTTTGCCACCTGATACGAAAACGATCTGGTAAACAGAGCAGTACAATGTCTCGGAATGGATATATTGCACCTGGAGCGCACATTTACTGAATGCACTGCAGAACGAAACAGAATCTTATTGAAAAGCCTTGTTGGGGATCCTGAACAGATAATCTTAAAGAACAGTAGGTAAGAATGGTAGCATCTTCTATGTTCCATATTAAGCCAGCCAGTCTCTCGTAGTTTATATGTTATCGGCTCATGTCTTCTTATGCCATGAATAAATCTCAAACATCTATTCTGAATCAACTGGACTCGATTCATATATTAGTATCATAGAAATGGTCAGGCAAGGACCATAGACGACATCGCAGAAATTCATATGTGAAAGAACCAAAGATTCACAAAGCACTTTTTTATTAGATTTATTGAGATATTTCCTAAACTGATACAGTTGCCTCAAATTCATGTACGCTCTGCTCAAGCAATCAGTTATATGCCCAGTGAATCGTAAGTCAGTGTCAACTTTCAAGCCCAAGCTCCTAGCACTCTCCCGAAACTCAATAACATCTCCATTCATCACCACACTCCGCCCATAATTCTCCAAAAACATCATCCTCTGATTCTTCCGTCCAAAAATCTGGCAAATAGATTTGCTAGCATTCAGGCGAAGACAGTGTTTTTTCGATATATCATAGATGAGGCCCAAATCATAATTCAGAGCTGCCACAGCTTGCTGACTCTCATCAGGTTTGAAGGAGAGCTTGAGTTGGCTGTCATCCGCGTAAAAGAAGGAGGTTGCGGAAACACAAATATCAGCGAAACTTGATATATAAATTATGAACAAAAGGGGGCCTAGAATCGACCCCTGTGGTACTCCGCAACACAAGTTCAAAAACTCAGACGATTCTCCTCCAACAACCACTGCCTGGCATCTAGACTTCACATAGTTTGCCAGCAAATCTACAGCCTGCCGGGAAAGGCCAATGTAGTTGAACATAGCAATCAAAATATCTTGATCTATGGAGTCGAAAGCCTTCGTGTAGTCGAGCGAAGTTAAGATGGTGAGGTCGCCACGATCGATGGAAGTGAAAATTTCGTCTGTCACACAAAGCATAGCAGTACAACAACTGTGTCCACTTCTGAATCCAGACTGTGCAGAAGGAATGATACTATATTTTTCCAGGTGATCTTGCAATTGGCTGTGCATAATTTTCTCCATTATCTTGGACAATGTGGGAAGAATACTAATGGGTCGAATGTCATCAAAGCCAACTGGGTTAGAGTTTTTCGGAAGTGGAATGACCAGAGATTTCTTCCAGGAAGCTGGATAAACAGAATTTCGAAAGCAAAAGTTGATGACGTGTGTCAAATAGGGCAGAAGGAAAGGGATGCACAAATGAATGGTGGAAATGTTGATGCCATCATGTCCCATTGCCTTCGTCTTGATGTTCTTTATTATTTTAAAAATTTCATCCTCCTCCACCTCCCCGAATGCAAAACCCATAATATTTACATCCTTGACATTATTCGTGTAAAATTCAAGAAGTTCACGATCTCCAGCAATCTTTGGAATTGAATCAATGAAATGCTTATTAATTTTTTTTGCATCCTTCAATTTTTCAGGAAGATCCGTTGATCTTCCTTTAACAGCGCCAAGAGTTCTTAAATTTGACCAAAGGCTCCTCTTGTTTCCGCTATCGTCGTTCAGGACAGTACTGAAATATGCTTTCTTTTCATTTTTCACCGCCAAGAAAACTGTATTTCGAATCTGTTTATATAAACACCAGTCGTTTTCACTTCTGGATTTCCTGTAACGACGCAGAATTTTGTCTCTCAGTTGCATCATTTCTTTCACATTATCTGTGAGCCAAGGTGCATATTTTTTTGTAATTCTCACAGTGTGAAAAGGTGCGTGAAGATCTAACAAAGTTGTCAAATTATGATTTATGAAGTCAATCTTGCTGTCAATGTCATTAATATCGAAAATATTTTTCCATGGTATAGATTGAAGGTGCGAATTGAAATGTTCGTAATCGAAACCTCTAAAATCCCTAACAGTTTTGTAAATTGAACGTTTATTTCTGACATCAATGAGCAACCTACAGGAGACAAGCTCATGATCAGTACCAACAACAGTAGATGAAACTTCAACCTCAGAAACAATATGAAAATCAGAAGTTAAAATGTAATCGATAAGTGTTTCCGATCTATCAGTAATTCTTGTTGGCTGATCAACTAACTGGCACAATCCAAGACATTCAATGGCTTTTTTCACATATTTCGCCTCACTATTAGAAACGAGTAAATCAGTGTTAAAATCACCCATACAAATTACTTTATCTGCGCAAGCTGCAATGTCCTCATACTCATCCTCGAATAAATTCCAAAATGTTTTATAGCTGCTATTTGGAGGCCTATAAATCACACCCAGGGTGACATCACAACTAGGGCATTTAATCTTGAGCCAAATTTGCTCCAAGGATCCTCCAACCCGCAAAACAGTGCACTCCAAACCATCCCTGTCGTACACCCCCACGCCGCCTCCGTGTCTATCACGATCACAACGCACAAAATCATATCCCTGTATACCAACCGTTTCATTTGTAATTGTATTATCCAATCTAGTTTCATTAAGTACAATTACATCGAAAGAGTAAGAGAATAGCATGTTCTTGAAATCCGCAAAATGACCGACCAATGTACTAATGTTCAGATGAGCAAGTTTAAGATTATCCATTTATTTAGTGTGCTCGAATTTTCACCAGAAAACCTATCCGAACTGAAATAAAATATGAATCTCTGTGGGACCCTAACTTGAGCTCAAGCGCAGGCGCAGAAGGTGAACCTATATTAAAAAGTCGTACCTATCGAAATTTCCGCCTCACAATAATTAATATAATGTACGATAATTAGGTATCTAAATGTCTATGAAAATATAGGTGTTCAAATAAATGTACCATACACAATGGTATATCTTCAGGAGGGTTACTTGCGTGTCGACGCGGATGTAACGACTTCCAGCGGTGTGGAATTCTGGATCACCAACTGTCACCAGGGCCTCGCTTGATATCTCTACCAAGTTGGACGGTGATTGCAGAATGAAGACGGCCTAATAGGCCTACCACACGCTCAAGCTTCACGACAGTTTGGCTTGCGCAAACCGGCTTGAACACTGAACACTGAGGGAAACTGTATATAATTCTCCCAACCACACGCTCAGTGTTCAGTGTTCAAGCCGGTTTGCGCAAGCCAAACTGTGGTGAAGCTTGAGCGTGTGGTAGCCCCATAAGGTTTCTGGATTGAAAAACTCCCAAAGCAACCTGCTACCAGATCTTCATATGCTGTGACAAATTTTATCCCAGTTCTAATCGGGGTTGTGAAATTTCCGAAATCGCCTCTATCAGAAATATCTTCGAGGTCCTTTTCAACCAGGTGTATTCAAATCCCCAAATTGGGAGATAATTCGCCTCAATAACTAAATATACCAGTCCAAATAACGATGAGGCACAGAATCATCCAGCTTCCAGGAATTCAAATCCCCACAACGGGTTATTACAAAAATTATTATCAAAATTCCTCGGAAGTTAACACCGTCGAATCACTTCTCAAAACGCTCCAGACAAAAATGGCCGAGATGTCCACCAAAATTTTTCTCGAACATTCACAAAAGACAAAAACAGCGACAACACATTCCTGTAATAACCAACGGCGAGTTCTGACGCCTGCACACAGGTGTCGACACAAATTCCACACGGAAACATTCAAATATAAAGGAACGTACACATTACCGCGATTAACGCATTAATAAATTTCCAAAATTTACAATACAGAAACATCCAACACATAAAAAATACCGTTACAAGACAGGTCCTGGTCTTTTAAACTCCTGAAATATATTATATAGAGTGCAAGTTCTTACTCATGTGATGTTCGAGTAATTTATCCGACTGAGACTTTCGGATCAGTCTCGCTAGGCTTCTTTGTTCCGCCTGAGTGATCGGTGTTCCAGAGAGCTCAGGATTGATCGATACGCCGGTTATACTGAGCTTCTCCACAGCCCTTTGTCCAGTTCAAAATAGGAAGGCTCCTTGGTACGCAATTTCATGCTGATCAACAAATGAGAATCAGGATGGCTAGCATATTTGTAGCAGATACTTTGTTCTTTCCCGACAGCTGCGATTTCCAAATGTCCCTCAGTTTCTTTTTGTAGCTGGGTGTTAAGGCATCCTTTATCTGGGTTGTCTCCAGTACACCCCTCTGTTTCATCCCAAGAAACTTGTAAGTTTCTCCGTTTCTCGAGGTGTCGAAAAGTCATTCCATTTTCCAGTCGAATATCTTCTCTTGCGTCTTCAGCTTTTCCCCTGCGCAGATGAAAAACAGCACACTTGTCCAAACCGAATGACATTCCCATTGCTGAGGTGTAGTCTGAAACGATATTCAGTAGTTGCCGTAGTGCGGACTCGGAGGGAGCGTAGAGCTTCAAGTCGTCCACGTACAAGAGATGCGAGATCAATTGGTTCCTTCTGCCTGGTGGTCCGGCCTTGTATCCTATCTTGCTCTCCCTTAACTCAATTGTTAGTGGTATTAGAGTTATGCAGAATAATAACAGGCTTAGCGAATCTCCCTGAAAAACTCCTCTCCTGTATCTCACCATCCCGTATAAACGGTTCGATCCTCTGCTCGGATGGCAAACTTCGTTTTCCACATCGCTATGATGTTTTCTATCGCGTGGACGATGTAAGGATGGACTTTCAGCATTTTTAATAACCGTACTATCAGTTCGTGCGGCGAGGTGTCATATGCTTTCGCGTAGTCCAACCATGATGTGTGTAGGTCGCGCTTGTAGTGTCCTGTGTCTGGCGTCTAGACATAACCTCTTGTCTATGAGCAAGTTGTCCTTGCATCCTTGCACTCCTTTCTTTGCTCCCCTCTGTTCGTAGATACTGTTCCACACTGGTCCAATAACCCTCAGTATTTGATCTTGAATTACACTTGTGAGGATCTTATACAGTGTATTGAGGCAAGTGATTGGGCGATAGTTCTTGGGTTGCCCTAAATCACCTGATTTTGGTATCATCACTGTTCTACCCTCCACCAACCATGACGGAATGGGCTCACGGCGTGTCAGCATCCCGCTGAATAATCTTGCCACGTGTTGATGTGTAGCTGGAAATCTCTTTCACCAGTAGTTTTGAATACCGTCCAGTCCAGGTGCTGTGAAATCACGCTTGTTCTTAAGGGCTTGTCTAATATCTTCGGTTGATATTTCAGAAAGTTCATCGTTCTGCTGTTGGTTTTGATCACACATCTGCTGGAATCTGAGAAGTGCTTGAGTATCCCTGGTTTCTTCTTGTTGTTCATGAAGGCCTTTCCAAAATTCTTCGACCTCTTGAGGTGATGGTGGGTTCTGTGCCTTTTGTTGTTGGGACTGAAATAATTTCGAAGGTTCTGCGGTGAAGGTGTTGTTATCTTCAATCCATTTTTGTCTTTTTATCAGTTTCTTTCGCGCTGCAGCAATCGATCTTATTTTATCTACAGCTTTCTGCTTCAGTAGATGGACTGTGGGCAGGTGTACTGTACGATGTATGGAACGAAGGTCCTCAATCACATCCTTCATTTTCTCGCTTGATTTAATTTTGCCTTTCAGAAAATCTATGATACATTGGTACCAAGATGCCTGCTGCCTCATTGATTTCATTTTGATGTCAAGCTGCCTGAGTCTTAGCTTATGCTTATCATTCTTCTTAGCTGTACTTTTCGGTGGACATATAAGTGATGAAGGCTCTCACTGCAGCCACCACATCTTCCAGTGAGCAGGTCTCGTTAGGATGATCTTGAATTATTTTATCCAATATGGCTAGATCTTCAGCGCCTTATGTCTTGTTTTTATTCGGGGGCCTTGACCAGTGGGTTTCTAACGGCAGCCTCAAATGCTTCCCTCGTATTGACAATTAACTTAGGAACATCTGGCACCGTTCTTGGCTTTTGTTGCTGTTGGTTTGGAGCATCTGTCACCTGCTCTTCAGCGTGTTCTATTTCTGGAACATCTCTCACTTGTTGCGCTCTTGGCCTTGCCCCCAGGGCTATTCCTTGGTGTTGTTGGTTTGGTGCATCTGTCACCTGCTTTTCACGGTGTTCTATTTCTGGACCATCTCTCACTTGTTCCGCTCTTGGCCTTGCCCCCGGGGCTATTGCTTGATGTTGTTGGTTTGGAGCATCGGTCACCTGCTCTTCACAGTGTTATATTTCTGGAACATCTCTTACTTGTTCCGCTCTTGGCCTTGCCCCCAGGGCTATTGCTTGCTGTTGTTGGTTTGGAGCATCTGTCACCTGCTCTTCACCGTGTTCTATTTCTGGAACATCTCTCACATGTTCTGCTCTTGGCCTTGTCCCCGGGGCTATTTCTTGGTGTTGTTGGTTTGGAGCATTTGTCACCTGCTCTTCACCGTATTCTATTTCTGGAACATCTCTCACATGTTCCATTCTTGGCCTTGTCCCCAGGGCTATTGCTTGCTGTTGTTGGTTTGGAGCATCTGTCAGCTGCTCTCCACCGTGTTCTATTTCGGGAACATCTCTCACATGTTCTCTTATTGGCCTTTTGGAGCTTGTACCAGTCCCAGTTCGGCCCGCGATATTTCTTACCAGGGCTACGGCTTGTTCCTCAGTTGTTTCAATCGTCAGTTGCTGATGTTGGCTCGAAGCATCTGTCACCTACTCCGCAGCTTGTTGTTCTGTCCTTTCTTGCTCTTGAGACCGCCATATGATTCCTCGTCTTTCGAGATGACTGATCTGATCTCTCTGCTCTTCACCGTGTTCTATTTCTGAAACATCTCTCACTTGTTCCGTTCTTGGCCTTGTCCTCAGGGTTGCTTGATATTGTTGGTTTGGAGTATCTGTCACCTGCTCCTCACCGTGTTCTATTTCGGGAACATCTCTCATTCTGTTATTGGCCTTATATTTCTCACCAGGGCTACAGCTTGTTTATCAGTTTTGTCAATCGTCAGTTGCTGATGTTGGCCCGAAGCATGTGTCACCTGCTCCTCAGCTTGTTGTTCCGTCCTTTCGTGCTCTTGGGACCACCATATGATTCCTCTTCTTTTGAGATGACTGATCTGATCCCTAAAGGCTTGTTCGGACTAGGCCAGTAGATTAGTCGGATAGCGAGTGATTTAGTAACTTGCCGTGTGCGAACGCCAACAATCGAGTCGAGTGGATTAGTCAGTGGGCGAGTCGAGTCGATCCATTCTATTCTATTTTCTCGGGCGAGTAGCTTCCCCCACCACGCGCCACTTGCCACTGGAACGCCAGTACTGTCACAGGCGAAAAGAAAAGTCAGTCGTTTTTCAAAAATGTTTCGTTGGAGCGAAGATATAACATATAGATTCGTTCAGAAATATTCAGGGTCAGTAAGCTGGATTACAGTGGCGTTTATCGATTGAGTTGTTCTGATTGTGAGGTCTCTTATGTTGGCCATACCAGAAGAAGACTCGAAGAACGAATCAAGGAACACATAAGGAGGCCTCAATCGTCAGCTTTCGGTCGTCATTTAAATTTCTCCAAGCACCAGTTTAGTCCTAACCGTAATTCAAAAATTTTACACAACATCACTAGTAATAGATACAATATTAAAATGAACCTTTTTGAAGATCTTGAGATTGTTCGTGAGATGCGCTTAAATGATAGTTGTGTTAACACTCAGGTGAATCTCAATAGCAGTTTTATCCCATTGTTTGAGAGATTATGAGTGTGTTTCTTTGTTTATGGTTAGGGTGTTGTGGGTTGAATGAAGCTCCCTGACCCTAACTTGGAGTCTGAGTCAAGAATATTATTTTTGTAATGAATTTTGTAATTTTCAATTACTTTATATTTTATTGTGTGATCTGTTTTTGTCTGACATGGTGAGCTGAGTGTAATTGTTTTCTCGGCGTCTAGGTTGTAATATTGGTTTGTCATTGCTCTTATTTTAATATTCGATATTTGCTCATCGCCGCATGTTGTTAGAAATATCTGGATCATGAATGTTTATGGAACATTAAATCGAATGACTATTCCAAAATGATGCGGCAATCCGCATTACAGGAAATAGAAACTGTAAAGTTTTATTAACAGAAAATTTACATAACTGTCTGACATTCTCAAAGTATCGAGGTATTCTTTGGGATCTTCTAATGCCAATTCCTTCAGAAGACAATTCGTAGCTCCTAGCTCGTATCTTCTACCGATTCATGTTGATTTGTTGAAAATCATATTTTTCTCAAATATATCATATAGAGGGGGCAGCCAGCGGCCGCTCCTTGAATTTGGCCGCCCGCGTGCTGAGCACGCGCTGGCACACCTGCTAGGATCGGCCCTGAATCAGACTGTATTTAGTTCTTGGGAGGGGAAGGTGTAATAAGATAGGCAGCCTTATGTACAATCTGCATCGATGGTTGCAGAGACATTAGTAATGTAAAATGTAAGACAGTCGGCTACGTCACATAATAGCGACGGCGTGATTAGAGGTATGGTGATTAGGCATATTAAGAGTACTTTTAGTGTAAAGCAGTAGTTGCAGCAACTACTGTAACTACTGTAACCTTTAACCTTAACATACAATAAAATACTATTAGTTAAACAACTCTATTTACTCGAAGTTATAACAACTACATACATATTATACAGGGTGTTCCTAAATTGAACGTACAAACGAAAAGGGGAGATTCCTCAAGTGAGTTCAAGAAAAAAAGGTCTTATAAACGTGGGGTCGCAAACGTTTCGTTTTCGAGATACAGGGTGTACTAGGTTAATAAGGGAGTATTTGAAAGAAAGTTATGAAAACGGGTGGATTGGACATCAGTCATGGCCCGCCAGATCCCCAGACTTGAATAGTTCAGACATCTTTTCATACTAACTTGATCTTCATGACAATTTTGACTCTTCAGAGGATTTCGAGAGAATCGTTCAAATTTTTTTTCTCGAAATCGCTAGCAGATACGACAAAACTATAAGAGACCGAAAAGTTTAGTATAACAGGAAAGCTTCTTCAACATTTTTTCAAATTAACAGTTGATCACCAAAAAAAAATTCTGGAGGAAAACAGGAGACCGTGTTCCAGAAAAAATATCACCCTGTAGATCTGCTATCGAAATTGCCATGTCACGTGGTGAGAACTCTCAAATATTATATCTATGCAAAATTTCAACTGAATATCTTGTAAAGTGTACTTAGATACTATGAGGAAAAAACTTGAAAAAAATTCAAACTTCAACACTCTGTATCTCGTAAATGAAACGTTTGCGACCCCATGTTTATGGGACTTTTTTTCTTAAACTTACTTAAGGAATCTCCCCTTTTCATTTGTACGTTCAATTTAGGAACACCCTGTATAAATGGAATCGACTTCAATGAAACTATTTCTTCTGTGGATAGTGGCTATCTAGGTAGGTAATTTACCTGATGGTTTTGATTATATTAACTTGGGGTTGTAGATATAATATTTATTAATATAGTGTGGTTTATTATGGTATGTATTATTAGTAAGATGATTATTAAATGGGAAAACAATCAGGAGGTTTGCTTTTTAATGACAAATATCGAAACATTGTGTGGATGAGTTTGTGGATGATTTGTAAAATGTGCTACCAAATGCATTTTATAGTAGGTAAATTATTTTAATTCTTGAAATGAGTAGTAACAACTAATATTCATTGAAGATAATTTAATTATTCCGTTTTGAAATCAATTTCATTTGAAATGATACTAGTATGGGCCAACAGATCTACCTTTTAAGTAGTTATCCTCATTGGTAGAACTCAGGCGAAATGTCAAAGTTTGGTAAATTTTTCTGAAGAAATGGGGAAATTATGGAAAATATGAATACCAAGGTATTTTGCGTTGACTCATCCTCTTTCAATCCGTATACAGGGTGAGTCTTTGACTTGTACATATATTTTAACTGTAGATTCTTGAGGCCTAAAGAAACCTTTTTTTCATTTTCCATTTTTCCGAATTCGGCTCGGTTAAAGAGATATAGCCATTTGAAAAAAAATTGTGCTAAATGCGTGCCTGATATTATTCTCTACAAACACCTCAAAGTTCATATTTTTCAATTGAAATTGATGTGATTATCAGATATTCTGGGTGATACATTTAGAAAATACTCAAGCACTAACCTTATTTGAATAAGAATGTTACAAACACGATATTTCCTAGCAAAAACGCTAAGTTTTGTTCCATAATTTCTGCAATTGAAATGCCATATTTCTCACACCAAAATGAGTTCCTTCTTCGATTTTCCTGAAGATTAGTTTGTAAACACTAATAATTTGTTCATATTTGCCTCGATACCCTGAAACTATCTTATAAAAATTAGTTTCTCACTAACCTATCCTAACTCCATTAATAAAAGTCATATGATTCGAGGTCAATGACCTAACCTAATCCATTCATCTGTGATATATCATAGAATTCTAGAGAAGACGATGCCAGATTGCCGATTTTCTCTTCAACAATGGTATAGGCGAACTCAAGAAAGCAGAACGTCCCCTATCGTTAACGGAAGAACTATCACAGAGGCACTAGTTTTGTTTACTTTTCGCTAAAGGCTTCTACGCATTGCTCTTTGGAAATGCCAAACGAGTAGTTCTGATTCTCGCCGATACAGCGCTACGATCTAAATTTAAGTGCGCTGCCGGCTGCGAGTGCGATGTAGCCGCCATGCAAGACAAGACAAGACGTTCTTCTGTGTCCCCAGAGTACAGTCTGTGATTACATTGAACGACGCCGCGATAACCTTTCTACATGGATTCGTTTTATTATTTATTTATTTACTTGCAGTTTGCAGAGAATAAAGCAAACAGGTGATGAATGTGATGTGAAAACAGTGTAGGATCGATTAAAAATTCCAAGAGGATATTGTTAAGAAGATAGATTTTCTTGAAGGACGGGTATCAATAAATTTTCAATAGAAACTCCTTATAAACTGTATAATTTCATGCTTCTCGGAATTCAGTTGATAAAAATTGACAACATTGTTAATTTGTTAAGAGACCAGAGAAGAAACAATATTCGATGATATTAAATCCAGGGAAGCATTCAGATTTTTTATGAAATTCATGATTTTTTCCTCAAATTTCTTCGTATACATTTAGGAATAACTCGAAAACGACGCGTTTTATTGAAAAAATATAGGAATACTTTTATTCTCTTAAATGGTTGATTCTTTCGAAAATATGAACCGTTTATCCTTTTCAAGTGATTTGATAGTGTTTTTGCATGAATTTATGAGTCGACCACCCTGTAACTTTCAAACTAGGAGAGATATTGAATAAGTTTCGATTGAGGAATATGCACCATGAATAGAGTAACCAATGAACCAAAATTCAGTTCATTTGAAATAACGGTTCCGGAGATATGAACAGGAAAGTGTTTTTTTCGTGGATTTTCGACACCCTGTATCTTACAAACGAAACCGAATTTTAAAAAATGGTATGGAAAAAAAAAGGGTTTCGTTTGATGAGGGGAATCTACAGTTAAAATATATGTACAAGTCAAAGACTCACCCTGTATTTACATCAAGGCCAGGATATCTGCGAAAAAAGTTTTATCGAGTTTGAAATAACTCTTTTTGCCGAGTTTTTTCGAGATTTTCCGAATTTTTTTAAAATACTTCTACATCGCCTAGACTCTAGAGGATCGAAATTCCGCCCACGTACGAATCGATGATTCCTCTTTAGACCGTGTAAAAATTTCTTTCCTGCGAATTTAAGATTCTTCTGGACCCACTTTTTCGACAGATTCCCCGTGCCGGACCACAGAGTTACCGTTTAAGTATAATTCTGGTATAATATAGAACTATCGTTATAGCTGGTTAGAGCCATAACGACGTTGGCGCTCTCTCGTGAATCTGCGGCTAACAAGACCCGCCGTTTTTGGCAGTTCAATAATGTAGCGGAGCCTTCTCTCCAGTTATCTGAGACCCTAGCCACTGCTCAATATGGGGCGCTCCCGCGAGTTACGATCGGATAGCAAGCCGAAAACGTCTCCTCATTCACGACCCCATAGAGGACGCCACCTACAATTTGTATCTAAGGAAAAACAATCCAACTGATTCAAATCATTCTAATAGATGGGCGATCAAAGTTCATGTAGTGTGTTTTTATTTCAAGTTGCATTTGAAAATGGTTTCTTTGAGAACTAAAATTTTGTGGTTAATCTCAGAACAGAAAAGATTAGAGTTCTTAGGGCCGCTTGCACCGTATGACAAAACTTCAGATTAAATCCAAAACCTCGATTAGTGTCTATGATTCTCTTGCACCGTGTCGTTATCCCAGTTTAACAACCATAACTAACGCTTAAATAATTAAATAAAATCCTCCGAATTGACAGTATTGAAAATGAAAGAGTAAGGTTAAACTTTGAATTCTAATCCTACATTCATGGATGACACAAGTCAGGCTTGTTTCAAAAATGATAGACAGATATATATGAGTTTCATTCGTCATTATCATTATCATCAGAATATATGAGTATAGTCCATCTTCGATGACTGAGCACATGGTGATTGCACTGATTAGATTTTGTTTCGACCAAATTGAGAATATCGGCAAGATTTCGTTTTTTCCACTTCAGGTGGCGCTTTTCACTAATTATGACTACAGTGACTTTATACAGGACAGTGGCGACAATAGGGTCATAGAAAACGTTTTTGCACAAACATGGCGGATATTTGTTTACATTTGAGTGTCGTACTGTTTGACATTTGACTCGATTTTGAGCTTTATACACTATGACATGACAACAAATCAATGAAAGTCCGCCATAAGTGGTCGAAAACAGTCCGACCAATCAAAACGTGAACGTGTATTGTCGCCACTGTCCTGTATAAAGTCACTGTAATTATGACTACAGTGACTGTATAACCATATAGCCACTGTAATTATGACTGATTTTTATTAGTTATTTCAAATATTCGAATTCATTCTGGTGATTTGTCAATAGCCGATAATTTTGTCAAGCAATAATTTGGGAATATATTCTTGACATTTTAATTCATATCAGGAAAAGTATAAGACTTTCACCATATAAAAATGTCATTCTATGGTCAAGTCATATTTGACTTTGGCAGATCAGCTGTTGATTAATCAATCAAATCGATCAAGGGAAAAAGGACCGTAATAACGTTGTATGACATAATTAGTGAAGAGCGCCACCTGAAGTGGAAAAAACGAAATCTTGCCGATATTCTCAATTTGGTCGAACGTCATTCCATTCAAAATTTGACGAGTGCTTACACCAGTATTCTAGGCATCTTAAGTACATCCAAGAATAATTGACATCTCGGGGGGCTTTGGAAAATCGAAATTATGTTGGTAATGCCCATTCAGTGATATTTTGAGTTGCAGAATTCAGGTTGGTGTTGGAAATAACACTGACATTTTGTTCTGTCATTAATGTTTCGAACAAATTTGGCGAAAAATTGAGCAAGTGAAATAAATATTTTTGAAATAAGGCTCTTGAAGAGTGAACAGCTAAAAAATGGAAAGCCTGCACAGAGCACGTAAAAAAAGAAATGAGAGAAGATTAGTCAAAATATAAGGAATGTTATGATATATTGCTGAGCAAACCCTTCCATTACGAACATGACGAGTTCTGCCCAGATGAAGAAAAAATAACATGTGGTTGTTGAAACAGAATAATAGGAATATTTATATTTTTCATATTTCATATTTTACACCTTCATTGTTCACAAATATTGAAAATTAGAAGTTACAATGTCATGACAAAATTCTTCATATAATAAATAGATCCATTGGTTGAATTTTGTTTCTGTTGATATCTATTACAAATTTCCCAATCCATTCACATTGCAGTAACACGCTTCAAATTATCAACTAGATTTTTTCGGTTTACCGAATATTCATATTGAACATTGAAAAGGACCGTGCTATTTAATCACCGACGATATTTTTCTTTATCGGACCAGAATTTCCAGGCTGTATGAATGCAGAATGCTCCTGTAATTGATTGTATAATCTAAAATGTATCAATACAAGATGAAAATAATATACTGCAGATTCACACGCTGGTAATCGTATGTGAAAATTGGGAACATTTTCATGTTTAAAGTTCCTTACTTTAAAAAAATATCTTTCAATTTTTAGGTTATTTCTATATCTATGATGCAAGCACAGAAAATTTTTAGTTACTTTTATGTTACTAGAAATAAAGCTGCGACTGGACTTTCGAGGCCTGCTCTGATGTCAATCATTCTTGGATGGACTATATATTCTAAAACTAGTTGCAGAATGGGCTCCTATTCCAATATGAATGCGAAATTCGAAAAAGAGCGACGAAGGAGCGAGTTTTCGAACGCATGAGCGTTGGAATTGCATTCTGCAACGAGTATTAGACGATATTTCAAGATGGTCGACGGAGCAGGTCGTTCCGATCCCGAGTCCAGTGGAGAAGACGATTTAAACGATGCTACAAAAATATGCAAATATTGCAGACGAGTGATAGTGAGAGACAATCTTTGTTGTAAAAAGTGCAAAGCATTTTTTCATCCAGGTGCATGAAACTTTCAAGTACATCGAAAAATAACGATTGCAAACACACAGTCGATGACAACGGTGAAATTATGTCCCAACCATCAAAAACAGGTAAAAATCATGAGTAAAAATAAGACCTTGAAGGAATACAACGAGATACTTCTTGAAAAAATAGCATTCTTGGAAGCAAAAATGAGCCTATATGAATCTAAAGAAGAAATAGTTAACGAAAAAAATGTGAACAGAGACGAACCTTCGAAAATAGAGAAACAAAAACAAAAGAAAACTGCTACAAAACCCGATTGGCCCAACCAAAGTCAACTTGACGGCATTTCAAGTTCACTTCCTGAAACAGAGATGGCGCAATTGAAAAAGAAAACGAATGCTGAAACACAAAAAACGTACGCGCAGATTACTCAATCCAGACTACAAAACAAACATAACCAAACAAACATAACCAAACAAAACATAACCAAGGAGTTACCAGCTTCTCAAGACCGTGATTTCAAAATTGTAACATCGAAGAGGAAACGTAGACCTGAATTAATAGGGAAGAACACAAACACAAATCTGAAAGCTGTGCCAAAAATGGTTTCTGTATACTATACAGGGTGTTTCACCATAAACTGGACAAACACATATAGCCGTGTAGATGACACCGAGGAAGTCATTATTGCCTCATGACATATGCCCCGTTTTCGACGCATTAGCGAGATACAGGGTGTTCAATGTCAACTTTGAGCAATCTTCTGATGACTGTGGTGAGTTATGCGTGACATTTGAAATAACGGTTTCTTGTCACATCCTAGTATTATTTAGTGCTCAAGACAATTGTGGTGTAGAATTCTGGAAAAAAATTCAAAATGGCGGAAAATCTGTAAAGTTGAAATTTTTTTTTCTTGGTTGCCAATATGGAAAGCACTTTTTCAACGTACTCGATTTTTTAAGATTTTCCGTGAAAAATTTTTTTCAAAATTCGAACTCGACTTTTTTTTTACATGTCTTCAGTGAAAAAAAAAAATTTTGGCCGATATTGTTGAAATCTTCCGAGGTTGAACTTTCTTTCATTCTCAACACTTGTGTCGAAACAGAATGAAAAAATATTCATTGGTTTTCTTTTTGTAGCCTTCCAAAGATTACGCTCGGAGTACTTTCATAATTTTTATCTGAAAAACTAGACACCTTACGAAGGCCAAAATTGTGCTACTGAGCTACCAGAATGTTCTAGATAAAAATATGAATTAAAAAACAGAAAAAAAAATTTTCAAAAAACTTTGGGGGGAATCGAACTCCCGACTTTCGGACATTAACGACAGTTGAGTAACCTTTCCTGTCTAGGCGTAAATCGGTTTTATTCTTCTCATTAATGTCCGTTACCAAGCAATGGTAGTTAATCAAATTTGACAGTTTATTCGAATATTATTTTCAAAGTTCTCCAAACGAATTTGAATTCAAGCAAAAATTCGCTATTCAATTTTGGGAAAAAGTGATATGATTAAGGCTTATTATGAAGCGAATTCTTCAGGAAGGAGAGCGAGGGAAATTTACGCCCGCAGATTTCCAAACAGAACATTACCCAACTTTAAAACATTTATGGAAACAGCCCGTAAATTACGTGAGGAAGGTACTTTTATGCGGAAAAAAAAGGAAACCACCCGGAGTATGAGTGATGATCATATCCTCAACTTAGTTGCAGTCAATCCGATGATATCCACAAGAATGATATCGAATCATCCTCACGTGAATATGAGTTCATCATCTGTATGGAGGGTTTCAAGAAGGAATAATTTCCATCCATTCCATATGCAAAGAACGCAGGAGCTGGAAGAAGGTGATCGGAGAAAAAGAGAGAAATTTTGTAGATTCATCCTCAGAAGGACAAGAGAATATAGCAATTTTTCAAGAAATATTTCATTTAGTGATGAAGCTACCTTCCACAGGGATGGATTCTTCAACAGCAAAAATAGTGTTTTTTGGGAAAGAGAGAACCCTCATGCTCAGGTATCGAGGAATAGCCAGAAGAGGTTTTCAGCCAATGTTTGGGCAGGAATGGAGGATGGGTTCATAATCGGACCTTTCATTATGCCTGAAAGATTGAATGGAAATATTTATCTACAATTCTTGCGGGAGACCCTACCCAACCTTATGGAAGACCTTCCATTGAATCAATTCCAAGAAATTTGGTACCAGCATGATGGTTGCCCCGCACACTCAATAAGAAATGTCCCAGAGTACCTAGATTCGGAATTTCCCCGTCGATGGATTGGTCGATTTGGACCTATTTCATGGCCTCCCCGTTCTCCGGACCTAACACCCCTCGATTTTTATTTCTGGGGTCATATAAAGAGTCTTGTTTATGACAATAGGACTCCAGTCAATTCAAAGGAAGAGTTGGTACAACGAATTAATGAAGCAGCCGATGAAATTCGTCGAAATCCAATAATGATTCGCTCGGCGGTAGATAGCATTGCAAAAAGGTCTCGATTATGTATTCAGAACAATGGTGATATTTTCGAGATTGTATTATGATTAAAGATTTTTTCTCAGATATCAAATACGATTTTCAATTTTTCATTGATTTATTATTGTATTGCGTTCATGCGAAACAACATCTCCGAACTCGTACAAGTTGAAGATAAGCTTCGAAGCTTGTAGTTTCTGAGGGGTCCCCTCGGGAAACCTAGGAGTAATCAGTATAAACAATCAATAATACTATGAATAAAATTCAAAAAGTCAGGAGCTTTTGCGCGTATGTTCAAATTCGTGACCAAAAGAAATTTTGCAATTTTTTTAGTGTTCTTATGACACGATCATCACGAAATTCTTTACCCAACTGTGCATTCACATTTGCTAACTAATTACTCATCTTCATTATGATCGCATCAGTAGTTTTTGAATTATGCGGAAATAACAACGATAACGGGAAAAGGAACACAAATTTGCCATATTTTCCATCGCTCTCCTTCCTGAAGAATTCGCATCATAATAAGCCTTAATCTTAATCATATCACTCTTTTCCGAAATTGAATAGCGCATTTTTGCTTGAATTCAAATTCGTTTGGAGAACTTTGAAAATGATATTCGAATAAACTGTCAAATTTGATTAACTACCGTTGCTTGGTAACGGACATTAATGAGAAGAATAAAACCGATTTACACCTAGACAGGAAAGGTTACTCAACTGTCGTTAATGTCCGAAAGTCTGGAGTTCGATTTCACCCAAAGTTTTTAGAAAAATTTTTTTTGTGTTTTTTGATTCATATTTCTATCTAGAACATTCTGGTAGCCCAGTAGCACCATTTTGGCCTTCGTAATTTGTCTAGTTTTTCAGATAAAAATTATGAAAGTACTCCGAGCGTAATCTTTGGAAGGCTACAAAAAGAAAACCAATGAATATTTTTTCATTCTGTTTCCACACAAGTGTTGAGAATAAAATAAAGTTCAACCTGGAAGATTTCAACAATTTCGGCCGAAATTTTTTTTTCACTGAAGACATGTAAAAAAAAAGTTGAGTTCGAATTTTGAAAAAATTTTTTCACGGAAAATCTTACAAAATCGAGTACGTTGAAAAAGTGCTTTCCAAATTGGCAACCAAGAAAAAAAAATTCCAACTTTGCAGATTTTTCGCCATTTTGAATTTTTTTTCCAGAATTCTACACCACAATTGTCTTGAGCACTGAAAAATACTAGGATGTGACAAGAAACCGTTATTTCAAATGTCACGCATAACTCACCACAGTCATCAGAATATTGCTCAAAGTTGACATTAAACACCCTGTATCTCGCGTATGCGTCGAAAACGGGGCATATGTCATGAGGCAAAAATGCCTTTCTCGGTGTCATCTACACGGCTATATATGTTTGTCCAGTTTATAGTGAAACACCCTGTATAAGCAGAATCGACATAAACAGTACCGTAGAATCAATCACCGAACATCTACAACAAAACAACATCAGTGAATTCGAGGTAAAACTAGCAAATTCGAAGTACCCCGACATATACAAGTCATACATAATAACCGTCCCAGCAACATCTCTTGAAGAAATGAAAAAACCAGATCTCTGGCCTGAAGGAGCGAACATCAGTAATTTTTTGTACAGTCTGACAAAAATTGGGAGAAAACACAATATAGACAACTTACAGAAGAATCAAGCATAATACATCATAACGTGGAATCTATTGGAAATTCAACCTTCTTTTGAATGAAAATCGAGAATGCAAGTGTATGTGTATTTCAGAACACTGGAAATCATCAACCCAACTTCCCCTTCATATTATGGATGGTTATAACCTTACTTCATTCTTCTGCCGAGATGAGGGGCTACATGGAGGAGTCGCTATTTACTTCAAAGAAAATCTAGCAGCAACAACAAGAAATGATTTTGTGAGTTTGTCTATACCATTTATATTTGAGATTGCAGCTACTCATTCCAAGATGAACCATGTGAATTATATAGTAATTTGCGTTTACAGAGTTCCAGACTCAGATTTCAGTGCATTCCAACTGACCCTAGAAAAGATTCTCAATGTAATCGATCAGGAAAACAAAATAAACACAATATTCTTAGCAGGTGATTTCAATATTAACCTTTTAATGAACAGTAAAGAATCACGACAATTCTTATCACTCCTTAATTCGTATAACCTCGAACAGTCAATATTTGAACCCACCAGAAAAACAGCTCATACCCAAAAATGTATCGACAACATTTTTACGAATGTGGCCCACTTCGAGGCGAAGATCATAAATTATCAAATTTCGCACCATTTAGGTCAAAAATTATGTTTCAACAGCATGTTAGAAAAAAACCCATCAATTTTTAGGAGAAACTACTGCCAGGAGAACAAAATTAAATTCATAGAGACAATGAGGAAACAAAATTGGTCAGATGTATATTTGTGTGATGTAGAAGATGTTAAAAGTCAATTCAAAAGTTTCATGAATGCCTTTTTGCCTATCTTCAATCAATGTTTTGAGAAAAAAATCTACAGAGCACGAAAAAACAGAATTTCATATAATTCACCAGAAATTGAGAACTGTAGAAAACTGCTGGATATTCTCAAGACACTCAAGTCTACTGATAGTAAATACATTATACAATATAATAACGTCAAAAAAACATACAACTGTTTGTTGAAGGAGTTCAGGAAAAATATTTACTCTGACCACATAAATAGGGCAGAAAATAAAATTAAAGTAGTATGGAACATCATGAAGGATATAAGAGGAGTGAAAACAACATCTAAGACTCCGATGAACGGAAACCCGATAACATTAGCAAATGAATTCAACTCATTTTTCTCGACAACAGTGACCAGTTTAATCAATGAAAAAAAGGGAGAAAAAAACTGACGACCCATGTTTGAAACTGAAAAGAAATTGCAAATCACTTTTTTTGAGTCCTGTGCTTCGTTGAGGTTCATGACATCATTAGAAAATCTAAGAGTAAATGGTCAAGCGGACCAGACGAAATTCCCGCGAACATAATGAAAATCTGCGCTTCAGAAATATGTGAACCACTAGCCTTCATAATAAATAATTCATTAATAAAGGGAATCTTTCCAGAAAAGTGCGAATCGAAAAGTGCCTTGATCAAACCAATTTTTAAAAATGGGGACCCAAACAACATCAAAAACTATAGACCGATTAGTCTACTTTCTTCATTTTCAAAAGTATTTGAAACAGCTATGGTGAAAAGGGTAAAAGATTTTCTTCAACTTAACAATTTATTTAGCAGTTGTCAACATGGTTATTTGAAAAATCGATCCATAAACACAGCCGTTCACAGTTTCACAAATGATATACTTTCAGGATTTGAAAACAGAGATCATATAATAGCAATATTTTTAGACTTGACGAAAGCCTTCGAAACAGTATTCCATAATATCTTAAAAAGATGGAATTCTTAGGAATAAGAGGAAATGTCTTGAAGTGGTTTGAATCTTACTTCAAAGACAGATCACAGAGAGTGATTCTGGAACATGAGGGTATACGCTATTATTCAGAACTGGCTACTTTATTTGAATGGTGTATCGGCCAAGGAGGAGTAGTAGGACCGCTATCATTCCTCATCTACGTAAATGACGCTGAAGAGGTAGTGAAAGATATAAATTGTGAACTTGTGAATTTTGCAGGTGACAAAAATCTATTAATACGTGAAAGAAATGAAGAACTGCTCTTACGCACTCTCCAAATATGTAGTACTCGAATAACTGAATGGTTAAGAAAAAATAAACTCCTCCTAAACACAGACAAAACAAACGCGATCATGTTCAAAACGAATAAATCAAACTCCACAAAACCAGAAAATGTTTCATTCGCAAGAAAAACTTTGGACATAGAGGAATCAGCCAGATCCCTCGGATTAACGATAGACGAAAATCTTCAGTGGAACTTACATGTCCAAGGCCTAAGTAAAAAATTGAATTCCATCTTGTATCCATTCAGAGTCTTGAAACCATACACAAACTTGAACACACTGAAAACAGTTTAGTTTTCTAATTTTCAGTCGGTACTAAGATTCGGAATAATAATGTGAAAACTTTTCAGGTATTTGGATGATGTATATTTCGATATTCCTCTCTCTACATCAAAAACACCGACGTTTCGGTCTCAAATCGGACCTTTATCAAGGCTACAAAAATTGAACACATTAAAAATTAGAACATGACAAATTTCACAAGATTTACATTAATGATTTTCACAGGAATCGAGTCATCACAATAAAATATATCTATCTGTTCCATAGGTTTATTTCCCTTATAATATGCCAGAACTTTTACAATAGTTAAAACGTGGAAAAAACACCGAAATTTATTGGTTAGGATCACAGAGCGCAGTTCGAAAATTTCCTTTGACAAGGGAGCATAGAAGTCATCAAACAGAATCTCGATTATTTTCTTAGGGCCGCTTGCACCGTATGACAAAACTTCAGATTAAATGCAAAACCTCGATTAGTGTCTATAGTCCATCCAAGAATGATTGACATCAGAGCAGGCCTTGAGAGTCCAGTCGCAGCTTTATTTCTAGTTACAAAAAAGTAACTAAAAATTTTCTGTGCTTTCATCATAGATATAGAAATAACCTAAACATTGAACGATATTCTTTTGAAGTAAGAAACTTTGAACATGAAAATGTTCCCAATTTTCACATACGATTACCAGCGTGTGAATCTGTATACCAGCAGTATATTAAATTATTAAAATATCGTGGGTGATTAAATAGCACGGTCCTTTTCAATTTGAATATTCGCTAAACGGCTAAACCTAAAAAATCTAGTTGACAATTTGAAGCTTGTTACTGCAATGTGAATGGATTGGGAAATTTGTAATAGATATCAAGACAGAAACAAAACTTAATCAATGGATCTATTTAATATATTATGAAGAATTTTGTCATGACATTGTAACTTTCAATATTTGTGAACAATGAAGGTGTAAAATATGAAATGTGAAAAATATAAATATTCCTATTATTCTATATAGGTGATGAATTTCTCCATAGGTGTGTTCTTGTTCATATTAGTGAGGGTATCTATGTAATAAAACACACTATCTCTTGTTAAAATCTATTGGCGATCGATTTCGGCGTGCAATGCCATCTTCGGGCCAGCTGCAAATACAAATCTGTTATCTATAGAATACTACATCAAATATAAAATTAAATAATGAACATTTATTTTAAGTTCTATTTTTAGTGAGGTTATGTGTTCCGTTCTCTTACCGTCCTTGTAGATCACAAATTCATGGGTACTATAGCAACAATTATTCTGTATGTTGATCTTCGTTTCTTCAATTTCTGTAATATATCCGGATATCGTAATCTCTATTAAAAATTCTTTGTGTATTCGAAAAATTCGGTTTTCTCTCGTCAGGGTCAGCGTGCAAAATGTCGGCGGCAGGATAAGGAAGTTGGTATTAGATGTGTCATTGTTTGACTGTCGTTGTCATGTGGAAGGCGCGAAGTTTGAATTGGCCGGTGGTATATCTATAATTTTAAAAATGTTTCTGTTGTTATTGAATTCTGAGATGTCGTTCAGCATAAATTGACTGTTTTTGTTTTTAGTTATCTCATATTGTTCTAGTAAGGTTAATCTCCAATAATTACCGTTTTTATGTAGTATTTCCAAGTTCTCTAGTGTAGTCTTGTGGTCATTCTCTATTAGATGGTTTCCTAGTGCTGAGTTTGGTCTATTTTTCTCATGTTCTGTAAATCTTTTCTTCATTGTTCTCATTGTCATTCCAATATAAAAGGCGGGGCAATCTGAACATGTTATCCTATATATACCACTGTGTTGAAATTTATCAATTTTAGACTTGTTGTTAACCAAAATATTTTCCAAAGTTCTGTGTCGTTTATTAACTATGTTGTAGTCATATTTATCTAGAGTTTGGGTGATTTTCTTATTGAACCTGTGATAAAATGGAATAGAAATAAAGTGTTTTTGAGTTGAGTGATGAGGATAAATTTTATTGATGACCATTTTTCTTCTTATTGAGGTTAGAACTTCATCTATGAAATCTTTTGGATATTGATTATTGTTACCGATTTGGTAGATTATTTTAAGTTCTTTTTTGTAATTTTCTTCAGAGAGTGGGATGCTGAGAAGTCTATGGAATAGGAATCTGAACATTGCTCTTTTCATAGGGGGAGCATGGTATGAATGGTATGGGATGATTGAGTCTGTCTGTGTGGGTTTCCTGTAGATATTGTAGGTGAAAGTGTTGTCATCATTCAATGTGACATTTATGTCTAGGAAATTGATCGAATTATTGATGGCTTTCTCTATGGTGAACTTTATCTTAAATCTTGAATTCATGCTGTCAAAGAAATTCATTAGTTCCTCGTTGGTCCCTGACCAAATGCAAAAAATGTCATCTACATACCTTCTCCACATTATGATTTTATCGCTATCTGTTATATTCATTATTTGCTCTTCCACATGATCGACATAGATATCTGCTAGTAAACCACTGGATGGAGATCCCATCGCCAGGTCATCTTTCATATAGTATATTGAGTTGTCAAATTTAAAGAAATTTTGCTGTGTTATCAGTTTGCAAAGGTTCATTATGTTGTTTATATCTTCGCTCTGCAAGTCATAATTATTGTTATTGTTACATTGTTCAATTATATGGTTTTCAAGTAGGGACAGGGATTCCAAAATAGGGACATTGGTGTATAGATTAATGATATCAAACGAGATCAGACTGTATTTTTGATGAGGGTTCAAGTTGAGTGAAGTAATATCCTTAATGAGTTCCAATGAATTCTTAATCGAGTATTTTGATCGGTATGCAAGCTTATTGATGAAGAGATTACTTATAAATTTAGAAATCTTATGGCTGGGGGAACCTATTGCGGAAGTAATGGGTCTAATGCTCTTGTCCGGTTTATGTAATTTGACCAGACTATATAGCTCTGGCATCTGTGGATTTTTCTCCTTCATCGTGTAATGGGATTCATTGAACTTTTGTAAGGTTGGGTTTGAATTCTTTAAGGTATTGGTGACCTCATTAACAAATTTAGAAAAAGGATTTTTGCTACATTTTATTATGTTATTTTCTGTAAAAAATTTGAATGTCTTCTCTAGATATGCCTCTTTTTTGAGCATGACTATACCAGCATTTTTATCTGCTTTCGTGATTATGATGTTATTGTCATTTACCTTTTTTCTGATGTCTTTAATCGTTTTTTGAAGTTGTTTATTGACCGTGATTTGTTCTCGGTTGCATACCTCCACTTTTCCGCTTTTGAAAGTTCTCAATGTTTTAGCGACATCTTCAGATATCACGTTAAAATTAGGGTTTCTCCTTGTCTGAAGTTCTACGTCTATAGCGATTTCATATATATTCATATTTTTGGGGATCGGTGCAAATTTGTGTCCCATGTTTAGTATTTTCATTTCGTCATTGGTAAACTCCGTTCCAGAAAGATTAGTGAATCGACTGTGGAACGTATGTTCTGTGGTTGATGGATCGTTCGGTGAGTGTGCTTCATGTATGCTTCTATTTACCATTGTCAGCCTGTTCCTCCTTTCTTTGTCATCAATTAGTCTTTTCAGTTTCATTCTTCTCTTTCGGTCTGATTCGAAACATGAGTAGAAAATGTCTTCCTCTAGACTTTCGATCAGTGTCTGATATTCCATTGTGTGTAGGTGTAAGAGTAGATAGTGATTTCTTTGACAGCATGAATTCAAGATTTAAGATAAAGTTCACCATAGAGAAAGCCATCAATAATTCGATCAATTTCCTAGACATAAATGTCACATTGAATGATGACAACACTTTCACCTACAATATCTACAGGAAACCCACACAGACAGACTCAATCATCCCATACCATTCATACCATGCTCCCCCTATGAAAAGAGCAATGTTCAGATTCCTATTCCATAGACTTCTCAGCATCCCACTCTCTGAAGAAAATTACAAAAAAGAACTTAAAATAATCTACCAAATCGGTAACAATAATCAATATCCAAAAGATTTCATAGATGAAGTTCTAACCTCAATAAGAAGAAAAATGGTCATCAATAAAATTTATCCTCATCACTCAACTCAAAAACACTTTATTTCTATTCCATTTTATCACAGGTTCAATAAGAAAATCACCCAAACTCTAGATAAATATGACTACAACATAGTTAATAAACGACACAGAACTTTGGAAAATATTTTGGTTAACAACAAGTCTAAAATTGATAAATTTCAACACAGTGGTATATATAGGATAACATGTTCAGATTGCCCCGCCTTTTATATTGGAATGACAATGAGAACAATGAAGAAAAGATTTACAGAACATGAGAAAAATAGACCAAACTCAGCACTAGGAAACCATCTAATAGAGAATGACCACAAGACTACACTAGAGAACTTGGAAATACTACATAAAAACGGTAATTATTGGAGATTAACCTTACTAGAACAATATGAGATAACTAAAAACAAAAACAGTCAATTTATGCTGAACGACATCTCAGAATTCAATAACAACAGAAACATTTTTAAAATTATAGATATACCACCGGCCAATTCAAACTTCGCGCCTTCCACATGACAACGACAGTCAAACAATGACACATCTAATACCAACTTCCTTATCCTGCCGCCGACATTTTGCACGCTGACCCTGACGAGAGAAAACCGAATTTTTCGAATACACAAAAAATTTTTAATAGAGATTACGATATCCGGATATATTACAGAAATTGAAGAAACGAAGATCAACATACAGAATAATTGTTGCTATAGTACCCATGAATTTGTGATCTACAAGGACGGTAAGAGAACGGAACACATAACCTCACTAAAAATAGAACTTAAAATAAATGTTCATTATTTAATTTTATATTTGATGTAGTATTCTATAGATAACAGATTTGTATTTGCAGCTGGCCCGAAGATGGCATTGCACGCCGAAATCGATCGCCAATAGATTTTAACAAGAGATAGTGTGTTTTATTACATAGATACCCTCACTAATATATCCTATTATTCTGTTTCAACAATCACAACATGATATTTTTTCCTCATCTGGGCAGAACTCGTCATGTTCATAATGAAAGGTTTTGTCAGCAATACAGGGTGAGTCTTTGACTTGTACATATATTTTAACTGTAGATTCCTCTCATCAAACGAAACACTTTTTTCCCATGCCATTTTTCAAAATTCGGTTTGGTTTGGGAGATACAGGGTGTCAAAAATCCACGAAAAAAACACTTTGCTGTTCATATCTTCGGAACCGTTATTTCAAATGAACTGAATTTTGGTTGATTCTTTACTCTATTCATGGTGCATATTCCTCAATCGAAACTTATTCAATATCTCTCCTAGTTCGAAAGTTACAGGTTGGTCGACTCATAAATTCATGCAAAAACACTATCAAATCACTTGAAAAGGATAAACGGTTCATATTTTCGAAAGAATCAACCATTTTAGAGAATAAAAGTATTCCTATATTTTTTCAATAAAACGCGTCGTTTTCGAGTTATTCCTAAATGTGTACGAAGAAATTTGAGGAAAAAACCATGAATTTCATAAAAAATCTGAATGCTTCCCTGGACTAAATATCATCGAATATTGTTTCTTCTCTGGTCTCTTAACAAATTAACAATGTTGTCAATGTTTATCAACTGAATTCCGAGAAGCATGAAATTACACAGTTTATAAGCAAGTTTCTATTAAAAATTTATTGATACCAGTCCTTCAGGAAAATATCTATCTTCATAACAATATCCTCTTGGAATTTTTAATCGACCCTACACGGTTTTCACATCACAAATCACAAGCATCACCTCACACCTGTTTGCTTTATTCTCTGCGAGTAAATAAATAAATGAATTGAATCCATGTAGAAAGGTTATCGCGTTTAAGCGTCGTTCATTTTATCACAGACTGGCTGGACTGTGATAGTGTGATGAGACACAGAATAACGGCTTGTCTTGCGTGGCGGCTACATCGCAGCCGGCAGCGCACCACGACTGAAATTTAGATCGGCGAGAATCAGAACTACTCGTTTGGCATTTCCAAAGAGCAATGCGTAGAAGCCTTTAGCGAAAAGTAAACAAAACTAGTTCTTCCGTTAACGATAGGGGACGTTCTGCTTTCTTGAGTTCGCCTATACCATTTTTTACTGAGAAAATCAACACAATCTGGCATCGTCTTCTCTAGAATTCTGTGATCACTATCACAGAGGAATGGATTAGGTTAGGTCATTGACCTCGAATCATATGACTTTGATTAATGGAGTTTCAGGGTATCGAGGCAAATATGAACAAATTATTAGTGTTTACAAACTAATCTTCAGGATAATCGAAGAAGGAACTTATTTTGGTGTGAGAAATATGGCATTTCAATTGCAGAAATGATGGAACAAAACTTAGCGTTTTTGTTAGGAAATATCGTGTTTGTAACATTCTTATTCAAATAAGGTGAGTGCTTGAGTATTTTCTAAATGTATCACCCAGAATATCTAATAATCACATCAATTTCAATTGAAAAATATGAACTTTGAGGTGTTTGCAGAGAATAATATCAGAGACGTAATTAGCCCAATTTTTTTTTCAAATGGCTATATCTCTTTAACCGAGCCGAATTCGGAAAAATGGAAAATGAAAAAAAGGTTTCTTTAGGTCTCAAGAATCTACAGTTAAAATATATGTACAAGTCAAAGACTCACCCTGTATATCATAACATTCCTTATATTTTGACTAATCTTCTCTCATTTCTTTTTCTACGTGTTCTGTGCAGGCTTTCCATTTTTTAGCTGTTCCTCTTCAAGAGCCTCAGATATTTATTTCACAAGCTCAATTTTTTGCCAAATTTTTTTGAAACATTAATGACAGAACAAAATGTCAGTGTTATTTCCAACACCAACCTGAATTCTTCAACTCAAAATATTACTGAATGGGCATTACCAACATAATTTCGATTTTCCAAAGCCCCCCGAGATGTCAATCATTCTTGGATGGACTATATGATTCTCTTGCACCGTGTCGTAATCCTAGTTTAACAACCCTAACTAACGCTTAAAGATAATCCTCCGAATTGGGAGGATTAAATGGAAGTTTAACGATAAACTTTGAATTCTAACCCTACATTCATGGATGACACAAGTCAGGCTTGTCTCAAAAATGATGTTTGATTATAAATCAAATTGAAAAGAATAATGACTGAAGTAGAAATTATAGATTCTGGTTTTCCTAGGCGTAGATATGAAAGATCAAATTGGTGTGAAATGAAAAGCACACACAAGAATGAATAACTGAACTAAATATTAACGGTCGAGGTATATTTTGTACTGAACAAATCCTAATACATGCCTAATAAAGTTGGAGGTACAGTTCTTCTGATATGTAGAATTATTCTTTAATTCACTGTGACACATGGTATCATTCAATCGGAACCAATATTATTACCAATGTGTGGAAATGAAAGTGAATAAATATTAACAATTTTCCAAGATGCATGTTTATTGAAAAAATCACATATTTTCTTATAGATGCTTGCCTATTATCTAAAATCAGGTTTGTTCAAGCTTTTCGATCATTTCTTTTTTATTTTACGACAGAGAATTCATGAGTTTATCAGATTTTACATCCAAATCTGAAGTGGTAAGTGCTTCGACAATTAGAGTTTCGAACCAGGTATATTTTCATTAGTGAAGGACGTAGAATATTCCAAAGAGAGATGTCAACTTGTGCAATGAATGTTGCATCGGTTTTTACCAAAGAAATTCGTTATTTATTACAAACTCTTTTAATTTGCGAAACGCTCGATATCAAAAAATGTCTAAACATCGAAACTGTCAAAGCATAGAAAGGGATAAAATAAACAACGTGAAAATAGGCACAAGTACCAATTTACGTTAAAATAACCAGATTTGTGGATTAACTTTAATCTAGTTACATTCAGCCTCGGTGCAAGCCAAATATTTAATCCTGGATTAAATAAATTAATCGACGCTTAACTAACTAACGCTTAGAACCAATACGGTGCAAGTGGCCCTTAAAGGAACTAATAGACTGTCATATACGGTGATGAGTCTATTGACATCTTCTCTATAATTCACTGTTTTGTTTAGTGTTATGTGAATCATTTCACTTATGTTTCTCCGATAGTTGTTGTTTTCATGGTCAAGTATTGTCGTTCCTTCGAAATTGAATTTGTGTCCTTCTTTGAATGTATGTGAAGTCAGAGAAGTTTTCTCTCTATGTGTGATGTTGTTGGAGTCTGTTTTATGTTGTCGAATTCTGTCTTTCAACAGCTGTTTTATCTGTCCGATGTAGGCCTTGTCGCAGTTCGAGCATGGGATGTTATACACCACTGATGATTGTGAATTTGTTGGTACACTATCCTTCAACTGTGTGAAGTATTTCTTTGTTGTGGTCTTGTTGTAGAAAGTACATGTGCAATCAATCTTCTTAAAGATCCTGGAAATTTTCTGTGAGAGTCCAGGGTATGAAAGGGAATCTGCAGTATCGTGTTGTTTCTTTGTTTTTCTGTTGAGTGTTGTTTCTTATACACATTACTTTTTCTTTGGCCTTATTTACAACACGTTGGATGATATACCTTGGGTAGTTGTTTTCTCTTAAAATTTTGCAAACCTTCTGTGTAGTCTCTTCTCTAAATTTGTAGTCACTTGATGATAATGCTCTGTACATCAGGCTGATTGCAATGTTGACTTTTTGGCTGTTACTATGGTTGCTGTAGTAGTTTATAATCCTATTTGAACTTATAGTTTTTTTCGTGTACCAACAGGTCGTCAAATTGGTCTCTTCTCTGGTTATTAAAAGGTCTAAGAAAGGAATTTTGTTCTCATTTTCATCTTCTATTGTGAACTTTATACTAGGATGGTATGAGTTGAACAGGTCAAATATGGTTTGTCTCATTTCTAAGGGAATCAACATCAGAGTGTCGTCCACATAAAGTAACATTGAAAAAATGCGAAAAGTAAATCTATCGCAGACAAAGTCAACCAGGTCATCGATCACCAAATTTGCAAAGGAGGTACTAGCAGGTGCTCCCATTGCGGTTCCAGTTAGTTCAGTTAGTTGTTGGTAAAATTTGTTATTGAAACTGAAGTATCCTCCTTCAAAACATAATTCAATTAGTGATATGAAGGTAGCTTTGTCCAGAGTAGTAAAATTCTTGATATAGTTCCATCTTTTCTGTGTTACTCCGATTACCAGCTCTCTTGAAATATTTGTAAACAGGGAAACAACATCCAGTGATATAAGAATATAGCCTTTTGGTACCACGATGTTTTTTATAGTATCTTTAACCTAAGTAGAATTTTTTAACGTTATATGGTGATGTTGACAAAACTTTGGATAGAATGTCATGTATAAGCTTTCCCAGGTTGTATGTGGGTGCATTGATGTTACTTACAATTGGTCTCAAACTCAAGGTATCCTTGTGAGTTTTTCTCAGACAGTATAATTTAGGTATAACACTGTTGTGTCTGATTAACGTTCTGTATTCGATCTGATTTATTAATCCAGCTGTCCTCATTTCTTTCAACTTGTTTCAACAGTTTTCACATTATTACATTACATGGATGATAAAATGCAACATAACCTAATTCGGAATAATTTTCTGGGGAAAGAGTAGAGACACTAGCGATTTGTTCATCATCCAAAAGCGAGCCTTACGAAGTATTTTAGGACTGAAGCACAATGAAACCTGTAGAAACCATTTTAAATCGAACAGTATCCTAACTTCGACAGGTTTATACTATATATGAACTAATGGTTTTCTTATTTAAAAGTAAAGGTTCCATGGCGAATCTTAAAACAAAAAGCAATAGAAATATTTTTTATAATTTTCCTATACACAGGCTGTCACAATATGAAAGAGGATCCGTTTACTCCAGCATATCAGCCTTTAACAAGTTGCCTCAATCAGTAAAAGGCTTAAATAATGAAAATGCTTTTGAAAAACAGGTACGACAGATCTTACTTAACTTGGAACCATATAACATATCCGAATACTATGAACAAAACCTCTGATTCGTCAATGATTGGGTTGAATTATATTCTTGAGAATTTTTGTTTCTTCTGTGGTTTTTTGAGGGTGTGATATTGATTGGGTATTGTAGATGTGAGTATATATATATGTGAGTTGACAGGTTTCACTTTCATAGTCTAGCACTTGTGTATTATAATATGTGGAATAAAGTTATTATTATTCTTCATCATCGGTCTCCCGGTCTCAGCTTAAGCTGGTATTATTTCTATGAACCAGTGAAAAAACAATTCAGTTCCTCCCACTAGTTCAGGAATTTCCGCACGATGTGACAGGTTTGCAATGCTACAGCCTGTTGTGCATATCCCGCGATCCTCTGGGATAATTCGAACTTTTGGAGATTTCTCTTGAATGATTCCCTTCCATCAGCTGAAGTTCCGGATGCCTCCAGGTGAAGACGTTATAGAGGGAGTATCTCCATCCAGGAAGTGGTTTGTCCTCGCAATTGTTCACGTAATAAGAAGCTCGCATTACTTCAATTTTCATTTCGCGGCTCCACTTGTTACGTGCGTTGCGAGCTCCCCTGCGGGCAGTCCTCCTCACGGTGGTCGAGCCAGCAGGTGGAGTGGCATTTCGATCTTCTGCCATGATATCGGTTTCCACTTCTCGTTGCTGGCTTGATATTTTCTCCATTTTCATGGGTTTGCCACCATTTACCCTTGGTGGCCCAGGTTACTCGGGCCGTGGGGACGTCACCCCCCATGTGGCGTGGCAGAAACCAAACCACACCCGTGCGGTTTTATTATTATTATTCATCATCGGTCTCCCGCTCTCAGCTCGAGCTGGTATTACTTCTATGAACCAGTGCAAAAACATTTCACTTCCTCCCACTAGTTCAGGAATTTCCGCACGATGTGATGGGTTTGCAAAGCTACAGCATGCTGTGCATATCCCGCGATCTGGGATATTTCGATCTTTTGAAGATTTTTCTCAAATGATTTGGACATGACTCCCTCATCCGAAATCACCAATGGTATAATAGTGACTTTCGACAAGTGCCACATATTCTTCAGTTCCATTGCCAAGTTCTCGTACTTCGTTATTTTTCCGACTCCGTTCTTTCAATGTTATGAGTCAATGGTACTGCCACATCAATTATCACCCCATACTTCTGATCCTTCTCAATGAATACAAGGTCCGGTCTATTGTAGTCCACTGATCTATCTGTTGTTATGGGTCTGTCTCAATAGAGAACCGCTGCGTCTGTTTCCAACACTGCTGCAGGTTGATATTTATAATATGGCGGACAAGTATCCAAAAAACCATGTCTAAGAGCCAACTGCTGGTGAACAATTTTTGCCACTTGGTTGTGTCGGCCCAGATATGCGTTGTCGGCAAGAACTCGACAACCTGCGATTATATGTTCAATAGACTCGCCAACTGCGCCGCACTTCCTGCATTTGTCCTCCACGTTCAGCTTCAAACAGTGCTTCTCATAGTTGCGAGTTCTTATATCTCGGTCTTGGATAGCCGTCAGGAATCCCTCAGTTTCAGGATACAATTGTCCCGCATTCAACCACGACAAAGAAGCTAATTTATCGACATTTTCCCCCTTAAGGTGTTTGGGAAATCTGCCCTGCAGAGCTTGCTCTCGCCATATACTTATATCTTCGCTTCTCGTGGTGATATCGAATGTCAGTTCTCTGTGTTGTAGGTTCAGAGGTGTGTATCCCTTATCCTCTGTTGTCACCAATTTCATCAGGCTATCTTCAGACTCGAGCAGTCGCTGCCCCAAGTTTTCTTCCTGGGTTCTGCAGAGTTTTTAGATGTTCAACAGACCTCGTCCGCCATCTCTCCTAGGTAGATAGAGCCTTTTCACCGATGCGTTGGTTTGCAGACATCGGAACTTTGTCATTAGGCGGCGGGTTAGTCGGTCCAACTCATTCAGATCAGCATCTGACCACTTCAAGACTCCGGAAGTGTGGGTCAGAGCTGGCGTAGCCCAAGAGTTCAAGACATCGATCTGGTTTCTAGCAGACAGCTTGGTGTTGAGCACTTTGGTTACCCTGCTCTTATATTTCGCAGTGAACTCAGCTTTCAAACGGGTGTGGTCAATCCGTTTGTTTTGAGGAATGCCCAGATACTTGTAGGTCTCTTCTGGCAACATACTGTGGATGTCCTGAAATTGTTCCTGGGTATTCTCCATTTTACCCTTCCTGATGTTGACTATGGCGCATTTATCGACACCGAAAGACATGTCAATGTCTTTGCTGAAGGAGCGCACTATATCTATCAGCGAGTGGAGTTGTTTTTGGTTCTCGCCGAATAGTTTCAGATCATCCATATACAGTAAATGGGTAAGTTTTCGCGGATTCCTCATTGCTGGTCTGTACCCTATGTTGGTGTTTTTCGAAAGAGTAGATAGAGGATTCAGTGCTATACAAAACCACATCGGCGACAGGGCATCTCCCTGAAATATCCCCCTCGATATTTTTACGGTTCCAGCATTGATGTTGTTTATTTGAATATTTGTTTTCCATGTACTCATTAGGTGTTGGAGCACGGCTTTTATTTTCGGACAGATCTTATAAATCTCCAATACTTTCAGAAGCCAATCGTGGGGCACTGTATCGAAGGCCTTCTGATAGTCGATATAACATAGACTTAAATTTCTTTTTCTCGCTTGGGCTTGCTTTAACACTACAGCGTCTATGGTGAGTTGATGTTTGCATCCTGCCGATCCTCGAGAGCAGCCTTTCTGTTCTTCTTCCAGAATGTTGTTGGCTTCACAGTGACGATATATCGCATTATTCACAAGCGTGAAGGCAATATTGCCGAAATTCGTCATTGTTGATGTCAGCTTGCTGATTGGAGGAGATTTTGGAGGGCTTTTCAAGACTTCTGAAGAACTTCTTTCTGTCTCTCGCATATTCAGCGTTTTGTTGTTTTCGCTTTGTTAACTCATTGTATCTTCGCAGGCGAGCATCTTCCGCTTTAGCTTGTTGTCACTTTGTTCAATACTTTACGCGATGTATTATCCTTCAGGAACTCATTCAAGACGTCAACTTTTCCTCGAAGTTCATCAACGTCCTGCATTAATCTTCTTTTCCAGGCAGGAGTTTGATTTTTAACTTTCTGTTCACTGGTTCTGGGGGTGTAGATCTTTTGCCCATTTTGTCCGATTACTGTGATGGCAGCACAGTACAGAGATAAGAGGACTTCTTCCAACGTCCATTGAGTGCTCAGGTGTTCCGCCAATATTTCATTGAGCCTCTCGATGTTATTTTTGGCCGTAGAGTCGAAGTTTAATTTTGGAAGGATGGGGCGGTTGAGCGGATCAGTAGATTCGTATTGTGCCAGGTTACTATAGAAGGTGTCATACAGTTGGCGATATTGTGGGGAGTCTTGGTGAGTAGTTCGTGTGACAGACAGGTCCCTCGCTGTATCTGCTGGTCTCTCCAGCGGCTCGGTGGGTTCTTCATTTTGAATTCCGACAATCTGTTCTTGATTGATTGTGTAGCCCATTTCTCTCTTGATCTCATCTAGTTCCTGTCTTGTCAGGTAGCCTTTCCGTATAATAACATTTTTACGATCCGCAATGTACCCTTCCGTTAGCTGAAGTTTTGGATGTCTCTTGGTGAATTTAGTATAGAGGGAGTGCTGATGCAACACTCACATTTGCTTTAACTCTATTTTTTTGGGTTGATTGTTTATTTATTTCTTTTTTTTTAAACGATCGTTGAATCGACGCGTCGGTTTATACAGGGTGAGTCTTTGACTTGTACATATATTTTAACTGTAGATTCCCCTCGTCAAACGAAAAACTTTTTTCCCATACCATTTTTCAAAATTCGGTTTCGTTTGGAAGATACAGGGTGTCGAAAATCCCCGAAAAAAACACTTTCCTGTTCATATCTCCGGAACCGTTATTTCAAGTGAACTGAATTTTGGTTCATTGGTTACTCTATTCATGGTGCATATTCCTCAATCGGAACTTATTCAAAATCTCGCCTAGTTTAAAAGTTACAGGGTGGTCGACTCATAAATTCATGCAAAAACACTATCAAATCACTTGAAAAGGATAAACGGTTCATATTTTCGAAAGAATCAACCATTTTAGAGAATAAAAGTATTCCTATATTTTTTCAATAAAACGCGTCGTTTTCGAGTTATTCCTAAATGTATACGAAGAAATTTGAGGAAAAAATCATGAATTTCATAAAAAATCTGAATGCTTCCCTGAATTAAATATCATCGAATATTGTTTCTTCTCTGGTCTCTTAACAAATTAACAATGTTGTCAATGTTTATCAACTGAATTCCGAGAAGCATGAAATTACAAAGTTTATAAGAAGTTTCTATTGAAAATTTATTGATACCCGTCCTTCAGGAAAATCTATCTTCTTAACAATATCCTCTTGGAATTTTTAATCGACCCTATACTGTTTTCACATCACAAATCACAAGCATCACCTGTTTGCTTTATTCTCTGCAAACTTCAAGTAAATAATTAAATAAATAAATAATAAAACGAATCCATGTAGAAAGGTTATCGCGGCGTCGTTCATTGTAATCACAGACTGTACTGTGGAGACACAGAAGAACGTCTTGTCTTGTCTTGCGTGGCGGCTACATCGCACTCGCAGCCGGCAGCGCACTTAAATTTAGATCGTAGCTCTGTATCGGCGAGAATCAGAACTACTCGTTTGGCATTTCCAAAGAGCAATGCGTAGAAGCCTCTGTGATAGTTCTTCCGTTAACGATAGGGGACGTTCTGCTTTCTTGAGTTCGCCTATACCATTGTTGAAGAGTAAATCGTCAATCTGGCATCGTCTTCTCTAGAATTCTATGATATATCATCACAGAGGAATGGATTAGGTTAGGTCATTGACCTCGAATCATATGACTTTGATTAATGGAGTAAGGATAGGTTAGTGAGAAACTAATTTTTATAAGATAGTTTCAGGGTATCGAGGCAAATATGAACAAATTATTAGTGTTTACAAACTAATCTTCAGGAAAATCGAAGAAGGAACTTATTTTGGTGTGAGAAATATGGCATTTCAATTGCAGAAATTATGGAACAAAACTTAGCGTTTTTGCTAGGAAATATCGTGTTTGTAACATTCTTATTCAAATAAGGTTAGTGCTTGAGAATTTTCTAAATGTATCACACAGAATATCTGATAATCACATCAATTTCAATTGAAAAATATGAACTTTGAGGTGTTTGCAGAGAATTGTTCCAGGAGCGTATTCAGCCCAACTTTTTTTTTCAAATGGCTATATCTCTTTAACAGAGCCGAATTCGGAAAAATGGAAAATGAAAAAAGGCTTCTTTAGGCCTCAAGAATCTACAGTTAAAATATATGTACAAGTCAAAGACTCACCCTGTATATTAAACTAGCTGGCCCGGCGAACTTTGTTTCGCCTAAATGATACCCATATCCATCTTTATCTTAAGAAGGCCGTGCCTATACTTACTGTGGATTTCACAAATCGTAATCACCAGTGATCGGAGACCAACGGCTTGGTTAGATTCCTGAACTGTCAAATCGAGTTGATTCTAGATCAAGCTCCGATCACCGGGGATATGCTTTGTGAAACCCCCGTTGAAGATGTATAAACTTACCATTGCTATTTTTTCAAGCGGAAGATAAATTAGGCATAATAAAAGTTCTGTCAAATGTCATCTGTGAACTGTCGAATGTCATCTGTCTACTGACAAATGTCATCTGTCAAATGTCATCTGTCAACTGTTAAATGTCATCTGTCTACTGACAAATGTCATCTGTCAAATGTCATCTGTCAAATGTCATCTGTCGAATGTCATCTGTCAAATTTCATCTGTCAAACGTCATCTGTCAACTGTCATCTTTTCCATGGATATGAGCTGTCACACAAAACAGAAATACAAAAATAATATATCAAATACTAATTATGGGCAATTTTGAATTCAGTTATTCCCGCAAATATATTTATTACCCAAACCTAAATCAAAAACATCTCAGAAATATAGAGAAAAGATGAAAATGGACAACTCACGATGCATGCTGATCGTCACAATCCGATTTACTTCACCCGCTTTTGATCTGATAATAGCCTTCCATGTTATTATAAGTTCTATGCAAATTTCACAATAATTGTATACATCGCCATTCATACTCTATGCTATTTCTGAATTTCCTACCCTTCAAGAAAATGAAATGCACCATTGCCAGACTACTTCATGGCTTATAACTTCACAACGATCTATTTTATTATTGCATTTCTATTGAATACCGTAGAAATTCGTTCTACTACTATTAATCCTCATGGAATATTCTTATACCGTTGGTAAGACCTACTGCACTTTCAACTATTCACTTGACATGCGATTCTGTGAAAGAAAAACTAACCTCCTTTGTCCAAATGTCAAAACCCATATAAGTACTCTATGATTGCTCGATTCGTCGTAAGGAATTGGAACGCCTTTTTTTTTTCTGTAGGATTTTTTTGGGAATATTTTGTTATATAAACCTTGCCCTAACAATAATAAACACAACAAAAAAAATTGTCCAATTTGGTGCGATCGTTTGAACAATAAGGCATTTTGAAGTTTTGAACCAACCATAGATCCTCTTTTATTAATATAGATAGCGAGTCCATTTTTCTCGTTCTATTTTATTATTGTATTTCTATTAAATACCGTGGAACTTCGTTCTACCACTATTAATCCCCATGGAATATTCTTATACCATTGTTAGGTATTCTGTGGTAAGACCTACTGCACTTTCAACTATTCACTTGACATGCGATTCTGTGAAAGAAAAATTAACCTCCTTTGTTCAAATGTCAAAACCTACATAAATACTCTATGATTGCTCGAGAAAAAGGAAGGCTTTTTTTCTTTTCTGTAGGATTTTTTTGGGAATATTTTGTTATATAAAACTTGCCCTAACAATAATAAATACAACAAAAAAGAATTGTCCAATTTGGTGCGATCGTTTGAACAATATGGCATTTCGAAGTTTTGAACCAACCATAGATCGCCTTTTATTAATATAGAAGATTATTTCCTTTTCTTTCATTCATTTATTTATTTCGGTTCATTATCGGTAAATACGCTGGGAAATCTCGGACTACATATGTAGACATATGGGCGAGATCAGTAGGTACGATTTCTCGATTCACGAAGGATATAACGCCGTGCCAGGTTATAATCTGATTTTCGTGTAATTTTCTGCAATTCCATTATTTTCTTGGAGCATTCAAAGATTTCGAAAGATAGCAGGAAGTGCCAGCTGCCCATGCTGGAATTCATCCCAACCAAGGTAGGTCGAGTGCTTCCAGAGTATCTTTTATTTCTGCATTTTTTTTTCATTTCAATATTTCTAAATTCTCTGAGCTACCGTTACATTGGTCCAATTCGAGCCGAATTTTCTTTAATTTCCTTCGCTTCAGCGATTGTTTCGAAATTATTTCAATTCTTCATTTCTTTATCTCACTTCCGATCACTTTTTCATTATTGTTTTTTTTTTCGGTTCGCATATTGAGTGTTGCATTACAATTTTAAATCTCATTTACGCCTTATTCAATTCATTCATTATGAGTACTAATAAATTGAAACAAAATTATGCGATTCGACAATTACGAATTGACGATATTGAGGAAATTCTTTCTTTGGCGACAGAAGCTGTCGATGATACAAGTCGTCATGTCAGATTTCGACTTCGATATGAAGAGCTGAAGGATATTTATAAAAAATTCCATAATATTCACAATTCGATTATATCAATGATTTCAGGTTTGGAAAACCCTGATTTAAAGTCAGAAAAACAGATAAAGTCTGCTATCAATGATAGTTTTTTCACAATAAAAACAACCTATAGCAATTTATTTTCTACCACAACTACTGATAATGTTTCGGTCAGTTCTTCGAAGGCCACACCTAATGTCAAACTTCCGAAGATTCCTCTGCCATCGTTCAGCGGAAATTATAAAGATTGGACAACCTTTCATGATATTTTCACTAGTTTGATTCACAAAAATGATAATCTGTCAGACATTGAAAAGTTCCAATATCTCTTGAGTTCTTTAAAATCTCAGGCTTTGTCATTGTTGAAAGGTTTTCCATTAACAGCACAAAATTACCAAATTACTTTCGAAACTTTGACTAAACGTTATCAAAATAAACGTCTTTTGGCATATTCATATTGGCAAGAGATCACAAACATTTTCAAAGTTGACACATGTATCCGTTGAAGGTTTGAGGAACCTACTTTATACATTTTCTGAAAATTTGTCATCTTTGAAAAACTTAGGTTTGCCTGTTGATCAGTGGGACTTCATACTCTTCCATATGATGATTCAAAAATTAGATAATGCTACAATTAAACGTTTTGAATTACAGGCATGCTCGTCAAATATTCCATCATTCACAAGTTTACTTAATTTCCTTCTGAACCAGTGCACCGCTCTAGAATCTGCAGCTCTTTCAACCTCAATTAAACCTAAATACAGTCCACTTCCTCAAACTCAAAATAAACAACAAAAACTTTCTTCAAATAAATCAACCTCTATTTTTCTTGCTCATTCTAACAATACGCCTCCAAAAAAAAAATGTAATTATTGTAATTCATCGCAAAGTATTTATAAATGCTATTCATTTCTGTCCAAAACGCCAACTGAAAGATTGAAAATCGCCCAAAGTAATAATTGGTGCATAAATTGTTTGCATACAGCACATGACATTTCGAAATGCGCTTCTAAATCCAGTTGTCGCTCTTGCTCTAGGAGACACCATTCTATGCTTCATATCGATTCAGGTGAAAAGGAAAACCAAACTTTACCATCTTCAGATAATAATTACGCATGTAATTCTGCTCAGAGTTTCACTACCACAACATCTTCGATCACTTCCAGTGTTCTTCTCGCTACAGCTCAAGTAGAAATTCTTGATGCCTGGGGAAATTATAAAACTGTAAGGGTTCTTTTGGACAGTGGTTCTCAAACAAACATCATCACTCGAAAGTGTGTTGCTTCACTTGGACTTCCATTGTCAAAATCATTCCTATGCATTAGAGGAATAGGAGAAAGAACATCTCCATCATCTTCTACTGTCACAATCCGTCCCCGAGAGATTGATAATCCAATCTTTACTTTCGATGCTGTTGTGATCCCAAAAATTTGTTCCGATTTGCCAAATTTCACAACCAAATTTTCATCTTACGAATCATTGAGGTTAGCGGACCCAAATTTCAATAAACCTGGCAGTGTTGATATACCACTAGGACAGAGCTGTGCCAAAGCATTGTGCTTTGTGCTCGAGAAAGTACTCGGAGCCCTTTTGTGCTCCCGAGCACTGTGCTCCCAAGCACTTTTCAAAAGCAGTGCTTAGTGCTTAGTAATTCGAGTGCTTCGGCCGAAGGCTTAGTGCTTAGTAATCCCAAAAGTGCTCCCGAGCACTTTTGCGGATTACTAAGCACTAAGCCCTGAGCCAATGTTGTACGAATTCATTTTTACATTAATAAAATCTTAAATCAACATTTCCTTACATGACAGTAACATCCCAAAACTGTTTGGATTGCAATAACAGAGAGATGATAATGAGGCAACTTGATCATTATAAAAGGAAAATTGAAGGGCCCATGTGTATTTTGTTAAATGGTAATTTGTGCGTTGACAACTTAATATCAATAGAAAAAGCAAAAGCCACGATTCTGATTTTTTTTTACGTTTTCATCTGTTGTCTTACATAGACAACATCAAAACGTTACATAGTTCATTGAGTTCTAATTTGGATACTTCTTTGTTATTTGTCACGCAACAATGTTTTGCAACTGGTTTGCTCCTGACAAATCAGTGCAAGAATTGACAGAGGAACATTTCCATTTTTTATTTAATTTCGTTTCAAGGACTGGGAGTTTTCAGAAGAAAAAGTAAACTCGAAAAATTCAGTATATTTATGAATATTATCAAACAGAGTGATCCAGGAGCGAATAGCATTTTTCTCTTTCATTACTAATATCAATTTATTATATACTTATTATATTGAATCTAATTCAAAATTTTCAATATCACATACCTATGCCAACTTATAATTTCTTTTCCGATTAAAATAACCTCACTTTCAATATTTCCCAAAAAAAGTGCTTAGGGCTTAGTGCTCGAAATGTCGAATTACTTTCACAAAGTGCTTAGTATTCGCGAGCCTTTTGTAAAAATAAGTGCTTTGTGCTCGAGACTCGGGAGCCTTTTTATTCGAGTGCTTAGTGCTCGAAGCACTTTTCTTCAGTGCTCGTCACAGCTCTGCACTAGGAGCAGAAATATTTCCTTCTTTACTTCTTGATGGTTGCCAGGATGGTGGGGTAGGAGAACCTTCGGCGCTCGAAACTGTTTTTGGTTGGGTCCTGATGGGTAGAACTCATTCTTCTTGTGAAGTTGTTGATTCATTACATGCAACCCTAGAGTCATCTCTGAACGCCACTTTAAAGGCATTTTGGGAACTCGAAGAACTTCCAATTTCGGCATCGGAATCACATTCTTCCGATGAAATTCTCTGTGAAGAGATTTCCAAGAAAGATACCACTCGAGATAGCACAACGGGTCGATTTAGTGTCTCACTTCCCTTCAAACAATCTATTCCCGAGTCATTCGGCGACACTTATTCATTGGCATTGCATCGTTTTTTGTTGCTGGAGAAACGACTCAATAAAGATTCCTCTCTCCGGGAACAATATAATGGCTTTATGCACGACTATTTAGAGTCTAATTATATGACGTTGGTAGAGGCAACGCCTTCTGATCAGTCTTCCTATTTCATTCCCCACCATTGCGTTCTCAAACCCGATAGCACTTCCACCAAACTGAGGGTTGTGTCTGATGCTTCAGCAAAGGTTGCCGGTCACTCGTCCTTAAATGACTGTCTTCTTACAGGTCAAAAACTGCAAAAAGATATTGCCACTATTCTTCTCCGATTTCGTGCACATAAGTTTGTGTTCACGGCTGATATACGACAAATGTATCGCCAAATTCTGATTCACTCAGGTCATCGTAAATATCAGCGCATTCTCTGGAGATTTTCGCCCTCAGAGTCTATAAGGTGTTATGAGTTAAACACTGTTACGTATGGGTTGTCTTCGGCTCCTCTTCTGGCACTTCGTACCTTGCGTAAGTTGGCTGCAGATGAGAAAGATAACTGTCCTTTAGCTTCTAGGATTCTTGATGAGGACATACACATCGATGATATTGTTTCGGGTTCCGATGATCTTCGAAATGACCTCATTTCTCTATTGAATAAGGGGGGTTTTGAACTGCGAAAATAGGCAAGTAATGAACCAAAGCTTCTGGGGGGGATTCCAATGGAACACCAGCTGATGCAGTCATTTTCATTCACTGATGGGGAATTCATGAAGATTCTAGAACTCTGCTGGAATCCCAATAGTGATACCTTTTCTTTTGCAACATCTAAGATGGGTTCAGTTTGCACGAAACGTAGCATATTATCGCAACTTGCCCGAATTTACGATCCTTTGAGTTTTTTGACTCCTTTTACTTTTTTCATGAAGCATCTCATACAGGTTCTTTGAATTCAGGGCTTACAGTGGGATCAAACCCCCTACTTCTGACGTCGTGAACTGTTGGAATCAATGTAAGGATGAACTTTCTCATCTACAGGATCTACGTATTCCTCGTTGCATTTTTCGACACTCACACATCAGATTAGAGTTACATGGATTCGGCGATAGCAGTGAAAGAGGTTATGCAGCTGTCATCTATTTTCGGTTCATTTACTCATCCGGACAAGTTGAAACTTTTCTCACTTGTGCAAAATCCAAGGTTGCTCCAATTAAGCGCATATCTCTTCCTCGTCTGGAGTTATGTGCTGCTCTATTGTTGGCTAAACTAATTTCATTTGTGGTATCCACATCTGTTAGGTTTTCCGACCTATTCGCCTGGTCTGATTCAACCGTTGCTTTGTCTTGGATCAAATCATCGCCTCACAAGTGGAAATCTTTTGTGGGCAATAGAACAACTAAAATTCAAAATCTTGTTTCCCCCGGAAAATGGTTTCATGTCAAGTCAGAGGATAATCCTGCTGACTTTGGCTCTCGTGGTTTAACTCCATTCAAATTGGTAAATTGCCCTCAGTGGTGGTCGGGACCGACTTGGTTAAGATCGAATCAAGTTCTTAGGACTTCATTCAACCATACTGAAGATTCTTCTCTCTGTTCGGAAGAAGAACGGAAAATTGTCTTGACAACGTCAATTCAGAAATCCTTGATTGATGACCTTATATCGCAGTTTTCATCTCTTTCGAAAATTCAAACGATATTAGCATACGTTCTAAGGTTCTGTTTCAATGCTCGAAATTCTTCATCGCCTTGCAAAGGAAAGTTAACTATTTCGGAGTTAACAAACGCCTTGCTATTTCTTGTAAAACAAGTCCAAGCGGATATTTTTGGTGAGGAAATCGATCATCTTCGAAAAGGTAAACTTTTATCGGAACCTTTCAGGAAACTGAATCCTTTCCTTGACTCGGAAGATATTCTCAGGGTGGGCGGTCGAATTTCTCTTTCGGGGCTCTCCTTTGAGAGTAAACACCCTGCTTCACTTCCTTGCAAACATCCTCTGACGGATCTTATAATTCGCCATTTCCATTTAAAACATTTGCCACATTTGGTGACCCAGGTCACCAAACATTGCAGTATCTTATTTGTCAGCAATTTTGGATACTTTCATCGAGACGAGCTATACATCGCGTGCTCTCGAAATGTAATACGTGCTTCCGTTCGAATCCCAAACCAGTTCAACCGTTTATGAGAAACTTGCCTTCTAGCCTTTTAAACCAGGTAAAGCCATTTCAATGTGTTGGTGTTGATTTCGGTGGTCCCTTCCTTATCACCATGGAAGACGACGAAGATCTCTCAGGGGTCCGGGGCATGGACTCTGTGGATGGCATAGACCTAGCTGCGGAGCACCTTCAAGGCCGAATTCTGACGGCTTATGAGGATAGCTGCCCGCTAAGGCGCTCGACATCCAATAGGGACGTGCCCTGGTGGAACTCCAATCTAGCAAAGCTACGGAAAAAAGCCCGCAAGCTATATAACAAGTGGTCTAACTCCAGGGCACTGGAGGACAAGACCGCATATAGAGCGGCAACAACCAAATATAGTAAAGAATTGCGTGAAGCCAAGAGAAAATCATGGCGTACCTTCTGCCAAAACATTGCGGACACGCCAACGGCCTCCAGACTACATAAGGCCCTATCAAAAGATCATAGCAATGGTCTGGGACAGCTAAAGGGAATGGACGGTGAGATGACTGGCACAGACGACGAAACGTTGTCACTCATGCTAGAAACTCACTTTCCGGGTTCTCGAATCTTTCATGGCAGCAAACCGAGTCAAGGTGTCTCGGCACCCAGACGAGGTGCCAGAAAGATAGCTGCCAAACTCTTCACAAAAGAAAGGATTCAATGGGCAATCGAATCCTTCAAACCTTATAAATCTCCAGGCGGGGATGGCATGTACCCGGTGATGCTTCAGAAGGACTGCAGGTCCTATTACTGGACCTCGTGAACCTTTTTCGTCGAAGCTTCATCTGGGGATATATCCCAGAATGCTGGCGGGACGTGAGAGTGAGTTTCATTCCTAAGGCTGGCAAACGGCCGGGGACTGATGCTAAATCATTCCGCCCCATCAGCCTCTCCTCCTTTCTCTTGAAAGCGATGGAGAAGATAATTGATCAGGATATCAGAGCGGTACTACTGTCTAAGTACCCTCTGCATAAAGATCAATATGCATACCAGGCAGGAAAATCAACAATCTCTGCTCTCCATAGCCTCACCAGGAAACTGGAGAAGACCTTGGAATACAAAGAGATTGCTTTATGTGCTTTTATTGATATTGAAGGCGCGTTCTCGAATACGCCACGACAGTCCATTCACCGTGCGCTGGTCAGAAGGGGTGTGGAGCCGGCAACGGTGACTTGGATTATGGCATCGCTGAGCAGCCGGATAATCAATATGCAACTTGACGCGACGGCCCTAACTGCGACACCCGGAGACGGGTGCCCACAGGGGGGTTGTTTATCACCACTATTGTGGTCACTGGTCGTCGACGATCTCTTAAAAATACTTTCGGAAGCGGGTTTCGAGATTTGTGGATATGCCGATGACCTTGTGATAGTGGTTCGGGGTAAGCATGATAACACGGTCAGTGATCGGATGCAAACCGCTCTAACCCTAACTCACGAGTGATGTATCCGAGAAGGTCTCAATATAAATCCCAAAAAGACAATACTAGTGCCATTTACCAGGAGAAAGAAATTTTCTCTCAAGGCATTAATAATGAACGGGACTGCCCTAACCCCAACGAACCAGACCAAATATCTAGGTGTTATATTCGATCAAAGACTCTCTTGGAGTCCATACCTCGATGCTGTGATCAGTAAGGGCCAGCAAGCTCTCTTCACATGTCAGAGAATGGTCGGAAAAACGTGGGGGCTTAAACCAGAACTGACCAACTGGATCTACAAATCCATCGTTCGGCCAATCATTAGCTATGCAGCTCTCATTTGGTGGCCGAGAGCAAAACTAGTGTCAGGGCAATTAGCCCTGGAAAAACTACAACAGCGTGCCTATCTATCATAGGAGCAACACGCTCTTGTCCAACTGCTGCCATGCAGGTCATCTTGGACCTGCCTCCCCTAGATATCTTTCTGGAAGGTGAGGCGGCCAGGTGGGCTCTCAGGATGGCAAAAGAACAAGAACTGAAAACTGGCGACTACTCAGGACACCTTCGTATTCTTAATGAGTGCAAGGGGCTCCAAGATGTGGTCACAGATAACCTACCACTGAGACTCGAGTTTCAGAAAAACTTCAACACGACATTTCCAAGTCGTGAACAATGGGCTAATAATGAAGTGGTTTCCCCCAAAGGGTCTGCGGTATTCTATACCGATGGCTCGAAAACCGAAGATGGACGAGTGGGAGCCGGCGTACACGGTCCCTTGATCCAATTAGCCATACCTATGGGTTCTTGCCCTTCGCTATTTCAAGCAGAAACATTTGCCATTAGGGAATGCGTTGCGCTGTGTACAAGACGCAACTACCGGAGGGCAAGAATATACATAATATCGGATAGCAAAGCGGCCCTGCTAGCGCTTGACTCCCCAATAGTTAGGTCAAAGTTAGTCTGGGAATGTAAAACGTCCCTCAACACACTCGGAGAAAGAAACCAGGTCAACCTTATTTGGGTACCTGGCCACTCCGGGATAGATGGCAATGAAGCGGCAGACCGACTTGCCAGGGAAGGGGGGTCTATTCCCTTCACCGGTCCAGAGCCATTCTGTGGCTTCCCAGCCAGCCATCAAGCGATGGCAGTTAAGAAATGGGAACAAAAGAGAAAGCTTACGTTCTGGCAAACGATCAATGGCCAAAGACAGGCCAAGTCATTTCTCTCCTACTCGACGAGCTGGACTAAAAAAGTTCTCTCACTCAGTAAACAGGAACTGAGGAAACTAACTGGCGCACTCACGGGACATTGTCCCGTGAGGTATCACCTGAAGAACATAGGTAAGTCGCTGGAAGACACATGTCGCTTCTGCCAAGAAGCCACTGAGACAGCCAAGCACTTGTTATGCGAATGTGAAGCTGTTCATCGGAAAAGACTACAACACCTTGGCTTCTGGTTTCTAAAGCCGGAACAAGTGATGGATGTAGCCCCCAGAAAGGTGATAAAGTTCATGGAGACACTATTGCCTGACTGGTAAACAGCGCGGGGATGCACAATAGATCTTTAGGTCAAGGTGCTTGCGAGTCCATATGATCTTCCGCCCCTCCTCTAATCTAATCTAATCTAATCACCATGTCAAGATCACGAGGTACTAAATATACTAAATCATACGTCTGCCTTTTCATTTGTTTCGCTGTTAAGGCAGTACACCTTGAATTGGTTTCTGACCTTTCCTCAGAAGCTTTCTTGGCAGCTTTGCGACGCTTTATAGCACGCAGAGGACGGTGTAATAGGGTCTTTAGTGACGGTGGTACAAATTTTCGTGGTGCCTATGCCCTTTTGCGTGCTTTGTTCCGCAACGCTACCGAGTCTGAAAATATTGTTTGGAGTTTCAACCCTCCATCTGCACCTCACTTTGGCGGTCTCTGAGAGGCCGGAATAAAATCAGTGAAAACACACTTAATGAGAGTGATAGGTGAACAGAAACTGACGTATGAAGAACTGTATACGGTTATTCTGACGCAAATCGAAGCGGTTCTAAATTCGCGACCACCAAACGACCTATCCGCCTTGACGCCAGGTCATTTTCTGACTCTTGCGCCCTTAACCGCGCTACCAGATGATGATCTGTTCCATCTACAAATCAATAGATTGTCTAGATGGCAATTGCTCTCGCGACTTCATGCAGATTTTTGGAAACGTTGGCACAACGAGTATCTGCATACGTTGCAACAACGCGGAAAATGGGACAAACCCTCGAATTTTAACCTGAAACCGGGTATGCTTGTCCTCATAAATGATGGACCTCTTTTTCCCTTGCGCTGGCGGTTGACACGAATTGAGAAACTACATCTGGGTTCAGATGGAATAGCTCGTGTAGCTACAGTTCGTACCAGCCAAAGTGTGATGCAACGTCCTATTGTGAAGTTGTGTCCATTACCACAGCAATAATAACTGCTGAATTTTTTTTCTTCTCTATTTTTCTATTTCTCTTTTCATTAAAATATGTATATTTTAGGTGGGCGGTTATGTTGATGCAACACTCACTTTTGCTTTAACTCTATTTTTTTGGGTTGATTGTATATTTATTTCTTTTCTTTCGAAACGATCGTTGAATCGACGCGTCGGTTTATATATTTGATTATATCCTTTTCTTTCATTCATTTATTTTTATTTCGGTTCATTATCGGTAAATACGCTGGGAAATCTCGGACTACATATGGAGACATATGGGCGAGATCAGTACGATTTCTCGATTCACGAAGGATATAACGCCGTGTCAGGTTATAATCTGATTTTCGTGTAATTTTCTGCAATTCCATTATTTTCTTGGAGCATTCAAAGATTTCGAAAGATAGTAGGAAGTGCCAGCTGCCCATTCTGGAATTCATCCCAACCAAGGTAGGTTGAGTGCTTCCAGCGTATCTTTTATTTCTGCATTTTCTTTTCATTTCAATATTTCTAAATTCTCTGAGCTACCGTTACAGGGAGTATCTCCATCCAGGAAGTGGTTTGTCATAGCAATTATTCACGTAGTAAAAGGCTCGCATCACTTCAACATTCATTTCGCGGCTCCTCTTAATACGTGTGTTGCGAGCTCCCCTGCGGGCAGTCCTCCTCACGGTGGTCGAGCCAGCAGGTGGAGTGGCATTTTGATCTTCTGCCATGTTTTGGGATTCCACTTCCTGATGTTCGGGTGGAGCTGTATTTTGTTGAATGACAAGGGCCCGCTTCCTCAGCACCCTGCCACCGACGGATCGCATGCTGTCATGCCCAGCGTCGGCTTCGGACATGCCCTGGCGCTTCCCAGGCAGCGACTCATTTCCGAGGCTCATCAGATTCACCATTTTCATGGGTTTGCCACCATTTACCCTTGGTGGCCCAGGTAACTCGGGCCGTGGGGACGTCACCCCGCATGTGGCATGGCAGAAACCACACCACAGCCTGGCGGTTATTATTATTATTTTCTCTATTTCAGTCAAATTTCGTTGAAATTCAATGGAAAATTCAGATTATACATCCTAGTGACTTTTGTATTGTAAGTAAGTAAGTAAGTAAGTAAGTATTTATTCGTCATATAAAACTATAAAGATAGTATTGACACGTCATCATATAATATAATAAACAAATATATGACCATTGTATAAGAAAATCACCATACATAAACATACGCTGTACAGACATCAATTAAAAATTTTATCATAAAAAACATAAATGCAAAGCCACTCCCATTGGAACCATAATAAAAAATTTCGTCGGAAAACAAGAACCCGGAACAAGCAAGTCAACCGCTCAAGCATTTCCCCCCACAATATTCACTAAACTCAAAGATTGAGTAGAAAGCGTTCTCGCACAGTATAGATCTCAATTTATTTTTGAAATCTCTCAGCTCTACAGTATCCTTCACTGACCTTGGCAGTGAATTATAAATGGATATCCCAGCATAATAGGGCAGTTGATATCTTGGCAGTTGGTTCACATACGAAAATCGACATTTCCAACTTGACGTGTGTTGAAAATTGATAGGATTGGCAGCCATTGTTGACAACCACGAAACGAAAAATATTACTAAAAACAGTGCTGTAATGGGTTCATTACAGCACTGTTTTTAGAACTGTAATGAACTCATTACGATACTGAAATAGAGAAAATATAATAAGATACTATGTTTGATTATAAAGCAAAGAATAATGTCTGCGGAAGAAATTATAGATTTTGGTTTTCCTCGGCGTAGATATGAAAATCAAATTGGTGTGAAAGGAAAAGCACACACAAGAATGAATGACTGAACTGAATATTAACGGTCGAGGTATAATATGAACTGAACAAATCCATACATGCCTAATAAAATTGGAGGTACAGTTCTTCTATATGTAGAATTATTCTTTAATTTACTAGCACATGGTATCATTCAATCGGAACCAATATTATTACTTATGTGTTGGAATAAAAATGAATAAATTATAACAATTTTCCAAGATGCATGTTTATTGGAAAAATCACATATTTTCTTATAGATTTTTGCCTTTATCTAAAATCAGGTTTGTTCATGCTTTTCTATCATTTCTTTTTTATTCGCCTCTGTTATTTCCATACGAGAATCTATGAGTTTATCATAATATTTTACATCCAAATCTGAAGTGGTAAGTGCTTTGACAGTTTCTAACCAGGTATATTTCCATTTGAGAAGGAAGTAGAATAATCCAAAGAAAGATGTCAACTTGTGCAATGAATGTTGTATCGGTTTTTACCAAAAAAATTTGTTATTAAAAACTCTTTCTTTTTGCGAAACGCTCGATAACATCAAAAAATGTCTAAACATAGAAATTGTCAAAGCATAAAAAGGGATGAAATAAATAACGTGAAGATAGGCACAAGTACCAATTTATGTAAAAATAAACAGATTTGTGGATTCAATTTAGTCTAGTTACATTTACTCCCCCAGGGAAACTACGAGAATTCAATCCCATCAAAGAGAGAAGATATTGACCTAGGTTTCGATCTTGTTTGATGTCATCAGAACCTCTACTCCCATGGGAATTGGAATGGAACGCAGGTCCTCTTCGATGGGATTGAATTCTCGTAGTTTTCCAGGGGGATGGTTTATGGCAAGTTCGACTCAGATGCAAAGCGGTTATGGATATATAAATATAAATGAACGCTGTGTATCTGTTTGATACCGTTTACATTAATTATGAGTGGTTGTTAAAACGACAAGGGTCCTTATGATTAGATATCCCACGGTCAAAAGCCGAGAAACCGAACGATTCTCACGTTCCGAGCTTGCACGTTAATTGTAAATTCCACAAAACAGGACGACACGATTCACATGGTCGAAGTCTGAATATAAGTCATATGATACGCTTTTGGGAAATAAAAAGGCGACTATAACCAACCGAGGAGCCACAAAGAACTACGTTGTAACTTAGACTGTAAACCATGCTGTAATAAATGGTCAGCAACTCCCCCCATCAGGAAGGCAACTCCTAAGACGTGATAAGGCATAGTAGGCACTGTTAAGATTTCCACAAACATGATCTGTGTAGAGATACCACCTTAGGCAAGGCACGCACCGAAGTGGTGTGGCGCTGGTGTGGCGGTGGCGTGGTAGCGAGGTGGCGAGCTGAATGGTGAAGGATAGGTGGCGAAATGGTGCGGACGTGGTTTAATGCGCACTGAAGTGGCAAATGGCACCACTTAATCAGTTGTCGAAATGTATTCGTCTGATGAAGATGTGCTTTTATATGTGCAACTTCTCAATATAAATGCTGAAGTTCGAAAAAAAAATAGAACAGTTAAATATTGGGTCCATCCCCTGTGGCGACACAACAAAAGATATGGAATATTCAATGTCTTCAAAAGAGATCTCAACTTGGACAATAAAAAATTCAAAATATTTTATAGAACGAAGAAAGAGACTTCCAGTGAGTCGGTTAAAAAAGTGCAACCTATGCTCCAGAAGAAGGATACAAACTACACAAAATGTGTGTCTCCGAAGGAAAGACTACTCATAACATTATATTTTTCTACGAGGACTACGAATTTTATATTAAATTCCTTGTCGTCACGCATCTTAGAATAGAAACCCACTCTATTTTTACAGATGGAAGATTTATAATTTATTATCCATAATTTCGTGGAATAATAGCCTAATTAGAATCCGAATCGATGTGGTGACCACTCGCTTGCCACTCAAAAATTAAACATGCACGAGAATAGTGGCACCACTCCGTATTACATCCACCACACCACTTCAATGCGCGTAGCTAGATATGTTTACATGTGCTTTAGCGATTCAGCTCGCCACCTCGCTACCACACCACCGCCACACCAAGGCCACACCACCTCGGTGCGCGCCTAGACTTAGGTTACCGTCCACATACAGACCTAGTGACGTCGTTCTTGCCAACTTTTTGCTTTAATCGCAATAAAAGTATCATCAGCGAACATGATGAGTATATAGGCTACCACGTGAGCAGGCAGATCATGGATGAATAGTAAAAACAGAAGCGGTCCTAAAACAGATCCTTGAGCGACACCAAGGTCGTTTGTGTACTCGTCAGATGTAACGTCATTCAATCTTACATAAATTTTGCGAGCAGATAAAAAGCTCCTGACCCAATCAAAGAACACGCCCCTGAATCCTTTCTGGTACATCTTATCCAAATTGAAGTCATGTTGGAGCGTGTCGAACGCCCTCGACAGATCAAAAAATACACCAACCACATAGTCACCGTCGTCCAGGCTTTTATAAAAAAACTCAAAAAACTCACAGCTGGCCGACTGGGTAGACCTGCCATGCCTGAATCCGTGTTGTTGAGTGGATAGCAGAGCTGTGACGAGCACTGAAGAAAAGTGCTTCGAGCACTAAGCACTAAGCACTTGAATAAAAAGGCTCCCGAGTCTCGAGCACAGAGCACTTATTTTCACAAAAGGCTCGCGAATACTAAGCACTTTGTGAAAGTAATTCGACATTTCGAGCACTAAGCCCTAAGCACTTTTTTTTAGGAAATATTGAAAGTGAGGTTGTTTTAATCGGAAAAGAAATTGTAAGTTGGCATAGGTATGTGATATTGAAAATTTTGAATTCGATTCAATATAATATATAAAATTCTTATTAGTAATGGAAGAGAAAAATGCTATTCGCTCCTGGATCTCTCTGTTTAATATTCATAAATATACTGAATTTTTCGAGTTTACTTTTTCTTTTGAAAACTCCCAGTCCTTGAAACAAAATTAAATAAAAAATTCAAGGAAAAATGGAAATGTTCCTCTGTCAATTCTTGCACTGATTTGTCAGGAGCAAACCAGTTGCAAAACATTGTTGCGTGACAAATAACGAAAAAGTATCAAAATTAGAACTCAATGTAAAGTTTTGATGTTGTCTATATAAGACTTTTTGGTCAGATAAAAATGTAAAAAAAAATCAGAATCGTGGCTTGCTTTTCTTAATGATATTGAGTTGTCAACGCACAAATTACCATTTAATAAAATACACATGGGCCTTCAATTTTCCTTTCATAATGATCAAGTTTCCTCATTATCATCTCTCTGAAATTGCAATCCAAACAGTTTTGGGATGTTACTGTCTTGTAAGGAAATGTTGATTTCAGATTTTATTGATGTAAAAATGAATTCGTACAACATTGGCTCAGGGCTTAGTGCTTAGTAATCCGCAAAAGTGCTCGGGAACACTTTTGGGATTACTAAGCACTAAGCATTTGGCCGAAGCACTCCAATTACTAAGCACTAAGCACTGCTTTTGAAAAGTGCTTGAGAGCACAGTGCTCGGGAGCACAAAAGGGCTCCGAGTGCTTTCACGAGCACAAAGCACAATGCTTTGGCACAGCTCTGGTGGATAGTATGGAATACTTGGTTAGATAGTTGTACATGCGATTATATATTATCCTTTCAAAGATCTTAGACAACTGGCTCAAGATATAGCTATAGTTTGTTATATCTTGCGTGTCTCCCCTTTTATGAACCGGTATGATCCTTGCCAATTTGAGGGCAGTTGGGAAATGTCCAGATGACACTGATTCATTGAGTAAAGAAGCAGCGGGTGCAGATATACTCAATACGTTTATTTCATCAAAATATCAACAGTACACAGTCAATTAACATAAAAGATGAAAAAACGATTTAATTCAGCACAATAACCATTGGAATTCGTCAAAAAAAATATTACAAACATTTTTTAAACTAACTTATTAAAACAAAAGAACACTTTAAAAACTCGTCTTTGGAGTAAAAACAGTTTTCAACCAAAAATTTCTTTACAACAATATTAAATTTTCGGTCATTCATTTTCTTTATGTTATCTGGTAATTTATTGTAAAGTTTGGGACCCCAAGTGTCGACATACGTGTTGATTCGTGTCGATGAAGTGGAATAGTGAAATCATTCTCTCCTCTCGTGTGATAACCATGAAATGTCGAGGTACGCATAAATTTCTTCTTATTTTCACGAACAAATCTCAGACAACTCAGGATGAAAAGACAAGGAACGGTGGGTATTCTCCCTCTTTTATAGTAATTTCTGCAGCTCACATATCTTTTTATTTCAGTAAGAGCTCGAATGGCTCTCTTTTGCTGCAAGAATATCTTGTTAGCATCCACTGAGGCACCCCAGAACAAGACCGAGAAGTGGATTACACTATGGAAAAAAGAGAAGTAGGTAAGTCTTGCCGCAGTATGAGTTACACGTCTCTTTATTTGTCTGATGGCATATATGGCACCATTTAATTTTTTGCTCATAATTTCAAGATGGCATCTCCAATTTAACTTATTGCCCAGGTGCACACCAAGAAACCTGACGTGTTTCGGTTCATCTGATCTATTCGAAAAATTAAGTTCTTGTGTTTTTTCCTCAGTTTATTTGTCCTGAACCAATTACTGATATTATTCATCGATTCTCGTAAATTTTCCTTCATCAGTGATTCCGATGGACCCACTGAGAGAAAAGTACTGTCGTCAGCATAGAGAAATACATCCAGAAGGCCGAGGTCGTTGATGGAGATGACAAAGAGCAATGGACCCAAAATTGAGCCCTGAGGCACTCCCAGATGGACAACAGAATCTTCGGACCATCCTCCATTCCATAATACTCTTTGAAATCTCTGTGAAAGGTAGGAATCCAACAAGTCCAGCACTCTTCCCCTAATTCCGTAATACTCAAGCTTGGTCTTAAGTATGTGGTGATCCACGACATCAAAGGCCTTCGTCAGGTCACAGCACGTAATCTGACAGGCATCCTGATTGTCAACAGCCTTACTTATGACCTCAAGTACTTCACTTATTGCTGTCTTTACAGATCTCTTCTTCCTGAAACCATGCTGCCTCATCGAGAGCAAATTTTATTTCAAAAAAGTCTACAATTCTAGTCTTTATGCAATGTTTAAAGTCTTTCGACAAGGCTGGCAAGATTGCTATTGGCCGGTAACCTCCACATTCGTTGTTGCCACCCTTATGCAAGGGTAATATTTTTGCCACTTTGAGATACACCTATTTATGACAATTTCAAGTGGTGCTGCTATCTCCTTGCCAATCATTTTCAACAGCGACGTACTCAAACCATAAATGTCCTCGGTTGGTTTCTTTTTGAGAGAGCTTATTACGTTTATTATTTCATTCTCCCTAACAGGCATTAAAAACAGAGAAGACTCATTGGGGATTTTCTGCTCTTTCAAAAAGTATTCATGACCCAAGAGAGCTGCTGAAATGGAATCTGCCACGCTCCTGCCAATTTCAGAGAAATACCGACCAAACTTCTCGGCATTCAGTCTAGGATTAGTATTTGTGTTTTTTTCACTTTTGTTGTTTTCATTTATCGTTTTCCAGATGACTTTTTGTTCATTTGATGCGTTTCTCAAATTTTCCTCTTTTTCCATCCTCAACTCTGAATCAAGATGCTTATAATATTCCTGTTTCTGTTTTTTGTATTGCGACGTCCTTCCGTTTCTATTCTTTATCATCTTACCCTCCGAAGACAAAAACCTCGGGCGCCACCTCTAGTTTAAAGTGTTGAGGACACTCGGAACCCGTAGGCGGTACTCCTACGGGCGTCCAGGAGCTGCAGTCAGAGAAGATTATGCCCAGGGGCCTGATGTTAATATATTTTATTCCCTGTCTCTGAAAATTATTGTAAAAATTCTGCTCGGGAAAATAAAACGCACAATGACCAGGACACTCATATTCTAGGTTCGGTAATATATACAATGAGCGAATGATGTCAATGAAAACAGGAAAGATATACTCAATTACACAATGATGTTAAATCAATGGAAAACGACATTCGTACAATGATTTCGATAGTTGAAGTGTAATGTGGTGGGGCCAATGGTAATGTGGTGTACGTAGCGGTGCTCATGATGTGTGATGCTATGCTGGTGTCTCGGCGTACATGTCGTAGAATGATGTCTCGGCGTACATGATATGGAATGATAAATTTTCGCCTAGGCGTACATGATGTCCCTCTTGATGAGAAATGGTAACTGGATAATATCCACACACATTACCAATGGCGAAGTGTTGTACCCAATGATGTCGCTGATATAGTATACTTTTAACAATGTACCAGGAATAGGAGGAGTAATCGGTTCGGAGGCGGGGTGTAAAGTGTATTTGTGATGGAAAATTATGCATGCAAAGACTCAAAATATACACTACTACGAAAATGAGAAAGCGGTCAAAGTAACGTGCGGTAGCAAGCGGAAATAAGCGAAATGAAGCAAGAGTGCAAGCAGAAAATATTGTGAGGAAACAGAACTACGGCAGGTAATAACGTGGGCAATGGAACGCTTGAATAAAACTAAACAAAGTTTCATTGTCGGCACGTTATGATAGGTAGGCGACATTAAGAAAGGAATGTACCCGGATAGAACTGTGAGTTGCGCCGTTTTAAGCTAACATCGTACAATCCTACACTCTCGGAATCCAAAGAGACATGTAGGCCGTTTCAAGCTACTACACGGACTCTAAGAACTCGGGCAGTACATCAAGGGGAATACAGGGCCACTGAATGCGCCATTTGAAGCTAGCATGCGTGTCCCTGCACTCTTGGGGTTACCATGAATTCATACAGGCCATTTAAAGCTATTGTACAGAGCCATGGGGAATTGGAAGGTTGGAGACAATACCGGGTTGTGCATGCGCCATTTGAAGCTAACATACTAGGAAAAATCCACCGAGTCAGGCACGCCATTTCAAGCTACTACCTGGTACCATGGATGTTGGGAAAGGAACGAAGATGTAAATGCGCCGTTTCAAGCTAACATGTACATCCCCGCATACTGGGAAATTCATAGAATTATGCAGGCCGTTTGAAGCTACTACATAATTCCATGACCCAGAGAGGTAAAGGATCGAAATGAGAAAATACAGTAATACACCGACAAATCAACAAAATAAAATTTAAATGAAATAATCATACCTTGCTCACGCGTAACCCTTCGGTTTACTCACTGTTTCGGATTAATAACAAGACCTGGAACCTGGAACCTGGGTTGCACTAATGCCTCTTTCACTAAACCTGGACCTGGATTCGGATTGCTTCAAGGAGACTGGCGGTACCGCAATTAATTAATTACCGACCGCGCGTCCGATCTTATACGTTTCCGGGTCGCGGCGCTGACCACGCCTAACGCGGTTGACCCCGCGATCATGACCTATCACGCATCGATCAGCGTGACAATTACCGCGAGCCGATGTACCCTCTAATTGAGCCGGAAAACTTGCTCCGTTACAGTATTCACGATATAAATTTTCGTTTTTATTCACTGTTATCATGGTCGCCAATGCATTCAATTTGTTCTTCATTCTTTTCAGAGCTGGGGAGGTTGAAGTTTTCTTGCGTGTCTTTTTAACAAGTTGTTTCTTTTCTGGACAACACTCTCCATACATATTGAAAAATATTGAGTGCATTATTGATGCAGCCTCTTGCGCCCCTCTATTTCTCAATTGCTGAGACCAGTCACATTCATCAATCTTCTTTTTGAGAGATTCGATACATTTTTTATTCATTAGCCTTCGTTTGCAGTAGGTCTGATTATTTTCGATTTTCATTTTGCCCCTGTATTCAAATACCTGTCCTCTATGGTCTGACAAATGATGTTCAACTGAAGATGTTCTCGATCGTTCCTCGCCAATGCATGTGAAGATGTTATCTATACAAAAAGAAGTTTGGGCTGTTATCCTGCAGGGTTCCATTGATGTCAAACTTAAGCCAAACGTCTAAAGCAAACCGAGCAACTGATTCCTTTTGCCACCATCCACACAAAAATTGATGTTGAAATCCCCGGCCAGAATGGTATTATATTCTTGAAAGCTTGACGAAATCTGCAACATACTGATAACTACCGTCCTATCAGTCTGACCCCGATTGTAGCGAAGATTTGTGAGAGGATTTTACAGGATGGAATTCTTCAATTTGCAATGGGCCACGGTATAATCCCTTAATGTCAGCACGGATTTCTCCCGGGGCGCTCGGTCATTACTAACCTCCTCGAACGCGTCAACTTCTTGTCGATCTTCTCGACAAGGGTGTACCGGTTGATGTTGTTTATCTTGATTTCTCCCGTGCTTTTGACCGTGTGCCCCATAAGCGCCTTCTACACGCAAATTAGAACATCTTGGAATTCGTGGTTGCCTTCTTTCATAGATCGAGGCGTTTCTTGCGGATCGCACTTTTCAGGTTCGCGTTGGAGACTCTCTGTCTTTGCCCAGGCCGGTTGTGAGTGGTGTTCCTCAGGGGTCTGTACTAGGCCCTATACTATTTCTCATCTACATCTCTGATTTGCCGTCTCATGTTCACTCCCACTGCTCACAATTTGCCGACGATACAAAAATTTTTGGTAACCCCACATGTTCCAATACCATTCAAGGAGACCTTGACTCTATGCCACAGTGGTGTCGAGACTGGCAATTGCCTCTCAACATAGAGAAGTGTATCGTTCTTCACATGGGAGCCCGCAATCCACTACGGCCGTACTACCTTGGTGGAGGCCCCATCCCAGTTTCTGGTAGTCATTGCGATCTGGGGGTGATCATAACTGATAGCCTGACTTGGTCGGATCATTTCCTCCACACTGTCAATAAAGCCAAGAGATCCTTATTCCTGATCCAAAAGGCGTTTGGCATGCGCAGCTATCTACCCCATCCTAGAGTTCGCTGGTCCCGTTTGGAGCCCAGTTCTGAGCCGTGACTTAATGCTGCTCGAAGGCCTCCAGTGTCGCGCCACCCGTCTGCCTTATGGTGTTTCGCGCCCTTCCTACAACGAGAGACTCTCAATAATGAACTTATCAACGTTCGCGGACCAGAGGACTGTGGTGACCTTATCATCTCATTTGGCACTCTTCATGACCTGTTTGGTATAAATTTGCGGAACTTATTTGTGATGAATGCCAACAACCGTTTGCGTGGTCATTCCTTGAAGTTGAAGAAGGAAAACTTCAAAACAGTGCAGAGACAACACTTTTTGGCGAATCGCGAGTTCGATGCATGGAACGCTTCACCTTCAGCCGTGGTGTGACGGGATGTGATGATTGAGAAAACTGAACTCTGATTTATTTACGCTCTTCAAGCACTTTGATTTCATGTACATACATATATCTTTATTATTTATTGTATTTTTTTTTTGAGTTTATAGGCACTGCTTAACCGCACGGGTGTGGTTTGGTTTCTACCACGCCACATGGGGGGTGACGTCCCCACGGCCCGAGTAACCTTGGCCACCAAGGGTAAATGGTGGCAAACCCATGAAAATGGAGAAAATATCAAGCCAGCAACGAGAAGTGGAAACCGATATCATGGCAGAAGATCGAAATGCCACTCCACCTGCTGGCTCGACCACCGTGAGGAGGACTGCCCGCAGGGGAGCTCGCAACGCACGTATCAAGTGGAGCCGCGAAATGAATATTGAAGTAATGCGAGCTTTTTATTACGTGAACAATTGCGAGGACAAACCACTTCCTGGATGGAGATACTCCCTCTATAACGACTTCACCTGGAGGCATCCGGCACTTCAGCTGACGGAAGGAAATCATTCAAGAGAAATCTTCAAAAGATCGAATTATCTCAGAGGATCGCGGGATATGCACAACAGGCTGTAGCATTGCAAACCTGTCACATCGTGCGAAAATTCCTGAACTAGTGGGAGGAACTGAATTGTTTTTTCACTGGTGAGGTGTTTTTGGGTTTTAAATGCTTGGGTTGTACAGGAAATGAAAATCCACTGTTTTAGGAATAACATGTATTTCTTTCGCAATTGTACATCGACTGGGAAACCTTAATTATGATATACCTAATTTACAATATTTGGGGTGGGGAGATGCGCAAGGTTTCATATATTAAATAAACTACACTCTTCCCCCTTTACAATTGAGCAAAAATAGGTTTTTTTTTATATCAGGTAAGTTAATACATATATATATTCCAATGTTAGAAAATTTTACAATTACTTAATATTACCAATTTACATATTCACATTTCAGTTATCCCGGTACAAAACGTGCTGGAGGTTTAACAAATCCTTTAGGTCTATAAAAATCACCAACAGTTGGACGTGACTCTACATTATCCCTATTTACATCTGTACCTGAACTTGAAACAGAAATAGATTCATTATTAAATACATTTTCTACAGGATAACTTATATCATTAAATGTTTTCAGAATTTGATTCGAGTGTCTTTTCCATGTCTTACCTAAACCAAAAACATCAACTAAAAATGTCACTTTACCAATTTTCTTAATTATCTGACCTTTTATCCAATTTACTGAATTTGGATCTCTATAATCTTCAATCATGACAATATCATCGACTTCAAAATTAACTTTATTTTTACCTTTGAAATTATTCTTTTGTGATTGTTGATTATGTTTAACTCTATTTTCTACAGATTTACTAGGTGATTTGTTTAACAAAGCATCAAATCTGGTTCTCAGATTTCCGCCAAACATCAGTTGAGCTGGGCTCACTCCAGTAGTAGAGTGCTTAGTAGTACGGTAATCTAATAGAAATCTTGATAGAATTTTATTAGTATCCAAGGGAGTGCTTTCCGAAAATGACCTCTTGAGACAATTTTTAATAGTCTTAACAGAATTTTCCGCAGCACCATTCGATTAAGGGTGAAAAGGCGGGCTAGTAACATGGGAAATATTATTGTTCTTTAGAAAATCTTGGAAATCTGTCGAAGTAAAACAAGAAGCGTTATCGGAAATAATTGTTTCAGGCAAACCAAATCTGGCAAAAGATTGTCTTAAAAATTTAACCGTCATTTGAGTACTAGTAGATGTTGATTCGAAAACTTCAAGCCATTCAGAATGAGCATCTAAAACAACCAGGTAATGCTTATTTTTAATAGGACCCAAAAAATCAATATGTAATCTTTGCCACACTTCCTTAGGCCATTTCCATCCAGCCAGAGGGACTTTATGAGGATTATTAGAATTTTTTGAACAGCCAATACATTTTTTAACCAAATTTTCAATATCTTTATCGAGGTTAGGCCACCAAAAATGAGATCTCCAGGTATGACTCATCGGTTAGTTATTCTCTGTCAACATTGCTGATAGATAACCTAACATTTGTTGTCAAAGTTGTGAAAGAAGTGAATTCAAAATGGTTAGTTGTGCATCTTGTGGCTGTTCTAAGACCCAAAAACAAACGGATGCTGGAGTAACATTCCACAAGTAAGTGTTTTACATTCTCAATAAGCCTATATATTTATAATATGAGGAAATATCAAATTATTTTATTCGAATGTAAACCAACAACAAATCACGTTGTACTCATTGGCGTAACATAAGTAAAATTGTTTTTTTAGTTTTTCGTAATTTCACCATGTTGATACTTATCTTCATGTCAGGTTTCAGGTTCCCTAAAGATGAAAACAGGAGAAAAATATGGGTTGAGTTTGTGAATGACCTCGAGTTTATCCCAAAAACTACTAGTTTCTTATGCTCTCAACATTTTTCTGAGGATTGTTTTGATCGAACATCTACACTTCTAGTGAGACTACGTCAAAATGCTACTCCAACTATTGAAGTGGATCGTTTAAAATATGTAAGTAAAACATTTTTAGAATCATTTTTCTTGTTTTTTGTATGGATTTTTGCTTGAATGACCTACTGGTTGTTGTTTTAATTCGATTTCACATGTGGTTATTTGTTCTCCAGCAGAATGTACTGACTGAAACATGCATTTTTTAAGCTTATTGATTTATTTCAGTTGAGGACATATAATCCAATTGAACCTAGGCCTTCTAGAATTGAGGAAATAACCTCAGACAATCAATTATTTTCTGTTGCGGGACCTCCAGGTATTGCTGGGCCCTCATCTGTAACTAAACTTCCATTGACACCAAGAATCTCAATTAGAGAACAAACCCCACCAACTTGTTCAGACACACCTTCGGCAGATCTAGAAGATTCGCCCTGTAAGAAAATGTTGAAGCGGAGGATTTGTGAATTAAAGAAAATCAACTACTTGAAAAGCAGAAAAATCAAATACCTACAGAAAATCAACTGGGCTCAGGGACGAAAAATATCGTCAGTGAAATCCTTGACAATGGAATTGAAAAATAAGAACGTATTATTGGATGAGCATGAAAATATAATGCTCCAACATTTTGGGGACAATAAATTGATTATTGAAAGGCTTTCAAGGAGAACCAGAAACATGAGGGGAAACAAGCTATAATAAAAAAATCATTTTTAAAAAAAGCTTTTATAATAACAACATTCATCCGCCTTTTTGAAGCCGCCATCTTGAATTCCTCAATTTTAAAAATAAAAAAATCGTAATTTCCGACCCAGAAAACCCCCAGATACCAATTTTGAATAGAATCGGATCATAATTACAAAACTCGTCCGCCATATTTTAGCCGCCATCTTGAATTTTTCAATTTTGACGGAAGAATCATCATTGTCGAACCCAAAAACCCCCATATACTAATTTTGAATGGAATCGGATGATAATTACAAAACTCATCCGCCATTTTGGAGCCGCCATTTTGTTTTTTTCTATAAAAAATATTTCATGATGCATTGTCACCAGAATTATGTACACCTGCCAAATTTCAAATCAATCGGACGATTAGAAGTGTGTCATATTCAACTTGCAAGATTTGATTACAGACAGACAGACAGACAGACAGACAGACAGACAGACACCGGGACAGGTGAAACTAAATAAAAGCTTTTAAAAAGACTTCTGACCATAGTGTTAGAGCTTTAAGGTAGCTTACTTTTTTTTTCTCCCAAAGCTTACAGCTTGGAAATAAAGAGAGTTATTATTATTATTAATATTTTTTTAATTATTATTTCATTCCTTAATCATCAATATGTATTTATCCCTCCCTTTTTCTGATCAAATATATTTTTTTTTAATTTTAACTAAATTCTAATGATTCCATGGATGAAAACAAAGAATATCATTCTTATAATATTGTAACTACTGGTGGAAGTGAATCTTTTTTTCAAAACTGTAATAAGCGCTTACAAAACAGGCATTGGTATTTAAGGGATCCACAAATGTTCATTTCATCGAAGATAACTGTGAATGATTATTTATGATTGTTTCCTCAATAAAAACTTGTCTGAGCTTTCATTCTTATTTTTTTCAATTCCAGTTTAAAGCAGTCTTCTGCATGCTAATAAATATATGCCATAAAATTGGAAATTAATTTGGTAATTTAACTGTTGATCAATACCTAAAGGGGAGTTTATGCAGCCCAAAAATAGAAATTTCACTTAAAATAACAAGATATGAATTGTCATTCGTTCATTTCAAAAATTAAGTAAAAGTTTTAATGACCGCCCTTTCATTCTACTTGTACACAAGTTTTATTTCATATTATTGATTGATTGATCCGAATAAATGGCTTTAAAATCGCGTTATTTTATACGAAACTGTTTTTCTGAACTGAATCAAGTCTTTATATCAACCCAACCTCATATACCTTTTCCATTAAAATGCAGTTTCTACGTACTACGCCACTGCTCATGTAAACAGAAGTCGGCCATATGCGGGAACCATCCCGGTCCCCACTTTCAGATCTTATGCTCCTTCCTGTGATTCTTTATTCTAAGGCCTCAGATGGTCGACATGATGATGATTCACTTTGACTCTTGTTTATGTTTGTATTATTTGTTTTTTTCATGAGTTTATCAATCTCGGCACTTTTCTTCAGAACTTCACCCTCGAGAGTTGAAATCTGGAATCTCAAGAGCGAGTTATTCTCCATCAGCAAGGTGTTCTTTGCTTCTAATAGACCTTTCCAGAATTACCTGTGCAGGTGAAAGTTGCGCGCGTCAATTGTAGGCTAAGAATGAATATTATTGGTCGTCAAAATTTCCCCCCTCAAATCGTTGACATTCGACAATTGATATTATTATCTCACGCAGTCGAAGTTTTGGATATGGATGTTATTTGTTGAATAGTTTATCGAAAATCTAAATTTTATTATGCCTCAACAATGTTGTGTTACTAAGTGAGGGTCACGGTACGATAAAAACAGTAGAATCTCATTTCATTGCTTCCATCTCTCTCTTTCTCTTCTCTCTCGCACTAAGGTTTGCGCATCTTTTAAAGCTGCCCACAAGTTGCGCATGAAATATACCTGTTTCTCTCTCATTCTGGTTTAGTTCACATCTTTCATCTTTGTTCTACGTATTCTGGAAAGGTCTATTCGTAGATTATCTTCAATAGACGGTCTTGTTGGGTAGACTCATTAGTTATATTCTTATCCACTATAGCCATTTTTCTTCGAACTTAACCATACAAACCAGGTTAACAAAAAGATAACCAGTCGATATTTCTCGAAGTGTATTCCAAACTATGACGTCATAGTTAACCGACCGCACAAACCAGCTTATGGAGGTAGTTTGAACACAGAGGTCTGTGGTTTGAGGAGAGTTATCTGGTTGTAGGTTAAGCTGCGTACAGATGTGCGAGCCGAACCTATCGCGAACCGCTCGCGAAGTGTTCGTGTCATGTTCGTTAATTTCACGTACACACTTGCAATCCGCTCGCGAACCAATACCAACGAGGGCTTACGAATTTACACTGGGCTCGCGTTGTGTTCGTGAAAAGCTGCGTATACATGTGCGAGCCGAACCTATCGCGAACCGTTCGCGAAGTGTTCGTGTCATGTTCGTTAATTTCACGTACACACTTGAGATCCGCTCGCGAACCAATACCGACGGCTTAACGAAGTAACACTGGGCTCGCGTTGGGTTCGTGAAAGGATCCGACTATCGATGGATCGGCGCGAACGGTTTGCGAGCGGCTCTATAGAGGTTCGACATGCCGTCCAAATAATTGTCGCTATTGGTTCGCGATAGGTTCGGCTCGCACATCTAGACGCTGCTAAATAATCCGACTATCGATGGTTCGGCGTGAACGGTTTGCGAGCGGCTCTATGGAGGTTCGACATGCCGTCCAAATAATTGTCGCTATTGGTTCGCGAGCGGTTCGCGATAGGTTCGGCTCGCACATCTAGACGCAGCTTTAGGTTTTTGATGTTTATGTTTATACAATTTCCTAGGAGCATAGAATATTCAAATTGTCAAATACATCAACGAACAAGAAACAAATCTGTCAACCTCCACAAGAACACCGAAGTTAACTATGACGTCATAGTATAGAGTATAGAGTTCGAAGAAAAATGGCTAATGTCAGACATCGGTGATACATTACCGGCATTGTAATCAGGGGCAGATGAAAATTCGCAATCACAGCACTTTTTAATCTTGTTTGCACAACCAGGATGGTAGAATTTGTGACAATTATTACATTTTATAGTACTTTTAACAATTGTTCGCTTGCAAGTTCAGTGGAAAATTCTGACCGATACTGTATCCTTTTAATGAGTCGCAACGATTCAGAAAGTACTTCGTCAAGTTCAGATGAAGAGTGGAAAGCAATTTCAGAAAATCGTTTTCCTGAAAAACGAAAACTATCTGATCTCGAATGCGAAATTATCATCCCCACTCCTCGAACGACTGCCAAAGACCCACGTCTTCGGATGGGTCGTTGTGAGCTTGGCGTGAGCGAAAACAATGACGTCATGAGTGACGTATTCGCCGCGTTCACAAAGACCGTAGTCGCCATGTGGGACGCGGCTAATGGAGCTATTGATTGTTGTGAGCGCCAAGTGAAACGCACTATAGATATAATTACATGTGTTTCAGCGATTCAGCTTGCCACCTCGCTACCACCCCACCGCCAAACAGGAATACAGGAATACATATATTTTCACGGGTGAATTGATAATGATAGATTTTGCTATTCAATGAATAATCTCATTATATATCCCACGACGGCATTTCAGGTTGCATTCGATTTTGAATTTATCAGAAAATTCACCAAAAGATTTTATAACTAATTATTGCTTTTTTGTAGTATCAAGTTTCAGAAAATTTCAACCTCAAAATCCTGAAATTTGTTTCGATTGACAATGTCGCATGAAACTCATAAATTTTTCTGCAAAGCTTCCAGCCCGTTCTACTTGTATGGTTGATTGCAACGATCGCGAGCAGGAGGAATGGGAAGAACAGCGGTCGTGAGCGTGAGCATTGTGAGCGCCAAGTGGAACGCACTACCAAAGAGAAGATACAAGAGAGATCACTTAGGCTTGGCGCGAAATATTGGTTCGTCGACCTTGAATTTTACTACAACAAAGAGGATCAATATAATACTATAAAATTTTTGGAGTGTCATAAATGCGAATACTCTTTGATGTTGAAAAATAACCTCCCTAGAGATTCAAATTGTCAACAAAAGGAAACGTCGAAATCGGAGTTCAAATGCAAGGAATCGTTTATATTAATGATATCCGTTAATATTTAATAAAACTAGTCGCTTTATTGTTCGATATATCAAAATATGTATTCATTTATTTGAAAACACCCGCCTAGTAATGTTATTGGCTATGCGCAAGCGCATCCTATTATGTTACTTCCTTCTAGAACGTGTGTGATGTAGTATTGTATAAACCTTTCGAGTGAACACATATGTCGTTTGATTATTTCCTGATTTCCCTGATTACTAAAAATAATATCTTCCAAAGTTAACTCTGCTACAGGTTATGGGCCCAGAATTCGCAGAAAACCGAAAACTAGATTGTTTTTAGTGGACAATTTCAGTGAAAAAACAATTTTTGTGTTCTTGGATCTCGTGGCGTGGTTATACAAAATAGCGAACAGTTTGATCGCGTCGGTTCCGAAACTGATGGGCCGAGAAAACTACAGCGAGTGGTCTTTTGCTGTTGAGAATTATTTAATTCTCGATAATCTGAAATCATGCATTGATGGTACCGAAAAGGATGAAGCTAAAATTAGTCAAGCGAGAGCTAAACTAATTTTAACCATGGACACGAAGCTCTACAGTCACGTTAAGGATACCTCTACAGCTAAAGCATTATGGAAGAAACTGAAAGAAATGTTCGATGATAATGGAATTTCAAGAAGAATCAGTTTATTACGAATGCTGATTTCAACGCGATTAGAAGATTGTGACAACATGGAGGAATATGTGAATCAAATTATAGACATAATATAGATAAATGATCTATGGATCGGTTCATTATTATTGGCTGGATTATCCGAAAAATATACGCCAATGATAATGGCAATTGAGCATTCTGGTGTTCCTTTGACTGCAGATTCGATAAAGACAAAGTTGTTGGACATGATGGATAGTAACACGTCAAATAGTGCTTTTGTCGGCAAGGTTGGCAAGAAAAGAAACCAGATGAAGAAGGTTGGCCACACTGCAAAAGTCAACGTCAATCCGTCAGAAATGTCAAAGTCAACAAATGTCAACAACATCAGATGTTATAGATGTAAACAATTGGGACATTACAAGAATAAATGCCTAATGGAAAATGCTACAACTGCTTTTAGTGCTGTTTTCACTAGCGGAGAATTTAAAAAGACAGACTGGTATATAGACAGTGGAGCAAGTGTGCATCTAACAGCAGAGAGAAAATGGTTGATTAATGAAAGAAATCCTTCAATGTCAAACATTGTTATAGCAAATAACACAAACATGCAAATAATAAGTGCAGGAGAAATATTGATGAAAACTTCGGTAGATGGCAAAGAGCATGATGTTATTATTAAAGAAGAACAATATATTCCTGAATTGACGACGAACTTATTATCTGTCAGTAAATTAATAAAAAATGGAAATAAAGTTTTATTCGGCAAAAACTGCTGAAGGATATACAATAGATATGAGCAATTAGTAGGATTTGCTGAGTTGCAGAATAATGTATACAAGCTTTTAACTAAGCAGAAGAATGTATTATCAGGTATGGCTATTTCAGATGAACTTTGGCACAGACGTTTAAGTCATCTAAATCAGAAAGATTTGCAACTCATGAAAAATGGTGCAGTTCAGGGAATGAACAGTAAAGGTGGGCTGAAGATGAAAAATTGTATTTCATGCCATAAAGGTAAGCAAATCAGATTACCTTTTCCTAATCAAGGGTCACATGCTCTATATTAGAGATAGTACATGCTGATTTATGTGGTCCTATGGAGGTAAGATCTATAGGAGGATCCAAATATTTTCTTATTCTGAAAGATGATTTCAGCAAAATGTCTTTTGTTTATTTCTTGAAAACCAAGGATGAAACCTTAGAAAAGTTTAAACAGTTCAAAAGTTTAGCTGAAAATCAAACTGAAAGGAAAATGAAAATTTTCAGAAGTGATAAGGGTAGATAATTCAGTAATAATGATTTAGTTGAGAGAAAATCTTTTACTGGTTTCATATTTAAAAAATTTTCGGGGTCAGCAGTATCTTGGACTAGTGTTAAACAAAAAACGATTGCTCTTTCGAAAGCTGAGGCTGAATATATGGCTTTATCGGAGGCTGCTAAGGTAGCAATCTCTTTGAGAAATCTTCTCTATGAATTGAATGATATTTCAGTTTGTGTCATCATTTACAATGACAATCAGAGTGCTTTAAAATTGTCTGTTAATCCTGTTTATCATAGTAGAACAAAACACATATGTCGTTTGATTATTTCCTGATTTCCCTGATTACTAAAAATAATATCTTCCAAAGTTAACTCTGCTACATTTATTATTTAACTAATCCATAGTAACCCAAATGAGGAATTTTTGCAAGTTCTTATGCATATAAGACTTTCCGCTTGAAGAAATTATGTGCCCAGGTCAAAAGCACGATCTTGAAACATATTCTCACAAAAATCAAAATACAGTGCGCTGAATCAGGTATAAATGAAGTGAAAAATGAATGAACGAAATCTTGAAAAAGTAGGTATTTGTTGCAGGCGGAGTCTTTTGAAATGAGAAAAATGGTTAATTTTAATGAACGAGGAATACAGTAACAATCTCTTTCCCTGATGTTTTTGGAACCACAGCTGGACTTCCTTGTGTCGGTGTTTTCTTAATAAAAACCAGAAGACTTCAAGATATTCTTTCTTGCAAGCTACATGTGTATTTCAACTAATAGGAAGTGATACCGATATTCAGATACCTATATATTGTAAAATAAATCATTTAATATGATATTTATCATACTGAATAAATATTACAAATCTGAAGTTTCTGTTGCATGATCCAAAAATTAATTGATCACTTGATGAACACAGTTATCACCTCATTGATTAACCTTCTTCAGAAGTTCAAATATAACTGAACATGCTGTATATTCAATAAAATGCAAGGACACCAAAGGTTTGCCAAAATCTACGATATTCATGTGAAAAGATCATATACCCAGAAGATTATATTTTGGTAATCAATTATTTGTCAGTTCCATAATCTTCCCGGCTAGTAAGAAAAAGATAAAGCGTTTACTCAAAAATATATTCATCACTACCAAATGACAACATGGAAAATATTTACCAAATCGTAAACTGTATACATTTCTTTTGTTGCTTATGCTTTGACAGTGCTACTCACACTATGGCTTCTTCTGGGGCAACAAACCCCATGCTGTACCTGGGCATGAAACACCAAAACAAGATCGTCTAACACTATGTATATGTATTCCCTAAAGTTCTCTGGGAATTTTATTTCAGAAATTCTTGAAAAGAAAAAAGAACGACTTCAATGTGACATGTTTATTATTATACAGGGACTTTCACGAGGAACCTCACCCATATTTATACGGGAAACTACTGAACGTATTTTCATGAAATTCAGCACTTTTAAGTATTTCACGATGCTGATGAAATCTAAAATATTTTCAAGGCATGAGCACCTCCGGTTTTTCCGGAAATGACGTCAACTTCCGTTTTTCAAATAGTAACACCATTTTTTTATTGCATAAATAGAGTCCTTAAAAAATTTCAAGTTATTTTGATGTAACATTTTTCAGTTTTGGTTGGAAAATTCTCTCTGAGCGGGAAAATTCGAAAAAAAATCGAAAATAGAGCTCCGCTGAAACAAGAATAACTTCGAGGTTTTTGGATGGAAAATTTTCATTTTTTGGATTTTTCAAAATGTAAGATTAATGTATCCACTTTAAAAATCGAAATCGCGATTCATGATACAGGGGGTGAAAAAATCGCAATCAAAGTTAGGGATGACAAAATCGTAAAAAATTAATTTTTTCAAATTAGAACCCCATTTTTTTATGGCAGATATTGAATCTACGTTAAAAAAAATGTGAGTGTATGCATCACACCCTTGCCCTAAAATGGATATTTTCTGAGTTAATATCCACTTTAGGGCAAGCAATATCTGCCATGAAAAAATGGGGTTCTAATTTGAAAAAATTGATTTTTCACGATTTTGTCATCCCTAACTTTGAAAGCGATTTTTTCACCCCTTGTATCATGAATCGCGATTTCAATTTTCAAAGTGGATACATCAATCTTACATCTTGAAAAATCCCAAAAATGAAAATTTTCCATCCAAAAACCTCGAAGTTATCCTTGTTTCAGCGGAGCTCTATTTTAGATTTTTTTTTCGGATTTTCCCGCTCAGAGAGAATTTTCCAACCAAAACTGAAAAATGTTACATCAAAATAACTTGAAATTTTTTAAGGACTCTATTTCTGCAATAAAAAAATGGTGTTCTAATTTGAAAAACGGAAGTTGACGTCATTTCCGGAAAAACCGGAGGTGCTCATGCCTTGAAAATATTTTAGATTTCATCAGCATCGTGGAATACTTATAAGTGCTGAATTTCATGAAAATACGTTCAGTAGTTTCCCGTATAAATATGGGTGAGGTTCCTCGTGAAAGACCCTGTATAAATTATCCATTTGTTAACTTCATGTGTAAGTTACACGATATACATGTACCTAAAATACAAATTGAAAACATCTTGACATCTTCATAATCTTATCAAGTGTGATCATGAAATCAGTTTTGAGACTAAAAAACCTCTAACCTTAGTTGAACATAACTGCAGAAGATTATGATTAAGCAATATACCTTTTAATATGAACAGGAAGACCATAATTGATAGGATTTTGGAAGTTTTATATTAATGAAATTGCTCTCTAATCCTCTATATCTATTTTCACTGGAATAATATCAGTCAGTGTACTGGACATAAATTCTTTTGCTTTTTACCATCAAAAGAGATACCTGAAAGATGTTTCGATATTGAAAATGACAATATAAAATATTTGTTGACATAACATAACCTAATTATTCCGTCAATTTCGTTCTTCTCGGTCAGCTCGAATCTGATTGGACCAGAGAAAATACTGGGCTGCTATTGGCACACCAGGATTTGACCTCGTCATTCACACATGACTTTCAAGGTCAAACAAACGATGTTCGCTATTTCATTCATAAATAGGGGGAGTAAGGTCTCTTGTATCTACTCTTTGGCACTACTAGCTACGCGTATTGAAGTGATTTGCTCGTGGGGTGGTGGATGCAATACGGAGTGGTGCAATTCGCTGATTATGCACCAAATTTGAATCGTGCTGCCACACTTCTCAAACGAGCCAACCGTTCCTTCGGTGATTCGTTTTCAGATTTCCTTTCACGAAAAAATTTGAAAAGTTCGGCAAGGGTTATATTCCGTGTAACAAAATTATGTTTGAATTTTTTATTCAGAATTCATATACGACTACGGACTGCATAAGCTATAAATTAATTTGTATGATTTATCATCCATTATTTTTGAAAAGTTGAAGGTGAAGCTTTCCTTTTAGCTGCATATTCAATCGTTTCAATCCTCGTCGTCATTATGATAGTTTTGTTCTATAAACCTGAGAAACACAATAATCAGTAGTCGAATATTTATAAAATCTTTATTGCTAATTGATACTGTATTACAGGAAAATCAACAATAGTCACAATGTTACAAAATGAACGCCACTCCTTACGCGAAAGAAATCAGCAAAATCTCACATTATTGAATTTAAAAGCTTATTCATATTGGAACACTATCATTATTTTTCTTCGTGAAATCCAACGCAGATTTCAATTATGATACATGATATCGACAACGGATATTTTCCCTTTCTATGTATTTTTTTTATATTTTGACTACAAAATGCAGAAGTTCAAACAGAAAGTACTTTCAAATTGAATCATATTATCGAATAAAGACACCGCCAGCCAGCTGCAAGCTGAACTATGAAAGATGAAACGTTGGCAAGTTTTCTAATTATCGATTCTGATTCAGCAGAAGAGTTTGTTGCTACTATCGACTTGATCTATTGCCAATTTAAAAAAAAAAGAGGAATGATCAGATGACGCCTTGAAAAACGGCCCTCAAACGTAGCGACCGATTTGTTCAATTCGTTTGAACATACAAGTTTGATATTATATGAGTTCGTCCCCCACACGGATCATTTCATGTGTGCCATAATGTTTGAAGTTTTCCACAAACCAAATTAACACGTGTTAGTAAATTACCAGTTTGAATCACAAAAACAGAACTTATAGTAACATGGAATGCTATTACGAGATAAAAAAGTGGGCAAACCAAAAAGAACTTACATTATAATGGAATGATATAAGCCATGCTGCTTAGCTTAAACTTAAAATAATCGGTAAACATCTCAGTTGGTGGAACAGCAGGAATTTCATGTTCCCATGGATATGGGCTGTTATACAGAACAGAAACTGAAATACTATGAAACCATAGAACTTATATAGTACATTGAATGCTATTAGCCTTGTTGCTCAGCTTAAAATAATGGATAAACATCTCAAGTTGAAGGAATACCGAAATTTCCATGTTCCCATAGATACGACTCGTCATACAGAACAGAAACACAGAAATACTATTAATTTAATCGTCAAGATCCGATTCACTTGGCATTTCGGCAAACATTTCTGTGTTTCTGATCGGTGTGACAGGTCGTATTCATGGAAACATGGAAATTTCGGTATTCCTCCAACTTGAGATGTTTATCCACTTTTTGATCTGGTAATAGCATTCCATGTACAATGTATGAAACTTATCGTAAAAATCTGATTCATTTTTCCAGTCACGATTTAAAATAATCGTCAAAATCCGATTCACTTGGCATTTCGGCAGAAAATGTCTGTGTTTCTGTTCTGTTTGACAGCTGACAGCTCATACCTATGGAAACATAAAAATCTTGCTGTTCCACCAACTTGAGATATTTACCCACTTTTTGATCAGGTAATAGCATTCCATGTGAATCGGATTTTGACGATTAGCTCAAATCGTAACTGGTCAATTTTCATCTTTTCCCTTTATTTTTGAATTGCTGTTAGTGTAATAAATATATTTGCGGAAATCATTGAAGCCAAATTAGCCATAATCTTTGACATTATTATCTCCAATATCCAATATAATCAAACTGTTTTATCGATGCTTTCACCATAAGACTAGCTTCTATAGAGACCTAAAGTAGCAAATGAAAGCATGTGAGAAGTAGGCAAATATATGATTTAGAAATCAACTATCCAAGAATTATTGACTTCTCGGGCAGCTTTGGAATGAAAATTGTGTTGGCAATAGCCCGTTCAGTAGAGTTTGAGTTGCAGAATTCAGGTTGGTGTTGGAAATATCGCTTACCTATCATTTGATTTTAAGGTGGGCGTTCAATGTAGTGTGTTTTTATTTCAAGTTGCATTTGAGAATGGTTTCACTTTGAGAACTGAAATTTTGTGGGTGAACTCAGAAAGGATTGGAGTTCTTAATGAGATGATTGAGATTTATTTCATTTCAACAGTTCTTTTTTTTTCTTTCAAAAATAGAAGAAAATAAGTCAACTCATGCTTCTGTTTTATTTCAAACGAAAGACCCATGAAAATAGTTCAATTTCCGATTAAAAGTGAATCTACAGATAATTTCGTTCAGAAAAACAACTTGAAATGCGGAATTGGCAGAGAATGGCCAAATTCAAAATATGGCGGGAAAAAGTTCCTGTTTTACCCACATATTCACTAATTTCATAATTCAGCTATTGTCGGATAGAGAGCGCCATAGTACATTTCATTCATAATTAGAGAGATATTCATAGAACTTATAGAGATAATGTAAGTTCTATGGAGATATTCCATAAAATGCACGGTGGCGCCTCTATCGGTCGACTTGTCCTACGCGCATCAAACGGCGACCTTAACTTTGAAATGAAAGCTTATCGAGTAGTTCTGAATTTGTGTATTTCTTCAGTCTTGTGTTGATAAAAATTGAATGGAATTGATCCTAACAGGAGAACATGAGACTTAGTACAGTTCGAAGTATTCCGGTCCTAAAGAATTCATTACAACATTTCTAGTTAAAATTTTTAATATGCCTAAAATTTTCTACATGTTACTTTTTTATAACTAGAAACAAAGCTGCGACTGGACTTCCAAAGCCTGTTTTGATGTCATTAATTCTTGGATGGAGTATATTCTCGTCTTTGCCTAATTTGGTATGCTTAGTGCATATACCCATAGAATTCAACTTCTTACTGGGAAGGTATAGGACAGGAGACAATTATTGAACATGAAAATTCAAAGCAAATCGCTATCAAAAATTTTCTATGCCTTTTAATAATGAATAATGAAGCTCATATTGCAGAATTTTTTCAATGTCATCTGAAAAAGATGTCAAAATGTAAAGAGTTCGACATTTTCAGAATCCTGTTATCTGCATTATGAAGAATATTGTTTTTTCAATTATTTATTTATTTGCGAAATTCTTTCAATCTTATTCAATAATTTCAGCTGAGTTTCGTTCGAAATTTTTTCACACTATGAATGAAAATCTTGATTTGGCAAAAAAGATTATTGTTGTGAATTTGGAAGTACCAATGCTGCATTGATTTTCAGAACTGTCTGTTGAAAATGACTGACTCTTTCTAAATACGTGGAATTGATTCATTGTTGAAGTTCAAGATTACTTCATCAGGTCCACGAGTCGTAAAGTTGTAATCTGCAAATGCATCATATATAACCACGGTGGAATTAATTTCTTCAGCTGAGACTAGGGTTTTGTCTTTCCAAATGAAAATGTAATATATAGACAGGAAAATTGCAGCCATAGAAACACTCATCATATAAGCGATGACTGTGAGAAAACGAATTGCTTTAGAAGGAGCTTTCGGTTTGATTGCTTCTCCCTTTACAGCCGGCAGATCTCCTGGGGCATTTTCTTTGTTGCTGTTTTCTTGAGATAGCATGATGGTGAAATTGTCTCCTGAAAATAAATTCGTTAAGACACAATTGGAGTAAAAATGTCGTTCTTGAAATGCAAACTGTGGATAATGTTGACTAAGGTACTAAGGTACTAAGGTTTGAGTGAGCGACGTGCCAGAAAGATCGTTGTGAATATTTTCAACGTCTTATCGCAAATCACTAATTTTTGATTTCGAATTGCATAAGATAGTTGAACACTCCAGAAAACATCTTGACAGTCTTGACACTATAGTACATTGTTTACCGGGTAGGAAAAGCCTTACATTCCTGGACGATTGTGAAGATTGAAGTCGAGGCGTAAGCCGACACTCAGCAACACAGAGTCCAGGAGGCAGAAATGTGGCTTTCCTACGCGAAAAACATATCTACTATTTTCCGCAAATCGTTTGAAATTCGGCAGATTTTAGTCAATTTTAAAAAAAAATCGCGAATTATTCAATTCATAAAGTTATGATGAATTTTCCATTTCTGGAACTCCTCCAGAGCTGATTCGGGTAGTGAATACTGCTTCATTAGAATTATTGCCGAAGAAATCTAGAGAAAAGTACGAATATGCTTATTGTAGACAACTGTAAGCAAATATCATTTCCTTACAGTACAGAAATGAATATTTCCTAACAGTTGGAAAATCTTGACTTTTTCTATGACAAATTTTGTTAGGAATGTCAAAATTGGTCATAGAAAAAGTCAAGATTTTCTAACTGTTAGGAAATATGCATTTCCTAACTGTAAGGAAATGATGTTTCCTTACAGTAGGTTTGACATATGCATATACGAACTTTTCTCATGATTCCTTCGGCACTTATTCTAAAGAAGCAGTATTTTCACTGCATCAACCAGCTCTGAAGGAGTCCCAGAAATAGCGAATTCATCATCACCTATCATTTTACACTGTTTTAAATTCGAAAACACTAGCAATTAAACTAATTGTATGCGTCAACTTTGACGATTCAACATGAGTACGTTTGCTTTGCATAGTAACGTAACCAATTTCAATACGAATTTTGAAGCATAATTTATTTATGAATTAAATAATTCGCGATTTCATCAAAATTATTTGGAATCAGTCGAATTTTAAACGATTTGCGGAAAAATAGTATGTTCACCTCGTAAGAAAAGACACATTCCTGGACTCTGTGTTGCCAAGTCTCGGCTTGCGCCTCGACTCAGCAATTTTCACAATCGTCCAGGAATGTTACGCTTTTCCTACTCGGTGAACAATGTACTATTCTTTTTATGTATGTTTGAAGAAATAATTTTGCCATATAAATCTTTAAGGATTTGTTCATACACCTACTTAAATGTATAGTATGAAGTTTGGTCATCAAGAACACATGACGCGTAAATAAGCTTATTAAATATCGGAAGTACCAATCATCACAAAAAGTAATCTATATATCAAATCACGACAAATGAGACATTTCACTCACGAGAACAGACAGTCAATTGGTAATGACAACACTCACCCAAAGACAAACAATGTTAGTGTGGTGATAAAAGCGATTCGACACAGTGTACGTGTCGAACCAAGTTTGTCATCCCCATAATTCAGAAGATACCTGCACATTGTAACAATGGCATTCTTGGACTTGACCCTCAACTTTCTCTACCGTCAAGGAAATTCCTGAATTGCAATAACATGAAACCTTCAAAGAATATCAGTCACTTTCAGGTACAAGGGACTAGAAAGATTTGGGAGGCGCAAGTCCACGGAGCCCATTGGGCAGGATGTATAAATACCTGAGACATAGGCAAAACCAACAGTTGTTACTTAGACTAGTTAGCAGTTATCGACAACAGTCGAAACATTCTTGTAACTAGAACCGATCTCCCGATGAATAAACATATTTTTTCGTTTCCACAAGTGTTTTAATGTTTCCCGTAAACGCATACACCTCAAACTGGTGACCCCGACGTGATCCGCGTGTAAAAAAGGAGGTTTGCGTTTATGAAATTTCGATACGGAAGTGTGTGTTAAAAATGGCTTCTGATCCTACCGACGAAATCACCAACGTGGAAGCGACCGAAGATTCCATCAGTGCAGTGCGAGACCTCAAAATTCCCCAATTCTGGCCGAATAAAATCGCGCAAGCTTTTAGAAGCTCAATTCACTTCAGCTCGCGTAACCAACGACGACACGAAGTCATAACTATCGCGAACCTCGGCGAACAATACATCGAACAAATCGAGGACGTTATCCTTCATCCACCTGTGACGAATCGATACGCGTACTTAAAACAAGAACTGATAAAGAGACTAATCGAATCAGACAGTTCGCGAGTGAAAAAGTTGATCGAGAGTGAGGAAATCGGCGACCGAACGCCCTCGCAGTTTTTCCGAGACTTGAAAAAGCTCGCGACCGCGACAATCCCGGACGATTTCATTCTGACGCTGTGGAAAAGTCGACATTCAGCGAGTTTTGGCCGCGTCTACCGAGACAAGCATTGCAGCTATCATCGAGATGGCTGACCGTATACGCGAAATACGCGAAGAACCGCGACGAATCGCCGCAATGTCCAGCGATCGCGGATGCAGTGAACTTGGTGAATTGCGGGAAGAATTAAGACAGTTGCGTTCGCGAATTGAAACTTTGTCGCTAAACAGGCGACGCTCACCTTCACGAAGACGCGGACGAAGTTCAAGCCGTGGTCGATACCAAAAGCAGGATGGTCTCTGTTTTTACCACTTTAGGTTTGGAAATAAGGCGAAAAAGTGTAACCCTCCGTGTCGTCGGGAAACGACAAAAGTCGTCCGTAAATGCGGCTCACGATGACGACTCGAAAGCTCGCCGCATTTTCGTTACCGACAGACAGACAAGAGTATCTTTTCTTGTCGATACGGGTGCGGACTTGTGTTTTTACCCGCGAAATCGCCTAAAGGGACCGATGCAAAAACACACGTATGAACTTTCTGCAGCGAATGGCACACGCATCAGTACATACGGCCCTATCGCGTTAAAATTGGACCTCTCCCTTCGACGAAGTTTTGGGTGGAAATTTGTAGTGGCGGACGTTAACACACCTATTATCGGTATAGACTTCTTGTCGTATTATGGATTATTAGTGGACGCGAGAAACCGACGGTTGATCGATTCAATAAAAAACTTTTCAACGAACGGTAAACCAGTGAAAACAGACGTTTCTTCCGTGAAAGTGGTAAATGGCGAATCAGTGTATCATCGACTTCTAGAAGGATACCCTGAACTTACTCGGCCACCTGTATTCAGGAAGGAAGCAATCAAGCATGGAACGAAACACCATATAAAAACGACACCTGGTCCACCAATCCATTGTAAAGCACGACGACTTGCCCCTGACCGTCTTAAGCAGATCCAGACGGAATTTGAAGTTATGATAGAACAAGGAGTCATCCGCCCATCGAAGAGTCCCTGGTCATCTCCACTTCACAGCGTTCCCAAGAAAGAAGGCACTCTACGTCCATGTGGAGACTATCGCGCCTTAAACGCTAGGACGATACCCGACAGGTACACACCACCTCATATCGAGGATTTCTCCCAGAAATTGTATGGTAAGACAGTTTTCTCTAAGATCGACCTAGTGAGAGCCTACCATCAAATTCCTGTCGCGGAAGAAGATATCGAAAAAACCGCGATCATTACCCCGTTCGGTATTTTCGAGGCCGTTAACACAATGTTTGGCTTACGTAATGCTGCTCAAACCTGTCAAAGATTTGTCGACGAAATAATTCGTGGTTTAGATTTTGTTCATGCGTACATTGACGATTTCTTAATTGCTTCGGATAACGAGACGCAGCATTACGAACACCTGAACATTTTGTTCAAACTTTTAAATGAGTACGGCGTTGTAATCAATCCGGCGAAATGTGTTTTCGGAGTAAACGAAATAACTTTTCTCGGATATACTGTTAACTCACAAGGCATAAAACCTTTGGCAGAACGTGTAGATGCTATCGTGAAATTTCCCAAACCAGAAAATATAAAACAACTTCGCAGATTCTTAGGCATGGTAAATTTTTATCGACGGTTCATTTCCAACGCAGCTCAAATCTTACAACCGCTAACCGACCTATTGAAAGGTAAAATGAAACGAAACGCGCTGATATCGTGGAATGAAAGCGCACTTAAAGCGGCCCCTAGACGGTCAATCATGAATGACAGTCTGACTGAACAATAAGATTGTCAATCCTGCCTTCAATCTTGAAGCCCCTACACATATCATTCAAACTGACAGTCTGATTGAAATGACTTCAGCTCAGTTGAAATTTAAACACCAAATAGTACGCTTCGAATTATATTATTAGTATAATGTCTCCAAATGAAAAAAGTAAAGATAAGGCTTGTTTGGCCATTATCCTTGCATTGGGCACCAAGAAGACAATGAAACGTCTTTCACTATGGCATTTGGCTTTATTTCTTTATATATGTTGAGGAATTTTTCCAATGCAACATTTTTCATATTTATTCATGTAACTGGGATGGGATTTATTCCACAGTTCGGGGAAAGATTCATAAACACTTATGAACCTTTGAAGGCAGTTTCGATCGTCAACCTTATGGGGCAACTCAGCGAAATCCTCGTTAAAGTTTTGCGAGCATCCGTCGTCCATGATTGCATTAATAAGACTGAGGAAAAAAATGATAGAATCACTACACCACCATTCAGACTGTCAGTCTCCTCTCCACTCAACAAGATTGAACCTCGGATTTCAAAATATTTGGAAATCCGTCAGTCCATTCGTCATTCCATCAGTATAGACCTTACACCTTCAATCGGAATGTCAATCTTCGCTATGATTGTCATTCCGAATGATCGTGTAGGGGCCCTATAACGCTTTGAACTTGGTAAAGCAAGCTCTAGTTGACGCAACTATGTTAGCGCACCCTATCCCTGGCGCACCAATCAGCATTGTGGTAGATGCCTCCGATTACGCGATAGGAGCAGCTCTACAACAATTAACAAATCATGCATGGCAACCTTTAGCGTTGTATACAAAATCTCTATCTACAGCTCAACGTAAATATAGCGCATACGACAGAGAGCTATTAGCAATGTACTACGCTGTAAAACGTTTCAGATACGCCGTGGAAGGTCGAAACTTCGTGTTATTCACCGATCACAAACCACTCACATACGCATTCAATCAAAATTTGGATAAATGTTCCCCTCGACAATTTCGGCAACTCGGCTATATTGGCCAATTCACTACTGATATACGGTATATATATATATATATTCTTATGAAATGGAGCTGTTACAGATTTGTTTTTAATTATGGCATGTGTCTCGAAAAGGCAACAAGGAACAGATCATTCAAACAAACATATTGATCCATTCCCCGCTCCTTATCTCAGTGTTAGCAGAGGATTGTCAAACGGGGCACCATACATTTCTGCGTATGATGCAAGAGCACAGATAAAAACCTCAGCAAAAACTCTGTCTCCCCGTATAAGTGTAGGGTTATTGGATTTGTTTTCAGATATTCATATTGGAGGGCATCTTCTTCTACGAATGTAATTCTTTCTTCATTTCTTCAAAGGGGTTGACAAAGCATTTTTAGATAATCTGAAACAAAAACCAGAGGGAGAAAAAACGGAAAAGCAAAATCAACTAATATATTCAAATTGTTTTGAAGGTACCAACCCATCTCAAAAATGAATCAGATACTAAGTGAATAGAGTTAAAACCATCTGGAAATTTATATATTGAACAATTATTGACCAAATGGTCAATAGTTTGCTCTTCATGTCCACACTCACATCTCGGGCTATCAATGGTATTCCATTTGAAAAGCATACTATTACAACGTCCATGACCTGTCCTAAGAAGATTCAATAGACACCAATTTTTCCTAGACAGATGAAAACCGGGAACTTTCTCAGAAGGATCGAGAATTAAACTTTTATTGAAAAAATCATATGAAGTCCATTCCGAACTCCAAATTTCTTTATGATTTTTTCTAGAATAAAGAAAATCATTTATCCATAGAGGCTTTCGAGATTTCAATCTAGCCAGTCTTGTATCTGGCATATAACTCATAATAGTAAATGAATTTGGAAAGGAATGAAATTTATCCCAAGACTTCATGGCAGCAACCTGTCTACGAATATGAGGAGGTATTATGTTAGAAAGAACTGGTAACCAAGCTAATGGAGTAGATTTAATGGTTCCAGTTATAATCCTCATAGAAATATTGAGTTGCCCATCAATTTTATGGACATGGGAACTATTCAACCAAACAGAACAGCAGTATTCAGCTGCAGAAAAAACCAAGGCTAAAGCAGCCGTACGAAGAGTGGTGGCATCGGCACCCCAGGATGTACCAGCTAATTTTTGAATTATATTATTCCTCGTCTTCAACTTTAGACGTAAACTTTCCAAATGAGCCTTAAAAGTCAAAGAAGAATCTAGTTTTATTCCAAGATACTTGGGAGTGAAATTATGATTTAAAATTGTATTATTGAAACTAACCCTCAAAGTTTTATGTTTTTGGTGATTATTCAAATGAAAACACGACACCTCTGTTTTAGTGGGACTCGGGCATAAACGCCACTCCAGAAAATAGTTATTCAAAATTTCTAAATCTTCAGTTAAAGTATTCTCAAGAATGTTGAAATCAGAATGATGGAAGGCAAGAGCAATATCATCTGCATAAATGAATTTCTCGGAGGAAGTATCAGGAATATCACTGAGATATAAATTAAAAAGAAGGGGTGACAACACCGATCCTTGGGGAAGTCCGTTATTCAAAGTCTTGAAACTACTACTATCACCATCAATAAAAACACGAAGTCTCCTGTCCGTTAACATATTCTCAATTAAACCAACCATTTTCCCACATTTCAAATGCTTAAAAAGTTTGAAAATTAAACCATCTTTCCAAACAGTATCATAAGCCGATGATAAGTCTACGAATGCTGTTCCTGTTTTTAATTTCTTATTAAAACCTGATTCGGTATATCAAAGGCCAGGACAACTGTCATCATGAATATGAAACCAGAAACCGTGATAACCTCAAAATCCCATATCACAGAGTGAAGGCTGCTCAATTGAGTGTGAACCACTTAGCTATTAAGTTATTTAATAAGCTACCTTCCAACCTGAAAATAGTCGATAGGAGACAGTTGAGGAAGATGCTCAGAGATATGTTGATGGAGAAGGCCTACTACAGTACCCAAGAATTTTTCGATGATTCCCTAGGCTGAGAGGTCCGTTTCAGTGTATATTTGTTCTATTGACCGTGTTTTTGTACCGTTATTATAATGTGAACTTGTTCTATACATATTATGCTTTTCTGACTCCCCATGTAATTTTGATGGGTCAAAAACTTATTTACATCTATTTTTTGTTGTAGATAAGTAAATAAATAAATAAATAAATAAATAAACAGTGTAGCCGACGCATTATCGCGAATCGAAGAAATTTTCGAGGTAGTTGACCATCGTACTCTCGCAGTCGCGCAAGAAATCGACGAGGAATTACTCAAAATCCTCGAATCCGGAAATGAAAACTCCCTCAACATAAAGAAAGTTTATTTTCCCGATTTTAACGTCAAAATTTATAGTACGAGAGATGACGACCAAAACCATGTCTCATAGCGGCCCGGCTAAAACCGTGTAAAATCGATAGATTAGATGACCCTAGAGCCTACTGGTAAGTAGTAATACTCAGAAGTGTAGCATCTTCGCGGGGGGGCATTTCTGCTGTGTAAAAATAAAATGGTCGACGGTCGTATAACGGCCCGTCTGATATTGAAATTGTACATAGATTTTGTTATTTTATCACTAAAATTTGTGTTTTCAGACATTTTGTGCGTAGCGTTTGACCTGAGTGTCTCTTCAAAAATGTCAAAAATCTGACCTAAGTGACTCATAGCGGCTCGGTTCATTTTTGTTTTGAATCATTCGTATGGATGCCCAAAATACAAAAATACGGTTTTCAGACATTTTGAGTGTCGCCTATAACGAAAAAATGTGCTGGAGTCGCCCGGCAAAAACTCCGGCTACACTAGTAAGAGAAAGACATATGCGATCTTATCGCAAAGAAAAGAGATGAACCAAGTGTGTGGTCAACTTGTCAAAATCATATGGAAGATGTAAACCAATATTTATATGGCCACAGGCTTGCTTTGCCCACAAGCTCTGACCACAAGGAGTTGATGCGTTGAATATAATTCATGTAAAACTGATTTCTGAATTAAAGTCATATATTTTTTTATATATTTCATTTGGAATATATATATCTATTTGGTGTTAGTGACTATAATCAAAAGAATTTCTGTGAAGTATTTCGGAAATTTCTCAAATTATTTTACGGACTTGGATCAGGAATATATTAGAAATGATTTGAGTTGAACGTTGAACAAATTCATAATATCTAAATAAATATAATGCATATATTTTTGCTGAATAATTAATGTTTTATTGGCCACAAACTACAAAAGTACGTATTATCATTTCATTCCTCCGAATTTTCAATTAGTAAATTTGGTAGCTACCTCAATTTCATGTTCAGTGCTAGTATTTCTATATGATTGCGGCTATTCAGCATTGATTTCTTGTGCTTGAGGAAAGAAACTTGAATTCAGAAACACATTAGATAAATGTTTGATAAATATGTGTATGACAAAATTGGACGATACCCTTGAGGTAATTTTACTTCACGTTCATGCAACCGGGCTAAGTACTGCAAATTGAAAAGTTGTCTGATTAGTTAAATGCTACATTCAATTTGTCTGATATAATTTTTTTCCACATCTGTGGAACGTATTCAATCATTGACGACGAATTTCAGACAGGCCGCTATGAGTCACTCAGGTCAGATTTCTTGACATTTTCGAAATGCTATAAAAATGTAAGGCGACATGTTTTTTGTCTGAAAATTGATCTTTCCACATCAATTGACACGGCTTAACCTATAAAAATCATTTTCAGACGGGCCGCTGTAAGTTTTTTTTTTATTTTATTTTTTACTTTTTTTTATTGGTCTCCTGGGTACACGCTACAATCTTGGTGTCTGAAAACTGTGTTATTGGTATCTCAGGGCTATTATCTAACTACATTCCGGAAATCAGACGGGCCGCTATGAGTCACCCATGTCGTTTTTTTGACATTTTTGAACATGCGCTCAGATCATACGCTACGCGCAAAATGTCTGAAAATCGCATTTCTGGGTACAGGGTCATATAATCTATCGATTCCGTGCGGTTTTAGCCGAGCCGCTATAAGTCAAAAATCTTGGTCGCCATCTCTCGTACTATTACTGTGATTTAACCAACGAAAGCGTTAGACCATTTGTGCCAAAACAGTTTCGCCGAAACATTTTCGACCCTTTGCACAACCTTTCACACCCTGGTATAAAAGCCACAAACAAATTGATAAGTTCGCGTTTCGTGTGGCCATCGATGAATAAAGACTGTCGCGAGTGGACGCGCTGTTGTGTCCCGTGTCAACGAAATAAAATAACTCGTCACGTTTCCACGCCAATCAAACAGTTTGACAGTTTAGCTGGTAGATTCGAACATGTCCACATCGACATTATTACAATGCCATATTCACAAGGCTACCGATATTGCCTTACATGTATTGACCGTTTTTCGAGGTGGCCGGAGGTAGCGCCAATCGAAGATATGGAAGCCTCCACTGTGGCCTCAGCCTTTTTGTCTACTTGGATTTCGCGTTTCGGTGTTCCGCTCCGAATAACATCGGATCAAGGTCGACAGTTCGAATCCAATTTATTTAGGGAACTATGCAAGCTACTCGGTACAAAACACATACGTACAACAGCTTACCACCCTCAAGCTAACGGTATGGTCGAACGGTTTCACCGCCAACTTAAGGCAGCAATAAAGTGCCACGCCACGGACAATTGGTTGAAAACATTACCAATAGTTCTTTTAGGAATTCGATCGTGCATCAAAGAAAATTTGAATGCAACTTCTGCCGAAATGATTTACGGTTCAAGTCTTCGACTACCTACCGAATTTTTTGCCTCTTCGAATCAGAAAGCAAATTCGGATTTCGTAGAAAAATTGAAGGTACGGCTCAACGATGTCAAGCCAAACGCCGTTATTCGGCATGGTTCTAAACCAACCTTCATTTTCAAAGAACTTTCTACTGCTAAGCACGTTTTTGTTCGGCGAGATGCAGTTCGCGCGCCCTTGCAATCTCCGTATGACGGACCATACGAAGTTTAATTCTCAATCCGTAGTTGTACCCGATCAAACTTTCCAACCCGAACATATTGAAGGAAATAGTAATCGTGAACATTGCACTACACGTTCAGGTAGAAGAGTACGTTTCCCGGATAGATTACAAGTTGGATTATATTAAGCCAATTACATTCACCATAATATATATATATATATATATATATATATATATATATAATCTATGGTTTAAGGGTATATCGACTCAATAATTGGAGTGAAGAAAAACTCTTTTTTCTAAACCAAGCTTTCGCAATTTATTTCATTGCTTCATCAGGGTCACTAAAATAATGGAACATGAGGTATAATACTAACATTACAATTTCATCAATAAAATTTCTTACCGAATTCGAATTTTTTTCTCATTAAACATCTAACAAAAAACATCGACATTTACATCAGTTAATATGTATTTATTCAATTTTTATCCTTAACATTTATCGTCTCAACCTATATCAAACTTTTTTCGTTTCTTTAATACTTCAACTGTCACTATGTCACATTCATGTCAGCTGTTATTTCTCTTGTTCTTAACGATGGTTCCGCTGTCTGATTTCCGTGAAATGCGCCCTCTGCCGGTCTTGTCAGTAGGTAGCAGTATACATTGCTAAGCTTGTCTGTATCGGATTTCTTATTAATAGGATCGTCGTATTTATTTATCTGAATCATTTCCTGTATTAATCTTTTGTGATATGTTTTCTCCGTCTTAAGTACTTTTACTCCCTCAAAGTCAATTTCATGGTCCAAATTTTGTACATGAGTTGCTAGTGCACATCTATTTCTGCCTCTCGTGATGTCAGACTTGTGGAGGGCCATTCTACTCTTTACCCACTGAGAGGTTTGTCCAATGTATTTTCTATCACAATCCAGGCATTTCAGTTCATAAATCACACCACTTTTCAGTTCTGTTGGTATGGGGTCTTTTAGTACACTATACAATGTCTTCACAGTTTTTGTGTTGTATGTTGCAATCTGAATGTTTTCGTTTTTGAAAACTTCTTTTATCTTTGTTGTCAATTTTGGTACGTTTGGAAAAGACACATAATGGTTCATTTCATGGCTTTCATCATTATTCCCGACATTCATTATCACTGTCTCACCTGTTGCATATAATAACTTCTTTACCATGCTCCTTGGATAGGAATTTTGAATCAGAATTTCGAGGAGGTTTTCTAATCCCTCTTTTAAGTAGGTTTCATGGCATATCTTCGTTATTCTTTTTTTCATTTCCTTTATGAAATTAATTTTTATATTTATGTTGTGATTGGAGTAGTAATTTATGAATTTATTTGAGCTGGTGCTTTTTCTATACCATTTCAATTTGATTAGATTATTTTCTCTTTGTACCATTGTATCTAGAAATGGAACATCTTGATCTGAGTTCTCCATCTCCACTGTGAACTGCAGATCAGGGCAATATGAGTTCAGACAGTTTAGCACATTTTCGATTTCATTTTCAGGTAATGCCACTATTATGTCGTCTACAAATTTCTTCATCAGTGGAATCTTAAATTTTAGTTTTTTCGAACAGCTGTCCAGTAAGTCATCCATGACGTATTGGGCTAAAATAGGGCTCAATTTTGAACCCATAGCACACCCAAATACTTGTTTATAAAACCTACCTCGAAACGTACAATAGTTGTTATCTAAAACATATTCCATGATGTCAAAAAACAATTTATCATCCACGACGGTATGTTGTTGAATTATATGCCATTTACTTTTCAATATATTGATGATTTTAGTTTTTTCCAAGTTTCCAAACAAGTTTACTACATCAAAAGATGTCAGTCTGTGGTCGTTCTATCGCTAGTGAGGTGTTCTATCGCTAGGGTCTAAATTCAGCTTACCTACAACAAAAAAAGACATAAAGCTGGAAAATAAATCACCCTTAAGTATTTGAAGGTCTAAGTGGAATTATCTGTTGAGAAAACTCATGTTTATTCGAAAGATCACGAGGAAACTATTGTTGAGTTTCCCCTTGTGAATGTAAAGTTTAAGAAGGATTATTTTCCGTCATCTCGTTTGGGTATAGAAAATTTACCTTGTATTGTAAATTCTTTCGAGATTATCCATGATTATTATTTCTGGGGTTATTTTGACAAACCCTTTTCATTTTTGTTGATAATTTGAATTCATTTTTTTTTATGATTTGGAATTCACACTGATGCTTATTTAATTTCAATGATGGGATCTGCTCCTGTAATTTTAAGTTGATATAATAGTTTGACTTGATGTGATTTGTTTCTTTCGATTTAAGAAAAATCCGAACATTTTGATAATTTAGATCATTTGATCTAAGAAACATTTACGTAACTACTGTAAAATTGTTTAGTTTGATTTGGTTTTAATATACGTCTTAAATTTAATCTAAAAGGTTTCATTTACCATCCCTCTCCCTAGAAAATAATTTTAAACACTAAGTCCCGACCCAAGTGCGTTGGGCCGATCCCACACTTTCTCCCGTCTGGAGAAAGAGTTTCAAAATTCTAAATAACATCTTTTATTTTTCTTTAAGTAATAACACCCTTGATTGGTGGAAAGCCGCTCTTCCGTCCAATCACCAAGAGGGTGCTTTTTACATATGGTGACAGCGGTGGGATTTGTTTAATTTTCCGGGGGAGAGTTTTTCTTTTGAAATTTGTTGAATTTTCCGGTAGATAAAGAGTTTTTTTTTTGGTTTTCTGTATGTTGCATCAGTGTGAATGTAAAGATTACTAGAGTTAAATGTGTTAAATTCTCCAAGGGAGGTTTTTAGAGAGATTTTTGAGAAATTTAGAGAAATTTTGAGGTATAAGGAAATTTTATCCTGTTGTTTTATGGGTGATCGACGTAGTGTGTATTGACTTGTTGGAAGATTTCCGGATGAAGGTTTTCAGGTACCTATTGATCTTAATTTTAATTGGATTATTTTCTTTTGAATGTATACTTATGCCTATGAATTCGAGTTTATGTTTTAAAAATTGCGATCGGTAGGAACAGAGTTCAGGATTGAATTGAAGTAAAGTACAATTACTAATTTAAAGATTTTTGTTTTTGAGATATTGAAGAATTGAGTGAATGCAGTTGGTTTTTCTTTGAATAAATTCAAGTTTTCTTTTTTTTTTAATTATCATAGAACAGTTCATATTTCTGTGATATTCTATCATTTTATGTGAAGGAGTTTTGATAGAGCCAAGTTGATATCGAGGTTTTAAGACTTTAAAGAAGTTTTAGATTCATTGCGGTTTTATAAGGAAAGAAGGCATAAGTTTTTCTCTTCCAGGACATTTTTTTTCTTACAGGACATTTATTTTTCTTTCAGGACATTGTTTTCTTTTTCAGAACGTTGAATTTTCTGATTGATTGAATGTGTATAATCAAGTTTTCTGTTTCAGGAGGGTTATGAATTATTTTTTTTAAATTTCTGCTTTAATTGATTGCTTTCAGTGAAATATTGATTAAATTTTTTTCAGGGCGTATTGCATGAAAATTTTTCTTTTGGTTACTCTATCCATTCATTTGATTTTGTTTGAAGGTCTTGGTTTTTCTGTTGGTGATATAGCGGATCAAATTTTGTTTCAGGAGGGTTATTTTTGTTTTTGAAAATTATTGTGTTTCTGTCGTTTGAATGGAAAAAATTTTTTTTGATTGATTTTCTTTCAGGGCGTATTGCGTGAAAATTTTTGGTTATTCTATTCATTGTTCCGATTATTCGCGATTTCGTTCGACGATCGAAGAGTTTGTTTTATAAAATAATATCATTCGGTTTTGTTTTGAGTTTGACTTGGAGAATAAGTGAACTTGGCTTTCCTTGCTCTAAGTCGACTTTGAAATTTTGGGAAACATTTTGATAGAAGGAAAAGTTTAAATTTGGTTAAAATTTTAGTAAAAGAGCCGCTGATCGTGACCTTTTGAATCTTAGAAAAGTAAAATAGGATCTTTTTTATTTCAGGAGGTTTTGTGTACTTTCTTTTCAGGAATTCGACACTTGGTAATTTTCTCGTTTTTTTTGGGGTTGCATCAATTTTTTTTTTCAGAGTTTTCTTTTGAATTTTTTTGGTGTGTTGGTTTGTTTTTTGAACTCTTTTTGCAGGTGATTTGTTCTATTTTGAGTGTTTTGAGTAAGACTGTATGAATCGGAATGATTAGGGTATCATTTTGCTATTTTTTTTATTATTCGAGACATTTAAAGTCGTAATCTTGAGCGTATTTCAGTCCTGTTGAAATTTAAAGTTGAAAATTTGGAATTATTCATTGCTTTGGAAAGTAAATAATTTATTGAATACATTAAAAAATCATATTTTGGTTAAGATAATTAGGTTTTGGTTAAATTTTTGAAAAATGGCTCAACCAGCTGGTGCATCCAACACGAATGATCCTGCGGGTCAAATAACACCTATGTATTCACTAGGTATGCTCTCGACTACTTTGGAGAGTTTTCCCGGGAAAGACGCAACGAGATACTTTGAAAAATTAGAGTTACGGTCAAAATTAGACGGATGGACTGAGAAGGACACCCTTACTCTTCTTAAACTTAAGCTTGTGGGTGATGCTTATAACTTTCCAAATCCGATATCACCTTGGACATCTTGAGTTATAAGGATTTAAAATATAGGTTTGTTAAGAAATTTACGACGATTAGGTTGCCTGGAGAAAATCAATGGAATTTGAGTCGATGCTATCAGCGACAGGACGAGGATGTGTCCTCGTTCTGCACTAGATTACGCACGGTGGGAGCAAATTTATTAAGCGAGGATCTGGCCGGAGCGTTGAGGAATGAAGAACCTGGAATAAGGAAGAAGAACCGGGAATTAATATTGAATCAGTTCAAGATAGGACTGAGAAACGACGTAATGAGGGAAATTGGGATTTTGTTATTGAAGGAGGAAAACTTGGATCTGGAAAAGGCAGAAGAACTAGTCAGACTGCAGGAGGCCACAAGCAGGATGTTGCAAGGGAGGTCGGTATATATGAGGGTATCGACAGTTGACACCAAAAAAGTGTGTCAACTGTGCGACAAAGAAGGCCACACCGCGAAGGGGTGTAGGAGTATAAGGCAAAACCCCGAGGGAACGGAGAGAAAAGTAATGCAAGGACATGCCATTCTTGTGGCCATTTCGCGAGGGATTGCCGGAATAACAGGCAAGGAGGACAAATGACACAGGGAGTGTGTCATAACTGTTACCAACAGGGACATTGGGCAAGGGAGTGCCCTAGCAGGGGTTCGGCTGGATGGCGGGAGCCAAAGGTCGAATGGTTGAGGAAGGAGGATATAGAGGAACAAACCTGTATGGAAGGTGAGGAAGTAGAGGAGATTACCGAAGTGGTACAACGAGGAAGGCAGGCTCTAGGAGGCCACTTTCTCAGGGAAGTCTGTCACGAGGACAGTGGGGAAAAGGAACGTTTTTACGTGCAAGGGAAAGTCCGGGAGGACACTAAGGAAAAAGTAGTAAGGGTCAAGGTTGACAAAGCATTCAGGGAGTTCGGTACCCAGACCGAAGGTCCCTATGTAGTTAGGGTTCTCATTAGGACTGGAAGGAGGAATACCAGTGTTAGCACCCAGACGGAGGGTGCCGAGGGAGCCGACAGCAATGGACTGTCGAAGGGTGACACGACGATCGGATGGAATAGCGATGTCACCAGGGAGTCAAAGTTGACAAATAAGGAGAATAACGAAGGGGAGCTTCGTTGGGATCGCAATTTACTTTCGACTCTGGGTACCGATGGGAACAGGAAGAAGGGCGGAGACTGCGCCGATGGATTAGGAACTAAGGTACACGTTAGAAGGGAGTCAACCATAGAGGAAGATGGTATCTGGGAAACCGAAGTTTTGTTGATATCGGGGGTTACTATCCCCGCACGTTCGGAAATGGTGGTAGAGGCCAAATTGAGGAAGGAGATAAAGGGGACGGACATAGACTGCGAACCCATGGATTTGGGTATCGGTCAGATTTTTGTTACGAGTTGCGAAGAGAAGGGAAGATCGGTAATGAAAGCCATACCATTACGACGATCTTCGAGGGCAAGGCGCCCTCCGGACCCAGGGAAAAACTGTCTCAGACCACGGGTAGTGAGAAGGCAACTCTTCAACTGCCTTCCAGGAGAAGTGAATCGACTCCTGCCCATTTCGTTAGATTCCAAGGATAAACTAGTCAGGAAACGGGTAGCGAGAAGGCAACTCTTCAACAGCCTTCCAGGAGAGGTGAATCGACTTCTGCCCATTTCGTTAGATTCTAAGGACTCACTAGTCAGGACCACGGGTAGCGAGAAGGCAACTCTTCAACAGCCTTTCAGGAGAAGCGAATCGACTCCTGCCCATTTCATTAGATTCCATGGATAAATTGGACCGGAATTCGGGTAGCGAGAAGGCAAGTCATCGACGGCCTTCTAGGAGACATGAATCAACTCCTGCCCGTTTCGTAGATTCCAGGGGCTCACTGGCCCGGAGAGCCATCGTCTGAAAAGGGTCCCTGTTCTGGGTTATGAACATCTCCCCCCCCCCAAATCATTTTTAATTTTCGAATTTCGCAACAGTTGAATTAAGTCTTTAAGTTTTTTTTTATATTTTGTCGAAATCTTTCTCTTCTAACAGATTTTAGTGATATTCAATAGATTTGAGGAATGAGCTGAAGTATAAACTACGGGTTGCGGAAATTGTTTTAGAAAAAAATATTGCGTTTTGTGTTCCACAACAAAAAGCAGATCTGATTGTATTATTTGTGGTATTCTTCCTCGGATGATTAGGAACGAATCATGTAACTTATCATAGGAGGACGAATAAGGGAGAAAAAGGAATTTACGTTTTATGTTAAGTTATGTCTTAAGGGTGAACGGATCTTCATAATAATTAGAAAATTGTGGGAATTTAATTTTTTTTGTTGTCATTGTATTTGTAAATTTTATGTAAAACAGGTTTCAAGAGGATCCAAATCCATTAGCAGTATGGAAAAGGTACTGACCTAGACAGAGAAATGATCTTATTCGTAAAAGTAAACAGTGCTGAGACGCTAATCGCGTACGCGTGTGCGAAGAAAAACAGTGAGATGACTGCGGTGTCTATTCGCGATGTCGCGTAGTGCCCCACTCTCGAGAACACTTACAGAAGTGAAACCGTCGGGATAAAAGTTCTGCAAAAAAACGAAGTAAAAATGAAACACGTGTGGACTTGTTGTGTCGAGATAACTTGAGTGATTACGCATTGCGGGATGCATAGACGTAGCTTAATCGTGGCCGAGGGTACGATAAGCTTTATTTACCGTTCAAAAGTTGTGGAGAACACCAATCAATGAATGGAAAATGTCATCGACGAGTAGCAGAAATGGAGACTTTGGAGACACCGACGAAAGGAAAGAATTGGCCCACAACACCGCCAGACAATTATGGGGGTGGTTCACCTACATCACCTGTTCATGGACGAACTCATGGGATTCTATGCGATATTCCGAGTAATAGAGTATGGAATAGGAGTTATACTGAACGGACTACACCTATATGAGATTTTTAGATGTGGAATAACCCTGTTGGCCAGTCTATGGAATACTTTAACTATGTGGATTATGAATCGACACAGAACCAGACAAGAGAACGTGATAAGAAATAAGGATGCAGAGGCGGACGTAACTACAACAATGGCAAGACCGCCTGGATTATATCCAGATATCCTATTTTGAATTCGAACGGCACTGGTCAGGAGAAATGAGTGAAAGTGCTCTAGGTCGCGAGCCGGGTATATGTACAGCGTAATCGACATTTCTCTTATTATCGTTAACACTGACATCGAGCTCAAAGTGCGAATCGCTGATTACAGTAGACTATTAGTACGTTCCACTTGGCGCTCACAATGCTCACGCTCACGACCGCTGTTTTTTCCATTCCTCCTGCTTGCGATCGTTGCAATCGAACATACAAGTGGAACGGGCTTGATTGTGGACAAGCTTTGCACAAGCGCAATCCAGACAAATTTATGACATTGTCAATGGAAATATACTTAGGGATACTGATATTAAAGTTTTTCATTCATTAAAAACTCAGTTATAAAATCTTTTGGTGAATTTTCTGATAAACTCAAAATCGAATGCAACCTGAAATGTCTTACGATGCCGTTGTGGGATATTTGATGAGTCGCAACGATTCAGAAAGTACTTCGTCAAGTTCGGATGAAGAGTATAATGCAATTTCAGAAAATTTAGTATTTCTCTAACTTCTCTGAAAATAATAAAATAAATAACCCAACCTCTGAGTCTGGATCTCGAATGCCAAATTATCATCCCCACTCCTCGAACGACCGCAAAGACCCACGTCTTCGGATGGGTCGTTGTGAGCTTGGCGTGAGCGAAAACAATGACGACATCAGTGACGTATTCGCCGAACGACCGTAGTCGCCATGTGGAACGGCTGAGGGAGCATTTTGATCGTTGTGATCGCCAAGTGGAACGCACTATATACAGGGTGTCCCACGGTCGAGTGCCTATTAGACGTTTCTGGAGAACTAGACATATTTGAAATCTGAAAATTAGGATTATGATATTTTTGGAAATTCTCTACAGACCTAAAATATTTTTGGAGCCTGAGCACTTCCGGTTATACCAGGAGTGAAAATAAATTTGTTCAATAATTTTTTTTTCCAATTTTTTCGTCTTTGATATGATTGAGTATTCAATGCTGAATACCTTTCTGAGGAAACCATTGTATTCATTCGAATAGTTTTCAAAATATCGAAAAAAAACCAGAAAAAATTTCAAATATTCATAGTCAGTGTTATGGTCATTATTCTTATTCTGAACATCCCGAGTGTAAACCGTTCTCACAACGTCAAAGTAGAAGAATGTTGAAAGGTCATACATCTTTTGAATTTCATAAATATCATCACAGGGTGTTTCAGATTTCGTGTCGAAAACTGTGATCGAAAATTGGCCATAACTTCTGTTTTTCAAATTAGAACCCTATTTTTTTATGATTGCGTTGGATTCTGCGAAGAAAAATAATTATAGCACTCTCAGATGCTATTGCTCCTAAATTCAGTAATTTCCGAGTTATTTGAGCTTTTCTGGATTTATGTTGTATGTAGAGTCAAATTCATCGAATCTGAAGGGATTCGATGAATATTCCTATGAAACCATAGTAACAACTAATAATTTGACCTGTCACCTGTGAATTATTAATGGGATCATTTATCTTCTATGGTCACAGAATATTCTCATGCCAACAGATTCGATGACTATTCTTATGAAACCATAGTAAGTAAAATCGAGAAGTAAGGTTAAGGCCTAAAATTAGAGCTGTCACTTGTGAATAATTAATGGGATAATTTATCTTCTATGGTCACAGAATATTCTCATACGAAAGATAAGATGAATTTGACTCTACGTACAACATGAATTCAGAAAAGCTCAAATATCTCGGGGATTATTCAATTTAGGAGCAAGAACATCTGAGAGTGCTATCACTATTTTTCTTCGCAGAATCCAACGTAATCATAAAAAAATAGGGTTCTAATTTGAAAAACAGAAGTTATGGCCAATTTTCGATCACAATTTTCGACACAAAATTTGAAACACCCTGTGATGATATTCATGAAATTCAAAGATGCATGACCTTTCCACATTCTTCTACTTTAACGTTGTGAGAACTGTTTACACTCGGGATGTTCAGAATAAGAATAATGACCATAACACTGACTATGAATATTTGACATTTTTTCGGGTTTTTTGTTGATATTTCGAAAACTATTTGAATGATTACAATGGTTTCAACAGAAATGTCTTCAACATTAAATACTCAATCATATCAGAAACGAAAATATTGAAAAATAAATTTTTTGAACAAATTTATTTCCACTCCTGGTATAACCGGAAGTGCTCAAGCTCCAAAAATATTTTCGATCTGTAGAGAATTTCCAACAATATCATGATACCAATTTTCGGATTTCAAATACGACCAGTTCTCCAGAAACGTCTAATAGGCACTCGACCGTGGGACACCCTGTATAGGCCGTTGTGTATTTTTGGAAGGTCGTTCTCGAGGCGAAGGTCAGTTCCGATCTCAGAGGAATGAAACATATGGAGATGGCCAGTACCGGAATAAGGAGATTTCGTTGTGACCGCGAGTGAAATTGGAAATTCCAAATATAGACAATCGTGAACTCTACGAGAGAGTAGTGAAGTGAAAGACAGGATTTGCTCAATTTTTCTTTTTTTGAATGACTTGATTTATGAGCATTATGTTTTGCTGTATTGAGCCTTGTATTTTTTTGATATTGTTTGTCTTGGACTTGGACTAATTAGTTTTAAGGCATGCTGCATGAGAGTTAAGAGTTTTAAGTTTGGTATATTCGAGTTGTATAACTGTTAAAATGTTTTTAATGGAAGACAAGGGACTATTGGACTATTGAGGAATGAGGGTAAGGGAAAAGTTATGGCAACCGATGCCAAAACTTTTTCAAAGGGGAGGATATTTGTAATAGGAGAGATAACTTGGAAGTAATAAAATGAACATCCCGTTGAAAATTAGGTCTTGAACATTTTCTTTTCCGTAATAATTCAGCGGTATTTTCAACACCCTTTATTTTATTCGGGAAATCTCCCGAGAGAAAGCGCAATAATTTGATTGATCGATTTAAACTTCGGGAACTCGATACCCCTGTGCCAAGAAATTATTGAGACGGTTATCAATGCCATACAGGATGTCTGGCGAGACGTTTACGATTGAAATTGTTGATTTTCGGTTCAGATTTATTCTGTAACAGTGAAGATAAGGAAATTATGGTTCCACGAACTCAGCGCTGATATATGCTGCGTTTGCTGGGAACCATGATATTTTTTCGACGCTGCATTTCCCAAAAATATTACGTAAAAAATAACCTTATCTCAGACGGGCCCTACCTACCCGCGTCAAGGATGTAGGAAAGTCTCAATTTGATTGGCTCACAAAAACAAAGTTGTAAGAAGTATCGGTTTGATTGGTTTTGAAGTACTGACGAAAGAAAAACCTTTAATTTAATTGGTTTCTAAAAGGAACAAAGAATAAGGTAGCCGGAGAAGTTTCGGACGAAAGTAAGTTCCCAGGCAACACGAAGATATCCCATAGACATCTCTGCGACTTCTTTTTAGGAAGTTGTGACGCCTTTTGTGACATCTTTGAGAGGTCGCGGAGAGCTCTATATCTGCTCCAAATGTCCGCCACAAGAGATCTCCCAGAGAGCTCTTGGCGATGTCCTACGTGGATATTCTCAAACAAGTCACACTAGGAGTTCGCATACACCTCCCGCGGCGAGGACTTTGAGAACTTCGCATTAGCCTCCTTTAGTGAGATCTATGCGAGCTCGCATTGCGAGATCTATAAGATATTCTCAAATAGGTCACATTGCGACATGTATAAGATTCCTATACATGTCGCATTGCGAGATGTATAAGATATTCTCAAATAGGTCACATTGCGAGATCTTTAAGATATTCTCAAATAGGTCACATTGCGAGAAGTATAAGAAGTTCCTAAACAGGTCGCTAGTATACAGATTTTTATCATATAAATAAAACTTACTTCATTTGTTAATTATACAAATTAAGTATGATACACTGAAAGTACCATGATCGACCATTTCCTGTAGAAAGGTGTAAATAGAACAGGTGTACCTTTCTACAGGAAATGATCGATCATGGTACTTTCAGTGTATCATACTAGATTTGTTTGATTAACAAATGGAGTAAGTTTTCTTTATCTAATAAAAATCTGTATATTAGCGTATGACTTTTATTTATATGATAAAAATCTGTATATAAGCTAATATTATTGAGTTGACCTACACAACAAACAGTGTTGAAAGTTATTTATTATTTTCGGCAGCAACAGAAGGTATACTTAAACAATCGAATAACTCCTATAATCTTTATTATTTTATTGATAACGAACAGAAAAATAAAAAAATATTTCAAATAATCCGGTTTCTTTCTTCTTTCCTCTTCTTTCTTTGGCTACAATGGCGTAGCCAATTTTGTGAAAAAACCTCGAATTCCTTCTCAGTTGTTTTCCATGTCTGCTTCATCACATCTGGAAGAATGAAAATGACATGTATATAGTAATGCACTTGTAAGATCAGTTGTTTATACATTCATCAACGCGAATGAAAACTGTAACAAGTTCTTCTGGAGCACAAATTGAATAGAATTTCAACAACAAAAATTTTATATGCCCATTTATATGTATAATATCAGCTAGAAACATAATAAGGTATCATTCCAAACATTATTATGGCAAAAGATATTCATTTGAAACATTAATCACCCATTCAAAAAATTATATTCTCGGTGATATTTCAGCAAACAACATAATTATCATCCTCTGCACCTCTGCAGACTTGCAAAGTTTCTTTCATAATATTTATTCAAGCAATTACTATTGAGAATGAATGACTTTTTGAGTGATATCAGTGTTGTTAGTAGAAAGTAGATAAATGTAAATTAATCACTTCCGTTATTGCCAGTGGTTGAATTACTCAGAAAGACCTAAAGCGGCAGAAATGATAACGGTATATATCCTAACTGGTGAGTGGTAGGTTGAAACTCAAGAATTTAATAAAAATAACACTTACCTTCGAGTACAAATATCCTCTCCGAAATTGTAAACAAAAGCGAACCTTGTACAGCACAGGTACACTTAACTATAATTATGCACAAAACGTCTCTTAGCTCAACAGTAAATCAGAACAATGAGAGCATCCTACACATACAAGTACAAGATATGGTCTGAAAATAAGGGAAGCGGGAATTGAGAAAACGAATAGACAACGTTATTTTCCGTAATCCAGAATACACCAACCGAAATGGACGATGTCCATGAACCTCAATACTATTATCAATTGGGTTCAAGTTCCCGATTCAGTTGAGCTCTATATTTCCCTCTTGTCGCGTAAAAAATTGAAGACATATGCAACTATCGTACAGATGGGCGGCACATCAAAACAAGCGAGTAAATAAATCTTATGGAGACGTTTTCGGACTTTTCGTCTGGAGATCCCTTTGTCGGCCTGCGTAATCATACTGACACAAAGATATCACATGGCGAGGTCTCCAAGATATCGCATAGGCACATCAGTGGGAACTTCGCTTAGTAACCTCACATAGAGATCTCTGGGACCTCGCGGTAGGATCTCGCATGAAAGTCGCATTGTAACCTCTCAGAGATATCGCATGGGAGAGCTCTCAAAGATATCGCATATCGAGGTCTCCAAGATATTGCATGGGTACATCACTGGGAACTTCGCTTAGGAACCTCACATAGAGATCTCTGGAATCTCGCGGTAGGAGCTCGCATAAAAGTCGCATTGTAACCTCTCAGAGAGCTCGCGGAGAAGTCTGTGTTTCCTGGGTTCAGTTATTCGGGAGACGAAAAAAGGCAGTTACTGGTTGAACCTTAAACGGGGAGGTTGCCAGTGCTCGCGAATATGGTTCGGGTACTAGGGTAGTACGGTTTCAGGTTAGGTACTTGAGTGTTAAGAAGTACGGTTTCAAAGTGGAAGCGAAAACAATTAAGGTTGATTTTGAAGTCGAGGAGTAACTGCAGAAGTCTTAAACGGGAAGATTCTGAGTTGACTCATTTAATATATGTTTGATACGGTTCCAAAGAAGGTTTAAGAATTAAGTTAGTTTCGTAGTTATTCGGAAGACGGTGTTAGGGTAACTCATAGGGTTTTTGGTTCTTTAGAAGTTTTGGAAAAACAGTCTCAAACAGGGACATAAAAAAGTGTTAAGTCGAAGTTAGTAAAGTCTCTAAAATAACTTGGAATTATTTAGATTGCGTATCGTCGGTATATTCGGGAGTGAAGGTCAATTTTGCGAAAACGTGTGGGTGTCGTGTTTCGTGTCTAATCTGTCTGTTTCAGGAAAGAAGCATCGTCGAAGAATCATCCTCCTAGGTTTATCATTCTTGGGGATTATTGGTACAGGAAAAAGGTCAGATAAATTGTTTATGCTCAGCTTATTTTGAGAATTGGTAGAAAGCCGCATGCCCGCCCAAAAATATATTTATAGTCCAGAGTCCTGAAACCTTCTATAAGTCATATTTTTTGTATTCTCTTTAAAGCGTATTATTTTCGTAATCACCCTTAAGTATTTGAAGGTCTAAGTGGAATTATCTGTTGAGAAAACTCATGTTTATTTGAAAGATCACGAGGAAACTATTGTTGAGTTTCCCCTTGTGAATGTAAAGTTTAAGAAGGATTATTTTCCGTCATCTCGTTTGGGTATAGAAAATTTACCTTGTATTGTAAATTCTTTCGAGATTATCCATGATTATTATTTCTGGGGTTATTTTGACAAACCCTTTCCATTTTTGTTGATAATTTGAATTCATTTTTTTTTTATGATTTGGAATTCACACTGATGCTTATTTAATTTCAATGATGGGATCTGCTCTTGTAATTTTAAGTTGATATAATAGTTTGACTTGATGTGATTTGTTTCTTTCGATTTGAGAAAAATCCGAACATTTTGATAATTTAGATCATTTGATCTAAGAAACATTCACGTAACTACTGTAAAATTGTTTAGTTTGATTTGGTTTTAATATACGTCTTAAATTTAATCTAAAAGGTTTCATTTACCATCCCTCTCCCTAGAAAATAATTTTAAACACGACCCAAGTGCGTTGGGCCGATCCCACACTTTCTCCCGTCTGGAGAAAGAGTTTCAAAATTCTAAATAACATCTTTTATTTTTCTTTAAGTAATAACACCCTTGATTGGTGGAAAGCCGCTCTTCCGTCCAATCACCAAGAGGGTGCTTTTTACAGCTCGAGAAAAAGGAATGCCTTTTTTTCTTTTCTGTAGGATTTTTTTGGGAATATTTTATTAAATAAACCTTGCCCTAACAATAATACACACAACAAAAAAAGAATTGTCCAATTTGGTGAGATCGTTTGAACAATAAGGCATTTCGAAGTTTTGAACCAACCATGGATCCTCTTTTATTAATATAGATTTATCGAACTCTCGTGTGGTATTCGATGGATTATTTTTTGACGTTATTATATATATTTTTATTCAAAAAATTTATATTAATCGACTCAATATACACAGAATGATTTATTGAAATTAGGATGCATTGAAGTTTTGAACATGAAAAATACAATTTCTTCTGCAAGCCAGACAGTGAGTTTTCGTCGTTGAGTTTTATCATGTCCAAGATTTCTCCTTTCCTCAAACTTTCTGTAATAATTTTAGGCTTGGTGTTTTTAGCATATCTGGTGGATTTGAGTTCGATATCATCGAAAGGGTCGAATCTTCTATTCATTATTTATGATGTCATAATGGATTAATAAAGCTTATTTTTTTTACGTCCGTGTGAGGGGAAAACCCTTTATGGGCACCGAGAGGGTCCGCACCCTCGGTTGTGTGAGAATCCATGATCTTGTTTGGTTACTCACTTTTTAGTGAGTGGGGTTTTTACCCCTTACACTTAAATGGAGGAGTTCTTCATCCTGCCCTCGTAGCGTCCCTTAACAAAAGAGATGAGCTGCAAGTGGCTTCTAGAGTTCATGAGACCTGATGATATGAAGTGACCCGAGCAACACTGCTTTCTGCATTATGTACGCCAATACTTCGGCCAGTGGTCTACAGGCCGGGATAATCTTCAGTTCATCCACGGAGTAGGCTCTCATTCCACCGAGACATCCTATGATTAGTACGACCATCCTAACTTTGTGACCTGGGTATAAAGTTCCAAGCTCGAACATAAGATCTTTGTACTTTTGCCTCTTCTGTTCTTCTTTCATCACAACATTATTTTCAGTAGGGGAGGAGAATTCCACGACAAATAACTCCTTCAGCTCCTTGTCCAGAAGAAGTATGTCTGGCTTAACAGCATTGATCTGTGTTGTTGAGACAGGATAGTTCCAGCATATGCGAGCTCTTTCGTTCTGGACCACCGCTTCAATCTCCAGAGGCACATATGGTAGCACCGGTTCCTTGTCTATCTCATACGCGGCTCTCAGATGGAAGTATAGAATTCGGAGAGCCGCGTTGTATCTCTCTACATATCCTGATGGAGCATGGACTCACACACTTCAGGGACTCGCCTCCGGCTCGTCCTAGAATCTTGTCTATTCGTCCAAAAAAACCCTATTTTCCGAACTTGTTACGTAAATTACTAGATATTGTAATAAATGTCTGGTTCTTTAATTTTTTCCACCTCGATGAATTTGAAGGCTAATTCTAGCAAAAGTAGAGTGTTAAGTACCATTTTTTATCAATGATTCTAAAAGCTGACTGTTGGGCGCAGTTTTTAAGCATACTAAGAAACCGTGAATTCGCCTTTTTTATATATATCCGGGTTTAAAGCGTGCTACACCTTCCGGTTCCCAATCTCCAGCCTCTCCTATCTTCCCAGTCCCCCGGATGCAGATTCCGCTCCGACATAGCCTTTTCGATTCCTTCGAACCATGTTTTTCTAGGTCTTCCCCTCTTCCTTTTTTCTGGTGGCGTCCATTCGAGCAAAATTTTTGGCAGTCGTTCATCGCTCATTCTCTGAACATGCCCGTACCAAACCAGTTGTCTTCTCTGGATCTCATCGATAATTGTTCGGTCTACATGCATAATTTCCCTGATCCGATCGTTTCTCATCCTCTCCATTCTGGATTTTCCTGCAGATCGTCGCCAGAAGTCCATCTCAAGCGCCAAAAGTCGACGTTCCACATCTTTTGTTAACTGCCATGTTTCGCACCTATACAGTACTATGCCCTCAAAGATGGAATTATAAATCTGATGTTTCTTTTCGCCAGATATATTTTTGGACCATAAAATCGAGTTCAGACATCCAATGACCCTTCTTCCTTTCAGAATCCTTTGTTCGATTTCAGTTTCTGTTCTGCCGGTGATGTTCATATGTGTTCCCAGGTAGGTATATTCACTGCATGTTCCTATGTCCTCGTTGTCCTCCAATTGTAAATTCTCTGCTTCCTGTCCGATACATAAATATTTGGTCTTCAATTTATTGACGGACAGTCCCCACTTCTGGTATTCGGCCAAGAGTCTTTTCGTCATGAACTCCAAATCTTCCTTATCTTGGGCTATTACCACTTGATCGTCTGCAAAATGGAGGGTGTATAGGGTTTTCTCATCATTCAGTTGTATTCCCATTCCACTGCAAGATCTTCTCCACTTTCGAAGTGCCTCATTCAGATATATTCTAAATAATGTTGGGGACAGACAGCATCCCTGTCGCCTTTTTACATTTTTTATTTCGATTCGAAAATTCAGATCATAATTTTCCACAATTTTTATCGAAGTTACGAATCTGGTTATTTTATATATAAAAGTACAATTCATGGAGATCAAGTTACAAAAAGAATTTCACAGAGAAGTTTTGACCTTTTTTTTGATATCTTTTTTAAGATGGTCAAGTCGAAAATTCTCAAAGTTCATAAAAACATTCATAACTCGAAAACCGTGAAAAATAGCATAACATACATGGGGGTGATTCGAATAGCCCATGACTCGAGGGATCTGTTTTTTCCTTTTTGACGTCAATCTCTTGGCCACCCTGTATATTTCATGAACGTTGTCTTTCAACGTATAATTATAATATAGCTACCTCGTGCTCAGTCTGAAAGTTAATTTATAACGTGTAACAGGGTGTCCCATTAGTGCCGCAGCGGACGATATACGCGTAACGGACTGCGTTTTGCAAAATTTTTTGATGCAGACTTGATATTCTACAAGAAGAGCACAACCTGAAAATATTTTCGAATATATCGGGTGGCCCACAAAAGAGGAATACAGGGTGACTTTGTTTTTTCAAATGGGACATCCTATATTCAATACTGTTTTTCAATTCTCTGAAACTTCCTGTATGCTTTTGTATACTTTTCACATATTTTTATTAGACAGTTTTCGAAATATAAACCATTTTGATAAAAAAATGATACTTGTAGAGGCTATGTTATACAATTATATTTCACGAACCCTTGCACATAACAATAACAGTTTTATATGGATTGAAAGACAAGACTTCGAAGTATCCTACCCAGCTATAATAAAGCATCTTCAGCATACAGAGTGTCCACAAAAAGACTATCAACATGACGAGTTGCAAATCGATTTTCCGTCATTTTTTCAAAGTCAATGCATATAATTTTTTTTCATCATTTGAATCACCATTCATTCTACTTCATTTTTTGTCAATTACATGGTATGCATATCTCTAACGGAATAGGATTTTTCAGAGTTTTTCCTCCAAATTCACATTTACTGTCGAATTAAAAAAGCAGATTTGGCTTTTCTGTGGTTATTGGGAACTGTCAAATTATTCTATTCAAAATTAACATCATTGCAGCTTCAATTCAAATCATCATAGTTTCTACGGATTTGATGAATATTCACGCAATGATGTAAAAATTAAAAAAATACCAATGAGTTTAAAGTACAAGTTATGAATGCTTCAAAAAAACGAGTTTCAATCCTTCAGGATACAAAAAAGTGCCCGCTCCAATCCTTATACAACTTTCTCCGAAAAAATGATATTCATAAGTTTCACAGGCACGCACGCAGATCTTCAAGCTCGCAAGCTCAAAGCTTGTTTGAAATTTTTGGAAGATTCGACGTTCCAAGTAGAAACATAGAAAATTATCAAAAATGTATTTCGAAAAATGGGTTCAGAAAGCAAGTTTCTGCCTTCAGTAACTGATTTCATCAAATTTTTGAGTAGATACATCAAAACCTTCTAGTTCCTCATTTCGCTATAATATGAATTGAAGCTTCAATGATTCTAATTCTAAGTGGAATAATTTGACAGTTCTCAATAACCACAGAAAAGCCAAATCTGCTATTTGAATTCGAAGGTATATGTGAATTTCAGGGAAACATTTCGAAAAAGCGCTCAAAAATCCTATTCCGTTAGAGATATGCATATCATGTATTTGACAAAAAATGAAGTGAAATGAAAGGTGATTACAATGATGAAAAAAAATTATATGCAATGCATTTGAAAAAATGAAGAAAAATCGATTTGAAATTCGTCATGTTGATAGTCTTTTTGTGGACAATCTGTATGCTGAAGATGCTTTATTATAACTGGGAAGGATACTTTGAAGTCTTGTCTTTCAATCCATATAAAACTGTTATTGTTATGTGCAAGGGTTCGTGAAATATAATTGTATAACATAGCCTCTACAAGTATCATTTTTTTGTCAAAATGGCTTACATTCCGAAAACTGTCGCATAAAAATATGTGCAAAGTATACGAAAGCATGCAGGAAGTTTCAGAGAATTGAAAAACACTATTGAATATAGGGTGTCCCATTTGAAAAAACAAAGTCACTTGTCATTCCTTTATTGTGGGCCACCCAATATACACACAACCAAACTTATATGGAATCACCCAGTATTAAGATGAAATATTATTTTGATATCTTTTTCGTTAGAAGCAAATAAAAAGTGCATTTGTTTACTCACAAAAACAGTTAGGTTCATAAGCACTTGATAAGATTTGGCTTTGCAGTGTCGATTTTACCATTTCGTTCGAACGTCGCAGTGAATTCATATTTTGTTTTTTTGCGAAGTTTTGAAGAAAATGCCTTATGTGGGGTTATCGGAAGTCCAGAGAGGAAGTGAGGAAGAATTATTACTATGGCAGAACAAGGTATGTCGCAAACACAAAGACAGAATACAAGAACGGTGGGGGTTACACAAGGGGTTGTTTCAAAAACCTATGCAAGGTTTCTGGAGTTAGGAACCCTAAAGAATAGGCCGAGAAGAAGTCATGGAAGAGTAACTACAGAAAGGCAGGATCGCTTTCTAGCCCAAAGAGCAAGAAGAAATCCCGCAGTATCTCATTCAGAGCTTCAAAGGCAATTTTTGCAAGCTACGGGTGTAAGTGTTTCTGTCGAAACACTTCACGCTCGGGAATTATTCAAGAGAAGAGCGTTAAGAGTTCCAGAACTATCAAGGCAAAATAAAGTTGACCGTTTTAATTGGTGTTTAGAGCATGAAAATTGAACTATTGAAGATTGGAAAAATGTCTTATTTTCGGATGAGACCAGAATTGGCCTACGATCAGACGACCGGCGTGTTCGCATTTTAAGAGGTAGAGATGTCCATAAAGTTAGCAGTGCCACTTTCGAGAAATTCAATGAAACCTATTGCATTAATTGTCGAATAATTGTCGAGAATTTGTCGTGAAAGAAAAAAAATTGTCGCGTCCTTAGTTTTTTTTCTACGGGGTGGCTTTGCTAACTTAACGTTAAGTTAGCAGAACCACTTTCCCAATATCGACCGAATCTCATGAAAATGGTTACAAATAATTGTCGAGTAATTGTCGTAGTCGATATGAAGTAAAAAAAACCCAAAAAATCCATTCCTTTTTGTTTATTTTACGTCTTATTCCCGCGAGTTCGAGATATTCCTAGAATTATCGCATTTTTGGCCACAGCGCATTCGTAATTGACTCTCTTTCTATTGCATTAATTGTCGAATACATGCCTAGAATTTGTCGTGAAAGAAAAAAATTTGTCGCGTCCTTAGTTTTTTTTCTACGGGGTGGCTTTGCTCACTTTATATTAATTTAGCAAAAAGTGGTCGAATATCGTCACGATGATCATGAAAGATTGTCAAGTAATTGTCGTTGTTGAAATAAAGTAAAAGACACACAAACAATTTAATCTTTCCAGCAATTTCCACTCCATTTTTTCGCGATTTCCCCATATTTCTTGAAATATCGCATTTTTGGCAACAGCGCATTCGTAATTGACTCTTTTTCTATTGCATTAATTGTCGAATACCTGTCCCGAATTTGTCGTGAAAAAAGAAAATTTGTCGCGTCCTTAGTTTTTTTTTCTATGGGGTGGCTTTGCTAACTTAACGTTAAGTTAGCAGAACCACTTTCTCAATATCGACCGAATCTCATGAAAATGGTCACAAATAATTGTCGAGTAATTGTCGTAGTCGATATGAAGTAAAAAAAAAACAAAAAATCTATTCGTTTTTGTTTATTTTACGTCTTTTTCTCGCGAGTTCCAGATATTCCTAAAATTATCGCATTTTTGGCAACAGCGCATTCGTAATTGACTCTTTTTCTATTGCATTAATTGTCGAATACCTGCCTCGAATTTGTCGTGAAAGAAAAAAATTTGTCGCGTCCTTAGTTTTTTTTTCTAAGGTGTTGCTTTGCTAACTTAACGTTAAGTTAGCAAAGCCACCCCTTAGAAAAAAAACTAAGTACGCGACAAATTTTTTTCTTTCACGACAAATTCGAGGCAGGTATTCGACAATTAATGCAATAGAAAGAGAGTCAATTACGAATGCGCTGTTGCCAAAAATGCCATAATTCTAGAAATATCTCGAACTCGCGGGAAAAAGACGTAAAATAAACAAAAAGGAATGGATTTTTCGGGTTTTTTTACTTCATATCGACTACGACAATTACTCGACAATTATTTATAACCATTTTCATGAGATTCGGACGATATTGAAAAAGTGGTTCTGCTAACTTAACGTTAAGTTAGCAAAGCCACCCCTCAGAAAAAAAACTAAGGACGCGACAAATTTTTTTCTTTCACGACAAATTCGAGGCAGGTATTCGACAATTAATGCAATAGAAAAAGAGTCAATTACGAATGCGCTGTTGCCAAAAATGCGATAATTCTAGAAACATCTCGAACTCGCGGGAAAAAGACGTAAAATAAACAAAATAAATGGATTTTTTGGGTTTTTTTGCTTCATATCGACTTCGACAATTACTCGACAATTATTTGTAACCATTTTGATGAGATTCGGTCGATATTGAGAAAGTGGTTCTGCTAACTTAACGTTAAGTTAGCAAAGCCACCCCATAGAAAAAAAACTAAGGACGCGACAAATTTTTTTCTTTCACGACAAATTCGAGGCAGGTATTCGACAATTAATACAATAGAAAAAGAGTCAATTACGAATGCGCTGTTGCCAAAAATGCGATAATTCTAGGAATATCTCGAACTCGCGGGAAAAAGACGTAAAATAAACAAAAACGAATGGATTTTTTGGGTTTTTTTACTTCATATCGACTACGACAATTACTCGACAATTATTTGTAACCATTTTCATGAGATTCGGTCGATATTGAGAAAGTGGTTCTGCTAACTTAACGTTAAGTTAGCAAAGCCACCCCATAGAAAAAAAAAACTAAGGACGCGACAAATTTTTTTTTCACGACAAATTCGGGACAGGTATTCGACAATTAATGCAATAGAAAAAGAGTCAATTACGAATGCGCTGTTGCCAAAAATGCGATATTTCAAGAAATATGGGGAAATCGCAAGAAAATGGAGTGGAAATTGCTAGAAAGATTAAATTTTTTGTGTGTCTTTCACTTTATTCCAACATCGACAATTACTCGACAATCTTTCATGATCATCGTGACGATATTCGACCACTTTTTGCTAAATTAATATAAAGTGAGCAAAGCCACCCCGTAGAAAAAAAACTAAGGACGCGACAAATTATTTTCTTTCACGACAAATTCTAGGCAGGTATTCGACAATTAATGCAATAGAAAAAGAGTCAATTACGAATGCGCTGTTGCCAAAAATGCGATAATTCTAGGAATATCTCGAACTCGCGGGAAAAAGACGTAAAATAAACAAAAAGGAATGGATTTTTTGTGTTTTTTTTACTTCATATCGACTACGACAATTACTCGACAATTATTTGTAACCATTTTCATGAGATTCGGGCGATATTGAAAAAGTGGTTCTGCTAACTTAACGTTAAGTTAGCAAAGCCACCCCGTAGAAAAAAAACTAAGGACGCGACAAATTTTTTTCTTTCACGACAAATTCTCGACAATTATTCGACAATTAATGCAATAGGTTTCATTGAATTTCTCGAAAGTGGCACTGCTAACTTTATGGACATGAGGTAGAGGGAGGCAAGCTAGGCTCCAAGCTGCAAGACCGATCCCTAAATACAAAGGAGGGACTGTAATGTTTTGGGGCGGAATTATGTTTGGTGAGAAAACTCCTTTAATTCCCATTAGACAATCTCTGACAGGGCCTAGGTATGTTGATCTAGTGCTACAACCTGTAGTGAGGCTCTGGCGAGGTGCTTTTGGAGATTATTTCCTCTTTATGCAGGATAATGCACCTCCACATACCAGCAGAGTTGCAAAAAAGTTTTTCGAAACAGAAGGTGTGACTGTTTTAGAGTGGCCTTCTTGTTCACCGGACCTTAATCCTATCGAGCACTTGTGGGATAGGATCAAAAGAAAACTTAGAGCTCGTGAAAATAATCCTGGTAACGCAGAGCAACTTATACAAGCGGCTTTAGAGGAATGGGCAAATGTTACAGAAGAAGAAATTAACAACTTAATAGAAAGCATGCCTCGTCGAATTCAAGCTTGTATCAATGCCAGGGGTGGTAATACTGATTATTGATTATTGTTGAAATCGTTTTATTTGTTGTTCAATTCTCAGTTACATAAAAATTATTTTTAGAGAAATTTACTCTTTTAATTTTCTGTTCTATTATAAAAATAATCTTTTAATAATTTATATTATTTTTGTAATAAACTTATTTTGGGAAAACTGCTCTTCACTTTTTTTTAATTAAAATTCGTTTTTTCCAAATAACAAGGTGATTCCATATAAGTTTGGTTGTGTGTATTTGAAAATATTTTTAGGTTGTGCTCTTCTTGTAGTATATCAAGACTGCATCAAAAAATTTTGCCAATCTCAGACCGTTACGCGTATATCGTCCGCTGCGGCACTAGTGGGACACCCTGTATAGTATATTACCCTACAAGTTTATATGTTCAATAATTAATGTATTAATAATGTTTATTTTCACCATAACTCATATCCTCATTCAACGTCTTTCAACGTAATGATTCAAAAATTTTCGAGCATAATCTGAACATTGTATTGAAACGTTGACCTATATTATACAAATTTTTCTCCTTGAACAAGAAGTCAACCATGATAAACATCTCTCAATGGAAAAATATAAATCTTGGATAAATAATTCAATTGTTGAACTAAAACGTACAGGTATATACAGGGTGTCCCACTAGTGCCGCAGCGGACGATATACGCGTAACGGTCTAGGTTTGGCAAAATTTTTTGATGAAGACTTGATACACTCCAAGAAAAGCACAACCTAAAAATATTTTTCAATATATCGGGTGGCCCACAAAAGAGGAAGAGACGGTGACTTTGTTTTTTCAAATGGGACACCCTTTATTCTATAGTGTTTTTCTATTCTCTGAAACTTCGTGCATGCTTTCGTATACTTTTCACATATTTTTATTCGACAGTTTTCGAAATATGGGCCATTTTGACGAAAAAATTATACTTGTAGAGGCTATGTTATCGAATTATATTTCACGAACCCTTGCACGTACTAAGAACAGCCTTATGTAGATTGTAAGACAAGACTTCAAAGTATCCTAACCAGCTATAATGAAGCACCTCCAGCATATACAGAGAGGGCCATTGAAAACGAAGCAGCGGCTCTGTAGGTCGGCAGAACCGAGTTATATAAAAACGCTCGGACACATCAACAACAGTTTCAAGGAGGACATCGTTCGCGATGAAATTCACCCGAAATACATTTCATCCCTCGGAGCTGTGACCACCACCCCTAAATTTTTAAATGGCACGATATGGCAAGTGATACCTCATTTGAAAGGTAGTTTCCTTCCTAATATCAAACAACAAAAATAAATTAATTCTATCGATTCGTTTTCGAGATATAGGAACTTGAAGTTGGGAAATAACTTTTTATTCACTTAATCAATTAAAATAAGATCTAATATTGCAACTGTTTAAAGATCTCCAGATTTAACCCCACTCGGCTTTTTCCTGAAGGGTCACTTGAAAAACAAAATCTATACAACCGAACCAGAATCTCTAGAAGATTTACGACGTAGAATTATTGAAGAATGCCGTCGAATTACGCTGGAAATGCTACGAAATGTGAGGTCTCATTTTGAACAGAACTTGTACTATTTTATGGAAATATGGGTGGTAGACAGTTTGAACATTTGATTCATTGACAATGATAATCTTTGAACAGTTGCATTGTTAGATCTTTTTTTTTTATTGATTGAGTGAATAAAATGTTATTTCCCAACTTCAAGTACCTATATCTCGAAAACGAATCGATAGGAATAATTTATTTTTGTTGTTTGATATTAAGAAGGAAACTACCTTTCAAATAAGGTATCACTTGCCATATGGTGCCATTTAAAAATTTAGGGGTGGCGGTCACAGCTCCGAGGGATGGAATGTATTTCGGGTGAAGTTTATCGCGAACGATGTCCCCCTCGAAAATGTTGTTGACGTGTCCGAGCGTTTTTATATAACTCGGTTCTGCCGACCTACAGAGCCGCTGTTTCGTTTTCAATGGCCCACTCTGTATAAAGGTCTCATGACATAATGCAATGTATCAGAGTGAGACAGAATCAATAAGTTATGTTCATTCTATTACTGCACATGCAGAGCCTGGCTTCAATTTTCATTGGCTCATTGCCCATACGGAATTTATGTATGACGAAAAGTTTACGGTCTTCCAATCTGGCAATTTTCAATCAAAGTAAATCAACTCTAATTTCTCCACAACACACCAGACCATGAATGCTTATAAACGCTCGTTATATCACCTGATTTAGCTAAGCAACCGAAAATTAGATTAATCCAATTCCATCTTGCAAACGAAGCCGATATGGACATTCGAATGATTAAAATATAATTGTCAAAATTTTCACTATCAAAAAACAGTTTTGATGTTATCCCAATTATTTCGTGGATAAGTAAAGATGGGGTGAGGATTGTGGAGTTGGTGATGTTGGATAATTCGGCACTACCTCACATACCTACTAGTGACCAAACAACATTCTCACCCTATGTGGTCTTGCCATTTATAGAACTTTCCTGTTTTTTTTTTTCAAGAATTGTCATTTCTATGGACAATATAAAAATGCGAATAATACCAGGAAGAAATTTGAATACCTACTCATTCCCTTCTCATAAATTATCACTAGCTGAACACAATCCATAATATATATAATGAAACTTAATAACACGCTTCCTAGATTGAAGAGATTTCAATGAGTTGAGAACTTTCCGAAAAACTCTATACTCTCTCTTTCTTAATGCTGAACCCTACACTATTTCGGAGTTTGCAGACTATTGTTCTTCTCTTGGTCAATTATGTAACCTAAAGTTAAGATTTGATTCTTTTTATTATCATTTGATTATAATTTTGGAAAATGCATGCATATTTTCGTTATTATTATTACTTACGAGACAAAACCGATAACTTCTGTTTTTCCAACTCGTCTATTCGGTGAATTTCAATCCGGAGTCTGATTGAATTTCCATTTCTCACATGAACTTTATCGTCACCCCTATTTTTCACTTAGAATATGATGAGCTATGATAATTTCCGTTCGGAAGGGAGTAGTAAACAGTGCAAATATCATTCACCAATTAGTTTCTGTACAGTCATTCCGAGAACATGCGCTTTTTACTCACATCGGAATGATTCCCTGCTGTTTATATTATAGTATATCGGAAAACTTATAACTTCATTACTTCACCCACCTACCGACGAGATATCAGATCGATCAGCATTATTCAATTAATTTTTCGATCCCTGGTTAGGGAGCAGTGTTTGTTTTACTTGGATCTGGATGGAAGCTTTCTATGCGCGACTCTTGAAATAGCGCGGCTTATTCTCGAGAAGCGTTAAATTTAAAACTGGTATTCCAGAATTGAATAGCTTGGCAGTCATTCTGGACAAACCCGACCCAAAATTCGTAAATGGAATGACACACAAGTCGATTGATAGTTTCTAGATACGTAGTCGGAGCTGAAATGACACGGATGGAATTTTTACAAACATTTTTGTAGGGCATTTCATACAACCATTCATTTTTAAAAAAGTTTCATTGTCAAATTTTGAACATTTCTGATCGATTTTCATAAGAGATCACGAATATTGCACGGCAGGACAAAACCATAGATTTGTAGATAAGATTCTCTTGCACCGTATGGTAATCCTAGTTTAACAGCCTTAAGGGCGGAGCGCGGGTATTATAAAAATCACGTTTAATCGGCAGTTACTCAAACGAGGGTTGGAAGTCAACCCTCGGTTGGAAAAGGTTCGGTTTATAAACGTCCTCGTGGCCTCGGTTGAACAACCTCGGGTTGAGGTAGCTTTTTTGGGTTGGCTAACCTGAATCTCTTTTCTCGAAGTATTTCGGCACGTTTCCTTATACCATGTCAACATGGAACAATTCAATAATGGTAATCTAATAAAGAAAAAACAAGAAGCTAATTCGAAAATGTTCTTGTGTATTGTCACGGTCACGGTAAAGAAAATGGAGAAATCTGATTTCCTAAATCAAAACAAATTGATAAAAATATTTTGAAATTTATGACAAAGGGGACGCACTTCGTAGGAATTATTGTATACCTACCCTCAATGCTATTGGCAAATATGCTGTCGTGATTATCACATTTGTCAACTTATCTAAGTTTGTAGTGTCCGTGAAGTTAGTACCCACATTTTCGAAAATGAAGAATTTTTTTTTGCTTTCGTTAGTAACTCGTTAGTAACTGTTGGTAACCTAAAAATTTTCGTTTGTACCTCAAGGATACTCATTAAAAAACACTGCATTCCGCTGGGTGCTAACTTCACAGGCATCCACTTCTCAATTTTTCGCAAAAAACAAAACACAAACGGAAACTCCTTCGTTAGTAAACATTTGTAACATAACAATTTTCATTCAGTGATTTTTAATAGGTTTCTAGGTCTACAAATAATTCACAAAACCATCTTTTTGGAAAAAAGGCCAACTAGTTTCGATTTTATTTTATAATCTTCATCAGGGCTCTGAAATGGAACAACATACACTACAATAATCTAAGATGTTTGAAATTACAATCAAAAGATCAAAATCACATTTTTCACACTTATTTTCCACATATACAAACAAAAAATTTACAGATTTCGCAATCCTTGCAACCATCAGAGACATTGGAAATGATAACACCACATGTAAATATTACCAACATTTATTTGCATTTGCTCTTTAAGAAGCGGAGAGCTTGAGCAATGCCTTGTGGTCCCAACTTGATGATGCTGAAATTCCGATCTACACCTCCACGTGGTAAAGGGCGGTAACGCTAGAATATTATAGCGGCTAACGTAGACGGACTCCGAATGTGCGCCGGAATAAGCAATCAACCGATATCCACTGATGTCGGAAGGGCACTCATTTGCCCTGGGGTTGAGAAATCGCCCCCGAAGGCGGAAGAGCTGTAAAAAGCCAACGGCATTGGGATCAGGAAAGCAACGGGAAACTACCTGATTATACATCCCTAGTACAAAACATGATGGAGAATGATAGTATGAATGAACACAATACTGATCATGGTTCTCGGATGCCAAGATCCGGCAGGGGAAGATATGGGGCTTCTCAGGTCGTCATCTAGCGAAAACCCCTTGGAAATTTTATAAAGACTAAAAACCAGTTCAAATTAACGAATAAATTTCTTGAAATAGGTACCTGGAATGTAAGGACAATGTTTCAGGCTGGAAAGTTGAGATGGATAGGCTGAAAGTTTATATCTTGGGAACAAGCGAAATGAGATGGCCAGTAAACGGACAATGTATTGTGGAGAACCATAAAGTTCACTACTCCGGAGAGATCGACGAATTGCTGGTGTGGGGATCATTTTTTCACCCAGGTTATCTGAATTTTACATAAGTTTCACGCCGATCTCCGATAGGGTATTGTTTATTGAACTGAGGAGTGCACCGGTCAAATTGAACATAATCCAGGTGTATGCACCGACCGCGGACAAACCGCACGAAGCGGTCGCCATATTGTACTCGACTCTGTCCAGGATACTCAAGCAAGTCCAAAAAGAAGACCTGACCATCATATTGGGCGACTTCAACGCCAAAATTGGAAGAGGAGATCACTCAGAATTAATTGGCCAGTTTGGACTGGGCACGAGGAATTAGCGGGGTGAGATGCTTAGCGATTTTGTTGTGGAGGAACAGTTTGCTGTACTGAACACACTTTTCGAACAGCCACCGAGGAGACTATATACCTGGATATCACCTCAGGATGATGACGGCCATATAGTAAGAAATCAAATAGACTATATGTTGGTGAACAAACGCTATCGAAATAGCTGTACGACCGCGAAAACCTATCCAGGAGCGGACGTGTCATCGGATCATACTCTTCTTTGTGCGGAGTTCAGGCTGAGATTTAAGAAAATAAAAAAGAAGTCGCCTGGGAAAAGATGGGATATGCGGAAACTCAGACAGGGGGAAACACGTCAGAAGGTAACCGAGAGGTTGAATCAGCAATTTCAAGAGATCAGAAATTCTGCACCAAACGTGGAATCGGGTCTGTTGGCGATGTCTGGTGGTTTCGAAGATGTTGCCGATGAATTCCTGAAAGCAGAAAAGGAAAAGAGGCAAGACTGGATGACAGATGAAATTTTAATATTGATGGACGAGAGAAGGGCACTCAAGAACAACAAGAAGGAGTACAAAGAAAAACAAAAGGAAATTAAACGGAATATTAGAAACGCGAAAGAAGGATGGATAGTTAACAAGTGCAGAGAGATCGGAGGACTTGAGAAAAAATACGATGCGTTTAATATGCACAAAAGGGTAAGAGAGTTGACAGGCTTGAAGACAACTAACACAAGTGGAAAGATACACGATAAAGACGGCAACTTTGTTCTAGGCCGTGAGGAGAAGATTCCGGTGTGGAAAGATTATATAAACGAACTATTTGACGATCCAAGCAGATCTAAGGACCCACCTACTTACGATGTGAAGAATTTTCTCCCCATAACTGTGGAAGAAGTCAGACGAACCAAAGCAGGCCTCAATGACGGAAAATCCCCAGGACCTGATAACATCAGAAGCGAGTTCCTAAACTGCTCAATGAAGAAGATCTGAAATGGCTTACGAAGATTTTCAATGAAATACAGGGTCTTTCACGAGGAACCTCACCCATATTTATACGAGAAACTACTGAACGTATTTTCATGAAATTCAGCACTTACAAGTATTTCACGATGCTGATGAAATCTAAAATATTTTCAAGGCATGAGCACCTCCGGTTTTTCCGGAAATGACGTCAACTTCCGTTTTTCAAATTAGAACACCATTTTTTTATTGCAGAAATAGATTCCTTAGAAAATTTCAAGTTATTTTGATGTAACATTTTTCAGTTTTGGTTGGAAAATTCTCTCTGAGCGGGAAAATTCGAAAAAAAAATCGAAAATAGAGCTCCGCTGAAACAAGAATAACTTCGAGGTTTTTGGATGGAAAATTTTCATTTTTGGGATTTTTCAGTATGTGAGATTGATGAATCCACTTTAAAAATCGAAATCGCGATTCATGATACAGGGGGTGAAAAAATCGCTTTCAAAGTTAGGGATGACAAAATCGTGAAAAATCAATTTTTTCAAATTAGAACCCCATTTTTTCATGGCAGATATTGAATCTACGTTAAAAAATAATGTAAGTGTATGCATCACACCCTTGCCCTGAAATGGATATTTTCTGAGTTAATATCCCCATTTTTTCATGGCAGATATTGAATCTACGTTAAAAAAATGGGGTTCTAATTTGAAGAAATTGATTTTTCACGATTTTAACTAACTTTGAAAGCGATTTTTTCATGAATCGCGATTTCGATTTTCAAAGTGGATACACATCAACTTACATCTTGAAAAATCCCAAAAATGAAAATTTTCCATCCAAAAACCTCGAAGTTATTCTTGTTTCAGCGGAACTCTATTTTCGATTTTTTTTTCGAATTTTCCCGCTCAGAGAGAATTTTCCAACCAAAACTGAAAAATGTTACATCAAAATTACTTGAAATTTTCTAAGGAATCTATTTCTGCAATAAAAACATAGTGTTCTAATTTGAAAAACGGAAGTTGACGTCATTTCCGGAAAAACCGGAGGTGCTCATGCCTTGAAAATATTTTAGATTTCATCAGCATCGTGAAATACTTATAAGTGCTGAATTTCATGAAAATACGTTCAGTAGTTTCCCGTATAAATATGGGTGAGGTTCCTCGTGAAAGACCCTGTATTTGTTTCCTTTTCATATTTAATTCAGTTCACTGATTGACTTAATCGTGAATAATTCTGCATCCGTTAATTTCAAACTTTCTGCTTCCTTTTCGTGAATTCGGAAATGTTTAGTTTTCCTGTGATTCGCAATTTTAAGTGATTTCGATTCAATCGAATTACATTCTTTTGAAACTTTCATTTGTGCGAATTATTTCGAACAAAAAGACTGTAACCAGTGGCGTGGTTATTTTATAATACCGCGAGGATAAGTGTGCACAATTTGACATTTTTAGCAACGGATTTTCACGTCAGCTTCATTCCATATTCTATTGTCGAGCTCGAGCAATCTTTATATAGGAATAGGAGTCATCGACAGGATCCTGTTTGCTGATATATAGGTAACTATATTTCATCTGTTATTTTTGAGTGCATTTATCCTTTCATATGTGTTGGGTTTCAATTAATTTCATATATATTATATAGTCCACTAGCTCTATCTCTTTCTCACTCAGAAAATTATATTTCGAAAAATACAACTTAAATAATTGAACCACACTTCAGTTGGTTAACTGAAACTCGCCGCAACACGTTTTGGTCCTTCGGGTCGGATATTAAGCTCAATTTCAAGCTCATTTTCTTAAAATTTGAGACTTTCAATCAAAAATTCAGAAACATTTGTGTGAATGCGGCCATTTTATCTTCAAATATACGACGATCATCACAATCTGGCAACATAGTGCCACTGCTGACAGGTCTCATACATCTGTTTCCATCGAGATATTCAGTTTCATCACTTTTTAATTTGCTTTTTACTGTTTGTATCTGTTTCTTATTCGATTTCTTCATAATGCCGGGTTTCCACCAAGCGGACAGGTCAAAACAAAACACGAACTGTTCGTTCGGACAGAAATTCTGAACAGTTTTGTTCGGAAAATGTTCGAAGACTGTTGGGGTTCCCAACGGACTTTCTGTTTACACCAGTCGCGGACAGAAATAAATGGAAACTGTTCGTGTTTTGTTTAAGTTTCATTCAGTTTACATAGAGACACCGGACTTGTAGTTGTGAAAATGTGGCGCGCTACAAACTTGAAAGAACAAGACGATGAGGATTTATTTTTGCTAACAGTTACATTTTACATTATTGAAAAGAACAAAACTAAACGTGGTTTTGGATTAGGCCATCCTCAAGGCAAAAAGGAGGAAATGTGACGTCTGAACTGTTACAAGATCTCAGAGGAGATGATATGAGTTTCGGAGATGAACTTCAATCAAGTTTCAAGAACTTTTTGCGAATGTCGAGCACAGATTTTGAAAATCTGCTTTGTTTAATTGGCCCTATCATTATTCATTAGCAGGAACAACAACAACTACAGAGACTCTATCCCAGCACAGGAACGTTTCGCCATCACTCTGAAGATTCTAGCAACAGGAGATTCGTACCATAGTTTAATTTATTTATTCAAAGTTTCGGTACCATCTATATCAAGAATTCTGCCAGAAGTATGTAACGCACTGACCGAAGTTTTAAAGTATGGTAGGCATATAATAACAGTAAGGAGTTCAAATTATAGTTCTTCCCTTCTCGCACCGAATCAAACTACCACTAGATCGCAACAACGTAAATAAAAACAAACTGGGCGTTCACACCAAGCTGACAAACAGTCCTCGAACTCGTAAATCCTTTGAAGTTTACCGACATTGGATGGGACACGGTTTGTGTCCGTAAAAACGCAATTCGCGGACTCTCGAGTCCGGAAAACAATCCACAAGTTCTAGAACAGTTCGCGGACTGTCACAAACGGACCGAGTTCGTGTTTTGTTTTTGTCCAGTCCTCTTGGTAGAAACCCGGCATAATAATGCCACCGAAGACAGATACAGGCATTAAAGCTTTAGATAAGTTGATCGAAAAAAGGGCCAACATATTTTCTACTATCACCGGAATTTGGCACAGAGTAAAAGACTACGATGTAACAAAATTGTTTGAATTACAAGCATACCGAGAGAAAATTTCTGGGTATGAGGCTAAATTTGAGGCTATACAGGAGGAAATAGTTGAGTTCAATTGTGAATTATCGACCGAAGATCGTATAGATACGGCGAAGTCAGAGTTGGCGTTTGCCGAAGTAACAGCTCGAATAACGGGACTGTTTTTGTCTTTAAAACGACAACAAACATTGTCAACGCCTCCGTCAAATCCAAGTACTTCAAATTCAAATTTTGAATCCTTTTTGCTTCCTAAAATAAATATTCGCCTCTTTTCCGACGAAAGCGCTGAATGGCCTGAATTCTTTCAGTTGTTCAATTCTTTGGTTCACGAAAACAATAGTTTGGCACCCATACAAAAATTTCAATTGTTGAAATCATATCTAAGAAATGATGCTCTCTCGGTCGTATCGGGGCTACAACTGTCAAATGACAATTATGAGTTGGCATATCAGGCATTGAAATCACGCTTTCAGAATCCTCGTATGTTAGCGACAATGTACTTGAACGAAATACTGAATTTCAAAGCATCCAGTAATAATTCTGTTTCGCATCTTAAAGAATTTTTGAACTGTCACCAAAATTCTGTCAATGCAATGAAAGCGCTCATTATAAAGGATTTATCCGATTTTCTTTCAATTTCCATAACTTTGCGTTATATTGATCCTTTTACGAGAAAAGCGTTTGAAGGTCATTTGAATTCATCTGAGATTCCCGAATATAGTGCCTTGATTGATTTCGTAACGCAGCAGTTAAAGGCTCAGGAATTTTGCGAACAAAGTTCCCCCAAATCTGCAACCAAATCAGCACCATTAATTCAAATAATTATGGTAAAAATAAGACAAAAAATTTACAGATTTCGCAATCCTTGCAACCATCAGAGACATTGGAAATGATAACACCACATGTGAATATTACCAACATTTATTTGCATTTGAACTTAAAATAAAATAGTATTTTCAATAATAATAATGAGCAATAATAATTGCAAGAAACAATCAACATTCCCAATTCCTAACATAAACATGTGAGAGGAAACTTGTCACCGTATTTTAAAACAAAAATGTTCTTTCTAAAGTGAGTATTCTTAAGATATAATAATAAAAAATAAAGATATGAATAATTGGATGAATTATCCTGTCATTCCTGTCCAATATTTTCGAAGTGAGTTTTGATTTTAGCAAATCTGGGTTTTCATGAAATTGGCTTTAGATAGAAGGATTCAGTTTTCACTAAAATTCATGAATCTTACATGTACTCGGAGTTAACATCATCAGAATAAGCTGAGTCCACCTCGTCCAATATTTTCGAAGAGAATTTTTATTTTACCAAATCTGAGTTTTCTCGAAATTGGCTCGAGATAGAAGGATTCTGTTTTTACTAAAATTCATGAATCTTATATGTTCTCAGATCAACTCTCATCGGATGAAGCTGAGTCCATTCTGTCCAATATTTTCTAAGCGAATTTTTATTTTACCAAATCTGGGTTTTCATGAAATTGGTTTGAGATAGAAAGTAGAAAGATTCTGTTTTCACTAAAATTCAGGAATCTTATATGTACCTTCTCGGAGTAAACATCATCAGAAGAAGCTGAGTCCACACCGTCCAATATTTTCGAAGAGAATTTTTATTTTACCAAATCTGAGTATTCTCGAAATTGGCTTGAGATAGAAGGATTATGTTTTTACTAAAATTCATGAATCTTATATGTAGGGGAGGACGGGGGAATTCCACGCATCTTAGGGAAAATGCTCACAAAAACCTTCCTATGTACACACAAACTTTCATAATTTAACTGCTGAATCATGAACCCATTTGGAACTTTTTCATCACAAGGAAAAGGTTCAACTACCTATACCAATTGAGAAAAAAAATAATTCTGAAAACTGTCTTTTCGCGGTCTTCCCCCACGTACTGGGTAATACCGCGCATGCGATGGTATAATTATGCGCATATATTGAACAGCTGAAAAACTCGAAAAAATATTTCATTATTTAGGTAATAACCAAGTAAAATGTAAATTAAACAAATTTCCAGGACTGTACAAAAAATATTATTGAAGAATTACCCCGCTACAGCTGCGCGTTATTCTCCCAGTGTGAGTCACCTAACCTAACTAATCACTGACATTAGATGACGAAATACAATTATGTAATTGTTCTTTTGCATTAAATAATCTACACATATGAAGGAAAATAGTCATGCAATAGATTCATTAGAAATTAATAATAGAAGTACTTTCCACGATTCCAATTTCTCTCGAAAATTAGATCATAGCATCGTGAAACGAACAATCGGCTCCCTGGTCTAAAATAAAAACACGAATATCTTTAAATTACGGGAGGATGTTGGCAAGGCAAATACGAGATGGTGCGCTGTATCCACAGAAATATAATAAGATATTTATTTATTCATATGTTTATTATATTTCTGTGGCTGTATCTAAATTTTGAAATAACTGAACTGAGTTGTAGAATATCAATGCGCAGAATTCCTCCGTGCGCGGAATTCCCCCGTCCTCCCCTACTCGGAGGAAATCAAATGAAGCTGAGTCCACTCCGTCCAATATTTTCGAAGTGAATTTTGATTTTAGCAAATCTGGGTATTCATGAAATTGGCTTCAGATAGAAGGATTCTGTTTCTACTAAAATTCATGAATCTTATATGTACTCGGATCAACTATTGACCTATTCTTCAAATACCGAAATATTTGCCCAATCTGGCAACGTTGCGGCGAATTTGACGGACCACTCACCGCGGCCCAGATCTCACTTGATGAAACAACAATATAAACACTCGAAGTGATCTATCCTTCAAATACAGGAATAATTGCCCAATCTGGCAACGTTGCGGCGAATTTGACGTACCTCTCACCGCGGCTCACTGGTCGCCGTCGCCGATTCTCGAGCATACATTAATTCTCACGAATTCCTAACCAATCAGATTCACTCGATTCCGAGTGCTTCCGAATGCACCCGAGAGGACGATCGTGAGAAGAAGCCGTTGCCCGTTATTCAGATCGCGCGTTTTGTCTTTTGTCGTTCTTCATAAACGAATCTGATAGTGAAATAGTTGAAAACGGTTGGAACTTGGAACTTCGAACAGTTTGATTTATATTATGGTAATTACCCCCCATGAGTATCAAAGTCCTTAGAAGAAGTTACGCAATGTGGTGCACATAAAAAAATTTCATAAATTGTGAACCTGATTTTCAATAGTTATTACCCCCCCCATGAAAAAAAGCTATATCCGCCCTTGCATTTAGAACAAGCTATAATAAAAAAATCATTCTTTAAAACAATCTTTTATAAAAACAACCCTCATCCGCCATTTTGAAGCCGCCATCTTGAATTCCTCAATTTTGAAGAATCGTAATTTCCGACCCAGAACACCCCTAGATACACATTTTGAATAGAATCGGATCATAATTACGAAACTCGTCCGGCCTATTCTAGCCGCCATCTTGAATTTTTCAATTTTGACAGAAGAATCATCATTGTCGAACCCAAAAACCCCTAGATACTAATTTTGAATGAAATCGGATGATAATTACGAAACTCATCCGCCATTTTGGAGCAGCCATTTTGTTTTTTTCTATGAAAAATATTTCATGATGCATTGTCACCAGAATTATGTACACCTGCCAAATTTCAAATCAATCGGACGATTAGAAGTGTGTCATATTTAACTTGCAAGATTTGATTAGATAGAGACAGACAGACAGACACCGGGACAGGTGAAACTAAATAAAAGCTTGTAAAAAAGCACATATGCGCTTACAAAAACCTCAAAAGTGAGAATTTAAGTAGGTAATTTAGCATATGTATTTTGAAATATGGCAATATAACTGTGTGTTGTATCATAGTTTTCTTGGATGGCGGATGGGGGAAATGTAAGAAATATCAATCATACAGAACACCATGAATTATTCTCAAATGATCATATGTAGAAAACGTTTCCTGGTTTTCATCAGTAGAACAAAGAGAACACAAAATATATTGCTTCTTCACCACTCTAGCGGAATCATCATTATGTATTGGAACTTAAGTCTAAGTGGTACCTAGCAACGAGGAACTTTTAAGGGTAAGCGGTGCAAACAGGCGTTAGAGGCCGATTTGAGCATGGGCGAACAGTGTCATAAGCGGATTTTGTTGCCAGACTGTGCAAATCCGTTTCTTCAGTGGATCAAATAACGAAATAATTGCCCAATCTGGCAACGTTGCGGCGAATTTGACGGGCCGCTCACCGCGGCCCAGATCTCACTTGATTAAACAACAATATAAACACTCGAAGTTCTAATGAAGGAAATAAAACAATGATCTATCCTTCAAATACCGGAATAATTGCCTGCGACGAATTTGACGGGCCGCTCACCGCGGCCCAGATCTCACTTGATTAAACAACAATATAAACACTCGAAGTGCTAATGAAGGAAATAAAACAATGATCTATCCTTCAAATACCGGACTAAGTGCCCAATCCGGCAACGTTGCGGCGAATTTGGCGGACCTCCCACCTGAGTCCCACCTCGGCGCAGTTCGCCGATTCTCGTATGCTGGCATATGCTGGCCCAACACACCTACGTTAATGAATCACGCGATAACTTTCGAATGCTTTTTTGGTCTACTGGCGACACTTTGTCTTTTGACCTTGAACAAAACCTCGTAATTTACCTGCAATATACGAACATAAACATTTCCAATGTTAAAATGTTTTGCTCACAAGTTCTGCTTCCACCTCTCAAAGTTACAATGATTCACGTAGATTCCCGAATTCCAGAAAGTTTCGTTGTCCAAAATGCTCTGATCTCCATCCATTATTCGCCTGCGCCTCATATATAAATTTGTCAAGACAAGACAAATTCGAATTTTTAAAGAATTCCAAGCGCTTTTTTAACTGCCTTGGTCTTCACAATTTCAAAGATTGCACTTCCAAAAATACGTGTAGATTGTGTAAGTCAAATGGTCATCACACCAGCCTCCATCCTGATAACGAATCTTCTTCCAGTAAGGGATCTGCCAATCAATCTAGTGAACAATCTCAAATTCCAAGTAAAACAAATCACGTTGAAAATCAGCCTACAGCATCCCATTCCACTCCTTCAAATGATGTTATTAGTTCCTATCACATCAATAGGAAATCGGTCTCCGTAAACCAAGTACTTCTTGGCACTGTTCAGGCAAGAATAGAATCCGCTGACGGTTCAATGATATCTGTAAGAGCAGTTTCAGACCCTGGATCCCAGATTTCAGCCATAAGTCAACCCCTTGTCGAAAGATTAGGTTTGAAAATTGATCCTGTCAATGTATCAATTTCTGGCATTGGTCAATCAAATGCTCGACCTTTAGGTTTAGTAGAATGTAGGTTGTATCCTAGATTGGGATCCGAGTTTTTACAGGTGGATGCCGTTGTATTGCCGGAAATCACAAATGATATTCCTTCTGTTTCCTTGTCACAAGAAGTGTTGAGGCACTTTCAACATTTAAATTTGGCTGATGAAACTTTTCATCTTTCACAACCAATAGATGTGCTGTTGGGCGCTGATAATAATTCGCTGATTTTCGATCGCGACGGCCGAATCTCTTCTTCTGGATACCCTACAGCCATTAACACATTTTTCGGTTGGACTATCATAGGTCCTATAAAAGGAATCCTATTCGTCATGCAAATCGGTGCTTTTCACCCAATCTGTCCTCAATGATCAGTTACAGAAATTGGAAGAGGTTCCGGATACCTTTGTTAGAGATCCTATAGATGATTATGTAGAAAAACATTTCCTGTCCACTCATTCTCGTGATGGAAATGGTCGATACATTGTTCCCTTACCTTTCAAATTGGAGGATACGTCTTCAAATCTCTCTTATAATTCGAATAGGTCGTTCAAATCATATTTGTCCCTAGAGAAGCGATTAATGAAAGATGTTGAATCTTACGATACTTATAAGAATTTTATGCTTGAGTATCTAAAACTTGATCACATGTCACCTGCTAGCACCTCTAATAAATATGTGATACCACATCACGTCGTTCGCAAAGATTCAAGTTCGACAACAAAGCTTAGAGTTGTTTTTAATGCTTCCGATTTTGATATGTCCGGTTCATCATTGAATGATAGGCTATTAGGTGGTCCTAAACTTCAAAAGGACATTCGCATAATCTTACTTTCATTTAGAATGTACCCTATAGCTATTTGTGCCGATATTGAAAAGATGTATAGGCAGATTCTATTGTGTCCATCTGATCGCAGATATCAGCATGTCTATTGGCGTTCATCTCCTGATGAACCTGTGACTGAATTTGAGTTGAATACGTTCACTTATGGTCTGAAAGCTTCGGCATTTCTGGCAATCCGAGTCTTGAATCAGCTCGTTTTTGATGAGGGTGAAAATCATCCTGAGGCATCGCAAGTTATCCTTGATGATATATATGTCGATGACATTATTACCGGTGCATTCGATTTTCAACAGGCGGTGAAATTGCGTAATGAATTTCGTGAATTGCTTAACAAGGGCGGTTTTTCATTGAAAAAGTGGTCTAGTAATTGTCCTGATATCTTGGATGATTTGCCGCCAGACCACATTGAATCACAAATAAAGTTCGACGACGAATCAACGGGAATTAGGATTTTGGGTTTAACTTGGATTCCAAAAATAGATTCATTCGGTTTCAATGTAGGGGAATTCACTGAAAAGCCAAGTAAACGATCCATTCTTTCATACATAGCCCGTATTTTTGTTCCAGTTGGGTTTTTGGCTCCCATTGTAGTTTTGATGAAACTGTTAATGCAGAAATTGTGGTCGGAAAAATTGAGTTGGGATGAACCCTTACGTGGTTCTTACTCTGACGAGTGGTCGAAGATCGTCGGTGATATTCAGACACTTTCAATGTTGAGGATTCCTCGCTCTGTCGTTTCTTCACCTGAATGTCATATCATATTAGCAGGTTTCTGTGACGCATCTGAGAAGGCATACGCAGCCTCTGTTCATCTTTCGGTAACATTTGAAAATCGCATTTCATCGCACTTGTGGGCCGCCAAATCAAAGGTAGCTCCATTAAAAACACTTTCGGTTCCTCGATTGGAGCTATCTGCTGCGGTTCTGTTGGCTAAATTGGTCAGAATGATTCTGAACAATAAATTTCCCCTTAGAATATCTGAAGTTCGCTTGTTTTCAGATTCTCAAATTGTGCTGTCATGGTTGACATTACCCCCTCATCGCCTCAAAACGTTTGTTGCTAATCGTGTAGTCGCGATAAACGATTTGGTTCCTGTTGTTTTATGGCATCATGTATCCACCGAGTCAAATCCAGCCTCACCATTTTCGGCTTCATGGTCCTGATTTCTTGGTTACTCCAGTTTCCAATTGGCCACCACTTTTCACCGAATGTGATCTTGATTCATTTCCCTTAACTGAATTGAAAGCTAACATTAATGTTGCAACCGCAAATGAGCCTCCAGTAAATCCGCTTTTAATGGTTATCGAGAACTTTTCAACTTTAAATAGGGTAAAAAGAGTCTTCGCCTATATATTAGAAGGTTCATTTCCAATTGTCACCATAAACAGAATTCATCGTCACGATTGTCCGGTCCAATTTCTCGGGATGAGCTGGAGGAAGCTCTCCATTTCGTAGTCTTGGTCACACAGCATCATCACTTTGATCGATTGCACCGGAGTTTATTACAAAAAAAAATCAATCGAAAAATCATTTCGTACTTTGAATCCATATATTGATTCTGCGGGATTGATCAGGGTGGGAGGTAGACTACAATTCTCTTCCTTACCACAAAATGCTAAGCATTCAGTTTTGCTTCCGAAAAACTGTGCGTTGTCGCGTTCAATATGCCTCCATTTTCATTTGATCTCGCTCCACTCCGGTCCTAACACGACTATGTCTTTAATTCGGCAGAAATTGTGGATATTGTCTGTACGAAATTTGGTACGAGAATGTATCAGAAAATGCATCACATGCACAAGATTTCGAGGTACAACCTATCAACCCTTCATGGCTCCTCTACCTGCACCCAGAGTAAATATTTTACGTCCTTTTAGTAAGGTGGGTGTGGACTTTGCTGGCCCCTTTTCCTATCGGTCAAATAATTCACGCAAACCAACAATGATGAAAGCATATCTTGCTCTCTTCATTTGTTTTGTTACCAAGGCAGTTCATTTGGAACTAGTTTCGTCCCTTACCGTGGAGGCTTTCTTATTGACTTTGGATCGATTTATCGCTAGACGAGGCCTACCTCAGGAAATTTGGTCTGATAATGGTAGTAATTTCGTCGGAGCTTCACGCTACCTCGATGGGGTTTCTCAATTCTTGAGGTTAAATAATGTCGATATATGCGATAATTTGTCAACTAGATCCATTAGATGGAAGTTTATCCCTCCATATGCCCCTCATTTCGGAGGTTTGTGGGAGGCAGGTGTCAAGTCTGCAAAGCGTCTACTCCTCGAATCTCTATACTCTACTGCTTGTACATTTGATGAACTCGCAACGATATTCACTCGCATTGAAGCGGTTTTAAATAGTCGACCAATATGCCCTTTGTCCTCCGATCCCTCCGAATCCGCGGATTTCTTAACACCTGGACATTTTCTGATTGTTGTCTGTTGCCGAATTTATGCTCGACGATGTTCAAACGCCCATCAAACGTTGGGAGCAACATAAAAAATTGTTTCAACAATTCTGGAAACAATGGTCACGCGAGTATCTCCACACATTGATTCAGCGTAATAAATGGGAAATTCAAAACGGTTGTCCATCTATTGGAGATTTAGTTTTGATAAAGGGCATAGATTCCAAACCTGCCACTTGGCCTATTGGACGTATAGTCCAGTTGCATCCGGGACCCGATGGTACGATACGAGTTGCATCTATAAAGACCGCAGCCGGTCAATATACGAGAGCACTAACAAGATTGGTGCCTCTCAATATTTAATTCTGTTTTCTGTACGATCTCTTCGGATTTTTCTCAATTTTAATTCATTAAATTGAACTCTACTGTTTCCAAAGTTCTGTAAAATTCATACAATTTTGCGGCGGCCTGTATTGTTCACGCCAGTGAACGGTTAGAATAAAATATTCAGAATTTTCAAAATTCGAATAATTAAATTAATTTCTCCATCCTTGGGATCCCCATATGGATTTGTCATCGTTTAGGTGCGAAAGGAATTCGCGTCAGCTGTAGAGCACAGATGTCGTATATTTGTTTCCTTTTCATATTTAATTCAGTTCACTGATTGACTTAATCGTGAATAATTCTGCATCCGTTAATTCCAAATTTTCTGCTTCCTTTTCGTGAATTCGGAAAAGTTTAGTTTTCCTGTGATTCGCAATTTTTAGTGATTTCGATTCAATCGAATTACATTCTTTTAAAACTTTCATTTGTGCGAATTATTTCGAACAAAAAGACTGTTACCAGTGGCGTGGTTATTTTATAATACCGCAAGGATAAGTGTGCACAATTTGACATTTTTAGTAACGGATTTTCACGTCAGCTTCATTCCATATTCTATTGTCGAGCTCGAGCAATCTTTATATAGGAATAGGAGTCATCGACAGGATCCTGTTTGCTGATAAATAGGTAACTATATTTCATCTGTCATTTTTGAGTGCATTTATCCTTTCATTTGTGTTGAGTTTCAATTAATTTCATATATATTATATAGTCCACTAGCTCTATCTCTTTCTCACTCAGAAAATTATATTTCGAAAAATACAACTTAAATAATTGAACCACACTTCAGTTGGTTAACTGAAACTCGCCCCAACACTTAGAATATGTGACGAACCTGATGTTATCCGATTTTAAAATTTCTACCAATCTGCTAGTTCGGCCGGGTATCAGAGGCAACTTAACAAATTTATAATTGTTTGCTGGGACTGAGTCAATTGCCCAGTTGACAGCTCTAGGCATTTTGAATGATAAAAATTCCAAAGACAAGTGATCACAATTGTATGGATTACTTTTCTGACAATCGGTTCGGTTATTCATAGAATATTCATAGATGGCGTGCATGCTGTAAACACGCGTTCTGGTCAGCGCTTCATTTAATATATTGGCATAACTATGGGCCCTAAAAGAAGAGCGGATAAAAACCTAACCATATTGAACGAGAAAGTCGAAACAATGGCCGACAATTTCTCAAAACAAATGCTAACCTTCAAAAATAGCATCAGTGTTTCACCTCCGGGTTCCAGTTCCACTTCCCAAGAAGAAAACTCCAACAAGTTATTGGTGAAATTCAGTGAATTTGAGAAAACTGTTTTTCAACAACTGAATGATCTGAGAGAGGAAATAGGCAGGTTATCTTCTCAAGTCTGTGATAATCAAAAGTTCTTGGAAAGTGTACAAAGGAAACAAAATCGCAACAAACTTCTAATCCATGGTCTCAAGGTAGGCAATGATTGTTTGATGACTGAGGTAATTCGGCTATTATCATCTCAGTTGTCCATCAACATCACACCGGATAATATAAATGCATGTTATAGAATTAGTAAATCTCATACGTCTGCACCAGTTTGTGTTGAATTTGTCCATCAGTGGAAACGCGACGAAGTTTTCAAGAATAAGAAAAAATTCAAAGGATCTAAAATTTTGATTTCTGAGGTTCTAACTCCTAATGTATTAGGCCTTTTCAAACTATGTAAAGCTAAATTCGATAAAAATTGCTGGACATCTGGAGGTATCATATCTGTTGTCATTAATAATGAGAGAATTGTTGTACGTTCCACTCTTGATTTTGAAAACCTAATATCATCCTAAAATTTTATAATTCCATAACATTATAGAGATCTGATATCAGATCATAATATTTACATGCACACATGTTCCTTTTCATTACCAGCTGTTGTATTTCCTGATATCTTTTGATTATTTGTGATTTGCCTGACCAGGTTAAGTGAGGATTATTTGAGTCTATTGACTCGGTTCACTTGCATTGTTTATTTTTTGTTCCGTTTAGATTTGTAACTTTAGTTCATGTAGGATGAATGCGGGAGGCGCCTTCTCCTTGGGTCACCTGAATGTAAGATCACTGATGGGTAATTACCCATATAATAATTGAATTACAATTGTAATTCAATTATTGATTTGATGTATAGTAATAACTTCAATTTTTTCGGAATTACAGAGACGTGGCTTCGTGAAGACTTTGTTGTTCCTGATGTGCCGGGTTTTAAATTTTTTTAGGGTTGATAGAGCGAGGGGGCATGGTAGAGGGGGTGGTGTTGGCGCATTTGTAAGTACCTCTTTAAATGCCACTATGGTTGACACTGCTTCTATGGCGAATGATTGCATAGAAAGTCTTTGGTTGTGTATCTCCATAGGTGGTCGGAAGATTGGAATTGGGGTTATTTACCGTCCTATCAGTTGCAGCATACACAGTTTCACTGAGGAGCTGAATGATGTACTTGTTAATGTTTTTCCATGTTTGATGAAGTCCTCTGCTTTGGTGATTTCAATGTGAATTTTCTCAATTTGAATAATACTGTCTCTTCTTGTGCGGATTCTTTTGGCCTGACTCAGATTATTGATTCTCCCACTAGAGTAACAAGCAGGAGTGCTACTCTGATTGATCCAATTTTTGTCAGTATTGTTGATAATGTTCTTGAGAGTGGGGTAGTTGAGGTGGTTGTCAGTGATCACCGCATAACGTTTTGCCAACTCAGAACCAAAATAAAAACTAAAATTAATAAAACTATTGAGGTACGGGACTTCAGGTACTTTGTATATGAGCGATTTGCGGATGACCTGCAGAACATGTATTGGAATAGGTTTCTTCGTGAGCAGGATATTGATCAGAAGGTTGAAATTCTCACATCTTACATAAATGATTGCTTTGATAAGCATGCACCTTACCGTACTTTAAAAATCACAAAGCCTTCTGCTCCTTGGTTGACTTCCAACACGAAACTTTTAATGAAGGAGCGAGATGTTGCTCTACGTAAATACGATCGAGGTCTAATGAAGATTGGAATTATTACAAAAGGTTGCGTAATACTACACTTCAAACGATAAGGAATGAGAAGAAATGTTATATCCAGACAATTGCGGATCAAAATCAGAATTCAAGTAAACTGTGGAAATGTTTGAAATCTCTCAATGCTAAGCGATCACGCAATTATAATATACCTCCTAAACTGTCTGATGTTGATAAAATTTGTGATTATTTTTCAAGTATTGGTAACGCGAAAATTAATGTTGGTAATTTGGTAAATTATTACCGAAGTATTCTCTCAACATATCTCGAAGAATAAACGAGCTTGGTTGGCTAAGAATGGAGAACAGGGTGAAGGTTCACTAACTAAATTTGACTCATAAGGTGCTTGGTACTGGATTGCCAAGTTACCTCCGCCTTCTCCTGAATTTCAGAGGTGACTTATCTAATCGCTCTATCAGACATGTAACAACTTTGCACATCCCCCGACATTTCACATCTGCTTTCAAAAAATCTTTCCATTACAACGCTGTTATGGAATATAATAAATTACCTCCTTCCGTTAAATCATTTTCTTCCGCTAAATTTAAACTGGCCATCAAAAGACTGTTTTTATCGTCTCAATAAGCAATGCCCGTATATCGTCGTGAATGAGTTCTGAGTTCAGTGTTCCGAGAGACCGTCTCCCTTAGTTCATTTCAGTTCTTATGTTGACTTATTTTAATTTTTATATATATAATTCCTACTTGTTTTCGTTTTCTAATCAAAGAATTATTTTTTTTTCTTTTTCAGATTTGGAATATTGAATATTTTTATAAGTTTTCATAGTGAATATGTTATTTTTTTGTGTTCTTTTCTGCTTCTGCTCGGGGGATTAAGTTGAATAGCTCTGCTAGACTTTGCCCCTGAGTAGATACTATCTATCAAATAAAGACGTTTATTTTTTTTTTTTTTTTTTACGTCCGTGTGAGGGGAAAACCCTTTATGGGCACCGAGAGGGTCCGCACTCTCGGTAGTGTGAGAATCCAAGATCTTGTTTGGTTACTCACTAAAAACCCCTCACACTTAAATGGAGGAGTTCATCATCCTGCCCTCGTAGCGTCCCTTAACAAAAGAGATGAGCTGCAAGTGGCTTCTAGAGTTCATGGGACCTGATGATATGAAGTGACCCGAGCAACACTGCTTTCTGCATTCTGTGCGCCAATACCTCGGCCAGTGATCTACAGGCCGGAATAATCTTCAATTCATCCACGTAGTTGGCTCTCATTCCACCGAGGCATCCTATGATTAGTACGACCATCCTAACTTTATGACCTGGGTATAAAGTTCCAAGCGCGAAAATAAGATCTTTGTACTTTTGCCTCTTCTGTTCTTCTTTCATCACAATATTATTTTCAGCAGGGGAGGAGAATTCCACGAAAAATAACTCCTTCAGCTCCTTGTCCAGAAGAAGTATGTCTGGTTTAACAGCATTGATCTGTCGTGTTGTTGAGACAGGATAGTTCCAGCATATGCGAGCTCTTTCGTTCTGGACCACCGCTTCAATCTCCAGAGGCACATATGGTAGCACCGGTTCCTTGTCTATCTCATACGCGGCTCTCAGATGGAAGTATAGAATTCGGAGAGCCGCGTTGTGTCTCTCTACATATCCTGATGGAGCATGGACTCTGCAGGCGGAAAGGATGTGCATAATCGTTTTCTGTTGCCTATGGCAAGCTCTGCAAGTTGTTGGGGTATCCATTTTCATGATGTTCTTTTTATACCATCTCGTATTAAGTACTCCATCCTGACACGCCATCACAAATCCCTCCGTCTCTGACTTGAGGCTTGCGGACTTCAGAAAGGCGAAAGACAAATCCTCAGACAGGTTCTGGTCTTTTAAACTCCTGAAATATATGGAGTGCAAGTTCTTACTCATATGATGTTCGAGTAATTTATTCGCCTGAGACTTTCGGATCAGTCTCGCTAGGCTTCTTTGTTCCGCCTGAGTGATCGGTGTTCCAGCGAGCTCGGGATTGATCGATACGCCGGTTATGCTGAGCTTCTCCACGGCCCTTTGTGCAGCTCGGAAAAGGAAGGCTCCATGGTTCGCAATTTCATGCTGAGCAACAAATTTCAGGAGCGGATCTTCACTTCTTAGAATCCTTACTGCCATTTCCAATGTTTGTTGATAGTGTTGATATTCCAAACATTGCAATCCTCTACCCCCCTGGCTTCTGGGAAGGTATATCCTCTGTATTTAACTGTTGGGATGAAGGCTACGATTCATGTTCATCGTTTTCCTTGTTGACCTATCAAGATCTAGGAGTTCGTTCACCGTCCAATTCACCACCCCGAAAGAGTAGGTGAGAATCGGGATGGCTAACATATTTGTAGCAGATACTTTGTTCTTTCCCGACAGCTGCGATTTCCAAATGTCCCTCAGCTTTTTTTTGTAGCTGGCTGTTAAGGCATCCTTTATCTGGGTTGTCTCCAGTACACCCCTCTGTTTCATCCCAAGAAACTTGTAAGTTTCTCCGTCTTCGAGGTGTCGAAAAGTCAATCCATCTTCCAGTCGAATATCTTCTCCTGCGTCTTCAGCTTTTCCCCTGCGCAGATGAAAAACAGCACACTTGTCCAAACCGAACGACATTCCCATTGCTGAGGTGTAGTCTAAAACGATATTCAGCAGTTGCCGTAGTGCGGACTCGGAGGGAGCGTAGAGCTTCAAGTCGTCCATGTACAAGAGATGCGAGATCAGGTGGTTCCTTCTGCCTGGTGGCCCGGCCTTGTATCCTATCTTGCTCTCCCTTAACTCAATTGTTAGTGGTATTAGAGTTTTGCAGAATAATAACGGGCTCAGCGAATCTCCCTGGAAAACTCCTCTTCTGTATCTCACCCATCCCGTATAAATAGTTCGACCCTCTGCTCGGATGGCAAACTTCGTTTTCCACAGCGCTATGATGTTTTCTATCGCGTGGATGATGTTAGGGTACACTTTCAGCATTTTTAATAACCGTACTATCAGTTCGTGCGGCGTGGTGTCATATGCTTTCGCGTAGTCCAACCATGATGTGTATAGGTCGCGCTTGTAGTGTCTGGCGTCTAGACATACGCTCTTGTCTATGAGCAGGTTGTCCTTGCATCCTTGCACTCCTTTCTTTGCTCCCCTCTGTTCGTAGATACTGTTCCACACTGGTCCAATAACCTTCAGTATTTGATCTTGAATTACACTTGTGAGGATCTTATACAGTGTATTGAGGCAAGTGATTGGGCGGTAGTTCTTGGGTTGCCCTAAATCACCTGATTTTGGTATCAGCACTGTTCTACTCTCCACCAGCCATGACGGAATAGGCTCACGGCGAGTCAGCATCCCGCTGAATAATCTTGCCAGGTGTTGGTGTGTAGCTGGAAATTTCTTCCACCAGTAGTTTTGAATACCGTCCAGTCCAGGTGCTGTGAAATCACGCTTGTTCTTGAGGGCTTGTCTTATATCTTCGGTTGATATTTCAGAAGGTTCATCGTTCTGCTGTTGGTTTGGATCACACATTTGCTGGAATCTGAGGAGTGCTGGAGTATCCCTGATTTCTGCTTGTTGCTCATACAGGTTTTTCCAAAATTCTTCGACCTCTTGAGGTGATGGTGGGTTCTGTGCCTTTCGTTGTGGGGACTGAAATAATTTCGATGGTTCTGCGGTGAAGGTGTTGTTATCTTCAATCCATTTTTGCCTTTTTATCAGTTTCTTTCGCGCTGCAGCAAGTGATCTTATTCTATCCACAGCTTTCTGCTTCAGTAGATGGACTGTGGGCAAGTCTACTATACGATGTATGGAACGAAGCTCCTCGATCATGTCCTTCATTTTCTTGCTTGATTTAATTTTGCCTTTCAGAACATCTATGATACATTGGTACCATGATGCCTGCTGCCTCATTGATTTTATTTTGATGTCAAGCCGACTGAGTCTTAACCTATGCTTATCATTATTCGTAGCTGTACTTTTCGGTGGACATAGAAGTGAAGAGGCCGCTCTCACTGCCGCCACCACATCTTCTAGTGAACAGGTCTCGTTAAGATGATCTTGAATTATTTTATCCAATACGGCTAGATCTTCAGCCTTATGTCTTGTTTTTATTCGGGTGGCCTTGACAAGTGGGTTTCTAACGGCAGCTTCAAATGCTTCCCTTGTATTGACGATCAACGTCGGAACATCTGTCACCGATCTTGCCATTTGTTGCTGTTGGTCTGGAGCATCTGTCACCTGCTCTTCAGCGTGTTCTATTTCTGGAACATCTCTCACTTGTTCCGCTCTTGGCCTTGCCCCCAGGGCTATTCCTTGGTGTTGTTGGTTTGGAGCATCTGTCACCTGCTCTTCACCGTGTTCTATTTCTGGAACATCTCTCACTTGTCCCTCTCTTGGCCTTGCTCCCGGGGTTATTGCTTGATGTTGTTGGTTTGGAGCATCTGTCACCTGCTCTTTACCGTGTTCTATTTCTGGAACATCTCTCACATGTTCTGCTCTTGGCCTTGTCCCCAGGGCTATTTCTTGGTGTTGTTGGTTTGGAGCATCTGTCACCTGCTCTTCACCGTGTTCTATTTCTGGAACATCTCTCACTTGTTCCGTTCTTGGCCTTGTCCCCAGGGCTATTGCTTGATGTTGTTGGTTTGGAGCATCTGTCACCTGCTCTCCACCGTGTTCTATTTCGGGAACATCTCTCACATGTTCTGTTATTGGCCTGTTGGAGCGTGTACCAGTCCCAGTTCGGCCCGCGATATTTCTCACCAGGGCTACAGCTTGTTCTTCACTCTTCAGTTATGTCAATCGTCAGTTGCTGATGTTGGCTCGAAGCATCTGTCACCTGCTCCTCAGCTTGTTGTTCCGTCCTTTCTTGCTCTTGAGACCGCCATATGATTCCTCTTCTTTTGAGATGACTGATCTGATCTCTAAGGTTCTGCTGCGTCATGAAGTCAAGGTCTGGATAATTTTCGCACCACAGACCATGCAGCCTATTCATGTATCCTCGTCTTTCGGGTCTTGATCTTCTGTATAGCGCAGGCAGCAGGCTATGCTGCTCGGGCGTCCACTTGTGGCGTCCCCTTTGTGCCGTCCTGTTTCGGCTGCCGGTTCCGACTACGGGCTGCTCTTTCGAACGTTGAATCCCTATGCGACCGACAACCTGAACTCTCTCCTCGTCGATGTCCTCCTCGTTTGAAGGCATAGCTTCTTGGATGGCAGGCGCCTGCCTTCTCAGCATCCTGCCGTTGGTGTCCCGCATGCTGTCACGTCCAGCACCAACTCCAGACGCGCCCTGACGATCCCCAGACAGCGCCTGTTTTCCGAGGCTTAGCGTATATGTGTCCGACATCGGTTGAGAGTGACCGGGGTCTGCGGGATTGTCACACCCGTATACTACAAAGTAGTACCCCCGTGCGGGGACGTTTATTATTATTATTATTATATTTCATAACAGAGTTTTTAAAATAATGAATCATTTCCTTAGGTGGTTTCAAATTTTCATAACTTTCAAAATATTCCACAATATTTCCATTTTTCCAATATGCAACCCAGTGAGTGCCTAGACCATAGAAAGAGTCTAAATTGACAACACCACACTCTTTTCTCTTCATAGCTTTCGGTGAAGTTTTTCGCATGAAAACACCCCGAAAATGGGGAATACTCTTAAAAAATCGCAATATTTCATAATCATATAATGCCCTTTTAGGCAAATGTTTCAATAGTTTGTTATTTTTTTTTGTTTTGTTTTTCGCTCCGATGAATATAATCCGTATCCTCTCTTCATCTTTTTCAGAAACAATCCATAACCAATTGCTTCCATAGCTTTATTATGTCGTTTATCCTCTTCTTACTTCTTTTTTACAGCACGAGCGTTGATGACAGCGTTAGCGACTGAACCACTTCCACCAAGTAATGATCCTATCGCTCCCAAACCGGCCAGAACGCCCATTAGTGGTAAAACTCCTCCACACTTACTTTCGTAGGCAAATGTTCATGGAATTCGTATGTTACTTTTGCCACCTGCCTTTTTAACAGCTGCTCCCGCTGCTCTCAGAGCTGTGGATGCAGATTTTCTGATATCATCTGTATTGGATTTTCGTAATATCTTATTTACTGGATTCACCACGGCAGAACGGAAAGATTTTTGAATTCCCATCCCCAATTTTCGTTTGACTTTCATTACACCGGTGACTAAAAGAGCAGCAGTTTCCTCTCGTATCGAAGCGTCGTTGGAACGAGAGCGATCCCAAGCTTTATCTTCCAATTCTTTATCTGCTTTATGTCTTTCTTCTAAATTATTAAATTTGCTATAGCTTATATCATGCGCCTCACACGCTTGATCTAAAGTGGTGATTCCGGAATCACCTCTCTCTTAACGTTTCTGCAGCTTAGTGCCTGGTCCACAATACGAATATCCTTCAAAGAGAAAACAAAAATGATAATTTCAGTCAGTTAAAAATTTTTTATTATTTTTTTCCTACCAGGTAAATGGAGCTCAACAGGTAGCTTATTTATGAGACCCCTACCATCCGCAAAAGTCAGCATTATACTGGAGTAAAAAATATCATGATACCTGTTTATATAGTATGTATGTGAATTTCATATAAAAATGAGGATGAATGTTGGTTCAGACTTATTTGTTAGTGAAATGGAAATCGAACAACAACCATCGGTTCTATCAGTAGATAATTCAGATATACTGGAAAATGAAAGAATGTCAAAACATGGGGATCTGTTCCCTGACAGTTGTCGAATTTTATTTGGTGGACCAAGTGGGTGTGGAAAATCCAATGCATTTTTGAGTTTGCTGCTATCCCCAAACGGATTGCGATTCAATAATATTTATATTTTTTCGAAAAGTCTCTATCAGCCGAAATATCAGTTGCTGGAGCAGGTGATGAAAAGTGTGTCGGAAATAGGTTATTTTCCATACAAGGAGAAGGATGATATAATTGATCCTAACGAAGCTGCAGAAAATTTAAGAAAAACAAGATAAAATCAAGGCTTACTACTCTATGGGTCGACATAAAGCTATTGATGTCGAACGTAGAACGTATGTTATGGCTAGCAAACATTTGTGTCGTGATAATCTTAATGTTATTGTGATATTCAAACAAGATGATACCAATGTGAAACACGCATGTCTCACCAGACATGTCATATGAAGAATTCAAAAAACTATGTGCATTCTGCTGGAATGCTAGCAAGTATGGATTTATTGTTATAGTGAAAAACTATGATATTGATGGTGGACGCTATCGTCAAGGATATGACCGGTTCATGAAAAATTTCTCAAAATGAAAAAAAAATTCAGAAAAAACAACCATGCCCCCTCGAATATTCAAAAAGCAATAAATATAATATCATGAATATGTAAGAAATTTTCAGTATACATCAATCTTAGCAGAAATGAAGAGTGATCTCGAGAACCAAAGAAAACGTAAAATTTTACAACTCATAAGAGATGTCAGAAAAAAATTTCTTGATTTCAAACTTGGAAAAACTCAAGATGATCATTCAATTTCGCAACTGTTCCACCCCATTACCCAGCGACTAGATAGAATAGAAGGTGAAAATGTTTCATTGAAGAGCACAAAACGTCAGGCCACCACATCACAGTTTCAAACAGCTGCAGCACAGCTCCAGACAGGTCAACTGGCAGCTTCATCACAGCTCCAGACAGGTCAGCTGACAGCTCCAACACAGCATCAGACAGCCCAGCTTACAGCCCCAACACAGCAACAGACAGCCCAGCTGACACCTCCAACACAGCTACAGACAGCCCAGCATCAGACAGCTCAGCCGATAGCTTCAACAAGCTCTGCTTCCATATCAGAACCGTATCTACAATTATCTCCACAATTTCTACCTTCAAAGATTGTAGCTAAAACTGAAGAAGAGAGTACTTTATTTCCTGATCGCACTACGGAAGAGATAAAACAAATCGACGATCCTTTCACCATCGATGAGTATTTAAAGCAGTATCCAGTTGAAGCAAGAAGTTATATTTCATTTATATGGTTTTCGATAGATGAGGATAATGAAATCGATTATACATATAGACCCAAATACGACAATGAAATTTCTAAATGGATTTAGGTAGTCAGGTTATCAGTTTTGATGTGAAAACTAGTGAGATAATCATAAATAATAATGTACGACTGCCCGGTACTTCAGGACTTTACAGTTTGATATTCAGTAAACAGCCCATCAACTATACAGAAAATGATTTACAATATTACAGAATAATAATAAATTCAACGAACGTTAACAAGAGAAATTTTGAATCTACTGAGCAAAGACGTGGAACCGCCTCATTTAAATGGCTTAAAATAATAAAACCCTTACTTTCAAATCAAGGTGGAAGCTTGATGCAATATAATGAAAAACCAATTGAGTATGTGTATTGGGATGATGTTAATGAATTGGTCGATCGATTGCGATTACTCTATGCATCAAAACAAGCAGGATATACATCAGTCCAGAATGAAATCGAATCTATCATTGAAGAACTACGCGAAGCCAATATCATATATTAATATTACACTCTACAATGGTCATCATTTTTACAATGCCTCTTAGCAATTTTTGTGGTACTCCCCGTGGAGTAGAAAATTAATTCAAACGTCAACGTATCGAAAATCATCTCATCTCATTGACTACAGAAGGAGATAATGATTTCGTGAATCGTAAGCTATGTAATGTGAAAACACCAGTCGACAAGGGTGATGTTGTGAACAAAGAAATATTAGACCAAGAAATGGTTAAGGTATTGAACTTATTAAGGGATTTTAAAATCAGATTGGAAAATGTGAGAAATGAATTGGAAAATAATCAAAAGAAATTTTTATCCGATTTATAATCGAAGCAAGAGGAGGCTCGTGAAGATTTGAAACGAGAATTGAAAGAAGGCTTCGAAGATGTTGTGTGACGATGTTTTCTCGGAGAACCTTACCTCGAGCGCCAGCTATTCTTTTGCTAATAGGGAGAATAGCAAACCTACCAGGGCAGCTGCTAGTCGGAGACAGAGTCAACTATTATCTAGGATGTTAGCGATAAATAATAAATCAGAAATAGAACAATTTCCACAGTTTATTCAGTTGATGGAAATGAGAATACAAATAAACAGTAATGCCAAAAATAAATGAAATATATATACACAAATTTAATAAGGTGTGCCACGTTCCTTTTACAAATTAGGTACCTAGTTCACATAAAATAAATGTTACTTACAATAAATTCAAAGATAGTAATAATTCTATTCACACTACCAAGATTAAAGTTCAATCCGGGTTGGGTCAGGATATAACTGTCCTGTAGAAAACAAGGTGGCAGAGAAATACTTGAATTTGATTGGTTTATTACAATGAACAGAAAATCAATTACAAGATGCTTAGGCAAAACAATACGATAAGAATCAACCAATTTGCAATGTTTTCTATGTTGCACAATTATTCTTATTCAGTATAATGTTAAGTTCAATTCAAAATTCAACGACGAGAGATTCCCAGTACAGCCAGAATATTATTAAGTCGAAATAACATGGGAAAAGACTTAAAGTTAGGCAAGCAACGGTGATGCTTATAATTATTCTTATTTAGTGTATAATATTAAATACAAATTCGATATTCGACGACGAGAGATTCACAGTACAGCCAAAACATTATCAAGTCGAAATAATGGGAAAAGACCTAATGATAGGCAAGCAACGGTGATAGGTACTTATAGTAAAACAAAATGAAGGACTTATCTCGGTCGTGAATGTCTCCACTGAGCTTCAGCTGCCTATTTCCAGAAGAACTGGTTGGCTGGAACTTTGGAAGATTTGGTTCTCCAATTTTTCCGAGTGTCGGAACCTCGCCAACAATGGTGGATGCTGGTATTCGATTCGTCGCTTGGTCCAGTCCAGTTGCCTTCAACTGGACTGGACCAACCTTGAATTAAAATGCCACAATATTCAAAAGCAATGGAAGGCTATCCGAATTAAATCGTATACTAAATTGCCTCTACAGCAGAATCTATCCAAATAAATCTACTATTTCCAAAACGTCGATACTAAATTACTCTGCTGCATATAACTTTCAAACTTCTCGTAGCGATCTCAAAACGAAAATTTTTACATTAAGAATGAATGTATATGACAATTCTCTTTTTATGAAAAAAAAACATCTTAAAAAAAAAACTGATAATGAGAATAACAATTTGAACGAGACTGAACCAAGCGACCATCAGCGACATCCACCACCACGACAATGAACCTCCACATTACAGGAAACTATATTACACTTAATTGAAATTAAAGATTACTGTGAAAAAATAAACAATCTGATTACAAGTGAGTAATCTGTAATCTACCTACATATCTGAAATTAGAAATTTAATGATTCATAATGTAATTTGAACACTATAATCAAGAGTTAAACAATTCTTTAAGAAATAAAAAAATGATCGTATCAAACCAATCAAATAATGACTGTAACATACTCCCCCTTCTTACGAAAAAAAAAATCGCAGATTTTTTTTTCCCTCAAGAACGGTACAAACTATACAATACAACACCATATAACCATCAAGAAGAAGAACAAATGGAGTAACATTCACGCCGAGCTCTAACCACTGTCTAAAGTTTTATCAGGCTTGAGCTGAGATACGTGCCATATACCCCTTGACCTATTTGAATCATCTACAAGTTCATACGTGTTCACACCAAGCTTTTTCGATATCTTATATGGTCCACAAAACTTATCTCCTAACTTCGCAGAAAACTCCTTCGCACTAGAAGACAATGCATGGTTTTTAACCCAAACATAATCATTAACCTCGAACGAATGAGGTCTGTGTCGTAAATTATATTGATGCTTAGATTTTTCATGAGCTAAAGTCAACTTATTCTTTACATATTTTCTCAGTTCTTTCAATCGCAACAACTTTTTTCCATCTTCAAAATCAGAATTATTTTCCCCAACATCAGCAATACTGTTTCTCGATCTATCAAACTCATATTCATGACCATTCGTTATCATTTCACATCCAAAGTTAATTGAATAAGGACTATTTTTAGTAACTTCATGTTGCGCTGTTCGATACGCACAGGCTAGATGAGGCAAATATTTGTCCCATTTTTTATGGTTCTCATCTACATAACTGGCAATCATTGTTTTAATAACACGGTTTGCTCTCTCTGAAAAATTGGGCTCAGGATGATACAATGGATTGTAAAATATTTTCACGTTATATTCTTCCATAAGTTTCGAAAATTCGCGGCTTTTGAACTGACTTCCATTATCGCACTTCAGGATTTCAGGAACACCAAATACTAAAAATACCTGCTCTTCCAAAATTCTTACGATAGAGCTAGTTATGGCTTTCCTGAGTGGAAATAACATTGTAAATTTACTTAAAAAATCGCAAACAACAAGTACATGTTGGTATCCTTTACTACTTCGTGGAAATGGACCAATTAGGTCAATCGCTATACGAGTATACTGCCAGCACCTATCAATATTAGGTTTACTACCCATTTCACCAGCCTTAGGTTTTTGTTCAGGTTTGTTTGCTGCACATATTCTGCACTTATTCACATATTTCGTAATATCATGTCTCATTCCTGGCCAAAAATATCTAGCAAAAATTCTATAATAGGTCTTATAAATACCGAAATGTCCACCCGTGACTGGATCGTCATGAAATTTCTTCAAAACTTCTAAACGACTCCCCTTAGCTAATACTTGCTTCCACGCTGAAGCATCAGATAAAGTTCTACCCGTGTTCTTAAATAATACACCATCCTGGGAAATTCTAAAATTTGGATATCTAAGTGGATTAGTTCGTACTTGAATCAAGAGTTTATTATACCAACGGTCTTCAGTATTTTTTTTTTAACACTAACTCAGATGCTATATTATTCTCTGGAATAGCCCTAGATAAACAATCTGGTACATGATGATTAGTTCCAGGTCGATGTAAAATTTTGAAATTATACATCTGTAGTCTCAGGACCCACCGTCCTAGCCTACCATGAGGATCTTTTAAATTATTCAACCACAACAAGCTATGATGGTCTGTAATAACAGTGAACGTAGGAGCTCCTTCCAGATAGCATCTTAATTTTTCAATCGACCACAATACACTCAGACACTCTAATTCTGTGGCTGAAAATTTTCTTTCTGACCGAGTCAAACCACGAGAGAGATAACAGATTACATGTTGTTTACCGTCATATACTTGAGTTAACACACTCCCTAATCCATATCCGCTAGTGTCGCATTCAAGAACAAATTCCTGATCGAAATTTGGACATGATAAAATAGGTGCGCTTATTAAAGAATCTTTAATTTTTCCGAAAGCTTGTTCGCACTCCGCTGACCATTCGAATTTTATATTCTTTCTAGTAAGCCTAGTAATAGGTTCGGCAATTGTCGACAGATTAGGAATGAACTTGCGGTACCACATAACCATTCCAATGATCCTTTTTGCTTCCTTAGGGGATTTGGGACTGGGCATGTTAACTACTGCACTTACTTTTTCAGGATCAACTGCTAAGCCATTTCGGTTGACTATATATCCGAGAAATTTGAGTTCTGGTCTACAAAAAACGCATTTTTCCTTATTTAAGACCAAGTTAGCTTCAAGAAGTCTATCGAGAACATGTTGCAAGATTTTCAAATGTGTTTCAAAGTCTGGGGTAGCTATTATTATATCGTCCAAGTATCTAAAAATATAATCAGAAAATTCTGGTCCGAAAAGATCATTCACAAATTTCTGAAATGTGCCAGGTGCATTCGTCAATCCGAAAGCTAGTCTTTTGAAATGGAACAACCCTCGTCCAGGTATCGTGAATGCAGTGTATTGTCTACTTCTCTTTGATAATTTAATTTGCCAGTAGGCATTTTTGATGTCTAAGGATGTCAAAAATTTAGCATTACCCAAACTGTCGAGAATCGAGGAAATATGAGGAAGGGGATAAGCACATTTTTCTGTAACCGCATTCAGTTTTCTAAAGTCAACGCAAAATCGATAAGTATTATCCTTTTTAGGTACCATGAGAATTGGAGAACTCCATCCGCTTGTCGATGTCACATCTAATTCCAGCATTTTGTCTACTTCGTCATTGATTTTTTTCTGCATATAAGGGCTAACTGGGTAATATTTTGACTTTATGGGAGGACTATTTGTTACAATTTCGTGTTCTATCGCATTGGTACATCCCAATTTTATATCCTTTACTGAATCAAAATAACTGTTTATGACGGAATTGAGTTCTTCTTGCTGAATTGACGTTAAATCTCCAGTTGTTCTTAAAGAATTAAGGGTTTTGTTACAAGGTTTTTCGTTACTGAAGCTCCAGTACCCTTTTCGCAAATCTGGGACTAAACCCATTTTCATCCAAAAGACCGTTCCGAGGACAATATCGTGACGCAATTCCGGTAAGACAAAGCATTTGAAGACATGTACTCTATCTTCCAAAACAATTGGCACATTAACGTAACCTATACAGTCCAATTCGTGGCTATTGGCCAAAACACAAGTAGAACTATTATCAGTTATCAACTTTACTCCCAATCCCTCGACATATTCAAAAGTATCAGCATTAATGAAGACTTGATTTGCTCCAGAATCTAGTAAACCATGAAATTCTTTAGTGTATATATTAACTGTGACATACGGACATTCTCCCTCTGAGAGACCTTCTAAAATGAAATTAATTACTGGCCTGTATTTATTGTTGAAATTTTCAACTTCTGTTCTAGTGCAAACAAAATTTAAATCATTAGAATTCGACCCTTGCCAACCGACAACACTATCCGAGTAATCCGAGTACATCTTATTCAGATCGACCGATGGAAGCTGAGAAGTCGAAGCTCGGTCTACACTTGACTTCTTGAGCGGTTTAAATTACACGTGGGACACGTTCTTTTCGTATAGCCTAATCTTCCACAAGTGAAACATCTCAACGATTTTAGTGTACAATATTTCGCAATATGATTTCTTCCATTACACTTGAAACAAAGAACTGCCGTGCTGTCTGAATCAATATAATTGGTCCCTTTACCTGAATTGCCACTACGCAAGTTAGAAGAAGCATTGTACTGCCTGTCCTGATTTTTATCTGTACTAAGAGATCTGTTTGAACTTCCAGACTCATTGAAATTTCTTCCCTGACTATCAAATCTACTCACACGCCGGTTACCAGTTTGTCGATTATTATTACCGAAATGGAGTTCCGAACAATAATTCCTATTACAGGAGGAATCCCTAGATAGAGTAGACGTACGAGAATTCGACCTTCCATTTCTACTACGTGAATTTGACCGACTCCTGTTCTCAGAGGTTTCTCTACAAGAATAATGTTTACTATCTGTCTTAGAATGACATGACTTAGATTCAGAAAAATTAACATGTTTTGCAGTTTGCACATTACTTAATTTTCCTTTATCTTCTCGCCTATATTGCAAATCAACTTCAATCGCATTTTTGTTAGAAGTAGGTGGAACAAATTTATCGATGTTACGTTTTGTGTCCTCTAGTTTGCGGCCTAACCTTATTAAAGTCTCGATCGAATCGATATCGTCAATTAACCCAAAACCTATCTGACACTCTGGTCTTATTCTGCTCTTGATCAACTCCAATTTCATTGTTTCATCCACTTTAAACGACAATCTACTAAATAAATTCTGCATATATGCGACATAAATTGCTATGCTTTCTGTTTCACCTTGAGTTCGCTCCTTAATTTGTTCAAAAATTTTCTTATCGCCATCCCTGAAAAATTCTTCCCTGAACAGTGAGATTAATTCATCCCAATCACTAGCTACACTTTTAATGGATCGATAATAAACCAAGGCATCACCCTCAAATAATTCTGAAGCAGTTCTGAACATTAGATCCTTCGAATAACCTCTCGCTTCCATGAGATCATTAACCCTCTCAAAAAAGGCATTCAAACTCAATGAATCATTTTTTCCCGAATATTTGATGTCAAGACTCTTGAAACTTATTTTACCATTCGACAAATTCAAATTCTGTAGTAAATTTTCTGCTTCTGCTACGGTACTTAAATTTTGACCAGTACTAACCGGCTGTGAAATACGAGTATTTGCACCATTTTGGCTCAGTAAATTGTGTTCAAAAGATACCTCCGCAGGAACTGTACTTTTTTGTTTCGGACTCGATATTAATTTATTTTCAAAAGAAGAAATTAAATGTAAGCTAACTGTTAGCAACTTAGACCTCAACTCACATAATGATTTGTCACTTTCTGGCGGTGTAATTCTTTCAAGTCTACCAACAACATGACTTAGTTTAGTTCTTATCTTCCTTTGCATGGAACCAGTGAAAGGTTCAGCAAGAAAACCTTTAATTTCATCAACTTTTATCGAACAAATGTCTAGCTCAGTTTTAATGTCAAATTTGAGCACCTCTTTGAATGATTGACCTTCGCTTTCTAATTTCAATAGTCCACGAAAAATTTTAACTGATTCTGAAACTGAGCCTTCAGGCTTTAAACCTCTTAAAGATATTTCGTACTCTAATTCTTCTTTATTCAATCTATCTGGCTCCATTTTAAAAAATGATGAAGATGCCATTGCAAAAAAAATTATGTACCTTGTCTTCTAGTCGAAATAAGGAGTGAAATATTACAAGAAAATATATCGAAAAAACCAGTGAATGAGTGAATCAAAATTAAATGTATACCATACCAGGCAATGACACGACTCACAACCCAAGTACTGATTTCCAGTGAGTCCTCCAGAAAAGCTGCTCAGAGAAAGGAATGGAAGCTTCTAACAACGGCTGCTGATGAGTGAATTCTCTCCTCGAAGAAGCAAATATGTACTGGATTTATTTCCTTTTGCTCGGGCGCCAAATTGCCACGTTCCTTTTACAAATTAGGTACCTAGTTCACATAAAATAAATGTTACTTACAATAAATTCAAAGATAGTAATAATTCTATTCACACTACCAAGATTAAAGTTCAATCCGGGTTGGGTCAGGATATAACTGTCCTGTAGAAAACAAGGTGGCAGAGAAATACTTGAATTTGATTGGTTTATTACAATGAACAGAAAATCAATTACAAGATGCTTAGGCAAAACAATACGATAAGAATCAACCAATTTGCAATGTTTTCTATGATGCACAATTATTCTTATTCAGTATAATGTTAAGTTCAATTCAAAATTCAACGACGAGAGATTCCCAGTACAGCCAGAATATTATTAAGTCGAAATAACATGGGAAAAGACTTAAAGTTAGGCAAGCAACGGTGATGCTTATAATTATTCTTATTTAGTGTATAATATTAAATACAAATTCGATATTCGACGACGAGAGATTCACAGTACAGCCAAAACATTATCAAGTCGAAATAATGGGAAAAGACCTAATGATAGGCAAGCAACGGTGATAGGTACTTATAGTAAAACAAAATGAAGGACTTATCTCGGTCGTGAATGTCTCCACTGAGCTTCAGCTGCCTATTTCCAGAAGAACTGGTTGGCTGGAACTTTGGAAGATTTGGTTCTCCAATTTTTCCGAGTGTCGGAACCTCGCCAACAATGGTGGATGCTGGTATTCGATTCGTCGCTTGGTCCAGTCCAGTTGCCTTCAACTGGACTGGACCAACCTTGAATTAAAATGCCACAATATTCAAAAGCAATGGAAGGCTATCCGAATTAAATCGTATACTAAATTGCCTCTACAGCAGAATCTATCCAAATAAATCTACTATTTCCAAAACGGCGATACTAAATTACTCTGCTGCATATAACTTTCAAACTTCTCGTAGCGATCTCAAAACGAAAATTTTTACATTAAGAATGAATGTATATGACAATTCTCTTTTTATGAAAAAAAAACATCTTAAAAAAAAAACTGATAATGAGAATAACAATTTGAACGAGACTGAACCAAGCGACCATCAGCGACATCCACCACCGCGACAATGAACCTCCACATTACAGGAAACTATATTACACTTAATTGAAATTAAAGATTACTGTGAAGAAATAAACAATCTGATTACAAGTGAGTAATCTGTAATATACCTACTGTTGGGGCGAGTTTCAGTTAACCAACTGAAAGTGTGGTTCAATTATTTTAGGTTTAACTTTCTGAAATATAATTTTCTGACTGAAAAAAGGATAGAGCTTGTGGACTGTATAATATATATGAAATCAATTAAACCCAACACAAATGAAAGGATAAATGCACTCAAAAATAACAAATGAAATATAGTTACCTATATATCAGCAAACAGGATCCTGTCGATGACTCCTATTCCTATATAAAGATTGCACGAGCTCGTCAAACGAATATGGAATGAAGCTGACGTGAAAATCCGTTGCTAAAAATGTCAAATTGTGTACACCTATCCTTGCGGTATTATAAAATAACCACGCCACTGGTAACAGTTTTTTGTACGAAATAATTCGCACAAATTAAAGTTTTAAAAGAATGTAATTCGATTGAATCGAAATCACTAAAACTACGAATCACAGGAAAAACTGAAGTTTTCCGGAATTAACGAAAGGAAGCAGAATTAACAATTATCGGATGCAGAAATATTCACGATTAAGTCAATCAGTGAACTGAATTAAAAATGAGAAGGAAACAAATATACGACATATGCGGCACTCCACAGCTGACGAATTGTTCTTATACATAAAGGAGGATCCACATGGGAATTCCTTTGTAGAGAAATTAATTTAAATATTCGAATTTTGAAAATTCTAAATATTTTATTCTAAGCGTTCACTTTGGCGTGAACAAAACAGGCCGCCGTAAAATTGCGTGAATTTTACAGAACTTTGGAAACAGTAGAGTTCAATCTAACGAATTGAAACCGAGAAAATTTGAAAAGATCGTACAGAAAAAAAAAAGAATTAAATATTAGGCACCAATCTTGTTAGTGCTCTTGTATAATTATATTGACTGGCTGCGGTCTTTATAGACGCCACTCGATTCGTACCATCGGGTCCCGGATGCAACTCGAACTATACGTCCGATAGGCCAAGTGGCGGGTTTGGAATCTATGCTCTTTATGAAAACTAAATCTCCAACAAATGGACAAGCGTTCTGTGTTTCCCATTTATCACGCTGAATCAATGTGTGGAGATACTCGTGTGACCATGGTTTCAAAAAGTCCGCGGATTTGGAGGGATCAGAGGACGAGGGGCAAATTGGTCTACTATTTAAAAACTCTTCAATACGAGTGAATATCGTGGCGAGGTCTTCAAATGTGGAAGCAGTAGAATTTAGAGATTTGAGGAATAGACGCTTTGCTGAACCTCCGAAATGGGACGCATATGGAGCAATGAACTTCCATTTGATGGATCTCTTCGACAAATTATTGTATATATCGATATTATTCGATTTCAAGAACTCAGAATCCCTATCAAAATAGCGCGAAGATCCGATGAAATTGCTTTCATTATCGGACCAAATTTCTTGAGGTAGGCCTCGTCCAACGATAAAACGCTCCAAAGTCGATAAGAATACCTTCACGGTAAGGAAAAAGACGAGTTCCGAATGAACTGACTTATTGAGGAAAGAATTGAGGAAAGAAATGAGGAGAACAAGAAATGCTTTAATTCTCGTTGATTTTCGCGAACGACTTGACCGATAGGTAAAGTGGCCAGCAAAGTCCACACCCACTTTACTAAACGGACGTGAAATATTGACTCTGGGTGCATGTAAAGGAGCCCTGAAGGGTTTATAGGTTATACCTTGAAATCTCGTGAATGCGATACATTTTCTAATGTACTGCCGAAAAAGCTTTTGTAAAGACAAAATCAAATAATTCTGCCTAATTGAGGACTTTGTCGTGTTAAGACCGGAATGAAGCGAGATCAAATGAAAATGGAGGCATTTTGAACGTGACAACGCACATTTTTTCGGAAGCAAAATTGGATGCTTAGTATTCTGTGGTAAAGAAGAGACTTGTAGTCTACCTCCCAACCTGATCAATATAGAATCGATATTTTCGATTGTTTTCTTTGGGAATAAATTCTGGCGCACTTGATTAAAATGATAATGTTGTGTGATTAACACTACGGATTGGAGAGCTTTCTCCAACTCATCCCGAGAAATTGGGCCAGACAATTTTGTCGTTGAATTACATTCGCGGTGGCAGTTGAAAATAATCCTTTTGAGAAAGGCGAAAACTCCTCGTAATGTATTAAAATTTGAAAATTTTTCTATAAACATTAAACATGAATTTACTGGAAGCTCGTTTGCAACTGCAACACTGAAATTAGTTTTTAAAACTGTTGACGGATCTGAATTAAGATCATGATCGGTGAAAGGTGGTGGCCAATTGGAATTATGAGAGAGATCTGGAGGCGTATCCTCCGACTTCAAAGGTAGTGAAACAGTATATTCACCATTTCCATCACGAGAGTGAGTGGATAGGAAATGGTTTTGTGCATGATCATTTATACGATCCCTAACAGAGGTATCTGAAGCCTCTTCCAATGACCAAAATTTCGGTAACTGATCATGTGGAGCAGATTGGATGAAAAGAACCGATTTGTATGACGAATAGGATTCCTTTATAGGACCTATGATAGTCCAACCGAAAAATGTGTTGACGGCTGTAGGGTATCCAGAAGAAGAGATTCGGCCGTCGCGATCGAAAATCAGCGAATACATATCAGCGCCCAACAGCACATCTATTGGTTGTGAAAGATGAAAAGTTTCATCAGCCAAATTTAAATGTTGGAAATGCTTGAACACCTCCTGTGATAAGGGAGCAGAAGGAATATCATTTGTTATTTCCTGCAATACAATGGCATCCACCGGTAAGAACTTTGATCCCACTCTAGGATAGATACAACCTGCATTTCACTAAACCTAACGGTCGAGCATTTGATTGACCAATGCCAGAAATAGACATATTGACAGGATCAATTTTCAAACCTAATCTTTCGACTAGGGGTTGACTTATTGCCGAAATCTGGGATCCAGGGTCCAAAACAGCCCTCACACATATCATTGAACCGTCAGCGGATTCTATTCTTGCTTGAACAGTGCCAAGAAGTACTTGGTTTACGGAAACCGATTTCCTATTGATGTGATAGGAACTAATAACATCATTTGAAGGAGTGGAATGGGATGCTGAAGGCTGATTTTCAACGTGATTTGTTTTACTTGGAATTTGAGATGGTCCACTAGATTGATTGGCAGATTCGTTACTGGAAGAAGATTCGTCATCGGGATGGAGGCTGGTGTGATGACGATTTGATCTACACAATCTACAGGAATTTTTGGAAGCGCAATCTTTGAAATTGTGCAGACCAAGGCAGTTAAAACAGCGCTTGGAATTCTTTAAAAATTCGAATTTGTCTTGTCTTGACAAATTTATATATGAGGCGCAGGCGAATAATGGATGGAGATCAGAGCATTTTGGACAACGAAACTTTCTGGAATTCGGGAATCTACGTGAATCATTGTAACTTTGAGAGGTGGAAGCAGAACTTGTGAGCAAAACATTTTTTGTCTTATTTTTACCATAATTATTTGAATTAATGGTGCTGATTTGGTTGCAGATTTGGGGGAACTTTGTTCGCAAAATTCCTGAGCCTTTAACTGCTGCGTTACGAAATCAATCATTGAATAAATTGAATTGAATAAAACAGCGCTTGGAATTTTTCAAAAATTCAAATTTGTCTTGTCTGGACAAATTTAAATAGGAGGCACAGGCGAATAATGGATGCGAATCAGAGCATTTCGGACAACGAAACGTTCTGGAATTCGGGAATCTACGTGAATCATTATAGCTTTGAGGGGTGGATGCAGAATTTGCGAGTAAAACATTTTTTGTTTTATTCTTACCATAATTATTTGAATTGAATGGTGCTGATTTGGTTGCAGATTTGGGAGAACTTTGTTCGCAAAATTCCTGAGCCTTTAACTGCTGCGTTACGAACTCAATCAAGGCACTGTATTCGGGAATCTCGGATGAATTTAATTGACCTTCCAATGCTTTTCTTGTATAAGGGTCAATATTACGCAAAGTTATAGAAAATAAAAGAAAATCTGACAAATCCTTTATATTCAGCGCTTTTATTGCATTGACAGAATTTTGGTGACAGTTCAAGAATTCCTTGAGATGCGAGACCGAATTATATTACTGGATGCTTTGAAATTCAGCATTTCGTTCAAGTACATTGTCGCTAACATACGAGGATTCTGATAGCGCGATTTCAATGCCTGATATGCCAAATCATAGTTGTCATTTGACAATTGTAGCCCTGAAACGACCGAGAGAGCATCATTTCTAAGATATGATTTCAACAGTTGAAATTTTTGTATGGAAGCCAAACTATTATTTTCGTGAACCAAAGAATTAAACAACTGGAAGAATTCAGGCCATTCAGCGCTTTCGCCAGAAAAGGGGCGAATATTAATTTTGGGGAGCAAAAAGGATTCGAAATTTGAATTCGAAGTTTGCGAATTTGATGCAGGCGTTGATAATGTTTCTTGTCGTTTTAAAGACAAAAACAGTCCCGTTATTCGAGCTGTTATCTCAGCAAACGCCAACTCCGACTTCGCCGTATCTATACGATCTTCGGTCGATAATTCGCAATTGAACTCAACTATTTCCTCCTGTATTGCTTCAAATTTAGCCTCATACCCAGAAATTTTCTCTCGGTATGCTTGTAATTCAAACAACCTTGCAACATCGTAGTCTTTTACCCGATGCCGAATTCCGGTGATCGTAGAAAATATGTTGGCCCTTTTTTCGACCAACTTATCCAATGCTTTAATGCCTGTATCTGTCTTCGGTGGCATTGTGATGAAGAAATCGAATAAGAAACAGATACAAACAGTAAAAGTGAACTAAAAAGTGATGAAATTGAATACTTCGATGGAAACAGATGTATGCGATCTGTCAGCTGTGGAACGATTGTCGACAGGTTGTGCTGATCGTCGTATATTTGAATATATAATGGCCGCTAAAATACGAGGATTTTTGAATTTTTGATTAGAACTCTCAAATTTTAAGAAAATGAGCTTGAAATTGAGCTTAAGATCCGGCCCGAAGGACCAAAACGTGTTGGGGCGAGTTTCAGTTAACCAACTGAAAGTGTGGTTCAATTATTTTAGGTTTAACTTTCTGAAATATAATTTTCTGACTGAAAAAAGGATAGAGCTTGTGGACTGTATAATATATATGAAATCAATTAAACCCAACACAAATGAAAGGATAAATGCACTCAAAAATAACAAATGAAATATAGTTACCTGTTTCGGAAGTGGACTATATTTTATTTCTTTTGAGAAGCTGGTTCAATATTTTTCTTTGAAAGCAATACTGCGGGTTCAATAATCGACAAAAATTGCGTAAAGTATCAAAGTTCATATATTCAAAACAAGTAAGCATACAAGATAATTCCGACTTACCCTTGGTAGATAAGGGATGCTTGGTAAGATGGTAAGTGAATCTTGGAAACAAAGGAGTCCGGGACGGCTGTATCCTCCCTTAATGAAGCTCTCAATCCTCGGTTGGAGCACTTGATCAATTTTCTTTTCACTAATATTAAATGTATAGTGAAAAGAAAAATTTGGAAATTATTAATTTCGTAAAATCGTAATAAAATAGTAGGTACGTGTACGTATCAGCGCGTGTCACGATCAACTGCTGCCGTCTCTCCATCAGTTCCGTCCCATCTGGTCGTAAGGACATTTTTTGTGGATCGGAATCGATGGTGAAGAAGGACAGAGTTATTCAGAAATACCTTGTATGTACATAAAAAAAACAATAGGTAGAACAACAACCCTCGCAATGAAACACTTCCTCCATCAAAGAAATACCCAAGAACATTAAGAAACAAAATTATGAACTGCACTGAATGAATCAATTCTACATCCAGAATAAAAAAAAATGGACCAATCTGAATAAATTCATGAAAGACGAAACATACCCGCCGCGCTGGAAATGCCCAACATTTCCTGAACAATAGCATTTAATTTTTATTATTTTTTTTTTTTTATTATTTTTTTTTTGTTATTTTTTTTTGTATTATTAATTTTTCATTGGTAAGGTAAAGGGCAAAGTTTCACTAATGGTCTTCTGAGTTGACCACTCGCAGTTTTCACTAAAGCCACTCGAGCGATACCATCCTTTCCAGGATATAATTCAATGATACGACCCAATGGCCAATTCAACGGAGAAGAGATTTCACTTTTTATTAGAACAACGGAACCTTCTTTAGCATTCATACTCTGCGTAGTCCATTTAGATTTTTGATGGAGAGTGTGTAAATATTCCCGACTCCACCTATTCCAGAAATCGCGATGTAACCTCAATATTAATTGCCATCTAGTTAAACGATTTACATTAATATTCGTGTAATCGGGATCAGGCAGAGCAACTAGAGGTTCCAATGTTAAAAAATGCCCTGGTGTGAGAGCAGTTACGTCATTAGGATCGCTACTTACGGGGCAGAGCGGGCGTGAATTTAAAATCGCTTCTATTCTAATGAATAAGGTATTTAATTCTTCATAGGTGAGAATTTGATCTCCAATGACTCGCATTAAATGAGATTTTGCACTCTTGATATTGGCTTCCCAAATACCACCCATATGGGGTGCCGAAGGTGGATTAAAATGCCACGAGATATTTTCTTTCGCAGATGAGTATTCCATTATTTGTTTCAAGTATTTGGAACTAGCAATGAAATTTGTACCGCAATCAGAGTACACATTTGAACAACGACCTCTTCGAGAAATAAACCTTCGAAAACCCATCAAGAAACATTCAGCTGTAAGATCTGAGAGTAATTCCAGGTGAACGGCTTTAGTAGCACAACAAATGAATAATGCAAGATATGATTTTGTAGTTTTAGCCCCGCGTATCCGAGATGTTTTTATTGTGAATGGACCTGCTAGATCAACTCCAGAGTTTCCGAAAGGTTTTATTCCGGTAACACGAAATTTGGGCAAATTTCCCATCATGGGTTCAAACGCTTTTGGATTCGTTCGGAAGCACTTGTGACATTTTGAGATTACCGAACGTATTATTCTTTTGGCAGAATATATCCAGAACATTTGCATCAAATGAAATAAGGTAGTATTTACACCGGCATGGAGAAAATTAGTATGAATATATGAAATGAGTAATTCAGTGAAGATATGTTTGCTAGGTAAAAATATAGGATGTTTACCATCGTAATGTAAATTGGAATAAGACAAACGTCCTCCGACACGTATAATGCCGTTTTTATCAATGAAAGGGCTAAGTTTTCTTAAAACTTTGGGAAGATTCCTCGGTGAGGATAGCAATTTTATTTCATTTTTAAGTTCCGTTTGTTGAACTCGTTTAGCAATTTTCAACAAAGCATTATGTATTTCAGATGAGGTAATGGCGGTATTACTGAAAGTTTTCTCATTTTGTGCTTTTAGGTTATTTAGAAATCGAACAATGTAACAGATTATTCTCAGAATTTTATTCAGGGACGTGAATTTGGAAAGCAATGAATCCATAAAATCATTTTCAGGTACAGAAGCTACTGAACAAGTCTGAGAATTCGTCTTCAAATCTTCAAAAATATTATTGTCATGAAATTTATTTTCATTTTGTGGGTAAGTATCAATTTTACTAATTTGATGTATTGGGCCATCAAACCACAAATTGCAAGATAAAAGTGATTAAGGCGATATTCCACGAGTACCAATATCCGCAGGATTATCTTCGGATGGAATATAGAACCATCGTTCAGGGGGAACACTATCTTGAATATAAGCAGTGCGATTTGACACAAAAGACTTCCATTTGTGGGGTGAAGATTTGATCCAAGTTAACGCAACAGTAGAATCAGAAAACGCAAATATATTAGAAATTTTAATATAGTTTTCATAAGAGGATTTCACAAATTTTATTAACTTTGTGAGCTGCACAGCAGCGCATAACTCTAAACGAGGTATGGAAAGACTTTTAAGGGGCGCAACTTTCGATTTTGCACATACAAAGAAAGTTTTAAAATGAGTTTCATAGTGTACGCGTATATAAACTACCGCACAATAAGCCAACTCGGATGAATCACAGTATCCCAGTATATCGCATTTATGAGTTAAAATTGATTCGTAATAACGTGGAATTCTTAATGTGGAAAAGCAACTGATCTCTTGTCTGAACTGAGAGAACACATTAGAAATTTCGTCTCCGGGTACACTATCCCATGATTGTCCTTGACACCAAAGAGATTGAATAAGTAGTTTTAAACGTATTGTACAGGGAGTTAGATACCCTAAAGGATCGAAAACACGAGCTACACAAGACAGAATACTCCTTTTTGTGCATAAAGTTGGAATATCTAACGTAGAAAAAGAGAAGCAATCGGACGAGGGATTCCAATTTAAACCTAAAATTTTCCGAAAATGATCTTTTGAGTTTAATTCCAAAGGTCGTACAGTATCTAAAACATGTGCGGGCGGAAGATCCTTCAGAAGGTCACTATTATTACTCTGCCACTTTCTCAGCTCAAACTCGCCTTTTTTAAGCAATGAGATGAGTTGTTCAATTTTTGAAGATGCTCCTTCTAAGGTATCATCTCCACTCGAAATATCATCAACGTATGTATTGTCTTCCAATATTTCCCTTGCCAAACTGAATTCAGGAAAATCCTCAGTCAACTGCTGCAAAGTGCGAATAGCCAAATAAGGACTACAATTTAAACCAAAAGGCAGAGTTTTCAATCGGTATTCCCGTAATGGATCTTGAGGCGAGAATCGCCAGAAAAGTCGAAGATAATTTCTGTGTTCTGCCGAAATTTCAATCATTCTGTACATTTGACGGATATCTGCGCAAAAAACATACCTATACAACCGAAAGTACAGTATTATTGAAACTAAATTATTTTGTAGTTTTGGTCCAGTAAATAAGGCGTCGTTTAGCGAAAATCTGTCTGGATAGCGGCTACTTCCATCGAATACAATCCTAACAGGAGTAGAACAAGAATCTTTCCGTAAAACATAAGAATGAGGCAAATAGAATATATTATGATTGAGTTTAAGCTCCGACACTGGAATGATCTCCATGTGATCATTGTCCAAATATTCTCGTATAATAGAAGAATACTTTGAATAGAGATCTGCATCTTTGAGAATTTTAGATTCCAAAGTAAAGAAGCGTTTTAATGCCAAAAATCTAGTATCACCAAAGTCTGGACAAGTGATTTTGAACGGTAAGGAAACGGTATAGCGTCCAATTGAATTTCTAAACGTAGTCTGTACGTAAAATTTCTCGCAAAATGTATCTTCAGGTGAGTGACATGTAACTGAAGGCACTTCTTCAATCTCCCAAAACATTCGCAAATTATCGGTGAGATTTGATTCTTCTTCATTAGAAGAGAAAACTAAAAAAGAATTAACATTTTTAGATCGAGGCATATTTACCTTCCCCATTATTATCCAACCCAATATTGTATTAACGGCGACAGGTTCCCCGGGAGAAGTAACGATTCGACCGTTTTGTAGTATGTATGGAAAAATATCTGCACCCAGTAATAAATCGACAGTTCCAGATTCAAAATATTCTGGGTCGGCAAGTAGGAGATTTGAAAACTGTTTTCTGGTATTAGGCGGTAATGAAACTGTAGGCATAGTATCACAAATTTTATCGACTATCACCGCGTTAATTTTCATTAATTGATCTGAATTGTGTATAGAAGTAACTTGACATTCAACAGCTAAATTAGCTTTTGTACTCATACGATCCAGACCTTGGACGCTTATTGACGCCTTGAAAGGTTTCAAACTGAGTTTTTTGGCTTGTGCTCTCGAAATGAAAGTCACTTGCGAACCAGAATCTACAATGCCCCTTAATACATGAAAATTTCCGAAACTATCTTTTATCTTTAGTTTAACAGTGGAGAGTAGAACTTGTGGTATGGTCGATTGTGGCTGCGCAATGAAATTACTGAATGACTGAATCTCCTGTGAAAAATCTGCCGATGTAGAAGGTGTGCTTTGAATAGCAAACGAATTAGATGATGGCCTTGGAGAAAAATGAAGTAAAGAATGATGAGCTTCACTACAAGTACGACATCTTTTCGTAGAAGAACAATTGATGGTTGCATGAGAATCAGCAAGGCAATTAATACATGCTCTTAAATTTTTGATGATTTCATATCGTTTATTAGGATCTTTTGACAGAAAATCAGGACAATTAAAAACGATATGATCGCGTTTGCAATGTATACAATTTAATCGATCTCTAGATTCCCCTTTTGTAGTGGATTTAGTATTGGTGCTCGACAAAAATGAAGCTTTATTATAAGAAAATTTCGATTTACTTTCATTAGGTGGGCGTTCTTTTGTTTTCGAATTCAAAGAAATCGACTCTACAACTACACACTGTTTGAGTAAGATGTCACGCACTGTATTATAAGATGGTATTTCTGAAGAGGCATACTCTCCTTCAAAAACCTTCAAAGTATATGAATCCAATCGCTCAATCAGCATTTGCATAAGTATGAAATTCCACTTGTCTACCGGAAAACCCAATAATTCTAAAGCTGATAAATTTTCGTGAAATACATCGAGCAGATATCGTAGAGATCTATCATTTGCAATAGGTCGAAAATTATCAATTTCCTTCCAATAGGCAGTAGCTAGTAATCGTTTATTTTGGTATCTAGATATTAACGAATTATATGCAATAAGGTAGTTCTCATCTAACAACGGTATTCGAGATTCACAGTCTGACCCTTCAAAACAGAAACAAGATAATTAAACTTCTCAAGACTGGATAAGCTCTGATTTTCATGTACTAGAGAATTAAAATTTGAAATGAAACTAGGAAATTTTTTAATGTCGCCTTCGAAAGTAAGTAAGTTTATTTTTGGTAACTTGACATTTGAAGATTTATCAATATTCTTCAAAGAACGATTTAACTGCTCTTCTTCAGGTAATTCAAATAATTCGTAATAAACAGTTTCTATAAATTGACATTTCTCCTCAAAATCTCTATATATCTCCAATTCAGATGCCAATGTAACTTCAGCCGCTTCCTGTCCGGATATGACCGAAATCAAAGCAACGTGATGTTTTTCAAATGCATTTTTCCATTTTTCGATACCCCGATATCGAATTTTAAATCCCGAATATAATTCAGGATCGCTTCTCACGTTTTCAGCTTGATGATACAGAGAACTGACACTCGAAATAACTAATTCGCGAAGAGCTCGAAAACGTAAAACCTTTTCTTCATCAGCAGGCATCGTGGCAATAGTAGGTATGTATCAATGAAATCAAGGTGAATTTTATAAAGTTCCCCAACTAAATCCCAATTCAACACAATTCAATGTCCGAACGTTGTAAATAAATGAAGGTAAATAAACCGAAATAAATTCAGGTTAGAATGCAACAAAAAATCCTGAAACAGATGATCAATAAATCGACTGAAGTCGATCGAGTGAAATATGTTTCTCAAGAACGCAATAAATGAAAAAATCAATGATGGAGGAAACAATTCGAATAAAACCCCCAGTATTGCACTCAAACAATATTTTTCAATAAGATATCCGGCTACGTAAGGATCAATATGTTTCGGAAGTGGACTATATTTTATTTCTTTTGAGAAGCTGGTTCAATATTTTTCTTTGAAAGCAATACTGCGGGTTCAATAATCGACAAAAATTGCGTAAAGTATCAAAGTTCATATATTCAAAACAAGTAAGCATACAAGATAATTCCGACTTACCCTTGGTAGATAAGGGATGCTTGGTAAGATGGTAAGTGAATCTTGGAAACAAAGGAGTCCGGGACGGCTGTATCCTCCCTTAATGAAGCTCTCAATCCTCGGTTGGAGCACTTGATAAATTTTTTTTTCACTAATATTAAATGTATAGTGAAAAGAAAAATTTGGAAATTATTAATTTCGTAAAATCGTAATAAAATAGTAGGTACGTGTACGTATCAGCGCGTGTCACGATCAACTGCTGCCGTCTCTCCATCAGTTCCGTCCCATCTGGTCGTAAGGACATTTTTTGTGGATCGGAATCGATGGTGAAGAAGGACAGAGTTATTCAGAAATACCTTGTATGTACATAAAAAAAACAATAGGTAGAACAACAACCCTCGCAATGAAACACTTCCTCCATCAAAGAAATACCCAAGAACATTAAGAAACAAAATTATGAACTGCACTGAATGAATCAATTCTACATCCAGAATAAAAAAAAATGGACCAATCTGAATAAATTCATGAAAGACGAAACATTACCTATATATCAGCAAACAGGATCCTGTCGATGACTATATAAAGATTGCACGAGCTCGTCAAACGAATATGGAATGAAGCTGACGTGAAAATCCGTTGCTAAAAATGTCAAATTGTGTACACCTATCCTTGCGGTATTATAAAATAACCACGCCACTGGTAACAGTTTTTTGTACGAAATAATTCGCATAAATTAAAGTTTTAAAAGAATGTAATTCGATTGAATCGAAATCACTAAAACTACGAATCACAGGAAAAACTGAAGTTTTCCGGAATTAACGAAAGGAAGCAGAATTAACAATTATCGGATGCAGAAATATTCACGATTAAGTCAATCAGTGAACTGAATTAAAAATGAGAAGGAAACAAATATACGACATATGCGGCACTCCACAGCTGACGAATTGTTCTTATACATAAAGGAGGATCCACATGGGAATTCCTTTGTAGAGAAATTAATTTAAATATTCGAATTTTGAAAATTCTAAATATTTTATTCTAAGCGTTCACTTTGGCGTGAACACCTACATATCTGAAATTAGAAATTTAATGATTCATAATGTAATTTGAACACTATAATGAAGAGTTAAACAATTCTTTAAGAAATAAAAAAATGATCGTATCAAACCAATCAAATAATGACTGTAACAGGTGATCAGTTCCGTCTGATCGCGAGCACAGTAAGTAATAAATATTTCACGAGTACGGGTCAGCCAGAACAGAAGGGGGGAATTTCAATTAAACGGAGGAATTCAAATATGCAGTTGCAAAAAAAATGTCAAACGGATAAGACAGGTACGCAGTATAAAAAAAAGGTACAGCAGTTATTTTAACTTCGATTTTCTTTCAGTCCCAACACTCAAAAGAGTTATATTGTCTACTTAGCTGGTTTTACGTTTGCACGGCGTAATGTACTATAGTATTGGTTTGTATGAGTCCGTCGATCTGACTATGAGTTCACACGCCATAAAGGACAGATTTTCAGGCACCGACTATGCGGCCAAACGTGCTATAGTACTCGCTTGCAAAGTTATTGAAGGAATTTCGGTGGAACAGCTATTTTAATAGACTCAACGATCTGACTATGAGTTCACACGCCATAAAGGACAGATTTTCAGGCACCGACTATGCGGCCAAACGTGCTATAGTACTCGCTTGCAAAGTTATTGAAGGAATTTCGGTGGAACAGCTATTTTAATAGACTCAACGAGGATCAAGATGGGACTGCAATAAATCGGCTCAGTACTTACGATTTCCGGACAAAGCACTCACTTTAGATCAATTAAATAAAAGCAACTCAGGACTTTCCTGCGGAAACTATAATTCAAGTAAATCCGGAAGGTAATTAATCTACAGTTATCAAAAATCGCAAAGCAAGACTCAAGACTCGAATTCAAAAATCAATTAAATCGATATGGCTTAAAAAGGATCCCAGATGAGGGGAACATCGGCTTTTATAACTTCCCTGGGGGGGAAGGGAATGATCTGCGCACAAATGCTACTTTTTCTCGAAAAGTATCTCGGTAAAATTTCTGTGAATCTGGCTGATCGTCCGTACGAACCAAAAAAAACTGCGTTATCCACATTCGGTGGTTTTTATGAAGGTTTTTACTATGTTTCCTGCATGCAAAACAATATCGAACGGACCATATTCGATCTTCTCGGCGTAATTCTGAACGGAAATGAAATGCAGGAATTTGAAATAAAAATTCGGAAAAGAACTAATTTAAAATGAAGATCAATTTCTAGACGGAGAAATTGAAGTTCATTACACCCCTCTGACGTACGGCAGAAAGAAAATTCGATCAATAATGATTTGAATTTTCGCGATTCCCAACTACCCAGCTAAACAAACAATAAGCGCGGTTGTCGCGTTGTGCTCCCTTATCAGGCTCACATTATTCACAATCTATTTCATCCGTGTTCTGTGGCCTCCACTCCTGGATAATCTCTGGTAGTACTTCCTCCATTCAGGGGTAGTTCTGCTGTTCCAAGGTATCGTGTGACGTCTCTGATTACGTCAACGCTGATGTCATCATTCCACGCAGGCGTCACCGCCATTTCCATCGGTTACGTCATCGGTTCATTGTTTACTTCTGAGATAGTAAAGCATGAATTAATAAATGTGAAGTGGCGATGAAATAATTTATCGAAGACTGTTTTTAGCCCTCTTACACAGTAAGTAAATCGTTATAAGTCCTCTTTGATGTAATTCAACTGGTGTTTTGTAGGTTCTTCGATGTTGACTGATTTCCATTTCTCGATGTTGGTTGACTGGGAATGGAATATAGTACGGGACTGGCATGGGGCTTCCACTATGTAATAGACGTTGTCGGCGGCGTGGGTGGACACGGATTCGACAGGTGGTTGTCACAGGTATGTACTTCAGGTCGTTCTAACTATCTGGCCTCAGGGAAGCTTTTTCCACTTCATTTGATCTTCCAAACGGACTTTCCTCGAGAACCCATTCTCCATTTCCACAGATGATGACCAGCGGATAATAGTGTACATAAAACATACATGATACAGTAATTAGTTATTTACTCAGTGATACAATAATGTTTGATTCAGAATGGAAATGGTACAATAGGTTGAACTCACTGGAACAGCAGACTGATTCAATAGTTCTGAATTGGAAATGATGTTATTACATTTGATGACACCGGATCAGACAGTTATATTTCATGAACGTTGTACAGAAAAGGTTTAGTAGTCTAACGAGTGAAATAGATGTTAATTCATAGACGCAATATGGCAATTTAGACGGATTATCGAAACGGTTAGTTGTTTAACGGTAGAGAAAAAATCAAGATCAGATGACACCACCAGGTAACGTTATTGAAAGGTTGTTAATTTATGAGTCAAATTGAACGGTTACCTGGTGTTGTTGTCCAGAAAAGGTGATAGTTTCTCTGAGATTATGGTTTTTACGGTGTGTTGGGATTACTATTAGTGTTGACGGTTTCCTTCGTTGCAGGTCTCAGCCCTCGCTCTACATCTAGGGCAGGCACGGAGAGCCAGCTCTCTACTGGTTGGCATCCTAATCCTACTGGATCTTCGGTGAGTCCTTATACGCAGAACCCTTTGAGTAGTTTCTCTTGCTCTGAAACTGGACGGGAGGCTACATTGAACAGCCACTTCCTTCTGGCGGGTTTGACAAGGGCAATTTCGTGAGAGGGTGCCGACCAGACCACAATGACTACAGAAAAGCAGCGGCTTTCCGGTGCAGTGGGCCCGACTGTGCCGCCCTTGGCCACATTTCCAACACATACCAGGACGGAGTTCCAGGTAGACGTTCTGGCCCATGGTGCCAACTGTACGGACCCGGGGAGGCGATTCACTTCTGGCCCTGTTCGGATTAGAGTGATGAGGCCTGTCAACGGTGCGTTCTTCCCTGATATCCACTTCCATGGCTTCTACGGGACGGTGGGACGCGGCGGTTCTATCATCCTTCATACGGGACGGCTTCTCCTTCTAGCGTTGTTGTCCAGAGGTGGACGGTGAGTCGGCTGCTCTGGGGACTCTCAACTGCGGTGGGACTGTTCCGGTGTGAGAGGTACCCTCGCAATCACAAGGATCCACGAACGACAGATCTTTGCCCCCTTTATATCTGGATTCGGTCATGGTTTTTTCCTGTTATCTGTGGACGAAACAAGTAAAAGTAAGTGGATTTCAAACAGCAAAGAAAAAGGAATTGGTTATTGAGCGGTTAGTTACACAGAAACAGATTTTAGAATTTTTCACTTTTTCAGAGCAAACGAACAATTTCACCTGCTTTCGTCCACGGAGCCGGTCTCAGTCATTGTGCAGCCACACTCGTTGGACGGTGCCTGAGGGGAATTGGAGCCTGTACCGGGCTCGACGGCGGACTATTGTTTCTGGACACAGGGCCTGGATCCTTTTCCTCACTTCCGCGGTCCAGAACCGTGTGTTGGGTTGTGCCTTTACCTTGGCGGCTACTCCTGGAGTCAGCCTTATGACGTCCGGTGGGCTTGGGGAATCTGCTGGTAAAAGGGGAGGTGATGGTGAGGCGGGACTGTCCTCTGTTTTCATCAGCATAGCCCTGGCAGGAGGTTGCCATTCCCATTGGGCGGCTGGTCGTCGTAGGGCTGGCACCTCCTGCAACAGTCCCGTCACGTACCATTTCACCGAGGGATGTAAATTGTCAAGGACCCCCCGGTACTCCGCCGCCAAGTGGTTGGCCCAATGTTGTCCCGGGATGGTGCCGGTATATGGGTCTCGGCCGGTGACGACGTCCAGCGCTGTCAGTCCCAACGCCCACAGGTCGACTTCTCGACCGTAGGGCCTCTTCCGGCGCTGTTCTGGGGCCCAGTATGCCTCGGTACCCGCGTTGTATCGAAAGAAGCTTCTGGGCTCCAGCTCGTCAGCCACTCCGAAGTCGGCGATACGGAAGCGGCGACCGTCCCGGAGTATGTTGGCTGGCTTAATGTCCCGGTGCACGATCTGTTGCCGGTGACACTCAGCCAGTCCGGCCGAGACCTGTCCTAAAATGGTGAAAAACGCAGTTGGTTCTGGCCTCGGACCATCCCGGTTGATATAGCCCTCTAAATCCTCCTCACACAGCGGCATCACCAAATACCGGTGGGGAGCTTCCACTATCTCCTCATAGAGGGCTAATATATTGGGGTGCTGGAACCGGTGGAGGATCTTTGCTTCCTTGGCCGACTGTGGTGTCAGGTCCACCCTCTTCACCGCGACGGAGGTAGCCTGGCCGGTCCTACGGGCCCGGTACACGCACCCGAACCCCCCTTCGCCCAGGAGTTCGTCCAACTCGTAATGCTCCATCTGAAACGGTACAGCATTCAATCCACAGGCATGAACTTACATAACGGTCGTCCCATTCTGGCTGACGGTGTATTCACGGATAGCTCCTATGCAACGACTGAAAACCTGACTGTATAGGTGGCCTGAAAGCAGAGGGTGATAAGTTCACTAAATTAAACTAAATCAGATAAATAAACACCAAACAATCAGATAAATAAACACAGTAATCAAACATACTTACAGAGACGGTCATTATATCAATATATACGTTTTAATCATGGTATACTTTAAGGTCTTTAATATGTATGTTTGACACCCTCTTACCACCGTCATCTTTCAGGTCGTACACGACGGGGGAAATTACTTTAATCACGGTATATGGACCGACGAACTTTGGTGCGAGTTTAGAAGCGAAATGGTCGGCGGCGGACGATAGAGGACGATCACGGCGCAGAACTCTATCCCCTACATAATAACGAAAATCTCTACGGCGGAGATAACTATGGGCTTGCTGATTGAAAGCACGGTACAACCTGGTTCGGACAAACTCATATGCCTCCTGAAGATGTTTGATCTGATCAGTACGGTGAGTCATATCTTTTCTTTCTGCTTCAGGACTGTCGGATTCATTGTTTGTTTCCTTATTATGGGGGTTTGTCGAATAAATCGCCCTTGGAACTTCTAGTTCTCTTCCATAATTCAAATACGCAGGTGTGAATCCGGTAGACTCCTGTTTGGCAGTGTTGATTGCGAATGTCAGTTCCTCTATCTTTTCGTCCCAGTTTCGTTGATCGGATTCGCAAAACTGTGCCACCATAGTTTTCAGGGTACGGTTGGCCCTTTCTACGGGGTTGCACTGCGGTGTATAAGGAGGGGTGAAACGGTGAGCAATGTTTAGCTCGCGGAGACTGTTTTTGAACAGTCGACTGTCAAATTGTACTCCATTGTCGGATATTACCAATTTTGGACAGCCATATTTCAGGATTATTTGTTCATAGAGGGCCGAGTAAACTGTTTTTGCGGTGGCTTTTCGCAACGGATGGCATTCCACCCACTTTGTGAATCGGTCTTGCATCACTACGATGTAGGAATTTCCCTTTTTGGATCGTGGCAATGGTCCTACGATGTCGGTAGATACTTCGTTGAACGGCGCATCCGCCGTGTGGTTGCATTTTCCCTGGAGTTTTCTGTTGCGAAACCTTGAACTTTTGGCACGAAGTGCAGTTTCTCACATATTTCGCAATGTCTCTAAACATCCCTGGCAACAGAATTTGAGAGCAAGCAGGCATCTTGGATTTCTTGGTATATCATGTATGCATATGTTATAGAGTAGCGGTCCTAGTATGGATCCTTGGGGAACTCCTGCTTCCGAATATCTGAGTGTGGAATGAACATCTCCTATTTTCACACAAAGGTTCCTATCCCTCAAATAATTTCCTATTATTCTGCATAACTTGGGTGAATACCCTGCGGTTTTCATTTTATATGCTAGTCCTTCATGCCATACTCTATCAAAAGCTCTAGTTACATCTAGTAGTAGTAGTCCTGTGGCTTGTTTATTCTGAAATCCTTCTGTGACATACTCGGGCATCCTTAGGAGCTGTTGTTTGATTGAATGTTGTTTTCGAAACCCAAATTGTTCACTGGGTATCGTCTCCAGGGCTTCTGTTTCTTCATTAAGTCGTCTGGCTCAGACCCCTCTCCACAATTTTTCCTAGGGCTGGGAGCAGACTTATCGGTCTATAGCTCTGTGGGAACTTTTTGTCTCTACCTGGTTTATTGAAAACAATCACTTCGGCAGATTTCCACCTTTTTGGAAAGTGCTCTGTTCTCATTACGCCATTTGTTTGCTATGCTAGTGAGAGCTGCCGTTCCTTCCTTTGACATTTTCATCAGCATGAGATTTGTAATTTTATCTTTTCCAGGAGCCTTTCTTGTTTTCAAATTATTGATTATAATAATAATAATAATAATAATAATAATATTTATTCAGAGAGAAAAAATCAAAATACAAAACAAACATCATTCCTCAACAATCCAAAAATTCTGAACAAATAAAAAATCCACATGGATATATCCGCTCGTGGATTTTACAATATGGACAACACAATTTCATTTCTGACAACCATACAAAATCCATCTATCCAAAAACCATATCCAGTAAATTAAATTACAACAATCAGTTTTACAAATCTATAAAGCTTTCAAAATCCTATTATCTTTTATTTTTCAAATCAATCTTTGAGTGCACAACGAGCTTAGGGGTTGAATTAATGTACCTGCGTAACTCTTTCTTAAATATATTTGGCATAATAATCTTTTTTAAATGTATTGGCAAAGTATTGAAGATAAGTGGTCCCAAAAATATATGACTCCGCTGCCCTATAGTTTTAGCTATTTTGGGTACTACCGTAGAGTGTTCTTTATAACGGGTGTTATGTTCATGTTTTATTTGTTCTTGTTTATGCAATTGACTGTGATGATTAATCATTAGCGATTGGTAGTATAACTGCCTCAAGTCATATATTCCACTCTCCGAATACAGCAAATCGGAAGAATATCTAAATGGTTTCCCAAACATTATTTTTAATATCCATCTCTGTGTCGTTTCTATTTTGTTTGAATGCGCATTCACCAATCCTCCCCACGCTAGATTTCCGTATGTCAGGTGAGATTGAACCAAAGCATAATACAGAAGTTTCATTTGTTCATTTGTACAGAAAGTTTTGAGTAGTTTAAATCTAGGAATGAGAGCTCTTAACTTTTTCACAATTTTATCAGCTTGTTTTTTCCATTGAAGATGATTATCAATATAAATTCCCAAATATTTAACTGAATCTCCGGTTGTGATTTCTATAGGTGGCCCATGATTCGTAGATATATGTAATTTATTCATCTCAGGTAAGTACCGGTTATAGCTGGTGAAAGCAATAAACTTAGTTTTGTCTACATTCATGGTAAGTAGTTTATAGTTTAAAAACTCAAAAATCTGTACAAAATCCCCTTCAATTTTCTTATTCAGGTCGACCCATGATTTTTCCTGATAGAAAATAGCAGTATCGTCAGCAAAACTCACGATATCTCCGACTGATGGTAAGTTAAAGAGATCATTTATATACATGATAAAAAGTAAAGGCCCAAGCACCGTACCTTGAGGAACTCCATATTTTACTTCTCTAAATTCTCCCACTTCATCTCCTATTTGAACAGCTTGTAATCGGTCACTTAGAAAGCTTTCCATCAGTTTGAAAGATTCACCCCTAAAACCTATTCTCTCTAATGTCAGTAATAATTCCTGATGGCTGACCGTATCGAACGCTTGGCGAGGTCGATGAAAACGCAGATTGCTGGCATTTTGTCGTCAATAGCTTTATACATTTTACCTGTCAAGTATGCTATTGCATTCTGAGTCGACTTGCCTGCTCTGAATCCGTATTGTCGATCTGAAATCAGGCCATATCTATCCAAAAATTTTGTTATTCTAATTTTCAGTACTTTTTCAAATATTTTCGATATTACAGGAGAAATTGAAATAGGTCGGTAATTCGAGCACAACGATCTGTCCCCGGATTTATATATTGGTACCACAATTGATTTTTTCAGAATATTAGGATATTGTCCCATTTTGATTGCTCTATTGATTACATATGTAATGGGTGTAACTATGAGCTCTGCTGTATTCTTTATTATTTCTGTTGATATTTTGTCCACACCTGCCGATCTACTGTCTTTCAAAGAATGTATTATCTCCAAAACTTCAGCTTCCTCAGTTTCTAATAAAACAATGGAATTAACATTTCTGTTATGTCTGAATTTAACACCACTCTTCTTAATTTTTTTTGCCAACTTTTCACCTATACCCACAAAAAACTTATTGAAAACCTCGGTTAGCTCCCTTTTGTCAGTTACTTTCTCCCCTACTTCATTAACCACTAATGTTGGTTGAATTATTTGTGTTTTTTGATCAAGATTTTTTAATAATTTCCAAAGTTGGTCAGGATTATTCGCAAAACTATTGATTTTCTTCCCATAATACTCTGCTTTTGTTTTCGTAATCAGTTGTTTTAGGATATTATTATATTTTTTCAAATCATTTTTTAGCAATATATTTTCTGGATTATTTTCACATTTTTTATAAAGTTCATTTTTATAATTGACAGATTTGATTAATCCCTTGGTGATCCATGGAGTACGTTTCTTTTCTTTTCTACTAACATTTATTTTGTACTTACTTTGTTCTATTAACCGTGAAAAAATTTCAAAAAACGCATCCATTGAGAGGTGGATGTCTTCCTCATCTTTAACACTACTCCATGTTTCATTTTTAAGTAATTGCCTTAGTTTTTTAAAATTAACGAATTCCCTACTCAGATTACCCACAACAGCATTTTTAAAATTTCTAGGAAGGGCAATTTTGATCGCTACTGGTTTATGATCCGTAATCAAATGATCAACCACCATTGCACGCACGGCATCCAACTGCAGAGAACCCCTCAACATTATGTGATCATAACAAGCCTTATCTCTAGTTGGTGAGTTAATTGTTGATGAATAACCATATTCACTTAATACGTTTAAGTATTTTTCCCTTATATTTGAGTCAGTCATCAAATCAATATTCAAGTCACCAATTATTAATGATATTCTATTATTTGGTTTATTTACTTGTAAAAACTTTTCTAGGTCTGAAATGAATTCTGAAGGACACAGAGATGGAGAACGGTAAACAGCGAGTATGTTTATCCCTACAGAATGAAGCTCCAGGTGCAAAAAAATTGCATTTACTGGACCAATTTTGACTAACTCATATCCTAATTTTATGTCATTTTTTACGTAAATTAATATACCATCATTTTTATTTAGATCGCCCGAATTATAAATTGATGTATACCCTTGCAAATTAAATAGATCCTTATCATAAATTTTAAAAGTTTCCGTTAATATCAAACAATCTAAGCTCCCTAAACACCCATCAATGAAAACCTTAAATTCATCAATATTCTTACTGACACTTCTTATATTATTATGTAACAGCGTAAAACAATTAGAACTTCCATTACTTACAGTTTCACAAAATTCCTTAGAAGACACAATCTTATCTTTTATTTTAGGCACATTATAATTGTTTATGTATTTTTCCATAATAAAAGTGAATTCAGCTTTCAATAAACCATCAACCACCCCTACATTGTTATTGAACCTAAAACCAGGTGTTCTAGATCTTTTTCAGATCTAATGAGAAGTGGTTTTGCCGATTCGGTTTTCCTGATGAATATTTTCCCGTCTTTGACCCATACATAAGCATACTGATGTTCCTTCTTGAAATTCCTGGCCCTTGCATATAGTTCCTGTTTATATCGTGGTAGATCTTCATTAAAATAAACGATGTTTTCCTGCTCAAAACCACAGTCCTCCATCTTCAGTGTTCCGTAAGCTTTACGCTGCTCCATTATTGTCCTTCTTGTATGTTCATTCTTCAACTTAATCAGGATCGGTGCATTCAGCTTTTTAGAAACACGTGTGGTAACAAATTCTTCTCCACTTAAGTCAACATTTACAGTTTGAACAATTTTTTGTACCAAATCTTTAGTATTTTCTGATTTTTGCGTAGGCACATTTGTTAATATTATATTTTTGTTCCTACTTTCCTGTTCAAGTTCTTCCATTCTTTCTTCTGGGGTTTTTATCCTTTTATTAGCACAATCCAACTTTTCCTGTTCCTTTTCTAATTTTTCCTTGATTAATTTGTTCTCTTGTTTCAACTCTTCGAATGAGTCCGACAGAAACTGAAGAGTCTGAGTGACCTCTCTACGGAAGATTTGCATATCCATAGTAACTTTTTCATGATTATTTCTCATCTCCCTCATAATATCCACGATTGTGAACCTCTCATCCTCATCAGGATTATCTTCTTCATCAGAGCTGATATCTCGAATAATAGATCTTCTTCTATTTTTAATGCACTCTGTGCATTCCCATGAGCTGTTTGACTTTACCATTTCCTTCAATTGATCCTTCTGCAATCCAGTGCAACTCTCACAAGTCCATTTATGACAACGGCCAGAGCACAGTACTTTATAATCTGTTTTAGAAAATTTCTTACTACATTTACCGCAATTTGCCTGCTCCGCCACTGTCGATTGTTTATTGGATCTTCCCATCTTTACCGCGAATGTTGCAGAGTTCTTATCTCTCAATTCACCAGCAATGTATTGTTTCACATATGTGTGAAACAATTTACGATAAATACAGAGAAGGAAAAGCAAATAATTGCTCTTTTGATGAATTCGCCTGTACTTATATTCACCATATAATATGTCCTCGGCAAAACAAATTTCTAGCTTTCCAATGATACCAAATTCACTGTGAAATTCTCACTTTTTTCCACCAAAAACGACAAAAATAGCGAGAGCGCAAGAAATATTATGTTGTCCATACGATTCTAATTCTAATTCTCTCTTGATTATCTCTTTGATTTCTGCCGGAGATGTTGGGTGAGGGATTTTGTCATCCGGTGGTGATTCTTTCATTTCTTTTCCATTATCTTCTATTAATTCTTCTAGGTCCTCATCGTCTTCTTCACAATAATTTATTCTTGACACCTTTTCTTTAGTATCGGCAAGAGCGTTAGATTTATCGCTTTTTGAATATGCCATTCCATGCATTCCTTGTAGTGGTGGAATTTGAGTTTTTTCATTACGTAATTTTTTTTGCACTTTCCATGCAGAGTGGTCTTCTGTGTTGAGTTCACCTATTTTCTTATTCCATCTATTCTTCGTTCTGAGCTCCCTTAGTGCATTTTCAAGTATTTGACTATGTCTGCTTAGTCTGATTTTATCATTATCTGTTTTATACATCCTGTAGTTCTTTCTTTGTCTTCGATTGACTTATATCAGTTCTTTCACCTCTTTTGGAGTTCCGCCATATGGATATTTGGGAGAAAGTTTAGTTTTTCTAGCCGTGCTCTCTTCATAAGATTTCAAAATCGCACTCTCCGTAGCTATGACTGATTCATCTAATTCATCAGGAGTGTTAATTTGTGGAATACTCGTGATATTTTCTTGAAGTTTGTTCTTATATTCGTCCCAATCGGTATGTTCTCGTGTTTGAGCCACTTCATTTCTAAGTCCATGTCCTAAAATGAACTCTATCGGGTTGTGATCAGAAGTACCATCCTCTATCCTTTCAAGAGCGAAATCTTGCTTTATATTTTTCATTATTACTATGTCTAGAACATCAGGGGTTCCATTGTCACTAGGTAAAAATGTCGGTATGTCCGGTCCCATTATAATCGCATCTTTCTTTTCGGCGCATTCTTTCAATTTCTCTCCATTTGCATTCTCTGTTCTAGAATTCCATTGTTGAGATTTACAGTTGAGATCTCCAAGTCTTATTCTTGGAAAATGACCCCCAAATAAAATCTTCATCTCTTTCTCTGGCAGATTCATTTGCGGAGGTTTATATACAGAGAATACCTCAATGCTTTCTCTTCTTATCTTTACTGTGATCGATAGTGCCTCTATAGATGCGTCATTGTCCTCGGGATTTACAACCGCATCAGGTAATGGTTCACGTCTCTTTCAACAAGAATGGCCACCCCTCCTCCGTTTCTATTATTTCTGTCTCTTCTGTATATTTCGTAGTTTTCGAAGGAAATTTCATCATTAGGATTCAATTTTGTTTCTTGAAGAGCCATAATATCAGGATGTTTTTCTTCTAACAATTGTTCAATATCTGATTGATGGGCTCTGATTCCGTTAATATTCCAGGAAACTATCTTCAGATGTTCCAGTTGCGACACCTCGTCCATAAATTATTTATTTTCTAATAAGTTTTGAAATTTCTTCTCGATTTCTTTCTCAAATTTCTGCATTATTCTGCTGAATATTTTCTCAGTGAGTTTGTCAAGTTCATCTTCAGGGTCTTTCCTTTCGGCTTCAATTGGTTTTGTGGACGAGTTCTTTGTTTTTTGTACCTGTGGTATTTCAACAGTAACAACAGTCTCTATTTTTTCAGCGATTTTCTTGGGGGGGGCTTCTTTTTTTGTCGGTGTTCTCTTCTTCGTAAGATTTTTATATGCGCTGCAGCCTTTATAACTGGCGGGATGTCCACTTTGGTTACATAAAACGCATGCCGCGTTCCTTTCACCTTTTTTTGCGTCAATGCACACTCTTTTGTGCAATGTGCTCCAAAACATTTTACGCATCTCCAAGGAAAAGTGCATTTATTTTAGCATGTCCATATCTCTGGCAGCGATGGCACTGTCCTAGGCCTTCAGTCTTCTTTTTAGGCTCAATTTCGATACAGAGGCTATATAGTTTTTTCACTTGGAATATTTCCTTGTTTTGAGTTTTCACAAGGTAGAGAGGGATTGCCTTTTTTGTTTAATTCGACGTCATTCTCGTAACTTCAGCATCTTTAATACCTTGTAGTCCTAAATCATTTTCAATCACTTCAATATCCGCGTCAAGTGGCACCTTATGACAGCGTATATTCGCTTTTCTTCTTCCATTTGGTAAGTAAAATGTTCCTTACCCTGTTGATTGAGGAATTTTGTTAATTTCCTAAAATCTTCTGCAGACGAGGCAATAATTTTAATGCCGTCTCTGACAACCGTTGCCCGGTTATAATTTATTTTTTTTGTGTATAGCGCTTTAGACATTTCCGTCCAGTCTGAAGTCCCCATCATTTTTAATGGGGAAATTTTCGCTTTGATAGGTGACTGAGGTGTCACCGTTGATTTCTGTAAGTTTTCCTCTATTGAGGAAGAGCTCTCTTTCCGGGCCCGCTTGGCCCGAGGTGCTCCTTGTGATTGGGGGGCTTTTGTGCTGTCCTCAATAATTGAGGCTGGCTTTTTGGGAGGGACAACTGGCGTAGCTTTGGAATTAGCTTGGTTCGTTACCGGTTCAGAAGTCGAAACCTGGGAATAACTTCTTACCTGTGGATTTGAAGACTTCGTATTGGAGAGTTCTTCTCTCAAGAGTCTCAACTCGCTGGTCAGATTCGCCATGCAAGTTGTCAGGGCGGCTAAATTGGCTTTGAGCTCGTCATTCTCCTGTCGCAGCCTGACAAGTTCCTTCAGTTCGTCATCTATCCTCCGTATCCATGAAGGATCCATCGTTATCCGAATTTTCATCCATGTTTGAATTCGGATAATAGTCACTTCACCTACTTTTTCAACTTCACTAAAAAGTCCTGAAATCACTTATGCACGAAACCAACGATCCTTTCGGACCTGGACTCAACGAGCGAAAACACAAAACTTTTAACAAGCACTAACTTGGATGCGCACATCAACGTTGCGTTTGAGCACTGAACTGGTTTTTCACACAAACTCAATCTCCCGGCACATCTGAACTCGTCGTCGTCTCGCTTGGTACTGTGTAATTAATTACCGACCGCGCGTCTGATCTTATACGCTTCCGGGTCGCGGCGCTGACCACGCCCAACGCGGTTGACCCCGCGATCATGACCTATCGCGCATCGAACACCGCGACAATTACCGCGAGCTAATGTACTCTCTGATTCAGCCGGAAAACTTGCTCCGTTACAGAACTCAAGTCGAAAAGGAGTGATGGAGGTGTGAAATGGTCCACTGAGGAGCTAAGACTGATGAGGAAGCAGGTGTCTATCTTGAATGACCAGTATACATTTTACCAAACTGAAGACTTGAAGTTGCTTCGAAACAAAATGAGAGCTAGTTACAGGCGTAAATTGAGGAAAACAAGAAAAGAGGCAAATGACAAAATCATTTCGGACTCATCTAACCCCACTCAGACCGTGTGGCAAATGATAAATTCAAAAAGGAAAAAACAATTAAATGCAGAATCCAGTAGAACGGCTGACAGATTTTATGAATTCTTTATTCAAATACCTGATAAAATTAAAGAAACAATACCTGATAATGTGCACCAATCACCTGAGGATTACATGCCAGAGCATGTATACAATGACCTAGAGTTCAACTTTTCTGAAATAAGCTACAATGAAGTAAGGGAGATAATATGTTCCCTAAGAAACAGCAATTCTAGGGATTTCTATGGTCTCTCTGCCGCTCTGATGAGGAGGAATGTAAATAACATTGTTTCACCATTAACCAACCTAATCAATAAATGTATAAGATCGAAAACATTTCCTGATTGCCCGAAGCTGGCTAAAGTCATACCAGTATTTAAAAAAGGAGATAGAGATTCTCCTGAAAAATATCGACCAATATCATTGCAGCCAGTTTTCTCTAAGGTGTATGAGAAAGTTATCTATAGACAAAACATAGAATATTCTGAAGCTAACAACTTACTATTTAAAAATCAGTATGTATTCAGAAAGAAAAAGAGAACAAGTGATGCTGTTATACACTTTGTAAATTACACTCTGAAATGCTTTGAAAACGGCAAATTCGCACTTTCTATATTTCTTGATCTTAGTAAGGCTTTTGATCTGGCGCATCCACCGCTTCTCTTGGGAAAGCTGGCGAATTATGGTTTCGGTGATTCTGCGCTGTGTCTAATTCGGCAGTACTTTGATGGGAGACGGCAGAGGGTGTTCTTGGATGGAAGATGGTCTGAGGAGGGTCAAGTCAGGACAGGAGAGCCCAAGGGCTCAATCTTGGGACCTCTCTTCTTTATCCTTTTTGTAAATGATTTTTCATATTTCCTCAAGAATTATGAACATATTCTGTGGGCAGATGACACCAGTTTTACTGTAGATGACTGTGATATTAATGTCACCAAAGATTCAGGAGTATAAATAGAGAGGAAAGCTATGATGTGGTACCAAGCAAACGGTCTTGAGTTTAATCTAAACTTACAAGAATAGTAAGACCTCAATAAGGTTTCTGGGGCTCCATATGGACCCTACGTTGACATGGAGCTCAGAGGTTGACACAGTTGTACAAAAGTAAGTAAGGAATACATTTTTGTTGCGTAGCATGTCGGACTCAGTTTCAAAGGCAATCCTGAATACTGCTTACTACTCACTCATAGAAACGCATCTGAGATACTGCGTTGTAGTCTGGGGAAAAAGCTCAGGTCGTGAAAGAGTATTTCGACTACAAAGAAGAGCAGTAAGACTGTTAGCTAATTTGAACTATAGAGATGAGTGTAGGGAGGCATTCATTAAACTGAATATACTGCTGACGTTCCCTTCAGTTTACATCTCCGAGTGTCTAATGTATGCCCATGAAAACTATGAGGATAAAGTGAGGAACTCCAACTTTCATTCCTATGACACACGCCGTAAAAATGATATAAGACCTGATTTCCATCGCCTGGAGAAGACCAAGCAGGATCTAGAGTACCTATATATCCACCAAGATGTTCAACAGGGTCCCTGAACATTTGAGAGTTCTTTCAAAGTCTCAGTTTAAAACCAGGTTGCTAGGATACCTCCGGAAGAAAGCTTTCTACAGTGTGGGTGAGTTTCTGTCCGATAAAATTATTTTTAATATGACATTTTGTATTTGGCGGCGATGTTCTTAACTTTCCTACTGTGATATATATGTGTATGTTCTTTCTATCTGTGATGACCTGTGTAATACAACGTTGAAGCAAGTTGTAATTAGCACCAAATAAATATCATTATTATTATCTTCCTCCTCCTCATTCCCTTCGAAATATGCCAGACCCCGATACGCAGATCGGACAGTTTAGTTAGAAGCTTAACTTTCTTTAACTTCTACTTTTCCTTTTCTTATTGTTATTTTGTTCTCATTTCACGACCATTCCTCCTTCCTCTCAATATTTCAATTTATCATTATTTCTAAAAATGCATAGATGCATTTTCCCGGCGGAGAATGTTCAAAATTCAGATTTTTCATTAGTTTGATACCACGAAGTTGATACATCGAAAGGAGTTACTCGGTTGAGAATGAAAAGAAGATTTTTCTGTGTTCTCCATTCGATGGTCTTGTCACTAAAAACCCGACAAAACACTACCTGCTCAGTGCAATTTTTACTCTGCCACTACAGAGTCGCAACCTCGATACGCCTATGCTCGCAACCCTCAACAGAGATATACCCTCGCTTCTTCCCAGAGTCGGACCCCGTTACATTCGTACCAAGAAAGTGTATTCGTTACATAAGATAAGGAATTCACCCGGTACAACATTACACGAAACCAGACAGCCAGCAGATACATCTCTTCGAGTCAGGCCAACCGTAAGTACCATTTCCTACAGTGTTTACTTTGTGGTATTTATTTCCTCTTTTATACATCCCTTTTATTTTTTAATCCTCGTGGCGACAATAATTGGTACAGCAGCCCATTCCTTCTCTCTGAGAGAGCACTTGTATTTCATTCAACCAACTTTTCGATTGCAATTATGGGAAATTTTATTATCCTTCAAGATAAGTTATTCTTGACGTAGAAAGTGGTCCGTGTGAACACCCAGGGTCTACGACGACTTGCATGGGATCCACGTCATTGAAAAAAATTGAAGGCCATGAGATTTAAAATCGATGGTTTACGCAAGGCGATCCAAGATGCAGATTATGACACTGATTTATCCACATACACAGTTGGAACTGACAAAACAATATACCAAAAAGTAAATGGTTGAGCACACTAACAACCAATAACGGTGTGTTATTTATTCTTTGTGTTAGAACCAAGCGCTTTCAACCTACTAGGTCATCATCAAGGTTCCCTGGAAAGGTAATATGAAATCATTCAAATTTCAAGAACTGACAATTTAAATTGAGCAAAAAAAACAACTATGATTAGGTACCCGTCCAGGAATCACACCGCAGGCATCAGATAAGAACAGATACAGCAAAACAAATACACAGGAAAAGTCAAAATGTCATAAATAAACAACAATCTCGCAAATGATTATTAACAAAAGTTTCCTTCGGAAAAGACTCTATTTCTTCGCCCAATTACAAACAGACCAATAAACCCGATACACATCAACAATTCTCACAAACAACAAAGTGTGTTAGTATTTATTTGATATACTTTATATATTATAGTTCATTTCATTATGTTTGTAGGATTCAGATTGTCAGTGGAACTGTCAATCAATAAAAAGTCAGATAAAATCTCGAATTATCACTCTGTTTATCGGGTATAGCCTGAGGTTGTGTTCTATGTAGGCTTTGTTACTGTGTCCTCACTCCTCACGCCACCTTAGGCAAAGCACCCTTGATTTTCGACCCAATAGTGAACTTCCTTACGACCAGAATTTTTTTCCTGGCCTAGGGATTAAGCTTTAACTTTCCGGTCCGAGACAATGCCCTAATGCAAAATTGATTTTTATATCAAGGTGTTGCGAGGTTCGTGTAGCCTTTTCGCATATCCATTTATTCGATATGATCTAAATTTCAAGCTCATTTTCTATAGTATATTTTTATTGATCATCTGGAAACAAAAATTGACAACATAAATTTATGCAAATAGGGGTGTCGGTAATGTGAAGAAACCGATATCGTCTGTATTCGTATCAAATTCTTGATAAAAAACGAGATTGTTCTCTTCGCAATGATCTTTCCAGAAGTCCATCTTTTTCTTTGGCATTTCATTATTCCAGGCCTGTAAAAGCTTTGATTTATATAAAACAATATTAGAGGTCAATATCAAAACTTTCTTTTCTCGTATGCTTGACCCATTCTTCCATTATAATAATTCCATATTTCTTAGCCGCAGCCTCGGACTTTTCCAACCATTTCTTCGCCATTTTATCTCGGTTTGTTATGCGATAATAATAGGCCATCAAAGCGTAGAGTCTGTAATTTAAGAAAATCATACATTTCAATGCAACATTGTGTGTACCCCTAACCCAGTGGTTAAGGTGACGCGGTGACGCGGAATGTCCGAGTGTACCGAGGGTTCATACGATTTCGGAACCAGCAAATATTAATATAATGAAAAGGATGATCACGTACCTAAGTTGGGACAAACTTCCCTCGGTACACTGCATCAAACTCCAAAGTGAGTTGTTGCGAAATCCGTTTAGGAAAAATGAATGTACGTAGAGATCTAGTTTTTGAAAGAACCTCCGGGATGAAGCGTAGACATTTGCACCCTGGGTGGAATAGCATAAATAAATAATTTTCATATTACATAAAAAGAATCTGGTCAAAGGAAGTGGATAAAGACTCTCAGCTGTATTGATGTTTTTATCTCAAGTACAATGGTGAAAGAAAACTCCCACCTCATCGGATTTAATCTTGAAATAGAGGGTGATGAAAAAAAGAGGTGGTTTTTGGGTATTTTCATGAGGTTCAAAGACTGAATCATCCTGTATTCTTTGAAGTCCATGATGGTAATATGTTCTGAAAAAATTAAACGAACACCTTGAATCAACCCATAAATACAAGTTGGTCATTTAACCTTTCTTGAGAATAGTTTCTATTCTAGTGTAATATCATTTTGCGAACGTTCTCGCTATGGAACTGACATATTTTATACTTTCCATATCGGGCATGCATTAAATTATGTATAACCCTGTATTCGTAACGATTTTCGGTCATATTCCTCTTTATGCTTGCTCCTTGGGGATGTAGTGAAATGTTTCTTGAGAAAAATTGAAGTTCATTCGATTCTGTTTCGAGATACGGGCGTAGTAAAAGTGAATATTTCTCAACTTCAACGCCCTGTATCTCAAAAACTAGTCATAGGATTGATTTGGGGCCATGGATACTTTTGATCAGTAGGTCGAGTACTACATTATACCAAAATTTTAGAAAATTTGACGGAACGCCATTTCCCATAGAAAAAGTACGGGGTCCTTTATTTTATTTATTTGTTGAGAGAAAATCTTGATTGGTGCAGTGAAACAACTTGGACCTTTGCACATTTAGCTCAATCCTGAATCAAAAGAGAAAATTGTCGATCATCTGAATGAAGAAGGTTTTCATGACGTAAATTGTGTGAGAATGGACTCTCGACTTCAGAATATGTGTTTCCTGGGATCAAGTAGACACTCTCAAAAATCCTGAAATTGTGTGTTTTGCAGTTTACAATGATAAAAACACAGATGTTTTAATACCAGCATAACATCCTATTCTGGAGAGTATATCAGAAAATGATAAACACGTTCATATCTTGGGAGACTTAAACATAGATATAAAAGTGAATTTGAGAAAGAAAGAGGTGCTCTTAATTATTCTGAGTTGCTACAATTTGAAACAGAATATCTTCGAACTAACAAGGGTTACATCATCGACAGCCACTTGTCTTGTTGGGATATATATAAATATACACCTTCAATATGTAACTGAAGTGTTCAAAAACCCAAAAACCCTTATACCTGACCACAAAGCTCATCAAATATCCATTAAAGTTCAAAAACCTTCTTCAAAGTTCATTACCAAAAGAATAACATAAAGATGTCATTCCACCTGGTCATGGGTGTGATACTTTTACTGGATACCATTCGTCTTGTTACAAAGAATTCAATGTAAGGAAGAAGTATTTGTTGGGTAAAAGTAAGTTTAATAAATATATTGTGTAACGGTAGCTCAGAGAATTTAGAAATATTGAAATGAAAAGAAAATGCAGAAATAAAAGATACGCTGGAAGCACTCGACCTACCTTGGTTGGGATGAATTCCAGAATGGGCAGCTGGCACTTCCTGCTATCTTTCGAAATCTTTGAATGCTCCAAGAAAATAATGGAATTGCAGAAAATTACACTAAAAAATCAGAATATAACCTGGCTCGGCGTTATATCCTTCGTGAATCGAGAAATCGTACTGATCTCGCCCATATGTCTCCATATGTAGTCCGAGATTTCCCAGCGTATTTACCGATAATGAACCGAAATAAATAAATGAATGAAAGAAAAGGAAATAATCAAATATATAAACCGACGCGTCGGTTCAACGATCGTTTCGAAAGAAAAGAAATAAATATACAATCAACCCAAAAAAATAGAGTTAAAGCAAAAGTGAGTATTGCATCAACATATTGAATGATCGAAAACTTTCATTCCTCTGTTTTCACGTGCTTTTAAAACTTTTTTCATTTTTTTCCGAAGTGTTTTGTCACTGCCCATACAGCACACGACATCCATTGGACGTCCATTTTACGACCATATCAAGTCCAAACGTCCATGGACGTTGAATGGATGTCCATTGTACTTACAATTGTTGACGTCCATTGGTTGTTACGAACGTACGCCCATTGTACATACATATAATGTCCAAAAATATATATGAATTTTCTGTTTGAATCTCATCTATTTTCCCTGTTCCAAATGAAAATCAATAGTATTTCCAAACACAATCTTCAAATAAAATTTGTTCAATGGTGCATTTTGTTCGTCCAGTTAATGTACATTTCTGGACGTCCATTGTACATCCAACAGTGAACATTCATTGTACGTCCAATTCAGATACATTATTAATGGTGCATGTTTTGTTCGTCCAGTTAATGTAGGTACATTTCTGGACGTCCACTGTAAATCCAACAGTGAACATTCATTGTACGTCCAATTCAGATACATTATAGACGATTCGCAGATGAGCGCCATATCGGCCATGTTTCAGACCGAAACGAAAGTTAATTCCAGAAGAAATTATTCCAAAAAGAAAATAAATCAGTAAAACTGAGATAAATCAGATACCGCGTGCATTGATATAAATATCAACAACTGATATCTGATTAATCTCAGTTTTACTGATTAATTTTTCCTTTTGGAATAATTCCTTGTAGAATAAACTTTTGTTGGATAATTATTATTTTCGGACATACCGATAACTATGTACGATTCTCACGCTGCCGCGTTCATGTTTCTTATGTGAAAACTCACATTCTTGCTTGCTGAGGAGATACATATTACCATGTAGTCACTGGAAGGAGAAAATGAGAGATATGCCATCTATCTTCGACCGCGTAACTTCGAGAGCGAATTGTTTGTCTAATTCATAACTAGATGTCGCCATGCGGTAGTCTTCCCCCAGAACGATCTTCCGTTTTGTTTTAAGAGGACCTTCGTTCCGCTGCACAGATCCGTTGATCCGTACAAGATCATGAAATGATGTTAATGGAACATTCGCTAGGTTCCTGGATGATGATGTGTGGCATTGTGGCAAGCTGATTAGAACGAGTCAGATCCCAAGGCGTGTTATGACTGATGATGTTATAGGTTATAGGTATATCTACCTCTACTAACTACTAGATATGATATACCTTTAACACTAGATATTATCTAGTAACGCCGTATCTGATTAATTTCAGTGTTACTAAATAATTAACTAGATTTAAATTGCTTTGAATATTTCTTTATATTATGAACAATAATAATAAACATTGTTCATACAATGTACGTACATATGACAAGCAATGGATGTCCAAGATAGGCACAATGTACATCCATTAGACGTTATCTGGACTTGAATTGTACGTCCAAAGTGGTGTCCTGGACGTCCCATGAACGTCCTTTGGATGTACTATGTACCAATTCTGGACATCCTATGGATGTCTCGAACATCCATAATAAATGTCCAATGTTCATCCAATGTACGTACATGTGCATCCAATGTACGTACAATGGATGTCCAAGATAGGCACAATGTACATCCATTGGACGTTATCTGGACTTGAATTGTACGTCCAAAGTGGTGTCCTGGACGTCCCATGAACGTCCTTTGGATGTACTATGTACCAATTCTGGACATCCAATGGATGTTTCGGACATCCAATGGATGTTTCGAACATCCATAATAAACATCCATTGTTCGTCCATTGTACGTACATGTGCTGTGTGGGTGGTTCAATGGACAGCAAAGTCCATCAGTTGAGGAGATAACAACTGAAAACACAGGTATGGTGTGGAATGTTTCCCATAGATTTCTAGAATTTATAATCAATCATTTTTCAGACTCAGATGGTGACGAGGACTGCTCGCGAATTCCAACCATTGTTTTTTTTATTGAATTTGAATGAAAATGCCAATGAACAATTCGAATTATACACTTCCAATTAAAATCAATAGTTTCATTTCAATAATAATCGAAGAGAGATTCTGAAACAGAACCATATTTTTCGAGTAGGTTTTTTTGTCCGACTGAGGATTTGCCGTATTTCATTTGGTGGACAGTTGTTTTTTCTCTTAAATGAATCTCTTTAAAATATAGATTCATCCGTGTCCAACAAATATCAATGAATTTCAAAACTCAAAAAAATTGTCGATTTTGATTTGTCGGAAAAGGAAAACGCCACATTTTTTGTCGGACCATTGCATTTCAATATTTCATATGGTTATATCAACCGATTCTGAAACAATCAGGAGGGTATTGATAATTTAAAAAATGCCATTTTCAGTCATGTTCATGTTGTTAGTCACGCTCAAAGCCACACGATTTTTGTCGGGGAAACATGTTTTCTCATTTCTCCCAGATTGTTTTTATGATTGCATTTTACAAAAGAAGATTAGGTATGTATGATTTGAAGAAATTGAAAATAAGGTCGACCAACGAGAGGTTTGCGACTACAAATATTTTCAAAGGAAAATTGTCGTACACTACCCACTAAAGCTATACAAAAAGTGAGAAAACTGTATAAGGCAGTCGAATTTGGGACACCCTGTATAGCATTAATTACTCAGGATGTTACGTCAAACGAAAACGGAAAGTAGATCAGAATGTGCTCTACCTGATGTGGAAAAATCGTTCATATGAAAGTCTCACAGTTTTCGAGATATTTGATGTTTATGAAAATGTTGAATTTTTACACTTAAAATGCTTTCTCCCTTGCGGAAACTACAATTAAATACTTTTCGAATCAGTTTTTTGTTCTGTGAATATCTTTGAATGATTACTCCAATTGATGCAATGAAAAATAGCACAAAATATTATACAGGGATTCTGAAAAAAAAATTAAAATAAATGTTCTGAAGGAAGTTTTTTTTTGTACTGAATTCTATCTGACCCTGACGTGGTATAAAAAAAGACACTAGACTTTTTCGGCATATTACATTGAAAAGTTGCGCATTTTGTGAGGATTCCGAAAAGGTAAAATACAGGTGAAAAGCTTCTTCACGAAAAAAGATATTTGAATGTTTATCGAAAATGGAGCATTTCCGTGAAAAACTGATTTTGTCACCTTTTCCACAAATCCTTTCATTTTGCAGATTCTGCTGTAACATATTGAATAATCCTCTTGAAAATGTCAGTTAGTCCTTAAATTACTAATGAAGTGAAATTATCCATTAATCGCAATGATATAATGTAATAACGCACAGGACCTTCAACATCAACAAATCTATTGTGAAGAAACTTAATAAAAATATCAATAATAAAAATTTAGGATTCTCATTAGAGCAAAAGCTCAAAATGACCTCCCCCTTCGCTAGTACATGCCCTGCATCCTGCATCTATTGAGAAATGACCTTTTCAAACCATACAAACTTTTCCCCGCTATTTTGGCTGCTGAAATACGAATGCGGTTCCTTAGTTGTGCTTCATCTCTTATGGAATTCGAATAAATTTCATTTTTCAAAAAACACCAGTAAAAAAATCCGGAGTATTTAAGTCTGGTGGACGGGGAGGCCACAAAATTTCACCGCCCCTTCCGATCCACCGGTGAGGATAGGATATGTTTGGTTTGAATATTCCCTAACATGACGACTGTAGTGTGCTATGCACCCGTCGTCTTGAAACCATAGATTACGTCGCATTTCCAGTGGTATATTTCCTAAGAGTAAGGGTACACTGTTCCTTAGAAAATTCAAATAGTTGGTGTCGTTTAATGATTGCGGCAATTCTGTCGGACCGAATATTTTTCCATCGTACCTATATTCCAGTCCATAAATTCAGCGTAAATCGATATTGGGATCTATCTTGCCTTATATTGTGCGAATTCTCGATGTTCCAAACTATGAAGATTATGCAGATTTATATACCCGCTTTGAGTACAGGAAGACTCATCAGTCCAAAGGATATTAGTAATCATTCAACAAATTCGTTCTCTAACGTTGAAATTCACAATCTGGTGTTGCAATTTGGAAGAAAGTTTCCTTTATTGTTCATTCAATCACCGAGGGGGGTCTTTTCTGAAGGTGGATAGATGTCGCTCATTAATAGCCATCCGATATAATGCACGACAGATATCCATATCTTGACGAAAAGATTTTCATCCATGATGAGCCCTAAATAGGACGAAACTGCAGTCGGTGCGATTCTCAGTTGACGTTGGACCATTCGGTCTGGTAGGGTGAACAGTATCGGAGACCTAGTTCGTATTCACATTTCATTTTTCATTATTTATAATGGGAAATGATTTGTGTCTTATTATTTTCATCATTCAACAATATTTACGGAAAAAAACTGATTCCAAAAGTATTTAATTGTAGCTTACGCGAGAGAGAAAGCATTTTAAGTGTAAAAATTCAACATTTTCATAAAACATCAAATATCTCGAAAACTGTGAGACTTTCATATGAACGATTTTTTCACATCAGGTAGAGCACATTCTGATCTACTTTCCGTTTTCGTTTGACGTGGTCTTTTATGGGACACCCTGTATAGCACAATTAAAGGAGCAGCAAATTCACACTTGTTAACAGTCAGTGCAACATTGAATTAAATTGTCGGAATCTTTCAATGTTGAACTATGTTTCATTCTAAATACTGATATGACTATTTCCCTCGTCTTAATTTCCACCAATCAAAAACGCGCAATTTCGAATCACAAATGGTTTCTAGATGGAAAAACTCTCTGGCAGCAGCTGTCAGCAGTTTTTTCGGGTTTACTCGTGGCCAAACTTGACAGTTGTTGTCAACGAAAATTAATAATACATACATAATGCATCCAGAATAATCTGTTACTCATGAAATAGTCTTGTGAAAACCATTCGGGCATCTAATTTCTCCTGTGAAGAAAATCGAAAAAACACAATGCAAAGTAATATTTTTTAACGAAAAGCATTCGTGAAGGTGCAAAAATCCTCGTCTTTGAGTCGGATTTTTGTTGCCACCAGCACTCATACTTCTTGTTAAAATATTACTTAGCAACGTGTTTTTTCGAACTTTTTCGGAAAAATTGGATGCCCTTATGATATTACTTACGAAAAGATGATTAGACAATTAGTGTGTTGAAAATAACACATTCGCTCATTCTTCATAATAATAATAATAATAATAATAAATTTTATTGATCCTTTAAGACATATACTTGTATAGGACAGGTCAAGAGATAATTATCAACTAGTCTCCACAGAGTCAGAGAGATAGTCTTTTACAGAGTAATAACATTTTTTCAATAAATGTGATTTGACAACTTTCTTAAACTTATTAATATTAAGTGTTTGTACAGAATATGGCAAATGATTATATAATCTAACACATTGAAACATTGGAGACATCTCAAACTTAGTAGTTCTATGTCTAGGAATGAATAAAGTTCCCTCATTTCTCGTGTTATAACGATGGAAGCTATTAAGCTTTTTGAATTTTTCTTCATTTTCTTTCACATAAATGAGACATTTGAAAATAAATATAGAAGGCATTGTGAGAATGGCATTAGCTATGAAGAGTGGACGACAGGATGATCGAGGAGCTATTTTAAAAATCATACGCAAAATTCGCTTTTGTAATATGAACACTCTTTTAGCATCTGAACAGTTTCCCCATAACAAAACATTATAAGACATATGGCTATAAACCAAGCTGTAATACACATTAAGAAGCGAATTTATAGGGATTGAATCTTTTATTCTACAAATCGCATAATATGAACTATTCAATTTTTTACATAATGAATCAATATGCAGGCTCCATCTCAAATTATTATCAAGAAGGATACCGAGAAACATAGTGCTGGTTTTGAACAACGCAAAATTATCCGAATGCCGAATGATCATCATTCGATCATTCACTTCATTCGAAAAATGAATGCAAACAGATTTGTTTACATTTACCATGATGCTATTTAAATTACACCAATTTACAAAACAACGCAGCAGAAGATCACACATCGTTTGAAGCTCCCCAAAGGTACGCGTCGCCACCGCAACCGATGTATCATCCGCAAACAACGTAATGACGCAGTCTTCAATTGAGGACTGAAGATCACGACTAGTGTTTGCATTAGTCAGCAACTTCTTAAGATTCACAGGAAGATCATTAATGAAAATCAGAAATAGAAGTGGTCCCAGTACTGAACCTTGGGGCACTCCCAAATTTACATTGTGTTCGACGGATAAACAATCTTGAACTCTGACATACATAGATCTTCCGCGTAAATAACTTCGAAGCCAGTCCAAAAATATCCCGCGAAAGCCCAAATTATAGCACTTGTCTAAAATGAATTGAAAAGGCAAACTATCGAAAGCTCGAGAAAGGTCAAAAAATAGACCAGCGACATAAGAACCTGCGTCGAGACATTCATAAACGAACTCGACAAAATGAACAGCCGCCGTCTGCGTTGATCGCCCCCCCCCTGAATCCGTGCTGTGCATTATTCAACATGTTGAACTTGTTTAGATATTTCATCATTCTATCGAATACAATTCGTTCAAAGACTTTCGAGAAAACACTGAGAATAGAAATTGGTCTGTAATTCATAATATCCTGAACATCATCTTTTTTATGTACCGGAATTACCGTAGCCTTCTTGAGAACATTTGGAAAGATACCCATACTGACAGACAAATTTATGCAGTGAGCAAAATGTCGACCAATCTGAGCACTTATCAACTTTAAAATCCTAGCAGAAATGGAGTCGATGCCTGAACCCTTACTGTTTTTAAGTGAATTGATCACGTCCACAACCTCATGTTCCAAAACGGGATGAAAAAAAAAAAATTATTATTCATCATAATCGAGGTGGTACATGAGGAAGAAAAAGAGCCCTGATAATAACGAGCAAGTGCTGTCTCGGTAACAGTAGAGAAATGGTCCGCAAATATTTCGGCTAGTTCACAGGCCTTATCATGCGGAACATCATCAATAATAATTATGATTTGTTCGTGTTTTCCACTCTTTCGGCCAGTCAAAGCATTCACCATTGCCCATACAGTTTTATTTTTATTTCCTGATTTTTCAATCTGTTCACTATGGAATGCCTGTTTTGTTCTCCTAACTAAAGAATTGTAGGAATTCTTCGCTTCCTTGTATAATTTAATGGTGGATTGGCTTTTAATATTTGAATTCAACCAATGAAGACTCATTAATTCTTGCTTTGCAGAAATAATTTCCGAAGTTATGCACTTTTTGCTTTCACGAATAGGATCAACAATAATCTCTGTCAAAGGACAACAAGTCTCGAAAGTATTTTGAATAATACTCATGAAACTAACAAAGCAATCATCAACATTCGTGAATTCATACACTTCATTGAAATCATTATTGGAAATACGATAACAAAAATCATTGAGATTATATGGGTTTAAATTTCGAACCAGCTTCGATATACGTCGATTATTGAAATGAACTTCAGTGAGAAATTTTAAAGAAATTACTCTGTGATCACTAATATGAGCATCATAAACTTCGACTGTGCAATCAGATAGTTTAGCGTTAGTCAGAATGAAGTCTACTTTTGAAATGGATGTGTGACCAGTGATATCGGTATATCCTGGTTGGATCAGCAGATGACACGCTCAAACTAAAGCACTCCAGCAAGTCGATAAATAGTTTACGATTTCTACAATCAATTTTCAAGAAATCAACATTTAAGTCACCGCAAACAAACATGACATCAGTAATATTTATACAATGGTTCAAAGCATATGACAATCTTTCAAGAAATGTTTCGAAATTACCTGAACACGGGCGGTAAACACTCAGAATACATAGTTTGAGGTTTTTAGCTATCACTATGCTACCACTAATCTCGCATTCCATCTCCTCAGAAAATTTTGAGACTGACACATTTTTCACTTGAACACCGGCTTTAACATATAACATCGATCCACCATGAATTCGATTGGATCGACAGTAATAGTCAGCCTGAATGTATCCCGGAATTATCATTGACTTCACACTTTCAGAAGTACACCAGTGCTCCACAACACTCACTATATCAGGATTCTTCTCAGACAGGAGCAACTCGAGGATATCCAACTTGTTTGATAAACATTGTGTGTTCACATGCAAAATTCCCAATTGTTCAGATCTTGTGAGAAACCCATTTACATCAGAAGTATTCAGTCTGCGGGCCGATTCACTTTCTTTGGCTGAAAAAACCGATGAATACTTGCTTTATTCGGCCAGTTTGATCCGTCCAGAGCTTTTTCATATTCAGAGCTTGGAATGAGCACTTTAAAGGATGAATAGCTATCCGGAAATTTAGATTTTAGTATTTCACATTTGACACTGGAGAAATTCTGTATCAAAAAATGCTGCAGATTCTCAATTGTAGTGTCGGGTTTCAGTTTAGATACATGAAACGCCTTGTATTTTTCCACTCCTTCGACGTTTGTACTGCTGGAATTGGTCCCAGTTATTGAGGTTCTATTACGTTTTCGTGTAGACCTTTTGACTTTCCAATTTTCTTCCTTAGAATTAGTCTGTGATTTTGTTTCCTTATTAATTGCAGACTTACTCGAAACTTCATTGTTTACATCTGTGTCGATCCGGTTTTCTGTTGCTTGTTTATTCCTCTTGTTCTTGTTGGTTAAACTCGCAGGGTCGCGAGCGCGAGAAGTACTGGGTTCCGTAACATGAATAGCGGGTATTTGGGTGGGATTCGGATGATTGTCATTTGCAGCACCATTAACCGGTTTCTCTTTAACGACGGATGAATAACTTCGAACAGAGAGATCATCTGCTTTCTTCGTCACCATTTCAATGTTTACATGGATTTTTTTGTTGAGATTGATAATCTCTGTATTTTTGTCTATGATTTCGGACTCCAATTTAGAAATTTTGTATTTCAACAGGGAATTATTCTCCATCAAGACGGCATTATGTTCCATCAAGATAGAATTCTTCGATTGTAATTCGATGATTATTCTTGATAAGCACTGATGATGAGTAGAATCAATGGTAACATTCTTTTCTGATACTGGGGAAGTATCACCAGTGTTTAAATCGCCTGAATTAATGAAATCTTCATCGCAGCACTTTTTAGTTTTATTTGCACAACCAGGATGATATACCTTGGTACAAATATTGCACTTCACAAAATTTTTCATGATTGATCGTTTGCAGCAGCTACATTCGGGAATCATGATTTGTAGAGGCGCAACTTTCTTATTCGACGACATTTTTCGGAATTACACTTGGACTCGACTTATTGAATCGGTAAAACAGCTCGATCAATCCGGGGTTTTATTCCCGGAGTCGGTGGCTGATTACTTTCAAACAATAAGCGAAAAACATGTGATTATATATAATTAGCGACGGGCGATGCGACTCGATCGGGCCACGGCTCGCGAGACAATATTAATTAAAGTGATAATTAAAATGAAAAGACATACCTATTCAAATAAAATTTTGATGAAGGCCTATTTTTCTTCATGGCAATGTGACCAAATTTCAGCAAGAATTTGCAGAATGTTCAATGAAATGTTTCCGGATGAACATTTCATTAGTTAATAAAAATCTAATAATAATAATAAAAATTAGTCATACATGATGAAGTAAACATATTTACCATCAAAATTACATGGCCTGTCAAAACAGGTAAATCCATTATACAGGGTTTCCCAGAAGTCGCGAACCCCTTTGAGGGGATCGAAAGTGAAAAATATTCTAAGCCCAAAAATCCATGTTTGAAATTTTGTGATAACGTAGTTAATTAGTAATTGATTAATGGAAGTGACCAATGAGGAGCACCCAACAGAAGAATAAGCAGGCAGTGGGGACGCGAGAGAGAGACGCAAGAGCTGCTGAGGGCTTTTCACGCAGTAAACCGAGACTGGCGTCTCACTCTCGCGTCCCCACTACCTGCTTATTCTTCTGTAGGGCGCTCCTGATTGGTCACTTTCATTAATTAATTACTGATTAATTACGTTATCAAAAAATTTCAAACATAAATTTTTGGGCTCAGAATATTTTTCACTTTCGTTCCCTTCAATGGGGTGCGCGACTTCTGGGACACCCTGTGTAACATAAACAGGGTGTCCCACTAGTGCCGCAGCGGACGATATACGCGTAACGGACTGCGTTTTGCGAAATTTTTTGATGCAGACTTGATATACTACAGAAAGAGCACAACCTAAAAATATTTTCGAATATATAGGGTGGCCCACAAAAGAGGAATAGCGGGTGACTTTGTTTTTTCAAATGGGACACCCTATATTCAATAGTGTTTTTCCATTCTCTGAAACATCCTGCATGCTTCCGTATACTTTACACATATTTTTATTCGACAGTTTTCGAAATATTGGCCATTTTGACAAAAAAATGATACTTGTAGAGGCTATGTTATTCAATTATATTTCACGAACGCTTGCACATACCAATAACAGTTTTATATGGATTGAAAGACAAGACTTCAAAGTATCCTACCCAGCTATAATAAGGCATCTTCAGCATACAGAGTGTCCACAAAAAGACTATCAACATGACGAATTTCAAATCGATTTTTCTTCATTTTTTCAAATGCAATGCATATATTTTTTTTTCATCATTGTGATCACCATTCATTTTACTTCATTTCGTGTCAAATACATAATATGCATATCTCTAACGGAATAGGATTTTTTAGAGTTTTTCCTCCAAATTCACATTTACTTTCGAATTCAAAAAGCAGATTTGGCTTTTCTGTGGTTATTGGGAACTGTCAAATTATTCTATTCAAAATTACCATCATCGCAGCTTCAATTCAAATCATCATAGATTTTACGGATTGGATGAATACTCACACAATGATGTAAAAATTCGTAAAATACCAATGATTTTGATTAGTTTGAATGTACAAGTTATGAATGCTTTAAGAAAACGAGTTTCAAAACTTCAGGTTACAAAAAAGTGCCCGCTCTTATCCTTATACAACTTTCTTCGAAAAAATTATATTCATAAGTTTCACAGGCACGCACGCAGATCTTCAAGCTCCCAAGCTCAAAGCTTGTTTGAAATTTTTGAAAGATTCGACGTTCCAAGTAGAAACATAGAAAATTATCAAAAATGCATTTTGAAAAATGGGTACAGAAAGCAAGTTTCTTTCTTCAGTAACTGATTTCATCACATTTTTGAGTAGATACATCAAAACTTTCTAGTTCCTCATATCGCTATAATATGAATTGAAGCTTCAAAGATGCTTATTCTGGGTGGAATATTTTGAAAGTTCTCAATAACCACAGATAAGCCAAATCTGCTATTTGAATTCGAAGGTATATGTGAATTTTAGGGAAACATTTCGAAAAAGCGCTTAATTATCCTATTCCGTTAGAGATATGCATATCATGTATTCGACAAAAAATGAAGTAAAATGAATGGTGATTACAATGATGAAAAAAAATTATATGCATTGCATTTGAAAAAATGAAGAAAAATCGATTTGAAATTCGTCATGTTGATAGTCTTTTTGTGGACACTCTGTATGCTGAAGATGCCTTATTATAGCTGGGTAGGATACTTTGAAGTCTTGTCTTTCAATCCATATAAAACTGTTATTGGTATGTGCAAGCGTTCGTGAAATATAATTGAATAACATAGCCTCTACAAGTATCATTTTTTTGTCAAAATGGCCAATATTTCGAAAACTGTCGAATAACAATATGTGAAAAGTATCTGGCAGCATGCAGGATGTTTTAGAGAATGGAAAAACACTATTGAATATAGGGTGTCCCATTTGAAAAAACAAAGTCACCCGCTATTCCTCTTTTGTGGGCCACCCGATATATTCGAAAATATTTTTAGGTTGTGCTCTTCTTGTAGTATATCAAGTCTGCATCAAAAAATTTTGCCAATCTCAGACCGTTACGCGTATATCGTGCACTGCGGCACTAGTGGGACACCCTGTATATGTACCTACAAATATCGAAACAACTGTTGAAAAATTACAACAACTAAAATTATATAATTAATTTACAAACTCGCTCGAGTTGTATATAGTTTTATCTAGTAGTAAATCCTTCACTCGTCTACTGAACGTCGCTTCAAGTGTTTTGGAAGTCGATTGATAAGTTTGAGGCAGATGTGATTAGAGCCCTGTTGAGTCTTCCTTATTTAGCATGGGGGGATCTCAAGATTTTCACCATAAATGTTCAAAATGGTGACCGTTGACTAACGAACATTTTTGAATCCGTTTACTCGGAGATTTAGTTGTGGCCTTTCTTATCTCACTGGCATCGAGCTGCTCATCTATATTAATAAAAGAAAATCTATGGTTTGCTTCAAAATGCTTCATAGTTCGAACGATCGCACCAAATTGGACAATTCTTTTTTTGTTGTGTTTATTATTGTTAGGGCAAGATTTATATAACAAAATATTCCCAAAAAAATCCTACAGAAAAGAAAAAAGGCATTCCTTTTTCTTACGACCAATCGAGCAATCATAGAGTACTTATATAGGTTTTGACATTTGGACAAAAAGTTAAGTTATATCGAGTAAATCGAAAATTTAAAAACTCAATCAGAAATAACGAGTAAATAACAAATTATAGAATAATAAATTTTATAATAATACTATGTTTAAGAATTTTCAATTATGATGTATGAATATATTCTGGGTTGCCTGACAAAAAGTAGTCTAGATGGCGATGTATACAATTATTGTGTAATTTGCATATAACTAATAAAAACATGGAAGGCTATTATCATTATTATTTTGTTTGAGGCAAAAATTATTTAAGTGAAAGATGCTCTCAACTGTAGTGTCCGATAAGCCTGAGTTGATTAGGAGGTTTTTGAAGACTTGAAGAGTTTGTTGTACAGGTACTGAGGTGAACAAATTAGATACATCCAAAGAAGCTAGTATTAAATTATTAGGGGGTTGTATTTTCTTCAGTTTTTCGATCAAATCATCGGTATTCTTGATGCTGTGAGGTGATTGGTAATCAACTTTATCTGTGATATATTCGTTGAGTTTTTTGGACAGTTTGTAGGCTGAGCTCGTAAAGAAAGATACCACCGGGCGGATTGGTATGTTGTTTTTATGGATCTTCGGAAGTCCATATAAACGTGGAATGTCGAAGTTCATAGGTATCAGTTTTTTGTAATCTTCAAACAAAGTTGGTCCAAACTGATCTAAAATTTTTTTGAATTTGGAAGTGTATTTCTTGAGTGGGTCAGTATCAAGAAGTGTGAAGCCGTTGTTTTGGAGAAATGAAGTGACTTTTTCTATATATGAAGTCCTGGACATAACAACCAGACAGTTCCCTTTATCGGCTTCTGTAGAAAATAGATTATGATGTTTGATTTTTGTTCTAAGTGATTTCAGGCCCAGATGAACCTCATGTTCATGGCGTTCGCAGCGTAAACACGTATCGCCACTGCTCTGCTCATTTCTCAAATATTATAATAAGTATTCAAAGTGACTAAGAATCTCATCCAAAATGGGTGGTACAAGACGGAACACTGTCACCCAGGAACCTTCGAATACGAGTATCCGAGAAAAGATGTCTGAAATGGAAATAAAATTTCAAGAGGGATTGGCTAAACTACCTAAAGATTATATTGGACAGAATTCTTCCACCTTCAATCAGGGAATTCCTTCAAACTTTGAAGAAAAACTCAAACAGTTCGAGATCGAAATCAAGGAAGACATCAAAAACCTAAAAGAAGAACTTTTATCGATTCAATCCAGAATTCAGAAAAATGAACAACACGTTGATAAAAGTCTAAACAGTAACAACAATAAAAAGCTTTTAGTGAGAGGCGTTCCCGAGAAGAATAATTCCAGCGATGTGATGAAGGAATTATTGAATATTTTCAACAATAATATAAAGCCATATTTTCGCGTGACAATATTTTAAAATTATTTCGTCCGTTTTGAAATATTCGTGTTTAAGCGTCGAACTGGTGACGTCACGCACCAAATGTTTCGAAATAATTTGCAGCGGTTTGAAAGCAGGTAGTGGAATAGTTCGAACTGAAGTTTGATTTTTGGAATCAGCTGATTGAAAATGAAATGTTTTTGAAATAGTTTTAAACCGTGATTGACGCGAAAAAATGGCTTAAATCTCAACATCCAACCAACAGAATTAGTCACCTGTTATCGCCTAAGAAAAAATGATAACAAACAGAAGGATAACAAACCGTCACCTGTAATTGTCGAATTCGTTACCCAGTGGCGTCGTGATGAAGTTTTCTTCAGTAAGAGTCGACTGAAGGGATCCAATCTGTTGATATCTGAGGTACTACAAAGAGATGAAATACAACTATTCCAAAAGGTGCGACAGGCTTTCGGAAATAATTCCTGGACGAAAAGGGGTAAAGTCCTTGTTCTCCACAATAACAAAAAGATTTTTGTTCAAGATGAAAATCACTTGAGTTTACTAATTAACTAACAGCGGAGTGGAAACATGTGTTTTTTGAGACACTATTGTTTTTCGAAACACTAGTTGGGAAAGTCGTGAAACTTTATAAAAATTTTGCATCTGCGTTCACTATTTTTCTTATCTTGTTCTTGTAATAATATTTCAACTCCACACACATTAATCGCTGGAGATCTAATCACTGACATTTGAATATATTTAATATAGGCTTTCTCTTTCTTTTTTCGTTCTGTGTCATGAAAGCAAGTATTTAAAAAATTGGTCATATAAATATAAGATCTCTGATTCAAAGTCTTGAAGAATTCAAAAAATTCATTACCTCGAATGATTTCGATGTTGTAGGTGTATCGGAAACTTGGTTAAATGAAACAGTCAGCCACGGAAACATCGTAATTGACGGATATAGGGGTATCTATCAAAGTAGAAATGGTAGAGGTGGAGGCGTGGGATTATTCGTCAAGGTGGGTTTTAGTGTCACAAGAATTGAAAATGAGTACACAAATAACTCTAGTTTCGAACAAGTCTGGATTCGAATGCGTCTAAATAAGATGGATATTGTTCTAGGATGTATTTACAAACCACCGCAATACAGTCAATCTAACTTTTTAACAGATTTTGATGATATCTTATCCTCATTGGTACCTCTTTCTGACAATATATGCTGTGTTGGTGATTTCAACTTAAATCACCTGAACTACTCCTCTAAGGAGGTGATAGAGTTCAACCTTCTGCTAAGTTCCATGGGCCTGTCCCAAGTTTTTACCCATCATACTAGAGTAACATTACAAAGTGAATCCCTTATTGATCTGATCATAATGTCTGATAGTATGGAAATAGGCAAGTGTGACACCCAGGCCTCCATGTTTTCAGATCACGAATTCATTTTTTGTGAAATTCAAATACCTACTCTAAGAAAGAAAACAAAGTTCAAAGAATACAGAAACTACAAGGATATTGATATACAGCAGTTCGATCAGGACCTGCGCTCCATTCCATGGCGGAATATTTTCGACATTGACAATGCTGACGGGAAAGTTGAGTTTATTAGCTCAAATATAAACGCGTTGCTTGATCTACACGCACCAAGGAGAAAGATAAGATTGTCGAAGCGTACAAAACAGCCCTGGCTTGACAATATTAGACATCTTATGAAACTGCGTAATGAGGCCTTAAGTAAATATAAAAAGAATCGCACTGACGAGAACCGAGCCCACTATAAAATATTAAGGAACTTAGTTTCTTCGAAAATTGAACACGAGAAAAAACTGTTTCTGCAAAAAAAATTTTCAACTAATAACAATCTTTGGCAAGAGCTTATATCCTACTGCGGTGATTTCAGAGATGGCACCAACCAAATACCTGAAAACATGAGAAATCCTAATGAAATCAATCGTTCTTTCATTTCATCGATCCCACAACCCGTAGCTGATCCCGAAGACACTATAAAATTTTACTCCGAAAACCGGAAAAGATCATTAACCTCTCTCCTTAAGTTTACTACTGTATCAGAAATTGATGTACTCAAAATAATCTCTCAGTTGAAATCTAAAGCCTGCGGCATAGATGGCATCAATATACACGTACTGCATTTATGTACCCCGTTTATTCTTCCATTTCTCACTCATCTCATAAATCACTGTATTTCCAACTCAATTTATCCAAATACATGGAAAAAGGCACTTGTAATCCCAAAACAAAAAAAAAACCTCCTAAAGAGTACAGGGATCTCAGACCTATAAGCTATAAGATTCTCGAAAAAATAATTAACGAACAACTAAATAATCATATAGAAGCCAACATATGTCAAGATGGCGGGCGAGGTAGACGATTCCGAAGATGGCTCTGTGAAAAATCTTGAAGAAACCGATTCAAAGTGCTTACATTGTAAGAAAAAAGTGGTTGAACCTGTGAAGTGTGCAAAATGAAATGATATATTCCATCCAAAATGCATGGAACAATCGGCAAACCAAAAATCATCGATCTGTAAACATGTACAACAATGTCTAGATAAGCATTCTCCGGAAGACCTAATGCTAAAAAATCAAAACAAGATTTTGATAATGGAAGTTTCACATCTTAAAGAATTACTAAGAGAAGTTCATGAAAAGAATAGAATACTAATGGAAAGCAACAGTGTATTGATGGAAAACAACAGTTTGTTGATGGAAAAAATACTCTGAGTACAAAACGAAAAAGTCAGCAAGAAAAAAGAGAATTTATCAAACATAAAAAATGTAAACACGGAACAAAGAGAATTAGAACTGCAAAATAGACCAATGATAGACAACGGAATCACAGAACATAAAGATAAGAGACCTACTTATGCAGAACTTCTGTCTGGAACTGGAACATCTAATCTACTATCTGACAGGGGAACTGCACATGTACCTACTGCATCCAACTACGTGGACAGAACTGATCCCAATCTCTATGGTCCTCATGTTAACCTAAACAAACGCAGCAACCAAAAACCGGATAAACGTAAACAACGAAATGATACATTGGAATCTCTAACTATGATGATAAAAGGAAATCAGTATCGCAACCACAAAACTACGAATGGCAAGAGGCGAATTACAGACAGAATAAAAGAAGAAGTAAGAATGTAATATGCACCGGTTCAAAGAAATCGACTAACCTCATTAAAGGAGCTCCTAAGAAGAAATGGATTTATGTCGGCAGAATTGAAGGACAAGACACAACAGAACAGGATATCAAAAACTATCTTGAGGAAACAAAAGAACTGAATAATATAGAAGTGAAAAAACTAAACACGCTGGCGAAAAACTCAGCCTTCAGCGTGGGGGTAGTTTCTGACGATATGTGTAAGACAATCTGCAATTCTGAAATATGGCCTGAGGGAGTGGTGATCAGAGAGTTTTCATTTCGAAACGTTTTTCAGCAGTCAAACTCTCCTGGACAGGAAAAACAAAACAGAATCTAAGAATGTGAACTCCTCACTGAAAAGCCCCGATGCTCAGGGCAATCAAATTACAAAATTGGTTCATATTAATGTACAGTCACTTTCAACATCATTGTGTGGTCTAGAAGTACTCCCCAAGAATGAAGATATTGACTTTTTAGCAATAACAGAACATTGGCAAAGCCAAGAACAACTAGATTCTTACAAATTACTTGGATATACCCTCGTCTCCAGCTTCTGCAGGGGTCAATACAAACATGGAGGAAGTGCAATATATGTCAAAGACAAACACTTTAAAAAATGCAAAAAAGGAATGAAATCAATGAATTGAGCATCCCCCACATAGTGACTACTCAGCTACAGAGTATCAATGTAAAGATGGCAAAAGATTGATAATAGTATGTGTCTATAGGCCATGCTCTTATCGTACTGAGGATGTGGAAAAATTTCTTGAGAAACTCTCGACTGTGCTGGAATCTCTCGATAAACAAAACAAAAGTAAGTTCATAATAACAGGAGACTTCAATATAGACATTGTGAACAAGGAAAGTAAGAACACTGAAATATTGTTATCACTACTAGCCTCCTAAAACTTGACTCCTTCAGTGACTGAACCTACAAGAGTAACACCTATCACAAGTACCTGCATTGACAATATCTTCACAAATATTGAAGATGCTCGAATTTCCATAATACAGCCTCACATATCTGATCACTTGGCACAGCTGATGTGTTTTGAAATGCAAAATGGGTTTTCCTTGAAGCCCAAATTGACGAAAACTCGTAGATTCAATGACAGCACCATTCCCGCCTTTGTAGATGAACTTTGTACCGTGGATTGGGATATAATGTGTGGATACGACCAAACTGATGTGGAGGGAATGTGGAGGTATTTCTACGACAATTACACCACATTGTTTGAGAAATGTTTCCCCTATACTGAAACCCGTAGACACTCCTTGGACAAAAGACTATATATCAAGGACCCAGTCAATGAAAAAGAATTTAGACATTCTCTTTGTAATATCCCAAAGAAAGCCTGAGTCACTAAGTACATATGAAAAACTGAAAAAGGAATATGACAATGAAATAAAAACATACAAACAAAAACACTTCTCAAATATAATAAAAAACTCACAAAACAAATCCAAGACAACATGGCAAATAATTAAAAACCTATCAGGAAAATCAGACACCCTAACATCCTCAATATTACCTCCAGGCAACCCTCAAGAATTAACAAACAAGTTTAATAAACGTTTTGTTGACATCACCTATCAAGAAAGTAGTACAGAAACAAACATAAATCAACATCAGATAACAAATAGAGTAAAAAAGTCATTCTTCATGTTTGAAGTAACGAAAGATGAAGTGATAAAATGTGTCAAACAAATAAAAAACAAAACCTCCAGAGGATACGATGAGATCCCCTTTGAAATTATAGAGAAATCTATGTCTGCGATTGTTGATCCCCTAACGTGCATAATAAACAGATCATTTATGGAGGGGATTTTTCCAAACGATTTGAAAATCGCTGTGGTGAAGCCAATTTACAAAAAGGGACCCAGGGATGAACTGGGAAATTATCGTGCAATTAGTATGCTGCCGTCGTTCCCAAAGATTTTTGAAAAGTTATTGTCAAATAAACTAATGTCATTTTTCAGCAAACACCAAATATTCGCCAAACAGCAACACGGCTTTATCAAAGGTAAAAATACAGAAACTGCAATATATGAGATGACACAGGTAATCCTTGAAGCAATGGAAGCGGGAAATATTCCACTGGGGCTGTTTTTGGATCTATCCAAGGCATTTGACAGTGTTGATCACAAGGAACTGCTGAGGAAATTGGAGATGTATGGTATGAGAGATAAGCAGCTGAAGCTCATTGAAAGTTATTTGACAGACAGAAAACAAAGAATAGTCATAAAACATGAAGGCAATACATTTATGTCGGAGGAAGAAACCCTTGAAAGAGGAGTCCCACAAGGAAGCATACTTGGGCCACTTCTGTTCATAGTCTACATAAACGATCTTCCAGCAACAATTCAAGAGAGAAACCTTGACGTCACTGTATATGTAGATGATGCAAACATGGTCATGCAATCGGAGAAAAACCAGTCACTGACCGCCTACTTGAAAACAACTATAAGTAAAGTCCAATCATGGTGCTCAGTTAATAAACTTAAACTAAATATGAATAAAACAGAATCTGTCATATTTCAGGTATCAAACAAGCACCCAACAGCTGACAGTATTCCCTTGGATAATATGACAATAAAAGTATCTGAGAGTGTGAAATTCTTGGGAGTTTGGATGGATTTGAACTTGAAGTGGAATTGCCATATAGAACAGCTGAACAACAAACTGAACTCTGTAGTTTACACTTTCAACTTCATGAAACACCATATTCAGAAAGAGATCATGAAAACCCTTTACTTTGCAAATTTCGAATCGAGAATCACATATGGTATTTTATTCTGGGGAAACAGTTCAACATCAGATAGAATTTTCAAGAAACAAAAGCAAGTACTGAGAATAATGAATGGAATGAAATATAGAGAATCTTGTAGAGGGATATTCAGAAAAGAAGGAATACTAACTATGACAGGAGTTTACATATTAAGATGTATCCTCTTCTTAAAGAAAAACAGCGAGTTATTCCAGGAATTCAGAAATACAAACAATACAAGGAAAACATATCCCTTCATTTACCCTTGTCATAAGCTGACCCTTACTCAGAAAAATTCCCAATACATGTGCTTGAAACTATTCAACTATCTACCCAGGAAATTTCAAGACATAGAAGATATGAAAACTTTGAAGAAGAAGACCAGGGAATTCTTGATAAATTGTGAACCCTACACTCTCCAAGAATACTTTGAAGGGCGCAAGAGCTTCAATTAAATTTGTACTTGACTTATTTCATTTTATTGTGGAAACACATTAATTGTTGAAATAAATGCTATTATTATTATCCTTCATCATCGGCCTCCCGGTCTCAGCTTGAGCTGGTATTTCTTCTATGAACCAGTGAAAAAACATTTCAGTTCCTCCCACTAGTTCAGGAATTGTGCATATCCCGAGATCCTCTGGGATAATTCGATCTTTTGAAGATTTCTCTTGAATGATTTTGACATGACTCCCTCAGCCGAAATCACCAATGGTATGATAGTGACTTTCGACAATTGCCACATATTCTTCAGTTCTATTGCCAAGTTCTCGTACTTCGTTATTTTTTCGGACTCCGTTTTTCCGATGTTATGAGTCAATGGTACTGCCACATAAATTATCACCCCATACTTCTGATCCTTCTCAATGAATACAAGGTCCGGTCTATTGTAGTCCACTGATCTATCTGTTGTTATGGGTCTGTCCCAATAGAGAACCGCTGCGTCCGTTTCCAACACTGCTGTAAGCTGATACTCATAATATGGCAGACAAGTATCCAAAAAACCATGTCTAAGAGTCAACTGCTGGTGAACAATTTTTGCCACTTGGTTGTGTCGGCCCAGATATGCGTTGTCGGCAAGAACTCGACAACCTGCGATTACATGTTCAATAGATTCGCCAGCTGCGCCGCACATTTGTCCTTCACGTTAAGCTTCAAACAGTGTTTCTCGTAGTTGCGGGTTCTTATAACTCGATCTTGGATAGCCGTCAGAAATCTCTCAGTTGCAGGGTACAAGTGTCCCGCACTCAACCACGACAAAGAAGCTAGTTTATCGACATTTTCCCCCTCAAGGTGCTTGGGAAATCTGCCGTGCAATGCTTGTTCTCGCCATAGTCTTCTATCTTCGCTTCTGGTAGTGATATCGAACGTCAGTTCTCTGTGTTGTAGGTTCAGAGGTGTGTATCCCTTATCTTCTGTTGTCACCAATTTCATCAGGCTATCTTCAGACTCGAGCAATCGCTGCCTCAAGTTTTTCTCCTGGGTTCTGCAGAGTCTATAGATGTTCACTAGACCTCGTCCGCCATCTCTTCTGGGTAGATAAAGTTTTTTCACCGATGCATTGGTGTGCAGACATCGGAATTTTTTCATTAGGCGACGGGTGAGTCGGTCCAACTCATTCAGATCAGCATCTGACCACTTCAAGACTCCGAAAGTGTAGGTCAGAGCTGGCGTAGCCCAAGAGTTTAAGGCATCGATCTGATTTTTAGCAGACAGTTTGGTGTTGAGCACTTTGTGTTTCTATATTTCTCAGTGAACTCAGTTTTCAAACGGGTGTGGTCAATCCGTTGATTTTGAGGAATGCCCAGATACTTGTAGGTCTCTCCTGGCAACATACTGCAGATGTCCTGAAATTGTTCCTGAGTGTTCTCCATTTTACCCTTCCTGATGTTGACTAGGGCGCACTTATCGAGACCAAAAGACATGTCAATGTCTCTGCTAAAGGAGCGCACTATGTCTATGAGGGAGTGAAGTTGGTTTTGGCTCTGGCCGAATAGTTTAAGATCATCAATATACAACAGATGGGACAGTTTTCGCGGATTCCTCATCGCAGGTCTATACCCCATGTTAGTGTTCTTCAAAAGAGTAGACAGAGGGTTCAGTGCCATACAAAACCACATCGGTGACAGGGCATCTCCCTGAAATATCCCCCTCGATATTTTTACGGTTCGAGCATTGATATTGTTTATTAGAATATTTGTTCTCCATGTACTCATAAGATGTTGGAGCACGGCTTTTATTTTCGGGCAGATCTTATAAATCTCGAGTACTTTCACAAGCCAATCGTGGGGCACCGTATCGAAGGCCTTCTAATAGTCAATATAACATAGACTTAAATTCCTCCTTCTCGCCTGGGCTTGCTTTAGCACTACAGCGTCTATGGTGAGTTGATGTTTGCATCCTGCAGATCCTCGAGAGCAGCCGTTCTGTTCTTCTTCTAGAATATTATTGGCTTCACAATGGCGGTATATCGCATTATTTACAAGCGACGTGAACAGCTTGTACACCACCGACAAACATGTTATGCGTCTGTAGTTATCCGGCTTGCTGCGGTCTCCTCTTTTGTGAAGCATATATGTATTGCTTTGAGTGAGGAAAGTAGGTATTTTGAAGGGATTTTCCAGCGCCTCCGAAAAACATCTAGCCAGACTCGGGAAACATGCTGGGAACTGTTTAATCCAGAAGTTGTGAAGTCGGTCGGGTCCTGGCGCTTTCCAGTTACTAGTTTTTTTGATGATATTAGAAATTTCCTCGGCTGTGAAAAGATCAGTCCTCATCTCAACGATTTCTGATGCCTGGTGTTCAATGTCCCCAAGCCAGCTAGTATTTCTCTGAAATTGACCACTCCACTCTTATTATTATTATTCTTCCTCATCGGTCTCTCGGTCGCATTTTCAGTAACAGCAGACGCGCTATGTTTCCGAATAGCGTTCGGCGACGACAGTAACAGCAGACGATTTAGGTCTAGAACGTCTGCTGTTTCTCACCTTAAGTTAACTTTCAAGTGAGACTGATTCAAAAAAAAAATTATTTTAGCTTAGCAAATAATGACTTTGTTTTCGTTATTAATTTATTCATAAAACAAATTTAAAATAAAAAAAATACATAACATAATGATTTATAAATTATTAAAAAATGACCTTAGAAAACTGACAAATCAATTTCATTTTTTAAATTTATTTTCACCTAATCCCATATTCATATTGACACATTCTTGTAGAGAATGGGGTGTTTTAGCTTTTTTTTGAGTAAGCTTTTCACTTTTCTACCAGCTCAGGAATGTTTTTTACCACCCATTGCCAATTTTCTTCTAGCTGCACTTGTTGGCTGCACACTTATCATTTTTCCTTTTCTTATACCCAGGCGCTTATGCTTTGGAGTTTTTCCGTGGTATTTAAAAGAATTATGCAACCCTGATATAAGAGAGTTACTTTTAGCACACTTTTCTCGATTTTCAAGTGGAAATTGCAGGATAAAATTCTATCGGATTATTGTCAAGACGTGTCAGGATTTCATTAGAAAATTTTTCCAATCTTCATTTAAATCATCGAGTTCCTTGGTCGTGGGAACATTGATAGGCTGTTTGGTGTAGGCTGGTTTATACATTGTCACCTTGAAGTGGAAGAAATAGCTCTGGATTTGGATTATCTCCACATGCTACTTCATAAAGCTTCATTTTCATGTCAAGATATAAGGTGTTCACACAAGAGATAATTTTTTTTTTGCTACATCAGCCTGATGCTTGCAGTGCTTTCCATTGTATCCAACATATAAAACTGCATTGGAAAGACATCATATCAACTATGTATGTAACATCTTTATTTTTAGAAGAAGTTACGCTGTTATGTAGCGTAATTTGTTGCCGTACTGTATATACCGCGGTTATATTTTAACTACAAAATAATCACAATCAACGAGAGATTTTTAATATGTTTATTCACAAAAAAGGGGACAATGACTGTCCGTATATTTACAAGTGTCGAAGTATAATCGAAGAAAATGACGCGTGATCTTAGAAGCTTAAGATGGTCAAGACGGAGCGTAGATCAAGAAGAAGGTTCTAACAGAAACATCCCTATTTATCCATGAATCCCCTCCAGAAGGGCGATTTCTGTCGGTTGAGTATGGTGGGGCATCTTCGTCTTCTGTGGTTCCCGTTTGATGGCCTCAGTATTTTCTTCATCATTCTTCAGAGTGTTTAACATAGCGGCCTCCTTGAAAAGCACCAGCTTTTCAACAAGAAAGATTGGGATCCGAAGTTTCGATATTGGGTGTTGGTAATATGCAAAGTTTGCATGCTGGTCGTCGATAAATTCCGTTGACATTTTACGTCCACTGTGCGGACTGCGCCATCGGCTCCAGGAAACATCTTTACGACTCTTCCAATAAGCCATTTCGAGGGGGGTAGTCCATCTTCTTTCACGAGTACAAGTGTGTCTTCCTTTAATAATTGTGGGTGGTTTGCCTTCCATTTGGATCGGACTTGCAAACCCAAAATATAGTCGTTGGTCCACCTGTACCTGAGATGCTGCATCGTCTTCTGGTTGTGTTGACCGATAGATGATAACCAGTTGTGATCAGAAACAGAATTCAATCTGTCTCTTATAAGGAAATGTGCAGGTGTTAAGGGTAAAGGATTGTTGGAGAAAGCGTATAGAGGTCTAATGTTGAGGCAAGATTCTATTTGTACTGCTGAGATATCATTGAGGGAAGAACGCGTTGTGGATTTCGGTGTCGCTTTTGTATCTTTCAGAATATGATGATGCGTAAATTCATCTTTAGAAAAAATTATATTTAATGGAATGGTATGATGCTGAGCAATGTATATACGTCCATAAAACTGATATATTGATTTTTGACATCAATATTTTTTGACAGTTTGCGTTCCAATGCATATAATCGCCTTTCCGCGGTTTTAAGTGAATCGCCGAATTTGGTAGTGGGTTCTTTCATTGGAAGACTGACTATGAATCGATCGGATCTATCTCGCATGGTATTGTCTTTGAAGTGTTCTTCACGAAAGGCCTTTTTGGGTGATTGAAATTGTCGGGATGGCAATTCCTCAATTTTACAGAATTTTTTAATTTTGTCGTTAGGTTCGTTGTTTGTAATTCTTCCTATATTACAATGAGTTTGACGATAGGGTTCATCTAGATGTAAGGGACCCGAAATTATCCAACCGAAACGTGTTTTTTGTAATATAGGTAAACTAGGGCCTAATTTTATTCGTCCATTACACAACAAGTCGTAAAATAGTTCGCTCCCTATGAGCATGTCTATTGAATTACTTGTGTTAAATGTTGGATCTGCTAATTTAAGTTTATATGGAATTTTGAGTTGACTCGCATCGAATGATAATGAAGGAATATTTCCAGTTATCCGCGATATCACGAAACAAGGTAATGTAGTCCGAAATGGATTGAGCCTGGATTGGATTTCGATATTTGTTCGTTTGTCAAGAGAAGATGAGGCTTGGTTTAAACCAGTTATGATCATTTTGCATTTGTTAATTTTTAAGTTTAGTCTCTCGCATAGTTTCGTAGTTATGAAATTACTCTCGGAGCCGCTATCCAATAATGCTCTGCAACTGTGCCATTTTCCATTAAAGTCCAAGACGTTTATCATGACGGTTGAAAGAAGTGTATGCCTTCTGTTTTGTGTGGAACACGCTGAAAATGACGTTGATGCACCCGCATCGCAAGCTTCAGATGAGGAAGAAGTATGAATGGATGAATTTTCATCATTTTTGATTGGGGACCGTTCACCTTTATTGGTGAAATGTAATAGTGTGTTATGTGACTTCCCACACTTTCGGCATTTACTCGCTGAGCACTGAATGGATGAATGGTTTTTTCTCAAGCAATTCAAACACAATTTCAAACGTTTTACTTCATCATACCTGGCATTTGGATCTAACTTAAGGAATTTTTGACAATTATAATATAAATGATCTCTGGCGCAAATGACACATTTTACATTATTGGTTGAAACGAATGTTTTAACGGATCTTGGAGGCGCTGCGGGTTTATCGATGTTTAATGTTTCCAACAGGCGACATTTTTCCTTCAAGAAATCAAGAAAATATTCCAATGTTGGTAATTCTGAGCTGGTATTCTTTGATTCCCATTCTCGCCTGGTGTTATAATCGAGTTTGGATGCGATTAAATGGATAATCAAAGAATCCCAATGTTCCACAGGTAATTTTAAAGATTTCAAAGCTCTCATATGTTGATACGTCCCATCAAGCAGTTGACGTAAGTGAATGTGCGATTCTTTGGTTATCGAGGGAAGATTAAAAAGAGCTTTTATATGGTTTGACACAAGGAGAAATTTATTTTCGTATCTTTCGAAAAGACAGGTCCACGCGATTTCATAATTGCCGTCGGATATTTCCAATGATTTAATCACGTCGGCGGCATCATCCTTCAAAGACAATCTCAAGTAATGGAATTTTTGAACTGGTGATAGTGACGTATTATCATGTATAACAGATTTGAAAGTGTCTCTGAAAAATAACCACTCATTGTATTGGCCGTTAAAAATTGGCAGATTTAGTACCGGCAACTTTATATTGAGATCTGGAGAGGTTTGACGCGAAACTGAGTTATTACCCGAAAGCGTTTTGGAATTTGCCGTAATGTAGTCTTCTGCAAAACAGGTCAACTCATAAAATTTATTTTCAAACGACTCAGTTTCTACCTGTACAGCCTTTAGGGTTTCCGGATCATCTGACGAGATGAGTTCCAGTTCATATTGAATTTCGAGAAAACGGGTCAATAGCGGTTCTACATCTTTTAGCCTTTTTTGTACCTGGGTTGTGTTCAAGGTTGATTCATCGATGGTTTTTTTGGTTATAAATGTTTCAAACCGACTAAGCTGGGCTTTAAGCGTGGCGCGTTTTCGGATTAATTGTTCCATTGCTATGTTGTAACTTGATTGAGTATGAGAATAAAATTGCAAAAAGGGATATCAATGTGTTTCACTAGACTTTACGAATTGAAAGCTAAATTATTGTAATTTCCAAAAGAATAAACAAATATGTAGTGAATATATGTACGAGAATGTGCAAACTGGACTGCTATCAATAGAGCAAAACAATTTACAACGAAATACAATATTTGTCTCTGAAACTATTCGATAAACACACGAAAGTTTCCAACTAGATTATAAGAAACACAAAGTTTTATATAAAATCTTGCCACAAATATATAGAAATGGAAAAACGGAACGAGTTTTAAGGAATAAAAAGGAATGATCACCTGGTATTGTGCAGTCCAATGTCTGGGTTTCCTAGCACAGACTTGATTGCTTGTATTGTAGGTGGCTTCTTGGTACGTCCCTGGAATGTTGCTGCTTCGACGATGTTGACTGGATTTATTTTGAGTTCACTGATTCAAATCCGGCTCGAAGGACCATGTTATGTAGCGTAATTTGTTGCCGTACTGTATATACCGCGGTTATATTTTAACTACAAAATAATCACAATCAACGAGAGATTTTTAATATGTTTATTCACAAAAAAGGGGACAATGACTGTCCGTATATTTACAAGTGTCGAAGTATAATCGAAGAAAATGACGCGTGATCTTAGAAGCTTAAGATGGTCAAGACGGAGGGAGCGTAGATCAAGAAGAAGGTTCTAACAGAAACATCCCTATTTATCCATGAATCCCCTCCAGAAGGGCGGTTTCTGTCGGTTGAGTATGGTGGGGCATCTTCGTCTTCTGTGGTTCCCGTTTGATGGCCTCAGTATTTTCTTCATCATTCTTCCGAGTGTTTAACATACGCTAAACTCCAAATTACCTCTTTTGACAAAACTTGACGGTAAAACATCTTCATCATCATGGATGTACCGTAATTTTGTGGACTTTGTCACTCTGTTTGAAACCACATCTAGAAGCCGTTGCTTATAATAACATTCAAAATTAGTTATTATAAAATCAACAACTGCGTTAAATTGAAGGCTTCAGTTCTTTCTAACGCTATATCTTTCAGCAACCTGAATGTAACTTCAATGTAGTTATTTGTGTTTGTTCCTCGAATCATCAAGTTAAGTCTATAAAATAGGCACCATTACTCGATCCGTTCTATCATTGATTCCACATATTGAGTAAAAAGCAGCAACACCTAAGCCAAACACTGGAAGCCGAAAAAAGCCGAAGCACCGCCGATGATCTAGCGCGTCTGCTGTTACTGAAAATGCCTCCCGGTCTCAGCTTAAGCTGGTATTATTTCTATGAACCAGTGAAAAAACAATTCAGTTCCTCCCACTAGTTCAGGAATTTCCGCACGATGTGACAGGTTTGCAATGCTACAGCCTGTTGTGCATATCCCGCGATCTTTTTCTTGAATGATTCCCTTCCGTCAGCTGAAGTTCTGGATGCCTTCCGGTGAACTCGTTATAGAGGGAGTATCTCCATCCAGGAAGTGGCTTGTCCTCGCAATTGTTCACGTAATAAAAAGCTCGCATTACTTCAATTTTCATTTCGCGGCTCCACTTGATACGTGCGTTGTTAGCTCCCCTGCAGGCAGTCCTCCCCACGGTGGTCGAGCCAGCAGGTGGAGTGGCATTTCGATCTTCTGCCATGATATCGGTTTCCACTTCTCGTTGCTGGCTTTTCATGGGATTTACCCTTGGTGGCCCAGGTAACTCGGGCCGTGGGGACGTCAACCCCCATGTGGCGTGGCAGAAACCAAACCACACCCGTGCGGTTTTATTATTATTATTATTGATTGATAGAGTTCTAACTTGACCTGTAGCAGGGGAGTGTTGTAGGGATCTATATCTCCCTAGCCGCTCCTCGTTCCCGCATAGATGTCGCGCGGTTCTACCTTCGTCCCAATAGAACGGCCGCATCGATTTTAAGTACCGAGTCCCTCGCTTGATCGATGCGGCGGGTGGAAACTATTCCCCCGCGCCCCCCACGTCTACAGCAGGCTCCTATCAAGCTGTATTGATAAGTTCAAAGATAGGAGCTGGAACGAAACGTGGAATGCCCTAATGAAGAGGTTTGTGGTACCTCACAAACATCCACGCCGAAAACCCACATTGGTGACCCCGAGGACGGGTGTTTCACGCTGTCTCCTTAAAGGCGACAGCATCCTGCTAGACACTGGTGTACATCGCAACCCGTCTCACTCACTTTGAGATGGTAGGCTGCCATCTTCTAGTGCAGAGACCGGCCACCTCAACGCAAGGCAACATGCCCATGCTGCGTAACATAGCCGCATTCGCGAGGTCTTGGCTGCGACCTCCCACGGCTACACCAGTATGTCCATAGGTGAATAGGTGCACATCAGAGCCATAATTCCATCTATACGACGACGATCTCGATTAATATCGTGACTTCGTCACTAGCAGGGGAGTGTTGTAGGGATCTATATCTCCCTAGCCGCTCCTCGTTCCCGCATAGATGTCGCGCGGTTCTACCTTCGTCCCAATAGAACGGCCGCATCGATTTTAAGTACCGAGTCCTTCGCTTGATCGATGCGGCGGGTGGAAACAATTCCCCCGCGCCCCCCACGTCTACAGCAGGCTCCTATCAAGCTGTATTGATAAGTTCAAAGATAGGAGCTGGAACGAAACGTGGAATGCCCTAATCAAGAGGTTTGTGGTACCTCACAAACTGAATAGTGCCTGAAGACTGAAAATCAACATTGGACAGAATGTTATCTATACATGTTTTCGAATGAAGTGTTATTCTGGTGGGTTCATTTATGTGGATATTAGTACCAGAGCTTTTCAACAGAGTGACAAACATTTGGGCATTCTTATTATGACTATCAAGGGTATTTATATTGAAATCACCCACGATCATATAATAAGCACCCTCTTCATGAACCCTTTCAAGAACTGTCGACACTCTATCAACAAACACATCCAGATTTGTGCCAAAATTAGGTTGATATATGCAAATTATGATTAGTTTCGGAGGAAATGTAGTAACTTCCACCGCAGAACACTCAAATACAAGCGAGAGACTCAACCTAAGAAAGTCTGTACGCACCCTATACTTGATGTCATCTCTGCAATAAATGGCACATCCACCATGTGCTCCTTCCTCTCGGCAATAGGCAGTGGCAAGTTCATATCCTGGGATGCAATAGCTTGGAAGTTGGTCCGCGCTTTTCCAATGTTCAGTTAGTGCAAAGAAGTGTGGTCCATGTGAATGTACAAAGTTCTGAAGCTTCAAGTGACTTTTTCCTACTGATTCAATGTTTTGATGTATTATTTTTACATGTGTTGTTTTTTCTGAAGATGGTTTAAAAAGGACTGATATGTACTCCTTCTGGCCTCATTTCTGGATTTTCAAGCCTATCAATTTCATTGCGTGGAACACTGATCCTGAATGAGGAATACTCATCAGGCCTCCTCGATTCTAATTTTATGCATTTAACGTCATTGAATTCATTGTAATAGAGTTCTTTTTCAGTCAATGTTGGATTTATTCTACAAATGTGTATATGACCAAGTTGTTCAATACCTTTGATGGAGAATTCATTTGCTTGTCCAGTTCCTATGATACTTTTGTTCTTCTTTTTATTATTTCGAGCATTCGTGTTATCATCACGTTTATTAGTTGGAATCCGCTCATTCATCTCCACTTTAGGTGATGGCATGCGTAATTGGGGTTGTAGCCTCCTTTCTTCAGTGATACTGTGTGTTGCACAACCAACAGATTTGTCCAAATTACAATCCACCTGCAAACTAGTACCTAGTGCAGGATTCTCGATTTCCGAGTGATGGGACTTTTGTTGTGGACCCTCTTAATGAGTTGTAGTTGACTATTCTCTTGATCTTTTTCTCTCTATTTTTTGGTTGCTTTCTGGGTGTAGATATTTTTGTTTTTTCTATTATTCTGCTCCGGTTGCTGACCATTGATCGTAACAGCAGTATAATTTTTCTTTTCAGATGTGAGTGTCATTATCATTTCCTTCATATCCGTCTTTTTTTTTTTATTAACTCAAAGTTTTTAACATTGGAAATGTTTATGTTCGTATATTACAGGCAAGTTGCGAGTTTTCGTTCAAGGTCAAAAGACAAAAGTGTCGCCAGTAGACCAAAACAGCATTCGAATGTTATCGCGTGATTTATTAAGATAGGTGTGTTGGGAGGATACATTAAATGACAAATTGTATCGGGAAGGTTCGGATCGGTTCGTGAATCTCCGACACGGCTCGTAACTACGATCCGCATTCCGAAGCGCATTGTTTATAAACAATGTTCTAGCTGTCATGTTATTCGATTCTTCAGCGATTGATAACTTTGTGTTTATTATATCCAAAGATATTCTACATATATATTGTAGAATATCTTTGATTATATCATAGTTCTTTAATCTATGTATTATTCTCAAATTTATTGAGTAAAAGAGAGGCAATTTTTTTCTATGGCAGATTAGGAGCTGGAATAAATGGGTACCTATATGGCTATAATAGAAAGTTGAAAAAAATATTTGAAATACGATAAAATGAAAGGTAAAAAGGATATAAGGCATTTATGGTTATCAAGTTATAACTTGAGATCCTCGTTGAATATTGCTTTATTTTAGGGTAGAAAAGCTATTGGATTAATTGGACCAAATAGTGTATGTGAAAATGTGGAAACAAATTCTTCACAAAGAAAGACCAAATGCAAACAAATATTGAATGTAATTCTATTCTATCATAGGGTTACTGTGGAAGCACATCATGTCCTCATGATTGAAGAAAATGTGGAGAATGTTCGTAAGAAAGAAGGAATTCTGTTTCAGATGAAGATTGGTATATTATGAACCCTCATATAGTCGAATGGCATACCAGGATGATGTGAAATTCTTCATAGAAGAATTAGCATCAAAAGCAGAAAGTTCAACGTCATTTAATTGTTACCATGAAAATGTAATGCAGTTCAAACTGTTTCGAGTTTTTCTCTTGAATATTTGGTAGTGTAGTGTATTATACCCTTCTGATGAGGAATTAATGAAAAGAATTAAATTGTGGGACCAGGAAGGTAGGGAGAAATTAAACACATAGCTTGCACAGAAATCCAAGGTGAAATTTGCAAAAAAAGCAGAATAGCAAAGCATACATATCCGAGCAAACAATAGAATATTTTTTAAAGTGTTCTATAGTAAAATTTCTCCGACTGAAGTTGTAGAATATTTTCAGAGTTTTACTCAGCATATTATTTCAAATCATCTTCCAGGAAACTACTTAGCCAGCATGGTGAAGAGATTATTTTGTTCATTTTTCTGCTCTTGCATTTCTCTTATCAGATTTGAACTCAGGGTATCTTGGAGAAGGCTCGGTTTCTCTTTTGAGAGAAGCATTGCACCAACCCCAGCAAACACTTTCTTTTTGTTTTCGTATTATATATTCATTGCTCTCAATCAAAACAATGAATAATGTATGTTGGTGAAATTTTTTTTTTCTTTTATTTTGAATTCTACAATGCATACCTATTCCATTCCGATTCTAGGGCTTAAAATGGAACAATATCATATTGATTTCTTCAATTGCGAAAGGAATTGAAATAGATTATTATTGTGTAGCCACTACACCTCACTTACTATATGCATATGAAATTCTTAGTTTCTTAAATTGCGAAATAAACATAGAAAATAATATGGCAATTGGATCGAAATTCAATAAGGTAAAAATTCTAATTTCAAAGGAGCGAATAATGCTTGAAACTGTACCATAGTGAAATGCATGCTGACAAATGATTTTCAGTAATCGGTTCTCACAGAGAAATTTGATCGATTTATAACGTGTACAGCTGAAATTGAATCAGGTTACAATTTCAACAGATAACTTAATTCAATTAATCCAAGACCCAATTCACTCACGGTTTCGGTAAAACGTGTTGAAATAATACTTCAGTGGGGAAGGGATTGATTGATTTCGCGTGGTATTCCAGAATCTGAAATGTTTATTATTTCTATTTTCGTTTCCAACATTGTATTTCTGACATAGCCTTATAATATTTAATGATAGGTCAGTGTCAAAATCAGATGTTGGCGATGCGATGAGAAACCGGCCAGCGCGCAGGTCAAGTTTTGCCTCACATCGGCATTCTGCAACTCTCGTGCCTTTTTGTCATTTAATGTATCCTAACGGGCCAGCATACGAGAATCGGCTACCAGTGAGCCGCAGTGGGAGGTACGTCAAATTCGCCGCAACGTTGCAAGATTGGGCAATTATTCCTGTATTTGAAGGATAGATAATTGTTTTATTTCCTTCATTAGCACTTCGAGTGTTTATATTGTTGTTTCATCAAGTGAGATCTGGCGGTGAGTGGTCCGTCAAATTCGCCGCAACGTTGCCAGATTGGGCAATTATTTCGGTATTTGAAGAATATGTCAATATTTGATCCGAGTACATATAAGGTTCATGAATTTTAGTAGAAACAGAATCCTTCTATCTAAAGCCAATTACATGAATACCTAGATTTGCTAAAATCTAAATTCACTTCGAAAATATCGGACGGAGAGGACTCAGCTTCATCTGATGATATTTCCTCCGAGTAGGGGAGGACGGGGGAATTCTGCGCATTGATATTCTGCAACTCAGTTCAGTTAAATTTCAAAATTTAGATACAGCGCACCATCTCGTATTTGCCTTGCCAACATCCTCCCGTAATTTAAAGGTATTCGTGTTTTCAGTTTAGACCAGGGAGCCGATTGTTCGTTTCACGACGCTCTCATCTAATTTTCGAGAGGAATTGGAATCGTGGAAAGTACTTCTATTATTATATTATTACATATATTTCTTCGAAAATATTGGACGGGGTGGACTCAGCTTCTCCAGATGATGTTTACTCCGAGTACATATATATCTCAAACCAATTTCATGAAAACCCAGATTTGGTAAAATAAAAATTCGCTTAGAAAATATTGGACAGGATGGACTCAGCTTCATCCGATTAGAGTTGATCTAAGTACATATAAGATTCATAAATTTTAGTAAAAACTGAATCCTTCCATCTAAAGCCAATTTTATGAAAACCCAGATTTGCTAAAATCAAAATTCACTTCGAAAATATTGGACAGGAATGACAGGATAGAGTCAGCTCCATCCAATTACTTATATCTTTATTTTTTATTATTATATCTTAAGAATACTTACTTTAGAAAGAACATTTTTGTTTTAAAATACGGTGACAAGATTTCCTCTTACATGTTTATGTTAGGAATTAGGAATGTTGATTGTTTCTTGCTATTATCATTGCTTATTATTATTATTTATTTATTGTTTGCCGCTTCGACAACAAGGCCATTAGCGGTTTCAGTTTGATATGTTTACAAAATGTTTAGTATCATTCATAATATATTATACATGTCATGGTATTGTGTCATAGATGTAATCATATTTTAAATTTGATGCTTTTAATGAATGCTATTGTATTGGTGCAGGACGGTGAACTGATGTTGAGGGCTTCTTCCATTTTGTTGTTAACGTTGTGTACTTTTCTTTGGGCTTCGAATAGTTGGCATTCTATGATTATATGACGTGTGGTGAGTTGGGAGTTGCACATTTGGCACCGTGGAGGAGATTATTATTATTGAAAAAACTATTTTATTTTAAGTTCAAATGCAAATAAATGTTGGTAATATTCACATGTGGTGTTATCATTTCCAATGTCTCTGATGATTGCAAGGATTGCGGAATCTGTAAATTTTTTGACGTCATCAGACTTGGCATATTGATGCTCCATTTCTGAAGGGAATTTCCCCTTCATTTCATCTTTCAAGCTTTCGTTTTCGTCTGCTAAGCTTCTTATGTCTTCAATTTGATTATTCATTATTTTATGATTTTGACCAATTTTATCATCCAATATTCCATTTGTTTGTTTGAGAGTAGTGTTCAGCTCCTTTAGTTTTTCTATTTCAGATAGGAATGAAGCTTGTTTAGTCGACAATTTTTCATTGTTTTCTTCCAGGCTTTTAGTGTATTCTACCTGCTCTTTAAGTGTTTCTTCTAGTGATTCTATTTTATGTTTTTGTATTTCAATTCTTTCCTGTTCTCCTTCTGCTGTCAATTTTGTCTTGAGCTTATTGAGCTTTTCCTGGAGTTTGTCATTTTCCCTTTTTTATTTTCTGCTTGCATCCATAATTGCATTTGAATCTTTCAAGCAGTTGTCGCAGAAAATTTTTAATTTTCTATCCCTTTATGGGAGGCATCTTTCTTCTGTGGCTGTTAGTTTTGTGCATTCAATGCAATTTATTAAGCCGCAAACGTCGCAGGTAAAGTGCGTTTTGCAATCACCTACCACGTCGCAACCCTTACAGAGCATGTTTTTCGGAGCTCCACGGATGAAATTTCAATCTGGCAACCGTAACCATCAAAATTCCAAAACTTTTTTCGCAGATATCCTGGCCGTGATGTGAATATACGGATCGAAAGAGGATGAGTCAACGCAAAATAGCTTAGTATTCATATTTTCCATAATTTTCCCATTTCTTCAGGAAAACTGATCAAAATTTGACATATCTCCTATAAAATCGCCCGATCTGCAGAAATTACATCTCTATTTGGCATTGTAGTTGTAAGCTGTCAGAGTTTGGCCACATCCTTCTATAGAGAAAGCTCGGAACACAAACTGACAACTGCGCTCAGATTCTGCGACCAGAGGCTTACCTGTTTGAAAGGTAGATCTGCTGGCCCATACTAGTTTAGTGACACTAAATGTAAAGAAGCCTACACCAAAAAAAAAGAGGAAGAAAAGAGAATGATGCTACTAAACAAAATGTGGAGAATAAAGAGACTAGAACTGAAAGGGACAGTGTAAATAATATTCACACTGTCGTTATCAATTTCTTCAGGTTTTCTTCCTCTTCTTGTTCTAGTATTTGATTCTTTCGGTACATGTGCTTAGAAATATTTATTTTTGGCGCTCCAATGATTGGAGCGGAATGAAAGTCCTAGTAAAACGAAACGGAAGATCGTTCTGGGGAAAGACTACCACATGGCGACATCTAGTTAAGAATTAGACAAACAATTCGCTCTCGAAGTTACGCGGACGAAATAGATGGCATATCTCTCATTTTCTCCTTACATGTGACTATATGGTGATATAGTCACTGCATTTCTCCTCAGCAAGCAAGAATGTGAGTTTTCTCATGAGACATACAAACCGGGAGCGTGAGAATCGTACATAGTTATCGGCATTTCCGAAAATAATAATTATCCAACGAGAATTTATTCTAGAAGTAATTATTCCAAGAGGAAATTAATCAGTAAAACTGAGATCAATCCGGTATCAGTTGTTGATATTTATATCAATGCACGCGGTATCTGATTTATCTCAGTTCTACTGATTTATTTTCTTTTTGGAATAATTTCTTCTGAAACATAGCCGATATGGCGCTCATCTGCGAATCGTCTATAATTTATCTGAATTGGACGTACAATGAATGTTCACTATTATCCAATAGTGAACATTCATTGTATAATGGACGTCCAGAAATGTACATCAACTGGACGAACAAAATGCACCATTCATCAAATTTCATTTGAAGATTGTGTTTGGAAATACTAATAATTTTCATTTGGAACAGAGAAAATAGATGAGATTCGAACAGAAAATTCATATATATTCTTGGACATTAAATGTATGTACAATGGACGTACGTTCGTAACAACCAATGGACGTCAACAATTGTAAGTACAATGGACATCCATTCAACGTCCATGGACGTTTGGACTTGATATAGTCGTAAAATGGACGTCCAATGGATGTCATGTGCTGTATGGGTTACAGGTTTGAAAAACATAGATTTGTCATTTTCTTTCATATTACTTACAAAAGGAATCAGCTTTTGACTCATGTGAATATTTTTTGTAACTCTTATTAAGTGTTCATTGAAATCATTCGACAATTTTAACGGATCTTCACGAATGATATTATCTTGAGTTATGTTCTTTCCTGTTATTTCCTTACATATAGCCCATACAGATTTTATTTTGCAATCAGACTTCTTGATTCGGTCCGCATATAATTGACTGTGACCCAAAAACCACCTTTTTTTTTCATCACCCTCTATTTCAAGATTGAATCCGACGAGGTGGGAGTTTTCTTTCACCACTGTACTTTATATGAAAACATCAATACGGATGAGAGTTCTCATCCTCTTCCTATGACCAGATTTTCTGATGGAATACGAAAAGAATCACATAAATAAATAATTTTCATATTACATAAAAAAAAATCTGGTCATAGGAAGTGGATAAAAACTCTCAGCCGTATTGATGTTTTCATATTAAGTACAGTGGTGAAAGAAAACTCCCACCGTCGGATTCAATCTTGAAATAGAGGACACTTTTGATACTGATCAAAAGTACACGACCTACTGAGGTCGTGTACTACATTATACCAAAATTTTAGAGAATTTGACGGAACGCCATTTCCCATAGAAAAAGTGTGGGGTCCTTTCACATTTACTTCATCTATTAGTACTTCCTTGATAGCTCATAATTCTATATGAACGACAGTTGATTCGCGATCAAGGGCAAAATGGGTTTCACAAAGCTTTTTCAAATTTTGATTCTCGATCAACGTACCTTGACATAAGAAATATTTGATTGTAGAATTTTGGGCGATCAAGCTGATTTTCATTGGAATGAAAACGATATTGTGAATGAATTTTCCAATGATGCCTACATTTTCTACAATTTTCTACCCAGAAATCATCAAAATGAAGGCATGTCCTCGTTTTATTCGAAAAAAATTGAATTCAAACATCGTTGACGGAATTCTTGAGAGAAATATATCTACGCTCTTAGGTCCATTATACAAATAGGGCAATCAGGAATCACATGGATAAAATGCAATGTATATTGTATGCAGAATAATACAAGACATCAAAATCAATCAACTGGAGTTGATTTATATTCCTGCCATAATATGTATCCATCCTCTTGAAATTGGACAAGTTGAACAGAATTTTTTCTGACGACACAAGTTAAGGACATATTGGTTGCTTAATATCTCCAAAGAAGGGTGCTACAGGAACTTACCTATTAGTGGAGTGCCTGGAGGCATATTGGCATTGTTTACTACGGTGCAACGCATACATGGTGTTGGAACGCGGTAAAGAATGGCTGAACCGAATGCCCTGTCTACTCAGACATATCTTACTACGACTCAGCGCAGCAGGGTGTTCAGGCGTAGTAACTATTGTAAATATTATGGATACGCGTCTCTTCTCGGGTCTCATTGTTCACCGCTTTCCAACTCAACTAAGTTCAAAGTTGCTTTCTTTCGCAATTTTGCAACCCGCGTTCATAAAGATAACAATATTATATTATCGCCAAAAATAGTTCATTGAAACACACTAAAATAAAAAAATATTATTAGAAAATAATACATAAACATAAGCATAAAGATCTTGAATGCGTTTTGCGTCGCATGATAAACCACGTCTAATTTTTCTTTGGCTCACTGATGTTGGCTGAACAGTAATGTTCTTTTTTCGTGAGATATTTTTTGATGCAAGAATGAAATTTAATGAGTCGGATGGTGTAACAATTTTGTTTGAAGTCTGATTAAATTTTTTCATGGCATTAACCATATCAACCGATTGATATATAAAATGGCGGCCGATGGTGAAGACGCGGAAAGTCGCTCAGGCAAAAGTGGTGAAATTAATGAAAACAAATGTGCTCATTGCAAAAGAAAAGTGTTGGAGGAGGTGAAGTGCGCTAAATGCGATGAAATATTTCATCCGGGTTGTCTCAAACAATCCGCAAACCAAAAACAAAGCGAATGTAAACATGTACAAGCTGTACAACAGGGAGAAAATGTCTACCATAGGATGAAATTACTGAACACCGAAAACAATTATCTTAGAGAACTTCTCAAGGCAGCAGAAGAGAAAAATCGAATTCAAGCATTAAATGTTCAATTATTGATGGAAAAGATCGAAGTTTTGGAATTTGAAAGAGGTGAGAATATAAAAACTATTTCAAGAATGACGCAAATACCGCAAAAAACATACGTAAACAACAGAGATAACAGAAAACAACCCATTAGAGAACATATTCATACTGATAGACTACAGCATACAGGCGAACTACGATCAAATGATCTACCGACTGACAAAGTCAAGGTGACAAATGAAACAGAAAGTCAACCAACTACGTCAACGTCATTCAAATCAAATCAACAGATAAATCAAAATAATCAAACAAATGCTCAAGACAAAACGGATATCATGATGACAAAAACTAACAGTAATTATGTCGATAAAATTAATTCACTGGATAAAGCGAAACAGGATATTCAAAATTCAGAAAATGAAGGATACCAGTTGGTCGTAAATAAAAGAAGACTAAGACATAGGAAAGCCAATGTTGAAACTGGACCTTGCCTAGAGGACAATCCAACCTGTGCCTTTCAATCGATAAAACCGAACAAAGAAAACAAAAAACTATGGCTGTTTGTTTCTAGAGTCAAAGAAACTGGTCAGGAAGCGGATATAGTAAAGTACATTTCGGAACAAGCATCAGTAAAATCTGATGATCTCAGTGTGAAAATTTTGGAGACAAAAATATCCAAGAGTTTCAGAAGCTTTATGGTGGGGGTTCCTGTGGACCTGAAGGAGAAAATATATGGTAATGAATTTTGGCCGACAGGAGTAACCTTTTCTCGTTTCAATTTCATAAGAGGTCAGCATTTTTTAGAAACAAATTAAATGAACCATCCAGTACAAATGAAGAACGTTCTAACGATTCACTCGGGGGGACTAATGAGACTTTCACAATATTCCACCAAAATGTCCGCTCCCTCGGTAATTCAAAAGATCGACTGGAACAAATATGTAACAATAATAAGGACTTAAAAATCTTATGCATTACGGAACATTGGAAATCTGAAGACCAGCTTGAATTCTTCGGTATAAAAGACTTTAGTATCAGATCATATTTCTGCAGGAATGATGGAGAGCATGGTGGGGTAGTCATCTATGTTAGGAATGATACTAAGGCAAAAGGCAGGAGAGATATTGCAGAGATATCGAAGAAAGGAATTTTTGAATTGGCAGGTATTGAATTCAAGGTGAATAATATGAATTGTATCTGTATTGTTGTATATAATAATGGAACAACTGAAACATTGATAAAGGAACTAAGTAAATTACTCCCAAACAACACACACACATCTTTTAAACATTTTATAGACTATATGAAATAGATTATTAGATGATCTATAAAACATCAAAATGTATTGAATTTCTAACCTAGGTTCGACGTAAAAATGTCCGCGAGATTTACGTTGAAAAATATTACTTTTTTAGACGTCTATTTTACGTAAAAAAAGTCTTTCTATAACAAGTGAAATTTCTGTTTTTTTTTAGTTTATCCTAACTTAGTATCACGTTTGACATGTAATAGACGTTTTAGGATTTATGTTATTGTGATGACTCGCTAATGTCTATATATCATTAGATTTTTGTCGTTTTTTTTCGATCAACAATCTGATAATATTTAGATGATCCGAAAAACATCCACACTCATGACCTCTAAAATATATAACATCATAGATCTTTTTTGGAGCATTGCCGTCATGATCGAAATTGGACGTCTATTAGACGGAATATTATTTATGAAAATAGTTGGTAATATTGTACACGTATATTAGATGACATAAGATGAACGTTTGTTCAATGTCCCTAAAAAGTCTTTGTAGTGTATAGTTTTTGACATCTAAATATTGTCAATTCCAAAACAATATGGATGTAATGATTTGAAAAACGTCATATTAATGACCTGTTACTGATTTTTCGAAGAAGGGTTATATGGTCTGAAAATTAAAAAAAAAATTGACATTTGATAGTTTCAGGATCATGGTTATCCTAAGGAGATTTGGTGAGAGACTTCAAAAGTATGCAGATATAGATTTAAATTTTATAACTTCTGAATATTTTCAATATTATTGCATTTCCATCAGATCAGATTGTGAGTATGAAGAATACATACATATATGATAACCTATAAGCACACCAAAGAAACATGAAACGCGAAACAAGAAACATAAAACATTTTCATTCATAAAAACACCTCGAGTCTTATTTTATCAATGAAAACTGTGTCATGCTTCTTGTTTCATGTTTCTGTGGTGGGCGGCCCTGCTAATTATCAGATATAATATATTTTATCTACACAGTTGAAATCTCTCATAGCAGTTAGGAAAGCAAAAACAAGTTCTGATATGAAAAAATAAATAGGTATATTCATAATAATAAAAAAATAAATAAACAATTCAAATGTATGAAAAATATAAATTGTGTCAATGACCAATGTAGTCGAGACAATTTGTTTAAATAAAAATATATATAACAATGTCCTAGGCACTGGCACTTTGTGAGGATTTTCTCTTCGTTGTCTCATATTCGTATCGTTGGTTTGCAAGGCGTAACCAGTCTTGAATTGCCTTTTTTATGGTCGTGTCGTTGAGATCTGCCGAGGTTTCACTCTCGAACAGATTATAAACAGCCTCTGGAATCAACACACAAACCAAAATAAGTGATTTTTTTTATTTTATTGCAATTAAGTACAACTTTTAAAAACAATCACAACAAATGTCTAAGATGATCTGAAAAACATCTAAACATTTCCTCGAAGATTTCAAACTCTAGAAACTAAATTATTCTTCAAATCCTGATTGAATCTATATTTTGTGCTCGACTTTTTGACTTAAGTGTAATGGTAATATTTTTCAGCAAGTTTTTCAAGTCGAGTGGTTCAGTATTATTTATTACTCAATCAATATCTCAAAGAGGTCTATCAATAGACTTCTTAGATAATATTCTTTCCAAGTTATTTATTCAGAAAAATATTACTACTATGATAGAGACTTATAATTTCAGGCCTACGAAATCTCCAACGCAAATTATGAAATTCTATAATTTGAAATTTCAGATGATCTTGAAATATTTATCCTAAAATATTTGAAAAGATTTCAAAACTGATCATCGTGTGTAAACTATAAACATATTTTCAAAAAGAGCGGATTTCAGGTATAATATACCTGGGATAATATCTAAATAAACAGAGTATTCAAAATTGTGATAACAGACATAACAGTTCAATAGAACGGTCATTCAATAGACTCCTTCAGATGATCATTCTATGAAAGGTTACAGATTTCTAATCACAATATACCTACCTAATTTACAATAGTTAATCATTAATTAATCAACATATTCTTCAGTAGAACACATGTTATAGGTATAATATTCAGGGAGTAGTACCTAATCAAAAGTTATTCACTAGTGAACGGTTGTCTGAAAGATATCATTCAATCGACTTTTCTAGATCATCGGATCATGAAAGATAACAAATATACAATTTTATAATAATTAGCTTATCTCAGTGCCACCACATATTAGGAGGAACACATTTTAGGTACTACACCGGGAATAGTAGGTTCCTATATAATTCAACATTACATATTCACTTTTGAACGGTTATCTAAAAAACATCATTCTATAGATCTCAATAGATGATCCATCTATGGAAGATATTTTCATTTAAGATCTACCATAATACCTATTTTGCTTGAATCCAAAAATGCAGGTTAGTTTTTGAAAATTATAAATAAATCTCATTTTTATAACAGTGATCCCAGACCTGAACCATCAACATTTCAAGAGCTAAATGATGAAGAAATTATACTTACTAGAACTAGGTACCATAAGCAATATTTGCACTCATCTTCTTCAATTGTGACAGCACTGATCACTAAATACTATATTCTCTAAGCTAAGGCGAAAGCAAAAACAATCACTATTCGACTTGACCTTTTGACGAAGCACTGAAGCAGTGTTCTAACGAAATGATCAGGTTCAAATGTCTTCCTATCTATAACCCTATCCATCCGCTATCCCTATATTACCTATATGAACTTTAACATTTGTCGGTTCGGTGCGGCGGTTCGTTACCATGTGATCGAGCCCGATATAGGAGTTCGCATCTCGCTCTCTTTTCTCATCGTGATCGCATAGGATCACCTATTTTATTATATTTTATATTTTAACGGAATATGGAAACACGCTCACATTTGAATAGGTGCTATTCAAGTTATCGATTTCGTTTTTTTAATTTTTAACGTAGATAAATTGTCTGACCCACCTACTTACGGTCGTATCGAAATATTAGAATTTATATTTTATTTCCAGAGCACAATATGCGTCATCTGACAAGATTGCCAGATTCAGAGTATTATATCTTGATAATTTATTACTAATGCGATTTTGATCTATTATGTATCGAAATAAGCAGAAAATATGGCATTTTCAATAATACTTTGTTTCCAATGCATTTACATCTGAAGAAAAAGATTAACATTCCGAAAATATTGAAGGCTGAAGAAACTAGGAAATTTTAGACTTTTTTTTGGGGGGGGGTCAATTTTTCCCTGATGTTGGAATGAAAATTCAACGATGACATTTTCAATCATCTAGGACGAAACTGAAATAATAACACATATGAAAAAATATACCTAGTGAGCCATTTGAAAGAAATCATTTCCGGTATAACCTGAAGTGTACTTCAAATATTTTCTCTCATTTAAATTATGCCCAAGTGAACGTATTCCACATGAAGAAAAAAACGAAGTCGATACATTATATAGCGTGTTTCCATATTCCGTTGACAGCCGGTAAAGCTCTCTGTCAGGCTGCACACCAAAGAAACTTGAAATATTTTCATTCACAAACACACCCCGTGTCATCCAATAGTTGAAGAGAAAAAAAAGGACCATAATTTATAATTTTTTCAATAAATTGGGTAGAAAATATTTAAAATGTAAAACCATTCATATTGAATGCTGAATGCTGGAAATGCCAAAATATGTTAACGTAGTTTACGTGTCATGGATTGCCGTGCACGTTCAAGGATTTTTCTTCAGTCACTAACTTTAAGGGGTGATATTTCGAAAGGGGATGCGCTGAGAAAATTTTGTTATAGGGAGGACCCATCTTAAATTTCATGTGCTTAATTTTGTCGCATGAATTTAAAAACAACCGGTATCTGCTGGTCGAATTCATACCTAAATAAATTATTATTTTCAATATGATGTTATTAAAATTGTAGCATAGCATATCCGAAAAACGTGAAAAAATTGCTCATTTCTCTATTGCATCAAATGGATATTCTATACCTAAACATTTTAAAAACGTATGGTCGAAATGCAATATTTCCATCGACATCTTGAAAACATTCATAATCTTTGGTTGAGTGACTTTATTTATAATAATACTTCTTAAAGAAATTAATCAATTCACAATTCTTCGACCTTCGAAGTTAGATATTTTATATATGTATTCTAGATGACTAAATAATGTCGAATAATGATGTCTAAAATCGATGTGACATGGCATATTTATTACACGTCAAAAAGTTATTCTTTTTTCGATAGTATCAATTAGATATCATATAAACGTTTCAAAAACGTGTGATCGAATTGAAATACAATTATTGACATATTTGAGACATACAAAACCGTACGTTTGAAGACAATATATACAGTATATATCTAAAAAATGTCAATCAATCTACTGTTTTATGACCATATGAGTTAGATGTTTTATTCATGTATTTTAGATGACAAAAAACAGCCAAATGTTGATGTCTAATATACGTAAAACAAAAGATGTCCATTAAACGTTAAATAAAATACCCCCTCCACGATTTTAAAAATTTGATATTCAATATACGGCTTTTAAATGTGTAATCAAAAAGCTATACATTTTTGGATATCTGCAGGATATAAAAAATTCTTCTGGTCTTAGATAATGCATCTAAAGGATGTTTTCTAGACATCATGTATAGAAAACATCTTATTTAGATAATCTAATTTCAATCAGAATTTAGAGCAAGATGGCTTTAGATCACTTTTGATATCGATTAGATGTCATTTAGATGTGAGTGTGTTGTTTGGGCTGAATCAACTGAAAAATAAAAATATTATTATTGTAGGTGATTTCAACATTGACATGATAGGAAACTCCAATAAAAAAATAGAACTCTTAAATTTCTTCAATTGTTACAACATCAAACAAACTGTCTTCAATGCTACAAGACTAACAGATACCACCTCTACCTGTATAGACGGAATTTTCACTAATTTAGATGTTCCTTATACTACACTAGTTTGGGACACTCATATATCAGACCACTTAGCACAGAAACTTACTTTCAGCTCAAGAAAAGACAAAATTCAATTTACATGGAAAAGATTATTCACCCAAAGAAATATTGACGATTTCAAGAACATTTTACGAAGACAAAACTGGAATGTTTTATATAAGGTAAATGATGATGTAAACAGATGCTATGAGATCTTTCATAACATATACCTGAATAACCTGAATACTGCTTTTCCCCTGAAAAAAGTAGCCATAAAACCTCATCATGATGAACATTTCCAAAATAAGCCAGCTGTAGCACAACTGAAGCAACAACTTGATCTGTTTTTGATCCTGAGCGATTACAACCCTATGCTCAAGAACATGTATAAAGACATAAAAATACAATATGACAAAGAACTAATTAATCAAAAAGTTGAATTTTATGATCAGAAAATATCATCATCTGATAATAAAAATAAAGCTCTATGGTCAGTAGTGAGATCTATAAAAGACAGTAGCTCGGATTGTGACAGAGAATTTCCAATCAAGAAAGACGCCTTGGAAACTGCAAATGAGATGAATGAATACTTCATTAATGTTGCCCCAAAATTAACCGACCAATTAAAAATTAACAGCTCCCATGACGCTAAAGAAGAATTGGATAAATCCATTTATATTAAACAGATTTCAACTCAACAACTAAGGAACATAGTGAATTGTATGAAGAACAAGCAATCAAGTGGAATAGATGGTGTTTCAAATAACCTGATAAAGAAAACAATTGACGAAATTGTAGAACCTTTACTGTACGTATTGAATAAATCCTTAAAACATGGAATATTTCCAGATATGTTGAAAACAGCAATTGTAAAGCCAATCTTCAAACATGGAGACTCAACTAGCTATGGAAACTATCGCCCCATTAGCATATTGTCGTCATTTTCGAAGATATTTGAAATAGCTTTTTGTGCCCAACTAATGGAGTTCGTGATGAATAATGATATTATTTCCAAGGCTCAGCATGGATATCTAAAGGGAAGGTCTATACAAACTGCAATATATCAATTCATCAAAAAGATATTGCAGGCCTTTGAGGATGGAGATTTGTCTTTGGGAATGTTTTTGGATTTGTCTAGGGCCTATGACTGCGTTAAGGTAGATATACTTCTGCAGAAATTATGTAAATATGGGATTAGAGGACCAGCTTTGAAATGGGTTGCATCATACTTCACTAAAAGATCGCAACTAGTTGAATTACAGGTAAATGGAAAGCTAATCAGATCTGAACAACTAGAAGTAAAACTAGGAATAGCACAAGGAAGCTTTGCAGGACCATTCTTTTTCATACTCTATTTCAATGAGTTTGAAGATGAAATTACCAAATTTAATGATAGCACCATGGTTGTAAATTATGCAGATGATACAAACATTCTCAGCATAGGAGGGCAATGGCCTCAATTAAAAATTATTGCAGAAGAGGTGTTGGAACTGTCCACTACATATTGCAACAAAAACAACTTAGTTTTAAATAAAGACAAAACGAAGATGATTATGTTCCACCATTTAAAATCAAGAATAGACTGTCCAGACAAAATAAAATTGAATGATGAATCATACAAGGTTAGTGAAAATGTAAAGTTCCTTGGAGTTTATATTGATGAAGAGCTGAACTGGAAGTGTCATATTGACTATGTATCAAAAAAGATGTCGACTTCAATATATGGTCTGGGGGTTGTCTCCAAGTATTTGAAGTTGAGATCTTTGAAAACTATATACTACTCTATAATAGAATCCAGACTAAGATATGGAATAGTTTTCTATGGAACAGGAAATATCACATCACTATTTATCCTGCAAAAAAAATCGATAAGAACAATATTCAAAATGGGTTGGAGAACATCATGTCGTGGAGTTTTCAGAGAGAATAAAATGCTGACTATACTCCATTCACTTTTATAAAGTATCGCGGTTTGCCATGAAATTTTGACACATTTCACCGTATATATTTTGAAAATGTTAGGTTATGGTCATTGCACTGTCAGATACGCCCACAACGTTGCCGTTTCTGCTAAAAAATCGTAGTAATTACGTATTCATCAAAATGTTCCTTTGGGAAATTAATGAATTTGAGAAAATATTATGTTAATTCAGAAGACATTTAACTACATTTTTGCACAACCTGAAATACTCCAGTATGAAAATGTAGTAGTTCTACGAAACCTGCGCCACAGTTAAATCTTCGAAGAACTAACTCCATTTACAAAGTTGAAAAAGAGTAAATAGAAAGTAGACCTGGCAATGTCGCTAAATTTTCACGAGTGCCAAACTGCGTCTGTTCTAGGGGAAAAAACTTGATAAACCTAAATCATGGCCAACCGCGATACTTTATAAAAGTGAATGGAGTATATATATGCAGTTTATATTCAGGAATGTCTAGTGTTCTTTCACAAGAATAAGGAGATGTTCCAGCAATATATTAAGGACAAATCAGCATACAACATTAGAAATGTGGATTGTGTATATCCGAAGTATAGACTTACCAGTACACAGAACCAAGTAGAGTACAGGTGTTTGAAATTTTTTAACTCCTTACCAATTGCCATTCAGAAAGAGGAAAATTTCAAGAAATTCAAGAAGGCTATACATGAGCATCTACTGGAAATGGAACCATACAAACTTGAAGATTTTGTTGGTTATATGAATTAATTTGTATATACAGGGTGTTTCACCATAAACTGGACAAACATATATAGCCGTGTAGTTGACACCGAGAAAGTCATTTTTGCCTTATGTCATATACCCCGTTTTCGACGCATAATCGAGATACAGGGTGCTTAATGTCAACTTTGAGCAATATTCTGTGAACTGTGGTAAGTTATGCGTGATATTTGAAATAACGGTTCCTGATCATATCTTAGTATTTTTGAGAGCTCAATTGAATTGTGGTGTAAAATTTTGCAAAAAAAAATTCAAAATGGCGGAAAACCTGCAAAGTCGGATTTTTTTTTTCTCGGTTGCCGATTTGGAAAGCATAATCTCAACGTACTCGATTTTCTAAGATTTTCCGTGAAAAAATTTTTTCAAATTTCGAACTCAACTTTTTTTTTACATGTCTACAGTGAAAAAAAAATTTCACCCAAAATTTTTGGAATTTTCCATGGTTGAACAATCTTTAATTCTGAATACTTGGGTGGAAACAGAATGAAAAAATATCAATTGGTTTTCTTTTTGTAGGCTTCCGAAGATTACGCTAGGTGTACTTTCTTAATTTTTATTTGAGAAACTGGAGGCCGTACGAAGGTCAAAATTGTGCTGCTGGGCTGCCAGAATGACCCCGATAGAAATATGAAATTATAACAAAAAAAATTTTTTTTCGAAAAAATAAAAAAAAATTGAAAAAAAAAATAATTTTTTTTTTATTTTTTCCAAGAAACTTTGGTAAGGTTTGAACTCTACACTCTCGATTAACTAGTGTTGCTTTGGTAACGGAGATTTATAGGATTAGAATCAATCCAATTCATACTCGTGAGTTCGTTTCCTACCAAAATTTTTTGAAAAAAAATTTTTTTGGTTTATAATTTCATATTTTTATCCAGATCATTTTGGCAGCCCATCAGCACAATTTTGACCTCCGTACGGCCTCCAGTTTCTCCAATAAAAATTAAGAAAGTACACCTAGCGTAATCTTCGGAAGGCTACAAAAAGAAAACCAATTGATATTTTTTCATTCTGTTTTCACCCAAGTATTCAGAATTGGAGATAGTTCAACCATGAAAAATTCCAAAAATTTTGGCCGAAATTTTTTTTTCACTGAAGACATGTAAAAAAAAAGTTGAGTTCGAAATCTGAAAAATTTTTTTAACGGAAAATCTTAGAAAATCGAGAACGTTGAGATTATGCTTCCCAAATTAGCAACCGAGAAAAAAAAATTCCAACTTTGCAGGTTTTCCGCCATTTTGAATTTTTTTTTGCAAAATTTTACACCACAATTCAATTGAGCTCTCAAAAATACTAAGATGTGATCAGGAACCGTTATTTCAAATATCACGCATAACTTACCACAGTTCACAGAATATTGCCCAAAGTTGACATTAAGCACCCTGTATCTCGATTATGCGTCGAAAACGGGGTATATGTCATAAGGCAAAAACGACTTCCCCGATGTCGTCTACACGGCTATATATGTTTGTCCAGTTTATGGTGAAACACCCTGTATTTGACACAATTTCATTTGTTTCTTGTAATATAGTTTCATTTGAAATAAAGCTTACTTATTATTATTATTATTATTATTTTCGTAGGCTATTTTAATAATGCGTTCAAAATTTTCTGTTAGTTCTGCTGCAGCTGCGTTCATCTCCTAAATTTGTTTCATTGGCATTCTCGACAGTGTTTATTGGTACTACAGAAAAATTATCTTGTTGGGTAGAAACATTACTTTGTTGCTTTGTAGTAATTGGCAAGTCATTTTCTATACCCACATCAGTTGACATGTCGTCATAAAGTTCTGAGGATATGTTTTCTCCTAGAGCTAATTTTGCTACTTCTTTTCTGTCTTTAGCGTTTATTCGCATACAGGTCCTGAAAGTAATTCCATACTTATTTTGAATGGCGCAAAGGTCCTTACAATACCTTCCACCCTGTCCAAAAACACAGCCGCAAAATGCAATATCTACATATGCAGTATAAAACATGTTATCATCGGTTTCCGAAGAAACAAAAAAGGCATTCTCGTGGATTCTTTCAACGGAGACTAAGCACAATGTGACATTTTTTTAAAGAGTATCCCATTCTTTGAGTTCCGGATAGGATGATAGGATAGGACTCGAAAACATTGGCAACCAAGGCAAAAGCATTGAACGCTTCACATATTTGTAGAACAATGTCTTTAAAAATGCGAATAATAGCTTCTATGTACATAATTGTTCGTATTATTTCCTCGTGTTAATGAATGACTTCTATATGCCAAAGCCCACTCTTCCATTCGATCCCAATAATTGGCTATATGAGCTTGAATATCAACTGCACTCGCTTGTCATGCTCTATCATCTGGGCATATTTTTGATTTTGAGAATGTTGACGTCTTGAATCGGGAGTCTAATTGGTTTAGGCGTGGATTCAATGAAATGATCTGTATTAATAGACATCCTAACGCAGTGAATTTTCGTTCTGACATTGGCTCCTTGAGTGTTGTTTATTCAAATTTGATCCAAAAAATTCAGTTGAAACCTAATCGTTGATGCTCGTCTGATCCGCCACTGTTTCGACGTTTATTTCGTGTGTTGTTTTATCATGTGTGGGTGTCGTTTTTGTGATGTCTGTATTAAATTGTCGCTCTGGATTGTCTCCATTTTTGTGTCGGCCGTGTTGTTTCCATGTACATCGATGGTTTTTTCTCCTTGTTGCAGACACCTATTTTACGTAATCGACGATTTTCTTTAATGGAAGGATTCAATCTTTTAATTTTGGATTTTTTCTTGTATTCCGATGGTAAGTTTTGTGAATTGCCATTTCTGTGTATTTTATTCATGATTGTATTTATTTGTTCACATTTTGTTTTTAAGTCGTATAGGTCTATTTTTGATTGTTCTTGCCGACCTGTTACTGTATTTTATTTTGTTCATTTGTTTTTTAGTGTTTCCTTGCTTGTTATTTATATCAAAGTAATTTATTATTTGTATATTGTATTGGGGTTTATGAGTTTTTCTCTATTTTAGCCTGAAGAAGGCCCAATAAAGGAGCCGAAACGTTGCTGAAGGAATAGTATTCTTTGATTTTGTTCCTTGACCGATACCATCAATTTTACTATATATTAAGTTTGGAACGATACTGAAAGTAATCATCTTGAATATTATCATATTTTTTAAAAATGTAATCATTTAGAATATGATCATAATTTTCACGAATCGTATCCATAATACAATAGTTACTACGCCTGAACACCACGCTGCGCTGAGTCGTAGTAAGATATGTCTGGGTAGAGAGAGCATTAGTTCAGCCATTCTTTACCGCGTTCCAACACCATGTATGCGTTGCACCGTAGTAAACAATGCCAATACGCTGCCTGGAGCATTCAAAACCGTTAAACCTCGGATTAGAGTTATAGTAAATGAATCAATATGATCGATGTGGAATATTGTTTTTTAAACTATAAATTGCAATGTTTACCAAAAAAATTTTTGTGCACTCCATTTTTTCATTGTTTAAACAAATTATCATAAAAATTAATGTTTTACCATATATTTTCACTTTAAACAGTAATTTTTTTTATTTATATGTTAAATTTTACCTGAGTAGACATTAGGAACATTTTTCAAAGATACCTGTGTACAAAAATACCAGTAGGGATCTCGAACAGGTAGAAAAACATGGAGGGGAGAGCGGAGCGACAGCTGCTATGTAGGTACAATGGAATTTCTCGGCCAGTTTAATTATGAATGAAACGTACTTTATTGTGTACAGGGTGGCCAGATTTCTATGAATTAGTTCACAACAAATGTTCAAATCGTTGTCCATTGGAGGAAATACATAAATTGCATGATGTGATATAAATAAGAACTTTAGAAGCGCCAGACGATACAATGATGAAACTGAATTGAATTTGACAGGTGAAAATAAATAAGACATGAAATTCTATGACCGTCCCAGTTTTGAAGGAAGTGAGTCAAAGCCTGCTTGGATTTTGTTGAACGAAAAGTGTTTTTTCGAAATTTACGATATATAGTGAACTCGGAAGTATAACATGATATATATTTTTGAAATCGTTGAAGAAAGATCTATTCGGAAATATCACTTCCCATTATGGTTTCCATTTGAAAAAAAAAATTTTTGTTATAGCTCCGAAATTTGAGCAGATAAAAAAAATCCAACAGCACCGCTGGAAAGCAGTAAAAAAGTGCCCTAAAGATGTGTTCATTTCGAGAGCGTAGATTTTGTAATACGGAAGTTATAGTCAATTATAATAATTGGCCAAATACCAGAATCGCCCTGTAGCTCGGAAACTAGACGCCGTAGCAACTTCGGGTTTTCAGCAATTTCGGTTTCTCGAAAAAAGAGAACATGACATTTATATTACTTTTTCTCTATCTCTAAGGGCGGACTCCCACTACTCGTAAATTTGGCAAGTACACAATTATTTGCGTACTTGGCAAGTAGATGAAGTTTCGAATTTAAATGACAAGATTGACAAGTATTGGCCGAGTGAACCACTCCCACTACATGCCAAATATAGGCAAGTGGCAAATATTTGCCAAATACACGAGTAGTGGGAGTCCGGCTTTATAGTTTAGGAGTTGTAGTACTAAATCATCGAAATCTGTTAGAATTACATCCCGATAGCAGACCATATACAGCATTTACAACTGAAAGAGGTCAATATCAAATGAAAAGACTAGGAATGGGATTGAAAACAAGCCCCAGCTCATTCTCGAGGCTTATGACAATAGCTATGTCAGGTTCAAATTATGATTCATGTTTCATTTATTCAGATGATTTAATAGTCTTTGGAAATTCTTTGCAAAGTCATAATCAAAATTCAGTGAAAGTATTACAACGCCTGAAAGAGGTTAATTTGAAATTGAATCCTTGTAAATTTTGAAGAAGGAAATGTTGTATCTGGGTCATATCATTTCGGATAAAGGCATTTTGCCAGATCCAGAAAAAATTCACGCTATTTCACGATATCCTGTACCTACAAGCGCTGAAGAAGTAAAACGTTTTGTTGCATTGGCTAATTATTATAGAAAATTCATTCAAAATTTTGCAGCAATCGCACAACCTTCGAACAACTTGTCACGCAAAGGAAAAGTTTTTCAATGGACGGAAGATTGTGAAAAAGCGTTTCAAACCTTAAGGCAAGTCCTTCAGACAGCCCCTATTCTTCAATATCCAGATTTTTCAGAGAATAACGAGTTTATTCTCAGAACGGATGCTAGTGGATTTGCATTAGGTTCAGTTTTATCTAATGCTAACGACCATCCAAAATAGCCTTTGCATCGCGAAGTTTGAATCCAGCAGAAAAGAACTATTGTACAATTGAGAAAGAGCTCTTAGCAATAATTTGGTTAGTCAAACATTTCAGACCCTATTTATATGGTCGGAAATTTAAAATCTTAACAGATCACCGACCACTGATTTATTTGTTCAATATGACTAATCCGTCTAGTAGACTAACAAAATTCCGTTTGATTTTAGAAGAATATGACTTCACGGTTCATTATATAAAAGGTTCAGAAAATGGTACAGCAGATGCCTTATCGCGTATTTAAATAAATTCAGAAGAACTCAAGGAAATGACACACTGTGTAGTTGGAAACATAAGCATCATGACGAGATCTCGAGCTAAAAATGAAGTAGGTTCTAAACAACACGAGACGAATGCCCCCGATGGCAAAAGGTTTGATCACCCTGTTGTTGTCGAAGTTTTGAAACGTCCAGTAAAAAATATCGAGTTAAGACCACTTTCAGAAGAACAATTTCATAATTTGAAAAATCAACATTCAGAGAATTACAATGAGAATTTAATATATAATGTGAATTCACAAATTATTTTCATTAACCAGGACATCCGATCAGCGTACGACTTAGGTACAGGGTGGGCAAAATTGGTGCTACATGAACTAAAACTTTTTAACCCGAGGAGATAGAGAAAAATGAATGGCACCTTATAGTCCTCTTTTTTCGAGAAACTGATAATGCCATCAACTGCATCCCTCTATCTTCTTTTGTTTCCGAGTTATAGGCCAAAATTGAAATTTGGGCGATTCCAACTTTGGTCATTATCTCCGTTTCTGTTTATGCTAGGATGTTGAAATAAAAACATTATACAGGCACTTTTCTGATAGCAATCCAGTGGCGTACACGGATTTTTTCTAAGAGGTTCATTTGCTGAGTTATAACATAAAGTTGTGTTTTTTCTTATGGAAACAGTAGTTTGAAATGACCTAGAAAGAATCGCCATTTTTTTCCCGTTCCAGAAATGTATCATATGTTATACATCGCCCTCAAATTCATTAAGGGCCGGTATTATAAAAGGCGAATCGAGGATTCAACCGTGCGCCAACTACCAGATAGTGAGGAATTTGGTTATTGGCGCAACGGTTGAATCCTCGGTTGGCGTTTATAATACCGGCCCTAAGATATTATGAAAAATATGGTTTGTATATGGAATTCAAATTATTGAGTACTAAGTAGGCTGAATCATAGAATTATGTGTCGCCACGCATGGTGTAATTATTATTTCATAGTTGAATCACTTGTTGCCCCACTATTCTCATTCGCTAAATGAAACATTTCAACATATCATATTTTTCGTAATTTTGGAATATCTCCATAATCCCGCCAACGATCTTTCGGCATGCTCACATGGAAAACATTGGAAATAGGTTAGGTTCGTGTTGTTAGAATAATGCCGCGGCATCTAATAGTCAAATTCATAATAATTTATTGTTTATGTTGGTGTATCACCACGATAGATGGCGATGAAAATGTTGCGAGTCCTGTAATTTTCGAGTCTATGGTTGGACCCAATCAACCATAGAGCCAGGTCTATCTAGCATACCTATTTTTATGGTGCTCTAAGAATAGTGAGACAGCAAGTGATTCAACTGTGAAATAATAATTACACCATGCGGTAGAGACACATTATTCTATGGTTCAGCCCACTTAATACTCAATCATTCGAATTCCGTATACAAACCATATTTTTCATGATATCTTAACGAATCTGAGGGCGATGTATAACATATGATACATTTCTGAAACGGGAAAAAAATGAAGATTCTTTCCAGGTCATTTCGAACTACTGTTTCTATAAGAAAAAACACAACTTTAACTCGGAAACAAAAGAAGATAGAGGAATGCAATTGATGGCATTATCAGTTTCTCGAAAAGAGAGGACTATAAGGTGCCATTCATTTTTCTCTATCTCCTCGGGTTAAAAAGTTTTAGTTCATGTAACACCAATTTTGCCCACCCTGTACATCGTTGAGGAAACTGGAAAATTTATGCGCAGAAAATAATATATCAGAATTGTACCTCAGAGTTAAGGCAAATTATTCTGAACGATTTTCACATGCTTCCAACCGGTGGACATGCAGGCATCGAACGCATGTTTAACAATATAAAAAGAGAGTATTGTTGGAATGGTTTGAGATCTGATGTTGAAAAATTTGTAAAGAAGTGTGATGATTGTCAACGTCATAAACATTCCTGACCTAGGAAAGAACCTTTGACAATCACAACCACAGCTTTGTCTGCTTTCCAAAAAATTTTCCTAGATCTCGTAGGTCCATTACCTATTGATATTCAAAATAACAAATATATACTAACAATTCAGTGCGATCTAACTAAATTCGTAGAGTGTTATCCACTACCAAACAAAGAAGCAGAAACAGTTTCAAAGTCTTTTATTCAAAACTTTGTTTTAAAGTATGGTATACCTTCTGAAGTTGTTACAGACCAAGGCACAGAATTTTTGTCAAGAATATTTAGTGAATCGTGTGATTTGCTCAAAATTAAGCAATTCAATTCAACAGCTTATCACCACGAAACACTGGGTGCGCTTGAGAATTCGCACTTAGGAGCTTTCCTTCGTATGCACGCAGCTAAGGAAGGTAACAACTGGAGTAATTGGGTTCCGTATTGGTGCTTTTCATATAACAATACCGTGAACTCTTCAACTCGCTATACTCCTCACGAATTAGTGTTCGGAAAACCTAGCAGATTTCCTCAAAATTTAAAAAGCCAAGTAGATCCAATCTACAATTTTGACAACTATCCTATTGAATTAAAATATAGGTTACAAACGGCATGGAAAGATGCTAGAAAAAACTTGGTGAAGGTAAAATCGAAAAGGAAAGAAATTTTTGATAAAACATGAAATGAAATTAACTATAAAATAGGAGATAAGGTACTCTTAAATAATAAGAACATTGACAATAAACTGGACCCCTTATTCAACGGTCCCTACGAAATAGTGGAAGTGCAAAACCCGAACATTATTGTGAAAACGGACAAGAACAAACTCAAAGAAGTACACAAGAACAGAGTGAAACGGTATTTCTCATAACAAATGATTAGAATTAAGAGACCAATGTGAAAATTAATTTAGGTAAATATCGTATTTAACTTGTACAGGTAAGATCCATTGAGACTGATATTATAGGTATAGATATTAAGCTATAGATAAGCCAAAAAAAATATTTTTTACATTTGTATAAAAAAAATTTTTTTTTCTCTTTTACCCTAGCTAGGTACATCACATCCTGTATACAATACAGTTGTTTTGTATTGTATTGTATATTCTCATTTTGTATCTTTTTCGGACTTTATGTGCGTACGGATTGTACTTTCAATCAGGGGCTATGAAGAACTAAAACTTTTTCTATAGAACTCACTTTGATCTGTGAACTTCCATGAATTTGGTTTCATAACGTATGAACTTCATTAATGCAGCTACGACGTCATGAAATTTTCTGGCTTCCTTTATGTTACTCTGGAAAGTTGAAAATGATATAATTTCGAATGATGTATGAAGTTTGGTATCACAAAAAAGAATTTATTGGGATACACAGTCCGGTTCGAATTAGAAGACTCTTTTTAATTCATTCGAGCTTTCGCGTACTGTTTTATTAGCATATTCAGGAATCTACAAATACATTCAGTATAATTCACATGTTCAATAACCTACAAACAATAAGATGGAAACTTACGATTAAGTTGAGGTTGTATCCGCCAAGCTACATTCAGAAGAAATCCTTAACTCATACAGATCATCAAAATTACCATAATCAAAAATTACAATTCTTTTCATCAACAATAAATTTCAGATTATCCTCGTCGTATGAAACATAAAATTGTCTTCACCATCTGGTGTATCATGAGGTTGAAAACATAGACATCACAGACAAAGATAAAACTTTAAACATTAAGTTACAGACAAAAAAATAAATATCATAGAGGTTCAAGTGTCATCTACAATCCTGTCTTGAATTACATTTCTTCTTTCATTATTATTATAGTTCTTAATGTATTGTAGGACAAACGAATATATGTAGTTTAAATTATTTGTATCCTGCTTTCTATTAACATTATCTTCCGTGATGGAAATCCCCACCATCTCCAAAAACAACCTTTTTCTATAATGGTCTTCCTTGAATAATATTGTATAATTGTCATAATTCATGATATGTCCTGTCTCCTTGCTGTGTGTCGACAGAGCCGTATTAGTTATGCCCCTTCTGCATTCACTTTTGTGTGAATTCAATCTGGTGTTGATCCACGTTGATGTTTGTCCCACATATTTTCTCCCACATTCCCCACAAGGAATCGAATACACTACCCCTGACCTATGCTTCTTATTCGTAGGATCCTTCAGTCTTGTGAAAATTCTTTTGTTAGAATTAATGGCAACTTTGTTAACTATTTTTATATTATTAAATTCCCTGAAAACAGCACTTAGTTGTTGTGAAAACTTAGGAATCCGTGGTACAACGTGAAAGGTCATAAGAGGTCCTTCTGCAGCCCTCTCTTCTTTATGTACGTCATCTACACTGTTAGTATTGAAAAGTATGGAATTAATCAGTTTTCTCGGATATGAATTATTGACAAGTAGTCTTCTTAACCCGTAACTGCTACAGACCAATCGATGTCCCCTAACTGCTACAGACGGGTCTCAGTGACCCATATATTAATTTGCCAAATTTTTAGGGAAAATGTTCAATTTATAGAATATAAATGAAAAACATTATTATTCAATTCATTTTTATTGCAAAATTTCTTTCAAACCGAGTTTCAAACACAATTTGGATATAATCTGACAGCACTTTGTTGACACATTGGTATTTTACACTTTGCAGAATGGGTACTGGTTTTTCGGTTTTTTTTACCATTAGGTATTTTGCATATCTTTTTTTTTTATGTTTCACTATTATCAGTTGATGTTGAAGCAGTTTCTACGGTGACTCCGAGAATATCCCGCCAGACTACGAATTCTGCGTGGTTTGTGATTATTGTAAACACGGCGTCTCTTGTGGGGTGTGTACAAAGCAATTCCGAGTTCTTTCGGGTAATTGAAACGAGTTTTTTCAGTTCCCGATAAGGATTGATATAGTACTCGATATCCAGAGGGGTAGATGGTGGATTTTGACGAGTCTCTCCTTTTAGTCCTGCTAAAACTCCCAGGAGATTTTTAGCAGGGATTCTACCTCTAGTTGGAGCTGTCTTTGCCCACTTAGTGCGATCTTTTCCATACCAATAATGTTTACACTCATCACCCGATCACCCTCTTCCTCTTCAGCCATATTCCTCCCTTCCGATTCCAGTTGGTCAGTGTTTTCACAGTCTTCGAATTCTTCATCTTGATTATGTGCTGGTTCCCAATCAGCATCGTTCCATCAATCATGTTCGCTGTAGATTTCATCATCTTCAACAGCACCATCACCTTCCTATGAATTATCCGCCACAGGACAATCGATTGGTATCGTCCCAATCGACCTAGAATTCGGGATCACTGAAAATGTCTTCCAATTCCTCCTCAGACAGTGATCTAGACATATCGAACTGTAAAATTCAAAAAATAAAAAAAACTGTGGAAATGATATTCAATTTTCAATTTATTTGTCCCAATGAAGCAATAAAAGTATGGAGAACCATAAACAAATTAATTTCATACGAAAATATGGTATACTAACCTGCCTGCCCCAAAGATGAATACAAACACTTTCACTACAGACGGGTCAATCTGACCCAAGAGTGCGTATATCTCGATTCGTGAAGAGAATTCAAAATCAAACTTTACGGTAACTGGAAGCGTACTTTTAATTAGGAGAATACCGTGAAACTCAAATCCCTCCTACTCGGAAGAGATATATTCCCAACGCGAAAAAGGATGCTCTGGGTCACATAGACCCCGTCGGTAGCAGTTACGGGTTAATAACTCTAAATTTTTTTGGTGGAATTCTGTATTAGCGATCTTAATAATCCTATCCTTCAGTGTCAGTATCATATTCAATTTGATCTTGAATGGTAGGTATGTATGAAAGTTCATGTATCTACCTGAGTGGCAACGTTTTCTGTACCAGTCCGTAATAAGTTTCTGGTTTTTCCTTATCACTCGTACATCTAAGAACGGAACAGCATTGTCCTGCTCCTCCTCGATCGTAAATTGTATGTTATCCGAGTAGCTATTAAACGCCTCAAGAACTTCTGTGGTCTTACCCACAGGTATGGCACAAAATAAATCATCGACATACTTCTTCACGTACAAAATTTGAAACAATAATTTGGGTATGATCTCTTGTACTTGTAGTAGATCATCTAATACATATTGAGCAACTATTGGTGACAGTGTGGCTCCCATTGGTATTCCCAAAATCTGTGCAAAAAACTCATTATGGAATGAAAAGTATGTATTCTCGAAGGTAAACTTCAATAGTTTCAGAAATCTAGTTAGATCTAACGTGGTGTGCGCGCTGATAGAATTCCAATGTTTAATGATACTTCTCTCCACCAACTCATAGGAGTTGTGTGTATCCCAATAAATTCTTTTTGCCTCCATCCTACAGTCGATAAATTTTTTCACTCTATTGTTTGGAATCACCGAATCTCTTCTGGATGAGTCTCCGACTTGTACAAATATTTCAACAGTAATGTATTGACGAATTTTTCTCTTATTAGACTTCCTCAAAGATTTTCAGGATATCTGATACAATTTTCCAATAGGAATTACAAATTAATATGGTTCCAATTTGAAAAAAAATGAGATTTCATGATTTTATTGAGGCTCACTTTGATGTCCTGTCTCAGACACCCTGTATAATATTTGCTCATGATTTATACAAGAAGCAGTATCAGCGTATTTTCTCTCGTTCCACTGTGGTGAAAAAAAATTTTTACAATGAGAGATTTTGGAGATATCTACTCTAATTTGTGACACTCTTTCTGTCAACAAATTTGACAACAAGGCTATAACTCAAAAATCGCTTGAAGTGGTTGTGCACATCATACATCAAATCAGTGCAGAATTAAACGAAGCATTCAAATATGTATAAATATACAGGGTGTTGCATTTGAAATAACGAAGTTCACATTCGTTTCCGGTATAACCGGAAGTAGATTCCGCTTGAAAATATTTTACAATTCGAGTCATGCACTGTAAAACAAAAATGAATACTCTTGAATGCGTATCAAAATTCCTTCCTCGAATACGTCTAATGAAACACTTGAAAAAACCACCCTGTATATGATTGAGAGATATGACCAGTCAAAGAGAAAAGTTTTGATCCTGGCAAAGGCCTGACCAGCTCTGCGTCCATTACTGAAACAAAATGGAAAAAAAGAACTTTCACAGATTTTCCTACTCATCCTATTAGTATCTAAATATATTATTTTTTTTTACTTCCGTGTGAGGGTCACCCTTTATGGGCGCCGAGAGGGTCCGCACTCTCGGTAGTGTGAGAATCCAAGATCTTGTTTTGTTAGGTGCGTCAAGTTGGTGACACACCCCCCGAATTTTGGAATCGAATTGTTTTGGGAATTTTGTGCCCATTTTGTGCCAATTTGTGCCTTATGTTATGAATTTTGTGCCCGTTCCGTTCTCGAGATATTTCAAGTTTTCCAAGTGTGTCACCAACTTGACGCTGTGACACACTTGTGGAAATTTGAAATTTTTTTTCTTTCGATAAATTGTGCCCATTTTGTGCCAATTTGTGCCGTATGTCTTGAATTTTGTGCCCGTTCCGTTCTCGAGATATTTCAAGTTTTCCAAGTGTGTCACCAACTTGACGCTGTGACACACTTGTGGAAATTTGAAAATTTCCTTCTTTAGATAAATTGTGCCCATTTTGTGCCAATTTGTGCCGTATGTTACGAATTTTGTGCCGGTTCAGTTCTCGAGATATTTTGAGTTTTGTTTGTGAGGAGCGTCAAGTTGGTGACACACCCCCCGAATTTTGGTATCAAATTGTTTTGGGAATTTTGTGCCCATTTTGTGCTAATTTGTGCCGTATATTATGAATTTTGTGCCCGTTCCGTTTTAGAGATATTTCGAGTTTTACATGTGAGTCACCAACTTCACGTTGTGACTCACATAAGGAAAGCTGGAAATTCTTCTTTGGATAAATTGTGCCTATTTTGCGCCAATTCGTGCCGCAAAGTATAGATTTTGCATGCTTGCAGTTTTCGAGATATTTGAAGTTATTCCTGTGAGATGAATAGATGTAGCAGAATTCAAAGAGGTGCGTTAATTCCATGTCATAGTTTTATGTAATCATTTTAAAGTATGAGTTGTTGAACTTGCAGACATTCGGTGAAAACAACCAAATTTCAATCATTCGACGACCTTTTCACTTAGAATAATCAATTCAATATAATATTTGAGTTGATGAATTAATATAATATAGGTACAGGTTTATCGAATACGTTGACACATCCTCAGTTTCAATTATACAGGGTGTTTGGTAATTTGACGTGAACCTTGTAAAGGGATATACTAGACGTCATTTGCAGTCAATTGCGTCGAGTGAAGAAGCATGGTCCGAAAATCTATGGTTACGAAGATATCGCTATTTTTCAACTTTTTTGAAATTTTCTGCTTCGTTTTGTGAAAACTACTCGACTCTAAATATCCAATGAATATTTTTTTCAAAGCTGAGGAGATGGTCCTCATTTCCTGCGAAAAAGTATTCACTAAAAATTCAGATAACCCGAGATATACAGGGTCATAAATGACTGCACCTGTTTTCCTCATGAAATCTTGATAAAACAATTGAGAATTACTCGGAAAAAGTATTATGAAATTGGTTTACAAATGTAGGGAAAAACTACCCTGTTTCATCAGCTTTCCAAAAAGGTACATATGTCAATAATTCCTTCATGCAATCAAAAAATATGGCCGGAAAACCAAGCAGACAACAGACTTTTTCGAGTCATTTAGATACCTATCCTATCATTCTTTATTTCACTCGGCGTGATTCGTAAGCGGTTCATGGTTCGATCACTTTCAGCAATTATTCTCGGAATAGGTGACATGACAGATCACAGATTAAATCACCAAACTGTTAGTTGCTTTAATGATACTAACCACAAACAAATCCGTATAATAAACATAAACATAGACATAAACATAAACAAAAAATTAACAAAACTAGAGATCCTGCTTGAGTTGTCGCCCTCGATTTCTTATGCATGCACGCAGTTTACGGCGTACTTCAGAAATTGTTACCCGCGTTGAGAAGTTATTCTTTACATGCTGAGCAGCCGTCAAAATTCGCTCCCTCAATTCTTCAGCTGTCGTCACTGGTGTACCTACTATACACTAGCTGTTTCATGTGACCCCAAATGTAAAAATCACATGGGGTCAGGTCCGGACATCTGGCCGGCTAAGAAATTGGTCCACCACGTCCTATCCAACGTTGGGGGTTTTGGTCTAGCCACAACCGCACGTTTCTGAAGTTATGAGCTGGACAGCCATCATGCTGAAAAATAATTCGTGATCGAACTGTCTGCGGTACATCTTCTATAATTGCAACCTAAGCTCGTCACGCAGAAAATTTTCGTACGAGATCCCATTTAGGTTATCAGGTAAAAAAACTGGTCCAACAATACAAATGTAGACGGAGCCTATCCATAGGTACATTGAAAGAAAATCTTTTCTTTTTTCTGGGATTCTGACCTTTTGGCGCCCAATAATGCGCATTATGGAAATTTGTTATCCCGTCTGGGTAAAATTCAGATTCATCTGTCCATAAGATGTGTTTCAAGAAATTGGGACCCTCGATATCGCAATTGAGAAGAAACCGACAAAAGTCCATTCTTCGGACCGGATCTCCCTCTTCAATAGCATTTCCATCACACAATCCGTAAAAGTACAAAATATTCTGCGTTCCCACAACAAGCCATTGGAGTACTTTCAATCGATTGTTGAAGATTTCAACGGCTATTCAGGAAAAATTAACTTTTCTTATTGTTGTAACTGCAAGCAACTAACAGTTTGATAATTTAATATGTGATCTGTCATATCATGTCAACTATTCCGAGTGATCGAACCATGGCCCGCTCCGCTTACGGCTTACGAATCACGCCAAGTGAAATAAAGGACTTAGATTGCATGAAGGAGTTATTGCCATATGTACCTTTTCGGAAAGCTGATGAGACAGGGAAGTTTTTCTTGAGATTTGTACACCAAGTCCATAATACTTTTTTCAAGTAATTCTCACCTGTTTTATCAAGATTTTATGAGGAAAACAGGTGCAGCCATTTATGACCCTCTAATCTCGGGTTATCTGAATTTTTAGTGAATATACTTTTTCGCAGCAACGAGGACCATCTCCTCAGCTTTGAAAAAATATTCATTGAATATTTAGAGTCGAGTAGTTTTCACAAAATTAATTATTTTCGATAACGAAGCAGAAAATTTCAAAAAAGTCGAATAATCGCGATATCTTCGTAACCATAGATTTTCGGACCATGCTTCACTCGACGCAATTGACTGCAAATGACGTCTAGTATATCCCTTTTCAAGGTTCACGTCGAATTACCAAATACCCTGTATAATTGAAACTGAGGATGTGTCAACGTATTCGATAAACCTGTACCTATATTAATTCATCAACTCAATTATTTTATCGAATTGATGATTCTAAGTGAAAAGGTCGTCGAATCATTGAAATTTGGTTGTTTTCACCTAATGTCTGCCAGTTCAACAACTTATACTTCAAAATGATCACATAATATTATGAAATGGAATTAACGCTCTTCTTTGAATTCTGCTACATCTATCTATTCATCTCACAGGAATAACTTCAAATAACTCGAAAACTGCAGGCATGCAAAATCTATACTATGCGGCACGAATTGGCGCAAAATTGGCACAATTTATCCAAAGAAGAATTTCCAGCTTTCCTTATGTGAGTCACAACGTGAAGTTGGTGACTCACATGGAAAACTCGAAATATCTCTAAAACGGAACGGGCACAAAATTCATAATATACGGCACAAATTAGCACAAAATGGGCATAAAATTCCCAAAACAATTTGATACCAAATTCCGGGGGGTGTGTCACCAACTTGACGCTCCTCACAAACAAAACTCAAAATATCTCGAGAACTGAACGGGCACAAAATTCGCAACATACGGCACAAATTGGCACAAAATGGGCACAATTTATCTAAAGAAGAAAATTTTCAAATTTCCACAAGTGTGTCACAGCGTCAAGTTGGTGACACACTTGGAAAACTCGAAATATCTCGAGAACGGAACGGGCACAAAATTCATAACATACGGCACAAATTGGCACAAAATGGGCACAAAATTCCCAAAACAATTCGATTCCAAAATTCGGGGGGTGTGTCACCAACTTGACGCACCTGATCTAATTTGGCTACTCACTAAAAACCCCTCACACATTCAATGGAGGAGTTCTTCATCCTGCCCTCGTAGCGTCCCTTAACAAAAGAGATGAGCTGCAAGTGGCTTGTAGAGTTCGTGGGACCTGATGATATGGAGTGACCCAAGCAACACTGCTTTCTGCATTCTGTGCGCCAATACCTCGGCCAGTGGTCTACAGACCAAGATAATCTTGAGTTCATCTACATAGTTAGCTCTTATTCCACCGAGACATCCTATGATTAGTACGACCATCCTAATTTTATGACCTGGGTATAAAGTTCCAAGCTCTTTGTATTTTTGTTTCTTCCGTTCTTCTTTCATCACAACATTATTCTCAGCAGGAGAGGAGAATTCCACGACAAATAACTCCTTGAGCTCCTTGTCCAGCAGAAGTATGTCTGGCTTAACAGCATTGATCTGCCGTGTTGTTGAGACAGGATAGTTTCAGCATATGCGAGCTCATTCGTTCTGGACCACCGCTTCAATCTCCAGAGGCACATATGGTAGCACCGGTTCTTTGTCTATCTCATACGCGGCTCTCAGATGAAAGTATAGAATTCGGAGAGCCGCGTTGTGTCTCTCTACATACCCTGATGGAGCATGGACGCAGGCAGAAAGGATGTGCATAATCGTTTCCTGTTGCCAATGGCAAGCCCTGCAAGTTGTTGGGGTGTCCATTTTCATGATGTTCTTTCTATACCATCTCGTATTTAGTACTCCATCCTGACACGCCATCACAAATCTCTCCGTCTCTGACTTGAGGCTAGCGGACCGTAGAAAGGCAAAAGACAATTCCTCAGACAGGTCCTGGTCTTTTTAACTCCTGAAATATATGGAGTGCAAGTTCTTACTCATATGATGTTCGAGTAATTTCTCCGCCTGAGACTTTCGGATCAGTCTCGCTAGGCTTCTTTGTTCCGCCTGAGTGATCGGTGTTCCAGCGAGCTCAGGATTGATCGATACGCCAGTTATGCTGAGCTTCTCCACGGCCCTTTGTGCAGCTCGGAAAAGGAAGGCTCCATGGTTCGCAATTTCATGCTGAGCAACAAATTTCAGAAGCGGATCTCCACTTCTTAGAATCCTTATTGCCATTTTCAATGTTTGTTGTTAGTGTTGGTATTCCAAACATTGCAATCCTCTACCCCTCTGGCTTCAGGGAAGGTATATCCTCTGTATTGAACTTTTGGGATGTAGGCTACGATTCATGTTCATCGTTTTTCTTGTTGACCTTTCAAGATCGAGGAGTTCGTTCACCGTCCAGTTCACCACCCCGGAAGATTAGGTGAGAATCGGTATGGCTAGCATATTTGTAGCAGAAACTTTGTTCTTTCCCGACAGCTGCGATTTCCAAATGTCTCTCAGCTTCTTTCTGTAGCTGGCTGTTAAGGCATCCTTTATCTGGGTTGTCTCCAGTACACCCCTCTGTTTCATCCCAAGAAAATATACGTTTCTCCGTCTTCGAGGTGTCGAATAGTCACTCCATCTTCCAGTCGAATATCTTCTCCTGCTTCTTCAGCTTTTTCCCTGCGCAGATGAGAAACATCACACTCGTCCAAACCGAACGACATTCCCATTGTTGAGGTGTAGTCTGAAACGATATTCAGTAGTTGCCGTACTGCGGACTCGGAGGGAGCGTAGAGCTTCAAGTCGTCCATGTACAAGAGATGAGAGATCAGGTGGTTCCTTCTGCCTGGTGGTCCGGCCTTGTATCCTATCTTACTCTCCCTCAACTCAATTGTTAGTGGTATGAGTGTTATGCAGAATAACAACGGGCTTAGCGAATCTCCCTGAAAAACTCCTCTTCTGTATCTCACCCATCCCGTATACACGGTTCGACCCTCTGTTCGGATGGCAAACTTCGTTTTCCACAGTGCTATGATGTTTTCTATCGCGTGGATGATGTTATGGTGAACTTTCAGGATTTTTGATAGCCGTATTATCAGTTCGAGCGGCGAGGTGTCATATGCTTTCGCGTAGTCTAACCATGTGTAGGTCACGCTTGTATTATCTGGCGTCTAGACATACGCTCTTGTCTATGAGCAAGTTGTCCTTGCATCCTTGCACTCCTTTCTTTGCTCCCCTCTGTTCGTAGATACTGTCAGACACTGGTCCAATAACCCTCAGAATTTGATGTTGAATTACACTTGTGAGGATCTTATACGGTGTATTGAGTGATTGGGCGGTAGTTCTTGGGTTGCCCTAAATCACCTGATTTTGGTATCAGCACTGTTCTACCCTCTACCAACCATGACGGAATGTGCTCACGGCGAGTCAGCATCCCGCTGAATATTTTGCCAGGTGTTGATGTGTAGCTGGAAATCTCTTTCACCAGTGGTTTTGAATACCACCAGTGGTTTTGAATACCATCCAGTCCAGGTGCTGTGAAATCACGCTTGTTCTTAAGGGCTTGTCTAATATCTCCGGTTGATATTTCAGAAAGTTCATCGTTTTGCTGTTGGTTTCGATCACACATCTGCTGGAATCTGAGAAGTGTTGGAGTATCGCTGGTTTCTGCTCGTTGTTCATATATACTCTTCCAGAATTCTTCGACCTCTGGAGGTGATGGTGGTTTCTGTGTCATTTTTTGTTGGGACTGAAATAATTTCGATGGTTCTGCGTTGAAGGTGTTGTTATCTTCAATCCATTTTTGCCTTTTTATCAGATTTCATCAGATCCGCAGCCCCATGTCTTGTTTTTATTCGGGTGGCCTTGACAAGTGGGTTTCTAACGGCAGCCTCAAATGCTTCCCTTGTATTGACCATCAACTTCGGAACATCTGTCATCGTTCTTGGCATTTGTTGCTGTTGGTCTGGAGCATCTGTCACCTGCTCTTCAGCGTGTTCTATTTCTGGAACATCTCTCACTTGTTCCGCTCTTGGCCTTGCCCCCTGGGCTATTCTTTGGTGTTGTTGGTTTGGAGCATCTGTCACCTGCTCTTCACCGTGTTCTATTTCTGGAACATCTCTCACTTGTTCCGCTCTTGGCCTTGCTCCCGGGGTTATTGCTTGATGTTGTTGGTTCGGAGCATCTGTCACCTGCTCTTTACCGTGTTCTATTTCTGAAACATCTCTCACATGTTCTGCTCTTGGCCTTGTCCCCAGGTCTATATTTTGGTGTTGTTGGTTTGGAGCATCTGTCACCTGCTCTTCACCGTGTTCTAATTCTGGAACATCTCTCACTTGTTCCGTTCTTGGCCTAGTCTCCAGAGCTATTGCTTGATGTTGTTGGTTCGGAGCATCTGTCACCTGCTCTTCACCGTGTTCTATTTCGGGAACATCTCTCACATGTTCTGTTATTGGCCTGTTGGAGCCATAATATTATTGTTATCATAATAATTATTATTAAAAAGAATTACAGAGTTGAGGCATAAGCCTATGAACTCAAAGATAAGTAATAAATTTGAAAATGTAAAGTAGAGAAATCAGAAAGGAAAAACAAACAAACAGCATAAAAAAAGAAACATCGTGAACTTTAACACAGAAGTAAAACAAGTAAAAAGTAATGGTCAGGTGCGAAATCCACTGGCAAACCAGGCGTCAAGCCTGTTTTTGAAAGTATTCACCGAGGGTGCGTTCACTACGTCACAGGGGAGACCGTTCCAGACACTGAACACTCTGTTAGAAATGAAATGTTCGCGGCACTTCGCACGAAAATTCTTACGCTTGAGTTTCAAGCTGTGACCGCTAAAATTGTTCGTGTTGAGTTCATACAAATGCGAGATGTCCACACCAAACATCCCATGGAGCGCACGAAAGGTAATAATCAGGTCCCCGCGCAGCCGCCTATCCTCCAGTGAAGACAATCCCATCAGCCTCAACCTCTCCTGGTAGGGTGGTCTGAAGACGCCATAAGGCAGACGTGTCACTCTGCGTTGAAACCTGTCCAGGAGCGTCAGGTCACCCCTGAGCTATGAGTGCCAAACCGAACCAGCAAACTCCAAGATTGTCCTCAAAAAAGTTTTGTAGATTTGTCCTACGATAGCTGGATCACATTTCTGAAAGGATCTCTGTATGATGAAAAGTGACCTTCTCGCCCTGTTCAGAGTCTTCGTTATGTGGCTTGACCAGGAGAGATCACTGGTGATGGTCACATCCAGGTCAACGTGCGCAATACAACCCTCCACTCTACGTCCATCAATATAATAACTGTGTCGGGGATTGTTTGCACCCAGATAGAGAACGCGACACTTTGACTGGTTGAGTGGTATAAGCCAACGAGAAGACCAAAGGGATACTCTATCAAGATCTTCCTGCAGTCGTCTTCTGCATGTCCCAGATTCCCAGAAAAACTTAACATCGTCCGCATAAGAGACACTAGGTGAGCAGATAGAGTCAGATCACTCACGTATGCTATAAACAGCAGAGGACCGAGTACCGATCCCTGAGGTACGCCACTGAGCACTCTCCTGGGTTCGAAATTTGCTGGTCCGACACTCACTGAGAAAGTTCTGTTGGTCAAAAATCCCCCGATTCAGCTGAGAAGCATACCACGAATACCAAAATTTTCCAATTTGAAAAGAAGATGAGATACTGGAACCTTATCAAAGGCCCTGGAAAAATCCAAATAAATAACATCAATAGGAATTTTCCTATCCAATGCTGACCATTTATCAAGACAAAATAATAGATTCGTGATTATGGATCGACCAGGGACAAAACCATGTTGTGAATCTGGAATTAATTTGTGACTTAGAAGGAAGTGAATTGAAGTGAGGCTAATTGGCCGATAATTATCAGGATTGTGTCTATCACCCTTCTTGAAAATTGGCTTGACCGTTGCCCTGCGCCAGGATGAGGGCAATTCACCAGAAAGAAGGGATAAAGAGAATATTGACGCAAGAGGCACAGTCAAGCTGGAAGCAAACTCCGACAAAAATTTAGCACTGATATTATCGGGACCAGGTGATGATGAAATTTTAAGAGATCTTAGTTGTCTGTCAACCTCCTCATGCGTGATTACGATGTCACAAAGGGAGGATCCATTACGAAGGACAGTCAGCGGCGGCATTGGGCCATCCGGCACCGATACAAAGGAGACAGGGAAGCAGGAAGCAAAAGACTCCGCCGTCTCGGTGGGATTGAGTAGATCGCCGCCCTCGGCAGAACGAATTGTAGGGATAGTCACCTCATAGTTGAGACATTGGCGGGTGAACTTGAAGAATCTCTTTTTGTTGTTAGATGTCGTCAGGCTGTTGATATAGGAAATTTTTGCTCTTTTGATCGACCGGGACAGGGAGTTGGACAACTGCCGATGCTGGTTAAATATTGCCTCGATGTTGCTACGGATATATCGTTGCCAAAGGCACTTTTTATACTTTATGGTTCGTAAAAGTTGATCAGAGATCCATGGTTTCAGCTTATCAGTAGAAGACTCTCTGAATCTTGTGTTGCTATCCACTATAGTATTAATATAGACAGAAAAGTTCGTCCAACTCTCATCAACACTGCCTCCGCCCAAAACAGAAGCCCAGTCAGCCGCGTAAAGATCAAATCAGGTTATGTGGGGGTTTGACCTTCCCTGTAACGTGTGGGCTTTTCCACCAGCTGTTGTAGGTTAGAATTGAACAACATATCTATGTACAGGAAGGATGGAGAACTTGCAGAAGGGAGTCGAGGAATTGGCCACTCTCTTATATCGCCCAAGTTGAAATCACCCACAATGAAGACGTTTTTTCACGTTCCGAAATAATTTTAATATGCTCACAGACTGTGGCATCGTGGTCGGATGGTCTCGGTCGGTATATACAGCCAGTAAACAGAGTGAAACTCTCTGAAACCAATTTCAGGAACAAATTATCTACACCAGGTGTTGGCAACGAATAGTGTGTTATAGAGAAAACATCTGTAATGCAATCATGAACGTATATGCATGATCCTGCATGTCCCGGCGTTGTCATGCCATCGCACCGAAACATTGAAAATCCCGGTATGAAGAAGGCTTGATCGGGCTTATCGAGGGACAACCAAGTTTCAGTGATGAAGATAAAGAGTGGTTCACAATTCACCACAAGAAGGAGAAGATCATCAAATTTTGCAGACAGAGAAGCTAAGTTGGTATAAACAATTGTCCAATCCATGAGTTCGCTAACTAGTTTTTTGATATGAATTATTCATTTTTATGCCTCATTTAGATTATCGATGATATTGTGTTTGAGGGATTTTTCGACGGCCGGTAAAACAGCCAAAAAAATGAGCCAATGAAAATTGAAGCTGGGCTTTGGTGAATATCCAGTTATGCGCATGTGCGATGATATTAAGAATACCTAATAATTATGCATGTTTTTGACACATTATTTATGTCGTCCTCCATAACATCATGCGAATGCTTTCGATCATAACCTAACGATTTCATGTGATATTTTCAAATCTCTTCAATCCTTTACCTTCAAGTCCTGAATTTGATTTGATTTGATATTGTTTATCCTGAATACTCATAGGTCTTCTGAGGAGACCCCTCTGAAACTACAAGCTTCAAAGCTTGTAACTTATACGAGTTCGAAGAAGCAGTTGTTTTCTTTGTGTCCTTACGCCACCTTAGGCATAGCACTGTTAATTTTTGACCCAACTGTGGAATGGTGGCCCCTACCGAGACTAGAAAATTTTTTTCTTTGCTCGGGATTAAACTTCGGACTTGCTGGGTCCTAATCCAATGCTCTTACCACTGAGCCAAGGGCACTCATATATTAAAAAAGCACTCAATATTATTGTTAATTCCTAATCATTTAAATTGAATTTTAAATAGGTCACATATATCATCAGGAAGTCACGTTATCACTTGAAAGAACGAATTTTGCCGAGTATCATCATTTCCTGTTCATTTATAATGTATTACGGTAGAACTCAATTTGAGCACATCGAAGTCGTTGCTTCGTGAACACTAAAAGTAGTAACATTTTACTCACCCGGTTCATTTTGTGCACCATCAGTAACAAAAATCCCTCCAATATATACAGAAGTGACAGAACTGTTCTTACGGTTATAGGTGACAAATTATTGATGCAATATTTTATGAACTGATCAAAACGCGATGCCCTCTCCCACTGTTCATTCCGAAGACACCTGCAATGATCAAATTAAGTAATAAGGATATTGTACATGATCTTGATTTGAAATGAAATAGAACAGAATTATTTTCGCTAGACATAATCATTGTATCGAAAAATTGCGAAGATTCTACATCTTTGTTTTGGAGTAGGAGGGTAAGTGTGGAAAACCTCGAGTAAAACATAAATTATAATATAGACTTCATTCTATATCTACATGAGAAAGTATAACTACCTGAAAAGCCAACTCAATAATAATCATCCATAGGATATTGCAGTTATACAGGGTGCGGCACGGAGGATGGATGGTTTTAAAAAAATAATAAAAGCGTTAATTTTTACTCAAAAACACATTTATTGACGGAATCAGATTCTCAAGGAAATAGCATTTGAGACAGTCAAGTGTGGAAAATCACATCAGGCATGTGGTGGCCGAAATCGGTGATGCAGTGCTGGAGGCGCTCTTGGAAGTTCGCGTAGACTCTCTCCAACATCGCTCTCTCAACTTGGGCAACTTCCAAGCGAATAGCCCTTTTCAATTCGTCCAGAGGCTAGAGTATACGAGACCAAGCCCCGAACTCTGGACGAATTGAAAAGGGCTATTCGCGTGGAAGTTGCCCAAGTTGAGAGAGCGATGTTGGAGAGAGTTTACGCGAACTTCCAAGAGCGCCTCCAGCACTGCATCACCAATTTCGGCCACCACATGCCTGATGTGATTTTCCACACTTGACTGTCTCAAATGCTATTTCCTTGAGAATCTGATTCCGTCAATAAATGTGTTTTTGAGTAAAAATTAACGCTTTTATTATTTTTTTAAAACCATCCATCCTCCGTGCCGCACCCTGTATAATAGGTTTTTTTTCTAATTTTGACATATAAAGTGACACTTTTCAAAACTCATCGACGTTTTGAACCGTTTCACTTTTCACAACTGGTTACGAAAAGTGAAATATTTTGCAACTGTTGATCAAAAGTATATTTCGCTATTAATTGTGGAAAATACAGAATTAGTGTAAGGCCAAACTACAGGGTGGGGCAGAAAAACCTATCCGATTTCAAAACGTTATAAAATTAAAACCACTCAGCTTGTCAAAAAATTTTTTTTATTAACATATCGCAAATTTTATGCCATTTTTAAATTTAAGTTTTGAAAAGCACATCACTCAAATGTCGTCCTTGGGAGCGGGTACACTTATTTAGGCGCTCGCGGTAGCTTTCCATGACTTTCACCGTCATTTCCACAGGAATTTCTTCAATTGCCCGAGCAATTTCCCTTCGTAAAGCAAGAAGGGTCCTTGGTCGATGCTGGTAAACCTTCGATTTGAGGTAACCCCAAAGGAAGAAGTCACATGGAGTGAGATCCGGTGAGCGCGGCGGCCAGCCAACATCACCTCTCAGAGAAATGAGGCGACCGGGAAACAGTTCCCTGAGAATGTCCATTGATCGTCGCGATGTGTGGGCGGTTGCACCATCCTGTTGAAACCACACATTTTCCACGCCATTTTCTTCCATTTTGGGTCTTAGAAAATTTTCCAGCATGAAACAATAGCGCTCGCTGTTGACCGTTACGGTTTGCCCATTTTCTTCAAAAAAGTAGGGCCCCCAGACGCCTAGGCGGGAAAGAGCACACCACACAGTCACTTTTGGGCTATGGAGGGGTTCCTGATGGATTTCCCGAGGATTTTCGTCACTCCAATATCGAAAATTCTGCCTGTTTACGGCGCCACAAAGGTGAAAATGGGCTTCGTCCGTGAAGAGCACAACATCGTCGTTTGGCAGTTCTCGGAGATCGCGACACAGGTTCGTACGGGTTTCAAAATCCCTTTCACTTAATTTCTGTGCAACAACCATTTTGTAGGGATGCATTTTGAGGTCCCGGTGCAAAATTCGCCGAATACTGCGGTTGGAAATCCCCAAAGCGAGCGAATGTTTTCGCGCCGAACGACGCGGGGAACGTTCAATCGCGGCTCTCACATTGGCCACGTTTTCAGGTCCTGTTGCTGTCCTGGGACGTCCAGGCGACTTCTTTTTCAATGCTGAACTCGTCTGTCTAAAATTTGACACCCACACTTTAATCGTAGCGTGATGTGGAACAGGATCATGACGCCCGAGTCCGAAATGAATTCGAAAAGCACGTTGTGTAGCAATTATCGAACCGCCGCATTCGATAAACCGCTCAATAACAAAAGCACGATGTTCACCAGACCAAGGCATGTTGACTACTGACAAATGGCATAAAACCAGCTTTCTAACGGTTTTTACCCCACTACTCTACCTGCTCTCTCTTCTGAGAAAAAGGGATTTGAAATCGGATAGGTTCTTCTGCCCCACCCTGTACTTGAACTATGTTCTTCTTTATCTATATATTTGTCATTAAAGTTGTTGTACTCCATATTATGAAGAAGAATAAATTTGATGATTATGATGTAACTTTAACATGTGAACGGAAAAATCTTTAAATGTCGAGAACAGTAGGTTTATTGGTCGTCAACTGATGGTGGTTCCATAGATATCGATATATGCACACTGCCAAATCTATCAACAATGTTGCAAATGAATATCTGTATACATGAACCGCTGTGTACATCAGTGCATCCCATTTTGTCTTGCTCCTATAGTTGCTGATATTGTGATGGCTGAGATACAAAAAATAGCTTCAAGAAAGATAACATTCCTTATACCATTCTTCAGAAGATATGTTGATGATATTTGTACATCTATACCTACTGATAAAAAGGACGAAATTATTGAAATATTCAACAGCATTCATCCAAGGTTAACATTCACTATTGAACTTGAGTCTGAGGACAACACCTTTTTAGACGTGTTACTGATCCGGCAGAATAATAAAATAAAAACCAATTGGTATCAAAAACCCACTTCCTCAGGGAGAATTTTGAATTTCTACTCGAAGCATAATTTTACACAAAAAGCCAATATAATAAACAACTTGATATATCGAGCCCTGAAATTATCATCCACCGAATTTCAAATAACTAATTTAGATGAAATAAAATGCATTCTAGAAAATAATGATTACCCCACGAAGGTTATTGATAGGATCATGAATCGAGAAGCGAATATACCACAAATCTTATATATACCTTCAAAAAACTAAATTCCACACTCACGGAATGGACTATTGCCTATTATACCAACATACACTCATTGCACTCCAAACTTCTTGAACTCCAATCTTTCGTTAAAAACTGCCATCCCAAATTTATACTGATCTCAGAGTCATGGCTTCACCCCAGTGTGGCCGATGTATCCGTGTCAATACCTGGTTATTCTATTTTTCGCAGTCACAGTACAACCACGATTGGTCACGCGGGAGTATGTATCTACTGCAGCGAAGATATAAGCAGAGATTTCACTCTAAGTTCATTCTCCTTCTGTTATCCTGGTATTGACAATATATTTGTCAAAATTTCTGATAATAATTCTTCTGTGTTGACAATTGGTTGTATTTATAGACCCCGTGAATGTCAGCACGATACTAACTTTTGCGATTCTCTTGCTGAACTCTCCTCTTCGGGGGCTAATGTATTTTTTTGCGGCGATTTTAATTTACCTGACTTACAGTGGCCTTTATCGGGTCGAAGACAGTGTAACTCATCCTCTGTTACCTCAATATGCTGAGGTTAGTACCCAAGCTACCTACTTATAGGGTATCCGCAGCTTACTACAGTGGAGACGGGGGGGGTTCTTAATTGAAAAGAAAAGTAGATCTTAAACTGGGCGCCAGGTAAATTTCTACCCCGGAAAATACCCTCCGGAACAGTTACAACTCTAAAATTTACCAAACGAGTTGTATTGATAAAAGGTTTATTCAGGTAGCAAAGATTACAGCTGCTTATGTATTTGGAACAATATAATAAGAGAAACAGTCGCAAATTGAACGGCAAAGGGGGGGGGTGATCGTCAACGAAAAAGGGGAATTTGAAACAATTAAACCGAGACGCGTCGCTTGAGCTCAGGCGCATGCGCGTAATTCTATAAGAATATGCGGTAACCTTACAATGAAACGTTCAATGAGAACTTCACAGTTCACAGTAAAATGGCTTAAGAGTGAGGCTCTTTATCAGTACATATAACGATAAATCAATAAGGTGTACTCTATATATATAAATGACAAATTCCAAGTCAAACTTGCGTGTATCTCCCTGAATTCTTCTATTTCCTCAACCTTGGATGGTTCCTCCAAGATCGGATTCTCCAAATCACACCTCAACTCCCAAATTCTAAGTTGGCTGTCCCTTAGAATTGGCTTCCCTTCCACAAGGCGTCGATAGTTCGGTACCCACCAGCTCCACCAATCAACATCTACAAGGGCACTCTGCAAGGATGCTCGACGAGGGTGCTCCACCAGACCCTTACTTGAATCTTGTCTATTAGAATGCCTGTTATTTGGATCCTACTCTACAGAAATCCGCTATACTAGAATTCCTCTTTCCTACAATTCCAGTTATTCGGGGGCAAACAGTGAAAGTTCTCCACTTCGTGAAATTCGTCAGTGATCTCACCGAAATTCCAAAATGCAGTTCGATATTACGGCAATGGCTGTTAAAGAAAGAATATCACTCATATGATAAACATTCCACGGGTCGTACAATACGAAACATACCTGATCAACGGAAAATTCGAGGTTTCCCACGTGCAATAAGGGTAGAAAATCCCTCAACAATCCTCCTTCCAGAGATATACTAGCGTCGATGATACGAAAATGATCCAGAATCGGCTCCACAGAATGCACAATATTCGATTTCGAAATAAATCCCACAATTGGACGACTTTGAGTCGAAAATTCGAGAAATCAAAAATGAACACCTCCAAGCTTAACAAAATGGCCATGAAAAATCACCAAAAAATATCCACTTGTCATATTTCCCAAATTCTGTGAAACTTCGAAAATCCATGATTGACCACAGCAGAGAACCATGCGCAAGCCATGAACGAGCGTCAACCTGGCAACACCGCGAGAGTATCAAATTTTGAAACAACAACATAACTCACAAGTGCCGGAAATTATCACGTGAAATTTGAACACGTAACAACTCTCCCCTTACGAGAAACAAAAAAAACAAAAAAAAAAAAGATTACCACAAGGGTCAGATTTTCTTCCTTCCTTCCTCGTCCTCCAAGACCAAACCGTACAATCTCCTATCTACCCAAACTCCGAAGAAAAAAAAACATTTTGGGGCGGTTAGCTGTTCGCACACCCGTCGAGCATTGCGAAAGGCAATAGTGCTTGGCCAATCCTCGTTTACCCGACAACATCATTAAAATTAGAGAGAAGGAAGAAAAGAAAAACAAAAACAAAAAAAAAACACAGACAGCAATGCACCGTCGCCCGATTGACTCTCAACAACCTACCAAACCTCAAGTAGAAAAAAAGTAAAAGGGCTACCGATTACTGAAGGCCACTTCACTAAAAGCAGAAGAGGGACGAGAATACCATCTCAACGATAAATATAATCGACCAACCGAAGCCCGTGACATGCCCGAGAGTCTAATAGGAATAATAAAAAAATAGTCTCAACAAAAGAAAAATTATATAAATGGAACGAAAGAAATAAGCGTCCTGCATCCGAGACCAAGATACAAGACGAAGGCATGAAGACTTATAGTTTCCGTCTAAAGTCTCAAAATGACTCCGTCACTCTGTATTCACACAGAACGACGTCAAATCCGGTATTGTGTCATAGTCGAGAAAGAAGACAAATTCGGAAACGGCAAAGCAAGCCAAAATCGTGAACAAAAACTGTATCGTCAAAATCGAGAAAACGGTAGCGTCAAAATCGAGAAAATAAGCGGTAGTGTCATAATCGTGAATATAAGCGGTAGTGTCAAAATCGAGAAAAACAAGCGGTAGTGTCAAAATCGAGAAAATAACAATGTCACACTTGAAGAAACAAAACTTCTCACCCATACACGTCGACGAGTCGACCTTATCGAAAATCAGAAGAGGGAACAATACAGCAACGTTACTGTCGTGGACTCGAAAGTACAAACGATCTTAGTTGTATTTTAAGCCACTGAATGGGGGTAGTGACCACCCTAGTCCATTTATGCTTAAAGCAAGGGACAGCCATCCTCTGCCCCAAATATTCCCGTTACCTCAAGAACCTATGGCAAATCCGGCGGATGAGCCTTCAAATCCTTGGCATAATGGCATGCCAGATGCCAACGGATGCACCCGACGTATCCATTAATTCATAGGTCCATGGCGAAACAACCCGTTTAATCCCGAACGGACCGATAAATTTAGGGGCTAACTTTGCGGTAAACTTCTTAGAAGCATCCGATAAAACGAAATTTCTTCTCCACACCTTCTGATTCAAGGAAAACTTATCATCACGTCTACGGAGATCATAGTACCGTTTACTTTTATTATAAGCATGAGCAAGGTGAGAGCTAACTTCCTTAAATACCTTCGCTAATCCCATAGCACGATTCCGTACATCACGAGATCTATCAATTTGGATATTCTCTGTATCCACCGCGGAATCCAAAGCTGGGCAAAGATTGAGCTCTCGGCCGAAGACTATAAAATTAGGCGTGAATCCCGTAGCTTCATGTTTACTAGATCGTAAAGCAGCGGACACTTTTGGCAGGTAAGTGTCCCAATCAGTTTGGTGATCGGAAACATAAGAAGTTAACATGGTCTTGGTGACACGGTTGACCCTTTCCGTAGGATTGGTCTGAGGATGATAATTGGCATTGAAGGCTAATTTAATATTATATTGATCGGCAAAGTTCTTCAACACCTTACCTCGCAATTGTGGACCATTATCACAAATGATGGCAGACGGAACACCGAAAACGAGAACAACATCATTCTCCAAATGTTTAACTACATTTTCTGCGGAAGCTTTACGTAACGGAAATAACAAAGTGAACTTACTGAAACAGTCAGACACCGAAAGTATATATTGGTAGCCCCTAGGTGTTCTTGGGAGTGGACCCATGAGATCGGTACTTATCAATTGCCAGGGCTCGGTAACCGACGGGACTTTGCTCATCATTAAGCCAATTGGCTTTTTCTGCTCCGGTTTGGTTTGTAAGCACACCGTACAGCGTCGAACATAAGCCGCAACATCGGATCTCATTTTAGGCCAATAGTAATTAGATGCTATTCGAGCCAAAGTTTTGGTTACTCCTCCATGTCCACAAAGAGGACTATCGTGATTCAAACGGAGAATCTCCATACGCTTCTCCTTAGGAGCCACCAATTTCCATGATGAATCTTCGGAGACTAACTCTGGAAAACGAGAGCGAACATACTTATATATGTCATTACCATCTATTCTCCACTGCGAATACTTATGAGGATACCTCCGTATCAAGGCCATCATCTTTAAATACCATGCATCCTTAACTTCAACATCAGGCAAAGGGTTGAGGACCCGAACGCCATCCACTATCGGGACACTTCTGGAGAGAGTGTCGGGAACGACATTGTCTTTCCCCTTTCGATGTACAACCTCGAAGGAGTACTGTTGCAGGCGCACGGCCCATCTGGCAATCCTACCGACGGGATCCTTAATATTATTTAGCCACTTCAAACTATAGTGGTCAGTGACCACCGTAAAGTGAACCCCCTCAAGGTAGGGACGGAGCTTCTCAACAGCGAACAAAACCGCCAAACACTCGTTCTCCGTAGTGCTATATTTTCTTTCGTTTTTATCCAACGACCTACTGAGATAGCTTATCACTCTCTCACCTAATTTGGGATGAACTTGGTATAGGACAGCGCCCAAACCAAAATCTGAAGCATCCGTTTGCACATAAAACGGAAGGGAATAATCGGGACACGATAGAACGGGAGCAGAAACCAGACATTCTTTAACGGTATTCAAGGCCTTCGTACAGGCATCAGACCATTCGAATTTCTTATTCTTGTGCAGAAGACCCGTGAGTGGACTCACCACAGAAGAAAAATTTGGCACAAATCGGCGATACCAGGACGCCAGACCTAGGATGCGACGAACGTCAGAAACGGTCTTAGGTATTGCGATATTGAGAATGGCTTGAACTTTTTCGGGATCTACATGTAGACCGTTTTTATTGACGATATACCCCAAATATTTCAATTCGGGCCTACAGAATTGGCACTTTTTTTTACTCAACGTGAGTCCTGACTCCTGAAGCCGTCGAAATACCTCTCTAAGTATTTCCAAATGCTTCTCGAATGTGTCGGTAACAATGACAATGTCATCCAAATATACAAACACACAGGGCTCCAACGAAGATCCAATAATCCTATCAATCAGTCTCTGAAAAGTAGCCGGGGAATTCGAGAGGCCCATTGGAAGCCTTTTAAACTGGAAAAGCCCCCTGTTTGGCACACAGAAAGCGGTCAATGGTCGCGACTTCTCTGCAACCGGAACCTGAAAGTAGGCTGACTTTATGTCTAGCGAGGATAGATATCGAGCGTTCCTAAGTTTATCTAGCGTAGCCGAGACGAAAGGAATAGGGTAAGCATCCTTAACCGTTACGCTATTTAATTTACGGTAATCCACACAAAAATGATATGTATTGTCCTTTTTCTTCACCAATAATATAGGAGAGGACCACGGGCTATTGGATGGTTCCACAACATCATCCGTTATTAAGGTATCCAGCTCTCTATCGATATGAGCCTGCATTACAGGATTCACACGATAATGCCTTTGTTTAATTGGAGGCGAATCAGTTTCGATGACATGTTCCACCAAACTAGTGCAACCTAGCTTATCACCCATCTTACAGAAAGCTTCGGAAACTACTGACTGTAGCTGGCGTGCCTGCTGTGGAGTCAAATCCGAATCGGAGTATAAAGCACCTATGGGTGCCAACATCGGATCACATTCCGTAGTGAAATGCCATCCGCCTCGGCGTAGATCTGGGACAATACCCATGAGTTTCCAAAAATCCGCCCCCAATATCAGAGCATGCGGTAGAGACGGAACGACTAGGACACTCACCGGAGTCCAAAAGCCCCAACATTCTCACGTGCGAAACAGCTACCTCCAAATATGGACGCTCATCGCCAACGGTACTGGACAAAATGAAATCTAAGATAGCCTTTTGACTATCCCAAATCTCACTCTTCGTGGATTGGTGAATCGGAACAATGATTTCAGGGTTCGAGGAAAGTAGCCGATTACCTACTTCCTCCGCTGGTCGTTTCCCTGATTTTTGTTACACTTAGGACACGTTTTCACGGTCTGTCCTGCCAAACCACATCGATAACAATAAGCACTGGTCTGGGCACGAGGACAAGTTGCTCTTAAATGACCAACCTCTTTACAATTCCAACAAGTTGGAGCCGAAGCGCTACCACCTGCAGGTTCAATAGAGCTGCAAGAAGGTGGAACCTCCGAGACATACGCCAAATCTGCCTCAATCCACTTCTTATTTTTTGGTGGGGGATTAAATTTCGAAATGGCTTCTCTACGAATTTCTAATTTGCGACATAAACCCAACAAATCTTTCACCGAGTCGACCGATACCAAGCCTAATTGACCCTGAAAGAAGGGAAGAATATTGTTCATCAATACCTGCACTCTAAGCTTCTCCTTAATCGGAGTGGTGAGTTTGTCGAACATATTTTGCATTCGGGCGATATAAATACCTATGGGCTCATCTACACCCTGCGTTCTGCGCTTTATCTGTACCTCGTCATAGAAGGGAGACTGAAATTGTTCCCTTAAAGCCCTGACCAAATCTGACCACGATTTCATCTCTTTCCTTACCGATAGATACCACTGATGGGCATCATCAACGAATAAATCACCAGCGGAACATAGCAGCTCTGCTTTGGACACATTTCGAGATACACAAAGCTCTTCAACTTTATCTAGGAAGGCCCTCAAGGACATAGTATGTGTTTTACCACTAAACTGCAAGTTCCACTTGTAAACCGGAACCGACCTTATCTCCTGGTGCCTTGAAGAGGTGGAGGTATGGTGCATATTTTTCACATCATCATCTTCATCCGAGTCTGATGACCCTGACTCGCATGAGGAACTGGACGCTAAAGTAACCATAGATACGTCACCAGGCACAAAAGAACTCAGACGCCTCTGATATCTTTTTGCCTTATTGTTTAAATCCGCTTGCATATTTATCAGTTGTGCACTAAGGTTTGACTTCTTTAGGATATCAGCAGAGCTCGTTGGCAAAGATCTATTTATCCTGCCCAAACAATGGGTTAACTTAGATGATAATTTTAGGAATTGAGAATTTTCTTTATCGCCCTCAAATTGTTCGATAGCAGGCTGCATGTTAGAAATTTTATCACTCACATAAGTACTGTCTTCCTCAAAGTCAAAGGGGTAACTAGGAAAACTGAGGGATGAACCTTTCCTTTCATATTTAAGGACGTTCCTAAGGGTCTTGCGCATTTGAGCAACGGTGGTTGGATCGGTGATACCTCTGAAACCCAACTCATATGTCAACTCATCCTTCTCCAATCGATTGATCTCCATCTTAGTGTCCATACTAGACAAAAGAAGTATCGAGAAAGAAAGAAGAAACGATAAACGAAACTCTGAAAGTAGCGATAAACGCAACGATAAACGTAACGATAAACGGAGCGATAAACGTAGCGATAAACGGAGCGAGAAATGAAACGGGCAACCCCGCGATAGACGAAACGATATCGGAACAGCCAAACGACCGTTGAGGGGAGCTGGTGAGTAAACCTGAACGAAAAGCAGCTACTTCTAGGCCCCACGTTGGGCGCCAAAATTTGTTACCTCAATATGCTGAGGTTAGTACCCAAGCTACCTACTTATAGGGTATCCGCAGCTTACTACAGTGGAGACGGGGGGGGTTCTTAATTGAAAAGAAAAGTAGATCTTAAACTGGGCGCCAGGTAAATTTCTACCCCGGAAAATACCCTCCGGAACAGTTACAACTCTAAAATTTACCAAACGAGTTGTATTGATAAAAGGTTTATTCAGGTAGCAAAGATTACAGCTGCTTATGTATTTGGAACAATATAATAAGAGAAACAGTCGCAAATTGAACGGCAAAGGGGGGGGGTGATCGTCAACGAAAAAGGGGAATTTGAAACAATTAAACCGAGACGCGTCGCTTGAGCTCAGGCGCATGCGCGTAATTCTATAAGAATATGCGGTAACCTTACAATGAAACGTTCAATGAGAACTTCACAGTTCACAGTAAAATGGCTTAAGAGTGAGGCTCTTTATCAGTACATATAACGATAAATCAATAAGGTGTACTCTATATATATAAATGACAAATTCCAAGTCAAACTTGCGTGTATCTCCCTGAATTCTTCTATTTCCTCAACCTTGGATGGTTCCTCCAAGATCGGATTCTCCAAATCACACCTCAACTCCCAAATTCTAAGTTGGCTGTCCCTTAGAATTGGCTTCCCTTCCACAAGGCGTCGATAGTTCGGTACCCACCAGCTCCACCAATCAACATCTACAAGGGCACTCTGCAAGGATGCTCGACGAGGGTGCTCCACCAGACCCTTACTTGAATCTTGTCTATTAGAATGCCTGTTATTTGGATCCTACTCTACAGAAATCCGCTATACTAGAATTCCTCTTTCCTACAATTCCAGTTATTCGGGGGCAAACAGTGAAAGTTCTCCACTTCGTGAAATTCGTCAGTGATCTCACCGAAATTCCAAAATGCAGTTCGATATTACGGCAATGGCTGTTAAAGAAAGAATATCACTCATATGATAAACATTCCACGGGTCGTACAATACGAAACATACCTGATCAACGGAAAATTCGAGGTTTCCCACGTGCAATAAGGGTAGAAAATCCCTCAACAATCCTCCTTCCAGAGATATACTAGCGTCGATGATACGAAAATGATCCAGAATCGGCTCCACAGAATGCACAATATTCGATTTCGAAATAAATCCCACAATTGGACGACTTTGAGTCGAAAATTCGAGAAATCAAAAATGAACACCTCCAAGCTTAACAAAATGGCCATGAAAAATCACCAAAAAATATCCACTTGTCATATTTCCCAAATTCTGTGAAACTTCGAAAATCCATGATTGACCACAGCAGAGAACCATGCGCAAGCCATGAACGAGCGTCAACCTGGCAACGCCGCGAGAGTATCAAATTTTGAAACAACAACATAACTCACAAGTGCCGGAAATTATCACGTGAAATTTGAACACGTAACACCTCTAGGAGTCTAGGCCTTACGTTGATATGATTTGCGATAACAACTTCATCCAATCATCCAGTTGGTAACGCAGCCCACCAGATTTCGTAGCGGCCAAAACCCATCGCTTCTCGATCTTATTCTTGTCAACAGCAATGACCTGGTATCGCAACTTGACTACTTGCCTCCTTTCGGCAAATCTGACCATGTCACCCTCTCATCCAAAATTCAACTGTCTCTAGGTTCCTCAAGTACCAGAAGTACGAGAACAATCAAGACGGTAAACTTTGACCTTCTACTTGAAGCTCTTGATGTTGATCGGAGTGAGATACTTTCTCCTCGTGCCAACGTTGATGCGATGTGGAACATCTTTCTAGACACAACCAAGGCTATGATTGATGGTTGCTCCGAATCTAAGACAGTTGTCAGCGTTCCTGCCAAACCCTGGATCAATAATACCATCCTCAAGATGATAAGACATAAAAAAGCAATTTGGAAGAGATATATGCGTCATAAGTCTATTCATATTTACCAAGCACATAGAGATTACTCCAATTACCTGTTGGGCCGGACTCCCACTACTCGTGTATTCGGCAAATATTTGCCACATGCCTATATTTGGCATGTAGTGGGAGTGGTTCACTCGGCCAATACTTGTCAATCTTATCATTCAAATTCGAAACTTCATCTACTTGCCAAATACGCAAATAATTGTGTACTAGCCAAATATACGAGTAGTGGGAGTCCGCCTTCAGACGTAATCAAAAGAGCTAAGTCTGCATTCGAGTCCAAACTGGTTTCCTCTGGTGATCGCAAGCGAATGTTCAAATATCTGAGATTATCCCTGAAAACGAAGGTCTCCATTCCACTAGTCAGAGACAAACATGGCGATGTCACCTCTTCGCCGTTGACGTCTGCAGAAGAGCTAGCCGACGTTTTTAAATCCTCCTTCTTTTTGGAGCCTCCTCTGTTGCCGTGGCTGTTAGCTGGGAACCCAGGTGCCATTTTGAGTGACGTTGAATTCACTCCTGCCATTCTTCTGAAGCATCTCCAACAGTCAGACGTCTCTTCTTCTCCGGGTGCAGATGGAGTTTCCTCGAGGGTCCTTAAGTACTGTGCATCTTCCCTGGCTGAACCATTATCCATTTTGTTCAACAAATCTTTCTCTTCTCACTCCCTACCCACCTGTTGGAAAATGGCGATCATTACCCCTATATTCAAATCGGGTGACAAATTGGATGCCAAAAACTACCGTCCTATCAGTTTGGTACCCATTGTTGCAAAATTATGTGAGAGGATAATCCTGGATAAAATCATCCAATTCGAGCTTGATAACAGGTTAATTCCAGGGGAGCAACATGGTTTCTTGCCTGGCCGTTCTGTGTTGACGAACCTTTTGTTGTGTGTGAATGAATGGTTGAGGATGCTGGACGGGGGTGTTCCTGTTGACGTAGTTTACCTCGATTTTTCTTGTGCGTTCGATCGCGTTCCACACAGGCGTCTACTTCTCAAGCTCGAGAGTTTGGGTATTCGGGGTTCCCTCCTTCAGTGGATCAGGTCATTCCTCTCTGATCGCACTTTTCGCGTTCGCGTGGGAGACTGTCTATCGACTTTGAGATCAGTAGTTAGTGGGGTCCCCCAGGGTTCGGTCCTGGGCCCACTTCTTTTCCTTCTTTACACTTCGGATCTGCCTAGAACCATTCGATCTAATTGTTCGCTTTTTGCCGATGATGCTAAAATCTTTAGTGATCCGCTTGGGGACCCTGGTGTCATTCAGAGGGACCTCGATGCCCTCTACGACTGGTCTGTGAACTGGTGTTTGCATTTAAATCTTTCTAAATGTTCGGTCATTCACATGGGAAGGAACAATCCTGGTGTCGATTACTATCTCGGCGGCCATACGATTTCTGCAGGAACCTCTCATTGTGACCTTGGAGTCGTGGTTTCCGATGATCTTTCTTGGTCCAATCACATCCTGCACACCGTTAACAAGGCCAAGAGGATTCTATATGTGCTGGGCAGATCATTTTACCGTTGCGATCGAGCCTCCTGTAGAATTCTATATATCACTTATGTGCGCCCAATCCTGGAATATGCCGGGGCAGTTTGGTCTCCGTCTCGCGATGTGGAGCTGCTGGAGAGTGTCCAACGTCGTGCGACTAGAATATCCTATGGTGTACTGCGACCCAGCTATCCTGAACGTCTCTCTATTATGGATCTCCCCTTGTTCTCAGACAGAAGGGCCCGAGGTGACCACATTATCACCTACAGAGCTCTGAACGGTCTTTTTAATGCAGATCTGGGCGTAATGTTCACTCTGAATGATGACGAACGTCTGCGTGGCCACAGATACAAACTGCCAAGGGAGAATTTCAGGACACCTCAGAGAGAACACTTCCTCCGCAGTAGAGTGTTTTCATCGTGGAACCGTCTACCGTCCGCCATTGTGGAGGCATCCTCTGTCAATTCGTTCAAAAACCGATTTGACAGGTGGATGCAGAGTCGATCGTCGCAAAACTTAAGAAGAAATTCACTTTTCCTTTCTTGATTTTTTAATTGCTTTTTATTTTTCAATTGTAATTTATACTTTTTTTTTGTCCAGCTATGTGCATCTGTGTTTATTTTTAATTTTCTTTGGGTTTATAGAATTCTTCTCAACTCTTGTCGGAAATATAATAATAATAATAAATCCAAGGCGATACTGCAGATGAAAACAAGAAATTTTGTGGATTAACTTATGTAGAAGGCCCTTCAGAGCAAATAAAGAAAAAAATTTCGCCACTTAATGTCAGCACTGCGGGCTTTTCACCAGAATAAAAAATGAGACACCTAAAGAACTGCTTAGTGATGTGATCTACAAAATTTTCTGCAAGGATTGTCAACCCACCTATATAGGGCAAACGGGACGCTATCTCAAGGACAGAATATCGGAACATCAGAGAGATGCCCTGAACATACTCAATCCATTGAAAAGGAAAAAGGAAAATAACACCGCGCTAGCTGAGCATGTTTCAAATACGCTTCACTCCTTTGACTTGGACATCCAGTCAATTAGAATCTTAGGACATCAGAGGATTTTGAGAAAACGTTTGCTGCACGAAATGATTTCCATAAAACAGGACGAAAAATCAATCAATAAGAGGACAGATATCGAGAACTTGAACACCGCCTATTATTATCTGATTAATAAAATTAGATGAAAAATTAATAAACTTTTACATGCGCATTTTCAACATGTTAGAACTTAATATAAATCAATATGTCAGTTCCTGTCCAGCAGTCCTCTATCTATGTGTTGCGAGGTGTATTTGTTTTCTTTTTTTTGTTTCATGACTCAGACCACCATAAAACTGTAAGTGAATTCCCATAATTCGTTCATACCCTTATTTATTTTCAATAGCTGAATCATGACTGTGATATTTTCACCACCTATAATCTTTATTCTATTCATTATAATTATGTTCACATGTTTCCATTTATTTTTCTGTTATATTGATTTTTGTGTGTGCTATATTGTAAAACTTTCGTATTTTTCACTGTAGAGCCCTGAAGATGATTTTAGATTAAAATCGAAACTAGTCGGCCATGTTTTAAGAATGGTTTTGTTGCATGAACCTGACCTTCTCCCTGTTAATCAACCTTAAACCCAATTTCTAACCTAACCTAAACTATTTCAGGTTGACGGGAACGGAACGGGTAGAACGTGGTTTAACAAAAACTACTTATTTATTGCCTCTAAGGCGGAACGGAGTTCGACGGGTCAGCTAGTATAGGAAGTGATGAAATTATAAAATTAAACACATTATTTTTTTCTAATATCGAGTTTTGCCTCAACGTGCTCTTATCACTGCTTCTATGCGGCAGGATAAGCTACTAAGCTTCCAATACAATTGGCAATTACCCGTTCTAACATTCTTCAAAAAGAGCTGTTCTGAGAGCTGTAATGGTTTTAAGTTGAAGGTTGCGAATGAGTCTCCTCTTTGTGTCCCACAAATGCAGAATTGAGTTCAGATGGATGCTACGTGTAGGACAGTTTAATCGATGGATGTTCATCTGATCGAGAATCTCTTACAATTCTCGCGACATGCGGCCTAGCATTATCTCGCATCAGAACGAAATTTCGGTGAAATAAGGGAGCGAAAGGAATGACATGATCTGCTAAACTTCTGCTATTCAACAGGATGACCGTGTTCCTTGATTAAAGAGTAGTAATAGTTCCGTTTGAAAAACAAGATGGTCAAAATCGATGCAGACCTGAAAAACTTTTTCTAAAGTGAATTTGATGAAAATTTTTTATATCCGATTTTTTTCCATGTCAAAAAATTATGATTCCATAATTGCAATACGTACCAAAGCCACATCAATATTGTGAGTCGTTTCGTTGCATCATCATTTTGAAGATCAATATTTTCTATAGCTTGTATCTCTAGGAAGCTCATACATTGCTGGTAAGGAATTATGCAGTATCCTACTTCCATGTGAAAAAGCAACGATTGGGAATGGAACCATACCTGACCTGCAAAGAATTTGTTCATTTTTTTTAAGTGGGTAAGAAGTGAAGGGATTATGTGCAAATAAATCACAACTGACCAACTCTGAGTCCTTAACTAATTTTTTTAAACCAACCTGAAAAATTACCTGTAGTATGTATGAACAACCTGTATATTTCGTACGTGAGATAACAAGGTTTGTTCAACCTCCCTTTGGATCTGAAGCAGCACGTAAAGCCAGAGCTCTAGGTCTCGCCATTGTCATTTATGTTTATCTATCATGATGTTATTAAAACAAGTAAACATTTATGAAATATATATAACAATTGGCTAGGGCCATTCATTCAGAGAAGAGAGAAGCGTGTACGTATTGATGCTTGTTAGTCAACAGTTATTGTCGGTAGTAAACAATTACATTGAATGTGAATTATCATCTGTGCCAGTATGGTTAAGAAATAAACCCCTTTGATGAGTCTGCCTGTTATTCTTCACCATCCTTCGACTGCATAACGATTGGTCGAAGTGTCCGTGAAGTTAGCACCCACATTTTCGAAAATGAAGAAAATTTTTTTTGCATTCGTTAGTAAGTCGTTAGTAACTATTTTTCAACCTCAAAATTTTCGTTTGTACCTCAAGGGAACTCATAGAAAAACGCCGCATTCCGCTGGGTGCTAACTTCACGGGCATCCACTACTCGATTTTTTGCGAAAAAAAAATACGATCGGAAAGTCCTTCGTTAGTAACTATTTGTAACATAAAAATTTTCGTTTGTAACCTAACCCTTACTGGAAAAATGACACCCCTAGAATGCGAAGTTAGCACCCACATTTTCGAAAATTTACAAATTTTATATTTCATTCGTTAATAACTCGTTAGTAACTATTTGTAACATAAAAATTTCCGTTTGTAACCTAACCCTTACTGAAAAAATGACTCACCTTACATGCGAAGTTAGCACCCGCATTTTCGAAAATGAAGAAATTTTTTTTTGCATTCGTTAGTAGATCGTTAGTAACTATTTGTAACCTCAAAATTTTCGTTTGCACTTCGAGGATACTTATAGAAAAACGCCGCATTCCGCTGGGTGCTAACTTCACGGGCTTCCTAATTTTTTGCGAAAAAAAAATACTATCGGAAAGTCCTTCGTTAGTAACTAGTTGTAACTTAAAAAATTTCGTTTGTAACCTAACCCTTACTGAAAAAATAACACCCCTTGAATGCGAAGTTAGCACCCACATTTTCGAAAATTTACAAATTTTCTCTTTCATTCGTTAGTACCTCGTTAGTAACTATTTGTAACACAAAAATTTTCGTTTGTAACCTAACCCTTACTGAAAAAATTACACCCCTTGAATGCGAAGTTAGCGCCCACATTTTCGAAAATAAAGAAATTTTTTTTGCATTCGTTAGTAACACGTTAGTAACTATTTGTAACCTCGAAATTTTCGTTTGTACCTCAAGGGAACTCTTAGAAAAACGCCGCATTCCGCTGGGTGCTAACTTCACGGGCATCCACTACTCAATTTTTTGCGAAAAAAAAAATACGATCGGACAGTCCTTCGTTAGTAACTATTTGTAACATAAAAATTTTCGTTTGTAACCTAACCCTTACTGGAAAAATGACACCCCTAGAATGCGGAGTTAGCACCCACATTTTCGAAAATTAAAAATTTTTATATTTCATTCCTTAGTAACTCGTTAGTAACTATTTGTAACATAAAAATTTCCGTTTGTAACCTAACCCTTACTGAAAAATGTCTCACCTTACATGCGAAGATAGCACCCGCACTTTCGAAAATGAAGAATTTTTTTTTTGCATTCGTTAGTAGATCGTTAGTAACTATTTTAACCTCAAAATTTTCGTGTGTACCTCAAGGATACTCATAGAAAAACTCCGCATTCCGCTGGGTGCTAACTTCACGGGCATCCTAATTTTTTGCGAAAAAAAAATACTATCGGAAAGTCCTTCGTTAGTTACTATTTAGTAAAATTTTGAGGTTACAAAATAGTTACCAACGAATGAAATATAAAATTTTTAAATTTTCGAAAATGTAGGTGCTAACTTCGCATTCTAGGGGTGTCATTTTTTCAGTAAGGGTTAGGTTACAAACAGAAATTTTTGTGTTAGAAAAAGTTACTAACGAGTTACTAACGAATGAAAGAGAAAATTTGTAAATTTTCGAAAATGCGGGTGCTAACTTCGCATTCAAGGGGTGTCATTTTTTCAGTAAGGGTTAGGTTACAAACGAGAATTTTTAAGTTATAAACAGTTACTAACGAAGGACTTTCCGATAGTATTTTTTTTTTCGCAAAAAAATTAGGGAATAGAATAGAATAGAATCTATAATATAAAAATGAATCGCAAAATGTGTTGTAAGCGCATAACTCAACAACGCCTCGACCAATTTGGCCAAATCTTTTTTTAAAATGTTCGTTGAAGTTCAAGGATGGTTTTTACGGCGAGAAAAATTAGAATTATTGCTGGAAAAACCCTAAAAATAGCCCTTTTCTTTTTTAATAAAAGGCGATCTATGGTTGGTTCAAAACTTCGAAATGCCATATTGACATTTGGACAAAGGAGGTTAGTTTTTCTTCCACAGAATCGCATGTCAAGTGATTAGTAGGTCTTACCACAGAATACCTAACAACGGTATAAGAATATTCTATGGTAGAACGAAGTTTCACGGTATTCAATAGAAATGCAATAATAAAATAGAACGAGAGAAATGGACTCGCTATTTTCGATAAAATAGAACGTTGTGAAGTTATAAGCCATGAAGTTGTCTGGCAACGGTGGATTTCATTTTCTTGAAGGGTAGGAAATTCACTAGACTAGAGTATGAATGGTGATGTATATAATTATTGTGTAATTTGCATAGAACTTATAATAACATGGAAGGCTATTATCAGATCAAGTTGGTGGAACAGTGAATTTTTACCGGAATGTAAAGTAAATCGGATTGTGACGATCAGCATCAATCGTGAATTGTCCATTTTCATCTTTTCTCTATATTTTTGAAATGTTTTTGATTTATGTTTGGGTAATAAATATATTTGCGGAAATAACTGAATTCAAAATTGCCCATAATTAGTAATTGACATATTATTTTTGTATTTCTGTTTTTTTTTTATGGCATGTGTCTCGAAAAGGCAACAAGGAACAGATCATTCAAACAAACATATTGATCCATTCCCCGCTCCTAATCTCAGTATTAGCAGAGGAATGTCAAACGGGGCACCATACATTTCTGCGTATGATGCAAGAGCACAGATAAAAACCTCAGCAAAAACTCTGTCTCCCCGTATAAGTGTAGGGTTATTGGATTTGTTTTCAGATATTCATATTGAAGGGCATCTTCTTCTACGAATGTACTTCTTTTCTCATTTCTTCAAAGAGGTTGACAAAGCATTTTTAAAATCTGTAACAGCTCCATTTCATAAGAATATATATATATTTCTGTTTTGTGTGACAGCTCATATCCATGGAAAAGATGACGTTTGACAGATGACATTTGACAGATGACGTTTGACAGATGACATTTGACAGATGACGTTTGACAGATGACGTTTGAGAGATGACATTTGACAGATGACATTTGACAGATGTCATTTGACAGATGAACAGATGACATTTGACAGATGACAGATGACATTTGACAGATGACATTTGACAGATGACGTTTGACAGATGACATTTGACAGATGACATTTTGCAGATGACGTTTGACAGATGACGTTGGACAGATGACGTTTGACAGATGACGTTTGACAGATGACGTTTGACAGATGACATTTGACAGATGACGTTTGACAGATGACAGTTGACAGATGACATTTGACAGAACTTTTATTATGCCTAATTTATCTCCTGCTTGAAAAAATTGCAATGGTAAGTTTATACAACTTTAACGGGGGTTTCACAAAGCATATCACCGGTGATCGGAGCTTGATCTAGAATACTCGATTTGACAGTTCAGAAATCTAACCAAGCCGTTGATCTTCGATCCCTGGTGATTGCGTTGTGAAATCTACTGTAAGTATAGGCACGGCCTTCTTAAGATAAAGATGGCTATGGTATAGGTGATAGGTATTATTTAGGCGAAACAAAGTTCGCCGGGCCAGCTAGTAGAATATATTTATTTAGGGAGCCCATGAAGTTAGCACCCAGCGTAATGAGGCGTTTTTCTATGAGTATCCTTGAGGTACAAACGAAAATTTTGAGGTTACAAATGGTTACTAACGAGTAACTAACGAATGCAAAAAAAAATTCTTCATTTTCGAAAATGCGGGTGCTAACTTAGCATGTAAGGTGAGTCATTTTTTCAGTAAGGGTTAGGTTACAAACGGAAATTTTAATGTTACAAATAGTTACTAACGAGTTACTAACGAATGAAATATAAAATTTGTAAATTTTCGAAAATGTGGGTGCTGACTTCGCATTCTAGGGGTGTCATTTTTCCAGTAAGGGTTAGGTTACAAACGAAAATTTTTGTGTTACATATAGTTACTAACGAAGGACTTTCTGATCGTATTTTTTTTTCGCAAAAAATCGAGTAGTGGATGCCCGTGAAGTTAGCACCCAGCGGAATGCGGCGTTTTTCTATCAGTACCCTTGAGGTACAAACGAAAATGTTGAGGTTACAAATAGTTACTAACGAATGCAAAAAAAATTTTCTTCATTTTCGAAAATGTGGGTGCTAACTTCACGGACACTTGGTCGAACCTACCCTAGCTGGGTACATCACATACCACTATTGACCCCTTTATTCTTCTAAGAGGTTATATCATGCCTATGGTAAAAATACTAATAATCAAATAGCTAGGTCGACGATAAGAAATCTGCTATTATTTTAATGCAGAAAACGGAAATCGTAAGCTAGGCAGCTGACACTGCGTAGAAAATAATATGATCAAACCAAATATTATACATTAAGAAATGAGACGAATAATTTGCAAATATGAATATCAACAAATGGAATGTAAATACGAACTATGTAGCATTTTTCTATACAGGTTTCAAAGTTCAAGTTGCGGTATTAGTTCAAATCAAAATTTTCTTTACCTCCATCTGTAGTTAAATTTTTCAATGTTGATTCGGTAATTTTTATCGAGCAAAGGTTCAAATCCTACATACACAAAACAAGATTGTCCCCTCCGATTGCGTCCAGATGGCATTCACGTTAGTTTATTAATTATTGAAAATTTATTTCGAAGGAGAATTCACCATTTTGATTTTGATTAGAAGACGACATTACCTATTGAGGGGATAAAGTTTTTGTATTGAAACTTCTATTTTTTGCACCGTGGTTGGTTCAATTGATTGAAGGAAACTTTCAGCTGTTTCGACATCGAAAATTTGTGGATAACCGTGAAACCTTTTTTGAAGGTGAGTTCTTTTCGAAAAATCGTCAGTGTAAATAAAAATAAAGCGGACATGTAGTTGTGTCTAGCGGAAAAAATTGAGAATAATTCTTTTCAGGGTTTTCTGTTTATGCTCATAATTTCACGCTACATTATCTGGACGTTAACGTTGACGACGCTTTTAAACTTCGATGGCCCAGGACCTTTTGCGAAATAATCCACCTCGCATGCCAGAATAGTAGAACAGTCTGTGGCAGCCCATCCCCAGGAAGACATTGTGCAAAAAAAAAACACCTCTGAAAAATAAATCATCTTGTAGTGTATTTATTCATTTTTCTTTGACAACATCATTTACAGAAGTTTCTTCAACTTCACATTATTGCCACTTATAAAAAAACAACCAATTGACGTTCTAAGAAAAATACATGGGTTTTCATGGAAAAAACCCACCCTATTTTGCTCACCGGCCTACACCTGCCGTTCGCAATTGTGCAAGTAATAAAAAAAAACCTTAGGAACTGGTAAAATAACGCTACATCTATTGGAATAATCCTCCATGTCTAGTCCTTATGAGGACGAAACTGCACTCGGTATGATTCCCAGTTCACGTCGAACCGTTCGGTAAGGGGCGCTATTCTTGACATCATTCGCAAGTCTGCTTGTAGGCAGGTCAGCGAAGGGTCAATTACCGATTATTGGCAACCCTTAGCAAAATTGTTCGAACTTTATCATTGGCATGTTCAAATTATCTTGGCAACAGCACACTTTTCATAAAAACCAACTGTACTCTACGGTCAACGAAGAAATCAGCTGTTGAAGGGGTAAACAAACTCTTCTTTAAGAGGTTGATAATCTTTCAACGTCAGGTAAGTGCATTTTGATGAAACTTTGAGATAAAACAAATTGTTGCTTTCGCAAACAATCAGGAAGTTATTGCAGTGTTCTTCGATATAGTGAAAGCATTCGACACTGTATGGCGCCATAGACTGACAAAAATTGAACAAAAATGGAAAGCTACACTTTAACGACAATATATTTGTTTGAATATACAGGGTGAGTCTTTGACTTGTACATATATTTTAACTGAAGATTCTTGAGGTCAAAAGAAACCTTTTTTTCATTTTCCATCTTTCCGAATTGGCTGTGTTAAAAAGATAAAGCCATTTGAAAAAAAAATTGGGCTAAACACGTCCCTGAAACTATCCTCTGGAATTAATGCAAAGCATATTTCCCCATTCAAATTGAGTTGATACATTTAGGAAATACTCCAGTACCAAATTTATTGGAATGAAAATGGTGCAAACACGATATTTCCTTGAAAAAAAAAACAATTAGTATAGTCTGATTATATTGGCAATAGAAAAGCCATATTCATTCCACCAAAATAAATTCTTCCTTCGATTTTCCTGAAGATTAGTTCGTGAGCACCCATAACTTGTTCATATTTTCCTTTATCTCCGAAAGCTATCTCATAAAGAATTGTTTTTACACTCATAGAACATGACTTCATCAACCAAGGTCATAGGATTCGAGGTCAATAACCTAACCTTAACCATCTTTCCATCTTCTATGACAGAGCTATCATTGAGCTTTTGAGAAGACGATGCCAGATTGTGTTGATTTTCTCTTTGAACAAGGAAGCAGTACGTCCCCTATCGTTAACGAATGAACTAACGCACGGTCTGTGGTTGTTGAACAGAGCATGCGTATAGCGGCGTGATGGACTACGATTTGTCGATTTCTTAGACTGGTCAAAAATCGATTCGTTTATTCACAGAAAAGAATGCAAACGGTGATGAGACGACTTTCAGTGAAATTGAATTATTGTGATAATAACCGTGTAGTATCGAGTTTATAAAATATAACTTTAGTCCTGAAACATCTTCCACAGTCCGCCTTAGACGTCTATTCAATAAAATCCGGCTAGAACACACATTTGTAGAAAATTGGAGAGAATCCACTATTAAACGTCCAAAAATCCAGCAATAATTCGACAGACCCAAAAAACAATACGATTCACAAATTCATGGAAAGAATAATAAATAGAAGATTTCACTACTTCCTTGAGACAAATGAATTGATCACGAAATACCAAAGCGGCTTCCGCAAATTCCGATCAACCACTGATAACCTAGTGCAGTTACAAACAGAAATACTGAATGCTTTCGCAAACAATCAGGAAAATATTGCAGTGTTCTTCGATATAGTGAAAGCATTCGACACTGTATGGCGCCATAGACTGACAAAAGTAAAAAAAAAAGAAAATTGATGGTAATAGCTACACTTTATAGACAATTTCATCAGAGATCGCACTTTCCAGGTGAAAATCGGCAACACATGGTCTACAACACACAACTTACAAAATGGCTTACCACAGGGCTCAGTCTTGAGTACAACACTTATTCTCATAGCTATGAACGACGCTATCAGTCAAATTCGATTACCAGTTGAAACTTCGATTTATGCAGATGACCTTCTCATTATGTGCCGCGGCCGAAACCCCCATACTAGCGCCAAACTCCCGCAGGCTGCAATACGGACGAAATTGTCAAAAATATCAGGTTCAGGTTTCAGATTCTCTCTAGCAAAAACCAAGGTTATGCAATTCACGAAAAAGCAAATCACATCATCTGGAGCTGTTCGGTACCCCCTTACAGAACGTTAATGAACATCCATTTCTTGGTATGATTTTCGACGTCAAACTTACATGGCGCGAACATTTAAAACAACTTAAATTCGATCGCATAAAGCATTTGAACGTCATGCCAGGTGCTAACAAATTGCATCTGGGGAGCAGATGGGAAAATTACAAAATTCGGAGATAGCAGAGTACAAAAACAAACTTAGTGCGTTGCAAGTTATATCTGAATATCACCCAGAACTCAAGAAAGATAATAATCGTTTCCTGATTAAAAAGCGAGTTGATGAATATCATAAAAAAATAATCAATTCTGAAAACAAAATGAAAAAAGTATGTGGAGTATTTATAAAGAAGTAGTAGGAAATAATGGTGATGGCAATAACAATTTGTCTGAGAATAGTCCAACAAATCTAGCAAATAGATACAATGATTATTTATTGAATATAATACCAAATCTTCATAGCAATAGAACACAAACACATTCTTCATGTAATATCCCGAGGAACCCGCGGTCTCTCTTCGTGACCCCTGTAACGACAAATGAGATCAAACTATTGGGTCAAAAATTAAAAAATAATTCTACGAGTGGTGATGATGAAATACCTACCAAGCTAGTCGAAATTTGTATTGATGAAATTGCAGAAATATTGTGTCATACAATAAATAATTCTTTCAAACACGGAATTTTTCCTGAACAGCTCAAACTAGCGACTATCATCCCAATATATAAAAAGGACAACCGCGAGTTGTTCGGGAGTTACAGGCCAATAAGATCCTTCCATCTTTCTCAGAAATTTTAGAAATTGCTATGTGTGACAGGGTAGTTAGCTATTTAACCTCGTGTAATATATTCAGCACATATCAACATGGTTATATTAAAGGTCGGGTCGGTCAGGGTCAGTGGAAAGTGCCATAATGCAGTTCACAGAAAACATTATAAAGGCATTTAAAAAAAGTGAAATAATGCTGGGAGCATTTGACTGACTGACGGAACTTTGAAACTGCTAGATCCAAAAAATATCTGGATCTCAGTAAAAACCAACTTCACTTACTCACTGGCTTTCTCACAGGACATTGTCGCCTAAAGAAGCATCTGTTGAGAATGGGTTTATCGGACACTGATGAGTGTAGATTCCGTGGGGAGGAGGAAGAAACTCCTATTCACCTGGTTACGAATGCTATGCCATTGCAAGCCAAAGGAAAGAGTGCTTTGGACAAGAATCTTGTAGAAGTGGGGAGTTATCCTCCTTGAAGCCACCCCAGATAATGGATTTCATCAAATCTCTGGAACTGGAGGGCGAGCTGTAGGAGGCGCGATGATAACAGCTCTGATAGGGGGCTCAATAGACCTTAAGGTCGCAGTGAACTGTAACCCCTTTTCACTATAACTATATAACTATATACAGGCCAATAAGCATTCTTCCATCTTTCTCAAAAATTTTCGAAATTGCTATGTGTGACAGGGTAGTTAGCTATTTAACCTCGTGTAATATATTCAGCACATATCAACATGGTTATATTAAAGCCATTAAAGGTCGGGTCGGTCAGGGTCAGTGGAAAGTGCCATAATGCAGTTCACAGAAAACATTATAAGGGCATTTAAAAAAAGTGAAATAATGCTGGGAATATTCATAATCTCTCTGAAGCATTTGACTGCCTCAACCATGAACTGTTTTTGAGGAAATTAGAGAGATATGGGATCAGAGGAAATGAGTTGAGGTGGTTCGAGTCATACTTAAGAGATAGGGAACGAAGAACTTCAGTGGAAGAGGAGGGGAAAACATTAAATCTGAACATAATACGATGTCTTGCTTTATGACTGACAGTCTTCGCGGATGATACCAATGTACTTGTGTCTGACTCGGACTACCCCAACCTTTTGAGAAAAATGTATATTCTACTCGATAGAATTCAATGTTGGTTTGAGAGCAATGACTTGATTCTGAACGCCGAAAAGACTAAAGTTATTCTGTTCCGAACACCCAAACAGCGAATAGAAACACCAGACAAAATGAAGGTTTTCAACCATGAGTTAAAGTGGGATCAGGCTACTAAATTTTTGGGGGTTTTTATTGATGAACATCTCAACTGGAAGGAGCCCATAGTGACCCTGGGTAGAAGACTTGATTCAGTCTCATACAATATGAAAGTAACCAGTAACTATCTAAACGAGAATCCCTTGAAGATATTTTATTTCGCTAACTTTGAAAGTCTGATGAGGTTTGGACTGGTTTTCTATGGATCCAGCTCAGATATGATTGAGATTTTCCGCGTTCGGAAGAGCTTCATAAGAACCATTTTCAAAATGAAATATAGTGAATCCTGTAGGGGTGTCTTCAAGCAGAACCACATAATGACCGTGTATGGACTCTATACACATTATTTTTAGCAGGGCAGGAGAATTCCACGACAAATATCTCCTTCAGCTCCTTGTCCAGCAAAAGTATGTCTGGCTTAACAGCATTGATCTGCCGTGTTGTTGAGACAGGATAGTTCCAGCATATGCGAGCTCTTTCGTTCTGGACCACCGCTTCAATCTTCAGAGGCACATATGGTAGCACCGGTTCTTTGTCTATCTCATACGCGGCTCTCAGATGGAAGTATAGAATTCGGAGAGCCGCGTTGTGTCTCTCTACATACCCTGATGGAGCATGGACGCTGCAGGCGGAAAGGATGCGCATTATCGTTTTCTGTTGCCTGTGGCAAGCCCTGCAAGTTGTTGGGGTGTCCGTCTTCATGATGTTCTTCTTTTACCATCCCGTATTTAATACTACATCCTGACACGCCATCACAAATCCCTTCATCTCTGACTTGAGGCTAGCGGACCGTAGAAAGGCGAAAGACAATTTCTCAGACAGGTCCTGGTCTTTTAAACTCCTGAAATATATGGAGTGCAAGTGTTCTTACTCATATGATGTTCGAGTAATTTGCCCGACTGAGACTTTCGGATCAGTCTCGATAGGCTTCTTTGTTCCGCCTGAGTGATCGGTGTTCCAGCGAGCTCAGGATTGATCGATACGCCGGTTATGCTGAGTTTCTCCACTGACCTTTGTGCAGCTCGGAAAAGGAAGTCTCCATGGTTCGCAATTTCATGCTGAGCAACAAATTTCAGAAGCGGATCTTCACTTCTTAGAATCCTTACTGCCATTTCCAATGTTTGTTGATAGTGTTGATATTCCAAACATTGCAATCCTCTACCCCCCTGGCTTCTGGGAAGGTATATCCTCTGTATTGAACTGTTGGGATGAAGGCTACGATTCATGTTCATCGTTTTCCTTGTTGACCTTTTATTATTATCCTTCATCATCGGTCTCCCGGTCTCAGCTTGAGCTGGTATTTCTTCTATGAACCAGTGAAAAAACATTTCAGTTCCTCCCGCTAGTTAAGCAATTTTTTCACGATGTGACAGGTTTGCAATGCTACAGCCTGTTGTGCATATCCCGCGATCCTCTGGGATAATTCGATCTTTTGAAGATTCCTCTTGAATGATTTTGACATGACGCCCTCAGCCGAAATCACCAACGGTATAATAATGACTGTCGACAATTGCCACATATTCTTCAGCTCTATTTCCAAGTTCTGGAATTTCGTTATTTTTTCGGACTCCGTTTTTCCGATGTTATGAGTCAATGCATACCAACAAAGGTTCAACGAAATCATCTCTAAACACTGCAGCAACAACGTCATATACACTGATGCCTCCAAATCATCTGAAGGTGTGGGATGTGCTTTGATATTCCACATGGAAGTCAAAAGGTTCAAACTACCAACTGATTGCAGCATATTTACCGCCGAATTAGTAGCCATCTCACAAGGACTCAGGTTCATAGTTGAGCGAAAACTAACAAACCCCATCATATGCACTGACTCACTAAGCGCTATTCAAGCAATTCATGACATTAAAGCCCGCAACGGACGGCGAGCGATAATATAATAGCCATCTCACAAGGACTCAGGTTCATAGTTGAGCGAAAACTAACAAACCCCATCATATGCACTGACTCACTAAGCGCTATTCAAGCAATTCATGACATTAAAGCCCGCAACGGACGGCGAGCGATAATATAATATATAGCTTTGCATTGACATGTCATTTTAGTATGGAAAAATATCGTAATATATCGCTTGGATGAAAATATATATATATACAGGGTGAGTCTTTGACTAGTACATATATTTTAACTGAAGATTCTTGAGGTCAAATAAAACCTTTTTTTCATTTTCCATTTTTTCGAATTCGGCTCGGTTAAAGAGATATAGCCATTTGAAAAAAAAAATTGGGCTCAGTACGTTCCTGAAAAGCTCTTCTGGAATTGATGCAAAGCATATTTCTCGATTGAAATTGAGTTGATACATTTAGGAAATACTCAAGTACTAACCTTATTCGAATAAGAATGTTAAAAACACGATATTTCTTATCAAAAACAGTTAGTTTAGAAGGGTTACTTCTACAATTGAAAAGCCAATTTCTTCTATCGAATTAAGTTCCTTCTTCGATTTTCCTGAAGATTAGTTTGTAAACACTAATAACTTGTTCATATTTTTCTCCATATCCCCATAAATATCCTGTAAATAGTGATTTTCAATTCAATTAATGAGTTTGATCAAGCTATAACCTTCAAAACAATGTTAATAAAATCATAGAAATACCAACGATAAAATGTTCTGGGAAAATTCACAGAACTTTGACGTGTACGTTGCCAGGTTTACCAATATTTCTGATTCTAAGGAATTTTTCGGATAACATTACTAAATAAATACATATCTATGAATTCCACCATAGATCACCTTCCTTTACATGGGGAATCGACCCATCTCAAAATTCTCAAATTACCATTTCCTCTATTCAGTTCTTCTACTTCACATATCATCTGTGGTAGTTCTGTTACATAACTTATGACGTGAGGTTGCTCTTTGACGTGAGATATCTCTGGTCGAAACTAATTAGAGGTTAGAAAAAATTAGAATTTCTCTAACGAGAGAATGGGTTATAAGAATGTATGTGAGGCATTAATTGCATTATGCATTATCATATTAATTTGAGTTGTGAAATAGCTCGGAATTATGATGTATTACTGCCGGAACTGATGGAATAAACACGGTGTATCAAAACATATTTTAGAGGACGAGATAACGCTGTTGTCAATTTATTCAGAGATTGAGATTGATTCATTGAATGATAATTAGTGTACCAACTATCAATATCGAAGAAAATGAGCTGAATACACAAGTCAAAAGATCTGATAGACGGTAAAGTAATCAAATATTGAAATTTTTATATGGCAAATAACAGTTTCCTTTTCAGTATTGTGAAACGGGCACTGTGTATTACTTCAGGATGCCCAAAGAAATAGATGTAATCGCTTCAGATTAATATCTGTAAAAACAAAGAGGTATCTAGAATCTTTGAGTAAATTGAAGGCTTTGATGAAATGCATATTATGTTAGTTGCTGTGAAATTTCAATACGATCAAACTGAAGATAATTGAAGTAGCTTGAAGAAATAAACTATGAAATACCGCAAAAGCGAAAATCCTCTACATTGCATAATACCTTCTTGGTGTACTACTGGTGTTCTACTGTGTGGATAGAAAAGATTGAAAAGTTCATCCAACCTGCTTAGACCTAAAAAATACCAAAGAGGCCAATCCAGCCATACAATCATGGAATATGATCCATATGTTCACATATGGATTTTTTTAAATAAGATCATTCATGGGATTTAAAGAAGCACAAACTTGGGAAATATGTGCTCTGTGCAATCCAACATTACTTGGGTTTTGGAAGATGATCGTCAATAGACTGAAGCTCCTTTTCTCTCCCTTTCTGGATACCTAATTGTTATTACATTAGATATAAGAATTACAACCTGAGATTCATGATAGAATTATTGAAATTAATTAAATTTGATATTAAAATGTCCCTAATTCAGTGCGTTTTTTAATTCCTGTAAGAAAACTAGTAAGGTGAGTATCACTTTATCATAACAAAATCAGCATTTATATGGTAACTATTGAAACTAGTAACTTATAAAAAATTGTTTTTTGCCTATTCAACATTTCGACTGATTTACAGCAGTTTTATTTCTTAAATGTTCATGTAGTATAGGGATAGAGCATGACTAACTTTCTGGTATAAATAGTGAATTAATATTATTTTCACTTATGAATATGATCAGACATCATTTGGAAACAGCATAATAATTTATTGGCGTGTGCACAAATAAATTCATGATCTAGTGTGTTGTGACATTTTACTACTCTCAACATAAACTCAGTAGGATGCCATAGCACTCTAGACAACAAATTCTTTGAAGGCTGGTTATGATAAAATTATACAAATATCAACAGAACTTGTGGAGGTATTGTATTGCGATACATTTTTGGGTGCTATAGTCTTTTTGAAAATATGAATTTCGTCATCTACCATCAAAAAATGTTGTTAAATAATAAAAAAGATATGATAGTTGTTGATCGATTGAGTCTGTGCCTACTTGGTTCAAAAGAACTAGTACGAATATTCAGAATCATTGTCAATAATGATGTGAGACGTAGGTTTTGTAATGATGAATATCTAAATTCAGCACTAAATATTGTTCCACAAGTGGAAAAGTTGCATATAAACTCCAACAAAAGTAAGGTTAAGGTTACTTGTTTTCTCTATGGGTTAATACCACATAATTTTACCAAAGAGGAATAGTCTTTGATTTTACACCTTACACTTAATCCTTGAAAGCGTTCTGCCACAACAGAACTAACAGAAGCCACAGTATAGAAATCTGTGCAGAAGCTACAGAGAAGGCTGTGGTTCTGCCAAACTTCCGGAGAACTATTGCGCATGTGCGATATGAAATATGTATTATGACTGGTTAATCGGCAGCATAAAGTGAAATCCCAAATGAGGTAACCATAGATACATAATGACATATCCCTTCTTCCCGCGGAAAAATATACGACGCACGCGTAAAGCGCCTATTCGTGATTCTCTGTGGCTTCGCAGAAGTCATCATTTCCCGCGTAATTTATTTCGGTATGAAAACTGATTCGGTCAGCTAAATGACGATTAATTTGGGTGGTGTATTTATTACACGACCCGATTTTCAACGTGTAATTTGGGCACGAACTTTAGATAACGCTTTTTTTCGTGGAAGTTTTGAGGAAATATCTGCAGGCTGATTTGGAGTGCATTATTACTTACTAGTGTTGTTTTGTGTAAAATGGCTGAAAAATTCAACCTAGTTGGTTCTTGTTTCATTGTCCCAGTTAGGATCTTTGCGAATTATGGCAGAGGACATTGTTCAGATAGGAACACCGCAACTGATTAATTAAGTATAAAAGTAATATTTTATTTTCCGTTACTTTTAATTTAATACGTGCAGGTTTGTATCGATATTCATGATTCATATACCTGAGTTTTTTATTTCACTAACATTTATTTTCAATATTTTCTCGAAAGATGGACAAACGAATGAATTTTCATAAACTGGACGTATAATTTCGAAAAAAAAATCGGTTGTGAACTTCAATCAGGATCTTTGAGAAATTTCCTGCTCTTCAGAACTCAATTTTATACGTACATGAAAATATGATATATTAAAATCAATTAGCTGAGTCGGCAGCTACAACCTATTCAATTTTATCTACCAAATTAGTGGAATTTCATCATCACACATCTCTACATCGAAAGCGTTCGATGTAGAGATCCATCATAGAGATTTTAGTACTTATTAGGTCCGTCTTTCCAGATGAAAATTATACAAAACATTCTGACAACATTGCTAATTTTGAATTCGATTACAGAATATTAATACATCTTCGATTCGGTGATATTATAATTCCAGGGTTGCATCTAGATTTTTCTTATGATTTTTGAGTTTTTCGTCAAATTTTATCGCGTAAAATTGGAAATAACTCGAAAACGACGCGTTTTATTGAAAAAACATAGGAATACTTTTAGTTTCTTGAATGATTGATTCTTTCGAAACTATGAACCGTTCATCTTTTTGAAGTGGTTTTATGGTGTTTTTGCGTGTATTGATGAGTCGACTACCCTGTAACTTTTATACCAGGAGAGATATTGAATAAGTTTCGATTGAGAAATATGCACCATGAACAGAGTAACCAATCAACCAAAATTCAGTTCATTCGAAATAACGGTTATGAAGATATGGACAATAAAGTGTTTTTTTCGTGGATTTTCGACACCCTGTATCTTCGAAACCAAACCGAATTTTGAAAAATGGTATAGGAAAAAAGTGTTTCGTTTGATGAGAGGAATCTTCAGTTAAAATATATGTACAAGTCAAAGACTCACCCTGTATATAAATTTCACGATAAGGGTCTATTGGCTCAGGTTTGGGGAGTGAATGATGTACTACTCTTTATTCTATGCCAAGCTTTCGCATTACTTTAATGCTTCTGCAGGGCTTCTATTAGGACAAAAATAATACATGTAATTAATAATATGTCAAACAAATTTAAAAACACAACTCACTGAATGCGAGGTTTTTCATAAACATACACCTGCCATAAACCATACGTTAAAAACAATATACAATCATTTCTATTTCCTCCTTCATGGAATCTGCCTGATCTCAAAAACGACATACAAGAATTCTCATTTACATTAAACGAAACTTCAGACTTCAGCACAAATTTTTTTTTTCTTGGTTATGTTCTCTGTTCCATAGAACTTCGTCGGATATAAGAAAATATCCAGAAAGATGTGCTTTGGCTTCTCATGCACATAGTCTGGATCACCATGTAGATTTTGAAAATGTAGAAATATTAAAAACCGAAAAGAATTACCAGAAGAGATTGGTCCACGAGATGATAAATATAAACAAAGAGGAAAACACTGTAAACAAAAAGACAGATACAAATAAACTGAGTTCCATATACAGTTATTTGCTAGAGAAGTTGAAAATGAGTGCCTTTTATGACGGTCCTTTGGATGGGTAGAGACAATGAGGAACATAGAGGAGTGAAACAGACGAAGTTCTATGGAACAGAGAACATAACCAAGAAAAAAAAAATTTGTGCTGAAGTCTGAAGTTTCGTTTAATGTAAATGAGAATTCTTGTATGTCGTTTTTGAGATCAGGCAGATTCCATGAAGGAGGAAATAGAAATGATTGTATATTGTTTTTAACGTATGGTTTATGGCAGGTGTATGTTTATGAAAAACCTCGCATTCAGTGAGTTGTGTTTTTAAATTTGTTTGACATATTATTAATTACATGTATTATTTTTGTCCTAATAGAAGCCCTGAAGAAGCATTAAAGTAATGCGAAAGCTTGGCATAGAATAAAGAGTAGTACATCATTCACTCCCCAAACCTGAGCCAATAGACCCTTATCGTGAAATTTAAATTTAATTATTAAGGCTCTTATAAATACAGTGATTATATATATATATATATAAATTTCACGTTAAGGGTCTATTGGCTCAGGTTTGGGGAGTGAATGATGTACTACTCTTTATTCTATGCCAAGCTTTCGCATTACTTTAATGCTTCTTCAGGGCTTCTATTAGGACAAAAATAATACATGTAATCAATAATATGCCAAACAGATTTAAAAACACAACTCACTGAATGCGAGGTTTTTCATAAACATACACCTGCCATAAACCATACGTTAAAAACAATATACAATATTTCTATTTCCTTCTTCATGGAATCTGCCTGATCTCAAAAACGACATACAAGAATTCTCATTTACATTAAACGAAACTTCAGACTTCAGCACAAAAATTTTTTTTCCTGGTTATGTTCTCTGTTCCATAGAACTTCGTCTGTGTCACTCCTCTATGTTCCTCATTGTCTCTACCCATCCAAAGGACCGTCATAAAAGACACTCATTTTCAACTTCTCTAGCAAATAACTGTATATGGAACTCAGTTTATTTGTATCTGTCTTTTTGTTTACAGTGTTTTCCTCTTTGTTTATATTTATCATCTCATGGACCAATCTCTTCTGGTAATTTTTTTCGGTTTTTAATATTTCTACATTTTCAAAATCTACATCATGATCCAGACTATGTGCATGAGAAGCCAAAGCACATCTTTCTGGATATTTTCTTATATCCGACCTATGTAGCGCCATTCTACTTTTCAACCACTGTGAGGTGTGTCCAATGTAACATTTTTCGCAGCTTTCACAATTTATTTTGTAAACGACATTACTTTGCAGGGTTGTTGGTATAGGGTCTTTTATTTTGGTGTACAGTGACCTTATGGTTTTTTGGTTGTAAACTGCAATCTTTACATTATCTTCTCTGAACACATTTTTCAATTTTCCTGTTAAGTTTGTAACATTAGGGTACGATGCATAATGTGTCCTAGTTGTTGTCGTATTTTGTTCTTCTGTTTGTCCAGTCTGTGTTTCACTGTCCGCATATAGTAGTTTCTGTTTATGAAAAACCTCGCATTCAGTGAGTTGTGTTTTTAAATCTGTTTGACATATTATTGATTACATGTATTATTTTTGTCCTAATAGAAGCCCTGAAGAAGCATTAAAGTAATGCGAAAGCTTGGCATAGAATAAAGAGTAGTACATCATTCACTCCCCAAACCTGAGCCAATAGACCCTTAACGTGAAATTTAAATTAAATTATTAAGGCTCTTATAAATACAGTGATCATACAGTAATGGGTTTCTTTGAAGATATCAGCAGAGATTATGGACATGAAACAACTAATTCTTTGAAGATATGGAGTACAACGAACAACAAGTTGGCATCAGCCTTAAACCGACGTATATTTCTTTTGGAATGTAAAAGACAGGGAATCGTTCCAAAACATATCACATCAAATTTGAAAAGTGTGATGAGTCTTTTCGAGTATAACAATAATAAACTAAACAAGAAGATAAAACAATTCAATGACAAAACGAACAAGAAGATCCTTAACCTAGAATTGTGTCAAGTAAACCAAAAGGTGAACAAGTTGAAGAGGTACATAGGAGAAATACAGACAAAGTTGGAAAATCTACCAGAATATATTATCGTGGAATATAAAAGAAGACTAAGTATAGCATATAACACGAGATTTCACAAAATCAAGGAAGAAAACCTAAAGAAGATAAAAAACCTCAGCAAAGACAATATTCAGTACATAAAAACACAAGAAAAATGGTTACGAAATTTGTCTGAAAAACAGATACCAACAACAGTGAGCAGCCTTCTATCCTTGGGTTCAAAGTTCAGCATTCCGACAACAAAAAGAGATGTAAATATAGAAAATCTAATTGCAGACACAGAGTATATTCTACTAGGTGTTGAAAACGAACGAAAAGACATACAAAGAGCGAGGGTCACAAATATTGTTACCAATTATTTACATAGAGACATAGAAAACAGAAACCCAACAAATGAATGGTTCAAGGAAACAAAAGAATTCCTAAAGAACAACGACGACCTTGTTGTTTTGAATAGTGACAAAGGTGGTACAACTGTGATTATGGACCAACAAACATACAGGGAAAAAATGCAAACTATACTACATTCAGAGGACTTCATAAGACTACCAAGAGACCCAACACAGACGATCCAAAAAAAGTGCAACTCATACATAGAAATGTTGAAACAGCGAAAATATATAACATCCCAAGAGGCCAAAGAAATGAAAACATACAACGCTGTAGCCCCAAAAATTTATGGAAACCCAAAATTACATAAGGAGGGACACCCACTGAGGCCAATTATTTCCAGCATAGGAAGTCCAATGAATTCACTGTCAAAATTTATGGCGGATACGCTAAAGAGTGCATACAATACTGACAATAAATACTATGTAAAAGACACATTCCAGTATGCACAAGAAATCAATGACTTTGAAATACCAGACAATCATAGACTGATATCCCTCGACGTTGTGAATCTATTCGGAAATCTAGAAAAGAGTAAAATTATCGAAGTTCTTAAGCTTGAGTGGAACACTATAAAACAACACACCAAAATAGACATGGAATTATTTATGGAAATAATCACCTCCACACTTCATGGGTCGCATCTGTAGAGATCACACCTATATATTATAGTTAAGATATTGCGTTTTATTGCGAATTTACAAGCATTGAATTCTTGAAAACTTGACAACAAAGTCTTTCCCAATGGAGATAGAGGTAGATCCAGGAGGAAAAAATAAAAGAACTGCAAGTGAAGCGGAATTATTGGGCACAATTCAAGATTTATCAGATGAGGATGTCGAAGAATTATTGGGATTCACGAAAAAATACCGTGTAAACAGTCCAGATGTCCGCGATAACGATAAGGATGAATTTATCACTGTTATCCGCTCCAAAGGCAGAGGTCAAACACCTGTTGCACATTCAAAACAAGCTGCCAATTCTAAACAGATTGCAAATACACTACCCACACAAAATACAGAGCCACAACGAAAAATTAACACAACTCCAATCCACAACAGAAATTATTCAGTCAGAATGAACGAGATTAAAAACACACAATTCGACCACTTATTCTACATAAACGTCACAGAATCCGCGGTTGCAGATAGAATTCAAATGGCAAATTTATGGAATTCGAAGTTTCCAAATAGCAAAGATGTCATCTTGAAAACTAAATTGGGATATCTAGTGAAATCTAACAACAACAAAAACGATTTACAGAAGGCATTAGAAGAACTGAAAGCAGAAGAAAAGATCACTACGTACAAAGAAACAGTTGCCCAGAACTATAACAAGGAGAAATCAGAGCGGCCGCAAACATACTCTGTAGTCATATCGAATGTCGAGAAGTATATAAAAGATGAAGATATAAGCAATCATCTCAAAACAATGAATCTCCAACATAGATATTGCAAACGAATAATCTCAAGAGCTACAAACAACCAAACAGGATTGATAAGAGTCATTACTGGAGAAGTCAACACCTTCGAAAAACTGCTGAACGAGGGTCTCTTTTTTAAAAATGGGCATTACTCCATATATCCCAGCATTCCTCCAGAGCCTACCCCAATACCTTGTGCAGTGTGCTTCAGTTTTAACCACCCGACTGACAAATGTGACAGTACACCAAAATGCACCAAATGTTTTGGACCACATAAAACCACGCAATGCAAAACCCAGCTTACACCTAAATGCACCTCCTGTGGTGATGATGGACATGCAGCTTGGTCCATGAAATGCCCAAATCATCCGAAGAAACCACTGGATGGAATCCCTAATGCACAGATAAAGTCAATTAACAAAAAAACAAGAGAAATAGAAGAATTGGGTAAGAAACAAAACAGAATACATTCATCTATTACAGTACACGATGACATAATTAATACTTACATCCGCAAACTAAACAAACCGGAAACTGTTAACAGAGAAGAACTAATGAAGAAGCTGAAAAAAAGGTTCATTAACCAATATAGTGTAGATACTACTGCCGTCTTTTCTGGAAATAGAGTCTACATCTTGATGTTCGACCTGGAGTGCCCAGATGAACCATCTCCTACTGAACCATCAAATAATAATAGGCAAGTTCAATTCAGAATTTAATATTTTTTACAACAATGCGAACAGCTATTGGAGAAAGCGGCATATAATACATAATTTCATCGAAACTAATAATATTCACTGTGCAATGTTTGTAGAAGCAAAGATCAAGGATGAACATGTAATTTCCTACAGAGATTGGGATATCTTAAAGAAAATTGGTAAAGGCCAACTTAACACTAGGGGGGGCAGTATCGCCATGTGTCATCCAAAACTAAAAATGGGTAAAGCCAATTCACCTTCAGTCAATAACGAGCTAAATGAAGTGCTCCATTTCACCATTCCCTTCAAAGACGACAAGATGCACATATTTTTGGTTTACATACATCCACATAGCAAAATAGAAGAAAACATTTTTACCAAAGCATCACTTTACCAGCACGTAATAATCATAGGAGATTTCAACCTCAACCGTAGTAAGCAAAAACAGATGAATAGATTTCTTCAATGCGGATTTTTTACTAAGGCAGAGACAGCCCCTACATTTCTAATGGACCATAATCCTGATAGCACACCTGATTTAATTTTATACTCAAAAAATCTAGAGAATAACATTAGAAGAATAACTTTAACCCCAGACATAGGATCAGATCATTTGGGTATTTTGTTGAAGCTTGATCTTGAATGCGATGTGGTGGAGGAGCCTGCAACAACTACATATAATTATGACAAATGTAACGTTAAAAAAGTAAAGTTAGATATCAACAATTTCATACAGAAAAGCTTGGAGAATGATATAAATGAGGAATATATAGAGTCCTTCAATAAAGCAGTCTCAATAAGCATTAAAGACAACTGTCCAATCAAAAAACCTTGTTACTTCAGACACGAACTTCCACCCTTTGTGATAAAGCTGATTAAAACAAAACGGAAAATGTACAGGGAATACTACCAAAAGCGAGATCCTCTAATCAAAAAACAGATCAACATTTATAATAAAAATATTCAAATAATGGTGCAACAGTACAGGGAACACACATGGGTTGAAGCGTGTAACAACATTAACAAAACGAAGGGTAAAAGCTTCTATCAAGAGATAAAAAAACTATCGAGATACAAACAAACATTATCGATACCTGCCCTTGAGGAAAATGGAAAATGGTATGTTACTGACAGGGACAGAGTTGAACTATTCAGAAATTATTACGAATCTTCATTTGCATATGATAATAACCAAAATTACTGCAAAATAACAGAGGACAATATCAACGGATGGTACAATGAATTTATAGAGGAAGAATTTACATATTCAGAGGAAGATGTGAAAATAGAAGAATGTGACTATTACCAACTACTGCATACAACCAAAAACAGTGCACCAGGCGTAGACGGCATTTCGTGGAAAATATTGAAACAGTTTGATGGGGAGATTCATTCACATATAATGAAAATTTTTGAAACTTGTCTCAGAAAACATTTATTTCCATCCATTTGGAAGTCAGGATGTATAATAACAATCCCTAAAGCTAACTCGAATCACAAGACAGTAAAAAACTACAGACCTATTGCGTTGTTACCAGTCCTGGGAAAGCTCTTCGAGAAAATAATAAAACTCAAGATGGAAAAACATATTGCCAACATTATACCCACTTTTCAGTTTGGATTCAGGAATAAAAGGTCAACTACACACCCACTGGCCATTTTGGTATCTAACACACAAAACGCCAAATTAAAAAATTATAAGACAGCTGCTATAAGTCTCGATATTGAAAAGGCTTTTGATAGTATATGGCATAAAGGTCTCATCTATAAATTAGCCAAAATGAAGGTACCTTGGTACCTAATACTTATAATAAAAGATTTTTTGAATAAAAGAAAGCTGATAGTGAGAATTAAAAATATAGTTTCAGAACCATTTTCTCCCAAACAAGGAACTCCACAAGGATCAAGTCTGTCTCCACTTCTCTATGTACTGTACTGCTATGACATCCCAAAAGCAGGAAACAACCAACAATATTTACTACAGTTCGCAGATGACACCTTCATTATATCGCACGATAAGTCACTCCCGAGTTGCTTGAATGGACTGCAAAGCTTGATGAATGAATTGGAAATGTGGCTCAGCAAATGGCGTTTGAAACCTAATCCCAGGAAATCACAATATATTATTTTCCATCATAAAATATGTACGACTTCGCCTACTATATCAATAAAAGGAATAGCGAAAAAACCTGCTGCGGAAATTAAATATCTTGGAGTCGAAGTGGACAGCAAGATGAACTTCAACAAATATTCTAAATCAGTTAAGAAGAGGACTATATCAAGAGCCAGGACTTTTACCAAACTTACTGTCGGAAATAGAGGAATAAGCACGAAGAACGCAGTCAAAATATACACCACAATATGTAGACCTGTCCTAGAGTATGCACATCCAATATTCATTAATTGTCGACATCCAGCACTTTATAACCTAAAAACAGCAGAAACTACTTCCCTTCGTACAATTACAAGAATTAGGCACCCGGGGAACAGACTTCACAATCCATCTAATGAATTATTGTACGAAATAACAAAAGTTCAACCAATAGGAGAAAGACTAAAAAAACTGAACAAAAATTTCTATACACGTCTGAAAGAATCGCAGGATACTTTGGAGCTCTTCCACCGCGAACCGATCACCCAAGCAGCCAGAAAGTATCCACCAAAATCATTGATACAGACGTTGGAAGAGCAGTGTAGCAGCTGATGAAGCAGATCATATTTTTGTAGTGTGCTGTAATATATCAGTTGAAATTTTTTTTTTTTTTTTTTTAATGTCAAATTTTTGTAACTACAAGTGGGCTGAAGGACCGTAGGTCGATGGCCTTTTGCATATGCAATAAATTCCTGTTATTATTATTATTATAATCACCTCCCTCCTCGAAAACAATTATTGTACGTTCCAGGGAGAATTCTATCGACAAGTTTTTGGATGTGCAATGGGGTCCAAGTTATCCCCCATCGTGGCACAATATGTTATGGACCACCAATTAAACTTAACCTTACCTAGGTTACCGTTTACTGTTCTGATAGTGAAGAAATTTGTAGATGACCTTTTTATGATAGTACCAGAAACACAAATCCAACTTACACTTGATTGTTTCAACTCTATCTGCGCAGATATACAGTTCACATTGGAAACAGAAGATACACAACAGTCGGTACCATTCCTAGACACCAGAGCATATAGACAGGACAAGAAAGTAAAGTTGAAATGGTACAGAAAAAACACTCATTCAGATAAGATCATTCATTTCTATTCAGACCACAACATAAATGTAAAAATCAACACAATAAATCAAATGAAAAAGAGGATATCAAAAATATGTCATAAGTCATTTATAGAAGAAGGGATAAGAAAACTACATCAGATCCTTAGAGAAAATGCATACCCTAACAGCATGTTAAAGAAACTACTATATGCGGACAGTGAAACACAGACTGGACAAACAGAAGAACAAAATACGACAACAACTAGGACACATTATGCATCGTACCCTAATGTTACAAACTTAACAGGAAAATTGAAAAATGTGTTTAGAGAAGATAATGTAAAGATTGCAGTTTACAACCAAAAAACCATAAGGTCACTGTACACCAAAATAAAAGACCCTATACCAACAACCCTGCAAAGTAATGTCGTTTACAAAATAAATTGTGAAAGCTGCGAAAAATGTTACATTGGACACACCTCACAGTGGTTGAAAAGTAGAATGGCGCTACATAGGTCGGATATAAGAAAATATCCAGAAAGATGTGCTTTGGCTTCTCATGCACATAGTCTGGATCATGATGTAGATTTTGAAAATGTAGAAATATTAAAAACCGAAAAAAAATTACCAGAAGAGATTGGTCCATGAGATGATAAATATAAACAAAGAGGAAAACACTGTAAACAAAAAGACAGATACAAATAAACTGAGTTCCATATACAGTTATTTGCTAGAGAAGTTGAAAATGAGTGTCTTTTATGACGGTCCTTTGGATGGGTAGAGACAATGAGGAACATAGAGGAGTGACACAGACGAAGTTCTATGGAACAGAGAACATAACCAGGAAAAAAAATTTTTGTGCTGAAGTCTGAAGTTTCGTTTAATGTAAATGAGAATTCTTGTATGTCGTTTTTGAGATCAGGCAGATTCCATGAAGAAGGAAATAGAAATATTGTATATTGTTTTTAACGTATGGTTTATGGCAGGTGTATGTTTATGAAAAACCTCGCATTCAGTGAGTTGTGTTTTTAAATCTGTTTGACATATTATTGATTACATGTATTATTTTTGTCCTAATAGAAGCCCTGAAGAAGCATTAAAGTAATGCGAAAGCTTGGCATAGAATAAAGAGTAGTACATCATTCACTCCCCAAACCTGAGCCAATAGACCCTTAACGTGAAATTTAAATTAAATTATTAAGGCTCTTATAAATACAGTGATATATATATATATACAGGGTGAGTCTTTGACTTGTACATATATTTTAACTGTAGATTCCTCTCATCAAACGAAACACTTTTTTCCCATACCATTTTCCAAAATTCGGTTTGGTTTGGGAGATACAGGGTGTCGAAAATCCACGAAAAAAACACTTTGCTGTTCATATCTTCGGAACCGTTATTTCAAATGAACTGAATTTTGGTTGATTCTTTACTCTATTCATTGTGCATATTCCTCAATCGAAACTTATTCAATATCTCTCCTAGTTCGAAAGTTACAGGGTGGTCGACTCATAAATTCATACAAAAACACTATCAAATCACTTGAAAAGGATAAACGGTTCATATTTTCGAAAGAATCAACCATTTTAGAGAATAAAAGTATTCTTATATTTTTTCAAAAAAACGCGTCGTTTTCGAGTTATTCCTAAATGTATACGAAGAAATTTGAGGAAAAAACCATGAATTTCATAAAAAATCTGAATGCTTCCCTGAATTAAATATCATCGAATATTGTTTCTTCTCTGGTCTCTTAACAAATTAACAATGTTGTCAATGTTTATCAACTGAATTCCGAGAAGCATGAAATTACACAGTTTATAAGCAAGTTTCTATTAAAAATTTATTGATACCAGTCCTTCAGGAAAATATCTATCTTCTTAACAATATCCTCTTGGAATTTTTAATCGACCCTACACGGTTTTCACATCACATATCACAAGCATCACCTCACACCTGTTTGCTTTATTCTCTGCGAGTAAATAAATAAATGAATTGAATCCATGTAGAAAGGTTATCGCGTTTAAGCGTCGTTCATTTTATCACAGACTGGCTGGCCTGTGATAGTGTGATGTGATGAGACACAGAACAACGGCTTGTCTTGCGTGGCGGCTACATCGCAGCCGGCAGCGCACCACGACTGAAATTCAGATCGGCGAGAATCAAAACTACTCGTTTGGCATTTCCAAAGAGCAATGCGTAGAAGCCTTTAGCGAAAAGTAAACAAAACTAGTTCTTCCGTTAACGATAGGGGACGTTCTGCTTTCTTGAGTTCGCCTATACCATTTTTTACTGAGAAAATCAACACAATCTGGCATCGTCTTCTCTAGAATTCTGTGATCACTATCATAGAGCCCATAGAGGAGATGGATTAGGTTAGGTCATTGACCTCGAATCAGATGACTGATTAATGGAGTTAGGCTAGGTTAGTGAGAAACTAATTTTTATAAGATAGTTTCAGGGTATCGAGGCAAATATGAACAAATTATTAGTGTTTACAAACTAATCTTCAGGATAATCGAAGAAGGAAATTATTTTGGTGTGAGAAATATGGCATTTCAATTGCAGAAATGATGGAACAAAACTTAGCGTTTTTGTTAGGAAATATCGTGTTTGTAACATTCTTATTCGAATAAGGTTAGTGCTTGAGTATTTTCTAAATGTATCACCCAGAATATCTAATAATCACATCAATTTCAATTGAAAAATATGAACTTTGAGGTGTTTGTAGAGAATAATATCAGGGACGCATTTAGCACAATTTTTTTTTTCAAATGGCTATATCTCTTTAACCGAGCCGAATTCGGAAAAATGGAAAATGAAAAAAAGGTTTCTTTAGGCCTCAAGAATCTACAGTTAAAATATATGTACAAGTCAAAGACTCACCCTGTATATATATATATATATATCATTGAGTTTAAATATACATAGAGACACATCCCGGTTCAACGATTTGAAGCTGAATTTAGTGTAGTTCCTTCACCGGTTCATAGATGGATAAGTGTGTTTCAGAGAAGCAAAAAATTTTTCTTCCGCATCTGGCGGTAAGTAGCTGAACTATGAAGCACTATTTCCGAAGCCGAATTCGATGACGATCAGGACCGGCGTACGAAATATTGAATGTTCAGTATTTCATCACCTGATTTTTTGGATGCAATAAAACGAAAATTATTTTTGATCTTTCATGAATATAAAATACTGATGTATGAAGAAATAAGGAACTGAATAAAACTCTTTGGACTCTAAAGCGACGTTTCGGAGTCATAATTTGTCTCGGGCTACAATGAAAACGGAATGAAAAAATTAACATTATATGTGTATGTGAAAGTGATGTGGACAAATCCAAGAGAATGGTTTTTGAAAATGACTATATAAAACAATTAAAGATTCAATAAGAATACACTTCACGCCGAAATTCCCTGTTTGAGGACTGACAAGACCAGGGGTCGGCGACGTTTTGAGTCGGAACAGTCAAAAATTTAGAATATTTCCAAATTTTTCAGGAGCCACAAATTTTTTTCTCGTCAATAAACAGTATAGGCAAACACAGAGTGCTTTTCTTAATTTAAGGTTGAAATGAAGAGGGGAGATTACATGAATAATTTTAAGTGAAAATGTCTCATCAAAATGTGTCCGAAGACATTAAATTTCGTTTTCGAAATACAGGGAGTTTCTTTTTCAACTGCCTGTGGTATGCAAATTTCGATTGCAAACCTAACGGGTGATATAATTCCTGGGATAATATCCCCTGGTTTCCTCCGAAACCTTTCTTTCTGGAGTCACTGTTAGTTTGATAAATAGTGCAGGAAAGAAGCTCGGCCGTTATACTAAACTTTATGGTCTCTTGTAGTTTTACCGATTTCGAAAACAAATTCTGGTCGATTCCTCAGAAACATCGATATTATCATAAAAATTCAGTCAGTATAATCAAAACTATTCAAGTCTGGGGATCTGGCAGGCTCTGACTAATGTCAGGTCTTCGAGAGAATCGTTTTTCTCTGAATCGGTAGCAGATACGATAAAACTTTGAGAGACCATAAAGTTAAGCCTAACAACAAAGCTTCTTTTTACAATTTCAAACTTGCAGTGTATCACAAAAAAAACTCTGGAGGAAAACAGGATAGTGTTCCAGCAAAAATATCACGCTGTAGATTTGTAATCGAGATTGGCATGTCACATGGTGTAAACTCTAACTGGTAATATCCATGCCAAATTTCAGTTGAATATCCTGTGAAATGCTATGAGAAAAAAACTTGAAGAAAATTCAAATTTCAACTCGATGTATCTCAGTACGAAAGTTTGTGATACCATATTTATGGGACTTCTTCTCTTGAAATATGTTTGTACCTCCAATTGTACAACCTGAACATGTCATTATTAGATGATGATCAAATAAATAATACTGGCGAATGGACTTGCAGATTCGCAGCTTCACCTCCAAAGACAAAAGAGTGGTTCGCGAGCCGCAGGTTGCCGACCTCTGTACTAGACTATTTATGGTACATTTTCACCCCTCATTTCCCACCTGAGAACTTTCCTTTGGAGAAATAAATGGCTAATAATTCATCATTATTGATTCATACCGTTTGTAAAGGAGATATATAATTTGGATGAATCCGACCCTGCCTACCATTCATAGAACTAGAGGAAAATGAATATCCTACAGATTTCTGTAATTAAATAGTGATAAAATGGATCGGCAGATTATAGTTCATTTAGTAGCTACAATGTTCCGCCACTAAAGTTGGCAAATTGGCAAGGAAACTGCCAAAAATTTATGCATCAAATCGTTGAACTGCGTTGTGTCTCTATGTATATTTAAACTCAATGATATATATATATTTTTCATGTATACAAGGAGTATTGCCGTATATTCTAGTTTACTTAGGAATTATTGGATACTTGGCATTAAGGGCTATCTGGATTAAATCAAACAACCATTTGTCATATACATCTATATTTCGGACAACTGATTGGGTTGGGTCCTTCATCAGGATGCTAAAAATAAATCGAGAAAAACCTCTTAAAATCTACAAGCAAAAAGAGACAATTACACTCACGTTTGACTAGTTGTGAATAGAGGGGCAAAAAGACGAGCAGCATGTAATGTCACAATTGTTAGTCATTATAAAATTCCTTCGAGACAGCACGCAAACAAAATGGAGGAACAATTATGTGAAACTCTCACTTTTTACATTGTTCTGTATCAATTGGATCTTCACGCAAATATATTTTTCCCTACTAAAATGACATAATATGTCAATGCAAAGCTATAATATATATTATATTATCGCTCGCCGTCCGTTGCGGGCTTTACAGTAAAAATCCAATTGTAAACCAAATCTCAGACCTCATAGCCACTTTACAAAAGCAAATCTAGTTGTTCTAGAAGAGGGAGCAGTGATGTACCTACTAGCATTCGAAAACATCCACATAAGAGGCACTAGTATGTGGAACCTCAAATTAAACAACTTGGACTCATTATATAATCGGAGAGATGGAAATAGTCTATTCTTTTTCAAAATTATTTTCAATAACGTGTTTTGCGCTGTTTGCAAATGTACCAAACTGTCAGTGAAAGCACCACCCCACACGACAATGCTGTATCTTATTACCGATTTTGGTAGTGACTTATAGACCATCAACAAGTTGTCACGAGAAAGAATATCTATGAGGGTATAGATTATAGAACTTATGCATCAAGAGTCTCATTCTTTTCATAACGTATTCTGCGTGTTTATTCCACCTCAAATGTTGATCAATTGTCAGCACTGAATATTTGAGGGAAGAGGTTTTTTTAACTGAATTACACTGACACGTTGAGATGTTTGTACAGGTGTGAGGTGGATTCATGTATGTTCAAAGTGTTACCAGGCTGATCACACGAGTTAAGAGGAAAAGTAATATATTTGGTTTCATTTAAATTCAAACTCAAGAGATTATTGTTCAGCCATATATGTAACCTCTGAAAATCCTCCTCCGCAGCTCGGTAAGCATCCTGCCAACCTTTTCCCGTAACAATAAGCGCTGTATCATCGGCGTAACAGACAACACTACCCTTGAAATTCTTTATGCGAGCTATATCATTTTTATGAATAAGGAATAATATGGGACCCAAAATCGTTCCCTGAGGTATTCCAATTTTAACCGTTGATGTTGCACTCAGATCCATTCCAATTTTCACCCTTTGAGTTCCTTTCGACAGATAACTTTGCATAAGCCTCGAAGCATGTCCCCGTATGCCACACCTGTACAATTTTCTCAACGAGATGTTATAAGTACGACACGGTGTCAAATGCCTTCGCTAAATTAACGAAAACAGTCAAACATTTCAAGGAACTAACAAGGGCTGTAACTATTTGTTCGGTTAGGTCTAAAATCGCGTTTTCTGTGTTTGACTTCTTGACGAATCCGAACTGTCGGTCTGTTATAATATGCATCTGTCCAAGAAGGAAATCATTCTTGAGTTAAGAGAGTGCTCGAAGATCTTCGCAAAAGCACCAATAACCGATATCGGTCGATAAATATTCAGTTCACTTCGACAGCCGTTTTTGAAAACCGGAGGTACAGTCGATTCTTTCCACTGATATGGTACAGTACCCTGACTATAACACAAATTGATGGCATGGACAATGGGTTTCAAAATAAATTCGTGGATATTTTTAAGCAATTTAGAAGTGAAACCGTCAGGACCGCTGAGCAGTTGTTTTTGAGGTTAGATATCAGTACAGTTATTTCTTTTTCATCAACAGGCTTAGGAAAAAAGAAGATACCTCCGATGATTCACTAAAAAAAATTTCAGGCAAGCTCCACTTTTGACAGTATTAGCCATTATACCTCCCACATTTATGAAATATTCATTGAATAAGTGTGCCTTTTCACTATCATTTGTGACCTTTTCACCATTTACCCCATTGAAAGTGGTGCTTTCTAGAGAGTTTTTAGCTGAATCCTTATGACTAATATTATTCATTATCCTCCAAGTTTGTTTAATATTATCTTTCGCTCAATTCAATTTGATTTTGTAATATTCATTTTTTGTCCGTCTGATCAAGGTATTTAGACAATTTCTATATTGTTTTTATTGTTTTTCGAGTTCTTGCGTATAATTTTTCAATATTTTTTTTCAGAGTATCCCTTGTTTTGATCGAGTTTATTAATCCATGGTTTCAACTTCTGGTTGCATTCTCTGTATGTTCCAACAACTCAGTAATGAATAATATGTTTGTTGTACGACTCCTTAGTATCAAAACTTGAGAAAACCTCACTCCACTCCTCCGTTCTGAGTATAGTTTTCAATTTAATGAGATCTGTTTTTTTGTAAGTCTGGGGTCTACCAGGAAACGAATTTGATATTTCAAACTTGCTTAAACATAAAAGAGTTTGAAAATGATCTGTTATATTACTATGAATGACAAGGCTTCAAACATATTCTACCATTCAGACAATTTTTTTTTCTGATGAAGATATGATCACTTATAGAATTTGAGTCCTTTGTACTTCTTGTAACCTCATTAATATATGATGAGAAACCATTCTCCGCCATTATATTTCTATATTGATCTGAACAATTAGCATCAAAATCTGACAAACTTATATTTATATCTCCTATGAACAACTCTAATGTTTGCCTATCGAAACTCTGTAAGTAATTTTCCAAATCGTCTAGATTAACCTCACTGTAAGTAGAAGGAGGCCGATAGGAAGCTGTTATACCAATACAGATACTTTTACCGAAATGATCCGCTAGAAATGTCACCCTCAACAGATTTGTGTCAGTAATTCTGACAACACGAACATCAGCCATTATAGAACTCCTTACATAGACCATCAGATCATCATTTTGATGTTTCCTTGATTCACTATAATAAACATAAAAGTTGGGTTTACTGTATTTCAGTATACCCAACTCATCGATTCAATTCTCCAAGTTTCTGAGAGAACGATTACGTTCAAACAATCAATGCTTTGTTGTAAATATATGAGCAGTTCATCAAAGTTTTTTTTATGCTACGTATATTGAACTGAATTACTCCGAAGCCATTCAAATCACTAAAACATTAATCTATACTATCATTAATTTTCGTCTTCACCTCTTCGCCACCATCTAACACATTTAAAATATCCAACATAATATTCTCATGGAATTTACTCCCACGCTCCGAACATCCCAAATATAATAATAAATAAATAAAAAAATAAAATAACACCATTGAAACATTTTCAATAAATCTCTGAAACCTCAAATCCCAAAACTCAACAATATCGAAAGAAATATAACGAATAGAAAAAAAACCCCACGATAAATCTCACACATGAGAATAAATTTGGTGAATTATTGAATTGAGATCATCTGCAGATTTTACAATAAATTTTTTCTTATCTTTAATGACATAAATCTTCCCCGAGTCCGTCCGTACACTCCTCAAACCAACCCTTTCAACACATCTAGTGAAAAGTTCAACCCTAAAGCTGGTTAAATCCTCCCTTATTACAACACCAGTGCCCTTTTATTGTGATGGATTTCTTGTTTGAGGTTGCAAATATTCAGTTTGAGAAAAACGGTCCTCATCTTTTCCTCATTCCTCCTTCCCATTCTGTAACACAAATCGAAATCGCCACGGCTTAGATTCAATGACGTTTTTGTATTCAAAAAGGATGGAATAATTTCTTCAGTTCGTTCATTCGGTTTCTCTTCATAACCGAAAATCCTTAGGTTGCATTTCCTCGAATACTGGTCGGGTCGATCATATTTTCTCTTCATAGTAGTTTTGTAATGCAGGAAATCATTTGTTTATTTTTCTAACATCTGGAATCTAACCTTGCTTTCATCCTTCAGATTTGAAATATCGTCTTGAATATATTTGTAATTGTTTCTTGGATCTGCGATAATTTCATCTCGACTGTTGTGATAATCGCGTTTGACATATTTTCAACTATGGTTCTTATGAATGCTTCATTGTTTAGGCAGTTTTTTATTGTTTTTCTTTTGTTTTATTTCGTAATTACCTTTTTCTTGGGGGTATTCACTCAATTATATTAAGAATTGTCAGTTATTTGATGGAATGTATAGGAAATCCTGTTCTAACTACTCGATGTATCAAAAATATTAATGATTTTGTGGGAGCTTGGATCATACGACCTGTCACAGACAAAACATGTGAACGAATGATGATAAAAAATTTTAGTTTAAAACTCACATATTCTTACTATTAACATAGCCTACTTGAAAATTATCTCAATAAACCTGATGTTTAGACAGAGAAAACTGACTTTTGTCGTGAAATTCGAATTTTATTCAATAACGGCAAAACTACTGAGTTTAAATACTTTGAAACACTGTAACTAGTTTTTTTCGAGCAATCGATCGGATTCACAAAATCATATGGTTTTCATTTGGAAAAAATGAGATTTCATAGTTTTATTGGGGCTCACTTTGAAGCCCTGTTTCAGACACTCTGTATAATATTTTCTCATAATTTATACAAGTAGCAGCATACTTTCTCTTGTTCCACTGTGGCGAAAAAAAAGTTTTCACAATGAGGGTGTTCAGTTCCTGGTCAAAGATCTGCTGAACTAGTATTTTATCAGTTGGATATAGATTCCCTTGGAGGTAACATGTTATTGTGGTGCTCCCTAACTTTTCGTTTCTATGGGTGAAAAAACTTAATGGTGAAAGTTGACATTGATATCATTGCGAGTCTTGAATATGATGGATTTATTTGTGCGAGGGTCAGTTAAAGTTGAGTTAATATAACTGAGTTATTTCGGGTAATAAACTAGTAAATTGTTTGAATCGCGGTTTGTTTATTGTCTTATCGGATCATGTGGTGAATATCGGGAAATCGGTAGGAACTAAAGGTAACCATGGAATGTGGAATTTGTGCCAGAATCCCTTCGGAGAATCCGGTGGGATGTGATGGCTGCTCTAGGAGGGTGTGTAAATCATGCTCTGGTTTATCACCTAGCGAGTACTTGGAATGAAGAAGGAAAATAGAAGATTAAAATTTCACTGCTCAAAGTGTGAAAAGCAGAATACTTTTGCATTATTACATGAATTAATAGCGACTGAAGATAAACTTATTGAAGACAAAGAAAAGATAATAAAACTCCTCCAAACAAACGGAAAAAAGGAGAAAGCTCTGAAACACGAAGATCGTATGCGGATGTCCTTTTGATCAAGCCTGTAAAAGATCAAAAATGTAATCAAACGAGGGATGAAATAACAGAAAAGGTGGATCCAGGAAAGTTGAAGGTTGGAATTGATGGAATGAAAAATATCAGTAGAGGTGGAATTGTTATAAACTGCAAGGATAATAAAACGAAAGAGATTATTTCGGAGGAACTGAATAAGGAATTAGGGAATAAGTATAAAGTTCAAGAAGCTACCATGAAGAATCCTAAATTGATTATAAGAGGTATTGAAAACAAATATATGGAATATGAAAATGAAGAGATAATAGAATGCCTCATTTACCAGAATGAATTGGCCCAATGTGATGATAATATTGAAAATAAAATGAAAGTCGTAAATAAGTACAAGATTAAATCTAAGATGAACGCTAACAATCTGATAGTTGAAGTTGATCCAAACGTATATGGGATTATAAAAGGTAGGAAAAAGTTGAAGTTGTGCTGGAGAAGTTGCTTTTTTGAGGAATATCACCACATTAGACGTTGTTACAAGTGTGCTGGTTTCAATCATTTTCAGAGTGATTGTAAGAATGAAATAGCTTGTTCCAAATGTGCTGGAAATCATGATTCAAAAGAATGTAATAGCGAAATATCAAAATGCACAAATTGTATAAAAAAGTAGAAAATTTCAAGGTTAAATAGGACACGGATCACAGTTCATTCGATAGAAATTGCCCTTGTTATTTGAGAATTGTTGAAAATATGTCACGGAAAACAGATTTTGGAAACATATAGCAATTAAGCCAATGTAATATAGTGTATTTAAATGGTCAGGGGTTTCTTAATAACAGGAGCAAAATCGTACATATGATTCAACAGTGGACGCCTGAGATAGTCTGCATAAGTGAAACTCATTTAACACCAGGAGTTCTACCAGGTGAGATCGATATTTGTGGCTATGTAACTCTGAATTGTGCATCAAATAATAGAAGAACTGGAAGTGTATTGGTTTTCATAAAAAAAAATTTGAAATATTCAGTTAGGTCTAATCTGAGCAAAGACTTATACTTGTGGTTTATCTCAGTTGAATTGAAGTTTGGCCATGAAAAATTGCTGTTGACAGCTCTCTATCATCCACCGAATGTGTGGGTGCCTGCGTTTTTGGATTTTTTCGGGGAATTTTTAGAAGAGGCTTCATCTTTCCGGGGAAACATTATATGCTTGGGAGATTTTAATTTGGATCTTAAGAGATCATCATATTATTCAGACAAATGTAAATCTATTATTGGTCATAGTGGTTTCAAACAAATTGTAAAAGATTATACAAGAATTACTAAAAATAGTTCAACACTGATTGATTATGTTGTCACTAATTGTAAGCAGTGGCGGATTTACGACTTCAGGGGCCCTACGCTTCAAAACTTTTGGGGCCCCCTCTGAAACATGTTCGATTATTTTCAAAAAAATTTTTGATTGAAACTCACTTCTTTAAAAACAAAACATAAAGTTAATTAATGAAATACAACGTATGTACTTATATCAAAACAAAATATAGAAGATGAATAAAAATCTTTAAAAAAAGGAAAAATATCACCAAAATATCTCTGGAATATCATATCTGCAAATTTTTTATTGCGGCATCGAGATTAAGGAATAAATAAAATCATCACAAAAGATTTAAGTATTGTAAAGCTGTAAATCAGTTACCAACAACATAAATTTCCACTTAAAAAATTGATGCTTTCTTATTTTGATACATATTAGCAAATTCTTTTATTGCAGAATCATAATCGAGACTGCTCCTTATATCAATTTCGATAGAAAGTATTCCTAAAAACTGTAGTCTATTTTATGTCATGACAGTTCTATATTTATTTTTCACAATGAAAAAAAAATGGAAAATGAGCAGAAAATCTGTCAATTTTGGATGCTTAGCTTTACTCTGCTTTACTCTCCTTGAACTTTCGTTTTTGGTAGCCGCTCATATAACGTCTGCCAGACATGGTGTCACGTGTCACGTCAATATTACATATAGGTACTCCATTCACTTTTATAAAGTATACCGGTTGGCCATGGAATCTGACACATTTCACCGTGTATATTTTGAAAATGTTAGGTTATGTATGTATGTATTTTCTCAAAAAGGCATGGCCCCAGCCAGCAAAGCCCCTGATATGAGGTCAGCCAAGATATGGGCTCAGCAACTATAGGCTATGTACCCAGGCTCGGTGTGTTGAAAAATAACTTTGATGCTGGGTCCCAGGGGTGACAGGAGTCTTGGAAGTCCAATCCCAGCACCAATTGATATACAATTATTTAAATCTTCGTCGTTGTGAAAAATACAGGAAAAACTTTCAACATTAACAATTCTCGAACACAGTCACTATATTTTTGGTACTTTTTATAAACATTTACTTAAGATAAAAACAACCATTTTGGAACTCCATGTTAGGTTATAGTCATTCTTCTGTCAGTTGAACAAGCAATTAGGTATTTAACAAAATGTTCATATACTTCAGGAAAATAATGAATTGAAGAAAATTATCAGGGTTACTTTTAGAATGCGCCGAATTCGATTCTACAATTCTAAGTAGCATTTTCTGATACTTTGCCTCTGCTTTTTCGAAACTACCTTCGGCATTCTTAGTTTTCAGGCTTGATAATTAATAATGAAAAATGAACGTCGGCAACTTCTACGAAATTTATTCATTGACGTAATGCCATTAACAAGTGCCAACCTGCGATTTTTACAGATAAAAAACTTGATAAACCTAAAACTTGGCCAACCGCGATACTTTATAAAAGTGAATGGAGTATATGCAACAAGCAACTGATAAGAAAATGTTAAATTTTATTTTATATTCTGTAACAAATAACACAGAAATTCTTCGACTTCGCTCTATCGATAGATGAAATCCGAACCGATGAACTAATATATAAAAAATTGTTATCTAATTGATACAACAAAAGCATGGTAATATATGAACATATTATTGAATATAGTGAATGAGTCTATCGGAGTCGGAGATGATCGGAAGTCAAGAAAAAGGTGCAAAAATTAAATTGATGAATATCTAAATACATCCATAGTTTTGAAATTATTTGTTTTGTTTGTCAATTCGTCGTACAAATACGTAGGTACAGGTTGTTGAAACGAATAATTTTTGTGAATCGTATTTTGTATTTCCTTTTGCCGGTATTGAACCAATTTTATGACGTATGCCTCATATCGAAAATGAATTTGACTGGTCTGCCTCATCATCGCTTGAATTATGTATATGCCGAATTGCCGAAAAATTGGAAGAATGTTATTTCTAGCATATGAAACTGCACGGCAAAGCTTACCTTCTATATCAATTATATCGTTCAATGAGAGTACAAGGATTCAAAAGTCTAAACACAAACAGAAATAGTTCAATTCACCAACACTTCTCAGTTTTTCACAATATTTGAATCTTACACGTTACACGAAACTGTACAAGTCTGCACAAGTATTTTTCACTTCACAACCCTAAACGAATTAACATCTGGTCGGCCGTTCTGTAGCACATTCCTAGATTTGAGAGGAAATGTCGACAAATTTATTGAATTATGATGTAATTGTGAATATTGAAATTCGGCCGCCACCCTTGACGGAATTTATTGCAGGCACACAAGATAATTAGGGACCGTACGCTGAATTTCGGATGGTGTGTTTTTTTCAACATCTGAGTTTTGCTCTGAGCTCTAGTTATTCAATTGTGTCTCATGTGAATGTAATAATTCATAATTCACAAGTTGCCTCTGAGCCTCTTATTAAATATAGTAGTCTGACTTCTTTTTTCACACTTACAGACTGAATTTCTATTGTAGAAAAAAAAAATTCAATTCGATCGCCAGGGGCCCCTATGGACCTCGGGGCCCTACGCTGCAGCGTACTAAGCGTACCGGTTAATCCGCCACTGATTGTAAGCAGCTTGACCATAGGGTTCATTTAACACCAAAAATTTCCGATCACTCGATTATATCCTTGTGTCTGAGAACATTCGATTATACTAAATCTAAAATTAAAAATGTTGTGAGATCATACAAAAATAACAATTCATGTGAATTTCAGAATATCATTAGAGAAATGGACTGGAATAACTCCAGTACCAATGTGAATGTTTTAGCCGGTAATTTTGTTGATCCTATAAAACAAGTATTTGATGTTATGTGTCCATTAAAAAAAATTATTGAAAACCATAAACCTGTAATACCTTGGCTAAATATTGAGATTAAGCAGTTAATGAAGCAAAGAGATGATCAGTATGAAAGGGCGGTTTCGATGAAATAAAGTGAATATTGGGCATGTTATAAAAAACTTAGAAATGATGTTGTAGACAAGTTAAGGAAAGAAGAGAAAAAATATTATCATGAAATCATTAAGGAGAGTTCCAACTGTAATATATGGAAAAACTTGAAAAACTTATTTGGAAATAAACGTATCTCTGAGCCGGGTAATATAAAATTCCATGACAAATTACTTGTAGATGCATATGAGATAGCGGAAAACTTTAATAGTTTTTTTGTTAAGAGTATAAAAGATTTAATCGAGGGTTTAGTTAAAAAACATAACCATGATTTTTACTTATCAAAAATCGTTGAGTATTCTGGATTTTTGAAATTTTCCAAGGTCAATATGACACAAATTGAAAATTATGTCAAAAGGTTGAAAAATACGTGTGGGTCAGAGGATGGAAATACTACGAAAATATTCAGAGATGTTTTTGATGTAGCGGGTAATCGCCTACTTGACGTTATAAATACTTCATTGGAGTACGGTATTTTTCCGGATAGTTGGAAAGTATCAGTGGTTATACCAATCCAGAAAGTAAATAATACCTCATTATGTGAAGAATTCAGAGGTGTTCATACTGTACCCATTTATGAGAAGGTTCTTGAAATGATTGTAAGGGACCAGTTGTTGAAATTTTTGAATGAGAATGATGCAATTGTTGATGATCAATCAGGTTTTCGCGCTGGTCATTCTTGTGAAAGCTCTGTAGTGTACATATTATGTAACGATTGGTTGAGGAATATCGATAGAAATAAAATAATTATAGCCGTTTTCATTGATTTTAAAAGAGCTTTTGAGACCATTGATAGAAAATTATTGGTGAAGAAGTTGAAAAAAATGGGAATTGGAGGTGTTGTTCTAAGTTGGTTCACATCTTATTTAAGGAATAGAAAACAGAAATTGAAATACAATGGTGTGTTATCTTCATGTATAGAAAATGGGGACGGTGTTCCGCAGGGAACAACATTGGGATGTTTGTTGTTTATCATATATGTCATAACATTGTAAAGCATAAAAAACATTGTAAATTGAAAGCATTTGCGGATGATACAATGATCTATATCATAAATGAAGACATTAATGAAATGGTGGATCTAATGAATGAGGATCTTGAAAGATTAAATGATTGGATGGGGGACAATCAATTGGTTGTAAACTTTAATAAATCGCACTTCATGCTGTTCGGAAAAGAAACTAGGCTCGGAAAAATCAATAGAGATAATATAGTTATTTCCATAAATCAAAATGTCTTGAAAGAAGTTGAATCAATAAAGTACTTAGGGATAAAACTGGATAGGAATTTGAATTTGAAATTGCATGCGGAATATGTGACGGGAAAGATGGCTCAGAGGATACAGTTCATTGGTAGAGTTAATGAGAAAATAGATATGAAAACTAGATTACTTCTGTTCAGATCGATTGTGTTGCCCCACTTGGATTTTTGTTTACTTTGTTGTTCAATCTTAAGTCTAATAGTATAGATATAATTCAGAAGGTGTTGAATAGAGGTATGAGGATAGTGTTGAATTGTAACAGAAGAACACCCATAAAGTTGATGTTGGAAGCTTTAAACTTGATGAATGTTAAGCAGCGAATAATGTTCAAAACGTTAGATTTCATATATAAAATTGAACATAAAATGCTTCCAAGTTATCTATCTGAAAACAGGAAATATGTATCTGAAGTTCATGGATATGAAACTAGAAATAGGAATGACTTCTATGTCGATACTTTCCGGACCAGTTCAACATCGGGTTCCACTCTGATCAGAGGTTTAACTTTATATAAAATTTACAGATTTCGCAATCCTTGCAACCATCAGAGACATTGGAAATGATAACACCACATGTGAATATTACCAACATTTATTCGCATTTGAACTTAAAATAAAATAGTATTTTCAATAATAATAATGAGCAATAATAATTGCAAGAAACAATCAACATTCCCAATTCCTAACATAAAGATGTGAGAGGAAACTTGTCACCGTATTTTAAAACAAAAATGTTCTTTCTAAAGTAAGTATTCTCAAGATATAATAATAAAAAATAAAGATATAAATAATTGGATGAAGCTGGGTCCATCCTGTCATTCCTGTCCAATATTTTCGAAGTGAGTTTTGATTTTAGCAAATCTGGGTTTTCATAAAATTGGCTTTAGATAGAAGGATTCAGTTTTTACTAAAATTCATGAATCTTACATGTACTCGGAGTTAACATCATCAGAATAAGCTGAGTCATTTACTAAATCTGAGTTTTCTCGAAATTGGCTCGAGATAGAAGGATTCTGTTTTTACTTAAATTCATGAATCTTATATGTTCTTGGATCAACTCTCATCGGATGAAGCTGAGTCCATTCTGTCCAATATTTTCTAAGCGAATTTTCATTTTACCAAATCTGGGTTTTCATGAAATTGGTTTGAGATAGAAAGATTCTGTTTTCACTAAAATTCAGGAATCTTATATGTACCTCCTCGGAGTAAACATCATCAGAAGAAGCTGAGTCCACCCCGTCCAATATTTTCGAAGAGAATTTTTATTTTACCAAATCTGAGTATTCTCGAAATTGGCTTGAGATAGAAGGATTATGTTTTTACTAAAATTCATGAATCTTATATGTAGGGGAGGACGGGGGAATTCCACGCACCTTAGGGAAAATGCTCACAAAAACCTTCCTATGTACACACAAACTTTCATAATTTAACTGCTGAATCATGAAACCATTTGGAACTTTTTCATCACAAGGAAAAGGTTCAAATACCTATACCAATTGAGAAAAAAATAATTCTGAAAACTGTCTTTTTGCGGTCTTCCCCCACGTACTGGGTAATACCGCGCATGCGATGGTATAATTATGCGCATATATTGAACAGCTGAAAAACTCGAAAAAATATTTCATTATTTAGGTAATAACCAAGTACAATGTAAATTAAACAAATTTCCATGAATAGGTACAAAAAATATTATTGAAGAATTACCCCGCTACAGCTGCGCGTTATTCTCCCAGTGTGAGTCACCTAACCTAACTAATCACTGACAGTAGATGACGAAATACAATTATGTAATTGTTCTTTTGCATTAAATAATCTACACATACCTATGAAGGAAAATAGTCATGCAATAGATTCATTAGAAATTAATAATAGAAGTACTTTCCACGATTCCAATTCCTCTCGAAAATTAGATCAGAGCGTCGTGAAACGAACAATCGGCTCCCTGGTCTAAAATAAAAACACGAATATCTTTAAATTACGGGAGGATGTTGGCAAGGCAAATACGAGATGGTGCGCTGTATCCACAGAAATATAATGAAATATTTATTTATTTATATGTTTATTATATTTCTGTGGCTGTATCTAAATTTTGAAATAACTGAACTGAGTTGCAGAATATCAATGCTCAGAATTCCCCCGGGCGCGGAATTCCCCCGTCCTCCCCTACTCGGAGGAAATCAAATGAAGCTGAGTCCACTCCGTCCAATATTTCCGAAGTGAATTTTGATTTTAGCAAATCTGGGTATTCATGAAATTGGCTTCAGATAGAAGGATTCTGTTTCTACTAAAATTCATTAATCTTATATGTACTCGGATCAACTATTGACCTATTCTTCAAATACCGAAATATTTGCCCAATCTGGCAACGTTGCGGCGAATTTGACGGACCACTAACCGCGGCCCAGATCTCACTTGATGAAACAACAATATAAACACTCGAAGTGCTAATGAAGGAAATAAAACAATGATCTATCCTTCAAATACAGGAATAATTGCCCAATCTGGCAACGTTGCGGCGAATTTGACGTACCTCCCACCGCGGCTCACTGGTCGCCGTCGCCGATTCTCGAGCATACATTAATTCTCACGAATTCCTAACCAATCAGATTCACTCGATTTCGAGTGCTTCCGAATGCACCCGAGAGGACGATCGTGAGAAGAAGCCTTTGCCCGTTATTCAGATCACGCGTTTTGTCTTTTGTCGTTCTTCATGAACGAATCTGATAGTGAAATAGTTGAAAACGGTTGGAACTTGGAACTTCGAACAGTTTGATTTATATTATGGTAATTACCCCCATGAGTATCAAAGTCCTTAGAAGAAGTTACGCAATATGGTGCACATAAAAAAATTTCATAAATCGTTATTTTCCCCCCCATGAAAAAAAGCTATATCCGCCCTTGCATTTAGAACAAACTATAATAAAAAAATCATTTTTTAAAACAATCTTTTATAAAAACAACCCTCATCCGCCATTTTGAAGCCGCCATCTTGAATTCCTCAATTTGAAGAATCGTAATTTCCGACCCAGAACACCCCTAGATACCAATTTTGAATAGAATCGTCCGCCCTATTCTAGCCGCCATCTTGAATTTTTCAATTTCAATTTTGACAGAAGAATCATCATTGTCGAACCCAAAAACCCCTAGATACTAATTTTGAATGAAATCGGATGATAATTACGAAACTCATCCGCCATTTTGTTTTTTTCTATAAAAAATATTTCATGATGCATTGTCACCAGAATTATGTACACTTGCCAAATTTCAAATCAATCGGACGATTAGAAGTGTGTCATATTTAACTTGCAAGATTTGATTACAGACAGACAGACACCGGGACAGTCTAACTGTCAACTAAATAAAAGCTTGTAAAAAAAGCACATATGCGCTTACAAAAACCTCAACCTCAAAAGTAGGTAATTTAGCATATGTATTTTGAAATATGGCAATATAACTGTGTGTTGTATCATAGTTTTCTTGGATGGGGGAAATGTAAGAAATATCAATCATACAGAACACCATGAATTATTCTCAAATGATCATATGTAGAAAACGTTTCCTGGTTTTCATCAGTAGAACAAAGAGAACACAAAATATATTGCTTCTTCACCACTTTAGCGGAATCATCATTATGGATTGTCCGGAGATGCCTGTTTCTAACAGATACGCTGGTAAACTCTTTTCCACATATGCCGCAAATGCAAATAAGTGGATTCACTCTGCAATAAAGTCGAGCATTTATTTGAAACGTCCATAATGAGAAATTGTAATAGATTTTGCTAGATATTCTATTCAATAAAAATAAAACTGTTCGAAGTTCCAACCGTTTTCAACTATTTCACTATCAGATTCGTTTATGAAGAACGACAAAATAACTAAAATAAGACAAAACGCGCGATCTGAATAACAAGCAACGGCTTCTTCTCACGATCTTTCACGCGGGTGCAACTTATGTTTGTTGAAACGAAGAGCTTGTTTTTAAAAAGCTTTATTTGACTATTGACGAAGAGGACAATGTGAAAGTCACTACATTCAGTACAATAATGATTATAATATGATTTACAATTAAGCATGTAACCTACGGTTCCCTTACTCTATCTACGATTCCTAGTATACAGTAATATGATAGTACTAAGTCATGCAATGCCTTTAGTACATATGTAAGGGAGTATCCAATGATATAACTCCTCCGCGCTTAAGAGAAAAAATTGGGGTTTTTTGAAAAAAAATTAATTTTTTAGTTCAATGTCCCTCAAGGGGTTCTGTAAATGTTCCTCATGTCTTACAATTTCTTTGTTGGTTATGAAATAATTGAATTTTCTTAATAAAAAAATCAAAATGATTAAAAAACTTAAAATATAAATAATAAGGGTGTATACACTAATACTATCAAAGTGGATGATTGGGCTTTGAATTGAAAGAATTTGATTCTTTGAATGTTCAATTTGATGCCCTATCTCCTTCAAATTATCCATGTTAACTTCATCTAATTCTAATGGCACCTCATCAATTTTTTTAACAGTTTTTGATTTGCCAAAATCTTGGATTTTAATGTTCGGTAAATGGAAAATTTTTGCTCTGGATACCACATTTTTCCAGTTTTTTAGAGTATATTTGTCCACTTTCACTTCACAGTTTCCCGGAACGAAAATGACATAGGTTCCGCACAACACGAGTTTTTCGGCACTTTCGGCACACTTGCTGATGGCGATTGTTTCCTCTGTTGTGATTACCATCCATTGGTCCGCTGTGAGCTGATGAATTTTCGATCCTTTCAGACTTGTTTGTATTGGTCTGCAATTTGAGTGGTTTTTGGTGACACTGACCAACTCAACTTCGCAAGGATTGCTAACTTCTATGGGTAGAGTGTTTTCTTCACAAAGAAAATTGGCAGGAACAACCTCTTTGCATTGTTGGTTAGATAATGCGTACCTTGTTTCACATAGGGATAGGAATTTGGATTTGGGTATAATAATTTGAAAAAATTGTTTTTGAAGAATAGGCAATGGAAATAATTCATAATAATTATAACGGTTTGATTCTGTGATTGGAACATCTAGAACAAATTTAATTTGACTATTACTGATGAATCCGCGAATTTTTATGCAGGAGAAATACTTTATTATATTTTCGTCATTTATCGGAAACGGTAAACGATTTTCGGTTAATTTGGATTGAATTGCATTCAATTCATTTTTTAGTTCATCATGTGAAATTATTGATGAATGGAGAGTTTTTGTCTGAGCAAATGAGATGGCAATTTCTATATTATTCAATATTTCATTTATATTATCGATAGCTGAAATTAATTGTGTGAAAACTGAATTCAATATGACAAAGTTGAAATCATCCCAAGAATCCACTGTTGACGTATTCATCCAGGCAAATATATGGCCGATTTTAGTGTTCAAAAGTATTTGATTATGTTTTAATTTGCTCATTGAATTTTTGAAAATATTGGTTGATTTTTCTGTTAAACTTATTTGTGATGTGGCCACATTAATCAATTTCTGTTGAGAGCTCTTTAAATTTTGAATAGCTGCATCATACTTATCAGCATCAGTTTGATCGAAATTTCCTGTTATAGATTTCCAAATTGTTCCTAATCCATTAATCAATCCTCTTTTTTTGCGTACTTCCGGAATAGAACTTAACTGTTTGAATTTTTTATGAGTTTCTTCGATTTTATATTCTAATACATTTTTAAAATTAGAAATTTCATGCATGTAACTCATGCCATGTTTCGATTCGTGAAATGAGAAGTTTAATCTATGATAACAAGATACTAATTTATCAAATTCTATATTTATGTTGGCTAAATCGATTACTTGAATGAGAGTCCAGTAATTTATAATATTTTGGGACAATCCTCTTTTTAAGGGTAAAATGCCAGGATTGTCTTTTATCTGGGTAATCTTGACTTCGGTGCATTTTACAATGGAGATGGCTCCGAAGATTGTTGTGAAGGTGATGAGTCTGTAACAATAGGTTGTCTTAGATTTTTCAAGTGAACAATTCGACCGGAATTTTGTTTCGATTTATTTCCACCAATTTTTTGAATAATAGCTTTGTTACCAGGTAACAATTCAGTAATTATAAAGGGTCCGCTAAATTTCTGGCCGGTTTTGTTACGTGCAAATTTATAACTTTTTTCATAAACTTTTTGTCCTATTTCAAACGGATTTCTTAAGTTTTCATTGATTTTTTTGACAATTTTACTTTTATTAGTTGAAATGTTTTCATTGATTCTGTCATAGACTAAAGCTAATTTTTCTTTATGTTTTTGGAGATAATCGCTATACATTTGTTTCTCGTACATTATATCTAAAGGGTCTTTAAGCTTCGTATGTCCGAAAGTAAGTTCTAAAGGAGTAAATTTTGTGGTTGAATGAATCGAGTTATTGTATCCAATTATTGCATATTTCATGATTATTGCTATGGGTTCTTTAAATTGGGATCTCAGAATTCTACAATGCTCTGCTATCGTTGAGTGAAATCTTTCAATAATTCCGTCAGAATCGGGATGATGAGCTGTGGTGAAATGAATTTTTATTTTGTGTGATTCTAATAGTTCTTTGATAACATGCCCAAAAAATTCCATTCCTTGATCTGAACTGATAACTAGTGGAGTTCCATAGAATGAAAAATATTCTAATAAGGCGTTAGATATGTCTGTTGCATTTTTAGATTTTAATTGTATAGCTTGACCAAGTTTCGTGAATGCATCTACAATGGTTAAAAATTTTGTGTTTTCTGATGTGTACACGTCCAGATGAATTTTTTCGAAAGGTCTCAAAGGGGTATCGGTTAACATCATTCCAATTTTGGGAGGATTTCTTTCGTATTTATTCTTTTTGCAGATTTCGCAATTCGCTATATAATTCGACACGTGTTCTAACATTGACGGAAAATAATATTTTCGCTGAAGTTGCCTGAGAGTTTCGTTTACGCCGCGATGGTTGGTTTTTCCTTCGTGTTGAAATTGTATCGCTTGGATGATAAGGTCCATATCTTCAATGACTTCTCTCCTTTCAGTGCAATAGATAATCTCTGGTCCGTTTCTGTTGAAAAGCGTGTTTACCACTTTGCTGAATGTTTTAAACATGTTCTCGGATTCGAAGTGAAAATAATATCTCTTCTTATCTGCCGTGTATTCTTTCAGGAATTTCATTATCTCATCCTCATTGTTAGTTCTGCTGATTTGGACATAGAATTTTTTTAATTTTCCCATGGATTCTCTTCTTACTGGTTTTGGTTTCCTGTAAACTTCTTGGATGAAATATTGATTCGGTTTCGAATCAATTACATCATTCGAAATTTTTATTGGAGATGAATCCGCCGTTTCGGTGTTGGTTGAGTGGATTGTCTGCTGATCATCATTGATCTCTTCATTGTTTCCTGTATCTAGAGTTTTAAGAATTTCACTAAGTTCAGATTCTGACATCTCTACTGATTCAGCATCATCCAGTAATTTTTCGATATCTTCCTCATCTACATTATTGAATAAAGATTCAGTTTCCATAGCATTGAGTTTTATTCTTGACAGTGCATCTGCATTTTTGTTGATGGTTCCTTTTTTGTATTCTAGTTCGTAGTCATATTCTTCCAAACGAATTCTCCATCTTTATAATTTTGAGTTTGGTTCCTTTAATCTATTTAGCCAAATTAGAGGTCTGTGGTCGGTACATATAGTGAATTTATGACCGTATAAATATGGCCTGAAATATTTCACTGCCCATACAACTGCTAGTAGTTCTTTTTCAATAGTGCTATAGCGTTCTTCTGATTGATTTAAAGTTCTTGAAGCATAGCAGATAGGTCGATCTGATCCAATAGGTCCTTGTGATAGGATGGCACCTATGGCGACATTTGAGGCATCCGTTGTAACAATAAAGTTCCTTTTGAAATCTGGATATTGTAAAATTGGGGGATTCGTTAGAATTTCTTTGCACTCATTGATTGCTTCTACAAATTCCTCTGAATGAACAATTTTTCTTCCTTTTTTTAAACATGCCGTCAAGGGTTTCGTAATTTTTGCGTAATCTTTTATGAATTTTCGATAGTATCCGGTCAATCCTAAAAATCCTTTCAATTCCGTTGGTGTTTTGGGAATTGGATAGCGCAAAATTGCATCGATTTTCAGGGGATTGGGTTTTAGACCTTCTGGTGTTACAACGTGTCCGAGAAATTGGACTTCTTTTTTTAAGAACTCAGATTTGTCCATTTGGATCTTCAAATTTGCTGCTCTGAGACGTTCAAAAACTTTGCGTAATTTTTCGATGTGTTCTTGTAGTGAAGTTGAGAATATTACAATATCATCTATATAAACCACGCATGCTTCGTTTATTATACCACGTAGTATGTTATCCATCACTCTTTCAAATGTTCGTGGTGCATTTTTCAATCCAAAGGGGAGCCTTTTGTATTCGTAATGTCCTCTGTCTGTAGAAAATGCAGTCTTCTGTATGTCTCTAGGGTGCATTTCAATTTGATGATAGCCTGAGGCCAAATCTAATGTAGAGAAATATTTGCATTTTCCCAATTTGTCCAAAACGTCCGTGATGTTCGGAAGTGGATATTGATCGTCGATACTTTTTTTATTGAGAAGTCTATAGTCTACGCATAGGCGATATTTCTGTTCTCCAGATGCATCAATTTTTTTTGGAACAACAATGACTGGGCTACTCCATGGGCTGCTGGATGGTTGAATAATGTCATTTTTCATAAGTTCTTCTACTTGTTTTTCGACTTCTCTCTTTTGGGCTTCTGGCATTCTATATGCCTTTTGAAAAATTGGAGTTTCATCTGTAGTTCGAATTTCATGCTTCACTATGTTCGTGAAGCTCAAGGGAAGTTTTTTACTATGGAAAATATCTCTATATTCAAAACAAATTTTCCGAATAGCGTCCTTTTCTTCTTTATTTAGGTGATCTAAACGAAGATTTTTCATGTTTTCCTTTAGGAGGTTATCAATTTTTGAATCAGAATGGTCATCCGTTGTCGATGTTATATTTGTAAAATTCACTTCCTCAACTTCAAGCGGTTCAAGAGTGATTTTTATAGGTGTTTCATTACTGTTTGTAATGGTGAGGAAGGCTTCTTGATTCTCAATTTTAACAAGACATTGTGGAATTTCGATTCCATCGGTTAATTTGACATATTTAACAATTCCCTGATTCAAATTATTTGTTTTTATTGGTACTTTAATAACTTTTTGTGATCTCGGTGGTAAATCGTAAGAATAATTACTTTTTTTTAGATATAAAGGGATAGCTCCGTGCTTTGTGTAAAGAACATTTTTTTTTAAATCAATGTTTGCGCCTAAATGTTTTAGAAGATCCATACCAATTAGGCCATCATATTCCGTGTTGAATTCGAAAATGTGAAAATCAAAATATTCTTTTGTGTTAAAAATTTTTGGTAATGGAATGTGAGCAATATATTTGTGGTATGAAATTTTGTGAGCTGTTTTAATTTTGAATGGAAAATATTTTACATAACTTTTATAATATTTTTTCACTATTCTTGGACTAATCAGTGTTTTAGAACTTCGCGTGTCTATCATGAATTTTAATCCTAGTTTGGGAATTTTTATATATGGTAATGTTGAACTATTAATATTGGTCATATTTATTAAGGGTGATTTTGCAAACTTGGGCTGTACCGAAAATTTTCTGAATTTTGATGATCATCATAATTATCTAAGTGTTGATTATTATACTGATAATTTCCAGCGTCATCTAAGGGAATGTCAGTATCGTTATAATTATATTCATTATCTTCGAATTGTTCTATTTCGTTGTCAACGTCTTGTTGGAAAAGTTCCTCCGAAATGAAATTTGGTTGGTTACTATTATTATTGTATTGGAATCTATTTTGGGTTCTGGTTTGTCTTGTGTTAGAAGATGATGTGTCCATCGGGATGGGTTGATTTTGTCGTTGCGGAAAATTCCTTACTTGACCACTTCTTTGGGCATTGTTTGGCCTTAAATTCGAAGCTGGTCTTGTTTGTATCGCGGTTTGATTATTACTGGGAATTGAATTTTGAAAAAGTGGACGTTGTGTTATTTGTTGCGGAGTGAAAGATCTATATTGGGTAATTTGTGTTCTATTAGGGGTCATATTTGTTAGGTTACGCCTCGCGTATGTGAAATTTTGTTCTTCTATTGCGAATGCTATAGCTTGTTCTAGATTTTGAGGATTTCTTAATCTAATAGGTAAATTTGTGAATAAACCTCTCAAAAAAGCGTTAAGGGCTTGATTTTCATATAAGGTTCTTTTGATTTCTAGGATATTTGCGTTTGCTTCTGTGAGTTGAATTTTATTTAATAATAGACTCAACAAATCTTGACATCGATTTCCAAAATGTACAGGGCTCTCGTTTTTTCCCTGTCTCAAATGCATTAAATCTCCGACCAAACAATTTTCATCACGCTGATCTGAGAAAAATTGTAAAAGTAAATTTTTGATTGACATCCAATTTCTCAAATTTCCTCTACTGCCGACTAAATTCAATGCTCTTCCTGTTAATTTTCCGATTATTGCTCTTAACAAAAATTCATTTTGTGGATTTGCTATATTATTATTATCTGAAAAATTGTTAATCAAGTACTCGCTTGATTGAATAAAAATAGCCAAAGTGGCTGGATTACCGTCATATTCTGGGACGCAATCCAGATGATGTTTTTGGATTTGTGGGACGGCCATCTCTACTATATTATTATTATTTCTCCTGAGAGGACTACGGTCTCTATTCATTGAATTACTAAATTCTCAAATTATTGTTGCAATAATAAAAAAAAACAATAAATATAAAATCAATATTTACGATTGTATTGATTGAAAAAAAAAATGCAAAATATTATCAAAATCTTTCAAATGTTCAAAAATGAGAAGAAAAAAAATAGGATTTGGGAAACAAAGGATGTGAAACTTACAGCAATTGCTTCATAGAGGTTTCTTCTTTTTTCTTTGCTTCTGCCTCAGAGGAAACAGCGATTATAGCCGGCAGTTTCGTTATAGAAACTCCGTACCAAACTATAATTTCTCCACCTGAGTGCTGTTGAACCTTTTCTTTCTTCTTTTTCTTCTGCTTCAGGGGATACAGCGATTATAGCAGGCAGTTTCGTTATAGAAACTCCGTACCCAACTATAATTTCTCCACCTGAATGCTGTTGAAATTTTTCTTTCTTCTTTTTCTTCTGCTTCAGGGGATACAGCGATTAAAGCAGGCAGTTTCGTTCTAGAAACTCCGTACCTAACTATAATTTCTCCACCTGAATGCTGTTGCTTTGGATTTCTTCCTAACTATGAGCTTCGGTGATTTGGACTTCTGCTCGCTGGTTGTGTTGACACCACAATACTGGACTAGGTCGAATTTGGAACCAAAGTCCGGAAAATTTTGCAATATACCCAATGAATCGTTGAAACGAACACTTCTTTTTCGCTATTGATGTCGAAGAAAAAGTTTTGGGTATCCTACCGACTGCGCCACTTATGTTTGTTGAAACGAAGAGCTTGTTTTTAAAAAGCTTTATTTGACTATTGACGAAGAGGACAATGTGAAAGTCACTACATTCAGTACAATAATGATTATAATATGATTTACAATTAAGCATGTAACCTACGGTTCCCTTACTCTATCTACGATTCCTAGTATACAGTAATATGATAGTACTAAGTCATGCAATGCCTTTAGTACATATGTAAGGGAGTATCCAATGATATAACTTGCATTCGGAAGCACTCGGATCGAGTGAATCTGATTGGTTAGGCATTCGTGTATGCTCGCTTCTCGTATGCTGGCCCAATACACCCTATGTCACCTATATCACGCGATAACTTTCGAATGCTTTTTTGGTCTACTAGCGACACCTTTGTCTTTTGACCTTGAACGAAAACTCGAAACTTGCCTGTAATATACGAACATAAACATTTCCAATGTTAAAATTTCTACAATTTTTGTCTCATTTCATAAGAACAATGTATCAATAACATTTGACATAATGAATTTATTGCAAATCAGTACTATGCTCTTGGGGAATTGAGTACTGATTCTAATGAAATATAAAGTAAATATCTCCCTGCTTTAGAACAAAAAGGAAATAATAATTCAATAATTTTAAATTTATGAAAGTATTTGTTGTCATTAGTTTGAACTCATATAACAATTACTTTATAGGTATAAGAATATTTCTTTTTTGTTGAGCTTTATTATATCCCACTGTATTTCATTTTATATACATATTCATATTTGAAATTAACATTTAAAAATTGTTCAAAAGGCTGTGTAAATAAAATCAACCTATTTCAGAATAAATATTTAATGCAACTATTATGATTTCACTACAATTAATTCGTTTTTAGCATGCAACAATTTGATTTTTAGCAATTCCAATTCTGCATTATTTTTTGCTCTTCTGAAAGTATCTTCTTCCAATTCCCTTTGTTTTCCTCTCTCATTTTTTTCCTTTAGGTTTCGCAGTTCCTCATCTGCAATTTGCTTCTGTACATTCAGAATGTCCTTTTCAATAGCAGCATTTTCATTCCGGGCTATTTGGAATTTTTTTTCCTCCTCAAAATACTCTAATTTTATTTGAGCTACTTTTAAGTATTCCTCTGAAAGTTGACCAGAAGTTTTTGTCATGGCTGGTCGCCTTCTTGATAAGAATGAGGAATTTCCAGTACATTGAGGAGTTGCCTCGATTATTCTTATCTATAAATAACACAAAATGAAATTAATGAAGTTTAAATTGGAATAAACAGCAATCACAAAATAATTAATGCTTACAGCAGGCGTATCCACTTCTTCAGTGATCTTCACTCCCTTTAAAGATTCCTTTTCATGGGATGTAATTGTAGCACATACCTCTTCTTCATTCATCGTTCGAGATGCTGAGGGGTTTTCAAATACCATGCTGTCAGAATCGAATATGTTCTTAAATCCTTCAACGCCTTTTTTATTCATAAGCCACAGAGCAAGATCCAGATTTGGGTCTTGAGGGGGCACCTGAGCTGTTCCACCACCGGTCAGATATACCTCTCTTCTTTCTGCCGCGATGTGCTTCCTCGTGTCCTTTTTTATATTCTCATAAAATTTTTTTAGAGATTCTTTGCCCCTATGATGTCCATCAGGGGATTGTGAATTGAATAAATTCGTAATTTCTTGCCACGCTTCCGTCTTTTCACGCCAAGTAACTGCATTCGTTTTTTATTTTCAATAGTGCCCTTGAAACTATTCACCAAATTTAAAAGTTTATTTTTCTCATTAGAAGAGAAATTTGGAGCTCTTGTTGATTTCTTTTCAACACTATCCATTTTGAATTCACACTTCACAAGGAAAAACCGAAAAACACAAATTATCTGTACGATGTTTGTACGTTGTCTGTTATTTGTTATGTTATAGGTTAGTCATAGATCATAGAAACCGGCATAGAATTTCTTCTTTTCAATTCTCAAGTAGGTCGAATGTATCAATATTTGAATAATCTTACAGCGTTGCCAAATGGCAGTGATCCTTAGCTAAATTTCTGTTAAGTGGTACCGGTGCAAATGGAAATATTTTTGAGTGGAACTTAAGTCTAAGTGGTACCTAGCAACGAGGAACTTTTAAGGGTAAGCGGTGCAAACGGGCGTTAGAGGCCGATTTGAGCATGGGCGAACAGTGTCATAAGCGGATTTTGTTGCCAGACTGTGCAAATCCGTTTCTTCAGTGGATCAAATAACGAAATAATTGCCCAATCTGGCAACGTTGCGGCGAATTTGACGGGCCGCTCACCGCGGCCCAGATCTCACTTGATTAAACAACAATATAAACACTCGAAGTTCTAATGAAGGAAATAAAACAATGATCTATCCTTCAGATACCGGAATAATTGCCTGCGACGAATTTGACGGGCCGCTCACCGCGGCCCAGATCTCACTTGATTAAACAACAATATAAACACTCGAAGTGCTAATGAAGGAAATAAAACAATGATCTATCCTTCAAATACCGGACTAAGTGCCCAATCCGGCAACGTTGCGGCGAATTTGGCGGACCTCCCACCTGAGTCCCACCTCGGCGCAGTTCGCCGATTCTCGTATGCTGGCATATGCTGGCCCAACACACCTACGTTAATGAATCACGCGATAACTTTCGAATGCTTTTTTGGTCTACTGGCGACACTTTTGTCTTTTGACCTTGAACAAAAACTCGTAATTTACCTGCAATATACGAACATAAACATTTCCAATGTTAATAGCTTACCTTATGAAATAAAGAATTGTTCTAGATATAGAATCTTCAGAAAATTGTTGGTACCATATGTTAAGGAGCATTATAATTGAATAGTTGTTTAGTTGATTTTGTTGTTGTTTATAACTAGTTTTTCAACTAATAAAGAGTATTATTTCTTTTTTTTTCACGTCCGTGTGAGGGGAAAACCCTTTATGGGCACCGAGAGGGTCCGCACTCTCGGTAGTGTGAGAATCCAAGATCTTGTTTGGTTACTCACTAAAAACCCCTCACACTTAAATGGAGGAGTTCTTCATCCTGCCCTCGTAGCGTCCCTTAACAAAAGAGATGAGCTGCAAGTGGCTTCTAGAGTTCATGGGACCTGATGATATGAAGTTGTAGCAATTTTAGTCGCTACTTTCATTTCTTTATTAGTTTAAAGAGAATTCACTAATAAAAATCCATCTATACGTGACAATTTTTAATTGAATAAGACAGATATCTACAATTAAATCAAATATATTAACATGATGATTTCAAATTAAAACAACAGGTGGCTGGCAGTGTCCGTGAATGAAATATATTTTTTTATAAATTTCATGCAGATGAGTGTTCCATACGGCCGTCATTCGAGATCTGGATTTTTGATAGATTGTTCATCTGCAAGAGGGATAAATTGAAATCGAATTAATATTAATAGTTTCGTATTGATTTACTTACCGTTTATTTCGTTATCTAATTTGAATATCGCATTTTGGAATATAGTATACCGAAAACCCTTAAATAAGGTGAGTTCTATTGAACATTTAAAAATAATTTTCTTTGTTCTTCCATTCCAAAATTTAACATCAGGAAATTAATTCGATCTGTACTACAATTGTAGGGTTTTTTACTTTACCGGAAGTAATTGTTTGGATTCAACAATTGTTTCGTAAGACTCGAAGACGTTTTTGGTGGAATACTTACCTGAAGATTGGACTTTTCATCTCAATTTTCCTGCTGCCACCGCCATTTTGAAGGATTTCAACATCTGAATCATAAGGCCAGTATTTTCCGATTTTTCGATGTTGTCAGGTGCATAAAACAATTTAAGTGTTTCAAACAGACAATAGTTTGGTGCAAATATTCATCCAGTTGATTTAGAATTTAGACCATATTTTTAATTTCCAGCTCTACATTGTAAAAAAATCATATTAACCGATCAAATTTCAATATACCTGTTGTAACATTGATCATTGTTTAATTTTTGAAAGAACATTACTTCCAACTTAATTTTCAGTCTATTTATTTCTCAATTTTTTGAATAGCTTATTAATCTAATTCTTTCATATTAAAAGTTGAGTGGCGCCCAGAATTCTCCTGAAAGTTTAACACCCTTGGAACCCACACCTTAGTGCTCTACGGCGAAAAGCTGCCGTTCGCATTTGTGAACCAAAATAACAATTTTGGGGTTACAAAGTGACCCGAGCAACACTGCTTTCTGCATTCTGTGCGCCAATACCTCGGCCAGTGATCTACAGGCCGGAATAATCTTCAATTCATCCACGTAGTTGGCTCTCATTCCACCGAGACATCCTATGATTAGTACGACTATCCTAACTTTATGACCTGGGTATAAAGTTCCAAGCTCGAACATAAGATCTTTGTACTTTTGCCTCTTCTGTTCTTCTTTCATCACAACATTATTTTCAGCAGGGGAGAATTCCACGACAAATAACTCCTTCAGCTCCTTGTCCAGAAGAAGTATGTCTGGTTTAACAGCATTGATCTGTCGTGTTGTTGAGACAGGATAGTTTCAGCATATGCGAGCTCTTTCGTTCTAGATTATTATTATTAAAACGTCGGACGTCCTTTCAATCTTTTATTCAACCTTGTCACAATACTGTCAACTGCTTTGTTTTCATATCCTAACTATGATCCTAATTCAACAATATTAGAAAATAAACTAAGGTAATTCCAACATTCTCCCACGCCAAAAATAATCAGTTTTCAATTTCCGATCTGCAAATTTTGTGAACTGCCTAAATTCGCCATAATTGGTTTTAACGTCAACCACTCGCACTGGATTTAAATATTCCTCTGCATTTCTTATTATATTCATGAACAGTTTCAAAGCTGATCGCCTTCTATATTTCTCAGGTCCAGGATCATAAGTTATCATGACGAATGATCGATCCATAACATTCAGAGCTGACCTGCTCTCAAAAGGCAAAATGATGTTATTGAAAATTTCGTCATCAAACATTTCCTCTTTCCCCATTTTGTCCATGAAGGCTTTCATACAATCTTGTATATCATAGTAGTACTCCTTCAGACACTTCGTGTTTGCTATTGGGTTTTCTGTCAACATCTCTGTGTGGTCAGTTTCATTTGAACCCATCTTTGCAATATTTTCTGTTAGTTTTCTTTGTCGAGGGTATTCAACTAAGAAAAATTCATCACTACCATCACCATGACTTTCCAGATCATTGTCGTAACTTTTCAGTTCACAGTTCACTCTTTGACCTGAATTTAATATTTTGAATAATTTAGATTCTATCACATTGGATCCAGAATGGTTCAAATGCATTGGTTCATTATTAGTGGGAGTTTGATCATGATCTCTCTGAGGATCTCGTTTGACCATCTCGGTATATTTCAACTCAAATATATAATTGACATTATGGCGATCGGTATATTTTTCTTTGATATCTTCTGACAGAGACTCATCAATAATGTTGAAAGACGTGAAAGACGTGTCATCGTCAACGCCGATGTGAATGACTTCCAAACATTCTTGGTACTCTTCTAGACATTCTTGAAATTCTTCTAGGCATGTTTGATCATCTTCAGTATCCTCATTGATTGTCTCACATAGCATCTTGTAACTTGAGTCAGTTGTTTCCTCTTTAATGGGTTTTGTCTGTTCACCTTCAGGTTTATCAACTTCTCCAGACCTTTGTCGATCCCATTGACGTATCTTATGGTTGTCATAATATTGCTCATTTTGTTTAGCACCCTCTTCTTCAACTGATTCTTCCACTTCAGCTCCCGATTTAACTTCTTCTTGTCTATATTCACTTTCCAATTTTAATAGTTTTAGGGCATACTGAATTTCCTGCTTCTTCATCTCTAATTCTAGTTTTTTCAATTCACCCTCCAGAGCAGGTTTTTTCTTTGCCTCATTAATACTTGCCGTTCTTGTCGTTCTGGGACTTTTTCTCGTTACCAATTCACTTCTTGTTGACATGCTGGTTTCTCGACAGTTCTCTTCTCGATCCTCTACGCCTTTGTTCACCTCACTATTATCTTGAATTCTGGAAATTCCAAGTAAAGGTTCCTTTCTCAACATCGTTCCTTTGTCATGCCCCAAGTTCTCTCTCCTTCCAAACTTGTCTGGCCAAACGAAGTATTGAGATAAACTCTTAAGGTGAATACAGACTATTCTGACGTGACGTGATTTCACGTCACGTCAGAACCGTGCAGTGCTCACATTGGCCTAATATGAACGTGAACGCACAGAACGATGTGTTGCATTTTTATGGATTTTTATATCAGGCACAATTTTGACGTGGGCCCACATGTAAACACGTCACGTCAGAATAGTCTGTATTCAGCTTTATTCATTCCAGCTCCACTTCTTTGAGGTCTTTGTTTTTCTTCACGGCTCATGATCACGTCGGGGTCACCAAATGTTCAGTTCCTGGTCAAAGATCTGCTGAACTAGTATTTTATCAATAAAAAGTCGGACAATCTTTTATTCAACCTTGTCACAATACTGTCAACTGCTTTGTTTTCATATCCTAACTATGATCCTTATTCAACAATATTAGAAAATAAACTAAGGTAATTCCAACAGAGGGATTTTCGAGACATTAACTTATATTTGTGACACTCTGTCTGTCAACAAATTTGACAATCAGGCTCTAGCCTGACTTCAAGCGATTGAGTTCTAACTCAATCGCTTGAAGTGGTTGCGCATATCATTCATCAAATCAGTGCAGAATTAATCGAATAATTCAAATTCGTATGAATATGCAGGGTGTTGCATTTGAAATAACGGAGTCCACATTCGTTTCCGGCAGAACCGGAAGTAGATTCCGCATGAAAATATTTTACAATTCAAGTTCATGTACTATTGAGCGAAAATACAGAATCTTGAATTCGTATCAAAATTCCTTTCTCGAATACTTCTGATGAAATGACCCTGAATATGTATAAATTGTTACTGAAATCCAACTGAAATGAAGGGATAAATTTACCCAAAGTAACATTGGAAATATTGTCGAGCCTATGTGAAATTGTCATATGTCACCTTGTCGGTGACATTTTGTCACCTTGTCGGTGACATTTCACAATGAGGGATTTTCGAGACATTCGGGGCTATTCACTAAGCAAAGTTGCTATCCATAACAACTTTGCTTAGTGAATAGCCCCGATTAACTCTTATTTGTGACACTCTATCTGTCAACAAATTTGACAATCAGGCTAGAACTCAATCGCTCGAAGTGGTTGCGAATATCATTCATCAAATCAGTGCAGAATTAAACGAAGAATTCAAATTCGTATAAATATGCAGGGTGTTGCATTTGAAATAACGGAGTCCACATTCGTTTCCGGCAGATCCGGAAGTAGATTCAGCATGAAAATATTTCACAATTCAAGTTGATGTACCCTTGAGCGATAATACAGAATCTTGAATTCGTATCAAAATTCCTTTCCCGAATACTTCTGATGAAATCACCCTGTAAATGTATAAATTGTTACTGAAACCCAACTGAAATGAAAGGATAAATTTACCCAAAGTAACATTGGAAATATTGTCGAACCTATGTGAAATTGTCATATGCCACCTTGTCGGTGACATTTCCATAAACAGGGTGATCGAGTTCGACAAACAAACATGGAATAAAATCTCCTTGTAACTCTGTTGCTAAAAATGTCGAATTGTGCCTACGTATGCTTGTGGTAATGTTAAAACCACACCACTGGTAACAGTTTTTCCGCTCGAAATGAATTCGCATAAATGAAAGTTTTGAACTGAGAGGAATTCGAGTTTCGAATTTCAACAAAAAACGAAATTTCCCGAATTCGCGACAGGAAACAGAAAATATGCAATATGTGGAAGAAGATAATTATATTCATATAATTGTAATCAATGAACTCAATATGAATTATGGAAATGAAAGAAATATGCGACAAATGCGCTCCACAGGTGAGTTCATTCCGTACATAAATGATAATTCATATGGGAGTTCCCCATGATGGAATAAATAATATAAAATAATTAGAATTTTCAATATTGAGATAAATTTGAAACCGGTCACTTGGCGTGAACAAATATGCCTCCACAACATTTAATATCAGCCGTACATCGATCCTAAAAAATGAAACAAAATAAAATGCATCCTCATTTGATGACATTTACCCCGATGCACTTGAAAGACGATTATATTAGAACTTATTTTTGTGGACAAATGATGAACATGTGGGATGATTTTTCCTGAAATATAAATCATTTTTGAAATTCACAATCATTTCTTACCAAAGTGGATCGCCTGATTTTTCTCAATCCGATGCACAGTTTTCGCTAAAAAAACCGTTTCTCTGCATGATCGTAACAATATCGTTAATACTCACATACATATAACAATTTCTCTATGCAGAGAAATACGCCACTGGTGAAAAAAAAAAAAAAAAATGATACATTAAAAAATGCCTCTTGATTCAGAGTATATGTATGACAAATTTCATTGAAATATCTGAATTGGTATTGTAGATTTATTTTTGGAAACTTTATCTCCCTGTATCTCAAAAGGTAGGACGTTTAGCACATATGTTCATATGATGTTTTTTTTTTAAATGGGCCAAAAAATAACCCCTATGAATATTGACATTCAATTAGGAAACTTCTCAATGACCATTCAAAAGCTTTTTGCCCCCTTCCTAAGTTCGGTGTTCACTCAAAATTTTGATCCGTCATACATAATATCTGAACGCTCATCCTGAATCAATTGAATTTTTCTGGGAATATCGTCTCGAAGTACCTTCAGGCACAAATTCGTTCATAATTCTGAAAAAAAAAGTCCGTCTTGAAGGTATATGTCTCTCGCAAAAGTTTTTCGAAGCTAGATGAGGAATAATCAAACCATCATAATGAAGGAAGAAAAAGGCCGAGAAGATTTTTCCCAAAATCATTGTTCTTGCTCCTTATACTGAATTCAATGAGAAAGTTGATATTTAATACTAATCAAAATTCTTTATTTGATCGAAAATCCTACGATAGTATCAGAAAATTTTTGTGGCAGTTCTTTCTCCTGAATCACTAAAGTTTGAATATTTCCCGACAAAAATTGATAGAAACTATACACATGATGATATTTTTGCGAAATAAAAAGCGACCGAAATTTCTAGAGCCGGACCTGGATTTTCAGGATCATGAATGAGTTGGTTCCTGAAGATACTTCAAGACAATAATCTCTGAAAATTTCAATTCATTCAAGATAACCGTTCAAAATTTGTATTCATCAGGAAATTATCGTATTTTCCATAAGAAAATATGTACAATTTTCAATACCATGGCGATTTCCTTGTCATCGTCGACCACTTTGGGAAACAATGATCTAGAATCAAAACATTGAATTATTTTTTATGAATCGTACCTCAGAGTAAAAATATATTTTATTTCTCTAGAATGACGTCTCTGGAGATCGAATAAGCATTCGATTCAATTAATTTTCTACTTACACCTTACCTAGTCTAGGTATACAGTAAACATTCAAGACATTTTACCTGGAATATCATCCATGTTATCTGAACAAAACTCCAGTTCTAAGAGGAGACTTGCAGCTTCCTGAAGGTAGAGTTTAGCCAAAAGTACTGTCACCAAATTTGAAGATATTACTAATAATTTTTCTGTATCATTTAGTGAAGCAGCCAATCGCACAATGATATATCCCAAGTGTATACTGTAATCTAATTCGGATCTTATTAGTCTGAAAAAATGAGAATATATAATTTTAAATATCATAATCATAATATTCATTGTGAGCTCGTTCATTATGAAGCTCAATTGCACGAAATTTATGTTCCCATCAGGAACATTGTAACATAATCAAGAAGTTTGCGTCATTCGGGCATGTAATCGAGTGCGGGGAAAGATATAGTATCTTTGAGAAAATTTCTCAAAATAGACCTATGAATTTTGTAGATGAATTTCTCCATTAGTGTGTTAGGTAATAACGAGAAGAAGTATTAAAAGGGAAACACACTTTGTTCTACGTAACTATATATTTCGACGATCGATTTCGGCACTAGGCCATTATCAAGTCAGCTGGAACAAATTAATTTCGCTTATATTGAGAGCATGGCAGAGGATAGACTTATACAAAACATTAAACATTTTTCAAAAATATTTTTTCAGGAGATGAACACGTGAGACAGGCTTTTAGGTGTAAAATTCTTTTTTCTAATTTCTAGGTTATCTTCGTATAACCACTACTCACCGTCAATGTAATATGTGCTATGTGTTAAGTAAGCTAAGTTCAATATCGTCATCAGTCGGCAATAGTGTTAAAAATGTGAAGAGGTATAATAATCAAATCTTTTTAAATTCTGAAATTAGATCTTCTATTCGATCGGCTAATGCGTCTCTATAATCAGTGGGAAATAGGCAATGTCAATATAGGTTAACGACAGTGACTTGCATGTCAACTGTCATGAGCAGAATTTTATGGTGTCGAGTTCTATTTGTTCTATGTACATATATAGGGGGTCATGGAAAAGAAGGAGTCAACAGTCGAGGGGCAAAATCCGTTTGAATAAATTGGGTGTTGGGAAATCTTTTACCTCGTTGAGAAGATGTTCGTCGTCTTTGTTCCTCAGAATCTCGAGTTGTTCTAAGAGAGTGAGTTTATAGAAATTATTGTGAGCATGAACTATGGAAAGATTATTCAGTGATGTGGTGTGTCCGAGTTCAAGTAAATGTTCTCCCATGGCAGAGTGAGGTCTATTTTTTATATGTTCGTTGAATCTTATTTTGGACGCTCTAGTGGTCATACCTATGTAATAGGCGGGACAGTTGTTGCAGGTTATCTTGTAAATACCGCTTCTTTGGCCGGTTTCTTTCTTGGGTTTATTATTGACAATCATGCGTTCTAAAGTGTTGTGTGAGGTGTTGACTATGTTGAGGTCAAAATCGGCAAGGAGGGAATGTAATCTGCGGTCGAGCGTACTGAAATAGGGGACTGAAATATAAGACTTCTTCACATGGGTGTGTGGATATACTTTCTTGAGGATCTTTTTATCTTTTATAGAGTTCAGGATATTATTAACAAACTGTGTGGTGTAGGCATTGTTGACTGCAATCTTATAAATATTTTGAAGTTCCCTTCGGTAATTGTCGGGTGAAAGAGGGGTGTTGAGCAGACGATTTAAAAGAAAGTAAAAGGCCGTTTTCTTGATCTTAGGTGAATGGTAGGAGAATCTGGGAATTATAATGTCAGTCTGAGTTGGCTTCCTATATATGTTGTATTCAAATGAGTTGTCCGGTCGGAGGGTAATGTTTAAATCTAAAAAGTTGATGTTGTTGTCATTGGAAATTTCCAATGTGAACTTTATCTTGCAAAGGGAATTGATGAAAGCAAGGAAGGATTCTAATTCTAGAGCAGTACCGGACCATATGCAGAAGACATCGTCGACATATCTCTTCCAAAGAACGATGTTTTGGCTGATCGTGTGCTTGAAAATCTGAGACTCCACGTAATCGACAAAGATGTTGGCGAGAAGACCGCTAAGAGGTGACCCCATGGGTAGACCATCTTTCATAGAGTAAACTCTCCCATCGAAGGAGAAGAAATTTTGTTTTGTGATGAGTTCTATTAAGCTCATAATTATTTGGATGTCATCATGGTCAATATCGAAGGTATTCCTTGCTGGACAATTGGAGAGATAGTCTCTAAGTAATCTGAGGGAATCAGCTATTGGAATGTTGGTATAAAGGTTCACAATATCAAAGGATGTCAAAATGTACTTTTTTTGTGGCGTCGAAATATATAGTTACATAGAACAAAGTGTGTTTCCCTTTTAATACTTCTTCTCGTTAGACCTATGAAATTGAATGATAATACGTTTCCTCACTGAGGCAGGAAAGCAATTTTGCCACACTTGTCCTGGCACTTTCAGAGACAAAAACAGTACGGAATACAGGGTGAGTCTTTGACTTGTACATATATTTGAACTGTAGATTCGTGAGGCCAAAAAAACTTTTTTTTCATTTTTCATTTTTCCGAATTCGGCTGTTTGAAAGATATAGCCATCTGAAAACAAAATTAGGCCGAATACGTGCCCGATACGATTCTCTGCAAACACCTCAAAGTGAAATTGAGTTGATACATTTAGGAAATACTCAAGTACCAACCTCATTAGAATAAAAATGTAACAAACACGATATTTCTTAACAAAAACACTTAGTTTTATTCGATTATATCTGCAACTGAAAAGCCAGATTTCTCACATCAAGGCATCAAATAAGTTCCTTCTTCGATTCTTCTTGATATTAGTTTGTGAACACTAATATGTTGTTCATATTTTCCTCGATATCCCAAAAATATCTTGAGACAAGGTTTTTGATCGACTTTGTGACTGATCAAGCTATATCAAACTATCCATAATTTCGTATCAAAAACAATGATTTTCTGTAAATATTTCGCAGAACTTTCAAGAAGATGTTGCCAGCTAGATTTTTTCTTTGAGGTGAAAGATTTTTCAGGTAACATGGTATAGATATCTACGAATTCTGCCATTTCCATCAAAAATCGACCCCGCCGCAAAATTTCACGACGCATGCGTATAGCGAAACCTGGCGGAGGACATTCAGTGAATTATTGGAATAATGTGATGATTATGTAAAGATTTTCAGTGAATTGATATCAACCGTGTAGTGTCGAGTTCATGAAATTCCAAGAGGATATTGTTCAGATAGAAACGTCGCCACAGATGATTATAACGTGATAAGTATCATTTTATATTTCATTAATTTCAATTATGATAAATACTTGATTTGTATCAACATTCATCATTTATATATGTGAATTTTCTATTTCATCGAATTCTAACTTCAAAATGGACCGGTAACAATAAATTTTTGATAGAAACTGTGCGTATTAAATGTATAATTTCATGCCTCTTGGTATTCAATTTTATCTCCCACATTTATTATTACATATCTCTACAAAAAACGTTTTTTCATCATTTGAATTTAAGTCTTGAAAAAGTTGATAAATATTCTTACAACATTGTTAACTTGCTTAGAGAACAGAGGAGAAATGATATTCGATAATATTGAATCCAGGGTAAAATTGGAAATAACTCGAAAATGACGCTTTTTATTGAAAAAAATATAGGAGAACTTTTAGTTTCCAAAATGTTTGATTCTTTCGAAAAAATGAATAGTTTATCTTTTTCAAGTGGTTTTATGCTATTTTCGCGTGTATTTATGAGTCGGCTACGCTGTAACTTTGAAACCAGGAAAAATATTGAATGAGTTTCGATTGAGAAATATGCACCATGAATAGAGTAATCCATAAACTAATATTCAGTGCATTTGAAATAGCGGTTACGAAGATATATGAACTAAAAGGTGTTTTTCCATGGATTTTCGACACCCTGTATCTTTCACACGAAACCGGAATTTGAAAAATGGTATGGGTTAAGAGTATTTCGTTTAGTGAGAGGAATATAAAGTTGAAATATATGTACAAGTCAAAGACTCACCCTGTATAGTTAATTTCCTACTCCCATAATAAAATATCCATTATTCAACTGATTTTGATCTTTAATGTTGTTTATGTCCGACAGCCTCATAAACACTTGATTTATGAATTCGTTTAGTGTCCATAATTGACTTCTTTATTGGACACCATTTTATTGGACTCAACTGTCTTCCTCGATTTAGCAATTCTCTTCGTTTCACACCACTCGTTATAGGCCGCAAACAAATTTTCATAAGCACTTTTAGAGGATAAAAGAGGATTTTTGGCGCTTGCTGCCAAATTTTTTACGCTTTCCTCTCCCAAACTAATTATCCATTTTTTGGATTATTATGACGTTTGTCACAGAATTAACGAAGTAAAAAACTTTGTTCAGTGAAGTTGGTAAGGTCGCTGATAGTTACTAAGGTAAGAAGAGCAAAAGCACCCTCGATGTTTTTATGTAATCTTTATATTCTTATGAAAAAAAAAACAGTGGGTACATATTTGTTTTGGACATCATGAATAGATCATTCAACAAAAAGATTGATTTATTCCCTGCTCCTAATCTCAGTATAAAGCCGGACTCCCACTACTCGTGTATTTGGCAAATATTTGCCACTTGCCTATATTTGGCATGTAGTGGGAGTGGTTCACTCGGCCAATACTTGTCAATCTTGTCATTCAAATTCGAAACTTCATCTACTTGCCAAATATACGAGTAGTGGGAGTCCGCCTTTAGCAGGGGGAATGTTAAACGGGGCACCAAACAGTTCTACGTATGATGCAAGAGCACAGATAAAAACCTCAGCAAAACTCTGTCTCCCTGTTCAAGTGTTGGGATATTGGATTTGTTTACAGAATAGGCTGATATTTATATTGAAGCGACGAATATATTAATTGCCATTCAATCGTATGCAACTCGTACATAATTAGGCTTATGGACTGGCCCAAACTATTGGCCTCGGGCGCTTTGCTCGCTCTGCCATAAACCTTTGGGCTCGTCCATAAAGACCTTGTTACATAAATAGCTATTATAAACCACGCCTATAACTCACTCTTATACAAATAGGAAAAATAAACTTGCTTACGAAATGAATATAGAAGTCGGATCGATCTCGCCTGACGGCGACACATCTGCGTGTGTTATGACTTACATTACCGCTCGTTGAATAATATACTATAAGTAAGGCTATTAGTAAGGAGAGTTTACCAGAAACCGCCATTTTTGGTCCAATCATAGACTCGAAAATTACAGATCTCTTCGAATGAAATGAAATCTGTAAAGGAAAGGATTGAAATCTGTAATCAAAAGAATTGAAATATAATCGAATGAGCATATTTTCGGAATGAGAGATCTTGTGATGACCTTTTTCGGCATGCTCACATAAAAAGCATTAGGAATGGGTTAGGTTAGTGGTGTTAGAATAATGCCGCGGCATCTAATAGTCAAATTTATAATAATTCATTGTGTATGTTGGTGTATCACTACGAGAGATGGCGATGAAAATGTTGCGAGTCCTGTAATTTTCGAGTCTCTGGTTGGACCCAATCAACCATAGAGCCAGGTCTATCTAGCATACCTATCTTTATAGTGATCTACTATTAGACACGGTTATCAAAAGAGTACGTTGCAAATTTGTTCAACTCTAAAATTGCAAAATAGAAAGGAGGTACGTAAAAATGTTCAAGAAAATTCTCTCAGCATTTTGTGCTACTCTTTTTCACTAATATTCCTCAGTAATATCAACAATATGTCGTACAACTCAATTCTTCTGAAAAATTGAAAGATCCTTATGTAATAGTCTCCTTGGTATGCCATGCAATAAGTTATATAACGTGAACAGCGCATGAACGACCAGTTACTGATCAATGACAATAATAACTCATTTTAATTCATTTATTTCTTCAATGAGAGTCAGGATGAAATATATAAGGGCTGTTTTTCATCATACAGAGTAAAAATATATTTGATTGATTATGACTATAATGATATCTCCTAGGTGTCCTGTGTAGACCCCTCAGAAGCTTGTAGCTTGTGGGAGTGTTCATGCTGAGTGAACGGTTCGAATTAATCATTCTGGATTTTCAAAATTCGAATTTTCAAATTAATTCCTCCATACTGGGGAATTCCCATATGGATTATCCTTTATGTACAAGAAGAACTTGTCAGCTGTGGAGCGCAGCATATGTCGCATATCTGTTTCATTCTTCATAATTCATATTAGTTCACTGATTTTCTTGATCGTGAATAATTCTGCTTACGTTAAGTGCTTATTTTCTGCTTCCTTTCGTGAATTCGGAAGATTTCAGTTTTTCCTGTGATTCGCAGTTTGTAGTGATTTCGATTCAATCGAATTACATTCATTCAAAACTTTTATTTGTGCGAATTATTTCGAACAAAAAGACCGTTACCAGTGCCGTGGTTATTTTACAATACCACAAGGATAAGTGTGCACAATTTGACATTTTAAGCAACGGATTTTCGCGTCAGCTTCATTCCATATTCGTTTGTCGAGCTCGATCAATCTGTACTTTGGAATAGGAGTCGTCGACAGGATCCGGTTGACTGTTTTACTGGTATAGGTAAGACTGTATTTCTCCTGTTATTTTGGGTACATTTATCCTTTCATTTGTGTTGGGTTTCAATTAATTTCATATACATATACAGTCCACTAGCCTTTTTTCTATTTTTATTCAGAAGATTATATTTCGAAACATTAAACTTGAATAATATTGAACCACACTTCAGTTGGTTAACTGAAACTCTACCCAACACGTTCTGGTCCTTCGAGCCGGATATTAAGCTAAATTCGAGCTCATTTTCTACAAATATGAGAGTTCTATTCATAAATACTCTTTTTTGGAGCCATTTTATATTCGAATATACGACGATCATCACAATCTGGCAGCATAGTTCCACAGCTGACAGGTCTCATACTTCTGTTTCCATCGAGATATTCAGTTTCATCACTTTTCAATTTACTTCTTACTGTTACACTGCCGTGCTAAGCCGAAAGGCGCTATCTCAAATCCATATCATGGTCAAATTTCATCCCAATGTAATTATTATATAAAGATGAAATTCCAACATGATATGGATTTGAGATAGCGCCTTTTGGCTTAGCACGGCAGTACAGGCATTAACCCTACGTTGCATGGTGATGCAGATATGCATCAACCAAATAATTCGTTCCTATTATCACAGCACGTGGAATTTCGGACCACTGCTGCATACTGAGTCAAATATACATCGTTCACAAACGCGCCAGTCAGACGGGAATACCCGAATCGTATATTCGCGCCCGTATCGGTTATTCGTAAGAGCGCATGTCATGATTTTGGGGTGAGAGTGGAAAGGGCAATTTGTAGTGTAAATATTCTTCAAGAAAACGTAAATGTAGGTATGAAAAAATTTTTTCTTACATATTTGTAGAGTATAGAATGAAATGAAATTGAATAATTTTTATTCACATTATATTTGAATAGTTTCATAAAGAATAACATACATGATTCATATTTGAATCGCCATGCAGTGATGGTCTCATCGCTTGGTAACACATAGGTTTTAGTTTTTGATTTCTTTATTATCTTTATTATTATTTTATCACAGATGAGTGAAAAAAATCCTCTGAACAATATCGTCCTAATTGTTCGATTTGTTTGTCACATTGCCAAGTGATAGTTGAGGATGATATGGAAGTTGATGAAAATTTTCTTGACACCTTCGATGAAAATTTTTTGGTAACGATCTTCCATTCCCTGCAGATGTGCCTTCATTTCTTTATTTCAGAAGCCTTGCTGAACAGGATTGTACAAGAGCCTTTGAGGTTCAGCACACAAAAAATCCTTTTGTGATGAACCTAAATGATGTGAACAACTATTTAGGTATTTGCTTGATCACTTCCGTAGTGTTCATTGGCAACGTAAGATTATGTGTGTTGTGTTTCAATAAAAACCAAAATTGTTTTTGTTATTTCACACCAAATAAAATAAGCGTTCTCTGTCACAAAAGTTTTATTTCTCAGATATAAGACCTATAGCTATACTACTACCGCATAGTGATGCATATTTGAATCAAACTTTATTTTTGTTATATATAGTCCTTTTTTATCAAGGATATTTTAACATTGGAAATGTTTATGTTCGTATATTGCAGGTAAATTACGAGTTTTTGCTCAAGGTCAAAAGACAAAGTGTCGCCAGTAGACCAAAAAAGCATTCGAAAGTTATCGCGTGATTCATTAACGTAGGTGTGTTGGGCCAGCATATGCCAGCATACGAGAATCGGCGAACTGCGCCGAGGTGGGACTCAGGTGGGAGGTCCGCCAAATTCGCCGCAACGTTGCCGGATTGGGCACTTAGTCCGGTATTTGAAGGATAGATCATTGTTTTATTTCCTTCATTAGCACTTCGAGTGTTTATATTGTTGTTTAATCAAGTGAGATCTGGGCCGCGGTGAGCGGCCCGTCAAATTCGTCGCAGGCAATTATTCCGGTATTTGAAGGATAGATTATTGTTTTATTTCCTTCATTAGAACTTCGAGTGTTTATATTGTTGTTTAATCAAGTAGTGAGATCTGGGCCGCGGTGAGCGGCCCGTCAAATTCGCCGCAACGTTGCCAGATTGGGCAATTATTTCGTTCAAAGATTATAGAGAAGGAAGATTGGAAACGAAGCGACAACATTGACGTGAGCGCCGTCTGGTGAGAAGAAAGTCCTGAGATAGATAATAGGTGGCTAAGAGAAGTGACATTATGTTACCATGGTTACCACATATGGTACAATCATAGAACTTATAGTACATGGAATGCTATTACCAGATCAAAAAGTGGGTAAACATCTCAAGTTGGAGGAATCTTCAAGTTTCCATGTTCCCATGGATACGACCTGTCACACCGAACAGAAACACAGAAATGTTTGCCGAAATGCCAAGTGAATCGGATCTTGACGATTAAATTCATAGTATTTCTGTGTTTCTATTCTGTATGACAAGTCGTATCCATGGGAACATGGAAACTTCAGTATTCCTCCAACTGGAGATGTTTATCCACTTTTTTAAGCTGAACAGCAAGGCTAATGGCATTCCATGTACTATAAGTTCTATGGGTACAATTCAAACAGACAAATTCAAATCAAATTTAGATTATTCTCCAGTTGAGTTCGTTTAGATTAGATCTACAAAGAATAATTAATAGTTGTATTCGTTAAGTTAAGAAAATGGAAATGTAAGTATTGAAACTCGAAAGGGGTAACTCTGTTATTCATTGCATTAATTTTCAGTGCTCTGAAATGGATAGAGTTTTCTGGGCGAGAGGATTTAGAACTCAGCAGTGAGCATTTCTCTCCAGAACAAATTATGCGTGATTATCCACGTTTATTGCTGCATCCTGGAAGCGTTCCTTTCCTTAAGGGGCCACGTGCGGAGGAAGATGTAGCAATGAACAAAATTATTTTTGAAAGTGCTGCATTCAGTAGTGGCGGTAAGTCTTACCGAATATTAATGTTTCTGACATTGAATATTCTGTAAAAAATATGTTCTAATAATTCTGTAACTCAGATGTAAAGATATTTTTGACATGTATTCCAATTTAAAATTGTATGTATATTTTGAAATAAAAATATGTAAGCAAATCTATTTGGTGTGTTTAATTAGTATCAATTGAATTAATATGTAGATCAAAAATATAATCCTGAGCAGAACAGAAGCCCTGCTTTTGTTGTGTCACCCTGTATATTATTGTCTGGGCTCGATAGGTGGAAATCAAAATTATTACTTATGGTGGTATTCAAATTTCGCGCTCTTTCCAGTAACAGTAATCTGTAATGAAAAAAACTACAGTCACTGTAATCTGTAATGAAAACGCCATCTCGTGAGTAAAAAGTCCCGATATATATATGCATAAAACGTAGTCGGTTTTTAGTACGAGAGATATGAGGGCGTTTCCCATCTTTGTACTCTATAATCTTTGATTTCGTTATTTGATCCACTGAAGAAACGGATTTGCACAGTCTGGCAACAAAATCCGCTTATGACACTGTTCGCCCATGCTCAAATCGGCCTCTAACGCCCGTTTGCACCGCTTACCCTTAAAAGTTCCTCGTTGCTAGGTACCACTTAGACTTAAGTTCCACTCAAAAATATTTCCATTTGCACCGGTACCACTTAACAGAAATTTAGCTAAGGATCACTGCCATTTGGCAACGCTGTAAGATTATTCAAATATTGATACATTCGACCTACTTGAGAATTGAAAAGAAGAAATTCTATGCCGGTTTCTATGATCTATGACTAACCTATAACATAACAAATAACAGACAACGTACAAACATCGTACAGATAATTTGTGTTTTTCGGTTTTTCCTTGTGAAGTGTGAATTCAAAATGGATAGTGTTGAAAAGAAATCAACAAGAGCTCCAAATTTCTCTTCTAATGAGAAAAATAAACTTTTAAATTTGGTGAATAGTTTCAAGGGCACCATTGAAAATAAAAAACGAATGCAGTTACTTGGCGTGAAAAGACGGAAGCGTGGCAAGAAATTACGAATTTATTCAATTCACAATCCCCTGATGGACATCCAGTTCAATGAAAAGGCAATTTTCAAGCACAAGGAGCTCTGTAACATGGATAGCAGCATATTTTTTTTGAACAAATTCAGTATCACCACACATACACGGGGAGACAGAGTTTTTTCAGAGGTTTTTATCTGTTCTCGTGTATCATACTCAGAATTGTATGGTACCCCGTTTACATTCCCTCTGCTAACACTTAGATTTGGAGCGGGAAACAGATTTTATTCATTTATATAATCTGAAGTTTGATTTTTGGAATCAGCTGATTGAAAATGAAATGTTTTTGAAATAGTTTTAAACCGTGATTGACGCGAAAAAATGGCTCTAGAATACTCGATTTGACAGTTCAGAAATCTAACCAAGCCGTTGATCTTCGATCACTGGTGATTACGTTGTGAAATCTACTGTAAGTATAGGCACGGCCTTCTTAAGATAAAGATGGGAAGATGGCTATGGTATAGGTATTATTTAGGCGAAACAAAGTTCGCCGGGCCAGCTAGTATATATATATATCTCTAAAAAAATTTTATGAGAATATAAAAAAGGACACGAGGAAGCACATCGCGGCAGAAAGAAGAGAGGTATATCTGACCGGTGGTGGAACAGCTCAGGTGCCCCCTCAAGACCCAAATCTGGATCTTGCTCTGTGGCTTATGAATAAAAAAGGCGTTGAAGGATTTAAGAACATATTCGATTCTGACAGCATGGTATTTGAAAACCCCTCAGCATCTCGAACGATGAATGAAGAAGAGGTATGTGCTACAATTACATCCCATGAAAAGGAATCTTTAAAGGGAGTGAAGATCACTGAAGAAGTGGATACGCCTGCTGTAAGCATTAATTATTTTGTGATTGCTGTTTATTCCAATTTAAACTTCATTAATTTCATTTTGTGTTATTTATAGATAAGAATAATCGAGGCAACTCCTCAATGTACTGGAAATTCCTCATTCTTATCAAGAAGGCGACCAGCCATGACAAAAACTTCTGGTCAACTTTCAGAGGAATACTTAAAAGTAGCTCAAATAAAATTAGAGTATTTTGAGGAGGAAAAAAAATTCCAAATAGCCCGGAATGAAAATGCTGCTATTGAAAAGGACATTCTGAATGTACAGAAGCAAATTGCAGATGAGGAACTGCGAAACCTAAAGGAAAAAAATGAGAGAGGAAAACAAAGGGAATTGGAAGAAGATACTTTCAGAAGAGCAAAAAATAATGCAGAATTGGAATTGCTAAAAATCAAATTGTTGCATGCTAAAAACGAATTAATTGTAGTGAAATCATAATAGTTGCATTAAATATTTATTCTGAAATAGGTTGATTTTATTTACACAGCCTTTTGATCAATTTTTAAATGTTAATTTCAAATATGAATATGTATATAAAATAAAATACAGTGGGATATAATAAAGCTCAACAAAAAAGAAATATTCTTATACCTATTAAGTAATTTGTTATATGAGTTCAAACTAATGACAACAAATACTTTCATAAATTTAAAATTATTGAATTATTATTTCCTTTTTGTTCTAAAGCAGGGAGATATTTACTTTATATTTCATTAGAATCAGTACTCAATTCCCCAAGAGCATAGTACTGATTTGCAATAAATTCATTGTGTCAAATGTTATTGATACATTGTTCTTATGAAATGAGACAAAAATTGTAGAAATTTTTAACATTGGAAATGTTTATGTTCGTATATTACAGGCAAATTACGAGTTTTCGTTCAAGGTCAAAAGACAAAGGTGTCGCTAGTAGACCAAAAAAGCATTCGAAAGTTATCGCGTGATATAGGTGACATAGGGTGTATTGGGCCAGCATACGAGAAGCGAGCATACATTAATTCTCTCGAATGCCTAACCAATCAGATTCACTCGATCCGAGTGCTTCCGAATGCACCCGCGTGTAAGATCGTGAGAAGAAGCCGTTTCCCGACATTCAGATCGCGCGTTTCGTCTTTTGTCGTTCTTCATAAACGAATCTGATAGTGAAATAGTTGAAAACGGTTGGAACTTCGAACAGTTTGATTTTTTTTTATTGGATAGAATATCTAGCAAAATCTATTACAATTTCTCATTATGGACGTTTCAAATAAATGCTCGACTTTATTGCAGAGTGAATCCACTTATTTGCATTTGCGGCATATGTGGAAAAGTTTACCAGCGTATCTGTTAGAAACAGGCATCTCCGGACAATCCATAATGATGATTCCGCTAAAGTGGTGAAGAAGCAATATATTTTGTGTTCTCTTTGTTCTACTGATGAAAACCAGGAAACGTTTTCTACATATGATCATTTGAGAATAATTCATGGTGTTCTGTATGATTGATATTTCTTACATTTCCCCCATCCAAGAAAACTATGAATTATGATACAACACACAGTTATATTGCCATATTTCAAAATACATATGCTAAATTACCTACTCAAATTCTCACTTTTGAGGATTTTGTAAGCGCATATGTGCTTTTTATTACAAGCTTTTATTTAGTTTCACCTGTCCCAGTGTCTGTCTGTCTGTCTGTCTGTAATCAAATCTTGCAAGTTAAATATGACACACTTCTAATCGTCCGATTGATTTGAAATTTGGCAGTTGTACATAATTCTGGTGACAATGCATCACGAAATATTTTTTATAGAAAAAAACAAAATGGCTGCTCCAAAATGGCGGATGAGTTTCGTAATTTTCATCCGATTTCATTCAAAATTAGTATCTAGGGGTTTTTGGGTTCGACAATGATGATTCTTTTGTCAAAATTGAAAAATTCAAGATGGCGGCTAGAATAGGGCGGACGAGTTTCGTAATTATGATCCGATTCTATTCAAAATTGGTATCTAGGGGTGTTCTGGGTCGGAAATTACGATTCTTCAAAATTGAGGAATTCAAGATGGCGGATGAGGGTTGTTTTTATAAAAGATTGTTTTAAAAAATGATTTTTTTATTATAGCTTGTTCTAAATGCAAGGGCGGATATAGCTTTTTTTCATGGGGGGGGGTAATACCGATTGAAAATTAGGTTTACAATTTACAGTACGTGGGGGAAGACCGCGAAAAGACAGTTTTCAGAATTATTTTTTTTTTCTCAATTGGTATAGGTAGTTGAACCTTTTCCTTGTGATGAAAAAGTTCCAAATGGGTTCATGATTCAGCAGTTAAATTATGAAAGTTTGTGTGTACCTACATAGGAAGGTTTTTGTGAGCATTTTCCCTAAGGTGCGTGGAATTCCCCCGTCCTCCCCTACATATAAGATTAATGAATTTTAGTAAAAACATAATCCTTCTATCTCAAGCCAATTTCGAGAATACTCAGATTTGGTAAAATAAAAATTCTCTTCGAAAATATTGGACGGGGTGGACTCAGCTTCTTCTGATGATGTTTACTCCGAGAAGGTACATATAAGATTCCTGAATTTTAGTGAAAACAGAATCTTTCTATCTCGAACCAATTTCATGAAAACCCAGATTTGGTAAAATAAAAATTCGCTTAGAAAATATTGGACAGAATGGACTCAGCTTCATCCGATGAGAGTTGATCTAAGAACATATAAGATTCATGAATTTTAGTAAAGACAGAATCCTTCTATCTCGAGCCAATTTCGAGAAAACTCAGATTTGGTAAAATAAAAATTCTCTTCGAAAATATTGGACGAGGTGGACTTATTCTGATGATGTTAACTCCGAGTACATGTAAGATTCATGAATTTTAGTAAAAACTGAATCCTTCTATCTAAAGCCAATTTCATGAAAACCCAGATTTGCTAAAATCCAAACTCACTTCGAAAATATTGGATAGGAATGACAGGATGGACCCAGTTTCATCCAATTATTTATATCGTTATTTTTTATTATTATATATTAAGAATACTTACTTTAGAAAGAACATTTTTGTTTTAAAATACGGTGACAAGTTTCCTCTCACATGTTTATGTTAGGAATTGGGAATGTTGATTGTTTCTTGCAATTATTATTGCTCATTATTATTATTGAAAGTACTATTTTATTTTAAGTTCAAATGCAAATAAATGTTGGTAATATTCACATGTGGTATTATCATTTCCAATGTCTCTGATGGTTGCAAGGATTGCGAAATCTGTAAATTTTTTTAAATATTTTTTCCATATTTCTGTTGCTATTTTTCATCCTATAAATCTAATTTCATTTGAAACAAAAAACTCATGCAATGTAGGGTTAAAGCATTAGATAAGTTGGTCGAAAAAAGGGACAACATATTTTCTACTATCACCGGAATTTGGCACAGAGTAAAAAACTACGATGTAACAAGGTTGTTTGAAATTCAAGTATACCGAGAGAAAATTTTTGGGTATGAGGCTAGATTTGAAGCTATACAGGAGGAAATAGTTGAGTACAATTGCGAATTATCGACCGAAGATCGTATAGATAAGGCGAAGTCGGAGTTGGCGTTTGCTGAAGTAACAGCTCGAATAACGGAACTGCTTTTGTCTTTAAAACGACAAGAAACATCGTCAACGCCTGCGTCAAATCCAAGTACTTCGAGTTCCAATTTTGAACCATTTTTGCTGCCCAAAATTAATATTTGCCCTTTTGCTGGCGAAAGCGCTGAATGGCCTGAATTCTTCCAGTTGTTCAATTCACTGGTTCACGAAAATAATAGTTCGGCACCCATATAACGATTTCAACTATTGAAATCATATTTAAGACATGATGCTCTTGCGATCGTATCAGGGCTACACTTGTCGAATGACAATTATGAGTTGACATATCAGGCATTGAAATATCGTTTTCAGAATCCTCGCATGTTAGCAACAATATACCTAAACGAAATTCCGAATTTCAAAGCTGCAGGTAATAATTCTGTTTTGCATCTTAAGGAATTTTTGAACTGCCACCAGAACTCTCTGTCAATGCAATAAAAGCGCTGAATATAAAGCCCGCTCAACACTCATGGAAAGAACCTCGGCCAATAACGCGAACGTGAGTGTGGATAACTTTCTTGTGTCACGTTCCCCCTTTCGTAATTTGGTCGCGAATTCTTGGCCAGGTTCACGGCAAGAATTCTTGGCGCGATTCGCGCCATGAGTGTGGAGCAGGCATGAAGGATTCATCAGATTTCCTTTTATTTTCCATAAAATTGCGTAACTTTGACCCTTATACGAGAAAAGCGTTTGAAAGTCAATTAAATTCATTCGAGATTCTCGAATATATAGAGCTTTGATTGGGTTCGTGACGCAACAGCTTGAGCCTCAGGAATTCTGTGAGCAAAACTCTCCCAGATCTGCCACCAAATCAACACAATTCAATTTATCACATTCAAATAAAAATGCAACAAAAAATGTTTTACTCGCAAATTTTGCACCCACCACTCAAAGCCCCAATGATTCACGTAGTTTCCCGAATTCGAGAAAGTTTCGTTGTCCGAAATGCAATGATTCGCATCCATAATTCATCCATAATTCGCCTGTGCCTCCTATTTAAATTAGTCAAGACAAGACAAATTTGAATTTTTGAAATATTCCAAGAGCTGTTTGCCTTGGTCTACACATTTACAAAGATTGCGCTTCCAAAAATTCCTGTAGATTGTGTAAGTCTAATCGTCATCCAATAACGGATCTGCCAATCAATCAAATGTACCATCAAATTAGGTATCTCGACTTCGATGAAATCCAAAACTGAAGAAAATCTATCGGGTAGGAAGTCAAATAAAGTTTTTAAGGGCTTAAGATTTCATTCTTTATTGATAAAACCAAGCTTTCGTTCCGGTTTGGAACTTCTTCAGGGTCTAAAACATAAACAAACACAATGACATGAGTCGAGTGACCGCATCAGACAACAAAAATAAAAATATGAAAAATATACTCACATTCAATGTGAAATTGATAATAAGGACGGTACTCAGTCTCCAAACAACAAGTCATATAAAACTATGGTGAAATCACATGTTGGAAATATCAAAATGTTGCATGCACGAATAAAATACAACTCAAAATCTGAACAACTCTTTTGAACACTGCAAATGCTCTCAGAAAACATCTACTTAGTCGATCATATACCAGTATCAAAAAACTAAGACGAAATAAAAATATATAACAACATAAATAGTTGGGTTAGAATTTCCAGATCACAGAAGAGAGACCAGAGAATCAAATTAATTACAAGTCATTACACCATCGTTACACTATACTCCAAAATTCCAGCATATTAATCCCGAGCCACAGTATCTGTCTTCCTCAACAGTTCCACAATATTACAATACATGTCATTAACTGAGTTGAAATCTGTATTCACGTTGACATTATTGGGGCACATATTGATTTCAACAGCCTCAAAGAACAATCTCTTATTCTGCTCTCTTACTTTTCTTAAAATGGCAACATCATTGAGATCCATAATATGACCTGTCTCAACTGTATGTCGAGACAACCCAGTTGTTGGTTTTAGATCTCTCATGTCCCTCCGATGTTCATCAATCCTAGTCTTCAGCTTCCTTCCCGTCTGACCTATATATGCTGCCCCGCAAGTCCCACAACCAATGCGGTAAACAACATTGATATTATCGAGGACCTCATCCTTATCTTTAAACTTAGTAAAAACCATGTTGCTCAACTTGTTAGGGACAGTTCTTATGATCTTAATTCCCTCAGTTCCTTCAAAAATCGAAATGATCTTGGATGTTATCTTACTGTAATAAGGTATTTTACAGTATCTTAAGTTGACAGTTGTATCTATGACCTCATTAACTGGCGGGCTGTCTTGTCGTAATGTACAGGGTGGGGCAGAAGAACCTATCCGATTTCAAATCCCTTTTTCTCAGAAGAGAGAGCAGGTAGAGTAGTGGGGTAAAAACCGTTAGAAAGCTGGTTTTATGCCATTTGTCAGTAGTCAACATGCCTTGGTCTGGTGAACATCGTGCTTTTGTTATTGAGCGGTTTATCGAATGCGGCGGTTCGATAATTGCTACACAACGTGCTTTTCGAATTCATTTCGGACTCGGGCGTCATGATCCTGTTCCACATCACGCTACGATTAAAGTTCTTCCTTTGGGGTTACCTCAAATCGAAGGTTTACCAGCATCGACCAAGGACCCTTCTTGCTTTACGAAGGGAAATTGCTCGGGCAATTGAAGAAATTCCTGTGGAAATGACGGTGAAAGTCATGGAAAGCTACCGCGAGCGCCTAAATAAGTGTATCCGCTCCCAAGGACGACATTTGAGTGATGTGCTTTTCAAAACTTAAATTTAAAAATGGCATAAAATTTGCGATATGTTAATAAAAAAAATTTTTTGACAAGCTGAGTGGTTTTAATTTTATAACGTTTTGAAATCGGATAGGTTTTTCTGCCCCACCCTGTATTATTCGATATTGGTGATGTGTTATATAAAATCTTGTTTATCAATCTTAACGGGTATGAGTTTTCCATTAACATCACCTTAAGTTTACTCAAAGAACCCTCATATCTATAAGAATCACAGATATTCTTAATTCTGTTCTTTAAACCAGTAACCAGGTTCAACTTGTGTCTCATCTCATGGGCCGAATGAAAGTTAAGGTATCTACCAGATGATATAGGCTTGGTAAACCAATCAGTTTTTATTACGAGGTTATCCACAATCAACTTCACATCGAGAAAAGCAAGCTCAAAATTAGCTTCACGTTCGACGGTAAAACTGATGTTCTGATCAAAACCATCGAACACCCTCAACATCTCATCCAACCCATCTCTGGGTGCCAAACAGAACAAGTCATCAACAAATTTCTTCAAAATAGGCATCTCGAATGTCAACTTGGGTAGACACTCATCTAGTAGGTCATCCATAACAAACTGCGCAATTATCGGAGATATAACTGATCCCATGGGGGTGCCCTTAACCTGGCTATAAAACCTGCCATTAAACTTACAATATGTTGTTTGGTAGACCAACTCTATCATCATTAAAAACTGTTTCTCACTACAAGTGCAATTGCATTCAATCTCTCTCCAATGCCTTGATATTGATTTCTTAGCCGCGTCAATGGTAATATTAGGAAATAATGAAATTACGTCCAGGCTGACCATCATATGGTCCTCAGGAACTGGCATGTTGTTAACTGTCATGCTAAAATCGAAAGAGTCCCTTACATAATAAGGACTATATAAAAAAATTATTGAAAAATTGCGACTTACCCAAATATCCGGATTCGGTTTCCCCTCAAGGTCACCAGGTATTTTTGAGGAAGGAAGGAAAGGATTACCTGGATCGTCTTAACTTAACTATAAAACCCAACTAAAACTGAAACAATTCACCAAACTCTAGAGTTCGACGTTTATTGAACTCGAAATCGTTACTTTTCCACAAAACCAAAATTCGATCGGTTTCCCACGAAATCTGTCTATAGACTGTACGTAGCATATGTGGAACAAGACAGATCCGCATTATAGTACGAGAGATGGCGACCAAGATTTTTGACTTATAGCGTCTCGGCTAAAACCGCACGGAATCGATAGATTATATGACTCTGTACCCAGAAATGCGATTTTCAGACATTTTGCGCGTAGCGTATGATCTGAGCGCATTTTCAAAAATGTCAAAAAAACAACATGGGTGACTCATAGCGGCCCGTCTGATTTCCGGAATGTAGTTAGATAATAGCCCTGAGATACCAATAACACAGTTTTCAGACACCAAGATTGTAGCGCGTACACAGGAGACCTATAAAAAAAGTGAAAAATGAAAAAAAAAAAAAACTTACAGCAGCCCGTCTGAAAATGGTTTTTATAGGTTAAGCCGTGTCAATTGATGTGGAAAGATCAATTTTCAGACAAAAAACATGTCGTCTTACATTTTTATAGCATTTCGAAAATGTCAAGAAATCTGACCTAAGCGACTCATAGCGACCTGTCTGAAATTCGTCGTCAATGATTGAATACGTTCCCTAGATGTGGAAAACAATGATATCAGACAAATTGAATGTAGCATTTAACTAATCAGACACCTTTTCAATTTGCAGTACTTAGCACGGTTGCATGAACGTGAAGTGAATTTACCTCAGGGGTATCGTTCAATTTTTTCATACACATATTTATCAACTATTTATCTAATGTGTTTCTGACTTCAAGTTTCTTTCCTCAAGCACAAGAAATCAATGCTGAATAGCCGCAATCCTATAGAAATACTAGCACTGAACATGAAATTGAGGTAGCTACCAAATTTACTAATTGAAAATTCGGAAGAATGAAATTTATTTATTTATTTATTTATTTATTTATTTATTTATTTATTTATTAACGGTACTACCATTATACAAAGAGATAAAATTAATCTGATACAAGAAAATAAAAATAATACATTTCAAATATTACAAGGCGCACAAACCCAAAAATATCATCGGAACGCGACAAAAAGAAACTACAAACTTATTAAAGTAGATACATCTCTCCTTAACCCTGACAACGCGCCACTGAATATATCAACCCCGAGAGCATTCACTGTGTTAGTGTTCCTCATCATCCTCGGAAGTGGAGAATGGAAACTATAATTAGTTCTTGATAAACCGGGCCTAAACAAATCAGCTCGCCTAATCGGTCTTGGAGGAATATTCAGGCTGAACCGAGACAGCAACTCCGGAGAGTAGAGAAGTCCTCTAAAAATTTTCAACACAAAAAGGACGTCAGCCGAGAACCTTCTCGATCTTAAAGAAGGCAGCCTCAGCCGGTCACGCATGTGACTCGCCGAGTACAGTCGAGAAGCAATGCCAAGTCTGAACGAAACATGTCTCAGAAATTTGTTCTGGACCCTCTCAAGAAAGAGTCCATCAATCAAAGTATATGGGGACCAGACGATAGACGAAAATTCAAGAGTTGGTCTCACAAGTGCAACATACAGGTATCGAAGCGTCTCAACGCTCCTAAAATCTCTCGTGTTTCTGATAACAAAACCCAGGGTCTTGAGTGCTCTGGAAGAAATCGCCTGAAAATGCGGCTTGAATGATAATTCACTATCATAGGAAACGCCAAGATCCCTCACAACACCTATACGCTCTAAGGGGTAACCCTCAATGAAAAAAGTTGAGGGTAATGGGCTCTGAACTCTCGAAATTGACATTGACTTACACTTACTTATATTCAGAGACAAACAGTTTTCGGCACACCATCTCTCCAATGCCTCCAAATCGGATTGCAAACACATAATGTCGGAAATGGACCTAACCGACATGAAAAGCTTCAGGTCATCGGCGAATAGAAGAAATTTAACGTATCGGATCACGGAACCAATATCATTAACAAATATAAGGAATAACATCGGTCCCAGATGACTACCCTGAGGCACTCCTGATGTTGCAATTACAGGAAAGGAGAGTGTTCCATTTATTTTCACAAACTGTACCCTGTTAGTGAGATAAGAGACCAGCCATTGATGAAGCCGACCGTGAAAACCAAAGTCTCCGAGCTTCTCTGCCAGAATGGGATGGGAAACCGTGTCGAACGCCTTAGAAAAATCTGTATAGACAACCTCCACCTGTTGACGTCCATCCAAAGCCTCAATAACATATTGAACAAAATTCAGTAAATTTGTGTCAACACTTCTACCCTCATAAAAGCCATGTTGTTGTGGGATTATTCTACCATAAACTTGAGATTTAATCTGACCAAAAACAATAGATTCGAACATTTTCGGAATGACACTCAAAATAGTTATTGGTCGATAATTTGTGATAATTTCCTTGGGACCTGATTTGTGAATGGGCTTCACAAAACCAGACTTCCATGAAGAAGGAAAAACTCCATCATTTAGTGATTTGTTGAAAATTATTTGTAATGGTAATGCGATGAAGTCTTTACACTTTTTTAGAAAGATAACAGGAATATTGTCTGGGCCAGGTCCCTTGTTTATATCGAGGGCGTCGATACCGTCCAACACCTGTTGGACATGAATCATCGGAACATTAATCATATCATCGGTTAAGCAAGATAAAGGTTCAGTGGCGTTACAAGAAATATTATCGTTAGTTCTATAAACAGAAAGAAAAAACTCAGCGAAAGCATCAGCTATAGCCTCCTCAGTTTGAATCTCTGAATCTTTGAAGTGCATTACTGAGGGAAAGCTATTATCCGATTTTTTGGAATTAATAAAGTTAAAAAATTTTTTCACATTTCCAAGCATTGACTCTTCACAATCCTCTACATATGAACTGTAACATTCTTCAGCAAGGGATTTACAATGAGATCTCAGGTTACAGAAGAGCTGGTAATCGTCCCAAGTGTTCGAAGATTTATACTTTTTATGAGCCAACTTTTTTTCAAATATTGCATTTTTCAGTTCAGACGAAAACCAACTTGGAAATGTGGAGTTCCTGATCTTAATCTTAGGTACAAATCTATCAACAGCGCTATACACCAGCTCGTGAAATACATCAACAAGAGAGTCAACATCATTACAGCAGTCGAACCTTTCAACCCAGTCTATAGATGACATATAATCAATAATGTTTTCATAATTGGCTGACTTAAAATTATGGGCTATAATCTCTGGACTACTTCTACTTGACTGATGAGACTTTACGCTAAAAGTGAGCGCCGGATGGTGATCATCCAGCCTAGACAGAACCTCATTTGCAGAACTTACCCTGAGGAACTGAAAACTGGAGAAAACAAGATCTAACATTCTATTGTTTGAATTAAGGATGCAATTATTCTGATAGAGGTTCAAAAAACAAAAAGAATCAACCAAAACTTGAACCTGCTGAGATGGAATAGGATCTACGCTAACACCCAAGTGGTCGTTAGTCCATACGGCATGAGGAAGATTATAATCTCCGGTAATGAATATCCCGTCAGGTTCAAATCTTTCAACTGCATGTTCAAGATTCTCACAGTGTCTCTCATAAAGGCCCACGACAGCCTGAGGTGGTATATAGGCTGTAACAAACAGATACTTCAACTGACCAATCCTAACGACAACCAACAGATCCTCAACCGAGACGTGAACACGTGGCACTCTATTCACACAAAAAGTTTTTTTCACGGCAATCATACACCCACCACCTCTGGTTCTATCACTAGTTGAAGACGTGCGATCTGTCCTAAAAAGCTCAAAGTCAACCAGCTGAAGTTCAGCATCATCAATGGAGTCATCCAACCATGTCTCGGTGAGCAAAATTATATCGTAGTCTGAGATAGTCACATTCCGAACAAAATCAACAAATTTCGTGCGCAAGCCCCTCACATTCTGGTAGTACACATTTAGAAATTTGGTTGGCTACCTCCACTTCCGGAGGCCGAACGGTTGTTCGTCGAGAGTTGAACAATCCTAGGTGTACCTCGAACATAACGGATAGTTAAGTTATGTTCTCCTTGAGAATTTCTGCTTGCCAGCTCCTTCCGAAGTTTCAGCAAATATTCACGCTGCCTTGGAGTGAGGTCAGACTGCACCCGATCTGGTAGAAGTTTATTCCTGTTTTTGAGGATCTTCAGTGATGACTCAGAACTGTCAAATATCACCTTCAAAGGTACATGTCCATCAGTTCTCCTCTTTCCTACACGAACAGCACCGAGAACCTTCACTTCGGGAAACACACTGGAGATCATATCTTGGATCAGTTTTTTACTGTCAAGTGTCGTGCTACTGTCAGTGACATTATAGAACATGAGATTCCTAGACCGCAGCCTACGATCCTCCAGCTCAGAAACGAACTCCTCGGATGAGAAATCATTCGGCTCGGATTGTTTACCCGATTTGAGAGCAGATAGTTCGGTCTTCAGCGAACTCAACTCAGCCTCCTGTGACACTAGCTTGGTGGACATGGAAGTCATGTCTCTTTTGAGTTCAACAATTTGCGACAAATATTTACTCTCCATCTCCTTCTTAAAGCCTTCGAATTGCTTCTGGAGGAATAGTGATATCCGATTAAACAATTGGTCGTTGTCTCTAGAAGAGAGACCCGATTTGCAGCAAGATATTACGCCGTCCGATCCAACCACTCGAGCTTTGCTTGAACAAGAGGGGTGGAATTGAGCTCCACACTCAACACAGCTGACGGAATTAACCACCCTTCTCTCACAATATGCGCATTCGTTTTCGGTCTCCTGTGAAGCCATTATAGAAATTGTATCGTCGACGCCTATGGGTCGACAGCTGTTAACAAGAATGAAAGGATAAAGTACACGCGCACAAATGTCGCAGATTCAACAACAGCAAATTTTCCACAACTTTCCACAGATAAATTATCTTTAGCTCGATGGGAAACCACTCTGATCACAATTCACTGAGATATCGTCCAGAATCAGCGAAAAACCAAATGATAATACTAGTGGAGTGCCTGGAGCATTCGAGCTCGGACTAGAGTTATAGTGAATGAATTTTTACGATCGATGTGGGATATTGTTTTTTGAACTATAAATTGCAATGTTTACCCATTTTTTTTGTGTGCAATCCAATTTTTCATTGTTCAAACAAATTATTATAAAAAATCAATGTTTGACCATATATTTTCACTTTAAACAGTTATTTTTTTGTATTTATATGTGGAATCTCACACCTGAGTAGACATATAGGAACATTTTTCAAAAATACCTGTGAATAAAAATACCAGTAGGGATCTCGAACGTGGAGGGGAGAGCGGAGCGACAGCTGCTATTATCTCTAATATTGTATAAAATTCTCCTGTCTGCATCTTTGTTACCGAACTCCTCCGAAACGGCTGGACCGATTTTCGTGAAATTTTGTGTGCATATCGGGAAGGACTGGGAATCGGACAACATCCATTTTTCATCCCCCTTAATGATAAGGATGGTCCACCCCTAACTTTTTTTTAAATTTTTTCGGACAAAATTTTTTATTTTCATTTTTTTTGATACGGCATACAAAAATACATGTAACCCTAAATTTTCACCCCTCTACTATCAACCCCTTTTTTTAACACAACCTAACCTAACCTAAATTGTTACTACAGGCTAGATTTTCATTTTTATTGGCCAACATCTATTTTTCATCCCCCTGAATGTTAGGGGTTGTCCACCCCTAATTTTTTATAATTTTTTTGGTAAAAATTTTTTATTTTAATTTTTTCATGATACAGCATACAAAAATACATATAACCCTAAAACTCTAGAATGGATCGTTTGACGACTCAAATTGGCCCCTTTGCTTTTTTTTGGCATTGCTGACTATACATAGAACATATAAATAAATTAAGTTGAAATACTTAAAACGGATTAAAACCTAACCTAACGGGAAGGGTATTTGATGGGTATAAAAAAGATAGTTTTAAACCAGCCGAATGGAATCGTCGTGCATTAAAAAATAAATGTGCAGATATTGAATTTGATGAACATATACCTACCTTTAAAAATTTCTCAAGATAAATTTTTGACAAATAGTTAATATTGATAGAAATGTTGAGAGTTAAATCAGCTGACAACAATATATTTACATGCCTAGCGGAAAGCGATGCCGAAAAATTAATTGTTGAGACGGCTATGAATTTGGAATCAAAAGATGTTGTTATAGTTTCAGAAGATATCGATGTCTTAGTGATATTAACGGCATTGGTAGATAAAGATCGTGAAATATATTTTCTAAAACCATCACGAGGCAAAGTTCAACAGAAGATATTTTCATCGAAACTGTAAAGAACATATTCTTTTCTTACATGCCTCTACGGGTTGTGACACTACTTCTGCATTTTTCAATAAAGGAAAAATTAAGTTTGCAAAAAATTTTGAAAAGCGGATTGATTTACACGACTCAGTAAAAGTATTTAAAAATATCAATATGAAGACCTCAATAATATATTGCAAGCAGGTGTGGCATGTATTTTGAGTATATATGGCACTCCGTCTAACACTCATGATTTGAATACATTAAGGTTCAATTCTTTCATAAAAGCAACAGCTAAAAATACAAGTGTTCTTTTGTCATCACGGCCTCCAACAACTGATGCGGCGTTTGAGCACCTTAAAAGAGCGTACCTACAAATTCAGATATGGCTAGGAAATGACGTAGTTATTGAAAATTGGGGATGGAAGTATTCCAATAACATGTGCATCCCAATAACAATGAATCAATTACCTGCTCCGGATAATTTATTGCAAATGTTATTTTGTAATTGCAAAAAGGGATGTGGAGCTGCGTGAGCTGCGTGTGCATGCAGAAAAAGTGGTTTATACTGTAGTGTAGCATGTCTACAGTGCAGCGAAAATAGTTGTTTCAATACTTCACCCATTATACAGAGAGATGAAGTAGAAGAAAATATTTGATATTGACAACAATGTTTTATGTTTAAATAAACGGATTTTGTACTAATAATTTTTTTTTCATGGTCGTAATTAATTACATTATTTCTTCAAATGTACACAATAGAGTACGTTTCATTTATAATTAAACTGGCCGAGAAATTCCATTGTACATAGCAGCTGTCGCTCCGCTCTCCTGTCCACGTTCGAGATGCCTTCTGGTATTTTTATTCACAGGTATATTTGAAAAATGTTTCTATATGTCTACTCAGGTGAGATTCAACATATAAATACAAAAAAATTACTGTTTTAAGTGAAAATATATGGTCAAACATTAATTTTTTATAATAATTTGTTTAAACAATGAAAAAATGAATTGCACACAAAAAAAATGGGTAAACATTGCAATTTATAGTTTAAAATAGAATATCCCACATCGATCATATTATTTCATTCACTATAACTCTAATCCGAGGTTTTACGGTTTTGAATGCTCCAGGCACTCCACTATACGTACTTTTGTAGTTTTTGGCCAATAAAACATAAATTATTCAGCAAAAATATATGCATTATATTTATTTAGATATAATGTATTAGTTCAACGTTCAACTCAAATCATTTCTAATATATTCCTGATCCAAGTCCGTAAAATAATTTGAGAAATTTCCGAAATACTTCACAGAAATTCTTTTAATTATAGTCACTAACACCAAATAGATATATTCCAAATTAAATATATAAAAAAATATATGACTTTAATTCAGAAATTAGTTTTACATGAATTATATTCAACGCATCAACTCCTTGTGGTCAGAGCTTGTGAGCAAAGCAAGCCTGTGGTCACATAAATATTTTTTTACATCTTCCATATGATTTTGACAAATTTCGATAAGATCGCATATGTCTTTCTCTTACTAGTGTAGCCGGAGTTTTTGCCGGGCGACTCCAGTACATTTTTTCGTTATAGGCGACACTCAAAATGTCTGAAAACCGTATTTTTGTATTTTGGGCATCCATACGAATGATTCAAAACAAAAATGAACCGAGCCGCTATGAGTCACTTAGGTCAGATTTTTGAGATTTTTGAAAAGACACTCAGGTCAAACGCTACGCACAAAATGTCTGAAAACACAAATTTTAGTGATAAAATAACAAAACCTATGTACATTTTCAATTTCAGACGGGCCGTTATACGACCGTCGACCATTTTTTTTACACAGCAGAAATGCCTCCCCCCCCGCGAAGATGCTACACTTCTGAGTATTACTACTTACCAGTCGGCTCTAGGGTCATCTAATCTATCGATTTTACACGGTTTTAGCCGGGCCGCTATGAAACATGGTTTTGGTCGTCATCTCTCGTACTATTATTTCCCAACAAAAAACCCAAATTTTCAATTGTGCAGAACTGGCCTCAACATATTGAGGATAACAAAAAAGCCCCCCAACCCCCAAGAGCTCCTCGGGCCAAGCGTGCCAGAAAAGACAGTTCGTCCTCAAATGAGGACAACTTGAAAAGTCAACAGTGAAGCCTCAGTCACCTGTAAAAAATAAAATCCCACCAGTAACAATGATGGGGACTTCAGACTGGACGGAGATGTCCAAAGCGCTGTACAGCAAAAGGATAAATTATAACAGGGCAACGGTTGTCATAGACGGCATGAAAATTATTGCCTCGTCCGCAGAAGATTTCAGGAAACTAACAAAATTCCTAGATAAGGAATATTTTACTTACCAAACGTTATGAGGTACTTGCCACTTGACGCGGATATTGAAGTGATTAAAAATGATCTAGGACTACAAGATATTAAAGATGCTGAAGTAACGAGAATGACGTCGAATAAAACAAAAAAGGCAATCCCTCTCTACCTTGTGGAAACGCAGCACAAGGAAATATTCCAAGTAAAAAACTATACAGCCTCTGTATTGAAATTGAGCCTAAAAAGAAGCCTGAAGGCCCAGGACAGTGCCATCGCTGCCAGAGATACGGACATGCTTAAAATAAATACATATTTCCGTGGATATGAAGATGTTTGGGAGCACAATGCACAAGAGAGTTTGCATTGACGCAAAAAGAAGGTGAAAGGAACGCGGCATGCATTTTATGTAACCAGAGTGGCCAGTTATAAAGGCTGCAGCGCTTAAAGAACTCTAACAAAGAAGAAAACACTGACAAAAAAAGAAGCCCCTCCCAAGACAAATGCGGAAAAAATTGAGACTGTTGTTACTGTTGAAAAACCACAAGAACAAAAGACGAAAAACTCGTCAACAGGACCAATTCCAGCCAAAAAAGACCCTTAAGATGAATTTGACAAACTCACTGAAAAAATATTCAGCAGAATAATGCAGAAATTTTGAAAAGAATTTGAGAAGAAATTTCGAAACTTATTTGGAAAAAAATAATTTATGAACATGCAACCATAACTAGAAAATCTGAAGATAGTTTCCTGGAATATTTACGGAATCAGAGCCCGTAAATCAGATATTGAACAATTGTTGGAAGAAAAACATCCTGATATTATGGCGCTTCAGGAAACTAAATTAATTTCAAAAGATAAAATGTCCTTCGAAAACTACGAAATATACAGAAGAGACAGAAGTAATAGAAACGGTGGAGGGGTTGCTATTCTTGTTAAAAGAGACGTAAACCATTACCTGAATGTGGTTGTAAATCCCGAGGACAATGACGCAACTATAGAGACACTATCGATCACAGTAAAGATGGAAAGAGAAAGGATTAAGGTATTCTCTGTATATAAACCATCGCAAATAAATCTGCCAGAGGAATAGATGAAGATTTTATTAGGGGGTCAGTAACCAAGAATAATACTTAGGGTTCTCAACTCTTTATCTCGAAAATGGAATTCTAAAACAGAGAATGCAATTGGCAAGAAATTGAAAGAATACGCCGAAAAGGAAAATCTCGCTCTTCGCTCTTGGAGCGATAGAGGATGGAACATCTGATCACAACCCGATAGAGTTCATTTTAGGGCATGGACCTAGAAATGAAGTAACTCATACACGAGAACATACCGATTGGGACGAATATAAGAATAAACTCCAAGAAAAAATATCACGAGTATTTCACAAATTAACACTCCTGATGAATTAGATCAATCAGTCATAGCTTCGGAGAGTGCGATTATGAAATCCTATGAAGAAAGCACGGTTAGAAAAACTGAACCTACCCCCAAACATCCCTACGGCGATACTCCAGAAGAGGTGAAAGAACTGATAAAAGCCGAAGACTAAGAAAGAACTACAGGATGTATAACACAGATAAAGATAAAATCAGACTAAACTGACATAGTCAAATACATAAAAATGCACTAAGGGAGCTCAGAACGAATAGATGGAATAAGAGAATCAGTGAACTCAACACAGAAGACCACTCTGCATGGAAAATGCAAAAAAATTTACGCAATAAAAAACGCAAATCCTACCACTACGGAATGGCATTTTCAGAAAGCGATAAATCTAACGCTCTTGCCGATACTATAGAAAGGGAGTCAAGAATAAATTATTGTGAAGAAGACTATGGGGACCTGGAAGAATTAATTGAAGATAATGAAGAAGAAATGAGAGAAGTACCATCGGATGGTGAAAGAGATAATCAATAATTTGAAAACAAGAAAGGCTCCTGGAAAAGATAAAATTACAAATCCCATGCTGAAGAAAATGTCGAAGAAAGGAACGGCAGCTCTCACTAGCATAGCAAATGGCGTGATGAGAACAGAGCACTTTCCAAAAAGATGGAAATCTGTCGAACTGATTGTTTTCAATAAACTTGGTAAAGACAAAAAGTTCCCACAGAACTATAGACCGATAAGCCTGCTCCCAGCCCTAGGAAAAATTGTGGAGAGAGTCTTAGCCAGACGACTTGATGAAGAAACAGAGGCCCTGCAGACGATACCGAGTGAACAATTTGGGTTCCGAAAACATCATTCAACTGAACAACAGCTCCTCAGAATGACTGAGTATATCACAGAAGGATTTCAGAATGAACAAGCCACAGGACTACTACTACTGGATGTAACCAGAGCTTTTGATAGAGTATGGCATGAAGGATTAGCATATAAAATGAAAACCGCAGGTTATACCCAAGTTATGCAGAATAATAAGAAATTATTTGAGGGATAGGAACTTTTGTGTGAAAATAGGTGATGTTCATTCCACACTCAGATATTTGGAAGCAGGAGTTCCCCAAGGATTCATAGTAGGACCGCTACTCTATAACATATACATACATAATATACCAAGAAATCCAAGATGCCTGCTTGCTCTATACGCGGACGATACGGGCATAGCAATTAGGCACAGAAATACAAAAATAATTCACAAAAGACTTCAAGAAGCTGCAGACGATATCAGTCAATGGTGTAACAGATGGAAAATCAAAATCAATGGAGAAAAGAGTCAAGCTATACTCCTTCAAAAGAGAAAACTGAAGATGGAATCGAAAATATCCATAGACGATAATGAAATAGAATGGCAGAATGAAGCTAAATATCTAGGAGTAATATTAGACAAGGGACTTACGTGGAAACAGCACATTAAGTATGCAGTGGATAAAACGAATGTAGCAATGAAAAGACTATATCCGATTATAGGCAGAAGAAGCCAAATGAACAGGAAGACGAAATTGAGGATCATAAAAGCAGTCGCCAGACCGCAGCTAACATATGGATCAACAGCATGGGGATATGCAGCGAGAACCCATATAAAGAGGATACAAATTACAGAAAACAAATTTCTGAGATGGGCATTAGACGCCCCCTGGTTTGTTAGGAATGAACAAATACAAAAAGACATAAAATAGGAGTCCATTACTACATTCATCAAACGAAAAGCTGCAAAAGTTCATGAAAGAGCTAGTGAACATCCAAATGACGACCTTAGAAGGTTAGTTGACTATGACCCCGCTGAAGATGAAAAAACAGCTAGAATTTACCGCAAAAGACCTAGAGACCAATTGCGAAAATGAAGATATAGAACTCCACACTTAGTAAGAGATATCCAATTGAAGGATGTACACAAACACTCAGCATAAAAGAATGCGAAAGAGAAAAAAAAACAGATAAGATGATGGAAGGTTTATAGGCTTATGCCCGGAACCAACCGCAGTAGAGGTATTTAGTCGGTAAGAATCCGACACCACCCAGAAAGACTGGGTGTCTGATGTAAGATTCACCTCTTCTATAGAACAAAAAAAAATATGGAGTTCAGTTCTCCGATCGGGAATCATAGATTGATGAGAGTGTGACTACGTAAACTACTAAGGAAGTCGTGAAGAGTCTGGATCAGAACTTCTGTTGGAGCTCAGCAGATGTCTGCTTAGATAGCTGTGGTAGGTAGTGATGGGACGAGTCGTATAATTCTCAACTCGATCTACTCGAGTTGACTCGGTGGCCAACTCGAGTTGAATCTCGAGGTGACTCGAGTCGAACGCACCTGTCCAATTCATTCCTCATCCTCATCGCACCCGTCGAGTCGGTGAAGGCTTATCGCGTTGGCTGCTGCCGCCGCGCCGACCGAGTTGAACTCGGTCTCGATGTCGATTCGAGTTGAACTTCAGAGGATACAGTATCCTGATGTGCATTCACCGTATCGATTCGTTAGACGGCTCAAGCTCAGTTCAGTAAACACGAAATTCGGTCTTTAATTTTCGCAGACCATCATGTAGAATTTTCATCAATTATATCGCGATCCAAGTTCCAATTCCAAACTGAATCCTCATTCCTGAAATCGCTCTATGTCTATACAATCATACGAACGATGGCTTGATTCGGTCAACGTCGTTAGATCGGGCCCGACTCGAGCCAGCCAAAGCTCGAACGGCAACGGAGATTCACGATTTCCGCGAGTCACGCTGCCGTCGTATTACGTATGGTTTCTTCCGAGTTGACTCGAGTCAACGAAAATGTAAATCGAGCTGACTCGTTGGGAGTGCAACTCGAGTTAATCGAGTTGAACAACTTGAGTTGCCCATCACTAGTGGTAGGATGCTGTGACAGGTTCAATTGCACTCACTGCCTCTGAAAATAGTTTACCTTGTTATCTATCGACCATTACAAAGGAATGTCATTGTGAGTCTGGAGAAGTTATCTGTCGGATTTCAGTGCTTGTCTGTTGACAGCTGGGGTAGGGTACTGTTTTTCCTTGCTCGAATACATTGACTCTGGAGTAGTTATACTTGAAGAACTGAATGACAGGATCTACTGAAGTATAGCACCAACTTATTCTATCTATGCCCATTTCCTGTATGCTGTTTATAATATTCGACCAATTGATTCTGATACTTGCTACATGTTATCTCTATTTAACTGTAAAGATGAGGGTTTTTGTTTTCGAAGAGCTGATCAACTGATTGGCCCTTCTTTTTGTTTTCCCTCTTATTTAGCTCAAAAACTACTGCCGCATGGACCAATAAGGGCCTGTTCCACCTTTGTGTCCAATCAAGTATTATTATTTATCTATTTCACCCATAGAACTTATAGTACATGGAATGCCATTAGCCTTGCTGCTCAGCTTAAAAAAGTGGATAAACATCTCCAGTTGGAGGAATACTGAAATTTCCATGTTGCCATGGTTACGACTTGTCATACAGAATAGAAACACAGAAATACCATGAATTTAATCGTCAAAATCCGATTCACTTGGCATTTCGGCAAACATTTCTGTGTTTCTGTTCGGTGTGACAGGTCGTATCCATGGAAACATGGAAATTCGGAGATTCCTCCAACTTGAGATGTTTACCCACTTTTTGATCTGGTAATAGCATTCCATGTACTTTAAGTTCTATGATTTCACCTCATTATTTCCCATCCATCATTTCAGGGAACTGAATTATCACGAAACTGAATTACTACGAATGTTATGTCCAACCATAGATGATCACAACTCCAGGCTAAAAGTATATGTATAAAATCCCCTTTAGAGTAAAATACCCCTTAGAGTTACAGCGAAGGATTTGCCTTCTTTATCTCTCCTTTGAAGATATCTCAAGCTCAAAAAACTTTGAAACATTACAACATGTTTCAAATGTTTCAAATCATATTTTTTGAATATTAAAAAAAACATGATTTAAATCAAATAAAACAGTTTCAAATAAAAAAACACAATGTTTTGTTAAAAAAAAATGTTTTTTTGCCAACCCTGTATAACATAAAGTTGTGTTTTTTCTTTTGGAAACAGTAGTTTGAAATGACTCAGAAAGAATCGCCATTTTTTCCCGTTTCAGAAATGTATCATATGTTTTAGTTCATGTAGCATCAATTCTGCCCACCCTGTACACTGTACAGATTCTTGATAGGGAGGAGGTCTGTTATAAAAAGATATAAGTGAGATATTTTTGCATTGCGTTACCTACTAGGTATATGAAGGTTCGATTCCTTTGAAATGTCTGAATTTTTTTAAGGAGCGTGCAATATTGTTTCTCGTAGCTAGGTAGGTAATGAATTTCACAATATATTATATTGTATGCCTTATATATTCAAGTGTTTTTTTTTCCAACCTTGAAAAAGAAACGAACTGTTGCGAAAAGACACGGTTGTTACAGATTAAATAATAGAAAGGAAATAGTATCTAATATTTCCAATAATTCTCTTGATTCAATAACAAAGGATGATAACCAAGTATTAATTGATATGTATGTTACGAAGACATCTGTGACGGATTTGACGCTCTTTGAGAGGACCGCAAGAACTTCAAGCGTAAAAGAAAAAATTTTCAGGGTCTTCCAATCTCTTTTTTGAAAAAATTAGATTGTATGAAGATCATGAACACGTGGTCAATAATTACCAATATCATATTGGTGAATATTCAGATTGAATATACCTACTGAATAATTCATTTTTTATTTCAATAAAAAACTTCAATTCAAATAATGATTATTGAGTGATGTTCATTGAGAGCAGTAGAGATGAAAGGAATGAAGACAATAAATCCAAAGATCTATACTTAATCAATATAATTTTGTGAGAATTATGTTGACTATTTCTCTCATTTCAAAAACTGACTAATTACAGTCCAAAGACAGCTCGTATTATCGCGATAATACCAACTGTCTCTGAATTATGATTGGTCTGACAACTTCGGTATTTTCAGCAATTGAACCACCGACTAATATGTGATTGAACTATGGATACCAAGGGTTTGACAACTAATAAATATTGATTGTAGATGTCAACATTACATGTTTTTCATTGCTTTTCTCGAATATGAAGTTTCTGACCTCTCATTCTGTTCGTGAAATATTCTTATAAAATATCACACGAGATTGAATTTACCTCATGAGTCTATATTTTATTTCCAAAGTTATCACGGGAATTCAATCTCTTGTGATATTACCACTGATTATATAATCTTCAATATAAATAAGACGTGAATGATTTAATGTTTGCAGGCGGGCACAACTGAAAATTATAGATAGATATCAGTTCGTACCCGCCTGCAAACATTATAACTTAATTGGGAAATTATATTGATTAAGAATAGGTCTTTTTCTTCAGTTCAATGTTTTTTGCCATGTTAGTGATTGTATATTCAAGACGAAGCTTTCGTTCATTTAGAATCAAATCAACTTCAAAACATAAACTGAGGAAACCACATTGCGGCGAATCAATTTCTGCGCAACAATATTTAATTCAGTGGAAATTTAGGTTTGTCATCAATACTTATATATTAAATGAAATCATTTTTTTTCTTACTTTCCAATGAAGACCGTGATGTATAGTCTGCAAACTGATGACAATTCGGCATTCTCAACTCTGTTTGTTTTCCGGTAACAATATCGTAAGGCGTGAATCTCTAAGGCAATGCTAATGCAACGCTTTTTTCTGAATATAACTATTGTTATTACTGTGGAAAAGCAATCACATATCCTGATGAAACTGGTTTGAGCATTCAGAGCTCTGTATAATGCTCTAAGGGCTATTAGTTCTGCTGCTTCCCAGCTACCTTGCGACTGAAACAAAGTGACAACGGTTAATATTTTATTATTTTATAAGGAGGAGAAGTGTCACTTTTCATGGCGAGCTTGGGGTAATTGAAAGAGAGCCATGGAAACTCACTTCTCCTTCGAATGAAAAATGTTATTTTATTTTCAAAAATTTTGAAATTCATGCATATCTTCAGAATATCTACTTCTGGACTGACAAATTATACGATCGTTATAATTGAGTGAAAAAAGGAATATTTGCCTGGTTATGGTTGTCTTACAAAATTCATATTTTGCATAACAACACTTTTTTGCCGCCGGAGGGAAAAGTAAGCCATAGCAACTACATATTTCTCCACCTAGGCGGAGAAATAGAAATTTTCGACGATTCTGTCAGTTCTTGCTATCGTACGTTTGAAAACAAACAAAATTCATTTTTATGAAATAGACAAAACCTGATGACAGTGCCCGAAGTTAAAACTTCACGACTGAAGCCAGGTTTATTAGGATAATTTTCAATTCAGCTATGCCAAAAGTAAGAATATGTCACGTTCAAACTAAGATTTTTTTATTTGGTCATCATTCATTATCTGCTCTGTTTATTTGTCACATTCGCCGCAAATAAAGAAAAAACTTTTGATATATCATTCTAGTGTACCTTTTTTATTATTGCTAGCTTTTCATAGTGCTTGATCAATTAAGAAAAGTAAGAATAACATTTCCTTACATATCCTACTTCGAAATAGACGAGAATACCACCGAATTTGATTGAGCCAAACCTGGCTTTATTCGTGAAATTCAGTCAAATTCAGTGGTAGGCTCGTCTATTTTAAATACATTAAATGTTCGAAACACTCTAACTAGTTCCTGACGAGCAATCGATCGGAATTACAAAATTATATGGTTTCCATTTGAAAGAAAAATGAGATTTCATTGTTATTGAGACTCACTTCTAAGGCCTGTTTCAGACACCCCGTATAATATTTCCTCATAATCTAAACAAGAAGCAGTATCAGCGTACTTTCTTTTGTCTCAACGTTGAAAAAAAAATCTTGCGATGAGGGATTTTGGAGATATTAACACTAATTTGTGACACTCTTTCTGTCAACAGTGTCAACAAATTAGACAATCAGGCTATAACTCAACAATCGCTTGGCGCGGTTGCGCATATCATACATCAAATCAGTGCAGAATTATCGGAAGAATTCAAATATGTTTAAATATACAGGGTGTTGCATTTGAAATAAGGAAGTTCACATTCGTTTCCGGTAAAACTAGATGTAGATTCAGCTTGAAAGTATTTTGTAATTCAAGTTCGAAAACAAAAATCCGGAATCTTGAATTTGTATCTAGATTCCTTCCTGGAATAAGTCCAATGAAACAAACGGAAAGAATCACCCTGTATATCTGTATCACATTATGATTCACACCGAGCTGAGTGGCTGTTGTTCGGTAATATGGTGTCTTGCACTGGATTGCATTAGTTAAGGACACCATGAAAATATCCAAAATATGCGGGCCTAGCCGCTATCTCTTCTGCTATTTGCTTGATTTTTCTTATTGAGACTCCGTACGGAGTTGGAATTTCATATTTAGTTACAAGCTTCGATGCTTGTTGTTTCAGAGGGGTCTTCTCAGGAGACCTAGGAGTAATCAGGATAATCAATATAAATATACAGGGTGTACCACGGTCGAGTGCCTATTAGACGTTTCTGGAGAACCTGACATATTTGAAATCTGAAAATTGGGATTATGATATTGTTCGGAATTCTCTACGGACGGAAAATATTTTTGGAGCTTGAGCACTTCCGGTTGTACCAGAAGTGGAAATAAATTTGTTCAAAAAATTTATTTTTCAATATTTTCGTTTCTGATATGATTGAGTATTCAATGCTGAATACATTTCTGTTGAAACCATTGTATTCATTCGAATAGTTTTCGAAATATCGAAAAAAAACCTAAAAAAATGTCAAATATTCATAGTCAGTGTTATGTCCATTATTCCTATTCTGAACATCCTGAGTGTAAACCGTTCTCACAACGTCAAAGTAGAAGAATGTAGAAAGGTCATGCATCTTTTGAATTTCATAAATATCATCACAGGGTGTTTCAAATTTTGTGTCGAAAACTGTGATCGAAAATTGGCCATAACTTCTGTTTTTCAAATTAGAATCCTATTTTTTTATGACTGCGTTGGATTCTGCGAAGAAAAATAGTGATAGCACTCTCAGATGTTCTTGCTCCTAAATTGAGTAATCCCCGAGATATTTGAGCTTTTCTGGATTCATGTTGTACGTAGAGTCAAATTCATCTTATCCTTCGTATGAGAATATTCTGTGACCATAGAAGATAAATTATCCCATCGATAATTCACAAGTGACAGCTCTAATTTTAGGCATTAACCTAACTTCTCGATTTTACTTCAATGGTTACTATGGTTTCATAAGAATAGTCATCGAATATGTTGGCATGAGAATATTCTGTGACCATAGAAGATAAATGATCCCATTAGGGCCACTTGCACCGTATTGGTTCTAAGCGTTCGTTAGTTAAGCGTCGATTAATTTATTTAATCCAGGATTAAATATTTGGCTTGCACCGAGGCTGAATGTAACTAGATTAAAGTTAATCCACAAATCTGGTTATTTTTACGTAATTTGGTACTTGTGCCTATTTTCACGTTGTTTATTTTATCCCTTTCTATGCTTTGACAGTTTCGATGTTTAGACATTTTTTGATATCGAGCGTTTCGCAAATTAAAAGAGTTTGTAATAACGAATTTCTTTGGTAAAAACCGATGCAACATTCATTGCACAAGTTGACATCTTTCTTTGGAATATTCTACGTACTTCACAAATGAAAATATACCTGGTTCAAAACTCAGAAACTCTAATTGTCGAAGCACTTACCACTTCAGATTTGGATGTAAAATATGATAAACTCATGGATTCTCTATCGTATAAGAGAGGAAAATAAAAAAGAAATGATCGAAAAGCTTGAACAAACCTGATTTTCGATAATAGGCAAACATCTATAAGAAAATATGTGATTTTTTCAATCCGATTGAATGATACCATGTGTCACAGTGAATTAAAGAATAATTCTACATATCAGAAGAACTGTACCTCCAACTTTATTAGGCATGTATGGATTTGTTCAGTACAAAATATACCTCGACCGTTAATATTTAGTTCAGATATTCATTCTTGTGTGTGCTTTTCATTTCACACCAATTTGATCTTTCAAATCTACGCCTAGGAAAACCAAAATCTATAATTTCTACTTCAGTCATTATTCTTTTCAATTTGATTTATAATCAAACATCATTTTTGAAACAAGCCTGACTTGTGTCATCCATGAATGTAGGGTTAGAATTCAAAGTTTATCGTTAAACTTCCATTTAATCCTCCCAATTCGGAGGATTATCTTTAAGCGTTAGTTAGGGTTGTTAAACTAGGATTACGACACGGTGCAAGAGAATCATAGACACTAATCGAGGTTTTGCATTTAATCTGAAGTTTTGTCATACGGTGCAAGCGGCCCTTAATAATTCAGAGGTGACAGGTCTAATTATTAGTTGTAACTATGGTTTTATAGGAATATTCATCGAATCAATTCAGATTCGATGAATTTGACTCTACGTACAGCATAAATCCAGAAAAGCTCAAATAACTCGGAAATTACTGATTTTCGGAAAAAAAGCATCTGAAAGTGCTATCATTATTTTTCTTCGCAGAATCCAACGCAATCATAAAAAAATAGGGTTCTAATTTGAAAAACAGAAGTTATGGACAATTTTCGATCAGAGTTTTCGACACGAAATTTGAAACACCCTGTGATGATATTTATGAAATTCAAAATATGTTTGACCTTTCAACATTCTTCTACTTTGACGTTGTGAGAACGGTTTACACTCGGGGTGTTCAGAATAGGAATAATGGACATAACACTGATTATGAATATTTTTTAGGTTTTTTTTCGATATTTCGAAAACTATTCGAATGAATACAATGGTTTCAACAGAAATGTATTCAGCATTGAATACTCAATCATAACAGAAATGAAAGTATTGAAAAAAATATTTTTTGAACAAATTTATTTCCACTCCTGGTATAACCGGAAGTGCTCACTGCTCAGGCTCCAAAAATATTTTAGGTCTGTAGAGAATTTCCAACAATATCATAATCCTAATTTTCAGATTTCAAATAAGGCCAGTTCTCCAGAAACGTCTAATAGGCACTCGACCGTGGGACACCCTGTATATTTGGCTACAGAATGATACCTGAAAATTAAATTTCATCTCGAGTGGTATTCGACATGACTATTTCACGAGAAAATATGGTAATATGTTCACAATTGACACGTATTGCGCGTGTAGCGTCTCAAAAGTACACCCTATATACTATACAGGTTGGCCATTTCTTCAATGGCATTGTATTGGTAACTTTCAAACTATAAGAGTTAGAAGGTCGGTCAAATGGAGAAAAAGTTGCATCCATAGAAGCATTGTCAAGAGGTTCAAACAAATCGAGATTATCAGGGCCGGTTATTGAGATATCATAAGAAAAGTAAATTCTGTTATTTTGATTTTTATTTTTTTCCCACTTTATTTCAAATATAATCAAAAAATGTTACAGGAATTTTTTATTCTACTGTAAATTATCCTCAAAATGACAAAATCAGATTTCGTATCCAACGTTTCGTACTTCCTGGGCCACCCTCAACCTTATTTTTTTCAATACGGACCTGCATATTTTATGACACTTCGAAATTTTAACGCTGAATTCAACGATATATTATACAATATTATTTAAAGTTGATTTTACAAAATGGTGGACATTTCGAACACTTACGTCATCAATGTTCATCATTTACCTTCGAATTATCATTCAATTTGTCTTTCATTGAATGATATTTTCATTTAATTATTATGAATTAGGTTTTTCACCTCTTGAAATTAATGAATAATTATTACTTGTTTCTTGCTGTGATTCTGTTACGTAATAATTAATTACAAATTTCAAGAGGTTAAAAACCTAATTCATAATAATTAAACGAAACTATCATTCAATGAAAGACAAATGAAATGATTATTCGAAGGTAAATGATGAACATTAATGACGTAAGTGTTCGAAATTTCCACCATTTTGTAAAATCAACTTTGTATGATATATCGTTGAATTCAGCGTTGAAAGTTATTTCGAAAAGTGTCATAAAATATGCAGGTTCGTATTGAAAAAAATAGGGGTGAGGGTGGCCCAGGAAGAACGAAACGTTGGATACGAAATCTGATTATGTCATTTTGAGGATAATTTACAGTAGAATAAAAAAATCCTGTAACATTTTTTGATAATATTTGAAATGAAGTGGGGAAAAAATAAAAATCAAGATAACAGAATTTACTTTTCTTATGATATCTCAATAACCGGCCCTGATAATCTCGATTTGTTTGAACTGCTTGACAATGCTTCTATGGATGCAACTTTTTCTCCATTTGACCGATCTTCTAACTCTTATGGTTTAAAAGTTACCAATACAATGCCATTGAAAAAGTGGCCACCCTGTATACGCAGATGACCGTTTCTGGTTCGAATCAAATTCTTCTCGTGTAGGAACGTGGGAAATCGTATCGGGTGATTGCAGTTTTTCAGCATATGTTTGAATCAGTACCGATTTTGCTCTTGATAAGGATCCGTCAATTATCGATTAATATTTCGTTGATACCTGAATATCTTCATAATTGAGTTTCGACTTTTAATAAAGTTATTTTTGTGAAGTGAATGCACATTATTATGTGAGTATTCTCATATGGTTGCCCGTGTCAATTTTTCTCTCGTTTATTTCTGCAATCACCGGATACGAAAAAAAGTCCCCTTTTGTTTTCAGTGCCTCCACGTTATCGCAAGGCGTATTCGAACCAGGAAGGGGTCCCATTCTTCCGTTCGGAAAAACTTCCGATTAAGATCTGAGCCCACTGCAAGGATCTGGTTTATTCTTGAATAAAATCATAAATAAACTTTGAACTGAATAAAAATTTTGACGGGAAACAGGCAGAGTTTCCAACCATTGTTTCCTCTCGGCACATCCGCGACGTTGCCGGTTGTCCTCGACAGGCGGAGGAACCCAGGAATCGACACAAACAACAAAAAAGTGAATATATAATTTTTTGTTCTGAAACTTATTTCAAGTTTGGAAAGGACACCTACTGCGAATTCTCATCTATTCTTTCATTTAAAAATTATTGATTCCGTATTTGAATTTATGCTGAATATATTATATTGAATTGAATTGAATTGAATATATATTGTTTATCCTGATTATATTATATTATATTATATATGTATTATATTTGAACCGAGTGTTCGGTCAGCATGACGCGAGGTCGCGGAATTTGCTGTTCTCAATGTACTAATAAAATCGATCGCTATGATGATTCTATTGATTGCACTAATTGTGCTAATAATTACCACATAAAATGTGTGAACTTATCAGTTGAAAATTACAATAAACTGCGTGAAAATTGTGCCGATAAATGGATGTGTGAAAATTGCCGTCAAATGGGCGATAACGCGACGAATTTCATCTGTCGAGAAACGCAGACCGCTGAATTACTACAGCCATCGGTAGATTTTGTCAATTTTAAGAGAGAAATTGTCGCTGATATTAGTGCTATTTTCCTTAAAGAGATAAACGAACTAAAAAATATCATAACAATTCAAAATGAACAGATTAATGAGCTCTCATCTGAGCTACGTTCATTAAAGAAAGATAAGAACCTTAACGCTGTACCACATGACAGCAATACATCAAACAATCAACCGGTTCGGAACATCCCCGATGAATCATCTTTATCTTCGAATCCCGTATCACTGAAGTTAACACCTGCTTCCAATACAAATCAGGAAATTCCAAAATTGGCTGAAACATTGATTGAGGATGAGGATTTATGTGTAACTGATCCGAAACCCGCAGAATGGAATACTGTCACTAAAAGGAAAAAACAGAAGAAACCGAGCAGTTCACCTGCCGGAAATCCCAATTCTCCAAAAATTCCGATTTCTAAAACATCGACAGTAGCCAAAAGAGCTAATAAGCCTCTTGTTGGTACACTCAAGTCGAATAGCCTTCACGTAGCACCAAAGAAGCAGCTATCTCACCTCCACGTTTCACGACTCAGTCCAAATACGAACGTTATTGAATTGCAAAATTTCTTTAACCAACATATACAGAACGTCTCTTGCGAAAAACTCAATTCGAAACAACCGGGAGTGTATTCATCATTCAAGGTATCACTACCTACGGAATACTTGAACACAGTTATGAATCCTGAATTTTGGCCAGAGGGAATTGCTGTGAATAGGTTTTTTATGAAGCGACGTCAACCTGTAGTAACAGGCTGATCGATAGAGCTGGCACTAAACCACTAAAAACAACCATTGGCACTAATAATTGCCCAGATACCAAATATGAATTGAAATTGCTACAATTAAACGTCCAGTGCATTTCAAATAAGTTGGACAATCTCGAAATTCTTTTCACCGACGAGCGTCCTGATGTTGTCTGCATTGCTGAGCATTGGTGCAGTCCTGATGCTATCCAAACAATGACCATTCCGGGTTTCTACCTGACTGATTCCTATTGCCGCCCCTCCAGAGCTCATGGTGGATCTATGGTCAACATCCGGGATGGTGTACAGGTGAAAAAATTGTGCGTGTCGCGGTTCTCTGGGGAGATGCATTTCGAGGTGAGTGGGACTATAGTGCTCGTCCAAAAGCTTCGTCTAGTCGTTCTCAGTGTTTACCGACCATGCTCTGGAGATTTTGGAATATTCCTAGATGCAATGTCTTCGACTTTGGACTATTGTAGCAGTTTAGCCGATATACTATTCGTTTGTGGCGATTTAAACGTCGATCTTTTAAAAACTAATTGTCCTAATCTTAAGTTACTTGAAGATCTACTAGAATGTTTTAACTTGATTGTTTCTTCACGAGAACCTACTAGGGTCTTCACTGACATTACAGGGCACACATCCGTATCGAAGGTGGACTATATTTTGAGTAATGCTGATTTGTCTGCTTGTTCGACCGCAGTATTCGAAGCTTACATTAGCGATCATCGTGCACTTTCGCTTGAATTTCCCATTAATATCTCGCCAGTGGCTCAATATAGGACAAAGTTTGTCAGAAATATGAGCCAATATAATCTCGATGACTTTGTTTACCGTATATCTGCATCCGACTTTCTGGGGATGTACAGCTTTCTGGATGTGGATGGATGTTTCGGTGAGTTCGCTGATGTGATCCAGTCGACATTTGAGATGTGCTGCCCACTTTTCAAGTATACAGGTTCTGCTCACCTGGCGAAGAAGTGGATTACTCCTGAGATCGTCTCGGCAAAGCGCGATCTGAAGCATCTTCACTGGTTGCGTACAAATATGGCTTGCCAGTCCACCCACAACCTTTATAGGAATGCCAAATCTTCGTACAATTTTTTAATTAGAAAGGCAAAATTAGATTACCATACTGGACTGATTGAAAAGTCGGACAATAAAAACAAGACTGTGTGGTCGCTGGTAAATGCTCTCACTGGTAGAGGAAATAAAGGACATCGGCCCATGGAGATTTTAGTTGATGGTGTTCCGTTCGTTGAGTCTGGAGATCTGGCCTCGTTGTTTGCAGACTATTTCTCAACTATTACCCAGCAAACGCTGGCAACATATTATAATAACTCTTTGTCCACATCATGCACTACGTCACCAATGAATAACTCGTCCTTCTTTTTTCATCCTGTGTTGGAATTTGAAGTGATTGATGTAATAAAGTCTCTGAGAAATAATAAGAGCAGTGGAGTGGATTTTATTTCTGCTAGAATTCTAAAACTGATCGCGGCTTTTATTGCTCCACATTTTGCCCACATTGTCAACATCTCAATGAGTAGTGGCACATTCCCCAACCATCTCAAGAGGGCTATTGTCATACCCATATTCAAGAAGAATGACTTGAATGATATCTCTAACTATAGACCCATTTCCATCCTCAGTGTCTTCGCCAAGGTTTTCGAGAGGATTGTGCTTAATAGGATGATGAATTTCCTCAATAAACATCAGGCACTTGATATCGCACAGCACGGTTTTCGGACGGGCCGGTCAACTGAATCCGGAGCTCTCTATTTTGTCGAGTACATCTATGAATGCCTTGATAGTGGATTATTTGTCGCGGGATTATTTTTCGATCTGTCCCGGGCATTTGACAGCCTCTCTTTCCAGTTCCTGATAGACAAATGCTACAGTGTAGGATTTAGAGGTGTGTTTTTGAGGTGGATTTCCAGCTACCTTCGGGACAGAACGATGACCGTTAGAATCGACAGCTCATTTTCGGATGAGCGCAAAGTGAATTTGGGTGTCCCTCAGGGTTCAGTCCTGGGGCCGCTCCTATTCTTACTTTTTATTAACGATCTACCCTCCAAGTTAAAAAAGTCGATGACCACTGCAACAACTTACCAGGACCTTCATCATGTTTCGAATAAGGTGCGAATAGTCCTGTTTGCCGACGACACCTCGGCAGTAGTTGCTGCACAGACCTTCGAAGAGTTGCAGAGGCTATGTCACCTATTGGTCCAGTGTTTTGATGATTGGTGTCGTTCTAATTCCATAATGATAAATATTGCCAAAACTGAATGCATTCATTTCACTCTAAGAACCAGCGAACACAGATTAGTCGTGCGCTATTTGGACGAAGTTATTGTATCCGCGGAGCATACCAAGTTCCTGGGCCTCCACATAGATTCCAACTTGAAGTGGAGCACTCATATTAATGCTGTATGTAAAAAACTCAACAGCACTTCCTTTGCGATCCATCCTGAACATCTACTACAGTTTAGTGTACAGTCACCTGTCATATAACATCATGCTCTGGGGAAATTCATCGGACATTGGAAGAGTTTTTGTTATACAGAAAAGGATCTTGCGTATGATATTTAATGTCGAGCCTAGGTCCTCCTGTAGACCAGTTTTCATTGAGAATGGTCTCCTTACTCTAGCCTCGATATTTATTCTCAAATGCTTAATTTATACTGAAGAAAACGAATATAGCTTCACCAAACTTTCAAGCTTTCATGGCTACAGTACAAGAAATGAGGGATTGTTGTGTATACCAAAACATAATACTTCTAGGTTCGAATTTTCACCAATGTTTCAGTGTATTAAACTTTTTAATCACTTGCCGAAATCTTTGCGAAGTCTCAAGCTGAATGAGTTCAAAAAAACAATTAAGACTATTCTAGTTCGTAGAAGTTATTATTCTGTTGCTGAATACTTTTCTGATTTTTGTGAGTAGTTCTCTATTCTGATTTGTTTTTTGCTTTTGACCTATCCTATGCATGTATTTTGTCTTACAGGATTAATAAAGTATTATTATTATTATTATTATTATTATATTCTGTTAGCGCTACGACACTGCATGCTCAATCGGGTTTCTTTGTGTACAACTGATGTTTTTTCTGATTGTTATTAACTGCTGCATCGAATGGACTTATGAACAACTTTAACTGAGTTCGAAAAAACTTTACTATTTAACTGAATTGATTTGAATTTTCATAATTTTTCAAATCATTCTGCTTTGATATATAATGGAATTTGTTTGAATAAAATTACGTGGCGCCCAAAACATTGGCTCCTCATTTTTTTTTATTTTAAAATTAAATTTCACACCAGACGAAAAGCTAGCCACCTCAAAATTACGTTGAGAGGTTACACAATTTTGGCGCCCAACGTGGGGCCTCATTTCAAATTTGTTTTTATTCAGAGCCATATGTAGATAACGTCCTCAACTATGAGAAAATCATTAATCGGTATTCAGACGGATTTTTTCGAATTCCGGAAAAGTTTTTCACTTCAGGCGGGAGTTGAAGTTGAAGTGAAAAATTTTTCCGGAATTCGAAAAAATCCGTCTGAATACCGATTAATGATTTTCTCCTATTATTTCACAGACGTTAATCTCCAATTCATATTTACAAATTTTCGGTTATATTGTTCATCGGTCGGAGACCCGAAATCCGACCCCTGCTGATGTCGACAAAATATCGATGACGCAAAGGAGAAGGATAGAGTGGGAATCCTTTGACCGATGAAAGCGAATGAGTTTCCCCCCACCTATTATAATAATAATAATAATAATATATATTGATGTCTCAAAAATTTACAGACGGAGTCAAAACATTATGAACGCTTACACAATAGTATAATAAAACACATAATAATACAATATACAGAAACATATTACAAACACAAGTTTGAGCAGGGAGGTCTAGAATCTATAGGAGAGGAACTCATCCATGGAGTAAAATGCAACTTCCATAAGCATGCTTTTTATTTTCCTCTTGAAGGCATTTGGATGCAGTGATGTCAGGCCATTTGTCAAGTGGTTATACAATTTCAGACTGTTATATACGTGCATGTTTCGTGTTTTCTCCAGTCGATATAATGGAGGCACATATTTGTCCCTAAAACGTGTGTCGTGGCCGTGAACACTCAAGTGTCTCCGGAACCTGTTCCTATTCTCATGTACATATAGGAGACACTCCATGATGTAACAACATGGGACGGTAAGAATTCCATATTTTTTAAAAAGTGGTTTACAGCTGGTCGTCCTTCCTATCCCCGCTATCACCCTGATAGCTCGCTTCTGCTTCAGAAAAATTCTTGCAGCATCCGAGGACGCTCCCCAAAGGAGGATGCCATAAGTCATCCTTGCGTGGAATTGAGCATGATACACTATCAGGGCTTCTTTTTCAGTCAGAAAGTTTTTGATGTTTCGAATTGCGAACAGCGCTGTCGAGAGTTTTCCAGACAACACGTTCACGTGTTGTTTCCATTCTAGTCCTCCGCTGATTTGTAGCCCAAGCAGTGAAATACTTTCTTTGTTACTTCGTTTGGTGGTGATCACCAGCTCCTGCGTTTTATCAGCGTTGACACTCATGTTATTATTGCTGAACCATTCAACAGCGCTATCAATGGATTTCTTTGATTTCTCACGGAGAAGTATTCCTTCTTTATCTCTATTGAGAAGAGTGACATCATCCGCAAAAAGAATCTCGTCACCGGCCACAACATTATGCACCAAGTCGTCGATGTACACCGCAAATAGTATTGGTCCAAGAACCGACCCCTGAGGCACCCCACGAGTGATTTCACTTCTGGAAGATACCCTGCCACCAACATCCACCACCTGGTAACGATTTTTCATGTAGGATCTCATCAGATTTAGAGCCGGTCCGCGGACCCCAACGTGTTCCAGCTTCGATAGCAGCTTTTGGTGTTTCACGCAATCGAAGGCCTTACTCAAATCCATGCAGGCCAACATTGCTTCTTCAGAGCTATCCTCCTCACCCGCGCAGACATCTTAGTCTGCGTGGCATCATTAACATCGAATTCTGGAAAAATGAGTAACTACGGTGGTGTAGTTGGTTAGCATCTCTGACCGGAAATTAGAGGACGCGGGTTCAACTCCCGCCTGAAGTGAAAAACTTTTCCGGAATTCGAAAAAATCCGTCTGAATACCGATTAATGATTTTCTCTTATTATTTCACAGACGTTAATCTCCAATTTATGTCCTCAACCATATTTACCAGTTTTAATGGTCGTATTAGAAGAGAATATTGTCCATTCAATTTTTTTATAGCGTATACGGCCCTGTTGCTACATATTGTCGATGATTGACTTGCAGAATTTAGTTTAAAGATTTCATAAGATTCATGTCATAATGGAACAATTCAAACCTATTTTCCTTTTGACTGAAGAACTCAACTATGAATTGTTGGGTCCCATATTATTCCTACTCTATACGTCAGACTTACCTAATATTGTTCGGTCCGGGTGTTCACTTTTCGCTGATGACGGTAAAATCTTCGGTGAGCCTACTTCTAACCATTACGCTATCCAGGATGATCTAGATGCTGTGTATGGATGGTCGGAGGAATGGTGTTTGCCTCTTAACCTCCTGAAGTGTGTGGTTGTTCACGTGGGCAGGGCCAATCCCAGAGTCACTTACTATTTGAATGGTCGAGTTGTTCCAGCCAAGCGCTCTCATTGTGATCTGGGAGTGATTATTTCTGAGGACTTGTCCTGGTCTGATCACATTCTGCATGTTGCCAACAAGGCTAAGCGACTACTCCATTTTTTGCGTAGGTCGTTCTACCGTTGTGACCCTGCCACCTACCGTCTACTTTATGTCACCTATGTACGACCTATTTTGGAGTATGCGGGGCCAGTTTGGGCACCGACGCTCGCTCGTGATGCGGAGCTTCTAGAGAGAGTGCAGCGTAGTGCGACGAGGATTCCCTATGGTATACAGAGACCTAGCTATGAACAGAGACTTGAGCTCATGGGTCTCCCAAGGTTCTCTGAGAGGCGTCTTCGTGGCGATCTCATAGTCGCATATAGGGCACTTCATGGTCTCTTCAATTCCAACCTAGGATCGCTCTTTACGCTCAATACGGATATTCGACTGCGTGGCCATGCATTCAAGTTGCGGAAGGAAAATTTTAGATCTACTCAGAGGCAGCATTTCCTTAGCAATAGAGTGTTCGATGTTTGAAATCGCTTACCTTTTACTGTGGTTGGTGGTTGTTCGGTTAATGCTTTTAAGAACATGTATGATGAGTGGTCTATGCAGGGATTTATTTTCTCTTTGTTTTCTACTCATATGTTTTGATTTTTGTATTTTGAACCTATTTTCACTTGAATTTTTGTTATTTTGTTATATTATTGTGTGAGTTTATAGAATTTTCTAAACTCTTATCTAATAAATAATATAAAAATTAATAGTTGTTGATTTATTTTGTGGAAAACCATTTCAACACAATTTAATAAAACTTAGCAGCCTACAGATCCATGATACACCGGGCATTTTCAGTACCGTTGTCCGAAACAGATTTTGATATTGAGATAGGAATCATTAAACAGATAGCTAAAAATAACAAAATTCCAATTCCATTTATTGATAAATTGATTCTCCAATATAAACAGCAACAAATTAACCATCTTTTATACCCGGTCAATAACAAAGTTTGTGATAGATATATAAGAATCACGTATTGTGGAGAGATGTCTGTGAAAGTTCAGAGATTTTTTTCTAAGTTCAATTTAAAAACGGCCTTTGCAGGTAATAATCTGAGTAGATTGCTGTTCAATGGTAAAACAAAGACGGATAAATTGAAGAAATCAGGTATTTATGGAGTGTTCATCAGCTTACGTCGGTCAAGGACGAAATTTCCAAACGAGATTAAAAGAACATCTAACAACCGATCGTAATTCTCCAATCCTTGAACATATAGGTACTTACAACCACCCTATAGATACAAATGACCTTGAAGTCCTTCATGTTTGTGATAAAGGGAGAAAAATGGACCTTCTTGAGTATTTGGAAATAAACAGAATCAATAAATCCACAGAAATAAACACCTTAAACATCCAATTAGAGATGTCGCGATCTCCTTTATTGAATTTATTTTGAACATACGATACTAACCATATTGCAGACAATTGTTTATATATTCTCAGTCTGGTACTTGATGATGGTGTGATTACCGAAACCGGTCGTACAAGAACAATAAATGAATATAGTGGAAACTGATAAAATAGAGTTTCATTTTATTAAGTTTTATTAAGTTGTAATAAATAATAATAATAATAATTGCGAATTAGGAATATAGTAACTACTAAAGATTCTGCCCAAAAACGGAAAATTTTAAACCGTGCTACAGAAAAAGGGAAACAAAATCCAAATTATGACATTTTCGCTCTGGTTGATCCTCAGTTCGATTTTGATAAGGAAGTTGAAGCTATAAATAAGACATTAGAATCTGTAACAACCTTGATCTTGGAATTTGATGGTCCACAATCAGACTCAGCCTTCAAGCGTATTGTGTCCAGGTTAATTCATGTAACTACTAGAATTCAGCGTCTGATAGTGCCTGAAGATAAAATTGAGGAGGGTACTACTTTCAAAAATGAATCCTACGCCACGACCTTAGCGTTAGAGGCAGACTTATATTCGAAATTAACTGATAATACTTCTATAACTCCTTCGCCTTCTACCAGCACACAGGTTCTACAAGCCTTTGCTTATTGATTCCGTATTTGAATTTATGCTGATTATATTATTTTCTGTTAGCGGAATCGTAGCGCTACGACACTGCATGCTCAATCGATGTTTTTTCTGATTGTTATTAACTGCTGCATCGAATGGACTCATGAACAACTTTAACTGAATTGATTTGAATTTTCGTAATTTTTCAAATCATTCTGCTTTGATATATAATGGAATTTGTTTGAATAAAATTACGTGGCGCCCAAAACATTGCCTCTTTATTTTTTTTTGAAGTTAAGAATTAAATATCACATGAACCCCGCCTAGTGCCACCAGACGAAAAGCTAGCCACCTCAAAATTACGTTAAGAGGTTACACGCTATTTGACGAATAAGTTTTCATCATAGATCAACTAAACGTTGTTTGTTTTCTCTATGGTTTTCCTTCCCGAAGCTATCTATGAATTTGAGACGGGTCAAAGGTCAAAAATTTTCTCATATATTATAATACTACTAGAGATGAAATTTTGCCAGCAGAATTTCTCGATTGTATAAAATGAAAGTTTGTTGCTTTTGGCAATTTCGGGAATTCAATCTTGCATTCAAACCATTGAAGTTAATACGTACACTTTTTTCTTCATTTTTTTTTCTGGATCTAGCTTATCCCTCGATTCGAGTTTTCTGAAAATGAATTTCGAATTTCGTTCTTTTTCATCGTAGCCGTTGCAGCGTTAAGAATAAAATTTGACGAGCAGTTAAGTTCGAAACCAGCATTTTTTCGATTTGATTATTATTTGTTAGCTGAATTAATTTTGCTGTTAAGGCATCAATCAATCAAATTTGGATAGCCTAATCGGATTTATTCTATTTTGTTTTGAAGCTGCAACCAAGTGAAAATCCTCGACCACGAGGGCAAGTTACATAGTGACCGATTTAAACTCAATTTTAATTAGTACATTATTTTTTTCCTCATTTCATTCTCAGATTTTCTTCTTATGGTAATTTTTTTTCGCGGAATTCTGGTTGATTCCATGGTTAGAGCTGAATCTAAGAAAGTTTCACATCATACCATTCCATATTTTGGTATATTTTTTGGTGCAGTTCGCTCGGGAGAGGAGTTCATCCTGACTTTCAAGATGAAGTCTCTTGTCATATCTGGTTTCCTCATATGAATTCATTGTTAGTATTGAATTGGAAATTATTTTCGATATTTCTTGTAAATTTAAATTCTTTCAAAGATAATAATTTGCATTAGGCTAATCAACCGTTCTGAATTTTTTCATTTTGCTCGTTGTCCATAATCATAATCTCCCTCACTTCAATTTTACATATGAATTGTGATAGTTTATTTCAACAAATTTTTTTATTCAATTTCAATCCACATTTCCTAATTCATCATTGTATATTTCGGATTTCACATATATCGTTGACGTTCGAAATTAAGTTTCAAAATTCTATTTCATATTGTTTCAATTCACTTACAATCATTGTCTGTAACTATCAAATATTCAAGTTGACTGGTTTATACTTCTCTCGTCCTCAGTGGGGGAAAGTTATGCCCATCTGAAAAACGTCCGCCCTCCGTGCCGCACCTTGTATTTTACTTCATTCCCTATAAATAGATAGTGACCATTGGTCTAAGTGCACGGTATTTTAACTGCATTGATTTTCTCAAATTGTTCATTCCCTGTATTTTGAGAATTCGGATAAAATTGTAGGTTCGATCTGTACCATTAGAGCTTGTTTTGTATGGAATTTTATTTGTAATAGATTGGTTAGATTGAGTGTAGTTTTTGATTTACATTAAGGCATATATAACAGGCCCGGAAGTTTCAGCATTTCTTGGAAAAAATATTATACGGTAAACGCTAGCTAAATGCTGTAGAAAATTGAATTTTCCGGGCCAACTTATGTGCAGCCCGGAGACATCGTCATTTTTCATCGAAATGCTGACAAAGATTAATGCTAGCGAAATGCTGAAAAAAAAATCGAAATAGCTGTGACCGTAGTGGAAAAATCGAAGGTTGAATTTTCCGGGCCAACTTATGTGCAGCCCGGAGACATCGGCATTTTTCATCGAAATGCTGACAAAGATTAATTCTAGCGAAATGCTGATGAATGCTTAAGAAAAAGTAAAATTATCTTCGACAGTAGTTAAAAAGTCGATTGGCCTATATGCAGCTGGTGTAAGTTGACATGAGGCTCCGAATTCATATGTATAAACTTTTCTCTGGATAAGTTGTGTACGTCGCAGATAAATTGGCATATCTATAGAATTTTTGGGGTGCGTGAATATGATATTTTCCAGGAAAAACAAGGAAATTAAAATAGGTTTTTATATCACAATGAATAAGAGGAAACTGAAATAAAAAATAACAATAACTTCAGAAATAACAAGAGAAAATAAGGATAATCGTTTTCAAACAGAATAAACTAAAAAGGTTGTTGAAACATAATTATCTTCGTCTATGCGACGTTCAGCTTTTTTCTTCAGGTCATCGTATTTTTCCCATTCACCACGTAATCTCTTATCGAAAGCCACAAAATGACCCACAGAGTTTTTTCTCCTCCAATGATTTCTATTACACCTCTCAGACACTAGGTTTCCTCATGTGGATATTAACTCAGAAAATATCCATTTTAGGGCAAGGGTGTGATGCAAACACTCACATTATTTTTTAACGTAGATTCAATATCTGCCATAAAAAAATGGGGTTCTAATTTGAAAAAATTGATTTTTCACGATTTTGTTATCCCTAACTTTGAAAGCGATTTTTTCACCCCCTGTATCATGAATCGCGATTTCGATTTTTAAAGTGAATACATCAATCTTACATCTTGAAAAATCCCAAAAATGAAAATTTTCCATCCAAAAACCTCGAAGTCATTCTTGTTTCAGCGAAGCTCTATTTTCGATTATTTTTCGAATTTTCCCGCTCAGAGAGAATTTTCCAACCAAAACTGAAAAATGTTACATCAAAATAACTTGAAATTTTCTAAGGAATCTATTTCTGCAATAAAAAAATGGTGTTCTAATTTGAAAAACGGAAGTTGACGTCATTTCCGGAAAAACCGGAGGTGCTCATGCCTTGAAAATATTTAAGATTTCATCAGCATCGTGAAATACTTATAAGTGCTGAATTTCATGAAAATACGTTCAGTAGTTTCCCGTATAAATATGGGTGAGGTTCCTCGTGAAAGACCCTGTATATCATTATGAAAGAATATGAATATGAAAGAATGTATATCATTAGGTATATCAGAGAGTTTATATTTTATATCATATCCCTTTTCATCCGTCCATTCAAGGAATATCAAGAAATCATTCAGTTTGTAATTTATTTCCTTTTATTTGCTTTTGCATTCTGAACAGAATAATTTTTTTCCTTCAAGTGGAAGATGTAACGTAACTCTGGGAATTTTTTGGAAAAACTAAAGAATTGCAGAATTATCGTTTTCATTTTCGCAATCTGGGACTCAAACTTGGTGAGTACAAATTTTTTCACGTCTCCAACAAGGTACTTTTAGTTCTAAATAAATTGATTATTATCATTCTTATATTCTCATTCTTAAACTTTTCGTTCACAGATAATCTTCCATGTGTAGGAGAAATTGATTGGAAAGTTAAATACGAACAGCAGCTAGAAAAAAATAGTCAGCAACAGAAAGAAATTGAGATGCTAAGGCAGCTATTTCAATTAGTAAAACTTCAGAGGAGCAGACAGCTCCAACATATATCAAAGAATATCTCATACATATGCTATATTTATGGTCGATGTTAAAAATTGTAGTGTTTCATGCTCATTTTTACAGATTTGTTTTCATTTAAGAAAAAAATTACCAAATCAGAACTTAATAACCAAGTTGTCATGTTTTCAATTCGAATAAACCTTTTTTCAAGTTTCTATGTGGAAGCAGTTTTTATATGAACTTGAAAAATTTTTTTCTAGTGGTGAGACATAAAATGTACCATCTATCAACATGAATAGTATATTATATTATAAGGATTAGAAGTGCAATATTTAGTTTTTAATCCTAGGATTGAAAGTGTTGCTAAGCAACGAACAAATTTTTGTACGGTAAGGCAATTGATGGCTTTTGCACCTGAAAAAAGTACAAAAATCTCAACATTTTTCGATGGTTGGAAAAAAAAAGATATTTCTGGTCTGGTATCTATTTGCTCGGATTAGAGTAGGTTACCTAGCTCATTCAAGGACCTAATTTTCTTAATAAATGCAAACTACTTTTACCAATATTTTGTTCTTGAATCAATGAATTCAAATTTACAATATAAGAATTGGAGCACCCTTTCTACGACCGAAAAATCTTATATTTTTTCCGTGTAGCTTAAGGCGAGAACGGGGCGAGAATTTTCAATTTTATAATAATTCGTTTTTTAGGACAATAAGGTTTATCTTACAAACAAAATTATACTAGAAAAATCGTTCATACGCTATTATTAGCGATAAAAGCCATTCATCTCATTCAAAAATTCAAATCGTTGGCTAATTTGACGTCATCACATGTTTGCGAGAATGGAGGCGATGAAAGGGCGCTGACCGGTGTTTGAGTATCCGTGAGCATGCCCATAAAATTCCAGACGCCATTGTGTTCAGCATTCAAACACTACTTGAGAAAACATAATATGAGTTCAAAAACATCAATATTTTTCTTGATAAGTTTGTCACTTCATTATTTTCCTTTGGCAAAAAAGTTCTTATTAATACACTGACTTTTTTGAACTTATGCATATTAGATGGCCCGGATAATTCGAAATTTGATTTATCCACAACGGTCAAAAATATTTCAAAATTTTTTTCAGCATGTAGCTAGCATTAAGTTTCGTCAGCATTTCGATTAAAAATGCCTGTCTCTGGGCTGCACAGTGCACATATGTTGACCCGGAAAATTCAAACAAAAATTTTTTCGCTACGGTAGAAGATATTTCAAACTTTTCTTTAGCATTCATCAGCATTTATCTAGCATTAAGTTTCGTCAGCATTTCGATTAAAAATGCCTGTCTACGGGCTGCACATATGTTGGCCCACAGAATTCAAATACCGATTTTTCCGCTACGGTAGAAGATATTTCAACTTTTTCTTCAGCATTCATCAGCATTTAACTAGAATTGGAAAAATGGAAGGTTAAATTTTCCGGGCCAACTTATGTGAAGCCTGGAGACATCGGCATTTCGATGAAAAATGCCCGGAAAATTTAACCTTCCATTTTTCCACTACGGTCACAGATATTCCGATTTTTTTTCAGCATTCATGAGCATTTCGTTAGCATTAATCTTTGTCAGCATTTCGATGAAAAATGCCGATGTCTCCGGGCTGCACATAAGTTGGCCCGGAAAATTCAACCCTCGATTTTTCTACTACGGTAACAGATATTTCGATTTTTTTTCAGCATTCATCAGCATTTCGCTAGCATTAATCTTTGCCAGCATTTCGATGAAAAATGCCGATGTCTCCGGGCTGCACATAAGTTGGCCCGGAAAATTCAATCGTCGATTTTTCCACCACTAGCGAAGATACTTAATATTTTTTACAGCATTTATCAGCATTTAGCTAGCATTAATCTTTGCCAGCATTTCGATGAAAAATGCCGATGTCTCCGGGCTGCACATAAGTTGCCCCGGAAAATTCAATCGTCGATTTTTCCACCACTAGCGAAGATAATTATTTTTTTTACAGCATTTATCAGCATTTAGCTAGCATTTACAGTATAATTTTTTTTCTAAGAAATGCTGAAACTTCCGGGCCAACTTGATAGACCTATATATAACCCATTCCTGATAGAGTCTCAATGCTCATTAATAAAAGTTTAGTATTGTGCATACAAAGATTATTGATTGTATTTTTATGACGACAGGATTGAACTATAAAGAAAGAATAACCGTAGCAATTGGTGCCCAACCAACCAAGCAATACACGATTTAGCAATTGTACAGGACAGTGTTCACTAAATCCATTGAAACCAAGTCACATCATTCTTGAAAGAGGATCCATCTATGCCAGGGGATCACCGTTATTTTGAGCGATTTTTGGTTTTTGGTGAGACACTTTTCTTTTCTCTATTTGGGCCATTTTCTTTTGCTTGTAACTTTTACACTGGATAGAACTCAAACTTATTTGTTTACTATGGCTAGCATGTTTTTGGAAATTGAACCTGATCGGTTAATTAAGGAGGAACTTGAGTATGAGATTTCCTTAAGGGGTTTGAAACCTGAAGGTTCGGTATCGGAATTGATCAAGATGTTACGAGGCTTGTTGAAAGTGGAGTCAGAGGGTCAATCATTCAAAGAATTTTATAAGTTTGATGCAAAGACGGAATTAGATATATCTTCTGCCAAAATCAGTGAAGTTGAAATTTATCTGAAGGAACCTTTCCAGGTTCTATGCAACGAAAAGTTGGGACGAAGTTGAGTCATTTGTTGGGTAGATTGGAGAGAGTCAAACCATCCGAAAGTGATATACCCTTGTGTGAGTTAAGATCTAAGTTACTTACTTACTGCGGGTTTGAGGTTGGTTTCTGTTTTTGAAGCTAAATTATCTGTTGATCCTAGAACTATAAAGTCAGTACCTGCAGAGGTTGAATTCGAACAAAGTTTGTTGAATCAAAAAGCTGCGAGTTCAACACCTATACAAAGTTCATCTTCTAATGTTTCTGGTGTATTGCAAAATGCTAATTTAACAACAGCAGCTAACATGCTACAAAATTTGAGTATTGCAGATCCTAAAATTCATTTAAAGAGTTTTGGAATCAAATATTCGGGTAGGAATGATTCTCCAAGTTTTAATGCTTTTTTCGAGAGATTCAATGATATGATGGAAGAAAGAGGGTATTCGGAGGAATTTATGTTTAGAATCGCGTCGGAATTGTTCGAAGGTGAGGCACTGGTTTATTATAGAGCCGTCAAAAACATTGCTAATGATTGGAATGAACTTATTGCTCTTTTTCGAAAAGAATTTTTCAGAGACGGAGATAGAAAAATCTTCGAACAAATTGAAGGAAGAACTCAAGGTGAAACAGAAACTATGGCTATCTATGTGGCTTATATGCAAAACTTGTTCAATAAATTATCTTTCTCGATCGATGGAATAATCAAATTAGAGTTTATAAAGGGAAGAATTCGGCCAGAATATCGGTTGGTATTAGGATTAATGATATTGATTCTCTTGAAATGTTGATCGAATTGGGTCGTAAACTAGAAGATAATAAGCGTTATGATAGTAATTTTATTCCACCATCGTTGAATAAACAAGCGATTGGAGTTGATTTGGAGTATAAACGTGAATCAACTAAAAGTAAATTAAGTTATTTGGAGACTGAAAGACAAGTTAGTTTTCGTGATTCTCAACCAAGTTGTTCTAAGTCGGGAAGTGATCAGTTAGGTGGAAGTAATAGGATAAGGAATAGAGACAGATCCAATTCACGAAATAGAAATAGATCTAGTTCACGAGGTAGCACTAGATCTAGAGAATCTTCAAAAAATAGAAATTGTTGTTCAGAAAATAGTTATAATGAACGTGAACAATACTCGGATAGAAAATATTCAGGTAACTCGTACGAAACTCAAAATAAATCATATCCTTATCATAATAGATCACACTTCAATGTTAACAGATCTTCAAGTGTAGATAGAAAAATTGCTCCTGATGCTAGAAGGCCCATGACAGCAAACCAAAGTAACGGGAATATAGGACAAAATTCTTCTCGGGACTCAACAGTTATTTGCTTCAAGTGTCAGGGTAGAAATTATTTGGCTAGACATTGCACATTGAAGTCGATTCGATGCTTCAATTGTGGTAGATTCGGTTATACTAAGTTAACTTGCCCAGATTGTCATTTAGAACACTGAAGAAGTCAAGTGTTGACTGAGCTTTAACTTCTGCAATTTCATCGGTTAATCATCTTGTTGCTACTGATCATAATGAGGATTCAGAAACTTTGGATTTTGTTTGTTCTGAGGCGGAAATTGAAGCTTTCAATATTAAGTACGGGCCAGTTTTGAATTATATTCTAGACGAGGTTTCAGGTAGTGAATGTCCATATATTTCAGTTGACATTTATAATAGAAAATTCAAGGGACTTTTAGATTCGGGAGCTAATGAAATATTAATCAATGAATCTACTTACGAGTACTTACATTAAATAGGAGTAACCTTAAATAGGGAGGATGTTTCGTCGTGTATTTTAGCAAATAATCGAGAATTGCTTCGGATTTGTTAGTATACCTATTACTTTGGAAAATAAAACACATATCTTTAAATGCTTTGTATTATCTGACTTACTGGATATATTACTCTTGCTGAAATCTAAAGATGACAGATTCAGAGATGAATATGGAAAGGTTAAAAGACAGTATGATTATTTACTCAAACAACAAAAATCCAAATCCTTCGAAGAGAAAATCTCAAACTCAGACAATAAGAACAAAACTGTCTGGTCAATTGTTGACTCTTTAACGAAAACACACCAAACAAATAGCTTCCCTTTGAAAGATGATCCTACAAAAGTGGCCAATGAAATGAACACCTTCTTCATAGAAGCAGCACCGGATCTAGTATCAAAACATTGTGGTTCTGAAGAAAATTCAGGTACTGTTCGGAAACTCAACTTGAATGAATGAATTTTCTCTCACAAAGATCAGCACCTTGTCGTTGGTGTGAGGGCTTAAGTAGCTGTGAGGACTCCTGGGGCGGTATCGACGGAACACTGTTCCGGTAGGGTCTCCCAAATCGATAAGGCCCAAGATGAACGGTGAACACTAAGACTGATCCCCAAGCTACGGTGTAAGATATCATGCCTAATGCTGGATGGCACCGGGTCAGAGTGTCGCGAACGATTCCCTGGGGAAACCAGGTCGTATCCCCTTTTAATTAGACCTTCCCTCAGTATCGAAGCTCTGGTGGGGTTGACGAGTATTTCTTCGCTACTCGTGGGAATCATATGGATACCTATACAAACACAAAAAACAAAAACACCAAGGGAACCTCTTCGGAGGGTGCTCATGGTGAAAACCTGATGGGGGCTCCTGGCGGGGAACCTTCAAATACTGGAGGGGCTCCACACGTGGGGAACCAATCAGGTGTAGAACGTAAACGGCGGAACCGTAGTGGGGCCGCCAGGAATAGGGCGAGGAACGCTCGCGCAACGTTAGCCGGTCTACCGACCGGAGAGGCTGCAGCCGGGACTTCTTCCCCCTCGCGGACGGGGGCATCCAAAAGGAACGCCCCCGACTCAAATTCTCCACCCTCATGCGAGAGGGCCCCAAAAAAAGCTAACAACCTTGAAGGTGGGCTCTCTTACACTGAGGTGGTGAGTAGGACCCTGAAGGTGGCTCTCGTTCCCGAGGGCTGGCCAAACAGGGGCCTCTCACAGGGAGAGTTTGAAGAAGTTGAGCTGGCGGTAGTGGGCACGATGGACAAAATCCGGTCGGGCCTGCCATATCCCAAATTCCACGACGCGACGTGGAGCTCAACCCACAAGGGGCATTTATTGCCTCTTGTAAAGACAGCTTCAGTCCAGACTGGCTAACCACCAACTTGACTGGGCTGAACATCTCCAGGGACCTTCGTCTCAAGACAATTGAGATAAAGGATCTTGGAAAACTGACGAGGGTCAGCCTGTTGGTGAGGGGTGCTCAAAGCTCCTCTCCGACTGGTCTGATTCTCAGACGTATAGAGATGTCAACTCCGGCTCTGAAAACTAGGGCCTGGAAGGTCAACTACCGGAGCGACAGGCCCAACACGGTGCAGGTCATTCTGGGGGTGGACAAAGCATCTCTGGAGGTCTTGAAGTCCCTGGAGTATAAAGTCAGCGTTGGAACCAGGACAGGCACGTTCAGGCTTGTCCAGGGTCCAAGCGACACAGTTGCACCAGACCCAAAGGCAGCGCAGGGAGCTCGGAGACGGGGCCCAGTGCTGCTGGAGAGGGCGAGGGCAACAGAGAACTCAAATGTCGGAGAGCAGTATGGAGGTGGACCCTGCGGGAGCTCCTAGCTCGCATGTCTCGCATGCCGACCAACCGGTGACTGAGGCCGGTGGGTCGGGGTGCGACGCGGCGAGCGGGGGACCGCCGATAGGCTCAACACCAACTGTTACACCGGAGGATCCGCATGGGTCATCCGGCGAAACGTGACAGTTGGCTGACTGAGGTACTCACATGTCCTCATGGCGGCTGACATAAATGTCACGCAGATCAACTTGCACCATTGCATAGCGGCGACCGACATCCTTCGGTTGCAGCTGGCAAAGGTGCACACATTCTTAACCCTGATTCAGGAGCCCTGGGTCAGTGGAGGTGAGGTGAGGGGCCTTTCCTTCAGGGGAAGTAGGCTCTTCTGCTCGTTTACGGATACGAATCCAAGAGCGTGCCTACTGGCCTCCACGGACTTAGGAGCTCATTAACTAACAAATTTCTGTTTCAGAGATCTAATAGCAATCCAAATTCACGGCAACAGAGGACCACTAGAGAATCTTGTAATATGCTCAGCATATTTACCATACGACTCCCCTAACCCACCACCAAGTAGGGAATTAGAAGAGTTAGTGAAATTCTGCGAACATAAAGGCTGGCCCTTGCTGGTTGGTTGTGACGCGAACGCGCACCACGTATTGTGGGGCAGTACAGACGTCAACCCCACAGGAAAGGCGCTGGCAGACTTCCTGTTCTCCACGTTTCTAACCACACTTAATGTGGGTGTGGAGCCAACCTTCGTCACTTCAGCGAGACGTGAGGTACTCGACTTAACGTTGTGTAGCAATTCTATCGCTGACTTTATTAAAGATTGGCGAGTGGACACGGAAGTGATCTCGCTTTCAGATCACCGACATATTTGCTTCTCCATCAGAGACAGCAGAGAAAGGATACCTGAGGTATTCAGGAATTCTAAGAAAACAGACTGGCCAAGATACTTGGCGCATCTCTCTGGAAATCTGGGGTACAGTAATGCAACACCAAAGAACACGAGAGTTAGATGCCGCAGCAAACAATGGTCCCTAATCACTTGATTCCTTTGTTCACGAGGAACCACCGTTAACCATTCAGTTCGCTCTAAATCAGAATACCTCAATTTAGTATTTCGAAACAATTTGTGATTCTCTACCATCCAAAGTGAGTATTTGCTAGGAAAATCGGTCACCAGCTGCATCATCTTCTTATGCCACTTGTCTCCAACTACTGGATCGTTTGAAGTCATTCTCGGTGGCTCGACCGAATCAATATACGTGACAGCTCGTGATGAAGCGTCCGGAACCAAATGTTCCTTTTCACTATGATGAACAATCGTGAAATCAAAAGCTTGGAGCCGAAGAGGCCACCTAGCGATTCCCCAATCGGGTTCTTAATGCTGAAGAGCCATTTAAGACTCATATGATCGGTAATGACCACAAATTTCGATCCTTCCAGATGAGGTCTCAACTTTTCGATGGGAAACAGTTAGCAAGACATTCTTTCTCGGTAGTCGAAAATTTTCTCTCGTGTTTACTGAGCGAGCGACTCAAATAAGCGATCACGAGATCTCCGTCGTCGTGTCTTTGGGATAAAACAGCGCCCAAGCCATAATCGCTTGCATCTGTTTCTACCATAAATGGTAAATCGAAATGAGGACATGAAAGAATTGGTGCAGAAATGAGGAATTCCTTTATTCTCATTCTACGTAGATTCCAGACAAAAGAAACATTCTTTTGCGTTAGTTTTGTCAGAGGCGGCACTACCGTAGAGAACGCAGGGATGAACCGTCTATACCATGACGCCATGCCTAAGATTCGACAGATCTCCGTGACTGTCTTAGGAGTCGGTAGGTTAACTCTACCTTTTCTGGGTCGACCAAAAGTTCAGACTTATTTACCACGTACACGAGGTACTTAGCTCAGGCCTGCAAAAGTACGATTTCTCTCTATTACGTGCTACTCCAGCCACTTTGAGTCTACCGAGGACGGAACGTAATATCTGCATGTGTTCCTCGAATGAAGGTGTGACGATGATGACGTCATCCAAATACACAAAAGTGTATCTGTCCAGCTCTGGACCGAGAATGGAGTCAATTGCTCTCTGCCAAGTCGCAGCTCCAGAATGGAGAGTCCAAATGGCATTCTGCGAAATTGGAAGAGTCCTCTATTAAGAACTGTAAAGGCAGTCAGATGCCTTGCTTTCTTGGCTACTTCATTTGCCAATAACCTAATTTTACATCCAAGGTACTGATGTACCGAGCATCCTTTAATTTATCCAGAATTTCTGACATGAACGGGATGGGGTAGGCATCTGAAGTGCTGACAGCATTCAGCTTCTTATAGTTAATGCAAAATCGCCATGATTCCCGCTTCTTAACCATCACCATGGGTGAAGACCAAGGTGACGTAGATGGTTCTAGAACTCCCTTCTTAAGCATGTTGTCGAGCTCCGCGTTGACGACTTTTTGCAATGCCGGTGACAGAGGGTAAAAAGTCTCTGCTTTATCGGGACAGCAGTGGTATGAATATCATGTTCAACCCCTTCACACATTTCAGTTTGTTGGGGTCGATATCCACGAATATTTCTTCATTAAGAGAATTTAGTTGTGCTCTCTGTTCTTCAGAAAGAGAACTCCTTGACTTTGAATTTGGAGGCTCTCAACTACAGTTTCTTGACTGTTAAAGTGCCACTTGCCACTAAAGGGTTCAGATACAATTCCCATTCGAGTCAAAAAATCCACACCCAATATTAATTGACTGGCTACCTCTGGTACGAATAGCACCTCAATTAGGCGAACTCGATCTCTCAATTTAATTGGACATGGAACCTATACTGGAACAAGTTTGACCTGAAGCCACTGTGCATGAAGTCCTATTTGTTTTTTTCAATTCCCCTATGTTCCGGAAAATCTCCCAGCCTTGACCTCCCATAACAGTCCGCGAGGCTCCGCTATCCAAAAGAGCCAAAACCTTACGTCCATGAATTTGCACCTCCAAGTGAGGTCTCTGATCACCTTGTGCGTGATTCAGGATAAAATTCAAAATAGCATGGTTTGGAGATGAAATGGCCGGTATTTGATTCTCTTCTACCTCGTGACCTACGAAGCAGAAGGATTTCTCCCGTTTTTTGAGCAGGATCTGCAACTGTTTGATGTCACACCCTTCTGGCCACACTTAAAACAGAAAATCTGTTTACCCACAGTACATTCCCCAAATTCATGAGATGGGTCCCCACAATTCCAGCAAAGAGGGCGTGCTCCATTTGTCGAAATTTCATTTTCTGTTTCCATCGCATTGAGGAAATTCTGAGAAGTTGACACGTTTCCTCTACAGATCTACAAAGGGTAGAGAGTTTCGCTATGGAATCGATTCTGTGAAGCGAAAGGGCCGATTGTATATATGGCAACATGTTTCCTCTAATCAGTTGAACTCGCTGTTGTTCCATTGGTGGTAAATTGAGTTTTCGGAACAGATTTTCCATCACCGAGATATAATTGATTACCTTCTCTTGCTGACCTTGTGTCCTTTTTCTGATCTCCTCCTGTAGAACATACTCATAATCATGAGGTTGAAAACCATCCCTCAGCTTGACCATTAGATCATCCCAGCTCTCAAAAGTATTCATCCTATACCTATACCATAGTAGGGCTTCTTTCACAAATAGTTCCGGTGCTGACCGAAGCAATCTTTCTTTGGAAACTCCCCTGGTGAATCTCAGCTCCTCTACGCGCTCCAAAAAACTGTTCACACTCGATACCCCGTCGTATTGTATCCTCCATCTGCTGATGTCTAGGTCCTAGAAGTGACTTTTCTCGAAAGTTTGTAGCGATGATTCAGGCCTACTCGGACAAGACCAGTAAGCTGGTTTTTGAGAATTCATATCTAATTTAGCCATCCGTTGATTAATGGTCTGAAGAGTGGAAGGTTTCAAAGCGCTTACGCTAGCCGTTGCATCTCTGGAGAAGGAAACCTGTCGCTCCCCTGAAGCAATATTTTTAAACTGCTTCATTCTGTCTAAAGCTGCCGAAAATAATGATGAATTAGCCAAAAGTGAACGTCGAGATAAATCTACCCCGTTCGAAACCTCCTCGATACTTGAAATAGAAGTTGGAGTTTCCTTAGTATCCTGGGATCCTAGTTCGTTTTGAGTTGAACTGCGTCCATTCTCGAATCTCTTTCTCGACGTTGAAACTTTTCCAGAATTTTCCGAAGTCCTTCTCCTATAAATATCCTCTCCATCTTCTCCAAAATCGATCAGACTTGCTTGCTTTTCCTCCCTCCTTTTCGTTTTCTCCACTACTTCTGGTAGCAAGGAAACAGGATCATCAAGCAAGGATAAATGAAGTGATGATTTTTCTGCTATAACTTGATCTTCATATCTTCTTTTCAAATCAGCTAGCAACTTTATGTGCCACCTACCAAAAAATCTTCTTCTCCCTCTCCTCGAACAAGTCGCTTTATCCGCGAATGAAGATGGTAAGGAGAGCTAATAGTTCCAGAGATGACAAATTGTTAAGAAACAAGAGGTTGCTCGTACGGTACGTGGAATCCGTGGATCCGTGGAATACCATACATCCAAAATGTAAATGTCGATGTAAGAACAAGATCAAAAGTAATGGTTGTAACTGAAGTGATGTTGAAATCAAAATTAAAATTAAAAGGCCTAAAAAGAAATACGATATTGTTAATTTGACCTCTCCGCCAGTATCTCTGTCTTACCTAAGATGCATTGCGAAAAAAATATTTTTCGAAACAAGTGTTCCCGCAGTTCAGTCTTCGATCCCCAATTTGAGTTAATTTGAATCTCCAAAATATTCAGAACTGAACTCGGATGAACACTATTTAATTGATTCAAAATCCGTCTAGAACGATTTTTCGATTCTTCTCAAATCTATTCCACCAAATGCTACAAAATGGCGAATCGTTATCTGAAACCTAATCTCTTGCTTTTTTCTTCATTAATTTTCTTTGTCTTGATTCGACGTTCCTTCTTTCTTTTATTCAGGAGTAGATAACGCTCAGAGTCGTTCTAATGATTTGACAGATTAGGAGGAGCCAAATGAACCACAAGTTCAACCTGATTCATTAGATGATTTTTCTTTTATTCTGTGACAACTAATTTGAATCGAATTGATTTGAATCGCTGACCAATTGTAGTTTTCTCAATGAATAAATTATCGTTCCAACATTTGGTTTTGTTCCGTAACAAAGAAGCATGAAATTATACATTTCATACGTACAGTTTCTATCAAATTTTTTCGTAATTTTGTTTGGGTTCTCGGACGGGTGAATTGGATATTACGGAAAAACGGAATGAATTCATCAACATAACTACAAATTATCTGAACAACTTACTAGTTCATTATAATTCTACTACAAAACCCAGATCTGCCCGGTTTTTGTCTAGATGCATAAGAGAAACTAAACTTTTTTTACTAGAACATAGTGAGTAATTAGTTCTCAGGGCTCATAAAGGCAATATCACGGTTATTTTGCCAGTGGTTCTATATAATGAGAAAGCCCTTACCCTACTCAATGAACAAAATACGTACAAGAAATTAACAAAAGACCCAACCACTAACATACAGAACAAACTTAACAAGTTAGTGTCTGGTTTACATAGGCAAGGGCGAATTGATGATGTTACTCTCAAATTTTTAAAATGTAATAATGGCACTTGTCCCAAACTTTATTTCTTGCCGACCAATAGTAAGCTTTTTGGGCTCCCCCCTCTCAGAGCTGTGACGAGCACTGAAGAAAAGTGCTTCGAGCACTAAGCACTTGAATAAAAAGGCTCCCGAGTATCGAGCACAAAGCACTTATTTTCACAAAAGGCTCGCGAATACTAAGCACTTTGTGAAAGTAATTCGACATTTCGAGCACTAAGCCCTAAGCACTTTTTTTTGGAAATATTGAAAGTGAGGTTATTTCAATCGGAAAAGAAATTGCAAGTTGGCATAGGTATGTGATATTAAAAATTTTGAATTCGATTCAATATATTATATTATAAATTCTTATTGGTAATGAAAGAGAAAAATGCTATTCGCTCCTGGATCTCTCTGTTGATAATATTCATAAATATACTGAATTTTTCGAGATTGTTTTTTCTTCTGAAAACTTTCAGTCCTTGAAACAAAAATAAATAAAAAATTCAAGGAAAAACGGAAATGTTCCTCTGTCAAATCTTGCACTGATTTGTCAGGAGTAAACCGGTTGCAAGACATTGTTGCGTGACAAATAACGAAGAAGTATCAAAATTAGAACTCAATGAACTGTGTAACGTTTTGATGTTGTCTATATAAGACAACAGATGAAAACGTAAAAAAAATCAGAATCGTGGCTTTTGCTTTTTCTATTGATATTAAGTTGTCAACGCACAAATTACCATTCAACAAAATACACATGGGCGCTTCAATTTTCCTTTTAAAATGATCATTATCATCTCTCTGTTATTGCAATCCAAACAGTTTTGAGATATTGCTGTCATGTAAGGAAATGTTGATTTAAGATTTTATTAATGTAAAAATCAATTCGTACAACATTGGCTCAGGGCTTAGTGCTTAGTAATCCGCAAAAGTGCTCGTGAGCACTTTTGGGATTACTAAGCACAAAGCCTTTGGCCGAAGCACTCGAATTACTAAGCACTAAGCACTGATTTTGAAAAGTGCTTGGGAGCACAGTGCTCGGGAGCACAGTGCTCGGGAGCACAAAAGGGCTCCGAGTACTTTCACAAGCACAAAGCACAATGCTTTGGCACAGCTCTGCCCCCTCTATAATCTGGGCAAGTATTTAGCTGAACTCGTAGTGAATATATTTGAGAAGGATGAAAGATACGTTAAAGATTCTTTTAAATTTGTCGAAGATCTGACCAATGTCAACATTCCAGATGATTTTATTTTGATCTCTTTAGACGTTAGTTCATTATTCACCAACGTACCGATTGAACTTGCGATCGATCTTATCAGAAAATACTGGACCAGGGTGGAACCATATACTTGTCTGACCGTGGAAGAATTCATCCAATTGTTTGAGTTTTGTGTTACTAACGGTTATTTTATTTTTAATAATCAGTACTTTTGCCAGATTTTTGGGCTCGGCATGAGCAATTGTTTGGCTCCTATTGTTTCGGATAGTAATGTCAGAATTACAGAATTTCGCTATATCACGGTTGCCTTTCGAAGTTCCAGTTTTTAAGAGATATGTTGACGATATTTTCACCTCAATACCGGCAGACAGTGTCGATATCACTTCAAACACCTTCAATTCGTTTCATCAACGCTTGCAATTCACTTCAGAGACAGAGAAAAACAATGAATTGCCCTTTATAGATGTACGTGTCATAAGATCATCGGGCCGATTGAAGACTGATTGGTGTCACAAACCGACTTTCTCTGGAAGATTTTTGAATTTCAATTCTCAACATCCTTATTCTCATAAAGTGAATCTCATTGAAAATCTTAAATTTAGGTCTTCTCGTTTATCTAACGCTGAGTTTCACGCTTGTAATTTTGACAGAATTGAGAGGTTCTTGATTAAAAACAATTACCCTGTTTCGCTGGTCAGGAGGATTCTGAATAAAAATGATACCACACATCTTGTATCACACACTACAGGTAAGAGATTTTTCAAACTTCCTTATACTAAGGGGCTATCTGAGAGAGTGGGACAACTCCTAAGAGATGAAACTGTTGAAATAGCCTAAAAACCGTCCAACACTGTTAGATGTTTCTATTCTCAATTAAAATCAAAAACAGCTTCAGAATCAAGATCTAATGTCATATATAGAATACCTTGCAGTGAGTTCAACAAGATATACATAGGTCAGACTAATAGGTATCTCAAAACACGAATAACCGAACACAAAAGAGACTGCGTTAATATACACAATCCTACTAGATCCAAGGACAATAACACAGCGTTGGCTGAACAATTGAACATGCTTTCAATGAGTTACACTCATTCAATTTCGAAGGTGTCACTATCTTAGACACTCAAACCAACTTAAAGAAAAGATTATTTTGCGAAATGATAGAAATTAAGAAAGACATGAATTCAGTCAACAAAAGAAGTGCTATTGACAACTTGAATAGTGCCTATTTTAATCTAATACAAAGAATACGAAATTTAACATCTAACTATTTACATTGATCTTGGTTCTCGGAGTTCACATATTATTCGTTTTTCTTTCTTGATATCGGATAGACAGTTTGTTGATATCAAACTTCCAATTCACCCACATTCCACATATTTCAGTACACAAGCGTTATCCTTCCGAATGAGATCCTTAGTATTTTTATTTTTGGAGATGACAATAGAGACCAAATGGCAATGTGAGTAGCTCTCATTGTTTTTCGGAGAAGTTCTTCATAATATATATGGAGTTCTTTTTTTTTGTTTAATTACCATCGTATTTGTTGTTTCATAAATGAATATTGTTTATGTACAATATCTGTTATATAATTTTTTTGTGTGTTTCCTGGTTCATATTTTGTGTTATAGCCAACTTTTGTTTGTTCTATCGGATTTCAAAATTTTCTGTGTTATTTATATGTATCATTCATTGTAGAGCCCTGAAGATGATTTGAAATAAATCGAAACGTCGGCATTTTGTCCAATTGAGACTCTTTAATACAGACCAAAAAGAACCCTCTTTTTACCAATACGCATTTGAAATAACGGTTACTAGTCACATCTTAGTATTTTTCAGGACTCAATTCAATTGTGGCGTAGAATTCTGAGAAAAAAGAAATCGAAATGAAATTTATTTTTGTCGGTTGCCAATTTGGATAGCACTATATCCACGTACTTGATTCTCTAAGATTTTCCGTGAATTTTTTTTTAATTCGCGAACTCAACTTTTTTTTTACATGTCTTCAGTGAAATAAAAATTAGGCCGAAATTATTGGAATTTTTCATGGTTGAACTATCTTTCATTCTGAATACTGAGGTGAAAACAGAATGAAATAATATCCATTCGTTTTCTTTCTGTAGCCTTCCAAAGATTACTTCCACAGTTTTTAATGAAAAGCTGTACGAAGGCCAAAGGACCCTGTACAAATCAAATGAGAAATGGATCCCAGTCGAATTGGCTAATATTCGGATAAGTTGACATTGAACACCCTGTATCTCGCTAATGCGTCGAAAACGGGGTATATGTCGTAAGGCAAAAACGATTTTCCCGATTTCAACTACATGGCTATATATGTTTGTTCAGTTTATGGTGAAACACCCTGTATATGTTTGTCCAGTTTATGGCGAAACACCCTGTATATGTTTCGAATTCTGAAGAAAATGGACGACTTGGGTGAATCTTTAGTTTCTTTTATGAAGGAAAGAATATCATGCATGGAATTAATTAAGCCTTCCCATCTTTTGAATGGAAAGTTCATACAAAATAAAGCACAGCTTATTTCGAGAGAAACCTCAATCTTATATTGCTTTATATTTTGAGCAGCACAAAAATGTTTGGTTTCTTGAGAATATACGACAGTCGACAAGGTATGACCCGTCATATGTGGATATACTCACCATAAGAAATTCTGCATACATGTTTAGTGCTTCTGCTACATCGTTGTAATATTCACAGATGCTGTAACTCAGTCTTTTCGTTTGCAGTTCAGGAAACATATAAAAAGTCAACATTTTCACAAGCTTAACCCTGGTTAAACTTAAGTGTTGTTTGATTCTATTCTTAGTGAATTTCAAACCTAAAGAATGAAATAAATATCAAAATCCATGCAATGTAATGGTACATCACGAAATTTGATTCTGAACTTATGAAGCAGTCAAATTCTTCTAGAGACTATTTCAAATCATCATCATCAAAAATACAAATTCACAAATGAGCGAAATTTTTGATAATCTACACACATCGTCAAGAGTCTTGCCCCCCCCCCCCCCCCTATCAATTTGTGGAATGTAACATTTTTTTAATGTGGAATCTCCACTAAACTAAACTAACTGAATGAGAACAATAAACCAGCAAAAAATGTTTCTTGTTCGGGAGAATACATTGTATTCGAAGTCAATCAGATTTCAGCGATTAACGAGAGTTGTAATATTGACAATATTCCGTGGAAAATGCCGGGACATCCGTTTCATCAGTTCGACCAGGCAAGAATAGAAGCCCTACATCAAGAAGCATTGACGAACCACACGATTGCGCAACGTTTGAATATTCCACGGGCTTCAGTAGGGCGCATAGTAACATCTGCAAGGGAAAACCATTATATCGCAAATTCAACTCGAAGGACACGAACGGTACCTGTAACAGTTCTTCGAAGTCATGTTTTAGGACCTATAGACAGGTAGGCTCAACCAGCACCATATGGAACGGTTGCATTCCTCAAATTTAAGGGCAAGACGATCTTCAAGAGTACCTCGGCTATCACCTGGATATTGAGCTGCACGACGGCAATGGGCAGAACACCAACCAAGACCGGTCGCCGTACCCCTCTTATTATCGTTGAACGAACAATGACCAATAATGAATTTGGGTATAATTTCATTCATAAGGATGATAAGGCTCAACACACCGCACACGAAGAGTTCAAAACATTCTTCAAGAGAGCAATATCCAGAGAATGAACTGCTTATAAACGATAAATTGAGATCATTTTTTCTATATTTTGTGCCATCCTGAATAATGCGAAGAATAGCGAACAAAGATTGTTTATCAAATATATTTCAGGAAAATATTCATCTAAATAATGATATAAAATCACATAAGCGGTAAGGCGCTACCTATTCAATTACTTTCAATTAAATATTCATCTCATTTCCAGAACATAGATTGTTCATTTCTTGAGAAATCTAGGGGGAAGGCAAGACTTCAGACGATCTGTGTATTTTCTCACCATATTTATCCATTGCAGTTCTCAGCTCAGCGAGAGATTCACTGTGAAGTCCAAGCTCTTTGTAAGCTTTTGCTGCTATGGTTGAAATTTTTGCCTCGAGTAACTTCCTACGCCATTTTGGTGGTGGATTTTCGGATTCGAAAATATCCTAGAATCAAATTATTTCGAACAATTTTTTTAAATTTTGTTTAAATGAACACTAACGTGAATTCAAAAGCATTTGAGATATCGTTCATCCACCTTGTAAGTAAATCCACCTTCTAGTTAGATTCGCATTCAAAAATCTATTGAAAAAAAAATGTGAGAAAAATTTCTAACAGCCGTCGAAGAAATCGTCCAGAATCCCGAATCGCTTACAGAAGCAGCCATATTTACGGAACGCTTGGTGGAATTTTGCCCATTGTCGATCATATCGAAGATTCTAAGTTCATCCTTTCGATAATTATCCTGTTTACGGTCACCCGTAATTTATGCAATTCGCTATTCGAAAATAATTAAAATTATGGCTGCACTTTGCGAAATGGGTCTCTGGATCAGTTATTTTAAACGCTCTTTTCACTTGAACGAGTGTTATATCACTACAACAATTTCTGTATTTTTTTAAATTTTGAGGCAGGGATGGTCTCAATCGACTCGATGCACTCATCACATATACTTCGTCAAATTCAATCCTCTCTGTCTCACGGTCCGTTTGTGACCACGATGACTCTCGAATGGATGAACCAAGGGACTTGAATTTTTCAAGTTAGGTTCGTATTTCGACTGCTGCGGCTATAGTCATTAATGGGTTAAATTCAATTTGTAAATAAAGCCGTTCGAAACTTTGTTTTCCTGAAAAATTCTTGACAGTTCTCACAACAAATCCAATTTTATGATTTTGTATCATATGGGACCATTTCAGCCAATCATGTCAACATTTCATCGAAAACTACATCCAATGCAATTTTCAATTCCAATGATAACACGATAGAGTCTTATAAAATTATGTAATAGTTCCATGGCAACACAATTCCAAACAAATTTCAAAATGTCACGTTTTGGTAATGTAGAAAATATAAATGAGCTAATCAAAGAAAACATTCTCAGAAATACTTCCTAAACACAAATATATTTGGGGAATATTTATGGAATTTTGCTACGAACGATCATACGAATTGAATGAACGCAGAAGCTTGGAAGAATTGTCGTTTATACTCAAAGATTGGGCTGTCAATATGAGAAAAAAAGACGGAACAGAATTCAAAGAAGCAACGGTAAAGACAATGTGGAATGTTTCGAGCAAACTCTTACAGGAAAAGTATTATAAGGACTACAACATTATGATTGACCCGTTTAATAATATAATATTTAAATCAGCCCGAGATGCCCGCGATGCAATCAGAAAAAAATTGCAAGCAGACCCAAGTAAACGTAAATCCAGTTCAGTTTCGTTAAATTTGTCTGAAGTTAACAGAATGATATGCTATGGGATGAAAATACTCCTGAAGGTCTTACGCGTAAATTCGATCATATTGCTGCAGTAGAACTAGCGTGGCGAGGAGGAGAGTTAGTTGCTTGTTCGGGAATTTTTTTCAAATCGAAAAGAATAACGATGGTTCTCCGAAAAATCGCATTGAATACAAAGAGACAAAGCTGCCCTGAACGTCTTTCCCATAAACTGATATCAAAACGAGGCGAAAATATCACCTCACCACGACTATTCTTGAAACCAAATCGATATTGGAATGTTACGATAATGTACCTGTTGGAAGGAATACCATAAATAAATGGACTTATGCTGCCGAAGCAATTGGCTTGAATGTCAAAGACAAAAAGATAACGAATCATTCAAATAGATCAACAGCTGTCAGTCAATTAGCAAAAAGTGGTGTAGAGGAACAACAATTGCTGAAGATTACTGGCCATAGCAATCAAAATTCTATCAAACCATACCTAAACCTCGATCAAGAACACCACAACAAGATAATAAATATTATGCGTGGAAATAGATCTTCTATAGAAGAGAACTGCAACGAATCTAATGTTGAGTTGAACTTTACGAATTGTACTTTCAATAAATAAATAAATGTTTTGTTGAGTTGAGTTATACATTTTTTCGGTCAAAAATTTTCTGACGAATATTCTTCGGACACTGATAAATGCCTCATAATTTTATAACCAATATCTCAAGCTCGTTGCTTGGTAACAGCCCTCAGCCTGTTACTAATGAACGAGCTTTTGATGGTCATAAAATTATCTCGTCTATTATCAAGGTCCTAGGGATATTACTACTGATAATATCACAAATACTGATTCGATCAAGATGAAATTTCGCATTTATAATATGGAGAGTCATGTATTCAAGCTTCAAGCAAATTTTGTCCGAATTGTGTGACCATAACCATATCTTTCCAAAAGAATTTTTTGCGTTGGCTAGCAATGCCACAGGGTTCCGTCACCAGGTGATTCGGAGTTTCCTTCTCCCCACAGAATTTACACTCATCATTTTCTACTACAGTCACTATACTAGTGACTACTAGAACCTTTCTCATCAGATGCTTCCTGAGGCTTCAATGAGGAAATCAGTAAGGAGGTGTAGTATTTTCTTGCTAAGATCCAGACACTTCTCAGATCTCACGGCATCAATGTAGAAATTTCTTGGAAAGATCCAACCCAGGAAGATTTCAATAAAGTGTTTCCCCTTCAGTTTTTCCTTCTCCCGAAACTCTTTGCTATAGATACATTTATCAAAGTTGACTTTTATGGTGGGTAATATCAATATAACAGAGGGGGTACGTGATTTCAACCTATAAAATTTGGATTTCACTCTTTATTCATTCACCTTGCGTTCGGAAAATTTTCATATACAGGGTGTTTCACCATAAACTGGACAAACATATATACCCCTGCAGATGACACCGAGAAAGTCATTTTTGCCCTACGACATATACCCCGTTTTCGACGCATAAGCGAGATACAGGGTGTTCAATGTCAACTTTGGGCAATATTCTGATAACTGTGGTGAGTTATGCGTGACATTTGAAATAACGTTTTCTAGTCACATCTCAGTATTTTCTAGAGCTCAATTTGTGGTGTAGAATTTTACGAAAAAAAATTCAATATGGCGGAAAACCTGCAAAGTTGGAATTTTTTTTCTCGGTTGCTAATTTGGAAAGCATAATCTCAACGTACTCAATTTTCTAAGATTTTCCGTAAAAAAAATTTTTCAAAATTCGAACTCAACTTTTTTTTTACATGTCTTCAGTAAAAAAAAAATTTCGGCCAAAATTTGGTTCTGGCAGCCCAGCAGCACAATTTTGACCTTCGTACGGCTTCGAGTTTCTCAAATAAAAATTAAGAAAGTACACCTAGCGTAATCTTCGGAAGGCTACAAAAAGAAAACCAATTGATATTTTTTCATTCTGTTTTCACCCAAGTATTCAGAATTGAAGATAGTTCAACCATGGAAAATTCCAAAAATTTTGGGCGAAATTTTTTTTTCACTGAAGACATGTAAAAAAAAAGTTGAGTTCGAAATTTGTGAAAAATTTTTCACAGAAAATCTTAGAAAATCGAGTACGTTGAGATTATGCTTTCCAAATTGGCAACCCAAGAAAAAAATTCCGACTTTGCAGGTTTTCCGCCATTTTGAATTTTTTTTTGCAAAATTCTACACCACAATTCAATTGAGCCTTCAAAAATACTAAGATGTGACCAGGAACCGTTATTTCAAATATCACGCATAACTCACCACAGTTATCCGAATATTGCTCAAAGTTGGCATTAAACACCCTGTATCTCGCTTATGCGTCGAAAACGGGGTAAATGTCATGAGGCAAAAATGACTTTCTCGATGTCAACTACACGGCTATATATGTTTGTCCAGTTTATGGTGAAACACCCTGTATAATACCACTAGAGATGAAATTTTGCCGGCAAAATTTCATCTCGAGTGGTATTCGACATGACTATTTCACGAGAAAATATGGTGATATGGTCACATTGGGCACGTATTGCGGTCTTTGACAAATGAGTATTCATCTTAGATCAACTAAACGTTGTTTGTTTTCTCTATGCTATTCATTCCCGAAGCTATCTATGAATTTGGTTTTGCCGATCTGAATGTTTTATCGATGAGAAACGAGTGTTGCTAAGGAAACTTCCTCACTAAAAATGAAATGAGTGGAATAGTCTTCCTAAAACACGACAATTTCATCAACATAAATTATCCATTCAACAAGCAATACATACTGAATCTGAGGTTTTCTTTTCTTCGTTAGCAAGACAAGCACTGATAATATGAGAATAAAAAATTGATTCAACAAATGAGAATGAGGAATTTCATCTTCACAGATAGCAGAATTGTCCACTTCGTGCAGATATAAAGTCTTCCCAACGACTCACTAACACATATACAAATTCTTGCCATAACTCCTACTCTTTCAATCCCTTTTATACATTGAAATCGTAGCGACTGATCCCGACAATCTGGTAACAGTGCTGGGATCGAAAACGTTGATCGTATTGACCGGTGCAGTATATGTGGGATTGAAAAGTTGGCGCAATGTATCGGGTCTGAACAGGACTATCAGATATACAACTTTCCTGAATGAAAAAAAATTTTTCCCCTCTCAATGTGCCTAGAGAATTATATTTTAAAAGAGCCCATACAGGGTGAGTCTTTGACTTGTACATATATTTTAACTGTAGATTCCTCTCATCAAACGAAACACTTTTTTCCTATACCATTTTTCGAAATTCGGTTTGGTTTCGAAGATACAGGGTGTCGAAAATCATTGAAAAAAATACTTTTCTGTTTATATCTTCAGAACCGTCATTTCGAATGAACTGAATTTTGGTTGAGTTTTTACTCTATTCATGTTGCATATTCCTCAATCAAAACCTATTCAATATCTCTAATAGTATAAAAGTAACAGGGTAGTCGACTCATCAATACACGCTGAAACACCATAAAACCACTTCAAAAAGATAAAGGGTTTATATTTTCGAAAGAATCAATCATTTAAGAAACTAAAAGTATTCCTATTTTTTCGATAAAACGCGTCGTTTTCGAGTTATTTCCAATTTTACCCGGAGAAATTTGACAAAAAAATCGTTAATTTCAAGAATAATCTGAATGCGTCTCTGAATCACATATCATCGAATATTATTCCTTCTCTGGTCTTTAAACGAGTTTACAATGTTGTCACAATATTTATCAACTTTGTCGAGATATTTGAATAATAAAATCCCATAAAGGTGGGAGATAAAATTGAACACTAAGGAGGATTTAACACGCACAGTTTCTATTGAAAATTCATAGTTACCGGTCCATATTGAAGTAAAATAACGATGAGATACAAAATTAGGATATGAATGATGAATATCGATACAAACTACGTATTAAATTGAAATCAATTAATAATAAAATGATACCTTATAATCTGTGGCGATGTTCCTTTCTAAACAATATCCTCTTGGAATTTTATAAACTCGACACGGTTAAGATTATATCAATTCACTTTACATAATGAATCACATCAGAACAATAATTCACTGAATGTATTCAGAACTTCACATAATGTTCACAGTTTGTTCAGAGACTCTGGTTTGTTATTGTTTATAGTTGGCCTCCACATAACCAATCTTTCGGTTTTCGCTCTACGCATGCGTGGTCAAATTTGGCGGCAAACTCGATTTATGATGAAAACGGCAGAATTCATAGATATTTATAGCACGTTGTTCAAAATTCATCGTCCACTCCAGTTCGCATCTCCATTTCTAGATGGTCCCTGCTGCATCTCTTCAGTGCATAATTAAGGTATGCATCCAAGGTTACATTTTATAAAAAATCATAATCTTTCCCACTCACTGTCAAATTCGCCGTTATTTCCTGCTGCATTTTTTTGCCAGAAAATTAATTGCTTCCTGCTTCTGTTAAAAACAAGTTGTTTTTATTTCTCTTTGCTCGATTCTCTTTTAAGTTCATCTCGCCACATAAGTGTTATAATTTTGTTCATCTCGCTTAATCTTGATAACGAAATGAAGTGCCGATCTCAAGGTATGTAATATTTAATATTTAAATGCCTTATTGACCAATTCTTGATGATTTTCATCACAGATCAATTCATGTCATCTCGTGGTCAATTGCATCCTTTACTTTCATTTAACATCCTTGCATTGTTCAACTCATAAATTGCCCATATCAATTCCACTCATTTCTCTGCATAGTGTATGATATACAGGGTGAGTCTTTGACTTGTACATATATTTTAACTGTAGATTCCTCTCATCCAACGAAACACTTTTTTTCCATGCCATTTTTCAAAATTCGGTTTGGTTTGGGAGATACAGTGTGTCGAAAATCCACGAAAAAAACACTTTGGTGTTCATATCTTCGGAACCGTTATTTCAAATGAACTGAATTTTGGTTGATTCTTTACTCTATTCATGGTGCATATTCCTCAATCGAAACTTATTCAATATCTCTCCTAGTTCGAAAGTTACAGGGTGGTCGACTCATAAATTCATGCAAAAACAATATCAAATCACTTGAAAAGGATAAACGGTTCATATTTTCGAAAGAATCAACCATTTAAGAGAATAAAAGTATTCCTATATTTTTTCAATAAAACGCGTCGTTTTCGAGTTATTCCTAAATGTATACGAAGAAATTTGAGGAAAAAATCATGAATTTCATAAAAAATCTGAATGCTTCCCTGGATCAAATATCATCGAATATTGTTTCTTCTCTGGTCTCTTAACAAATTAACAATGTTGTCAATGTTTATCAACTGAATTCCGAGAAGCATGAAATTACACAGTTTATAAGCAAGTTTCTATTAAAAATTTATTGATACCAGACCTTCAGGAAAATATCTATCTTCTTAACAATATCCTCTTGGAATTTTTAATCGACCCTACACGGTTTTCACATCACAAATCACAAGCATCACCTCACACCTGTTTGCTTTATTCTCTGCGAGTAAATAAATAAATGAATTGAATCCATGTAGAAAGGTTATCGCGTTTAAGCGTCGTTCATTTTATCACAGACTGGCTGGCCTCTGATAGTGTGATGAGACACAGAACAACGTCAAAGAGTCTTTGACAACGGCTTGTCTTGCGTGGCGGCTACATCGCAGCCGGCAGCGCACCACGACTGAAATTTAGATCGGCGAGAATCAGAACTACTCGTTTGGCATTTCCAAAGAGCAATGCGTAGAAGCCTTTAGCGAAAAGTAAACAAAACTAGTTCTTCCGTTAACGATAGGGGACGTTCTGCTTTCTTGAGTTCGCCTATACCATTTTTTACTGAGAAAATCAACACAATCTGGCATCGTCTTCTCTAGAATTCTGTGATCACTATCACAGAGGAATGGATTAGGTTAGGTCATTGACCTCGAATCATATGACTTTGATTAATGGAGTTAGGATAGGTTAGTGAGAAACTAATTTTTATAAGATAGTTTCAGGGTATCGAGGCAAATATGAACAAATTATTAGTGTTTACAAACTAATCTTCAGGAAAATCGAAGAAGGAACTTAGTTTGGTGTGAGAAATATGGTATTTCAATTGCAGAAATGATGGACAAAACTTAGCGTTTTTGTTAGGAAATATCGTGTTTGTAACATTCTTATTCAAATAAGGTTAGTGCTCGAGTATTTTCTAAATGTATCACCCAGAATATCTAATAATCACATCAATTTCAATGGAAAAATATAAACTTTGAGGTGTTTGTAGAGAATAATATCAGGGACGCATTTAGCACATTTTTTTTTCAAATGGCTATATCTTTTTAACAGAGCCGAATTCGGAAAAATGGAAAATGAAAAAAAAAATTATTTTGGCCTAAAGAATCTACAGTTAAAATATATGTACAAGTCAAAGACTCACCCTGTATATTTTATATAGTTTATTAATATAATGAATTTTATAGTCTGTGCAGACTGGATCACCTCGTGTTACCAAGATTAAACTAACTCAAGCTTTTCTCTGTACAATTGGATTGATAATTTGACTCTTAATTTGTTTCATCTCTAGTTCACTCCATATTTTCTGTGATTAATATGAATTTTCAGCCCAATTTGTAATGTTAACCTCAATAAGACCATGTGCTAAAACTGTTCTCCAGTTTCAGATGAATTATGCCCTCTTAACTCCAGGGAACGACCCTGGAGTGGGCCAACTGGACCAGGCGGTAGGATTCTCAGACTTCTCATTGGAGTATTTCCCGTTCACACTTCTTTGCCACGTCTGGCCAGCTGTCTCGCTCCATGGGTTCGATCCTGATAGGCCATCTCTTCGTTTGGTATAAGATTTCAATTATTACTTGTAATCTCAAATATTCACTCATTCATTCATGTAAGTATACTCACTCAGTCGTTCATGTATTTTCATTCACTCGCTTGAGAACACGTATTGCATTTCACTCATCGTTAAACTCAGATCTCTTTCATACAATTCTTCTCGATGCATCTCTGAATTTATCAGCTGAGTTTCCTATTTTTCTGATAGAATAGAATTGCTCGTGCTTATTTCCCTATGCACTCTATCACTGTAAATGCTAACACATTCATACATTACAATAATTGTAATGTCATGAATTCTATACTTTATTACAACTCTAGACTTCTCATTATAGTTTATCATACAAACCTTCTGTTTTTCTGGTTAAATCGAACCACTCGTCGTTTAATAATTCTATTAAATGCTTAATCACTGTAAACGTTGTGTTCAATGATAAACTTAGTCCAGTTCATGATTCATCTCTTTTCTTTTGAACACTCTGAATCATTTCACAGTTTCACACCCCTGAATGTTTAGATGATATTTAATTATGAATCATTTTCGTTTAGACTATAAACTCTTCGCACACTCATATTTCATTCATAAATGAACTTGTATCATCTTATGAATGAATTCTTATTTTAGTGAATACTATATCTCTGTTTAGATGTCAGAAGTTTTTTTGAATTTGCTCTCACTTTTTTGCTGATTTTTCGCTAAAAACAACCACTCTAAACTATGGGAGATGAACCCCCAACATAAGGGGCCTGTAGCGTTCCTCGAACACCTGAAGAACAGAAGAATCATCACTTGGAAGATCGGACCTGATCGAAAGATCCTCCCGATCCATAAGATAGTGAGGACTTTGTGAAAAGGTTTTTTAGCAGGTGAAGTAATTTTTTTCTGCTTCTTTCTCGTTTTTCTTCTTTTTTCCTGTTACAGATATAATTTCAAGACATTTGCATCCAGTTCAATGAAAAGGCAATTTTCAAGCACAAGGAGCTCTGTAACATAGATAGCAGCATATTTTTTTGAACTAATTCAGTATCACCACACATACACGGGGAGACAGAGTTTTTTCAGAGGTTCTTATCTGTTCTCGTGTATCATACTCAGAATTGTATGGTACCCCGTTTACATTCCCTCTGCTAACACTTAGATTCGGAGCGGGAAACAGATTTTATTCATTTATATAATCTGGTCCTTGTAGCCATTTCTTCACACATGACATATGCCATGTATTGTTTGATTTAAGAAAACAGTATGTAATTCTCTCTTTCAAAAGAATATACCCTTGCCCTAAAGTGGATATTAACTCAGAAAATATCCATTTTAGGGCAAGGATGTGATGCATACACTCACATTATTTTTTAACGTAGATACAATATCTGCCATAAAAAAATGGTGTTCTAATTTGAAAAAAATTATTTTGCACGATTTTGTCATTCCTAACTTTGAAAGCGATTTTTTCACCCCCTGTATCATAAATCGCGATTTCGATTTTCAAAGTGGATACATCAATCTTACATCTTGAAAAATCCCAAAAATGAAAATTTTCCATCCAAAAACCTCGAAGTTATTCTTGTTTCAGCGGAGCTCTATTTTCGATTTTTTTTCAAATTTTCCCGCTCAGAGAGAATTTTCCAACCAAAACTGAAAAATGTTACATCAAAATAACTTGAAATCTACTAAGGAATCTATTTCTGCAATAAAAAAATGGTGTTTTAATTTGAAAAACGGAAGTTGACGTCATTTCCGGAAAAACCGGAGGTGCTCATGCCTTGAAAATATTTTAGATTTCATCAGCATCGTGAAATACTTATAAGTGCTGAATTTCATGAAAATACGTTCAGTAGTTTCCCGTATAAATATGGGTGAGGTTCCTCGTGAAAGACCCTGTATAGTGGAGATAAAACCCTTAGTCATCAGCAGCAATGGGCTGGTCCACCGAAAAACGACAGAGCACCTCCGAGAAATGAAACTGCCCTCGAACACAATTCTTTGGATGCAGAAGGCGGTTATACTGGGGACGGTCGGCATCATACGCCAAGCAATCTTCCCTCACTGACAAAATTGACTGTTCTTGGCCAGCTGCTGGCCCGAATGGTCATACATATCCCACGTTAGTGTGAAATCAAAAAAAAAAAAATTTATCTATATTAATAAAAGGCGATCTATGGTTGGTTCAAAACTTCGAAATGCCATATTGTTCAAACGATCGTACCAAATTGGACAATTCTTTTTTTGTTGTGTTTATTATTGTTAGGGCAAGGTTTATATAACAAAATATTCCCAAAAATATCCTACAGAAAAGAAAAAAAAGCCTTCCTTTTTCTTACCACCCATAGAATTATGTGTTACCACCAATCGAGAAATCATAGAGTACTTGAATAGGTTTTGACATTTGGACAAAGGAGGTTAGTTTTCCTTCCACAGAATCGCATGTCAAGTGAATAGTTAAAAGTGCAGTAGGTCTTACCAACGGTATAAGAATATTCCATGGGGATTAATAATAGTAGAACGAAGTTTCACGGTATTCAATAGAAATGCAATGATAAAATAGAACGTTGTGAAAATATAAGCCATGAAGTAGTCTGGCAACGGTGCATTTCATTTTCTTGAAGGGTAGGAAATTCAGAAATGGTATAGACTAGAGTATGAATGGCGATGTATACAATTATTGTGTAATTTGCATAGAACTTATAATAACATGGAAGGCTATTATCAGATCCAAAGCGGGTAAAGATCTCAAGTTGGTGGAACAGTGAATTTTCACCGAATTGTAAAGTAAATGTGACGATCAGCATCAATCGTGAGTTGCCCATTTTCATCTTTTCTCTATATTTCTGAAATCTTTCTGATTTAAGTTTGGGTAATAAACATATTTGCGGAAATGACATTCGACAGATGACATCTGACAGATGACATTTGACAGATGACATTTGACAGATGACATTTGAGAGATGACATTTGAGAGATGACATTTGACAGATAACGTTTGACAGATAACGTTTGATAGATGACGTTTGATAGATGACGTTTGACAGATGACATTTGACAGATGATATTTGACAGATGACATTTGACAGATGACATTTGACAGATGACAGTTTACATTCGACAGATGACAGATGACTTTTGACAGATGACATTTGACAGAACTTTCATTATGCCTAATTTATCTCCTGCTTGAAAAAATAGCAATGGTAAGTTTATACAACTTAAACGGGGGTTTCGAGAATCAACTCGATTTGACAGTTCAGAAATCTAACCAAGCCGTTGATTTCCGATCACTGGTGATCACGATTTGTGAAATCCACAGTAAGTATAGGCACGGCCTTCTTAAGATAAAGCTATGGTATACGTATCATTTAGGCGAAACAAAGTTCGCCGGGCCAGCTAGTATATATATATATATATGATGAAGAGATAAATAAATATCTCGAAAGCTCATTTATTCATTGTCGACGTTTCGGCTTTGATTTAAGCCTTCATCAGGACTCTTCAATTTTAACAGAATATTAATTTCCAAAAAACATACAACAAACATAGACTCACCGAAAGTTCGAGGTCGAATTAAAGCTTGACACATTGAGGGACCAAAAAAAGCTTTAATTCGACCTGGAACTTTCGGTGAGTCTATGTTTGTTGTATGTTTTTAGAAAATTTATATTCTGTTAAAATTGTAGAGTCCTGATGAAGGCTTAAATCTAAGCCGAAACGTCGACAATGAATAAATGAGGTACATGTAGTAATTGCCTTTATTGAATCCTTCAAAGCCGTTATACAAGTTGAGTTATTACGACAGGAGTTATATTCTTCTTATTTTTTTTTTGTTCACCGATTTCGTGGGAATCAATTCACCAACTGCCGGGCGACAAGCCGCCAAGGCAGTCGGCAACTCACTACAGAGTACAGACTCTGCAAGAACTTTCTGACTATCCGAAGAGTATGAAGGATGACCTGCTTCTGTGCATGTGCTACCAGTTTCTTGTCTAACCCAAGTCGCTCAGTATTTTTACTGCCTCAAAATGAGAACCGCGTCAACTAGTGCCGCAGCGGACGATATACGCGTAACGGTCTGAGTTTGGCAAAAAATGTTCATGCAGACTTGATATACTCCAAGAAGAGCACAACCTAACAATATTTTCGAATATATCGGGTGACCTACAAAAGAGGAATAGAGGGTGACTTTGTTTTTTTCAAATGAGACACCCTATATTCAATAGTCTTTTTCAATTCTCTGAAACTTCCTGCATGATTTCGTATACTTTTCACAAATTTTTATTCGACAGTTTCCGAAATATTGGCCATTATGACAAAAAAATTATACTTGTAGAGGCTATGTTATCCAATTATATTTCACGAAGCCTTGCACATACCAATAACTGCTTTATATGGATTGAAAGACAAGACTTCAAAGTATCCTATTCAGCTATAATAAAGCATCTCCAGCAGAGCTGTGACGAGCACTGAAGAAAAGTGCTTCGAGCACTAAGCACTAAGCACTTGCATAAAAAGGCTCCCGAGTCTCGAGCACAAAGCACTTATTTTCACAAAAGGCTCGCGAATACTAAGCACTTTGTGAAAGTAATTCGACATTTCGAGCACTAAGCCCTAAGCACTTTTTTTAGGAAATATTGAAAGTGAGGTTATTTTAATCGAAAAAGAAATTGTAAGTTGGCATAGGTATGTGATATTAAAAATTTTGAATTCGATTCAATATAATATATAATAAATTCTTATTGAGAAAAATGCTATTCGCTCCTGGATCTATCTGTTTAATAATATTCATAAATATACTAAATTTTTCGAGTTTACTTTTTTTTCTGAAAACTCCCAGTCCTTGAAACAAAATTGAATAAAAAATTCAAGGAAAATGGAAATGTTACTCTGTCAATTCTTGCACTGATTTGTCAGGAGGAGCTAATCCAGTTGCGAAACATTGTTGCGTGACAAATAACGAAGAAGTATCAAAATTAGAACTCAATGGACTGTGTAACCCTTTGATGTTGTCTATATAAGACTCTTTGGTCAGATGAAAACGTTAAAAAGAACAGAATCGTGATATCAAGTTGATATCAAGTTGTCAACGCACAAATTACCATTTAACAAAATACACATGGGCCCTTCAATTTTCCTTTTATAATGATCAAGTTTCCTCATTATCATCTCTCTGTAATTGCAATCCAAACAGTTTTGGCATGTTAATGTCATGTTGATTTAAGATTTTATTAATTTAAAAATGAATTCGTACAACATTGGCTCAGGGCTTAGTGCTTAGTAATACGCAAAAGTGCTCGGGAGCACTTTTGGGATTACTAAGCACTAAGCCTTTGGCCGAAGCACTCCAATTACTAAGCACTAAGCACTGCTGTTGAAAAGTGCTTGGGAGCACAGTGCTCGGGAGCACGAAAGGGCTCCGAGTACTTTCACGAGCACAAAGCACAATGCATTTGGCACAGCTCTGATCTCCAGCATATGGAGTGTCCACAAAAAGACTATCAACATGACGAATTTCAAATAGACTTTTCTTCATTTTTCAAATGCGATGCATATTGTTTTTTTTTCATTATTGTAATCACCATTCATTTTACTTCATTTTTTGTCCAAAATGGTCGACGGTCGTATAACGGCCCGTCTGATATTGAAAATGTACATAGATTTTGTTATTTTATCACTAAAATTTGTGTTTTCAGACATTTTGTTCGTAGCGTTTGACCTGAGTGTCTCTTCAAAAATGTCAAAAATCTGACCTTAGTGACTCATAGCGGCTCGGTTCATTTTTGTTTTGAATCATTCGTATGGATGCCCAAAATACAAAAATACGGTTTTCAGACATTTTGAGTGTCGCCTATAACGAAAAAATGTGCTGGAGTCGCCCGGCAAAAACTCCGGCTACACTAGTAAGAGAAAGACATATGCGATCTTATCGCAAAGAGAAGAGATGAACCAAGTGTGAAGTCAACTTGTTAAAATCATATGGAAGATGTAAACCAATATTTATGTGACCACAGGCTTGCTTTGCCCACAAGCTCTGACCACAAGGAGTTGATGCGTTGAATATAATTCATGTGAAACTAATTTCTGAATTAAAGTCATATATTTTTTTATATATTTCATTTGGAATATATCTATTTGGTGTTAGTGACTATAATAAAAAGAATTTCTGTGAAGTATTTCGGAAATTTCTCAAATTATTTTACGGACTTGGATCAGGAATATATTAGAAATGATTTGAGTTGAACTAATTCATAATATCTAAATAAATATAATGCATATATTTTTGCTGAATAATTAATGTTTTATTGGCCACAAACTACAAAAGTACGTATTATCATTTCATTCTTCCGAATTTTCAATTAGTAAATTCGGTAGCTACCTCAATTTCATGTTCAGTGCTAGTATTTCTATAGGATTGCGGCTATTCAGCATTGATTTCTTGTGCTTGAGGAAAGAAACTTGAATTCAGAAACACATTAGATAAATGTTTGATAAATATGTGTATGACAAAATTGAACGATACCCCTGAGGTAAATTTACTTCACGTTCATGCAACCGGGCTAAGTACTGCAAATTGAAAAGTTGTCTGATTAGTTAAATGCTACATTCAATTTGTCTGATATCATTTTTTTCCACATCTGGGGAACGTATTCAATCATTGACGACGAATTGCAGACAGGTCGCTATGAGTCACTTAGGTCAGATTTTTGACATTTTCGAAATGCTATAAAAATGTAAGGCGACATGTTTTTTGTCTGAAAATTGATCTTTTCACATCAATTGACACGGCTTAACCTATGAAAATCATTTTCAGACGGGCCGCTGTAAGTTTTTTTTCTCTTTCATTTTTTACTTTTTTTTATTGCTCTCCTGGGTACGCGCTACAATCTTGGTGTCGGAAAACTGTGTTATTGGTATCTCAGGGCTATTATCTAACTACTTTCCGGAAATCAGACGGGCCGCTATGAGTCACCCATGTTGTTTTTTTGACATTTTTGAAAATGCGCTCAGATCATACGCTACGCGCAAAATGTCTGAAAATCGCATTTCTGGGTACAGGGTCATATAATCTATCGATTCCGTGCGGTTTTAGGCGAGCCGCTATAAGTCAAAAATCTTGGTCGCCATCTCTCGTACTAATACAACTGAAAGCTTGTTCCAGAACATGTTGAATTTCAGAAATATTCATATTCGATATGAGCAAATAGGCATATCGCTGCATGTTTTCCAATAATTTCATCAATTGACCTGAAATGATTTTTCATATGAGATAAAGTAATCAGAATAGATGACTGCTTATTCAATTTATTCATTCTACATTTACTTCAGTATATTGCTGAGGTAAATCTTGCAGAATTTCGTTCATTGTTTACCGATGCCAGACAGAAGTACCTCTCACGATTATTATGGATAATGCATATTATTTTTTTCGTCATTGTAATCACCATTCATTTTTTGTCAAATACATGATATGCATATATTCAACAGAATAGGGTTTTTTAGAGTTTTTCCTCTAAATTCACATTTACTTCCGAATTCAAAAAGCAGATTTGGCTTTTCTGTGGTAATTGAGAACTGCCAAATTATTCTATTCAGAATTACCATCATAGCAGCTTCAATTCATACTATTGATTGGACGAATACTCACACAATGATGTAAAAATTCAAAAAATACCAATGAGTTTGAATGTACAGAGTATGAATGCTACAAAAAAACGAGTTTCGAAACTTTAGGATACAAAAAGTGCCCGCTCTTATCCTTATCAACCTTCTTCGAAAAAGAATGATATTCATAAGTTTCACAGGCACGCACGCAGATCTTCAAGCTTCTAAGCTTGAAGCTTGTTTGAAATGTTTGCAAGATTCGACTCTTCATGTAGAAACATAGAAAATTATCAAAAATGTATTTTGAGAAATGGGTACAGAAAGCAAGTTTCTGTCTTCATTACTTGATTTCATCACATTTTTGAGTAGATACATCAAAACTGTCTAGTTCCTCATTTCGCTATAATATGATTATATGAATTGAAGCTTCAATGATGCTTATTATGAGTGGAATAGTTTGACAGTTCTCAATAACCACAGGAAAGCCAAATCTGCTATTTAAATTCGAAGGTTTATGTGAATTTAAGGAAAACATTTCAAAAAAGCTCCTCAAAATGCTATTCTGTTGAAAATATGTATATCATGCATTCGACAAAAAATGAAGTAAAATGAATGGTAATTACAATGATGAAAAAAATTATATGCATTGCATGTGAAAAAATGAAGAAAAGTCGATTTGAAATTCGTCATGTTCATGGTCTCTTTGTGAACACTCCATATGCTGGAAAAGCTTTATTATAGCTGGCTAGGATACTTTGAAGTCTTGTCCTCCAATCCATATAAAGTTGTTATTGGTATGTGCGAGGGTTCGTGAAATATAATTGGATAACATAGCCTCTACAAGTTTCATTTTTTCGTCAAAATGGCCAATATTTCGAAAACTGTCGAATAAAAATATTTGAAAAGTATACGAGAGCATGCAGGAAGTTTCAGAGAATTGAGAGAGACTATTGAATATGGGGTGTTCCATTTGAAAAAACAAAGTCACCCTCTATTCCTCTTTAGTGGGCCACCCGATATATTAGAAAATATTTTGAGAATGTGCTCTTCTCGGAGTATATCAAGTCTGCATCAAAAAACTCTGCCAAACTCAGACCGTTACGCGTATATCGTCCGCTGCGTTACTAGTGGGACACCCTGTAAATATAAATATAGAGAAAGAAATATATATATATACCACAGAAAGGTTCTGGGCTAATGAATGGAAGAAATCCACCATGATAGGGGAAAGGCAGGCAAGATGGCATAGTAGGGCCAAATGGCATACCATATGTACAGGGTGGGCAAAATTGGTGCTACATGAACTAAAACTTTTTAACCCGAGGAGATAGAGAAAAATGAATGGCACCTTATAGTCCTTATAGTCGAGAAACTGATAATGCCATCAACTGCATTCCACTATCTTCTTTCGTTTCCAAGTTATAGGCCAAAATTGAAATTTGGGCGATTTCAACTTTGGTCATTTTCTCCGTTTCCGTTTATGCTAGGATGTTGAATTAAAAACATTATACAGGCACTTTTCTGATAGCAATCCAGTGGCGTACTCTGATTTTTTATAAAAGGTTCATTTGCTGAGTTATAACATAAAGTTGTGTTTTTTCTTATGGAAACAGTAGTTTGAAATGACTTAGAAAGAATCGCCATTTTTTTCCCGTTTCAGAAATGTATCATTTGTTAAACATCGCCCTCAGATTCGTTAAGATATTATGAAAAATATGGTTTGTATATGGAATTCGAATTATTGAGTAGGCTGAATCATAGAATAATGTGTCTCTACGCATGGTGTTGTTTCAAACAGAGATCGCACCATCAAGTATTCAAACGTGAATTAATAATTATTCACGTTTGAATACTTGATGGTGCGATCTCTGTTTGAAACAACTGTCAGTTATTGAAATTTGAAGTCATCGTTGGCGGCATTATGGAGATATTCCAAAATTACGAAAAATATGATATGTTGAAATGTTTCATTTTAACGAATGAGAATAGTGGGGCAGCAAGTGATTCAATTGTGAAATAATAATTACACCATGCGTAGAGACACATAATTCTATGATTCAGCCTACTCAATAATTCGAATTCCACATACAAACCATATTTTTCATAATATCTCAACGAATCTGAGGGCGATGTATAACATATGATACATTTCTGAAACGGGAAAAAAATGGCGATTCTTTCTAAGTCATTTCAAACTACTGTTTCCATAAGAAAAAACACAACTTTATGTTATAACTCAGCAAATGAACCTTTTAGAAAAAATCAGAGTACGCCACTGGATTGCTATTAGAAAAGTGCCTGTATAATGTTTTTATTTCAACATCCTAGCATAAACAGAAACGGAGATAATGACCAAAGTTGAAATCGCCCAAATCTCAATTTTGGCCTATAACTCGGAAACAAAAGAAGATAGAGGAATGCAGTTGATGGCATTATCAGTTTCTCGAAAAAAGAGGAGTATAAGGTGCCATTCATTTTTCTCTATCTCCTCGGGTTAAAAAGTTTTAGTTCATGTAGCACCAATTTTGCCCACCCTGTACTGAAGAATCCACTGCGAGTGGAATCCTAGAACTCGGTGCAAATGTTCGAATTAGTTGGCAACAGTGTACGAACGTTGTTTCAAGGGATCCGTTACGGTAGTTGATGACTTAGTCGTGAAAAATGGCGAAAAAGTGGTGTGACCGTGTACAACTTCGACGTAAGCTCTCTCTTCTCGCCTTTATAACTGTAAGTACAGATTATTTCACAAAATTTTTTATATCCGAGTAGAATTGTACCTTTATCGTAATCCTTTTTATGTATTTACCTTGACAAAAAGATGTCACAAAAATTTTGATTTACTTATTCGTTTTTTGGACACGTGGTTAGGGCAAGTTGACATACATAGAGGCTGGGTAAAATGGCATGGTATATTGGTATGCCGTCTTGCCCGAAAAATGGTACTTTTTATTGACAATAAAATATTGTTTCAGATGGTCTACAATTATCGAAGGAAAACCAACAGAGGAGAGTGGGATGAGAATAATATGTCAAGAGAATTGATGTTATGTTTCGTTTAGTTCTTGTTTCGTTTGATATAAGATTATGAAATATTTTTCAGTGATTTCCTAAATCTGTGAGAATTTTTTTTTATGTTCTGTTCCTGTTTATATGAATATAACTTTCTATTTCTTGTATTATCTGTTATTTATTGGAATTTTGTTTTTTTCACTACAAAATATATCATATTATATGATTTGCCATCTTGCCCGACACTGTAGGGCAAAATGGTTTTTCGAATGTTTCAGATTATCGCGTTTTTTTTTGTCTATAATTTTTTTTATTCATATCTTTCTTTAAAAATTGATAGCTAACTTGATTGACTAGAGATTCAACTAATGCTGTACTCTATATTTTTTTCCTCATAAGAGATATCGATTTTCAAAAGATTGTATGCCATCTTGCCTGCCTCTCCCCTACCGGATATTTAATTCAACGAAATAGGCAAAAATACCACAGTAGGCTTAGTCTGATTTCATGGCCACTCGGAAATCAAAGGAAACATAGAGTATGAACATATTAGTGCATCATGGTGTATTTCTTTGACCGCTTCTGTCAATTTGTTTTCGACAGCCGGCAGCAATTCTTTTCTTTGGATTCTGTAATTCATATCTACTCACAACATGGATCTACTTACAAGATGGATGAACAAGCGTTCGAAAGTCCTTGACTTCTCATCAGTGCTTCACATTGGAATTTCATAGCAGAGGATGAATAAGCCAAAACATGGGTTGTAAATATAGAATTACAAAAAATAGGAGAATTCGAACTCACATCAATACAACTGGAAGCTTGTTTCAGAACATGTTGAACTTCAGAAATATTCATATTCGATATGAGCAAATAGGCATATCGCTGCATGTTTTCCAATAATTTCATCAATTGACCTGAAATGATTTTTCATATGAGAAGAAGTAATCAGAATAGATGACTGATTATTCAATTTATTCATTCTACATTTCCTTCAGTATTAGTGAATCTTGCAGAATTTCGTTCATTGTTCGCCGATGCCAGAAGTACTCCTCACGATTATTATGGGAAATGCATCGTAATGGAATTTGCTGAAAATTTTGTATGACTACGTTATGATGTCCTATCGAATTTCCCCAAAGGAACAACGAGGTCGAATGGGAAGTTTCTGAAAAACAGTGTATTGAGCCTGCAGCGATTAGTATGTTGCAAAGAGTTGAGGATACTAATTACAATATTATGAGATTCGCTGCAGAAGCGACACAATAGACTGTGTGACATAGTTCTTCAAAACTTCCTACACCGGTACGGAACTTGGAAACATAGGGAATACAGCGTTTCACGAAGGCATGAATATTGTCTAGTGGATCAGTAAAATAATCAAAACCCTCGGCACGATGCGATTACGAATGAATGACTGACCTCAGTCAATGGCATAGGAGACTGTAGAGTGGGGACTTCGAGCTCTCTCGATCTGGCTGCAGGTCTCAGCATTATTTTTGCTTCGGACGTGAGGGACGTTAGACCGTATGATCAGATCAGATCACCTTAAGCTGCGTACAGATGTGCGAGCCGAACCTATCGCGAACCGCTCGCGAAGTGTTCGTGTCATGTTCGTTAATTTCACGTACACACTTGCGATCCGCTCGCGAACCAATACCAACGACGGCTTACGAATTTACACTGGGCTCGCGTTGTGTTCGTGAAAAGCTGCGTATACATGTGCGAGCCGAACCTATCGCGAACCGTTCGCGAAGTGTTCGTGTCATGTTCGTTAATTTCACGTACACACTTGCGATCCGCTCGCGAACCAATACCGACGGATTAACGAAGTAACACTGGGCTCGCGTTGGGTTCGTGAAAGGATCCGACTATCGATGGATCGGCGCGAACGGTTTGCGAGCGGCTCTATAGAGGTTCGACATGCCGTCCAAATAATTGTCGCTATTGGTTCGCGAGCGGTTCGCGATAGGTTCGGCTCGCACATCTAGACGCAGCTAAAGAATCCGACTATCGATGGTTCGGCGTGAACGGTTTGCGAGCGGCTCTATGGAGGTTCGACATGCCGTCCAAATAATTGTCGCTATTGGTTCGCGAGCGGTTCGCGATAGGTTCGGCTCGCACATCTAGACGCAGCTTTATATAAGAATCAGATATTATATTAGAATCAAATAGAAGATTAGAATCAAATATCATTTTCTTATAATTCGATCCGAATGAGTTTGTTCAGCATGCAGAAGTAGTTATTTTTCAATTCAAATTTTAATAACATTATGTTTTAAAAAAAATTATATAGAATATCTTAAATCTCCACCAACGAAATACCGTGAACACTGTACCCCATCAATACTTTGAAGTGTAAAGATGAAGTCTTATCCTTGTCGACGCTTGTTCACGCTTTCAATGTTCCACCAAAAGGCGAGTCATTATTCGAAGCATTCAAACACAATCCCAACGGAAAACAAATCTCCTGGAGAAGAGGGCGAATGATGGATGATCGCAAAAAATAATTGTGAACAACCCACAGATGCAGTCTTTACCATTTTGCAAATATGTAGTATCAGAATACTGCTTGCTGTTTGGGCCTCAAATATACAGTGTGTATACAGGGTGAGTCTTTGACTTGTATATATATTTTAACTGTAGATTCCTCTCATCAAACGAAAAACTTTCTATACTATTTTTTTTTAATTCGGTTTCGTTTGGAAGATACAGGGTGTCAAAAATCCACGAAAAAAACACTTTCCTGTTCATATCTTCAGAACCGTTATAGCAAATGAACTGAATTTCAATGAAATGTTCACTTACTTCATTATGCATATTCCCAAATCAAAACTTATGGAACTTATGAAAGTTACAGCGTAGCCGACTTATAAATCCACGCAAAAATACTATAAAACCACTTGAAAAAGATAAACGGTTCATATTTTTGAAAGATCCAATCGGTTCAGAAAATAAAAGTATTCCTAAGTTTTCTCGAGAAAACGATGCAGATAAATTGAATAGGTTGTAGCTGCCGACGCAGCTAATTGATTTTTCTGTCGACCATAGAATGAAAACTCATTTTAACGCACTCGAAATCATCCATTAATGACCTATTTTAATGCATGATTGTCATGGCAACCGCACACAAAATATTCAGTCAGAGCACTATCGAGCTTGGTTGGAAATCAACTTCTGTCACAGAAGGGTATATTGACAACTCCATTCAAAATAAAATAGACTGCAAAATAAAAATTCATTTCTATCGAGAATTCATATTCAATTCGTGATGAGGTCGACGGAAAAATGTTGTGATCAACTCGTTTGTTAATTCAGCGATTAATGGTCTCAAGCATTAACGCGTGAGCGGAGCGAGCGACTATTAATCGCTGTCATTAATAAACTAGTTGATTAAATAACTATTTCTATTATCATATTTTCATGTAAGGATAAAATTGAGTTCTGAAGAGCAGGAAATTTTTCGAAGATCCTGATTGAAGTTCTCCTTATGCCACACAACAGTTTTTTTTTTCTAAATTATACGTTCAGTTCATATTGAAAGTTTATTCGTTTGTCCATCCTTCGACAAAATATTGAAAATGAATATCAATTAAATACAAGGTAGGTACAAATCATGAATGTCGATACAAACCACGTATTGAATTAGAATTAACGAGAAATAAAAAAGTAGAATAGTACTTATCAATAATTAATCTATGGCGGTGTTCCTATCTGAACAATGTCCTCTGCCATAATTCGTGAGAATCATAACTGGGACAATGAAACTAGAACCAACTAGACTGAATTTTCCAGCCATATTACAGAAAACAACACTAAAAACAATGCACTTCAAAACAACCTGCAGATATTTCCTCAAAACTTCCACGAAAAAAAGCGTTATCTAAGGTTCGTACCCAAATTACAGGTTGAAAATCGGGTCGTGTAATACATACACCACCCAAATTAATCGTCATTTAGCTGACCGAATCAGTTTATGTTCATACCCATTACCCAAAATTTCGCGGGAAATGATGACTTCTGCGAAGCCACAGAGAATCAAGAAGATACGCTATACGCATGCGTCGTACACGTGAGTTACAACCAGAGATATCTCACGACGAAGAGAAACCTCACGTCATAAGTATGTAACCGAACAACGCTAAACTACTACAAATGTGTAAAGTAGAAGAACGGAATAGTGGAAAAGGTAATTTTGGACGTTTGAGATAGGTCGATTCCAAATGCTAAGGAAAGTGATCTTTGATTCATTTAGTAATGTTACCCGGAAAATCAATTTCCTGAGTTTGAGGAATATTGGTGAACCTGGCGTTGCACGTCAAAGTTCTGTGAATTTTTTCATAAAAGATTTCATTTACATTGTTTTGAATAGGTTAAAGCTTGATCAAAATCATTAATTGAATTGAAAATAATTATTTACAGGATATTTTTGGCATAATGGGGGAGAATATAAACAAGTTTCCAGTGTTTACAAACTGATCTTCAGAAAAATCGAAGAAGGAACGTATTTTGACGAGAGAAATATGGCTTTTTAGTTGCAGATACAATCGGATGAAACTAGGTATTTTAAGTGAGAAATATCGTGTTTGTAACATTTTTATTCCAATAAGGTTAGTACTTGAGTGTATAAACTCATTTCAATCGAGAAATATGGAACTTTGCATCTATTCCAGGGAATTGTATCAGACACGAATTTAGCCCATTTTTTTTCAAAAGGCTATATCTTTTTAACAGAGCCGAATTCGGGAAAAAGGAAAATAAGAAAACGGTTTATTTTGACCTCAAGAACCCTCAGTTGAAATATATGTACAAGTCAAAGACCCACCCTGTATAAAAAAAAATCATCAATTTGGACAAATCAAATTTGATCAAATTCAAGATTTTGAATCACAACCTATATTTTCCATCCTTTCATTCGACTGTACGTATAAATAGTGAATGTGTTACATAAGTAAACCCTATACCTTTTTGTTTCACTATATATTGTATTATTTCAGCTCTCTAATTCAAAAGAATATATATATATATATATATACTTTGATTTTAATTTTAAGAGTCTTCTAAATTATGTTTATAAACCTTTTAAGGGTAAAACGACTCGATTTTTTGGGAGGAATTTCAAGTGAAACTCTTCATTCTTCGCCAAGCTTTCGAATTTAATTTAATTCTTCATCAGGGCCTCTGGAATACAATATAATCTATTTGATCTTTCATAAAAATTTTTGGCTTATTTACTTACTGAATTTGAGGTTATGTTGAGGATGCCTGCCTAGCTATGAACATTTCAGTCCACATTAACGAGTCACAATTATTTTAATGCAAACAACCTTTCAAAAACACTTATAAAACAATAATAACTAAAATTAAGATATTAAATTGTTAAAAGTTGTCAATGCGTAAAAATATTTCTTTCGATTTGTCAATCTGACAGTCTGCCATTCTATGGTGTTATCCGTCGACTGGACCATCGTAAAATATTTCGTTTTCTTTTGATTTTTCCAACAAATAACGATAAATGGAACTTAACTTATTTGTATCTGTTTTCTTGTTTATTGTATTTTCACCTTTATTTATTTCTATCATTTCCAAAACCAATCTCTTCCAATAATTTTTCTCTGTTTTTAGTACCTTCACGTCTTCAAAATTTACTTTATGGTCAAGGTTGAATGCGTGGGATGCTAGTGCGCATCGTTCTGGGTGTTTAGTTATATCTGATTTGTGTAATGCCATTCTTTTTTTTAACCACTGTGACGTTTGTCCTATATAAATTTTTTCACAATTCTCACACTTCACCTCATAAACCACATTACTCTTGATGGGCGTTTCGATCGGGTCCTTCAGTCTTGTATACAGATTTTTTACGGTCTTCTGATTGTGTACTGCAATTTTCACATTTTCACCTTGAAATACTCTCTTCAACTTTTTAAATGGTTTAACTGGAAAGTTGAAGAGAGTATTTCAAGGTGAAAATGTGAAAATTGCAGTACACAATCAGAAGACCGTAAAAAATCTGTATACAAGACTGAAGGACCCGATCGAAACGCCCATCAAGAGTAATGTGGTTTATGAGGTGAAGTGTGAGAATGGTGAAAAAATTTATATAGGACAAACGTCACAGTGGTTAAAAAAAAGAATGGCATTACACAAATCAGATATAACTAAACACCCAGAACGATGCGCACTAGCATCCCACGCATTCAACCTTGACCATAAAGTAAATTTTGAAGACGTGAAGGTACTAAAAACAGAGAAAAATTATCGGAAGAGATTGGTTTTGGAAATGATAGAAATAAATAAAGGTGAAAATACAATAAACAAGAAAACAGATACAAATAAGTTAAGTTCCATTTATCGTTATTTGTTGGAAAAATCAAAAGAAAACGAAATATTTTACGATGGTCCAGTCGACGGATAACACCATAGAATGGCAGACTGTCAGATTGACAAATCGAAAGAAATATTTTTACGCATTGACAACTTTTAACAATTTAATATCTTAATTTTAGTTATTATTGTTTTATAAGTGTTTTTGAAAGGTTGTTTGCATTAAAATAATTGTGACTCGTTAATGTGGACTGAAATGTTCATAGCTAGGCAGGCATCCTCAACATAACCTCAAATTCAGTAAGTAAATAAGCCAAAAATTTTTATGTAAGATCAAATAGATTATATTGTATTCCAGAGGCCCTGATGAAGAATTAAATTAAATTCGAAAGCTTGGCGAAGAATGAAGAGTTTCACTTGAAATTCCTCCCAAAAAATCGAGTCGTTTTACCCTTAAAAGGTTTATATATATATATATATCTTAAAACTCTGGATCACCTTTTGCGTCCTCTTTCTATAACTATCAGTTTTAAACTGATATCTTAAAACATTCAGACTTATCGAGGAAAAACTCGCAATAAGCAAAAACAGTATTCTCAAACTGAGTTAGACTCTCGAAATCCATAGAAAGAAACTGGAATTCTGATTTATTAAAAATCTGCATTTAATGAACTATTGATATTGTAGAGAATGATTTTCAATCATGAATAAGAATATTTAGAATTCACTCTACATACATGACGAGTGCCAAAGAATTACCGCAAGAATATGTAGAGCTTTTATCGAAGCTATCCATGATGTTTTCTCTGTTCTCTAATAACTGAAAAAAAATTGTCATAAGTCCTATCACTTTTTCATACCTAATGAAATTAGCTCTTCTCCTCCTGAATATTTTCAGTCATATGAGGAAACAAAAAACTTCACATGTTCGTGCGATAATTCTTTGGCACTCTTCATGTAGTTTGAATTCAAAAAATACTCTCATTTATTAAATGAAAATATCAGGAATTTTGGATTCTCTTTATTTCAATTGTTAATTTGTTACAAACGCCGACGTTTCGAAACAACTTGTTTCTTCTTCAGGGCTAGTCACGGCAAAACAATATCGTACGGTTCTTGAAATATTAAAGCATTTCGGAAATCCAAAATTCCCAATATTTTCATTTAATTTAATTACAATGGATATGATAACCTAGTAATATAACTTTCATTTATTATCGAGAATTATTACTGGTTTATGGATTTTCATGAAAACCATCTGAAAATTTATTTCAATACTTGAAATGTTGATATTAATTATCTACCGGAATATCGTATTCTACTGCCCTTCTGTGGTTTCCGGAAGTCGCGGTGTGATTAACTACTCAGTTTGAAAATGATGTTTTCACTCATGTCGAGTTTTTCCGTGATAACTCTGAAAGTCTTCATAGTAGGTATAGGGTTTGTTTATGTATCAACTCCTGTTGGTACCTATACGCAAAATCGAATGAAAGAATAAAAAATAAAGGTTTCAATTTGAAAATCGTGAGATCTGATGAATTTTATTGGTCGAAGTTGTTGTTTTGTTTTATTAACACCCTGCGGTGTTAAAGCACAATTGAAAATGAGTCCCTGTTTTCGCCATCTTTTTCATAAGAATCTCAATAACTCATTAAACGTTGAGATTCAACCTAAGATAGGGCATATTGTAGGAATTGCCATCGAAAAAGCTATCTCAAATAATATACCGGATGTGCTTCATGAAATAGGAGAGTACAATAATGCTCCAGTATAACCGGAAGCTGCAGTGGTCCGAAAATTTTTTAGGGAGAGAGTTCAACGTCATCACCCCCCATATACAACTGTTCAATACAAAATGATGAAAATTTTTCTGGAACGTCTAATAGGCCATAGCTTCGGCCAACTCTGCGATTCCTTAAAGTAAGTCCATCCCCTTAAACACACGACAGGCCATCATGAGCCATTGACACAGCGGCGAGAGCTGTGCAGTGGTTCATCGTGGACCACTATGTACTCGGTTCTCTAAATTCAGAATTTTAGTAAACTGATAATGCTAAAAAAGTACTCACCTGCTCCACCACAATGAACCATCATTTCTTTGTAATATAAACTTAAAATCTGCTGACATTCGCAGTATGTGAAATCTGAATTAGAAAAAGTCCTCACTAAGTTTATGTTTTGCCTCAATCTGGCAATACTCATCGGTCCAAATATTCTCCTTTTTGAAAATAATAGAGCTGAAAATGTATTGTATAATCAATGCAATATACAGGGTGTTCCTTAATTGAACGTACAAACGAAAAGGGGAGATTCTTTAGGTGAGTTTAAGAAAAAAAAGTCCCATAAGCATGGGGTCGCAAACGTTTCGTTTTCGAGATACAGAGTGTTGAAGTTTGAATTTTTTTAAAGTTTTTTTCCCATTGTATCTACACTTTACAGGATATTCAACTGAAATTTGGCATAGATATAATATTTGAGAGTTCTCACCACGTGACATGGCAATTTCGATAGCAGATCTACAGGGTGATATTTTTTCTGGAACACTGTCTCCTGTTTTCCTCCAGAACTTTTTTTTGGTGAGCAACTGTTGATTTGAAAAAATGTAAAAGAAGCTTTCCTGTTATACTAAACTTTTCGGTCTCTTGTAGTTTTGTCGTATCTGCTACCGATTTCGAGAAAAAAAAATTTGAACGATTCTCTCGAAATCCTCTGAAGAATCAAAATTGTCATAAAGATTTAGTTAGTATGAAAAGATGTCTGAACGATTGAAGTCTGGGGATCTGGCGGGCCATGACTGATGTCCAATCATGTTTTCATAACTTTCTTTCAAATACTCTCTAATAAACCTAGTACACCCTGTATCTCGAAAACGAAACGTTTGCGACCCCATGTTTATGGCACCCTGTATATTATCGGATAAATATGTTTGAATAGAACTGTTTCATTTCATTTCAACACCCCGAGCGAAAAAGTATTCCTACGTCTTATTCGCGTTATAAAACCAACGAGCGTAGGGGACAAAGATATCTGAAATATGGCGGGCGATGGGGATGCGTCGTCAGATGGCTCCTCCAAAAAGTTCAAATTCAAGTGTTGCGAGTCGAAATTGACCAACAATTTGATTTGTATAAAGTGTGGAAATCTATTTCACTACTCGTGTGTAGAAAGAGCATTTGCAAAAATGAGTTTATTTAGCGATTCGAGGATTTCATGCTGTGGCACCATGGAACTTCATGTGAGAACAGATGGAATGTTATGTAATGGCAGATGAATCAGTGTAATGAGAAGGCCACCCAAGAAGTTTATGCATTAAGGGAGTCGATCAAAAATCTTTGTGAAGAAAACAAGAAATTGGTTAAAAGTAACAGAGAGTTATCAGTTAGTGTTAAGGACAACGACCGTGTTGAATGACTACGGTCAACCGGAGAGGGCGGGGCCACGGACGACCGATCCTGGCCTCGACAATAATCCGAACTAGGATAAAAAAGGCCCGGTTTTGGATTCAAGATCAGAACCAAGCGAGACGACGACGAGATCAGACGTGCCGAGAGATTAAGTTTGTGTGAAAACCAGTTCAGTGCTCGAACGCAACGTTGATGTGCGCATCCAAGTTAGTGCTTGTAAAAAGTTGGTTCCGTGCGTGAGTGATTTCAGGACTTTTTAGTGGAGTTGGAAAAGTAAGTGAAGTGACTATTATCCGATTTCAAACATGGATGAAAATTCGGATAACGATGGATCCTTCATGGATACGGAGGATAGATACACGACCTCTGAGGACGAAAGTGACGACCTGAAGGAACTCGTCAGGCTGCGACAGGAGAACGATGAACTCGAAGCCAATTTAGCCGCCCCGATAACTTGCATGGCGAATCTGACCAGCGAGTTGAGACTCTTGAGAGAAGAACTCTCCAATACGAAGTTTCCAAATACACAGGTAAGAAGTTATTTCCAGGTTTTGATTCCTGCACCGGTAGCGAACCAAGCTTATTCCAAAGCTACGCCAGTTGTCCCTCCCAAAAAGCCAGCCTCAATTATTGAGGACAGCAAGAAAGCCCCCCAATCCCAAGGAGCACCTCGGGCCAAGCGTGCCCGGAAAGACAGTTCGTCCACAATTGGGGACAACTTGAGAAAGTCAACGGTGACGTCTCAGTCACCTGTTAAAGATGAAATCCCCACCACAGTAACAATAATGGGGACTTCAGACTGGACGGAAATGTCCAAAGCGCTGCACAGCAAGAGACTAAATTATAACCGGGTAACGGTTGTCAGAGACGGCATTAAAATTATTGCCTCGTCTGCAGATGATTTCAGGAAATTAACAAAATTTCTCGATCAACAAGGTAAGGAATATTTCACTCACCAAATGGAAGTGATTAAACATGATTTAGGACTACAAGGTATTAAAGATGCTGAAGTAACGAGAATGACTTCGAATAAAACAAAAAAGGCAATCCCTCTCTACCTTGTGAAAACACAGCACAAGGAAATATTCCGAGTTAAAAAAACTATACAGCCTCTGTATTGAAATTGAGCCTAAGAAAAAGCCTGAAGGCCCAGGACAGTGCCACCGCTGCCAGAGATATGGACATGCTCAAAATAAATGCACCTTTCCGTGGAGATGCGTAAAATGTTCAGGAGCACATCGCACAAAAGAGTGTGCATTGACGCAAAAAGAAGGTGAAAGGAACGTGGCATGCGTTTTATGTAACCAGAGTGGACATCCGGCCAGTTATAAAGGCTGCAGCGCATATAAAAATCTCACGAAGAAGAGGACACCGACAAAAAAAGAAACCCCCTTCAAGAAAATCGCTGAAAAAATGGAGACTGTTGTTACTGTTGAAAAACCATACGAACAAAAAACAAAAAACTCGGCCACGAAACCAATTGCAGCCAAAAGGGAAGACCCTAAAGATGAACTTGACGAAATTTGGCATAATAATGCAGAAATTTGAAAGAGAATTCAAGAAGAAATTTCAAAACTTATTTGGAGATAAATAATTTTTGAACATGAACGTTTCCTCATAACTTCTGAACCATCTTAACCTATATCCGAACGTTGTTGTTATCTGTCTCAGAACATAAATAGATCTGTTCTCAGTTATCTCACAGCTTACAGCGGGAAGATAGGATCTCGTCCCGTAGCGCGCTGTTGTCACGTTGAGCATATTTTCCTAGTTCATTCTCGTTCCTCTCATTACATCTCCCTTCTATTCGTGGCCTTCCCATCTGTCCTGAGTCTCTCTTATAGGCCCAAGAGAGTGAAGAATTTCTACCTGTTACACATCCCATTAAAATGCCTCAGTGTCAACTTTGTAACAAGTCGATATCAAGTAAACAGCGTAGCCTGTGCTGTTCACTTTGTAAAAACAACTTCCACCTTGACTGCCTGAAGTTACCTCCACCTGAGGTGACGCCTCCTGACGTCCCTTGTGATGACTGGGTCGGTCGCTATTGCAGGAAAGACAGTAGAGCTCTTCGTAGCAGGCCGGTACCTCCCCTTGAGGGGGGGAAACCTGCTTCCACCTTGGGTCCTCTCCCGGTGGATCAGTTCGATCTCCTTATGGCCAAGCTCAATCTAATTGCGGGGGACATCGCCGACATCAAATCAACTCAACAAGCTCTAAAATCTGAACTTGTCGAGTGCAAGTCAATTCTATCCAGCCACTCGGAGACATTGCAAGACCACCAGCTCGCCATAGGTGATCACTCTGTATCTATTGATTAACACGAGAACGATATCGCTGCGTGTCGGTCACAGATAATCTCCATTCTCGAGGACTCCAAACGTCTAGGTGATAATATTTCTTCTGTTGTCGACAGGGTCGATAAGCTCGGCCAAAACGCTCCAACTTGTGAAACTGCTAACGCGTCTGGTGATCAGTCCGAATTGCTTGACCGGCTTCACCGATCACACAACATTATACTGAGGGGTCTACCTGAAGGGGGGTCAGTCGACGACGGTGCTGCTGTTTCTAACATTATTAAGATCATTTTTCCTTCTGCTAATGAGTGCCGCTTGGATCACAGGCGTCTCGGCAGGTCGGGTGGTTCCAAGCCTAGACCGATCAAGGTTTCCTTTTCAAACCCGCTAGTCGTCCAACGAATCTTGCGTAACTGGAAAGTGGTACTCGACAATCCATCCTACAGGGGGGTCTCAATATCTGATGACAAAACGCCCAGACAACTGTCCGAACTCAACATGTTGAGGCAACAACTCAAACATAGAAGAAGTGCAGGAGAGACCAACATCGACATTAAGTTTGTAAGGGGCGTTCCCACTATAGTACCCACTTCTAAAACACCTTCAAAAAACTAAATCCTACACTCACGGAATGGAATATTGCCTATACCAACATACAATCATTGCACTCCAAACTTCTTGAACTCCAATCTTTCGTTAAAAACTGCCATCCCGAATTTATACTGATCTCAGAGTCATGGCTTCACCCCGGTGTGGCCGATGTATCCGTGTCAATACCTGGTTATTCTATTTTTCGCAGTGACAGTACAACCACGATTGGTCACGCGGGAGTTTGTATCTAATGCAGCGAAGATATAAGCAGAGATTTCACTCTAAGTTCATTCTCCTTCTGTTATCCTGGTGTTGACAATATATTTGTCAAAATTTCTAATAATAATTCTACTGTGTTGACAATTGGTTGTATTTATAGACCCCGTGAATGTCAGCACGATACCAACTTTTGCGATTCTCTTGCTGAACTCTCCTCTTCAGAGGCTAATGTATTTTTTTGCGGCGATTTTAATTTACCTGACTTACAGTGGCCATTATCGGGTCGAAGACAGTGTAACTCATCCTCTAGGCCTTACGCTGATATGATTCGCGACAACAACTTCATCCAGTTGGTAACGCAGCCCACCAGATTTCGAAGCGGCCAGAACCCATCGCTTCTAGATCTTATTCTGGTCAACAGCAATGACCTGGTATCGCAACTTGACTACTTGCCTCCTTTCGGCAAGTCTGACCATGTCACCCTCTCATCCAAAATACAACTGTCTCTAGGTTCCTCAAGTACAAAAAGTACGAGAACAATCAAGACGGTGAACTTTGAACTTCTACTTGAAGCTCTTGATGTTGATTGGAGTGAGATACTTTCTCCTTGTGCCGACGTTGATGCGGTGTGGAACATCTTTCTAGACACAACCAAGGCTATGATTCATGATTGCTCCGAATCTAAGACAGTTGTCAGCGTTCCTGCCAAACCCTGGATCAATCATACCATCCTCAAGATGATAAGACATAAAAAAGCGATTTGGCAGAGATATATGCGTCATAAGTCTATTCATATTTACCAAGCACATAGAGATTACTCCAATTACCTGTCAGGCGTAATCAAAAAAGCTAAGTCTGAATTTGAGTCCAAACTGATTTCCTCTGGTGATCGTAAGCGAATGTTCAAATATCTGAGGTCATCCCTAAAAACGAAGGTCTCCTTTCCACTAGTCAGAGACAAACATGGCGATGTCACCTCTTCGCCGTTAACGTCTGCAGAGGAGCTAGCTGACGTTTTTGAATCCTCCTTTTCTTTGGAGCCTCCCCTGTTGCCGAGGCTGTTGGCTGGGAACCCAGGTGCTATTCTGAGTGACGTTGAATTTACTCCTGCCATCCTTCTGAAGCATCTCCAACAGTTAGACGTCTCTTCTTCTCCGGGTGCAGATGGAGTTTCCTCGAGAGTCCTTAAGTACTGTGCATCTTCCCTGGCTGAACCATTATCCATTTTGTTCAACAAATCTTTTTCTTCTCACTCCCTACCCACCTGTTGGAAAATGGCGATCATAACCCCTATATTCAAATCGGGTGACAAATTGGATGCCAAAAACTACCGTCCTATCAGTTTGGTACCCATTGTCGCAAAATTATGTGAGAGGATAATTCTGGATAAAATCATTCAATTCGCGCTTGATAATAGGTTAATTCCAGAGGAGCAACATGGTTTCTTGCCTGGTCGTTCTGTGTTGACGAACCTTTTGTTGTGTGTGAATGAATGGTCGAGGATGCTAGACGGGGGTGTTCCTGTTGACGTAGTTTACCTCGATTTTTCTCGTTCGTTCGATCGCGTTCCACACAGGCGTCTACTTCTCAAGCTCGAGAGTTTGGGTATTCGGGGTTCCCTCCTTCAGTGGATCAGGTCATTCCTCTCTGATCGCACTTTTCGCGTTCGAGTGGGAGACTCTCTATCGACTTTGAGATAAGTAGTTAGTGGGGTCCCCCAGGGTTCGGTCCTAGGTCCACTACTTTTCCTTCTTTACACTTCGGATCTGCCTAGAACCATCCGATCTAATTGTTCCCTTTTTGCCGATGATGCTAAAATCTACGGTGATCCGCTTGGGGACCCTGGTGTCATTCAGAGGGACCTCGATGCCCTCTACGACTGGTCTGTGAACTGGTGTTTGCCTCTAAATCTTTCGAAGTGTTCGGTCATTCACATGGGAAGAAACAATCCTGGTGTCGATTACTATCTCGGCGGCCATACGATTTCTGCAGAAACCTCTCATTGTGACCTTGGAGTCGTGGTTTCCGATGATCTTTCTTGGTCGAATCACATCCTGCACACCGTTAACAAGGCGAAGAGAATTCTTTATCTGCTGGGCAGATCATTTTCCCGTTGCGATCCGGCCTCCTGTAGAATTCTATATACCACTTACGTGCGCCCAATCCTGGAATATGCCGGGGCAGTTTGGTCTCCGTCTCTGGTTCGCGATGTGGAGCTGCTCGAGAGTGTCCAGCGGCGTGCGACTAGAATACCCTATGGTGTACTGCGACCCAGCTATCCCGAACGTCTCTCTATTATGGATCTCCCCTCGTTCTCAGACAGACGGGCCCGAGGTGACCTCATTATCACCTACAGAGCTCTGAACGGTCTTTTTAATGCAGACCTGGGTGTAATGTTCACTCTGAATGATGACGAACGTCTGCGTGGTCACAGATACAAACTGCGAAGGGAGAATTTCAGGACAACTCAGAGAGAACACTTCCTGTCCAACAGAGTGTTTTCTTCGTGGAACCGCCCACCGTCTGCCATCGTGGAGGCATCCTCTGTCAATTCGTTCAAAAACCGATTTGACAGGTGGATGCAGAGTTGATTGTCGCCATACTTAAGATGAATTTTTTTTTCCTTTATTGATTTTGTAATTGCTTTTTATTTTTCAAATATAATTTATACTTTTTTTTGGCTAGCTATGTGCATTTTGTATTTATTTTTAATTTTTTTTTGAGTTTATAGAATCTTTTCTTAACTCTTGTCCAATATATAATAATAATAATAATAATAATAATAATAATGGAATCACAACTAGAAAATCTGAAGATTTCCTGAAATATAAACGGAATCAAAGCCCGTAAATCGGATATTGAACAATTGTCAGAAGAAAAATATCCTGATATTATGGCGCTTCAGGAAACTAAATTAACTCCAAAAGATGAAATGTCCTTCGAAAACTACGAAAAATACAGAAGAGACAGAAATAATAGAAACGGTGGAGGGGATGCTATTCTTGTTAAAAGAGACGTGAACCATTACCTGAATGCGGTTGTAAATTCTGAGGACAATGACGCAACAATAGAAGCACTATCGATCACAGTAGAGATAAGAAGAGGAAGGATTAAGGTATTCTCTGTATATAAACCACCGCAAATAAATCTGCCAGAGGAAAAGATGAAGATTTTATTAGGGGGTCATTTTCCAAGAATAATACTTGGAGATCTCAAATGTAAATCTCAACAATGGAATTCTAAAACAGAGAATGCAAATGGCTAGAAATTGAAAGAATATGCCGAAGAGGAAGATGCGATAATCATGGGACCGGACATACCGACATATTTACCTAGTGGCAATGGAACCCCTGATATGCTAGACATAGTTATAATGAAAAATATAAAGCAAGATTTTGCTCTTGACACGATAGAGGATGGAACATCCGATCACAATCCGATAGAGTTCATTTTAGGACATGGACCTAGAAATGAAGTGACTCAAACACGAGAACATACCGATTGGGATGAATATAAGAATAAACTCCAAGAAAATATCACGAGTATTCCACAAATTAATACTCCTGATGAATTAGATCAATCAGTCATAGCTTTGGAGAGTGCGATTATGAAATCCTATGAAGAGAGCACGGTTAGAAAAACTGAACTCCGCATGGAAAATGCAAAAAAATTTACGCAATGAAAAAACTCAAATTCCACCACTGCATGGAATGCACGGAATGGAATATTCAAAAAGCGATAAATCTAACGCTCTAGCCGATACTATAGAAAGAGAGTCAAGAATAAATTATTGTGGAGAAGACGATGAGGACCTAGAATAATTAATTGAAGATAATGAAGAAGAAATGAAAGAAGCACCATCGGATGGTAAAATCCCTCACACAACATCTCCGGCAGAAATAAAAGAGATAATCAATAATTTGAAAACAAGAAAGGCTCCTGGAAAAGATAAAATTACAAATCTCATGCTGAAGAGAATGTCAAAGAAAAGAACGGCAGCTCTCACAAGCATAGCAAATGGCGTGATGAAAACAGAGCACTTTCCACAAAGATGGAAATCTGCCGAAGTGATTGTTTTCAATAAACCAGGTAAAGACAAAAAGTTCCCACAGAACAATAGACCGATAAGCCTGCTCCCAGCCTTAGGAAAAATTGTGTAGAGAGTCTTAGCCAGACGACTTAATGCAGAAACAGAAGCCCTGGCGACGATACCGAGTGAACAATTTGGGTTCCAAAAACAACATTCAACTGAACAACAGCTCCTAAGAATGACCGAGTATATCACACAAGGATTTCAGAATAAACAAGCCACAGGACTACTACTACTAGATGTAACCAGAGCTTTTGATAGAGTATGGCATGAAGGACTAGCATATAAAATGATAACCGCAGGTTGTTCTTCCAAGTTATGCAGAATAATAAGAAATTATTTGAGGGACAGGAACTTTTGTGTGAAAATAGGTGATGTACATTCCACACTCAGATATTTAGAAGCAGGAGTTCCCCAAGGATCCATACTAGGACCGCTACTCTATAACATATAGATACATGATATACCAAGAAATCCAAGATGCCTGCTTGCTCTATACGCGGACGATACGGGCATAGCAATAAGGCACAGAAATACAAAAATAATTCGTAAAAGACTTCAAGAAGCTTCAGATGATATCAGTCAATGGTGTAACAGATGGAAAATCAAAATCAATGGAGAAAAGAGTCAAGCAATACTCCTTCAAAAGGGAAGACTGAAGATGGAATAGAAGATATCCATAGACAATAATGAAATAGAATGGATGAATGAAGCTAAATACCTAGGAGTAATATTAGACAAATGACTAACGTGGAAACAGCACATTAAGTATGCAGTGAATAAAACGAATGTAGCAATGAAAAGATTATACCCGATTATAGGCAGAAAAAGCCAAATGAACAGAAACACGAAATTGAGGATCATAAAAGCAGTCGCCAGAACGCAGCTACCATATGGATCAACAGCACGGGGATATGCAGCGAGAACCCATATAAAGAGGATACAAAGTATAGAAACAAAAAAGAAGCGGAGTAGATGACGTACTACACATCTACCAATCAAAGAAATGTGTCCAACCAGGCGACAAAGAACTTCACGATCCAGTCGAAGTACACTTCAAAAGGTTTTGGCTTTGGGCGTGCAAACTAAAGCCAGAATAGCTTGGCACACACGAAAGGGAAATCCGTGAGATCTGATCCGCAGTCCAGATTTGTTACAGTTCTGGACTGCAGATGGAATCGCTCCCGCCGATCTGTTCTGCCGGGATCATTGAGATATATGATCCGCGACAGATCAGATCGGCGGTAGCGATCCCATTCGCAGTCCAGATCTATAACAAATCTGGACTGCGGATCAGATCTCACAGATTTCCCTTTCGTGTGTGCCTTGCTATTGAACGAAGCAGATCTCCGCGCAGTCACCATGGTCGGGAGAACCACTAAAAAGGTTGGCGACGGCTACGAGGTAGGAATACCATGGAGAAGGGACGATGTCGTTATGCCACCCGGCTACAGCCAGGCCTTGCGAAGACTCAAGAACGTCGAAACAAAGATGGACGCAGACCCAGCCTTCAAGATGGAATACTCTCGGCAGATCAAGAACCTCTTGGAAAAAGGTTACGCAGTGCCGTGCGATCGATCGGAAGAAGACAGCCTGGTCAAGTGGTTACTGCCCCATTTTGCCGTAATGAACCCGAACAAGCCAGAAAAGTGTCAACTGGTATCCGACGCAGCTGCACGAAACTCTGGTGTGTGCCTGAATGACGAACTACTGGAGGGACCTGATTTGCTTCTATCACTAACGGGAGTTCTGTTCCGATTCCGAGAAGGGGCCGTGGCTATTACAGCGGACATCCAGGAGACGTTCCTGCGGATAAAGGTACGACCTGAGGACCAACCAGCCCAACAGTTCTTATGGAGAGGAGAAGAGCGTGAGAAGCCCCCGAAGAAATACAAGATGACCAGTGTGATCTTCGGTGCTGTCAGTTCTCCATACACAGCACATTATATCCGTGACCACAATGCGGATGTCCATGGCGATGACATTCCACGTGCCCTGAAAGCCATCAAGAATGCACACTACATGGACGACTGGGTAGCGGGCTTAAAAAGCACCGAAGAGGACAGAAAGGCGGTCGAGGAAACGAGGGAAGTGCACGCTCGAGCCGGCTTCACTCTGAGGGAATAGAGGTCAAACCATCAAACCATTCTGGAGGACGTCCCTGTCGATTTACACGCCAAGGTCCCTACGCAACTGGGGAGAGATCGACCCGAAAGCAAGATCCTTGGCCTACAGGGGAACGCCGATCGAGATGAGTTAGGATTTAACACTTCCATGATCCAAGTCCCTGCAGAAGTGAGATCGAGCGAACGAGCACCCACGGAAGAAGTCCTGCGAACCGTGTTGACAGAGGCGGAGTTTTCCATCAACGCACGGCCCCTAACCCATGTAGGTGTGAACCCAGAGGATCCCAGTGAAGCGCTCACACCCAACCATTTCCGGCTAGGATCGTCAACCGGGATGCCCACAACAGTGCCCTGTGACGAAGCAGATCGGCGAACCTGGAGAGCGAGTATGGCACTCGCAGACTAATGCTGGAGACTTTGGCTTCAGGAGTACCTTCCGACCTTGGTACCCCGAGGCGAATCGAAAAACAAGGTGCGACCTGTGCAGGAAGGAGACGCGGTCCTGATCGTTGACAGAGCGTTGCCGCGGAACACCTGGCCGATGCGGGTAGTGGAACAGACACATCCGGGACCAGATGAAGGTGTCAGAATCGTCAAGGTGCGAACGAGAACCGGCGTCTTCCGGCGACCAGTGAGCAAGCTCGTCGTCGTCCTAGGAAAGGAAGGCTACGCGAGCTGCGCCTAAGGGAGAGCTGTTAAGGACTACGACCGTGTTGAATGACTACTGTCAACCGGAGAGGGCGGAGCCACGGACGACCGATCCTGGCCAATAGGGAGCCTCGACAATAATCCGAACTAGGATAAAATAGGCCCGGTTTTGAATTCAAGATCACTCTCAACGCAGGTCCCGAAGAACAAGATCACTCTCATCGAAGGAAGCAGCCTCAAAACATCACTCTCATCGTAGGTGCAGAAGATGAAACACTCATCGCCAGCTTGCCTGTAGATTTTCATAAACCTATATTGAAAACCGATCGTTTCACTAATAAATACAGTCCACAACAGTTAGTTACCATCGAAGAAAAAATATCAATAGTAGATAAGGATAAAACACAACAAAAAGGAACGAGGATGACACTCAGAAGTAACAGTCAAAACAGAGGGCATAGAAACTGAAGGTAAAAGTTCAAATAATCTTCAAAACCAAGATTTCGCGGTTATCTCTCAAAATCAGAAAGAAGCATCAAGGAAAACCAGAAAGAACAATCGTCAAACACAGAATCGATAGATAGCCAACTTTGAAATTAGACAAGTGGCAGAATTGGAATGTTTTCAATTTAGCGTCATACGCAGATAAAGTTGAAATTACCCCCAATACCGATATCAGCAAACAGACTATAAACCGAATGGATATGAATACACACCAAAAACAAAAGACAAAAACTAATTACCCATCAAAAAGTAACAATAGTGTACAGCTGAAGTTAATTAAATGGAAAACACTACTGCTTTTACTGAAGTGAACAAGAAAGCTTGGTTCTTCATCAATAGAGTGAAGTTGAATGTTACCGAAGAAATCATCAAAGATTATGTTCAACGCAAAACTAATCCAGAAATTACACAAATGGAGGTGAATGAACCCAAATCCAAAAAGCTGGGAAAATCAAAAGAGGTTTGTAGTTAAAGTACCATTTCACAAAAACAATGAACCATATGATCCAAAATTTTGGCCTAACAATGTGGAATTCAAGAGATTCAATTTTGAAAGAGAAATTATCAGAAATTTTTTTTATGAGCAATGAATAATGTATACTCAATAGGGAATACCAGAGAGTATATAAAGTATCTTCTGAAGGAACATGAAGATGTCAAAATTTTATGTTTAACTGAGCATTGTAAAACGGAAGAACAATTAAAGTATGTATAATGCAATTGAAAACTTCTCATTGAAAATTTTTTTTAGTAGGAACAACAAGGAGCATGGTGGAGTTGCCATATATGTAAGAAAGAATGTACAGGTCAAAGAAGAAGAAGATATAAAAAGGCTTTCAAAAAAGAAAATTTTCGGGTGTGTCTGCGTAAAGTACAACCTTGAGGGTAATAAATATGTTTGCATAGTGGTATATAACAATGGGAATATAGGACTTTTAACAGAAGCATTCGAACCACTATTACAAAAAATTTTCACTGAAAATACCAATATTACTTCAATAGAAGACTTCAACTTGAATCTCCTCGAATATTTCAATAATGAATGCATTTATTCAGTTTTCAGAGTACACATCATTACAGAGCATTCTATTCCCAATCAGCAATATGAGGGCGACGAAACATTAAAATCTTGCTGCAGTGGTACATTCTCCTCTCACACAATACAATAACATAATCTCACATTCAATATAAAAACATCTCTCAACGATAATTTCATTATTACAACAATATAATCTCCTATAAAAAAACACCACAATATAATGAAATATAATACAATAACAACACAATTACTTCAATACAACATTTCATCAACAGCCATAATTATCAGAAACAGCGCTTTCTTTATTAATGTACTGGATCATATCAACCTTTAACGAAGAATAACTATGTCTATTTTTTACAGTATTTGGCAATTAATTGAAAGTTTCGAGACACTTGTACACGGGATCATTGAGTGCCAGATTCGTCCTCACATTTGATAGGTAGAAGTTATTTTGATTCCTTGTCTCATAGTTGTGGGTCTCACTAACTAAGCTGACCTTAGTGTTACACTTTTGTTGGTTTCTTTGAGTTTTGTAAGCGTACTTGCATTGCTCCACTTGCAATATTTGTTCCAAGGATATTATTCCAGTTTCCTTATACAGGGTGTCCCACTAGTGCCGCAGCGGACGATATACGCGTAACGGTCTGAGTTTTGCAAATTTTTTTGATGCTATACTTCAAGAAGAGCACAACCTAAAAATATTTTCGAATTTATCGGGTGGCCCACAAAAGAGGAATAGCGCTTAACTTTGTTTTTTCAAATGGGACACCCTATATTCAATAGTGTTTTTCAATTCTCTGAAACTTCCTGCGTGCTTTAGTATACTTTTCACATATTTTCATTCGACAGTTTTCGAAATATTGACAAAAAAATGATACTTGTAGAGGCTATGTTATCCAATTATATTTCACGAACCCTTGCACATACCAATAACAGTTTTATATGGATTGAAAGACAGGACTTCAAAGAATCCTACCCAGCTATAAAAAAGCATCTCCCGCATACAGAGTGTCCACAAAAAGACTATCAACATGACGAAGTTCAAATCGATTTTTCTTCATTTTTTCAAATGCAATGCATATATTTTTTTTTCATTATTGTATTCACCATTCGTTTCACTTCATTTTTTGTCAAATACATGATATGCATATTTCCAAAGGAATAGGATTTTTTAGAGTTTTTCCTCCAAATTCACATTAACTTTCGAATTAAAAAAGCTGATTTGGCTTTTCTGTGGTAATTGGGAATAATTGGGAATAATTCTATTCAAAATTAACATCATTGCAGCTTCAATTCAAATCATCATAGTTTTTACGGATTGGATGAATACTCACACAATAATGTAAAAATTCAAAAAATACCAATGAGTTTGAATGTACAAGTTATGAATGCTTCAAAAAAACGAGTTTCAAAACTTCAGGATACAAAAAAGTGCCCGCTCTTATCCTTATACAACTTTCTTCGAAGAAATGATATTCATAAGTTTCACAGGCACGCACGCAGATCTTCAAGCTCGCAAGCTCAAAGCTTGTTTGAAATTTTTGGAAGATTCGAAGTTCCAAGTAGAAACATAGAAAATTATGGGTACAGAAAGCGAGTTTCTGTCTTCAGTAACTGATTTCATCACATTTTTGAGTAGATACATCAAAACTTTCTAGTTCCTCTTTTCGCTATAATATGAATTGAATATAATATGATGATAATTCTGAGTGGAATAATTTGACAGTTCTCAATAACCACAGAACAGCCAAATCTGCTATTTGAATTCGAAGGTATATGTGAATTTTAGGGAAACATTTCGAAAGAGCGCTTAAAAATCCTATTCCGTTAGAGATATGCATATCATGTATTCGACAAAAAATGATGTAAAATGAATGGTGATTACAATGATGAAAATAAATTATATGCATTGCATTTGAAAAATTGAAGAAAAATCGATTTAAAATTCGTCATGTTGATAGTCTTTTTGTGGACACTCTGTATGCTGGAGATGCTTTATTATAGCTGGGTAGGATACTTTGAAGTCTTGTATTTTAATCCATATAAAACTGTTATTGGTATGTGCAAGGGTTCGTGAAATATAATTGGATAACATAGCCTCTACAAGCATAATTTTTTTGTCAAAATGGCCAATATTTCGAAAACTGTCGAATAAAAATATGTGAAAAGTATACGAAAGCATGCAGGAAGTTTCAGAGAATTGAAAAACACTATTGAATATAGGGTGTCCCATTTGAAAAAACAAAGTCACTCGCTATTCCTCTTTTGTGAGCCACCCGATAAATCCGAAAATATTTTTAGGTTGTGCCCTTCTTGTAGTATATCAAGTATGCATCAAAAAATTTTGCCGAACTCAGACCGTTACGCTTATATCGTCCGCTGCGGCACTAGTGGGACACCCTGTATATTCTCTCCGTATGTGTACTGTAGTTGTATCAAAACAAGCACTTCCAAGCAGATACCTGGGACGAACTGGAAAGAAAAACTCAAAACAACTTCAAACTAGTGAAAAGATGGTTACAGTACAACAAACTTACCTTGAATGTGGAGAAAACTAGATATGTTCCGTTTGCTTCATACGAAAGTGGCTTGCCAAGATTCGGGAACATTGACATAGATGAAAATACCTCAATACCAACAGCAAAAAGTGCAAATTATCTTGGAGTGATAATTGATTGCCACCTAAGATGGGACGAACATGTGAGAAAGGACCCCGCACTTTTTGTAGGTAAAGTGGCGACCGGTCAAATTTTCTGAAAGTTTGGTATGTTGTTGTACCCGACTCAGAGACCAAAAGTGTCAATGGGTCCAACCCAATCCTATGGCTAGTTTTCCAAATACGGGGTGTTAAAGTTGAAAATTGCCCAAATTTTCGGATTTATTCTTTGATTATTAAAAGTTGGATTGGATTTCTGTTGCATACACACGTTTACTACATGTTCTAGTTATGAAATTAGTGGATAGGTATGATCTAAAATATTTATATTTACAGGGTGATTCACGAATATATGACGGTAGTTTTTTGCCAAAATCCACTTTTTTTACTGTGACGTCAGGAAGACATATTTTCGAAATGTTCTTTTCGATTTAGTATTATGACGACCAAATATTGCACAGTGCATATTTTTTATACAGGGTGTTTCACAGAGAGAACCACTAGATATAATAATTTTTTTTTAATTAATTCGAAACCCTGTATTTTTGAATTGATTTTTGGGAAAAGTAACACCACGAACATATGTGTTTCTCTAATCTCCAAAATATTCATGGTGGTTTATTCATAGGAAGGTATTCCATTCTGGGAAAAGTTCGAAAAACATGAACACCCTGTATTCGAAAATTTCCTCGGTCAAATGCAACTATTTTCTCACTATATATTGATTTCTACAACATCTCCAGAGGCATGAATTCTGAATCGGAAACTATTACCAGTTTTCGAGATACAGGGCGTTGAAGTTGAGAATAAATGATTTCATCAGTTTTTTTTTCCAATTGAGAAGGCGGATCGATTTTATATTGTGCCCATGACTTCAATATGAGTACAGATAAGATGCGCATGGAAAGGTTCAGCTAAAATATTTACTGTTACAGGGTGATTCATGAATAAATCACAATAGCATAAGTATTTTTGGTATGGTTGCCTGTATGGCTCACCCTGTATGAAAATTCATCATAATGAAGTATTTCAGACTGAAAATTGTGAATGACTAGGTATTTACTTCATGGAATAATTCCTCTGTGACGAAACTGTATAATTATCGAGTGTTTGCAAAAGCTATTGTGATTTATTCGTGAATCACCCTGTAACAGTAGATAAATATTTAGGCTGAACCTTTCCATGCGCATCTTATGTGTACTCATATTGAACTCATGGGCACAACATAAAATCGATTCGCCTTTTCAATTGGAAAAAAAACTGATAAAATCATTTATTCTCCACTTCAACGCCCTGTATCTCGAAAACTGGTCATAGTATCCGATTTAGAATTCATATCTCTGGAGATGTTGTAGAATTCAATATATAGTGAGAAAATAGTTGCATTTGACCGAGGAAATTTTCGAACTTTTCCCAGAATGGAATACCTTCCTATGAATAAACCACCATGAATATTTTGGAGATTGGAGAAACACATATGTTCGTGTTATTACTTTTCTCAAAAATAAATTCAAAAATACAGGGTTTCGAATTAATTAAAAAAAAAATTATTATGTCTAGTGGTTCTCTCTGTGAAACACCCTGTAATAAAAATATGCACTGTGCAATATTTGGTCGTCATAATACTAAATCGAAAAGAACATTTCAAAAATATGTCTTCCTGACGTCACAGTGGAAAAAGTGGATTATGGCAAAAAACTACCGTCATATATTCGTGAATCACCCTGTAAATATAAACATTTTTGATCATACGTATCCACTAATTTCATAACTAGAACATGTAGTAAACGTGTGTATGCAACAGAAATCCTCTCCAACTCTTAATAATCAAAGAATAAATCCGAAAATTTGAGCAATTTTCAACCTTAACACCCCGTATTTGGAAAACTAGCCATAGGATTGGAATGGACCCATTAACTTTTTTGGTCACTGAGTCGGGTACAACAACATACCAAACTTTTAGAAAATTTGACCGGTCGCCACTTTACCTATAAAAAGTGCGGGGTCCTTTGACCAGGAAATTGAGAGGTTTGATTTATAGATTCAGAGCCCTAAAGAAATTGTGCATGAAAGAGAAATATCTAATTATGATCTACAATGCTCTGGCCGAGACGCTGATTGGATATGGGGTGGTAGGGTGGGGAGGAGTATACGATTGTCATTTGGATAGCTTGAATAAAGTACAGAAATGGATACTCAGAATCATATACGGAAAGAAAATAACACACCCTAGTGAGCCATTGTTCCAAGTTTCCAAAATACTGAACACAAGGAAACTATTTATGCTGAAATTGGTTTTGAATGTATTCAAGAGAAAAATAACACTAAATAATGTAGAATATGAGTATGGAACAAGAAATAAAATTAGAACTTACCAAACGTCGAGATGCTTCAAGAGTATAGGACAAAGATCGGCTCAATTCCTCGCTCCCAGAGTATGTTCTGCGATTCCAATGCATCTGAATGAAATAAAAAACTATAAAAATTTCAAAAAAAAAGCTAGAGAATGGCTCATGTTGCTGACGAAAGAAGAAGTAGATAGATTGGTTAATAATTTTATCAAGTAAACCAAATCGTAATTCTAAAAAAAAAAAAAAAATTATAGAAAAAGATAGATAATGTTTGACAGATACTTACCCGAGATGAAAGGATACTTACCAAATATGATAAAATACTTACCTGAAATGACCGGATACTTACCCAATATGATGAAATACTTACCGAATATGACAAAAATACCTCCCGAATGTGACAGAAAAAAAAAGGAAAAAAAAAACCTGATATGCCAGAACCGATTGGTGGGGAATGCGGGATTGGACTGTGGGCTCGACTGATGTCAGGGGTAAAACGGAAAGCACCTACAATGTTGAAGTGAATAATTATTGAGAAAAAGTGTTTGTTTATTATAGAATTACAATTGGTTTTTTTTTAAGTTACAGTTACACACATGTTATATTTTGCTATAATATCAGTAACTTACTGTGTTTATTTGATTCTGAATAAACTTTATTATTATTATTATTTCTCATCGGTCTCCCGGTCTCAGCTTAAGCTGGTATTATTTCTATGAACCAGTGAAAAAACAATTCAGTTCCTCCCACTAGTTCAGGAATTCCCGCACGATGTGACAGGTTTGCAATGCTTCAGCCCGTTGTGCATATCCCGCGATCCTCTGGGATAATTCGATCTTTTTCTTGAATGATTCCCTTCCGTCAGCTGAAGTTCCGGATGCATTCCGGTGAACTCGTTATAGAGGGAGTATCTCCATCCAGGAAGTGGTTTGTCCTCGCAATTGTTCACGTAATAAAAAGCTCGCATTACTTCAATATTCATGTCGCGTCTCCACTTGATACGTGCGTTGCGAGCTCCCCTGCGGGCAGTCCTCCTCACGGTGGTCGAGCCAGCAGGTGGAGTGGCATTTAGATCTTCTGCCATGATATCGGTTTCCACTTCTCGTTGCTGGTATTTTCCCCATTTTCATGGGTTCGCCACCATTTACCCTTGGTGGCCCAGGTAACTCAGGCCGTGGGGACGTCACCCCCATGTGGCGTGGCAGAAACCAAACCACACCCGTGCGGTTATTATTATTATTATTCTTCATCATCGGTTTCCCGGTCTCAGCTCAAGCTGGTATTATTTCTATGAACCAGTGAAAAAACAATTCAGTTCCTCCCACTAGTTCAGGAATTTCCGCACGATGTGACAGGTTTGCAATGCTACAGCCTGTTGTGCATATCCCGCGATCCTCTGGGATAATTCGATCTTTTGAAGATTTCTTTTGAATGATTTTGACATGACTCCCTCAGCCGAAATCACCAATGGTATTATAGTGACTTTCGACAATTGCCACATATTCTTCAGTTCTATTGCCAAGTTCTCGTACTTCGTTATTTTTTCGGACTCCGTTCTTCCGATGTTATGAGTCAATGGTACTGCCACATCAATGACTATCCCATACTTCTGATCCTTCTCAATGAATACCAGGTCCGGTCTATTGTAGTCCACTGTTCTATCCGTTGTTATGGGTCTGTCCCAATAGAGAACCGCTGTGTCCGTTTCCAACACTGCTGCAGGTTGATACTTATAATATGGCGGACAAGTATCCAAAAAACCATGTCTAAGAGCTAACTGCTGGTGAACAATTTTTGCCACTTGGTTGTGTCGGCCCAGGTATGCGTTGTCGGCAAGAACTCGACAACCTGCGATTATATGTTCAATAGACTCGCCAACCGCGCCGCACTTTCTGCATTTGTCCTCCACGTTCAGCTTCAAACAGTGCTTCTCATAGTTGCGAGTTCTTATAACTCGGTCTTGGATAGCCGTCAGGAATCCCTCAGTTTCAGGATACAATTGTCCCGCATTCAACCACGACAAAGAAGCTAATTTATCGACATTTTCTCCCTCAAGGTGTTTAGGAAATCTGCCGTGCAGAGCTTGTTCCCGCCATATACTTATATCTTCGCTTCTCGTGGTGATATCGAATGTCAGTTCTCTGTGTTGTAGGTTCAGAGGTGTGTATCCGTTATCCTCTGTTGTCACCAATTTCATCAGGCTATCTTCAGACTCGAGCAGTCGCTGCCTCAAGTTTTTCTCCTGGGTTCTGCAGAGTTTGTAGATGTTCAGCAGACCTCGTCCGCCATCTTTCCTGGGTAGATAGAGCCTTTTCACCGATGCATTGGTGTGCAGACATCGGAACTTCGTCATTAGGCGACGGGTGAGTCGGTCCAACTCATTCAGATCAGCATCTGACCACTTCAAGACTCCGAAAGTGTAGGTCAGAGCTGGCGTAGCCCAAGAGTTTAAGGCATCGATCTGATTTTTAGCAGACAGTTTGGTGTTGAGCACTTTGGTTACCCTGTTTTTATATTTTGCAGTGAACTCAGCCTTCAAACGGGTGTGATCAATCCGTTGGTTTTGAGGAATACCCAGATACTTGTATGTCTCTTCTGGCAACATACTGTGGATGTCCTGAAATTGTTCCTGAGTGTTCTCCATTTTACCCTTTCTGATGTTGACTATGGCGCATTTATCGAGACCGAAAGACATGTCAATGTCTGTGCTGAAGGAGCGCACTATATCTATCAGCGAGTGAAGTTGTTTTTGGTTCTCGCCGAATAGTTTCAGGTCATCTAGTGAGTTTATAGGAATTATTCCTCAACTCTTGTTATATTGAATAATAATAATAATACAATAAGTGGGATAGTTTTCGCGGATTCCTCATTGCTGGTCTATACCCTATGTTGGTGTTTTTCAAAAGAGTAGACAGAGGGTTCAGTGCCATACAAAACCACATCGGTGACAGGGCATCTCCCTGAAATATCCCCCTCGATATTTTTACGGTTCCAGCATTGATGTTGTTTATAAGAATATTAGTTCTCCATGTACTCATAAGATGTTGGAGAACGGCTTGTATTTTCGGGCAGATCTTATAAATCTCGAGCACTTTCACAAGCCAATCGTGGGGCACCGTATCGAAGGCCTTCTGGTAGTCGATATAACAAAGACTTAAATTTCTCCTTCTCGCTTGGGCTTGCTTTAACACTACAGCGTCTATAGTGAGTTGATGCTTGCATCCTGCAGATCCTCGAGAGCAGCCTTTCTGTTCTTCTTCCAGAATATTATTGGCTTCACAATGACGATATATCGCATTATTTACAAGCGACGTGAACAGCTTGTACACCACTGACAAACACGTTATTGGTCTGTAGTTTTCTGGATTGTTGAGGTCTCCTTTTTTGTGGAGCATGTAGGTATTGCCTTGAGTGAGGAAAGCTGGAATTTTTAAGGGGTCTTCCAGCGCCTCCGAAAAACATCTAGCCAGACTTGGGAAACATGCTGGAAACTGTTTAACCCAGAAGTTTTGAAGTCGATCGGGTCCTGGCGCTTTCCAGTTACTAGTGTTTTTGATAATGTTGGAAATATCCTCGACAGTGAAAATATCAGTCCTCATTTCAACGATTTCGGATGCATGCTGTTCAATGTCCCTCAGCCAGCTAGTATTTCTCTGAAATTGACCACTCTCTGACCATAAAGAACTCCAATATTGCCGAAATTCGTCATTGCTGATGTTAGCATGCTGATTGGACGTGATTTCGGATGGCTTTTCAAGACTTCTGAAGAACTTTTTTCTGTCTCTCACATATTCAGCGTTTTGTTGTTTTCGCTTTGATAACTCGTTGTATCTTCGTAGTCGTGCACCTTTCGCTTTAGCTTGTTGTCTTAGGCGATCTTTTAGGTCAACCACCAACTCCCTACGTCGTGGAGATTCCAGCCCTGCGGATTTGGCTATTTTCCTTACTTTGTTTAATACTTTACGCGATTTATTATTCCTCAGGAACTCATCCAAGACATCAACTTTTCCTCGAAGTTTATCGACGTCCTGCATTAATCTTTTTTTCCAGGCCGGAGTTTCATTTTTAACCTTCTGTTCACTGGTTCTGGGGATGTAGATCTTTTGCCCATTTTGTCCGATTACTGTGATGGCAGCACAGTACAGAGATAAGTGGACTTGTTCCAACGTCCATTGAGTGCTCAGGTGTTCCGCCAATATTTCGTTGAGCCACTCGATGTTATTCTTGGCCGTAGAGTTGAACTTCAATTTTGGAAGGCTGGGGCGGTTGAGCGGATCAGTAGTTTCGTATTGCGCCAGGTTACCAAAGAAGGTGTCATACAGTTGGCGATATTGTGGGCACTCTTGGTGAGCAGTTCGGGTGACAGGAACTCTTGCCGTTTCTGCTGGTGTCTCTAGGGGCTCGCTAGGTTCGTTATTATGATTTCTGACAATCTGATGTTGATTGATTGTGTAGCCCATTTCTCTTTTGATCTCATCCAGTTCCTGTCTTGTCAAGTAGCCTTTTCGTATTATAACATTTTTACGATCAGCAATGTTTCCTTCTGTTAACTGAAGTTCTGGATGTCTCTTGGTGAACTCGGTATAGAGGGAGTATCTCCATCCAGGAAGTGGTCTGTCATCGCAATTGTTCACGTAATAAAAAGCTCGCATTACTTCAATATTCATTTCGCGGCTCCACTTGATACGTGCGTTGCGAGCTCCCCTGCGGGCAGTCCTCCTCACGGTGGTCGAGCCAGCAGGTGAAGTGGCATTTTGATCTCCTGCCATGTTTTGGGATTCCACTTCCCGATGTTCTGGTGGAGCTGTATTTTGTTGAATGACAGGGGCCCGCTTCCTCAGCACCCTGCCACCGACGGATCGCATGCTGTCATGTCTAGCGTCGGCTCCGGACATGCCCTGGCGCTCCCCAGGCAGCGACTCTTTTCCGAGGCTCGATTCATTCACCATTTTCATGGGTTTGCCACCATTTACCCTTGGTGGCCCAGGTAACTCGGGCCGTGGGGACGTCACCCCCCATGTGGCATGGCAGAAACCACACCAAACCCGTGCGGGTTTATTATTATTATTATTTCACTACCCTATTTTGGAGTCTGAATCTTTTTAAATTGCGTCAAACAACACATACCCCAGGTTGTTATGAGATAGCGAAAAACGGATAGAAAGTATGCAGTGTAGATCATAAGTTTATTCTGTGCATTCAGTAACTGCTACATCTATACAAGGCACCAATCATAACGACAACTTTTTTTGAAATGTGGTCTGAATGTTCCCGCCAGTTCAGCTTATCATCTTCAACCAGCCCCATGCATTCGACTCTTTATTGAATAACTTGGGAACCAACTTTTATGACCAAATCACGGGCTTTCATATTTTTGTTTTCGAACAACATGAAGATAGTCATATTAGAATTTAGTTTAAGTTTATTTCTGAGGAGCCACTCAGCATACAGTCCCAGATATATGTTCTTGGGTTGCTTATCCACATTTTTCCAGATGAAATGTATAGAATTGTGATTTATGAATTGTCTTGAAGATTATGAATAGTCAGACAATTTCAAAAGAATTCAGTATTTATCAGCATAAATAAAATGGCGAAATGTGATGAACAACTCGAATACATGAATCCTTTATAGTAATTGCTTTTAGTAGGTATCTCATATCTTGAAACAATTCATGCTTGAAATATTCACAGGGTCAGAATTTTTTTTCTGAAAGCTTAGTGCAACAATGTTTTCTATGATATATTTTCAGAACTAAACGAAAAATAATATTCCTCGCAATTTTGCATTCGCTCGGCTGCGCTGCGCTCCGCCTCGTATCTGCAAATATTGCTCATATAAAAGATATGCACTTTTTATCCTTATAATATAATATACTATTAGGTTAGACAGAATAAATATACGTCCATAATTGTTAAAATTTTTTCTATATTTTTTTTATGTGGATTTCACTAATGCTTCTCTCAATTTGTGTGAGTATATTTCTGCTTGTAACATCTGGTTGATAATGTCAGATAATGGTTCAGTTATTATTAATGCAGGCTTTTTCAAATATTTTATAGGTATTTCATTAACTCCAACAGAGCTTTCATCCTTTAATTGTAGTATATACTGCTTTATACCTCAATATAAAGATGCTATGTTTGAAAAGAATTATATGGTTAAATTGACCCAATTGCAATAAGAGATAATTTCTATTCACAGCTTTTTTTGTACCATACAAATTGCGGTATGTTGAATACCTGAAAGCCAACGGAATCAAGGCGTATCACATCTATTGTTAATAATTGATAAAATAGCTTCAACTGCTTTTTTTTGTCAATTTTCAATGCTTCAGTAAAACTTTGAAAATTTTTCATCATATTTGCTTTCTTACAACTCATTTAAATATATACCTATATAAGATAGCAATTTGGACGATCCATGTGCAGAAGGTTTTCAGTTTTTCTATGATTTTCGCTACATCATTTCCAGAACTTTCTACAAGTCCTAAATGGAAGTTGAATAATACCTGCTATTCCTTTTTTTGAAACATAAGTGATAACGCATTGATACAAATCTAGCGTTTTTAGTCATGTAGAGGGTAAGCCTAGCCGCACATTGAGCGCAGCCGAGCATAGCACAGCCGAGCCTAGCCTAGCAGAGGATTTTGTAACACACGCAATTGAATAGAACGCCGCATATTGGACGTAGCAATCCAATATGCGGCGTTCTATTCAATTGCGTGTGTTACAAAATCCTCTGCTAGGCTAGGCTCGGCTGTGCTATGCTCGGCTGCGCTCAATGTGCGGCTAGCCTAACATTTCTACCCCTTGGTTGGAATGATTCAATATTTTGAACCATTATTTTTTTATTCATTACTATACAACAAATAAGATAAGACACGAAATTCTAACAGACTGTTCAAGAATATTCGAAGCTGGAAACTCAGATGCAGATAAAATCCATTCACAAATGCAGAAAAGTAATTTCACTTTCTGTTCTGTGGAAAAAATCCGTTTGCTCCGTCGAAATACACCGAGCAAAAAGATCTACATCCGATTGATCAGATTTCCTTGTTGAACGGTCCAGATATGTACTCCCCTCAATCTGGATGTGATAAACGATCGGTTCAGATCAATCCGAGCAGTCTTCTTCTTCTTCTCCTGTGCGGCGCCTTTGGTCGGCAGAACGTAGGCCTTGTGGCCCATTGTTCATTCCGCATCTTTTGATACTCAGACCCGAAGGCACGCTGGCAGGAATGCCGCGAGCCGACAAGAAGGGGTCCCTCTCACCATAGAGAGCACCAGTCACCAGAGATAATTGCTTTCTCTCGAGAATCAAGAGTTTTTTGACCTCTGGCTTAGAAGAAGGTCCCTTGATGAGGAGTCTCGACTGCCTGAGATCCGTTCCCATGTTCCATTCAGAGGAGAATTTCTCATCAATCCATCTTTTGAAGAGGTTTTCGATATACTACTCTGTCAAGAAAGTACCGGGAATATTCAATTAAAACATTATTTTTACATTTAATCGTCGAAATTTATTGGGTCGCCTTCAAAATAGGCTCCATTTGCTCCAATACATCTATGCCAACGGCACTTCCAATTATCGAAACATTTTTCATAGGCGCTTTTCGGGATGGACTTTAGCTCTCTCGCCGAATTTTGTTTTATGGCTTCAATCGACTCAAAACGGGTGCCACGAAGGGGCAATTATAGTTTTGGGAAGAGGAAAAAGTCGCAGGGAGCCAAATCCGGCGAATACGGTGGTTGCTGAAGCACGTTTGTTGAGTTTTTGGCGAGAAAGTCAGTCACAATCGTAGCTCGGTGAGAAGGCGCGTTATCGTCATGCAAAATCCATGAGTTGTTCGCCCACAAATTTGGCCGCTTCTAAGGGTACGTACATGCCGGAGATGCAAGGATGAGCGCGGTGGAGGTCGCGGTGGAGGTCGCGGTGGAGGTCGCGGTGGAGGTCGCGGTGGAGGTCGCGGTGGAGGTCGCGGTCGCGATCTAGTTCTAAATCGATACGTCGCCACGGGCGACGTATCGTGTCCTTAGGGACACATAGTTTCCAAGGACTTCCCATTTCCGACTCGGTAAAATCACCAGGATCCCAGAAATGACGATATAATTTGCCCTCTTGAATTTGGTAGTCGGGGTGTCCGGTTGGGTCCTTATCGACTTCTTGAAATTTCCTCTTGTACCAGGAGCACGATGAAGTGCTTCCTACCAAACAAGACTGTGGTTCCTCGGGCAGCGGGTCTCGTGACAGGGCGTCAGCTACCCGGTTCAAAGCACCCCTCCGGTACTTTATCTCAAAATCGAATTGTTGCAGGAAAACACTCCAACGGGCGATCCTGCCGGCTGGTGACTTGATGGATTGTAGCCAACGGAGGCTCATGTGGTCGGTAATTACAGTAAAATGATAGCCTTCCACATACGGTCGCATCTTCTCGATCGCCCAAACTATGGCCAGACACTCTTTTTCGGTGACAGAGTAATTCCTTTCGGCATCATTGAGCGATCGGCTAGCGTATGCGATAACCCTCTCGTGCCCATCCAACACTTGTGTCAAGGCTACGCCCAATCCGGTTTCGGATGCGTCGGTATGTAACACAAACGGCTGGTTGAAGTCAGTGCAGGCTAGAACCGGTGACTTGGTCAATTTCTCCTTTAATGTCTCGAAGGCTTGCTGCTGCTCGCTATCCCATTTCCACTTCTGTTTCTTTCGCAGAAGTGCAGTGAGTGGGGAAACGATGCGGGTGAATTCTTCTACAAATCGGCGATACCATCCAGCTATTCCCAATAATCTTCGGAGTTCTCGGACGGTTTTGGGTGGTGACATCGAATTTATGGCGGTGATTTTGTCGGGGTCCGTTGCAATACCATTTTCGGTCACTATGTGACCCAGAGATTTGAGTGATTTCCTCACGAAAGCACATTTGTCCGGGTTAATTTTCAGGTTGGCTGCTCTGAGACGGCGGAATACGGCTCTCAGGTTCATCAAATGCTCCTCGAATGTTTCTCCCAGGACGACAATGTCGTCCAAATAAGCGAAGGCGACAGGATCCATTTCCGGACCGATGACACGGTCTAGAAGTCGCTGGAAAGTCGCTCCGGCGGAATGCGGACCGAAAGGCATCACTTTGAACTGGAACAGTCCTCTTCCAGGAACAGTATATGCTGTGACAGGTTTGCTTCTTTCGGTCAGAGGAACCTGCCAGTATCCATGTTTCAAATCCTACGTGGATATAAATTTGGCCCTCCGAAGCTTATCCAATATCCCAGCAATATGCGGTAACGGGTATGCGTCCTTGATTGAAACCTCGTTGACCGGTCTGAAGTCAATGCAGAACCTTGATTCGCCATTGGATTTCTTCACAATGACGACGCTTGAGCTCCATGGTGAACTCGACGGTTCCACGATACTTTCTTCCAACATTTTGTCCACCTCCTGGTTTATAATTTCCTGCATCTTCGGGTTGTAGGGACGGTATCGCTGTTTCAGAGGTTGGGTCTCGGGTTTGATCTTGATGTCATGATCGATGAGTGTGGTTGTGCCCTGAACTTTGGAAAATTTCTGAAGTTCCGGACTCAAGGACTCTTCCAAAATTTGTTCCTGCCCTGAAGCCACGGAGTTCACCATGGGTCTCTCGGGAGGTTTCGACATAAAATCCGGTGGGTCCAATAGTCGGCCGTTCAAGAAGCATTGTGCAGCTCTTAGATTAATATGGAAGTCGTGCCTTGCCAATACATCCATGCCGAGTATGATGTCTATCGGTAATTGGGGTACCAGGAGCAGGTGAACATCGATCTCCATATCGCCCAAGGAAAGTGACGTACGGCAAATCCCCTGCACTGCCACGCAGCTTCCATTTGCAACGGTTGCCAACACGTTGTTTACCGGTGTTGTGAGGATTCCCAAACCTTGGCACCTTTCGGCCGCTGATGAGCTAAGAAATGACCTTGAAGCTCCGGTGTCCAATACGGCTCTGAATTTGAGGTGTTCAATACGGACGGCGATCATGGGGCGATTCTCCTTTGATGGGTACTTCGATGTATTTGGGGAAGTAGGCGTTGGAAACTGTCGAGTCTTCCCATCCCGACAGTTTCGCTTTAGTTTTCCGAACATCTGCAATCCCGGGACAGTATACCCTGTCTCCCACACCGGGAGCAGAATATAACAGGCTTGGCTCTGCATTCTCGCCTCATATGTCCCATTGAACCACATCGCCAGCATTGTGGTTGTTTCAGCAAATCTCACTTGCTTCTCCCTTGCTGGTTCTCGGATGGTTCCTGGTTTATCGTTCGAGGGTCTTTCCGGTGCGATGGTAGAAGTCGTCTGTACGGAGGACGGCGGAGGTTCCTTGGTAGGTGGCACGCGTGATGGTTCGACGGGAGTCCTATGGTCTGAGTCTATCATCAAGTTCCCAGTAGACTTCTGATTCACATTTTTATAAACCAGATGTCGTTCATCCATAAATCCTGGCCGGTCAGGAGGTGGCACGTAATGGTCTGCCTGCCACTGAACTAACTCGAATACTTTTCCCTTGTTCAGTAGTTCCGAGTACGTTCTTGTTTCCTGGAAGGCGAGGGCTTTCTGAAGTGACGGGATTAGTCGCCTTTTAATAATGTTGACTTGTTCTTCTTCCGAAGGTCGCTTCGTGTTCAACTTCAGGAACAAGTTCTGCATCCGTGTTGTAAACAGGACTAATTTTTCTCCATCACCTTGAGTACGCTTTCTAATTTTTTCGAGTAGGTTCTCTTCATATTCTGGAGGCAGGAATGCTTCACGGCGTTGTTCCTTAAAGTCCGGCCAATCCTGAAAGCAACCTCGGCGGGGAATGTACCAGTCCTTTGCATCCTTACGCAATAACTCGAAGATAGACTCGAATAATTGTTGGTGGGTAACTTTTCGAGTCTCAGCTAACTGCTCCACTTCTTCCAAAAAAGAATTCACACCACTCGAACCGTCGAAATATACGTTCCATTTGTAAACTGGGACCGAGTGATAATTCCAGTGAGAATTGATGGATGTCCTCCAGCAGTTTCGTTCTCAGCTTCCTTATGATTCGGTAAAAGTGGCTCATATTTATTTCGCTTGACCCAGTTCTGCTCCTCTGCCTTATGTCCAGGTCTGTTCTGACAGTTCTCATCCAGTTCCGCTAAATTGATGTGATGACCGCCACGGAAAATGGGTTCGCCTTTCGTTGCTGTTCCGATATTAGCACAGTTCTGGCATGGTATGAACTGATCGGTTTGGTTCGGCCTCGTTGCTGGATTTGACCTGTTCGGTCCTCCACCATCTTGTTCCTGTACACTGAGTCCAGTTCTGGAACTGCTTCTGTTCAGCTGATCTGGTTGCGAACGGATTTGTTGCATACCAGTATTGACTCTGTTCGAATTCACTTGATGTGGTACCAAGTCGACATGTTCTGTAGTAGTTCCAGGTCTGCACACGTTCACCTGGTCCGGTTCCGAATGAACATGTTCTCCGGTAGTTCTGGAACTACTTATGGTGGCTCGCCTTGATTCCTGTCGAGTATGTTCTCCATTGGTTCCAAAACTTGATGTCCGATTCGGTAATGGCAATCCCAGTCCAGAATTCATCGGCTGTTGTCGGATTTGTTCCACCACCCTTGGTATCTCAGGTGCCTCCACGCCTAGTTCTGAACTACTTCTTGATGTTGTAGTTGTTTGTTCACTTTCCAAAAAGGGGAATGAAATTCGTCGCGTCGACTCCGCTACAACCGGTCTCGTTTGTATGGGCAACGGTTCTGCAGAACTTATTCTGTTTCCATAAGTTCTTGAGTTCAGTAGGGGGCTGGTAAAATTTAGTCGGCGACGAACTGCCCTCTAACACTTCACGTGCATTGGCCAGACCTTCCAGCAAATTCTCCAACCTCTCTCGCTCTTCCACTGTCTCTGGCTCAATCAGCTCCAACCTGTTGCGGACATGTTCCAGACGGCTTCCTATCCGGGCTTCCTCATTATTGGCGTTCTCCTCATCGAATTCTCGAAGATTTTCAATCAAATCACACAAGATTCGACTCGCTGCGTCCATCTCCTCAATTGTACTCCTTAGGGTTCGTCTGAGCGGCACTCCCTGGTTGAGCACCCTCCGTAGCAGGATCCTGTTTCCATGGACAGTTCTACCGGCCTGTGTGCCACAAGCTTCCAACTCCCAAACCAGTTCCTCAGCTCGCAACCTATTCACGTTCATCACTGAAAATCCTCTACACGAAATCGTCCAAAAAAAATGTCAATAATTAAAAGTTCACAAGAGTCACACTGTAAAAGCAGTGATCGAAAAATGTCAAAAATATATATCCAAAAAAAAACAGTTCAGAAATCAGCAACACTTCACTTATGAAAATGTTCGGACACAAAAAATGCAGTATCAATTATTTTCTCACGAAAGAAAAGGTCCCTGCTCGGGCGCCACTGTGAAGATCCCTTCATTGGGGGGAGTACTTCAAGGGCGCAGTCCCCTTTACGGGAAATAAATGCTCGAGCGCCAGCCACAATAGGTTTAACAAGGTTGTGGCGCCTTGAATTCTCTACTTCTGCCAAGGAAGCTTTTATACAGTGGAGAAGGGTTCGGTTTAATCTAAGAAGTTAGCGATTAAAACTTCTGTTTCTATCGTAAATGTTGCCAAAGTTGAAGGTTCACTTAAAACACCAAATTGGATTTTACAAAGTTTACTGACTTCAAGCAGAAATGACAATGAGGAAAAATATATTAACACTAAGAATCAAGAACTAAAACTGATTTCATTTGAGAGTAAACGTGAAATTAAAGAAATGACTCAAATATCGGTATTTTACAATGATTAATAAATTCAAGAATAAACGGTGATCGGGTGAGCAAGACGGTCGGGCGAGGTGAGCGAATGCGAGAATTGGACGGTAAATAGGGGAGTACGGGAGTAACAAAGCAAAACTTCAAAATTCGGCAGGCCACGGAAAATATCATACAATCTAACCACTTGCAACGATGTATTCCACACTCAGATGTAAAAAAAAAGGATAGGGAACAGAACAGCTGTGTCAGCACAAAGTCCGGACAAGTGACTCCAGAGAATGGAACCCCTCGACCTGACGAAGTGATTCTAGTAATCCGCAAACGTCCAGTGAGTTAACAAGGGGTGGAGCGCGGTCGTAACCCCGTTGTGATCTCGCCGATGTCAACTCACAAGGACGTCGCCGTGAAATACGAATCGTCGAGCACAGCTGAGTGAAAAAGGAATCGGGTACGGTTGGGAACCAACAACGTTCAGACAAGTAGCTCCAGAAAAATGGAGCTCCTCGACCTGACGAAGTCTCTCGTGTTTTCGTCAACCCTAAGCGAACTGAGAAGGGGTGAAGCGCGGTCGTAACCCCGTTGTGATCTCGCCGATCTCAGTCCTCAAAAGGTCGCTGATAAACACAGAGATTAGGGCTCCACGAAGGCATCGGAACACAAGATGAAATCTTGAAAGTGAAATGGGGTCGAAAACAAGTCAGGTACGGCAGTGTACCAACAACGTCCGGACGAGTAGTCTCAAAAAAATGGAACCTCTCGGCCTGACGAAGTCTCCTGGATTCCCGTCAACTTTCCGTGGATTGAGCAAGGGTGAAGCGCGGTCGTAACCCCGTTGTGATCTCGCCGAGCTCAACCCCCAAAAAGTCGCTGATAAATCCAGAAAGTAAGGAATCACAAAGAAGTAATGATACATGATATAATCTTGGAATGAAAGGGATGTAAAATACTAATCGGGTACGGTTGTGAACCAACAACGCCTAGACAAGAAGTTCCAGAGAAATGGAACCCCTCAACTGGACGAAGTCTCTTGTATATCCGTCGGCCTTCAATGAATTGAGAAAGGGTGAAGCGCGGTCGTAACCCCGTTGTGATCTCGCCGATCTCAATTCTCAAAAAGGTCGCTGATAAATACAGAGATTAAGGAAATACGAAGGACTTATAACGCAAGATATAATCTTGAAATGAAAAAGGATGCAAAATATCAATCGGGGACGGTTGTGAACCAACAACGCCTCGACAAGTAGTTCCAGAAAAATGGAACCCCTTGACTTGACGAAGTCTCTCGTGTTTTCGCCAACCCTGTGCGAACTGAGAAGGGGTGAAGCGCGGTCGTAACCCCGTTGTGATCTCGCCGATCTCAATTCTCAAAAAGGTGACTGATAAACACAGAGATTAAGGAAACACAAAGAAATTTGAGACAGTATGAAATCGAAGAAATAATGTGGGTAAAATACAGGTAGGTTACGGCGGTGGACCAACAACGTTCAGGCGAGTAACCACAGTGAAAGAGAATCACTCGACTTAACGAAGTCTCTTGTATATCCGTCAACCCTTAGCGAATTAAGAAGGGGTGAAGCGCGGTCGTAACCCCGTTGTGATCTCGCCGATCTCAATTCTCAAAAAGGTTGCTGATAATGACAGAAATTAAGGTGCCACCAAGGAAATAAAATCATAAATCAGAGAAGAAATAATAAAAAAAATGGTTTAAAAGTCGTGAAATACACAATGATTCAATTGTTAGAATGATATTTAACGGATGGTGCCATGTAAGAAATATGAACGGGGCCTTACCGGTTTTCTGAAGTATGCACTGCACAAACTGAATAGGAGTCCTGTCTCGAATTTCACTAGCACTGATTTCATTTTTCACGGAAAATCAAATCGGAGAAATCAATGCTGAATTTATTAACGGTTCAAATCAAATTGGAAAATTATACTACTATTCAAAATGAAGAAAAGCGGAAAATAATTCAAAGAGCGTAAAACAGCAAAAGAGCGCAAAAGAGGAACAAAAGAGAGTAAAAGAGGCCTTCCGCAGGTCGTTTCGCCCTTATAAAACCTTCGGAAATGGTGGGGTCATGACGCGCTGAAAACTCGAAAATTTTGAAAGAGGGGAACAATCTCGTCCCCTGATTGGTTTATATTGACGTCAGATTGTTCCAGGAATAAATCGAAAGAATTCATACTATGTTAAAATTCGACAACTCCATTTCCGTTTTTTCAAATCCCCGGCCGTTGAAAAACGCGAAATCAACCAAGATACGAGCCCCTTATCGCAGCGCTCAGCATGTGCCCGAGCGTTTTTATACTTGCGGCGATGTTTATATTGTTACATTTATCGAATTAAATTTTCCTTTCTTTGGAACCACGGATATTTTATTGGGAAAATGATAAATGAGAACAGGACTTTTATGAATGAAAATTAATTACGGACTTCATTACAACTTGTAGTTCTGTTCACAATATTGAACTTATTGAATTAAACCTTCCATCCATTGAATCTTGAATGATTATGGAAGGAATAATATATGAAAATAGGCCTTGAATGAACAAAAATGACGAAGTTCATTACACCATTTAACGTCTTTTCTGAGTTACTTTGTTGAAGGCGCGACTATTTTAGCATGATTTTCATTAAATTTTCTAAAATACGAACTCAGACCTAGAAATTGCCTCACTTCATGAACATTTGAAGGAATTTTAAAATCTTGAATGGCTTTTACTTTTTTTGAACCAGGTTTGATTTCATTCTCACTTATTTCGTAGCCTTCAAAGTCAATTTTAGTTTTAAAAAAATAGCATTTTTCCAAATTCAATTTTAAATTATTTTTCTCGCGAATATTCAAATTATTGTTTAGTTTTCTTTTTCTTGAGATATTGATTTTGACGGTATCGAAATGTCATCGAGATAAACCAATATTTCTGTATGGCGTAGTGGTCCCATAAGATTATTTATAAATCTTTGAAAAGCTGATGGTGCGTTACATAAACCAAATGGTAAACGAAGAAACTCATAATGCCCATCTGGAGTTATGCACGCAGTTTTATCTATCGAATATTTTGCTGATGGAATTTGGTAATAACCTTGCTTCATATCTAGACTACAGAAATATTTATTCCCGCTTAGTTTGTTGATAAGATCTTCAATATTCGGTAATGAGTATCGGTCTCTAACACTTATGGCATTTAGTTTTTCATAATCAATACACAGCCTATAATCCCCGTTTGGTTTTTCAACTAAAATTGCGGGGCTGGCATAATATGACGAATTCGAAGTTTGTATAATACCTGCAGTTAATAATTCATTTACTTGCTATCGCATGATTTTTTTTTCCTTTTCTGATAATCTATAAGGTTTGTAGTATATTGTTTGTTTTGAATTTAAAGTTATTGAAAATTCAGTATTGTTCATTGTGCCTAGTTCAGCAGGAAACTGTGCAAAGCATGATTGTTTTGAATTAAGTGATTGATATAACTTTTTTGAATTCTGTTCCGTCATATCACCGTTTCTTATTTCAGAAGATTCAATGCTTTTTAAACCTTGAAGATCTTTTTTTACATTTTCTCAAAGTAACATGATTGTGCTTTACTTCTAACACCATATCTGGTTGATTTGATATAGGTGGTCCTAGAATAATATCAATTTCATTCATTGGTGAATTAACTATCAGTATTTCTGTATGGAAATCTATTTCATTTATTGAAACATCAGTTTTAATTATACCCTTTGGAACCACGAACGATCCACCAAAACCTTCAATAACCGTTTTAAAGGGCATCAATTGTAAGTTTGTTTTATTCAAAACCTTCATATTTGCCACAATCATTCATTGAACTACCTGTATCTAAATACCCTCTAAACGGGATAGTATTTATTGAGACAGGTAGTTCATGAATTATTTTCTACTTGCCCTAAAGTGTTGACTTCCTCAACGTTCTTTTTCTTAAACCAGCAATCGTCTTGGCGGTGTCCCGCTTTCCTACAAACAGCGCATCGCGTCATGTCCGTCCTTTGACTTGACACAGTTTTTCCCTTGAAGCAATCCTTGGTGGTGTGGTTTGTAAGCCGGCATACTGCGCATCGTTCCAATCTTCCTTGTTTCGAAGTAGATGGTTTATTTCGGCTCCAACAGTCCTTTGCGAAGTGTCCTAATTTTCCACAAGCGTAGCACTCAGTTTTCGGTCTTTTTCCGAAATGGGGCTGCATCATATCATTTTGGGGACGTTGGTAGTTATCCATAGGAGCGATGAAACCTGCGTACAATTCGTCGGGAGTAGCACATTGAAATGCACGGGCGTTTGGCTGCAATTCTTGAGGGAGTCCTCGAATGATGCAAGATATCGTGGCTTCATTATCGAGTCGGCATTGCTGGGTTAAATTCAGCTTGGCATGATAATAATGTATCATGCTTTCATCGAGGCCCTTTTTCCGTGCAACCAGTTCTTCTAATAAAGTGGCTTAATCGACACATCTGGGAAACGCTCTCGATAAAGCTGTTTTCCACTCTGCCGAAGTTCTGTCGTAGTTGTCCAATCGGAAAAACCACTTGCGTCCCGCGCCCTTCAATTTCGTCTGCATGTATCCGGATTTTTCATAATCGTTTCATCCATGAATCAGCGTAAGTTGGTCAATTTTGTTGAGCCAAGATACTACAGTGTGATGACGATCATCAGGATCAAAGGGCGGTATCATATCACCTTTCACTGTTAGTTTTACGGTGCTAACATCCATGGCAACTGCAGAGGCGTCATTCTGATCGAGGTCCTAATTGGTAGAAATTGACGAAACTCTCGAGTTGGTGTCGAATTTTCTTTTTAGGGCAGCCGTAATTTGTCTTTGTATGTGTGGTGTTCGATTAAATCATCATACATCAGATTTCGACGCACTTCCTCGTCGCTCACTTCCCTCAAGTCACTCATTTCATTCTGGCGAAAATCACTTCAACTTCAAAGTTCGCTTTCAAGCCACAAAACGAGAAAAACTGTTCTGTTAATCCGTTGTTCTGAACTGTTACGTTGGGGTTGTGATAAAACACCACCCTTTTATCAAAATCTTTCATTTTCAAAAGATACAATTCACGACATTAAGTCAATGACATTCATTCTAACAACAAAACCCTAGTAACTATATCTAAATCCATAGTAACCATAACCACAGACCACTGTGCCATAACAATAGAATAAGACCCATTTTTTGACTTCTTTTTTCAATAGGCGCGTTCGGTATATACATATCCGTCAACTCTTTTCTATTCGCTTGCTCCGTTGGCGTTCGATAATTCAGTCTGTTGACACCAAGTTGACACTTTCCTCTCTGTTCTGCGCTCCGAAGTCACGTGATTTGTATCCGTATTCTCTCGCTCCACTCCGGGAACGAAATAACGAACCCAGTAAATAACTACAGTAGCTTAAGCTCCGAGAAGTTTTTCCACAGAAAAAGAAAGATTTTATAAGTTTCTGTGCTTCGTTAAGAATTTTCTAGAGATTTTCTCATCATAAAAAGTAGATGTAGAAGCATGAGTATTTTAAGAATGTATATTGTTGGTTTTTGGTACTTTACTACAAGGTTTTATCAGAGATTTTGTTCAAAAGAAGTTGATTGACGTAAGTTTGTCTCTAGTTTGTTGAACGTAATGTAATAATTGTTTGATTAATGTTTTCCATGTAGGCCCCGAGGAAGTTGGTAATTTAGTAAACGAAACGTTGGCGTTGGCTGAAAGTTAACTGTTTTTTTTCTTGGTTCTCACCGACAATTTTTGAACTGATAGTTTATAGAAAGAGGGCGCAAAATGTGATTGTCGTCTATCTAGATTAAAAACAGGGGTTGCTATAAGAATTTTGATGAATCCCTTAAAAGACTATTGTCCAAATTCCTGAAAAGTTTTCAATAAAATTACAATCATGGACGAAAACCAAACTGAACTGAAAATATCCTAAAAATACGAATTATGTGGCAAGGCCGTGATGAAATTTGAGAGTAAAGATCTTGTATATGTGAAATCATTTTAAGTTCGTAGATTATTGTCAACCTCCTCTCAAACATAACTAGACGTCCAGGACTACGAGAGGGAATTGTTGTTCTGATTCTAGAACTAGATGTCGCTTTGATGTATACTGTACCTACCTCAAGACTTCGTCTAGTTGTGTTTAAGAGGACCTCCGTTCCACTCCAATTTTCATCGTAGTAGGGTAATGTTGTCATGAAGAGATCAGAACAAGATCGAAACCTAGGTCGACTTCTACCCGCTTCGATGAGGTTGAAACTTTCGCTGGTTCCCTGGATGATGATTCATGGCAAGTTCGAGTCGGATTCATGGCGGTTGTTGATATTTATATCAATAAACGCGGTGTATCTGATTAATCGATATTCCCAACTGATGATTATTCCAGTTATTAAAAACGGATATTTTGCAAACAATCCATCATTAATCCCAATGTTTATAATACCTAGATACTGCCGGTAAAATGTCAATTCAAATGAATTCTAAAATTTCCGCTCAATTCCTCCTGCGCGCAGAAATGATGCGCGACTTCTCGAGAGAGTAAAGATTTCAGTTCATTTTATCGAGAGTGCGACTACTGGTTAGTGTCTATACTGTGCTCGTACCTATCTATCATGATATTTGCTACGAAAATATCAACTTACATGACCCAACTTGAATTTCTTGTTCCCTAAACGATAAGTCCAAGCTGATGTCCAAGTGACTACCAGTAGACGTAGCTCTAGTGGTTGAATATTTGGTGTAGAACATCATGTCGTCGTAAAATATCTGATGCATGGTAGTCTGAACAGGATCTATATCGGTGTCAATTTTTTTCGTCAACATACGTGAACTTCTCTCCTTCGTTTTCTTCTTATCTTTCTTTCCTTCTTCATACTAGAAATAATATTTGGTCCAAAAATACCTTGAAGACTACATATTATCAAACAGTGAGTAATTTGGTTTTTTCGAATTCCATTTATCTAAATTTTGTACTGTGATAATTCTTTCGAATGCTAGTGTTTGAGATATTGTATTTAAGTTGGATTTGGTAGAACATAGATAGTCTAGCAAGGAGTAAATGATTAAAATTTGGAAGAAAAATCGTGAAGGTTTTTTCATTAATCAGTATTCAGACGGAGTTTGAATTGAGGAAAAAGTTTTCACTTCGAGCCGTAGTCGGACCACGCATCTTCAGATTTCCGGCCTGACGTGCTGATATCGATAAAATGTCGATGACGCATAGGAGAAGGGTAGAAAGGGGATCCTCTGACCAATGATAGCGAATGATTTTCTCCACACCCTATTAAATTTCTCACCCGCGCAAACATCCTTGTCTGTGCGGCGTCAGAAAATATGCTCAATTTTCGATCACAGTTTTTGACACAAAATTTGTAACACCCTTTGATGATATTCATAAACTTCTTTGACGTTATGAGAACGCTTCACACCCGGGATGTTGACAATAAGAAGAATGAGCATAATACTGACAATAAATATTTGAAATATTTTCGGTTTTTTTCGATGATTTGAAAACTATTTGAATGAATACCATGATTTTGTCATAATTGTTTTCAGCATTACGCGATCATTTGAAAAAAAATGAAAAAAAAAATTTTTTTTTGGAACAAATGGACTTTCACTCCTGGTAGGTATAACTGGAAGTGCTCAGGCTCCAAAAATATTTTAGGTCAGTAGAGAATTTCAAACAATATCCAAATCCCAATTTTCAGATTTCAAGTATGTCCAGTTCTCCAGAAACGTCTGATAGGCATTTAAACTTGGGACACCCTGTAAATAAAATTGCAAAACTTGCAATTGTGAAATATCGCCAGTGTCCCGATTATAAAAGATTCGGGCGATTAATAAAACATCGAAATCATAGGTTACCGCTAGCGGAGAAAAAAATAGTCAACATTCCCAACATAATACGAAGTAGACGAAATTCATTATCATTCAGGATATTCATGACGAGCGAAGTGTAAGAAAATCGTTTTTTAATTGGTGAATTCAGATTCCTACGCTATTATATCGGATATTTCGGATAATCGATTCAATCCAAGGTGACAAGGTGTTATAGGTGCTTTGGTTTCAATCATAAAATAGGTGACTGCAGGTATAATGGACCCAATAGGTGTTCTTAGTGTTCTGATTCACATTGCTACAAGGATTGTAAGTCTAGAAATTTTACATGTATTAACTGCATAGATAGTATGCAATAGCAATAGTAGGTTTAAGACGGAGTATAATGTAAACCATTCAGTTTTGGATGATAATTGTCCACTATTATGAGGTGCAAATCAAAAAGTTGAAAGAAAGACCGGACTATGAGATTACTGAAATAAATGTATCATTATGAACAGTTGTAGTCAATTTGTTGAAATTAATAATAATAATAATAATAATCTTTATTCACAGGAAAATAAATACATTGTGAACAAGTTTAACCCACCAAAAGTTTACGTGGGGAGTCATAGTACATGTCAATAGGTATATAAAATTTCAAAACAACACTACAGTAATAATAATTTAACAATTAGGTATATGACACTTCAATATTTTGGGGACAAACTATCCAAGATGATCTGACCAGTACTCATCAATTTTGTAATAGGCTTTCTTGTACAGAATCTTCTTCAGCTCTTGTTTTAGTCTTTTTTTGTTCATCTCTTTCAAATTCGCAGGAATAACATTGTATATATTAATCGCCTCATGGTTTATGTTCAACTGAGCAGCCGCCACCCTATGATATGGAGTTAAGAAGTTTTTCGCGTTTCTTGTTTTATAACCATGGTATTCATTGTTTCTTGTCAGTTCATCCTTATGACCATGGATATACAGAACACAGGCAAGTATGTACAAGGATGCAAGTGTGAGGATATTTTCTTGCTGGAAGTAACTTCTGCAGCTTTCTGTACTCTTGAGTCCACAGATTATACGAATTGCATTCTTTTGTTTGATAAATATCCTGTGCCTTTCCGGTCCTCCACCCCAGAACAATAGTCCATAGCTGATGAGACTATGAAAGTATCCAAAATATGCATGTCGAGCTGCTTGTTTTCCTGCAATCTGTTTAGATCTTCTTATGGTGTATGTAGCCACCGACAGTTTCTTTATAAGATCTTCTGTATGAATCCAAAACTTTAAATTTGGTTGCAGATGCACTCCCAGGAATTTCAACGAAGAAACCGTTTTCGGACGGACATCAAAGGTAAGATACTGTGTTTTCTCTGTGTTAATTCTGAATTTATTCGCATTGAACCATATCTCGGCCTGTTTTAGGGCTAACTGTGATCTTTCCTGAAGTTCATTGTCATCAGTACCAACAATGAGGAAAGAAGTATCATCTACGAAGAGAACAGTTCAGTCAGATTGTATATTTGATGGTAAGTCATTTATTTACATATAGCAGGAACAGTAAAGGACCCAGAATGGACCCCTGGGGCACTCCACAACTCCCCACTCCGAACATCCTTCCTGAATGTACACCTTCTGAAGCCTACTCTGCAGATAACTTTTCATTAGCTTTAAAGCTACTCCTCTAATACCATAGCATTGTAATTTGTCTAACAGGACTTCATGGTGCAAAGAATCGAAAGCTTTGCTCAGATCACATGCCACCAACCTGCACTTCTTCTTTTTGTCAAATGTGTTTGCCACTTCAATTAGTATAGATGATACGGCAGTGTCCGTGGACCTATTTTGTTGAAAACCGTGCTGTTCTTCACATACCTACTATATTGAATTTATTTAGGAATTTTGATAATTTATCTTTTATGGCCATTTCTAATATTTTGGACAGACTTGGAAGAATTGAAATGGGCCTATAGTTTGACAGTTTGTTTTTTTCCCCTCCCTTGAATATGGGAACTATCTTTGCTTTTTTCATCTGATTTGGAAAGTGACCCTCATTGCAGCATTTAGTGATGATATGCGCTAATGGTTCAACGATGCTTGGCAGAATCTGCTTCAGCAAGCTCGGTGACATACCGTAGACATCCCTACAGTCCTTACCCTTGAGTTTTTTAATGATCTTCAGGACATCCACTGATGTTGTTTCTCCTAAGAATATAGAGTTCTCTACATATTTTCCAGATTTTCTTTGGAACTCCGAGGGATCCACGTCAACTTGGAGACAGCTCTGCTCAATCTCTTTTCCAATGTTTATTAAATATTCATTTAAGGCCTTCGGATCCACTTCAGGTGTATATGTCTTTTTCTTCATTCTCGAGCCATTCTTTATTACCTTCCAAACTGCCTTGTTCTTGTTGTCAGCGTTTTCTATTGTTCTCAGGTTTTCTTTTCTTTTAGTCTCAACAATTTTTTCCCTGTACACATTCCTACAAGCATTATACCTATGCACTTCGGCTAGCAGCATCCTTCCTAATATGGAGTACCACGGAGATTGCATCCAATTGGTTTTTTAGTTTTCTAACCTCCTTATTCTCCCTGAACCTTGCTCTGCAACCTCTCTCTCCTACAGTCGTAACTTTCTCTGGACAAGTATGTTCGAATATTCCTACAAATTTTGTCCAAAATTTATCGAAAATTTCTTTTGCTCAACCTTCCAAATACAAGAAGTCCCATGATTCCTCCTCCAGTGTTTTAATAAATTTTTTTATGTTACCTTTTCCCAAATTTCTGACTAATTTTTTCTCTTTTTTTTCAGATGCAGCATACCTTGGAGCACACTGCAACACCTGGCCCCTATGATCTGAAATATGTGGTTCAATTGTATATGTAAAAGTTTTGTTTTTGTTGTTTGAATAAATATTGTCTATCAGTGTTGTTGACCTGTTTGACACCCTCGATGGCTCCGTAAACAAAGCCTGAAGGTCATAATCTCCCATTAGTTCTCGCAGGTCCCTACTGTTTTTATTACACGCCGCTGGCTCCTCATTGAAATCGCCTGCCAAATAGATCTCCTCATAGTCCAGACTCAGGCTATCAAGTTCATCCAAGCAGGCCCTAAGGTTCGTCAAAAATATGTCAAATGCACCGTTTGGTGGTCTATACACGCCGATTGTAATTTTTTTCTGTCCTTTTTCATAGACTCCAGCCAATTCAATTTGACCTTCCACTGAGTGACGTCCCACACCTTCCAGCTGTTCAACCTTCATAATACTTCTGTGTAGGATAAGAACTCCTCCATAACCTCCTTCTCTAGAATAATGGGCACCTAGAACAAAATTTCGCACAAGTGTTCTACATTAATTTTTCCTAGCCAATGTTCTGTAATTACTGCAAGATGAATGTTCTCCTTTTCCAATATATTTTCGAGATGTTCTATCTTGCTTCTAATTGATCTAATGTTCAAGTTCAGTGTATTAAGTGATTCGTTCTGAATGTGTTCTTCCTGTTCGAAAAAATCTGAACCTTCTGACTATCACTCCTTGGGGCCAAAATTCAGGGTCACTCACCTCTTGCAGTAGTTTAAAATCGACTCCAACCTTGAAAGCCCTGCTAAAATTTTCTTCGTTTGAAATTTGCTCCACTCGTATTTCTCTCCCTGGGAACTTGTCCGAGAGGAATCTAGTTACATCATCTTCAGTACATTTATTGTTTACCTTTCCTAGATAAAGCCAAGCTTTTTGTTCCACAGATTGTAAGGCACCTTTTGTATTGGCATTTTTTCCTTGAATTTGTAGATCAGTTCGATTTCTTTTATTTCGTCGCTCTCTATTAAATTCGCTGAAATTAGTCGCATTTGTTTTGTTTACTTGATTTGTTTCTATTTGTTTGTCTGCTGTAAACGAAGAACAGGCCTCTGTGATCACGGATCTGGTTTTATCGTATTTCTGTGTATTTCCGCCAGATGCTGCCACATTACCGTCAAAGGGATCTGTCTTCAGTTTATCCTCGAGCCCACCTGGTGACACCTTTCCTGCCTCAACAAATGATCCACATCGCTGACGTACCGCTGTCGGAACATCGGAACTACCATCATTCTTTCCTATCTCTGGTGTCTTTCCATTGTCTGTGGTCTTTCTCACTGCTGTCAATTTTGTTTCTATTTGACTATCGAAGAAATGTTTATCTTTTTTGTTTCGGTCGGATTTAACCACATTTTTATTCGAATCTTCCTTTTTCAGCAAATCAATAATAAATTCCTGATCTTTTACACGCTTTTCCAATTGAAATATCAGTTTCTCACTCAGAGTTTGATTTTCCTTTGGCAGGCTGCCCGACATCGCCTCTCCTGCATCCTTTCCAGTCTGAACTTCTTGTTGACCATCTATTTTGGCTTTCTCTCCTTCAGATCTCTTGGACAGAGCCATCAACACTTGTCCTCCAATCTTAACACTGCTTGGTAATTTTTTGAATATTATATATTCGATCAGGTCATCCTTCTTCCACTTATTTAATTCCGTTTGGAGCTGCACAACATTTATCTCCGCCATCTTCTTATACGGACTCACCTATATCTATATATATTTATTGACGATCTACAGAATGAACTTGTACACAGGAAAAAACTATGAGTTGCGTCAAATTGGTGACACACGCTTCGAATTTTGGTATCAAATTGTTTTGAGAATTTTGTGCCCATTTTGTGCCAATTTGTGCCGTATGTTATGAATTTGTGCCAGTTCCATTCTCGAGATATTTCAAGTTTTTCGAGTGTATCACCAACTTGACGCTGTGACACATTTGTGGAAATTTGAAAATTTTTTTCTTCCGATAAATTGTGCCCATTTTGTGCCAATTTGTGCTATATGTTACGATATTTTGAGTTTTGTTTGTGGGGAGCGTCAAGTTGGTGACACATCTCTCGAATTTTGGTATCAAATTGTTTTAGGAATATATGCCCATTTTGTGCCGTATACTATGAATTTTGTGTCTGTTGTATTTTCGAGATATTTCGAGTTTTTACTATGAGTCACCAACCTCACAATGAGAGTCACATGAGGAAAGCTGGAAATTTTCTTCCTTGGATAAATGGTGCCCATTTCGTGCCAATTTGTGTCGTTTGTTACGAATTTTGTGCCCGTTCAGTTTTCAGTTACATAGAGGGTATGAATCATTATGATTGCAATAAGGAAATGCAAAAGATTGCTTTTGCTCTAAACACGGCCGAACATGAGGTGACAGGTTTTGCACCAGTTTTCCTGAATTTCGGTAGGAACGTTCCAATTAGTGGAGATTATTATGGAGAAGTAATGTCGACCGACGGTATTCAATTGCTTCCTGAAAACAGGGATATCCCACCAAAAACATTCTGTAAAAAACTGGCCAAGTCTCGATGGAACTGCTTCTTTATCACTAAAAAGTAATGAAATCTAGACAAAGTCGTGCCAAGTCTAAGACTCCTTACTGCGATTTCTTTATCATTACAGTTAATGTTGTGTGACTTGGCCGTTGAACATTCTTTATACGTTAGTGGGTACAAGTCAATTTTGTTTACAGGTAATGTTATATCTGTTGTAACTACCCATGTTTGTTAAGCGAGGTAATAGCCCATACTGGTAGTGGACACATGCATTCAGCATTGACAATGCTGACTTCTGCTCTCTTCTTTTTGGAGCGTCAAATCAACCACCGACCTATCATAAAATAGACGGAATTGTATCAATGATTAGAAGTCCTTCTGTACTGGAAAAAATTTGTATACTGTTTGTTTCAGTCTCGCCTACACATAAGTATTATTGGAATACGCAGCTTTATCAAGCCTACAATTGACTGGTTATTGAATCAACGTTTTCCAAGTGGCAATTTTCCATCGTCAATGGTAGAGGTTCTGGCGGCAGATTGGTGCAATGGTGTCATGGAGCACCCGGATTTGTACCCTTGTGTACCCTTCAACGGCCAAGTCACACAACATTAACTATAATGATAAAGAAATCGCAGTAAGGAGTCTTAGACTTGGCACGACTTTGTCTAGATTTCATTACTTTTTAGTGATAAAGAAGCAGCTCCATCGAGACTTGGCCAGTTTTTTACATAATGTTTTTGGTGGGATTTCACTTCTTTTTGTAGAAACGTGGGCATATTAATTTATTTCATTAAATTTTCCTATTTGACAAATTTTTATTCTTTATAGGAGTGGTTTTTTCATTATTAGAAATCTTTCTTTTCTTGTTTTTTCGGTTCTGATTCGTGTACAGAAGAAACAGTTTTTCGTATTGCCCATTCGCGTTCTGTATTTATTCTTTTAGATGGCTTAAACGTTTTAATTTCTGAAAGATCGGCGCGGTATTTGCGCCTAAGCCGGTTGTATTCGGTGATCGCTGAAGCTTGAGCTGTTATATTCTTAAAGTCTACATTTATGAGGTACACCCCATGAAGATTGGTTACTCGTGAAAGCGCCACGTAAGCTATTATTTTGGTGCGGTAGTGCGGTTTCATCCTCAACACTTCAACCTGTCATATCTTTCGATGTACTCGTTGTAATTGTATGATGTTATGTACTATTTCGTTCTAAATTAAATACTGGGGATAAATAACGTATTAGGTTGGATGAGGATCGATTCATAAAAACACACTCCCGAATAGTGCATAATTTTGGAAAACATCTGATTACCATAAACAGGTAATATCAAGTCAATCTTAAGAGATAGATATATGCTACCGCAGACTTTTTTGTAGAACTATTCAAGACGTACATTTCCGTCATACATTGTATCCACGTAAGTCTTACGGTTTTTGCAGCGCACGTGAAAATAGCTGATTATGGCTGATTTTGGTACTTATTTTTTCGTAATTATTGAAATTATAGTAGGTATCCTTAATTTTTTCGGGTTAAAAGTATAGCCTGTACTCACGGATAATGTAGCTTTCTAAGGGTAAAAGTATTTCTGAAATCGATCCAGTAGTTTTTGAGTCACGTTGTATCAAACATACAAACGTTAACTTTTAATTATTACCTGATTATTATACTCAGCCTATTCAATCTATACAAACTATTATAAACAAAACGTTAACTCTTTATTACCTGAGGGTTCTTCATCAGATACTTCAGACCTTCGATTTTCGACATCAAATGAAGAGGCGAACAAAATTGAATATTATTTGTAGAGGCGGTACGTCGATCTTTAATAGTTTGGTAGGACTCTTGTGTTTTCAAATAAGGGTCAACAGGTAGGTAATCCAAATCTTCGATTATCCCAGTTTTTATAGTTTTCCCTTTATGTGACCATTAAACCCTAACTCTGTACCAAATTTCAGCTCACTGAGTTTATGGGAAGTACTAGTTCTATTTTGATGATCATGAGTGTATAAGTGAGTGTCGAAAATGCGAAACTTTGCCTTCGCTTAACTTCGGAACTAAATGACCTACACACTTGAAATTTTGGATTTTGAGTACGTGATCACTGGATGACGAAAATTTCAGCGTTCTGGTCTTATCCAGAGGTTCTCAAATAGGAGCCTGAAAATGCGGCGAAATGATTCCAGTAAAGTATGGTACGGCAGTGTTTGCTTCGCGCTCGACTTGGCGGGGGCACTGCCGTGCCACCAGATACACGCTTCTAATATTGAACCGCTAGCTTCAATTGTCCGTAATATTCGACAAAAATTACATAAGGCCTACGAAATATATGTAAAGACTTATAATTTACTTAGAAGAGACTATAGCTTTAACGTCGGTGATAAGGTTTGGCGTCGTAACAAAGTCCTTTCCGATGCCTCGAAACGATTTTCGTCAAAGTTGGCACCTAAATATGAATTGCGTAGAGTACGTCTGAAAGCCTCCGGATTAGGTTATCACTTGGAAGATTTGAACGGTTCTGTAGATGGTAAATGGCACAAAACATATTTTGTTTCAAACTCGGATTGTATCAGTTTCGTAGCAATATTTGTTCAATACAATTTATTTATCGTCTATGGAGATATTTCAATGTTAGAATGTTTCTTGATTTCTTTCCCCATAACGCACGTAGTTGAAGACTATTGTTGTTCTCTGCCGAATTATTTGCGATTTTTCTGAATTATTCAGTATTAGTTCGGTTTACCTTATCGGATAGATTTTTTTAGATTTGGGTTTAATTAGGTTATTTAGGATAGGCTAGTGAAAAGGCTAGATTGAGATAGAATTAGGTAATAGTTAGGTATAGTTTAGGAGTTACTATTGGAGTTGGGGTTGGCGTTGATCGGTGCGAGTTGTTGCTTCTTATTTTTCATTCAGAATGAACTGGTTGAAAATTATGGCTTGTGCCAAAATGTTTTTATCAGTTATATTGTAGAAACAAGCTGGAATATGATGGGAATTATATGAATAGGTATGGTTTTCCGTAATTATGTGTTCTTCTCAAGTTACTTCTGTGAAATTATTCCATATATTGTCCTCAATGAAATTATGAAATGTCAATGTCACTGGTCAGTCAAATACGTAATAATTCAGTATGTATTTATAAGCATCTCATGAACGGATCAGAAAAAAACATTTTAAGCCGCTATGAATTCTTTCAATGTCTATGAAGTTAGCAGTGCCACTTTCGAGAAAATCAATAAAACCTATTGCATTAATTGTCGAATAATTGTCGAGAATTTGTCGTGAAAGAAAAAAATTTGTCGCGTCCTTAGTTTTTTTTTCTACGGGGTGGCTTTGCTAACTTAACGTTAAGTTAGCAGAACCACTTTCTCAATATCGACCAAATATCATGAAAATGGTTATAAATAATTGTCGAGTAATTGTCGTAGTCCATATGAAGTGAAAAAAACACAAAAAATTCATTCCTCCTTGTTTATTTTACGTCTTTTTCCCGCGAGTTTGGGATATTTCTGGAATTATCGCATTTTTGGTAACAGCGCATTCGTAATTGACTCTCTTCCTATTGCATTAATGGTCGAATAACTGTCCCGAATTTGTCGTGAAAGAAAAAAAATTGTCGCGTTCTTAATTTTTTTTCTACAGGGTGGCTTTGCAACTTAACGTTAAGTAAGCAGAACCACTTTCTCAATATCTACCAAATATCATGAAAATGGTTATAAATAATTGTCGAGTAATTGTCGAGGTCCATATGAAGTGAAAAAAAACTCGAAAAATCCATTCTTTCTTGTTTATTTTACGTCTTTTTTCCACTAGTTCGAAATATTTCTGGAATTATCGCATTTTTGGCAACAGCGCATTCGGAATTGATTCTCTTTCTATTGCATTAATTGTCGGAAACCTGCCTCGAATTTGTCGTGAAAGAAAAAAAATTGTCGCGTCCTTAATTTTTTTCTACGGGGTGGCTTTGCTAACTTAACGTTAAGTAAGCAGAACCACTTTCTCAATATCTACCAAATATCATGAAAATGGTTATAAATAATTGTCGTGTAATTGTCGAAGTCCACATGAAGTAAAAAAAAACTCGAAAAATCCATTCCTTCTTGTTTACTTTACGTCTTTTTCCCACGAGTTCGAAATATTTCTGGAATTATCGCATTTTTGGCAACAGCGCATTCGGAATTGACTCTCTTTCTATTGCATTAATTGTCGAAAACCTGCCTCGAATTTGTCGTGAAAGAAAAAAATTGTCGCTTCCTTCATTTTTTTTCTACGGGGTGGCTTTGCTAACCGTTAAGTTAGCAGAACCACTTTCTCAATATCAACCAAATATCATGAAAATGGTTATAAATAATTGTCGAGTAATTGTCAAAGTCCATATGAAGTAAAAAACACACAAAAAATCCATTTCTTCTTGTTTATTTTACGTCTTTTTTCCGCGATTTCGAGATATTTCTATTCTAGATTATCGCATTTTTGTCAACAGCGCATTCCTAATTGACTCTTTTTCTATTGCATTAATTGTCGAATACCTGTCCCGAAGTTGTCGTGAAAGAAAAAAAATTGTCGCGTCCTTAATTTTTTTCTACGGGGTGGCTGTGCTAACTTAACGTTAAGTTAGCAGAACCTCTTTCTCAATATCTACCGAATATCATGAAAATTGTTATAAATAATTGTCGAGTAATTGTCGAAGTCCATATGAAGTAGAAAAAACTCGAAAAATACATTCCTTCTTGTTTATTTTACGTCTTTTTCCCATGAGTTCGAAATATTTCTAGAATTATCGCATTTTTGGCAACAGCGCATTCGTAATTGACTCTCTTTCTATTGCATTAATTGTCGAATACCTGTCCGGAATTTGTCGTGAAAGAAAAAAATTTGTCGCGTCCTCAAATTTTTTTCTACGGGGTGGCTTTGCTGACTTAACGTTAAGTTAGCAGAACCACTTTCTCAATATCGACCAAAAATCATGAGAATGGTTATAAATAGTTGTCGAGTAATTGTCGAATTCCATATGAAGTAAAAAAAACACAAAAAATCAATTCCTTTTAGTTTATTTCACGGCTTTTTCACGCGATTTCGTGATATTTCTGGAATTATCGAATTTTTGGCAACAGCGCATTCGTTCCTTAATTTTTTCTAGCAAAGCCACCCCACCCCGTAGAAAAAAAAATAGGGACGCGACAAATTTTTCATATTCATTACAAATTCGGGACAGGTATTCGACAATTAATGCAATAGAAAAAGAGTCAATAACGAATGCGCTGTTGCCAAAAATGCGATAATTCTAGAAATATCTCGAACTCGCGGGCAAAAGACGTAAGATAAACAAGAAGGAATGGATTTTTCGAGTTTTTTTTAATTCATATGGACTTCGACAATTATTTATTACCATTTTCATGATATTTGGTTGATATTGAGAAAGTGGATCTGCTAACTTAACGTTAAGTTAGCAAAGCCACCCCGTAGAAAAAAATTTACAGATTTCGCAATCCTTGCAACCATCAGAGACATTGGAAATGATAACACCACATGTGAATATTACCAACATTTATTTCCATTTGAACCTAAAATAAAATAGTATTTTCAATAATAATAATGAGCAATAATAATTGCAAGAAACAATCAACATTCCTAATTCCTAACATAAACATGTGAGAGGAAACTTGTCACCGTATTTTAAAACAAAAATGTTCTTTCTAAAGTAAGTATTCTTAAGATATAATAATAAAAAATAAAGATATAAATAATTGGATGAAGCTGGGTCCATCCTGTCATTCCTGTCCAATATTTTCGAAGTGAGTTTTGATTTTAGCAAATCTGGGTTTTCATGAAATTGACTTTAGATAGAAGGATTCAGTTTTCACTAAAATTCATGAATCTTACATGTACTCGGAGTTAACATCATCAGAATAAGCTGAGTCCACCTCGTCCAATATTTTCGAAGAGAATTTTTATTTTACCAAATCTGAGTTTTCTCGAAATTGGCTCGAGATAGAAGGATTCTGCTTTTACTAAAATTCATGAATCTTATATGTTCTTAGATCAACTCTCATCGGATGAAGCTGAGTCCATTCTGTCCAATGTTTTCTAAGCGAATTTTTATTTTACCAAATCTGGGTTTTCATGAAATTGGTTTGAGATAGAAAGATTCTGTTTTCACTAAAATTCAGGAATCTTATATGTACCTTCTCGGAGTAAACATCATCAGAAGAAGCTGAGTCCACCCCGTCCAATATTTTCGAAGAGAATTTTTATTTTACCAAATCTGAGTATTCTCGAAATTGGCTTGAGATAGAAGGATTATGTTTTTACTAAAATTCATGAATCTTATATGTAGGGGAGGACGGGGGAATTCCACGCACCTTAGGGAAAATGCTCACAAAAACCTTCCTATGTATGTACACACAAACTTTCATAATTTAACTGCTGAATCATTAACCCATTTGGAACTTTTTCATCACAAGGAAAAGGTTCAACTACCTATACCAATTGAGAAAAAAAAATAATTCTGAAAACTGTCTTTTCGCGGTCTTCCCCCTACGTACTGGGTAATACCGCGCATGCGATGGTATAATTATGCGCATGTATTGAACAGCTGAAAAACTCGAAAAAATATTTCATTATTTAGGTAATATATATATATATATATATATATATATATATACAAGGAAGGTTTAAGGGGTGTGGGAAAAATGATCGGCGTGCTCAGATCTCTCTTCTTTATTTCATACGTCTACGTTTCGGTCCTGTTTAGGACCTTCTTCAGGACTCTACAAATGAGTACATAATGAGAAATTATTTCAAAGACTACAGGAATATCCGACGACTTACCGAAATACAGAGGTAGCAAAAGACGTTTATTTTTGTCGTCATGCACCAATCAGGGCCTTTTGTGGAAAGGTGTATTACAATATCTCCGGAAAAACCGGGTAGAAATTACCTCAATGAGGGACAGGTAAAGAACAACTAGGTAGTCTTATAGATATTGCAGGACAAGAATCTTAATTATCGACATACAGAAATTCACGAACAGGTTGCGAAAGTAGGGTTAATGTCATAAGGTCACAGACGGGGAGTGACATCTCCACCATAGAGTTTAACTTTTTTACTTGATCTTTATATGACACTCTCACTGTCAAATTATTTGGATGCACTTATTATGATAGGAAATATTTGGGGCTTTATGTTTTTTTTTTTTAATTCACTCTCACTGAACAGTAGGGAATATAAAGTCGACTCACTCTCACTGAAATTCAACTCTATTCACTCGATGCCTAATGTCGCTGTATCGGCTCCATCACGAGAATCTGGTAACTCACTCTCACTGAGTTGATCGAAATGGATTAGATATGTGTAGATATTACTGATGTTGTTTATGTCTCTTCGATAGTTCATAGAATGGGCGTGGCGTTTTATGTGGTACATCTCCAGGAAGCAACGTTTCTTCACATTTCTCTCACTCTCAAGTATTTTGGCGGATTCATAGTCCATGGGATGGTCTTTATTTCTTGTGTGGTCGGCTAGGGCACAAATTTTGTTCGGATTTTTTATGTCACTTTTGTGTTGTATTATTCTCTTCTTCAGTTGTTGCGACGTCTGCCCCACGTATATCTCTTCACATATGGAGCAAGGGATGGAGTATACTACACAGCTTTTGTTGATGTTGCTTATATTATCTTTTGTGGGGCTGTACAGTTTGTCGACTTTAAAATTAGGTCTCGCAACTAGCTTCAAGTTCGGGGTCTTTAAGAGGCTGATCAATGCACTGGTCATTCCTTTGATTAATGGGATGGATGAAAACATGACGTTTGTGTCCACATTGGCGGAGGCGCCTATATCCTCATTGCGTGGTTGTCTAGTAAGGTTGGAGCCGTAGATTAACCTGCTCAACAATCCCCTCGGGTAGCCATTCTCTATCATCAATACGTATAGGGTCCTGAGATTCTTTTGCAATAGGGAGTGGTGGGCAATTCTGGTTATGCGATTTTTAAGTCCCAAAATCATATTAACTTTTTGTCCATGTGGGTGGTTAGACAGATAATGTATATACCTTCCGGAAGAGGTCGGTTTCTGGTACCAATCCACAGTTAACTTATTGTCAGGCAACCTTATGACTTTTGTGTCAAGGAACGGGACACTTCTATGTATTTCTTCTTCTAGGGTGAACTGTATACTTTGGTGTTGACTGTTGAACTTGTCTAAAATGTACGTTACTTGGTCTTTGGGTACCGAGCAAATTATATCATCTACATATTTTTGTGTGAATGGGATGCAAAAGGGGATGTCTGAGAGGATTTCGTCCAACAGGAAATCCATTACTATGTCTGCAATGGGTGAACTGACACTGGAGCCCATGGGTGACCCCAGGATTTGCTTATAAAATTTGTTGTCAAACACAAAGTAATTGGACGTGAACAAGAACTTGATGATCGTTATGAATTCTTCTTTTGGTATGGAGGTGTGGTTAGCAATTCTTTCCCATTTACTTTCAATCGCTGAAATCGCCAGCTCCATAGGAATGTTGTTGAACAATGATACAACGTCCAGGCTTATCAGAACGTAGTTCTCAGGTAATTGAAGATCGTTGATGAAATTTGAGAAGGAGAAGGAGTCACTAATGGAGTAACCCTCAATGTCGGAAGACAGATATGTGCAAAGAATGTTAGATACAAATGCTGATAACTTTGAATTCGGTGCATTGATGCAAGATATGATGGGCCTCAATGTGAGTGTGGGCTTGTGTATCTTGGGTAGTCCGTAAAACCTTGCAGGGACTGCGTTGTAGTTGTGCAGTGACTTTCCTTGTGTTTGTGTTATATGGGTTTTGTTGACTAAGTTATTTATCAATGCGTTACATTTGTTCTGGGTTGTGGTGGTAGGATCTCTGGGTAACGCTTTGTAGTATTGTTGGTCCTGTAGGATGGTATTTGAGAGCTCTATGTATTGTGTCCTGTCCATCGTTACTGTCACATTTCCCTTGTCAGCCCGTAGGACGAGTAGTTCTTGGTGTTGTTTGAGATATCTCTTGCAGTGAAAGAACTCCTTTTGGTAAACATTGTTTGTTGCTTTCCTTGATTTGATGTGATTTGTTATTATGTTGGTTGCTTGAGCGCGTTTTATGTTTTTTCCTTCTTCGGACAGTGAACTATCGAGGCTGATAGTGTAATCTACGTCGGATAATAGCTTAGCTATAGGAATCAGCTTAGTTGGAACATCGATACCAAATTTGGGCCCAAGTGCTAGAAACTTCAATACTCTGTCTGGTATGTTGGTGGAACAGACATTCTTCACCCACCTTTCTTGTGGTTTTGCTTTGTCTAGTTGTTCATCTGAAAGAGCTCTCACTTTCCTCAGATTTCTTTCTCTGATTGTCGTGAACTGCCTGTTGTATTTGTTGGTTTGTAGTTGTTTGAACCGTCTCAGTATCTCTTGGGAAAGAGAACCTTCCAGAATCTGCCACAGTCCGGACTGCCCACTTTCCATTCTTTTGATTTTGGTGACTGTTACGGTAATCTCGAACTGGAGGATGAGGCGCAGTGATCTCTCCCTCATTGTTAGTGTTTGTCTTGAGGATATAGCATCAGTTGTTGAGCTGAGTAGATAATTCATGTTGCTAGCCATGTGTTTAGGCAGCAGACCCTGTCTCTTGCATTCTAATAGGAAAATTCTTCGGTTTCTAAGGGCGGCTAGTTTTATGTTGTGTGATGACCATCCTTTCAAGGCGTCGGAGACCATGGTCCCATAATTATGTCTCATTCTTGCATAAAAAAAACAACTGAAGAAGAGAATAATACAACACAAAAGTGACATAAAAAATCCGAACAAAATTTGTGCCCTAGCCGACCACACAAGAAATAAAGACCATCCCATGGACTATGAATCCGCCAAAATACTTGAGAGTGAGAGAAATGTGAAGAAACGTTGCTTCCTGGAGATGTACCACATAAAACGCCACGCCCATTCTATGAACTATCGAAGAGACATAAACAACATCAGTAATATCTACACATATCTAATCCATTTCGATCAACTCAGTGAGAGTGAGTTACCAGATTCTCGTGATGGAGCCGATACAGCGACATTAGGCATCGAGTGAATAGAGTTGAATTTCAGTGAGAGTGAGTCGACTTTATATTCCCTACTGTTCAGTGAGAGTGAATTCAAAAAAAAAACATAAAGCCCCAAATATTTCCTATCATAATAAGTGCATCCAAATAATTTGACAGTGAGAGTGTCATATAAAGATCAAGTAAAAAAGTTAAACTCTATGGTGGAGATGTCACTCCCCGTCTGTGACCTTATGACATTAACCCTACTTTCGCAACCTGTTCGTGAATTTCTGTATGTCGATAATTAAGATTCTTGTCCTGCAATATCTATAAGACTACCTAGTTGTTCTTTACCTGTCCCTCATTGAGGTAATTTCTACCCGGTTTTTCCGGAGATATTGTAATACACCTTTCCACAAAAGGCCCTGATTGGTGCATGACGACAAAAATAAACGTCTTTTGCTACCTCTGTATTTCGGTAAGTCGTCGGATATTCCTGTAGTCTTTGAAATAATTTCTCATTATGTACTCATTTGTAGAGTCCTGAAGAAGGTCCTAAACAGGACCGAAACGTAGACGTATGAAATAAAGAAGAGAGATCTGAGCACGCCGATCATTTTTCCCACACCCCTTAAACCTTCCTTGTATTTAGAAGTATTGGGAATTAAATCACTTGTGTATATATATATATATATTCTTTTGAAAGAGAGAATTACATACTGTTTTTTTAAATCAGGTAATAACCAAGTACAATGTAAATTAAACAAATTTCCATGAATAGGTACAAAAAATATTATTGAAGAATTACCCCGCTACGGCTGCGCGTTATTCTCCCAGTGTGAGTCACCTAACCTAACTAATCACTGACAGTAGATGACGAAATACAATTATGTAATTGTTCTTTTGCATTAAATAATCTACACATATGAAGGAAAATAGTCATGCAATAGATTCATTAGAAATTAATAATAGAAGTACTTTCCACGATTCCAATTTCTCTCGAAAATTAGATCAGAGCGTCGTGAAACGAACAATCGGCTCCCTGGTCTAAAATAAAAACACGAATATCTTTAAATTACGGGAGGATGTTGGCAAGGCAAATACGAGATGGTGCGCTGTATCCACAGAAATATAATAAAATATTTATTTATTTATATGTTTATTACATTTCTGTGGCTGTATCTAAATTTTGAAATAACTGAACTGAGTTGCAGAATATCAATGCGCAGAATTTCCCCGTGCGCGGAATTCCCCCGTCCTCCCCTACTCGGAGGAAATCAAATGAAGCTGAGTCCACTCCGTCCAATATTTTCCAAGTGAATTTTGATTTCAGCAAATCTGGGTATTCATGAAATTGGCTTCAGATAGAAGGATTCTGTTTCTACTAAAATTCATGAATCTTATATATTGTTACGTTCTCGGGTGAATTAAATTGTCCAATTTGTTAATGTTTAATTTATTTACAGGAGCTACTACACTAATCACTAATCTATGTACAATTATTTACTAACTCTAATTTATCTACACAGATATTTATTTTCACAAAAAGTCTCTTCGCGTACTGTCGATTCGATCTCGATTCTCTCTAGACTGTCCCTCCGCTCAACCGTCGCTCTCATATATCCTCGCATCGCGTCTTTCTCGAAACGTCTGGAATAGTCGCGTTTCTTCTAGACTTCTCCAGAAAGGCGTAGTCGCGACAGGGGCGTATTTAGGAGCGTTCGTTACACTGCCCCCTCCTTAAGACGTTCGGTCCCCGAACCCTTCGCAAGTTATGGCTGAATCGACAAGTGTCTCCCTTTCGGCAACGCCCTTGTTGTTCGAAATAACATTCCACCGTCTTCTCTGCCGCTGAACATCCCTTCGGGTCGAAACTACATACGAGTATTTGTATACCCGTCCTTTGGAAGATGACCTCTAACATGTTGCGGACGATTCTCCAGTTGAGTTGATCCAGGCCACAACCCAACTTTGGCATAGCTAGCTTCTTCACTTTCAGTCTAGTGAGCTCGCTCCTCAGGTTCAACAAAGTGTCCCACATGACCTTGTACGTTGGTTTACCATGTGAGAACCGCTTGGTTACCAGGTACAACAGGTGGCGCTCACCATCAGCTAGTCTCAAAGTTCTTCCAAGACGAGGCTTTTGGTCTAGGAGTTCATGCACACGACCAAACTTCTTCCTGAAGACGAGGGCTATTCCCCTGGACATACGAAGATCTTCGGCAACACAATGAGCTAGCGAATACTCTTCGGGTACCGAGAAAAGGTCCTGCTGCTGCTCGCTGGTGATTCCGAATCTTGCCCTTCCAGTTCCACCATAGTTAGCCATGAATCGTTCGAAGCTCATTTCTTCATGTTCTTCTTCCATGGTCATTCTCCTGGTCTCGTCATGGCCGTCGTAATCCGCTTCATATTTCGCCAGTCGATTAACATGGACCACTCGCTTCTTCCCTCTAGGTAGTTTCTGTATTCGATACACTACATCGTTAATCCTTTTCACCACCTTGTATGGCCCTTCCCAATCCTTTTGTAATTTGGGTGAAAATCCTCTTCTCCTCTGAGGGTTGTATAGCCATACCAAATCTCCAGCAATAAAACCACCTTCTGCAGCTTTGCTGTCATAACGGGTCTTCATGCGATCACTCGCCATCTGGAGATTCTGCCGGACTTTCTCATGGATGTAGTGTAGTCTCCCCTTCAAGCTGCTCACGTAGTCCTCGCCAGCTATTTCAGCTCCAGGTTTGCATCCGAATTCCAGGTCACAAGGCAATCTCATTTCGCGGCCAAACATTATACAGGCTGGTGTTTCTCCTGTCGATTCCTGCACTGAAGACCTATATGCCATGGTGAACAGATGGAGGTACTTGTCCCAGTCTCTTTGGTGATCAGAGACTACTTTTGTCAGGTATTTGCCCACAGTTCGATTCATCCTTTCCACCATGCCATCTGACTGCGGATGAAGGGCCGTAGTTCTCGTCTTCTTGATTCCCAACAATTCGCATACACCCTGGAACAGGCTGGACTCGAAGTTACGACCTTGATCGGAATGCAGTTCGAGTGGCACCCCAAATCGGCAGAACATCTCCTTGACTAGTACATCTGCCACTGTTGCAGCTTCTTGATTTGGAATGGCATAGGCCTCGACCCATTTGGTGAAATAGTCCATTGCTACCAGGATGTACTTACTCCCATTCTCGGTTTCAGGAAACGGGCCTGCAATATCGATGGCAACTCGCTCCAAAGGACTGCCTACATTGTACTGCTTCATCGGCGCCCTACGATTTCCTCTCGGACCATTTGATGAAGCACATAGTCTGCATTTTCGGCACCAGTCCTTAACGTCCTCCTTGCAGTTGACCCAGTAAAACCGTTCCCTCACCTTTTCGAGCGTCTTCTTGATGCCGAAATGTCCACCAGAAGTTCCATCATGCAGCTTCTGTAACACCTCTGTAACTCGACTTCTTGGGATTACAAGCTGATTCCTAGCTGCAGCACCTTCGTCGTTATCGAGGGATCTTTTCAGCAGCCCATCTTCCAAAATCAACGAGTCCCACTGTGCCCAGTATGACTTGAGTCTCGAATTCAGATGACTCACTTCTTCCCATCTGGGTCTGTGTCCTGATGTTTTCCAAACAATCAGCAGTTTCAGCTCAGGGTCGTTCTCTTGATCTTTCTGCAGGGATTCCGGCAGCCAATTCTCATCCATGACAGAGGTTCTCAAACAGAACTCCTTCTCTTCTGTTTTACTACAATGTTTGCAGTCCGAAGGACATGGTCTTCTAGACAACGCATCAGCATTGTTATGTGACCTCCCTGCACGATGTTCGACAGTAAAGTTATATTCCTGAAGTCTTTCAATCCATCTAGCAACTTGACCCTCTGGATTTTTGAATTGAAGAAGCCACTTCAATGCAGCGTGATCTGTCCTCAGAAGGAATTCGCGGCCATACAGGTACTTGTAAAAGTGTTCCATAGACTTGACTGCAGCGAGGAGTTCTCTTCTGGTAACACAATAATTTCGTTCGGGTTTTGATAGGACCTTGCTGAAATATCCTATAACTTTCTCTTGCCCCTTTTGCACTTGGGACAGTACACCTCCTATGGCCGTATTGCTCGCGTCTGTGTCTAGGATAAATTTTCCACTAGTCTGGGGATAACTCAGAATGGGAGCCGTTGTTAGGGCTTGCTTCAGTCGATTGAAAGCGTCTTGACATTCTATGTCCCATTCGAAATCTCTTCCATCTTCTGTCAGTTTTGTTAAGGGCTTCGCAATATTGGCAAATCCAAGGACGAATTTCCTATAATATGTGCACAATCCAAGAAAGCTTCTCACTTGATGTTTGTCCGTTGGCGTTGGCCATTCTCGTACAACCTTAACCTTGTCTGGGTCAGCACTAACTCCAGCTTCGGATACTACATGTCCCAAGTATTTGACTTCTTTCTTGAATATGTGGCACTTCTTAGGACTAAGCTTCAGATTTGCTGTACGTAGTCTCTCCAAAACATCTCTCAGATTCCTCAAATGCTCGTCGAAACTCCGGCCAACGACGATGACATCATCCAGGTAAACGAGGCACGTTTTCCAAGATAATCCTCGAAGAATGGTTTCCATTAGTCTCTCGAAAGTCGCAGGTGCATTACAAAGACCAAATGGCATCACTGTGAACTGCCATAATCCCGCTCCGATGGTGAAGGCTGTCTTCTCCTTGTCCTTGGCGTCCAATTCTACCTGCCAATACCCACTCTTCAGGTCCAACGTGGAGAACCATTTCGAGCCAGAAAGCGTGTCTAACGTGTCGTCGATTCTTGGGATGGGGTAACAGTCTTTTTTGGTGACGTCGTTCAACCGGCGGTAATCGACACAAAATCTAGTACTGCCGTCTTTCTTCTTCACCAGAACCACTGGTGATGACCAAGGACTGTCAGATGGTTCAATTATTCCTTGATCATGCATATCCTTGATTATCTTCTCTGCTTCGTTTCTCTTTGCTATCGGAAGCCTTCGTGGATGTTGGCGAATGGGATCTGCCATTCCAGTATTAATTGGATGTTTCACCACATTGGTTCTTCCCATTTGACTATCATCGATAGCAAACACATCGCAGTATTCCTTTATTAATTTCTTCACTTGGTTCATGTGTTCTAGTTCGAGATTCGTGCAGGAAGAGGTCAGAACTTCAAGTAATTTCTGCGAACACTCTGGTCCCTTATTTGCGGTGATCTGTCCATTTTCGATGCTTCCTGTCACAGACATTACAGAACAGCTCTCTCCCAGAATTGTGTTCCTCTTCAGCGTCACGGGGTGCATATTGGTGTTCAATATTCTTACGGGAACCTCTTTCCTCCCTTTCACTAGAGTTTTCCCCACTAGAAGGCCTTTCCCAAGATTCCTTTCGTTCGTTGGTTCCACGAGTCTAACGTCATTGTTTCGAAGATCTCTGTCCAAGTAACCACTCACTATGGTTTCTGCCTGACCCCGTAGGTCAACATCTTCAGAGAGCAAGACTCGAATTTCAGCATCTTCACATCCTTGGAATGGAATTTCCCGACTTCCGATTCTCAGAACATCGTCTCTCATATCCAACTGAAAGCCATAACCCTTAATGACATCCATTCCTAAGATGACTTCTTCCACAATTTCTGCCACCAGCACCTCACAGTTAATGGATATGTCCCCAATATCCATGGAAATCCTTCTCTGACCATGAGTTGTTATTTCATCCCCAGTTGCTGTTCGCAGGCGGATCATCATTGGTAAGATCCTTCCTTTTGTTCTCATTATATCTGGCCTGATAATTGTTCGGGTTGCGCCCGTGTCGACTAACATTTTGATCGACTGCCCATCGATTCTTCCGTTGACATAAATACTAGATGATATGGCCTGTATTATGACTTCTGGGGCATTGTCTTGGCGGGCCGGTTTATGCCCCTTCTTACCAGCCCGTTTTAGTTTTCCTGCTTGGTTGTTTTCGCAGGCTGTGGGCATTTGTTTCGTAGATGCCCTAATTTTCCACAATTCCAACATCGTATTGGGCGGTTTCGATTTTCTAGCGCCTTGAGAACTTGCTCCACTATTTTATTTAAAGAGGTGACTTCATTTACTTCTTCTTCCTCGATAGCATGTTCGGTCACTCGAACCTTGGCATAACCCCTTGTCGACAGCTTGATAGCTTCGAATTCCAAAGCCTGTGTGAGTGCTTCATTCACCGTTTTTGGTCTTGCTAATTTCACGGCCTGCTGAGTGTCACAGTTGCGAAGACCGTCCAGAAATCTGTCCACGGCTAGACTTTCGCAAACGTCGTCTGGAACTGTCGGGTATGCCATCTTTACCAAGCGAACCACGTCTGCCTCAAATTCCTGAAGTGACTCCCTCTCTTTCTGCACTCGGTTCTTCAACTGAGACCGGTAAACTTCGCCGAGGTGTTTTTGACCGAATCGCATGTCTAGGCGTTTCACCAAAAGCTCAAAATCAACTCTATCATTCAAGGGAATGGTTTGCAGAACACGTAGCGCTTCACCACGAAGAGACATACTGAGAAAGGCCGCCTTCTTCTCCATGGGCCACTTATGAATCAAGGCAGAAGTCTCGAAAAGTGTGATATAGTCTTCCCACGCTATCTTTCCATCATAAGTCGGTAAGTCGGCTACGGGATCCCTGATTGGACCACCAATGGGTGAATCGAATTCAAGAGGTCGATTCACTAGACCACTTTGAATCTTTTCTATCTCGTCGATTTTATTTTTAACTGATGCCAATTCATTGTGCATTTCATCTCCTAATTCGTTCACATGGCTCATCAATTCTTCCCTCAAACTGGACACATTCTTCGAAAATTCATCCTTCAGATCAGCAGATATATCAATCAGTTTGTCATCTATAGAAGACAAATTATTTGACATGTCTTTCAACTTTTCTTCCATATCATTTGACATATCGTTCAACTTTTTTTCCACATCACTTGACATGTCATTGATCTTTTTTTTCATAACAGTTGACATGTCATTCAACTTTTTTTCCATATCGTTTGACATGTTATTCATGGATGATGACAAATTTTTCTCAAGAATGGTAAGTGTCGAGTTAACATCGTCAACCTCAAACAAGTAAGTCTCTACATCCTCACCTTCCTCAATAAGGGCCTGACGTAATCGTTCCTGTAATATAGACTTCTTTCCCGTTGTCTCCAACTCTCTTTCTTCGAGTGCCTCCTTCAGTTCCTGCACTTTAAGCTCCAACAATTTCTTTTGGCCGCTCATTTCCACTGAATTATCACGACAAAATACAAAAATGTCAATTTATTTCGAGTTCACAAAAGTTCGCACTTATTTGTTCAAAGAGTACAATTATCTACTCAAAGTTCCCGAACTTTTCGAGAAAGTTCCAATCAACTCCACTGTCCGAATTTATTTTCACCCCACACCTGACACCAATTGTTACGTTCTCGGGTGAATTAAATTGTCCAATTTGTTAATGTTTAATTTATTTACAGGAGCTACTACACTAATCACTAATCTATGTACAATTATTTACTAACTCTAATTTATCTACACAGATATTTATTTTCACAAAAAGTCTCTTCGCGTACTGTCGATTCGATCTCGATTCTCTCTAGACTGTCCCTCCGCTCAACCGTCGCTCTCATATATCCTCGCATCGCGTCTTTCTCGAAACGTCTGGAATAGTCGCGTTTCTTCTAGACTTCTCCAGAAAGGCGTAGTCGCGACAGGGGCGTATTTAGGAGCGTTCGTTACAATATACTCGGATCAATTATTGACCTATTCTTCAAATACCGAAATATTTGCCCAATCTGGCAACGTTGCGGTGAATTTGACGGACCACTCACCGCGGCCCAGATCTCATTTGATGAAACAACAATATAAACACTCGAAGTGCTAATGAAGGAAATAAAACCATTGTTTTATTTCCTGATCATTATCTATCCTTCAAATACAGGAATAATTGCCCAATCTGGCAACGTTGCGGCGAATTTGACGGCTCACTGGTCGCCGTCGCCGATTCTCGAGCATACATTAATTCTCACGAATGCCTAACCAATCAGATTCACTCGATTCCGAGTGCTTCCGAATGCACCCGAGAGGACGATCGTGAGAAGAAACCGTTGCCTTTTATTCAGATCGCGCGTTTTGTCTTTTGTCGTTCTTCATAAACGAATCTGATAGTGAAATAGTTGAAAACGGTTGGAACTTGGAACTTCGAACAGTTTGATTTATATTATGGTAATTACCCCCCATGAGTATCAAAGTCCTTAGAAGAAGTTACGCAATGTGGTGCACATAAGAAAACTTCATAAATTGTGAACCTGATTTTCAATCGTTATTAGGTACCCCCCCCCATGAAAAAAAGCTATAACCGCCCTTGCATTTAGAAAAAGCACATATATGCTTACAAAAACCTCAAAAGTGAGAATTGAAGTAGGTAATTTAGCATATGTATTTTGAAATATGGCAATATAACTGTGTGTTGTATCATAGTTTTCTTGGATGGGGGAAATGTAAGAAATATCAATCATACAGAACACCATGAATTATTCTCAAATGATCATATTATGTAGAAAACGTTTCCTGGTTTTCATCAGTAGAACAAAGAGAACACAAAATATATTGCTTCTTCACCACTTTAGCGGAATCATCATTATGGATTGTCCGGAGATGCCTGTTTCTAACAGATACGCTGGTAAACTCTTTTCCACATATGCCGCAAATGCAAATAAGTGGATTCACTCTGCAATAAAGTCGAGCATTTATTTGAAACGTCCATAATGAGAAATTGTAATAGATTTTGCTAGATATTCTATTCAATAAAAATCAAACTGTTCGAAGTTCCAACCGTTTTCAACTATTTCACTATCAGATTCGTTTATGAAGAACGACAAAAGACAAAACGCGCGATCTGAATAACGGGAACGGCTTCTTCTCACGAGGATACATTAAAAGACAGCAACGGTGCCGTATTTCGACCAATAGGAGGAGAGCACGCTATCCCGTTTGATTTTCTCTTCACTTCATACGTCAGCATGGTTTACGTGTATAAAATCGATTCAACAGTTGTCAACGTGAAATACATTTTGGTTATGTTTATCGAAATTCATCTCTGTCGTAGAAAGGGTTGTGTGCTCTCTATCAGTTGAATATCAATAATTGACTTCGAACTCCAACTACATATTGAATTGGTTGGAATTCATGCAAGATCTTTTTAAATGGAAGAAGACATTAGAAACTTCACGACTGCTATTTGATGAGAAAGAATTATTCTAGATTACACCAAAGAATCAGATAATTACATTTGTATACTTTCTAAAATCGCTCACATTTCGAAATTCTCGACTTTGAGAAAGAAAATACATTTGAAAGATTTCCATAGATGTTCATTGTTGCCTTACAGATTTTTCAAATATTAAAATCTACCAGTATTAAAAGTATTCAAAATCAGAAATCTATTTAAATTCTCTCGAGAATTGGATCCAGAATTCGGTGGGGGTTTTTATGTAATTCGGGCACATTAATGAATATTTGAACTGTATATAAAATTTTAACGTTAACACTGTTCAATTAAATATGACTGAAAGTACTGCATATTATTGAAAAATATAACAAATTGCCTGTGTTGAATCTCTTATCTACTTTCTATTAGAGCCTCCAATTTCATTCATTGGTTGTCATCATATTCTACATATTGACATAACAAAATATATGATTATATCTTAATCTGAATAATAACAAAGGAGCGGTGGTATATATTTATTCAATCAATTCAGCATATTATCTCATACATATCACTTCTATTGCTACATTATTCTACCTGAAGCTATGAAATTATTGTAGGGTGACAAAATTCAATCATTCACTACACCGAAATCTGCAAAGGAGTTCTTCAAAAGCATAATAATTACTTATGGATTTGAATGCCATTATGACCTACATGAATGCTTTGTGAAACTCTATACCACAAGCAAAGTGAATATTTACATACTAATTACATGTTACCTACAATTCTCAAATATTAACTTTTGCTATTTAAAATAAGGTTCAATCACTGAATTTGTCACCATTGTGCATTTTTGTCTACTTGTGTACAAATTTAAGTCCACTGTATAAATTCTAGCCATTCCATTAATCAAGCCAATATCAATCTAACAGGTAGTAGGATATATTCATTGTGGAATATAATATTAGCCCACCTTTTTCATGAACGGTTTCTAAAACTCTACACGAAATATACCATGCGAAAGTAAATATCAATTATCTTGCTGATCTTGCGTCAAACGTTTGGAACTAAGTTCATCATAGTGACCCACATTAGTTTCAATATCCAACTGAATATATCGAGAGAGTTCATTACAGCTGACCCCATCTCCCTTCCTTCAACCTCTGGTCCTCCCATTATTTGAATGTCAATCCTAAAATTGAAGTAAATTTACTAATAAAACACTAACATGCTATATTAACAGTGAACAGTTACCACCAGAAGTACTAAATTTCACCGAAATTCTTGAGTTGATGGACATAATCCATATATTTTTATACCTCGATCTTTCATGCTACGTTGATTACATTGACTCGTAGATAAATTATGTTCAAGTAAAATCAGCTGACATAACTCATAACATTAATTACCTGTAGTATTACTTCTTGTTCCTTAAAAAAATTATGAGTGCATTTTTCCCAAATGGATGAATAATTCTTCATGAGAGCCAAAAGATATTTAGTCCTGTACAGGGCAAAGTGGGCACTTCAAATGAATAGAATGTCTTTTTGATCAAATGGTACAGGTTCTTCATGATGAATTTTTCTCATATGCCGATTTCTTGTTGATGATCTTGAAAAATGCTCTTGGCATACGAGATACAGCAAACTTTCACTGAAAATTAATAATCAAAATGAAACCAAGTATAATTTTTTACTGATTAATGATATACTCACTCAACTTCGTCCATGCCTATTGCTTATTATAGAACAGAACTCCTTGTCAATATGCTGCAGCAATTAAAATTGCTTTTTGTAATAAAATTGAATTGAAATTCTGATGAGCAGAAAACAATGAGAATTTCTCAAACGTCAAAACAAATCATGGAAATAGAGAGAAGCACATTTGACGATTTGACATTAGACAAGGAAAGAGAACCGTGATGTCATGTGCAGATATTCCGTAACTGTGATTGGTCAGAAATTCGGCACCGTTGGTGTCTTTTAATGTATCCTCTTCTCACGATCTTCCACGCGGGTACATTCGGAATCGGAAGCACTCGGATCGAGTGAATCTGATTGGTTAGGCATTCGTGAGAATTAATGTATGCTCGCTTCTCGTATGCTGGCCCAATACACCCTATGTCACCTATATCACGCGATAACTTTCGAATGCTTTTTTGGTCTACTAGCGACACCTTTGTCTTTTGACCTTGAACGAAAACTCGAAACTGGCCTGCAATATACGAACATAAACATTTCCAATGTTAAAAACCAAGGACGCGACAAATTTTTTTCTCTCACGACAAATTCGAGGCAGGTTTTCGACAATTAATGCAATAGAAAGAGAGTCAATGACGAATGCGCTGTTGCCAAAAATGCGATAATTCCATAAATATTTCGAACTCGCGGGAAAAAGACGTAAAATAAACAAGAAGGAATGGATTTTTTGTGTTCTTTTCACTTCATATGGACATCGACAATTACTCGACAATTTTTTGTAACCATTTTCATGAAATTTGGTCGATATTGAGAAAGTGGTTCTGCTAACTTAACGTTAAGTTAGCAAAGCCACCCCTAAGGACGCGACAAATTTTTTTCTTCCACGACAAATTCTCGACAATTATTCGACAATTAATGCAATAGGTTTTATTGATTTTCTCGAAAGTGGCACTGCTAACTTTATAGACATATTCTTTCACTCCAACTGTATAAATCCACCAACCAAAGTTATATGAAACCATATAAAAACGTATTATTATAATCCTAGGAATTTCAGTTAGAAACATATGGAAGATATTTTAACTAAACTTTTAAACTGTCAAATTCTCATTAGCGAATGATTAACTGTGAATTATAATGATTTCTGGCGAATATCGGTGATGGTACGATATGAATTTACATTTTCACTCTAACTTCAATGTCATACATTCTCTTCTATTATCCTCTTGGTTAAACACATGCAAACCATATTGTACTAATTTTCTGAATTGCCATCAGAAACACAATTTGAGAACTACCCAGGAAACACAGACTTCTCCGCGAGCTCTCTGAGAGGTTACAATGCGACTTTTATGCGAGCTCCTACCGCGAGGTTCCAGAGATCTCTATGTGAGGTTCCTAAGCGAAGTTCCCACTGATGTACCCATGCGATATCTTGGTGACCTCGACATGCGATATCTTTGAAACCTCTCCCATGCGATATCTCTGAGAGGTTACAATGCGACTTTTATGCGAGATCCTACCGCGAGGTCCCAGAGATCTCTATGTGAGGTTACTAAGCGAAGTTCCCTCTGATGTGCCCATGCGATATCTTGGAGACCTCGCCATGTGATATCTTTGAGAGCTCACCATGAGATTGACATGGTTGATCTTTTTGCGAGATCGTCAAGATATAACGAAACAAACCAGAACAAAAAATTCTTACTGCGGGCTTCAAAAGTTGTCCTTAATATTACATACTTAATTTGTAAATATTTTCAAAAAGATCTTGTATTCAACAAGAACAAGTAGTTAGTTGTTCCGCAATTATGTACCTACCTATGAAAGATGAATTGGAAATTATCGAATGAGGCGAGTTCCTGTAGTGATTGGACATACAATGGGAGAATTTGAAATTTTTATTGCATGTTCCTAAACTCTAAAGTTATCCAAATGAAAACACATCAAAGAATGTATATCAACAGAATTATCCCGCATCCCTAACTTCGAACAGAGTAGACAATTAATCAACTATTGATTATACGAACTATTCAGTGGTGTACCCAGAGACATTTGTCTTGGGGGGATATGAAACAAATAATAATTTTTTTATTGCAAAACAAGAATAAATCATAATCAGAAAGTTTGGTTTGCTATCATGAAACAAAGTCTTCTTGCTTGATCATCAATAATTTCATTTCCGGAAATATGCAACTCCCTGTGTTGGTATAGACATATCATGGCTAGCGCATTCCAGCAGTCGAATTTGCCGATTTTGTTTCGCCCGATCCAAGTGTCAGCATATGTATTATATGATTACGCAGGCCGACAAAGGGATCTCCAGCCGAAAACGTCTCCATAAGATTTATTTACTCGCTTGTTTTGATGTGCCGCCAATCTGTACGATAGTTGCATGCGCCGGCATGGGGCACTCGGAAGGCGAAGGCACACATGTCTTCAATTTTTTACACGGTATGAGGGAAATATAGAGCTCAACTGAATTGGGAACTCGAACCCAATTGATTATAGTATTAAGATTCATAGTCGCGGATCATGGACATCGTCCATTTCGGTTGGTGTATTCTGGATTACGGAAAATAACGTTGTCTATTCGTTTTCTCAATTCCCGCTTCCCGTATTTTCAGACCATATCTTGTATGTGTAGGATGCTCTCATTGTTCTGATATACTGTTGAGCTAAGAGATGTTTTGTGCTTGTGCATAATTAGTTAAGTGTACCAGTGCTGTACAAGGTTCGCTTTTGTTTACAATTTCGAAGAGGATATTTGTACTCGAAGGTAAGTGTTATTTTTATTAAATTCTTGAGTTTCAACCCACCACTCACCAGTTAGGATATATTTATATACCATTTTTGCCGCTTTAGGTCTTTCTGAGTAATTCAAACACTGGCAATAACAGAAGTGATTAATTCACATTTATCTACTTTCTACAAACAACAGATCTTCTGATATCACTCAAAAAGTCATTCATTCTCAATGGTAATTGCTTGAATAAATATTGTGAAAGAAACTTCGCAAGTCTGCAGAGGTACAGAGGATGATGATATGTTGTTTGCTGAAATATACATATGAATGGGCACATATATAAATTTTTGTTGTTGAAATTCTATTCAATTTGTGCTCCAGAAGAACTTGTTACAATTTTCATTCGCGTTGATGAATGAATAAAAAACTGACCTTACAAAAGTGCATTACTATACATGTCATTTTCATTCTTCCAGATGTAATGAAGCAGACATGGAAAACAACTGAGAAGGAATTCGAAGTTTTTTCTCAAAATTGGCTACGCCATTGTAGCCAGAGGAAGAAGAAGGAAGAAGAAAGAAACCGGATGATTTGAAATATTTTTTATTTTTCTGTTCGTTATCAATAAAGATTATAGGAGTTATTCGATTGTTTTAGTATACCTTCTGTTGCTGCCGAAAATAATAAATAACTTTCAACACTGTTTGTTGTGTAGGTCAACTCAATAATATTGGCTTATATACAGATTTTCATCATATAAATATAACTTACTCCATTTATTAATTATAAAAATCTAGTATGATACACTGAAAGTACCATAATCGATCATTTCCTGTAGAAAGCTACACCTGTTCTATTTACACCTTTCTACAAGAAATGATCGATCATGGTACTTTCAGTGTAGCATACTAGATTTGTATAATTAACAAATGGAGTAGGTAAGTATTATTTATATGATTAAAATCTGTATATTAGCGACCTGTTTAGGAACTTCTTATACTTCTCGCAATGTGACCTATTTGAGAATATCTTAAAAATCTCGCAATGTGACCTATTTGGGAATATCTTATACATCTCGCAATGCGACATGTATAGGAACATCTTATACATGTTGCAATGTGACCTATTTGAGAATATCTTATAAATCTCGCAATGCGAGCTCGCATAGATCTCACTAAAGGAGGCTAATGCGAAATTCTCAAAGTCCTCGCCGCGCGATGTGTATGCGAACTCCTAGTGTGACTTGTTTGAGAATATCCACGTAGGACATAGCCAAGAGCTCTCTGGGATATCTTATGTGGCGGACATTTGGAGCAGATATAGAGCTCTCAAAGATGTCACAAAAGGCGTCACAACTTCCTAAAAAGAAGTCGCAGGGATGTCTATGGGATATCTTTGTGTTGCCTGGGTATAGATCCTTATAACCTTGAAATCTTATACATTCTCATTTATTTTCAAACCTCATTGACTCGTAAAACATACAGCAGAAATTAATTTTGTGTAGAAACAGATTTGTAACAGGTAGGTATTGTGTGTGAAACCCACATTTTGAAACTATAGATTCTCATCAAAACTCGTAGGAACATATATGAGTTATGTGTAAAAACACATTAGAAACAGGTAGGTCTTATGTGTGAAAAATACATTTGAAAACTATAGATTCTTATAGAAACTCTTAGAAACGGATATGAGTTATCTGTGGAAACACATTAGAAACAGGTAGGTCCGAGGGTAGGTCTTATGTGTGAAAACCACATTTGAAAACTATAGATTCTTATAGAAACTCGTATAAACGGATATGAGTTATCTGTGGAAACACATTAGAAACAGGTAGGTATTGTGTGTGAAAACCACATTCGAAAACTATAGATTCTCATCAAAACTCGTAGAAACGGATATGAGGAAATGCCCGGGTGAAAGCGCTGATACGTCCTCTGGGTCTGAAGTTAAGGCTTCCAGCGGTCGAGAGTTAAGAATGGCTTCGATAAGGCACAAAACTGTTTGGAATTCCTCATGCGTGAGGATTTGAGAGCCTAATACTTTAATGAGATGCGTTTTGACAGATTTGACACCTGCCTCCCACATACCTTCCATGTGCGGAGCAGAAGGGGGATTTGAATGCCATTGAATATTCTCTCGTTCAGAGGCGGACTTTATCATTTTGTTCAATTCGCGATTGGCGCCAACGAAATTCGTGCCACAGTCGGAGTGCAAATGATTTACTCTGCCTCGACGCGCGATGAAGCGTCGAAGGGCGAACAAAAAGGTTTCTGTCGAAAGATTGGTCGCTAATTCTTAATGGGGTGCTTTTTTGGCAAAGCACACAAATAAAAAGACGTAAGCCTTTGTCTCTTCTGCTCCTTTATGACGACCCATTGTAATAAAATAAGGACCGGCGTAATCTACACCGCTGTTACTGAAAGGTTTAACCTGGGAGACGCGAGAAGCGGGTAGTGCACCAATAGGGGGTTGAAATGATTTGGGTCGAATTTTGAAGCATGTCAGACATTTACTGAGCGCTGAAGATATGGCTTTCTTACCACTGAGGGCCGATCTATTCAACTTATCTGTAAAGTATTCGTTAACTACTTGTTCAGGCTAAAGTGAACGGTTAGAGTAAAATATTTTGAATTTTCGAAATTCGAATATTCAAATTAATTTCTCTACTAAGGAATCCCCATGTGGATCATCCTTTATGTATAAGAACGATTCGTCAGCTGTGGAGTGCAGCAGATGTCGTATATTTGTTTCATTTTTCATATCTAATTCAGTTCACTGATTGACTTAATCGTGAATAATTCTGCTTCCAAAAGTTATAATTCTCTGTTCCCTTTCGCGAATTCGGAAAACTTCAGTTTTTCCTGTGATTCGTAGTTTTAGTGGTTTCGATTCAATCGAATTACATTCTTTTAAAACTTTCATTTGAGCGAATTATTTCGAACAAAAAAACTGTTACCAGTGGCGTGGTTATTTTACAATACCGCAAGAATAAGTGTGCACAATTTGACATTTTTAGCAACGGATTTTCACGTCAGCTTCATTCCATATTCTATTGTCGAGCTCGTGCAATCTTTACATAGGAATAGGAGTCATCGACAGGATCCTGTTTGCTGTTATATAGGTAACTTTTGTTATTTTTGAGTGCATTTATCCTTGCCTTTGTGTTGGGTTTCAATTAATTACATATATATTATACAGTCCACAGCTCTATCTCTTTCTCACTCAAAAAATTATATTTCGAAAAATAAAACTTAAATCATTGAACCACACTTCAGTTGGTTAACTGAAACTCGCCCCAACACGTTTTGGTCCTTCGAGCCGGATATCAAGCTCAATTTCGAGCTCATTTTCTCAAAATTTGAGAGTTTCAGTCAAAATTCAAAAATCCTCGTTTTTTTCGCGGCCATTTTATAATCTGGCAACATAGTGCCACAGCTGACGGTTCGCATACATCTGTTTCCATCGAAATATTCAATTTCATCACTTTTTAATCTACTTTTTACTGTTTGTATCTATTTCTTATTCGATTTCTTCATAACAATGCCACCGAAGACAGATACAGACATTAAAGCATTGGATAAGTTGGTCGAAAAAAGGGCCAACATATTTTCTACGATCACCGGAATTTGGCATCGGGTAAAAGACTACGATGTTACAAGGTTGTTTGAAATTCAAGCATACCGAGAGAAAATTTCTGCGTATGAGGCTAAATTTGAAAGTATACAGGAGGAGATATTAGAGTTCAATTGCGAATTATCGACCGAAGATTGTATAGATACGGCGAAGTCGGATTTGGCGTTTGCTGAAATAACAGCTTGAATAACGGGACTGTTTTTGTCTTTAAAACGACAAGAATCATTGTCAACGCCTGCATCAAATTCGATAACTTCGAATTCCAATTTTGAATCCTTTTTGCTTCCAAAAATAAATATTCGCCCCTTTTCTGGCGAAAGCGCTGAATGGCCTGAATTCTTTCAGTTGTTTAATTCTTTGGTCCATGAAAATAACAGTTTAGCTCCCATACAAAAATTTCAACTTTTAAAATCATATCTAAGAAATGATGCTCTCTCGGTCATTTCGGGGCTACAACTGTCAAATGACAATTATGAGTTAGCATATCAGGCATTGAAATTACTCTTTCAGAATCCTCGTATGTTAGCAACAATGTACTTGAACGAAATTCTGAATTTCAAAGCTGCAAGTAATAATTCTGTTTCGCATCTCAAAGAATTCTTGAACTGCCACCAAAACTCTGTCAATGCAATAAAAGCGCTGAATATAAAGGATTTGTCAGATTTTCTTTTATTTTCTATAACTTTGCGTAATATTGACCCTTATACAAGAAAAGCATTTGAAGGTCAACTTAATTCATCTGAGATTCCCGAATATAGTGCCTTGATTGAGTTCGTAACACGTCAGTTAAAGGCTCAGGAATTTTGAGAACAGAGTTCTTCCAAATCTGCAACCAAATCAGCACCATTCAATTCAAATAATTATGGTTAGAATAAAACAAAAAATGTTTAGCTCGCAAGTTCTGCATCCACCTCTCAAAGTTACAATGATTCACGTAGATTCCCGAATTCCAGAATGTTTCGTTGTCCGAAATGATCTGATTCGCATCCATTATTCGCCTGTGCCTCCTATTTAAGTTTGTCCAGACAAGACAAATTTGAATATTTGAAAAATTCCAAGCGCTGTTTCAACTGCCTTGGTTTACACAATATCAAAGATTGCGCTTCCAAAAATACGTGTAGATTGTGTAAGTCAAATCGTCATCACACCAGCCTCCATCCCGATGACGAATCTTCTTCCAGTAACGGATCTGCCAATCAATCTAGTGGACCAGGACCATCTCAAATTCCAAGTAAAACAAATCATGTTGAAAATCAGCCTTCAGCATCCCATTCCACTCCTTCAAATGATGTTATTAGTTCCTATCACATCAATAGGAAATCGGTCTCCATAAACCAAGTACTTCTTGGCACTGTTCAAGCAAGAATAGAATCCGCTGACGGTTCAATGATATGTGTGAGGGCTGTTTTAGACCCTGGATCCCAGATTTCAGCCATTAGTCAACCCCTAGTAAAAAGATTAGGTTTGAAAATTGATCCTGTCAATGTATCAATTTCTGGCATTGGTCAATCAAATGCTCGACCGTTAGGTTTAGTAGAATGTAGGTTGTATTCTAGATTGGGATCCGAGTTTTTACAGGTGGATGCCGTTGTATTGCCGGAAATCACAAATAATATTCCTTCTGTTCCCTTGTCACAAGAAGTGTTGAAGCACTTTCAACATTTAAATTTGGCTGATGAAACTTTTCATCTTTCTCAACCAATAGATATGCTGTTAGGTGCTGATATGTATTCTCTGATTTTCGATCGCGACGGCCGAATTTCATCTTCTGGGTATCCTACAGCCGTCAACACATTTTTCGGTTGGACTATCATAGGTCCTATAAAGGAATCCTATTCGTCATACAAATCGGTTCTTTTCACCCAATCTGTCCAACATGATCAGTTACAGAAATTAGAAGAGATTCCAGATACCTATGTTAGAGATCCTATAGATGATAATGCAAAAAAAGATTTCCTATCAACTCATTCTCTTGATGGAAATGGTGAATATATTGTTTCCTTACCTCTAAAATTGGTGGATACGCCTCCGGATCTCTCTCATAATTCTAATTCGCCATCACCTTTCATCGGTTATGATCTGAATTCAGATCCTTCAATTGAATTCAAAACTAATGTCAACGTTGCAGTTGCAAACGAGCCTCCTGTGAATCCACTTTCAATGTTTATAGAAAATTTTTCAAATTCGGATACAGTAAAAAGAGTCTTCGCCTATATCAAAAGGTTCATTTTCAACTGCAACCGCAAATGTAATTCAACGACAAGATTATCTGGCCCAATTTCTCGGGATGAGTTAGTGTTAATCACACAACATTATTATTTCAATCAAGTGCGCCAGAATTTATTCCAAAAGAAAACAATTGAAAATTCATTTCAAACTTCAGATCACAATATTCTTCTTTACCACAGGATGCTAAGCATCCAATTTTGCTTCCGAAAAACTGTGCGTTGTCTTGTTTAATATGAACCTGAACCAAAATTGGGCCATGGTTTCCTGTCGCATTTCAAATCCTTCTAAGATGAAGGAGTATAAATCTTTCACAGCATCAATTGTGGATCTATTTTTTCTAAACCCAAATTGTGAGTTAAGAGATAGTTGTGTTTGTCTAGGAATGCGATGAGTTGTTCAGCCATCACCATTTCTATAATTTTGGAGAAGACTGGGAGAATAGATATTGGACGGTAGTTGGTAACCAGCGATGGATCTCCTTTTTTAAATATTGGACATACTCTAGCCAGTTTCATTTTGTCAGGGACTACTCCTCTCTGAAGGCATTCATTTATTATATGAGTTAGTGGGGCCAGTATCTTTTCAGACACAGATTTTATGAGATGTGGACTAATTCCATATATATCCATCGACTGTTTTGCAGCCATTCTTTGTATGTACCTATGAGTGTCATCTTCTGTAACTGGCCTAAAAAATAAAGAATTGGAATGTGTAATTTTCATACTATACAAATACGAGTGAGTCTTATCTACTGTGTTGCCCAATTGTCTGGATAGTTCTGCTCCAACATTGGCGAAGTAATCATTAAAGGTGCTGGCTGATGGTGATTCCTGAATAGATTTTTTGTTTCTTATTCCTGTCTCTTCCTTGATGATTTGCCAAGTAATTTTCTGTTTATTTCTGGCTGTAGCAATCTTAATTTGATTATTGATTTTTCTATTATTTTGGGCAGCATTCAGATATAGCATTTTATATTTCTTATACAGTACCAATATATGATTCTTGGGGTGCCATTGATGATTGGCGAACCCACGATCCGAGTTAATAGCTAATCGTTAAAGTAATAGCTAATCGTTAAAGTAATAGCTAATCGTTAATTAGTAACAGTTGAATAGTTAATCGTTAATAGTTGAAAATTAAATTCATTAGTTTTTCCATGAAATAAAGATGCTATTTCGATAAGTGAACCCCGATTACGCGGATCGTAATCACAATTGAACAAATTTGAGGAGAGAAAATCCAAAAAGGAAAATCAGAATCGTTGTGGTCGCTGTGTGATGTACCCAGCTAGGGTAGGTTCGACCAATCGTTATGCAGTTAAGGATTGTGAAGAATAATACCAGGCAGACTCATCAAAGGGATTCAATTCACTGAACTTACATTGAATATATGTTTACTACAGATTCTCGCTGTTGACTAACAAGCGGTCAATACGTACACGCTTCTGAATGAATCACTCTATCTCTCTGAATGACTCTCCCTCGCCAATTGTTATATATATATTTCATAATTGTTTACTTGTTTTAATAACATTATGTTTGATAACATAACTGGCAATGATGAGACCTAGAGCTCTCGCTTCCCGTGCCGCTGTAGGTCTTGAAGGGAGGTCGCACTAATCTTATTATATCACGTACGAAATATACAGTGTGTTCAACATACTACACCTTCTCTCTTTGAGAGAAAAAAAATTTTTTGCTATACAATGTAAAAATATTTTTTTTTGACTTATCTATAGCTTAATATCTATATCTAAAATATCAGTCTCAATGGATCTTAAATCTACAAGTTAAATACGATATTTACCTAAATTAATTTTTACATTACATTTTTTGTCGAAAATTTCTTTCCTTTCCGATTTTACCTTCACCAAGTTTTCTCTAGCATCTTTCTATGCCGTTTACAACCTATATATTAATCCAAGAGTTGTCAAAATTGTAAACTGGATCTACACGGCTTTTTAAATTTTGATGAAATAATCTACTAGGTTTCTGAACATTAACTAAACATGTCTGGATGTCCACCGGTTGGGAGCATGTGAACATCGTTCAGAATGATTTGCCTTGATCTTTTATACGCGTTACATCTCGTATTACATTAATTTTTCAGTATCTTCCTAGAATTTCATTCTTATAATTTGACAACATATTCAAAAATTTTATATTGCTAGCTAGCTTTATGAGGAACAATTCTAATATATTATTTTCTGCGCATGAATTTTCCAGTTTCCTCAACGATGTACCTAAGTCTTACGCCGATCGGATGTCCTGGTTATTGAAAATAATTTGTGAATTCACATTATATATTAAATTCTCATTGTAATCCTCTGAATGTTGATTTTTCAAATTATGAAATTCTTTTTCTGAAAGTGGTCTTTACTCAATAATTTTCACTGGACGTTTCAAACTTCGACAACAACAAGGTGATCAGTCCTTGCCATCGGGCATTCGTCTCTACGTTATTTTTAATACGCGATAAGGCATGTGCTGAAAAATTTTTCTGAAACTTTTACATAATGAACCCTGAAGTTACTTTTCTGAAATCAAACGAAATTCGGTCGATAATCATATTGAACAAATAATTCCGAGGTGTTATTGTTTTCGGAATGATTCGTGAACTGTTAACGTTGACCTTGTCCGAACTTTTTTTCGCTGACGTGAAATTTTGTCCGCTAGGACTTTCCTTGCGGTCACGACCTCGATTTGAATGGTACGAATTTTCTTTCTGATTAAAATTACTATGATTCATTTGCGATGCTTTGAGAAAATTTGGTTCCGACTTGACAATTTACATAATTTGTTAAATTTAAAATCTTGATTAATTCATTATTTACACTATCGGCCGTTCACTATGTTCTCGCGGCTCATTTTTTATGTTTTCACACCAATCAAGTCAGCAATTAGTTCATCACTTTTCACTTCACGAAATGACATATCAGGGGAAAAGAAATAGTTCTTACACTACAATCTCCTGGTGGCTTCTCCTTGCCTCGAGTTGTACAGTCGGCTCCATAGCTTCTTGAGTCTCTGGCCAATGATGATCTCGTCTTGCTTGGACTGGCCTAATCCCATCTTGCTTGTTGGTTGAACTACGAATTGAACAATGAAGTCACATACCCATATCCAAATCCTGATGAAAACCTTCTGGACCCTGGACCTTCAACTGCATAGAACTGGCAGGATCGCCATGTGATGTACCCAGCTAGGGTAGGTTCGACCAATCGTTATGCAGTTAAGGATGGTGAAGAATAATACCAGGCAGACTCATCAAAGGGATTTAATTCACTTAACTTACATTGAATATATGTTTACTACAGATTCTCGCTGTTGACTAACAAGCGGTCAATACGTACACGCTTCTGAATGAATCACTCTATCTCTCTGAATGACTCTCCCTCGCCAATTGTTATATTTTTTTTTTTTTTTTTTTTTTTTTCACCATCTTTTTGGGTTTTGTCTAATTTTGATCGGACAAAAAATTGTCAAGATCAAAATAGTGTTCAGAATCCTTGTAGGAATTTTCTAACGACTCGGGTGGTATACAGGATGACTTGCTTCTGGGAAGCAGAAATGACATCAGGTTCCAGGCATAATCTCTTGGTGTTCTCCAGTAGATGTATCTCCACCAAGCCATTCACCGATATGATCATCGGGAGAATGCTGATCGTCCTCAAATTGTAAAGTTCACGCAGCTGAAATGCCAAGTCGCCGTATTTGGTAATCTTCTCCGTATAAGCTTTCGCGATGTTATCGTCCGCCGGGATCGTGAACTCTATCAGCATACATGTTTTTTGTTCGGTGTCGAAGAGCGCGATATCTGGTCTGTTATGCATCACCGCTCGGTCTGTCACTAAAGTGGAGTCCCAATATAGTTTGTAGCGTGCATTCTGTAGTAGAGGTTTTGGGACATATATGTAAGATGGTAGCTCTTCCTGGAGTAAATCCAGCTTCAACGCAACCTGTTGATGGTAGATCTTCGCCATGGAGTTATGCCTTTCCAGGTAATCTCTTGGAGCCAGTATAGGACAAGAGGAAGTCACATGTTGTAATGTTTCAGGTGCTTGGGAACATTTGCGACAGCGATCAGATGGTACGTCGAGTTTGGCAATACTTTTCTGGTACATTCTTGTGGGCACCACTTGGTCCTGTATCGCCAGCAGTCGACCTTCTGTCTCTGGAAAGAGATACCCTGCTGTCAGGTAAGTTAACGACTCCTTTTTATTGATATTTTCTTTTTTCAGGCATCCAGGGTATTTTCCGTGCAAGGCTTTGGAGCCCCACTCCTCAATGAGTTCTTCGATTGTACGACCAGCCGGTTGGGAGTATGACTCCGAGAGGCGCAAAGCCGAGATATCCCGATCCGCCTCCCGAATAGCCTGGAAGAAAGGTGAGTTTTTTCTCAGAAAGTAATTTCTTAATGTAGTGATGTTCTCCTGATGGATTTTCTCCAGGCTTAGTAGCCCTCGACCTCCTTGATGACGTGGGAGATATAGTCTTATCGTCGAGGAATGAGGGTGGTGGACTCCATGTTTCGTGAGCATACGTCTCAATGCTCTGTCCATTTCTTGTAGGTCGGTTGTCGACCACGTTATAATCCCAAAAGAATACGCTACCGTTGGTATAGCCCAGATGTTGATGGCAGTAAATAGAGATCTAGAGTTGAGTTTTGACCTTAAAAGCATGTTGACTCTTCTAAGTATTTTCTCACGATACAGTTCTTTCATCTCTGATGTTTTGATATCCAAAGCCTGTTTTATTCCGAGATATTTGTATGAATCATCCACGTTCAGGGATGGTATGGTAGTTTGATTCATTAATGTAGTTCCAAGGCTTCTGTTTTGAATCTTTCCTCGCCTCACTTCCAGGGTCGCACACTTATCCACCCCAAAATTCATACCGATGGAATCGCTAAAGAGCGACACTATTTCTAGGAGTCTCTTTATCTGTTCGAAATTGGCACCATATAGTTTAAGGTCATCTATGTATAGACTGTGATTAATGTATATATATATATATATATATATATATATATATATATATATATATATATATATATTTATGTCAATGCGTGGATAGCTGGACCGAAAAATTTGACAATCGTCGATGGCTGGACATTTCTGTGCATAGCTGGACGTCCAGCTATGCACACCATATATCTTTATGCCAATGCGTGTTTAACTGGACATGTTTTTCCCCCACCCAAATTCACGAATTTTGCAGTGTTGCCAGGTTGTGTTTTACCTATTTCAGTAGTTTGTCCAATCAGTTGTTATTATGTAGAATTTACACCTGATTTTGCGAATGGATATATTATCTCTGAAAGCATTCTTTTTGAATGGTGTTGTATTATTTCAATGTTATAAAAGGAAATGTTTGTCTGAATGATATCAAACTTGTCATGAAAAAACTCAAGGAAAAATGATGATGAGATCAAGAGCTCCAGCATGATTTTCCATTACATCATTTCATAAGGAAATTTTCTAAATATACGATTTTCGCAACCTGCACATAATTATAATCATTCTACATCAAAATAATATAACGTTTCTTCCGTATTATTTATTTTCGAATCATGAGGAACAATAAATGTCGAAAACCGCTCTTCCGATTTTAAGCATATTAAAACTCAACGTTGATATTTAGACCAATAACTTAGGTACTCTGGAGACCAGATCTCGAGAGATATGGTGTTAACGAACAGCAAAAAATGAGAATCGATATAGAAAATATACAGTGTGTCCCAGGTTCGAGTGCCTATTGGACGTTTCTGGTGAACTGGACATATTTGAAAATTGAGATTATAATAGTGTTCTAAATTCTCTACTGAGCTAAACTATTTTTGGAGACTGAGCACGCCCTTTCATACAAGGAGTTGAAATGAATCTGTGAAAAAATTTTTTTTTCAGTTTCTTCAAGTCTGATATGGTTCACTCAATTCTGAATACATTACTATCGAAACTATTGTATTCAATTATAGAGTTTTTGCAATATCGAAAAAAAACGGAAAACAGTCAAATATTCGTATCTAGTCTGTTTTATGTTCATGTTTCTTGTTTTCAACATCCTGAGCGTGAACCGTTCTCATAGCATCAAAGTAGAAGACTGTTGAAAATTCATGCGTCTTTTGAATTTCAGGAATATCATCACAGGGTGTTTCAAATTTTGTGACGGAAACTGTGGTAGAAAATTGGCCATAACTTGTTTTTTCGACTAAAAACCCTATTTTGATAACTGTGTTGGATTCTACAAAAAAAAATAATGGTAGCTAATGTTTAATTTTTATTCAATGCCAGAAATAATTCTTAAAAAGCATGGTTCAGCCTCTCACGTATAGAAACATGTTTTATATTTGTTGATACGAGGATAGCTGGACCATGCACCATGGAACCATAAATCAGTTAGTCCAGCCATGCACGTACCTGTATATCCTCAACATATATCAATAATGCGTCCATGGATGGACTTAGTATATAAACGAGGTGGAAAACCAAAATGAAAAAAAAATAGTGTGACGCGAAGACACGCTGTAGAAGTGTATCTTCTGTACCACACAGAAATATTTCGACGTTATATCTGGGTAAATATTCATGAATCACTTTTGTGAATTAATTATTCATCAATTTGGATTAAATAATATACATATGTATCACGGTGCATCATCCCCTTAGAAAGAGTGGTATGTGATAACTAAAATAAAATTCAGGTATACTTTGAAACACGGTTTCCTAGGAAGACTGTAGGTATAATTATGCAAGTCATAAATTGAGTTCATTGACCTTTCAATGTGAAAAAATAATGATAATAATAACTGTACTTCTTTGACCGCAGTCAAAGGCGATCGACCGGAGTCCTTCAGCCTTCAGCCAAATCTGTGTCAAATTTGATTGCAAAATTATTTCAAAAAATTGTCTGTATGCCGTGAACTCTTGCTCTAGAATTATTCCACAGACGTAAAACCCATTTATATATAGTTATTCTCGGCTTACTATTTGGTCGGAATCCGAAATCCGATCTGAACTGAAATCGAAAAATTCGATGACGTGAAGTGAAGGATAAGTGGAGTCGTCTGGCTAATAATGACGAATCAGTGCCCCCCACCTAGGAACCTCCTCTCTCACTAAATATGAGGTGACTTCATCATATTGAATTCCAAGAGATATCATACCCACTGGTAGCTCAGGGGCCAGAGCATCCGCCCGGCAAGTGGAAGACGCAGGTTCGATTCCTGCTCGGTGTGTAACTTTTTCCGGAAATTCAAAAAAAATTGTCTGTATGCCGTTAACTCTTGCTCTATTGTAAAATATTTTAATGAAGAATATCATTGCTGAAGAAAGAATCTTCGTGATTTCAGTTATGTGCACTAATTGTACAACGAATTTCTAACTTATAATCGGACAATTGAATGAACATGTTTTATTATCTCAGCGGTCTGAGTCGACCGCTCTGGTTTTATAAGTCGCCGGTGCTCGGTTTCAAATTTTATTTCTCATCAGTATTTAATAGCACAACATTCCTTATAGGATTCCGAAACAAAGTAAACATCATTACATCTCGAAAATTAAGACATGTGTGATTTTCTGAAGAATTCATTTTTCAAAATATACCGCAGTTTTCACAATTTGAAACGTCCGTTGTTTTGGACAAGTATGTTTTCAAGGGACTAGGTTGGTATCAGGGAAAACGATTCCCTATCTAAGTACTTAATATTTCCGGTATAAGGCTTGGAAATCTCTTTTATTCATATTCGTTTATAAAAAAAGTTGTTCGATTGTTTCCGGATGAGTTGAGGAATTATTTTTCAAACTATTGTTGAAGTGAATATTAAAGGAACAAAAATCGAATATTCTGGTCTGTGGTACCTAGATGTAAATTCGTTATATCGCTCATAAGAAGAAAGCTACTATTTAATTTTTATTCAGTGCCAAATATATTTTCCAAAGAGCATAGTCCAGCCGTACACGTATCGAAATATGTTCGATTTATATGTCGATACATGGATAGCTGGACCATGCACTATGATTCCATCTATCGGATGGTCCAGCTATGCACGTATCTATTCATCCTCAACATATGTCTATACGTCCATAGCTGCTGGACTCAAAGTCCGTATATATATGGCTATATGGAAAAAATTGCCGATTTTGGTTTAGTAACCGAAAACGGCAATTATCTATGGATAATTTCGAACCTGATGAAATTCAAAAATACAGTAAAATTATTCATCGTTATCCCGATATTAGGTCCTTTCCAAAATTCAGTTACTTTTTGTGACATATGGTTCAGAGCACCTTTTCATCTTTTAATCGAGTAGGTAATTGTTTTAAAATCACATACGTATCACAAGTCCATGATTTCGAATTTAAAAATGAATCATAGTAAGTTAATACATGTCTTTTTGTAATTGAAATTTAGACTAGTTCTGGTCCTTCAATAAGTATAATTCTTTTGAGTGACCGAGATAAGGAATTTGAGCATACTGTTTTAATTGTTTCATCTCTATACACTGTGCCCGTAAAGTATGGAACAAATTCATTTTTAGCTAAACAGGTCATTTTAAGAAATATTCCTGAAACACGTCGATTTTTGATGTTTATTTACCGTATTTTGAAATTATAATCTAATATACAGGGTGAATTACGTTCGAGTTATGACGTCACCGTCATTTTTTTTAAATGGAACACCCCCGTTTTGTCTCAATTTTCGGATTACTCTAGCTGAGCTGATTCCAAAAATGTATCACATGTTGATTCCAATTGGAACAGGGTGGACAAAAATAGGTACAACAGTTTTGTGTGTGCTCATAAAGTATCGCGTAACATTCTTTATTAGGTAAATTAAAAATACTATCAAAAATACTTATTGTCTAGCGGCAATTGGTTTGAATGTAACACCCTGTAGTTTGCTACATGTTTAAAGTAATAAAAATCAGCTGTTTCCAAACATGTTACTTTATGAGCACACACGAAACTATTGTATTTTTGTCCAATTGAAATCAACATGTGATACATTTTTGTAATCAGCTCAGGTAGAGTAATCCGAAAATGGAGACAAAATGGGGGTGTTCCATTTAAAAAAAATGACGGTGACGTCATAACTCGAACGTAATTCACCCTGTATATTAGATTATTATTTTAAAATACGGTAAATTAACATCAAAAATCGACGTGTTCAGGATTATTTCTTAAAATGACCTATTTATCTAGAAATGAATTTGTTCCATACATTACGGACACAGTGTATATTGAGTTGAACTTTTGTTTCGTTCTGCAGTTGACATGTTGATGTGTATTTCAAATTCATTATGTCAACATCAATAACAGTAGTTTGACGAAAATGCTGAAGAATCAAGATTTAGGTACTCAAAAAGTTGCAAATGGGACTACTTTGGTGTTTTCTGAATTTGATTGGTTGAATTCCTTCAGAATCCCATCCAAAGTCTTGACTATAATGGTACACACTGAACTTCTTGGATAAAATATCTGTGTATTCGAATACTACTGATCCAAAATTCCTAAATAACGAAGCTTTTCCAAAATCTTCACAATACGGCAGTCACCATAATAGTTTAGGATTTTGGAGCTATACCGTTTGTGGTCGAAACACATATCCTGACTAGTGGCGGTTGAAACTACAAGATATGTGAAATTTTGGGGGGGAGAAAACTGATGTCCAGCTAAACACGCCTGTACATGTTGAAAATTATTTAATTTTCGTAGGTAATATTCCGAGACTATGAAAAATATCTCGAGCAACTTGTATTTCAAGACAATTCAATTCGACCATATGAACATTAATAATCAAAAAATAACTCCCTCGAGCTAAAGCTCTCGGGAGTTATTCAGATTATTAATGTTCATATGGTCTTATTAAATTGCCGAAATACAAGACGCTCTCGATAGAATCATTTCGAAAATAATAGTCGCTTCTGTCATAGTCGAGTGATATTCAGGAAGATTATTTCATGAAAACGCTCCAAACGCTCGGATCTGCGGTCTTTTGTGTTTTCGGACTTATTTATAATTATTTTGCAAAAAATTGCTATCCCAACCAAGTTTCGTACTCGGGACATTTTGAATTAATGTTATGTCAAATTTTGACACTTCAAATAGCCGTTGATATTTCTTTGTTTACCTGAATAGCCGTCAATAGGTGCGTTTGAGTTGACGATCGGCGGAGCGAGTAGAATAGTGAACACAGTAGAAAGAGGAAAGAGGAGATCCCGAGCACTTTTGTCAAATCGAACACGGTGGAGTCAAAGATTGCTTACCTAACCTAACGGAAGAATTGTATTGTGACAGAAATTCGAATTTATTTTTGAGAAATAAAACTTTAAAGTAGACTTGGAGTGCGCTCGGAGCATTTCGATCGTCAACTCGAACGCCCCTATTATTGCATATCGTGTGAATAAATTCGTGATTTTTCATTGGCGGAGCCATGTATGAATGAAATAATCGCCAGCAATACGCACGGTCCAGCGATTGACGCATGTATCTCGGTACCGCCATGCACGTATCTATACTATAATATTATGAAGAGGAAAGATTTTTATTTTTGAGTATTTGATACGACTAGGCTGAAAAACTACTGAACCGATTTCAGAAATTCTTTCACCCTTAGTGACAAAGGTTATATTTTCCATCCTAAAAACATTAACTATAACTTCAATAATTACAAAAAAATCAGCCAAAATCAGATATTTTCACGTGCGCTGCAAAAACCGTGAGACTTACGTGGATACAATGTATGACGGAAGTGTACCTCTGAAATAGTTCTACAAAAAAGTCCGTGATATCATATATCTATCTCTCAAGATTGACTTGCTATTACCTGTTCATGGTAATCAGATGTTTTCCAAAATTATGCACTATTTGGGAGTATGTTTTTATGAATTGGGTTTTGATCCTCATCCAACCTAATACGTTATTTATCCCCAATATTCAATTCAGAACGAAATTGCCCTTCAATCATACAAATACAACGAGTACATCAGAAGATATGGCAGGTTGAAGTGTTGAAGATGAAACCGCGGCGTGAAACAAATTTCTAAGAATGTTGAAAAGCGACATGAAGTCGAATTTGAGCGTTTGCTTTTCGACAGATATCGTTCAAACTCAAGCTTTTTCCTGATGAAAAAGAATTATATTTCAACTCTATTGAATCTGTAGTTCAGGAAATAGTGGGAAAAAATTCAATGCGTTTATCCAAGAAATTCATTGCATACAAAACAGGACCAATGTTAGAAAATGAACGTTATAACTTATGGAAGAAACAACTTAGAGACCCGAAATTAGTAGAAAAGGTTGAGAGCTAATCTAAGCATAACGAATCCTAGCATGGACGAAATGAATTCAATATTTTCATAGAAATTGCATGGCTGCTTTTTCCCAATATTTCCTGAGCTACTGATTCGGTAGGACTGAAATCTCCTACTTGATTACAAATGAACTGCTATCATAATCGCAGTTTTTTCATATATTCATTTATTTGATGAGCCATCATTCAGTTGCATCCGAGTTTCTTCTTTGCGCGGCGATTTGGAGGTGAAAGAGAGCATCGTATCGAAAATTCACATGAAGGACTTCAATATAAAAGTTTCTTCAAATATTCAGTCATTTAATAAGCAATCATTCGGTTGCATTCGAATTTCTTAGCGCGACAATTTATAGGTGAAAAACACCTTAGAACTGATTATTCACGTGAAAGGATATCAAAATGGGAGTTTTCCAAAAAATCAGTAATTTGATAAGCTATCTTTCGATTGCATCCGAAATTTCTAAGCGCATCAATTTGTTGGTGAGAAACACCCTCGAAAAGAATATTCAAATGAAGGACTTCCGATATCGAAATGGAAGTTTTTCCAAAAATTGACAAGCCATCATTCGTTTGCATTCCAATTTCTTCGAGTGCCGATTTGGGGGTGGAAAATACCCTCGAACCGAATATTCACATGGAGGACTTCCGATATCAAAATTGCAGTTTTTTCATATATTCAGTCAATGAGCCATCATTCAATTGCATCCGAAATTCTTAGCGCGGCAATTTGGGGGTGGAAAACACCTTCGAACCGAATATTCCCATGAGGGAATTTCTATATAAAAATAGATGTTTTTTCAAAAAATCAGTAATTTGATAAGTCATCATCCGGTAGCATCCCAATTCCTTTAGCGCGTCGATTTGGGTGTGAAAAACACCCTCGAACCGAATATTCACATGGAGGATTTCCGATATCGAAACGGAGTTTCTTCATATATTCAGTCATTTAATGAGCCTTCATTCAGTTACATCCGAATTTCTCAGCGCAGCAATTAGGGGGTGAAAAACACCCCCGAACCGAATATTCACATGAAGAACTTTGCATATCAGAAGTGATGTTTTTTCATATATTCAGTCATTTAATCAGCCATCATTCAGTTGCATCCGAATTTCTTAGAGCGGCAATTTGGGGGTGAAAAACACCCTCGAACCGTATATTCACATGAAGGACTTTCGATATCAAAAAAAGGGTTTTTTCAAAAATTCCGTGATTTGATAAGCCATCATTCGGTTGCATCCGAATTTTTCAGCGCGGCGATTTGGGGGTGAAAAATACCCCCGAACCGAATTTTCATATGAAGGACTTCCGTTATCAAAATGGGAGTTTTAAAAAAAATTCAGTAATTTGATAAGCCATCACAGAACACAACTGCTTACTCCGAACTCGGCACAAGTTACAAGCTTCGAAGCTTGTAGTTTCAAAAGGGTCTCCTCAGGAGACCTAGGAGTAATCAGGTTAAACACTATTATATCATATCATATCATATCATATCATATCATATCATATCATATCATATCATATCATATCATATCATATCATATCATATCATATCATATCATATCATATCATATCATATCATATCATATCATATCATATCATATCATATCATATCATATCATATCATATCATATCATATCATATCATATGTTTATGTTTATGTTTATACTGATTACTCCTAGGTCTCCCGAGGAGACCCCTCAGAAGCTTGTAGCTTGTGCGAGTTAGGAGAATCAGTTGTGTTCTGTGTAGGCTTTGTTACTGTGTCCTTACGCCACCTTAGGCACAGCACTGTTAATTTTAACCCAACAGTGAATGGAGGCCCCTACCGAAACTAGAAAATTTCTTTCCTAGCTCGGGATTGAACTCGGACTTGCCGGGTGCGAGTTCAATGTCCTAACCACTGGACCAGGAGCCCTACTCCTATCATATCATATCATATCATATCATATCATATCATATCATATCATATCATATCATATCATATCATATCATATCATATCATATCATATCATATCATATCATATCATATCATATCATATCATATCATATCATATCATATCATATCATATCATATCATATCATATCATATCATATCATATCATATCATATCAAATCAAATCAAATCAAATCAAATCATATCAAATCATATCAAATCATATCATATCATATCATATCATATCATATCATATCATATCATATCATATCATATCATATCATATCATATCATATCATATCATATCATATCATATCATATCATATCATATCATATCATATCATATCATATCATATCATATCATATCATATCATATCATATCATATCATATCATATCATATCATTCAGTTGCATCCGATTTAGGGTGAAGAACACCCTCACACCGAATATTCACATGAATAACTTCCGCTTCAAAAATGGCATGTATCGAGTGTTCACGTGCTCAGAATGGATTTTGACCAGACATTTCTCATCAGCGAGTCCAACCAAAACGATTTATACCATTCTCGTCCAAAATTCGAAGATTACAGTCTTTTGGGTAAATTGATGAGCTTTCTGTTTAGGTGTTTAGGTGAACAAGAGCGCCAAAAATCGTGGATTGAATAATTGCGTTTAAATCTTTCCGCTTGTTCTAGTAAGGATTATATTACATGACGAGTAAGCAATCAAGAAATCCTGGTTTCCCGTCAATCATTTTCTAGTGTTCTTATCCACTAATAGCAGTCAGTGACTTACTGTTACCAAAGATTTACATCTTTTTTGAGTTCCCGTGAGAAGTTTATCCAAATTATTGAGATCTCTTTTAAATAAGCATTATCTACCATACCCTTGTCTAATATATAGATTATTTAAATGTGGATTCACGTTTTCCCCATTATCCAGATAACAGGCTCAATCTGGCAACGTTGCATCGATGTGGTCCAGCTATACCCGCTAAGACATAAAAATGTGATGTCCAGCTATGAACGGATACGCATATGGAACCTGCCGTCCAGCTATGCACGCCTTGTCGTAAATATATATATATATATATATATATATATATATATATATATATATATATATATATTTCATAATTGTTTACTTGTTTTAATAACATTATATTTGATAACATAACTGGCAATGATGAGACCTAGAGCTCTGGCATCACGTGCCGCTGTAGGTCTTGAAGGGAGGTCGCACTAATCTTATTATATCACGTACGAAATATACAGTGTGTTCAACATACTACAGCTGCTTAAGGCGAGCACAACGAAGTCATATAAATATGTTTAGGTATAACAATTTTGCATGATATTATTATGTAAAGTTATGTTCGATTTTTTTTACCTGTGTTTAGTAATGATCACCGTGAATTATTGTTTGTATGTACCTATATTGTTTTGTTGGAATTTTTTTTTGTCGCCTGTGAAAAATTAATTTTATCTAAGGCCGAAGAAGAGGACGTGAGACAGCAAGGGACCAGAACCATGGCGAGTAATAACCAGCGAGTTCTGATTTGGGGTAACCTTTCTCATGACCATAAGTCTACATGCTCAGGTGCTAGCGATAATCGCGTACGATTGTGCGGACAAAAATGCAGAGATAATCGGCGGTATCTATTCGGGATGTCGCGGAGTGCCCAGAAATAAAAAGGACATATTCGAGTGTTCCGGAAATGTGAATACCTTGCAGAGAAGAAATTGACTTTCAACGTGTGTGAACTTGTTGTGTGGAGGAGGTAACGCGTTTAATAGCTCACCGTGGTACGCGCAGCCATAGTTCGGTTGTGACCGGGCTAATGTAGAACATTATAACCCTTATAGGTGCCAAGGAATGTCGAGATATGCATCGCTTCGAATCCCTTAAGATTTATGGGCAAACCATAGAAGAAAATGGACAAACCATGGGAGATATTGTTATCATCACCACGATGAAAAGTAGGGTTACCTACTAACGACGAGGCCAGAAGGAAATTGTTTTGGGACCACTCGAGAGAGGGCTGAAATGGATTAATGCCCGTTGTGCCTGTCAGATGACCAATGGATGACTCCTGAGGAAAATGCTGAAAGTCCAGTATGGGGATGGTTGGACGCAGCTGAAGTAGATGAAGCTAACACGAACGAAAAAAAACCGATAATTGAAACACCCAACATTGAAACTGGTACGATTTCAAAGTTATATCCCGTACTCACCCCTAAGGCAACCCATTGGACTCAAAAGGAATAGTGGCGCTCAAAAATGAACATCTGTGCGTGGAAAGTGACCGACGAAAACAATAAAACCTTCATCGGTCGTGTGCCTTTGTACTAGCGGTGAGGTTTGCGGTGAAGGAACGCACAAAGTTAATAAACAGTTGACAATAGGTGACATTATTGCCATCAGTGGCGCTAACCACTCTGGAGCAGGTAAGCGGAGGTCTTTGAGAAAAAGGTTTACCCCGGAAGAAGATGTCTGCCTGTGTATGAAATGACGTCGTTAGTGGGACGATTATGTGTTTTTCGTTTTATGACTATATCATTTAGGTTTTAGATTTAGATGTAGTTTTAGATTTAGAATTAAATATCTTGTCAAAGGTGCATGAGTTTATGTCGATGTATTTAGGGATATTGGAATCCGAGATTAGAATAATTTTTCTTTTTAATTGCAATATAGGTCAGGGAAAAGTTTTTGCATTTGAGCAAAAAACTTTTTCTATGGAGAGAGTGATGTAATAGACCGGAAATGTACCCTAATTTAAAATGCTTTTGGACTAGAAAAAGAACGTCAGTTCAACAATTTATTGCAAGTGATTATTTGGTAGAAAAACAAAGTTTTAAATTTCAATCCCTAAAGGTCCCTCGGTACTGGGAATTTAAAGAAAAACCATAAAAATGTGATATTTCTGTCACCGACCACACTAAAGCAACATCCGTTTGCCATTTTGGAGAATCCTACTCAAATTGCATAGGCAAATTCGAATAAAGGCTCGGGTATCACGTAGTTAGGATGGCCCAAGAAAATAAATCAAGAAAGTCACACACATGGTCCTCAGGACCATTTTCAATGCAGGTCGTTGGAAAAGCTATAAATATCGAATTATAGCTTCCGCACCCAAAAAGCCGAGGGTAGGATGTCATCGATGAAACGTCTTTTTTCTCGTGGGGTGTTTTGCTGAGACCACCCAATTTTTCTGTGCCTTCTCAAGGGGGGAGGAATAGGAAAAAGAAGATTTGTAACTTAGACGTGAAGAGGGGGGTTTACCCCCTAGGTTCAGGGAGTATCTACTTTATAAGGCGTGAATGTGGACGAGCGCGGGGAGACCGGCTTAAGATCGCGTGGAGAGACCATCTCAAGATCGCGTGCGGGGGTGCCAATTGAGGGCGCAGACATCGCGAGTAGGGCGCGATGTTTAAGTAAGTTCCAGCAGTATGTAGAAAGATACTTAGAGTCCGGAAACGTTTAAAGTTGTGATCGTAGAGGAAAGTGTTGATGTCGTTCAAGGTATAATTAGGAGACCGTTAGTAGATCGCGTGGGAGAACGTCGGTAGTACGGCGAAGGGTAGTAATTTTGGGAATTTGGTAGAGTTCGAGAAGGGATAATTAATTGGGAGTAAAGTTGAAGAACGGCGAGAAAAGTATAAGTTTAAATTCAGAATTGATTGGAAGTAAGGTTGAGAAACGGCGAGAAAATTATTTGTTTGAATTCAGAATTAATTGAGAGTAAAGTTGAAGAACGGCGAGAAAAGTATAAGTTTGAATTCAGAATAAGTGTAAAGTACTGGTTCGAAACGGCGAGTAAAGTGTTGATTTAAAATTTCGTTTGAATTGAAGAAAAGAGACTTTGTATTTGAAATAACGTACCGTGACGTGGTTCGTGGTATCGTGTGAAGGTGTGGATTAACATTTAACTAAGGTAAGAGGTTTAGAAGACCTGGTTTTATTCAATTAACCCAGTAGATATCTAAGAGGGCGAAAAGTTGACCATAGCAATTTTTATAATAATTTTTTTTTTGTGTGTATTTGTATATTTTATCGGGCGTCGGAATTCATCACTCTCTTCCTTATCAAATATCATTTGGAGACTGCTGTGTCGATGGATTAATTACTTCTTTTATAGAAAATATAAGGTTTTTTTTTATTTTAATAATACACTGACATGCTGTTATAAGTGTTTTGTTATAACCGGTACCAACGAAATTTATTCATTGATTGAAATTTATTCATGACTTGAATGTCATTCATTATCTGAAATTTATTCATGACTTGATGGTGATTTATGACTCGAAGTTTATTCATAATTTTGAATTCTATTGATAGTAAAAAGGTTAAATAAAACTATTTGTGTAAATTCCAAAAATTCATTTGTGGCTATTGTCGAAGTCAGTAATTTTTGTTTTGTTTTAATTTTCTTATATAGATTTATGTATTTATCTGTGTTTTTGAATTCTATTACCTCACCCCTCTGAAAAGAAAATCTAAACATCAAAGACCTCTCATTAGCTTGAGGCACGAACCTACATGCAGACAGCCGCTCGACTGCAATACGATCGGAAATTCCACCTTTTCTTTATTTTTCTATCTAATAATAATTTCCAACCTCGCGTGAAAATATTCATACGAGGGCGGTTATTACAGAACGAGCCAACCACACTATAAAGACTATGATTGCACAATTCTGTGAAAACAACCATAAACACTGGGATAGTCATCTACATGAGATTATGTTCGCCATCAATAGTTCACGTCACGAGTCCACAGGATTTACCCCGGCATTTCTGAACTTCGGTCGAGAGATGGAAGCACCGAAGACAATCTACCAGGAGGCAACGAGGGACACCAGAGAATTTGAAGATGTCGACCCGGACCCAGCTACTATTCAAGAACACACTAGCCGTTTAAAGAGGCTGCAAGAGACCTTCTCCTTAGTACGCCGTCATTTAGCACAGGCCTTCGACAAGCAGAAAAGGCACTACGACCTACGCCGCCGTGCTTGGAGATGTCATCTGGGTGATAGAGTGATGAAACGCGAACATCCTCTTTCTCGAGCGATTAATGACTTTGCAGCGAAATTGGCCCCTAAGTTCACCGGTCCATATACGGTTTGCCGAGTAATATCACCCGTGGTCTACGACCTGCGAGATGAACAAGGAAAACTGGTCAAACGAATACATATAAAAGACCTTACAGATATGCCGAAGTCGACGATTAAGGCGAAGATGAGGCCCTCAAAGCGGCCGAATGCGCACATACCACCATGGAGGGAATTCGTGGTGCCCCAACCCCTCAGCCCCCTGCCGCCGACTCCTCCACCCCCAGCTCCGACCAGAGGGGAACTCATAGAAGAATTCGGCCGACTCCTGGGAACAGTTCCGCCAGGAGACAGCAATTGGACGCCCAGGTTATGGGAAGTCGCCGGGGAACTTCGTCCCGCAGATTGGCCGGCAGAAAAGTACTTCCGCGTAAAGGTGCCCATAGGCAGAAAATCCAGGTGGATCAGGATCCCGGCACAAAATTAATTTATATTTGCTCCCTCCTTTCCTTCCTTTTGTTGTCCATTAATTCGGAAAATATGATGTTTTGTTTAGACCTTGCATAATTTCAGAGCAAGAACATGATGAGTGATCAAGAGGTGCTGGTATTACACGAGGACCAGGTTCTAGACGACCAGGCACCGAGGCCGACAACGCAGACACCGGTGTACTTGCCCGTGGGAGAATACCCGCTGTGCTGGCGGTGTGGATACCCCGATCATGATCGCCGCACCTACCAACGGCCGATACTTATATTCTGCTCGAGGTGTGGCAAAGTAGGGACCAGGTCGTCCGATTGCACCTGCCGTGCAAATGCCGCGGTGTCGTCCAGAAGGACGCCCCCGCCGAAGAGGACGCCCCAGACGAGGAAGGCGCCTACGCCGACGCCAGCCAGGACCCAGGACATGGGGGTCCAATGCGACATAATCCGGGTGACAGCATCCGGCTCCCCTGCCTGGACGAGGCCACGAAGTCGCCCAAGTTTCCTTTTTTAATTATTATTATTATTACGAATTTTGTTAATTTATTATTTTTGTAGCTGGTAGGATAGAGTAGATTTTTATTTTCAATGTTTCAGATGTCAATTAGTAGAAAAGAGAAAACAAGTTTCCTCTTTTCTATCCGAAGAAGGAGGGGGATGTAACGGAGCAAGTTTTCCGGCTGAATTAGAGAGTACATCAGATCGCGGTAATTGTCGCGCTGATCGATGCACGAAAGGTCATGATCGCGGGGTCAACCGCGTTGGGCGTGGTCAGCGCCGCGACCCGGAAGCGTATAAGATTGGACGCGCGGTCGGTAATTAATTAATTGCGGTACCGACAGTCATCTTCAGAAAATCCGAACCCAGGCCCCCAGGTTAAGTGAAAGAAGCAGTAGTGCTACAAACCCAGGTTCCAGGTCCAGTTATTAAAAATAATCCGAAACAGTGAGTAAACCAAAGGGTTACGCGTGAGCAAGGTATGATTATTTCATTTAGATTTTATTTTGTTGATTTGTCGGTGTATTATTGTATTTTCTCATTTTGATCCTTTACCTCTCTGGGTCATGGAATTGTGTAGTAGCTTCAAACGGCCTGCATAATTTTATGAATTTTCCCAGTATGCGGGGATGTACATGTTAGCTTGAAACGGCGCATTTACATCTTCGTTCCTTTCCAAACATCCATGGTGCCAGGTAGTAGCTTGAAATGGCGTGCCTGACACGGTGGATTTCCCAGTATACAGGGTGGTGTATGTTAGCTTCAAATGGCGTATACACAACCCGGTATTGTCTCCAACCTTCCAATTCCTCATGGCTCTGTACAGTAGCTTTAAATGGCCTGTATGGATTCATGGTAACCCCAAGAGTGCAGGGACACGCATGCTAGCTTCAAATGGCGCATTCAGTGGCCCTGTATTCCCCTTGTTGTACTGCCCGAGTTCTTAGAGTCCGTGTAGTAGCTTGAAACGGCCTACATGTCTCTTTGGATTCCGAATGTGTGGGATTGTACGATGTTAGCTTAAAACGGCGCATCTCACAGTTCTATCCAGGTACATTCCTTTCTTAATGTCTCCTACCAATCGTAACGTACCGACAATGAAACTTCGTTTAGTTTTATTCAAGCGTTCCATTGCCCACGTTATTACCTGCCGTAGTTCTGTTTCCTCACAATATTTTCTGCTTGCACTCTTGCTTCATTTCGCTTATGTCCGCTTGCTACCGCACGTTACTTTGACCGCTTTCTCATTTTCGTAGTAGTGTATATTTTGAATCTTTTCATGTATAATTTTCCATCACAAATGCACGTTACACCCCGCCTCCGCACCGATTGCTCCTCCTATTCCTGGTACATTGTTAAAATTATACTATATCAGCGACATCATTTGGTACAACACTTCGCCAATGGTAATGTGTGTGGATATCATTCAGTTACCATTTCTCATTAGGAGGGATATCATGTACGCCTAGGCGAAAATTTATCATTCCATATCATGTACGCCGAGACGAAAATTTACCATTCTACATCATGTACCCCGAGGCAAATAGACATCATTCTACGACATGTACGCCGAGACACCAGCACATCATCACACATCAGGAGCACCGCTACATAGAAACATCATTATGTTATTGTGTATATCTATTCATTTTCATTGACATCATTCGCTCATTGTATATATTACCGAACCTAGAATATAAGTGTCCTGGTCATTGTGAGTTTTATTTTCACGAGCAGAATTTGTACAATTATTTTCAGAGACAGGGGATAAATCAGAAATATATTAACATCAGGCCCCTGGGCATAATCTCCTCTGACTGCATCTCCTGGACACCCGTAGGAGTACCGCCTACGGGTTCCGAGTGTCCTCAACACTTTAAACTAGAGGTGGCGCTCGAGGTTTCTGTCTTCGGAGGGTAAGATGGTAACGAATAGAAACGGAAGGTCGTCACAAGTTACCAGAAGGTGATCTGTAAATGCAAAGTATACATATATCTACATTATGAAACCTTATAAAGACTGCACAACATTCACAATGGAGTTCAGAGCAAACATTAGAAAATTGCAAATTCCTGGGATTCAATACATTCTTCACAAAAATTAAGGAACCACCATGTATCATATTCTTACGGCAGAAGTGAGCAGCAAGCAAGTATCCAGGCAGTGAAATCGATTCAATGCTATCACTATTGCACCAATGGTCCACTAGACTCACAACATCTGGAGACTCCTCTTTCACCAGGACTTCCAGATTATTCAGTTTATTTCCGAAGAAGAATTCGCAGAGATCCTTCTCGAAATAACATAGGTTTCCCTATTTTGTGTTGGTTGATTGGAGATCCCCCGGTAAAGTTTCGATGGGGAACCTCTTTTTGTAAAAAAACTGCGAAACACGGACGCCGCTGGGCCATAAATCTTTTTTCCTTATATTTTTGAAATTGTCTTGATTTATAGAGAATATATTTCAGGATGTCTTGAAGGCAGCGGCTCGCAAATGACTTCGGGAAATCTATCTACAAGGATTTCTTTCAGATCATCAGCTTTTGTATGGAGTGCAAGCCTAGTTACATGTAATGACTTAAACTTGGGTATTGTTTTTATTTCCGAAATTTCCTTGTTTTGTCCTACCACAAATTTGCGCTTTCTTCTATTTTGTACTTGAACCCATTCACTCTGCTCTTCATTAGTATTGGATTTTTGAAATTTATTTCCGGAGTCGGAGGCCGATGACTCTTTCGGCTTCTTGTTTACATTTGGATCAGCTGGTAAACGCATCATTGACGACGCATAAGTGATTTTCAGAACAGATGATGCACTGTGATTATCTGTTTGTTTTTTATCTATCTTAGCCGATTTGTTCGATGTTATGGAATTGGAACGTTCAATACGGTGACCTTGCGTGTTGGAACTTTTATTAAACGATTCACCTTTGTTGCCAGTGATCCCAGAATGATTATTTTCCTCAAATGTTGCAATTATTTGCTTTTGCAGGTTGTTTGAGTACTTCATCTCCTCTAGAAGTTTTTTCTGCAGATACTTCTCTCTTTTAAGGCTTTCATTCTCCTTAATCAACATAATGGGATTTTCAGTTACCTTGACATTACAATTATCACATATCCAGAAAATGTTAGGATTTTCTTTAATAGTTTTAATCCACGCAACTTTTAACGATGCACAGGTCAAATGAAATTTACTTTCACATGTATAACATCGTATAAACTTAGTATGCACGATAAAATTATCGGAGCAACGAATGCATACGTGTTCACTGCTCGCCATCTCGCACAATATTTCCCTTCTTAATATTAACTGAAAAATACATACCAATATTAGGTAGGGACACTTGTCATGAATTTTTTTTTTTGAGAGATTTGATTAAGAAAATTGATACTGTCAATATCTCAAACAAAGATCGGAATGATTTCATAAAAAATTATTGTGAGAACTTTAAGGGTACACAGAAAAAAAGAATCTCTTAAATCAAATTGTAACCGCATTAATTCAAGAGAATGGTATTCTTGAATAGGTCCAACCAAATATTAGTTTGATTTTTTCACAAAATCTTCTTGACTACTTGGTAACAGAAAGTTTTGTGTCAAATGTACACTTTCTTGTTAAATAATGTGGTTTGGTTGAGCCAAGAATGTTTCAATATTGTTGAGAAACAATTTTCTTAGATGAAGCTGATTTCTCAGCCCATGTGAGCAATGATCCTCTTGATTCAAGAGTAATCACGTTTGATCCAAATGAGAAATCTTACGAAAATTATTGGATATGTTTGCTATAATAAATGTTTCATATTTTGACTTACTATGAGTTTGATACAAATGTAAGATTTCTCTTTATTGTATTTGAAATATTTTTCTAGAAGATATCAATTTCTTGTACCAAAAGAATATATGTTTGCTTTCTTTGAAGTTCGTACCTATAGAATTGAGAGTGTAAATAAATTACTATAATGTAAAGAAAAGGAGAATTTCTGATCTTTTTATTGCGGGGTTTACTGTGGGGTTCACTGGAAATTACAACAAATAAACTTGAATGTTTATGAACAAATCTTTATTATCACTATAAAATAGCACTCATTATTTTCAACAATAATGAAATGAAAACTTCATTCTAATAATAAATACCTACTTAAAGAATACTGATGAACAAAGAATAAATAAACTGAACCAAAACAATATAAAATATCTTACATTGTAAGTATGAGGTATGGATACAACAATGAATTATTATTTCAAGAGCATGAACTTAACCTGACTTAATAAGTGATTGACAAACACAAAACAAAGCATTCTCAACATACAAATAGTTATGATTGAACAGAGTTTTAAGATCATAGCATCATAGCAAATGATAGTCAATGAAAATCATTGAGTGACACGACGCCATGTATACAGTTGATTGAAAAGAGCCCACATACCTATACAAGTCGTCCACAGGTGTTCTAAATGGTTTAACTTCCATGCTGACTCGTTTTAAATAATTTCAAACAGAACAGAGCGCGGGCCTATGCACCATCAAAAACAGAAATGCACTTGTTCACTATTCACTATGGCGGCTATGGCGTTATTTCATAATATCCACATGTTACTGCGATTCTAGTATTCTATATTCTGATTCTATCTATACGCATCTTCGGCGCTAACACTTAATAATTGTGCTTATTGGTCGAGAGGGTCACGTGTACATGCTTTCGTCATCAGAACACGTTTGATAAGAAACGTCATACTGGAGCCGAGAGAACTACGATTGACTAAAATTGTTTTCTAAGGTGAAGAGTACGTATGTTTCGGTTCAACCAAATTTATTTCAAGAGAATTCATGTAAACAGGCAAACAACGAAATTGGTTGGGAATAGAAGTATATTGGTCAATCTAAAATTATCATTCTTGGGGGAAGATTATTTAATTCAAGAATATTTATATATTTGATTTAAGAGATTCTTTTTTTCTGTGTATCGGAAAATATAACAATCCCTGTAAATTGAGAATGAGGGAAAATTATATACCGGTTGTGAATCCTCCACGTAGGATCCCTTTGAAATTGAAAGATAAATTCCTCAAAACTTTAAAACAATTGGAAGATTTAGATATAATTGAGAAAGTTACAGAACCAGTAGAATGGTTGAATAATTTTGTAATTGTTTAAAAAAAAGGTGGTGATTTAAGAATCTGTTTGAGTCCATTAAAACCTAATAAATATCTAATTAGAGAACCATTTGTTATGCCAACACTAGATGATGTTTCGCAGTCCCTGGCCGGAATGAAATATTTTTCAGTTCTGGATTATAATTCAGGTTTTAGGAATGTAGAACTAGATGAAGAAAGTAAACTTTCAACCTGTTTTTCTAAACCTTTCGGAGAAACTTACTGCTTTAAAAGGCTACCTTACGGACTAAATGTGGCACCAGAAATTTTTATGAAATATACCTACTAATGCCAATTTTGGTGACTTACCAGGTGTCTTCATATATGTTGACGATTTATTGGTAATGGGGAGAACATTAGAAGAGCATGATAGAAACTTAGCAAATGTTATGAAAAGAGCAAAGGAAGTCAATGTGAAATTCAATCTTGACAAATTTCAATATCGTATGCTTGAAGTAAGATATTTAGGTCATATCTTCTCGGAAAAGGGTGAAACGATCGATAAAGACAGATTGAAAGCATTAGAAAAATTAGAAGCTCCAAAAAATAAAAAAGAATTAATGAAAGTCTTAGGTTTCATAAATTATATAAGGAGTTTCGTAAAAAATTAAGCAGAATTTACCTTTCCATTAAGACAGTTGTTGAAAAAAATTCTGTTTTCATTTGGACAGACATGCATTCAAATGTTCTTGAAGATATTGAATTGAAAATACGCCGACGTTGATAGCATTTGACGAAGCAGAAGACATTGTTGTTGAAAGTAATAGCAGCATGAACGGGTTGCATATTTGTATACAGGAGACGCGTTATCCCTTCGGTAAATTTCGGCTTGCCCGAAGAATGTTAATACATATTTGGCAGATGCGTCCTCCAGTGTCCGCCTAATACGTCTGCTGTTTACTGGAGTCGGCATTTTCAATGTTTCAGCTTTGCATGTAACATAACAAAAATGCGTGAATTACCCAATAATTTCGTACCTATATAAAAGACCCTGAAAATTTTTGTATCGCTGTGGAAGCATATTTAAATAATATAAAAAGATCTGCTTGTTCCAAAACATCTCTACTGTCTAGTCTTCACACAGCGTTCAAATATAAGGGGGCTGCCAGAAAAAGTAGGTCCGGTGTTAAATGTCGTCGAAGGGTACAAAATATACCAATACAACCAACATCAGTAGGACGCAGAAAAGTTTCATGCGGCAGCAAAAAGGCAAAATCGAGAAGAATGCTCCCTGATGTTGGAAAGAGGCAGAAAGCACCTCATTCACTACAAGAGTGCATTAATATTGAAAATATTGCACTAGGCACTAATGAATTTAAAAGTGAAAAAAATTGCGACTGCTCTTACGTCTGCTATCAATAGCACATACATTATAAGCAATAAAGTAAATAACGCTTGGAGATTATGTACGTGATATTTTATATTTCATTTAGTAAGAAATTAATGGTTGTTTTTTACTCTTGTGTACCTCCACATACATTCATTTGTGCAATAATATATGTATATCTAAATAGGACGAAACTGCAGTCGGTGCGATTCTCAGTTGACGTTGGACCATTCGGTCTGGTGGGGTGAACAGTATCGGAGACCTAGTTCGTATTCACATTTCATTTTTCATTGTTTATAATGGGAAATGATTTGTGTCTTAATGGTCGATAGGTAGGTAGAAATGAAAGAAAACACACTCTGTTAGTTATTCGTTGGCGATCGATTTCGGTTTTCTAAAAAACCATCATCAGGCCAGCTGAAAAATATATATTTCATTCTTAACAATGTCATGATATGTGGACAATGAATATAGGTAAGAGTGTGCAATTTTACTTACTGTCAATTGAGATAAATTGAAAAAACATAAATGTATGGATCTTCGAATAATAAGGAAGAATTTTATAATTTTAAGTCTTATTTTGTTCTTTAAAAGAGATTTTTATAATCGAATTTTTGAAATGTGAATAAGACGTAATATTTAGCCGAGATAGAGAAGCCGGTGTTAATTCGAGTTGACATCTGTCGTGTGTCTGTCATCGTGGGATGTGTTCGGGAAATTTACCATTCTTATTAGGCTGTTATGTCGTAAATTGAAGTCAGATATTTCATTTAGTAGATACTGATTGTCTCTGTTCTTCATAATTTCTATCTGTTCGAGTAAGGTCAATTTGTAATAATTGTGTTCCCTGTGTAGTATTTTTAATTTGTTGAAGTCAGTGTTATGGTTTTGTTCACTCAGATGGCATCCTAGGGCTGATTTAGGCTGATTTCTGTGATGTTCGTTGAATCGTTTCTTAACATTTCGTGTCGTCATTCCAATGTAGAAGGCAGGACAGTCAGCACAGTTAATCTTATATATACCACTTTGTTCTTCCTGTTTGGGTTTTGTTTTATTGTTGATCAGTGAGTCTTCAATATTTTTATGTCGAGTATTTATTAGGGTAAAGTCGTATTTATTGACAGTCCGCTGAATATTTTCATGTAATCCCTTATAGTATGGAATAGTTAGGTATTGTCTCTTCTTTGTAATGTGTGGGTAGATTTTCTTCAGTGTCATTTTTCTTTTTATTGTCCGGTATATCTGGTCTATGTATTCTTTGGTGTATTGGTTATTAAAGCCTATTTGGTATATAATATCTTTTTCTTTATTATATTTTTCTGGGGATAGGGGGACATTAATAAGTCTGTGAAACAAGAAGTTAAAAGCAGCTCTCTTCATTGAGGGTGCATGATATGAATGGTAGGGAATGATAATATCGGTTTGTGTAGGTTTTCTGTAAACATCAAAAGAGAAGTTGTTGTTTTCATTGAGAGTAATTTTTAAATCAAGAAAATTTATAGTATTAGAGATTGAATGTTCAAGGGTGAATTTTATTTTGAACATAGAATTAATTGTCTCAAAGAACTCTTTAAGTTCGTCTTCAGTTCCCTCCCAGATGCAAAAAACATCGTCGACATATCGTTTCCATGTGATTATTTTGTTCTTGAATGGTAATTGCATAATTTGTTCTTCTGTGTGGTTAACATAAACTTCTGCAATAAAACCACTGGATGGTGAACCCATAGGTAATCCGTCTTTCATCGTGTATATGCTGTCGTTGAATGTGAAAAAACTTTGTTCTGTTATTAGGAAACATAATCTCAAAATATTTTCAATATCGGTACTATCTAAATTTAAGATATTGTCTGAATTATAGTGTCTCATAAGTTGTTCCTCAATTAGTGTAAGTGTGTCACTGACAGGTACATTGGTGTATAGGTTGACTATGTCAAAAGATATCAAGGTGTAATTTTTATCCGGTTCTAATTTAAGAGATGTGAGATGTTTGATCAATTCTAAGGAGTTTTTGATTGAATGATCTGCGCAGTAATTTAATTTATTCGTGAAGAATTGGTTAATGAATTTGGAAATTTTATGACCGGGTGAAGAAACTGCGGAAGCTAAAGGTCGGATACTTTTATCAGGTTTGTGTAGTTTGATTGTACTGTATAATTTAGGTACTTGTGGATTTCTTTCTTTCAAACTATATTTAGATTGTCCGTATTTCACCAATGTAGTGTTGTGTCTTATTTCTTTCAATTGAATAGGTAGCGCCTTACCGCTCAAGTGATTTTATATCATTATTCAATATATGTAGGTTTATTTTGCTCAATAAAATAGATTTCATTCAGAAATAATGTACAGAAATTTTTATTGGATTTCAACCACCCCTCTAACTAAGTATTTGTTTTCTTTTGGACCTGAATTTTTCAATGAATTATACTTCCAAAAAAATATTTTTTTCTACAAATCGAGAAAACGTTATACAGAACAGACGAAAAAAGTATGGCAAATAAATGTTATACTCCATCCAAGAATTATTGACATCTCTGGGGGCTTTGGAAAATCGAAATTATGTTGGTAATGCCCATTCAGTTATATTTTGAGTTGCGGAATTCAGGTTCGTATTGGAAATAACACTGACATTTGTCATTGATGTTTCGAACAAATTCGGGAAATAATTGAGCAAGTAGCAAGTGAAATAAATATCTTTGGAATGAGGCTCTTGAAGAGTGTGCCGCTAATAAATGGAAAGCCTGCTAGAGCACGTAGGAAAAGAAATGAGAGAAGATTAGTCAAAATATATGGAATTTGATTATGCTACGATAACGTCCCTAAAATTATCCTCTGTTTTTGAATATATGGAATGACAAAAACTTTCATTATGAACATGACGAGGTCTGCCCAGATGAGGAAATAATAGCAGTTGTGGTTGTTGAAACAGAATATAATAGGAATATTCACATTTTTATATTTTATATTTTACACCTTCATTGGTCACAAATATTGAAAGTTGAAATTTCATGACAAAATTCTTCATATATTATAGATCCATTCAATGAGTTTTGTTTCTGTCTTGATATCTATTACAAATTTCCCAATCCATTCACTTTGCAGCAACACGCTTCAAATTATTATTAATTATTAATTATTTATTAACTACATTTTTCTGGTTTAGCGAATATTCATACTGAACTATGGAAAGCAACATGCTTTTTTATCACCCACGATATTTTTCGTTATCGAACAAGAATTTCTAGGCTTTATGCTCCTACAATTGATCGTTAGATCGAAAATGTATCAATACAAGATGAAAATAATTTACTGCTGGTATACAGATTCACACGCTGGTAATCGTATGTGAAAACTGGGAACATGCTCGAAGTGCCTTACTTTGAAAAAATACCATTTAATTTTTAGGTTATTTCTATATCTCCTATTGCTATGATGAAAGCACAGAAAATTTTTAGTTACTTTTTGTAACTAGAAATAAAGCTGCGACTGGACTTTCAAAGCCTGCTCTGATGTCAATAATTCTTGGATAGACTATACATACTGTTTTTTCAACATTCCTGTATATTTATACAAAAGTGAAGACCTTAAGACCTTTTATTTAGTAAATTACAGTCGCTTCAGGCAGAAATCCATCTCACTCTCCTGCTATATACTATATACAGCTCTTTATTCCGCACATTTTTGCAACTCTAACGTGTCTGCCGTTTACCAATTGGTTTTGGCTGACTCATCTGATATATATACCACTCTACTTCGGCTCGCACCTTTCGGCGGACGCGTCTTCTGTTTACAAATATGCGAACGGGTTAGGGTGTTGTTTATTACAGAATAATAAGCCAATTGCTTTTGCATCACGTAGTCTGACGGAAACAGAACGGCGATATTCGATGATTGAGAAAGAGTTTCTAGGTTCAATATTTGCTTGTAAAAAATTTCATAGTTATACAGGGTCTTTCACGAGGAACCTCACCCATATTTATACGGGTATGTTTTGAAAATGTTGGTTATAGTCATTCTTCTGTCAGTTGAACGAGTAACGTTGCCGTTTCTGCTAAAAAATCGTAGTAATTTATCAAAATGTTCCTTTACATTGGGAAATTAATGAATTTGAGAAAATATTATGTGAATTCAGAAGACATTTAAACACATTTTTGCACAACTTGAAATACTCCAGAATGAAAATGTAGTAGTTCTACGAAACCTCCGTCACAGTTAAACCTTAGACGAACTAACCCCATTTATAAAGTTAAAAAAGAGTAAATAGAAAGTAGACTTGGCAATGTCGCTTGATTTTCATGAGTACCAACCTGCGTCCGTTTAAAGTGAAACTTGATCAACCTAAATCATGGCTAACCACGATACTTTATAAAAGTGAATGGAGTATTCTTTTCTGTAGATTTCTTCGGCAATAATTCTAAGGAAGCAGTATTCACTACCTCAACCATCTCTGGAGGAGTTCCAGAAATGTTAAATTCATCATCACTTATCATTTTACACTGTTCTGTCTTCGAAAAGACCAGCAACTGAATTAATATTCGTCAAGTTTAACGATTCAGCATTAATACGTGTCCATAGTAACGCAATTCCATTCCAAATTTCGAAGCTCCCTTTATTTATGAATGGAATCATTCAAAACTGATTAAAATCTGTCGAATTCCAAACGATTTGCGGAAAAATAGTAGGTATGTTTACCTCGTAGGAAAAGCAACATTCCTGGACTCAATCGTCCAGGAATGTAAGGCTTTTCCTAACCGGTAAACAATGTACTATTTTTTTTATTTTAATATCAGCAAATTCTTTTATTGCGAAATCATAATCGAGTCTGCTCGTTATTACACTTTCGATAGAAATTATTCCTAAAAACTGCAGTCTATTTTCTGTCATAACAGTTCTATATGTTGTATTTGTATATCAATAAAAGTAATAAAACCACTTGACTCGTCAGCTCTTTATTCTTCCTCAATCATGCAGCGACTGGCTGGTCGTGCTTCCCGGCTACAATATTGTGGAGGTGCGCACCGTCATGCGTACCACCAGATCATATGGCAATAACCCAACATCTTCCCCTTCAAAATGAAAATCACATAATTATAAAATACACATCGAATAACAAAACAGTGAATATCATTACATTATCAAAATGTCCGACATACTGGGAATTAAGTATTCGCAAAATATTGTTTAACATAATTATAAAATATATAGGTACCCAGCAACAAAACAGTAAATATCATTCCATTATCGAAATGTTCGTCATACTGGAAATTAGGTAATTTATGTAGATTTATGCTAAGTCTAGGTTCAGGTTCAGAATCCTGGTTCAATTCCACTCGTGGTTCTCTGAACTCTCTAATCTGAAAACTATTTCTTCTGTATATTTTCCCTAAATCGGATAATACAATATACGACCGAGGAGTATTACCAAGTCTAATTATTTTCCCTTTGACCCATTCATTATTCATTCTAAACAGTATCCTCTCTTGAAGTCTAAAGTCGCGTCTAAATTTCGCATTTCTATCGTAGAACTGTCTATAATTTTCTGTTTTCTCAAAAAACTCTTTCACTTGAGTGTTCATTTTGCGTTTAAGTAATTTTTCATTAATACTAATTTTTGTTCCTATATTCCATAAGACTCTTATATATATTCTCAGTGCAGTCCGATTTTTTCAAAATGTTTTTGCAAATGTGAACAGCTTTTTCAGCTAAACCATGCCCCTTAGAATAATAAGGACTTGATGTAATTATTTCAAAGTTCATTTTTTTGGCAAATTCTTCACATTCGAATGAGTTAAACGGAACATTATCAGCTATTATCGTTTTCGGAATTCCAAATCGGGAAAAAATTTTCAACCATGTTGATATGACCTCTTGGGAAGATTTATTTCGCAAATATATTAATTCTATCCATTTCGAATAATAATCGATTATTACCAAGTAATTTTTTCCCTTATTCTCTAGTATATCACAAGATATCCTATTAAAAGGCAACTTCGGAAATTCTTGCACAATAATTGGCTCTTTAACATTTTTTGGGTGCTGCAATTGACATATTTCGAGCTTACTGATCACATTTCCCATATGTGTGTTCATATAAGGCCAGTACAACAATTCTCTAGCCCGAGACTGAGATTTAGTAATGCCAAAATGAGATTCGTGCAGGAGCTGTAACATTTGCCCCCTCAATGAAGTAGGCACTAAAATTCTATTATTCAAAAACAAAATGCCATTATCGAGTACAATTTCATTTCTATATTTGGAATAAAATTGTACCTCTTGTCTAACCTTTGATTTATGTTGAGGCCAACCATTTTCACACACCAGTACCAGAACCCTTTAAATTGGATCCGAATTTATTTCTTTCTGAAAGATCTCAATTTGTTCGTCGCTTACATTTATAGTGTGAATTAGATCTTTAAAATCCGCATCCACTTCCTCATGATTTTTTGTGTCTAAATAGTGTCTAGATAAATAGTCTGACAAATTCATATACCGGCCTGGAACAAATCCCAATTCTATATTATAGTTTAATAATTTAAGTCGCATTCTCTATAATTTAGCTGAAGGAATTTTATGTATTTCTTTTTTTATTATCGCTATTAGCGGTTTATGATCAGTTTTCATTTTTATCTTTCTGGAGTACCTATATATACAGGGTCTTTCACGAGGAACCTCACCCATATTTATACGGGAAACTACTGAACGTATTTTCATGAAATTCAGCACTTATAAGTATTTCACGATGCTGATGAAATCTAAAATATTTTCAAGGCATGAGCACCTCCGGTTTTTCCGGAAATGACGTCAACTTCCGTTTTTCAAATTAGAACACCATTTTTTTATTGCAGAAACAGATTCCTTGGAAAATTTCAAGTTATTTTGATGTAACATTTTTCAGTTTTGGTTGGAAAATTCTCTCTGAGCGGGAAAATTCGAAAAAAAAAATCGAAAATAGAGCTCCGCTGAAACAAGAATAACTTCGAGGTTTTTGGATGGAAAATTTTCATTTTTGGGATTTTTCAAGATGTAAAATTGATGTATCCACTTTGAAAATCGAAATCGCGATTCATGATACAGGGGGTGAAAAAATCGCTTTCAAAGTTAGGGATGACAAAATCGTGAAAAATCAATTTTTTCAAATTAGAACCCCATTTTTTTATGGCAGATATTGAATCTACGTTAAAAAAATAATGTGAGTGTATGCATCACACCCTTGACCTAAAGTGGATATTAACTCAGAAATTATCCAAAATGTTACATCAAAATAACTTGAAATTTTCCAAGGAATCTGTTTCTGCAAAAAAAAAATGGTGTTCTAATTTGAAAAACGGAAGTTGACGTCATTTCCGGAAAAACCGGAGGTGCTCATGCCTTGAAAATATTTTAGATTTCATCAGCATCGTGAAATACTTATAAGTGCTGAATTTCATGAAAATACGTTCAGTAGTTTCCCGTATAAATATGGGTGAGGTTCCTCGTGAAAGACCCTGTATATATAGGTACTCCAGAAAGATAAAAATGAAAACTGATCATAAACCGCTAATAGCGATAATAAAAAAAGAAATACATAAAATTCCTTCAGCTAAATTATAGAGAATGCGACTTAAATTATTAAACTATAATATAGAATTGGGATTTGTTCCAGGCCGGTATATGAATTTGTCAGACTATTTATCTAGACACTATTTAGACACAAAAAATCATGAGGAAGTGGATGCGGATTTTAAAGATCTAATTCACACTATAAATGTAAGCGACGAACAAATTGAGATCTTTCAGAAAGAAATAAATTCGGATCCAATTTAAAGTCTTCTGGTACTGGTGTGTGAAAATGGTTGGCCTCAACATAAATCAAAGGTTAGACAAGAGGTACAATTTTATTCCAAATATAGAAATGAAATTGTACTCGATAATCAACATGGTTGAAAATTTTTTCCCGATTTGGAATTCCGAAAACGATAATAGCTGATAATGTTCCGTTTAACTCATTCGAATGTGAAGAATTTGCCAAAAAAATGAACTTTGAAATAATTACATCAAGTCCTTATTATTCTAAGGGGCATGGTTTAGCTGAAAAAGCTGTTCACATTTGCAAAAACATTTTGAAAAAATCGGACTGCACTGAGAATATATATAAGAGTCTTATGGAATATAGGAACACGAAATTAAAAGATGTTGACCTAACCCCATCTCAGCTTTTGCAAAATAGGAGATGCCGAACAAAAATTAGTATTAATGAAAAATTACTTAAACGCAAAATGAACACTCAAGTGAAAGAGTTTTTTGAGAAAACAGAAAATTATAGACAGTTCTACGATAGAAATGCGAAATTTAGACGCGACTTTAGACTTCAAGAGAGGATACTGTTTAGAATGAATAATGAATGGGTCAAAGGGAAAATAATTAGACTTGGTAATACTCCTCGGTCGTATATTGTATTATCCGATTTAGGGAAAATATACAGAAGAAATAGTTTTCAGATTAGAGAGTTCAGAGAACCACGAGTGGAATTGAACCAGGATTCTGAACCTGAACCTAGACTTAGCATAAATCTACATAAATTACCTAATTTCCAGTATGACGAACATTTCGATAATGGAATGATATTTACTGTTTTGTTGCTGGGTACCTATATATTTTATAATTATGTTAAACAATATTTTGCGAATACTTAATTCCCAGTATGTCGGACATTTTGATAATGTAATGATATTCACTGTTTTGTTATTCGATGTGTATTTTATAATTATGTGATTTTCATTTTGAAGGGGAAGATGTTGGGTTATTGCCATATGATCTGGTGGTACGCATGACGGTGCGCACCTCCACAATATTGTAGCCGGGAAGCACGACCAGCCAGTCGCTGCATGATTGAGGAAGAATAAAGAGCTGACGAGTCAAGTGGTTTTATTACTTTTATTGATATACAAATACAACATATAGAACTGTTATGACAGAAAATAGACTGCAGTTTTTAGGAATAATTTCTATCGAAAGTGTAATAACGAGCAGACTCGATTATGATTTCGCAATAAAAGAATTTGCTGATATTAAAATAAAAAAAATAGTACATTGTTTACCGGTTAGGAAAAGCCTTACATTCCTGGACGATTGAGTCCAGGAATGTTGCTTTTCCTACGAGGTAAACATACCTACTATTTTTCCGCAAATCGTTTGGAATTCGACAGATTTTAATCAGTTTTGAATGATTCCATTCATAAATAAAGGGAGCTTCGAAATTTGGAATGGAATTGCGTTACTATGGACACGTATTAATGCTGAATCGTTAAACTTGACGAATATTAATTCAGTTGCTGGTCTTTTCGAAGACAGAACAGTGTAAAATGATAAGTGATGATGAATTTAACATTTCTGGAACTCCTCCAGAGATGGTTGAGGTAGTGAATACTGCTTCCTTAGAATTATTGCCGAAGAAATCTACAGAAAAGAATACTCCATTCACTTTTATAAAGTATCGTGGTTAGCCATGATTTAGGTTGATCAAGTTTCACTTTAAACGGACGCAGGTTGGTACTCATGAAAATCAAGCGACATTGCCAAGTCTACTTTCTATTTACTCTTTTTTAACTTTATAAATGGGGTTAGTTCGTCTAAGGTTTAACTGTGACGGAGGTTTCGTAGAACTACTACATTTTCATTCTGGAGTATTTCAAGTTGTGCAAAAATGTGTTTAAATGTCTTCTGAATTCACATAATATTTTCTCAAATTCATTAATTTCCCAATGTAAAGGAACATTTTGATAAATTACTACGATTTTTTAGCAGAAACGGCAACGTTACTCGTTCAACTGACAGAAGAATGACTATAACCAACATTTTCAAAACATACACGGTGAAATGTGTCAGAATTCATGGCAAACCGCGATACTTTATAAAAGTGAATGGAGTATACGAATATGCTCATGTAGAACATTGACAACTGTAAGGAAATATCATTTCCTTACAGTAAGGAAATGAATATTTCCTAACAGTTGGGAAATCTTGACTTTTTCTATGACAAATTTTGTTAGGAATGTCAAAATTTCCTAGCGATTTGCGGAAAACAATTTTCCTAGTGGAATTTCATTTTGTAGGTTTGTAGTATGTTGAACACACTGTATATTCCGTACGTGATATAATAAGATTAGTGCGACCTCCCTTCAAGACCTACAGCGGCACGTGAAGCCAGAGCTCTAGGTCTCATCATTGCCAGTTATGTTATCAAATATAAGGTTATTAAAACAAGTAAACAATTATAAAATATATATAACAATTGGCTAGGGAGAGTCATTGAGTGATTCATTCAGAAGCGTGTACGTATTGACCGCTTGTTAGTCAACAGCGAGAATCTGTAGTAAACATATATTCAATATAAGTTCAGTGAATTAAATTCCTTTGATGAGTCTGCCTGGTATTATTCTTCACCATCCTTAACTGCATAACGATTGGTCGAACCTACCCTAGCTGGGTACATCACATGGCGATCCTGCCAGTTCGATGCTGTTAAAGGTCCAGGGTCCAGAAGGTTTTTATCAGGAATTGGATATGGGTATGTAATTCCAAGTATTTCAACCAACCAGCAAGATGGGATTAGGCCAGTCCAAGCAAGACGAGATCATCATTGGCCAGAGATCCAAGAAGCTATGGAGACGACTGTACAACTCGAGGCAAGGAGAAGCCACCAGAAGGATGTAGTGTAAGAACTATTTCTTTTCCCCTGTTATGTCATGTCGTGAAGTGAAAAGTGATGAACTAATTGCTGACTTAATTGATGTGAAAACATCAAAAATGAGCCGCGAGAACATAGTGAACGGGCCGATAGTGTAAATAATGAATTAATCAAGATTTTAGATTTAACAAATTATGTAAATTGTCAAGTCGGAACCAAATTTTCTCAGAGCACCGCAATGTTTTTTTATCAGAAAGGAAATTCGTTTCATTCAAATCGAGGTCGTGACCGCAAGGAAAATCCTAGCGGACAAAATTTCATGTCAGCGAAGAAGAGTTCGGACAAGGTCAATGTCGCCAGTTCACCTATCGTTCCGAAAACAATAACACCTCGGAATTAATTGTTCAATATGATTATCGACCAAATTCCGTTTGATTTTAGGAGAGTATAACTTCACGGTTCATCATGTAAAAGTTTCAGAAAATTTTTTTAGCACATGCCTTATCGCGTATTAAAAATAAAGTAGAGACGAATTCCCGATGGCAAGGACTGATCACCTTGTTGTTGTCGAAGTTTGAAACGTCCAGTGAAAAGTATTGAGTGAAGACCACTTTCAGAAAAAGAATTTCATAATTTGAAAAATCAACATTAAGAGGATTACAATGAGAATTTAATATATAATGTGAATTCAGAAATTATTTTCATTAACCAGGACATCCGATCGGCGTAAGACTTAGGTACATCGTTGAGGAAACTGGAAAATTTATGCGCAGAAAATAATGTATTAGAATTGTTCCTCATAAAGCTAGCTAGCAATATAAAATTTTTGAATATGTTGTCAAATTATAAGAATGAAATTCTAGGAAGATACTGAAAAATTAATGTAATACGAGATGTAACGCGTATAAAAGATCAAGGCAAATCATTCTGAACGATGTTCACATGCTTCCAACCGGTGGACATCCAGACATGTTTAGTTTAATTTTCAGAAACCTAGTAGATTATTTCCTCAAAATTTAAAAAGCCGTGTAGATCCAGTTTACAATTTTGACAACTCTTGGATTAATATATAGGTTGCAAACGGCATAGAAAGATGCTAGAGAAAACTTGGTGAAGGTAAAAATTGAAATGAAAAGAATTGTAACTCTCATAACAAGTGATTAGAATTATCCAGAGACCGATGTAAAAATTAGTTTAGGTAAATATCGTATTTAACTTGTAGATTTAAGATCCATTTAGACTGATATTATAGATATAGATATTGAGCTATAGATAAGTCAAAAAAAATATTTTCACATTGTATAGCAAAAAAAAATTTTTCTCCCAAAGAGGGAAGGTCTAGTATGTTGAACATGTAGCCCTTACTCGGACTATCAATTAGTTATTCACTAAAACACAACTTATCAATATCCATTTATTTATTTAACTCGTATGGTTTCTGATTTCCGCTGAAAACGACTGAACCTGTGACTTCTTTTTGTTCTCAAGGTCTACTGTTCCGCGTCCTTGATTCCACTGCCTTCTATCGGGATATTTGTGGTCGTAAATCATAGACGCATCTATCATAGAACTTATAGTAAGTTCTATGCTTGTGGTTCCCTGTTGCCATTGCACTGTTGCCATTAACTGGCTGGTGATTATTTACCTAGTTCTGGGGAAATGCTCCTACACTGCTCTCCCCTCAGTAGCGACTACTAAAATTTACAAATTTTTCGCTACGATAAAAAGTAGTTGAATATGTTATATAAATGGATACCTTAATTTAAATTATTTTCACAATGTTGTTAAAGATATGAAACGTTACAAATGTCATTATAATAAAAATCTTCAAAGAGCGCTATATTGCCTCGTTTATTCGCACTTTCGCTTGGAAACACTACCGCATTTTTTCGCTTTTACCGAATTGTTAGATCGCAAATCGTCACTGTCGGGTTCTACGCACTATCATTGTCTTTGGTTTCACCGCACTGTCTTTGTCTTCGATTTTACGATAGGTACTTAGTCGGGAAATGCACTTGCCTACCACTTCTTGTTCTCTTTATGTTCTCGGGGATGTTCTGCATATTGGCACTATCGCAGTCGTCTGTAGTGATGTTTGCTTCTGGTGTCTCGTTTTTTAGGATGTAGGCAGGTTTTAGTCGATCGACTGATATATTCACATGTTTTCCTTTTATATTTATTGTGAAATACTTTTGAAATCGTTGAAGAACCTTGAATGGGCCTTCATATGGTGGCTCCAAGGATTTCTTTACTCTGTCGATCCGTAAAAAGACATGACTACAGTTGTTTAAGTCTTTATTCACGTAAACTGTCCTCGAGGTGTTTTCTTTTGCCGTTATGGGTTTCAGCTGAGCCATATGTTTGCGTAACTCTGCTGGGAAATCATCGGTATTGATTGAAATTGATGGTGGATTGAAAAATTCTCCAGGAAGGCGTATTGTTTTTCCATACATTAATTCCGCTATCGAATGATCGGCGTCTTCTCTTACTGCTGTTCTGAGTCCCAACAAAACTGTTGGCAAGGATTCGGTCCAACTTGGGTTATTATGGGCTCTGATTGCTGCTTTGAGGGTTCTATGAAGTCTTTCTATTTTTCCATTCGCTTGAGGATGATATGGTGTTGTATGCTTCAATGAAGTTCCACACAGTGCCGCTATATTTTTGAAAAGATGGCTCTCAAATTGTCTTCCCTGGTCGGTAACGATTGTTGCTGGTGTTCCAAATCTAGCAATCCAATTTTTATAAAATGATTTCGCTACTGTATCTGCACTCATGTTTTCCATTGGTATGACTTCCATCCATCCACTGAAACGGTCAATACATGTTAAACAGTAGTTCTTGTTTCTGGAAGGTGGTAACGGTCCAATAATATCGATATGTACTATACTAAATCGATCGTCTGCTTCCTGGAACTTGCCTATCTTCGACTTTGTATGTCTTGTGATTTTATTTTTTTGGCAATCGATACACGTTTTTGTTCATTTCCGAATATCCTGCTTCATTCCTGTCCAGATGATTTTCGAAGAGATTTGCTTCACACTGCTTTTGATTCCAGGGTGTGCAAAATTGTGAAAATGTTTAAATATTCCGAATCTAAGTGCTTTGGGGATATATGGTCGGATGTTTTCCGTTGATATATCACACCAAATTTGTTTTCCCGAGTCGATCTGGTATTTTTTGAACTGTAACTTCGGGTTTGCACGTAATTCTTCTAGCTCTGGGTCATTTTCTTGTTGTTTTGCGATCTCTGCATAGTCGATCACATTGACTTCATCTATCCTTGATAAAGCGTCGGCAATAATATTGTCTTTACCTTTTACATGTCTTATATCTGTAGAGAATTGAGAAATATATTGCAACTGCCGAAGTTGTCGTGGTGAAGCTTTTTCGTTTTTTTGTCTAAAAGCGAAAGTTATCGGTTTGTGGTCGGTGAATATGGTGAATGGTTTTGGTTCTAAATAATGTTTGAATTGCTTTATAGCTAAATATATTCCCAAAAGTTCTTTGTCGTAAGTGCTGTAGTTTTTCTGAGCTGGATTGAGTTTTTTTGAAAAGAATGAAATGGGTTTCCATCCTGAAGGTTCTAACTGCTGTAGTACTGCTCCTACCGATTTGTCTGATGCATCTGTGAATAATGCTATTTTACCATCAGGGTTCGGAAAAGTTAATGCTGTGGCATTTATCAAACTTTCTTTGCATTTATTGAATTGAGTATCAGCTTCAGGTGTCCACTCAATTAAACGATGGTCATTCTTTTTCGAACCTTTCATGTATTCGTGTAGAATGGCTTGCATTTCAGCTGCATTTTTTATGTATCTGCGATAGAAATTAATAATTCCTAAGAATGTTCGCAGTTCACGAACTGTTCGTGGTTTCTTATAATTCTTGATGACTTCTACTTTCTCTGGTATAGGTGTTGATCCATTTGCAGTGATTCTGTAGCCTAAGAAATCGATTTCTGTTGTTCCAATTCTTGATTTTGACATATTTATCCGCAATCCATATTGTCTCATCCGTTCGAAAACAAGCTTTAGGTGTTCCCGATGTTCTTCTTCTGAAGAGGATGCGATCAGGATATCGTCTATATAGGCAAAAACGAAATCCAATCCGTAAAAAACCTGATGCATAAATCTTTGAAACGTTGCGCCTGCGTTGCATAGACCAAAACTCATGCAGTTAAACTCGAAAAGACCGAAAGGTTTTATGATAGCTGTTTTGCATTTATCTTCTTCTGCTATAGGGATTTGGTAATACGCCTTGAATAAATCGATTTTGGTAAATATTTTTGCGTTTGTAAGGATATGATGAAAATCTTCTATCCTCGGAATAGGATATCGATCTGGTAAGGTCTGTGCGTTTAATCTCCTATAATCACCACATGGTCTGATAGATCCATCCTTTTTTGGAACGACATGCAATGGGCTAGACCAATTTGATTTCGAAGGTCTTATTATATTGTGTTCAAGCATAAATTGGAATTCTTGTTTCACTTGACGCATTCTGTTAGGATCCAATGGTCTCGCTCTGCTATGAACTGGTGGGCCTTTGGTATGTATTTCGTGTTTCACATCGTGCGTCATTTTAGTTAGTACTGGACTTGGGGATGTAATATCGGAAAACGCAGTAAGAATGTCAGCGAATTCACCAATATTACTCACTGTTTGGATTATGCTTAGGTGGTCTATGGCAGCAATATTACCAATGACGTTCAGTTTTGTCAGTCCATCAATTAATTTTTTACCACGTATGTCGATCAGTAAATTGAAATGGTTAAGAAAATCCGCTCCAATTATGGCTTTGCTTGTTTTTGCTACAATAAAAGGCCATTGGAATTGTCTTCGTAGTCCCAAATTCAGTGACAATATCTTTGTTCCAAATGTTGGAATTGTTGTCCCGTTTGCTGCATATAATTTGAACTCGGACTCGACTTGTGTTTGGAATTTACTTGCAGGAATTATGGATACGTCAGCGCCACTATCTACTAGGAATTGCCATCCTGTTTTTTTGTCTCTAACAAATAAGCGGAATTGGCGAGATTCTTTTGCGGCAGCAGTGCTATCCGCTTGCTCTACTGCCGGTTGGAGTTTTCCGTCGTTTTCCAGGAGCATGGTGGTTTGCATTTTTCTGCGAAACACCTTTTTCCGAAACGAAAATGTCCATAGCAATATTTTCCATTCGGATTATATTTCCTGCGTCTTCTGCGTTCAGAGCTAGGGGATCTACTCCTACTGCTTTCTCGAGATCGGGAGTCTCGTCTTTTATCTTGAATTGCATCAATTTTTGCTTCTAAATTCGCAAATTTCGCGATTAAATCATCTATTTGAGAATTATTTTGACTCTGGCTAGCAACTGACGAAATTTCATTTCTAGGATTTATTTCTAATATTTTATCAGCCATTACTGCCAATTTGTCCAAAGATTCATTACTCACTATGATGATGTTTTTTATTGTGTCCGGCAATTTATCTAACCATAAGGTTTTTAACGCTTTATCTGTGATTTCAGCGCCTGCAAGAGTCTGCATTTTCCTCAATAGTTGGCTAGGTTTCATATCTCCCAATTCTACTCCTGTCAATAAAACTTTCAATTGCTTGTCATCACTTATTTTAAAAATTTCGATTAGACGAGCTTTTGCTAAGGAATATTTGTTATCCGAATTACTCTGAATAATGTCCCAAATATTCTCCAGGAATTTAGGTTCAATTTGTCCCACCAAATAGTTGAACTTGGTTTCTTCTCGGGTAATCCTAGCTATAACAAATTGTGCCTCTATTTGCGAAAACCATATTTCGGGTTTCTCGATCCAAAATGGGGGAATTTTTATGCTGACCCACGCTTGCTCAGGATCACTTCCTTGGGTTTGCATAATGGCGGCCGTATTTTCGTTTTCCATTTGCACTTGCACTCACTTTTTGAATTGTCTGTGTCTGGGGTCACCAATGTAGCCCTTACTCGGACTATCAATTAGTTCAGTGGTCGCCAACCTCTCAATGTGTTGAGCTACTTTGTTAATTTTGGAATAAACAGCGAGCTACCCACACGGAAGTCACGTAACGCAACGTAAATGAAATAATCCACAGTTAATTCATCATTATATGTATTTATTTTACTATTCGACTGGTAATACATAATACATAGGTAATAATAATAAACTAATAACAAATTAACTAATATTACTAGTACGTACTTGTTCATGGGTACATTCCTACCTATCAAACGAAGGTGTTTGAAAAATAAACACAAACTTTTATCCAGCCACAACAGCATGTCACGTAAGATTTAAAAATAGTTAATAATAACAACAAAAAAGTAACGCATTATCATGAACATAAACATTGAAAAATAAAAAAGCAAGTTCAATGAGATGGCTGACACAATTAGATTTTTTTGTGGAATTTTTGGAAGCTTCTCTGATTTTTAAAGTTTGTATTTTTTAAATTAAAATCGTTGTGAGAGCTACCAGAATTGCCTCCGCGAGCTACCGGTAGCTCGCGATCGACAGGTTGGCGACCAAGGAATTAGTTATTCACTAAAACACAACTTATCAATATCCATTTATTTATTTAACTCGTATGGTTTCTGATTTCCGCTGAAAACGACTGAACCTGTGACTTCTTTTTGTTCTCAAGGTCTACTGTTCCGCGTCCTTGATTCCACTGCCTTCTATCGGGATATTTGTGGTCGTAAATCATAGACGCATCTATCATAGAACTTATAGTAAGTTCTATGCTTGTGGTTCCCTGTTGCCATTGCACTGTTGCCATTAACTGGCTGGTGATTATTTACCTAGTTCTGGGGAAATGCTCCTACAAACACACTGTATATTCCGTACGTGTATAATAAGATTAGTGCGACCTCCCTTCAAGACCTACAGCGGCACGTGAAGCCAGAGCTCTAGGTCTCATCATTGCCAGTTATGTTATCAAATATAATGTTATTAAAACAAGTAAACAATTATAAAATATATATAACAATTGGCTAGGGAGAGTCATTGAGTGATTCATTCAGAAGCGTGTACGTATTGACCGCTTGTTAGTCAACAGCGAGAATCTGTAGTAAACATATATTCAATGTAAGTTCAGTGAATTAAATCCATTAACTGCATAACGATTGGTCGAACCTGCCCTAGCTGGGTACATCACAGGTTACTGTTTTACAGCTTCACGATATTTGTATCTTTTGTGATGATTTTATATATTCCTCAATCTCGATGCCGCAATAAAAATTTGCAGATATGATATTCTAGAGATATTTCGTATTTGAATTTTAGCGATATTTTTCCCTTTTTTGAGATTTTTATTCATCTTTTATATTTTGTTTTGATATACATACCTTGTATTTAAGTAAAGAACTTTATGTGTTGTTTTTTAAGAAGTGAGTTTCAATTAAAAATTTTTTTGAGAAAAATCGAAAATGTTTCAGAGGGGCCCCAAAAGTTTTGAAGTGTGGGGCCCCTGAAATCGTAAATCCGCCACTGGGTAAAACCAACAAGTTCTTGTCGTTTTCTCAATTGTTCATCAAACGATACAATCGTACATAAGAAAGCAACAGTTAACGGGATGTTACACAGACAGGACTGAGTAGTCCGTAATTTAGCATGGATAATATTAAAAAAATTAGAAATATTTCGAAAGTTAACAATTATCCAAGCAGATTTGTGAACAAAATGATTCCAATAACCAGAAAGATGGGATGATACGTTTCAATAAAGAAAAACTGTTTATTCGAGATTTCCATTCAACAGTTAGTATTCAACCAATTTAAGATTTGCTTTTTTAAACACTGTCGGCTCTCTGTTTTCGACTTTGAAGAGTTTAACACCAATAATTTCATGCTCTGATTGAGTTCATTATATACCATGTAGCAACTGTGATAAGGAATAAGTGGGCCAAACGAAACAATATTTGCACTGTAGAATTAGTCAGCACATATATGATTATAATATAATACGTGGAAAAAACTGAAAGAACTGCATTGGCTGGAGATCATATTGAAGAGGGACATCATTTTGATTTTAGTGAAGCAAAAGTTTTAGATAAAAAAGAAAACTACAAAAAAGAGATATAAGTCAGATAGTTCATATTAATTTACATGAATGTGTGAATTCTAAGATTGACATTCTGAGTTTACGTTTAATTTATTGTAATATATTGAATAGCTACATCTGGTACAAGCCTGAGAAATCATAATTTCGGTGCTCAATGGTTTATAATTATATGTTTATGCCATCTGTCGTTGCGCATAGTTTCTTGATCTTTGTTGTTTTTCATTATGTCAATAATTGTCATTCCTAAAAGTTTCTTGTTGTGATATCCGAATAGTTCGACTAATGATTTTGTAATTTGTTCTCTCATGATTTTATTTTGAATTAATTTGACAAAATTTCTGTTATTCTCACGGCGTTTTCTGAGTTTTGATGTGATCAACAATGAACGACATTCCGCTCACGGTGGGTTAGCCGTGTATGAGTGTTTTTTTGATTTTGTCTGTAATTTATATATTTGTTAGCTTGCATCCCTGAAGAAATCGATAAATATGAACGAAATGTCCATTTTGCTGAGAAGTTGTTTTCTTTGGTGTTCCTAACTCCTGTGAAATTTTTTTTTCAATACTTAAAAAAGGGACTTGAAAACTCTTATATAAATCTCCTTTTTATGTACGAATTATTGAAAGATACTCACATCATCCAGACGTTTCGTGTTACTATCCAAGGAGAATGAATCTCTGCCACACGATCTGCATCTTTTTGTTTCTTCATGAAGAAATATGATGACTTTGGAGTGAATGTCTATCTTTTGGCTTTCCCCCAGCAGATCGTAAATATTTTCCCTGAAACGTGAGTAACGGAACCGCAGGAGGCCGCAATAAGCATAATCTGGCAAGGTACGTGTACGATCTTGAAAATAAAAGAGAAGATCCTGTCAATAATTTGCTGCTCTCACTAGAGTCACTAGCCATCATGGTGAAACTGAATTTCAGTCTCCCCCAGATGGCCAGAACTAAGGCTCTAGCGCCTGTGAGCTGAGGATATTTATGTTTCAATATGAGGTGTATGTATAAATAGTTGTGAAAAAATTTAGGGAGTGATTCTTCGTCAGAAGATAGGGAATTGAATAATGTCGAATTGGAACTTGAGAAAATTCAAAAGGAATCCATGTCCTGTAGAAACAGCATTCAAAGATTCGGGAATTAGAATAATTTTCGAAAAGTATTATTCCGAGGCATTCCAAATTATGATAATATTCAAAATAATAACGACCTTTTAACATACAGGGTGTTTCTGAATGCATGCGAAAAAATCAGGAGGTGATTACTCTTATAAAAAAATCAAGATGGGTTTTTGCTTTTACAAAATTTCCATATCCCACTCATTTCCGAGATATCGGAATACAGGGTGAGTCTTTGACTTGTACATATATTTCAACTGTAGATTCTTGAGGCCAAAAGAAACCTTTTGATTATTTTCCATTTTCTGAATTCGGCTCTGTTCAAAAAATATAGCCATTTGAAAAAAAAAATTGGTGAATTACGTGCCCGATACCATTCTGTGGCATTAATGCATTCGGGAAATACTCAAGTACTAACCTTATTTAAATGAGAATGTTACAAACACGATATTTCCTAACAAAACTAGTTGGTTTTGTCCGATTATTTCTGCAATGAAAGAGCCATATTTCTCACACCGAAGTACCAAAGTTCTTTCTTCGATTTTCCTGAAGATTAGTTTGTTTACTAATAATTTGTTCATATTTTCCCCGATATCCCAAAAATATCTAATGAAAAATTGTTTTTTTCACCAACCTAACCTAACTCCATCATCCTAGGTCATAGGATTCGAGGTCAATGACTTAACCTTACCAACTTCTATGATATTTCACAGAGCTTTTGAGAAGACGATGCCAGATTCTGTTGATTTTTCCTTTGAACAATGCTATAACGGCAACCTATCTCGCTATGCGAGGTAGCCGGCGCACAAGACAAACCGTAGTTCTTCGTTCTGTGCAAAAAGGGGGTCTTTGTTTTCCAGTCTCCAACGCCAGTCCCATGAACGACTATGAAAAATTCATTCATTTACAGAGAAGAATGCAAACAGGTGAACAAACACCCGAAACAATGTGATGTGTATGGCGTGAAATGGTCAAATCATTCCTAGAGCTATCTCGTTATCATTATGTGAAGTCTTTCAGTGAATTAATGTGATAATAGCCGTGTAGTGTCGAGTTTTTGAAATGAAAAGGATATTGTTTAGATAGAAAAATCGCCACAGATAATTTAGTGCTGAGTATCACTTTATTTTTCATTGATTTCTCTTTAATAAGTGGTTTGTATCGACACTCATCATTGATATCCGAATTTTGTATTTCATTGACATTTATTTTCTATATGGACCGGTAACAATGAATTTTTAATAGGAATCATGTGTTTAAAATGTATAATTTTAGGCTTCTAAGAATTCAATTTTATCTCCAACATTTGTAAGAATTTATCAACACATATCTCTACATAAAACGTTTTTCCATCATAGAGATTTTAGTCTTGACAAAGTTAATAAACATTCTGAAAACATTGTTAACTTGTATAGATATCAGAGATTTCATAAATTTCAGCATTATGTGATATTAAAAATCTGGGGAAGCATCCCGATTATTCTAATGATTTTAAATTATTTCGTCTAATCCAGTGGTTCTTAACCGGTGGTCCGCGGACCACTGGTGGTCCCTGCAAGCACCTGAAGTGGTCCCGCGAAGTCATCCATTTATTTTGTTCATTGTGAAAATAAAACAGTATTTGCTAAAAACGATTGCATAAACAGGGTGTTTCAGAATAAGGGACCGTAAATTCGTGATTTTAATCCGCAGATGATTTTATGATATAAAGTTCCTATGGACTATAGGTCCCTGACGCACTGTTTCTGAGATACGGGGTGTTGAAATTTAAAAAAAAAATTGGTTTTATGAAATTATTTTCTATACCGTACACGATTTTTTTTTAGTTTTGGTAGGTTATGAGTACGCATTGAGACACATTTTTTCCTATACCAAATGATATTCAATTTTCACGTCCGTACAGACTTCTATCCGAATGAATTGAAAAATTGGTACGCCAATAATTTTTCTCGAATTTTAAATTATTTTCGTAATAACCATATAATTCACAATAACAATGGTTTCTTGAGTTTTTTACCTGCGGCGAATACTTTCTAAGGAAAAAAATTAAATGCAATTTCATCTAAGAAAGTTAAGAAATTCTTTGATTACTTTTAAAATCGTCTGGACCCAGATTAAGGCAGCTTAGTCGCCTTCATATTTGACGTTTGCAAAATTGATTTCGACTGCTGATTTTACAGAATATCTAGGATGGTAAATTTCACAAACACAGAATTTGCAGACATACATTAAATTTCAGTATCTCAGAAACAGTACGTCAGGGACCTATAGTCCATAGGAACTTTATGTCATAAAATCATCTGAGGATCAAGTTCCCGAATTTAAGGTCCCTTATTCTGAAACACCCTGTATGTATTTCATGTGAAACTGAGAGCTTCAAAAAACCTATTTCGTTTACATTCACTATATTATCTTCGGTACGTCCCCAGTTGGTGGTCCACGGCAATAAAAGATTCTGTCAAATGGTCCCACACCACTAAAAGGTTCAGAACCACTGGTCTAATCTTATCGGGAATGTACAAGTCAAAGACTCACCTCGTATATAAAATAGGTAACTCCTAAAATTATAGGTATTATCACCTGATCATTGATCTTATCTGATAGTATGAGTTCGATTCCTAAATAAAAGAGTTGTGTTGAGTCAATAAAAAAAACATATTTTTCACTCGTAGGATAAATGTTGATTGTTAAGTCGTTTGGTTATGTCAGTAATAAATGATGAATTAGTCCATATTTCAATTTAATGTTCGCGTTTTTGTTTTGTCTGGATTATTTTTTGTGAGACTAAAATATTTTCAGTTTGATTGATTATTGTTTCGTGGATGCATTGTTTCAGTGTGTCCAAGAATGCTGGTCTAATTCCTTGTTTGAAAATTCTAAGTTTGGATTTCCCGATCAGTTTGCTGTGCTCGCTGATAAATGAAAAAATTTTGTTGGGAATTATGTGACATTTTTGAGAAATGTTAGCCAGATGGTTATTGAAAGGAAATTTCCTATCTAGAGTAACCCCTGAATATTTCACCGAGTTCTGAATGCGGATTTATTAGCCGTTGAATTGCACATTGCAGCGGCTTGGTGGAATTTTGCGTTTACGAGTGTTTATTCTTGGCGTTTATTCTAATTTTCCACTTGTTACGATATTTATCAAGTTCATCTACATCAGCTTGAAAATATTTGTTGCCACAACTTAGATCTGATGATTCCGAAAGTATGACAGTATCATCAGATGAAATTATTAACCCTAATGAAATCAACGAATTCAACTGATTAAACTTTCCATGTTAATATAATAATTAGGAATCCTGAGGGGATTCAAATTTTTTGAAATGGGTTGTAAGGTGTAAAAAATGTAAATTTATGTGGGTTTCCTTCAATAAAGAAAAATATTACAATAGAAATTTTATGTGTGTGGTTTAGAATAATTTATTTTATTGAAATTAAATTATTTTGGGCTTTTTCTGTTAACTTATTTGAAATATTATAGTCATATGATATGATCTTGAGACGCTTTGTGAAAGTATTCCATCTCATGAATAATTTGGAGACATTGGGGCGGAATGAGGGCCAGGGCCGGCTGTGGTTGGTGAGCTTGCTATTTGCGAGTGTTTTGCGGGTGGTAACTCGCAATTTGCAGTCATCCACCTCAATATGAGAAGTATCTATGAAAATTACGAAGAACTGTTGATATATCTCGAACAAATAAATATTGAAAAGATGCATGCAATTATTCTATCGGAAACATTCAATATGAGCGTGCTTGACCAATTCAATATAATAAATGGAAGAAACTTTCCAAGGCATTCTTCCACACTTACTGAATGAAACTTAGGATATCAAACGAATTGGCTACGCTTATGCGTATATCTCCTCTCCTTGAGTAACAAATTTACCCATTGTTGAGTAAATTGTTCTAAAATATCTTCAGTAACTGGTTACAATTTTGTGAGATGATATTGGCTTAATTCTTATTTCTCATGACCACAATCAATTTCTACAATAGAATCAGAAATTTGTCTCGAAATTCGATAAGGTGCGCAACGAAGTTCATCAAGTTTTTTTTATTAAGTTCATTACTATTTTCTATGTAAACGAAATCTACCTTTTCGAACTCCGCAGCTTTACTGTTTCTGTCTATTCTCAATTTATTCTAATTACGATATTCTATGGAGTTTTCAAAAGCTATGGACCTATCTATTTCTCAATCTCTCCTCACTTGTAAATTTTCAAGTATTATCTACAGGACTATCTATTCCCAATAACAAATATTTAGGTGGAAATTCAGTGGAGCTATGTATAGTTTTATTGCATTCATCAAAACATTCGTTCGCAATGGTGGACTATGATCTCTTCTCATCTTTTTCATTCATCTTACACCGAATTCGTTTTACAAGTGTTTTATTCATTCAAACCATTTGCGAATGGAAAATTGACAGCCGTAAAAACCACTCTAGTATTTCTATTTTTCAAGTATTTTTTGAATTCCGTTGAATTTATTCCAGTATATTGATCAGTAAGCAGCAAATCAATTTTATGTTCGACTGCTTCATAAAAACTTGATTTATGTATTCGTTTAGCGTCCATAATTGACTACTTTATTGGACACCACTTTATTGGACCCAACTGTCACAGTCTTCTCTCGATTTTGCAATATTTTTTGTTTCACACCACGTCTTGTTATAGGCCGCATACAAATTTTCATAAGCACTTTTAGAGTGTAGGAGAGATTCTTTGGCACTTGCGTCTGAATTTTTTACGCTTTCTTTTCCCGAACTATCCATTTTCGGATTATTATGACGTTTGCCACAGAATTCACGGAGTGAACAACTTTGTTCAGTGAGGTTGCTGAGGCCGCTGTTACTAAGGTAAGACAAGCAGAAGCACACTTGATGTTTCTTTGAAATGAAGCGAAGAATATATTTATTGCCACTTCAGAAATTGAAATTTCTGCATTGCAGTCAAACATAAAGCATTGTATACAACTCGTACATAATTAGAATTATGGACTTGCCCAAATTAAACTTTTGGACTCGTCCATAAAGACCCAATTTATGTACTTGTTACATAAATAGCTATTATGACTTGATACCTTCTCTAATGAACGAATTAAATTCGATGATGTCTGAGTTTTCGAAGTAAGAATGATAGCGTATCTAGTGAAATGATCTATCAACAAATATCGACCTCCCAAACCACCAATTGTGTCTAATGAGTCATTAGACCATTTCAAATTGCCTACTAGGCAATTTGAAATGGTCTTGAAGCAGGTCCTAAATGAGAAAGAAATCCGTATTTCTGTTCCCTACGGGACTTATTTTCCGAACAGGTCTCACTCATTCTATAGTATTTTCTCATGATCGAATCCAGGTTTCTGAAGTAATAGAAAGTCCGAAGCATCAAAGCCATAAAATGTGTGTATTTTCTCTATCAAATTCAGTTCTAATCATATAAAATAAAAATCTACGCCTCTTTTTTTTTATAACATATGTTTGATTTCTTAAATAATTCGTTTTTATTATCAACAGCCCCTGATCCGTCCTCAGATTAGCCCACCAAACAGGGCGCGCGTGCTCCGGGATATGACGCTCGTATGTCGTATGTGTCCGGCTCTTGGCCACATCAAACCCAGCAAAACTCTTGGAAAGACGGTAGATCAACTGCTTAGCCTTTGAAACAGCCAACGAAACATGGGTGGACCAACCCAAGCTATAATTGACGGTTACGCCCAGGTCACAATGATGAGAGACGTTGGTAAGCCTTTGCTGATCGATAAAGTAATGTTTTCTGGGATTTCCTCCGCCGATATGCAGCACTCTCACTACCAAGAATTCGAGTTTTCTCAGGATTCGGCGGTGGGGCACCCGATCGAACGCGAAGCTTGGCACGATCGAGGGCTTCTGAATGGTTCTCTCTGAACGGCCTTTGTATAAATGGCGATAAAACACATGAACTCGTATTCAGTCTAAGAGATATATACTCCATTCACTTTTATAAAGTATCGCGATTGGCCATGATTTAGGTTTATCAAGTTTTTTCACTTAAAACAGACGCAGGTTGGCACTCGTGAAAATCAAGCGACATTGCCAAGTCTACTTTCTATTTACTCTTTTTCAACTTGGTAATGGAGTTAGTTCTTCGAAGATTTAACTGTGGCGCAGGTTTCGTAGAACTACTACATTTCATGCTGGAGTATTTCCGGTTGTGCAAAAATGTATTTACATGTCTTCTGAATTGACATAATATTTTCTCGAATTCATTAATTCCCAAAGTAAATGAAAATTTTAATAAATACGTAATTATTTTTTCCTAAAAGCCGTGGATGAGGATAATCTGAGGACATTGGAGAGATATGTGCATTCAACATCAATGCACTGGTTCGGCTCTAAGTCTCTCGTCATAAATGAGACAAAAACTCAAAGCCTAAAAATCAAGAGCAACAAAAATGAGACCATCAAATTGCTTGGGGTGACATTAGATGGGGCACTTTCATGGGAGCCGCATATAGATACATTGAAAAGAAAACTTGCAGTGGCATTATACACCATCTCAATCGTTTCCACCAGGGAGGCGGCATTGATCTCTTATTTTGCCAACTTCCATTCGCTGGCAACCTATGGAATCCTCCTTTGGGGCACATCAGTACATGCTGGAGACATCCTGATTCTTCAGAAGAAAGCGGTGAGAGCAATAGTAGGGCTGAAGCAGAAGGATAGCTGTAGGGATGCGTTTCGGGAACTTAGGATACTCACCATACCATCAGTGTATATGTATATTGGAGTGCTCCACCCATGTCCATAAGAACTTAGACAGCTTGTAACGGAGCAAGTTTTCCGGGTACATCAGCTCGCGGCAGCCGTCGCGCTGGTCGATGCGCGATAGGTCACAGTCGCGGGGTCAACCGCGTTAGGCGTGGTCAAGCGCCGCGACTCGGAAACGTATAAGATCGGACGCGCGGTCGGTAATTGGAAATTCAATTTTCAAATTAACCGTGGTACCGCCAGTCTTGAAAACTCCGAATCCAGTGAAAGAGGCATTAGTGCAAATCCCAGGTTTTCCAGGTCCAGGTCCAGGTCTAGTTATTTATCCGAAAACAGTGAGTAAACCGAAGGGTTACGCGTGAGCAAGGTATGATTATTTCATTTAAATTTTATTTTGTTGATTTGTCGGTGTATTACTGTATTTTCCCATTTCGATCCTTTACCTCTCTGGGTCATGGAGTTGTGTAGTAGCTTCAAACGGCCTGCATAATTCTATGAATTTCCCAGTATGCGGGGATGTACATGTTAGCTTAAAACGGCGCATTTACATCTTCGTTCCTTTCCCAGCATCCATGGTGCCAGGTAGTAGCTTGAAATGGCGTGCCTGACTCGGTGGATTTCTCCTAGTATACAGGGTGGTGTATGTTAGCTTCAAATGGCGCATACACAACCCGGTATTGTCTCCAACCTTCCAATTCCCCATGGCTCCGTACAATAGCTTTAAATGGCCTGTATGAATTCATGGTAATCCCAAGAGTACAGGGACACGCATGCTAGCTTCAAATGGCGCATTCAGTGGCCCTGTATTCCCCTTGTTGTATCGCCCGAATTCTTGGAGTCCGTGTATTAGCTTGAAACGGCCTACATGTCTCTTTGGATTCCGATTGTGTGGGATTGTGCGATGTTAGCTTAAAACGGCGCATCTCACAGTTCTATACGGGTACATTCCTTTCTTTATGTCTCCTACCAATCGTAACGCTCCGACAATGAAACTTTGTTTAGTTTTATTCAAGCGTTTCATTGCCCACGTTATTACCTGCCGTAGTTCTGTTTTCTCACAATATTTTCTGCTTGCACTCTTGCTTCATTTCGCTTATTTCCGCTTGCTACCGCACGTTACTTTGACCGCTTTCTCATTTTCGTAGTAGTGTATATTTTGAATCTTTGCATGTATAATTTTCCATCACAAATGCACGTTACACCCCGCCTCCGAACAAATTACTCCTCCTATTCCTGGTACATTGTTAAAAGTATACTATATCAGCGACATCATTGGTTACAACACTTCGCCATTGGTAATGTGTGTGGATATTATCCAGTTACCAGTTCTCATCGAGAGGGACATCATGTACGCCTAGGCGTAAATTTATCTTTTCATATCATGTACGCCGAGACGGAAATTTATCATTTCACATCATGTACACCGAAGTATACAGACATCATTCTACGACATATACGCCGAGACACCAGCATAGCATCACACACCAGGAGCACCGCTACGTACACCACATTACCATTGGCCCCGACACATTACACTTCAACTATCGAAATCATTGTACTGATATCGTTCTCCATTGATTTAACATCATTGTGTAATTGTGCATATCTATTCATTTTCATTGATATCATTCGCTCATTGTATATATTACCGAACCTAGAATATAAGTGTCCTGGTCATTGTGAGTTTTATTTTCCCGAGCAGAAGTTTTACAATTATTTTCAGAGATAGGGAATAAAATATATTAACATCAGGCCCCTGGGCATAATCTTCTCTGACTGCAGCTCCTGGACGCCCGTAGGAGTACCGCCTACGGGTTCCGAGTGTCCTCAACACTTTAAACTAGAGGTGGCGCCCGAGGTTTCTGTCTTCGGAGGGTAAGATGGTAAAGAATAGAAACGGAAGGTCGTCGCAAGCTTTCCAACCAATAGCACATTCCACAATTTCAATACACGAAGCCGAAACCAACTTACCATCCCTTACCATGAAAGGAAGTATGCACAGCAGGGAGTAGACTACTGGGGACCCAAAGTATACAATAAGCTGCCCAATGCCATAAAACAAGCAAATGAGAATAGGTTCAAGAAATGTCTGAAAGAAATCCTCCTAGAGAATACTATCTACACTACAGATGAATTCTTAAAATTTTGAATGTAAACATCCAATTGACGTAGCTTGTAAATTATTGATGCTGAATAAATTATTGTATTGTATTGTATTGTATTGTATTGTATTGTATTGTATTGTATTGTATTGTATTACTACGATTTTTTAGGAGAAACGACAACGTTGGGGCCGTATCTGACAGTGCAATGACCATAACCTAACATTCTCAAATTATACGCGGTGAAATGTGTCAAAATTTCATGGCAAACCGCGATAGTTTATAAAAGTGTGTACCTATAATAAAGAGTATAGGTGAGACCAATCAGCTAGACTCGGTTAAGTTCCTTGGAGTCCTCTTGGATCCCAAACTCTCCTGGAGTAACCATGTGAGTGTTTTGTCTGAATTGAGTAGCTCAATGTTTGCGCTGAGAGCTCTGTCCCGCTGTCTCTCGAGGGATGTGTTTATTCCTTGCAAATACGAGCAGTCAGGATCTTAGGCAGTCTCTCTTATCGTGACTGCTGCATGAATACCTTCAAAAATCTTAACCTCCTCACTCTACCATTAATTTTCATATTGAAAGATATATTGTATATTCACAGAAAGAAGGATGATTTTCGTGTCCAATCAAATATACAAGATTATGACATGAGAAGTAAATCCCTCATAAGGAAGGACTTTCTCAGACTGTCGAGATTGCAGCGGAGTCCTGTATTCTGCGGTGTCTCCCTATATAATAAACTCCCTGTTGAGGCCCAAGATCTACCAACCGAACAACTTGAAACAAAACTAATGAAGTTTTTAACGTAGAGAGCATTGATATATTTTATGAGATGACGATGGATGACGCAGATATTTCATGAATGTTCATTTATTGTCTATTTATTATTTAAGTCTGTCTAAACACCCACAGCAGGTATAAAAACCAGACGAAGGTCAACTACCGGTTGACTCTAGCCCGAGAAATCAATTAAACTCAATGTATTTCTCGTGACAAATCAAAAAGTCAAAATTCCAACAACGAAAACTCGGACAAAATTTGCTAATACAACTCATTCTAAAGACTTTGCAGGAGTTCTTATTCTATGTCCACTTCTCGAGATTCTCTCGACACTCGAAACGATATCGGGTGTTCTACTTTTATTCCCTCCCGCAGTACCCGAATCATTTTTCTCTTCTTCGCTCACATCTTGATGCAAATCGGTGGCGGGTTCAGGATCATCTATTGCATCTGCTCTTTTCTGATATTCAACCACTTCTCCATCTCCATCAAATTCGAGAGGATGTAACCGTTGCACCGGACGTAAGAGTTCGCAGGAAGACGTTTTAACTCGTGCAAGTCTTATTCGTCCGTCTTTTCCATAAATTACTTCAATATCGTGCGCGAGAGGCCGATCAATTCGTTTATTGAAGTCATTTTCGATAAGCACCACTAGACCTAACTCAACGAACGCACTAGACTTTTTGTCGCAAAAAAGTTTGAGCTGCCCTGAATACTTTATGCGGAACCTATTTCGTAGGTTCTCTCTAAGTCTCTGCTTGTTTTGCATGTTTCTCGACAGACATGTTTTTTCGACCACGTCACACTTCAGTTTTTATTCCTGAAGATGATCAATTTGCTTATTGTCTAGGCTTGATGATTTTGCCGGGAAAACAAATTTGATGAAATTAAGACTTAAATTACATGATGAAATATTTACACAGTGCACTGTGAACGAAATGAAAGAATTGGGTCAAAACAAAATAGTTATTTGTTCTCCACGAAAACTCATGAAAAGTAGGCAGAAAAGAATCGAATTAATCGAAAAATATCACAATGAACCATTGTTAGGAGAGTTCGATGGACGTGGAGATGCCCTCCACATCCGGAGAACTCAAGACGCAGGGAGAAGAAGCAGACGCAAGTCTGGGCCAACCTGGTGGCTCTACCGGGGCGCCAGTGGGAGCAGAGATTTTCTCTGCTACCCGGGGAACTGATCCGAGCTGCCTGGTGGCCAAAGGGACCGACTCAGATTCCGAAAGGGAAATACCCCACAATGAATCTGAGGAGGAACAAGAAAAGATTAAGGTTGGGGCATAAAGGGACTGGGTTACCACCATCTCTCCCCCAAAATAAATAAAAATCTTCTTCTACAGAGTAGTACCAGTGAACCTGCATCACGCGAAGGGCTCCTCAGCGGTGATTGCAAGGTCATTTGCGAGTTTGCAACTTAGCATTGCTCTGATCCAGGAACCCTGGATCAACAAAGAAAGCCAAATACTGGGCTTGGGGTGCAAAGACTCAAGACTGGTTTATGACCAAAGGCAAACGTCTCCACGTGCCTGTGTGCTCATAAGGAGCAATATTAAATATATTTGTATTTCGGAATATATGTCTCGGGACCTGATTCCGATTATGGTACACCTCAATGTTGGGGGAATTGACCGAGACATTATCATAGCATCCGCATACTTCGCTGGAGATGGGCCAATAACACCACCAGAGGAAGTACAGCGGCTAGTACGTTACTGCAACAGCAGGAAGTTGCCAATCATAATTGGATGTGATGCCAACGCACACAATACTATTTGGGGAAGCACGAACAATAACACCAGAGGTGAGTGCTTGCTTGAATATCTCTTGGCTAACAATCTCGAGACATTGAATGTAGGGAATACACCAACTTTTGTCACGAGAGCGAGAGAAGAGGTCCTGGACGTGACAATTGTCAACGTCGCTGCCAGGAAGAATGTCACTTCCTGGAGAGTGATGGATGAACCTTCACTCTCTGATCATAGAATTATCGAGTTTAAGGTGGAGGGAGATACCACCTCGCCACCCCTGATTCTAAATCCTAGGAAAACAGATTGGTTTCTTTATAGAAGCCATCTGAAGAATAATTTAGACCAAATCGTAATAGGGCGGGAAAAACACCGTTGTTACGATTTGGAGCAACATGTTGAGCAGGCAAGCGAGGCAATGATGGAGGCTTTTCACTCCAGCTGCCCACTGACCAAAGCTCGATCAAGTAAAGAAGCTCCTTGGTGGAATGACAACCTGTCAAACCTCCGAAAGGAAGTCCGTCGGCTCTCTTATAAAGCCAAACGAGACAGTAACTGGCAAGGGTACACTGAGAAACTTACTCAGTACAACAAGGAAATCAGGAAGGCCAAAAGACTTAATTTTCAAGCCTTTTGTGAAAGCATCACTTCCACTCCCACAGCAGCCAGACTTCAGAAAGTCATGGCAAAAGGGGGAACTAACCCCACTATGTCGCTTAAAAGGCCAGACGGTTCGTACACTGAAGGAGAGAAGGAACGATCCATTCTTCTTCTCGAAACACACTTCTCGGGTAGTGAACCAATAAGTAATACTGTAATAGCAATGAAGCACACCAAGAACTCCCGCAAGGAGGACTGGGACATTGCTAAGAGTATATTCACAAGGCAACGGCTCGAATGGGCAATAAGCACCTTTCAGCCGTATAAATCCCCAGGAGTAGATGGGGTGTTTCCGATACTCCTGCAGAAAGGAGTGGAGGAGATCCTCCCTCATCTACTGAAGATCACAAGAAGCAGCTTAGCATTGGGTCAAATACCTGGAAAGTGGAGAAGGGCAAAAGTAACCTTCATTCCCAAAGCAGGGAAAAAGGACGGGACTGACCCTCGTTCCTTCAGACCCATTTGCCTGACATCGTTTCTTCTTAAAACGATGGAGAAAGTCGTAGATAACTACATAAGAATGGAGCATCTGGAAAAAACACCACTTCACAATTCTCAGCATGCTTACAGAGCGGGACGTTCAACGGAGAACGCTCTGTATCAGCTGACTAAAGTCATCCAGAGAACTCTGAATAACAAAGAAATCGCCATGTGTGCCTTCCTGGAGGTATCTGGGGCCTTTGACAACACAACACACGTGTCTGTCAGAGATGCACTTGAGAGGCGAGAAGTGAATAATACCATCTTAAAATGGATGTATGAGGTGTTAACGACGAGAATAGCTGAGACATCGATGGGTGAGGAATCCGTCTTCGTCAAAGCTACTCGTGGAACAACTCAGGGTGGGGTGTTATCCCCCCTCCTATGGAGCCTGGTAGTGGATGAACTTCTACACAGGCTAACGGAGCTTGGCTTCGAATGTGTAGGCTATGCTGACGACATAGTACTAATAATAAGAGGCAAATTCGAAGGCACTCTCTGCGACCTATTGCAGAAGGGCCTTAGAATCATTGAGCAGTGGTGCTTGTCAGTGGGGCTTAACATCAACCCAACCAAGACCACATTGATTCCGTTCACTCGGAAGAGGAAACTTCCAGCCATGAAAACGTTAGTATTAAACGGAAATATCTTGGAGTGGGGGTCTGAAGTCAAATACCTAGATAGCAACTTCTGTGGAATAAGCATGTTGATAATGCTACTGGCAGAGCTACAAGAGCTCTTATGGCATGCAGGCGTCTATGCGGCAGGAACTGGGGCTGTAACCCAAAAATACTGCGATGGATGTACGTCATGATTGTAAGACCTATAGTCACATATGGGGCAGTAGCCTGGTTTGCTAAGGCAAGTCAGGCAAGTACGAGGAAAATGCTCGACAAAGAACAAAGGCTTGCCTGTGTGTGCATCACGGGAGCTATGAGAACGTGCCCAACCAGGGCGCTTGAGATCATCACAGACCTCACACCTCTACATCTAGTGATTGATAGGGTAGCCCATGAGGCCATCCTCAGAGTATCTAAAGAAGGAGCAGGCAATGAGAGAGTCAGGTTTCAGAGAGCTTGGTCCTCACTGAACGACTACACCTCATCTGCAAACCTTCCTAGTGATGTAATGATCAAGAAAGTAAGCACTGAGAAGAACTTCAGTACACTGCTAAGTAAAAGAGAGGATTGGGAAAGGGAATACACCAACTACAATCTCAAAGAAAATACAATGAAATGGTATACAGATGGTTCTATAACCGCTACAGGAGCTGGCGCTGGGATATACGGGACAAGTACCAAGTGTGCACTATCGTTAGGCTCCTGTACAAGCGTCCTTCACACGGAAATACTTGCAATCGCAAGATGTCTAGATATAAATCTAGAAAGAAACTATCAGAAGTGCGATATAGCTATTCATACAGATAGTCAAGCTGCTATTAAAGCACTGAGCTCCTACGTCATTGACTCAAAGCTGATTTGGGAGTGCCGAAACAAACTCAATGAGGTAGGCAAGAAGAATAAGGTCTCTTTAATCTGGGTTCCTGGTCATTCGGGAATCGTAGGAAACGAAGAGGCCAATACACTGGCCAGAAAGGGCGCACAAATACCCCTCACTGGCCCAGAACCCTTCTGTGGTATAGGAAAATGCACCTATAAGAAGGAGTTTATGCTGAAGGAGAAAACCGAAAGAGAAAAACTCTGGCGGAATCTCCCAGGGATGGTTCACTCCAAAAAGTTCCTCCGGAACTTTGAAACTGCTAGATCCAAAAAATATCTGGATCTCAGTAAAAACCAACTTCACCTACTCACTGGCTTTCTCACAGGACATTGTCGCCTAAAAAAGCATCTGTTGAGAATGGGTTTATCAGACACTGATGATTGTAGATTCTGTGGGGAGGAGGAAGAAACTCCTATTCACCTGCCCAGGAAACACAGACTTCTCCGCGAGCTCTCTGAGAGGTTACAATGCGACTTTTATGCGAGCTCCTACCGCGAGGTTCCAGAGATCTCTATGTGAGGTTCCTAAGCGAAGTTCCCACTGATGTACCCATGCGATATCTTGGTGACCTCGACATGCGATATCTTTGAAACCTCTCCCATGCGATATCTCTAAGAGGTTACAATGCGACTTTTATGCGAGATCCTACCGCGAGGTCCCAGAGATCTCTATGTGAGGTTACTAAGCGAAGTTCCCACTGATGCGCCCATGCGATTTCTTGGAGACCTCGCCATGTGATATCTTTGAGAGCTCACCATGAGATTGACATGGTTAATCTTTTTGCGAGATCGTCAAGATATAACGAAACAAACCAGAACAAAAAATTCTTACTGCGGGCTTCAAAAGTTGTCCTTAATATTACACACTTAATTTGTAAATATTTTCAAAAAGATCTTATATTCAACAAGAACAAGTAGTTAGTTGTTCCGCAATTATGTACCTATGAAAGATGAATTGGAAATTATCGAATGAGGCGAGTTCCTGTAGTGATTGGAAATACAATGGGAGAATTTGAAATTTTTATTGCATGTTCCTAAACTCTAAAGTTATCCAAATGAAAACACATCAAAAAATGTATATCAACAGAATTATCCCGCATCCCTAACTTCGAACAGAGGAGATAATCAACTATTGATTATACGAACTATTCAGTGGCGTACCCAGACATTTGTCTTGGGGGGATATGAAACAAATAATAATTTTTTTATTGCAAAACAAGAATAAATCATAATCAGAAAGTTTGGTTTGCTATCATGAAACAAAGTCAGGTCGCCTTGGTCTTCTTGCTTGATCATCAATAATTTCATTTCCGGAAATATGCAACTCCCTGTGTTGGTAAAGACATATCATGGCTAGCGCATTCCAGCAGCCGAATTTGTCGATTTTGTTTGGCCCGATCCAAGCGTCAGCATAAGTATTATGATTACGCAGGCCGACAAAGGGATCTCCAGCCGAAAACGTCTCCATAAGATTTATTTACTCGCTTGTTTTGATGTGCCGCCAGTCTGTACGATAGTTGCATGCGCCGGCATGCGGCACTCGGAAGGCACACATGTCTTCAATTTTTTACACGGTATGAGGGAAATATAGAGCATAGAGCTCAACTGAATCGGGAACTCGAACCCAATTGATTATAGTATTAAGGTTCATAGTCGCGGATCATGGACATCGTCCATTTCGGTTGGTGTATTCTGAATTACGGAAAATAACGTTGTCTATTCGTTTTCTCAATTCCCGCTTCCCGTATTTTCAGACCATATCTTGTATGTGTAGGTTGCTCTCATTGTTCTGATTTACTGTTGACCTAAAAGAGATGTTTTGTGCATAATTAGTTAAGTGTAGGTTCCTGTGCTGTACATCGCTTTTGTTTACAATTTCGAAGAGGATATTTGTACTCGAAGGTAAGTGTTATTTTTATTAAATTCTTGAGTTTCAACCCACCACTCACCAGTTAGGATATATTTATATATCATTTTTGCCGCTTTAGGTCTTTCTGAGTAATTCAACCACTGGCAATAACAGAAGTGATTAATTTACATTTATCTACTTTCTACTAACAACAGATCTTCTGATATCACTCAAGAAGTCATTCATGGTAATTGCTTGAATAAATATTATGAAAGAAACTTCGCAAGTCTGCAGAGGTGCAGAGGATGATATGTTGTTTGCTGAAATATACATATAAATGGGCATATAAAATTTTTGTTGTATTCAATTTGTGCTCCAGTAGAACTTGTTACAATTTTCATTCGCGTTGATGAATGAATAAACAACTGACCTTACAAAAGTGCATAACTATACATGTCATTTTCATTCTTCCAGATGTAATGAAGCAGACATGGAAAACAACTGAGAAGGAATTCGAATTTTTTTCACAAAGTTGGCTACGCCATTGTAGCCAAAGGAAGAAGAGGGAAGAAGAAAGAAACTGGATGATTTGAAATATTTTTTTATTTTTCTGTTCGTTATTAATAAAGATTATAGGAGTTATTCGATTGTTTTAGTATACTTACCTTCTGTTGCTGCCGAAAATAATAAATAACTTTCAACACTGTTTGTTGTGTAGGTCAACTCAATAATATTAGCTTATATACAGACTTTTATCATATGAATATAAAGTCATACGCGAGTATACAGATTTTCATCATATAAATATAACTTACTCCATTTATTAATTATACAAATCTAGTATGATACACTGAAAGTACCATAATCGATCATTTCCTGTAGAAAGGTACACCTGTTCTATTCACACCTTTCTACAAGAAATGATCGATCATGGTACTTTCAGTGTAGCATACTAGAATATTGTATAATTAACAAATGGAGTAAGTATTATTTATATGATAAAAATCTGTATATTAGCGACCTGTTTAGGAACTTCTTATACTTCTCGCAATGTGACCTATTTGAGAATATCTTAAAGATCTCGCAATGTGACCTATTTGGGAATATCTTATACATCTCGCAATGCGACATGTATAGGAACATCTTATACATGTCGCAATGTGACTCATTTGAGAATATCTTATAGATCTCGCAATGCGAGCTCGCATAGATCTCACTAAAGGAGGCTAATGCGAAATTCTCAAAGTCCTCGCCGCGGGAGGTGTATGAGAACTCCTAGTGTGACTTGTTTGAGAATATCCACGTAGGACATCGCCAAGAGCTCTCTGGGAGATCTCTTGTGGCGGACATTTGGAGCAGATATAGTGCTCTCCGCGACCTCTCAAAGATGTCACAAAAGGCGTCACAACTTCCTAAAAAGAAGTCGCAGGGATGTCTATGGGATATCTTTGTGTTGCCTGGGAGATTACGGAATGCTATGCCATTGCAAGCCAAAGGAAAGAGTGGGGAAGTGGGGAGTTATCCTCCTTGAAGCCGTCCCAGATTCTGGATTTCATCAAATCTCTGGAACTGGAGGGCGAGCTGTAGGAGGCGTGATGATAACAGCTCTGTCAGGGGGCACAATAGACCTTATAGTAATAATAATAATAATAATAATAATAATGAAATTTATTTTCATAATTAATTGTACAGGTACAACGAAAAAGAAAACAGGTCAATGAAAAGAAAATACCCTCGAAAAAACAAAAATTTTTTCAACCTCCCCGAGGAAGCCAAGCTTTACAAGCTACCATAAAATCATTCACAGTATATGGCTCTACATCTATTAGAAACTTTAAGATTTCTTTCCTGAAGCCACTGAATTCCAAAATCCTGATCTCTCGTGGTAAACAATTATAGAGTCTAAGGCACCAGTAGGTAGAGGCACTCTCACTCATGGTGAGGTGATGCTTCGGATAAATGAATGGAAACATCTGCCTTGTATAATTGTGTTTCCGATATCGATCAAAAAAAACACAATTTTTGTGCACAAATAGTAAGCATCTAAAAACAAACAGTGCTGGGAGTGTAAGAATATCATGACTCTTAAAAACTCCACGGCACGACTCCCGAAAACCCATCCCACATAAGACACGGATGGCTCTTTTTTGTGTTTTGAATAAAGAATCCGCAGCAGTAGTACCCCCCCACAGAACAACACAGTAGCTCAACAAAGACTGCACAGTTGAATAATACACTATTTTGAGAGCATTGAAATTTAACTGCTTTCTCAGCACTCCCAGCATATATATTACTGGATTTAATTTCTTCTTGATGTATTCAACATGCTGACACCACTTAAGATGTCTGTCGATGCTTATGCCAAGGGTCCTGGAGTAGGAGGCAATACTCATTGGATTCTCCAACAAGCTCGAAATAACAGAAAGATCCATCCTAGATCTGGTGGTTGAGTACACAACACACTCCGTCTTAGACACATTGATGGAGAGGCGATTCTCACGGCACCAGGTCTCAACTAGTCCCATTGCTCCACTGATATCATCAGATAGGGAAGTCACACTGTCAGAAATCAGGAGCATATTCGTGTCATCAGCATAGATGAAAGGAGTGATTCCATTAGATGACAACAACTCGGGCAGATCATTAATATAAATTAAAAACAGGAGCGGTCCCAGGATGCTACCCTGAGGAACCCCCCTATTTGTCAGCACTGGTGACGACAGATAAGTCGCACCATCAACCAACATTGACACTCTCTGCGGCCGATTCTCTAAATATGATTTTACGAGCCCGAGCTGCTCGTTTCGAATTCCACACTTCTCCAACTTCCTTAGTAAAATCGAATGGTCCACCGAATCAAATGCCTTAGAAAAGTCAACAAATAAACCAGTTGGAATATTACCAGATTCTAAAGCTTCCATGATCTCCCTAATAAAGCCAAAAATGGCTGTCTCGGTACTTCTTGATTTAAGAAAACCATGCTGACTAGGACTTAGGGATCCAAATTTAAGGAAAAACTTTAGAAATCTCTCCGCTAGAATCTTTTCAAAAATCTTCGCGAAAGATGAGATCAAGGTTATGGACCTGTAGTTGTTGAAATCACCAGGGTCACACTTCTTAAAAAGTGGCCTGACAATGGAGTTCTTCAATGGCTCAGGAAAGATACCCATTACAAAAGCATTATTCATAATTTTACAAAGAGGTTTCACGATATGGTCTATACATCTCTTGATAATAGTGATGGGAATACCATCAAAGCCACTATAGTCCATCCAAGAATGATTGACATCTCGGGGGGCTTTGGAAAATCGAAATTATGTTGGTAATGCCCATTCAGTAATATTTTGAGTTGCAGAATTCAGGTTGGTGTTGGAAATAACACTGACATTTTGTTCTGTCATTAATGTTTCGAACAAATTTGGCAAAAAATTGAGATTGAGCAAGTGAAATAAATATCTTTGAAATCAGGCTCTTGAAGAGTGAACAGCTAAAAAATGGAAAGCCTGTACAGAGCACGTAGAAAAAGAAATGAGAGACGATTAGTCAAAATACAAAGGAATGTTATGATATAGATATTGCTGACAAAACCTTTTATTATGAACATGACGAGTTCTGCCCAGATGAGGAAAAAATAACATGTTGTGGTTGTTGAAACAGAATAAAAGGAATACCTATTTATATTTTTCATATTTCATATTTTACACCTCCATTGTTCACAATAATATTGAAAGTTACAATGTCATGACAAAATTCTTCATATATTAAATAGATCCATTCGTTAAGTTTGGTTTCTGTCTTGATATCTATTACAATTTTCCCAATCTATTCACATTGCAGTAACACGCTTCAAAATTATCAACTAGATTTTTTCGGTTTAGCGAATATTCATATATTTCCAGGCTGTATGCTCCTATAATTGATCGTAAGATCGAAAATGTATCAATAAGATGAAAATAATATACTGCTGGTATTCAGATTCACACGCTGGTAATCGTATGTGAAAATTGGGAACATTTTCATGTTCAAAGTTCTCACTTCAAAAAAATATCGTTCAAGTTTTAGGTTATATCTATGTCTATGATGAAAGCACAGAAAACTTTTAGTTACTTTTTTGTAACTAGTAATAAAGCTGCGACTGGACTTTCAAGGCCTGCTCTGATGTCAATCATTCTTGGATGGACTATAGATGTCTTAGCTTTCATTTTATTGACAGCCCTCACAATCTCGGATTCAGTGATCTCAAACATGAAAAATGACTTATTGTTGTCACCACATTTCTGTGGAGCATGTACATTTCTGTGGTCGCAGTGAACTGTAACCCCTTTTTACTATAACTATAACTATATATATTGTTAGGAGGCCATTGTGGTCAAAAACGACTACTCAAAAAGATAAAATCTTCTTACCTTTGGAAAAATAAGTCTCGTGACGTAGCACAATATACAAAGCAATGCCATAAGTGTCAAGTAAATAAAAAAGGTCGGAAAAATTTAGTACCACTTATATTAACACCAACCTCTCAAAAGGCTTTTGATATTGTTTGCGTTGATGCAATTGGTCCTTTCACAAAATCAGATCAGGGTAATATGTATGCTGTCACATTACAATGTGAACTCACTATATTTGTTGTTATAGCACCCGTACCAAACAAAGAAGCTAATACGGTTGCCAAAGCAATTCTAGAGAATTTCATTTTAAATTTTGGTCCAATGAAAGAAAAAAGAACAAATATGGGTACCGAATACAAAAATTAAGTTTTCTCAAACCTCAATAAATTGCTCAACACAGACCACAAAATTTCACGTCGGTGATGTTAGCTCCCGGCCGGCCGGCTCCAAGCGCTGCTATTCCACCACGGTCAATAGGTACTCTGAAGCCGTTTCGACAGAAGTTTTTATTTTTTTTCGAGAGTTTGAGATGGCGGCCAAGATATGTAAATAGCTTATTGAATAGATGAATAGAAGGACTATTCCCATGATTTTTTTCGTTCAATTTGGATGAACCTAAAGGACCAGCTTCAAGGATCGAACTATGTGTATAGGTACTCTGAAGCCGTTTCGACAGAAGTTTTTATTTTTTTCAAGAGTTTGAGATGGCGGCCAAGATATGTGAATAGCTGATTGAATAGATGGAAAGAAGGATTATTCCCATGATTTTTTTCGTTCAATTTGAATGAACCTTAAGGGCCAGCTCCGAGAATCAAACATGGTATAGAGGTTGTCTGAAGTCGTTTCGACAGAGGTTTTAATTTTTTTTCCAAAGTTTGAGAAGGCCGCCAAAACATGTGAATAGCTTATTGAATGGATGGAAAGAAGGACTATTTCCATGATTTTTTCGTTCAGTTTGGATGAACCTAAAGGATCAGCTCCAAGGATCGAACTATGTGTATAGGTACTCTGAAGCCGTTTCGACAGAAGTTTTCATTTTTTTTCAAGAGTTTGAGATGGCGGCCAAGATATGTGAATAGCTAATTGAATAGATGGATAGAAGGACTATTTCCATGATTTTTTTCGTTCAATTTCGATGGCCCTAAAGGGCCACCTCCAAGGATCAAAGTATGTGTAAATGTACTCTTAAGCCGTTTCGACAAAAGTTTTTAATTGTTTTCATGGGTTCAGGACGGCGGCCAAGCCTTGTGATTAGCTTATTTATAGTTGGATAAAAGAACTATCTCCATGCTTTTCTTCATTTAACTTGGTTGAACCTAAAGGGCCAGCTCCAAGGATCGAACTATGTGTATAGGTACTCTGAAGCCGTTTCGACAGAAGTTTTTATTTTTTTTGCAAAAGTTCAGGACGGCGGCCAAGACTTGTGATTGGATGATTGTATGAAAGGATAAAAGGACTTTCCGCATGATTTTTTCCGTTCGATTTCGATGGCCCTACAGGGCCAGCTTCAAGGATGAAACTATGTGTAGAGGTTGTCTGATGCCGTTTCGACAGATGTTTTTATTTTTTCTTTCAAGAGTTGAAGATGGTGGCCAAGAATTGTGATTGACTGATTGAATAAAGGGATGAAAGGACTATTAATTCGCATGATTTTTTTCGTTCAATTTGGATGGATCTAAGGGGCCAGCTCCTAGGATCAAGCTGTCGGTATAGGTAGTCTGAGGTCGTTTCGACAGAAGTTTTTATTTTTTTTAAAGAGCTTAAGAAAGCGGCCAGATCTGATTGTGATAAGCTTGTTGCATGAATAGATGGAAGGACAAATTATACGGATTTTTTGTTAAATTTCGATAATCCTGAAGAGAAGTCTCGAACAAAATTTAATCCGTTCAACAATGTTCCGTATTTATTTCCTATCTTGACAGTTTTCTTTCAGTAGAACAATTCACTCAGTGATATTCAGTCATCACTTGATTATAATTTCCTTTTGTTATGTATATAATAATTCTTGACATTTTGAACTTCCAGAGATGGCAATAAATTTTTCTGGAGTCTCATTTTACTTGAGGAAGCATTCAATAAAATTTAAATCATCTATCATCTCTCACGAAGAAATAATATTCAAGGAAGACTGACCGATATTTTCCTTGATGCTGAATGACTGAATGTAATTCTAGACATCCTCAATTATTAGTTGCCGCCAAAGTTCATAGTTTGATTCTTGGAGCTGGCCCTTTAGGTTCGTCCAAATTGAATGAAAAAAATCATGGGAATAGTCCTTCTATCCATCTATTCTATCTGCTATTCACATATCTTGGCCGCCATCTCAAACTCTTGAAAAGAAATAAAAACTTCTGTCGAAACGGCTTCAGAGTACCTATACACATAGTTCGATCCTTGGGGCTGGTCCTTTAGGTTCATCCAAATTGAACGAAAATAATTATGGAACAAGTCCTTCTATCCATCTAATCAATAAACTATTAACATGTCTTGGCCGCCATCTCAAACTCTTGAAAAAAAAATACAAACTTTTGTCGAAACGACTTCAGACAACCTCTACACATAGTTTGGAGCTGGCAATTTGGGTTCATCCAAATTGAACGAAAAATATCATGGAAATAGTCCTTTTATCCTTTTATTCAATCAGTCGATCACAGTTCTTGGCCGCCATCTCAAACTCTTGAAAAAAAAATAAAAAACTTCTGTCGAAACGACTTCAGACAATCTCTACACATAGTTTGATTCTTGGAGCTGGCCCTCTAGGGCCATCGAAATTGATCGAAAAAAACCATGGAGATAGTCTCTCTATCCAATCTAGTCAATTAGCTATTCAAATATCTTGGCCGCCATTTCAAACTCTGGAAAAAAAATTAAAACCTTTGTCGAACGACTTCAGACAGCCTCTACACATAGTTTGATTATTGGTGCTGGCCCTCTAGGGCCATCGAAAATGAACGAAAAATATCACGCGAGTAGTCCATTTATCCCTTCATTTAATCAGTCAATCACAGTTCTTCGCCGCCATCTCAAACTCTTGAAAAAAAATTAAAACCTCTGTCGAAACGACTTCAGACAACCTCTACACATAGTTTGATTCTTGGAGCTGGCCCTTTAGGTTCATCCAAATTGAACGAAAAAAATCATGCAAATGGTCCATTTATCCCTTTATCCAATCAGTCAATCACAGTTCTTGGCCGCCATCTCAAACTCTTGAAAAAAATAAAAACTTCTGTCGAAACGACCTCAGACAACCTCTACACATAGTTTGATTCTTGGAGCTGGCCCTTTAGGTTCGTCCAAATTGAACGAAAAAAATCATGCAAATAGCTTTATTCAATCAGTCAATCACAGTTCTCGGCCGCCATCTTCAACTCTTGAAAAAAAAAATAAAAACTTCTGTCGAAACGAAACGACTTCAGACAACCTTTACACATAGTTTGATTCTTGGAGCTGGCCATCTAGGGCCATCGAAATTGAACAAAAAAAATCATGGAAATAGTCCTTTTATCCCTTTATTCAGTCAGTCAATCACAGTTCTTGGCCGCCATCTTCAACTCTTGAGAAAAAATAAGAACTTCTGTCGAAACGACCTCAGACAACCTCTACCTACACATAGTTTGATTCTTGGAGCTGGCCCTCTAGGGCCATCGAAATTGAACGAAAAAAATCACGCGAATAGTCCTTTTATTCCTTTATTCATTCAGTCAATCACAGTTCTTGGCCGCCATCTTCAACTCTTGAAAAAAAAATAAAAACTTCTGTCGAAACGACTTCAGACAATCTCTACACATAGTTTGATTTTTGGAGCTGGCCCTCTAGGGCCATCGAAATTGAACGAAAAGAATCACGCGAATAGTCATTTCATTCCTTTATTCAATTAGTCAATTACAGTTCTTGGCCGCCATCTTCAAATCTTGAAAAAAAAATAAAAACTTCTGTCGAAACGACCTCAGACAACCTCTACACATATTTTGATTCTTGGAGCTGGCCCTCTAGGGCCATCGAAATTGAACGAAAAAAATCACGCGAATAGTCCTTTTATTCCTTCATTCAATCCGTCAATCACAGTTTTTGGCCGCCATCTTCAACTCTTGAAAAAAAAAATAAAAACTTTTGTCGAAACGCCTTCAGACAACCTCTACACATAGATTGATTCTTGGAGCTGGCCCTCTAGGGATATCGAAATTGAACGAAAAAAATCACGCGAATAGTCCTTTCATTCCTTTATTCAATCAGTCAATTACAGTTCTGGGCTGCCATCTCAAACTCTTGAAAAAAAAATGAAAACTTCTGTCGAAACGACTTCAGACAACTTCTACACTTAGTTTGATTCTTTGGAGCTGGCCCTTAAGGTTCATCCAAATTGATCGAAAAAAAATCATGGAAAAAGTCCTCCTATCCATCTTTTCAATTAGTTATTCACATATGTTGGCCGCCATCTCAAACTCTTGAAAAAAAATAAAAACTTCTGTCGAAACGGCTTCAGACTAACTTATACACATAGTTCGATCCTTGGAGCTGGTCCTTTAGGTTCATCCAAATTGAACAAAAAAATCATGGAAATAGTCCTTCTATTCATCTATTCAATAAGCTATTCACATATCTTGGCCGCCATCTTAATTTCTTGAAAAAAAATTAAAACTTCCATCGAAACGACTTCAGAGTACTTATTGACCGTGGTGGAATAGCAGCGCTTGGAGCAGGCCGGCCGGGAGGCATTTTTCCGTTCCCTATACAGTCAGCGGACAGGTCGCTCTCACCGTATAGGAAACGGAATGCACAATGGAAAACTCCGTTTCCTAGCAGATATGCGCGATGTGCTCACTGTCCTGTTAGTCTTCTGGGTGCCGATGGGACAAATTGCAAATTATTAATACAGTTTTCATACTTCCTGTATAGCTTAATTAGGTAGAGTCTACCACATTTTTTCTCTGTGAACTTTTTTGTAGCCGCGGATTTTTTTCAGCAAACCTCTCGTAAGTCGACCATATTTTCATTTTTTTTAATCATACGTACTCTTTTTTTTTGTAAAATGCAATCTCAAAAACAATCTGAGAAAAATGAGAAAACATGATTGTCTACCAATATAAACATGACTGAAAATCACATTTTTTTTATTATCAATACACTCCTGATTTTTTCAGAATCGGTCTATATAACCATATGAAATATGAAAATGCAATTGTTCGACAAAAATGTGGTGTTTTTCTTGTCCGACAGATGAAAATCGACGATTTTTTTAAGTTTTTAAATTCATTAATATTTATCGGACAAGAATGAATTTATATTTTAGACATATTCGTTTTACAGAAAAAAACAACTGTCCACCATATAAAATGCGGCAAATCCTTAGTCTAGTTGAATATAATGTTTTAGTTCAGAAACTTTTATCGATTATTATTGAAATGAAAGTAGGAAATTATTGATTCTGATTGAAAGTGTATAATTCAAATTGTTCACTGACATTTTCATTCAAATCTAATGAAAAAAGCAATGAAAATACTTCTTCCTTACATTAAATTCATTGTAACGAGACGAATCGTATCCAGTAAATGTATCACACCAATCGTCAGGTAGAATGACATCTTTATATTTGTGATAATGATGTTCTCTTGATGCCAAGAATATTTTGCACAGTTTAAGGATGCCACTTCCTCCTTTTTCGAAACGACTTTAGAGTACTTATTGACCGTGGTGGAATAGCAGCGCTTGGAGCAGGCCGGCCGGGAGGCATTTTTCCGTTCCCTATACAGTCAGCGGACAGGTCGCTCTCACCGTATAGGAAACGGAATGCACAATGGAAAACTCCGTTTCCTAGCAGATATGCGCGATGTGCTCACTGTCCTGTTAGTCTTCTGGGTGCCGATGGGACAAATTGCAAATTATTAATACAGTTTTCATACTTCCTGTATAGCTTAATTAGGTAGAGTCTACCACATTTTTTCTCTGTGAACTTTTTTGTAGCCGCGGATTTTTTTCAGCAAACCTCTCGTAAGTCGACCATATTTTCATTTTTCTTGAATCAAACATACCTACTCTTTTTTGCAAAATGCAATCATAAGAACAATCTTGGAGAAATGAGAAAACATGATTGTCTACCAACATAAACATGACTGATAATCGCATTTTTTCAAAGTATTAATACCCTCCCGAATTTTTCAGAATCGGTTGATACAACCATAATATGAAGTATGAAAATGCAATTGTGCGACAAAGAAATGTGGCGATTTCCTTGTCCGACAAATGAAAAACGAAGGTTTTTTGGGATAAAAAATTATGAATAATGTCTTTTTTTTCTTATGCTCTCTCCACCTTGAAAATACGTCGCGTTCATTCAAAAATTAGAGAATTCACTGCTTCAATTTGGTAATTTGATGAATAGACTATATGCATTTATCGGATATAACTTTGCTCATGTTACAAATAAACATTTGATTTTTTGAGGACCATTTAAGAAGGATGTGCTGAATGTACTATCATCCAGCTGTCCGACGAATAAAGTTCGGCAATTTTAGTTGTTGCCGATATAATATTCTCAGTAGTGATGGAGTTTTTTTTTGTGCAAACATTTAAAAAATATCCGTGGCTTTAAAACGAAAAAGGAGGAAGTGGCATCCTTAAACTGTGCAAAATATTCTTGGCATCAAGAGAACATCATTATCACAAATATAAAGATGTCATTCTACCTGACGATTGGTGTGATACATTTACTGGATACGATTCGTCTCGTTACAATGAATTTAATGTAAGGAAGAAGTATTTTCATTGCTTTTTTCATTAGATTTGAATGAAAATGTCAGTGAACAATTTGAATTATACACTTTCAATCAGAATCAATAATTTCCTACTTTCATTTCAATAATAATCGAAAAAAGTTTCTGAACTAAAACATTATATTCAACTAGACTAAGGATTTGCCGCATTTTATATGGTGGACAGTTGTTTTTTTCTGTAAAACGAATATCTCTAAAATATAAATTCATTCTTGTCCGATAAATATTAATGAATTTAAAAACTTAAAAAAATCGTCGATTTTCATCTGTCGGACAAGAAAAACACCACATTTTTGTCGAACAATTGCATTTTCATATTTCATATGGTTATATAGACCGATTCTGAAAAAATCAGGAGTGTATTGATAATCAAAAAAATGTGATTTTCAGTCATGTTTATATTGGTAGACAATCATGTTTTCTCATTTTTCTCAGATTGTTTTTGAGATTGCATTTTACAAAAAAAAAGAGTACGTATGATTAAAAAAAATTAAAATATGGTCGACTTACGAGAGGTTTGCTGAAAAAAATCCGCGGCTACAAAAATGTTCACAGAGGAAAAATGTGGTAGACTCTACCTAATTAAGCTATACAAAAAGTATGAAAACTTCATTAATGATTTGCAATTTGTCCCATCGGCACCCAGAAGACTAACAGGACAGTGAGCACATCGGGCATATCTGCTAGGAAACGGAGTGTCCCATTGTGCATTCCGTTTCCTATACGGTGAGAGCGACCTGTCGCGCTGACTGTATATGGAACGGAAAAATGCGGCCGGGAGCTAACATCACCGACGTCAAAATTTCGACAACTTATCATAGCCATTATATGTACATAAATGAAACACGTTCAGACTGGGACGTTTGGGCTAAATATTTCGCTTTTTGTTACAACACTGTCCCTAGTTCTTATCACAACTTTACTCCTTTCGAACTGATATTTGCCAAAAAGACTATAGTTCCGGAAACACTAACAGGTACAAGAATAGAACCAACGTATAATATAGATGCACACTATTAAGAAGTTCGCTATAGAATTCAATTTGCGTTGAATAGGGTGAGAAAATTTCTTGAAACAGGGAAGATTGACCGAAAAGAGTATTGTGACAAAAAATCAAATGAATTTAATATTAATTGTGGAGATCTTGTTTCAGTAACAAACGAGGCCAGACATAAGCTAGATCCATGGTTTCAAGGTCCATATAAGGTTATTTCAACGGAGGGGGTGCATTATACTATAATTGATAATAAAGAAAAGAAAATGACAATTCATACGAATAGGGTGAAAAAATATAATGTATAGTACCTATAACCCATACACCCATATAAAAATTATTGTTTGAGTAGATATTCAATGGATTAATTTTTATTGTTTTCTAATTAAGATTTAATGGGATAGATAAGTTCGGTAAGATAGTTTTAGGTCTGATGTTTTAGGTTTTATATAAAAAGTACTTTCAGTTCTTTTGAAAAATGGCTTTCACAATTGGCCATAGTGAAAGATATTTTTTCTAGGAAAGGAAGGTGTAGGGCAGATTGCTGATGCTCAATATTCATTATTTCACAATATTGCAATAGCACGTATGTCACCTTTTATTGCCGTTCATAGAACTGGCCCACTCACGAAAGCACCTGCTATGGTTCTTTTCCATTGTTACATTTTTATTGATCAAGAGTCGATACAATAAAGAACTTACTGCCGAAGTCTACGAATTGATTTCAACCTTTTACATATGTCAAAAATTCGAAAATGGGGGGAAAAAAGCTTGCCAAATATAGAAAAGTATACAGGGTGTTCCATTTGAAAAAATGAAGTTGCAAACAATATGTTGCCCACTCTGTATATATTCCATTTTGAAAAACATTAGTCGACTTCGTGAGAAATTTGTAAAAAACATTGTTTGTACCTTTTTTAGTAACAAAGTTAAAGGGGGGCTCAAATTATGGTGGGAAACGCGGAACATGGTCGTAATTAACAATAAAATCAAAGAACTGATGATGGCCTAGTGCCGAAAGCGCTACAGAACCAAGAATTGATAAAAAATACATGGTTGGGGGTACAAAAACTCTGTAATTTTATTGTTGAATTGACAATGTCAGGATAACTTCTATTCAATCCAAGCAGTTTTCGTTAAATTCCAAGAGTTGCATTCGGGCACAATAGACCTTAAGGTCGCAGTGAACTGTAACCCCTTTTCACTAAATAAGAGTTGCATTCACAAAAACCGTACACAAAAGTAAGAACTGCATTTAAAAAAAAACCAACAATGAATCTTGGTAAATGAATTTTTGTTCTCTCACCAGGTGGGAGTCAATATAGATGTATAAAAACCCTGGCACTAATGAAATTTTGTCTCAGACTTTCTTGTGTGGAAATCGTCTGAAATTGGGTCCTACTTTTCATTTCTCTGGTCAGGGCCCGTATTCTGGGCGAGTGATATTTCGTTGCGTATACGTTTGCCATACATAATTACACTGAAAACGTATACGCACCGAAAGATCACTTGCCGAGAATACGGGCCCAGAAGTTGAGCTATTTTTGCATTACCGCTATAGCTTCACAACCATGAAACATTGCGGCTAATTCCGAAACCCAACCAAATACCATAATCAAGAATGCCGATTTGATCTACGATTTTGGGTCACGATATTTAGTTGGGATTCGTTACACCAGAAATGAAATGGAATTGGTCGCATGCAGAAACTTCAAAGTCCAATAAGAAACGGAAATATCATCGGCAAAAAAATTAATTTTATCAAGTATATTCTGTACACGTCATTTTATTTTCGCCTCGAGTTTTGAATCAACATGTTTAAAAGCTAATAGTAAGGCATTAATATATCATTCATTGAATTGTTGATTATTTAATTTTTCTCAAAATCAATCATTTCCTTGAGTTCTAATCTGACCGTATGACGAATGATACGCAGTGATGTCAGATCTCAATGAGCCTTGGAAAATCTAAATGAGTTCATCTTTGCTATATTGACATTCAATCTAAATCAGACAAACTGATTCAAGCAGTCACCACATCGAATATTGATGTTTGGCGAGCAATCGAATATCTGAACAGTTCCTGCTCTCACACCGTGCCTCTAGGGTGGAAGTAGGATTGCCAAGTAGTCAGTATCAAACTGAAATTGTGGGGAATTGATCGAATTTTAAGGAGTGTATGCATACAGCTACTCACACGCCCTAGATTGCCCCTGCTGCAGGCGTCTGAGTTAGGAATTTGGCTCCTCGGCAAATGAATCACCTTGGAAATTCCCAACTCAAACGCTCCAGATTGCCCCCGTCACAGGCATGCGAGGAGGCGAAATGAATTCTACCTATAATTCAGTGTGTATCAGTGTTGAAATCATTTTCAGTATACTCAAACGCATGTTCGAAAATTCATAATGATTGAGATAAATTTACCTGATATGTAAATTCCTCTGCATTTACATACTAGAGCATCATTATACCGAGGATCGATACATTTTTCTCGATATACCACATACTGAGCACCGTCTGAAAAATCACCTTGTCCACAGCAGAGTATTCCAGCCTCGAAAAAGGATTTCACAGCTAAAATCAAACGAAATTAACGATTCGATATGTTTGTTCATCATAGTATATTTTTATTTCTCTATTTCAGTATCGTAATAAATTCATTACAGTACTAACAACAGTGCTGTAATGAATTCATTACAGCAGTGTTTTTAGTAATATTTTTCGTTTCGTGGTTGTCAACTATGATTGCCGATCCTATCAATTTTCAACACACGTCAAGTTGAAAATGTCAATTTTCGTCAGTGAACCACCTGCCAAGATACACTAGGATGTATAATCTAAATTTTTCATTGAATTTCAACAGAAATTTGACTGAAATAGAGAAAATATAGTCTAATGCTCGTTGCAGAATACAATTCCAGCACTCATGCGTTCAAAAACTCGCTCCTTCGTCGCTCGTTTTCGAATTTCGCATTCGTATTGGAATAGGAGCCCATTCTGCAACTAGTGTTAGAATATACTATTTCCGTCTGAAATTTTGCAAGAGAAATTTGAGTTTTTTCTAGTGTTCCAAAGTGTCATCTGTGAATTCGCAGAGTTTCAGTTCATCAGGGAGCAATTCACGGAAATTGTTAGTACTGTGAAAGCCCTCAAACAAAGGGAATACTGTAATAAATCGAAATGTTTCGGTTAACCAATATAGACTTCTGAAATTTATATTCATGGCTCCGAAAATTACTTTGTTGCTTATCGGCATGGTAAAGGATGCGAGCTAGACGATAACGATTGAAATCATTGATTTTCGGGGCAAGTTTCCTCCTGAAGCTCAGACGATATCATGAAAATCGTTCCACGAAAGGGGTTCCCTAAGTGTGATGACAGCGGAAAATTCGAGAGTAAGATCGTGGGACTTGCAACTAACCAAAAGTTTCATCATCCAATCGAAATCCACCCACGGGAGGTGGAAAAAGGGAAATCTTCAATTTGCTTCCGAGACAGAAATTGTAGTAGCTGGAGAAGCCTGAAACGGGAAGGCTCTCAATGTACTCGGGATACGGTTCGGAAGTTGGGAGTAGCTGGAGAAGTCTTGACAGGAAGATTCTCAGTTATCTCGGAATCGGAAGTTAAGGATAGCTAGAGAAGCCTTAAACGGAAAGGTTCTCCGTTGACTCGGTTTCGGTTTTAGGGTGTGTACTTCAGTTTTTGGAAGTACAGTCACAGAGCGGAGACGGAAACAGTTAAGTTTGAATCGGAAATTAAGGAGTAGCTGGAGAATCCTTGAACGGGAAGGTTCTCAGTGTCCTCGGAATACGGTTTCAAGGAAGGTTTAAGGAGTAATTCAGTTTTTTGAAAAGTAAGGTTTCAAGCGGGGACAGAAAAGTATTAAGTCGGAAGGAAAAGGTTTCTGAAATTAATAAGATTTATTCAGATCACGTCTCGTCGATGAACCGGGAGTTGAATTGATCTGCGAACAGCGAGTTAGTGACGTGTTGTTTTTGGGTGTTTTTCCTTTTTTTAGGATATTTTCTTAGGATTACCTGCCAGAAGTAGAAAGATCAGGTAATTTTGCGTATGCATTGCTTATTGATAAGTTGATAAGTTCTGTTGTAATATCGTAACGTTACAATGGCGCCGAAAAATGAAAACAGTGGAGAAAATACCTGTAATAAATGTGCCAAAGAAGTGAAATTGTTTGTTACTTGTTCTAAATGTGGAAAGACTTATCACCCTAGCTGCCTACTCAAAATCTGCGGTATATATGTGGAAAATAACGGAAAAATATTCTGTTGTGAAAACATAACCTCCAAAAAGTGTCAGTGTGAAACGAAGGAAATAGAAATACAAAGGCTGACGAAACGTCTTTCAGAATTGAATGAATTGAATTTTGAACGGTCAATCAGTAAACAACTGTCGGAAGCCATGGATGAAGAATCCCAAGAAATACATAACGAGGATACTTCAGATGGTTGGATGGCCCCAGTGAAGACTATGGGGAACGACCAACAAATAGAGGTGAGATGTCTGAATAGACTAATAGATGAAAAATCTAATCGTGTATTGGATCTACAAGATAAAGTCGAAGTTTTGAAAAAGCACATACTTTTGGTGGAAAAATTTGAAGATACCAGATCACAAACGCCATCTATCAATGCTACCTTAAATTTGAAAGAAATAACGGAAAAGCAGAATCAAACTATCAATTCTACCGAGGACAACACGGACCACACGTTGAAGGAACCTGCAATAAATGTTAAAGCAGATGTAAAATTCAAACAGGTGAAGAATAAGAAAACTGAGAGCAATGCAGGAAACTGCCCCGGTAGAAGATTCACTCCGAAAGTTTCAGGAAATACAACACTGCAAAGTCAACAAAAGCATTCTGAAGAAAATTGTAATCAACCACTACAGAATACTGCATCACAACCCGAAAATGATGAAAGGAAGGACTGTGATGAATCAAAATTTGAACGTGTCGAAGGGAACAGAAGGAGGGCAGATAGAAACAGAATTAGTGTGACTGGAACTGGTACAGGATCGTCAACTTTTTCGTGTGCGCAAAGACGAGCATGGATATACGTAGGATGAGTGGGCGATAAAGTACAAGAATCTCAAATAGAGAAACACTTAAAAGAAAAGTCCCCGAATGAGGAATTCATCATTGAAAAGCTTTCTTTACGAGAAAAGTCTGACAGCTCTTCGTTTAAAATAGGGTCGAGCTTATCACTTGTGGACGAGCTTTACAAGCCACATAACTGGCCTGCCGGTGTGGTCGTGAAACGCTTCAAATTTTTTCGAGGACCGAGGAAAAGCGAAAAATGAAAGTAACAACGTTGCAAAATCTAGTAGACTCCCAAAGCTAAAATATGACGCAATATTGAATATCAATATCCAGAGTCTAAGTAATAAACTAGACGCGATCGATTTCGTCTTGAATGCGGAGAAATACAAACTAGCTTTCGTAACTGAACATTGGATGACTCACGATCAGATAAAAATTTTCATTATAACACTAAGATTTGGATCGGGAAACAGATTGTTTTTTTTATACAATGTTCCTTGTCGCCATTTCTTCACACGTGCCTTATGCCATATATTGTTTGATTTAAGAAAAAAGTATGTATTACTCTCTTTCAAAAGAATATATATACAGGGTGTCCCACTAGTGCCGCAGCGGACGATATACGCGTAACGGACTGCGTTTTGCAAAATTTTTTGATGCAGACTTTATATACTACAAGAAGAGCACAACCTAAAAATATTTTCGAATATATCGGGTGGCCCACAAAAGAGGAATAGCGGGTGACTTTGTTTTTTCAAATGGAACACCCTATATTCAATAGTGTTTTTCCATTCTCTGAAACTTCCTGCATGCTTCCGTATACTTTTCACATATTTTTATTCGACAGTTTTCGAAATATTGGCCATTTAGACAAAAAAATGATACTTGTAGAGGCTATGTTATCCAATTATATTTCACGAACGCTTGCACATACCAATAACAGTTTTATATGGATTGAAAGACAAGACTTCAAAGTATCACACCCAGCTATAATAAAGCATCTCCAGCATACAGAGTGTCCACAAAAAGACTATCAACATGATTAATTTCAAATCGATTTTTCTTCATTTTTTCAAATGCAATGCATATAATTTTTTTTCATCATTGTAATCACCATTCATTTTACTTCATTTTTTGTCAAATACATGATATGCATATCTCTAAAGGAATAGGATTTTTCAAAGTTTTTCCTCCAAATTCACATATACTTTCGAATTCAAAAAGCAGATTTGGCTTTTCTGTGGTTATTGGGAACTGTCAAATTATTCTATTCAAAATTAACATCATTGCAGCTTCAATTCAAATCATCATAGATTTTACGGATTGGATGAATACTCACACAATGATGTAAAAATTCAAAAAAAACCAATGAGTTTGAATGTACAAGTTATGAATGCTTCAAAAAAACGCGTTTCAAAACTTCAGGATACAAAAAAGTGCCCCCTCTTATCCTTATACAACTTTCTTCGAAAAAATGATATTCATAAGTTTCACAGGCACGCACGCAGATCTTCAAGCTCCCAAGCTCAAAGCTTGTTTGAAATTTTTGGAAGATTCGACGTTCCAAATAGAAACATAGAAAATGATCAAAAATGTATTTTGAAAAATGGGTACAGAAAGCAAGTTTCTGTCTTCAGTAACTAATTTCATCACATTTTTGTGTAGATACATCAAAACCTTCTAGTTCCTCATTTCGCTATAATATGAATTGAAGCTTCAATGATGCTAATTCTGAGTGGAATAATTTGACAGTTCTCAATAACCACAGAAAAGTCAAATCTGCTATTTGAATTCGAAGGTATATGTGAATTTTAGGGAAACATTTCGAAAAAGCGCTTAAAAATCCTATTCCGTTAGAGATACGCATATCATGTATTTGACAAAAATGAATGGTGATTACAATGATGAAAAAAAATTATATGCATTGCATTTGAAAAAATGAAGAAAAATCGATTTGAAATTCGTCATGTTGATAGTCTTTTTGTGGACACTCTGTATGCTGAAGATGCTTTATTATAGCTGGGTGTGATACTTTGAAGTCTTGTCTTTCAATCCATATAAAACTGTTATTGGTATGTGCAAGCGTTCGTGAAATATAATTGGATAACATAGCCTCTACAAGTATCATTTTTTTGTCAAAATGGCCAATATTTCGAAAACTGTGGAATAAAAATATGTGAAAAGTATACGAAAGCATGCAGGAAGTTTCAGAGAATTGAAGAACACTTTTGAATATAGGGTGTTCCATTTGAAAAAACAAAGTCACCCGCTATTCCTCTTTTGTGGGCCACCCGATATATTCGAAAATATTTTTAGGTTGTGCTCTTCTTGTAGTATATAAAGTCTGCATCAAAAAATTTTGCAAAACGCAGTCCGTTACGCGTATATCGTCCCCTGCGGCACTAGTGGGACACCCTGTATATATATATAATTTGAAAGTTTATTAGGATCTCTCGGTCAAAGGATTAGTAATACACTTATATATTATCCAAGCTTTCGGTAATGTTTATTACCTTTCTAAATAATATATATTCATACTTAATTGAACTATCGAAGAAAACACATGCACCATTTCGTGATTTGACAATACAAGACAGCATGAATGAAGAATAAGAAAAATAAATATCTGTTTTTTAAATTCTAGAAATGACTAATAGTTGTCAAATGTGATTATCAATTGAATATTCGTGGAAGATCTTAACCATAATTCCACATATTTTATGTATTAGAGGCAACATAAAATTTTGTATCTCAGTGAGAGTGAGATTACGAAATAATTCTGTAACTACTAGGATAAAAATCACACCATAATGTATGTATAAATTTTGTCTCTTTAGTCCTTTATGACATGTATATTTGTTACAGATCCTTGAGAAAGGTAATAAACATTACCGAAAGCTTGGATAATATATAAGTGTATTACTAATCCTTTGACCGAGAGATCCTAATAAACTTTCAAATTCTAACAATTACGGTCGATAGCTAATTTCCATATATATATATATATATATAGATTTGTTCGACCGCACATACAGACCCAAATCGGTATACTCGACCGACTATACGATCCAAAAGTGACGTTGTCAGACCCGGCTCCGGGTCTGAAAACGTTCGACTATAGAATCATTATGAGGTAGGTGAGGGGGTGCTAGGGGTGAATTTTCAGCTGGGTGTGAAAAGTCGGTCATACACGATAATATATACAGAAAGTTTCAGGGTTTGGCCAGTGCGAGGGCGCTTCTACCGATTTGAACCTGATGTATATAATTCGTATAGCTGACCGACGCGTTCAGTCCATAAACATGGCAACACTGCTTGTTGAGAGCTTCATAATATACAGACTTCAAATCATCTATTAAGGATCTTATACGATCCCGGTATAGTAAACCGTCTTTATAAGCAATGAATATACTATGGATATTTCAGATTCTCACAAATTCGTTTTCAGATCGTACAACCTTACGGAAGCTTATACAAACCCGATTAGGGTGGTCAACGTCATCAATATGGTTCATTTGAGGTATTTCTGATGGAATTTTTATTTCAATCATTCGTTAGTCGAGTACCAGACAATTCGACTTGATGAATTTTAAAAATTCATTCGTGATATTATACCGCGTGTACCAGTGCAGAATCGACAGTATTATGCGTAACGATCAATATAAGGGTGATTCACGGCATGGACTATTAGACGTTTATGGAGAACTAATCAGAATTTTGACGCATATTGGGGTTTGAGACATTGGTCTTCCTTCCCAAAATATTTTTAAACCTCTACCCCTTCCGGTTATACCGGAAACAGACTACTACTGTGAAGAATGAACGGTGGTAGGCGACTATTTGCAGTATCAGGTTTATTTCAACTAGGTATAATATTAATACAAATAACCAAAAACAACTCAAATACGGTCGCTTTCTTATATTTTTTCAGTATGACAATTTTTTTCTTTCTGTCATCCATTTTTTCTTGGCAACCGGTATTTTGATTAAAATGTGAAAATAAACTGAAACATTTTCTACACTCCCGCCTGGTGCAATATATCCGTAGGAATGGATTGCACCATCATCAGTTTTTTTCTACTGGTAAAACAGCTATTTTAACTGCCGGCCTCTCGAGTATGCCATTTTGGGTCTGCACAGTTGCGCTTCTCACTTGACCATCTTTTGAAGTCTTAACTTCTATTATTCTTCCTTTTGGCCAATTGCATCGTGGTAGTTGCTTATCACAAATGATTACAATATCTCCAATTTTGATCGGATCAGCTGGTTTCTGCCATTTCATCCGCAAAAGTAGTTGTGGTACGTATTCAGCTACAAACCGACGCCAACATTTATTGGCAAATTGTTCCCTATACAAATAATTATATTTTAAAACAGATGCATCATCATCCATTTGACCAAGTGGTTTGTCGCCATTAGAAGAACCAATGAGAAAATGATTCGGTGTTATGCCTTCTGTCGTCTCACTATCTGTTGGTAGATATGTAAGTGGTCTTGAATTCACTATATTTTCAGCTGCAACAAGACAACTGAAGAGTAATTGATCTGTTGGGGTTCTGGAAGGTAAGGCACTATAGAAGGAAATCTTCACAGCTTTGACGAGACGTTCCCATGCGCCACCCATATGAGGGGAGAGAGGAGTGTTGAAGTGAAAACTAATTTCTGGATTCACGAAAGATTTCAGAATCAACTGAGGATCTATGTTCTGTAATTCCTCTCTCAAAATCCTTTCTGTGGCTATGAAATTAGTCCCTCGGTCACAATAGATATGGCGTGGACGACCTCTTCGATTCATAAAATTTGTGAAGCAAAGTATGCAGCTATCAACATCCAATTTATAGGCTACCTCTAAATGTATTGCTCTAGTTGTTAAGCAGGTAAATAAAGCACCCCAACGCTTTTCAACTCTTCGTCCTACTGTTACATTAATTGGACCAAAATAATCCACTCCAGTGTACGTAAAAGGAGCAGTGAATGTTGCAAGACGACATTCTGGTAAAGGTGCCATTTCAGGCTCTTCGGGTTGACAAAATTTCACCTTGCAAAATTGACAACTATTTTTTATGTTGTTGACCACTCTTCTCAATTTTGGAATGAAAAACTTTTGCCTTATTTCATTCACAACGACTTCCTGGTTTCGATGAAGAAATTTATGATGATAATTTTGTACAATAAGTGATGTCAGATAGCTCTGTCTTGGTAAAATTATGGGTCTCTTCATGCTGAATTCAATATTCTTTGTTTGGTCTATCCTTCCTTTAACTCGAAGCAAACCATTTTCATCTAAGTAAGGTGACAGTTTATATAAACTACTAGATTTTTTAACAATTGCTTGACCTGTCGTGGAATTTTTCTGCAACTGACTGATCTCTTCTGAATAAAATTGCTGTTGTGTCCAATGAATTAATTTGTTCTCAGCATTCAATAGTTCCTCGGACGTGAATGGCCCGTTGAAAGAAAGTTCTTTGTGAATTCTAGCTAGCAATAACTTTATGAATCTATTCACATATGCTGTTGTTCGTAGAAGTCTGTTGTATTTGCTGAATCTTTCCATATTTATAACTGGTTCCTGTATGTGATGATGGACTATAAATTCTTCAATTTTCGGTTTCTCCGCTTTGGGTTCAATAGGCCAGTATTCCTCATTGAAATAAAGGAATTCCGGACCCTGGAACCATCTACTTGGATATTTAAGAGATGACGATGAATTTTTCCATTTAGTTGCTTCATCAGCTACATTCATCTTCGTAGGTACGTATCTCCAATTAGAAATCATTGAATTTTCTTGTATCTCGACTACTCTGTAAGCTACATATTTAGTTAGTTTTCTTGGATCTTCATTTCTTAACCAATTCAAAACTACTAAAGAGTCGGACCAATAGAAGATTTCACTTATTTTAATTGACAAATGTTCGTAAAAGGATTTTCCTAATCTTGCTCCCATAACAGCTCCATCTAGTTCCAATCGTGGAATTGTCTGCAGTTTAATTGGTGCAACATGAGTTTTCGCTCCAAGTAAAACACATTCTATTACTTCTCCCTTGATTCTGAGGTAAGCAACAGCTGCACTTGCTTGCTCTCCAGCATCGACGAAAATATGCATTTGCACTAATGTTTTTTCCCAGTTTTCTATCTTCGTCAGATAACATCGAGGAATTGAAATATTTTCGATTTCATGAATAATTTTGAGCCAGAATAGCCATTTCTTGAAATGTTCATCTCCAATTGGATGATCCCAAGAGACATTGCTTCTCCAGATTTCTTGAAGTAAAATTTTCAGATGAATGAGGATATGTGAGAGGAGTCCCAAAGGATCATATATTGACATTAGAATTCGAAGGATCCCCCGTTTCGTTGGTCTTCTTTCCCCACTCAACACTTCTTTATTTCCTTTGTTGAAACGTAAAGAAAATATGAGACTATCAGAAGTTAAATTCCACCACATTCCTAGAACTTTTTCGTTTTTCTCGGTTCCCATGTCAAGTTGGACATCATGTGGTTGATCATTTGATTTATTCATTATATCCTGAAGTTTTTTAGAATTCGAACACCAGTTTCTCATTTCGAAATTTCCTTCAGCATGTATCATAGAAATTTCTTTAGCAATTTTGATACTTTCTTCCTCTGTATCAGCAGAATCTAATAAATCGTCCACGTAGTGATTATTTATAATGCTATGGACTGCTTTTGGATACTGAGAAATGAATTTTCTGGCGTTTGTATTTTTAACAAACTGAGCACAACTGGGGGAGCATGCGGATCCAAAGGTCATAACAGTCATGACATACGTTTCTAGCTGATTTTGTGGGTTACCATTGCGCCAAAGAAATCGTTGTGCATGTTTGTCTTTCTCAATTATGCCTACACGCAAAAACATTTCCTTTATATCTGCAGAAAATGCAATTTTTCTTTGTCTGAATCGAAGAAGTACTCCTAAGAGAGAAGCCAGTTGATCATCTCCTTTCAAAAGCATGGTGTTGAGGGAAATTCCTTGGGTTACGGCTGCTGCATCCCAGACTATTCTGAATTTCCCCGGCTTATTCGGATTCAATACAGGGAATATTGGAAGGTACCAAACTTTTTCTTGGGGTTGTAAAAGCTCTTCATTTGTTAATTTTCTTATGTATTTCTTTGCTATGAAGTCTTCTAGTTGAGCATTCATTTTTTCACCTAATTCAGGGTCTTTTAAAATTCTGTTCTCGATGCATCTCAGTCGTTTTAAGGCCATAGGTTTACTGTCTGGCAGCTTCAACTGATCATATTTCCAAAGAAGTCCAATTTTGTATTGCTTTCCAATTTGAGTGAGAGTTTCATTTTGTAATTTAGTTGCTCGTTTCATCTCTTCTGATTCTAACAATTTGACTTGCTGGACTCCTAAAATTTCTATGTTGAAATATTTTTTGGTAGTTTCAAAAAGATCTCGATTATTCATAAAATTTTCCTCACAGCAACAGATGTGAAAACTATGACTTTCATTTGCAGGATTATTTATTGCTTTTTGAAATGCAAATATAGACCATCCGAGTCTGCATTTGGCTGCTATAGGCTCTCCAATTTGTCCTTCTTTCACGCGAAGAGGTAATGCCAAATCCCAATTGTCCAAACCGATTAGAAGTTGTGGATTCGCATTGTCATAATACTGAATTGGCAAATTTCGAAGATGAGGATATTTTTGCTTGATGATGTTCCCATTAACAGATTGTTTTGGCAAATTAAGATTTTTAACCGTTCTTGCTGAACGAAAGTTGAATATTTCTGCCTTTTCAAAATCACCAGATATAGAAACTGAGACTTTTCTTGAGTTACTTTCAAGCCTCTGCTGATCTCCAGTCCATTGTAGGCATAAGTTTTGTGGTGTACCTTCAAGACCTAGTTTTTCTGCGATGTTTTCATTCAGTAGAGTAACAGAAGAACCTTCATCCATGAATGCAAATGTCTTTACTTCGTTGTTACCATTTCTTAATACTACTGGAACAATTCTGAATCGAATGTTAGGGTTGCTGTTCTTGGAAATATTACATTCGCCCGAAAAAGTCACTGGATTTTCAATTGTTTCGACAGATGTTTCTGTTTGCGTATTGACGATTTCAGGTTTATCAGGTTCTTTAGCCATCTTGGAAGTGTCTGTATGAAGCATTGGGTGATGTTTTCGATTGCAATGATTTTGTTTGCACTTGACAGGATATTTGCATGGAAAACGGTGTTTCTTCAAGCAGAGTCTGCATAAATTCAAATCTTTAATAACTTCCCATCTTTTTGTAACTGGATACTGGAGAAATTCTTTACAGGTTGTAACCGATTTGCAATCTCCTTTACAGATCCAACAAAGACGAGTTTCTGGCTGATTTGAAGAGTTGTGAATGTTCGTTCGCTCATTCCTTTGAAATTTATTTGGATCATTCGTGCTCAGGGTGGGAAGAGCAGTACAAACATTAACTGCTACCTGATACATCCAGTCTGCAAATTCACTCAATCCTTTGAATGTTTTCAAGGAACTTTTGTGCATTGCCCAATTAATTTTTATTTGGGAAGGTAACTTGGAAACTAATTCATGCATAAGTGTAGGGTTGTTGAGATAATCACTCAGTTTAGCGGCTTCAAAAGAAACACATAAATTTTTTACTGCCAAGGCATATTCCACTAAACTTTCCAATTTATCTGGTTTTGGGGCTGGTTGTCGCCGAATAATATTGATATGAGCTTCAATAATTTGCTCTGGTCTTCCATAAAGGATTTCCAGTGTGGATATGATTTGAGGAACACATTCAGGTAGAATCAAAAAACTGGATGTGGATACGCTAGATTTGGCTGCACCTTTCAAAGATTTTTGTAATCTAATAAGGTTTTCATTGTTATCCAAACCGCATAATTTAGTTGACCTGTCGAAACTGCTTTTAAATAGGGGCCAATCATATGGATTTCCATTGAAATTTGGTAGTTCACTAGGGGTGCTTCTTCGTGCAGCATATTGTTGAGGTGAAAGAATGTTTTCGTCAGATTTTGATTGTTCGGTTGGTGGAGAAATTTTTAAAACAGCAGGATCTGATTTTGCAACAGAATCTTCAATTTTTAAAGATAAAATCTTGTTCTCAACTGGATTCGTGGTCAATATTTCTTCGTCGCTAATTTCTTGGCTGTCGTCATCTTCTTCAAGAAGTCTTCGCGCTTCTTGAGCCAACTTGCGCTCTTTTCGAAGAAGTTCTCTTTCCTCTTGTATGAATTGCAGCTTAAGTTTGATTTTTGAAGAACAAAATGATTTCACACTTTTGCCAGAGGAATTATGTGTGCTGGTTCTTGGTGTATGCATGGGTGTTATCTTCTGAGAACGATTTGGTGAAGGGAAATCCGTTATTTCATTTCCAGCTTCACATTTTGGGCATTTCCAATTTTCATTTCCAGAGATGTCATCTGTGACGTTTACACATTCGTAACAACACCATTTTTTACATTGGGTACATTCCACCATCCTTTCTTCTCTATAGGGTTTACTGCAGACAGGACAGAGATCATAGTTATCTTTGGTTCCCTCAACTGCCGTTGAAGCCATTTCTTCTAGATCCAGTAGATAACTGCTTGCAATAACCAGACTAATATTTACGTATTTGAGACTTTGTGAAGAATGAACGGTGGTAGGCGACTATTTGCAGTATCAGGTTTATTTCAACTAGGTATAATATTAATACAAATAACCAAAAACAACTCAAATACGGTCGCTTTCTTATATTTTTTCAGTATGACAATTTTTTTCTTTCTGTCATCCATTTTTTCTTGGCAACCGGTATTTCGATTAAAATGTGAAAATAAACTGAAACATTTTCTACAACTACTTTTCTAATTTAAATGGCACACCCAGTATATTATTTCATCATCGGATAGCTCATTTGATGGCAATTTCAGTAATGTGCATAACTTGTGTATAAACTCAACGGTTCATGAGTTATTGCGATTCTACTGAAAAAAATGGTAACGACAGGGCCTCACTTTTTTTTGAATATTTCTTCAGAAGAAGTTTTTTTCGAGAAAATCTTCTTCAATTTTGATTTTTTCAATACGTAGTATGATAAGACTGGTGGCAGTTTACACCAAAAATGTACAGGGTGTTTACGAGAAGGTCATGAACTTGGACAACTCAAATTCATCAAAACTCAAGATTTTCAAATTGCAACCCATATTTTTTGTTCTTTCAGTCGATTTTACGTCGAAAAAGAGGGGGGGGGGGGTTACTTAAGCGAACCCTATACCCAAAATGAGAACTTTGAGAGTTAACGACGAAAAACTTGAAATCAGGAAAAACCGCAATTTCTTAGTGGAAGTAGTCTGTGACTTTCGGGAAACATAGAAAGAAACTAAAATTCGATGTTTCGAAAACTTAATTTGACATCCCATGAATCTTAATTTTTTTTTTCATTGGATTGTTGAGAATCCATAACCCAATTAAAAGTATCTATTTTCAATGAAAACTACATAAATGGAAATATTCTATTTCGGTCTATAAATACTGGTAGAAAAAAAGAAGGAACGATGTTTTAAAATAATCATCAATCGCAACGAACAATTAATTAAAAATCGGGAAATGTCAAATTTAGTTTTCGAAACATCGAATTTTAGTTTCTTCCTATGTTTCCTGAGAGTCACAGACCACTTCCACTGAGAAATTGCGCTTGTCATTAACTCTCCAAGTCCTCATTTTAGGTATAGGGTTTGCTCAAGTAACCCCTCGACTGAAAGAATAAAAAATGTGGGTTGCAATTTGAAAATCTTGAATTTTGATGAATTTGAGTTGTCCAAGTTTATGGCCTTTTCGTAAACACCCTGTACATTTTTGGTGTGAACTCCACCAGTCTATTATACTACGTATTGGACAATTCAAAATCGAAAAAGATTTTCTCGAAAAAAACTTCTCCTGAAGAAATATTCAAAAAAAAGTGAGGCCCTGTCATTACCATTTTTTTCAGAAGAATCGCAATAACTCATGAACCGTTGAGTTTATACCCCATTTCGCCACACCCTGTTGCTCAACTCTTAGAAGTGCTTTTCTAATGGATTTTTTATTGAAATATCGTTCTTTTTAGTGGACTATCTTTATGCATTACACGTATACCTACGAATCATGGTTGAAGTAGCCCATGGAGTTGTTTTATTCTATCATCGTGGGGGTTTCAAAAACGTTGATGGCCTGATTGACTACTTGAATTTTGAATTATAATATATAATATATTATAAATTATTCTGCGAATCATCTAATCAACAATCTTTGAGAAACCCATGATCAGTGCCATAGATATTTCGAGGAAATGATTATTTCCCCAATTTCATCCCGTTATATTCACACCTGTTTTGAAAATCTCAATTCATATTCCATTATAAAAAAGCCATGGAATTTTCAGTTGGATTATTGAAGTTCTCCTAAAGTGGATATTAACTCAGAAAATATCCATTTTAGGGCAAGGGTGTGATGCATACACTCACATTATTTTTTAACGTAGATTCAATATCTGCCATAAAAAAATGGGGTTCTAATTTGAAAAAATTGATTTTTCACGATTTTGTCATCCCTAACTTTGAAAGCGATTTTTTCACCCCCTGTATCATGAATCGCGATTTAGATTTTTAAAGTGGATACATCAATCTTACATCTTGAAAAATCCCAAAAATGAAAATTTTCCATCCAAAAACCTCGAAGTTATTCTTGTTTCAGCGGAGCTCTATTTTCGATTTTTTTCCGAATTTTCCCGCTCAGAGATAATTTTCCAACCAAAACTGAAAAATGTTACATCAAAATAACTTGAAATTTTCTTAGGAATCTATTTCTGCAATAAAAAAATGGTGTTCTAATTTGAGAAACGGAAGTTGACGTCATTTCCGGAAAAACCGGAGGTGCTCATGCCTTGAAAATATTTTAGATTTCATCAGCATCGTGAAATACTTATAAGTGCTGAATTTCATGAAAATACGTTCAGTAGTTTCCCGTATAAATATGGGTGAGGTTCCTCGTGAAAGATCCTGTATTACGCTCCTAATACATCACCGAGATTGAAAATGAAAAAAGTACAAGTTCTCAGTTCTTTTCGTTACTTAATATATTTTATTATGTTTTGATTATTCATTTCCTCATTTTTGAAAGCATTCCTTCTTTTATATTTTATTTATAAGATTAAAACATAAATTAAATCCACCATTCCGAACTGGTGACCATCGTGGTTGTGAAATTTTTCTAGGTGAACTATGTTGCATTATCAAGCCCTTCTTCTCCATAACCATAAAAATGGCGTTATGAAGGAATACAGGGTGTCCGGGTTCAACATTCATATATTTCTGGGGGTGATTCTGGAGAGTGGAGTTCGAAGTTAGATTATATCAACTTAGGCCCTAAAACACACAACACCTGGGCTAGAGGCTCTTCAGCATAACCTCAAAAGTCCAACTAATTTGCGATAACTCTGTCATCATTTGTCGAATTTAAATGAAATTCAGTACATGGGGGTTTCTGGATGAACTGAATCGTCTGATAACCGATTCTCAACAGTGTAGGAAAATAATACTTCTAATTTTTGAGATTATGTTAGTCAAAGAAATGGTCTCCTCAGACATTTTTGAGCAAAAGAGGTATACGGCGGCTACGGAGCCCCATCCTATAGAAAAATGAATTTGAATGCATTTCATTACACAAAAATACTTTTATCTCGAGATAGGGGTTACGTAACGCTTTCAATGAATATTACCTTTTTCATTTGAAAATATTTTAGGAGCCCATTTCTTCGACTGAAATTTCAATTAGATCATCAACTCAAAAATTGAAAATGATTTTTCGAGACACCCCCTATTATCTCTGCTACTGATGAGAATCATTTAGTTCTTTCATAATCAAACGATCAAGTTCATCCAGAAAACTCCATGCCGTCAATTTTATTCAAATTCGTTTAATTTTGGTGCAGAACTAACCAACTAACGGTTAGAGGTCATTTAAGCACCCGTGGAATGCACTAAGGACATGAGTAGATATGGAAATATCTTCTAGTTTCGATATTTAGCATCACCTCCTGAAATATATGAACGTTTAATCCTGACCTGACACCCTTTATGTAATTCGTTATTGAATTACATACATTACATTACAGAATTGATTCTTATTTATCTTACAGTGTACCGGGCTGGTCAAGCTACACCAGCATTCAGGCTGTTTCACATCACGTGATAATATATGCGTTCAAGCCGAGCCGCAAAGAAATATTAAAACGAAAAATTAAATATTTCATTCATGAAAACAACAATGAAATGTTTCATATTTTAGGTTTAATTTTTTTCAATATGAGGTATTTCTAAGAGAATTTCAAAATAACTGTTGTGTATCTTCTGTTTCCAATGTGAACTGTATATCTGCGCAGATAGAGTTGAAACAATCAAGTGTAAGTTGGATTTGTGTTTCTGGTACTATCATAAAAAGGTCATCTACAAATTTCTTCACTATCAGAACAGTAAACGGTAACCTAGGTAAGGTCAAGTTTAATTGGTGGTCCATAACATATTGTGCCACGATGGGGGATAACTTGGACCCCATTGCACATCCAAAAACTTGTCGATAGAATTCTCCCTGGAACGTACAATAATTGTTTTCAAGGAGGGAGGTGATTATTTCCATAAATAATTCCATGTCTATTTTGGTGTGTTGTTTTATAGTGTTCCACTCAAGCTTAAGAACTTCGATAATTTTACTCTTTTCCAGATTTCCGAATAGATTCACAACGTCGAGGGATATCAGTCTATGATCGTCTGGTATTTCAAAGTCATTGATTTCTTGTGCATACTGGAATGTGTCTTTTACATAGTATTTATTGTCAGTATTGTATGCACTCTTTAGCGTATCCGCCATAAATTTTGACAGTGAATTCATTGGACTTCCTATGCTGGAAATAATTGGCCTCAGTGGGTGTCCCTCCTTATGTAATTTTGGGTTTCCATAAATTTTTGGGGCTACAGCGTTGTATGTTTTCATTTCTTTGGCTTCTTGGGATGTTATATATTTTCGCTGTTTCAACATTTCTATGTATGAGTTGCACTTTTTTTGGATTGTCTGTGTTGGGAACAGAGAACATAACCAAGAAAATTTTATGCTGAAGTCTGAAGTTTTGTTTAATGTAAATGACTATTTCCCTCGTCTTAATTTCCACCAATCAGAAACGCGCAATTTTGAATCACAAATGGTTTCTAGATGGAAAAACTGTATGGCAGCAGCTGTCAGCAGTTTTTTCGGGTTTACCCGCGGCAAAACTTGACAGTTGTTGTCAACGAATATTAATAATACATGCATAATGCATCCAGAATAATCTGTTACTCTTGAAATAGTCTTGTCAAATACCATTCGTGCATCTAATTTTTCCTGTGAAAAAAATCGAAAAAACACAATGCGAAGTAATATTTTTTTAACAAAAAGCATTCGTGCAGGTGCAAAAATCCTCGTCTTCGACTCGGATTTTTGTTGCCACCAAGGCACTCATGCTTCTTGTTAAAATATTACTTAGCAACGTGTTTTTTCCATTTTTTTCGGAAAAATTGGATGCACTTATGATATTACTTACGAGAATTCTTGTATGTCGTTTTTGAGATCAGGCAGATTCCATGAAGAAGGAAATAGAAATAATTGTATATTGTTTTTAACGTATGGTTTATGGCAGGTGTATGTTTATGAAAAACCTCGCATTCAGTGAGTTGTGTTTTTAAATTTGTTTGACATATTATTAATTACATGTATTATTTTTGTCCTAATAGAAGCCCTGAAGAAGCATTAAAGTAATGCGAAAGCTTGGCATAGAATAAAGAGTAGTACATCATTCACTCCCAAACCTGAGCCAATAGACCCTTATCGTGAAATTTAAAATATATATATATATATGGAAGAAGGTGTCTGTTTTGTTCCGATAGCTCAGGTAATTTGTAGAGAGATGTGGACTGTTTTTTATGCGTAAGGTTGAAGCTGGAGCGAAAGCGAGATATACTGAGATACAACAAATCATAAAAATATTGCGGTCAACAATGATGACTAAGTGAAATAGCAAAATCTTAGCGTCTCTGCTCCAAATCCCAGCTCTTCCCAGGTACCCTTTGCTGCGGGATCAGCTCCAGTTCTTTTCGTTCCAATAGCGGTGTCACGAAAACAATCAAATTGCGGTGTTGAAAACACAATCAAAAAGCGAAAATATTCCAGAAATATATGCGGTTGTCATCAAAAGCGTGGTATTATCCAAGACGAATAAAAGCGTAGTGTATTCAAAATCAACCAGAACTAAGAAGTATCAAAAGCACTATTCACAGCGAAGAAGTGTCAATAATAATGATGATGGAAAACCAGCGATCTTTTCCACGACTAAGAACTCATCAGTGTTGACTTGGTTTATGCGAAATCCAACAGTGTTCCATTTGAAAAAAGTAGTTGCATTCAATATGATGTTCGAACTGTATATATTCCAAATGACGTAATCATTTTCAAAAAATTTATTTGATTTCGTACAATTTTTGTATAACATATTTTTCTGTATCTGTATTTGTTAGAGAGTTAGAGGGGGGTCAATTCGTAGTGAGAAATCCGGTACCGTCTATATGAAAATGTATAGCAAGGGAGCAAAGTTATCAGGTGTAATCTATGAATATGTATGGTTTACTACCAAGTTGACTAACGAAAATTGATCAACAACTGACAAAGTACTGAGTAACAACTTGCGACTAAGTGTTGACGAATAACTGATTGAGAACTCCAAAATGACAGACGTTTCTGATTTACAACTGATTGATCACTGATTAACAACTGATAGATTAATGATAAAGAACTCATAAATGACCGACGTTTCTGATTTACAACTGATAGCTTGTCTCTGTAACATAGGGTTTTTGAAGACAAGCTGAAAAAACGGAAGTTCATTTGCTCTGAGTAAAAGAGGGAAAGTTCAAAAATTGATTTGGTGTCAGAATCAAAAAACGCCGCCTCGCTGAGCCAATAAGTGCTCTCATTGGCCATTTTTGACAATAGTGGAAAAAACAACCCATTTCTTGAATCTATAGTCCTATAAGAAATGCTTTGGACTTGGTGTATTTCGATGTCAAAATCAATTTATCTATACAACCTTTTTGAAAGAGACAGCTCAGCATTTCTTCTGGACAAAGGATATGGAATTTTGTCCAGATGTTGCGTGTTCACGCCAAGAGAACGGTTTTAGAAGATTTTTCAGAATTTTCAAGATTCGAAGTATTATATTAATTTCTCCATACTGGGGAATTCCCATATGGATCATCTTTATGTACAAGAGGAACTTATCAGCTGTGGAGCGCAGCATATGTCGCATATTTGTTTCGTTTCCATATAGTTCAATTCAGTTCACTGATTGACTTGATCGTGAATAATTCTGCTTCCGATAATTGTTAATTCTGACTGAGCACTATATGCAATAACTTATTAGTGCCATTTAGTAAGTAATGGATATCCAAAACTACTGAAGAATATACGATTTCAAATCAACTTTTATGATTTCTTTTCTACATCATGTTTGTACTGTGGCCACCTGTCATTCTATATCCAAATCATTTATATGCCGATCTGAATAACCGCAAATGAGGGAAATATTCTTGTGTTTGTTCATTTTATATAGCCTGAAATCGCAGATGATTCATGGACATTTTCTTTATATCTAATTTATTTATGACTGAATTCTTTTTTAACCATTGATGTGAGTGTCATGTAATGTAATGTGACCAATTGTTGAAATTTTAATTTTAATTCATTGTAGCCTCGACAAAGGTCCAATCCGTGACCGAAACGTCGGTGAATTTTGGTATGAACTGAGAATTGCCAATCAAATAAAAACGTCCAAATACCTGATAAGTCTTTCAATATATTACAAATTGGTTCTGATATTCCTCTTTCCCATTAGTAGAAAAAAACGCAATTTTTGGGTTGGCAACTTGGACCGAAGTCTCCTATTGAAAAAGTTACAATCTATCACAAACGCTAATAAAATTCACTATCCAGAATGAAAAAAACATCAACGGCGACTGTCATTAAAACCCTTTCAAGCTTAGTGGTATACTAGACATGCCACAACTATAAGATTCATTCTCGATTCAAAGCAGAATCGAAAATGAATCTTATATTAATTAACTATAAGATTCATTCTTGATTCAGAGCAGAACCGAGAATGAATCTTATAGTTGTGGTATGTCTAGTATAAGTTGAGCTTGAAAGGGTTAAAGGAGGAAATCAATATACAGAAGTACCGCACTTCCTTGGGGGGATCGAAGTGAAAAATATTCTGAGCCCAAATATCCATGTTTGAAATTTTTCGATGAAAGTGAAACGCCAATCTCCGTTTACTGCGTGAAATGCCGGCAGCAGCTTTAGCGTCTCACTCTCGCGTCCCCACTGCCTACTTATTCTTATGTGGGGCGCTTCTGATTGGTCACTTTCATTAATAAATAACTTATTAACAACGTTATCAAGAAATTTCAAACATGGATATTCGGGCTTAAAATTTTTTTCACTTTGGATCCCCTCAAGGAAGTGCGGGACTTCTGGGACACCCTGTATATGTATAAGAAAACTATAACGGTGTACATTTCGTTGATGCGGCAGGGCGAGGTGAGCAGGGGTGATAACGGAATGGAATGAAAAAGAGAAACGGTTATAGCGAACTGTGAACAAAGAAAATCGGCAGGTCACAGTGAAATATCGTTCAAAACTAACAAACCAATTGTGAGGCTAAAGTTTGAGAAAAATTACACCCAGATTTATTTCATTGAATGGAAGTTGGCTGACCCGAACGATTTTGCAGAATCTTGATTCATCTGATGGAAGAGACCTTTAAATGGGACATAGTGATAAATATACCCAATACAGTGCATACCTGGCGCGAGAAGGCTGTAATAATCCAACGCGAGGACATGTTCGAGCATTTTTCTCGGAAATGTATCACCTAATGTAGAACAGGCTTTCAGTATCATCTGTTCTTGATACGTCAACATCTCGAAGAGTTGCGTTATATGGATATTCATCGTCAATTCTTCAGATATACTGTTCATATCTAGTTCCTTTTGCAAAGTACACATTCTTATCTTATTCGATCCAAGTATAATTTCATAAATCTTCTCTCTCATGAAATAGAATTTTTCATTCTGAAAAAAAATTAATATTGTTTTTTCCCGCAGGACTCCGCAAAATAAAATATTTTATGAACTTAACAGAAAAACAAAATCAACTCACCTGGAAATTTTCCACGAATAAAAACCATAAAACACGTTTGGATTCATTCCTATCATAATCTCCCTTTTTTGGAATGAAGAGAAGAAGATGATTTCTTTGGTAATCCGACAGCCTGCAGAAATTTTCGGTTAAGTAAAAAAGAAAGCATGAAAATTCATGCTTTATGAATACTCACCGGATAACCACATCAATTGAAGGGGCGATAAGATGTTCCTTAACTATATCCACATAGTCCCCGTCACTTATTCTGAAGAAATCCCTTTGTTGTAAGTTTGTTATTAAGCTTTTCATAAAACCAATATTTCCATTGCTTTTCTTTTGCAGCATACTGAAATCAATTCGACCAATTATCTCATTTTTCTTTCGAGGAGTGTTATATACAAGTTGAATCCTTTCTACTCGTATTGACCCATTAGAGAATTTCGAAATGAAGGTAATTCGACAATTCGCCATAATATGAAATTTCTGGATTGAGACTTCGAAATTATAAAACCTTTCATGCCCCCTTCCGGAGAATAACCCGAGGACAGAATGCTCTTTTTTATAGAATAATTAGTATAGTCCATACAAAAATAATTCACATCAAAGCAGGCTTTCAAAGTACAGTTGCAGTTTTATTTCTGGTTACAAAAAAGTAGCTGAAAGTTTTCTGTGGTTTCATCATAGCAATACAATATATAAATATAACCTCGATATCAAATGGTATTTTTTTCAAAGTAAAGTAAGGCACTCTGGAACATTCGAGATAAAAAAGGTCCTCAATCATTTCAAATGATTGCGATAGTGTGAATCTGTATATCAGAAGTATTTTATTTTCATCTTTCTCTTAAGCTTACCAAAGTCCTTGTCAGGACTATACAGCTATACAATAATGAAATAAATTAGATTCATATTAGCACATATGACCAAATTCACTCAGTAAATTATGTTACAACGAATTGACATTTTTCTTCTCATATACATATATTTGTGGAAACGCATCGATAACTGATAAGAACTCGGATCGACAGAAAAAGATGTTGAATCATCCCCATCGGGTCCGATAGGAGATGCAGATGATTCGATGTAGAAATAAGGAACGAACTGGTTCGTTCGGAGTTAGAAAATAAGTTTATGATTATATTATTATTTGAGAATTATCTGAATAAGTGAAATAAAGTTATTTGTGCAATTAGTGTTTCCTTGAGTTAGCACAACTGGCGACGAGAAGTGAAATAAATTCTTCATTGCAGAAGACTGCCTCGTGAAAAAGTGAGTAAAATTCCGGATAAATAAAGAAAAAAAAAATCATTCTAGAATTGTAATTTTGGTATTCGAGATGTTTGCTCTTAACTTATAGTTTCAGTGTAGTATCTGGAAGTTATATACCTTATATACACATACAAACATACAGAATGAATATGTTTGTACAAACGAATTGTTACCCTAATTTCGGGGCAGTTCGGGGTCTTTGAGTCCAGAGAGAGAGAGAGAGAAAAAAAGAGGCTTGTGAGCCAACTTACAAATTGTTACCTTACTATAGGGCAGTTTGGGGTCTTCGAGCCCAGAGAGAGAAGAGAAAAAAGGTCTTGTGAGCCTACTGAAGAGTTGTTATCCCAATTTTGGGACATTTCAGGGGTTTCGAGCCCAGAGAAAAAAAAGGGCCTTGTGAGCCTTCCAATCCAACATGGTGACTTTGGTATATGTACCTATTTCAAAGTCATTAGAAAATGAAATAATTCCATGATTTCTTGTGTTTTAATTGATTTTTTTTCTTTCACATTATTCATGAAAAAGAGAAAAAATATTCAGTAATGATTTCTGAAACGAGATTGTTTTTGTTACAGTTACGATGTCAGAAAACGGCATAAGACCTTTTCTCTGCGATAATATAGATAAATCGTTAATTAGGGGTGAATGAGAGAAATGGTTGCGACCTCTGGAATTATATCTAGCTGCAAAAGATATCACGGATATTTCGAAAAAGAGAAACAAACTCCTGCATTTGGGAGGAACGCAGCTACAATACAAGAAGTAGCATATAATATTCCCAGAGCAATTGAAACATACGACCCGTAAGGAAATAATGATCTTTTCACGGCTCTCATAAATAAATTCTCAGATTATTTCACTCCTAAACAAAATTCAACTTTCGAACGACATATATTCAGAAGTCTGAAACCGAAGGAAAACGAAAGTTTCAACAAGTTCCTTCTTAGAATAAGGCACCAAGCTTCGAAGTGCTCATTCGGACAAACTCCTCAAGAGGCAATTGAAATAAATATCAAAGACAAAATAATCGATAGTTGGGCTCCTTTGGAATCAAGAAAAAACCTTTCGGAAAAAGAAAGAACACCCGATGATACGGTTGAGTTGTGCCAAATAAATGAGCAAATTGGGACTCAATCCAGAGCAATGGACACTAGGCAAACAGGACAAAGTACATCATTTGCAGTAAACAAAATACAAATATAAGGACAATAACAGGCAATGCACAAGATGTGAGAGAAGTGGTCACAAAGCGAATGAATTTCCGGCAAAACAAGCCATATGTCATAAATGTGGATTCTTAGGACATTATTTTTCAATGTGCAAGAAATTCCCTAGCCCTTCGACCTCATATGGAAATCAGAACAAACGTAGACAAATGAATTCCAGGATAAATTACGTTGAAAACGAACTAGCAGAATCCACGGAAAGCATGGAACATTTTGAGTGCTTCAAAATTTCCGGAAAAGATAAAGGGCAAAATGATGACCTCATAGAATGTTATGTTGGCGGAGTACCCATCACGCTACTTATCGATTCTGGTTCGAAGACGAATATCATCAACGGCGATGATTGGGAGTTTTTGAAGAATAAAAAAAGGCTGTCATCTGGGATGTCGATCCGCAAACTACTGTGGCTCTTAGAGGATACGCATCAGCAGAACCTTTGAAAGTGAGACATCGATTTCAAACTACTGTGAAACTTCAAGGAAGAATGGAAATCATAACACTGTTTTACGTTGTAGATCAAGGGGAAATATCCATTTTGGGGAGAGACACAGCAAAACGGCTCGGAATTCTCAAATTGGGTATAACAATTAACCAGATTGAGAAGAAAACGCCGTTTCCTAAAATAGGAAACATAAAGATTAAATTGACTATCGACCATCGAGTGAAACCAGTGAGACAGCCAGTTAGAAGAGTACCAATTTCTGTCGAGGATCTAGTTGAGAAAATGTTACAGGATGCACTGGAAGCTGACATCATCGAAAAAGTTACCGCACCAAGCGCATGGATATCCCCTATTGTTGTTATTTTCAAATCTAACGACGATATTCGAATATGTGTCGATATGCGCCGAGCCAATGAAGCCATATTGAGAGAAAATTATCCGACATATTCCGACATTTGATTCATTCATGACGAGATTAAGAGAGGCCAAATATTTCTCACGATTGGATTTGGAAAATGCGTATCATCAATTAGAACTAGACGAAGAAAGTCGCCATATTACAACTTTCATTACACATAAAGGTGTATTTCGCTATAAACGACTCATGTTCGGTGTGAATTCGGCACCCGAAATATTTCAGAGAGTTTTCGAAGAAATGCTTTCATCATGTAGCAACTGTCTGAATTATTTGGACGACGTGACTATTTTTGGGAGCACAGAAACAGAACATGATGCATGCCTAAACAAAGTATCGGAAGTTTTTAATTCGAACGGCGTATTTCTGAATGAGAGAAAGTGTGTGAAGAAGGTTCAGGAACTATTCTTTCTGGGACACCAGTTATCGAATCACACGAATTTCAGCAGATCAGAGAAAAGTGGAAGCAATCCGTGAATTCCGTGCACCCACAACTAAAGAGGAAGTACGAAGCTTCCTAGGACTGGTAACGTATTTAGGAAAGTTTATACCAGATTTGGGAACTATCACCGAGCCTCTCCGACGATTAATTAAACAAGATGAAAAATTTGAATGGACCAAAAACCACCAACAAAACGATAAATTGAAGGAATGTTTGGCGAAATTCCCCACTCTGTCATACTTCAATCCAAAACTAAGGACTCGTTTGAAAGCTGAAGCAAGCCCTGTTGCTTCAGGCGCGGTATTATTACAATTTGATGATAAACAGATACCCCAAGTAATTCCTTTTGCAAGCAAAAGCCTTTTAGCTGTCGAACGAAGGTACTCGCAAACAGAAAAAGAAAGTTTAGCGCTGGTGTGATCCGTTGAACGTTTTTATTACTATTTGGCCGGATTAGAATTCGAACTTGTAACAGACCACAAACCCTTAGAAACTATATTCAAACCAACGTCGAAACCTCCAGCTATAGGATTGAATGATGGGTTCTAAGATTACAATCATTCAAATTCAAAGTGATATACCAGTCTGGAAAACTCAATATAGCTGACTCAATATCAAGACTATGTCAATTAAAATCCGAAGCATCATTTGACAAGGAAAGCGAGAACTTCGTATTTGCAGTATTGGAACGAAATTCTCCCAGAGCAATGAATATTTCACAGATAATTGCGGAAAGTCAAAAAGATAATCAAATAATAGAGGTTGTCTACAAATTGCAAGAGAACTCCTGGGGGGTTGCTGACCAATATCTTTTTTCCCATTCCGACAAGAGTTTACCATTATGGGACCTGTTCTACTTCGAGGAACCCGAATTGTCATTCCGGAATCACTTCGTGATCATGTATCCCAGCTGGCCCATGAAGGTCATCCAGGGGAAACTGTTATGAAAAGAAGGTTGAGAGCTAAAGTATGGTGGCCGTCAATAGATAAACAAGCTGCAAAATTTGTTAAAGGATGCCGGAACTGCCTTTTAGTAACCCTTCCAAATAGACCATCACCAATGAAAAGGCACCTATTTCCAGAGGGACCATGGCAATGCGTTTCCATTGATCTAATGGGTCCCTTACCTAATCAAGAGCAACTGTTAGTAATAATTGATTACTATTCCACTATTCAATCGTCCACGTTTCGTTCGTCAGAAAATACGTGACGTCTGGCGGCCCTGGGATCTTGGTCTATTACTATCAGCTGCTCTCTTCTGTTTTTCGGCATGTTTTCATGTGGTCCAACGTATCTTTTAATTATGCTAACTTGGTTGTAGACGAGTACCATTCTGCTTGACGGAGTTTCTTCTGGGTTTCTTTCAGAAAAAGTGTCAGATCGTTATGTACGTTATATGGAACAGGTGTAGCGTTGGCGTTGTTCGTCTAAGGGTATTATAAAGGCCAACCGAGGATTCAACCGTTGCGTCAACATCAAATTCCTCACTATTTGGTCCATGACTCTCTCTTTTTCGTATATATGCACTCGTTTCACCCTCTTTTTCTTCTCTTGCTTAATAAGTGTAATAACATCAATCTTTCCTCCTCCTCAGATTCAGATTCATCGGAAGACCTAGGAACTAATGAATATCTGGATGCGAGCGTGGCATCGCCTGTGCTCAATTTGCGTTACTCTTGAAAAACCTGTGCAGGTGCTTGGCATGGGCAGCACATCGCATGGGCCTCGCATGTCCGTGGCCTCTGCTCAATTTGCGGCGGGCCTTAGGGTCGGTATTATAAAGGCCAACCGAGGATCCAACCGTTGCGTCAACAACCAAATTCCTCACGATCTGGTAGTTGGCGCACGGTTGAATCCTCGGTTCGCCTTTTATAAAACCGGCCCTTAGCAGATATTCCCAGTCTAGTACTTGATGATGGTGCAATTACCGAATCCGGTCGTACAAAAACAAATTAATGAATCATGGTTATTATTTAGAACTTAACGGAACGTGTTTGAAATGTAAAAAATTTTGTACTCACTAATTTTGGGCCACAGATTACGAAAATCATAACGAGAAGTCAGCAAATCTCTTAGTTTTTGCAGAAAAAATACCAAAGTTTCCGATTGGAAGGTTATAAGTAGTTCTATAGCTAGTTTTCTTCTATTTTCTCAATCAATACTCGTTGGAAATGTTTTATTTATCATTTCTGAGCCATACTGCGATACTTTGATAAGTTCACCATAATGTAGAACATTTTTATGTCCTAATTCATAAATACGTTATTCAAAATACGCTACCTAAGAAAACATTACCTGAAATTCAACCGAATTCTGTTCAAACCACTTCACAAATTTTTCGTATTCTTTTTCATTACATGAATTAGGATTTTCGAGGTATCAATTAATTCGAAATTTTTCTCAATTCTGGAGCTGTTAAATCGATTCCTGCAAACATAATTCACGAATTCAAAGCATAATTATAAATGATTTCAAAATTCGAAACGAACGATTCAAATGACAAGATACAATACAAGAGCAACTCGGATTTCTAATCACTTTAATCTGAATTTTTCATTGAATTTCGACAGTTTTTCACAAAACTGGACTGAATTAGAGAAAATATCGTGTAATGCATAATTGCAGAAGGCAATTCCAACAGTCATGCGTTCGAAAACTCGCTCCTTTGTCGCTCGTTTTCAAATTCCGCCGCATACGTGTTGTGATAGAAGTCCATTCTGCAACTAGTTCCATTAGTATTACTATAGTTAGTAAAATGGTAACTCGGTGGGCGGGCCCGAGGAAATCTTTCGAAAAGTGGGTCCGGTGAGGAAATTTTTATACGGTCGGAAAGGGGAATAATCGATTAACACGTGGGCGAAATTTCGTTTTTTCAGGGGAAGTAGAAGTATTTCAAAATATTTGCGAAAATGGCAAAAAAATCCGACAAAAAGGGCCATTTTGAACTCGATAAAATTTTTTTCACAGATGTCCATGGCGTGATGTGAATAATGCGAAATAGCTTGGTCTTCATATTTTCCATAATTCTTCCATTTCTTCAGGAAAATTGATCAAAATTCGACATTTCGCCTATAAAATCACCCGAGTTCTACCGATGAGGATAACTACTTAACAGGTAGATCTGCTGGCCTATATACTAGTTTAAGAGTTTACTATTCTTAAACTCCCTTTATCTTGCATACGGAAGGCGTTACGAACATTTTTCAATGAGCAAACCCCAAATTTTTTTCAGTTTTCTTTCTATACCTGGAAGGGTATCTTTTTTTGGAACACCTTGTAGATTTTCTACCTGCTGACCTTCTGAGTTCTGTGCAATGCACAGTGACTCTTTCAGAATAACTGAAGAGTGGCTTGAGATCGTTTTCTAGTTGAGCTACCAGAACTGCAACGAGTTGAAATAAATGGAAGTAAAGGGTTTTTCAATAAGAGCGCAAATTTTCAGTGCTCAATAAAATATGGTTTTTTCCAGCGAAGAATTTAAATATTTACTGATTCAGAAAATACCAGTTTAGGAAATGTACAGAATCTGACACAAAAATATCTCGTAAATGGTATATGCGTACCCTTCCGACGAAAGGACCCCGCACACTTACTTAGGAAAAGCGGGTCCAGTGAATTTTCCCCATTTTTACATATTATATTTATATCAACCTTAAGAACAATATATCCGATTTTCAAGAAGGTCTTACATCCGGTTTGTTCTATAGGGCGTTCCAAAATTGCAGCTACGGAAAAACGAATCTTCAAATTTTGATGATAATTCTTCTAATTTTCAGAATTTTATCATGATGCCTTGGGTTCTGAATAACAAGATATCACAGATATCCAAACACCGCCCACCACGTTAAGTTTCGTTATACAGGCTCTTCCATGAAGCTATATAAGTAACTGAATGTAACTTTGTTAGTGACTTTGGGACCATCCTGAGTTTTTCAAAATATGATGCCATGATGTATGTCCACCTCTGTAGGAAGTTTCATTAATGTACAAAGAACAGTTGCGAAATTATTCAGGTTTAAATTCGGATTTCATACAATTTTTCTTCAAAACTTATCTGTAGCTGAGATTGCAGTCAAGGAATATAGGTTTTCATCCAGTATAATTATTATGATAGGTATTGACGGTCGGTCCAAAGGTGTTTTTATGCAGAAATGTACAGGATGGACATAATTCGGTGTCACTAATCTCCTCATTTAGCAATCTCAAAATCTGTTCCAGTTTGTTGTATCTTTGAGCACTCTAAGGATACATATTTTTTTAAATATTATACCATAAAAGTATGTCGACCTTTGTGAAAAATTTCACTCGTGTATAAATAATTAAAAGATTGTTGCCAAATCATTCAGGTTTTAGTTCAATATACACCATTACTTGAAATAATAATTATCAACATTACATAAAAATGTATTAGCACAAAATATGAAATCTATTAATTCCAATCTTAAAATAGGGTTATTAACACGACTGATTAAACAATTGAAAGATTTAACAGTTGAAAGACTGAAGATTTCAGCTTTATATTTGTTACACCTCTATATAATCTAGGACAGTTACTAAAAAAAGTCATGGAATAATCACTCCTGCACTCAAGATAGAATTCAAGAGTTGAGTAGAGGGGTACTTAATATTTCGCATATGTCGTATCCAAGAAACCAGAGTACGCTTGTTATGTGAGAACATGTCCCCAGGGTTCTGGCTCCAGTAATGGTTTATATTGAACTGAAACCTGAATGATTTGGCAATAATCTTTTAATTATTTATACACATTTTTCACAAAGGTCGACATACTTTTATGGTATAATATTTAAAAAAATATGTATCCTTAGAGTGCTAAAGATACAACAACCTGGAATGATAATACTGTTTTTATATACCTAAAGATTTTGAGATAGCAAAATGAGGAGATTAGTGACACCGAATTATGTCCATCCTGTACATTTCTGAATAAAAACACCTTTGGACCGACCGTCAATACCTATCATAATTATACTGGATGAAAACCTATATTCCTTGACAGCAATCTCAGCTACAGATAAGTTTTGAAGAAAAATTGTATGAAATCCGAATTTAAACCTGAATAATTTTGCAACTGTTCTTTGTACATTGATGAAACTTCCTACAGAGGTGGACATACATCATGGCATCATATTTTGAAAAACTCAGGATGGTCCCAAAGTCACTAACAAAGTTACATTCAGTTACTTATATAGCTTCATGGAAGAGCCTGTATAACGAAACTTAACGTGGTGGGCGGTGTTTGGATATCTGTGATATCTTGTTATTCAGAACCCAAGGCATCATGATAAAATTCTGAAAATTAGAAGAATTATCATCAAAATTTGAAGATTCGTTTTTCCGTAGCTGCAATTTTGGAACGCCCTATAGAACAAACCGGATGTAAGACCTTCGTGAAAATAAGATATATTGTTCTTAAGGTTGATATAAATATAATATGTGAAAATGGGGAAAATTCACTGAACCCGCTTTTCCTAAGTAAGTGTGCGGGGTCCTTTTCATTGACGTTATTGAATACATGTGTATTTCATTGAAACAGCGTCTAATTTCGGTTTTCAATGCTTCGATGGTTGTAGGCTTATTGGTAGAAACCTGTAACTTAAGATAACCCCACGGCCAGAAGCCTAAAGGCATTAAATCACAAGAGCGTTTGGAGACCAATTCTGTTCGGCAAATCGAGAAATGTCACGACCAGGAGCAAACTCGTGCAAGATCGTCAATGTTTCACTTGCGGTATGACATGTGGCACTGCCCTGCTGAAACCAGATGTCGTCAAGATCATTAGCTTCCATATGTGGTACAAGAAACTGTGTTGTTAGAGCACGATAACGTTCGCCATTTACCATTAATGCATTATTGGGCAATCAGGACGCGTTATTATACCTTTATACTTTCGATCTATCACGTCTTCTTCTTCTTGCTTCTCTGCACCAGCTTCACCGTTTGCACTCCCCCAAAGCGGAGAAACCTGGCACCATGGAATGATCTATCACGTCATAATCATGTGATATTTTGACTATCAAACATGGCGAGCAATTTAAATCTTGCGCTCTTATTGAAACACCCTTTACAATCAGTAAAGAACGCTGAGACTTACTATTCCAAATCTTCTGGTATGGCGAAAACTCTGAGGTGTTGACAGATGATTCCACTGACAAAGTTAGGGGATATAGTTTCCAATTTCATCCTTTTCACGCAAGAACTCTTGACAAAATTAGACGTCCTGGAGCCGTGCAATGCATAATCCCTATTTTTGGTCACTATCAGAAAAAATGTTTTGGTTTGCAGTAGTGGTTCCAGTACTTCCCAAGAATCGTTATCGATATAATCTGAGTCATCCACCATAATCAGCCAAGGAACTGGGAAAACCTTAAATAATTCAGAATAACTATATAAGATGAGTCTCTGAATTGTACATTTTTTAACTGTAGATTCTTTTGGACTAAGGTATAACGCTCGTTCTACCTGAACGAGGGCATCACGTCACAATATATGTAATTTTGAGTGGTCGAGAATAGTCTCAATAGACGAGGTTCACGAATCCGTGGTTAAGGTCAATGGGCGAGTACGTGCCTGACATGATTTTATTTATAGATGTAAACAACTCGAATATTTTATGTCTTGATTGAAACTAAGTACATTCAGAAAGTACTCCAATACGCAGCATTTTTGGAAAATAATATTCCGTGACAACAAAACTAAGTTTTGTTCGATTTTTTTCTCGAATTGAAAAGACAGATATTTTTCTCGAGAAGATATATCTTCCTTGAATTTGCTCAGGCTCAGTTTGAATGAACTATTTTTCATTCTGCATACTGTAGTGAAAACAGAATGAAAAAATATCAATTGGTTTTTTTTTGAAGCCTTCCTAAGATTACGCTCCGAGTACTTTCAATTTTTATTTGAAAAACTGGAGGCCGAACGGAGGCAAAAATTGTGCTGATGGGCTGCCAGAATGACTCGGTAGAAATATAAATTTATGAACCAAAAAAAGATTTTTTCAAAAACTTTTGTGAAAGTCGAACTCTCCACTTTCGATTAAGTAGCATGGCTTTGGTAACAGAGATTTATACGATTGGAAAAATTCAATTCAATAAAATTCTTTTTAAAAAGAGACTAGGTAAATCGAAAATCATAATTGGCGCTGCGAACAGTATATCGCAACAATTTTTCAATTGAAGAAAAAACTAAAATAAGTGTCCATTGTGAATACGAACTGTGACCGGATCATGTTCTAGGAACTCCAGTTGAGTTTCAACTCTTTGTGCGATATCGATAACGTACAATCCAAACTTGATGAGCAGATCGACCACGAATTTGAATCTTGCGAACCCGAGAATCTTGAGGAAAATTCTATCTATTTCCCCGAATAATATGAGGATAACTATGCAACAAATGAAAATTTTCAAGAACTTGCTCCAGAAAACCTAGGAACATAGATAACTCATTGAAAATCAAACCAAAACTACCACAAATTTACCTTTCAAAACTGAATTTTACAATTTTAATACATTTTGACGTGACAAATTCTGTCATTAATAACAAACCTGCTTTCGAGACATTTTTACAGTTTTTATACAAAGAAAAATTCAGTGTGTCAGGATTAGGCAATACAATTAATGCAGAAGATAACCGCAATATTCCACTTCTGCACGAATAATTAGGAAATAGGAATCCTCGACAATATTTACCTACATGTCATCGACAGGCATACAAGTTATGATGCTTTATTAGGAACATCTGATCTACAAAAATTGGATGATAATCAAACTAATATTCTAGAAATCAATAATTTGAAAATTCCTTTTACTCTAGAATATTCCTCTCCTAGAATCCAACCACGCAAACTTACAGCTAGGAATTTCGTGAAACTACCTGTTACTATAGAAAATAGTGATGTTTCATTACCTGAAATAAACTTTCAACCATTTTCTACCCCTAATTGCATGGCCCACGCAAAAAATGGATTTTTTCTCATACCGATTGCCCAGCCAATCGAAAATTATGTATAAATCCATTTTTCAGAAAGAATACCTGTTAAATCTCTATTCGAAACTGAAATATCTACTTTTCTGTTAGAAACTCGAAATTTTAAACTAGCGAAAAATATCAGAACAAGCCACATGAATTGTGAAGAGAAAAGAAGAATTTTAAAGCTTTGTAGTTAATTCAAAAACATCTTCCATGACGACAACTGCGATCTTTCATTCAGTAATAGAGTCAAACATAATATTAGAACGAAAGATGAGGAGCCTGTCTACGTCAAATCCTTTCAGACACCCCCATCACATGAAAAAATTATCCAAACACAGATTCAGAAACTGCTTGATGACAACATCAGACGTCCATAAGTTTCACCCTACAGTGCCCCGGTGTGGATTGTAGACAAGAAAAAAGATGCGTCCGGTGAGAAATATCGAATGGTTATAGATTACCGACGTCTCGATGAAAAAACTGTCGCAGATAAATATCCTCTTCCACGTATCGAACAAATTTTGGACAACCTTGGAAAAAGTTGCTATTTTTCAACAATTGACATGGCGAAAGCATTTCACCAGATAGAAATAGATCCTGAATTCATCTGGAAAACTGCTTTTACAGTCAACAACGGTCATTTCGAATACCTTCGTATGCCACATGGATTGAAAAACGGCCCAAGCAAATTTCAACGTGTTATGGACGACATACTTAAAGAATAGCTCCACATATTCTGTTTTGTGTACATGGATGACATTGTCATTTTTTCTAAATCATAACAAGATTATGTTTACCTTCTGAAATTGATATTCGAAAAAATCAAAGAATACAATCTTAAAAACAGAAATAAGTATCTCATTAATGGAGTACACCACTCGTTTAACCCTTCGTTAGGCGCGCGGATTACGATTGTAATCCACCACTATTCTAAATTCGACATTTTCCTGATTTGATTGGTTATGTAGGCGCGGTCCTCAGTAGCTTTCAATTACATCTCTTCCTAACGATTCCATATTCAACAAGTGGTGAAGAAGCTCGTTGCTAAAAAATAGGAGCATCCAAACACGACTGGATTACGATTGTAATCCGCGCGCCTAACTGTGTTACGTTTTTCCGAAGCATAGGTGTTTTCATAAATTTGGTAAGTCTTGTTTTTTGTATTATAACAAACATCATCGACTCGGAAAATTTTGGTTTGTTATTGAATTCTTAAAATATAATTTTCTTATGAATATCAATGATTCAGAATTATGTCGGAACCTAAAAAGAAGCGTTTGGAAACAAGTAAGGACCCATCGGTTTGGCAAAAATGTTTCGATGAATTATCAAGTGGGGATGAAAGTGCATTCGATGAGAATGAAGAAGATTAACTGGAGCAAAATGAAAACATTGTGGGTCAAACTGATCATGATTCAATCTCAGAACAAGAATGTTCGACTTCTTGTTCTGAAGAAAGTGAAGGAAAATATTTTCTATCAAGTGATGGAAAATATGATGAAAGTTTGGACTATCGGGAACACATCAAGCCATAAATAGAGGCCAGGTCGAAGATAACCTGTTTACCCATAGAACTGATAAGACGAGCGCGCTCCCTTCTTGGACTTGAAGCGATATTACCCCCACCACCTAATATAACCGGGAGAAAAAATCAAATAAGACGATGTATGTATGTCCGAGAAGCTGGAACAAATCTACAAGAAAAATTTGCGGGTAATGTAAAAGACATGCTTGCAAGGAACATGCAGTTGATATTTGCACTGAATGTTTGGACGGTTGAAAAAATCGCCATATTCACATGACTTTCTCATGGACATCACAACTTTCATTGAATATAATAATTTGTATTTTTATTAATTTGTTATGTCTTTTTCTCAATTTATTCATTTTTTTTTCGAATATTTATGATTGTTTACGTTTATAGCTCAAAATGTACAAGAAGCTAATTAAACCATGGAAAAACTGATACTTTCGATTTTTGATTCACATAGTGAGATTTTTGAAATTTTTCAGGAAGAAAATGATTTCAAATTGAAGCAGATACATCAACAAAGCCAAATTTCCAATTTGGTCAAGGATTTCTGTTTCAGTATATGATTGAATGACAAAAAATGTTGGATTACGTATGTAATCCGCGCGCCTAACCGCGTTAGTAAATACCGCGCGCCTAAGGGTACGTACATGCCGGAGATGCAAGGATGAGCGCGGTGGAGGTCGCGGTCGCGATCTAGTTATAAATCGATGCATTATGTACGGCCAGGCATCGATTTATAACTAGATCGCGACCGCGACCTCCACCGCGCTCATCCTTGCATCTCCGGCATGTACGTACCCTAACGAAGGGTTAACACGAGGTCTAGGGACGAGTTTCGTGTACCTCAGCATAGACTGGTAAAAACTTATAGGTTAAAATCAGATTGTTACTTCCTAGAGTTATTTATTATGTGACTAGTTTCGCTTTGTATTGTCAGAGCATCCTCAGACTAGATTCTCTGAAATAACAACACGAAACATAAGACTTTTTAAACATATTACAATCTTTAGAATTATTCTTAAAACTCGTCTCACCTGAACTCTCTCAACTTCAAATCGTCAAATGATAAATCAAATAAGGATAAAAATTACCGAAGTTCTCCATGAAACGTGTTTTCTCCAAAAATTTTTTGAAATTGAAGGTTATGAGCATAGAGAACATATTTTCAGAATTGAATGTTATGAGCATAGAGAACATATATGACAAATTTCTATCATAAAGTTGTTACATGACTTGACATTTTTATTCTTATTTCATATTAAACATTTTATCAAACCATCACTGCCAAAATCTACTTGAGTATTCAACAAAACATTATTGTCAAATTTTTTATGTCGTAAAATTTCTAATCTCTCTAACCTATCCATGACCCAATTATTAACATTAGTGTGTAAAATTTCAAAATTCTCTTCGGTATTGAAATGATGTTGACTTTCATATAAATGGTTACCAAAATGTGAGTCGTTGTAACTATCTCCCAGTCTCAAGATTCTCATGTGTTCCCTAATTCTCTGTTTGAAGGTCCTCGTAGTTTTTCCTATGTAGTAGGCGTTGCATGTATTACACGTTAACTTGTAAACTCTATTCTTGTCTAATTTTTCGGTTTTTTCTTTATTTGAAAATAATAAGACACAAATCATTTGCCATTATAAATAATGACAAATGAAATGTGAATACGAACTAGGTCTCCGATACTGTTCACCCCATCAGACCGAATGGTCCAACGTCGGAGTATCGGAGACCTAGTTCGTATTCACATTTCATTTGTCATTATTTATAATGGCAAATGATTTGTGTCTTATTATTTTCAACTATATAGGTAGCTGCCTTCTCAGCTGATGATTTTATATCATCATTTTCTTCTTTTATTTTTTTAGGTTTTGATAACCTACTAACTGCGAACGTCTCCGCGCTTCCCAGGTGAATTGGTTAAGCGTTCTCTAACGTTGAAATTCACAATCTGGTGTTGCAATTTGGAAGAAAGTTTCCTTTATTGTTCATTCAATCACCGAGAGGGGGTCTTTTCTGAAGGTGGATAGATGTCGCTCATTAATATTGATCCGATATAATGCACGACAGATATCCATATCTTGACGAAAAGATTTTCCATCCAGCGTCGACTTTGGGATATTCCACCCTGATGAGTCCTAAATAAGACGAAACTGCAGTCGGTGCGATTCTCAGTTGACGTTGGACCATTCGGTCTGATGGGGTGAACAGTATCGGAGACCTAGTTCGTATTCACATTTCATTTGTCATTATTTATATTATATTATATATATACAGGGTGAGTCTTTGACTTGTACATATATTTTAACTGTAGATTCCCCTCATCAAACGAAAAACTTTTTTCCGATACCATTTTTCAAAATTCGGTTTCGTTTGGAAGATACAGGGTGTCGAAAATCCACGAAAAAAACACTTTCCTGTTCATATCTCCGGAACCGTTATTTCAAATGAACTGAATTTTGGTCCATTGGTTACTCTATTCATGGTGCATATTCCTCAATCGGAACTTATTCAATATTTCTCCTAGTTTAAAAGTTACAGGGTGGTCGACTCATAAATTCATGCAAAAACACTATCAAATCACTTGAAAAGGATAAACGGTTCATATTTTCGAAAGAATCAACCATTTTAGAGAATAAAAGTATTCCTATATTTTTTCAATAAAACGCGTCGTTTTCGAGTTATTCCTAAATGTATACGAAGAAATTTGAGGAAAAAATCATAAATTTCATAAAAAATCTGAATGCTTTCCTGAATTAAATATCATCGAATATTGTTTCTTCTCTGGTCTCTTAACAAATTAACGATGTTGTCAATGTTTATCAACTGAATTCCGAGAAGCATGAAATTACAAAGTTTATAAGAACTTTCTATTGAAAATTTATTGATACCCGTCCTTCAGGAAAATCTATCTAAGAAGATAGATAGATAGATAGAAATTCCAAGAGGATATTGTTAAGAAACAATATCCTCTTGGAATTTTTAATCGACCCTACACTGTTTTCACATCACATTCATCACCTGTTTGCTTTATTCTCTGCAAACTTCAAGTAAATAAATAAATAATAAAACGAATCCATGTAGAAAGGTTATCGCGGCGTCGTTCATTGTAATCACAGACTGTAGACTGTACTCTGGAGACACAGAAGAACGTCTTGTCTTGTCTTGCGTGGCGGCTACATCGCACTCGCAGCCGGTAGCGCACTTAAATTTAGATCGTAGCGCTGTATCGGCGAGAATCAGAACTACTCGTTTGGCATTTCCAAAGAGCAATGCGTAGAAGCCTCTGTGATAGTTCTTCCGTTAACGATAGGGGACGTTCTGCTTTCTTGAGTTCGCCTATACCATTGTTGAAGAGTAAATCGTCAATCTGGCATCGTCTTCTCTAGAATTCTATGATATATCACAGAAGAATGGATTAGGTTAGGTCATTGACCTCGAATCATATGACTTTGATTAATGGAGTTAGGATAGGTTAGTGAGAAACTAATTTTTATAAGATAGTTTCAGGGTATCGAGGCAAATATGAACAAATTATTAGTGATTACAAACTAATCTTCAGGAAAATCGAAGAAGGAACTTATTTTGGTGTGAGAAATATGGCATTTCAACTGCAGAAATTATGGAACAAAACTTAGCGTTTTTGCTAGGAAATATCGTGTTTGTAACATTCTTATTCAAATAAGGTTAGTGCTTGAGTATTTTCTAAATGTATCACCCAGACTATCTGATAATCACATCAATTTCAATTGAAAAATATGAACTTTGAGGTGTTTGCAGAGAATTGTTTCAGGAGCGTATTCAGCCCAACTTTTTTTTTCAAATGGCTATATCTCTTTAACAGAGCCGAATTCGGAAAAATGGAAAATGAAAAAAAGGCTTCTTTAGGCCTCAAGAATCTACAGTTAAAATATATGTACAAGTCAAAGACTCACCCTGTATATATATATATATATATTATATTATATTTATGGCAAATGATTTGTGTCTTATTATTTTCAACTATATAGGTAGCTGCCTTCTCAGCTGATGATTTTATATCATCATTTTCTTCTTTTTCTTTATTGTTTACCAATAATTTATTGATGTTATTTGTTGGTTTGAAAGCAATCTTTATGGAAGTATCTTTTTCTAAAATCTTCTTTATTTTTGATGAAATTCCTCCGATATATGATAAGGGAACAAATTTTGTATTTTCTCTATCGTCCTCCTCTATTATAAAATTGACTTTAATTATCTTTTTTTGTACTTTTTCATTAAACATTTCTTGAATTATTTTTTCTTCGAAGCCATTCATAACTGCAGTCTGTTTAATAATCTCCAATCCTCTGTTGAATTTGTCCTCCTTCATGGGAATATTCATCAATCTTTCTTATAAACTATGGAATATGGCTATCTTATGTGCATGACTATGTTGTGATTGTGCTGAAATTGAGATGCCCGTCTGTGTCGGTTTTATGTATATTCCAAATGAATGTTTTCCATCAATTACTTCAACCTCCAAGTCCAAAAAATTTACCTTCTTTCCTGAGTTCTCGAACTTAAACTTTATTGACTGCACACAACCATTTATATATTGTAAAAATTCCTCTTGTTCATTATCAGTGCCTTTCCACAATATTATGATGTCATCTACCGACGTATCTGTAATAATCCTTGTCTTGTATAGGTTATCATTGAATATGTATTTCTTCTCAAAATGATCCATATATCTATCAGCTAGTATTGGTGCAACAGGATTTTCCATACCTAAACCATTCTTTTGTTCATATTGTTTGTTATTGAAACTAAAAAAGCTCTGTTGAACACACATCTTCAAGGGTAGGTTTACTACTTCTACCATTTGGTCACCCATATCTGCATTCACCAAATCATCTTCAATTATTTTCAATATTTCTTCCCTAGGAACATTTGTGTACAAATTTTCTATGTCTATTGTTAAGATCTTATAATTACTTTCTATTATATACAGTAAGGGTAGTGTTATATCTTTTATATTTTTGACAAGTTCTACTGAATTTTTGATAGAATGTGATGGTTTGAATTTTGAATCGTTTTTTAACACTTTGTTTAACCACTTTGCTTTATTGTAAGTAGGACTGTTGAAGTGAGGAACTACTGGTCTAATAGGGATATGTTCTAATTATTCACCTTTGTGAAGTTTTAATATACCATATAATTTTGGTAACTTTGTATTATCCATTTTGAAATTTCTCATAATTTGTGCATCTAATTTGTCGGATATCTGTTTCAGTATGTTTTTGTTTCTTTGTATGATTGTTGAAATAGAAATATTTATTTCAACAATTTGATTCTTAGCAATGAAGTCCAGAACATTTTGATTGTAATCTCCCGTCTTTATCATAATGATGCTATTTCCTTTATCTGCCCTAGTCATTGTTATGTCATTATCTCTGATCTTTTTTTTTATGGAATTCAAAACTTTATCCTCATTCCTTCCGTTCGAATTTCCTCTATTTCTCTTCATCTTAGTAGTTCCTTTTCTAATTAGGGGTTTTATTTCATCTCTTATCTCTTTTTTATTCCTGATGTTGAAGTCTATTGTTGTTTCAACTTCTGCTACCAAGTTTTCTAAATCGCTCAATCTGGATTTTTTCACGTTCGGATTATATTTCACACCCTTTTTCAATAACTCCATCTCTTCATCATCAAATATCACCACTGTGAAATTTACAACTACTTCATGAAACGCATGAGGTTGCTCTTTTTGTATCATCTTGTTATTTTCAGTTTCTTCTTCCAATTTTCTCAATCTTTTATTTTGTTTAGATCTTTTAATATGTCTCTTATATTCCACTTATATTCCACTGGATAATAAAAAGTTACCAAAATTATAGGGTTTATTAAAAATTCACAAAAGTGAAGAATTAGAACATATCCCTATTAGACCAGTAGTTTCTCACTTCAACAGTCCTACTTACAATATAGCAAAGTGGTTAAACAAAGTGTTGAAAAACGATGCAAAATTCAAACCATCACATACTATCAAAAATTCAGTACAACTTGTCAAAAATATAAAAGATATAACAATAGAAAGTAATTATAAGATCTTAACAATAGACATACAAAATTTGTACACAAATCCTAGGGAAGAAATATTGAAAATAATTGAAGATGATTTGGTGAATGCAGATATGGGTTTAGATATGGGAAATCCTGTTGCACCAATACTAGCTGATAGATATATGGTTCATTTTGAGAAGAAATACATATTCAATGATAACCTATACAAGACAAAGATAATTTATTATTACAGATAAGTAGATGACATCATAATATTGTGAAAAGGCACTGATTATGAACTAGAAGAATTTTTACAATATATAAATGGTTGTGTGCAGTCAATAAAGTTTAAGTTAGAGAACTCAGGAAAGAAGGTAAATTTTTTGGACTTGGAGGTTGAAGTAATTGATGGAAAACATTCATTTGGAATATACAGAAAACCGACTCAGACGGGCATCTCAATTTCAGCACAATCACAACATAGTCATGCACATAAGATAGCCATATTCCATAGTTTATTAGAAAGATTGACGAATATTCCCATGAAGGAGGACAAATTTAACAGAGAATTGGAGATTATTAAACAGACTGCAGAATGGCTTTGAAGATAAAATAATTCAAGAAATGTTTAATAAAAAAGTACAAAAAAAGATAATTGAAGACAATTTTATAATAGAAGACGATAGAGAAAATACAAAATTTGTTCCCTTATCATATATCGGAGGAATTTCATCAAAAATAAAGAAGATTTTAGAAAAAGAAACTTCCATAAGGATTGCTTTCAAACCAACAAACAACATCAATAAATTATTGGTAAACAATAAAGAAAAAACCGAAAAATTAGACAAGAATAGAGTTTACAAGTTAACGTGTAATACATGCAACGCCTACTACATAGGAAAAACTACGAGGACCTTCGAACAAAGAATTTGGGAACACATGAGAATCTCGAGACTGGGAGATAGTTACAACGACTCACATTTTGGTAATCATTTATATGAAAGTCAACATGATTTCAATACCGAAGAGGATTTTGAAATTTTACACACTAATGTTAATAATCGGCTCATGGATAGGTTAGAGAGATTAGAAATTTTACGACATGAAAAATTTGACAATAATGTTATGTTGAATACTCAAGTAGATTTTGGCAGTTGGACCTTATTATTCCATTGCATTTTCTTCTTCCTGTCGTTCGTCGAAGAATTTCTCTGTATACTTATACATGGACTCAACCAAATTTGAAATCGATAATAGACTACTTAGAGCCGGTATTTTAAAGGAGGAACCGACGGTTGAACCATGCGCCAACTACCAGATTTCGTATTCTTAGTGAGGAATTTAGTTATTGACGCAATGGTTGAACCGTCGGTTGCACTTTATAATACCGGCCCTTAATAACGAAGCGCCAAACATCACTGAAAGTTGAAGATTTTAAGCATGTAGAGGAATCTGCGACGTATCGGACCATCATTTTTTCAGAGCCAAGATATTCTTCAGAATACAGCTATGAATCTGACAAGTACTGAGGAGAGTAACCAAAGGACAGTGGATATGATAATAGAAAAGTATAATATAGAAAGCCAGAAAGCCTACAGAATGAGAGATAGGTACCCAATGTACAGGGTGGGCAAAATTGGTGCTACATGAACTAAAACTTTTTAATCCGAGGAGATAGAGAAAAATGAATGGCACCTTATAGTCCTCTTTTTTCGAAAAACTGATAATGCCATCAACTGCATTCCTCTATCTTCTTTTGTTTCCGAGTTATAGGCCAAAATTGAAATTTGGGCGATTTCAACTTTGGTCATTATCTCCGTTTCTGTCCATGCTAGGATGTTGAAATAAAAACATTATACAGGCACTTTTCTGATAGCAATCCAGTGGCGTATCGTGATTTTTTATAAAAGGTTGATTTGCTGAGTTATAACATGAACTTGTGTTTTTTCTTATAGAAACAGTTGTTTGAAATAACTTAGAAATAATCGCCAGTTTTTTCCCGTTTCAGCAATGTATCATATGTTATACATCGCCCTCAGATTCGTTAAGATATTATGGAAAATATGGTTTGTATTTGGAATTCGAATTATTGAATAGGCTGAATCATAGAATTATGTGTCTCTACGCATGGTGTAATTATTAATTCACGTTTGAATACTTGATGGTGCGATCTCTGTTTGAAACAACTGTCAGTTATTGAAATTTGAAGTCATCGTTGGCGGCATTATGGAGATATTCCAAAATTACGAAAAATATGATATGTTGAAATGTTTCATTTCAGCGAATGAGAATAGTGGGGCAGCAAGTGATTCAATTGTGAAATAATAATTACACCATGCATAGAGACACATAATTCTATGATTTAGCCTACTCAATAATTCGAATTCCATATACAAACCATATTTTTCATAATATCTTAACGAATCTGAGGGCGATGTATAACATGTGATACATTTCTGAAACGGGAAAAAAAATGGTGATTTTTTCTAAGTCATTTCAAACTACTGTTTCCATAAGGAAAAACACAAGTTTATGTTATAACTCAGCAAATGAACCTTTTATAAAAAATCACGGTACAGTGGCTGATTGCTATCAGAAAAGTGCCTGTATAATGTTTTTATTTCAACATCCTAGCATGAACAGAAACGGAGATAATGACCAAAGTTGAAATCGCCCAAATTTCAATTTTGGCCTATAACTCGGAAACAAAAGAAGATAGAGGAATGCAGTTGATGGCATTATCAGTTTCTCGAAAAAAGAGAACTATAAGGTGCCATTCATTTTTCTCTATCTCCTCGGGTTAAAAAGTTTTAGTTCATGTAGCACCAATTTTGCCCACCCTGTACAGTATGGTGCAAATAAAAGGAATTAATTCGTTATTTCGTAAACCGGCGACTTTAGGGAAAAATCCTGAAACCTGTCGATTTTTATTTTGAAACGAGCTATTCGTAAGGATACCATTTTATTTTTGACGTCATCTATGCGAGCGTGATGACGTGATCGATATAATCACCAAATTGAAATGTGGGTGTTGTAATACATTATTTGAAAGGTATTTTAAATGCCTATTCAGCCATATCAATATGTACAGTAAATGATTTACGTATTGTCACAAATATTATTGATGAAATTCCAACAGATTCTCTAATGAAATGCATTAAGTTTTGGTATGATGTATTTATTGACACACAAAAATAAATTTCTCATAGTATTTCAGACGAAGATGAACAAGTTGAGCACTTTTTTCAGGTTTCGTTGTATTCAATGAATAATACATATGAAATATTCATTGTTATAATAGAATTTTATAAATTTTTTTCAACAAATACAAAAGTCAATTACTGTACATATTGATATGGCTGAATAGGTATTTAAAAGAACTCTCAAATAATGTATTACAACACCCACATTTCCATTCAAAAATTAAAGCGATGACGTCATCACGTTCGCATAGATGGCGTCAAAAATAAAAAGAGATCTTTACGAATAGCCCGTTTTAAAATAAAAATTAATGGGTTTCAGGATTTTTCCTTGAAGTTTACGAAAAAACGAATTTATTCCTTTCATTTGCACCATACTGTATGAACGAAGATTAGATGCTTACCTGGAAGACCCGCCTAATAAGTGCATAAACTTTATGAAAATATAACCTGCAGCATAAGAAAATCTGCAAGAGAAGCATTGGGCATCAAGAGGGTACCTGAAAGTAGAAAATATTGGTAGAAAGATAAGATGGATGAACTCATTTCCGAGAAGAAAAGATTGTATCTGAAATGGCTCAATACTAAAGACGATGAAGACTTCAGAAATGAAAAAATATAAACAGAAGAAGAGAGAAACACGTCAAAAAATAGCAGAAAGGAAGGGAGAAACATGGGATGAGAAGTGTCGGGAGATTGAAATGTATACAGGGTCCTGCAATGATGCGAAAATCTTCCATAGCTGCCGAGACATCTTAGAGATTTCGCTGGAGAATAGACCTCTTGTACCTTCATTTCTGCATCTCAGGAAATTATGTTCTGATATACAGGGTGTCCCCGATAAATGTTATTCCACAAATGCATGATTTCTTCAATGGATCACCCCATATATGTTCACATATTTTCAATGACATTTATCACCCCTTTCATGATGCAAAATAATAGAGACATTTTCTCAACGGTACAGATCTTATTCGAAGAAAACTGCAAAAATGTGAGGGAAAAGCAGTTCTGTAAAAGTCTTCTGACGATGGCCAGAAGCAATAAGAACATGAATTCGATCTGGAAGTTTTTAATTGAATGTTGCCTTGAAACGGTTCCTAAACGAACAACCTGTCATATACAGGGTGTCCGTTATAAAGGTCCAAAAATGAATAAAATAAAATTGTTATTTCTCAATTTTTTCAAAAGGAATACCCTGTATTTTTCTCTACAATAATGTAGACAACTGATTACCTTACATTTTTTCAGAAGTGACCTTGGGATTATTTCAACTCCCGCATCCAGCAGACACGAAAAATGATATCGCAACTGAAAATTTTATTCAAATAATGACATAATAAAAACTGAGGGACATTCGAAAGAGGTCAAACAATGAAATAAAACTAAATGAATAATTGTTGACAAACTCCAAAACTTTCCATTATTATACTTCCTGAGCATCATCATAAAAATGATATTTTTTTTCCGTACAAGCAATTCATATTGACCTCGTATTCATCCGATTATATCAGTTTTTATCGGCTTCCAAAAAAAAATATTAATCAAGTTATTGGCGTTATTGCTACTGAGAGCTCAAAGATAATTCGACTACAGTGAATCAGTATGAATTTTTGGAAAAAAAGGGATAATCGATATGATTTTCATGTTAAGGCATTGACACAGAACCTGTAATTTTAGGAAGCCAAACATATGCTGCCGAATATCCCGATAGGAAGCATTCATCCCATTTTTTTTTCAAAAATTCATACTGATTCACTGTATTCGAAAGAATATTTGAGCTCTAGTAGCAATCATAATAATAAGCCGATAAAAACAGATATAATTGATATATACGTGATCAATATGTATTGCTTGTACGGAAAAGAAATATCATTTTTATGATGATGCAAGAATATAAAGACCTCGGCCAGATGAGTAAAATGAATCCTGATTCCTCTAACTGTAAATATATTCTATCCAATCACGAAGATAGATTGACTACTAGGTTGAAAATCGTTTTTGACGGTTCCTGTCAAACAGATAATGGGTGGTCCTTAAATGATTTGCCATTTTGTGGGCCCAAAGTACAAAATGACATTTTTCATATATTATGCAGATTCAGAATTTTTACTTATGTCGTTTTTGCGGACATTACCAAAATATATAGACAAATATCAATGAATCCTTGTCATCGTCCACTACAAGGCATACTATGGCGAAATTCTGAAAATGATCCAATCGATATATTCCAACTAAATACCGTAACGTATGGCACTACTAGTGCTCCTAAACTAAACTCTCTCTGACAGTTATCAAGGGATTCAACTATATCAAAACAGCTTTCCAAAATTATCTCAGACGATTTTTATTAAGATGATCTTTGAACTGGATCAAATTCTCTTCAAGAATTATCCACCACTTTGAAATATCTTTATAATCATTTAGCATCAGCAAATTTCATCTTGAGAAAATGGATATAAAATGATTCAAAAGTTTTGTCCGAACTCAATCTCGATGTCGAGAATCCGTAAGGTGTTTTAACCATCGGTAACGAAGAATCTTCTGAAACTTTAGGAATTCAATGGTGTTGTAATAAAGATTACTTGAAGTACAAAATTTCCGATAACTTGAATTTCCATCGAAAAGACAAATGTTGTCTGAAATTTCTCAAATATATGACCCATTGGGTCTTGTCAGTCCAGTTATCATTTCTGCAAAAATATTTATGCAGAATTTGTGGTGGTAGTTGAAACTAACATGGGATGAAATATTGCCTCAACAATCCAATAATAACTGGAATAATATAAAAACTTCAATTTGTGGAATGGATAAAATCAAAGTCCCTAGAAACACTTTCGGAAAAGGATTCACTGTCAAAGACATCCATTGTTTTTGTGATGCATCTAATCATGCTTATGCCTGTTGTGTATATATCAGAAGTGTAGATGCCTATGAAAATAAGGGTGTACGTCTTCTTTGCTCGAAGACGAAGGTTGCGCCAATCAAATCACTATCTATTCCTCGTCTTGAATTATCTGCAGCGCTTCTGGGCGCACAACTAGTAAACCAAGTTGAGATATCCCTAAATTTAAAAGTTGAATTTTATTATTGGTCAGATTCACAAGTTGTTCTTCATTGGTTGAAGACTGAACCGAATATATTACAAACATGTGTAGCCAACAGAGTTACACAAATCCAAAATTTGACCAATATTGATAATTGGAATTATGTTCGTTCAAGTTGCAATCCAGCAGATCTAGCATCCAGGGGTGTAACAGCGCAAAAATTAATAAATTATAATATATGGTGGAATGGCCCAGAATTTCTATATAATACTGATGTTGTAAATTTTCCGAATCAATTTGATCCAGATTTCACTCTAAATATGAAAGATGTCCCTGAAAAAAAAATCAAAAGAAGGATATTCCATTTCAATGTCGAACCAAATGTTTTTATAGAGTTAATAACTAAAACTTCAGATTTTCCTAGATTGAAACGCGTTTTTGCATATTGTAGAAGATTCATCGATGAAACTAGAAAAAAAAATTACTCTCACAACAAATTCAACTATTAGTGCTCTTGAGATTGGGACATATTTCAAAGAACTCATTAGAGTTGTTCAAAGTCAAGAATTTCCTAAAGACTATTCATTATTGTCCAAAAACCAATTAGTATCAAAAAAATCGAAAGGACCCCACACAGTCACTTAGGAAAAGCGGGTCCAGTGAATTTTCCCCATTTTTACATATTATAATTATATCAACCTTAAGAACAATATATCAGATTTTCACGAAGGTCTTACATCCGGTTTGTTCTATAGGGCGATCCAAAATTGCCGCTAAAGAAAGATGAATCTTTAAATTTTGATGATAATTCTTCTAATTTTCAGAATTTAATCATGATGTCTTTTGGGTTCTGAATAACAAGATATCACAGATATCCAAACACCACCCACCACGTTACGTTTCGTTATACAGGCTGTTCCATGAAGCTATATAAGTAACTGAATGTAACTTCAATGAATTTGTTGACAGAATTAACAGAGTATGGGTACCTGTGCTCAAAAACACAAGTAGGGGAAAGTTCCTTTGAATTGGACAGCCCATGAAACGGACACTATAGTTTTCTACTACACCCGATAGTAATTGAGCATACTTTACGTAAATACCATTTTCGCAACATTGAGCCACGTCTCTTGGAAAATGGCTGAATCTGTGGCTCGCGTCTTGTGGACGAGGCATGCATTGAAAAATCCGTTGCCGGTAAAGTAAATATGTACGTACATTTGCGAAGTGAATAGCTACGTTTTTAGTGACGATAAGTTGCTGATTTTTTCATATAAACATCAAGTGATTATCCCTTATCAGACAGATATGTTAAATCATTGATATAACGATTTGTAGAAATTAAATTTTCAGGTTTTTCATAAAAACCACATATCCCATGAATCGGACATAGAAAAATGACTGGAAATTGATGTCCAGTTCATGGGCTGCAATGTTTCCGATTCAAGGGAGATGTGAAAATATGTTATGTAATTCAATAATTAACATGGAAAATACTGTAGGTTTTCTCTGTTTGGTACTACTAAATGATTTAAACTATTCTCCTAGAACTTTATGACAGTATTCTATTGTTTCTGTACCATTGTCCACTTCATGGGAATAACTGTCCATAACAAGGGCAACATCCCATGAAATGGACATTTTAAAAAATAAAGTAAGACTAATTTTTTCGAGTGACCAGCTCTTCCTTTTCTAGCTTTTTCTGAAAAAGTGAATCCACAAACCTCATGCTCATAATATTATGACGGTACAATTTGAAACTTTTTGATTTGAAATAATATTTCACACCGAAAATAATAAAATTGTCCGTTTCAAGGGAACTCTCCCCTACACTTCCGCACAAGAGGAATCGGGTAGATGATGAGAATACCAGTATCGACCAACCAGGCGCCGGAACGAGTCCTAAGCCGGAGGAAGCCAGCCAACCAGACGCAGGCGCGGGTCCCGATCCCCACGCAAGCGCTATATATAGCCTGCGCCCTCGTCATAATCGTACTGACCGAGACGTCGACTAGTGTACACGTACCGAGAGTTGAGTTTGTGTAAACCAGTTCAGTGCGCCGAACGCCACGTTGATGCGCATCCAAGTTAGTCCTTGTGAAAAGTTTCTGTGATTTTGTACGTAGAGTCCAGGTCCGAAAGGATCGTTGGTTCCGTGCGTGAGTGATTTACGGACTTTTTAGTGAAGTTGAAAAAAGGGTAAGTGTCTTTTAATTATCCTTTTATCCGTGTTTGAACATGGATGAAAATTCGGATAACGATGGATCCTTCATGGATACGGAGGACAGATACACGATCTCTGAGGACGAAAGTGATGAACTTAAGAAACTCGTCAGGCTCCGAAAGGAAAATAACGAGCTCAAAGCAAACTTAGCCGCTCTTAAAACCTGCATGGCAAATTTGACCAGCGAGTTGAAACTCCTGAGAGAAGAACTCTCGAAAACGAAATCTCCAAATCCGCAAACGAAAAGTTATTCCCAGGTTTTGACTTCTGAACCTGGGACATCAGCCCAAACCGATTCCAAGATTGTCCCAATTGTCCTTCCCAAACAAATTGCCACAAATAATGAGGATAACAAAAAAGCCCCCCAACCCCCAGGTGCTCCTCGGGCCAAGCGTGCCAGAAAAGACAGTTCCTCCTCAATGGAGGAAAATTCGAAAAAGTCAACGATGACGTCTCAGTCACCTGTTGAAGATAAAATCCCCCCAGTAACAATGATGGGGACTTCAGACTGGACGGAAATGTCCAAAGCGCTGTACAGCAAAATAATAAATTATAACCAGGCAACGGTTGTCAGAGACGGCATTGAAATCATTGCCTCGTCTGCAGAAAATTTTAGGAAATTATCAAAATTCCTCGATCAACAGGGCAAGGAATTTTTTACTTACCAAATGGAAGATGAAAAGAGAATATACGTTGTCATAAGGTACTTGCCACTTGACGCGGATATTGAAGTGATTAAAAATGATTTAGGACTACAAGGCATTAAAGATGCTGAAGTAACGAGAATGACGTCGAACAAAACGAAAAAGGCAATGACTCTCTAACTTGTGAAAACTCAACACAAGGAAATATTTCAAGTGAAAAAACTATATAGCCTCTGCATCGAAATTGAACCTAAAAAGAAGCCTGAAGGCCCAGGACAGTGCCATCGCTGCCAGAGATATGGGCATGCTCAAAATAAGTGCACATTTCCGTGGAGATGCGTGAAATGTTTAGGAGCACATTGCACAAAAGAGTGTGCATTGACGCAAAAAGAAGGTGAAAGGAACGCGGCATGCGTTTTATGTAACCAAAGTGGACATCCCGCCAGTTATGAAGGCTGCAGCGCATATAAAAATCTTACGAAGAAGAAAACACCGACAAAAAAAGGAGCCCCCCTAAAAAACTCGCTGAAAAAATAGAGACTGTTGTTACTATTGAAAAACCACAGGTACAAAAAACAAAGAACTCGTCCACAAAACCAATTGAAACCAGAAGGGAAGACCCTAAAGATGAACTTGACAAACCCACTGAGAAAATATTCAGCAGAATAATGCAGAAATTTGAAAAAGAATTCGAGAAGAAATTTCAAAACTTATTTGGAAATAAATAATTTATGAGCATGCAATCACAGCTAGAAAATCTGAAGATATTGAACAATTGTTAGAAGAAAGACATCCTGATATTATGGCGCTTCAGGAGACTAAATTAACTCCTAAAGATAAAATATCCTTCGAAAACTACGAAATATACAGAAGAGACAGAAATGAAAGAAACGGTGGAGGGGTTGCTATTCTCGTTAAAAGAGACGTGAAGCATTACCTGAATGCGGTTGTAAATCACGAGAACAATGACGCCACTATAGAGGCACTATCGATCACAGTAAAGATAAGAAGAGAAAGCATTGAGGTATTCTCTGTATATAAACCACCGCAAATAAATCTGCCAGAGGAAGAGATGAAGATTTTATTAGGGGGTCATTTTCCAAGAATAATACTTGGAGATCTCGACTGTAAATCTCAACAATGGAATTCTAGAACAGAGAACGCAAATGGCAAGAAATTGAAAGAGTATGCCGAGAAGGAAGATGCGATTATAATGGGACCGGACATACCGACATTTTTACCTAGTGGCAATGAAACCCCTGATGTGCTAGACATAGTTATAATGAAGAATATAAAGCAAGATTTTGCTCTTGAAACGATAGAGGATAAAACATCTGATCACAACTAGATAGAGTTCATTTTAGGACATGGACCTAGAAATGAAGTGACTCAAACACGAGAACATACCGATTGGGACGAATATAAGAATAAACTCCAAGAAAATATCACGAGTATTCCACAAATTAACACTCCTGATGAACTAGATCAATCAGTCATAGCTTTGGAGAGTGCGATTATGAAATCCTATGAAGAGAGCACGGTTAGAAAAACTAAACCTACTCCTAAACATCCCTATGGCAATACTCCAAAAGGGGTGGAAAAACTGATTAAAGTCAACCGAAGACTAAGAAAGAACTACAGGATGTATAAAACAGATAATGATAAAATCAGACTGAACAGACATTATATTAAGTAGTTGTTTATCTCGACTATAACTTATTTATTATTGAAGTCTCACATTGTTTAGCCCCGAAGAAGGATGAGAAATTATCCGAAAGCTTGGCTAAGACAGTAAAGAGCTATTAAAAAAAACAATAGACTACTTACCCGATCAACCGTTTCCATTATGAACAGACATAGTCGAATACTTAAAAATGCACTAAGGGAGCTCAGAACGAATAGTGGAATAAGAAAATCAGTGAACTCAACACAGAAGACCACTCTGCATGTAAAATGCAAAAAAATTTACGCAATGAAAAAACTCAAATTCCACCACTGCATGGATTGGCATATTCGAAAAGCGATAAATCTAACGCTCTTGCTGATGAGTTAAGAATTAATTATTGTGAAGAAGACGATGAGGACCTAGTAGAATTAAAGGAAGATAATGAAGAAGAAATGAAAGAAGCACCATCGGATGGTACAATCCCTCACCCAACATCTCCGTCAGAAATCAAAGAGATAATCAATAATTTGAAAACAAGAGAGGCTCCTGGAAAAGATAAAATTACAAATCTCATGCTGAAGAAAATGTCAAAGAAAGGAACGGCAGCTCTCACTAGCATAGCAAATGGCGTGATGAGAACAGAGCACTTTCCAAAAAGATGGAAATCTGCCGAAGTGATTGTTTTCAATAAACCAGGTAAAGACAAAAAGTTCCCACAGAACTATAGACCGATAAGCCTGCTCCCAGCCCTAGGAAAAATTGTGGAGAGAGTCTTAGCCAGACGACTCAATGAAGAAACAGAAGCCCTGGAGACGATACCGGGTGAACAATTTGGGTTCCGAAAACAGCATTCAACTGAACAACAGCTCCTAAGAATAACCGAGTATATCACAGAAGGATTTCAGAATAAACAAGCCAAAGGACTACTACTACTACTAGATGTAACCAGAGCTTTTGATAGAGTATGGCATGAAGGACTAACATATAAAAGGAAAACCGCAGGTTATTCACTCAAGTTATGCAGAATAATAAGAAATTATTTGAGGGATAGGAACTTTTGTGTGAAAATTGGTGATGTTCATTCCACACTCAGATATTTGGAAGCAGGAGTTCCCCAAGGATCCATACTAGGACCGCTACTCTATAACATATACATACATACATGATATACCAAGAAATCCAAGATGCCTCTATACGCGGACGATACGGGCATAGCAATTAGGCACAGAAAAACGAAAATAATGCACAAAAGACTTCAAGAAGCTGCAGATGATATCAGTCAATGGTGTAACAGATGGAAAATCAAAATCAATGGAGAAAAGAGTCAAGCAATACTGCTTCAAAAGAGAAAACTGAAGATGGAATCGAAAATATTCATAGACGATAATGAAATAGAATGGCAGAATGAAGCTAAATATCTAGGAGTAATATTAGACAAGGGACTAACGTGGAAACAGCACATTAAGTATGCAGTGGATAAAACGAATGTAGCAATGAAAAGACTATATCCGATTATAGACAGAAGAAGCCAAATGAACAGAAACACGAAATTGAGGATCATAAAAGCAGTCGCCAGACCGCAGCTAACATATGGATCCACAGCATGGGGATATGCAGCGAGAACCCATATAAAGAGGATACAAAGCACAGAAAACAAATTTCTGAAATGGGCATTAGACGCCCCCCGGTTTGTTAGGAATGAACAAATCCAAAAAGAAATAAAATGGGAGTCCATTACTACATTCATCAAACGAAAAGCTGCAAAAGCCTATGAAAGAGCTAGTGAACATCCAAATGACAACCTTAGAAGGTTAGTTGACTATGACCCCGCTGAAGATGAAAAAACAGCTACAATTTACCGCAAAAGACCTAGAGACCAATTGCGAAAATGAAGATATAGAACTTCACACTTAGTAAGAAATATCCAATTGAGGGATGTACACAAACACTCAGCATAAAAGAATGCGAAAGAGAAAATAACAGATGAGATGATGGAAGGTTTATAGGCTTATGCCCGGAACCAACCGCAGAAGAGGTGTTTAGTCGGTAAGAATCCGACACTACCCAGAAAGACTGGGTGTCTGATGTGAGATTCACCTCTTCTAGAACAAAAAAAAATAATCGGATAGCTCCAGTACACCGTACAAGAGAGAAATAATTCCTGAAGATGCCAGACACTCGATCTGGCGAAACGTCGAAATCTAATAAACCACGCTGGCCGAAGTGCTCGAACTAAGACCAGATGCCATTGAATGTAACTTTGTTAGTGACTTCGGGACCACCCTGAGTTTTTCAAAATATGCTACCATGATATATGTTCACCTCTGTAGGAAGTTTCATCAATGTGCAAAAAACATTTGCAAAATTATTCAGGTTTAAATTTGGATTTCATACAATTTTTCTTTAAAACTTATCTGTAGTTGAGATTGCTGTCAAGGAATAAAGATTTTTATTCAGTATAATTATTATGATAGGTATTGACGGTCGGTCCAGAGGTGTTTTTATTCAGGAATGTACAGGATCGACATAATTCGGTGTCACTAATCTCCTCATTCCGCTATCTCAAAATCTGTTTTTCTAGAAAAACAGTAGGTATATCATTCCAGGTTGTTGTATCTTCGAGCACTCCAAGAGGGTGCATATTTTAAATATTATACCATGGAAGTATGTTGACCTTTGTGAAAAATTTCACTCGTGTATAAATAATTAAAAGATTATTGCCAAATCATTCAGGTTTTAGTTCAATATACACCATTACTTGAAATAATAATTATTAACAATTTCCATAAAAATGTATTAGCACAAAATATGAAATCTATTAATTCCAATCTTAAAGTAGGGTTATTAACACGACTGATTAATCAATTGAAAGATTCAACAGTTGAAAGACTGAAGATATATAATCATATAACCATATAATCTAGGACAGTTACTAAAAAAAGCCATGGAATATTCACTCCTGCATTCAAGATAGAATTCAGGAGTTGAGTAGAGGTGTGATTAATATTTCGCATATGTCGTATCCAAGAAACCAGGGTACGCTTGTTATGTAAAAATATGTCCCCAGGGTTCTGGCTCCAATAATGGTGTAAACCTGAATGATTTGGCAACAATCTTTAAATAATTTATACACAAGTGAAATTTTTCACAAAGGTCGACATACGTTTATGGTATAATATTCAGAAAAATATGCATCCTTAGAGTGCTCAAGGATACAACAACCTGGATTGATGTATCTATACATCTGTATATACATCTGTATAAACAAGATTTTGAGATAGCGAAATGAGGAGATTAGTGACACCGAATTATGACCATCCTGTACATTTCTGAATGAAAACACCGTTGGACAGGCCGTCAATACCTATCATAATAATTATACTGAAGGAAAACCTATATTCCTTGACAGCAATCTCAACTACAGATAAGTTTTAAAGAAAAATTGTATGAAATCCGAATTTAAACCTGAATAATTCTGCAACTGTTCTTTGCACATTGGCATTGATGAAACTTCCTACAGAGGTGGACATACATCATGGTATCATATTTTGAAAAACTCAGGGTGGTCCCAAAGTCACTAAAAAAGTTACATTCAGTTAATTATCTAGCTTCATGGAACAGCCTGTAAAATGAAACTGAACGTGGTGGGCGGTGTTTAGATATCTGTGATATCTTGTTATTCAGAACCCAAGGCATTATGATGAAATTCTGAAAATTAGAAGAAGATTCATTTTTCCGTAGCTGCAATTTTGGAACGCCTTATAGAACAAACCGGATGTAAGACCTTCGTGAAAATCTGATATATTGTTCTTAAGGTTGATATAAATACAGGGTGTTTCACCATAAACTGGACAAACATATATAGCCGTGTAGTTGACATCGAGAAAGTCATTTTTGCCTTATGACATATACCCCGATTTCGACGCATAATCGAGATACAGGGTGCTTAATGTCAACTTTGAGCAATATTCTGTGAACTGTGGTAAGTTATGCGTGATATTTGAAATAACGGTTCCTGATCACATCTTAGTATTTCTGATGGCTCAATTGAATTGTGGTCCAGAGTTTCGCAAAAAAAATTCAAAATGGCGGAAAACCTGCAGAGTCGGAATTTTTTTTTCTCGGTTGCCAATTTGGAAAGCATAATCTCAACGTACTCGATTTTCTAAGATTTTCCGTGAAAATTTTTTTTTTCAAATTTCGAACTCAACTTTTTTTACATGTCTTCAGTGAAAAAAAAAATTTCGCCCAGAATTTTTGGAATTTTCCATGGTTGAAATATCTTTGATTTTGAATACTTGGGTGGAAACAGAATGAAAAAATATCAATTGGTTTTCTTTTTGTAGCCTTCCGAAGATTACGCTAGGTGTACTTTCTTAATTTTTATTTGAGAAACCGGAGGCCGTACGAATTTCAAAATTGTGCTGCCGGGCTGCCAGAATGTCCTAGATAGAAATATGAAATTATAACAGAAAAAAATTTTTCGAAAAAAATAAAATTAAAGGACCCCGCTCTTTTTCTATGGGAAATGGCGTTCCGTCAAATTTTCTAGAATTTTGGTATAATGTAGTACTCGACCTACTGATCAAAAGTGTTCATGGCCCCAACTCAATCCTAAAACTAAATATAACTTCCATCAGAATGTGCTAAATTCGTCTGAAAACAAGAATAAAACAGTTTGGAATATTGTTGGATTAGAAACTGGGAGAAAAAAAGAACGTAATCATATAAGTAAGATAAATTTTAATGGTAAATTATATTCTGAACCCATTGATATTGCTAACTTATTTGCAGAACACTTTGCTTCTATTGCTGATGTCAGCCTCAAAAAATACTACGGTACATCATTATCATTGAATTGTACTACTTCTTCTTTGTTTGAGAGTACATTTTTTTTCTACCCAGTGTTTAAAGAAGAAATAACAGGTGCCATAAATGCATTAAAAAATAAAGAAAGTACAGGTGTTGATCAAATCTCAATTAAAATTCTGAAAAAAATTGCAGACAAAATTGCTAACCACCTGGCTCATTTAATAAATTTATCGGTAAGCACTGGAAAATTTCCCAGTCTTTTGAAAACAGCTTTAGTAATACCAGTTCATAAGAAGAATGATCCTTGTGATATTTCTAATTATCGTCCTATTTCAATACTGAGTGCTTTATCCAAAGTATTCGAAAAAATCATTTATGGCAGAATGATATCTTTTCTTAATCGTTTCAAAATTATCACTGATAGCCAACATGGCTTTAGAGAAGGCAGATCCACTCAAACTGCGGCATTCTCTTTTGTAAATTTTGTGTATAATAAGTTAGATGAGGGCCTTAGTGTTGCGGGTCTTTTTTTTGATTTGTCAAGAGCCTTCGATGTACTCTCGCGTGAATTCATACGGAGTAAACTCTACAATGTTGGTTTTCGCGGGGTATTTCTTGATTGGGTTATATGTTTTCTGACTGATCGAGATATTTATGTCAGAATTGGTAACCAATGGTCAAAGAGATGTCAGATTGAACATGGTGTTTCGCAGGGCTCTGTGCTGGGACCACTACTATTCCTTCTTTTTATAAACGATTTACCTGTTCATATAAATCCTGATATTTTGGTCATATTTGTAGATGATACATCTGTAGCGGTCTCAGCTCAGAGTTTTGGGGAACTGTCAAAAATTTGTGACTCCCTGTTATTGAGTTTTTTAGATTGGTGCAAGTCGAACAATTTAATTTTAAATTTGGAGAAAACCCAATGTATCCATTTCAATAATAAAAATGTCGATAGGAATCGCTTGGTCATAAGATGTATGAATCATCAGATTATGTCGACAGAATCAGTCAAGTTCTTGGGGGTTCATTTGGATAGTCTATTCAAGTGGACTTACCATGTTGAACATGTTTGCAAGCGATTGGCTAGTTCATATTATGCTATTAGTAGACTCAAAGGAGCACTACCCATTCAATCAATAAAAGAGATCTACTATAGTTTAGTTTACAGATTCTTGAATTATAATGTGATAATTTGGGGTAATTCTGTTGATTCTAATAGAGTTTTTATTATGCAAAAGAGGATCATCAGATTGATGTTCAATTTGAAACCACGTGATTCATGTAGACAATATTTCAAATCAAACGAAATATTGACACTTCCTTGTCTATATATTTTTCGTTGTTTAATTCATATGAGGGAAAATGTAGACTCTATGCCAAAATTATCTAGCTTTCACAACTATGCAACGAGGAATATCGACACTTTATTCATTCCACCTCATTCTACTGCAAAGTTTGAATCAGGACCTACATATAGATCGATAACTTTGTATAACCACCTACCAAAAAGTGTTAAATCTTTGAATAAGATGAGGTTCAAAACTATTGTGAAACGTTATTTAATAGCTAAGAGTTATTATAGTATTAAAGAATATTTGGAAGATGATGATTTTGTTGGATGTTAATTATGTTTGGTTTTTGTTTTCTTATCAATTGCTGTAATTTTTTTTTTTTTTTTCTGGTGAATATCTGACCTGTCTCATACATTTGTAAATGTCTAAGGGATTGAATAAATTATTATATTATTATTATTATGATTAGTTTTTGAGATACAGGGCGTTGAAGTTGAGAATTACCCACTTTTACTACGCCCGTAACTCGGAACAGAATCGAAAGAACTCAAATTTTTGTCAAGAAACATTTCATTACATCCCCAAGGAGCAAGCATATAGAGGAATATGACCGAAAATCGTTAGGAATACAGGGTTATCCATAATTGAATGCATGCCCGATATGGAAAGTATAAAATATGCCAGTTCCAGAGCGAGAACGTTCGCAAAATGAACTATTACACTAGATATGTTATTGTTACTTCGAAAAAGTCTGAAATACCGGGAATTTATACTGGGTGATCCATTATTATAGAAAATATTCTCAAGGAAGGTAAAATGGACACCCTGTATTTATGGGTTGATTCAAGGTGTTTCTTTATTTTTTTTAGTACATATCATCATGGACTTCAAAGACTACAGGATGATTCAGTTATGGAATAAACTTTGAACCTCACGAAAATACCCAAAACCCACCTGTTTTTTTCATCACCCTCTATCTCGAGATCAAATCCGATGAGGTGGGAGTTTTCTTTCACCATTGTACTTGATATAAAAACATCAATATGGCTGAGAGTTTTTATCCACTTCCTATGACCAGATTTTTTTATGTAATATGAAAATTATTTATTTATGTTATTCTATTCTTATTCCAGCTAAAAATCTGGTCATAGGAGGTGGATAAAAACTCTCAGCCGTATTGATGTTTTTATATCAAGTACAATGGTGAGAGAAAACTGCCACCTCATCGGATTCAATCTTGAGATAGAGGGTGATGAAAAAAAGAGGTGGTTTTCGGGTATTTTCGTGAGGTTAAAAGTTCATTTCATAACTGAATCACCCTGTATTCTTTGAAGTCCATGATCATATGTTCTAAAAAAATTAAACAAACACCTTGTATCAACCCATAAATACAGGGTGTCCATTTAACCTTCCTTGAGAATAATTTCTAGTATAATGGATCACCCAGTATAAATTCTCGGTATTTCAGACTTTTTCGAAGTAACAATAACATATCTAGTGTAATAGTTCATTTTGCGAACGTTCTCGCTCTGGAACTGACATATTTTATACTTTCCATATCGGGCATGCATTCAATTATGAATAACCCTGTATTCGTAACGATTTTCGGTCATATTCCTCTATATGCTTGCTCCTTGGGGATGTAATGAAATGTTTCTTGACAAAAATTTGAGTTCATTCGATTCTGTTCCGAGATACGGACGAAGTAAAAGTGGGTAATTCTCAACTTCAACGCCCTGTATCTCAAAAACTAGTTATAGGATTGAGTTGGGGCCATGGACACTTTTGATCAGTAGATCGAGTACTACACTATACTAAAATTTTAGAAAATTTGACGGAACGCCATTTCCCATAGAAAAAGTGCGGGGTCCTTTGAAAAAAAATTATTATTTTTTTTATTTTTTTCCAAAAAACTTTGGTAAGGTTCGAACTCTACACTCTCGATTTACTAGTGTTGCTTTGGTAACGGAGATTTACAGGATTAAAATTAATCCAATTCATACTCGTAGAGTTCGATTCCTACCAACATTTTTTGAAAAAAAAATTTTTGGTTTATAATTTCATATTTTTATTCGGATCATTCTGGCAGCCCATCAGCACAATTTTGACCTCCGTACGGCCTCCAGTTTCTCAAATAAAAATTGAGAAAGTACACCGAGCGTAATCTTCGGAACGCTACAAAAAGAATACCAATTGATATTTTTTCATTCTGTTTTCACTCAAGTATTCAGAATTGAAGATAGTTCAACCATGAAAAAATCCAAAAATTTTGGCTGAATTTTTTTTTTCACTGAGGACATGTAAAAAAAAGTTGAGTTCGAAATTTGAAAAAAAACAAATTTCACGGAAAATCTTAGAAAATCGAGTACGTTGAGATTATGCTTTCCAAATTAGCAACCGAAAAAAAAATTCCAACTTTGCAGGTTTTCCGCCATATTGAATTTTTTTCTCAAAATTCTACACCACAATTCAATTGAGCCCTCGAAAATACTGCGATGTGACTAGAAACCGTTATTTCAAATATCACGCGTAACTCACAACAGTCATCAGAATATTGCTCAATGTTGACATTGAACACCCTGTATCTCGCTTATGCGTCGAAAACGGGGTATATGTCATAGGGCAAAAATGACTTTCTCGGTGTCATCTACACGGCTATATATGTTTGTCCAGTTTATGGTGAAACACCCTGTATAATATGTAAAAATGGGGAAAATTCACTGGACCCGCTTTTCCTAAGTGAGTGTGCGGGGTCCTTTATAATCTCAGTCCGTTTTTGGATTAATTCCAGTTGATTTGAGTTGGTGGTAGATTGAGGTATTCAAACCTTTCAAAAGAAATAAGACAACCTATTCTGTTACCAAAAGATCATCTTATAACTTTACTAATTTTTAATCATTACCATGGTAACTTTCATCCAGGCCCCCAATTATTATTGAGTTTGGTACGACAACGTTATTGGCCCTTAAATGGGAAGGTAACAGCTAAAAATATTGTTAAAAAATGTGTTACATGTTTTCGTCATAAACCTCCTGAAAATAAGGTACAAATGGGTCAATTACCTGATGCAAGAATAAATCAGGCATATCCATTTCAACACGTAGGTTTAGATTTTGCTGGTCCATATTATATGACGGATCGAAAGGGTCGTGGCAATAAAGTCTCTAAATGTTACATTTGTGTATTCATTTGCTTCGTAACAAAAGCCGTTCATTTGGAACTTCTTTCTGACACGACGACAGAGTGCTTTATAGCTTGTTTAAAACGATTTATTTCACGTCGCGGAATGGAATGGAACTAGAAATGAACTTTATAGAATGAATAACATGTTATGTTCGAATAATGCAACAATCCTAAATTTTTCTTCAACATTTAACATTTCATGGAAATTCAGTCCTCCTTACACTCCCAATTTCGGTGGTCTCTGGGAAGCCGCAGTGAAGCAAATGAAATTTCATCTTGAACGAACATTGAAAGATACACATTCAATTTATGAAGTGTTTATAACACTTTTGAACCAGATAGAAGCCATTCTCGACCCCTGTTTGCTCTTTCAAATGATCCCAATGATCTTCAGCCTCTCACCCCATCCCATTTCCTGATACACCGTAATATATGTTCCCTTCCTGAACCTGATATCCAAAATATTCCCTCAAATCGCCTCACAAGGTACGAACATATACAGCAATTGTATCAACGTTTTTGGAAGAGATTTTCAACGGAATACGTCAGCCAACTACATCAGAGTTACAAATGGCACGAGACAACTTCACAGCTCACAGAAGGATCGCTTGTTTTAATCAGAGATTCAAAACTCCCACCAGGTTAATGGAGTATGGGAAGAATCATAAAACTTTTCCCAGGCAGAGACAATATCACAAGGGTAGTTGAAGTGAAGATATCGAGAAGTCACATCACCAGGGCCGCAAGATATTTATTTCCACTTCCAATCCAAGGAAATTATTACATAATTTGAAGAAATCTCAAATTGGCGGGGGCTTTGTTATGGTGCGTATTCACTTGCAACAGAACACTACGAACGAACCAAACAAGCCGCGCACGCTGAACCGATTGCAACAAATATTGTTCGCGAAAATTCGGGCTGTTTGGAGAGTTTGCGGCATTCGCTGCGTTCCCACCCGTATGCCAGTGTAGTTTGTGTGTTCGTCAACAATGGATGCAGACGATGTGATAGACAAGGAGCGAACACCGGTGAAAGAATGATTCCCTTTGAGCAAATCGCGTTTACCGACAATCCTCGGAAAATGTTTTGCGCGTTCTGTTCTGTTCTGCGCGACGTATTGACTAGACAAATTTGTTGAAGCGCGCGCTGCGCGTTTGGTTCGTTCGGAGTGTTCTGTTGCAAGTGAATACGCAGCATTAGGAAATTACCGAAGAAGCGACAATGCACCGATCAGCGCACGCAGTCGACGCAGATGTGTTGAAACACGAAAAAACATATTCCATATTTTATTGTATTCATATTGATTCTTTCATTACATGTAGAAATAAAACTTTGTATAGCCTATCAACCAAATTTTATTTCTTCGCAATTGAAATCACATAAATACAGTCTACTCAACTGAAAACAAAATTTCCAACAATGGAGCACAGAGATAGGAAAGTAGAGGAAGATGAGAATATATGATACCCCGATTGAAAGTACTCTGGTGCACGGATCGGAAACTTGGCGGCTAAAGGAACAAATGAAGAGAAAAATAGATGCTACAGAAATGGACGCAATAAGATGAGCATCAAGATCAAGACTGGAGAGGATACCCAATGTTATAATTAAGGAGAATATGGGAGTAAAAGAGACGGTCACAGAATTAATCGAGCGGAAACAGCAGCTGGTGTGGTACGGACATGTCCAACGAATGGCAGAACATACATTACCAAAAAAAAATGATGAGATGGACGCCACAGGAACATAAAAAAAGGGAAAAACGAAGAAAACATGGATTGGGAGAATAAGGAAGTCAATGAGTGAGAGGGGACTGGATTATGAAGACTGCAACAATAGAACGCACTGGCAAATGGGCATTGGACAACTTCGTAGGACGTTTCAACCCGAATATATATACAGGATGTGGATGTTTCATCATAAAGCGGACAAACATATACAGGGTGAGTCTTTGACTTGTACATATATTTTAACTGGAGATTCTTGAGGTCAAAAGGAACCTTTTTTTCATTTTCCATTGTTCCAAAATCGGCTCTCTTAAAAGATATAGCCTTTTGAAAAAAAATTGGGCTGACTACGCCTCTGAAGTGATCTTCTGGAATTGATGCGAAGTTCATATTACTCGATAGAAATTGAGTTCATACATTCAGGGAATACTCAAGTACAAACCTTATTGGAATAAAAATGTTGTAAACACGATAATTTCAACAAAAACAGTTAGTTTCATCGGACTATATCTGCAACTAAAAAGCCACATTTCTCACACCAAAATGAGTTCCTTCTTCGATTTTTCTGCAGATTAGTTTGTAAACACTAATAACTTATTCATATTCTCCTCGAAATTCCCAAACACTATCATGAAAAAAGACTTTTTATTCAGATCATCAGAATTTATTATTGATCAACCTAACCTAATCAATTTTGTATTGATTCTGTGAATGCTTGCACAGAAATTTCAAGAAGATGCTGTCAGCTTTCTGATATTTCCATTGGGGTTAAGGATTTTTCACGAAACATAGTGTAAATCACAATATCATACCGTGGTATAAATATCTATGTATTCTGCTGTTTCCATCATGAATCGAGGTTGCCGCCAAAATTTTCCCACGCATGCGTAGAGCGAAAACCGAACGATTGGTTATGTGGAGGCCAACTATAAACAATAACAAACCAGAGTCTCTGAACAAACTGTAAACATTATGTGAAGTTCTGAATACATTCAGTGTTCTGATGTGATTATTATGTGGAGTGAATTAATATAATCTTAACCGTGCCGAGTTTATGAAATTCTAAGAGGATATTGTTTAGATAAAAACATCGACACAGATTATAAGGTATCATTTTATTTTTCATTAATTTCAATTTAATAAGTAGTTTGCATCGAGATTCATCATTCATAGTCGAATTTTGTATTTTATCGACATTCAACTTCAATATGGACCGGTAACTATAAATTTTCAATAGAAACTGTGCGTGTTAAATTCTCTTTGGTGTTCAATTTTATTTTCCACATTTGTGAAATTTCATCATTAAAATATCTCGACAAAGTTGATAAATATTGTGACAACATTCTGAACTTGTTTAAAGACCAGAGAAGGAATAAAATTCGATGATATTTGATTCAGAGACGCATTCAGATTATTCTTGAAATTAATGATTTTTTCGTCAAATTTCTCCGGGTAAAATTGGAAATTACTCGAAAACGACGCGTTCTATTGAAAAAAATAGGAATACTTTTAGTTTCTTTAATGATTGATTCTTTCGAAAATATAAACCGTTTATCTTTTTGAAGTGGTTTTATGGTGTTTTAGCGTGTATTGATGAGTCGATTTCCCTGTCACTTTTATACTAGAAGAGATATTGAATAGGTTCTGATTGAGGAATATGCACCATGAATAGAGTAAAAACTCAACCAAAATTCAGTTCATTCGAAATAACGGTTCCGAAGATATAAACAGAAGAGCGTTTTTTTTTCATGGATTTTGGACACCCTGTATCTTCGAAACCAAACCGAATTTTGAAAAACGGTCTAGGAAAAAAGTGTTTCGTTTGATGATAGGAATCTACAGTTGAAATATATGTACAACCTTGAGCAATATTCTTATAACTGTGGTGAGTTACGCGTGACATTTTAAATAACGGTTTCTAGTCACATCTTAGGATTCGCAGGGTCCGATACAAATGTGGTGTAGAATCCTAAAAAAAAAATTCAAAATGGCGGAAAACCTGCAAAGTTTTCAAGCACATTCTCAACGTACTAGATTTTCTGAGATTTTTCGTACGAAAATTTTTTCAAAATTCGAACTCAACATTCTTTTCACGTCTTCAGTGAAAAAATCGGCCAAAACTGTTTGAATTTTTTATGGTTGAACTACTTTTCATTCTGAATACTTAAGTGAAAACAGAATCAAAAAATATCCATAGGTTTTCTTTTTGTAGCCTTCCAAAGATTACGCTCGGAGTATTTTCATAATTTTTATTTAAAGAACTGGAAGCCGTAGGAAGATCAAAATAGGGATGATGGACTGCCTAAATGACCTGGATAGAAATATGAATTAATAAACCAAAACAATTTTTTTTCAAAAAAATTAGGTAGGAATCGAAGTCTCCACTTTCGATTAACTAGCGTTACTTTGGTAACAGAAATTTCTAGGATCAAAATAAATTCAATTCATACTCGTAGAGAGTTCGCGTCCTACCAAGGTTTCTCGAAAATTTTTGTTGGTTTTTGAATTCATATTTCTATACGGGTCATTCTGGCAGTCCATTAGACCAATTTTGGCTTCCTACGGCTTCCAGTTTCATAAAAATTATGAAAGTACTCCGAGCGTAATCTTTGGAAGGCTACAAAAAGAAAACCAATGGATATTTTTTGACTCTGTTCCCGCTTCAGTATTCAGAATGGAAAATAGTTCAACCATGAATAATTCCAACAGTTTTGGCCGAAATATTTTTTTAACTGAGGACATGTAAAAAAAAAAGTCTGGTTCGTATCTTGAAAAAAATTTCAGAAAATCTAGTACGTTGAAAATGTGATCTCCGAACTGGCAAACGAGAAAAAAAATTTAAACTTCGCAGGTTTTCCGCCATTTTTAATTTTTTTTCAGGATTCTACACCACATTCGAATCGGGCCCTGCAAAATACTAAGATGTGACTAGAAACCATTATTTCGAATGTCACGCGTAACTCACCACAGTTATCAGAATATTGCTCAAAGTCGACATCAAACACCCTGTATCTCGCTCACGGGGTAGGTATCCCTGCCAAAACTGTCTCATAAAAACTGATAGAAAATGTATGTACGAGAACTTTTGAGATCATAATTGGATAGTGATCCGTAGTGATCCGATAGCAAATCCGTATGAAACCATATGCGATATTCATCAGTATTTGATGGAGACTACAGATACACATTGCTCTGATCTGATACTTTGACTGCTCCCCCAATATACCTGTCCAATTTCAAGATACACATTGCTTTAGTTTCTAATAGCATTTCCTAACGTGAATCATATCCGTTTCTATAAGCGATTCCTACATTGAATTCTCCTTGTTCCTACGAGTTTTTATAGAACTCTATAGTTTTCAAATGTGTTTTTCACACATAAGACCTACCTGTTTCTAATGTGTTTTTACACATAACTCATATCCGTTCCTACGAGTTTTGATAATCTATAGTCTATAGTTCTCAAATGTGGTTTTCACACACAATACTTACCTGTTTCTAAAGTGTTTTTACACATAACTCCTATCCGTTCCTACGAGTTTTTATAAGAATTCATAGTTTTCAATTATGGTTTTCACTCATAATACCTACCTGTTTCTGATGTGTTTTTACACATTAACTCTTATAAGTTTTTATGAGTTCTTATAAGAATCTATAGTTTTCAAATGTGCTTATCACACATAATATACTCACCGGATGTGTTTTTACACATCCTTCATATCCGTTTCTATGAGAATCTCTAGTTTTTCAATGATGTTTTCACACGTAATGCCTACCTTTTTCAATTCTGTTTCTACACAAAATTAGTTTCGGCTGTATATTTTACAAGTTAATGAGGTTTGAAAATAAACGGGAATGTTTAATATTTTATATCAGACACAAGTTATAAGGATCTATGTTCTCGAATCGTGTTTCTGATGGCAATTCAGAAAATTAGTACAATATGGTTTGCAGGATAATAAAAGAGAATGTATAACATTGAAGTTTGAGTGAAAATGTGAATTCATATCGTACTATCACCGACATTCGCCAGAAATAATTATAATTCACACTCATTCGCTTATGAGAATTTGACAGTTTAAAAGTTTAAATATCTTCCATGTTTCTAACTGAAATTCCTAGGATTATAATAAAACGTTCTTGTATGGTTTCATATACCTATGTTCGAACTATGGGTTGGTAGATTTATACAGTTGGAGTGAAAGAATTCATAGCGGCTTAAAATGTTTATTTCTGATCCGTTCATAGATACATACTGAATTATTACGTATTTGACTGACCAGTGATATTGACATTTCATAATTTCATTGAGGACAATATATGGAATAATTTTACAGAAGTAACTTGAGAAGAACACATAATTACGGAAAACCATACCTATTCATATAATTGCCATCATATTACAGCTTGTTTCTACAATATAACCTCACTTCACACGAAATACAATGTTCTCTTTAGAGTTAGACAGAAAACACACAATAGTATTTCATAAGGGCACTTATCCATCACATTTTTCTCTTAGAAAGATATAATTCACATCAGATTCCAGCTCGTTTCTACAATATAACCTCACTTCACACAAAAACAATGTTCTCTTCAGACCGAAAACACATAATAGTTTTTTATTTAGGCACTGATGCATCACGTTTTTATTTTAAAAAAGTAAAATTAATCATTATTGCAATTTCCCAACAAAGAAGAAATAATACGTCAATTTGCATCACACGTGACACGTGTTTTACGGGGTCCACTCTCCACAGCGTCCGCGTCGACCGCGTCATAACCTGAACTTTCCGATGCGCGCGCCGGCCGCCGAATCCTAAAATCACTGTCCCCTCTTTAGTCTGTACATAACAACATTCTCATTTCAATTTTCAATTGAACCTGTGAATTTCTACACATAGGAACTGAGGCTAGTTAATGGAAATAATAATGTCATTGAAATTGAAAAACTTATTGAATCTCATAGCCGCCTTAAACTAACACTCTGAGAGTTGACAAGGGAGGATATAGCTCTTTTGTCTCTTTTTCATGGGAGGCGTTAAATTATAACGATCATGGGGGTGGGGGTAATAACGATTGAAAACCATTAAATCAGGTACACAATCAGGTCGATTCTGTTCGCATCTTGTTATAACATTGCTAAATCTACAACATTGTTATAATTATAAAATATAACCAAACTTTGCTGTGATGGCAATATCTTTTCTATAACCATATTACTATTTCCAAACAGAATCGACCTGAATGTATGAAATATTTTATGTGCACCGTCTATTTCTCATGTCTTCGATACTCATGGGGGGTACTCATGTGAGCCCAGTACCTCGGGGTACTGGTACTGGTAGGTATAACGTTTGAAAACCACATTGAAAAACTATAGATCCTCATAGAAACGGATATTATTATTATTATTATTATAAAAAAAATACAAGAGTTGAGGTTCATAATCTATAAACTCAAAATGAACAAAATAATGGTTATTAGGTACACTTGCACTTAAAAAAAAAAGAATTTAAAAGGAAGATAAGAAAAGCTAACACCAGAGCCTCCTCCCCGCTGGGCTGACCCCTAGACCATCCATTGGGTACAGTCAAAGGGCTGACCTCCATCCGTCATAATCTATTTTCGAATGTGTTGATAGAAGGTGCTTGAACAACGTAGTTGGGAAGACCGTTCCAATCACTGAAGACTCTGTTCTGCAAGATGTTCTGACGTGGAGTCGTCCTGAAACCATGACCTCTTAGATTGTTGTTGTTGAGGACGAACATATTTCTGACTCTTTCACCCAGAAATCCGCGTATAGCCCGGAACGAAAATATCAGGTCCCCTCGAGCTCGCCTCTCCTCGAAAGAGGTCAGTCCCATGGATACAAGTCGCTGTTGGTATGAGGGTCGAATTGTTCCATAGCCAACACGAGTGGCCCATCTCTGTGTGGTCTCGAGTAAGTTGATCTCTCCTCTTGTTGTACACCACCAAGCCGGACCGCCGTACTCCAAGGTGGGGCGAATGTAGGTCTTGAATAAAGTACCAAAAGTTCTGTCGTTGCAGCCCTTGAAGGATTTGTAGAACATGTAGGTTAGTTGTTTGGCCTTGGAGGAAATATGTTCGATATGGCTACGCCAGCTGAGGTCTTCGGAGACTATGAAGGTCGGTCAGTTGGGAAACAGGAACCAGAGCCGGACCACCGATGCTGTATGGAAGACGAGGTTTGTTTTTCCCGATATGCAGAATGGAGCATTTGCTTATATTGAGAGGAAGCATCCAGTTGTTGCACCAGGTGTTTAAGCGGTCCAGGTCATCTTGAAGTGTTGAATGGTCTGTAGAAGGGAAATTGTACACTTTAAGGTCGTCGGCGAATAGAGAGACAGCAGATTTTAGGTGGAGAGGTAAATCGGAAGTGTACAAAAGAAACAAGATTGGACCCAGGACTGATCCCTGCGGCACACCAGAAAGCACCCGCCAGGATCGCGAGGAGAGCTCACATCCAACTCGAACGCGATACGACCTGTCAGATAGAAAAGCCTTTATCCAGCCCAGCAGTCCCCCTCTGATACCCAGGTGTTCCAGTTTAGTTATAAGTCGACCATGTGGAACTCTGTCGAACGCTTTCGAAAAATCGAGATAGATAACTGGCCGACCGGAGTCCAACGCTTCGGTCCAGTCAGATAAACAGGAGAGAAGGTTTGTTATAGTTGAGCGCCCCGGAACAAATCCATGTTGCTGGTCTGGTATCAACTTGTGTTCGAGAGAGAACCTCAGGACTTGCTCACATATTATTCTCTCCAAAACCTTGGAAACCATTGACAGAAGACTGATGGGACGATTGTTGTGAGGTGATAGCTTGTCCCCCCTTTTGAAGATTGGGGTTACACAGGCAAATAGCCAATCAGAAGGGAGGGAAGAGGAGGACAAAGATTCACGAAATATAATAGTAAGAGGGGCAGCAAATGCACTGGCACACCGATTCAAGAGAAGCGGTGATATTCCATCACGGCCCGGTGCCGATGAAGTCTTCAATCCGGAAAGGTGTCTCTCAACGATCTCCTCGGTTATGTCGACTTCGGAAATATCGAAATGAGACCGCCGTGAACTCGGTGATGGCAGTGGACCAGGTAACTCGGGCGTGAAGACGTGAGAGAAAATCTCCGCAAGCACATCTGCAGAATCCACAGAACTGCCACTGACCTCACCAGAAAGGTTCCTGACCAGTGGGACGCCCACTTTGGTGTTAGAAGAGGATCTGATATACTTGAAGAGTTTTTTCCTGTTTTTTGATGATGCCAAATTATTCTCGAATTGAGTTTTGAATATGTGCAGAGACCTGGAGACGTGATTGGAGAAGTTACGATGAGTTTGATAATCATCCATCGATCCCGATCTCAGATATCTTTGCCAGAGTGACCTCTTCATTCTTATAAGACGAAGACAATGATCGTTGATCCAGGGTTTGATTGGGTTGTGCCTGATGGTCTCAACTCGAGTATTACCCGCAACAATATCGTTGACGGTATCGACGAACCTCCCCCACATTTGCTCGACATTATCCAGAGGAGTAAGGAATGATTCCCAATCGGTCGTCACAAGATCACCGGAGATACCCTCATAATCCAGCTTGCGAATAGTCTTTAGCTGTTGGTTAATAGATATTGAGGAACGAAACTGTATTTCAGTGGATATGGTGACATGATCTTATCTCCCAAATGGGGGTAGATAATCGAGATCTGAAGTGAGATGAAGTTCGGAAACGAAGAACAAATTAAGTAAGGAAGGGGTTTGGTCGTTTTCATATCTGGTTGGACTCTCAACGATCTGGTGCAGGCCGGAATCCAGTGCCAGCTCGGCATATGGGTAGGATGGCGACGACTGAGACGGTAATTGAAAGAGAGGCCACTTCAGATCGGCACAATTAAAGTCTCCAACAACCGATGTGTTTTTGGTGTTAGAGGCTAGTGAGGACAGATAATTCGCGCAACTCAGGTCAGCATTGCATGGACGAGGTCTGTATATACATCCGGTCAGAAGCGAAAATTGGGGGCTGGAAATTTGCAGGAAGATGTTATCGATACCGACCCAGTCGTGGTGTGTGGACTCGATATGAAGCATGTGTATAAAACACATTAGAAACCGGTAGGTATAATGTGTGATAAGCACATTTGAAAACTATAGATTCTCATAAGAACTCATAAAAACGTATGAGAGTTAATGTGTAAAAACACATTAGAAGTGAAAACCATATTTGAAAACTATAGATTCTAATAAAAACTCGTAGGAACGGATAAGAGTTATGTGTAAAAACAAATAAGGAACAGGTAGCTCTCATGTGTTAAAACCACATTTGAAAACTATAGATTCTTATAGAAAAAAATGAAATGAGTTACCTGTCGAAACACATTAGAAACAGGTAGGTCTTATGTGTAAAAACACATTAGAAACAGGTAGGTATTATGTGTGAAAACCACATTTGAAAACGATAGATTATTATCGAAACTCGTAGGAACAGATGAGTTATGTGTAACAACACATCAGAAACAGGTAGGTTTTATGTGTGAAAACCACATTTGAAAATGATAGATTATTATCAAAACTCGTAGGAACGGATATGAGTTATGTGTAAAAACACATTAGAAACAGTTAGGTATTATGAATGAAAACCGATTCCCACCGTTTTTTGAGGAATTTTTTTTTGGTTTTTGAATTCATATTTCCGTCCGGGCTACTCTGGCACCTTATTAGCCTGAATTTGGCCTTCGTACGGCCTCCAGTTTTTTGAATAAAAATTATGAAAGTTCTACGAGCGTAATCTTTTGAAGGCTACAAAAAGAAAACCAATTGATATTTTTTGATTCTGTCTAGTCAGAATTAAACATAGTTCAACCATGAAATTTCGGGCGAAATTTTTTTTTTCACTGGAGACATGTAAAAAAAAAAGTTGAGTTCGAATTTTGAAAAAAATTTTCCACGGAAAATCTTAGAAAATCGAGTACATTGAAAAAGTGGTTTCCAAATTGGCAACCGAGAAAAAAAATTCAAACTTTGCAGGCTTTCCGCCATTTTGAATTTTTTTTCTCAGAATTCTACACCACAATTGAATTGAGCCTTAAAAAATACTACGATGTGACCAGTAACCGTTATTTCAAATGTCACTCATAACTCACCACAGTTATCAGAATTTTGCTCAAAGTTGACATTAAACAGCCTGTATCTCGCTCATGCGTCGAAAACGGAGTATATGTCATGAGGCAAAAATGACTTTCCGGGTGTCATCTACACGGCTATATATGTTTGTCCTGTTTATGGTGAAACACCCTGTATACAGGGTTGGGATAAAGTTTGGCACCAAATTGATATCTTTGAAACGAAACGGGCGATATTTTCGAAATTTGGCAGCTGCGTGTAATGGACCACAATGCATCTGATGAGCATATTTTCATTAATGAGATACTTCCGGTTTGACCGGAAATGACAAAAAAAAAATTATTCAAATGGGACACCCTGTATATTTCTGCAGATTCTGAAAGAGCACTTTGTTTCGGATCTGTCCATACCAGGTTCCATGTGAAAATTATCTGTAAATAAAAAGAGGAATTGAGACAACGGATTCTTGATGAATGTGCATTAATACATGGAGAAGTCTTGAGGAAAGTTACTCAAGAATTTGTTAATAGACTGGCATATTGTCAGGAGGTGAATGGCAAGCACTTCGAACATTTAAAACGATTTTTTTTTTATTATTTTCAATAAATTTTTTCTACTAGTAAAAGCCCTGTATTTCTTCTCTTTATAGATTTTCATAAAAAATACGCCATGAAAAGCAGAAAGAGTTATCTACTACGAAGTATTTCGTTTTATTTCTCACTATTGATACAAATAACAACGATTTATTTATTTGAATGGATTTGTTCTCAAATGTACAAAAAGACTGAATTTCTTCTTTTTACAGAGAATTTTTACATGGAACCCGATATGGACAGATCCGAAACAAAGTGCTCTATCAGAATCTGCAGAAATATACAGGGTGTCCCATTTAAATAAAATTTTTGTTGTCATTTCCGGTTAAACCGGAAGTATCTCATTAATGAAAATATGCTCATCAGATGCATTGTGGTCCATTACACTCAGCTGCCAAATTTCAAAAATATCGCCCGTTTCGTTTTGAAGATAGGTATTAATTTGGTGCCGAACTTTATCCCAACCCTGCATATGTTCTTATGAAAAAGAGCAGTAGGTACATATTTGTATACCAAATTGATGTTCTCAGATGAATAAGTAATCCTGTTTTTATAAAGTTGTTGATTACTTGGAGAAATGCTTCGACCAATATTTGCTGGGATAATCTTGAAGAAATGACCAATATGAGATATCAATATGAGTAAGTATTGATAATAATTCAAAAATCGAGCTGACAACATTTTGGGATGGTTTCCGATGATATTTCAAACAAGCCAATATACAGTATAACTTGACCAGGACTCCAGAGCATCATCTATAACTTTCAACTTCAAATTGGGAACTATCAAAATCAAATTGGGAACTAACATATTCAAATTGGGAATAATCAGAATCAGATTGGGAATAATCAATTTCATATTGGAATGACATCCATGTGAATCAGATCTTTGAATTACTCGATATGTAATTAACTCTCAAATTTGTAAAAAGTCAGTAACGAACGATAAGTTTACAATTTCTTTTTCATAATCATGCCTCATATAAAGAAGAAAGCTGCAGATTCAATGAAAAAGCAGGGAATTGCGGTATGCAGATAGAATTTCGTCTTCAAAGAATGGAGAAGAAATATATCAACCATAACAGTTAGTACCTGTACGGCCGCGTGAAGTTGGCGAAAAAATGTCGGCACAAATTGTGAAATAATCCCCAATATTTAGTGCCCAATTTGTGCCCATTTGTGGTGTATGAATCAATTTCAGCACCATTGTGGTTTTCGAGTTATTCGAGTTCGAAGTTTTTGGTTCTAGCTTCACAATAGGCACCAACATTTTCTGATTTCGAGAAAATTTTAAGGCCAATAATATGTAGTGTCCAATTTGTGCCCATTTGTGCCGTTCAAATGACCTCATTATCACTTGTAATTTTTAAGTTATTTCAGTATGAATATCTTGGTGCCAGCTTCACACTTAGCACCAACATAATCCAACATTGAAAAAAATTTTATGCCAATATTTTGTGCTCAATTTGTGCCTATTTGTGCCGTATAAATGACATTTCTATCATTTGTAGTTTTTGAGATATTGACTGTTGTTTTTTAGCCGGCGTGAAGTTGGCACCAACATATTCCAACTTTAAACAAATTTTGATGCCAATATTTTGTGCCCAATTTGTGCCCATTTGTGCCCTATGAATGACATTTCTACCATTTGAAGTTTTTGAGATATCCACTGTTGTTTTTCAGCCGGCGTGTAGTTGGCACCAACATATTCCAACTTTGAAAAAAATTTGCCGACACTATTTAGTGCTGAATTTGTACCAATTTGTGCTGTCGAAATGGCTTCGATATCTTGGATAGTTTTCGGGTTATGAACAATATTGTGTTTTATTAACGGTGCCATCTATGAGAAAGAGCAAGTATTGTTTCGCTTCATTTTAGGTGAAATATGTCGGCCTCACATATGTGATTTCTGTTACATAATAACTTCCCATGAACTTATAAATAGACCTCTTATTATTATTTAGAAAACTTTTCCTTGCGTTAATCGAACAATCTATCGTTTTCAGTGGTGAAAATATATGGAATCAGGAAAACTGTTGAGTATTATTATTTCTAAATAATATTATATATCGATATGGAATTCCAGATTTAATAATAGTATTGATGTTTTTAGATATCGGGTGCGGTAATCATATACAGGTCAGATCAATCTTTTTATTGCATCGATCCTAGCTTTCGGTCATCATTGTGACCATCTTCAGGGAGAACAATTTTCGTTATCGATATTATAATACTGGATTAATAATAGTATATTGATTTATGGTCTATGAGCGGTAATGTAATAATAATAATGAAAACCAAAGTTGTTACTTAGGTTGATTAGAAGTTCACACTTTTAACTCTGGCTACTGCAGATGAATTGCTGGATCTGCCATCCCTTTCTGAAACTGACAAGCTAGAACAATGGTCAAGGAAAGAACTCGATGGACGACATCACCATGAGTTAAATCAGCCACATATTGACAAAACATCATCCAACAAACGGTTGTCGAAGGGTGAACTGTTTCCTGAGACGGAAGGTTTTATGATGGCTATACAAGATCAAGTCATCTCCACCAACAACTACAAGAAATACATCATGAAGGACCGTACAGTTCCGACAGATAGGTATGTGTAGGAAGTGTCATGAAAAATCTGAAACAATTCAGCATGTAACTTCTGGCTGCGAACAACTGGCCAACACTGATTACCTCCACCGACATAACCAAGTGTGCAACATCATACACCAGAAATTGGCGCTCAAGTTCGGACTTCTCAACTCCTGCAAGCCGTATTATAAGGTATCAGCCGCTGCCTGTGTTGGAAAATGACTCTTTTAGACTATACTACGATAGCCCTATTATCACTGACAGAACGGTGACGAATAACAGGCCGGATATAGTGGTTTACGACAAGAGGATTAGAAACGCAATTTTGGTGGATGAAGCTGTGCCCAACAACAACATGTTGAATAAGTACCAGGAGAAGATATGCAAGTACACAGACTTTGGCTTTCGAGATCAAGTAAATGTGGCACCTAGAGAAGGTTGATATCGTTCCAGTGATCATCTCGTCGACTGGATTGGTACCTAAGAGCTCAGACAATAGTCTGAACAAATAAGAATTAAATGTAAACAGCTACATTGAAATGCAAAAAGCTGTTATTCTCAATACCTGTAAAATTGTTCGTAAATTTTTGTCAAGTGTATCGTGATCGAGCCTATTCCCTTTGATTTTTATATATGGGAAAGGTAAATTTGTCCGACCGGGTGCCGAGATAGTGAATAAGTCCACGATCATAATAATAATAACGCACGGGGGTACTACTTTGTAGTATACGGGTGTGACAATCCCGCGGACCCCGGTCAGCCTCAACCGATGTCGGACAAATATAATAGAAGCCTCGGAAAACAGTCGCTGCCTGGGGATCGTCCGGGCGCGTCTGGAGTTGGTGCTGGACGTGACAGCATGCGGGACACCACCGGAGGATGCTGAGAAGGCAGGCGTCTGCCATACAAGAAGCTATGCCTTTAGACGAGGAGGACATGGACGAGGAGAGAGTTCAGGTTGTCGGTCGCATAGGGATGCAACGTTCGAAAGAGCAGCCCGTAGTCGGAACCGGCAGCCGAAACAGGACGGCACAAAGGGGACGCCACAAGTGGACGCCCGAGCAGCATAGCCTGCTGTCTGCGCTATACAGAAGATCAAGACCCGAAAGACGAGGATGCATGAATAGGCTGCATGGTCTGTGGTGCGAAAATTATCCAGCCTTGACTTCATGACGCAGCAAAACCTTAGAGATCAGATCAGTCATCTCAAAAGAAGAGGAATCATATGGCGGTCTCAAGAGCAAGAAAGGACGAAACAACAAGCTGAGGAGCAGGTGACAGATGCTTCGAGCCAACATCAGCAACTGACGATTGACACAACTGAAGAACAAGCTGCAGCCCTGGTAAGAAATATCGCGGGCCGAACTGGGACTGGAACACGCTCCAACAGGCCAATAACAGAACATGTGAGAGATGTTCCCGAAATAGAACACGGTGGAGAGCAGGTGACAGATGCTCCATACCAACAATATCAAGCAATAGCCCTGGGGACAAGGCCAAGAACGGAACAAGTGGAAGATGTTCCAGAAATAGAACACGCTGAAGAGCAGGTGACAGATGCTTCAAACCAACAACACCAAGAAATAGCCCTGGGGACAAGGCCAAGAGCAGAGCATGTGAGAGATGTTCCAGAAACAGAACACGGTAAAGAGCAGGTGACAGATGCTCCAAATCAACAACATCAAGCAATAACCCCGGGAGCAAGGCCAAGAGCGGAACAAGTGAGAGATGTTCCAGAAATAGAACACGGTGAAGAGCAGGTGACAGATGCTCCAAACGAACAACACCAAGGAATTGCCCTGGGGGCAAGGCCAAGAGCGGAACAAGTGAGAGATGTTCCAGAATTAGGTAAGGGTTCTTGACAACGGCAGTCAAAGTTTGACACGAGGCATAGATGACCGTTTGGAGGTTGGATTTTCTCGAAATTTCGAGACGTCACGGGTTAAGTTACATATAGGTTAGGGTTCTTGACAACGGCAGTCAAGGTTTGTCGCGAGGCATAGATGACCGTTCGGAGGTTGGATTTTTTCGACATTTCGAGACGTCACGGGTGAAGTTACATATGGGCATTGAGTTTGAATATACATAGAGACACATCCCGGTTTAACGATTTGAAGCTGAATTTAGTGTAGTTCCTTCACCGGTTCATAGATGGATAAGTGTGTTTCAGAGAAGCAAAAAATTTTCTCCCGTATCTGGCGGTAAGTAGCTGAACTATGAAGCACTATTTCCGAAGCCGAATTCGATGACGATCAGGACCGGCGTACGAAATATTGAATGTTCAGTATTTCATCACCTGATTTTTTGGATGCAATTAAACGAAAATTATTTTTGATCTTTCATGAATATAAAATACTGATGTATGAAAAAATAAGGAACAGAATAAAATTCTTTGGACTCTAAAGCGACGTTTTGGAGTCATAATTCGTCTCAGGCTACAATGAAAACGGAATAAACAAATTAACTGTATATGTGTAGGTATGTAAAAGTGATGTGGACACTTCAAAAAAAATTTTTTTTGAAAATGACTATATAAAACAATTGAAGATTCAATAAGAATACACTTCGCGCCGAAATTCCCTATTTGAGGACTGACTAGACCAGGAGTCGGCAACGTTTTGAGTCGGAAGAGTCAAAAATTTATGAAATTCCCAAATTTTTTTCAAGAGGAATCACAAATACTGCCTTATCAGCTCATACCATGGAGACAGGGCACATTATGGACTACAACAACTACAGCATACTGTATAAGGAGATACACTACAGGAAGAGGTTGTTTTTGGAAATGGTGGGGATTTCAATTACTGAGGACAATATCAACAAGAAACAAGATACGAGCAAATTAAATAATATATATTCGTTTTTACTACAGTACATCAAGAACAAATCTGATGTAAATAGAAGAAATGATACTACAATCATGCCAGTTGATGTCACTTGAGCCTCTATGCGGGAGTTCTCTGTGCTTCCAATGTCTTTGTCTTTGTCCGTGTTTTTCTGTGTTTTAACCTGTAAATTGAATTGTTTACCGATGTACGAGATACGTAATTTTGCAATTTTAAAGATTTTATTGTATTGATGTATGAGATAAGACGAGACTTTGATGACCTGAAGAAACTATTGATGAGAACTTGCAACTTGGATTGGATTAAGTTTGCATGTACACGAATTTTATATAAACTGACGTTGATGATAGGGATTTCTTCTGGGGTGAATTTTAGATGGCTGGGTTCTTGTAACCTCGAATTAAACGTGAGTTCTTGAGTTTGTTTCTCAATGTGGATTTCACCGTGTTATATTTTTGTAGATTCCTGAAGAAGCTAATAAAAAGTTAGCGAAAGCTTGAATGTATTAAAAAGAGATTTCTTAATACCCGCAACCTGACTGTGTTCCCGATAATATTTTTAGACGTCTATACCTACAGTCGATAACTATCACTTTACGGAACTAGAGGAAGATGAATATCCCACAGATTTCTGTAATTCAATAGTGACAAAATGGATCGGCAGATTATTGTTCCTTTAGTAGCTACTACGTCTCCAAATGTAGTCCGAGATTTCCCAGCGTATTTACCGATAATGAACCGAAATAAATAAATGAATGAAAGAAAAGGAAATAATCAAATATATAAACCGACGCGTCGATTCAACGATCGTTTCGAAAGAAAAAGAAATAAATATACAATCAACCCAAAAAAATAGAGTTAAAGCAAAAGTGAGTGTTGCATCAACAATATGGGTTAGGGTTCTTGACAACGGCAGTCAAAGTTTGACGCGAGGCATAGACGACCGTTTGGAGGTTGGATTTTTTCGACATTTCGAGACGTCACGGGTGAAGTTAGATATAGGTTAGGGTTCTTGACAACGGCAGTCAATGTTTGACGCGACGCACAGATGACCTTTTGGAGGTTGCGTTTTTTTTTGATATTTCAAAATGCGAATCTACTTGAAAGGTAGATCTGCGGGCCCAAACTAGTACATGCATAATATTGTAGAGAAACACTGAAAAATTCACAGGTTTCTAATGTGATGTCGTAAATAAACACATTTTTTTGCGCTTACATTGCAAACGCTGACTGAACCCCACGAGATGAATCAAAATAATGTACTCGGTATTGTACTCCTGAAAAAGGTCAACAAAAAAGTTCGCGATGGTATATGGATATCTCTTAAGGAAAACCCAAAATAACCATTTTTTATCCTTTACATTTTACGGGAAAAAATGGCTTATTTAGGAAGTTATTTTAGGCAATACAGCATCAATCCTCATCCAATTAAGTACCTACCTTAAATACATTGTCCATTCAATATAGATCAATATGGCTTCTTACAGCATGTAATTTAATCGAATATTTCCCGAGATATTACAAATTTAAAATGTAGCGACATAGCGGTACGGGGCCGGCACTACCGTTGTTTGTAAGGGTTGCATTGCATCCGTGAGAAGCCGGGGCGGGTCGCTAGTATGTAATAATACAATCCCACAATTGTGGTGAATAATATTGAACAACAAGGAGCATGAAATTATACATTGAAGAAAAATGTCATGGAGATACAAAATTCAAATACACTTACCGACTTAAAGTTCGATCCATTCAAAACAATGATTTATTTAAAAAAGCTATAACTTTCAAATGGGGAGGCTGATTTATTTGAATTTTTCAGCAACTTTTGAATGGAATACTGTAGTTTCAAGGTTTTTATTCGGACATCTGAAAGTAATTCAGTATTCACTGGATATACAGGGGAGAAGAGAAAACAATTTTTTTCTCTATTTTTGACACACCTTGTAGGTTAATTTTGCTAGTTGATCTGCACACAATTAACTTTATCAAGAAGACTGATTTGTTTCCAACATTTTGTTTTTTTATTTATCCCGATATCTTGATTTGTTTGTGAAATGTGACGGTTTTTAGGAAAATGCAATATTTTAGAAAAGGTCATAATTTAAATGACGGTAGATGGCCAGTGAAAGAATATACCGAAGAAGAGGCGAAAGGTTTGAACAAGCAAATTTTACCACTCAGTTATGGAGGAGGATGGGTAATGGTTTGGGGCGGCATAAGCATGGGAGCTCGTACTGATTTAGTCATTGTTGGCGGCGGAGCAATGACAGCTAACCGATATATTCGTGATGTGCTAGATCCACATGTAACATTTGCACCGTTTATAGGAAACGAATTCATGTTTATGCACGACAACGCTCGACCACATATTGCGAGGATCGTATCTCAATATTTGGACGAAACAGAAATTCAAAGGATGAAATGGCCATCACGTAGCCCAGACCTCAATCCGATTGTGCACGTCGGGGTCATGATGGGCCGACGAGTTCGTAACCGAGTTTCTTCTCCAAGTAATTTAAATTTTTTGAGAGATGCTTCGGTCCAAGAATGGAATAAGATTGACCAGATGGAGATTCGACATCTGCCACGACGCATTGAGGCAGTTATTCGCGCTCGTGGGGGAAAAACCCGTTATTAATTTGTAATAATTATTACTTTATTTGTTGTTTGATTTGTTCATGAAATTACGTATTACTCGTCCAAAACCAAATAAAAAAATTAAGAATGTTGCATTTTCTTCAAATCGTCACATTTCACAAACAAATCACGATATCGGGATAAATGAAAAAACAAAATGTTGGAAATGAATTAATCATCTCGACAAAGTTAATTGTGGGCAGATCCATTAGCAGAATTAACCTACAGGGTGTGTCAAAAGTAGAGGAAAAAATTGTTTTCTCTTCTACCCTGTTTAAACAGCGAATAATGAATTACTTTTAGATGTCCGAATAATAACCTCGAAACTACAGTATTCCATTCAAAAGTTGCTGTAAGTGAATATGGATGATGAATGTCGATACAAACTACGTGTTGAATTGGAATTGATGAATAATGAAATGATACTTCGCACATAATAATCTGTGGCGACCTAAACAATATCCTCCCAGAATTTAATGAACTCGACACTACACGGTTAATATTAGGTACATCTGGCTACAACCTTCGACTAATGATTCAGTTTGCTACATACCAAACTACACCATATACCGCTGCGATAGTGTTGAAACTCCTGGTTACCGTGGTGTTTGTATATATGTTAGTGATGAAGTACTGAAGTCTTTCAGTGTTAAGTCATGCACCCATGACTGGCCTGGAGTTGACAACATTTTCCTTAATCTTTCTTCCCCCAACCTGTGTTTGTTGATTGGATGCATTTATCGACCTCGTCCGTGTGAGTCTGACGCCAAGCTTTGTGAATACCTATCCACGATTTCCCTTCATACTGAGAATGTTCTCGTTACTGGCGATTTCAATTGTCCGGATATTAGGTGGCCTTCGGGGCAATGCTCTATTGGATCCCCTTCACATCAATATGCCAAATTATTGCAAGACTCCAGTCTACAACAATTGATTTCAGATGCTACTAGATATAGGAATGGTCAAACCCCCTCTACATTGGACCTGTTCTTCACCAATGACCCCAATTTACTGTCCTCAATTAACTATCTAACACCCCTTGGCAGGTCTGATTATGTGGTATTACTATCTGAGCTACAGTTCAGCATATCAAGCTCTCCTCAATCCACAAATAAAACAGTGACGAGAACAAACTACGAGAGAGTCAGGGGGCTGCTGTTTAGGGAGGATTGGCATGACGTTTTTCCTGAGGGCGCTGATGTCGATACATTGTGGACAACATTCTCCACAGTCTTCAGCAGGGCATTGACCTCTAGTTCAGAAGTGAGGCACATCAGGTCAAACACCGTGAAACCATGGATCACTGGGAAAGTCATCGAATTGATCAGGCAAAAGAAATCCTTATGGCAGAGGTATCTAAGAAGCCGCTCCCAAAGTGACTATCAAAACCATAGGTCCTTTTCCAACTCTTTGTCTATTGTACTACAGAAATCCAAAAATTCCTACGAGCACCAGTTGGCCACATCTAAAGACAAAAAAAAGCTCTTCAAGTATCTGAGATCATCATCTAATAGCAAAGTAGGCATTCCTCTAGTCAGAAATCGCTCTAATTCATTATGCCAGGACGATACAGAAACAGCTAATGTATTCTCGGATATATTTTCTACTGCGTTCACTGACGAACCTACAGGCCCAGTTCCGTCCCCACAGACATCCCGTGAATCTTCTGAACTAAATAACATCCTATTTAGTGAAGACCTAATCAGGAAACATCTTTCGAAACTGAAACCCTCTTCGGCACCTGGCCCAGATGGCGTTTCCTCATTCCAGTTGAGACAATGCTCAGATGCACTTGCACTTCCTTTGTCCATCATTTTCCGGCAATCATTCACTTCCTCTAAACTACCATCAGCTTGGTTGTCCGCTTCTATAACTCCTATATTCAAAAAAGGAGACAAACTGGATCCAAAAAACTACAGACCTATAAGTTTAACATCAGCCACTTGTAAGGCAATGGAAAGGGTTATTTGTGATGCCCTTCTCAATTTTGCAGTTTCTCGTAAAATTATCCCTGATCAGCAACATGGGTTCTTACCTGGACGGTCTATTATTACCAATCTTTTACCCTGTATCGATGATTGGACCAAGGCATGGGACTCTGATATTCCTGTAGATATCATCTACCTTGATTTCGCAAGGGCATTTGATCGTGTGCCCCATCGCCGTCTCATAGCTAAGCTCGAGCATTTGGGTGTGCGGGGTGCTTGTCTGTCGTGGGTTGAGTCCTTCCTGCGCAACCGAACGTTCCGTGTCAGAGTTGGTGAGAGCATGTCATCTGACTGCCAGGTTACCAGCGGCATTCCACAGGGTACAGTGCTTGGCCCTATTCTCTTCCTTTTGTTCACGTCGGATCTTCCATCCTCTCTTCGGTCAAGATGTGCATTGTTCGCCGACGATACGAAGCTGTACAATTATCCTCTCAATTGTGCTGACGTTCTCAAGGACGACCTAAAGACTGTGAGTATCTGGTGCAAGCAATGGATGTTGCCCCTTAACGTGGACAAATGCTGTGTACTCCATATGGGCAAAAAAAATCCCAAAATCGAATACTTCATAGACAATATACCGTTGAGGAGTGTTGAGGAGCACTGTGATTTGGGATTAACAGTAACATCCAATCTTTCCTGGTCCAGTCATATAACATCAATATGTAATAGAGCTAAACAACTATGCTATTCGTTATATCGTTCTTTTCATGGATGCAGCTTACAGACGTGTAAGCTTCTGTATTTGTCCTATGTTCGCCCGATGCTTGAGTTTGCTGGCCCAGCATGGTGGCCTTCACTGAAGGGTGATATGGATGCATTGGAGGCTATCCAGCGAACTTGTACCCGGCTCCCATATGGACGCATCCGCCCAGACTACTGTACACGACTCCACCTCTTGGGCATCCCCATGTTTGAGCGGCGACGTGAGCGAGGTGATCTCATTGTAACCTACAGGGCAGTCCACGGTTATGCTGATACTGATCTACAGTTAATGTTCAGGAGAAACCAGAACCATTTGCGAGGCCACCCTTACAAGCTTGCCAAGGAGAAGTTCAAGACTACTGTTCGACAAAACTTTTTGTCAAACAGAATATTTGAGAGCTGGAACCGATTGCCACCTGACGTAGTGACTGCGCCATCAGTTAATGTTTTTAAGAATCGCTTTGATAAATGTATTTCAACTCTTTAATTTAATTTTTCATTTCAGTTACTTTCATATTTTGTATTGAGTTTATAGGTATATTACCTCAACTCTTATTGTATTGAATAATAATAATAATAATAATCATTTAATTTCACTGAGAGTCTTCCACATTATTCACATTATTATTCACCATTTCATCCAAAATAAAAACGTCAATCACACCAGACGCGTGCACGCTTTTCTTTATTCGCTCCACACGTTGCCTCTTGCACAAAATGGTGTTTATAGTGTCTGTATGAAATCATTTGATGCCCTAACTATTGGGTATCAAGGAATATATAAGGAGAGATCCTTCAGACAAGAAATCCAAAAATTTTCAATACAATGTGAGCCATATTCCTTGGCCGAATATTAAAATTTTTTCCGAATGCAACATAGGTATGGTTTTTTATAATGTAATTTTTTTTCCTGGACTTGTTTCACCATTATTGTATGCACAATAATACTGTTATAGCTCGATAATTTTTTAAATAAACGAATCTATCTATTTATCTAATCATCACGAGATCAAAGAAAAACACATGAAAAAAATCAATTTCCTCTTTTGAAACAACACAGCTCGAAAAATCAATCGCAGATCACACCGGTTGTAGCTATACGCATGCGTCGTTCTCAAATGCTGCCGTTTGAGACACAGAACATCAATATGAGTGAGGGAATGAGTTAGCAGAGATCCGTATTTCGGAAATTAGATCTCTGCTAGCGCATTTCCCTCAATTATTTTTCTTTATCCTAGGGACGTGTTCCTCTATTTTATCATCAATATAAGATTTGAGATGGATCGATTCATAGATATTCGGTGTGTCTTGCGCGCCCGCCACACGGTTATACTATTGTTTAAAAAGAAAATCAACATCGTCTTCTCAAAAGCTCTGTGATAGCTCTCATAAAAGATTTTTGTTCGAATGCAACATAAGTTGCGTTAGGTTGATTAATCATAAATTGGATGAAAAAACCTTCCTTCTCATGATATTCTTGAGATATCGGGTAAAATAGGAACAAGTTATACGTGTTTAGAAACTAGTCTACTGGAAAATCGAAGAAGAAGATATAAGCGGACAAAACTGAGTGTTCTTGTTGAGAAATAACAGGTTTGTAATTATTTTATTCCAATAAAATTCAGTAATTGAGTATTCCCTGAATGTATTTACTCAATTTCAATCAAGAAATATGAACTTTGAGGTGTATTCAGAGAATCGTATCGGGCAAGTATTCACTCCATTTTTTTTTCAGATGACTATAACACAGCCGAATTCCGAAATATGAAAAATAAAAAAAAGGTTTCCTTTGGTCCCAAGAATCTACAATGACAACATATGTACAAGTCAAAGACTCACACTGTATAATCCTCATTTTATTGAGAATATTTAGATGCTCTGTTCTTCACTGTTCCTATTAATCCAATTTTAGTCTTGAATCCCACTCTGATCTCCATGCGAGCTCTCAAAGTACTCGCCGCGGAAAGTGTATGCGAATTTCCCAGGGTACTCCCAGTGTGGCTTGTTTTGCGATATTTCTGTAGGATATCGCTAAGACTTCTCTGGTAGTTTTTTGGTGGCGGAAATTTGGAGGAGATTCAGAGCTGTCAGCAACTTCTCAAAGAAGTAACAAAAGGTGGCACAATTTCCTTAAATGAAGTCGCAGGTCTATCTTTTGGAACTCTATGTGTTGTCTGGGTTATAGAAGTTCCAAAGCAAAATCCAAATTATTTTTGAAAATAATTGATTATGAATAGAACTGATTGAAAAAAATAAACTGAAACAACACAATAAGCTCGATTTGAGGAGAGGCGTTCAGGCTAAGTCAAGCGTCGCAAACACCTTGACTTAATTAAAGGTCTATTGTGCAACACTTGAACTGTAAAATGCGATTTTCCTACCTAAAGACCGGACCAATGCCAAAAGCTCCTGACTAGTGTAGTCACCCATACAGCACACGACATCCATTGGACGTCCATTTTACGACCATATCAAGTCCAAACGTCCATGGACGTTGAATGGATGTCCATTGTACTTACAATTCTTGACGTCCATTGGTTGTTACGAACGTACGTCCATTGTACATACATATAATGTCCAAAAATATATATGAATTTTCTGTTTGAATCTCATCTATTTTCCCTGTTCCAAATGAAAATCAATAGTATTTCCAAACACAATCTTCAAATAAAATTTGTTCAATGGTGCATTTTGTTCGTCCAGTTAATGTACATTTCTGGACGTCCATTGTACATCCAACAGTGAACATTCATTGTACGTCCAATTCAGATACATTATTAATGGTGCATATTTTGTTCGTCCAGTTAATGTACATTTCTGGACGTCCATTGTAAATCCAACAGTGAACATTCATTGTACGTCCAATTCAGATACATTATAGACGATTCGCAGATGAGCGCCATATCGGCCATGTTTCAGACCGAAACGAAAATTATTCCAGAAGAAATTATTCCAAAAAGAAAATAAATCAGTAAAACTGAGATAAATCAGATACCGCGTGCATTGATATAAATATCAACAACTGATATCTGATTAATCTCAGTTTTACTGATTAATTTTTCCTTTTGGAATAATTCCTTCTAGAATAAACTTTCGTTGGATGATTATTATTTTCGGACATACCGATAACTATGTACGATTCTCACGCTCCCGCCTTCATGTTTCTTATGTGAAAACTCACATTCTTGCTTGCTGAGGAGATACAGTGACTATATTACCATGTAGTCACTGGAAGGAGAAAATGAGAGATATGCCATCTATCTTCGACCGCGTAACTTCGAGAGCGAATTGTTTGTCTAATTCATAACAAGATGTCGCCATGCGGTAGTCTTCCCCCAGAACGATCTTCCGTTTTGTTTTAAGAGGACTTTCGTTCCGCTGCATAGATCCGTTGATCCGTACAAGATCGTGAAATGATGTTGTTGGAACATTATTCGCTAGGTTCCTGGATGATGATGTGTGGCATTGTGGCTTGTGGCAAGCTTATTAGAACGAGTCAGATCCCAAGGCGTGTGATGACTGATGATGTTATAGGTTATAGGTATACCTACCTCTACTAACTACCTTTAACACTAGATATTATCTAGTAACGCCGTATCTGATTAATTTCAGTGTTACTAAATAATTAACTGGATTTAAATTGCTTTGAATATTTCTTTATATTTTGAACAATAATAATAAACATTGTTCATACAATGTACGTACATATGACATGCAATGGATGTTCAAGATAGGCACAATGTACATCCATTGGACGTTATCTGGACTTGAATTGTACGCCCAAAGGGCAAAGTGGTGTCCTGGACGTCCCATGAACGTCCTTTGGATGTACTATGTACCAATTCTGGACATCCTATGGATGTCTCGAACATCCATAATAAATGTCCATTGTTCATCCAATGTACGTACATGTGCATCCAATGTACGTACAATGGATGTCCAAGATAGGCACAATGTACATCCATTGGACGTTATCTGGACTTGAATTGTACGTCCAAAGTGGTGTCCTGGACGTCCCATGAACGTCCTTTGGATGTACTATGTACCAATTCTGGACATCCAATGGATGTTTCGAACATCCATAATAAACATCCATTGTTCGTCCATTGTACGTACATGTGCTGTGTGGGCAGTGCTTCAGGTGACCCATGTCTGTAAACATTTTCGACGCTTGTATGTCATTACGTGGCAGTATATTGACGTATTGTTCAGCCCTCTTTTAAGTAGAATAAGCATCATAAATTGGTCCCGATAGTGTCTAACGTAGGTCAAATTTCTAAATCACTAAAAGATATTGTTTTCCTGGTGTTCCAGATATTGAAAGAGGAAACTCTAAGAAGTTAGAAAAAAAATGTTTGGGTAAGCAGTATCTTGATAGCTACTCACGGTACCTTGAAACATAGATGTTGCAAAACATGCAGTGTGATCTGAAGTTTTTCTTCCGATATATAAGTCCAGAAATCCTCTGTTTCTGGAAACCTCACATTGAACACGTTGTTGATAGACCATAAAATGTTCAGTCGCGGCATATCTCTGAGTCTGTTGAATAATTCTTTCTGCCTTTCTTCTGCCACTGATGTGTTGAGGTTACAGTGGAAGGTGATAGAAAATAATCTCCTGATGAAGTAAAACGGAATCTGTAATTTGATCAGGAAGAAGAGGTCATTTGTGGATCTGCTGTGATTCTAGTAATCAGCGAAGGAAATTACACCGAGCGATGTGGTCGGTGTGATACTTGGACTATTTGTCCTTGTTAAGAATGATCAGGGGGAATACTCGAACCCGATGGATGCTGGATGAAACGACTTCGCAATTGTGGAATATTTCTAGCCAGAATAATATCAATATGGAAAGCGACATTCATGCTCCATCGAAATCCGAAACTCCTTCAGTGATGAAATTGAGAATCAATCGTACTAATAAAGCAATGAGAATCGTGGAAACATTAGCTGTCAACGCTCAATAGCGTCCAGGTACACATGGTGGTGTTGAATTTCCAGATGACCAGGTGATCATAGAACTTATTGGAATTGTAAAGTATGTATGTCTCTTCTTATATCAAAGACATGTCATGAGTAGAGCACAACTACAATTACAGGATACTCCTATATCTTCCTCAACTAAGGAACATCGCGTTTTTCCAAAGGGCTGTCACCTGTATGTATTATTGATATGAAAAAGGTTGTTTTCAATAACTGCTCCATCATGTTACATTATGTGTACATGGTGTATCTGAAAAACACCGGAAAAATGAAAGGGGTGATTCTTTGCAGGAAATTAAAGTGCGTATTTGTTGAAAGAAATTTTGAAAAACCTTCCCCCGGAAAAGTTACACCCCTTCGAATATCAACGAAAGAAATTGCTTATCTTATTTATTTTTCCTGTATTCGAAGCTTAGATCACGAAAGCTGGTAATTATTATTTGTCAATTGAATTACACATCTTGGGATTCTTTCAACCCTAAAGTATGCTCAGAAAAATTCGAAATAGTAACCCTATAGGATATTTTTTCTCACAACTATTTTTTTGTTGGAAATTCCCTTTTTAAAAAATCATACCTGAAAAGCCCAACTAATACACTAACTTTTTTATTTCCACAACATTCTTGAAAAAACTCAAGGATTTGCGAGAAAAAAATTCAAAGCGTTTTAAGAATATGAGCTAACCGCTTTGTAGCAGGGTGTGAAACGATACGAAATTCACAAGGAATATTTCATCGCAAATGCAAGTTATATCATTGGATACTCCCTTACATATGTACTAAAGGCATTGCATGACTTAGTACTATCATATTACTGTATACTAGGAATCGTAGATAGAGTAAGGGAACCGTAGGTTACATGCTTAATTGTAAATCATATTATAATCATTATTGTACTGAATCTAGTGACTTTCACATTGTCCTCTTCGTCAATAGTCAAATAAAGCTTTTAAAAAAAAAGCTCTTCGTTTCAACAAACATAAGTGGCGCTGTCGGTAGGATACCCAAAACTTTTCCTTCGACATCAATAGCGAAAAAGAAGTGTTCGTTTCAACGATTCATTGGGTATATTGCAAAATTGTCCGGACTTTGGTTCCAAATTCGACCTAGTCCAGTATTGTGGTGTCAACACAACCAGCGAGCAGAAGTCCAAATCACCGAAGCTCATAGTTAGGAGGAAATCCAAAGCAACAGCATTCAGGTGGAGAAATTATAGTTAGGTACGGAGTTTCTAGAACGAAACTGCCTGCTATAATCGTTGTATCTCCTGAAGCAGAAGCAAAGAAGAAAGAAAAATTTCAACAGCATTCAGGTGGAGAAATTATAGTTGGGTACGGAGTTTCTATAACGAAACTGCCTGCTATAATCGCTGTATCCCCTGAAGCAGAAGAAAAAGAAGAAAGAAAAGGTTCAACAGCACTCAGGTGGAGAAATTATAGTTTGGTACGGAGTTTCTATAACGAAACTGCCGGCTATAATCGCTATATCCCCTGAGGCAGAAGCAAAGAAGAAAGAAGAAACCTCTATGAAGCAATTGCTGTAAGTTTCACATCCTCTGTTTCCCAAATCCCATTTTTTTCTCATTTTTGAACATTTGAAAGATTTTGAAAATATTTTGTATTTTTTTTTCAATCGATACAATCGTAAATATTGATTTCATATTTATTGTTTTTTTTATTATTGCAACAATAATTTGAGAGTGCCTTAATATGCGTATCTGTTTGCTTTGACCCTGCACCATCCTTCTGATAATACTCATACTCTTTTTCCTTTTCTCCGGTGTAGAAAAATCACTGGTATGTTAATCACCTACGTGAGCTCTCTTTCTGTAATATAACAGAATAATTAGTCTTGAATTTCATAAAATAATTCGATGTGGGCAGCGTTTGAAGAAATATTTACCTTCCCCTTCTAATTTTGTGTGTAGATGGTTCTTCGGTAGAGATGGAAGGCTTCAGTCAAATTTCTCCACTGGTTACTCCAGTTTTCCAACAATTGTTTTCACATTTTCTTCACTTTAACAAAATTACACCCAATATGGTTAATCAGAATGACACACAGGTCTTACCTTCTTTTTGGAGAACAAGTAATAGAAGCAATATTCTGGTAAATTTCTGCATCGAGGAATGAAACTTGATCTCTGTGAATACATTTCTGGAATTTCCCACAGAAACTTACATTGAACAGGATTGACATCATTTTTAAGATATTTTGTACCGTTCACTCGAAAACCAAAATCTTTGGATTCGAAGTGCTCCGAACATAAGAACAGATTTGAAGGCATGTTTTCAGCATCAACCAAGTCCGAAATTGAAAGCCATATATTTCTTCTCTCAATATTAGACCGAAATCTAAAAGTAAAATTATAAACATTGGACAATCTACGCCACTGATCTGCAAACATGAAACTAACCTGTGAAAACTCAACCTAGGGTTGTAGGAGTCCAATTTGCCACTTACGAACCATTATTTGAACGTATTTTCAAAAAACTCTTTGGTATTTTGCTCAAGATATTCAGAAATGTCTCAGAAAATCACTTATTTGACACAACTCAACTAGATAGCGGTATGGCAACGTGTATCAAACATGAAATGTCAAATCGAAGGCCAATTTCGCTGATTGGTCGCGAAACAATATTATAAATATTATGAATGAAACTGAACCAACCGGTGTTGTCAAGTTGGGAACCAGGTAATCTCGTGAATGGCCATTCTGGAAGGATTCGACGTTAATGAATCGAAAATCTCAGACAACGTGACAACGTCGTTCAGATCTTAGCGTAATTCTCGTTTTGTAGTAATACAGTCGTCCAGTTCGTTCTTCATTATGTGGCATCTTGGCTTCAAGATTTATCATCCTATACCACGTCTCCTCTTTCCTTTGTCTAAGGCACGGAATGTCTAAATGCATACGGTACGTGGGATATGAATATGCCTCCTGGATTGGTAATAACGAACGCAGTAAATATATTCTTATGAAACTGTTAATTATGGATTACTGGTTTAATAATAAGATCAACTTTTGAATCACTTTTATTCTTGAACTCTCGACTACAACTACAACCTGCTTGACGCTTGACATCTCATTGAATGGCTGTCTTCAATGGGATCTTGTCGAAGCCGACTTACAGGGCCTGCGCATACAATTGTCACAGTGTTCCCAACATTAAATGTTCACTATCGTAACATCCCCCCCTTCAAAAATTTAAAAGTACCTATCTGCAAGGTAAGTCTGAATATATACAATATTACAAAATACATATAACTATTCATAAAGCTACATAATCAAACTGCCTTATGCTACTATATACAATTTTTTCTTAATCCTAAATTATGTAAGTATGATAGGAGTTAAAATGATTTAATGTTCACTTGGATCACCAAATCTTATGGGTTGCTTTAAAATCCTACCAAATTTAGATTTTTTCAACTCATTATGTGTACCAGATAATTCGGAAGAACTTTCCTGATTTATATTACAATTTTCAGTTTCATTCTGATTAGAAACACTGGGTTCAAAGAAATGGAAAGGTTGGATTTGGACAGGCTCATGTTTCTCTGTATCATTCTCCGACAATGAATTATTGAATTCACGAATATGTTTTCTATTTCTACGGTAGTATTGACCATTATTATTTTTGACTATGTATGACCTATTTTTCAAACATTTGTCAACAATTGCTTGCATCCAAGGATCCGACTTAGACTTTTTGAAAAGAACTTTCTGACCAACTTTTAATTTAGAAAAAGGTGTTTTACTACAATGATAAAATTTTCTCATTTTTGACTGACTCTTTCTCATACCTTTGCGATATTCTTGAAATTTGATTATTCTAGGTTTTAATTTAGCTTCAGTGACTGGAAGTGTACAACGTAGTTGTCTAGACATCAATAACTGAGCAGGTGATGGCAAATTTTCCTTAGGAGTATTCCTATAATGCAACAATGCGATGTAAGGATCAGAATTCGTGTCATGACATTTTCTTAATATATTTTTGATTATTTTTACAGAACTTTCTGCTTGCCCATTCGACTGGGGATAATTAGGACTAGAAGTAACATGTTCTATCTCCCAATTTTGGGTGAAATTTTTAAATTCTAAGGAATCAAAGGGAGGACCATTGTCAGTTACTATTTGCTGTGGAATCCCATGCCTCGCAAATATAGACTTCAAATGCAATGTGACGTTCTTAGCATTACAATTTGAATTAAGTAATGAAATTTCAATATATTTTGAATAATAGTCTGTAACTACAAGGTAATGCAATTTATTGAAATATAAAAAATCCACACCGACACGCTGCCATGGATATTTGCATATTGAATATGGTTGCAACGGTTCACCCATATTCATAGGCTTAAATTTGTTACAAATTTCACATGCATCGACCACATTTTTAATGTCTGAATTTATGTTGGGCCAATAGACAACATTTTTCAATAAACTTTTTGATTTCCCCACTCCCATATGACTTTCATGAGCTTTTTTCAAAATTTCTGATTGTAATGACTTTGGAATGATCAATTTATCATTAAAAAACAACAATATTTATTTATTTATTTTTTTTTTTTTCCTCAATATTTATTTATTCAACAACTCGGTATGGAATACAACGGGACAAGCCCAGAAAACAGTATTCACCTAGTTTTAAAACAAATATATCTTTACATTTCAACAGAAGAGATCAAACATAAGTGAAACAAATATATGAAATAAAATATACACTCTGATACATATACCAATATTCAACTCATGAGAAAATACTCCTAAGGTTGCGTTTCAACTGGGCCAGCGACATAGTGAAGAGATCTAAATCGGAACAGTGATTATCGCATGTACTAATCATTCTATAAATAGGAGCATTTTGTCCACTGGCTGTTCTCCGGAAGGGGGCATAAAAGGTGTTATAATTACGAAGTCTCATATCAGGAACCTTAAATGGAATAGACTCCAAGATACTAGGTGCATCTAAAAATCCGTTGAGTAATTTGAACAGCAGTACAACATCAGTCATCCGTCGACGATTCTTCAACTCCAACAAACCAAATTTCACTCGTATATGGGAATATTCATGATTGTCATAAGCAATGTTATTTTTAAAAGCCAAAAACCTCAGAAATTTATTCTGTATCCTTTCAAGTCTGGTTATATAACAGTTATAATGTGGACTCCAGATTATCGACGCAAAATTTAAACGGCTATAAACAAATGAGAAATACAATGCCAAGTAGGTTTTATTATTTTGGAAGGACCTGCAATGGCGGAGGACCCACCCAAGCAGCTTATTGACATCTCTAATTAATCGATCAATATGCTGATCAAACATGAGCTTGCTATCAAAAAAAACTCCAAGGTCGGCAACACCATCCACCTCAACAATAGGGCGTCCATCCACACCATATTGACAATGAATCAGGTTAACATTTCTACTGAAAGTTATTTTCTGGCACTTATCAAAATTGAGGAACAGGCTGTTTTCTATACAGTAATTTTTCAATCTATCGAGATCTTCCCGAATCAGACGGCAATCCTCCAAGCTACTGACCGCTCTGAAAAACTTAAGATCGTCAGCATAAAGCAGAAAGAGACAATTTTTGAAACACATTCCAATGTCGTTCAAATAAATGATAAATAGAAGCGGACCCAGATGCGAGCCCTGGGGAACGCCGGATGTGTTTGAGAATATAAAGGATCGACTACCATTAATTGAGACAAATTGGGACCTTCTATGTATATAAGAGAATATCCACCTTAATAGATCGCCACTTATCCCCACCTCAGCGAGTTTCCGAATCAATATCTCATGATCTATCTTGTCAAACGCTTTCTTGAAGTCCGTGTAAATTACATCTACTTGAGTTTGTTGGTCCATACATGCTTGAAGATATTCGGTCAAGCTAATGAGATTTGTTTCAAGAGTTCTTCCTTTGTAAAATCCGTGCTGTTGTTCGATTATGGTGCCTCTAACATGATTGAATATATATTTGTAAACCAACGATTCAAAAATCTTTGGAATGGCGGACATCATACTTATTGGCCTGTAATTTTCAACGTTGTTGATCGGGCCACCTTTATGTATTGGGATTATGGAAGAAATTTTCCACCTTTTAGGAAACGTTGAGCTGGACAGTGAAAAGTTGAAAATGTGATGGAGAGGCGAGGCCAAAGCATGTGCACAACTCCTCAAGAAAACAGGGGGAATGCCATCCGGTCCAGCACCCTTCGAACAATCAATCGAACGCAAGGCGGCCAACAACTCTTCCAATTCAATGGTTATACCCTGCAAGTAGTTACTACCATATAAGTTCTGGATATTATTGACATCCGGATAGTGTTGACCTCCAGGCTCATAAACCGTTTGAAAAAACGTTGCAAAAAGCCTCGATATGTCCTCCGAGGTACTGCCCTTCTCCTGGCCAAGTGTCATCTCCGCAGGAAAGCGTGATTGCTTTTTCTTATGCGAAACATATTTGAAAAAGTGCCTCGAATTGGTGGCTAGATCAATTTCAATTCTTTCCAAATACTTCGAACGATCAGAGGATATGAGTCTTTTACAGAGAGAGCGTAAGTTCTTAAAAATGCAATAATCGCCCAAATTATGATATTTTTTCCATTTTTTGTGGATTTTGTTTTTCTTTCTGATTAATAGTACCGTTTTTTTCGAGAAGAATACTGGAAATTCATGATTTACTTTGACCTTAGGAATATTTTCCACTATAATATCATCTACAATTTCATAAAACCTATCCATCTTCACGTCAACACTATCACCCCTGAGGACAACATCCCAGTCTAATGCCGCCAACCTATTATTCAATTTCTCATAATCGGCTTTTCTGAAATTGAACTTGAAAAAACTGAAGGTATTTCCCAAACATTGAGTAACACCGACTTCAAACAAAAACTCTAAGGCTGGATGATGTTCGTCCTCTATAACAAACGGGGATTCATTTCTCATTAAGTGTTTGATACTAATATTCGTGCACAGTACAAGATCGAGTATTTTTCTATTTTTGTTAGGAATATTATTAAACTGAACAAGTTCCATGAAACAAAGTGTGTCAATTACCCTAGAAGCATTATCATCAACATTACTGGGTGACAGAACATTGTCGCCATCTTCACTTACCCAACTTACAGTGGGGCAGTTGAAATCTCCGCACATTAATATGATCTCATCGCCAATAACAAATTTATTTGATTCGAGTTTGGAGATAAATGATGCAGACGCAGACACGTCCCCTGGTGGAAGATAAACGCAGCATAAATACACTTTTACACCATTGATCGAGACCACAAGCCACACATCCTCGGCCTCACTATTGAAGTTAATCAGGGGTTCAGGTTTAAGCCACTTTGCAACAGCCACAAGTACCCCGCCGCCGTCCTTCTTCAGGGAAGAGCTGGATCCACGATCCCTCCGAAATATCGAATAAAAGTCACTGTCAACCAACTCGCAATTATCCACAGTATCATTCAGCCAGGATTCTGTTATGAATACAATATCGTGATGATTTGATTCAATATTCTCTCTGAAATCATTCAGTTTGGTTCTCAAACCGCGAACGTTCTGATAAGCAACATGTAGAGCCATCAAGTTCAATAACTCCATCAATAAAAAAATATTCAAGTACAATTACAATTTTTTTTTTTTTTTTCATTTTTTTTTTCTCTATTTTTTATTTTTTTTTTATTTTTTTTATTTTTTTATCATATTTATATCGGTCTCGCTGATAATATGCAAAATTTTAGAAGTGTCATCCCGCCGTGCAAGGATGCTGCCATTCTGAACCCATACATATTTGAAATTGTTATCCCGAGCAGCCATTCTAGCATTCTTATATAGTATTTTATTCCTCGTTGTCAGATGTTCATTTATATAACACCTTGGGGCAATATTATCAACGTTGAATCCCTGTCTGCCACCCTGCTCAGCACGCTTTAGCTTGGCAGCCGACATAAAATTCTGTTTGTCAATTTTTGACCTGAACTTGACGATTATATTCTTGGGCTTATTTGGTAATTTCGTCGGCACCCTGGTGACGAAATCCAACTTTTCCGGTTGGATCTCGTATTTCATGAAAGAACCAATGTTGGTCACTATTTCTATCAAATTTTCATTGTTTTTTTCTGGAACATCCATTATTTCGACGTTATTTTCCCTTGAATGTTGTTCCAGGCTGTTTAATCTTTGATTAAGATCGGAAATTTCCTTTTTCATCGACTCATTTTCCACTTTCAGCTGGTTAGTGAGTTTAACTGTTTCATCCAATCTCGACAACTTTCGCTCGAAATCAGTGATCTTACCTGAGCAGAATTCCACCGAGGTTCGAAGCTCATTCACGTTTCTATCCAGAGCCGCTATCATCCTCGTCAGCCTCTCGATACCCGCCGACTCGCCGCACTCCACGCCCATGTCCTCGCCATCCGACTCCATCGGCGCATTCGCATTTCCCGAAGATCCGGAAGAACGGCACCTAACGCAGAGCCAGTTACCACCGGGAAGACTGCTTATCACCGATAGTTGGTTTTTTGCTATATCGGAACATCGATTGTTGGCATGGAAAAACTGCCTGCATGGACCGCCACATTGCACGCCTGGGGATTTACCAGTTACGGAATTCGTGCATTTTACACAAGTTTTCATTTTGAAAACTGAAAAATTCGACGTATCTACAGCAGTTTATCAGAAGACCAATCGAAGCTGCAGCGACTGATGAAAAATTTGATATTGAATACTATGTATTTGCACGATATATTCACCTATTAGGAGAGCGCAACGACACAAGATACTTATCGATAGTCTTCTTCCAAATGTCACCTTTAGAAAATATTGATCCTTGAAGAGGCCAATAGGGTTTCAATAAGTTCTCAATAATATTTTTATTTGATGGCCAACCTTGCTGGTAATACTTCCTCAATAAAATCATTTCTTGATCATATTTGCTGGCGAATTTCACTTTATCCAAAGTTTCTCTAGCCATGGATAAATTTGATGTGACTAAATTGACATGCATATTGATTTCATTTTCAAATTCCAAAGTTTCAGTATCGGGAAGTGGTGCTCTAGACAATGTATCAGGAATGTACATATTTTTTCCTGGAATGTATTCAACATTTAAATCATACATCTGCAAAGACATCATTAATCTTTGTAACCGCGGAGGTATGTCGTTTAAGGATTTTTTGAACAGTGGGACAAGAGGCTTGTGATCAGTGTGAACCAACAATTTTTTACCGTACACATATTGATGAAACTTCTGACATCCAAATAATATTGCATATAGTTCTTTTTCAATTTGAGCATATCTCTGCTGTGACTCGGTTAAAGTTTTTGAAGCAAAGGCTATGGGTCTTTTGTTTTGTGCAATGAAGGCACCGACAGCAAATTGTGAGGCATCTACTGCCAAGGTGACAGGTTTTTCTGAATCATAATGTGCAAGAACTGGCACTGACGTTATACATTTTTTCAAAGATACAAATTCTTCTTCATAATTTTCATCCCAAATCCATTCTGAATTTTTCTTCAATAGAGTTCTTAAAAGTTGAGTTTTTTCTTCTAAGTTATTAATGAAAGCCGATAAATAGTTAATCATTCCTAGGAATCTTTGAAGATCCTTGACATTTTGTGGTCTTGGCATTTCTTCAATTGCTTTTATTTTATTATAATCTGGCTGAATACCCGAAGCAGAAAATTCATGACCTAAAAATTTTACTTTTCTGAGACCAAATTTGCATTTATTCTTATTTAATTTTAAATTGACATCTCTCATTCGCTTTAAAACTGCTATTAGACGTTTATTATGTTCTTCTTCATCTTTGCCAAAAACTAAGATATCATCAATAAAAATGAGTACACCCTCCATATCGCCAAAAATATCTAACATTACCCTGAAGAATATTTCCGAGGCAGAGGATATTCCATATGGAAGACGTAAAAATTTATACCTGCCAAAACAGGTCTGAAAACAGGTCAAATCTGAACTTCTCTCGTCTAATCTGAGCATCCAGAAACCTGAGTATGCATCAAGATGCGAAAAAACAGTGGCATCTTTCAATTTGTGCCTGATTTCATCAAAGTTAGGTAAAGGAAAATGAGATCTTAATATCGCGGAATTTAGGTTCCTTGGATCCAAGCAAAATCTTAAAGAATTATCTGACTTTTTGACTAATACAATGGAATTTACCCATTCTGTCGGTTTAGTGACCTTCTCTATCACACCTTGAGCCTCCATCCTTTCCAACTCTTTCCTCAGTGCATCACGCAATTGAAATGGCACCTTTCGAGGGGCATCCTTTTTCGGAAGAACATCTTGTCTTGTTGAAATTGAACAAATTTGCGGCAAACAACCTAGACCATTAAATAAGTCATTAAAAGATTGTAAAAAATTGACATTAGAAACAGATTGACTATGTAAGATTCTTTTGATTAAATTAAGTTTTTGACAAGTAGGTAATCCAATTATAGTTTTACAAGCAATATCGACTATGACAAAAAATAATTCAAATCTGGAACCTTTGTGTTCACAAATAACATTGAATCTACCTAAAACTGGAATGTTATTACCACCAAGACCATTGACCTTAAAGTTAACCTTACTTATTCTAATATTTTTCAAATTCAAATTTTCAAATGTGTATTTAGACATGACGTTTACATTAGCTCCTGTGTCTATAATACAATTTACTAAATTTCCATGAATATTTAAATCTATCGACCAATCTTCGTCTACATTGTTATTTTGAAAATCTTGACAAGACAAAGTTCCTACAAAATACTCATTTTTTGAATTTTCTAGACACTGAACTCTTTTTACGTTTTTACGTTCATAAAATTTACCACTAGCATTATTAGAATTTTGAAAATGACAAAACTTTGCAAAGTGATTGTAAAGATTACATAACCTGCATTTGGCTCCTTTGGCAGGACATTTTGTTCGATGGAATTGACCACATCTACCACAGGGCTTCTTTTGGGACTGGTTCGACGAGCTCTTCTGCTGGCTCCTGTTCTGAGTTGATATTTTCAGTACATTTGAAGCGTGCTTTTCTTCCAGGATGAAATTATTCTCTTGAGATGAGATCATGGCCTTCGCAATAGAAATGGATTTGTCCAAATCGACATCTTCGTGTAGTAAACGTTCCCTGATGTTTGAATGTCTGTTGTCCATATTGGAGATGAAAATATCCTTGATGAGTGAATCTCGAAGAACTCCAAAATCACATTCATTGGACAAATTCGTTAAACTCGTAAGAAATATGTCGATTGTCTCCGTATTAGTTTGCTTCCTTGAGAAGAAATTATGTCTATTTATGGTTAGATTCCGTTTTGGAACGAAATAATTTGTGAACAATTTTATCACGTTGTCATGGGTGACTTTTTTCATATCCAAATTGAAAGAATTGAATATTTCTAACCCATCTGGACCAATATTATGTAGAAGAATGGCGACCTTCCTGGTTTCCGGTTCTGAATCCAAATTTGTGGCAAGAATGTAAATTTCGTATCTTTGGAGCCAATTTTCCCAGGCTTTCTTCATATTTCGATTTCTTTCTATTTTCAGAAAGGGAATTGTCGATGACATTGCCTTTTTAGGTTCATCTAATCTGGATTTTGGCACGTGCTTTTCTTCATCCTCGCCCATCTTGGTGAATGAGAAAGTTTTTTCACTCGAAACCGTCCACTATTCGCTGGTAGATAATAATGACAAGTTTATCACTACTATTTTTAGGTTTTTACACCTGACACCATGTTAATTATGGATTACTGGTTTAATAATAAGATCAACTTTTGAATCACTTTTATTCTTGAACTCTCGACTACAACTACAACCTGCTTGACGCTTGACATCTCATTGAATGGCTGTCTTCAATGGGATCTTGTCGAAGCCGACTTACAGAGCCTGCGCATACAATTGTCACAGTGTTCCCAACATTAAATGTTCACTATCGTAACAGAAACCATAGCAACAAAATAATTAGAACTGTCACCTGTGAATTATTATTAGGATTATTCATTTTCTTTAGTCACAGAATATTCTCATGCCAACAGATTCGGTAACTATTCTTATGAAACTAAGGCTCTATAAACAGACCAGAAACCACCATTTTGGGTCCAATCATAGACACGAAAATTACAGATCTCTTCGAATGAAATGAAATCTGTAAAGGAAAGAAATGAAATCTGTAATCAGAAGAAATGAAAATGTAATCGAATGAGCATATTTTCGGAATGAGAGATCTTGTGATGACTTTTTTCGGCATGCTCACATAAAAAACATTGGAAATAGGTTAGGTTCGTGGTGTTTGAATAATGCCGCGGCATCTAGTAGTCAAATTTATAATAATTTATTGTTTATGTTGGTGTATCACCCCGATAGATGGCGATGAAAATGTTGCGAGTCCTGTAATTTTCGAGTCTATGGTTGGACTCAATCAACCATAGATACAGGTCTATCTAGCATACCTATCTTTATAGTGCTCAAATGGAACTATAGTAAACATTGGAGTAAAATCGAGAAGTGAGGTTGAGGCCTATATCTAATGATTCCTATACACCGTGTCCGCAAAGTATGAAACAAATTCATTTTTAGCTGAACTGATCATTTTAAGAAATAATCCTGAAACACGTCGATTTTTGATATTAATAATAATCTGATATACAGGGTGAATTACGTTCGAGTAATGACGTCACCGTAATTTTTTTTAATTTTGTCTCAATTTTCGGATTTCTCTAGCTGGGCTGATTCCAAAAATGTTGATTCCAATTGGTACAGGGTGGACAAAAATACAATAGTTTTGTGTGTGCTTATATAGTAACATGTTTGGAAATAGCTCATTTTTATTACTCTTAGCATGTAGCAAATTACAGGGTGTTACATTTAAACCAATTGCCGCTAGACAATGAGTTTTTTTGATAATATTGTTAATTTACCTATAGTCCATCCAAGAATGATTGACATCTCGGGGGCCTTTGGAAAATCGAAATTATGTTGGTAATGCCCATTCAGTAATATTTTGAGTTGCAGAATTAAGGTTCGTGTTGGAATAACACTGACGTTTTGTTCTGTCATTTATGTTTCGAACAAATTCGGCAAAAAATTGAGCAAGTGAAATAAATATCTTTGAAATGAGGCTCTTGAAGAGTGAACAGATAAAAAATGGAAAAACCTGCACAGAGCACGTAGAAAAAGAAATGAGAGATAAGTTAAAATATAAGAAATGTTATGATATATTGCTGACAAAACCTTTCATTATATTATGAACATGACGAGTTCTGCCCAGATGAGGAAAAAATAACATGTTGTGGTTGTTGAAAAAGAATAATAGGCAGATTTATATTTTTCATATTTAACACCTTCATTGTTCACAAATATTGAAAGTTACAATGTCATGACAAAATTCTTCATATATTAGATAGATCCATTGGTTAAGTTTTGTTTCTGTATCTGCAATGAATGTCTCCATCAGTGTGTTCAACTATTATTATGAAAGGGGAAGTAATCGAAAACACACTATGTTTTGAATGATAATCTATTGGCGATCGATTTCGGCAATTGCCATCATCAGCAGTAGCGGATTTACGATTTCAGGGGCCCTACGCTTCCAAACTTTTGGGGCCCCCTCTGAAACATTTTCGATTTTTTTCGGAAGAATTTTTTAGTTGAAACTCACTTCTTCAAAAACAAAACATATAGTTTATTAATAAAATACAAGGTATGTAGGTATATCAAAACAAGATATAAAAGATAAATGAAAATCTCAAAAAAAGGGAAAAATATCAAAAGAATTCAAATAAAAAATATCTCTAGAATATCATATCTGCAAATTTTCCATTGCGGCATTGAGGTTAAGGAATAAATAAAAGCATCACGAAAGATACAAGTATCGTAAAGCTGTAAACCAGTTTCTTATTTTAATTTAAGCAAATCTCTTATTGCAGAATCATTATCGAGACTGCTCGTTATATCACTTTCGACAGAAAGTACTCCTAAAAACTGCAGTCGATTTTCTGTCATAACAGTTCTATATTTATTTTTTATCAATGACAGTCTGAAAAATGAGCGCTTTGCTTCCCAACTTGTAATAGGTAGCGTTACAAATAGTTTCAAAGCAATATATGAATAGTAAAATACTTTTATCATTTATCATATATTATTTTCAACATCCAGTATTTTTTTTTTGGTTTCAAGAGTTTGAGATATTTCTTGAATTGAGATGCTTCGCTAATAATTTCCTCCCCAAGGTCATTTTCATAATACTCAAAGAGCGTTTTAAAACTCTCCCTATCAATATTATCTTGCGAGAGAAAAAAATATGCAGACCTAAGAACTTCTGCACAAGTATTTTTACTTTACACCCCCAAACGAATCAACATCTGGTCGGCCGTTCTGTAGCACATTCCTAGATTTTGGGGGAAAAGCCGACAAATTTATTGGATTATGATGTAATTGTAAACATTGAAATTCGGCTGTCACCTTTGACGGAATGTATTGCAGGCAGAATTAGGGACAGTAGGTACGCTGAATCTTGGATGGTGTGTTTTTTCCAACATCTGAGTTTTGCTCTGAGGCTTTTGTTTATCAATTGCGTTTCATGTAAATGTAATAATTCACGAGTTGCCTCTGAGCTTCTTATAAAATACAGTACAGCCTGACTCTTTTTTTTTTACACTTACAGACTGAATTTTCATTTTAGAAAAAAAAATAATTCGATCGCCGGGGGCCCCTATGGACCTCGGGGCCCTACGCTGCAGCGTACTAAGCGTACCGGTTAATCCGCTACTGATCATCAGGCCAGCTGAAAATACACAATTCAGTTTTAAGTAGATGCAACATGAACAACAGGATTAAATTTTTTCGGAAATATCCTTGCTTCTATGTATATAATATTGTTCTGTCCGATAAATTTTCTTATATTTTTTAGGTAAGAGGTATGCTCACCGTCCAAGTAGTATAAATGTTCAAGTTTTATCATAAAATTCCTTTCTTTGTCTTAATTCTTAATTGATTGTCTTGATTATTAATCGTTTTTGATATAAGTATTCCGCTGTATGATATAAACCAAAGTTGAAAGAACGGAAAATATCATACAGCGGAATACTTATATTAAAAACGATTAATAATCAAGACAATCAATTAAGAATTAAGACAAAGAAAGGAATTTTATGATAAAACTTGAACATTTATACTACTTGGACGGTGAGCATACCTCTAACCTAAAAAATATAAGAAAATTTATCGGACAGAACAATATTATATACATAGAAGCCAAGATATTTCCGAAAAAATTTAATCCCGTTGTTCATGTTGCATCTACTTAAAACTGATTTGTGTATTTTCAGCTGGCCTGATGATGGCAATTGCCGAAATCGATCGCCAATAGATTATCATTCAAAACATAGTGTGTTTTCGATTACTTCCCCTTTCATAATAATAGTTGAACACACTGATGGAGACATTCATTGCAAATATCGAAAAATTGGAGATATCCAAGGTGCTCTAACAGCTGAAGTATACATTGTACAAGAGACATCCAATCACACAACATATAGATTTTCTACAGAAATGCAAGTTGAATAGCGTGATTCCCAAATTCCTGGACATTAAATTACCCACAAAATACAGCCGTGATTTAAAATTCCGAATACAGACATCAATATTGAAGAAGGAAATCCGACAACAGTTCCGTTCTTCCAGTGTTGTTGACACAAAACTAAAATTCTTTCACCACTTTCTGCTTACACGATTGCACACGGTTGAATACCAGAATCTGATCGAAAACTTGGAAGAGGAAGTTTTCTACTCATGTTACGAATCTGATCAAAGAAGAAGAATGAAATTGAAGAGACTTATCGATGACAGGAATAGGAGACAATTGACTACAACGAATGAAAACGTCCATGAGGTGAACTCTTCAAACAACCCATCAGCAACAAACCATACATTCCATGATCGATTTACCAATCTCTCAGAAGTTGTCTTCAGTGAGGACGAGGAGAAAACCCTGAACATAGGACACAAATTTGCACCCATCCCCAAGAACATGGACATCTATGAGACCGCTATAGACATTGAACTGCAAATCAAGAGGGACCCCAACTTGAACACCATATCTGAAGATGTCGCTAAAGTGCTAAAAACTTTCAAAGACAAAAAGGTGGAGGTATGCGACCGTGAGCAGATTAAAATTAATAAACTCATACAAAGAACTACTGAAAACATTAGAAAAAAGTTAATCGATAATAACCTCATTATTACAAAGGCAGATAAAAATGCCGGACTAGTGCTATTGGAAAAAATTGCATACATCGAAAAGACACTCAAATTTTTTAGGGAAAATAATATAACACCATGCAAAAACAACCCCTTATCTAAATATGTTAGCAAAGTCGTCAATACTTTAAAAAACTCACTTCCAACATTACAAAAGTTCAATGAGACAATTCACACCTTGAAAGAAAAAAACCCTCAACTCCCAGAATTATATAGCCTTATAAAGTTGCACAAACCTGACAAGAGTATTAGGCCCATAGCATCCGCCATCAACTCTTCCAGTCACAAAGTCTCAAGATTCATAAATAACCTCTTCATTGAGAAATTTGAATACACATCAACTTTTTCAATTAAAAACTCATTACAACTGATTGAAGACCTTAAATCAATTAATCTGAACCCTCATCAGGAGTATGTTTTGGTTTCTTTTGACATTGTTAATCTCTACACCAATGTTCCTTTGACAGAATCCCTTTCCATACTGAAAGAACTTATTGTCGAACAATGCAACTCCAACAACACTTATGACATACAAAACGAAGACATAAATAACCTGATGAATCTCTGCAATCTGATTACGGAACAAAACTTTTTTAAGTTTGACAATACAATATATTACATGCAAGATGGTCTTTCGATGGGATCTCCATCCAGTGGATTGTTTGCCGATATTTTTGTTAACCATGTTGAAAAACAGATAATGCAGTTACCCAATAGTGACAAAATAACTATGTGGAGAAGATACGTGGATGATATCTTTTGTGTATGGTCTGGAACGGACGAAGAATTGACAGAATTTTTTGATACAATCAATTCTGAATTTAACATAAAATTTACACCGAGATTTACACTCGAGAAAGCAGTCCAAAATTCTATAATTTTTTTAGATCTTAACATAACTTTAAATGAAGACCACTCATTCTCCTACAATATATACAGAAAGGCCACACAAGCAGACTCGATCATCCCTTATCAATCATACCACGCCCCTCCTATAAAAAGAACAGCCTTTAGGTTTTTATTTAATAGACTCCTCAATATCCCATTATCCGAAGAAAACTACAAGAAGGAAATCAATACTATATATCGAATCGGTAAAAACAATAACTATCCCAGGAATTTCATAGATGACATTTTGTCCATTTTGACCTCCATTGAGAAAAAGAATCATAAATGAAGTATACCCTCATTGCTCGGCTCGAAAACAATTTATATCTTTTCCATTTTATTGCACATTCAATCAGAAAATGATTTCAACTCTTGATATATACGGCTACAACGTTGTGAACAGACGACACAAAACTCTTCAAAATGTCTTAGTCAATAATAAATCGAAAACAGAAAAAGACCAATACAGCGGTATATATAAAATAACATGTACGGACTGCCCCTCCTTTTATATTGGCATGACAACGAGAACCATGAAAAAACGCTTTAGTCAACACCAGAAAAACCGCCCCAACTCAGCATTGGGTAACCACCTAACAGAACATGACCATAAAACCACCTTTGACAATTTGGAGATACTACACAAAGGGAATAAATATTGGAAATTAATATTGCTAGAACAATACGAAATTTGTAAAAATAAAGACGATCAATATCTCTTAAACGATCTATCAGATTTTAACAGCAACAAAAACATTTTCAAGTTGATAGACTTACCTAGAGATACTTCAAACTTCCCGCCTCCAATATGACATCAAAGACCCCCCCTCCCCTGCTTCGTTAACCTCCATATCCTCTTTCTAGAACATCTTATCCCACAACGTCAACTCAAAAACCAAAGTTAAAAGAACGGAAAATATCATACAGCGGAATACTTATATTAAAAACGATTAATAATCAAGACAATCGATTAAGAATTGAGACAAAGAAAGGAATTTTATGATAAAACTTGAACATTTATGCTACTTGGACGGTGAGCATACCTCTAACCTAAAAAATATGAGAAAATTTATCGGACAGAACAATATTATATACATAGAAGCCAAGATATTTCCGAAAAAATTTAATCCTGTTGTTCATGTTGCATCTACTTGAAACTGATTTGTGTATTTTCAGCTGGCCTGATGATGGCAATTGCCGAAATCGATCGCCAATAGATTATCATTCAAAACATAGTGTGTTTTCGATCACTTCCCCTTTCATAATTTTGTTTCTGTCTTTATATCTATTACAAATTTCCCAATCCATTCACATTGCAGTTACACGCTTCAAATTATCAACTAGATTTTTTCGGTTCAGCGACTATTCATATTGAACATTGAAAAGGACCGTGCTATCACCCACGATATTTTTCGTTATCAAACCAGAATTTCCAGGCTGTATGCTCCTATAATTGATCGATCGAAAATGTATCAATACAAGATGAAGATAATATACTGCTGGATTCTCATAATATACTGCAGATTCACACGCTGATAATCGTATGTGAAAATTGGGAACACTTACATGTTCAAAGTTCCTTTGAAAAGATATCGTTCAATTTTTAGGTTATTTCTATATCTATGGTGAAAGCACAGAAAATTTTTAGTTACTTTTTTGTAACTAGAAATAAAGCTGCGACCGAGGCTGCGACTGGACTTTCAAGGCCTGCTCTGATGTCAATCATTCTTGGATGGACTATAATAAAGAATGTTACGCGTTACTTTATGTGCACACACAAAACTTTTGTGTTCTTATCCACCCTGTACCAATTGGAATCAACATGTGATACATTTTTGGAATCAGCTCAGCTAGAGTAATACGAAAATTGAGACAAAATGGGGGTGTTCCATTAAAAAAAATGACGGTGACGTAATTCACCCTGTATATTAGATTATTATTTCAAAATACGGTCAATAACCATCAAAAATCGACGTGTTGCAGGATTATTTCTTAAAATGACCTGTTTATCTAAAAATTTGTTTCATACTTTACGGACACAGTGTATGTGGAATGAGCATATGAGTGTAACAGCCAGATGGAATAAATTCGATAACGAATAAATGAAGGCGTCTTGGGAAAAACGCTCGGACACGTCGATTTGTAATTTCAAATGCGCATATTTTTCAAAAAACATGTTATAAAGGGTGTTCCATGTGACCGTGGCCAATACCAACTTTCTCATTTCAAATGTAACCCCCTGTAGATTATTTATTTGTTGGATTCTTCAGAGAATTCTAGACACAATTCATGCACAATGTCCTATACCTATCTTCAAGTATTGAGTGTTTTCAGATTTATTGCAAAAATCAACGTTTTAAATAAAAATTATTCTATTTCACAAATTCGGCACAAAACACTTAAAACCTTGAGTAATACTGATTATTTCTTAATAAAAATAAATTCTTTATCAAAAAAAAAAACAAAAAACATTGAAGTCAATCAACAGCTCTCAATTGCCCAAGAATATCATACGAAAAACAAAAACGGTTTTATAGACAAGAAGATTTAATAAAAACTACAATTTACCGCTACAAGTTTCGAGATTTCACATTATCTCTTCTTCAGGCTAAAGAACGAAAACAGAAAAAACAAAATTAATATGGGAAAAGAAACGCCACAAAAAACTTTGCTCACCAGAATAAATTGACAGAATGATCGAAAATTTCTCTCGAAAATCAACATTAAACGTATTGCGAACGAAATTCCACCTCCAACAATTGAACAAACATCTTAAGGAATCTGCTATACTATCAATCAAAAACATACATCAATTATCCAAAAGTCATAAAAAAACAGCTAAATAATCTAACAGATGAGAACCGAACTGACGCTTACAAAAATTGAAAATTTTGCAATATTTCAGTTATAGGTTATATTATCAGTTTCAACAACGACACAAAATCACCCAACAGGTGTAACAATGAAAGAACCAACGTAACCAAAACACTCAAAAAAGCCATAATAGGCGGAATTTCAACACAAATTTAAAATTCAACACGAAGCAACAACATGAATCACACAATGACAATGCTCTGCATATAATTACTTCACAGTTTTATCTTTTTAATCAAATTACAATAAGTTTTACTCAAACCATCAGTGTCCGATTTAAAATTTACTGAGTCTAATGATTTAATTAAAATCATTTCTGAAAATAGTCTCTTTTGGTAGTTATTCTCAATATGGAGAACTTTTACATTATGTAAATCTAAATCAGAGGAATGTCCAGTTTCTAAATGGTGTTCTACCAAAGCTGTCTCATTATTAGACAATCTTCTCACAGACCACCTATGGTTTGAGATTCTGTTACATAAAAATTGTTTGGTAGTACCGACACAGCAACGTTGACAATGTGTGCAATCAATCCTATAAATTAAGTTGGACAAATATTTTTTTTTTCGTGTTTTATCTTTCAGTTTACTGAATATCAAATTGGATAATTTGAATATGTGACAAACCTAATGTTATCCGATCTGCTAGTTAGGCCCAGTATCAGCGTCAAGTTGGTGACACACCCCCCGAATTTTGGTATCAAATTGTTTTGGGAATTTTGTGCCCATTTTGTGCCAATTTGTGACGTATGTTATGAATTTTGTGCTCGTTCCGTTCTCGAAATATTTCAAGTTTTCCAACTTGACGCATTAATACCCAAACCCAATAATCCAGACTTATTTGCCCAACTCTCACAAATGCATAAAACACTTATATTCTTACTGTAATTGTTCAAAAAATGCATTTATGCCATCAATTTTATTGGATATGCACTGAACATTCTGATGCATGACAGTGAAGTTGTCCTCTAGATGTTTTAGCTATTTTTTCCTTTGACTCCTCAGGATACGAGGCTTATCATCAGCATTTCTGTGGGTAGAAACCGTTGAAAGCTCGTCAGAACGACCAACACCCAGTTCTTCAGCAGTTTCGAAGCGCCTCTCACAATCTTCCAATTTATGAGGTTTATTATCTATGGAGAGCTTATTGTATTTAATAGATACTTTGTGGCCGTCATTTTTCGCTTTCTTCAGATATTTACTGAACAATGATCGCTGGTTGTTTTCTTTCGGCGTGTAGTATTGGCACACAGCATAGCCTGAGTTCTTGAAATGTACCGCTCTTTTCAATACTAACTGTTTATATTTCACGTTTGCAAACTTCACCGCAACTGGTCGGTTTCCCTCATTCTGCTTGCCTAGTCTTTTATCCTCTTCAACAGCTTCAGAAAGTACTACGATATCAATCTGATTTTTGAGAACTCCGACCACACCATTTTCAATAGAAGTAATATCCTCATTTGGTTCTTCGTGAATGCCATAGAAAACCAACCAGTTCTGATTAGCTTGTGTTTCCAAACGTTCAACATGCTTTTCAAGAGAGTCAATAATGTTTTTTATTAATCCTTTGAGACATATGTACATGTATAGGACACGTCAAAAAAAAATCATTTAGCCATCAAGAGTGTCACAGAAATAGTCGTTCACAGTATAGTAACACTTCTGTAATAATAAAGCCTTAACTACTTTTTTGAATCGATTAACATTAAGAAACTGAATACATTGTGGCAAATGGTTGAAAACTTTGATGCACTAGTACATGGGAGACATTTCATACTTATGAGTTCTATGTTTAGGAACATATAACGTTCCCTTATTTCTTGTATTATAGCCATGAAAGCTAGACAGTTTAGTAATATCAATTTCATTTTCTTTAACATACACTAGACATCTAAAAATGAAAATACAGGCCAATGTCAAGATGTTATTTTGAAGAAAAATGGGTCGACAGGAAGATCGCGGTGGAATATTAAATATCATGGGCATTATTCTTTTCTGGATAATGAAGACTCTCCCAGCGTCAGAGGAGTTTCCCCACAGTAGAACATTATATGATAAATGGCTGTAGACTAAGCTATAATAGATGTTCAGGACAGACTGTAATGGAAGTGTACTTTTGACCCTACTTATTGCGTGGTAGGAGCTATTGAGTTTTTTACACACTGCGTCAATATGCGCATTCCACCTAAGATTACAGTCAATGTGGATACCAAGAAATTTTGTGCACTCTATAGATGAGATGACATTATCTGAGTAGCTTATGTGAAGTTTGTCACGATTATCGGCTCGAATAGCGAAATTAATGCATTCTGTTTTGTGTACATTTATCATTATGGCGTTTTAATGGCACCATTTAATGAAGCACCCCACCAGTAACCCAGAGAACTCCTGTAGTTCGTCGAAAGTTCGGCCAGTAACGGCTACCGAGGTGTCATCAGCAAACAAAGTAATCCTATGATTACCCGCAGGAAAAGTAAGATAATTTGGCTGATCGGCTAGTAACTTTTTCAGAATCTTATTGTTGAGTAGTATATTTTCTTCACGTAGGTGTGTCACCTCGGAAGATAAGGTTATCACATTGTCCCTTGTTTTCAATACGGTATCCAATATCAAATTGAGTTTTTCATCGGATTTAAGTGCGCTGAGATTCTCTAATGACATGTTTAGGTACTCACAATAATCAGGTAATGACGATGAAACTATATGGATTCAAGCTTGATTTTCACGAAACTTATCTGCTAAACCTTATAGAACAATAAATAGTTATTCCATACAATTTATTCGAATCAAATATTCTATTCAGCGAAATTCCACGGAGCTATATAATATTGTTGTCATCCCCTAAACAAAGGCTTCATTGTTTCAATATTAATGTTTAGCTCAGCATTTCTCGAAATCATATATAAGAACCTCTTTAAATCGAATAATATTTACACCTGTATCTCTCTAGTTATCTCAATTTATTTTTATCTTATGATTTATCCTATATCTTAACATCTTCAATTATTATGAGTCAATATTCTATGTCCTAACTCATATTAAGCAAATAATACCCTTTTAATAGGATAATCATAATTAATCAACTTTCGACTATTCAATTATTAATATTTCAATTAATCAATATTATAATTCTGTTAATTTCAAGTCAGTAATAGTGCTAATGAAATTCATTCAATCTTGACTCACATATTTTATACATTTTGATATTCTCAATTCTAAATCATTGTGAGGCGTAATTCTGCTTCTTTATTATTCTAAAAAGATTTTTGCTTTTTTCAAAAACCATCAAAAATCTTATTTTACGGGGGAGGTGTTGTCATCCCCTAAACAAAGGCTTCATTGTTTCAATATTAATGTTTAGCTCAGCATTTCTCGAAATCATATATAAGAAGTAGCGTAACGCCATCAGTCAGTTCATTATCTTTCTTCAAGCAGTCCGATCAGTTCATTCTCTTTCTTCAAGCAGTTCATATTCTTTCTTCGAGTAGTCCGTTTCTATTCTACGATCTCGCTCGCTCAATATTTATATTCTGTGCTCTATTAATAAACCAATCTTAAATCAGTCAAGTGTTTTCATAAATCAAATCAAGTGTTTTCATAAATCAAATCAAGTGTTTCCATAAATCGAAATAAGTGCTACAAAAGGTGTTACGGAGCTTTGCCTTCATAAGAATAAAGCTGCCCTGGTGACAGCGGAATTTGCCGAATTCCCCTATTGTTGTGTAATCCAAAAGGAATACAACACAAAAATTGGTGACAGCGTTGTGGGATATATCTGAGTGGATACCAAAAATTGGCTACATCCACTTGAGCACAGCTCTTTGCAGAAGATATCGACGCCAAGCCGCTCATCGCCTGTGTAACTGGATAAAATTTCCACCGGACCAGAGGGTGTCTACACACAGGACCTAACTAAATCCGTCGAAGAAACTCAAGAATCCTAAATCCGTCGAAGAAACTCAAGAATCCTAAATACGTCGAAGAAAATCAAGAATCCTAAATCCGTCGAAGAAACTCAAGAATCCTAAATCCGTCGAAGAAAATCAAGAATCCTAAATCCGTCGAAGAAACTCAAGAATCCTAAATCGATCGAAGAAACTCGAGCAACCTATTTTCATCGAAGAAATTCTACAAGAAGCTGAAAGGAATACCTAAAAACAGTAAGTCAATCTATCTTTCCTCAAGTACTTGTTCATATTAAGGGAAATCAATAATTCTTATATAATGTCTATCCCAGAAAACAATCCTATTCATGATGATATCTCTGAAGATGAAGATAATTCACTTCCTATTACTGTCTTATTCAAATTCATAAAACCTTTTTCAGGAGAAAGAAATGAACTCAATACTTTTCTCACGAATACAAACTCTGCTTTTTCTCTAGCTTCACCGAATCAAATAAATAGCTTATTATTGTATGTGGTATCGCAACTTTCGAATAATGTTGTTAATGAAATTGAATTGTCAGAAGTAACATCCTGGACTCAATTAAAACATATTCTCAAACAATTTTATGGTCAATCTAAGCAGCGTTCAAGCTCACGAAGAATTGGAAACAATCAGGCAAAATCCGAATGAAACTATAACAGATTTTTTCAAAAGACTCGAAAAGGCAGAAAACGAATGTATTCAGTCAGAAATTCTTAATTGTAAAATTCCAGATGAACTTCCAGGTTTGAAACGTGCGATACAACAAACTGCTCTTAGAAGATTCATAATTCACTCCAAATCAGAAATAAGTCAAATGATGAGAGCAAGAAATATTGGTGATCTGAATGAAGCTTATTCCATTGCAATACAAGAGGAAAAAATTATTAACTATACTAAATCTAAATTCCTTAATTCAAATAATCGCAACTCAAATTCATATAATCGCACAAATGCTCATAATTCTTTTCATAAAAACTCTAATTATCAAAGTAATTTCCCGAGAAATTCTAACTATCAAAACACTTTGCAAAGAAATTCTAACCAACACAATAATTTCCAAAGAAATTCTAATCATCAAAATACTTTTCAACGAAATCCTAATAATTTCAATTCTGCGAATAGACCATCGACTTCAAATCAAAATCATCCTTTCAAGAATCAACTAAATCCAAATGCTCAATCATTCAAGTTCTGCAATTATTGTAAAAAACCTGGACACATATTAATTGAATGCAGGAAAAGAGAATTCAATAATTCTAAAGTGAACCATTTAAACGAGAACATGTCGGCCCTGATGAATGCACAGGATCCCGACCTATCAATTCAAGAAGCATTCACTTTGGATCAAAATTTTTCATAAGTAATGTGAAAGCTATTCCTTCTAACGAACTCCAAACTTTATCCTTCAAAATATTTCTCAAGAGAAGGAAAAATGGGTTTTTGGTTGTTTTTTGAAAAATTAATCGCCGAGTCAAAAATAACGAGTAAATCAATGTTAAGAATGCATTAGACAGTTCAATATTCGCAGAAAATCCTACATATTTAAATTCTTTTCATACATCAGCCGTTTTTTTGTGTTTTACCTGACTGAATTTTCGAGAGGAACTATCACGATTTGGCTCCTGTTCACTTTAGACCCAGCAGCGGATTTTCTTCATGAATTTTTTCTAGATAGATTTCTCCATGAGAAATTCATCGGTGCTACTCTCAAACTGCGGAAGACTCTAGTTTAGGAGGTATGAATTTTTGAAAATTGCATTGTTACCTTTAAAATTTGACATTCTTGTCAGTTATATGACACAAGAAAGTTGTCGTTCAGGATGAACCATAGATCATTATGATATTAAATGACATTTATCGTGGGATATAACGGATTATTATTATTCGAATATAAATAATTGGCGCGCTTAACAGTTGCGTTGATCGCTTGCTTAAGGCAACGTATCTTTGAAGTAAGTTTACGTGATTTATGAGGCCTGCATATTTAAGAATATAAGGTAAGTTGATTTTTCATTTCTTCTGTAATTGCATGATTTAATGTGGTCACCATAAACCTTTATGGGTTTTATCGGGTATTTGATTTAACATAGCTATGTCTGCACGTTGGAATTTCAATGCGTTGCCCAAAACGGCCCAGGATGCTACGTCCATGGCTCGTCGTCGTGGACTTCTGCCTTCTTCTATAACCTGCCGGGTTCATAGGAGAGGTATGAAATTGTATGAAGATCGAGGCCATAGACGTTTTCGCTGCACCAAGAGGAATTGCAGCAGAGGAGCTTCTGGTGTAGAGGGGTCGTTTTTCGCTAACACCCGTTTGCAGATGCATACTGCCATTGGGTAATTATCATTTCCTGCAATATGAATATGTGTCCATTTTCGAAATTCTTTCAGTTTAATGTACGCCTTCACGAGGGACTGGTCGTATGAGGATGCTCGTCACGAGCTTTGTGATCTCTTAACAGAGGAGGAAGCTAGGACAGAATTAAGCTCAGGAACAATAGCGGCGTGGTACCGTTATTGTAGAGAAATGGTCGTTGACCATTTCCACAATGTCCAGCAAGGCTTGCCTCTAATTGGGGGACCCGGAGTGATTGTCCAAATAGATGAAAGTCTATTTGGACATCGCAAATATCATCGGGGAAGGGTGCTTGATGGGCATTGGGTCCTGGGAATGATAGACTCCCATTCTGACGAAGTTAGAATGGTAGTGGTCGAACGGAGAGATGCGGAAACTCTGTTAGGTGAAATCACCAAGCATGTCCTTCCAGGATCTGAGATCCACACAGATTCCTAGAAAGCATACGACGGGTTGTCCTCATTGCCCCAGGGTTACGTCCACAAGAAGGTGAACCACAGCGATCCGGACCATAGGTTTGTTGGTAAGTTAACACATTTTAGAGAATCATCTAAAGGTTTGTAGTTTCGGTTAGGTTTGGTTAGGTTAGGTTCGGTTAGGTTTGGTTAGGTTAGGTTAGGTTAGGTTAGGTTAGGTTAGGTTAGGTTAGGTTAGGTTAGTTGAAGAGAGTATAATAGTTTGTTTTATTACAGCTGAAGATGGAACGCATACGCAGCAGATTGAGGCGACATGGCGCCCTTGTAAGGATTTCTTCCGAGGGCGCAGTAGGTTTGGGGATAGCAATTTTCCAGAGAGACTCTGCGAGTATTTATGGCGGCGTTACTGCAAAAAAAACTCAATAGATTTATTCGAGTCCCTTCTGGAAGCTGTCACAAGCCAGTATCCAATATGAATGGCTTATATTCTTGAATATACATCATAATTAAATAATAAATAATAATAAATAATCATAATGAATTTCTGTTTGGTTTCGTCAATATACCTTGTATATATGTACCTGCGGTGCCTCGCGCATTCGCCATTCTGCAAGAGATTTCATTTATTTACCATTTCCCACCCCCCAAACCTTCATCGACGCCACTGTAGTGAAAATAAGTCAAAAGGAGGATGATATTTGGGTGAATTGTATGTCAAACACAATATTCTATGGATATATCATGTGTAATAATCAAATTATAGGTTATAAAATGGTATATTTTATGCAAATTTCGAAAATTCATATCTTCTAAAATATAGCTTTCCGCAACTTGAGACTAGCACTGATCGATTTTTCATGGCAAAATGTACCTAGAAAAAAAATTTGAAAAAAATCCGTTGCTGGGCGTAAGGTGAACTTTTACCCGCAATACCTCCAAATTGGCAAACCGAAGACGAAAGTCATAAAATTTTATAGGGTTTTTATTGCCGTTGATGCACGAACAGTTTTTCAGTGAGTACGCAACTTAACATGATGAAAAATTCAAAAATATTCAATCCTAAACGTTTTCGACTAGTTAAGTATGGATATACATATATCAATAAAAAAGTAAATGTGAAACTTACCTCCATCATCCAAAAACTCATTCTGTGAATTCGATGGTGGGTTCATCTTTTTTAGCGAAAAAATTGTCCAATGTAGGAATTTGTTTGAGGAGTTTTTCACACTTAACTTGCTTCTCTTTCAGAGCTTTGCGTCTTTGTGCTCCACTTGGTTTTATAGCACTCATATTTAATTCACCTTTATCTTTTTTCGATCGGCAATCGCACCGGCTTTACACAATAAACGCCCTCCAACGAAATGTATTGTGACGTGAATCGACGATACTAATAGAAATGTGATATCAAACAGAAACAATAAAATAAATTTACTTGACCGGCATTCACAAAACTACAAAAGCGTTTATTTCCACACAACAATTCGTTTTCGATGCGTGCGCGTTCTATTCATCACGTAACGACTAGTCACCCGAGTGTATAGAATATGCGCAGAAGCTCGGACATCGAAGAGATGGAGGGGGGGCGACCGACTGTTCGTTCGGATGCGATGCGAAATGCGAGGGGCAGGCGCAAGTAAATGACGATTTATATGGGTCGATGGAACGAAACCTATGTTTCTATTGTTTGGAATCGCTTTTCTCGATTTCAGTGATTTCCGTATGTGTAAGTAACTAAATGAATTCGCCCCCAATTCTGAATTCGCCCTGGGCAATTGCCCTTTTTGCCCTGGGGTTAATCCGGCCCTGAATCTCGCAAGATGAAATTAAAATCCCTGCACGATGCGAAATTCTAGTCGAAATAAATATACTGAACAACTTAAATCAAGGCTTAGTTGAAAGGGTTTCTCCTTACAAGAATATCATAATTTCAAATTCTTTAGTGATAAACAGAAATTCCAAAGCAATTGTGCCTATTCTCAATCTAAATTATGAAGAAGTAACGATTGACAGACCTTCCGTCGAAATAATTGAGATATTTACAGAAAAATCTATCAATCACAATTATTCAATTCCTTATTCGAAACATAAAACTTTTCAAAGATCTAAAATTTTAGAGGAAAATCTTCGTCTAGAACACTTGAATTCCGAAGAAAAATCATCTATACTAGAAATTTGTCAGAACTATTCCAATTTATTTTATTTACCAGGAGACAATTTAACGAGTACTCCTACAATGAAACATAATATTCCAACGAATTCAGAAAATCCAATTTCTTCCAAAATTTATCGTTTACCTAAAATCCATGAAAAGGAAGCAGATGCCCAAATTAAGAAAATGTTGGATCAAGATATTATTCGTCCTTCGAATTCCCCATGGAATTCTCCCATATGGATAGTACCTAAAAAGAGAGACGCATTAGGAAAACAAAAATGGAGACTTGTATGCGACTTTCGAAAATTAAATGAAATAACAATTGGTGATAGCTATCCGCTTCCAAACATCGAGAACATTCTTGACCAACTAGGCAATGCAATTTATTTTACTACTTTAGACCTTGCATCAGGATTTTATCAAGTTGAATTAGAAGAAAAAGATAAATTCAAAACAGCTATTGCTACTCCTTCAGGACTCTATGAATTCAATCGAATGCCTATGGGACTTAAGAATAGCCCAAGTCGATTAGCAAGATTAATGAATATCGTTCTATCAGGTCTTCAAGGAACCAAATGTTTTTGCTATCTGGATGATATTGTTGTATACGGTTCATCTCTAGAAGATCATAATTCAAAATTAAAAGATGTTTTTCGTCAACTTCAAACTCATAAATTACAACTACAACCAGATAAATGTGAATTCTTATGTCGAGAAATAACTTATTTAGGTCATCACATTTCAGAAAATGGAGTTAAACCAGATCCAAAGAAAATCGAAGTCATTAAAGATATTTCAGTACCTAAAAATCCTAAACAAATCAAATCATTTCTTGGTCTAATCGGGTATTACCGAAAATTTATTGAAAACTTTTCAGATCTCGCTAAACCTTTACATAATTTACTAAAGAAAAATCAAAAATTTGAATCGACAAAAAAGTGCCAGGAATCCTTCGATCATTTTAAAGAACTTCTCACAAAAGCACCAATCTTAAAATTTCCCAATTTTTCAGAAACGTTCATTTTAACAACTGATGCTTCAAATGAAGATATTGGGGCAATACTATCTCAAGGACCTATCGGAAAAGATCTTCCTATCAGCTATTACTCAAAAACATTAACAAAATGCGAACGAAATTATTCAACTACTGAAAAAGAACTCTTGGCTATTGTAGAAGCTTGTAAACATTATCGACCCTATCTTTACGGGCAGAAATTCATTATATGCACTGATCATAAACCTCTTGTTTGGCTTAAAAATTGTAAAGAACCTTCCAGCAGATTAGTAAGATGGAGACTAAAATTAATGGACTATGATTACGAAATCGTTTATAAAAAAGGAAAATCTAACCAAAATGCCGATGCTCTTAGCAGAATGATCCCTGAAAAACTATCTTTTGAAAATTTTGAAAATCTCAATAATTCTGAAAATATAAAAGCTCATAACATAACAGAAAAGGATGGTGATTTATTCGAAGCACCTGAGTATTATTCCTTAGTACACTGCGTTTCTCAAGACTTCCACATGAACAAAGGAATCGCACTGCAATTTAAACATAAATTTGGCCAAGTAGAAGAATTAAAAATCCAAAATAAATCAATAGGAGAAGTCGCCTCAATTAAGAATGGAAATCGTACAATTTATTATTTAATCACCAAAACTAATTTTTATGATAAACCTACATACGATACAGTATTCCAAAGTCTAATAAATCTTAAAAAATTATGTCAACAAAATAAGGAAAGAAACTTAGCTTTTCCTCGCATTGCATGCGGCCTAGATAAACTGTATTGGCCCAAAATCTTTGATATGATTAAACACATTTTCCATGATTCCGGTATCAATATAACTATCTATCATATACCAAGAAATACTCCTCAAAAATTAATCCATGTCATAGAAGAAAAATTAACATTTGAAAATTTCAAAGGATTTCATCAAAGAGAAGTCAAAATTCCAATTCCTAAAATCACGAATACTCCTATATCAAAAATAAAAAACTTTGTTATTCCAATGTCTTGCGACCGCGCTAATTTAAATAAATTTCTCAACTATATAAAAGCTAATTCCCTAGATTTACCTGAAAATAATAAAGTTTCCGACATTATCGTCAAAAAATTACCTCAACAATCACTTTATATTCTATTCCTTAAAGAATTTTACGACGAATCAGTAACTTATGAGAACCTATTTAAAACTCTTTTCAATTTAAGACTTTTATTCAACTTCAATGAAATAAAGAAATTTTCTATTCCTAATATAGCCTTGCTTGAAAACAATCCGATCATACGTGAAGACACATTTTTCAGTCTTTTATACTTTTTGTTCAGAGACTTTGAATACGAAATTTTATCGAACGAACTTATCGATATTGATGATGAGGACTCAATAAAGCAAATTCTATATGAAAATCATGATTCACCTTTAGCAGGACACCAAGGATTTGAACGAACGTACGAGAAAATCAAACAAAGATATTTTTGGAATAATATGAAAAATCAAATTCGTAATTATATTAAGAAATGTCAAATTTGCCAAAAGTCTAAGACCGATTTCAAACATAACAAAAGCCCAATGGTTATCACAACCACTTCAACTAAATTCTGTGAACAAATTGCCTTAGATATCGTAGGACATTTACCTACTACAAAAAATGGAAATCGTTTTATATTAACCCTTCAAGACGATCTTACTAAATTCATTCAAGCTTATGCTCTCAATTCTCATACTGCTGAAGTAGTTTCAATTCATTTTCTCAAGTTCTGTACACAATTCGGATTTCCGACAAGCATTCTTACAGATCAAGGTGTTGAATTCACCTCTAATATTTTCAAGAAAATTAATAAGTTGATGTCTGTTAAACATAAGCAATCTTCTCCCTATCATCCACAAACTCAAGGATCATTAGAAAGAACACATTTAACTCTTAAAGATTACTTCAAATGTTACGCAAATAAAGATGCCAATAACTGGGATAGATTTTTTGAATTTTGCAACCTTTAGTTATAATACGTCAATTCAAAAATCAACTCAAAGAACTCCGTATGAACTTGTTTTCGGTCAAAGAGCACGAATTCCTTCTCAATTCAAACATCCACATACTCTTGCTAATTATTCAGATCTTGCAAATGATATAACAAATAAACTCAAAATATTAAGGGAAAATGCACGCGAAAATCTCATCAAGTCAAAACACAAATCAAAAGAATTCTTTGATAAAACTCATAATCGTACCTATGTATTCAACGAAGGAGACCTTGTCCTTCTATATGATTGTCAAGCCAAAGCGAAAAATAAGAAATTGACTCCGAATTATAAAGGTCCATATAAAATAGAGCAAATTCATAATAATAATACTGCAACTCTTAGAATCAGTCCTTCGAAGCTTAAAACTTATCATTTTAATCAATTAAAGCCTTATATTCTTTCAGATAGTCAGAATGGAGAAAATAACGGTTCTCCTCCTGTCATTCACATTCCTAGTCCTACTCAAGGCTCATCAAACCAATTATAATATAACTCCTATAAACTCTTCTTCCGGACTTCTTTATCATAACCTAGGAAAAGCACAAATATCTAATGAGAAACATGTCATATTATCATATCATAATCTAACTCGTATAAAGTATCATGTCGAGCATATATTAAACTTTTATACTGCATCTGTCAACATATGTAACGGCGCAATGATCGAACATATGTCTAATAATTGTATTAATCAATTAAACTACGTTAAAACAAAAATCAGAACTATAAATGAGTTATACAGAATTATTTCTCACCAAATAAGTTCAAAACGAACTAAAAGAGGTCTTATTAATGGAATCGGAACAGCTGTTAAATGGTTGATCGGTACACCCGACGCTAATGACGCTGAATTCTACTCAGATTCTATTAATGAATTAATAAATAATCAAAAACAAACTAAAGTTCTTATGCAGCAGCAAGTTACTATTCTCTCTTCTACAATTTCTAACTTCAACAATTCTTTTCATAAAATGAATGAAAATATCGAAGTCTTAAATAAAAACTTGAAAGAATTGAATCGGTACTCAGAAAATCTTGATGGTATGATTCATGTATATCAGGTAGAATCACAGATCTCAGATCACCTCATATTATTAATCGAAATGACTGATGAAATTTTAAATACTTTGGAAAATTATATAAATGACATCTCATTAATACAACATGACATTGTAAATTATAGAATCTTACCTCTAGAATCTCTTTATCAAGAATTATTAAAAATATCCTCTAAATTCACCTTACCTATTTCTCCAAGTATCGAGTCAACTTATTATTACCTATTATAAAATTATGAAATTGACTTCATTCATAAAAGATGATATTCTGATTATTGCCTTTGAAATACCCCTTACATCTTTCCAAAGTTTCGATCTTTATCAATTGTTATCATTACCTAATCCTCATTTCGAAAACAATACATTGTTTTCATACATCGAACCTTCAAAACCCTACCTATTGATTTCACCTATGAGAACAAGTTATTTGATGTTGGATGAATTGTCAAACTGTGTGGAGTATCATCCTCAAGAATGGATTTGTAAAAGTATGCCTACGATGAGGAAAGCTGACAACTCATGTGAAGTACAACTGCTAACCAAGATGACCGACCAGATTCCTAAATCCTGCAAGAAAAGAAGTCTCATTGCTGAAGCTGAAATATGGCACGAACTCGATGAGAACCAATGGCTCTTCTCATTATCCAGTCCTACTCCAATTTCCATAATATGTGGTGAAGAATCTCTGAAGCAAGAAATCTTAAAACAGATGGGTATCCTTAAACTTAATTCAAACTGCAGAGCTTTCACTGATCTAATCAGTCCAGAAACTGGTTCAGTATTAATGTATTCTAATTCCAGTTATGAAATTCCTACTTCAAGTATCGTTGAAGATGAGTGTTGCATCAAGCTACGAAAGAACCTCTCACTTCATGCCATCCATTATCCATATGGAACCAATCAAGTTCACGCACATCAACCTCCATGAACTGAAGTATGCCCAGCACAAGTTGAGTGAATTCGATGAACAGCTCCAACAACAACTGAACAAGCCATTCATCATCCAGCATTCTTCATGGGTCACGACAGCACTGTCCGTTGTGTGTGGTATCATCCTACTGACCATCCTGTACAACCTCTTCAGATGGTGTGGTTTCATTAAACTACTTAGAAGACTCTTCTGCTGTACCAAGGAACCCAGAGCAATTGAAGCAAGTCCATGCTTCCAAATATTCAACCAATGCCATAGGAGACCAATCCAGCAGCCAGTCCAAGTATTCTACGATGCCGAACTTCAGAGCCTACATGGTCCAAGCAATTCTCTCAATCTACAGTCGAACCAAGAAGATTCATCCAGCACAGGGTCCCAAAACCAAAGAAGAACACGAAGAAACTCCGTCAGAATCAATCCTACTTAATCTTTTCAATTTTAGTAATTTGTGAAACTTAAATGCTTATTGTAACTTGTACAGTAATTCAAATCATTCAGCTGCATAGTTTTATATAATGGTATAAATTCATTCTTTTACTCTCAAATTCCTGAATGTTCAAGAACCTCTTTAAATCGAATAATATTTACACCTGTATCTCTCTAGTTATCTCAATTTATTTTTATCTTATGATTTATCCTATATCTTAACATCTTCAATTATTATAAGTCAATATTCTATGTCCTAACTCATATTAAGCAAATAATACCCTTTTAATAGGATAATCATAATTAATCAACTTTCGACTATTCAATAATTAATATTTCAATTAATCAATATTATAATTCTGTTAATTTCAAGTCAGTAATAGTGCTAATGAAATTCATTCAATCTTGACTCACATATTTTATACATTTTGATATTCTCAATTCTAAATCATTGTGAGGCGTAATTCTGCTTCTTTATTATTCTAAAAAGATTTTTGCTTTTTTCAAAAACCATCAAAAATCTTATTTTACGGGGGAGGTGTTGTCATCCCCTAAACAAAGGCTTCATTGTTTCAATATTAATGTTTAGCTCAGCATTTCTCGAAATCATATATAAGAAGTAGCGTAACGCCATCAGTCAGTTCATTATCTTTCTTCAAGCAGTCCGATCAGTTCATTCTCTTTCTTCAAGCAGTTCATATTCTTTCTTCGAGTAGTCCGTTTCTATTTTACGATCTCGCTCGCTCAATATTTATATTCTGTGCTCTATTAATAAACCAATCTTAAATCAGTCAAGTGTTTTCATAAATCAAATCAAGTGTTTTCATAAATCAAATCAAGTGTTTTCATAAATCAAATGAAGTGTTTTCATAAATCAAATCAAGTGTTTTCATAAATCAAATCAAGTGTTTCCATAAATCGAAATAAGTGCTACAAAAGGTGTTACGGAGCTTTGCCTTCATAAGAATAAAGCTGCCCTGGTGACAGCGGAATTTGCCGAATTCCCCTATTGTTGTGTAATCCAAAAGGAATACAACAATATACCTGTGTCTCAAACAACGTTTATGATACGAAAAAAAATGATGTATGGTATGTTCAGATCATTGTGGATGGTGAGGTTGGAGACGTACCAGGGTGCATTTGTCAATTCGCGCAGGATTTTTGACTGAAGTCTCGGGGAATAATCTGAATATTCGATTTCTTCGAACATCCCCAAAATTGGATTCCGTATGTCCATATTGGTTTGATTATAGCTTTGTATTTAGTCAGCTTGTTTTGGAGGGTCAGTTTAGATTTTTTGCCTTTGAGCCAAAATACTAGGTGTAAGCCTAGATATTTAGTTTTTTTTCGACTGGTATATCCTTTCCAAACATTCGAACTGATGGACATGTTTTCTTTTTTGTTGTGAAGGTCACATGTACTGATTTTGCTTCATTAATGTTGAGTCGCCACTTTCGATGCCATTTTTCGAGGTCATTTAGGTGTTGTTGGAGGTGTGCAGAAGCTGTTCTGGCATTTCCATGGGATGAGAGTAGAGCTTTATCATCTGCATATCTAAGGCTATTGTGGTGTTGCCATTTTCTGGTATATCAGAGGTGTAAATAATGTATAATAGTGGACTCAGTATGCTCCCTTGTGGTACTTCCGAGTTGATTTTGTGTGAAGTTGATGTTTTTTCAGCAAAATAGCGGTCTGTTAGGTATGATCTCAAAATCAAGTAGTATGGCTGAGGTAGAAGATTTTTCAGTTTGAATAGTAATCCATCGTGCCATACCTTGTCAAACGCTTGGGACGAGTCTGAAAATACTGCTGAGCAGAATTTGCTTTTTTCAAAACTTTTTGAGAAGGTGTTAACTATGCGGTGAATTTGGTGGACAGTGGAGTGGTTCTCTCGAAAACCCAATTGGTGGTCGGGTATTAAGTGATGCAGTTCTATGTCTCTCTTCAGCCTCTTCGATAATAATTTCTCGAATAACTTTCCCATGATTGGAAGTAGACTTATGGGTCTGTATGACCCCACTTTATGTTCTGGTTTATTCGGTTTCGGTATCATGATTATCTCAGCATACTTCCATATACCTAGTTGGAAAATAGGATAAACTCATCATTCTGTTGAATATTACGGTGAGAAGTATAATGGGTTTTTTGAGTAGTTTTTTCATCATTTTCGCCGTAATGGGATCATAACCAGGTGCTTTCTTGTTTTTAGTTTTTTGATTTCGCTTATCACTTCTCTTGGTCTGAAAGGACTTATTGGTAAAGTCATTTGACAAGCAACATCCAGAAACATTTCAATTTCGGTGTCGTCGATGCCAGGGTTGGGATCATTCGGGGTGAAGACTTGTGCCAGATGTTCAGCATGTCTTTGCCTCTTGCTCTTCGTTTTTCAACTATTATTTCTCTGATTTGGAGCGGTAATTTCAAATGTGCATCTTCTTTTCTTGATTGTTCGGGCGTACTTTCCTATGAAACTTTCTGAATAATTTTTGTTATTCTATTTGCAGCTGATTCTATGTCCTCAGGTTTTTTAAGATCGATATTCAGGTTTATATTTTCATCAAGTTTTTGCTGAAAAAAGTCCCATTTTCTTCGATTTGTTGTCAGTGAAGGTTTGATTTCGTTCATTAAGGGTGATGTTCCTAGTGTTATCAAAATTGGCGTGTGGTCAGACGACAGGTCCGGTGTAGACTCGATGTGAATATATGTAATTCTGATGCCATTTGTGACTAAGAAATCTGAGAGATCTGGTATCTTGTTTACGTCGGTTGGCCAGTATGTTGAATTGCCTGGTGAAATCACACCAAAATTTTCATTTACAATGACTTCTAGTAGATTTTTACCTTTAGGAGTTATTATTCTTGATCCCCAGTATGTATGTTTCGCGTTCCAGTCACCTCCAATTATGAATCGTTGTTGGAAATTTTGAGAGAAAGAAGCATATTGATTTTGAGATATATCGTGTCGAGTTGGTGAGTATATGGCTGATACATCAAAGACCCATGTTTCTGTATACACTCAGATATTTGTTGCTTGTATTTCATCTTTACGTAATTAGACAGTGAATCATGTTTGAGGGGCCTTCAAATCAGTATTGCTGAACCACTGTGAGCAGTACCATCTGGGTGTTGAGTGCAGGAGTACGTGAGGTATTGTGGAATTTGGAACATGGTCTTCTCGGATAAATAAGTCTCTGAGACTATAGCATCACATCTATTTTGTTAAGATTCATAAATGTTATTAATTTATTTCTTCTGTTCGGAATCCCATTTGCGTTCCAGGTAGCAAGGCGGATGAATTTAGCCATTTTTATTCTAGTTTGTTAACGATGAGAGGACGACGAGATAGTTTCGATAATAATTTTTACGTTCAACAAGGTACAGAAATACTGGGTGTGCCATTTGAAATGAGAAAGTTTTTGACCATGATTTGTAGTTAATGTTTGAAATTTAATTATGATCACTCAGTATATTCAAGAGTTGAATTTTTTTCTTCTGCATAAGGGTAGCCAATTTGTCTACACGAAAAAACATTGTCTGTCTCGTTGGCTTGAAGGGTTTATTCATTAATTGCAAATCAAAAACACTCCTTTTTTTCGATTTTTCGCCATTTTCTCTTAAATGGTTCTCCTGAGGCATGAAATGGTCTCAACTCATCATTATTTGAGCATGCCATTCAATTTTTGAATTCATATACAGGGTATTACATTGAAAAGAGTGTAACTATGGTCTATATCTTTCTATCGAACACCCTGTTTATGTGAAAACAATTTTAAATTGTGCATCTGATCGCCCTTCACATTTCACGAAAAAAAAATTCAAAATGTCTTCATTTACTGCCTCAAAATGAGAACCGCGTCTGGGGTGGGCCACCCTGTATATGAGTTCTAGCACTAGACCAGATATGTCCTTTTGTGTAAATTACTTGAGTCGATTTCAAAATTGCTGTGATGAGACACATTTCAAATATGCTCTGAGAGTACTTAGATATTTATTCTTGACTAAAAACTTAAAATTAAAATATTATCAGAATGGTAATGCTGATATATTGGATTGTTTTGTCGATTCTGGTTGGGCAGGAGATGTAGTAGATAGAAAATCTACTACTGGGTATGTGATAAGATTATTTGGAAATGTTATCTTGTGGAAATTAAAAAAACAGAACTGTATAACTAAATGCTCAACATTTGCGTGTGATGAACGATATTTTTCATTACACCTCTCTGAAAACAATAACACGGAAAAAATTTCAGCAGAAAGCATTTCGATATTGCGAAACAATAATTATTCAAAACACTGACATAAACTGTCACGCAATCGTTGCTCTGTGTCCCAGCATAGGATGCATCTATGTCTCAGCGCACCGTTAAACTTTTTGCTGTGCGGCCGCACGGAAAAAGGTCATTTTCGATGTTCTGAATCGACATGTTATGGTTTTCAGAGCAGTGTAATGAAAACAATATAGCTGATATTTCAACTAAAGCATTAGAAAATGTAAAGTTCTTTAAATTCAGAGATTTGTTAAATATAAATAAATAAAAAATATACATTGAGATGTATAGCCAGAGTGTAAGAGTAAAATAAGTTTTTTTTTTGAAAACTTTGAGTTATTAGAGAGTTTTTGTTTGGTGAAGTGGAAATGGATTAAGTTTGTATATTGTTTGTTGCAGTATTAATGTAAAGAGGTGTGTTAGTATATGAGTTACATTTATATAGGCAACACCACATACTCGAGTCATACGACTCTATGCTATCTGTCAATATGTTTTCCGACAGACAGCTAAAATGACATAATGTGATTTTCCCCGCTAGAGTTAATATATAAAAGAGAACAATGAATGTTGTTGAGTTGTGAGGTATTTCTCTAAATGAATCAGTGCAAATTTGATAGATCCATAAAATCATATCAACAATTATCATGCAAAAGATAAGATGAATTTGATCCTACGTACAATATAAATTCAGAAAATCTCAAATAACTCAGAAATTACTGTATATAGCAGCAAGAGCATCTTAAAGTGCTATCATTATTTTTCTTCGCAGAATCCAACGCATCATGAAAAAATAGGGTTCTTATTTGAAAAACAGAAGTTATGGCCAATTTTTGATCCCAGTTTCGACATAAAATTTCAAACACCCTGTGATGATGTTTATGAAATTCGAAAGATGCACGTTGTGAAAACGGTTTACACTGGGGATGTTCAGAATGAGAAAAATGAACATAACACTAATTATAAATATTTGACATTTTCTCAGATTTATTTTCGATATTTTGAAAACCATTCGAATGAAAACTATGGTTTCGACAGAAATGTATTCAGCATTGAATGCCTAATCGTATCAGAGACGAACAAATCAAAAAAAAATGTTTTTTGAACAAATTTATTTCCACTCCTGGTATAACCGCTCATATGAGTGCTCAGGCTCAAAAAATATTTTTTCGGCAACTTTCCGGAAAAAATCACTTACCTCGTTGTTGTCATTGTTATGATCATCACAATAGCAACGAAATAACGGATGACAGTTCTGTTTTGATTAATTCAAATAAGAATCACAATGTATAAAGCCGGAATCCCACTACTCGTGTATTTGGCAATTATTTGCCACTTGCCTATATTTGGCATGTAGTGGGAGTGGTTCACTCGGCCAATACTTGTCAATCTTGTCATTCGAATTCGAAACTTCATCTACTTGCCAAGTACGCAAATAATTGCTTACCTGCCAAATATACGAGTAGTGGGAGTCCGTCTTTATAAAGAAATGTGTCGTCTCATCATTGATTTGTAATTCTACACGGTTGCCGAAAAAATATTGTACGCAACACGTCCGAAAATAGTTTTTTTGGACTAGAATTCTGTCTATTCGTCCAAAAAAATCCTATTCTCCGTACTTGTTACGTAAATTACCATAAGGTCCGTAGAGAATTTTGAACAATATCATAATCCCAATTTTCATATTTCAAATATGTCCAGTTCTCCAGAAACGTCTAATAGGCACTCGAACTTGGACACCCTGTATACTCGACGACAATTAAGTATGAAGACCTGATGGGTATTATGGGATAGATAAACAGCGTCTGAACTATGGAATTTTTCTTCATCAGTGGAAATGTGGATAGGTGCAAAATAAGCCTAGGGTTTGTTTCAACTCCGATGTCCTAGATTTGTGAACGTGCACGCAACCAATGACCACCAAGGTAAAATCGAGAAAGAGATTATCTTAGTTTGCAGAGCAGGATGAAGAAATCACACAGCTCAACTGGTTGATTATGTTTCGAATCTTCTAACTTAATACTAGAATTACTAATAATATTAAATTTCTGAGAAGTGAATATTGTGTTATCACAATGAATCTCATAAACATTACCAGGTTTGTACAAGGATTAATTGCGGAAACTCTTACATTGTCCTCTCCGCTAGCCATCGGTATGAAATGAACAGGTACGTTACTGGGCGCTCTCACAGTCAACTCGTGAAGTAATCTAGTCTTTCCCTCTTTCGGATATCCCCTAATATACAGTGCGTTTATAACCGTCTGTAAGTTCTCCTTCTTTTCGACTTTCCTGAAGAATCTTTTGTAAAGATTCTCACAGATTTCAATTTCCTTATCACGTCCCAAAGCAGGTTGATCATATATCGGTATTTCTTCTGAAATGTAACTGAAAAATCTGAAGTTAGAAAAATGTGCAAACAAAGATGAAATCTCAAAATGTAATATCTTCTTTCAATTACATAATTATGTCCAATATAACAATCCCCAGAACTAAGGTAAGAAAATTAATTAAGTTTACTTTCGCATCGCCAGATATGATGCATCAACTTGGGCTTTACGAGACTATGATGTTGTTTGAAATTTATTAATTTATATCCATCATTCAACTGCTCAAGCCAAATATAGAATGGTAAAGCAATACACCGGAGGAAAAATAATTGAACTGAATCAGTATACAAATAATACCCATACAAAATCGGTTAATATCTAGAGTGCCACATTGAAATGTTGCGGAAAAGTAACTGCACTATATGTGTGCAAAAACTGTTCTTCTGTTCTGCATAAAAGTTGTGCAGAAAAACTCAAATTGAAGGTAGATTCTGAAAATCAAGTAGAATGTTGCCAAAGTGAGGCTAACAAGAAGATGTCAATGGCCGATACAAAGATCCTGCTATTGGAAAAACAACAAACGGAAATGGAGAACAGGTATTTGAAGGAGATTATATCGGAATCAAGAGATCAGACTAATTCCTTGAAATTAAATAACCAATTATTATTGCAAAGAATAGGTCAACTAGAACAAAAAAATGTAAACAACCAGACGAAAACAATACAGATTCAGAGAGAAAATCCAGGTAACCAGTAAGAAAATGCACCAATTGTTGAGAAGAAAACTGTAATGCAAATGGATAAAACAACGAAAGAGGTGGAACCACATAGCTACATCAGCAAACTTTGACAGAAATCAATTAATTCTTCCTCCGAAACAAAGAGGGCAGAAGTGGGCAATGAGAATGATGAACAACCGATTATCAACAACGGACGAATTGAAAATAAACACGAAGATGGATTTACTACAGTCAAGGGAAGGAAAAGAAAATCCAGGCATCAGAAACGAATTGGAAGCAGAGAACTTACGCAAGAAGACAGGGAAGCAGGCTTTTGTGGAGCAGAGAAAAAAGTATGGCTACATCTTCACCGTGTAAAGCGCGAAGCCAAAGAAGAAGCTATCGAAGAATATATTGGAGATAGGTTGAGTGTTACTCAAGAACTCATACGAGCTCGGGAGATACCAACAGAAGAAAACAGATTGAACACCTTTGTAGTAACTGTAACTTTCAACAAAAAGGATGAGGTATATGAATCGAATTTCTGGCCACAGGGTGTTGGAATGAAAAGATTCAATTTCAACAAACATAAAGACTTTTTGAACAAAGAGGGAAAAAATTGTTACTAAATAAAAAAAGTTATCAAATTAAAAACCACCCAGACACATCCACAGTGATATTCAGTATAATTCATCAAAACTTGCAATCAATTGGAAATTCAGTTGATACATTAGATCACATAATGTAAGAAGTATTGTGTCCTTTAGATCACATGCTCAAAGAAAACGCTGAGTGTAAAGTCTTGTGTGTAACCGAACACTGGAAATCCGATGATCAGCTGATGAATATCGAATTTAAAAATTTCATCCTAGCCTCTAAATTTTGCAGATCGGAGGGATCACATGGGGGAACAGCTATATATGTACATAAGAATATAACTTTCAAAACAATGAAAAATTTAGTGAAACTTTCAATAGTAGGAGAATTTGAGTGTGCAGCTACTGAATGCGTGTTGAACGAGAAAAACTTCATTGTGGTTTCAATTTATAGACCCCCGAGTGGAAATCAAAACATTTTTCGATAAACTGGAAAAACTTCTTAATAAGCTCACAAGCGATAAGGAGATTATAATCAGTACCATACGAAGTCTCGATGTAAGCACATGTGTTTTCATTGTTACTAGACTCTGGTGAGCAATTCCTCCTCATATCTGATTACTGTTTTTTTCTCCGAATTTGGTGAAGTCAAACAGAAAATAATTAAATCGATTTTCAAACTTGAAACGGGAAAGGCTCCCCGCCTCACTTCCCATAATCCATCAATTGAATTCCGATTTGAGTGCAATAATATAATTATTGTATACACATTATCGGGATTCCCGTTGATATCCAGCATCTGGTTACCTGAAGAAATATGCGTCAGTTATTTCTGCTACCATCAGTGATAAAATGATAAACTCCGCAACAAATATGTCTACACCTAAAGCTACCACACAAGACACAACTTCTTCACAAGAAAACTCACTAATGAACAAGACTAAAATTTCATACGCAAATGCCACCAAATCCACACCAATGACATCTTTTCCAAAAAAAGACCAGGCTATCATTCTTAATGCCATCGGAGACTTCCGAAACTCGGACTATGTAAAAGCCGTTGGAAGCATTGTTGGGGCTAAATCGATAAGATACATATCTCGACTGTCCAACCACAGAGTCTGCATTTTTCTGGATGACATTAAAACGGTAGACAACCTATTGGAACACTACTCTACCATAACGATCGGCGACTGCGTAACTAATATTCGTCGAATGGTAACCCCTGCTAAAAGGATTATCATATCAAATGCATGTCCATCCATACCACATATCTTGATCGAGGATAAACTTAAAGAATTTGGAATGAAGCCAGTTTCTAATATGAGCTTTCTCAGGGCAGGTATGGAAGGAGAAGAATACTCACATGTACTTAGTTTCAAGAGGCAAATTTATATCAGCCCCCCTGATGATGATAGTACCGAACTACCTTCCTCATTTCTTTTGACACATGAGGAAACAACATACAGACTATTTCTGGCTTCTGATACCCCAACCTGTTTCAATTGTAGGGAACCTGGTCATATCGCTACAGTATGTCCAAATAAATCAACAACAGATCCGACAAAGGAACCTAGTACATCCAATAAAGAACTGGATAATTCTAATGACATAAATACGGAAGACATCGTAACAGAAAACTCAGTAGCGCAAACTACTAACCTTAAGAAACGTCGAGCTTCAACAAGCTCCCCAACCTCCCCTAATTCAGAAGAACTCTCAGATCCCTTGACAACACAAGACCAAGCTTTTGAAAAATCAGAACTTTCAAACCCTGAATTGGAAGACCCAACTGCAACTTTTACAAAACCTAGCTCAGATAAACTTGTACTGAATAAAAATAAGAAGTATAAAAAGAACACATCACAACAAAAGACAATGAACCTAAGCGGTATAGAATCACTTATTTTGAAAGACCCAACACAATTCCCTCTCAAGTTCGCGGAAATCCAAAACTTCTTTGATCTCTGCTCAGAGAACAATGACCCAATGACCAACGCTAGGAAAATAACAGAGGACATCGATGCTTTGATTCACACCTTAGAAGAAATCCACCCTCACCTACCAAATAAGACGACCAAAATTAAATGTAAAAAAATATTGAATTCCCTTAGATCACAGATACAACTAGAAGAAACCGAACTATCCAGCAATCTGAGCTCTAGCTCCCAGAACCTTCAGGATGAGCTAGACATGCAATTTACCTAAGAAAATGACTTTTACAATAATCCAATGGAACGTTCGGGGCTTCTATCGTCGCCTTGATCGTATACAGCAAATTTTACAAGAGTACCAACCTGACATTCTCTGCCTACAAGAAACAAACATGGAAAAGGACAAAACACCCAATTTGAAAAGCTATGAAGTATACAATTACAATAGAACTAATGCAAAGAAAGCCAGTGGTGGAGTTACCATATTCATCAAGAACAAATATCATTCGGAACAAATAAAACTCACCACCAATCTCGAAGCCATCGCTATCACAGTCTGGGCACGAACCAAAATTTCCATATGTAATTTCTATATCCCACCAAAACACGACCTCAAAGAAGTCGAATTGACCAACATAATGAACCAAGTACCTAAAACTACCATACTCTTAGGAGATTTCAACGCTCATAACCCAATATGGGGCTCGAAAAACGCAGACAAAAAGGGTAAAATATTGGAAAATATTTTAGCAAATACCGATCTTATTACACTGAATACAGGAGAACCAACACACTTCAATGAAAACAATGGAACCTTTTCATGTATAGATCTGACCCTATCGAATGCTACAATAAGCCCTTCCTTGGAGTGGGAACCCCTGGATAGCCTCTATGATAGCGACCACTTCCCAATAAAGATTAGTTACCAAACATGTGTGGAACAATCTGACATCACCGAAAGTTGGAAAATAAATGAGGCTGATTGGAGATTATTCGGAAACTATGTGAATGAAGAAATTACCACTTTCTCACTGAAGGAGAATATAAACACATCAATTGAAGATTTCGTTAAAATTATTATAGAAGCAGCTGAGCTTTCTGTAGGAAAAAGACAGATCTCTAGAAAAAGCAAATTCACGCCTTGGTGGAATCAAGAATGCGAGGAACACATAAAACGAACCAAACACGCTTTTTACAAACTAAGGAAAAAAAATTGTCCAGAAAATCTTGTGGAATTCAAAAAGCAAAGAGCATTGACGAGGCGCATTCTCAAGGCTTCTAAGAAAAAGGCATGGCAAGACTTTGTATCGCAACTAAGCAATAACTCTAACATCAAAGAAGTCTGGGGAAAAATCAATGCCATCAAGGGAAAGAAACGTAAGATGGAAATAAAAGCTTTGAAACATATGGACAACACTATAACAGAAAAAAGAAAAATAGCAGAAATATTAGCAGATCAGTTCCAACAGCAATCATCTGACTCGAATTACGATACAAAATTCCTGCAACATAAGATCCTTACAGAAAATACACAGCCTATAGAAGTGAATGAAAACAACTCAAACCCCATGAATCTTCCCATCACTATGGAAGAACTTCAATACGCGATCGGAACCAGCAGAAACACAGCTCCTGGACCCGACCAGATCCCTTCAATATTCCTCAAACATCTCCCCCTATCAGGGCTTGAAATACTTTTAAAATTATTCAACTCAATGTGGCTAGAACACAGCTTCGTTGATAAATGGAGGGAAGCTATAGTAATACCAATTCACAAGGGCAGTTCACCAACAGACCCAACAAATTATCGGCCTATCTCGCTAACTTGCAGCTTATGTAAACTATTTGAGAGAATCATAAACAAACGACTCTGTTATTTCCTAGAAGTGAACAAACTCATCACGAAAACTCAAAGTGGATTCCGCAAACATCGATCTACTGCTGACAACCTCGTCCAACTGCATACTGAAGTCCTCGACGCCTTTGCTAACAAGCAGGAACTTATTGCAGTGTTTTTTGACATAGTTAAGGCTTTCGATACGACATGGAGACATAGGTTAATTGAAATATTGAAAAACTGGAATGTAGATGGAAGAATGCTACACTTCATAAAAAATTTTATCAGTGAACGTACCTTCCAAGTAAGAATAGGAAACACGTGTTCTACAATACGCAAACTAGAGAACGGCTTGCCACAAGGATCCGTCATAAGCCCCACATTATTTCTGATAGCTATGAACGACATTATCAACCAAATTGACTTACCGGCGAAAACGTCACTCTTCGCGGATGATTTTCTCATAATGTGTCGTGGACACAATACAAATACAAGTAGAAGGCTTCTGCAAACGGCATTAAGAAAGCTGGAAGAATGGTCAAGAAAATCTGGTTTTTGTTTCTCACTAACTAAAACCAAAGTGATTAAATTTACCAAAAAGCACCCCAAACCATGTCATCTAGAATTAATGAACACCCCCCTAGAGGTTGTGAAGAACCATAAGTTTCTTGGTATGGTCTTCGATTCGAGTTTAACTTGGCAGCATCACATAATGAAACTGAAATCGGATTGTATGAAAAGACTGAACATCATGAAGGTTTTGGCGAACAACAACTGGGGGTCTGACGAGAAAACACTACTTACCATCTATAGAACACTCATTAGATCAAAGTTGGATTATGGATCAATCATATACGCCTCAGCTAGCAAAACCCTTTTAAAAAGACTCGACGTTATCCAAAATACTGCTCTAAGATTAGCATCAGGTGCGTTTGTAACTAGTCCTACATACAGCCTCTGTAGAGAAATGCAAGAAATGCCGCTTCCACTTCGAAGAGAAATGCTACAATTGACATACGCAGCTAGAATTACCGCAGACGAAGAAAATCCCGTACAGCAACTAATTTATGATGAAAGATATAGCTTTCAATACGCTAACCAACCTAATCTGAGACCTCCTCTATATCACAAAGTTAAACAATGCTTAGCACCATTAGGTATTCCTCATACTGCGAATTACAGACATACCACCCATCCACCTTGGACTATCAACGGACCAGAAATCAACACAACCTTAACATCATACAAAAAATCAGATACCCACCCTCTTTGGATTCGACAAAAATTCGAAGACATAATCAGCCGGCACAAGGACAAAAAAATAATATTCACAGATGCATCAAAGAAATTAGAAGAGGTGGGATGTGCTGTCTACACAAAGAAGGAAACAATTATGTACAAGCTCTCTCCAGTAAATTCGATATACACTGCAGAGTTGATGGCTATATGGCAAGCACTCAAATTCATCGTCGACAAAAAGATTCCACACTCCGTCATTTGTACTGATTCTCTTAGCGCTATACAAGCGATTACGGATCTCTTCTCCAACAATCCCATAGTCAATTATGCAAAAGACCTTATAGCATGCCTACAATCCCGACAACATTCATGCACGATACTATGGGTGCCTTCACATTGCGGCATTGAAGGCAACGAGAAGGCAGATCAAGCTGCAAAGGACGCAATCTGTTCAGGACAGAACCTGGAATTGATAACCAACTATGACCTAAGACATAAATATAAAAACCAAGTAAGAGACAAATGGAAACATTTTTGGCAATCCCAGTGTACTAAACTAAATCAGATTGATTCCTCAATAACCGATTCACCAACTATAACCCTGAAAAGAAGTGATTTAGTAACCCTAAGGAGGTTGAGAATTGGCCACAGCCTAGCCACCCACCACTATTTGATAACTAAGGAAATCAAACCGAAATGTACTACATGTGACACCACCATCACGGTTCAACATATTTTAATGGACTGTCAAGCCTATCAAGACCATAGAAAAAATTTAAAAGTGAGCAACACGATGAGGGAAGCCCTGGACATCAAGACAACAAAATGTCTCAACACATTGAATTTCATTAAGTCAATAAACATAAAGATCTAATATTGTATAAGTAAAAGTTATCTGAAATTTTCAATCTGGAATAGTGAATTAGTATTTTTATTTGGCGTTTATAATATATAATGTAGCGTAAATCACTGTACCGCTACCGCTAATGACCCTGCTGTCGAAGCGGCAATTTATAATAAATAATAAATAGATTATAATCGCTGGGGATTTCAACGTTGAAATGAAGGATGAGAATAGAAACAAAACATAAATTTGCAATCTGATGAGTTCTTTCAATTTTTTACCTGCAATAGAAGAATATACACGTGTAACCGCAAACAGTAAAACTTGTATTGATAACATCTTTTCTAATTTTGGGTGGTTGTTCACGCCAAGTGAACGGTCCGAATTGATTTCATATTCCGAATTTTCGAAATTCTTATTCCTTTCAAATTAATTTCTCCATACTGGGAATTCCCATATGGAGTTGTCATTGTTTAGGTGCGAAAAAAATTCGCGTCAGCTGTGGAGCACATATATCGTATATTTGTTTCATTTTTATATTTTTCATTCAGTTCACTGATTGACTTAATCGTGAATGCTTCCGTTAATTCCTAATTTTCTGCTTCTTTTTAGTGAATTATTTCGAAGAAAAAGACTGTTACCAGTGGCGTGGTTATTTCATAACCACGACATTTTTAGCAACGGATTTTCACGTCAGCTTCATTCCATGTTCGTTTGTCGAGCTCGAGCAATCTTATATTGGAATAGGAGTCATCGACAGGATCCTGTTTGCTGATATATAGTTAACTATATTTCTTCTGTCACTTTTGAATTCATTTATCCTTTCATTTGTGTTGGGTTTCAATTAATTTCATATGCGTATACAGTCCACTAGCTCTATTTTTTTCTCACTCAGAAAATTATATTTCGAATTGAATAATTGAACCACACTTGGTTGGTTAACTGAAACTCTATCCAACACGTTTTGGTCCTTCGTGCCGGATATTAAGCTCAATTTCAAGCTCATTTTCTTAAAATTTGAGAGTTCGAGTCAAAAATTCAAAAATCCTCGTTTCATAGGGGCCATTATACAGGCTGTCCCACTAGTGCCGCAGCGGACGATATACTCGTAACGGTCTGAGTTTTGAAAAATTTTTTGATGCAGACTTGATATACTCCAAGAAGAGCACAACCTAAAAATATTTTCGAATATATCGGGTGGCCCACAAAAGAGGAATAGAGGGTGACTCTGTTTTTTCAAATGTGACACCCTATATTCAATAGTGTTTTTCAATTCTCTGAAACTTCCTGCATGCTTCCGTATACTTTTCACATATTTTTATTCGACAGTTTTCGAAATATTGGCCTTCTTGACAAAAAAATGATACTTGTAGAGGCTATGTTATCCAATTATATTTCACGAATCCTTGCACATACCAATAACAGTTTTATATGGATTGAAAGACAAGACTTCAAAGTATCCTACCCAGCTATAATAAAGCATCTCCAGCATAGAGAGTGTCCACAAAAAGACTATCAACATGACGAATTTCAAATCGATTTTTCTTCATTTTTCCAAATGCAATGCATATAATTTTTTTTTATCTTTGTAATCACCATTCATTTTACTTCATTTTTTGTCATATACATGATATGCATATCTCTAACGGAATGCGATTTTTCGAAATGTTTCCTAAAATTCACATATACCTTCGAATTCAAATAGCAGATTTGGCTTTTCTGTGGTTATTGAGAACTGTCAAATTATTCCACTCAGAATTGTCATCATTGAAGCTTCAATTGATATTATAGCGAAATGAGGAACTAAAAAGTTTTGATGTATCTACTCAAAAATGTGATGAAATCAGTTACTGAAGACAGAAACTTGCTTTCTGTACCCATTTTTCAAAAAATATTTTTGAAAATTTTCTATGTTTCTACTTGAAGAGTCGAATCTTCCAAAAATTTCAAACAAGCTTTGAGCTTGAAGATCTGCTTGCGCGCTTGGGAAACTATAAATATCATTTTTTCGAAGAAAGTTATATGAGGATAAGAGCGGGCACTTTTTTGTATCCTGAAGTTTTGAAACTCGTTTTTTTGAAGCATTCATTAAACTTGTACATTCAAACTCATTGGTATTTTTTGAATTTGTACATCATTGTGTGAGTATTCATCCAATCCGTAAAAACTTTGATGATTTGAATTGAAGCTGCAATGATGTTAATTTTGAATAAAATAATTTGACAGTTCCCAATAACCACAGAAACGCCAAATCTGCTTTTTGAATTCGAAAGTAAATGTGAATTTGGAGGAAAAACTCTAAAAAATCCTATTCCGTTAGAGATATGCATATCATGTATATGGCAAAAAATGAAGTATAATGAATGGTGATTACAAAGATGAAAAAAAATTATATGCATTGCATTTGAAAAAATGAAGAAAAATCGATTTGAAATTCGTCATGTTGATAGTCTTTTTGTGGACACTCCTTATGCTGGAGATGCTTTATTATAGCTGGGTAGGATGTTTTGAAGTCTTGTCTTCCAATCCATATAAAACTGTTATTGGTATGTGCAAGGGTTCGTGAAATATAATTGTATAACATAGCCTCTACAAGTATCATTTTTTTGTCAAAAAGGCCAATATTTGGAAAACTGTCGAATAAAAATATGTGAAAAGTATACGAAAGCATGCAGGAAGTTTCAGAGAATTGAAAAACACTATTGAATATAGGGTGTCCCATTTGAAAAAACAAAGTCACCCGCTATTCCTCTTTTGTGGGCCACCCGATATATTCGAAAATATTTTTAGGTTGTGCTCTTCTTGGAGTATATCAAGTCCGCATCAAAAAATTTTGCAAAACTCAGACCGTTACGCGTATATCGTCCGCTGCGGCACTAGTGGGACACCCTGTATATTCAAATATACGACAATCATCACAATCTGGCAACATATTTCCACAGCTGACAGGTCTCCTACATCTGTTTCCATCGAGATATGTATTCAGGTCATAGAATTATAAATATAGAATTTGAGCGTAGTGGCTAATAAGTTTACAAAAGTGTGGCAATCCTTCCCCTTAAATCCAGGGTCAGTTGTCGCTATACGCATGCGTTGGGAGAAGAGAAAGGGACATGTCATTATGTATCCATGGATACCATATGTAGCTCAATACAAACAGATTGTTGTCAATTGTTGATCGCCATGATGCCCCTATTCTCCTACTCTCCGCTATCGCACATGCGCAATAGTCTCACAGACCCTAAGCAGAGCCTTCTAGATGTTTCACTTTTAATTTCAAGGATCAAATTATAGGTATAGAATTATGTGATTCAGGTTCATCACTTTTTAATTTGCTTTTCACTGTTTGCCTCTGTTTCTTATTCGATTTCTTCATAACAATGTTCGAAAAAAGAGCCAACATATTTTCTACTATCACCGGTATCTGGCACAGAGTGAAAGATTACGATGGTACAAAATTGTTTGAATTACAAGCATACCGAGAGAAAATTCCTGGGTATGAGACTAAATTTGAAGCTATACAGGAGGAAATAGTTGAGTTCAATTGCGAATTATCGACCGAAGATCGTATAGATACGGCGAAGTCAGAGTTGGCGTTTGCCGAAGTAACAGCTCGAATAACAGGATTGTTTTCATCTTCAAAACGACAAGCAACATTGTCAACGCCTGCATCAAATTCGCAAACTTCGAATATTTTTTGCTGCCCAAAATAAATATTCGCCCCTTTTCTGGCGAAAGCGCTGAACGGCCTGAATTCTTTCAGTTATTCAATTCTTTGGTCCATGAAAATAACAGTTTGGCTCCCATACAAAAATTTCAACTGTTAAAATCATATTTGAGAAACGATGCTCTTGGGGTCGTATCAGGGCTACAACTGTCAAACGACAATTATGAATTGGCATATCAGGCTTTGAAATCACGCTTCCAGAATTCTTGTATGTTGGCGACAATGTATTTAAACGAAATACTCAATTTCAAGTCTTCAAGTAATAATTCGGTTTCGCATCTCAAAGAATTTTTGAACTGTCACCGAAATTCTGTCACTGCAATAAAAGCGCTCTGAAATGCTCTGATTCGCATCCATCTTTCGCCAGTGCCTCCTATTTAAATTTGTCCGGACAAGACAAATTCTAATTTTTGAAAAATTCCAAGCGCTGTTTTAACTGCCTTGGTCTACACAATTTCAAAGATTGCGCTTCCAAAAATTCCTGTACATTGTGTAAGTCAAATCGTCATCACACCAGCCTCCATCCCGATAACGAATCTTCATCCTCCAACGTTTCTACCAATCAATCAAATGTACCATCTCATACTGCAGGTAGAACAAATCATGTTGAAAATCAGCCTTCAACGTTTCATTCCATTCCTTCAAATGATGTAATCAATTCTTATCACATCAATAGGAAATCGGTCTCCGTAAACCAAGTACTTCTTGGCACTGTTCAAGCAAGAATAGAATCCGCTGACGGTTCAATGATATGTGTGAGGGCTGTTTTGGACCCTGGATCCCAGATTTTGGCCATAAGTCAACCCCTTGTCGAAAGATTAGGTTTGAAAATTGATCCTGTCGATGTATCAATTTCTGGCATTGGTCAATCAAATACTCGACCGTTAGGTTTAGCAGAATGTAGGTTGTATCCTAGATTGAGATCCGAGTTTTTACAGGTAGATGCCGTTGTATTGCCGGAAATCACGAATGATATACCTTCTGTTCCCTTGTCACAAGAAGTGTTGGCACTTTCAACATTTAAATTTGGCTGATGAAACTTTTCATCTTCCTCGACCAATAGATGTGCTGTTAAGCGCTGATATGTATTCGCTGATTTTCGATCGCGACGGCCGAATTTCATCTTCTGGATATCCTACAGCCGTTAACACATTTTTCGGTTGGACTATCATAGGTCCCATAAAGGAATCCTATTCTTCGTGCAAATCGGTTCTCTTCACCCAATCTACTTCACATGATCAGTTACAGAAATTTTGGTCATTGGAAGAGGCTCCAGATACCTTTGTCAGAGATCGTATACATGATCATGCAAAAAACCATTTCCTATCCACTCATTCTCGTGGTGGAAATGGTCGATATAGTTTCATTAGCCTTAATGTTGGAGGATGCGCCTCCGGATCTCTCTTGTTATTCCAATTGGCATCCACCACCTTTCACCTATCATGATCTTAGTTCAGATCCGTTGATAGATTTAAAAACTGATATCAATGTTGCATTTGCAAGAGGGGCCTCCAATAAATTCACTTTCGAATGTTTATAGAGAAATTTTCAAGTGTAAATAGGGTAAAAAGAGTTTTCGCCTATGTTAGAAGGTTCATTTTCGATTGCCACCCCAAAAATAATTCAACGACAAGATTGTCTGGCCCAATTTCTCGAGATGAGTTGGAGGCAGCTTTTCAATCCATAGTATTCATCAGACAGCATAATTATTTCGATCAATTGTGCCAGAATTCATTCCAAAAGAAAACTTTTTCAACATCAAATCTTTATATCGATTCTGAATTATTGATCAGGTTGGGAGGTAGACAACAATTCTCTCCTTTACCACCGAATGCTAAGCATCCAATTTTGCTTCCGAAAAAAGGTGCGTTGTCGCGTTCAGTATGTCTCCATTTTCATCAAATCTCGCTTCACTCCATCTTTTCGTGGAAACCGAAAATGATTCAGGAAATGGAAGCATGCCTTATTGTAAAATACTAAATCAGAACTTACAGTCCCTGGGCAACAAGGTGGATGAGTTCAGGTACTATTTACACGATGAAAATATTGATATAGCATGCGTGACAGAACACTGGCTTTCCCAGGATATTATGGAGAAAATAAATATCGGCAATTACATTATAGCAAGTTCATTTTCTCGGAAATGTTCGAAACATGGAGGTTCAGCTATATTCCTAAAAAAAGGGATACAATTCAGAGAACTTCGAGACATCACTGTTGAATCGGTCGAAAAAGTCGTTGAGATCGCTGCTGTAAGAATACCTGAAGAGAAATTGGTTGTGTTGGCAGTGTACAGACCACCGACAGGGGATCAAGTAATATTTTTTGAAAGAATCACAAGAGTACTGGAGCACTGTACCAGCGAATATCAGTTTGACAAATTTGTGATATCGGGGGATTACAACATCGATATAATGAGGAGTTCTAGGGAGAGTTCACAACTTGTTGAATTGTTCAAATCATACAATATGAACAACGCCTTCACAGAAGCATCGCGACAGAGTAAGTTTACCAGTACATGCATTGATAATATGTTCACCAACATACAGCCGTGTGAATATATTGAGCTTACACAGGACCCGCACATATCGGACCATAAAGCTCAATTATTGAGCGTCCGTAAAACATCTTCAAACCCAAAAGAGGACATGTATAAGACTACTAGATTAATGAATGAGAAAAACACCAAAATCTTTATTGATCGTATCATGAAGGTGGATTGGAGTAGTGTATATACAGCGAGTGCAGGAGAACAGTTCAGCAGTTTCCATGCAAGGTTAATGGGTCTTTTTGTCGAGTCATTCCCTGAGAAGAAAATCAAGATTTCTGAAAGAAAAAGTTTCAAATCATCAATGTTTATAAGATCACTGAGAAATAAAGTGGAAGCAGCCCAAACAATAGCGAGGATTAAGAAAGATAAAACTAGTATAGATCTTTATACAGCTCTCAAACAAAAGCTGAAGGAAGAAATTACAAATTCGGTGAGACGGAAGAATATTGACAATTTCAGAAGAGCCCCCGACAAGATCCAGGCTGTTTGGACTCTGATAAACCGAGAGACTAAATCGGGAGTAAGAAGTACGTCGCTTGATAATAAAATCTCTGCGGATGAGATGAATAAATATTTCGTCTCAGCTGGAGTGGAAGGTGGAGTGCAAGGGTCTGTTGAACGATCAAATCTATTATTGAATAAAAAGAAAATCGACAACTCAAGTTCAATATATATGACTCCTATAACTGACGGTGAAGTAGAAAAATTGGCAAGAGGTTTAAAGAATAAAAGATCCCAAGACATACAGGGTGTCCCACGGTCGAGTGCCTATTAGACGTTTCTGGAGAACTGGCCTTATTTGAAATCTGAAAATTAGGATTATGATATTGTTGGAAATTCTCTACAGGCCTAAAATATTTTTGGAGCCTGAGCACTTCCGGTTATACCAGGAGTGGAAATAAATTTGTTCAAAAAATATTTTTTTCAATATTTTCATTTCTGTTATGATTGAGTATTCAATGCTGAATACATTTCTGTTGAAACCATTGTATTCATTCGAATAGTTTTCGAAATATCGAAAAAAAACCTAAAAAAATGTCAAATATTCATAGTCAGTGTTATGTCCATTATTCCTATTCTGAACATCCCGAGTGGAAACCGTTCCCACAACGTCAAAGTAGAAGAATGTTGAAAGGTCAAACATCTTTTGAATTTCATAAATATCATCACAGGGTGTTTCAAATTTCGTGTCGAAAACTCTGATCGAAAATTGTCCATAACTTCTGTTTTTCAAATTAGAACCCTATTTTTTTATGATTGCGTTGGATTCTGCGAAGAAAAATAATGATAGCACTCTCAGATGCTTTTTTTCCTAAAATCAGTAATTTCCGAGTTATTTGAGCTTTTCTGGATTTATGTTGTACGTAGAGTCAAATTCATCGAATCTGAAGTGATTCGATGAATATTCCTATAAAACCATAGTTACAACTAATAATTAGACCTGTCACCTGGGAATCATTTATCTTCTATGGTCACAGAATATTCTCATGCCAACATATTCGATGACTATTCTTATGAAACCATAGTAACCATTGAAGTAAAATCGAGAAGTAAGGTTAATGCCTAAAATTAGAGCTGTCACTTGTGAATTATCAATGGGATAATTTATCTTCTATGGTCACAGAATATTCTCATACGAAGGATAAGATGAATTTGACTCTACGTACAACATGAATCCAGAAAAGCTCAAATATCTCGGGGATTACTCAATTTAGGAGCAAGAACATCTGAGAGTGCTATCACTATTTTTCTTCGCAGAATCCAACGCAGTCATAAAAAAATAGGGTTCTAATTTGAAAAACAGAAGTTATGGCCAATTTTCGATCACAGTTTTCGACACAAAATTTGAAACACCCTGTGATGATATTTATGAAATTCAAAAGATGCATGACCTTTCTACATTCTTCTACTTTGACGTTGTGAGAACGGTTTACACTCAGGATGTTCAGAATAGGAATAATGGACATAACACTGACTATGAATATTTGACATTTTTTTAGGTTTTTTTTCGATATTTCGAAAACTATTCGAATGAATACAATGGTTTCAACAGAAATGTATTCAGCATTGAATACTCAATCATATCAGAAACGAAAATATTGAAAAATAAATTTTTTGAACAAATTTATTTCCACTCCTGGTATAACCGGAAGTGCTCAAGCTCCAAAAATATTTTCGGTCCGTAGAGAATTCCGAACAATATCATAATCCCAATTTTCAGATTTCAAATATGTCCAGTTCTCCAGAAACGTCTAATAGGCACTCGACCGTGGGACACCCTGTATATGGCATGTCAGTAATATTACTGAAACAAATTTTACCCTTTATTGAAGAGCCATTATGCAAGATACTTAATGATTGCATAGTCCAAGGTGTGTTTCCTGACGAGCTCAAATCGGCGCTGGTGACGCCAATTTCAAAGACGAAGAGTGCAGAGGATTGCTGCGATTATAGGCCCATATCTGTCTTGCCAGCATTGTCAAAAATATTCGAACTTATCATGAAAGAACGTTTGACTGAATTTATGAATAGAAAACATCTACTACATAAGTCACAGCATGGATTTAGAAGAAATAAATCAACAGTCACGGCTATGGTTGACGCTCTTGAGACCGTGTTGGAATCGTTTGACGACAACGAAGAAACAGAGATGTTGAGTATAGACCTTAGCAAGGCATTTGATAGCGTTGATCATGATATCCTTATGTCCAAGCTGCAGTTTTACGGGATTCGTGGTATAGCCTATAGGTTATTCGAATCGTACCTGAAAAATAGAACTCAAGTGATCAAGTGGAAAGACAAGTTATCTTCCAGGATGACGGTAAAAACTGGAGTACCACAGGGTTCGATATTGGGGCCGGTTCTGTTCTTGGTATACATGAATGACCTACCTTTCAACGTAGAGTGTGACAAGACTGTTTCTTATGCAGATGACACAGGATTTCTCATCAAATCTAGGAACAGAAAAAATCTAGAGGCGAAATCTAAGATATGCGAAGAGAGCTCCCAGCATTGGTTTGAGTCGAATGGTTTGCAAATGAACACCAGTAAAACACAAAGATTGTTATTCACTACTCGAGAATTTAATGAAAACTCCCTAAAATACTTGGGCATCGGATTCCAGTCGTCGTTGAGCTGGAGGGATCACATCGACTCGCTATGTAAGAAGCTGTCGACTGCGATTTTCATGATCAGGAGAGTAAAACAGGTATCAGACATAACCACGGCAAAACTAACCTTCTATTCTGCCTTCCACTCTAGAGCTGTGTATGGAATCGTCCTCTGGGGTCACTGTAGTGATGCTGAGAGAGTACTAATACTTCAAAAGCGGGCTCTCAGAACGATTTATGGGATGAATGAATATAATGGAGAGCTGTCGAGATGTTTTCAAGAGAGAGGGTATACTCACAATGGTGTCTGTTTTCATACTGGCTTGTGCCAACTACGTGCATCAACATCTGGACGATTTCCCAAGGAACTCCAATTTTCATGACTATGATACACGAGGAAAACAACAAATAGTTATCCCAAGATCAAGGATCAAGAAAACACAACAGGGCATAAATTGTATATCGCTGAGAATATATAATAAATTACCTGATTCCATAAAGCAGCAAGATCAATTGAAGTTCAGTAGAAATGTTAAGAAATTTTTATTGCAAAGAACCTTATACAGTGTACAAGAATTTTTTGAATTATGAGATCATTCGTGACGTGGAATTACATGTTTTTTTTCGAGTACCATGTTTTTATATAAGTGTCATGTTTATATACATATGTGTATTGTTGTTTCAATGTAGCATATTTGCTAAGTATTATTTTTCTGACAAACCGTGTAATCTTTTTGGCGGTAAATATTAATCTTGCGCGGCATCACTTATTGTAATGATTGTGCATGTATTAATAAATATTATTATTATTATTATTAACACGACAATGTCATTAAATTAGGCAGAATTATTGGATTTTGTCTGTACGAAATCTGTTTCGGGAGTGCATTAGAAAATGTATCGCATTCACGAGACTTCAAGGTATAACCTATCAACCCTTCAGGGCTCCTCTACCTTCCCATAGAGTCATTATTCCACGTCCTTTCAGTCAGGTGGATATGGATTTTTCAGGTCCCTTTACATATCGGTCAAATAGTTCGCGAAAACCAACGAGAATGAAAGCATATCTTGTTCTCCTCATTTCTTTTGTTACCAAGGCAGTCCATTTGGAACTATTCTTGTCTCTCACCGTGGAGGCTTTTTATCGACTTTGGATCGATTTATCGCAAGACGTGGCCTCCCTCAGGAAATGTGGTCCGATAATGGTAGCAACTTCGTCGGAGCTTCACGCTATCTTGATGATGTTTCTCAATTTTTGAAGTCAAATAATATTGATATATACGACTATTTCCCTCGTCTTGATTTCCACCAATCAGAAACGCGTAATTTTGAATCACAAATGGTTTCTAGATGAAAAAACTGTATGGCAGCAGCTGTCAGCAGTTTTTTCGGGTTTACCCGCGGCAAAACTTGACAGTTGTTGTCAACGAAAATTAATAATACATACATGATAGATGCATCCAGAATAATCTGTTACACATGAAATAGTCTTGTCAAATACCATTCGTGCATCTAATTTTTCCTGTGAAAAAAATCGAAAAAACACAGTGCAAAGTAATATTTTTTTAACAAAAAGCATTCGTGCAGGTGCAAAAATCCTCGTCTTCGACTCGGATTTTTGTTGCCACCTGCACTCATGCTTCTTGTTAAAATATTACTTAGCAACGTGTTTTTTCGATTTTTTTCGGAAAAATTGGATGCACTTATGATATTACTTATGATAATTTGTCGACTAGATCCATTAGATGGAAGTTTATCCCTTCATATGCCCCTCATTTCGGAGGTTTGTGGGAGGCCGGTGTTAGGTCAGCAAAGCGTCTACTCCTCAAATCTTTAGATTCTACTGCTTGCACATTTGAAGAGCTCGCCACGATATTCACTCGCATTGAGGCGGTTTTAAATAGCCGACCAATTTGTCCTTTGTCCTCTGATCCCTCCGAATCCGCGGATTTCCTAAAACCTGGACTCCTGATAGGCACCCCATTGTTGTCTATTCCCGAATTGATGCTTGAGGATGTTCAAACGCCCATCAAACGTTGGGAGCAACATTTGAAGGTTTAAGTGGAGTTATCTGTTGAGAAAACTCATGTTTATTTGAAATATCACGAAGAAATTATTGTTGAGTTTTCCCTTGTGAATGTAAAGTTTAAGAAGGATAATTTTCCGTCATCTCGCTTGGGTATATAAAGTTTACCTTACATTGTAAATTCTTTTGAGATTATCCATGGTTATGATTTTTGGGATTATTTTGACAAGCCCTTTTCATTTTTGTTGATAACTTGAATTCATTTCTTTTTTATAATTTGGAATTCACACTGATGCTGATTTAATTTCAAGGATTAGATCTGCTCTTGAAATTTGAAGTTGATGTAACAGTTTGACTTGATGTGATTAATTTCTTTCGATTTAAGAAATATCCGAACATTTTGATAATTTAGATCATTTGATTTGAGAAACATTTACGTAACTACTGTGAAATTGTTTAGTTTGATTTGGTTTTAATATACGTCTTCAATTTAATCTAAAAGGTTTCATTTACCATCCCTCTCCCTTGAAAATAATTTTAAACACCAAGTCCCGACCAAAGTGCGTTGGGCCGATCCCACACTTTCTCCCGTCTGGAGAAAGAACTTCAAAATTTTAAATAACATCTTTTCTTTTCTTTAAGTAATAACACCCTTGATTGGTGGAAAGCCGCTCTTTCGTCCAATCTCCAAGAGGGTGCTTTTTACAGTAACGCAACCAATTCCATTCCGGATTTCAATGCTCCATTTATTTATGAATCGAATAATTCGCGATTTTCTTCAGAATTGATTTAAAACTGTCGAATTTCAAACGATTTGTGGAAAAGTAGTATGTTTACCTCATAGGAAAAGCCACATTCCTGGACTCTCTATTGCTAAGTGTCGGCTTCCGCCTCGACTTAGCAATTTTTATGATCGTCCAGAAATGTAAGGCTTATCCTACCCGGTAAACAATGTACTATTTCGTCAAATTTTTACGGGTAAAATTGGAAATAACTCGAAAACGACGCGTTTTATTGAAAAAGAATAGAAATACTTTTAGTTTTCCAAATAATTGATTATTTCGAAAATATGAATAGTTCATCTTTTTCAAGTGGATTTATGGTATTTTTCGTGTATTTATGAGTCGGCTACGCTGTACCTTTCATAAGAGGAAAGATATTGAATAAGTTTCGATTGGGGAATATGCACCATGAATAGAGTACCCAATCAACCAGAATTCAGTTCATTTGGAATAACGGTTCCAAAGATATAGGTAAGCAGAAAAGTGTTTTCATGGATTTTCGACACGCTGTATCTTTGAAACGAAACCGAATTTTGAAACATGGTAAGGGAAAAAAGTGGTGGGTTAAAATATATGTACAAGTCAAAATTTCACCCTGTATTATACTTCAATGATTTTAAACCTGAATTGAAATTAAAATTGCTAGTGTGCTCTAGGATCCTATTTCAAGAGGTTTTCCATTAGCAGGACCGAGAGGCTTTTTAGCCCCCATTATCAAGAATTGAACGAAACATTGCAAGTCGGTCTTAAAAATCATAAACCTGAATGAAGTTTGATAGGAATGTTGCTATTGTGCTCTAGGATCATACGATGAGTGGTTTTTATTTGCTGGACTTCTGACGGTAGTTTCCACCCCGATACACAAAATTGGGAAAAAAATCATCTGTCTCGAACAAGATGAACTCCATAGTGTAGCTTTACCCTCTTCATAAAGAAAGGAACAACATGTCGCAAGTCGGCCTCAAGGATGATAAATCTTGAAGTGTAACAAACAGAAAAATTCACATTACAGAAAATCCTTGATTCAGAACAATTGGTTCCTCGCATGTCGAATAAGAATCTACCTACAAGATCAATCTTCTTAAAAACTTAACCTATTTTATACAAGATGAAGCTACCGTCAAGATGTATGTGCCTACAAGATGAATCAACGAGCCCTTAAAAGCTCTCAACCTCAGGTCAATGATTCTGTTGTTGGTCAGCTTATAATTGAATGGGAAGGAATCTTCCCATTTAATTATTAGCTGACCACTTTGAAATGACACGAGTATTTGTTTTGGCAATATTCGATGTAGTAGATGTTGTTCAGCTAAGATTGCTTACTGGAACATTTAATTGAAAAATCACTCACTGGTCATCCGATATCATCTCATAAATTAATCCTTCCGGGATATTTTCCGCATCTTTGATCTTCTCTCTGAGCAAACGAAAACAAGAAGGCTTCATTTTGCTGTGTATGAAAGTGTCTTGGTCGCATACAATTTTGTCATTGTAAGCTAGAGATAATGCTGTGGCCTCTAGAACTGTTCTGCCAAACAAAGTAAGATCTTGGCGTAAGCTATGGCCAATGACTGTGAAATAAGCTCTACCTGAAACAAAAGGGCAACAAGAATTTCACCAGAATTGAATGCATTCTCCATGTCGAGACTACTTGTCAACCCAGGTAGTACAATATCCTTCGGATATCCAATAGATGTTTCAACATCCATGTCCATGAGAAATATCTAATAGATATCCGTTGGATATGCCTCTCGAATATCAAAAAAAATTTAATTTATTTTTAAGTTCAATCAAATGTAGGGTAGTTGAGAAGGAAGCTTCAAAAAATGTCTTAAATGCATAACAGTATTTGAATATCCTGATGCATATATCCACTAGTAATCCATGAATATCCAACTGGAAACTGTTGAAGGATAGAAGATATTCCGAATAAAGCGAACTAGATCAAATAAGGAATTTTGACAACGCCCATAACTAAATCTACAAAAAGACGCCAGAAATATTGTAGATCGGCTCCTAGTTCCGGAATTAAGCTGAATTTCCATGCATCCGTCATCCGAGGATACGACCGTCCGATCGTCGTTGTGGCAGAAATATTCAAAATTGAACATTTCTGCCAATCACAACGACGAATCATCGGATGACGGATGCATGGGAATCCAGCATTAGAGAGTTGAAGTGCTGCCAAGAACGTAAACGTTAACGTACCAATTGACATCTACGCAAGCGCATTCGTCAGGTACTTACGTTAACGTTGAAAATAAGTTAAGGTGGATTTATACAGCAACTAAAATAAAATAAGAACTAAAATAAAATAAAATAAGAAATAAGAGCAGACAACATAGGTTTATAGAGATCACTGGAATAAAATAAGAAATAAGAATGAACCAATCAAATCGCAGATTTTTTGACAATGACTTCCGCCTTTCATTCAAGGCGATAATCGCAGTACTTGTCATCAATAACAACATCGCTCCCATCATGATTTCCTGGTCATCCATATCAAATATAATTATCAACAATGATTTAAAAAAATACTCATTGAATTTTAGGTTAGAAAACTAGAACTTGTCAAAAGTTTCAATACGGAAAAGATTGGGGAGTGGATTTGGGTCATACGCACTATCATTTTCCAAATAAAATAAGCGAAAAAGATAAAAGTTGACCATCTCTTATTCTTATTCTTATTCCTTATTTTAGCTTATTTCCTGTTTAAACGCTGTCATTGAAATGCATCAAGTGAACATTCTTATTTTATTTTAGTTCTTATTTTATTTTAGTTGCTGTATAAATCCACCTTATACAGCACCTTATACACTCTATACTATGTACCTGGAACGGATCCGACCGTATACGTCGTGAACGTAAAGTGAGGCAGGGGCAGCTGAAACAGAGATAGCCTGATTTAGGGTAACCTGTCTTTGTCTTACTCAGTCAAATGAATTACGGTTGTATGCATAAATTATCTTCTAAGTGAAAATTAATTAGTTTGGGGATTCTTTTTGTTTGAAACGTACAATATTAGTCAAGATATACATTTTTTTGTTCTACTGTGCTATTAGTTTCGTTTCCTTCCTCGTGTGTGGTTTAAAAAGCAGCATATTGCATTGGTTTAATTTGTTGATTGCTTCGGGCGCTTCGGCAATAGTTTTGATTTGAACTATATTTGAAATTTGAACTTAAAAAAACAATGGTGGTGTCTTATGTAGCGTTTGGATGCAAAAACGAGTACGATTATCGGAAAATATCTTTTCACGGATGAATTGATAATATTAGATTTTGCTATTTAATGAATAATTAGCGACTTGGCTAGCAAGAGTGAATTCATTTGGTACAGTTTTCCATTCAAACGACCAGATATCCTGAAGCTATGGATAAAGGTAGTTCGCTCGAAGAATTGGATTCAGAAGTAGCAAACTTTGTGGAGATCATTTTCTTCTTATTTTACTTGTTTTATTTGAAAATTAGATTCATAGTATTAGCAATGAATTGTGAAATAAAATAAAAATTTCGTTTCTAATTTTTTTTCATTTTATTTATCAACATCGTGGAAGAACAGTAAAAATTTTACATCAAGGTTGTACTGTTTGCATTATCACTTTTTTCCTGAATAACAATTGAGAAAAAAATAATCAAATTTGTTCAAGAATAAATTTAATAAAATAAAATGCACGGTGGTTCCATTAACCAACATGAGTTAGAAAGAGATAAATTTCGTTTCTAATTTTCAATTCATTTTATTTATCAACATCGTGGAAGAACAGTAAAAATTTTACATGAACGTTTCACTGTTTGCATTATTACTTTTTTCCTGAAAAACAATTGAGAAAAATAATCACATTTGTTCAAAAATAAATTCATAAAAATAAAATGCGCGGTGGTTCCAGGATCCATTAACCGACATGAGTTAGAAAGAGATAAATTTCGTTTCTAATTTTCAATTCATTTTATTTATCAACATCGTGGAAGAACAGTAAAAATTTTAAATGAACGTTGTACTGTTTGCATTATTACTTTTTTCCTGAAAAACAATTGAGAAAAAATAATCACATTTGTTCAAAAATGAATTTTAAAAAATGAAATGCGCGGTGGTTCCATTAACGGACATGAGTGAGAAAGAGATAGGTATACCTAACATTTGCGGGTTGCATATGCAGTGGTTTGGCCTCACTTCTCGCTCGATTCGGGTCCTTTCCAGGATTCCAGGTAGTATAGAGTTCACTGACGTAACCCAACGTTGTCTGACGGATACCTTAAAAATGAACGTACGTAAACCGAAGAATATACGAATGATACCGATAAGCTCCGAATGGCCGAATTTTGAATTCGAAGTAGATATCCATAATCTCTAAAGAGCATTATTCATGTATTTTGATGATCTGTCTGAGTATTCAGCTTTATTTCAAACAAAAACATGCCAAAAACCCGATGTGTACTAAGAATTTCCCTTTTTTCAATATATGTTTGTTATTTGATTACATTCAGTTGGAAAATCCATGAAGAAATTACTAAATATTTGTTTTATTTCAAATTAGTTTTTTATTTATTTTATATTTAAGAAATGACTGAAACGCTACTGTGAATATAATATTTGTTGTAATGCTACTGTAATTATAATAATAATAATAATAATAAGCTTTATTGGTCTAGTAGACATTACAAGGAATGTATAAGACACGTCACAAATCAAAAAAAAAAATTCCATGAAAATTCAAAATGAGAATATCAGACAAATTCCTTATCTACTAGGTATTCGTCTATACTTAAGTACGTTTTATTCAAAAGTATCATTTTCACAGTTTTTTTAAATACATTTATTCTCATAGACTTCAGTGAATTGGGCAAATGGTTGAACAACTTTATTCCCTTGTATGATGGGCTGCTCTCAAATCTTGCAGTTCTATGCAGCGGTAGACACAAAGTTTTTACATTTCTCGTTCCATAAGAGTGGAAACTTGACAACTCACAAAAGCTTCCAACATTGTGTCTTATGAAAAGGAGACTTCTGTATATATAAATACTAGGTACGGTTAATATTCTATGTTGCAAGAAAAGTGGTCTACAGGAAGTAAGTGGGCTGATGTTGAAGATCATGCGTAAAATTCTTTTCTGTGCAATGAAAATCCTGTTTACATCTGTGGAAGTACCCCATAGTAAGATGTTATATTTTAAATGGCTGTAGACCAAACTGTAGTAGACATCCAATTTAATTAATTTTATTGATTTCATAAAATGACCTGTTCAGCTTTTTTACTAAAACATTTATATGTTCGTCCCACTTCAAAACACTATCGAGATATACCCCCAGAAATTTGGCCGTTTCCTTTGATACAATCTCTGTATTCCCAGACCGCAGAATCATTGGGCTATTCAAAGAATTTCTCATCCCGAAGAAAATCAAATTCGTTTTTTCAATGTTGACAATGAGAGCATTAGACCGACACCACCGAACAAAAGCCTCGAATAGACGACCACAACACGTTGTGAGATCATCAACCCCGTTCGAGGCGACAGCTATTGAAGTGTCGTCTGCGAACAAAATTAACTTGCACCCATTCATATGCTCCGGCAAATCATTGATAAATAGAATGAAGAATAGCGGACCCAGAACCGACCCCTGGGGAACACCCTCATTCATTCCCGCAACATATGTATAAACCGTTGTCCAGCCACTTATATACACCTTCCACGAAAGAAAGAGCTGCAGTTTCGGTGGAGCAACCAGATCTGAATCCGTGTTGGCAATTATCAATGATATTAAATTTATTTAAAAAGTTCATCATTCGGTTCAGATTTCAGAACTAATTTCTCGGTTACTTTCGAAACTGTACTGAGTAGGCATATTGGTCTGTAATTGACAATATTGTTTACATCATCTTTCTTATATACCGGAATTACAGTACCATTCTTAAGTACAGAGGGAAACACACCCGACGTAATTGAGAATTCAATCAGGTAGGCAAGATGGTCGGATACAAATGTTGAACATGCTTTTAAAATCCTAGATGAAATTGAATCCGTTCCAGTACTTTTTTTGTTTTTTAAAGAATTAATAATATTTAATATTTCACTATGAGTAACTGGATAAAAATAAAAGTTATTATATATCATTCTAGAAGAAGTACATGATCGACTAATGTGATTTCCGTAAAATTTCCGCAGACTGACATTTGCAATTGATGAGAAATACCTACTCAGCAAAAGCACCTGCCAGGCACGTAGCCAGGATTTTCTTTCGGGGGGGGGCCACAATTTCGGGGGGGCCCACAATAAGTAAACATTGCAAATTTTGTCAAATATACAGGCATTTTTTGATATATACAGGCATTTTTTGATATTTCGGGGGGGGCACGGGCCCCCGAGCCACCCCCTCGCTACGTGCCTGGCACCTGCAACCAAATTAGGATCATCAATGAGGTTTCCATTTAAGTTGAGTTTGATTGAATTGTGTCCAAGATTTTTATCTTTCCCAACCTCACGTTTCGCAATATTCCAAACAGTTTTGTTTTTATTAACAGAATTATCTATCAACGTAGCATGAAATTTAAATTTGGTGGTTTTCAGCAACATGTTATACTCTCTTTTATACGACTTATATGCTCTCAAAGACTGTTCAGATTTCAACTCATGATGAAGCCAATACAATAATTTTAGTTGAGAACTAGCCTGTCTTGATATAATTGATATCATATTAATGGTAGTGATATGTACTAGGACTTTCCTTTTTTTTTCAATATATGTTTGTTAGTTGATAACATTCAGTTGGAAAATCCACGAAGAAGTTACTAAATATTTGTTTCATTTCAGATTAGTTTTTTATTTATTTCATATTTAAGAAATGACTGAAACGCTACTGTGAATATAATATTTGTGGTAATACTACTGTGATTATAATTGATCTCATATTAATGGTAGTGATGTGTACTAGGAATTTAACTTTTTTTCAATATATCTTTGTTATTAGATAACATTCAGTTGGAAAATTCATAAAGGAGTTACTCAATATTTGTTTTTGTTTTATTCCAGATTAGTTTTTTATTTATTCAATATGTAAAGACAAAAAAAACTCTTCTGGTTGTTCAAACTTTTTTCATTAGGTATACAGGGTGATTTTTTCAAGTGTTTCATTAGAAGTTTTCGAGGAAGGAATTGCGATACAAATTCAAAATTTTGTATTTTTGTTTGAGAGTACCTACATAAACTTGACTTGTAAAATATTTTCATGCGGAATCTACTCCCGGTTCTAACGGAGACGAATGTTAACTTCGTTATTTCTAAAGAAACACTCTGTATATTTAAACATATTTGGATTATTCGTTTAATTCTGCAATGATTTAATGTATGATATGCGCAACCACATCAAGCGATTGTTGAGTTATTGCCTGATTCTCAAATTTTTTGACAGAAAGATTGTCACAAATTAGTGTTTATATCTTCAAAATACCTCATTGTAACAAATTTTTTTGAAACAGTGAGACAAAAGAAAGTACGCTGATACTGCTTTTTGTATAAATTATGAGGAAATATTATACAGGGTGCCCAAAACAGGGCTTCAAAGTGAGCCTCAGTAAAACTACGAACTAGTTAGAGTATGCCAAACATTTCATGTCTTTAAAATGAGTAGTTTCGATGTTATCGAATAAAATTCGAATTTCACGACTAAAACCAGGTTTCTTTGTCTAAACATCAGGTTTATAGAGATAATTTTCGAGTAGGCTATGTCAATCGTAAGAAAATGTCAGTTTTAAACTAAAATTATCTTTATTGAGTCATCATTCATTATCTGCTTTGTTTATTTGTCACATTAGCCGCAAATAAAGAACAGACTTTTGTTATATCATTCTAGTCCAACTTTTTATTATGGCTTGTTTTGTATAGTGTTAGTGCTTGATCAATAAAAATAAGTGAGAATGACAATTCCTAACAGAGCCTACTTTGAAATAGACGAGCATACCACTGAATGTGACTGATGGGACGAACCATCAGTGGAATATTCGTCTATTTCAAAGTTGTGTAAGGAATTGTCATTCTTACTTATTTTAATTGATCAAGCACTATGCAAAACAAGCAATAATGAAAAGGTACACTAGAATGATATATCAAAAGTCTCTTCTTTATTTGCGGCGAATGTGGCAAATAAACAGAGCAGATAATGAATGATGGCTAAATAAAAAAATGTTAGTTTAAAACTGACATATTATTACTATTGACATAGCCTACTTGAAATTTATCGTGATAAACCTGATGTTTAGACAAAAAAACCTGGCCTTAGTCGTGAAATTCGAATTTTATTCGATAACGGCGAAACTACTCATCTCAAAGCCTTGAAATGTTTGGCACACTTAGTTTTTGACGAGGAATCGATCGGAATTATAAAATTATATGGTTTCCATTTGAAAAAAATGAGATTTCATAGTTTTATTGAGGCTCACTTAGGAGCCCTGTTTCAGGCACCCTGTATAATATGTCCTCATAATTTATACAGTAAGCAGTATCAGCGTACTTTGTCTCACTGTTTCAAAAAAAATTGTTACAAGGAGGGATTTTGAAGATATAAACACTAATTTGTGACAATCTTTTTGTCAAAAAATTTGAGAATCAGGCAATAACTCAACAATCGCTTGATGTTGTTGCGCATATCATGCATTGAATCATTGCGGAATTAAACGAAGAATTCAAATATGTATAAATATACAGGGTGTTCCATTCGAAATAACGAAGCTCAAATCCGTTTCCGGTAGAACCGGAAGTAGATTCCGTATAAAAGTATTTTACAATTCAAGTTCATGTACTTTAAAACAAAAATACAAAATTTTGAATTTGTATCGCAATTCCTTCCTCGAAAACTTCTAATGAAACACTTAAAAAAATCACCCTGTAAAATTATCATTAGAACATTCAATAATGTTCCAGCTGTGAAGGTTCAATGTTGAAGTATGTACCGGTCTGGCTTTCATATAAACAGGTATGGCAATTAGTCAAAATCATGCATGTTTTGTACATGGTGCCAATTTCCTGCAGTGAAAGCTTCTGATTCTTCTTAAAATCCACAAAAGCAAATTCCTGTACTATTTTTTGGAATCTCCATTCTACAGCAATTCTCAAACTACTCATTGTTGTATTGAAAATTCGACGTTCTGGGTATCCTACTATTTCTAGTTCTGTATATGGCCTCAATAGTAATTCCCTCAAGCCATAGCCTTTGTCTCGATAAATGACATAATTCTGATTTCCAAATATCGTGTACTGGAGAAGTTCTTCATCTTTATTCTTGAAGTCATAACAATTCTATCAGGGCATAAAACTGATTGGTATTTCACACAATGCACTTTTTGTATCCAGAGTAATACTCCTCTTGATTATCTGTTGGCCTACAAATTGGTCTGATAGTGCCATCTATGAAGCCACAACAATTGTTCACGGTATCATCTTTTTCCATTATTGCCTGAAAGTGATGAGAGTATCAAATTATATAATATATCTATACAGGGTGAGTCTTTGACTTGTACATATATTTTAACTGTAGATTCTTGAGGCCTAAAGAAACCTTTTTTTCATTTTCCATTTTTCCGAATTCGGCTCGGTTAAAGAGATATAGCCATTTGAAAAAAAAAATTGTGCTAAATGCGTCCCTGATATTATTCTCTACAAACACCTCAAAGTTCATATTTTTCAATTGAAATTGATGTGATTATTAGATATTCTGGGTGATACATTTAGAAAATACTCAAGCACTAACCTTATTCGAATAAGAATGTTACAAACACGATATTTCCTAACAAAAACGCTAAGTTTTGTTCCATCATTTCTGCAATTGAAATGCCATATTTCTCACACCAAAATAATTTCCTTCTTCGATTATCCTGAAGATTAGTTTGTAAACACTAATAATTTGTTCATATTTGCCTCGATACCCTGAAACTATCTTATAAAAATTAGTTTCTCACTAACCTAGCCTAACTCCATTAATCAGTCATCTGATTCGAGGTCAATGACCTAACCTAATCCATCTCCTCTATGGGCTCTATGATAGTGATCACAGAATTCTAGAGAAGACGATGCCAGATTGTGTTGATTTTCTCAGTAAAAAATGGTATAGGCGAACTCAAGAAAGCAGAACGTCCCCTATCGTTAACGGAAGAACTAGTTTTGTTTACTTTTCGCTAAAGGCTTCTACGCATTGCTCTTTGGAAATGCCAAACGAGTAGTTTTGATTCTCGCCGATCTGAATTTCAGTCGTGGTGCGCTGCCGGCTGCGATGTAGCCGCCACGCAAGACAAGCCGTTGTTCTGTGTCTCATCACATCACACTATCACAGGCCAGCCAGTCTGTGATAAAATGAACGACGCTTAAACGCGATAACCTTTCTACATGGATTCAATTCATTTATTTATTTACTCGCAGAGAATAAAGCAAACAGGTGTGAGGTGATGCTTGTGATATGTGATGTGAAAACCGTGTAGGGTCGATTAAAAATTCCAAGAGGATATTGTTAAGAAGATAGATATTTTCCTGAAGGACTGGTATCAATAAATTTTTAATAGAAACTTGCTTATAAACTGTGTAATTTCATGCTTCTCGGAATTCAGTTGATAAACATTGACAACATTGTTAATTTGTTAAGAGACCAGAGAAGAAACAATATTCGATGATATTTAATTCAGGGAAGCATTCAGATTTTTTATGAAATTCATGGTTTTTTCCTCAAATTTCTTCGTATACATTTAGGAATAACTCGAAAACGACGCGTTTTTTTGAAAAAATATAAGAATACTTTTATTCTCTAAAATGGTTGATTCTTTCGAAAATATGAACCGTTTATCCTTTTCAAGTGATTTGATAGTGTTTTTGTATGAATTTATGAGTCGACCACCCTGTAACTTTCGAACTAGGAGAGATATTGAATAAGTTTCGATTGAGGAATATGCACAATGAATAGAGTAAAGAATCAACCAAAATTCAGTTCATTTGAAATAACGGTTCCGAAGATATGAACAGCAAAGTGTTTTTTTCGTGGATTTTCGACACCCTGTATCTCCCAAACCAAACCGAATTTTGGAAAATGGTATGGGAAAAAAGTGTTTCGTTTGATGAGAGGAATCTACAGTTAAAATATATGTACAAGTCAAAGACTCACCCTGTATATATAAAAGAGAGCTGTTGGTTACACCCCTTATAACTCGAGATCGGATGGACTGTTTGTTATAAAACTTCATTTATGGATTCGTCTACGGCCTGGTTATTATAAAATTGATTTAAATTCTGGAAAATTCGATGAAAAATTTGCTTATGTAGGAAATGCTTTTCCTCCTTTTGAATAAGGCCGCTAGGTGTCGCTACGATTTGCTTATGTAGGAAATGGTGTTTCTCCTTTTGAATAAGGCCACTAGGTGTCGCTACGGTTATTGGCTCTTATCTAGACACTGTAGAGTACAGGGACTAGACACTGTATTTAATATTATCGCCACTAGATGGCGATGTATACAATTATTGTGTAATTTGCATAGAACTTATAATAACATGGAAGGAGTAAAGATCTCAAGTTGGTGGAACAGTGAATTTTTACCGGAATGTCAAGCAAATCGAATTGTGACGATCAGCATCAATCGTGAGTTGTCCATTTTCATCTTTTCTCTATATTTCTGAAATGTTATTGATTTATGTTTGGGTAATAAATATATTTGCGGAAATAACTGAATTCAAAATTGCCCATAATTAGTAATTGACATATTATTTTTGTCTTTCTGTTTTGTGTGACAGCTCATATCCATGGAAGAGATGACGTTTTACAGATGACGTTTGATAGATGACGTTTGACAGATGACGTTCACAGATGACATATGACATTTGACAGATTACTATTGACAGATGACATTTATCAATAGTTAGATGACTATTGACAGGTGACATTCGACAGTTGACAGATGACATTCGACAGAACTTTTATTATGCCTAATTTATCTCCTGCTTGAAAAAATAGCAATGGTAAGTTTGTACAACTTCAACGGGGGTTTCACAAAGCATACCTATCACCGGTGATCGGAGCTTGATCTAGAATCAACTCGATTTGACAGTTCAGGAATCTAACCAAGCCGTTGATTTCCGATCACTGGTGAATACGATTTGTGAAATCCACAGTAAGTATAGGCACGGCCTTCTTAAGATAAAGATGGCTATGGTATAGGAATCCTTTAGGCGAAACAAAGTTCGCCGGGCCAGCTAGTAAATTTATAAACTGAAGAGTAGAAAACAAGCGAAATAATAATAATTTCAAATTAAAAATTGGAAGCAGCCGGGACCCATTTGCTAAAATAATTTATAGAAATAGAATGGCTCTTGGATTGAAATTAATGCTATTTGGCTATTTTTGGTTCATAACACATTCAGGTTTTCTGTTCATTTCATTTGATGTTTTTTTATACATCGTTTCGATTAAAATGAATATATTTTAAGAATGTGAATTCACGAGCGTCTCTAAATGATCTAAAGGACCTACACATGACAATATCATTTTTATGAGTATATCACGTACCTCTGAATATGCTCTCAACTTGGCTTCATTCAACTATGGCACATTTCCAAGGTTTTCCAATAAATGGCTTTTATTATTGCATATGACCATCATGACAGTGTTAATAATACTGGAGATACTTTTGTAACTATTACCGAATATACATTCCAAATCTTTGAGGCGATTAGGATATGCAAACCTTCTTGAGAGTATGCATAAACCATCCACATCTAGAAAATAATAAGGATGTTGAAACATTGTTATTAAACCTATAAAAAGAACATTCTATTCAATGTAATCTTGTTTTTCGTCGTTATAGTTTCCGGAAGGCCTAATGTGATTGCAAGGCGAGGAATATGACATTTTTCAAAGCGAAAACAATTTTTTGCCTCGGTATTGGATACATTGTCCATAGTGAATTGTCTATAAAGCACTGCTCGATTCCCAACAGGATCATTGTTAAATTATGCAACAAGATTGCCTCATCCATTTAATCCTCGAAATCTGAATCCCCAAGTTGCGCTGCATCAAGAATACCTTCCATCTGGAATTAAATTTTCTGGAATAGAGCCTTATTGAACATGTATAACGACGTGCTTACCATAAAATGTAGCTTCTATTTTCAGTAGAATTTCAACAAATCCAATTCTAAAATTTTATTACTTTGTTGAGAGAAAACAAAATAAACTCAAATTTATAGGTTAGGGTTGTTAACGGTTGACATGCACGTTAATGTTCATCAACCACGCATGCACATGAACACTTCAACTCAAATTTCATGCAATCCGTAAACCAGACGTTAACGTTAGGTATATTTCGTACGTTAACGTCTACGTAAAGCTTCACGTACTGTACTTACTTCAACTATCTATTATCTGCAATATTCCACGATACGTGGAACAAAATTCCATCAGTGCCAACACCAGGTATTCTATGCATCTAGGTTCACACGATAGGTTTTGGTTTATTCTTAAGGGGTGGCACGTTTCGCAAGAGTGGATTCAACCGGCCAGGATGTGAGGCGGCGAAAGTTCACATTTTTCGAACGCCAGACTCATTATCGAGTCCCACTTAATATATCAACACAAGGGTGAATTTTTTTTTATTATCAAAATAATACTAGCAATCTGAATAAATACATTTCACAGGGCGATTCTTTTAAGTGTTTCATTAGACGTATTCGAGGAAGGAATTGTGATACAAATTAAAAATTTTGTATTTTCGTTTCAGAGTCGGTACCTACATGAACTAAATTTGTGGAATATTTTCAAGCGGAATCTACTTCCGGTTTTTATTCGTTATGCCAAATGTAACACCCTGTATATTTATGAATATTCGAATTCTTCGTTCAATTCTGCACTGATTTGATGTATGATATGCGCAACCACTTCTAGTGATTGTTGAGTTATAGCCTGATTGTCGAATTTGTTGACAGAAAGAGTGTAACAAATTAGTGTTTATATCACCAAAATCCCCCATCGTTAGAATTTTTTTCGGTAACCGTCTGGGATGTACCCACTTCCCGGACGCTTTCTCTTTGAGGAAGTAGCATTTCCCGGCCTAGTCCGGAGTAGGCCGGAAAAAATCACATCCTTGTTGTCATTGTTTTTATCATCAAATTCATCACAATATCAACGAAATAACGGATGACAGTTCTGTTCTGTTTAATTCGAATAAGAATCGAAATAAGAAATGTGTCGTCTCATTGATTTGTACAAATTCTACACGGGTGCCGAAAAAATATTGTACGCAACACGCCCGAAAATGTTTTTTTTTTGAAGTCACAGACTTCTTGGACTCGCCTCCGGATCGTCCTAGAATTTTGTCTATTCGTCCAAAAAAACCCTATTTTCCGGACTTGTTAAATAAATAACTATTTTTGCAACAGTAGAACAAAAGAAATATTTTACAGAGTGCCTGAAATATGGCTTCAAAATGAGCCTCAATAAAACCATGAAATCTCATCAAGAAGTGGTTAGAGTGTACCAAACATTTCATGTCTTCGAAATGAGTTTTGCCGTTATCGAATAAAATTCGAATTTCACGACTAAAGTCAGGTTTCGCTCAGTCGAATTAATTGGTATGCACTTTTTTTCCAAAGTAGACTATGTATGGAATTGTTATTTTTACTTATTTTCATTGATCAAGCACTATGCAAAATATGCTATAAGAAAGAATTAGGTACACTGGAATAGAATGATATATCAAAAGTCTGTCCGTTATTTGCGGCGAATGTGCATGACAAATAAACAAAGCAGATAATGAATGATGACTAAATAAGAAAGAACTCAGTTCAAAACAATCACAACAATTTTCTCAACAACGAAAAACTTTGACATCAACTTAAAAGAGCTCTTACAACAAATTTTCAGAATGTTCGCTGCCTTCCTCCATACATATAAAAATTCTTCTACGATTTTTGATTTTTTTAAAGGGGGTAAATGTGGATTACTTTCGTTAAAAGTTCTGACGGCCCCTTCTAATACTTTGTAACATTATGAAGTACATATTAAAAACATAACTGTTAATGTAATTCTGATTCTGCATAGTGCCCAATTAATCAAACAACAAGTAGGTATGACAGTTCTCAACAATGCATTATGATAAACTGACATATTTTAACCACTGACATAGCTTTCTCAGAAATTATCTTGATAATAATAATAATAATAATAGCCCCGCACGGGGGTACTACTGTGTAGTATACGGGTGTGACAATCCCGCGGACCCCGGTCACTCTCAACCGATGTCGGACAAATATATACGAAGCCTCGGAGAACAGTCGCTGCCTGGGGATCGTCAGGGCGCGTCTGGAGTTGGTGCTGGACGTGACAGCATGCGGGACACCAACGGCAGGATGCTGAGAAGGCAGGCGCCTGCCATACAAGAAGCTATGCCTTTAGACGAGGAGGACATCGACGAGGAGAGAGTTCAGGTTGTCGGTCGCATTGGGATTCAACGTTCGAAAGAGCAGCCCGTAGTCGGAACCGGTAGCCGAAACAGGACAGCACACAGGGGACGCCACAAGTGGACGCCCGAGCAGCATGACCTGCTGTCTGCGCTATACAGACGATCAAGACCCGAAAGACGGGGATACATGAATAGGCTGCATGGTCTGTGGTGCGAAAATTATCCAGACCTTGACTACATGACGCAGCAAAACCTTAGAGATCAGATCAGTCATCTCAAAAGAAAAGGAATTTTATGGCGCTCTCAAGAGCAGGAAAGGAGGGAACAACAAGATGAGGAGCAGGTGACAGATGCTTCGAACCAACATCAGCTATTGACGATTGACACAGCTGAAGAACAAGCTGTAGCCATGGTGAGAAATATCGCGGGCCAAACCGGGACTGGTACACGCTCCAACAGGCCAATAACAGAACATGTGAGAGATGTTCCAAGAAAAGAAAAAGGTGAAGAGCATGTGACAGATGCTCCAAAACAACAACACCAAGCAAAAGCCTTAGGGGCGAGGCCAAGAACGGAACAGATCAGTCGTGTCATAAGAAGAGGAATCTTATGGCGGTCTCAAGAGCAAGAACGGACAGAACAACAAGCTGAGGAGCAGGTGACAGATGCTTCGATCCAACATCAGCAATTGACGATTGACACAGCCGAAGAACAAGCTGTAGCCCTTGTGAGAAATATCGCGGTCAAAACCGGGTCTAGTACACGCTTCAACAGGCCAATAACAGAACATGTGAGAGACGTTCCAAAAATAGAACACGGTGAAGAGCAGGTGACAGATGCTCAAAACCAGCAACATCAAGCAATAGCCCTGGGGCCGAGGCCAAGAACGGAACAGGTGAGAGATGTTCCGGTAATAGAACTAGCTGGAGAGCAGGTGACAGATGCTCCAGACCAACAACACCAAGCAATAGCCCTAGGGCCGAGGCCAAGAACGGAACAGGTGAGAGATGTTCCGGTAATAGGACTAGCTGAAGAGCAGGTGACAGATGCCGCAGACCAACAGAAAAAAAAATCCAGGAACGGTGAGAGATGTTCCTAAGTTAATCGTCAATACCAGGGAAGCATTTGGGGCGGCCGTTAGGAACCCACTGGTCAAGACCTCCCGAATAAAAACAAGACATGAGGCTGAAGATCTAGCCGTATTGGATAACATCATTCAAGATCACCTTAACGAGACCTGTTCACTAGAAGATGTTGTGGCTGCAGTGAGAGCAGCCGCTTCCCTTCTATGCCCACCGAAAAGTACAGCTACGAAGGAGGATAAGCATAAACTAAGACTCAGGCGGCTTGACACCAAAATAAAATCAATGAGGCAGCAGGCATCTTGGTACCAATGTATCATAGATGTTCTGAAAGGCAAGATTGGGTCAAGCAAGAAAATGAAGGATATGATTGATATGATGTTCCATACATCATAGAGTAGACTTGCCCACAGTCCATTTACTGAAGCAGAAAGCTGTAGATAAAATAAGATCACTTGCAGCAGCGCGAAAGAAACTGATAAAAAGGCAAAAATGGATTGAAGATAACAACACCTTCAACGCAGAACCATCGAAATTATTTCAGTCCCAACAACAAATGACACAGAAACCACCATCACCTCCAGAGGTCGAAGAATTTTGGAAGAGCATATATGAACAAAGAGCAGAAACCAGGGATACTCCAGCACTTCTCAGATTCCAGCAGATGTGTGATCAAAACCAACAGCAAAACGATGAACTTTCTGAAATATCAACTGAAGATTTTAGACAAGCCCTTAAGAACAAGCGTGATTTCACAGCATCTGGAATGGACGGTATTCAAAACTACTGGTGGAAGAGATTTTCAGCTACCCATCAACACCTGGCAAGATTATTCAACGGGATGCTGACTCGCCGTGAGCCCATTCCGTCATGGTTGGTAGAGGGTAGAACAGTGCTGATACCAAAATCAGGTGATTTAGGGCAACCCAAGAACTACCGCCCAATCACTTGCCTCAATACACTGTATAAGATCCTCACAAGTGTAATTCAACATCAAATTCTGAGGGTTATTGCACCAGTGTGGGACAGTATATACGAACAGAGGGGAGCAAAGAAAGGAGTGCAAGGATGCAAAGACAACTTGGTCATAGACAAGAGCGTATGTCTAGACGCGAGATACTACAAGCGCGACCTACACACATCATGGTTAGACTACGCGAAAGCATATGACACCTCGCCGCACGAACTGATAATACGGCTATTAAAAATGCTGAAAGTTCACCCTAACATCATCCACGCGATAGAAAACATCATAGCGCTGTGGAAAACGAGGTTTGCCATCCGAACAGAGGGTCGAACCGTGTATACGGGATGGGTGAGATACAGGAGAGGAGTTTTTCAGAGAGATTCGCTAATCCCGTTGTTATTCTGCATAACACTCATACCACTAACAATTGAGTTGAGGGAGAGCAAGATAGGATACAAGGCCGGACCACCAGGCAGAAGGAACCACCTGATCTCGCATCTCTTGTACATGGACGACTTGAAGCTCTACGCTCCCTCCGAGTCCGCACTACGGCAACTACTGAATATCGTTTCAGACTACACCTCAGCAATGGGAATGTCGTTCGGTTTGGACAAGTGTGCCGTTTTTCATCTGAGCAGGGGAAAAGCTGAAGACGCAGGAGAAGATATTCGACTGGAAGATGGAATGACTATTCGACACCTCAAAGACGGAGATACGTATAAGTTTCTTGGGATGAAACAGAGCGGTGTACTGGAGACAACCCAGATAAAGGATGCCTTAACAGCCAGCTACAAAAAGAAGCTGAGAGACATTTGGAAATCGTAGCTGTCGGGAAAGAACAAAGTTTCTGCTACAAATATGCTAGCCATCCCGATTCTCACCTACTCTTTCGGTGTGGTGAACTGGACGGTGAACGAACTCTTCGATCTTGATAGGTCAACAGGAAGAACGATGAACATGAATCGTAGCCTACATCCCAACAGTTCAATACAGAGGATATTTCTTCCGAGAAGCCAGGGGGGTAGAGGATTGCAATGTTTGGAATATCAACACTATCAACAAACATTGGAAATGGCAGTAAGAATTCTAAGAAGTGAAGTTCCGTTCCTGAAATTTGTTGCTCAGCATGAAATTGCGAACCATGGAGCCTTCCTTTTCCGAGCTGCACAAAGGGCCATGGAGAAGCTCAGCCTAACCGGCGTATCGATGAATCCTGAGCCCGCTGGAACACCGATCACTCAGGCGGAACAAAGGAGCCTAGCGAGACTGATCCGAAAGTCTCAGGCGGATAAATTACTCGAACATCATATGAGTAAAAACTTGCACTCCATATATTTCAGGAGTTTAAAAGACCAGGACCTGTCTGAGGAATTGTCTTTCGCCTTTTTGAAGTCCGCTGGCCTCAAGTCAGAGACGGAGGGATTTGTGATGGCGTGTCAAGATGGAGTACTAAATACGAGATGGTATATAAAGAACATCACGAAAATGGACACCCCATCAACTTGCAGGGCTTGCCATAGGCAACAGGAAACGATTATGCACATCCTTTCCGCCTGCAGAGTCCATGCTCCATCAGGGTATGTAGAGAGACACAACGCGGCTTTACGAATTCTATACTTCCATCTGAGATCCGCGTATGAGATAGACAAGGAACCGGTGCTACCATATGTGCCTCTGGAGATTGAAGCGGTGGTCCAGAACGAAAGAGCTCGCATATGCTGGAATTATCCTGTCTCAACAACACGACAGATCAATGCTGTTAAGCCAGACATACTTCTTCTGGACAAGGAGCTGAAGGAGTTATTTTTGTCGTGGAATTCTCCTCCCCTGCTGAAAATAATGTTGTGATGAAAAAAGAACAGAAGAGGCAGAAGTACAAAGATCTTATGTTCGAGCTTGGAACTCTATACCCAGGTCATAAAGTTAGGATTGTCGTACTAATCATAGGATGTCTCGGTGGAATGAGAGCCAACTACGTGGATGAACTGAAGATTATCCCGGCCTGTAGATCACTGGCCGAGATATTGGCGCACAGAATGCAGGAAGCAGTGTTGCTCGGTTCCCTTCATATCATCAGGTGCCATGAACTCTAGAAGCTACTTGCAGCTCATCTCTTTTGGTAAGGGACGCTACGAGGGCAGGATGAAGAACTCCTCCATTTAAGTGTGAGGGGTTTTTAGTGAGTAACCAGACAAGATCTTGGATTCTCACACTACCGAGAGTGCGGACCCTCTCGGTGCCCATAAAGGGTTTTACCCTCACACGGACGTGAAAAAAAAAATAATAATTTGAAAAACACCAACATAGGGTATAGAGCAGCAATGAGGAATCCGCGAAAACTGTTCCACTTATTGTATATAGATGACCTGAAACTATTCGGCGAGAACCAAAAACAACTCTTTTCGCTGATAGATATAGTGCGCTCCTTCAGCAAAGACATTGACATGTCTTTCGGTCCCGATAAATGCGCCATAGTCAACATCAGGAAGGGTTAAATGGAGAACACTCAGGAACAATTTCAGGACATCCACAGTATGTTGCCAGAAAAGACCTACAAGTATCTGGGTATTCCTCAAAATCAACGGATTGATCACACCCGTTTAAAAGCTGAGTTCACCGCAAAATATAAAAACAGGGTAACCAAAGTGCTCAACACCAAGCTGTCTGCTAAAAACCAGATCGATGCCTTGAACTCTTGGGCTACGCCTGCTCTGACCTACACTTTCGGAGTCTTGACGTGGTCAGATGCTGATCTGAATGAGTTGGATCGACTCACCCGTCGCCTAATGACAAAGTTCCGATGTCTGCACACCAATGCATCGGTGAAGAGGCTTTATCTATCCAGAAGAAATGGCGGACGAGGTCTGTTGAACACCTATAAACTCTGAAGAAATCAGGAGAAAAACTTGAGGCAGCGACTGCTCGATTCTGGAGATAGCCTGATGAAATTGGTGACAACAGAAGATAAGGGATACATAACTCTGAACCTACAACACAGAGAACTGACGTTCGATATCACCACCAGAAGCGAAGATAGAAATATATGGCAGGAACAAGCTCTGCATGGCAGATTTCCCAAACAACTTGAGGGGGATAATCTCGATAAATTAGCTTCTCTGTCGTGGTTGAATGCGGGACAATTGTATCCTGAAACTGAGGGATTTCTGACGGCTATCCATGACCAAGTTATAAGAACTCGCAACTATGTACTGCTTGAAGCTAAACGTGGAAGACAAATGCAGGAAGTGCGGCGCAGTTGGCGAGACTATTGAACATATAATCGCCGGTTGTCGAGTTCTTGCCGACAACGCCTATCTGGGCTGACACAACCAAGTAGCAAAAATTGTTCACCAGCAGTTAGCTGTTAGGCATGGTTTTTTGGAAACTTGCCCGCCATATCATGAGTATCAACCTGCAGCAGTGTTGGAAACGGACGCAGCGGTTCTCTATTGGTAAAGACCCATAACAATGGATAGAACAGTGGCCTACAATAGACCGGACCTTGTACTCATTGGGAAAGATCAGAAGTATGGGGTGATAATGGATGTGGCAGTACCATTGACTCATAACATCGGAAGAACGGAGTCCGAAAAAATAACGAAGTACGAGAACTTGGCAATAGAACTGAAGAATATGTGGCAATTGTCGAAAGTCACTATAATACCATTGGTGATTTCGGCTGAGGGAGTCATGTCCAAATCATTTAAGAAAAATCTTTAGAAGATCGAAATATTCCTGTTGCGTCGTGAACACTGCGCTGCCTACGTGACTTGATTCCGGATTCTTCGAACCCGAGAACTGGCGCACTCTGGTGACAATCCGCGAAAGCATTTTCTCGCGATTGCGAGCGATAGATTCAACATGTCGTCATTATTGTTTACACAGCGTGCATAGAGAGAATTAGGGTACGTACATGCCGGAGATGCAAGGATGAGCGCGGTGGAGGTCGCGGTCGCGATAGTTACATCGATGTCAAAACAAACCTTCAGTTTTGAATGGGACCGTACATACCAAAGATGCTTCACCTGTTCACCCTTGCCGCCTATAAAAGCGACTTATAGCGATGTCGGCAGTGGAACGAGATAGTTTGATTACGTACATATAGAATATGCAAGGATGAGCGCGGTGGAGGTCGCGGTCGCGCTAGTTACATCGATGTCAAAACAAACCTTCAGTTTTGAATGAGACCGTTCATACCAAAGATGCTTCACCCATTCACCCTTGCCGCCTATAAATGCGCTCGATACCGATGTCGATGGCAAAACAAAATAGTTTGATTTTATAGCGCGATCGAGCTGTTGCCGCGTGATCGACACATGAGGGTCATTTTTAGATCATTTTTCATTCTCGAATTTGTGTATATTATAATTATATTTCGGAAAGTATTCGCCGTAGCATATTTGGTATGTGGAATCCTTATACCGATGTTGAAAAAATCATTGACTCGCAACGGGGTAATTATTCAACCCTTAAATTTCGAAATTCGATATAACGGATACCATTCGCCGTAGCATAACCATATTTTGTATGTAGAATTTTCTTGGCAGAATCCAACGAAATCATAAAAAATAGGGTTCTCGTTTGAAAAACAGAAGTTTTTGACATGGAATTCGAAACACGCTGTGATGATATTTCTGAAATTCAAAAGATGCATGAAGTTTCCACATTCTTCTACTTCGATGTAATGAGAACGGTTCACGCTCAGGATGTTGAGAATAAGAATAACTAACATAATAATGGCTACGAATATTCGATTTTTTTCCGGGTTTTTCTCGATATTTTGAAAAATATTTGAATGAATACAATGGTTTTCACAGAAATTAATTCATGATTGATTGAGAAAAAATTTGAAGGAAATTTTTTTTACAAATTTATTTTCACTCCTTGTATAACCAGGAGTGCACAGGCTGCAAAAATATTTGGGCTTAGTAGAAAATTTTGAACAATGTCAAAATCCCAATTTTCAGATATTAAATATGTCCAGTTCTCCAGAAACGTCTAATATGAACTCGAACTTGGGACACCCTGTATATCATTTTCGTATTTATGTTGCGAAAACAAATATGCAGTGACGACAATTATTGGATGGAAACTTGTAACAAACATAACCTACTCATTATCAGAAAAAAACAACGAAAAACAGTAGTAAAGTTTTCAAGGTGATTATAATTCCGAAAGGAAGTGTTGAAAAGGGAGAACGTGACAATTACAGGCATTTTCAGGTAGGTTTTCGCAGGACCATGAAAAGCTTGAAGTGTGGGTTTCATACTTTCATTTCAGCATGTGGCGGACAATCCTAATTCTCACTTTATGTGAATATTGTTTGCAAATATCTCACTTATCAACAGGTATTTAAAAACACAACCGACAAAGCTTTTAACCATATCCGACAAACTACCTGAATTCTTTAAATATTACGACATGGCGAAGGGAATTTTTTTTATTTCCAGAATATGGGGTCAGAGAGCATAATTATCTACTTTTAACATTTTCAAATATTTTTGGTGAAAACACAAATTTTCAGAACTGAGAAAATGTGCAGAAATGAAATTAGTTTTGAACAAGAACCTTTCCAGTTCCTCATTTCACTAAAATATGATAATGTGAATATTGAAATCTTCAATTATGTTAATTCCAAGCAAAATAATTTGACAGTTCTCAATGGCCACAGAAAAGCACATTCGACATGTACGGCCAGGCGCCAGGCAGCGATGGAAACCTCCACCGCGCTTATCCAAGCATCTTCGGTATGTACGGCCAGGCATCGATTTAAAACTTGATCGCGACCGCGACCTCCACCGCGCTCATCCTTGCATCTTCGGCATGTACGTACCCTTAGAGTTGGTTAAAAAAGCGAAATAGTTTTAATAGTGCCTTCTAAAGTGAATAAAATCCGTTTTGAGTATGAGTATGAGTTTTGAGTGAGATGAATAAGTTCGCCTGAAGTTAAGCAACGAGGAACTTGAGTCACTAGTGAATTGGACGCTACTAACTACGTCCATCTAAAGGAAAGGTATTTCCCTGTTTCCATTCCTTATACCCCCTTTCTGCTGCTAACTTAGTAGTTGACCACCTACGATTGCCGTTAACTTCTGAAGACGATTCGCAGTAATTGACTTGCTGCAATCGTCTATTGGTGCCGAAACCAGGGACCTTTAGATCTTAAATTCTAATTTCATTCATCATTCACCTCTCATTGTAGTCATTTCATTCGGGAAATTTAACAGTGGAGTTCTTTATTTGTTTTTTGCTATCGCTGATCATCTGTTTATCATTTTCGCATTCATCGTCTGTTCATTCCGGTAAAATCTTCGGAATTCATTTTACTTACCGGGGTTGCTCGCGAAGTAAAAATGCCGTCGACGGATAAATTGAAAGCTACGATCAGTGAGTTCATCATCAAGCGAGAAAATGCTTTCGCCGCGGATTCAACCTTATTTAAGTTGATTAAAGAGCTGACTAATGAATCGGATGTGGCCAATATATGCCTGGCTGAGTTGTTCAAAATCGAGAAGGCCTTCAAAGAAGCTGATGAGTTGATAGTTAAACTCAACTCTCAGCTGGAGGAGCCGGATCGGGATAGGTCGCCATCGAAATTCGCGGCATTCTTTGAGATCTGTCTGCAGATCCGCGCTGCTCATAGTCAGCTGACTGCATCTGCGTCGGTCGCAAAGACCGGGTCATCCCCTGTGGACCTTCCAATTCCTCGGGTCGAGTTGCCATGTTTTCATGGCAAAATCGAAAAATGGCCCAGCTTCATCGCACTTTTCGATGCTCTTGTGCATCTGAACAGTTCCCTGGCGCCTGTTCAGAAATTTCACCTGTTAACTTCTGCTATATCAGGTGAAGCGGCTTCTGTCATCTCCAGCTTCGAACTAAATTCCCTGAACTACACTTTAGCTTATCAGGCCCTTTACGCTCGGTACCAAAATCCCCGTCGGCTGGCTGACTTGTTTGTGAACCAGATATTGGTTTCGCGGCCTGCATCTGTTTCTTCCTTGCCCTAATCACAACAATTCGCCACCACGCATCAAAATGCCATCAACGCCCTCAAGGCATTGTCCATTCCAGATCTGGCCGATTATCTTCTGTTTTCCCTTGCCTTGCGCAACCTGGACATACCATCTCGCCAGCTGTTCGAAGGGCAGTTATCCTCTGATGAGGTTCCCAATCTCGCACAATCGCTCGAATTTACCAATCGACAATTGCGAGTGTTGAAAAGCACTTCCATCACCTCATCCCGTGCGTCTGCGCCAAAGAGGCCGTCCAGAACCCAATCACCAGCGGGGTTAGCGTCTGCTCCTTCATCGTCTGCTCCCTCCTCAGCTGGTCCGTCCTCTCGTCGTCATGCCTATACAGGGGCACGTCCTCCTCAAGCCTCTAGCTCGTCGTCTGTATGTGTGTTCTGCTCGGCAAACCAGTCCATTCGCCAGTGTCGTGAATTCAAAGCCATGACCATTCATCAGCGAAGATCTCTCGTAACTGAGAGGCGATTATGCCGAAATTGCATGTCATCGTTCCACGTCACTGTTGATTGTGGTTCGGATCAGTGCTGCTACACATGCGGGGGACGTCACCATACGATACTTCATCTTGCATCTGCTGGCCCTACGCCTTCTTCTGGTACCCAACCGGAGGAGAAACCATCGAATCAGCCTCCTTCTCAATCTTCTGTTACATCGGAGCCGCCAGCCCGTGCCTCCACCTCTCGGGGCACCGCAGTAAGGGGTAGACTGCGCAATATACCTTCATCGGCAGGCTCAGCTTCTCATCGGGCTTCGCCCGCTACATCTTCCCGTAATTCTTGCAACTCCTCCGGAAGTGGTACCGAATGACTGCGAGTATGGTCATCTCGCCGTCATCTAACCCTGCCAAATAGTCATCTGTTTCCATATCCGCGATCTTCCTTGCGCCAGACCAAAGATCCTGGCCTCCCTATGCCTACCGCCTGGATCCGCTTAGATAACCAGCTGAATGTTGTATTCGGCCGAGCTCTTCTCGATTCCGGCTGCCAACACACACTAATCACCCGCGCTTGGGCCACAAAGCTTCGTCTGCGCATTCACCCTGAAGTTGTTCAACTTCGCACCCTCAGTAACGCAGATCAGTTTCGCATCCAAGGATACGCATACGTTAGTCTCTGTCACCAAGGGGATCCCCCTCATATTATCATCAAGGCCTACGTCGTTGACAGCCCCATAGATCCTCTTCCTGTCCAAGCGTTTAATGGCCGATGGCCCGAGTTTCAGCAATTCAACCTAGCTGACCCACTATTCTCGTATCATAGGGATGTTGATTGGATCGGATGTGCACCCTCATCTCATTCTTCCTGACACGCTGTGCCCATCGTCTGAACTTCCGGGGGCGTTGTCTAACACCTTAGGCTGGGTGCTTTATGGGCCCTACGCTCGCCATCGCAAGAAGACCAAACATGTTTCCTTCTCACCTGACACTGCCAATGGTCGCGCTCGACATGTCTCCAGTTGTCATCGGGTTTCACGGCAGCACGCTTCTCCCTCGTCTTCTGCAGGGTCATCATCTGCTGTGCGGTCTCCGTCTTCTTTGCAACCGGAATCTCCTCCCTCAGTGATCACCTATCAATCTTCCTCTGACAGCGCTAACTCTGACGTGAAATCTCCTACTGCTGCCGACCCTCAAACCATGGCTACGAGCCCCTGGCAGCGGTCGGACCAGGAACTTGTCAATATCGTTCGGCGCTTCTGGGAACTTGATAAGGTACCTGACGTGCTTCCGCTGACCCCTGCCGAGAGGGAGTGTGAGATCACATACTGCGCTGATGTCACCCGCGACTCCAATGTGTGGTAAACTGTGGGGAGCTGGTATATTCAAACTCAAACACTAAAACTACTTATTATTTATTCCTCGAATGACATCTTGTACATTGACTAGTAACCATTAGACTGACTCCTCTTTGTTATAACTCTAACGAGCTACCTTATTGTCATAATTGATGACTATGATGTTTTTGTACAATTCAGTATTGCAATCGAAGATTTGCCAAATTCTAACATACTTATTGTGCTTACTACCTAACCTACTTAAGTGCCCCGGTGTTGTAATATCCTTTCCTAATTGGAGTTATCATCATATTGAAACAATATTAAATGAGGGCAAGGATTACATCACACCTCCCCGGGCAAAATAAAAAAAATTATTTTTTCTTCAAATACATTTTTTTTTTCTGTATTTCTAATCCTTATATCGTTTAAGCCTATTTTTATGTACTCTATTCAATTTATTTCCTATTTCTACCACTACATTAGGATGTTCATCTCTCAAAACACTATAAGGTCCTTTGAAAATTGGGTCTAGTTTACTGTCCATAATGTTTTTCACTAACACTTTTTCTCCCGAACTGAATGTCACATGTTTTGAGTTTTTGTCGAAATCGTCCTTCCTTTTCATTTTCGATTTCATAAGATTATTTCTTGCCTCCGTGCAAGCAGTTTGTAATCTATATTTCAACTCTGCCGAATAATCATTAAAATTATACAATGGTTCAATTTCACTTATTAAATTAGATGGAAATGTACTGCTTTTCCCGAAAACTAATTCGAATGGAGTATATTTTGTTTCGGTGTGAATTGTGTTATTATATGCAAAACTCCAAAATGGTACCCAAGAGCTCCATTTTAATGGATCCTTGGCTGCATAAATTCTCAAGTAAGCTCCTAGATTTTTATGGGAATTCTCAAGTGCTCCTAGAGTTTCATGATGATATGCTGTTGAATTTAAATGGTTAATCTTCAACAGTTTACAGGTATTTTTGAAAACTGAAGACATGAACTCAGTTCCTTGATCACTAACTACTTCCTTTTGGGTACCAAAACGTAATTTAAAATTTTCTGTAAAAGCTTTTGCCACCGTTTCAGCTTCCTTATTTATAAGTGGATAACATTCTACAAATTTTGAAATTTCACACTGAATTGTCAGTATGTACTTATTGTTATTATAGTCGCTTGGCAAAGGCCCAACTAGGTCTACGTAAATTTTTTCCATTGCTGCTGTAGCTGTAGTTGTGATCGTAAGAGGTTGTTTTATAAGATTACTGTACTTATGTCTTTGACAGTCATCGCATTTTTTGACGAATTTCATAATATCCTCTCGCATACCTGGCCAAAAATATTTTTTTCGAATATTGTTGAATAATCGATTTATTCCAGCATGACCTCCGGTCGGTAAAATATGATAATCATTAATAATTAATTGTCTAGTCTCTTTGTCGTCAATATTTTGAGCCTTGTTGATTACATTTATCTTCAAACCGACTTCCGTTAGCATTTCTTTCATTTGCAATATTTCTTTCAATATTGGTAATATTTCATTCGTTTTCATTAATACAATTTCATGAATATTATTATTTGTGCACACATCTATCAGGTTTCTCAATGTTCTACCTAAGTCTAACTTTGATCGAATATCCTGAAATATAGAAATTGTATGGGTACCCTTATCAAATATTACGTTATCAATTAAGGCTAACTTTTCTTTATCACTCAAATTTTTCATCAACCGATTTTTAATTTTCAAAAACTTTGTGTAATCGACAAGTTGGACAGCAATGCTCCCCTTAGGTGGTTTCAGAAGTTCTACAATACCAGGGTGATCAAGTCTGATATTTTCTGAGGACTCAGAACTTTCCTCTGACGAACATTGTGCCATTTCTCTAGCTTGTGCTCTTGTTGTGACATTTACATATTCTTTACTTCGTATTTCCTTCAGTTCTTCTGAATTGAGAATTATTCTGGATAATGCATCCGAAGCTACATTATCCTTACCTTTTAAATAATGAATTTCAAACTGGTATTCTTCTAATTTCAGTCGAAATTTTGTTAATCTACTTGACGGATTTGTTAAACTGAATAAGTATACTAAAGGTCTATGGTCTGTGAAGATATGGAATTTTCTTCCATACAAATAGGGTCTAAATTTTTGAACCGCCCAAACTACGGCAAGTAACTCTTTTTCTATTGTGCAATAATTTTGTTCTGCTTTATTTAATGCTCTACTTGCATATGCCACTGGTCTATCATTCTTATTGCAAAGAACCGCCCCGATAGCATATCCTGAAGCATCGGTTTTCAATGTAAAAGTATTTTCCTTTGAAAAATTTGGAAAGTCCAAAATTGGTGGGTTAATTAAAGCATGTTTCAATTTTTCAAAAGCTACTTCGCAATCTTGAGTCCATTCGAAGGTGACACCTTTTTTCAATAATTTATTTAATGGTGTAGCTATTTGTGCGAAATTTGGAATGAATTTTCTGTAATAGTTCGCAAAAGCAACAAATCTTTTGGTTTCGTTAGAATTTTGTGGAGTTGGATAGTTTTGAACTACTGAAATTTTTTCTGGGTTGGGAAGTATGCCATCTTTGGAAATGGTATGCCCTAAATAACATATTTCTTTTTTCAAAAATTCACATTTTTTGGGATTCAACTTCAGATTCAAAGACCTCAGTCGATTCAAAATTTTTATTAAATTATTATTATGATTTTGTAGATTATTGCCAAAAATAATTAAATCATCTAAGTACACAAAACAATTTTGATAATTCAGACCAGACATAGCAATTGTCATTGCTCTCGAAAAAATGTTTGGTGAGACTGAAAGTCCCATTGGTAATCTAGTCATCTGCCACATGCCTTGATCTGTTGTGAATGCAGTATAAGGCCTTGAACTTTCATCTAATTCTATCTGATAGTAACCTTGATAAAGATCTAAGTGTGTAAAATACGTTGCTCCCGACAATGAATCTAAAATTTCTTCAATATTTGGTAGAGGAAACCTATCGTTCTTTATGCTTTTATTCAGTTTCCTATAATCAATTACTATTCTCCATTTCTTGTTTCCGTTACTATCTGACTTTTTAGGAACTAATAAAAGTGGCGAAGACCATTCTGAATTTGATGGTTCTATTATTCCGTCACTTATCATTTTATTCACCTGTTTGTGAATCTCTGTTTTTTGTGATTGAGGTAAACGGTACTGTTTCGAATAAGAAGGTGTTGAATTCTCTTGCAATTGAATTTTTTGTTTGTTAATTTTGGAGGTTTTGAATGAATCATTTTCCAAGAAGAAAACGTCGGAATATTTCGCGCATATTTTGTGTATACAAAGCTTTTCTTCATCGGATAGTGAATTAGTATTTATTAAGTCCAATAATTCATCAACTCTTTCTACAATATTGGCTTCATCATTATTCGAATAAAGGTTGAAATTTTCTAGTTTTTGAATATTCGGTCTGAAATTTCTAATTTTTATTTCTCTATCATTTACATTCAGAATTCGAACTGGTATTTGATTTCGATGTTGTTTAGTTATTATTCCCGCGGTATATACGCCTTCACTTATTTCTTCGGAAGAAATTACACATTCATCTCCGTCATTCAGATTAGCTGATAATGACATAAAAACTTCACATCTAGGCGGTATTGTAATGAAATCGTTGTATTGAGATTGTAGAGAAATTATGAATCTTTCAGTGTTATGAACAAAATTGAATAAAAATCTCTCGTAGTCTATGGTCGCTTTATATTTCATAAGGAAATCTGATCCAAGAACACCGTGCATTCCACATCCAATATCATCCATGACATGAAATTCATGACAAAGCTGTGCTTGACCTAAGTCAATCGAAATATTAGTACTGCCTAACGAATATGTGCTACCAGATATTCCATTAATTTGAACTTGACCGCATTCATTTATGAATTCATTTCCTATTAAACTTGACTGAAATATAATGCTGATTGATGCACCTGTGTCTATTAAAAGATATAAGTCATTTGTTTGATAATTGACCTTAACATAATTCAAGCCATTTGCAGAAAATGTCGAAGATGTTCTTTTTGCTTTAGGAACGAAAAAACCGTTCATTACTGCTTTGCGATGCGTTTTGGTCCGCCTTCCTATATGTGTTAGTGGAAGTAGTAGTATCAACGAATGTGTTCATGTAGCAACCCCTATTATTTCTATGAAATGTATTATTTCCGCGACTTTGGTGAGTTCCCCGACTTCTGAAATTACCTCTATTTCCATAGTTTCTTCCATTAAAGTTATTACTCTGCGCATGCCAGTGCTTTTTCGTGTTATTGTTATTGTTTCCTGAATTTCTTGTGGTATTATTACGAAAACCTCTGGAAAACCTTTGAGAAAAACCCCTGGCCGAAAAAACTTGATGTTTATTGTGAATATTTGAAATTTCTTCTTCTTTTGCGGTAACAATCGCGTCTTTTAATTTTGAAAAATTTCTTGCTTTTATAATGGTTCGGATATTTCCATCGTTCAAACCATTTGCAAAGGTGTTAATGGCAATTTTTTCGTTGTTGTTCGCGAAGAGCAGTGCATTTCCATTATCATTGGCTTCTGCTAAAGTCAGGTTTAGCATCAATTCCTCAACAGATTTTCCAAATTCTTCAATAGATCGATTTTTCTGTTTACTATTATGTAAGTCTAAAGATAAGGCCGAAACTGATTTTTTTGTCAGAAGGTGGTTTTTCATGTCTCTAATTAATTCAACATTTGAAGGATAAGATGAATTAAGCCTGATTTTAGCACTTTGGGAGAGTTTTATTTTTAATACATAATTTGTTAAAAGAGGTTTTCCTGTTTCGTTTAATAAGGTGTCGTACAATTCTATGGCATCTATAAGCTGTTTTGTGGTATCTTCCGTGCCATCCATTGAAGGTAGCATAGAAGATGCCGTTTTTAAATCGAAATTTGTAGCCATGTTGTCTGGGGTTGAAATATTTACGGGTACTTCCTTCAATCTCTTTTCTAAAATTAATCTTATATTTTTTATAAGGTCTTCACTAGACTCAACATATACCTTAACTTTTTTTATTAATTCTTGGTCATTCTGTTCGCAATTGAATTCCACTCTTAGCCTAGTTAATTCTGATTCTATTTCATCAACTCGACTTATTTTCTTATTAATAACTCGTAAACAATTTTTCCTTTCGGCTGAATCTTTGTTCAAATTTCTAAGGAATACCCTTAATTCTTCCAAAATATTTTTAAAATTTTCTGTCTTACTCATAATAATAATGAGTACAGTCAAAACTCACAGTCAAACTCACTTTTTTTTCCGAACAGCACTTCACTTTCCGTCATATTTCTCGCACTATATTGTTTCTCGGCTTCTTCCAACCTCCTCACGGATTTTCTTCTCAAGGGCCTTCTTGCATCTCCTCACTGTCCATAATATCGCCGCCATCATGCCCATTATGAATCCAATAACGGATAGAATTTCCGATGTGGAGATTGCCGCTGCTGATGCTGGGGTAGTTTGTCCACCACTGTTTCCGGCTTGGGCAATGACTACCTCTTCTTTGCTCTGGCTACTACCCATGTTTTAACTCACTTTTTAAAATTTTTCTGTACTTTCCATTTTTGGCTCTTTAAAGCAGGATCGCCATGTGGTAAACTGTGGGGAGCTGGTATATTCAAACTCAAACACTAAAACTACTTATTATTTATTCCTCGAATGACATCTTGTACATTGACTAGTAACCATTAGACTGACTCCTCTTTGTTATAACTCTAACGAGCTACCTTATTGTCATAATTGATGACTATGATGTTTTTGTACAATTCAGTATTGCAATCGAAGATTTGCCTAATTCTAACATACTTATTGTGCTTACTACCTAACCTACTTAAGTGCCCCGGTGTTGTAATATCCTTTCCTAATTGGAGTTATCATCATATTGAAACAATATTAAATGAGGGCAAGGATTACATCACAAATGGAAGGTTCACTGTTGGTTTGCCCTTGGCATCGTCTCGGCTGGGCACCTCCGTCAACGTGGCGACTAGACAGTGCATTCGACTGGAACAGCGTCTGGACAACAACCCTACTCTTCGTGTCGCTTATCATGAGTTCATGCGAGATTATCTCGAGAGTGGCCATATGGAATTGGTCCCTGAGTCTTCTGATGGTCCGCGATATGCCATATTATATCCCCCATCATCCCGTACATCGTCCAGATGATCCTCCTGACAAAATTCGTGTGGTCTTCAATGCCTCTTGTGCATCCGCTAATGGCAAATCCCGTAACGATCTTCTGCTTACTGGTCCGAAGCTGCAAGCGGACATTTCCACCCTCCTGCTTCGCTTTCGTCTATATCGCTTCGTCTTCACCGCCGATATTAGACAGATGTATCGACAGATCCTGATACTCCCTGAGCAAAGGGACTATCAACGTATAGTCTGGCGTTTCAGCAAACACGAGCCGCTCCAATATTATCGCCTGAACACCGTCACGTATGGTGTTTCTTCTGCTCCCTTCTTGGCACTTCGGACCCTTCGGCAGCTGGCTTCGAATGACGGACCCAAGATTCCTGCTGCCAGGCAAGTCTTGCTGGATGAAATATATGTTGATGACATCTTGACGGGCTGTTCATCCGAAGCTGAAGCTCTTGAGTTGCGGCAGCAGGTGCAGGACCTGCTCAGGGCGGGCGGTTTTGAGTTGTGCAAATGGGCTACCAATCATCCTCCTCTGCTAGACGGTATTAATAATAATAATAAAAATAATAAGAAAACCGCACGGGTGTGGTTTGGTTTCTGCCACGCCACATGGGGGGTGACGTCCCCACGGCCCGAGTTACCTGGGCCACCAAGGGTAAATGGTGGCGAACCCATGAAAATGGGGAAAAGGCCAACAACGAGAAGTGGAAACCGATATCATGGCAGAAGATCGAAATGCCACTCCACCTGCTGGCTCGACCACCGTGAGGAGGACTGCCCGCAGGGGAGCTCGCAACGCACGTATCAAGTGGAGCCGCGAAATGAATATTGAAGTAATGCGAGCTTTTTATTACGTGAACAATTGCGAGGACAAACCACTTTCTGGATGGAGATACTCCCTTTATAACGAGTTCATCGGAATGCATCCGGAACTCCAGCTGACGGAAGGGAATCATTCAAGAAAAAGACCGAATTATCCCAGAGGATCGCGGGATATGCACAACGGGCTGTAGCATTGCAAACCTGTCACATCGTGCGGAAATTCCTGAACTAGTGGGAGGAACTGAATTGTTTTTTCACTGGTTCATAGAAATAATACCAGCTCAAGCTGAGACCGGGAGACCGATGAGGAAAGATAATAATAATAATAATAATAACACCGCACAGGTGTGGTTTGGTTTCTGCCACGCCACATGGGGGGTGACGTCCCCACGGCCCGAGTTACCTAGGCCACCAAGGGTTAATGGTGGCGAACCTATAAAAATGGGGAAAAGGCCAGCAACGAGAAGTGGAAACCGATATCATGGCAGAAGATCGAAATGCCACTCCACCTGCTGGCTCGACCACCGTGAGGAGGACTGCCCGCAGGGGAGCTCGCAACGCACGTATCAAGTGGAGCCGCGAAATGAATATTGAAGTAAAGCGAGCTTTTTATTACGTGAACAATTGCGAGGACAAACCACTTCCTGTATGGAGATACTCCCTCTATAACGAGTTCACCGGAATGCATCCGGAACTTCAGCTGACGGAAGGGAATCATTCAAGAAAAAGATCGAATTATCCCAGAGGATCGCGGGATATGCACAACGGGCTGTAGCATTGCAAACCTGTCACATCGTGCGGAAATTCCTGAACTAGTGGGAGGAACTGAATTGTTTTTTCACTGGTTCATAGAAATAATACCAGCTTAAGCTGAGACCGGGAGACCGATGAGTAAGAATAATAAAAACACTTTATTTCCATATAATGCCAACAATACATTGTGGAAAAAGTCATACGAAAAGAGAGAAAGAAAAAAAAAAGATACAAGTACTCTAGTGAAGAAATTCTGACAAACTATAGAAACATCTGTCGATTAAAAAGGTTTTTACCCTTTTCTTGAATATAAATTTGTTATTTGAGCTCTTAATGTCAATACTTGATTTATTATATATTTTTATTCCTAAAAACATGGGTGAGTGTCGGCTTATCCTATACCTGAATGCAGGAATAATAAAATCATCATGGTTACGTGTGAAATATTGATGAACGTCGCTATGTCTATTGAAGGTATTCCATAAATTAATTCCATAAATGAAGTTTCATAACAAACAGTCCATCCGATCTCGAGTTATAAATGGTGTAACCAACAGCTCTCTTTTATATATATAGATTTTGTTAACATTTGTTTTAAAAAAATTGTAATGGAGGTTTTTTTCTGGTTCTTGGCTTATGTTGATTTGCAGCTTCAAAGTCATAGCTAAGTGATCAGAACCCAAATCCGGTATTACATCTATATTTTTGAAGGAATTTCTTAGTGAGCTTGAGAAGATGACCAGGTCGGGAGTACGATCAGGATTGTTTGGCATCAGAAAAGTTGGAGGTGTTTTTGCCATTGTGAAGTTGGAGTTTTTCAGAAATTCGTTGAGTTTTCTGCGTTTTGCTGTCGTGTTGTTGTTGAAATCTCCAATAATTATTGAGTATTTGTGATTAGAGGCCATCCTGAAAATAGTCTCCTCCATTCGAGATGTCGGGTGAATATATATAAGAAATATGTGTAGTTTGTCGCCATCTATTGGTAATTCGATGTGTAGGGCTTCGTTCACTGGGTTGATAATACTTGGACTGTTGCATTTCTTCATATGCAGAGATGGATGGAACATAGCTAAACTACCTCCTCTTGCGTTATGGTGGATCATATTACCGTCATGTCTTCTAATGTCCCAATTCCTGTAACTTATTTGGTCTTCTGGTTTTGTTTTTGTTTCTACAAAAAGTGCTCCTAGGATATTACATCTTTCAATGGTGTTTTTTATTAGGTAATTTTTTGTATTGATATTGCAGTAGATTAAATCCAATTCACAATCGAATTTGTTCGCTCATGTTTTGATGGAGAGTTTCTGTTGGGGAGATAGGTTCTTCCAGGTCCAAATCCAACATCAATATATACACCCAATTATTGCCGACAAATGTAACTGATGTTTCTATGTTGTATTCAGTGATGATTTTTTTTTCAATTTTTGTATGAGTTCTTCTCTGTTAGTAGTGTTAGTATTTTTGGGGTTGTTTAATTTGCTTATAGATATGTTTATGATTGTATCGTGAATAGTTATTGGTGCGTGTATTCTTGATTTCTTCATGACGCATGATTTGATGTGGTTGCTTTTCTTGTTGAGTGTTTTGACTGGTAGGTTAGGTATTCCTTCTATAAGTCGAGTGGGCACGATTTGATGGATTTCTCCATCTGCAATTTCTCTTTCCATGTTTGCTGTGACACATGAGTAATGTGGAGTTGGTAGTGCTTTATTTTTATTGCGTTCAGTATATGGTGTGGCGATTGAAAACCCAGTGATTTTATTGTTGTTCTTCATTTTTTTAGGGTTTCTTCTATAATAACTTTGGGTGAATCAGTTTTGAGCAGATACCTTTTTTTTTTTTTTTTCATTATTGCGTCTTAATTTTTAGGTCTTTCCGCTTTCCATATATTGGCCATTCGAATCCTATTCTCAATGTTGGTTTCTGTGTTTATGTAGTATAATGTGTTATATGGTTTATTTCTAATTTCGTTCATTTTTTCCGAGAAATTTTTATTTGTTTTGTTTACTTGGCGACTGTTTATATTTTCGTTTGGTGGGATTATGATTTGGTTATGTTGAGCAGCTGTTGGTCCTTTGTGGGTTGTTTGATTAGATTTGAATACGAGAATAAAATTATCGTAGTTATTCACATCTGGACTCCTGATGCGTTTTTTGGTGTACCCTATCAATTCCTCAATTTCTTCATCCGACATCTCATGAATGGCTTCCAGTAATTCCGCTTCGCTGGCGCTTCTTTTGTTACCTCCTCCGGGATCAATTTCCATATTTTCATCAGAGTTCATTATTTCTAACTTTTCGATGAAATTATTCTAAAATTTCGTTCAAATAATCGAATCTGACTTTTATTGAATTATCTCCCAATTTATCGCCTGAAAAACGAATCGTCAGATAAGAACTCACATGTGGACACCATGAAGGTTCAACACAGACTGTTATCTTAATAAACCCATGATTAAAGACAAAGAAACCTACATTTATTCCTGAAATTCGAATTCAATTCAATAACGCCAAAATACTCACTTCAAAGACATGACACTTTGTTTTAGAAGATAGAGTACATGTCTTCAAATGCTTTGTCTTACCGGAATTGCGTCACGATATTGTCCTCGGAACGGTCTTTTGGATGAAAATGGGTTTAGTCCCAGATTTGCGAAAAGGGTACTGGAGCTTCAGTAACGAAAAACCTTGTAACAAAACCCTTAATTCTTTAAGAACAACTGGAGATTTAACGTCAATTCAGCAAGAAGAACTCAATTCCGTCATAAACAGTTATTTTGATTCAGTAAAGGATATAAAATTGGGATGTACCAATGCGATAGAACACGAAATTGTAACAAATAGTCCTCCCATAAAGTCAAAATATTACCCAGTTAGCCCTTATATGCAGAAAAAAATCAATGACGAAGTAGACAAAATGCTGGAATTAGATGTGATCGAACCATCGACAAGCGGATGGAGTTCTCCAATTCTCATGGTACCTAAAAAGGATAATACTTATCGATTTTGCGTTGACTTTAGAAAACTGAATGCGGTTACAGAAAAATGTGCTTATCCCCTTCCTCATATTTCCTCGATTCTCGACAGTTTGGGTAATGCTAAATTTTTGACATCCTTAGACATCAAAAATGCCTACTGGCAAATTAAATTATCAAAGAGAAGTAGACAATACACTGCATTCACGATACCTGGACGAGGGTTGTTCCATTTCAAAAGACTAGCTTTCGGATTGACGAATGCACCTGGCACATTTCAGAAATTTGTGAATGATCTTTTCGGACCAGAATTTTCTGATTATATTTTTAGATACTTGGACGATATAATAATAGCTACCCCAGACTTTGAAACACATTTGAAAATCTTGCAACATGTTCTCGATAGACTTCTTGAAGCTAACTTGGTCTTAAATAAGGAAAAATGCGTTTTTTGTAGACCAGAACTCAAATTTCTCGGATATATAGTCAACCGAAATGGCTTAGCAGTTGATCCTGAAAAAGTAAGTGCAGTAGTTAACATGCCCAGTCCCAAATCCCCTAAGGAAGCAAAAAGGATCATTGGAATGGTTATGTGGTACCGCAAGTTCATTCCTAATCTGTCGACAATTGCCGAACCTATTACTAGGCTTACTAGAAAGAATATAAAATTCGAATGGTCAGCGGAGTGCGAACAAGCTTTCGGAAAAATTAAAGATTCTTTAATAAGCGCACTTATTTTATCATGTCGAAATTTCGATCAGGAATTTGTTCTTGAATGCGACGCTAGCGGATATGGATTAGGGAGTGTGTTAACTCAAGTATATGACGGTAAACAACATGTAATCTGTTATCTCTCTCGTGGTTTGACTCGGTCAGAAAGAAAATTTTCAGCCACAGAATTAAAGTGTCTGAGTGTATTGTGGTCGATTGAAAAATTAAGATGCTATCTGGAAGGAGCTCCTACGTTCACTGTTATTACAGACCATCATAGCTTGTTGTGGTTGAATAATTTAAAAGATCCTCATGGTAGGCTAGGACGGTGGGTCCTGAGACTACAGATGTATAATTTCAAAATTTTACATCGACCTGGAAATAATCATCATGTACCAGATTGTTTATCTAGGGCTATTCCAGAGAATAATATAGCATCTGAGTTAGTGTTAAAAAAAAATACTGAAGACCGATGGTATAGTAAACTCTTGATTCAAGTACGAACTAATCCACTTAGATATCCAAATTTTAGAATTTCCCAGGATGGTGTATTATTTGAGAACACGGGTAGAACTTTATCTGATGCTTCAGCGTGGAAGCAAGTATTAGCTAAGGGGAGTCGTTTAGAAGTTTTGAAGAAATTTCATGACGATCCAGTCACGGGTGGACATTTCGGTATTTATAAGACTTATTATAGAATTTTTGCTAGATATTTTTGGCCAGGAATGAGACATGATATTACGAAATATGTGAATAAGTGCAGAATATGTGCAGCAAACAAACCTGAACAAAAACTTAAGGCTGGTGAAATGGGTAGTAAACCTAATATTGATAGGTGCTGGCAGTATATTGCGATTGACCTAATTGGTCCATTTCCACGAAGTAGTAAAGGATACCAACATGTACTTGTTGTTTGCGATTTTTTAAGTAAATTTACAATGTTATTTCCACTCAGGAAAGCCATAACTAGCTCTATCGTAAGAATTTTGGAAGAGCAGGTATTTTTAGTGTTTGGTGTTCCTGAAATCCTGAAGTGCGATAATGGAAGTCAGTTCAAAAGCCGCGAATTTTCGAAACTTATGAAAGAATATAACGTGAAAATATTTTACAATCCATTGTATCATCCTGAGCCCAATTTTTCAGAGAGAGCAAACCGTGTTATTAAAACAATGATTGCCAGTTATGTAGATGAGAACCATAAAAAATGGGACAAATATTTGCCTCATCTAGCCTGTGCGTATCGAACAGCGCAACATGAAGTTACTAAAAATAGTCCTTATTCAATTAACTTTGGATGTGAAATGATAACGAATGGTCATGAATATGAGTTTGATAGATCGAGAAAAAGTATTGCTGATGTTGGGGAAAATAATTCTGATTTTGAAGATGGAAAAAAGTTGTTGCGATTGAAAGAACTGAGAAAATATGTAAAGAATAAGTTGACTTTAGCTCATGAAAAATCTAAGCATCAATATAATTTACGACACAGACCTCATTCGTTCGAGGTTAATGATTATGTTTGGGTTAAAAACCATGCATTGTCTTCTAGTGCGAAGGAGTTTTCTGCGAAGTTAGGAGATAAGTTTTGTGGACCATATAAGATATCGAAAAAGCTTGGTGTGAACACGTATGAACTTGTAGATGATTCAAATAGGTCAAGGGGTATATGGCACGTATCTCAGCTCAAGCCTGATAAAACTTTAGACAGTGGTTAGAGCTCGGCGTGAATGTTACTCCATTTGTTCTTCTTCTTGATGGTTATATGGTGTTGTATTGTATGGTTTGTACCGTTCTTGAGAAAAAAAAAATCTGCGATTTTTTTTTTCGTAAGAAGGGGGAGTATGTTACAGTCATTATTTGATTGGTTTGATACGATCATTTTTTTTATTTCTTAAAGAATTGTTAAACTCTTGATTATTGTTCAAATTACATTATGAATCATTAAATTTCTGATTTCAGATATGTGGGTATATTACAGATTAGTCACTTGTAATCAGATTGTTTATTTTTTTTCACAGTAATCTTTAATTTCAATTAAGTGTAATATTGTTTCCTGTAATGTGGAGGTTCGTTGTCGCGGTGGTGGATGTCGCTGATGGTCGCTTGGTTCAGTCTCGTTCAAATTGTTATTCTCATTATCAGTTTTTTTTTAAGATGTTTTTTTTTTCATAAAAGGAGATTTGTCATATACATTCATTCTTAATGTCAATTTTTTCGTTTTGAGATCGCTACGAGAAGTTTGAAAGTTATATGCAGCAGAGTAATTTAGTATCGACGTTTTGGAAATAGTAGATTTATTTGGATAGATTCTGCTGTTGAGGCAATTTAGTATACGATTTAATTCGGATAGCCTTCCATTGCTTTTGAATATGGTGGCATTTTAATTCCCTTCAACTGGACTGGACCAAGCGACGGATCGAATACCAGCATCCACCATTGTTGGCGAGGTTCCGACACCCGGAAAAATTGGAGAACCAAATCTTCCAAAGTTCCAGCCAACCAGTTCTTCTGGAAATAGGCAGCTGAAGCTCAGTGGAGACATTCACGACCGAGATAAGTCCTTCATTTTGTTTTACTATAAGTACCTATCACCGTTGCTTGCCTATCATTAAGTCTTTTCCCATTATTTCGACTTGATAATATTTTGGCTGTACTGTGAATCTCTCGTCGTCGAATATCGAATTTGTATTTAATATTATACACTGAATAAGAATAATTATAAGCATCACCGTTGCTTGCCTAACTTTAAGTCTTTTCCCATGTTATTTCGACTTAATAATATTCTGGCTGTACTGGGAATCTCTCGTCGTTGAATTTTGAATTGAACTTGACATTATACTGAATAAGAATAATTGTGCATCATAGAAAACATTGCAAATTGGTTGATTCTTATCGTATTGTTTTTGCCTAAGCATCTTGTAATTGATTTTCTGTTCATTGTAATAAACCAATCAAATTCAAGTATTTCTCTGCCACCTTGTTTTCTACAGGACAGTTATATCCTGACCCAACCCGGATTGAGCTTTAATCTTGGTAGTGTGAATAGAATTATTACCATCTTTGAATTTATTGTTAGTAACATTTATTTTATGTGAACTAGGTACCTAATTTGTAAAAGGAACGTGGCAACTTTGAAGACCTGTTTCAGGCACCCTGTGATGATATTTACTCATAATTCATACAAGAAGCTTATTTTTTTTTGTTTCACTTTTGCAAAAAAAATTCTCACAATGAGGGATTTTTAAGATATAAACACTATTTTGTGACAATCTTTCTGTCAAAAAATTTTAGAATTAGGCTATTATAACTCAACAATCGCTTGGAGTGGTTGCTCATATCAGACATCAAATCAGTGCGGAATCAAACGAAGAATTCAAATATGTTTAGATATACAGGGTGTTACATTTGAATTAACGAAGTTTACATTCGTTTCCGGTAGATAAGATTAGATTAGGAGGGACGGAAGATCATCGTTTCTCGGCCATATGGCTGAGATCAAAGTGTATTGAGTGTTTGTGAAATGTTGTGATGGAGCATTATATTCTCCCGTATCCGTTACCACAGATCATTACTTGCGAATACTGTAAGGTTGTCCCTCCTAGGACATATCAAAATCATAACGACCTCAATAAACATCTAAAGAGATAGCATGGTCGAGCGATCGCCTTCAGATGCGGAACATGCCAGTTGGTTATAGGCACTATTGAACAAGTCAAGAAGCACCAGTTAACAAGCCATCCACCGGTGGACAATCTTCCATCTGAGGTCCTCCAGGAGTCGTCGAATTCTGCACGTGAGGATGAACAATATATCCCTTCACACGGCACGTTAACCAGACCGCTCTGGGCCCGTATTCTCGACAAGTGATCTTTCGGTGTGTATACGTTTGGTATACGGGCCGTGGAGACGTGCCCGAGTGGCAGCTGCGCGTAGCCCCACCAGTTCTGAGGTCCCGACACCGTTGCCGGTTGTGATGTCGGCGTCCTCCATGGAGGTAAAGGAAGGGGAGGGAGCATACCCTATATTTCCCTTGATGCAAAAGTGTCACATAAAATCGGCCATATTTGTATGGGCAATTTGTGGCGCGAATTTCTAAAATTTGAATTTGTCGAATTTACCGAACATGAAACCATTTTTAACTAACACTGGATGTCTTTCTGCTACAAACTGTACAGAATATGAAGAACAAATGAGGCACAAACAATAAAATCCAACGTTTAAATAGTCGTACTATTTGACCATCGGCCATATTGGTGTGTCCCTGCTTTGTTTTGTTTACGTGACACGTTTCAATCGTTATGCCCCCTCCCCTTCCTTTACCTCCATGGCGTCCTCCCTTCGAGACGACGCTGCCACCCAGCGTAGCCCATCCACGCAGACTCATCTTGCTCCCCTGCTCGCGGCCTCGACTATCAATCAAGCATCACACCCTACCAGATCTCGTGTCCCCACAGATATACAGAAAAGATGGCTGCAGTGGCTGGCTGATATCAAGGCAGTCTATACTTTAGTATAGAGTTCACTGCATCAGGGACGGCGACGACCTCTCTGCTGCAAACGACCGAATTTCAAGTGAAATTGTGGAGCGTGAGGTGGGCCCGCGAGACCAATCCGTCCCCCACCCAGACGGGTAAACATGCCGACTCGTTACGACCCTGAGGCTGCGGCGTCCATCCAAAAATCCTAATAAATTAACAGGTCCAAGGCTCTCTAGAAAATCACCAGGGAGCAGGATGCTGCTCGATAGATCCGGAGCGTTTGGTGGCCCACTTTGGGGGCACATCCCAGGAGGCCAATAATCGTCGCCCACCCCACAACGTGGAATCGCCGTGTGCGCCGAACAGCGAAAAATTGCCGTCCCCATTTACAGCGCTGGAAATTACAAAAAGATCGCAAAGAACTTCAAACACAGCGTTTATTACGCTGCCTTGAAGAAGTTCGATCCCAGCTGCTTGATGCTGACGGCCTTCTACAACAAGGTTTTCCAGCTCCGCTGTGTCCCCGCGGCATGAAGCACGACATCCATATTGCTGATCCATAAGAAAGGTGCCTGGGACGACCCCAACAACTGGCGTCTCATATCCTTATGCTCATGCCTGTACAAGTTATTTACATCGTGTCTGGCAGCAAGGATATTCCAGAGCAGAAGGAATTTGGCCAATTCGAAGGGTGCTTTCAGGATAACTTCCTCCTGCAGAGCATCCTCGACAACACGAGGAGACGCAGGAAGGGCTGCGCATTGGCCTGGCTCGATTAGGCAAACGTATTCGCGTCGGTCCCAACGACGGTCCCACACGACGGTCCCACACGACCATATTCTGGGCACTCTTACTGAAATGGGAATGAATCAACGCGTAGTCGCCCTGATTGGAAACATATGAGTATGGGGCCATGTCATCTACTATCAGAACCCCACAGGGTGTGTCCAGAAGCTTTTCAAATAGATCGGGAGTACCCCAGGACTGTCCCTTGAGTCCAGTTATTTTCAATTTGGCACTGAAGCCGGTACTGGGAGCCGCAAAAAACACGGGAAGGGCTTCAGACTCAGCATCTGATTTCGGTGCTAGCCTATGCCGATGAAAGGATGAGGATTGAGTTGAAGAAACTAGACGAATCTCTGTTGGCACCTTGGCAGAAAATCTATGCCCTGAGCACATTCATAATGCCCAAGATCTCGTTCGTGCTCAGAGGTTGCCAGGTCCAAAAGACTTCTTTGAAGGCCCTAGATAGAAGGGTGAAGAGTGCGCTCAAATCCTAGTTGAATCTTCCCCCAGAGAGCCAGCCCTGAGATAATATATGTTCCGATGAAGAAAGGAGGGGCTGGTGTCCTGCCGATGGCGGAGTTGGTCGAGGTGGCAACGGTTGTCCAGGCCTTTAAAATGTAAAACAACCAACTGTGCGAGGTCACCCGCCGTCGAATTGGCCGCCACCCAACACCTGAAGATCTGACCCGCTACCTTTCAGGGAATCTTAGCGATGAAGCATTTACCACCAACTTGACGCTGTGACACACTTGTGGAAATTTGAAAATTTTCTTCTTCAGATAAATTGTGCCCATTTTGTGCCAATTTGTGCTGTATGTTACGAATTCTGTGCCCGTTCAGTTCTCGAGATATTTTGAGTTTTATTTGTGAGGAGCGTCAAGTTGGTGACACACCCCTCGAATTTATTTTGGTATCAAATTGTTTTGGGAAATTTGTGCCCATTTTGTGCTAATTTGTGCCGTATACTATGAATTTTGTGTCCGTTTCGTTTCAGAGATATTTCGAGTTTTTCATGTAAGTCACCAACTTCACGTTGTGACTCACATAAGGAAAGCTGGAAATTCCTCTTTGGATAAATTGTGCCCATTTTGCGCCAATTCGTGCCGCATAGTATAGATTTTGCATGCTTGCAGTTTTCGAGATATTCGAAGTTATTCCTGTGAGATGAATAGATGTAGCAGAATTCAAAGACGAGCGTTAATTCCATGTCATAATATTATGTGATCATGTTAAAGTATGAGTGGTTGAACTGGCAGACATTCGGTGAAAACAACAAAATTTCAATGATTCGACGACCTTTTCACTTAGAATAATCAATTCAATATAATAATTGAGTTGATGAATTAATATATAGCCACAGGTTTAGCGAATAGGTTGACACATCCTCAGTTTCAATTATACAGGGTGTTTGGTAATTCGACGTGAACCTTGAAAAGGGATATACTAGACGTCATTTGCAATGAATTGCGTCGAGTGAAGCATGGTCCGAAAATCTATGGTTACGAAGATATCGCGATTTTTCAAGTTTTTTGAAATTTTCTGCTTCGTTATCGAAAATTAATTTTGTGAAAACAACTCGACCCAGAATATTCAGTGAATATTTTGTTCAAAGCTGAGAAGATGGTCCTCGTTTCTGCGAAAAAGTATATTCACTACAAATTCAGATAACCCGAGATTAAAGGGTCATAAATGACTGCACCTGTTTTCCTCATAAAATCTTGATAAAACAATTGAGAATTACTTGAAAAAAGTATTATAGACTTGGTGTATAAATGTCTCATCAGCTTTCCAAAAAGGTACATATGTCAATAATTCCTTCATGCAATCTAAAAATAAGTCCGGAAAACCAAGCAGACAACAGACTTTTTCGAGTCATTCAGATATCCTATTATCCTTTATTTCACTCGGCGTGATTCGTAAGCCGTAAGCGGGCCATGGTTCGATCACTCGGAATAGTTGACATGATATGACAGATCAAATATTAAATTACCAAACTGTTAGTTGCTTGCAGTTACAACAATTAATTAATTTTTCCTGAATAGCCGTTGAAATCTTCAACAATCGATTGAAAGTACTTCAATGGCTTGTTGTGGAGACGCAGAATATGCTGATATTTTGTACTTTTACGGATTGTGTGATGGGAATGCTATTGAAGAGGGAGATGCGGTCCGAAGAATGGACTTTTGTCGGTTTCTTCTCAATTGCGATATCGAAGATTCCAATTTCTTGAAACACATCTTATGGACAGATGAATCTAAATCTAAACAAGACGGAATAACAAATTTTCATAATGCGCATTATTGGGCGCCGAAAGGTCAGAATCTCAGGAAATTTAAAGAAATTTCCCATCAGAAAAGATTTTCTTTCAATGTATGGATGGGCTCCATCTACAAATGTATTGTTGGACGAGTTTTTTTACCTGATAACCTAAATGGGATCTCGTACGAAAATTTTCTGCGTGACGAGCTTAGGTTGCAATTATAGAAGATGTACCGCAGACAGTTCGATCACGAATTATTTTTCAGCATGATGGCTGTCCAGCTCATTACTTCAGAAACGTGCGGTTGTGGCTAGACCAAAACTATCCCCAACGTTGGATATGACGTGGTGGGCCAATTTCTTGGCCGGCCAGATGTCCAGACCTGACCCCATGCGATTTTTTCATTTGGGGTCACATGAAACAGCTAGTATACAGGGTGGCCCACCCCAGACGCGGTTCTCATTTTGAAGCAGTAAATGAAGACATTTTGAAAATTTTTTTTTCGTGAGATGTAAAGGACCATTAGATGCACAGTTTAAAATTGTTTTCACATATACAGGGTGTTCGATAACAAAGATATAGACCAAAGTTACACTTTTTCAAATGGAATACCCTATATATGAATTCAAAAATTGAATGGCAAGCTCAAATAAAGATGAGTTTATACAGACCATTTTATCCCTTGGAAGAACCATTGTAGAGAAAATGGCGAAAAATCGAAAAAAAGGAGTATTTTTAATTAGCAATTAATGAATAAACCCTTCAAGCCAACGAGACAGACAATGTATTTTCGTGTAGACATATTGGCTACCCTTATGCAGAAGAAATAAATTTAACTCTGGAATATACTGAGTGATCATAATTAATGTTCAAATATTAACTACAAATAATGGTCAAAAACTTTCTTATTTCAAATGGCACACCCAGTATTTCTGTACCTTGTTGAACGTAAAAATTAATATCGAAACTATCTTCATTGGGTTTCCCTATACCTAAACCTAATAGTTTTCAAGTAATTTTCGATTTTTAATTCAACAAGTTAACCTACTATTATAATTAGCGATATTCATAGAAAAACTTGAAAATATTTGTGGGGAAATGCTCACAATATTATTCGAAATCTGAAAAACTCATATGAAGATCTCAATAATGGTGTTACGGTCACGCAAGAGTTATTATTCCTTTATAAATGATTATCTACTGTTTTTCTGAATATCAATTCTTTTTTCAATTATTTTCAAATTAATTTCGCCTAGAAGGTATTGAGTGTCATTATCATTCAATCATTTCCGGTACATGCCCTTAAATTTTTCGTTATTCCGATCGTTTTGATTTGAAGTTAAGCCATACGTTCAAAGAATCATGTAACAAACGATTCATTTAAAAAAAATATTTGCTCAGGCGATGAACCTGTGCTCCAGTCCAACATTTTCCCTATTCTTCACATTTTCAGTATTTTGAAGACTTTTCGAGATTTTCAAAAGAGATCTGTGATAGTGAACCTCTGGCCAGAGAGTGAGTTGAGTACCGAGTGGAACGAGTTTCACCGGCATAAGGACATTCAGTAGTAAGGTAGTATTCGAAGGTATTCTGTGAACATCTTTGAATCATTGAGTCTACTAATACTCAATCCAACAATTGGAGATAACAAGTATGAAGAATCAAAGGTTCATCGCCTGAGCAAATATTTTTTTATGAATCGTTTTTTACATGGCTTAACTTAAAAACGATAAGAATAAAGAAAAATTTAAGGGCATGTACCGAAAAAGATTGAATGATAATGACACTTAATACCTTCTAGGCGAAATTAATTTGAAAATAATTGAAAAAAGAATTGATATTCAGAAAAACAGTAGATACCTAATCATTTATAAAGGAATAATAAATCTTGCGTGACCGTAACACCATTATTGAGATCTTCATAAGAGTTTTTCAGATTTCAAATAATATTGTGATCATTTCCCCACAAATATTTCCAAATATTTCTATGAATATCGCTAATCATAATAGTAGGTTAACTAGTTGAATTAAAAATCGAGAATTACTTGAAAACTATTAGGTTTAGGTATAGGGAAACCCAATGAACATAGTTTGGATATTAATTTTTACGTTCAACAAGGTACAGAAATAATGGGTGTGCCATTTGAAATAAGAAAGTTTTTGACCATTATTTGTAGTTAATGTTTGAACATTAATTATGATCACTCAGTATACTCCAGAGTTAAATTAATTTCTTCTGCATAAGGGTAGCCAATATGTCTACACGAAAATACATTGTCTGTCTCGTTGGCTTGAAGGGTTTATTCATTAATTGCTAATTAAAAATACTCCTTTTTTTCGATTTTTCGCCATTTTCTCTACAATGGTTCTTCTAAGGCATAAAATGGTCTTTATAAACACATCATTATTTGAGCTTGCCATTCAATTTTTGAATTCATATATAGGGTATTCCATTTAAAAAAGTGTAACTTTGGTCTATATCTTTGTTATCGAACACCCTGTATATGTGAAAACAATTTTAAATTGTGCATCTGATTGTCCTTTACATTTCACGAAAAAAAAATTTTCAAAATGTCTTCATTTACTGCCTCAAAATGAGAACTGCGTCTGGGGTGGGCCACCCTGTATAGTAGGTACACCAGTGACGACAGCTGAAGAATTGAGGGAGCGAATTTTGACGGCTGCTCAGCATGTAAAAAATAACTTCTCAACGCGAGTAACAATTTCTGAAGTACGCCGTAGACTGCGTGCATGCATAAGAAATCGAGGGCGACAACTCGAGCAGGATCTCTAGGTTTGTTAATTTTTTGTTTATGTTTCCCAGCTAACCAATTTCGGTCGCAGGGAAGTTGTAAAGAACTCACATTGTGGATGTGCGACTGCACAATGTTGATCCGAAAAAGATTATCCAGTACTTACTGGAGAGTGCTTAATGTCCGCAATATCGCATATCGCGAATAATTACTCAAGACATCACATCGTAGATGTAAAAAATGTACCATAGATAACAACATTGCGACTTCTCATGTTGGCAGTTTTTGGAATAGTATATTTCATTACTAGTCCAGAAAGTAAGATTTTTCCGTGCGCGCGCGATGTGTTCCCGTGTGAGGCGGAGCCGTACACGGGAACTCGTGCAAGCACGGAAAAAGCCTTTCTGGACGTGTAATGAACGATATTTTTCATTACACCTCTCTGAAAACAATAACACGGGAAAAATTTTAAGCAGAAAGCATTTCGATATTGTGAAACAATAATTATTCAAAACACTGACATCTACTGTCACGCAATCGTTGCTCTGTGTCTCAGCATAGGATTCATAGGATGCATCTATGCCTCAGCGCACCGTAAAACTTTTTGCGGTGCGGCCGCACGGAAAAGAGTCATTTTCGATGTTCTAAATCTGCATGTTATGATAGGGTTATCTGTGCGGTGTAATGAAAAGATTATTTAGCGAAATAAACTACCAGACTGCAACTTCCATTAGAGTTATACAGGGTCTTTCACGGGGAACCTCACCCATATTTATACGGAAAACTACTGAACGTATCTTCATGAATTTCAGCACTTATAAGTATTTCACGATGCTGATGAAATCTAAAATATTTTCAAGGCATGAGCACCTCCGGTTTTTCCGGAAATGACGTCTTGCAGAAATAGATTCCTCACAAAATTTCAAGTTATTTTGATGTAACATTTTTCAGTTTTGGTTGGAAAATCCTCTTTGAGCGGGAAAATTCGAAAAAAAAATCGAAAATAGAGCTCCGCTGAAACAAGAATAACTTCGAGGTTTTTGGATGGAAAATTTTCATTTTTGGGATTTTTCAAGATGTGAGATTGATGTATCCACTTTAAAAATCGAAATCGCGATTCATGATACAGGGGGTGAAAAAATCGCTTTCAAAGTTAGGGATGACAAAATCGTGAAAAATCAATTTTTTCAAATTAGAACCCCATTTTTTTATGGCAGATATTGAATCTACGTTAAAAAATAATGTGAGTGTATGCATCACACCCTTGCCCTAAAGTGGATATTAACTCAGAAAATTTGTGATTATTCGTTCGTCCAATAGAGCATTTTGAAAATATGACCCAAAACTGGAAATCCCCCTGTATAATTCAAACGAATTGTTTGAGACTTTCCATGTGCGGTATTTTTGAAACCAGCAAAGTGTCCTCTATCTCCGTGTGAAGTATGTACAGTTCAACAGGATACACCCTTTATAATTATTCGAATAAAAAAAAATCTTCCGCTGGCTGTACGTTGCTAGAAAACTATACTGACGGTCACTATGCTATAAGACAAATACAGATAAAGCTATATTCAAATTATGGCCAGGGTTAAAATTAGTCACCAAAAACAATCACTGGCTCCCGTGCTATTTTGAGCCTCGTGGTTGGTTGAACTCGATCTTCCACTTGCCATGTTCGCCATGAATTCCATAATTTTCATCTGCAGTTGAGCTTGAACTTACATCATTTGAATCATCGTCATAGGTTTGACTTGAGCAGCATTCTCTTGATTTTGTTGATCCATTTTGGATGAATTCGTTTGCACAAAGAACGCGGTGAAACTCGTAGAATTCAGGATCTAATTCTTTCTTTGTGCAGAAAGAACCAATCCCGCTTTTGATGTTAAATAATGAAACACTTTAAGATGGTTCACGTGTTGTTTATTCACAGTGGGCCTTATTCGTACAAATCAAATAACAATCAGTGTAACAAAATGGCAGGTTATGTTATTATTTGCTTTGACCTTGCGTCGGTCAGAGGATCGCAAGTTGTTAGCGAGAGCGTGGTACGTGAGGTAAGAGAGACATTCACTAGGATCATCGAAAAGCGTATCGATTCAAATCACAGAGTATTAGTACATTAGGCCTACGCCTAGGCCTAGGCCTACGCTTCGGTAGATATGGTCTTAGCATATTATATCAATTCATAGGGGGCACAAAATTCAAATTGCTTACATATATGTAATGTATTATATTATGCTGAGCGCATGACCTTATGCCACCCTAACGTAAAATGAGAACATTTGCGATCATTGTGGCTCAGTTGTTATATGGTATTATTGACGAATAGATATAAAGAGAAATTGCGTTTTTAATTCCTACAACCAATATTGAATATTGAACCCAAGAACATCACAGAAACTTGGATGATCTTCAATTCATTTTAGCTTCAAAGTTCAGAAAAATCCATATTAATGTTCGTTCATTTACATGCATAAAAGTTGAATATGTATGAAAAATGTTTCGTTGATTGCATTCATAGGAACTAAGTCACAAACAGATTCAATACAAATCAATAATGAAAACATGGAATTTCAAAATTTGAAAAAGTATGAGGTCAATTTCTAGTTTAGGTCCCCCTCTGTTCAAAGAAGTGATACAGGGTCCCGAAAACCACATGTCTCTATCTTCCATAGTAGCTAAGATGCAGTGCAGTCTCATCCAAAATGGGACACAGTGTACAATAATTCTGGATGCCATGGCTTATCGAAGGCTTGACTTACGTCAAGAAATATGGACGTGCAGTATTCTTTGTCAGTGCTTCGTTCACCACGTGACTAACTCTGTGGGTTCGCAGTACTCTAGAGTGGTCGGCTCGAAATCCAAATAGGTGATGTTTTGTCCATTGTCTAGTATTAGGATCAAAGTTGGTTCTTCGCAAGATAAGTTTTTCTAGGATTTTAGATGCAATCGATAGCAAGCTAATAGGCCGGTAGGAAGTTGTACTTTTTGGATCTTCATCTGCTTTTTGAATAAGGATTACCTCTGGTACTTCGAATAGTTTTGGCCAAAAGTTTTATTTTAGTATGGTTTTGTGAATGTACCTTAGTAAAACTAAATTCCGGTTCTGGCAACTCTTTGATCAGTTTTCTCGTTATTCTGTTCATTCCTGCAGCTTCTCTTGTGTTGAGAAGATTCATTTAATCTTGGACTACAGCTGTTCTGAAGGGTTTGATAGGTTGTTTTGGAAGGTTTATCCAGAAGTTATAATGAAGATAAAAAGAATTACGAAAAACAAAAGTAATAAACCAACGTGTGAACACCGTTTTTGTTCGCAGAAGACTGATGATTAGTGAACCAACCTGTACTTATTCCAACTGTAACTGCAGTCACTTTGGGGAAATCCTTCAAAACATTCATTATTTCAAAAGAGCACTTCAGTGCAGAGCGGTGCTGCATGACATGAGCTGATCCTTTCAATCCAAAAGTAACATTGAACATTGTAACGTTCTCTAATATTGACACATAGTTTATGTAACCCCTGTACTGATGTCCGAACCTGAAATAAATGTTTTTATTATTTTAGGCCTTTGGAATAGTCTGCTGCGCCATTTATCTGACCTATAGACAGTTTTCAATATTTCATCTGTTGCTCTACACTTTTTCATATATTTCGCAATGGATGTGGCTACCATTATCGTGACCACAGTAACATCTCTTAGTTCCATCATATTTTCTATAGGTTCATCAGATAATAATGCATCTCTTATTCCTTCCTGGAAAAATTTCACGACTTCCTTTAAAAACGTTTCGCCGTTTTCCATAACTTCTTGCACGCAAGGTCTCACTGAAACCATTCAAAAAGATTAATATTGTGGCGTGGACCATAAATCGAAAAAAAAATTATTAATTTCAAACGATCGTATTCCTTTTCATAGTTCATAAAATTACAATCAGAACATTAAACATCGATCACACACACGGACAAAAATTCCGAATTTTCCATCCCTGCCACAGATCAGCCGTCACACGTCGGTTTATTCTTTGAGGCCCATGTAGACGGAGAGAGTTGCTCGTATCGAACAAATAGTTCATCCAAGAATTATTGACATCTCCGGCGGCTTCGGAAAATCGAAATTATGTGGGTAATAGCCCGTTCAATAATATTTTGAGTTGCAGAATTCAGGTTGGTGTTGGAAATAACACTGACATTTTGTTCTATCGTTAATTTTCGAACAAATTTGGCAAATAATTGAGCAAGTGAAATATGTATCTTTGGAATGAGGCTCTTGAAGAGTGAACAGCTAATAAATAGAAAGCCTGCACAGAGCACGTATAAAAAATAAATTAGAGAAGATAATTCGAAGTATAAAGGATATTGCTGACATAAAACCTCCCATTATGAATATGACGTTGTCTGCCTAGATGAGGAAATATTAACAGTTGTAGTTGTTGACACAGAATAATAGGAATATTCACATTTTTCATATTGTACACCTTCATTGTTCACAAATATTGAAAGTTACAATGTCATGACAAAATTCTTTATATCATTATCATTTTATACAGTGCTAGTCAAAAGTCCCGTCCCCCCCTCGTATCTTTTGAACGGGTATACTTATAATAATGAAATTTGGAGAGTGGAAATAAACGGATGTAGGCTTCTCAACTGGTCATAACAGGTGACGCAATAGTCATAAATGACGTCACAAGGCCACTGTGACCAATAATTTTAAATGGGACCCTATGGCAAGTGACAGCTCGTTTGAAAGGTATTGAAAATACCTATTCAGTCATACCAATTTTGTTTGGGTTTCGGCTGATTTCGATTGATAAATTGAAGAAATGCGAAACTATAATTTTCGTATTTCTTGACTAGCACTGTATAATGAACTAAGTTGATAAAATGTGCGTGCCGATAAAACTTGAAAAGGAGTCTCTGCATGATAAGGGGACAGATATGGTGTGATAGCCCTTTATCCCCCCTCAAACAAGAAATTTCCTGTTTCAACCTGAAGGGCGTGTTTTTAAAGATATGAGGGCTTTTCCAATCCTTCTACTTGGAAATTAAGTGTAGTGGCGCCATCTGCTGGAAGTATTTGAACTTCATTCAGAACAACGGTTATTTGGATTGCACTTCGAAAGGCGCTGCCAGCAATTGCAGCGTGTGTAGTAATGGCGCGAAATTTAAAATTCCAATTTCAATGAAGTCTTGCATTACATTTGTTACTAAAATGAAGTTATTGAATTTTGTGTGTTTATACAGCAGTAGCTAAATTATATTTTGGAGTTAAAGCGACATAATTTTAGTTATTCAAATTGGTTCTGAAAACATTTTAAAATTTCAGTTTTCAAATTTTGCGCCTTTTCAGCTGAAGAACCTATTTTGACGGCGGACGATAATGTCGAGAATATTCTAGAAGGTGTTAGAAAGAAAATATTCTCAAGCTTTTTCGAATATCCTAGAGCTCAGCTCTCTGAATATATAAGAGCCCGGTGTAGCCCGCTAGAGTTGATTCGTTTTGAACAGCGAACCAAGCGATTTCGAAACGAAAAGAAAAAGAGTGATCTGTGAGCCTTCATTTTGAAGTATAACGTGTAAACATTTTTTTTAGGATGTTTAATTCATTATCGATTCTGAAGTGAAGAAAAAAAAAGTTGTCTGTGACCCTTCATTGAAAATTATCGAATGTGAGTATTTTGAATAGTGTGTTTAATTATTTCTGATGGTTCTTTTCTTTTCTTTCCATTGTAATTTCTTCAACCTTCAAGCAGTCGCGCGACTTGAATCGATGCATTCTATATCATTTTGGCCGTGAACAGAATATCGCGCGACCGCTTGAAGGTTAAATAATTTTTTTTTGTCTCAACGTACCCCATGTTTACTTTACAATATATTTTTCTATAAAATGTTTTTTTAATTTAAATTTTACAGAATATAATGCCTAGACGAAGTTTAATAAATAATAGATAATGATAGTTACTTTGTAATTATTGTAACAAAAAAGTATGTGAATATGTCAAGGGTATAAAGTGCAAAGAAAAGTTCCATCCTTCATGTCTTACTCTAGCTCCAAATAGGAAAATGCTACCTGTCAGCATGAACGGATCGTCAATCAAAAATCTTTTACTGCTGACATTGAGGTGGAAAACAAACTAATGAAAATGGAAATAAGTTACTTGAAGGTATTATTAGAGGAATCGCAAAGTAGAAATCAAATCTTGATGAAGAATACTCGATTGCTACTTGAGAAAATCCATAATATTGAACAAGGTTAAAACATCGATAAACATCCTTAAAAAGTGAACACAAATGCTACTACTGATAAGCATCCAAACCGCTTTCAGGCTATAAATAACGATTCCCACACCTTTGCACAGAACCATAGTAATGGCTCATCATATAGTTCTGTGCTCAGACGTCAGCCTTCATCTGGTATGTCAGAGTCAAAAACGTCACAAGTTGACATTCCCATAACGTCGAGAACCAAATCAAAACAATCTGAGAAGGTGGAATCATTGGAATCGGATTATGAAATGGGAGAGAAACAGAGAACGGCACATGGCCGAAATGATGGATGGTCAACAGCCAGAGGAAAATCAACAAGGAGAAAGACATTAATCTGTGAAGGTGAAAATCTCAATAAAGGAAACACTCTGATAAAAGGGGCAATCAAGCGGAATTGGATATATGTCGGTAAGATTGCAGGAAAAGAAGTCAAAGAGCAAGATATAGCCAAATTCCTGAAAGATGTGGATCAAATTGGGGATATAATGGTAAAGAAGTTGAATACAAAAGGACAAAATTCTGCGTTTAGTGTCGGTATAAAAAACAGGGAAGTTTATGATGCGGTTTTTAATGTGAAGTTTTGGCCATAGGGCATTGTTCTCAGGGAATTTACATTCGATAAATATTTTTTTCAGAAACCTCGGAAAAACAAAACCACAGAGTAACAATTATTGAAGAAAATAAAGATTTAAAAAGAAAACACCAAATTTGTCTAGTTCATTAAAATGTATGCTCAATAAACAACTCGATTGATCGTGTTGAACTTGAACATAGTGTAAATAGTCAAATTATAGATTGTAAAATTATATGTTTAACAGAGAATTGGCAAAGTAGGGATGCATTAGAGAATACTTCAATAAATAATTTCAAGCTAGTGGCAAGCTATTGTAGACCGAAAGGTTATGGGGGGGCAGCAGTTTATCTGCATCATAAGTAGGGAAAGAAAGAAAAAAGCTATCACATTTGTCAGTAGAGGGTGAGTTTGAGTGTGCCGTGGCGCAGTGTATGTTGAATTCAGAATCTTTCTTAGTATTTTCAATATATCGTCCACCTAATGGAAATATAAGTTTATTTATTTATTGATAAAATAATTATAACTTGAGTTTTTAAAAAAGAATGTAGAATCAGGGAATTGATCCTACGGTAGTCTGTATGGGGATGGAGGGATGTTCGTATCTATTGTTTTGGAACTGTCAACCGTTTATTGAACTAGCTAACTGCAAAAACTCTCGCGTAATCTCAACGAGCTGGAGTCTATATAGTTTAAATATTGAAAATAATAAACAATTGTCATAAGCGTACTGATTCACCGTACCGACCTTGCCTACGTACGCATTCTTTCTTTCGTTCGGACTTTGTGAAACCTTGAAATTTATTTTTGTATATTCGCTTTCTTACAACTCATTTAAATATACAGGGTGTTTGGTAGCTGGGTGCAAACCTTCAAGGGGGTGAAACACTAGCCCATGTAGAACATATTCATACAAACATTTTTATTTTCTAGCGCGTTTTTGATTTTTGAGGGAACTTTTACGATTTTTAGTACAAAAACCCAAAATTGGTCAATTAAATGCTAATAACTTCTAATCTTAACAGAAATGTCCGGTTTTCTCATTTATTTTAGTAGTCTTATGTGTCCCCAATCGTACTAAAGTAGTTTGAAGCACCATTGTGTCCAAAAAAGTTATGTACAGAGCATTTAAACTTTACAAAAAAAGAAAGAAAATAAAAAATCTGACCTTTGATGCCAATTTAAAAAAATAAATAAAATACATACAGGTGTTCAGACACTTTTAAAAACATGCGTAGTTATTGCTCTTTCGTTTGAGGTATCATTTATCTAGCTAAGTCCTAAACTTTTTTAATTAGGGTGCCTGAACCAGTTTAGGGTTGTGAATATGGATTTACTATTTATTGTGTTATGCTGCGTTGGTTTGTGTTCGTTTGATCTTCTTCTTGTTACCAAAAAGGTCATGTTCCGTTGATAAATAAATAAATAAATGTCAACTTTGAGCAATATTCTGATGACTGTGGTGAGTTATGCGTGACATTTGAAGTAACAGTTCCTGGTCACATCTTAGTATTTTTTTGGGCTCTATCCAATTGTGGTTTAAGATTCTGAAAAAAAACAGATATGGCGGAAAGCCTGCAAAGTGGGAATTCTTTTTTTCGGTTGCCAATTTGGAATGCACTATTTCAACGTTTTAGATTTTCTTAGATTTTCCGTGAAAAATTTTTTTCAAAATTCGAACTCAACTTTTTTTTTGCATGTCGTCAGTGAGAAAGAAATTTCGGCCAAAATTGTTGAAATTTTTCATGGTTGAACTATCTTTCATTCTGAATAATGAGGTGAAAACATAATGAAATAATATCTATTGGTTTTCTTTTTGTAGCCTTCCAAAGGTTACGCTCGGAGAACTTTCATAATTTTCATTTGAAAAACCGGAGACCGTACGAATTCCAAAATTGTGCTAATGGGCGTAAATAAGCTCCGCCATTTCAATTGTCTGCTACCGCAGAAAGGGCTATGTGGCACTGATGAAGGCTAATTAGCCAGAAACTAGTCTGTCATTGTCCTCTTGTGGTGGCGACTCCTGCGGTATATTTCGGAAATTAGATTTCTGCTAGTCCATTTCCCTTAATTATTTTTCTTTGTCCTAGGGACGTGATCCTCTATTGTCATTATAATTACTTGCGGGCTCCATACCATGTGAACAGTCGTATTCTACCCCTCACGGTAAACTGCATGAGACTTCATAGTAAGTACTTGCGACTACCGTAAGTAGATAGGCAACACCGGTTCCGGCGTGAAAATGGTTTTTACATGTGAATTCCCATAAGCAAATTTAAGGTCCATTCTACAAAAATTGTACCCATATATGTCTATCCGGAGCCGAAAAACTTTGAAGAAATTAGCTAAAGAATTGGTCAATGACCAGAAGGCGTTATAGAAGATGTCACCTAAGAGCCCCCGTAGACTGCAGACTTTTTATCGGCCGATAGTTTGGTCGGCTTCTTAATCAGTATGGAGAGGAAAGCATATGCGCACACTACAGCGATTCCTCTCTATACTGATCAGAAGCCGACCAAACTATCGGCCGATAAAAAGTCTCCAGTCTGCGGGGGTCCTAAAAGTGATGACCTGAAGGACCTATTGTCACCTGTCATACAGATGTCACGTGATGGACCTGTCAAATAGTACCTCTCGGATATGTTTTGATTTACCTGTCAAGACTGCCCAGATTTGTCAAATCTATCAAGACCTACCACACCCTATGATGATGCCGTAACAATGACCACACCCAATACAAATATGAAAAAGCAAGGTGAGATTCGAACCCAGCTACCTATAATCATGATCTAAATCCAACGAAAGTGACCGCTAGACCATCCAAGCTTTTTACAGTCTAGACAGAAGAATTAATCTCAATGTACACGTAGAAGTTAAGGGTTACCTCCCGAATTTCATACTTCAATAATATATTGATTAACTTTTTGTCAAGAATATTCTGGACCCAAAGAGATAGTCTATAGTTATTCGCTTAATGAAGGAGATACCTTAGAGCTCGCGTGATTTTTTTGAAGTCAACTCAGGACCACTGACAGTATTTTTCAATACTTACAACAAAATTCGTTGATGCTCTCATTTCTGCTCATACTTGTATTCACCGTATTTATAGTTATGAAGCTTGGATTAACCATGTCCAAGTAGTGGGTAGAAGTATCCTCTGTGAAAAAAATTGTGTTTTTATTAAATTCATTTTTTGCTTCAACTACAATAACTTATTTTTCATTACACCGCACTGAAAACCCTATCATAACATGTAGATTTAGAACATCGAAAATGACTCTTTTTCGTGCGGCCGCACCGCAAAAAGTTTTACGGTGCGCTGAGGCATAGATGCATCCTATGATTCCTATGCTGAGACACAGAGAAACGATTGCGTGACAGTCATAGAACTTATAGTACATGGAATGCCATTAGCCTTGCTGCTCAGCTTAAAAAAGTGGATAAACATCTCCAGTTGGAGGAATACTGAAATTTCCATGTTGCCATGGTTACGACTTGTCATACAGAATAGAAACACAGAAATACTATGAATTTAATCGTCAATATCCGATTCACTTGGCATTTCGGCAAACATTCCTGTGTTTCTGTTCGGTGTGACAGGTCGTATCCATGGGAACATGGAAATTTAGAGATTCCTCCAACTTGAGATGTTTACCCACTTTTTGATCTGGTAATAGCATTCCATGTACTATAAGTTCTATGGTGACAGTAGATGTCAGTGTTTTGAATAATTATTGTTTCACAATATCGAAATGGTTTTTCCTGAAAATTTTTCCCGTGTTATTGTTTTCAGAGAGGTGTAATGAAAAATATCGTTCATTACACGTCCAGAAAGGCTTTTTCCGTGCTTGCACGAGTTCCCGTGTTCGGCTCCGCCTCACACGGGAACACAACGTGTGCGCACGGAAAAAGCTCACTTTCTGGTCTAGTAATGAAATATACTATTCCGACAAGCACATGCAAGAATGACGAATAGCATACTATTTTTAGTTACATGAACAGTTAAATAACTCTCGAGAATGATATGTGTTTCTATGGTTATACCCGTATGTATACTCTATTCACTTTTATAAAGTATCGCGGTTAGCCATTATTTAGGTTTATCAAGTTCTTCCACTTTAAACGGAAGCAGGTTGGTACTCGTGAAAATCAAGCGACATTGCCAAGTCTACTTTCTATTTCCTCTTTTTCAACTGGAGTTAGTTCCTCTGAGGTTTAACTGTGGCGCAGGTTTCGTAGAACTACTACATTTTCATACTGGAGTATTTCAAGTTGTGTATTTGAAGGTGTTCTGAATTCATATAATATTTTCTCAAATTCATAATTTCCCGAAGTAAACATTTTGATAAATACGTAATTACTTCGATTTTTTAGCAGAAACGACAACGTTGCTCTTTCAACTGACAGAAGAATGACCATAACCCAACATTTTCAAAACATACTCGGTGAAATGTGTCAAAATTTCATGGCAAATCGCGATACTTTATAAAAGTGAATGTAGTATAATGACATTAAAATATGCTTTGAAACTAATATTGCGGAAACGTCAGATAAACTTTGGAACTTCCAGTTTGCATTTGCATCATTCTTATCATGGCAAAACCGTGAAAAAAGTATCTGAAATTTCATAAAACATGGATGCACAGATTGATAGTGATGAATGATGTACTCCACCTGAAATTGAAGAGGTCGCATAATTAACGTCACTAAATTCACTGCCTGAAATGTCTAGAAGGATGTAAAAATACGCTCAATTTCTTTCGTGACGGAGGAAATGAGAAGCTCTTTCTCAGAAAATGTTTTGCTTGCATAAATGGGTGAACTTTCCTATTAAATTCAATGCTTAATATTATGGAATGAATATTCGACGTTGCGTATTACTTTCCCCACAATGTAGATACCTCCAAATGTAGTAAACTAAAGGCTTCAAAAAAAAAGGAAAGTGACGGATATAAACCGAAAAAGTAGCTTGTGTATGGGCCGCATTAGGGTACTCCCACCATTATAGGATAATCCGGATACTGAGAGGCCACCATTTTGTCAGGATTTTTTTTTTTGTTCTAGAAGAGGTGAATCTTACATCAGACACCCAGTCTTTCTGGGTAGTGTCGGATTCTTACCGACTAAACACCTCTCCTGCGGTTGGTTCCGGGCATAAGCCTATAAACCTTCCATCATCTTATCTGTTATTTTCTCTTTCGCATTCTTTTATGCTGAGTGTTTGTGTACATCCTTCAATTGGATATCTCTTACTAAGTGTGGAGTTCTATATCTTCATTTTCGCAATTGGTCTCTAGGTCTTTTGCGGTAAATTCTAGCTGTTTTTTCATCTTCAGCGGGGTCATAGTCAACTAACCTTCTAAGGTCGTCACTTGGATGTTCACTAGCTCTTTCATAGGCTTTAGCAGCTTTTCGTTTGATGAATGTAGTAATGGAATCCCATTTTATGTCTTTTTGGATCTGTTCATTCCTAACAAACCAGGGGGCGTCTAATGCCCATCTCAGAAATTTGTTTTCTGTACTTTGTATCCTCTTTATATGGGTTCTCGCTGCATATCCCCATGCTGTTGATCCATATGTTAGCTGCGGTCTGGCGACTGCTTTTATGATCCTCAATTTCGTCTTTTTGTTCATTTGGCTTCTTCTGCCTATAATCGGATATAGTCTTTTCATTGCTACATTCGTTTTATCCACTGCATACTTAATGTGTTGTTTCCACGTAAGTCCCTTGTCTAATATTACTCCTAGATATTTAGCTTCATTCTGCCATTCTATTTCATTATCGTCTATGGATATTTTCGATTCCATCTTCAGTTTTCTCTTTTGAAGGAGTATTGCTTGACTCTTTTCTCCATTGATTTTGATTTTCCATCTGTTACACCATTGACTGATATCGTCTGCAGCTTCTTGAAGTCTTTTGTGAATTATTTTTGTATTTCTGTGCCTAATTGCTATGCCCGTATCGTCCGCGTATAGAGCAAGCAGGCATCTTGGATTTCTTGGTATATCATGTATGTATATGTTATAGAGTAGCGGTCCTAGTATGGATCCTTGGGGAACTCCTGCTTCCAAATATCTGAGTGTGGAATGAACATCACCTATTTTCACACAAAAGTTCCTATCTCTCAAATAATTTCTTATTATTCTGCATAACTTGGGTGAATAACCTGCGGTTTTCATTTTATATGCTAGTCCTTCATGCCATACTCTATCAAAAGCTCTGGCTACATCTAGTAGTAGTAGTCCTGTGGCTTGTTTATTCTGAAATCCTTCTGTGATATACTCGGTTATTCTTAGGAGCTGTTGTTGTTTTCGGAACCCAAATTGTTCACTCGGTATCGTCTGCAGGGCCTCTGTTTCTTCATTAAGTCGTCTGGCTAAGACTCTCTCCACAATTTTTCCTAGGGCTGGGAGCAGGCTTATCGGTCTATAGTTCTGTGGGAACTTTTTGTCTTTACCTGGTTTATTGAAAACAATCACTTCGGCAGATTTCCATCTTTTTGGAAAGTGCTTTGTTCTCATCACGCCATTTGCTATGCTAGTGAGAGCTGCCGTTCCTTTCTTTGACATTTTCTACAGCATGAGATTTGTAATTCTTTTCCAGGAGCCTTTCTTGTTTTCAAATTATTGATTATCTCTTTGATTTCTGCCGGATATGTTGGGTGAGGGATTTTGTCATCCGGTGGTGATTCTTTCATTTCTTCTTCATTATCTTCTATTAATTCTTCTAGGTCCTCATCATCGTCTTCTTCACAATAGTTTATTCTTGACTCCCTTTCTATAGTATCGGCAAGAGCGTTTGCTTTATCGCTTTTTGAATATGCCATTCCATGCATTCCATGCAGTGGAGGATTTCGAGTTTTTTCATTACGTAAATTTTTTTGCATTTTCCATGCAGAGTGGTCTTCTGTGTTGAGTTCACTTATTTTCTTATTCCATCTATTCGTTCTGAGCTCCCTTAGTGCATTTTTAAGTATTTGACTATGTCTGTTTAGTCTGTTTTTATCATTATCTGTTTTATACATCCTGTACTTCTTTCTCAGTCTTCGGTTGACTTTAATCAGTTCTTTCACCTCTTTTGGAGTATCGCCATAGGGATGTTTGGGAGTAGGTTTAGTTTTTCTAACCGTGCTCTCTTCATAAGATTTCATAATCGCACTCTCCAAAGCTATGACTGATTGATCTAGTTCATCAGGAGTGTTAATTTGTGGAATACTCGTGATATTTTCTTGGAGTTTATTCTTATAGTCGTCCCAATCGGTATGTTCTCGTGTTTGAGTCACTTCATTTCTAGGTCCATGTCCTAAAATGAACTCTATCGGGTTGTGATCAGATGTTCCATCCTCTATCGTTTCAAGAGCAAAATCTTGTTTTATATTTTTCATTATAACTATGTCTAGCACATCAGGGGTTCCATTGCCACTAGGTATAAATGTCGGTATTTCCGGTCCCATGATTATAGCATCTTCCTTTTCGGCATATTCTTTCAATTTCTTGCCATTTGCATTCTCTATTTTAGAATTCCATTGTTGAGATTTACAGTTGAGATCTCCAAGTATTATTCTTGGAAAAAGGCCCCCTAATAAAATCTTCATCTCTTCCTCTGGCAGATTTATTTGCGGTGGTTTATATACAGAGAATACCTTAATGCTTTCTCTTCTTATCTTTACTGTGATCGATAGTGCCTCTATAGTTGCGTCATTGTTCTCGTGATTTACAACCGCATTCAGGTAATGGTTCACGTCTCTTTTAACGAGAATAGCAACCCCTCCACCGTTTCTTTCATTTCTGTCTCTTCTGTATATTTCGTAGTTTTCGAAGGATATTTTATCTTTAGGAGTTAATTTAGTTTCCTGAAGCGCCATAATATCAGGATGTCTTTCTTCTAACAATTGTTCAATATCTGATTTACGGGCTCTGATTCCTTCAATATTCCAGGAAACTATCTTCAGATTTTCTAGCTGTGATTGCATGTTCATAAATTATTTATTTCCAAATAAGTTTTGAAATTTCTTCTCGAATTCTTTTTCAAATTTCTGCATTATTCTGCTGAATATTTTCTCAGTGAGTTTGTCAAGTTCATCTTTAGGGTCTTCCCTTCTGGTTTCAATTGGTTTTGTGGACGAGTTCTTTGTTTTTTGTACCTGTGGTTTTTCAACAGTAACAACAGTCTCTATTTTTTTCAGCGATTTTCTTGGGGGGGGCTTCTTTTTTTGTCGGTGTTTTCTTCTTCGAAAGATTTTTATATGCGCTGCAGCCTTTATAACTGGCGGGATGTCCACTTTGGTTACATAAAACGCATGCCGCGTTCCTTTCACCTTCTTTTTGCGTCAATGCACACTCTTTTGTGCAATGTGCCCCTAAACATTTTACGCATCTCCACGGAAATGTGCACTTATTTTGTGCATGTCCATATCTTTGGCAGCGATGGCACTGTCCTGGGCCTTCAGGCTTCTTTTTTGGTTCGATTTCGATACAAAGGCTGTAGATCTTTTCGATTTGAAATATTTCCTTGTGCTGCGTTTCCACAAGGTAGAGAGGTATTGCCTTTTTTGTTTTATTTGACGTCATTCTCGTCACCTCGGCATCTTTGATACCTTGGAGTCCTAAATCGTTTTTAATGACTTCAACATCCGCGTCAAGTGGCAAGTACCTTATAACGGCATATATTCTTTTTTCTTCCTCCATTTGGTAAGTAAAATATTCCTTACCTTGTTGATCTAGGAACTTTGTGAGTTTCCTGAAATCTTCTGGAGACGAGGCGATAATTTTAATGCCGTCTTTAACAACCGTTGCCCGGCTATAATTTATCTTTTTGCTGTAGAGCGTTTTGGAGATTTCCGTCCAGTGGGAAGTCCCCATCATTGTTATTGGGGGAATTTTCTCTTTAATAGGTGACGAAGTCGTCACCGTTGATTTTTTTGAGTTGTTCTCAATTGACGACGAACTCTCTTTTCTGGCACGCTTGGCTCGAGGTGCTCCTAGAGTTTGGGGGGCTTTATTGCTCTCCTCAATATTTGAGGCTATCGTTTTGGTAGGGACAACCGATATAGTTTTGGTAATAGATTGAGCTGATGTTCCTGGTTCGGAAGTCAGAGCCTGAGAGTAACTTCTTACCTGGATATTTGGGGATTTCCTTTCGGAGAGTTCTTCTCTCAGGAGTTTCAACTCGCTGGTCAGATTGGCCATGCAGGTTGATAGAGCGGCTAAATTGGCTTCGAGCTCATCATTCTCCTGTCGAAGCCTGACGAGTTCCTTCAAATCTTCACTCTCTTCTTCAGAGGACGAGTATCTATCCTCCATTTCCATGAAGGATTCATCGTTATCCGAATATTCACTCATGTTTCAATTCGTGATAGGCACTTCACTCCTTTTTTAACTTCACTAAAAGTCCGTAAATCACTGACGCACGGAACCAACGATCCTTTCGGACCTGGACTCAACGCGCGAGAAAACAAAAACCTTTTACAAGCACTAACTTGTATGATGCGCATCAACGTGGCGTACGGCGCACTGAACTGGTTTACACACAAGCTTAACTCTCGGTACGTGTACACTAGTTGACGTCTCTGTCAGTGTTTAAAGCCATTTTGTCAGGAGAATTCCATGGATATTTCATAAATGTTTTCATAGGTACATTCATTGCTCCAAGTGTTTCCGGATTGGCAGACAGAATAGACGAATCAAATCATTTGGATTTAATTTCTTCGAAAGATGGCAGCCAACCGTATGTCGTTAGAGTCTTCACCAATGGGGGTCGCAACAGTTTTGATTGTTATCAAATCAATAGGATCCCATTCTTCAAGAACCTTCCTGGTGAAACCTTCTGGAATTTTATCACAGCCACTTGTGATGATTCTTCTTACCAATGGGTACCTACTTTCCATTAATTTCATTTTGTCATTCTTTAGATACTTGATTGAGGCCAATCAAACTGAGGCACTCGTCATGCCCGCACCTAATTCAAGAAAGAAGTTTTTCCAATAGGATTCCTGAAGTTTTTCAAGTCTGGGGTCGTAAGGCTGAATGTTCGACACCACAACAGAAGGATGCCACGAGAAGCCATGTCTGGATGCTGCCGATGAACCAATAACAAAGAAGTTCTTAGAATTTTAGTAATGAATTTTTCCATGAGTATGTTCATGTTTTCATGTAGAAGGCAGTATAGAAGAAAACACACTATTTTTGAGTAACTTTTAATCTATAGGCGATCGATTTCGGTTCAGAATACCATCATCAGGCCAGCTGAAAATTTATACAGTTATGAGAACTCTTTAATGGAATGGACAATTCTGAGGGTTTTATTTCATTCAATTTACATTTTATTTGTTGGAAGGTTGGAAGGTGTGCAACTTACCGTCGAAAGAAGTATACAAACGGTCATATATGCATGCAGCATCAGATATATCGACAAAATCTCCAAGTATCGAAATATATATATATAATTTGTGCTTTTCTCATAATTCGATGTGAAATTTCTATTTTCTATAGGTGGTTAATTTCTTGTAAAAAAGGGACGTAGTTATTTGGATGGCGTATTACCCAGATTGAGAAGGACGGAAACGATTCGCGGATGAATTCTGGATCGAAAAGTAGTGCCGAGCGCGCGAATTTCATAAAAGGGGGGGGGATTTTTGTCAACGACGGTCAATAAGTTTGAATAGACTTCTTTGAGAAAATTCAGAGTGGTCATTTAGAAGGAATTGATTGTTTTCATGTTTCTGAATTTCGCACTGTTCCAAGAGAACCATTTTGTGATAACTGTTTTCTTTGTGTAAAATCTTTAGTTGGTCAAAGTTCGTATTATGATTATGTTGTATCAGATGATTACCTAGAGCTGAATGTGGGCGATTCTTTTGATGTTCTGTAAATCTCTTTTTGAAGGTTCTCGTGGTCATTCCTATGTAAAATGCTGGGCAGTCGGAACAAGTGATCTCATAAATACCACTGCATTGTTCACGTTCGGTTTTTGTTTTATTATTAACTAGAATGTTCTCTAAAGTTCTGTGTCTCTTGTTGATTAAACTGTAGTCGTGTTTCTTCAATGTTGCATTGATTCTTTGATTGAGTGTATTATAGTAGGGTATGGATATGAACCTATTCTTAACAGATGAATGGGGGTAGATCTTGTTGAGTGTCATTTTTCTTTTGATGGATACAATGATATCATCGATAAACTCTCTGGGGTATTGGTTATTTTTTCCTATCAAATATATGGTATTCAATTCTCTCTTGTAATCATTCAGAGTTAAGGGTACATTTAGGAGTCTATTTATTAAAAACCTGAAGACTGTTCTCTTTATGGGAGGGGCGTGATATGAACTGAATGGTATAATTGTATCTGTCTGGGTGGGTTTCCTATATATGTCGAATAAGAACTTGTTATCATCTTTCAGTCACAAGCGAGACAACGACGAGTTCGGACGTGCCGAGAGATTGAGTTTGTGTGAAAACCAGTTTAGTGCTCAAACGCAACGTTGATGTGCACATCCAAGTTAGTGCTTTTTAGAAGTTTTGTGTTTTCGCTCGTTGAGTCCAGGTCCGAAAGGATCGTTGGTTCCGTGCGTGAGTGATTTCAGGACTTTTTAGTGAAGTTGAACAAGTAAGTGTAGTGACTATTATCCGAATTCAAACATGGATGAAAATTCGGATAACGATGGATCCTTCATGGATACGGAGGATAGATACACGACCTCTGAGGACGAAAGTGACGAACTGAAGGAACTCGTCAGGCTGCGACAGGAGAATGATGAGCTCAAAGCCAATTTAGCCGCTCTGACAACTTCCATGGCGAATCTGACAAACGAGTTGAGACTCTTGAGAGAAGAACTCTCCAATACGAAGTCTCCAAATCCACAGGTGAGAAGTTATTCCCAGGTTTTGACTTCTGAACCGGTAACGAACCAAGCTAATTCCAAAGCTACGCCAGTTGTCCCTCCCAAAAAGCCAGCCTCAATTATTGAGGACAGCAAAAAAGCCCCCCAATCGCAAGGAGCACCCCGGGCCAAGCGTGCCCGGAAAGAGAGCTCTTCCTCAATAGAGGAAAACTTACAAAAATCAACGGTGACACCTCAGTCACCTATCAAAGAGAAAATTCCCCCATTAACAATGATGGGGACTTCAGACTGGACGGAAATGTCTAAAGCGCTTTATAACAAAAAAATAAATTGAAACCGGGCAACGGTAGTAAAAGACGGCATTAAAATTATTGCTTCGTCTGCAGAAGACTTCAGGAAACTCACTAAATTTCTTGATCAACAAGGTAAGGAATATTTTACCTACCAATTGGAAGAAGAAAGGAGAGTATACGCCGTTATAAGGTACTTGCCACTGGACGCGGATATTGAAGTTATTAAAAACGACTTAGGACTTCAAGGTATTAAAGATGCCGAAGTGACGAGAATGACGTCAAATAGAACCAAAAAAGCAATTCCTCTTTACCTTGTAAAAACGCAGCACAAGGAAATATTTCAAATCAAAAAGATCTACAGCCTTTGTATCGAAATAGAGCCCAAAAAGAAGCCAGAAGGTCCAGGACAGTGCCATCGCTGCCAGAGATATGGACATGCACCAAATAAATGTACATTTCCGTGGAGATGCGTGAAATGCTTAGGAGCGCATTGCACAAAAGAGTGTGCATTGACGCAAAAAGAAGGCGAAAGGAACGCGGCATGCGTTTTATGTAACCAGAGTGGACATCCGGCCAGTTATAAAGGCTGAAGCGCATATAAAAATCTTACGAAGAAGAAAACACCGACAAAAAAAGAAGCCCCCCCAAGAAAATCGCTGAAAAAATAGAGACTGTTGTTACTGTTGAAAAACCACAGGTACAAAAAACAAAGAACTCGTCCACAAAACCAATTGAAACCAGAAGGGAAGACCCTAAAGATGAACTTGACAAACTCACTGAGAAAATATTCAGCAGAATAATGCAGAAATTCGAAAAAGAATTCGAGAAGAAATTTCAAAACTTATTTGGAAATAAATAATTTATGAACATGCAATCACAGCTAGAAAATCTGAAGATAGTTTCCTGGAATATTAACGGAATCAGAACCCGTAAATCAGATATTGAACAATTGTTAGAAGAAAGACATCCTGATATTATGGCGCTTCAGGAAACTAAATTAACTCCTAAAGATGAAATATCCTTCGTAAACTACGAAATATACAGAAGAGACAGAAATGAAAGAAACGGTGGAGGGGTTGCTATTCTCGTTAAAAGAGACGTGAACCATTACCTGAATGCGGTTGTAAATCACGAGAACAATGACGCAACTATAGAGGCACTATCGATCACAGTAAAGATAAGAAGAGAAAGCATTAAGGTATTCTCTGTATATAAACCACCGCAAATAAATCTGCCAGAGGAAGAGATGAAGATTTTATTAGGGGGTCATTTTCCAAGAATAATACTTGGAGATCTCAACTGTAAATCTCAACAATGGAATTCTAAAATAGAGAATGCAAATGGCAAGAAATTGAAAGAATATGCCGAAAAGGAAGATGCTATAATCATGGGACCGGAAATACCGACTTATTTACCTAGTGGCAATGGAACCCCTGATGTGCTAGACATAGTTATAATGAAAAATATAAAACAAGATTTTGCTCTTGAAACGATAGAGGATGGAACATCTGATCACAACGCGATAGAGTTCATTTTAGGACATGGACCAAGAAATGAAGTGACTCAAACACGAGAACATACCGATTGGGACGACTATAAGAATAAACTCCAAGAAAATATCACGAGTATTCCACAAATTAACACTCCTGATGAACTAGATAAATCAGTCATAGCTTTGGAGAGTGCGATTATGAAATCCTATGAAGAGAGCACGGTTAGAAAAACTAAACCTACTCTCAAACATCCCTATGGCGATACTCCAAAAGAGGTGAAAGAACTGATTAAAGTCAACCGAAGACTAAGAAAGAACTACAGGATGTATAAAACAGATAATGATAAAATCAGACTGAACAGACATAGTCAAATACTTAAAAATGCACTAAGGGAGCTCAGAACGAATAGATGGAATAAGAAAATCAGTGAACTCAACACAGAAGACCACTCTGCATGGAAAATGAAAAAAAAATTACGTAATGAAAAAACTCAAATTCCACCACTGCATGGAATGCATGGAATGGCATATTCAAAAAGCGATAAAGCTAACGCTATATGCCGATACTATAGAAAGGGAGTCAAGAATAAACTATTGTGAAGAAGACGATGAGGACCTAGAAGAATTAATAGAAGATAATGAAGAAGAAATGAAAGAATCACCACCGGATGACAAAATCCCTCACCCAACATCTCCGGCAGAAATCAAAGAGATAATCAATAATTTGAAAACAATAAAGGCTCCTGGAAAAGATAAAATTACAAATCTCATGCTGAAGAAAATGTCAAAGAAAGGAACGGCAGCTCTCACTAGCATAGCAAATGGCGTGATGAGAACAGAGCACTTTCCAAAAAGATGGAAATCCGCCGAAGTGATTGTTTTCAATAAACCAGGTAAAGACAAAAAGTTCCCACAGAACTATAGACCGATAAGCCTGCTCCCAGCCGTAGGAAAAATTATGGAGAGAGTCTTAGCCAGACGACTTAATGAAGAAACAGAGGCCCTGCAGACGATACCGAGTGAACAATTTGGGTTCCGAAAACAACATTCAACTGAACAACAGCTCCTAAGAATAAACGAGTATATCACAGAAGAATTTCAGAATAAACAAGCCACAGGACTACTACTACTAGATGTAACCAGAGCTTTTGATAGAGTATGGCATGAAGGACTAGCATATAAAATGAAAACCGCAGGTTATTCACCCAAGTTATGCAGAATAATAAGAAATTATTTGAGAGATAGGAACTTTTGTGTGAAAATAGGTGATGTTCATTCCACACCCAGATATTTGGAAGCAGGAGTTCCCCAAGGATCCATACTAGGACCGCTACTCTATAACATATACATACATGATATACCAAGAAATCCAAGATGCCTGCTTGCTCTATACGCGGACGATACGGGCATAGCAATTAGGCACAGAAATACAAAAATAATTCACAAAAGACTTCAAGAAGCTGCAGACGATATCAGTCAATGGTGTAACAGATGGAAAATCAAAATCAATGGAGAAAAGAGTCAAGCGATACTCCTTCAAAAGAGGAAACTGAAGATGAAATCGAAAATATCCATAGACGATAATGAAATAGAATGGCAGAATTAAGCTAAATATCTGGGAGTAATATTAGACAAGGGACTTACGTGGAAACAACACATTAAGTATGCAGTGGATAAAACGAATGTAGCAATGAAAAGACTATATCCGATTATAGGCCGAAGAAGCCAAATGAACAGAAACACGAAATTGAGGATCATAAAAGCAGTCGCCAGACCGCAGCTAACATATGGATCAACAACATGGGGATATGCAGCGAGAACCCATATAAAGAGGATACAAAGTACAGAAAACAAATTTCTGAGATGGGCATTAGACGCCCCCTGGTTTGTTAGGAATGAACAGATACAAAAAGACATAAAATGTGAGTCCATTACTACATTCATCAAACGAAAAGCTGCAAAAGCCTATGAAAGAGCTAGTGAACATCCAAATGACGACCTTAGAAGGTTAGTTGACTATGACCCCGCTGAAGATGAAAAAACAGCTAGAATTTACCGCAAAAGACCTAGAGACCAATTGCGAAAATGAAGATATAGAACTCCACACTTAGTAAGAGATATCCAATTGAAGGATGTACACAAACACTCAGCATAAAAGAATGCGAAAGAGAAAAGAACAGATAAGATGATGGAAGGTTTATAGGCTTATGCCCGGAACCAACCGCAGGAGAGGTGTTTAGTCGGTAAGAATCCGACACTACCCAGAAAGGCTGGGTGTCTGATGTAAGATTCACCTCTTCTAGAACAAAAAAAAAAAAATTATCATCTTTAAGGGATATTTTAAGATCGAGAAAGCTGATTGTGTTGAATGTTGCCTTTTCGAGTGTGAAATTAATTTTAAATTTAAAATTTATTGTATTGAAAAATGTCTCTAGTTCCTCTTCTGTTCCTGACCAGATACAGAATATGTCGTCAACATATCTTTTCCATAAAATTATTTTATCATTATAAGTTGAGTGCATAATTTTCTTCTCCACATAATCAACATATACGTCAGCAATCAGTCCACTGCTTGGGGAAACCATTGGTAGACCATCCTGCATCATATATATCTTACCATCAAATTCAAAAAAGTTTTGTTCAGTTATCAACTTACAAAGTTTCAATATGTTGTCTGTATCCGTTTCATCTAGGTTTAATTCGTTGTCTGAATTGCGATAATAGACTAGATATTCCCTCAATAAAGATAAGGATTCGCTGACAGGGACATTGGTGTACAAATTGACTATATCAAAAGAAAGAAGGATATATTTTCTATTGGGATCTAGCTTTAGTGTTTTAACTTCATCTACTACTTTTTTTGAATTTTTTATCGAATATTTTGATTTATATTTTAGTCTGTTGACAAAAAGATTATTAATGAATTTGGCAATTTTATGGCAAGGAGAACTTATGGCAGATGTTATCGGTCTAATACTCTTGTCGGGTTTATGAAGTTTTATAAGACTATATAATTTAGGTGTTTGAGGGTTTCTCTCTTTTATGGTGTAAATCGATTCATTAAATTTTTGTAAAGTTGGAATTGTGCTCTTTAAGATATTGTTCACTCTATTGAAAAATTTCAAGATTGGATTATTATTACATTGTATTATATCATTATCATTGAAAAATTTGAGTGTTTTTTCTAAATATAATCCTTTTTCTAATATGACAAGTCCTGCGTTTTTGATGGGTTGTCTGAAAACCAGGCGCTCCATTTTCGTAGGAATCCGAATGTTGTGGGAAATCTTATCGCTTGTCCATGTGTGGCGTTATTTCTTTTGTTCTTTAGATTAATTCAATTATTTCACAAGTCGGCATCTTCTTCAAAAGCGAATCTTAATTTATGAGTTTATTACATTGAGCCTTTTATTGAGTTCATTTGATTGATTAACTTGCTGTCATAACGGTGAGGATACCACTTTTGAGCTTGGTCAACGTTTTTCAGGTGAGATTAATGATTTTGTAGTTTGAACTTTGTGAATTATGTGACAAACGTTTTTTAGATTCATTAAATTGAGAATTTCTGTCTGTGACTATTTTCTCTAAATCCTACATCCATTATTCGGAAAACCCCGTCCCAGCACATCTTGGCGCCCAACATAGGACGAATAAATGGATAGTAGAAGAGAAATTTACAACCTACGAAGTGTCAGGAGAAATATGGAGAGAGAACAGCTACAGGACGACATCGCTGACAATGCACGAGCCCTGTCTCCGGTACGTTCTGAAAATACACCAGCCCTGTCTCCGTAACGTACTGAAGGGAAGGAAAATGGGAAACAGGAGAATCAGGAACATGGAGCTGTCCCAAAAGTAAAAGAAAGTGATTCAAGAACACCCAAACAAGTTAAGTATTCACACCACTCAAGGAGACGAATGTTCAACCTTGAAAATCAACATTAACGGGATAAGTCTGAAATGTTTGATATGTTTATTTCAAGAATTGTTAATGATACAGTGAAAATGACCCTTAATAATGTACAAGTTGATCAAACTAGAAGCGGTTATCAGGGAAATGATTATTTTATGCATGATGTTCCTGGGGTTGACTTGATTAATTCTGATAATTTTGACACTGAAAATCTGGTGAAAAACATGCGGGGTGTAACTATGCCTGGACATGCACGCGTTCAATCTGGCTCACGTATACAGGGTGTCTCTGAAAAAAATATAAACGTTAAATCAAATTTAGATTCCAATTTTAACTTACCTCAGTGTTCTCCTGGGTTGAATGTACATGGTGCTCATCATTCAGGACAACAACAATTTTCAAATTCAACTATGAATGATAATTTATTTGGTTTGGGAAATCTAAGTGAACTTGTACCCGACTTTGATGGGGAGAGTCATGTACAGGCTCCAGAATTTCTTCAGTTTCTAGAAAACGGAATAAATGTTAATGCTATCTCTTTTAATAACATCAGAATTTTACTATGCAAATCATTCAAGGGTTCAGCAAAGCTTTGGTGGGAAGGATATTCTAATTACTTCGGTAATTATTCCCAATTTAAAGCCGAATTTTTGAGTCATTTTTGGGATAGAAAAAGGCAGTATAAAATAAAAGAAAAATTGGAAAATAGTGAGTTTGTTTCTGGTCTATTCACGGATCACTTTAACTATTGGATAGGTGCTGCAAAACATCTACAACCGCCATATACCGTCACCGAGTTGATTGACTTGATAGCACCACATTTTCCACCTAATGTTTCAAGCTCTCTCTTGGGCTGTACGACGTTTTCTGATGCTGTTGCTCGTTTGAGGCAAGCTGACCAGTACTTCAAAAATAAACCTAGCAATTCTCAAAATTTTCAAAAAAAGGTCAATTTCGCTAATACAGAGAGCACAAATAAAAATCCTAACTCGCACAGGTATGGCTTCTCCACCTCGAACAGACAGGGTGAGAGAGTTTTTTCGAACAAAACAATGTCGGTTTTGGAAACTGAGACCCAAGAACAGGGAAACGGGGAAATCCCCCACCAGTGAATCTTGTGGGGGAAAAACTATTTATAGCTAGGCAAACACGAAAGGGAAATCTGTGAGATCTGATCGGCAGTCCAGATTTGTTACAGATCTGGACTGCGGATGGGATCGCTACCGCCGATCTGGTCTGTCGCGGATCATATATCTCAATGATCCCGACAGACCAGATCGGCGGGAGCGATTCCATCTGCAGTCCAGAACTGTAACAAATCTGGACTGCGGATCAGATCTCACAGATTTCCCTTTCGTGTGTGCCTAGCTTATATAAGCAATAACCCTTTACCTGACTTACTGATGGAGGAATGTGACTTCGATCATTCATTAAATGATGATCGGTGTCCACTTATTTTAATGAATTTATATGGTTACAAGTTCGCTGCGTTGGTTGATACAGGAAGTAGAGTCTGTGCTATCTCACTTGATACATGGAATCAGATCGGGGGATCTCACAGTTCTATTCCTCATTTTCCAGTAACGGGTATAAGGGTAGTTGGAGCTTTCAAGACCAAGCTACAGAAAGTCACCATACAAGCTCAGTTAAGGTTTTGTGTACAATCAATGTCACTTTGCTTCGAGTTCTTAATCATTCCGGGTCTAACTCATCCAGTTATATTGGGATGTGACTTGCTGCGTTTCTTTCGGGTTGATGTGAAATTATCGGAAAATGTTTTGGTATTCCATTCGATGGAAAGAACCTACAATGTTCCAGAGATCGATATTCATCACAGTTTTGCACCTTCAGAAACACTCGCTCTCTCAACATCAAAAATAAAATCGAAAAATGGCATTGAAAGTATCTCAGCATTAGATACTAGGTTAGGATCTGGGAATCGTTTTGAAAAAACAGTGGGAAATTGTCAACTTCCGCTAGATCACAAGTCGAAATTTCAAAAGATACTGACAGAGTTTGATGCTCTGTTTTCTGATATTCCTGGACGGACTTCAGAATATTTTCACACAATCAAGGTAACAAATTCAGAGAAGTTTTTCATCAAACCATATCCAATACCCATGGCACATCGGTCTGCTGTACAAAAAACTGTGGATGAAATGCTCCAGTGGGGAGTTATTGAAAGGGCCTCACCCAAATACATATCGCCCATAATGACATCTGTTAAAAAAGATGGCTCAGTGAGAGTCTGTCTCGATGGCAGACACATTAATAAGGTGATGGAGTCTGAATTTGAAGTTCCTAAACCTATTGATGAAATAATCAAACAGTTATCGGGGAGAACTGTCATGTCAAGTTTAGATTTGACACACGGTTACTGGCAGTGTCCTCTGGAGGAGAATTCCAAGAAGTATACTGGGTTTATGCTTGGAACTAAAACCTATCAATTTTGTGTTCTTCCATTCGGAATAAAAAATGCTACCAGTGCTTTTACTCGTTGCATGGATAAAGTTTTGGGTCCTAGTTTTCAGGATTTTGTGGTAACGTACGTTGACGACATTTTGATAATGTCAAAAGACATTGAAGAGCATCTTGTCCATTTGTCTCTTGTTTTTGAACGCTTAACAGAGGCTGGACTTACCTTGAGACTTGATAAATGTAATTTTTTTAGGTCTGAAATAACTTACTTGGGGTTTTTGCTAACGAGTCAGGGAGTCAAACCTGATGCCCGCCGGATCCAAGCTTTGGTTGATTATCAGAGACCAAAAAGTGTGAAGGAACTTCAAAAGTTCCTCGGGTTTTGTCAATATGACAGAATTTTCACCCCCAGATTTTCGGAAATTTCTGCACCACTAACGGCTTTATTGCATAAAAAAGTTGCATGCAGGTGGACAGATGTGGAAGAAAATTCTTTTCTGAACTTGAAAAAGGAATTGCAGAATGCAGTGTTGCTTTACCACCCTAACCCAAATAAACCTTGGCATGTACAGACTGATGCCAGTGATAATGGTATTGCAGGCATTCTTTTTCAGATAATAAATGGTGAAAGAAAGGTGGTTTCATGTGCGTCTCGACTCCTATTGGAAAGGGAAAAGCGATATAGTGCTTATGAAAAAGAAGTACTAGCGGCACTTTGGGTATTACAGAAGTGGAGAATTTATCTTCTGTGTAATAAATTCACCCTGCATACTGACTGCAAGGCAATATTCTACATACAAAGTTGTCGTTTATTAACCCCTAGAATATTACGGTGGGCTCTAGCTCTCCAAGAATTCACTTTTGACATAGAACATATTCCTGGACGCGAGAATGTACAGGCTGATGCGCTTTCGCGCTACGCTTGTGTGCAACTGCCAACTCCCACAGAGAAATGCTTCACAATTTCCAGGCTCCAATTCTGCAGTGAATTTTTGAACGTACTTAAAAATATCAAAGAACACCAGGTGACGGATAGTAAGTTGTCATCTCTGATTCATGAATTATCAGGCGGTGGAGAGGAAAGACTTAGTAAATATTTCTTGATAAGAGATGGAATTCTCTATAAAAGGGATAACATAAGTGAAAGATTTTTATGATGCGTTCCACAAGAGTTAGTTCAAAATTCGTGGACGCTTACCATTCGACTTTAGGACATTATGGAGTGTACAAAACCTGGATTTTTATGCGTACTGAAGTGTGGGTTACAAATCTCTACCGTCAGATAAAAAAATATATAAAATGCTGCGATCTTTGTCAACGAACAAAACATTCCGTTTTATCGTCTCCCCCTCAAAATAACATCATTCCGACCAATCGGAACGACATTATTGCTGTGGATCTATTCGGTCCTTTAATAAGATCTAGAGGAGGTGCACAATATTTATTTGTAGTAGGTACTGAATCTTTTCACTAAGTATGTTGTGTTGTTGCCTATAAAAAAGGCCACAACGCGTTCACTTATACTGAGGATGGTAAAAGATTATCTTCCTTCGTATGGGCCCGTAAATCGTATATTGTGTGACCGAGGAACTCAGTTTACATCGAAACTTTGGCAGAATACTTTTAAAAGTGAAAATATACAAGTTATATATACCTCTGTTCGTCACCCTCAGGCAAATCCCTCTGAACGAGTGATGAAGGAGTTGGGAAGGTTGTTCCGGACTTACTGCTTCCAGCGGCACTCTCGTTGGGCATTTGAGGTCCACGAGTCTACAGGATACTCACCAAGTGAACTCCAGATTGGTGGACCTCGGCTGAAGTTGTTACCTGATGAGCTCATCCCACAGGAAGGTAGGATCGAGCCAACTTTGGATACAAAGCTAAGGCTTGCATCTGTATGTCTCTCTAAAAGAGCTGCAAAAAGGGCTCTTCGTCAACCTGGTAAGAGATTTGCAACTTACAATGTAGGAGATCTCGTGCTCCTCAAAGCTAACAACACGTCCTCTGCAATAAAGTCAGAAATAAAAAAGTTTCTTCTGCTTTTTGAGGGGCCATTCAGAATAAAAAAGAGAATTCGTGACCATACTTATCTGTTGGTGTCTCCGAAGACTGATGAAGAACGCGGAATTTTTCACTCATCCCACTTAAAAACCTATGCTGTTCCGACCTATGCTGCTGAAAATTAGTTTTTCCTAATTTATCCTTGCACAAGATGGGGGGGGGGGGGCAAGTTGTACAGAGACATCCTGTATGTCATGTGTATGATGGGTTGTCTGAAAACCAGGCGCTCCATTTTCGTAGGAATCCGAATGTTGTGGGAAATCTTATCGCTTGTCCATGTGTGGCGTTATTTCTTTTGTTCTTTAGATTAATTCAATTATTTCACAAGTCGGCATCTTCTTCAAAAGCGAATCTTAATTTATGAGTTTATTACATTGAGCCTTTTATTGAGTTCATTTGATTGATTAACTTGCTGTCATAACGGTGAGGATACCACTTTTGAGCTTGGTCAACGTTTTTTAGGTGAGATTAATGATTTTGTAGTTTGAACTTTGTGAGTTATGTGACAAACGTTTTTTAGATTCATTAAATTGAGAATTTCTGTCTGTGACTATTTTCTCTAAATCCTACATCCATTATTCGGAAAACCCCGTCCCAGCACACAATCAAAACATATTTTCAAACAATTTTATGGTCAATATAAGCATCTCGTTCAAGCTCACGAAGAATTGGAAACAATCAGGCAAAATCCGAACGAAACTATAACAGATTTTTTCAAAAGACTCGAAAAGGCAAAAAATGAATGTATTCAGTCAGAAATTCTTAATTGTAAAAATTCAGATGATCTTCCAGGTTTGAAACGTGCGATACAACAAACTGCTCTTAGAAGATTCATAATTCACTCCAAATCAGAAATAAGTCAGATGATGAGAGCAAGAAATATTGGTGATCTGAATGAAGCTTATTCCATTGCGATACAAGAGGAAAAAATTATTGATTATACTAAATCTAAATTCCTCAATTCAAATAATCGCGGCTCAAATTCATATAATCGCACAAATGCTCATAATTCGTTTCATAAAAACTCTCATTATCAAAGTAATTTCCCGAGGAATTCTAACTATCAAAACACTTTTCAAAGAAATTCTAACCAACACAATAATTTTCAAAGAAATTCTAATCATCAAAATACTTTTCAACGAAATCCTCATAATTTCAATTCTGCGAATAGACCATCGACTTCACATCAAAATCATCCTTTCAAGAATAAACTAAATCCAAATGCTCAATCATTCAAGTTCTGCAATTATTGTAAAAAACCTGGACACATATTAATTGAATGCAGGAAAAGAGAATTCAATAATTCTAAAGTGAACCATTTAAACGAGAACCGGTCGGCCCTGATGAATGCACAGGATCCCGACCTATCAATTCAAAAAGCATTCACTTTGGATCAAAATTTTTCATAAGTAATGTGAAAGCTATTCCTTCTAACGAACTCCAAACTTTATCCTTCAAGTTAGAAAATTCGCCAAAGAAATTTGTAACTTTTCTCATTGATACAGGAGCTGCCTGTTCAATAATTAAACATACTTCCCTAATTCCAAATCAAACTTCTTTAAATATAAATGATATTGTTATATTAAATGGAATTAATCCTAATGCTCCTATCAAAACACTTGGTACAACACAAGTCAACTCAAATCTATCGCAACTCAATATTTCTCACAAGGTCAATGTTATAAACGCAGATAAAATACAGTCCCAATACGATGGACTCCTTGGCAATAATTTTTTCAAAGAGAACAATGCAATCATTAATTATGCAGACGAAGCTGTTGTAATTAATGGTCAGAAGATACCTTTCAATACTATAATTGTTCATCAGCAGTTGGCTCTTAGACATGATTTTCTGGATACTTGTCCGCCATATTATAAGTATCAACCTGCAGCAGTGTTGGAAACGGACGCAGCGGTTCTCTATTGGGACAGGCCCATAACGACAGATAGATCAGTGGACTACAATAGACGGGACCTTGTATTCATTGAGAAGGATGAGAAGTATAGGGTGATAATTGATGTGGCAGTACCATTGACTCATAACATCGGAAGAACGGAGTCGGAAAATATAACGAAGTACGAGAACTTGGCAATGGAACTGAAGAATATGTGGCAATTGTCGAAAGTCACTATTATACCATTGGTGATTTCGGCTGAGGGAGTCATGTCCAAATCCTTCAAGAAAAATCTTCAAAAGATCGAAATATCCCAGAGGATCGCGGGATATGCACAACAGGCTGTAGCTTTGCAAACCTGTCACATCGTGCGGAAATTCCTGAACTAGTGGGAGGAACTGAAATGTTTTTTCACTGGTTCATAGAAGTAATACCAGCTCGAGCTGAGACCGGGAGACCGATGATGAAGAATAATAATAATAATATATTTTCGTGCTTTGGAAAAAATACATATTCCTCGCACACGTCAAAAATCATTAAATTGATATCACAATAATAATCTATAAATAAAGTACAATAAAATACACATACAAAATACAAGTTGATCATACGAGGGAAAAAAAAACAATCTACTGTAAGGAGGAAAAGAATCGGAAGTCATATGATAAAAACTCATTGACATGATAAAAAGCATTTTTCAAAAGAAAAGACTTCATTCTCATCTTGAACAAGTCAACAGGTAGCATCGAGAAGGAGACCGGCAACCTATTATACAACTTCACCGAGAAATGAAAAGGACCCCTCTGAGATTTGGTCAGTCGACAGAACTCAGGTCTGACTAAAGATCCACCACGAGTAGGATAATCGTGATGATCACTATTTAGAGTCCAATTATTCCTATTCCTGTGCACAAACAACAAGGATTCTAAGAGAAAAATACATGGAAAAGTCAAAATGCCATGAGTGACAAATGCGGCTCTACAGTCAGCACGATAACCAAGGGAAGCAACAATCCTCAAAGCTCTCCTTTGCAGTGCAAAAATTCTCGTACGGGATGTCGAGTTACCCCACGCCAATACGGCATATCTCAAGAGGGACTCAATCACTGCGAAATATGCAGTTCTAATAACTTCAGTTGATAGACGGTTAGACATATTTTTCAGAAGAAAAATATTTCGGCTTAGTTTTGGAGCAAGACGATCCGCGTAGATACTCCAGTTCAATGTGGGGTCCAAATCAACACCCAGAAACCTGACAGACTCATCCAGGCCAACAGCATCAGTATGTCTTAGTGAGAACAGCATTTTGATGGTCTTCTGTTCATTAATTAGCAATTCATTCGAGGTGAACCAATCCGAAGCCCTCGCCCGCGCCACAATACCCTCCCCCAACGCGGTCCGCAAGCTCCCAGACCTCACAGAGACAGTCGTGTCGTCCGCATATAAAACGGTTTTATAGTCCTTCAAATACAAGGGTAGATCATTGATAAATATCAAAAAGAGGACAGGCCCCAACACGGATCCTTGAGGGACTCCAAGATCCACTACGCGTAAATCAGACCACGAACCATCGCTATAAACAGCCTGGGATCTGTCACTGAGATAAGAGTTAACTAGGTCACAACTGCCGCCAGAAAGTCCGTAAGCCCGCAGCTTACCAACCAGGAGGGGGCGCGCAACGCAGTCGAAAGCCTTAGCTACATCTAGAAAAAGGGAATAGGAGAAATCCCCATCTTCAAAGCACCGCATGGTATACTCTTGAAATTTCAAAATAGCATCGCTAGTACTCAGATTTCTACGGAAACCGAATTGACTAGGGCTAAAAAGAGAATTATGCTCGAAATAAGCAACCAATTGCGAGCACAATAGTTTTTCAAAGATCTTCGATATGATCGGTACCAAGGAGATAGGTCTATAATTTTTGATATCATTTGTATCGCCCTTCTTGAAAAGCGGAATAACCTTCGACTTTTTTAGGCAATCCGGGTAGATGTTTTCCCTAATACACAAGTTGAAAAGTCTAGTTAAATGAGACACAAAGTTATTAATATTTTTTTTATAATGAAGGATGACAGACCATAAATGTCAGGAGTTCTACTACATTTTAGGGAGCTAATTCCGTCCCTCACCTGATTGAAGGATACCTCAGTAAAAGAAAAACTGTAGTTTATTTTTGGCAATAGACCCAGGGGGTCCGTGGATTTACTACCCAACAACTTTCTAGTCTCATGGGCAATCGAAACAAAGAAATCATTAAAATCAGTTGCGGAGAACTGATGTCGTCTATTTTCCTGAACTGTACTGTTGGTATTCTTTATTAATTGCCACATAGTATTTGGCCTATTACTGGATTCTCTCAAAAGTCTATCATTAGCATCTATTCTGGCCTCTTTGATTTTAAACCTATACAACTTTCTGTATGCATCGCGCTGCTTTTTAAAGGCATCATCCTTATAATAATTATACATATCGTTCATAAGTCACAAATGATCACGCATGCGACACAAGTCTCTCGAAAACCAAGACACACCACCATAGCTGAGTTTGGTCTTAATAGTTTTATACGGAAAGGATGAGTTCAGGGCTCGAAGTAAAAAGGTATTATATTTATCAAAGCAATCATTCACACTTGCATCATTCACATCAATAGTATCACAAGAAAATTCATCAAGGAGAACATGAAAAGAGTTTAAACCAGCCTGTGTAAGAGGCCTAAACCTCTTGGGAATCACAGCGCTCCTCAACTGAAACACACACGCAGGCGAGGGCAAATCTACTAACTGAGCTCTGTGATCAGAGAAACCGAATTCAATTACGTCCGAAACACAATCATCCAGGGAAAAATTCACAAAAACATTATCAATCCGATTCTTTCCTCTCGTAGGTTTTGAAATTGTGCTCAGAAATCCATTACATTCCAAAAGATCACAAAAGGATTTACATTTTTTATCTGGATTACAAAAATATAAATTAAAATCACCCAAAATTGCTACATTATTATTGCTACAACACAATTTTACAAAAATTCTTTCAAATACGTCAAAAAATAACTCAAAGTCACCACTAGGTGGCCTGTAACATGCAATAACAATGACATTATAACAATTAATTTTCACAGACGAAATTTCACAATGAGATTCAATGGACAATTCATTAATTTAGTTCATAGGCGTAACACTTATATGCGGGGGGCATAAGGTCAAGTCACCGCCCCTCATTTCGCAAGATGAAATCAAAATCCCTGCACGATGCGAAATTCTAGTCGAAATAAATATACTGAAAAACTTAAATCAAGGCTTAGTTGGAAAGGTTTCTCCTTACGAGAATATCATAATTCCAAATTCTTTAGTGATAAACAGAACTTCCAAAGCAATTGTACCTATTCTCAATCTGAATTATGAAGAAGTAACGATTGACAGACCATCCGTCGAAATAATTGAGATATTTACAGAAAAATCTATCAATCACAATTATTCAATTCCTTATTCGAAACATAAAACTTTTCAAAGATCTAAAATTTTAGTGGAAAATCTTCGTCTAGAACACTTGAATTCCGAAGAAAAATCATCTATACTAGAAATTTGTCAGAACTATTCCAATTTATTTTATTTACCAGGAGAAAATTCAACGAGTACTCCTACAATGAAACAAAATATTCCAACGAATTCAGAAAATCCAATTTCTTCAAAAATTTATCGTTTACCTAAAATCCATGAAAAGGAAGCAGATGCCCAAATTAAGAAAATGTTGGATCAAGATATTATTCGTCCTTCGAATTCCCCATGGAATTCTCCCATATGGATAGTACCTGAAAAGAGAGACGCATCAGGAAAACAACTTGTATGCGACTTTCGAAAATTAAATGAAATAACAATTGGTGATAGTTATCCGCTTCCAAACATCGAGAACATTCTTGACCAACTAGGCAATGCAATTTATTTTACTACTTTAGACTTTGCATCTGGATTTTATCAAGTTGAATTAGAAGAAAAAGATAAATTCAAAACAGCTATTGCTACTCCTTCAGGACTCTATGAATTCAATCGAATGCCTATGGGACTTAAGAATAGCCCAAGTCGATTAGCAAGATTAATGAATATCGTTCTGTAGTATGTTGAACACACTGTATATTTCGTACGTGATATAATAAGATTAGCGCGACCTCCCTTTAAGACCTACAGCGGCACGTAAAGCCAGAGCTCTAGGTCTCATCATTGCCAGTTATGTTATCAAATATAATGTTATTAAAACAAGTAAACAATTATAAAATATATATAACAATTGGCTAGGGAGAGTCAACAGCGAGAATCTGTAGTAAACATATATATTCAATGTAATTTCAGCGAATTAAACCCCTTTGATGAGTCTGCCTGGTATTATTCTTCACCATCCTAAACTGCATAACGATTGGTCGAACCTACCCTAGCTGGGTACATCACAGTTCTATCAGGTCTTCAAGGAACCAAATGTTTTTGCTTTCTGAATGATATTGTTGTATACGGTTCATCTCAAGATGATCATAATTCAAAATTAAAAGATGTTTTTCGTCAACTTCATACTCATAAACTACAACCAGATAAATGTGAATTCTTATGTCGAGAAAAAACTTATTTAGTTCATCACATTTCAGAAAATATAGTTAAACGAGATCCACAGATAATTGAAGTCATCAAAGATATTTCAGAACCTAAAAATCCTAAACAAATTTAATCATTTCTTGGTCTTATCGGGTATTACCGAAAATTTAATGAAAACTTTTCAGATCTCGCTAAACCTTCACATAATTTACTGAAGAAAAATTAAAAATTTTAATGGACAAAAAAGTGCCAGGAATCCTTCGATCATTTTAAAGAACTTCTCACAAAAGCACCAATCTTAAAATTTCCCAATTTTTCAGAAACGTTCATTTTAACAACCGATGCTTCAAATGAAGCTATTGGGGCAATATTTTCTCAAGGACCTATCGGAAAAGATCTTCCTATCAGCAATTACACAAAAACATAAACAAAATGCGAACGAAATTATTCAACTATTGAGAAAGAACTCTTGGCCATTATAGAAGCTTCTAAACATTATCGACCCTATCTTTACGGGCAGAAATTCATTATATGCACTGATCATAAACCTATTGTTTGGCTTAAAATTTGTAAAGAACCTTCCAGCAGATTAGTAAGATGGAGACTAAAATTAATGGACTATGATTACGAAATCGTTTATAGAAAAGGAAAATCTAACCAAAATGCCGATACTCTTAGCAGAATGATTCCTGAAGAACTATCTTTTGAAAATTTTGAAAATCTCAATAATTCTGAAAATATAAAAGCTCATAACATAACAGAAAAGGATGGTGATTTATTCGAAGCACCTGAGTATTATTCCTTAGTAGGTACACTGCGTTTCTCAATACTTCCACATGAACGAAGGAATCGCACTGCAATTTGAACATAAAGGCCAAGTAGAAGAATTAAAAATCCAAAATAAATCACTGGGAGAAGTCGCCTCAATTAAGAATGGAAATCGTACAATTTATTATTCAATCACCAAAACTCATTTTTATGATAAACCTACATACGATACAGTATTCCAAAGTCTAATAAATCTTAAAAAATTATGTCAACAAAATAAGGAAAGAAACTTAGCTTTTCCTCGCATTGCATGCGGCCTAGATAAACTGTATTGGCCCAAAATCTTTGATATGATTAAACACATTTTCCATGATTCCGTTATCGATATAACTATCTATCACATACCAAGAAATACTTTTCAAAAATTAATCTATGCCATAGAAGAAGAATTAACATTTGAAAATTCAAAGGATTTCATCAAAGAGAAGTCAAAATTCCAATTTCTAAAATCACGAATACTTCTATATCAAAAATAAAAAACTTTGTTATTCCAATGTCTTGAGATCGAGCTAATTCAAATAAATTTCTCAACTATATAAAAGCTAACTCCCTAGATTTACCTGAAAATAATAAAGTTTCCGACATTATCGTCAAAAAATTACCTCAACAATCACTTCATATTCTATTCCTAAAAGAATTTTACGACGAATCAGTAACTTATGAGGACCTATTCAAAACTCTTTTCAATTTAAGACTTTTATTCAACTTCAATGAAATAAGGAAATTTTCTATTCCTAATATAGCCTTGATTGAAAACAATCCGATCAAACGTGAAGACACATTTTTCAGTCTTTTATACTTTTTGTTCAGAGACTTTGAATAGGAAATTTTATCGAACGAACGTATCGATATTGATGATGAGGACTCAATAAAGCAAATTCTATATGAAAATCATGATTCACCTTCAGCAGGACACCAAGGATTTGAACGAACGTACGAGAAAATCAAACCAAGATATTTTTGGAATAATATGAAAGATCAAATTCGTAATTATATTAAGAAATGTCAAATTTGCCAACAGTCTAAGACCGATTTCAAACATAACAAAAGCCCAATGGTTATGACAACCACTTCAACTAAATTCTGTGAACAAATTGCCTTAGATATCGTAGGACATTTGCCTACTACAAAAAATGGAAATCGTTTTATATTAACCCTTCAAGACGATCTTACTAAATTCATTCAAGCTTATACTCTCAATTCTCATACTGCTGAAGTAGTTTCAATTCATTTTCTCAAGTTCTGTACACAATTCGGATTTCCGACAAGCATCCTTACAGATCAAGGTGTTGAATTCACCTCTAATATTTTCAAGGCAATTAATAAGTTGATGTCTGTTAAACAGAAGCAATCTTCTCCCTATCATCCACAAACTCAAGGATCATTAGAAAGAACACATTTAACTCTTAAAGATGACTTCGAATGTTACGCAAATAAAGATGCTAATAACTGGGATGAATTTCTGAATTTTGCAACCTTTAGTTATAATACGTCAATTCAAAAATCAACTCAACGAACTCCGTATGAACTTGTTTTCGGTCAAAGAGCACGAATTCCTTCTCAATTCAAACATCCACATACCCTTGCTAATTATTTAGATCTTGCAAATGATATAACAAATAAACTAAAAATATTAAGGGAAAATGCACGCGAAAATCTCATTTAGTCAAAACACAAATCAAAAGAATTCTGTGATAAAACTCATAATCGTACCTATGTATTCAACGAGGGAGACCTTGTCCTTCTATATGATTGTCAAGCCAAAGCAAAAAATAAGAAATTGGCTCCGAATTATAAAGGTCCATATAAAATAGAGCAAATTCATAATAATTATACTGCAACTCTTAGAATCAGTCCTTCGAAGCTTAAAACTGATCATTTCAATCAATTAAAGCCTTATATCCTTTCAGATCGTCAGAATGGAGAAAATAACGGTTCTCCTCCTGTAATTCACATTCCTAGTCCTACTCAAGGCTCATCAAACCAATTATAATATAACTCCTATAAACTGTGCTTCCGGAATTCTTTATCATAACCTAGGAAAAGCACAAATATCTAATGAGAAACATGTCATATTATCATATCATAATCTAACTCGTATAAAGTATCATGTCGAGCATATATTAAACTTTTATACTGCATCTGTCAACACATGTAACGGCGCAATGATCGAACATATATCTAATAATTGTATTAATCAATTAAATTACGTCAAAACAAAAATCAGAACTATAAATGAGTTATTCAGAATTATTTCTCACCAAATAAGTTCAAAACGAACTAAAAGAGGTCTTATTAATGGAATCGGAACAGCTGTTAAATGGTTTATCGGTACACCCGACGCTAATGACGCTGAATTCTACTCAGATTCTATTAATGAATTAATAAATAATCAAAAACAAACTAAAGTTCTTATGCAGCAGCAAGTTACTATTCTCTCTTATACAATTTCTAACTTTAACAATTCTTTTCATAAAATGAATGAAAATATCGAAGTCTTAAATAAAAACTTGAAAGAATTGAATCAGTACTCAGAAAATCTTGATAGTATGATTCATGTATTGTATATCAGGTGGAATCACAAATCTCAGATCATCTCATATTATTAATCGAAATGACTGATGAAATTTCAAATACTTTGGAAAATTATGTAAATGACATCTCATTAATACAACATGGCATTGTGAATTATAGAATATTACCTCCAGAATCTCTTTATCAAGAATTATTAAAAATATCCTCTAAATTCATCTTACCTATTTCTCCAAGTATCGAGTCAACCTATTATTATTATGAAATTATGAAATTGACTTCATTCATGAAAGATAAAATTTTGATTATTGCCTTTGAAATACCCCTTACTTCTTTCCAAAGTTTCGATCTCTATCAATTGTTATCATTACCTAATCCTCATTTCGAAAACAATACATTGTTTTCATACATCGAACCTTCAAAACCCTACCTATTGATTTCACCTATGAGAACAAGTTATTTGATGTTGGATGAATTGTCAAACTGTGTGGAGTATCATCCTCAAGAATGGATTTGTAAAAGTATGCCTACGATAAGGAAAGCTGACAACTCATGTGAAGTACAACTGCTAACCAAGATGACCGACCAGATTCCTAAATCCTGCAAGAAAAGAAGACTCATTGCTGAAGCTGAAATATGGCACGAATTCGATGAGAACCAATGGCTCTTCTCATTATCCAGTCCTACTCCAATTTCCATAATATGTGGTGACTAATCTCTGAAGCAAGAAATCTTAAAACAGAAGGGTATCCTTAAACATAATTCAATCTGCAGAGCTTTCACTGATCTAATCAGTCTAGAAACTGGTTCTGTATTAATTCTATATACTAGACGTATTTTACACTTTTCGGTCCGAAGGCGTGGCCTAAATTGTCAAAAAGTAGGTCCGAAGAAAGGGTCCCAGCTCGAAAAATGGGGCCACATGAGAGGAAAAACGATATAGAAAAAAAAAGTAGAAGGACAGGTGCTTCTTTTGAGGTATGTTTTGTCTTTTCACGTGGTCGGGAAGTACGTTGAATTTCATATCGAATATCGCGAATTCGGCAAAAATCGCGAAAAGGTACCACCAAAGGCTTTTGTTCCAGACATCCTAGACGAAAGTTTTAGATACGAATCGAAAGAGGAAGAATCGTTCTGCCCCCGACTGGCTTTTCAATTCCTGACATTGGGCCATTTCCTCGGAAAATTAGAAAGAAAATTCGACATTTTGTAAACAAACCTTCGAACACCGAATATTTTGACATGAACGATCAGCTGTTCGGTTGCCGCCATGTTTCGGCCATGTTCCATGTTTGCATTCGGGTATAATATTATTTCGAAGCCAAGCCAAGTTTATATCGATGATTTGAATTAATGTAATAATAATTTCAATCTGAGTTTGAATACTGAGCTTAATTTTTTAATATTAGGAGAATATTATGTGCATAAGTTCACGATGGTTCTTTCGGAACATACACAAAATTCAGAAGATTGATATTATAACATTTTCAACAAATTCTATCTGATATTTGGAGTTTGAGAAATTGTAACTATTTCACATTCTCATAAAAAAATTGAGTTGTAATACACATGTGCCTTTATGAGTGAAGTTTCAGTAAAGTCAATCACTTCGAAAAATAATAAATTTATATTTAATGAAAGTGAGGTTATATTGTCAAAACCAAAAGACACGAAAGACAGTAGCTACAATTAATCTGATCGCAGCCTGCTCATCTTATCGATATGATATACGAAATCTATAAACTTATTTCTTGTTTGTATATTCATGTGTTATTACGCCGTACGATAAATAAATAATAAGTGTAATTCAGTGACATCTGAATAGCATCTGTATAGGATTTGGATATATGTTCTTGGGTTGCTTATCCACATTTTTCCAGATGAAATGTATAGAATTGTGATTTATGAATTGTCTTGAAGATTATGAATAGTCAGACAATTTGGAAAGAATTCATTATTTATCAGCATCCCATAAGAATTGAAACAAAATTAAGGAAATGTGATGAATAACTCGAATACATGAATCCTCTATAATATGAAAGAAGAGTTTATAGTAATTGCTCTTGGTGGGTATCCCATATCTTGAAACAATTCATGCATGAAATGTTGACAGGGTCAGGTTTTTTTTTTCTGAAAGCTCAGTGCAACAATGTTTTCTATAATATATTTTCAAAACGAAACGAAAAATAATATTCCGTTATAATCATCAAGTATTGAACAGACATGAAATATGTTGTCACATGTACAGATAATGTATCGAACTGTATGTTACATATCTCTGTAAGTATATGTATAATTTGGTTTAGATTATTCTCCTGTAGACAATTTTTGGATCTGGTGCTATAGCACCAGGAATGAGGAAGTTGGAGATTTTTGAAATCACTGCACTTATTCATGATGTAGATTACCGATTCATACAAGTATAGCCTATACTATGTGAATATACTATAATTCTTGATAACGGTTCAGTTTCATTTTGCTTCATTCCAAAAATATAGTTAGTTATTTCTCAGACACCTCTTATGTCGAAGAAAAATTTTTTCACCTTCTGGATCTTGCCCAGAAAATGATTCTATACTGTACTCTGGACTGGGCTTAAGAATGGTAAGCAGCCAGAGCAGCACTACCATACTGATAGTTCTTAATGCATGTTCGGTGAGATCCTGTCAATATGCCCGGACAGGTTTTCAGTAGATTTTTTTTCAGGTTCATCATGAGGTTGTTATGAATCACTCATTCAAATTTTTCAAATCATTCTTGAGACTCATCTTACACCCTTTTTTGTTTTCTGCTTGACATATTATTGAAGTATCCTATGCAAACATTATGACATCTTTGTCAGTATTGTGAACTAGATCATTAGCATATAATATATAGAGTCAGGGCCCCAAGATGGAACCCTGTAGCACTCCATTCGTTACATATTATTTGAAATCAGATGTTATATTTCCTTCTTTTCCTTTAATTATTCTTTCATCTTCAATGCTACTCCTCTTATTCCATATTTCTGCGATGTGTTGAGCCTGCTATAAGAGTTTAGCGGCTACTGTTCAGCATTTTGTTTCTCGGCTAAAAATTTCGGGAAATAGTGGAAATGGACGGAAATTCATATAAGTACTATCATATTCGATATCCTCGTCTATAAAAGTACCAAATACGACAAAAATTCGTTTTAAGCAACATTTATCTCTTAAAATTTGTGAGGTGGAACGAACAACGAAAACATCGCATTTTCGATTTTGAAAAAGCATTAACTAGGAGGCGAATATAATGTTTATCATTATCTGAATAAAATTCCAACAGAAAACAGTCGAGTTAAAATTGTTTCGCCTCGTTCGTATTCGCATTTCATTGAAACGTCGAATGAGGACCGGCATGCCGTACTTGGTCGCTAGAAAGCGTTCGATGCTTGGCGCTCTCGTCTTCCAGTACACATTTCAATTCTCGGACTGATTTGAGTAGACGGAAACGGCGCGGCGTTGAGATTGGAAGAGCGTATTTCCAAGAACTTGAAATATATCAGTGATATACAAATATGATTTATAGAATTTTATTTACACAGGTCTTGGAAATACAATAATTATAATAAATTTGGTAATTCAACAGAAGAAAGAGTAATTTAAATTTTGGCTGGACATAAAATATATAGGGTCGGCATTGCCGACCCTGCCGTCCCTGACGAGCCGCCCATGGGCGCCCGCAGGGGGGGGCCAGGGGGGGGCCATGGCCCCCCCTGAGATTTGTATGGCCTTATCGTTTTTCAGCTTAGCACCCTCAATATTTCAATAATTTTCATTTTGCCCCCCCTGAGAAAAATTTTGGCCCCCCCTGAGAAAAATTTCTGCGGGCGCCCATGGAGCCGCCACTGCTGTATACTGCTTTATACCTTGATATAAAGCAGGGAACTTTCTTCTCGTCAATAGTCTATACTCTATACGCACGCGTAAAATTATTCAAAGCCAGCCAACAAATAATGTAACCGCATGGAATCTAAAAAATAGTTAATTATGTCATCGTCATCATTCCAGTTTTGTTGATGACAGCATTCTCTGACTTCTCTTTGAAATACATTCTCAATATACTTCAGACTCATATTTCGAATTATCTGAAATGCGAATCCACTATGAATTCGAATTTAATGGTCAGCATTATTGAACGAATTCTATCGGCAGTTGCTGTAATTTTTTTTTCAATTTTTACAGCTGCCAATTTTTTCCTATTCGGTAATTGAATTGAAAAATGCTAATCTACCTGAAAGATGGATCTATCTACAAGGTTGATCTGCTGGCACACTAGTTCTATACAAATAAACGTATTTTACACTTTTCGGTCCGAGGGCGTGGCCTAAATTGTCAAAAAGTAGGTCCGAAGAAAGGGTCCCAGCTCGAAAAGGGGGCCACGTGAGAGGAAAAGCGATATAGAAAAAGAAAGTAGAAGGACAGGTGCTTCTTTTGAGGTATGTTTCGTCTTTTCACGTAATCGGGAAATAGGTTGAATTTTATATGGAATATCGCGAATTCGGCAAAAATCGCGAAAAGGTACCACATATTTCATCCAAAGGCTTTTGTTCCAGACATCCTAGACGGAAGTTTTAGATACGAATCGAAAGAGGAAGAATCGGTCTGCCCCCGATTGGCTTTTCAATTCCTGGCGTTGGGCCATTTCCTCGGAAAATTAGAAAGAAAATTCGACATTTTGTAGACAAACCTTCGAACACCGAATATTTTGACATGAACGATCAGCTGTTCGGTTGCCGCCATGTTTCGGCCATGTTCCATGTTTGCATTCGGGTATTATATTATTTCGAAGCAAAGCCAAGTTTATATCCATAATTTGAATTAATGTAATAATAATTTCAATCTGAGTTTGAATACTGAGCTTAATTTTTTAATATTAGGAGAATATTATGTGCATAAGTTCACGATGGTTCTTTCGGAACATACACAAAATTCAGAAGACTGATATTATGACATTTCCAATAGACCAATCCAACAAAACAGCTGATCACCTTTTTTGAAGATGGCTGCTGGAACAAACAAATAACAAACATTTCTGATATAGTGTTTCTCTATTATAACTATTATTTTACATGGCATAATTGAAGACATTGAAGTTGAAAATTAAGAAACAGAGACTACCCTGAAACACTTACCTCGTAACTAAATATCCTCGGTTTGTTATTTGTTTATTCCAGCAGCCATTTTGAAAAAGCTGATCGTGACAGATCGTTGGATTGGTCTATTGACATTTTCAACAAATTCTTTCTGACATTTGGAGTTTGAGAATTTGTAACTATTTCACATTCTTATAAGAAAATTGAGTTGTAAAACACATGTGCCTTTATAAGTGAAGTTTCAGTAAAGTCAATCACTTCGAAAAATAATGAATTTATATTTGATGAAAGTGAGGTTATATTGTCGGAACCAAAAGACACTAAAGACAGTCGCTACAATTAATCTGATCGCAGCCTGCTCATCTTATCGATATGATATACGAAATCTATAAATAATAATCAAGTGTATCTTATGTACAGGGTGGGCAAAATTGGTGCTACATGAACTAAAACTTTTTAACCCGAGGAGATAGAGAAAAATGAATGGCACCGTATAGTTCTTCTTCTTTCGAGAAACTGATGATGCTATCAACTGCATTCCTCTATCTTCTTTTGTTTCCGCGTTATAGGCCAAAATTGAAATTTGGCGATTTCAACTTTGATAATTATATCCGTTTCTGTTTATGCTAGGATGTTGAAATAAAAACATTATACAGGCACTTTTCTGATAGCAATCCAGTGGCGTACTCTGATTTTTTCTAAGAGGTTTATTTGCTGAGTTATAACATGAAGTTGTGTTTTTTCTTTGGAATTCGAATTATTGAGTAGGCTGAATCATAGAATTATTTGTCTTTACGCATGGTGTAATTATCATTTCACAATTGAATCACTTGCTGCCCCACTTTTCTCAACATATCATTTCTTCAACATATCATATTTTTCGTAATTTTGGAATATCGCCATAATGCCACCAACGATGACTTCAAATTTTAATAACTGACAGTTGTTTCAAACAGAGATCGCACCATCAAGTATTCAAATGTGAATTAATAATTACACCATGCGTAGAGACATATAATTCTATGATTCAGCCTACTGAATAATTCAAATTCCATATACAAACCATATTTTTCATAATATCTTAACGGATCTGAGGGCGATGTATAACACATGATACATTTCTGAAACGGGTAAAAAATGGCGATTCTTTCTAAGTCATTTCAAACTACTGTTTTCATAAGAAAAACCACAACTTAATGTTATAACTCAGCAAATGAACCTTCTATAAAAATCAGAGTGCGCCACTGGATTGCTATCAGAAAAGTGCCTGTATAATGTTTTTATTTCAACTTCCTAGCATAAACAGAAACGGAGATAATGATCAAAGTTGAAATCGCCCAAATTTCAATTTTGGCCTATAACGCGGAAACAAAAGAAGATAGAGGAATGCAGTTGATGGCATCATCAGTTTCTCGAAAAAAGAGGACTATAAGGTGCCATTCATTTTTCTCTATCTCCTCGGGTTGAAAAGTTTTAGTTCATGTAGCACCATTTTTGCCCACCCTGTACACTTCAGTGACATCTGAATAGCATCTGTATAGGATTTGGATATATACTCCATTCACATTTATAAAGTATCCCGGTTGGCCAAGTTTTAGGTTTATCAAGTTTTTTCACTCAAAAAAGTCGCAGGTTGGCACTCGTGAAAATTAAACAACGTTGCCAATGTTCATTCGCTAAGTATCCCCTCAATATTCTTGAAGTGATCTTGCAGTCTTCAAATTATATAAGTGTGCTGATAAGAGAAATGTCAAGTTTGATTAATTAACAATAAAAGTCTGATTCACTTGAGAGATATTTCGCTTTCTGAAATAAAAAACTATAAAAACTGTTCGGTAAGGGTTGATCACATTTACTTCAACAAATATAAATGTATTCATCACGCCAGGAAACTAAAAATGCCGAAGGTAGTGACGAAAAAGCAGAGACAAACTATAAGGAAGAATTGAAATCGGCTCATTCAAAAAGTATCAATTTGGAATCAACACTTTATCATACCAGCTATCCAACATTTTTAACGTATGTGAGTGAAAACCAAGATATTATATTTTATGAGAATAGATATTTATTTTTTAGCTGCACATAAACACAATCAGGAGGATTTTAAGTGAAAGACGACAAAGAATTTCCTTCTATTGGTGCGCCAAAAAAGACATTGACTGAAGACTTCATTTTGAAGAAAGATCTGCAACGACAAATTTGGAATTATAATTCGAAACATGAACATTTTTCGATTGATAATCTACTCACTTTTGCAAAATAACATTTGAAATATAACGGAGGACGGACATCACTTAAATCATGAAATCAATGGGTTACAAATACAAAAGGGTAAATGGACGCAAAATTTTATGTGAACAAAAACATGTTGTTGCAGACAAAAAACTTTCCTGCGCAAATTTCTACAGTATAAATCTTCAGATGAAAATATGTCAAGATGGTCATATGTCATATGTCAAGATGGCGCGAGACGACGTACACGAATCCGATAGCGAGGTATCTAATCAAGATGAAAATAGTGAAAACGCGAATGCGAAAACTTTTAAATGCTGCAATAAATCATGCAGATACCACGTTTGCAAAAATTGTTTTGCATTTTATCACAAGAGCTGTGCAAAACGCATGAAAAATGTAAAACTGATGGGTGAAACGCTAACGTGCTGCGACGGTGTTGCTGCAGACAGAGACATTGGAATATTGGACGTTGAAAATGAATACCTGAAAGAGATGCTCAGAGAAGTCCAAGAAAAAAATTATATATTGATTGAAAATAACAACTTGCTGAAAGAAAAGGTGAAAGTCCTTGAAGGAAGAGTCGACAAAAAACTGCAAAACCAGGTGATATCTGGCGGATCCAAACAAGAATCTTATCATACTCCAGATCAAAACATTCAAAATACTGACCACTTACACGCAGGGTCAAATATGTCAAATACCTCAAAACCAGAGATGTCAACGTCAACGAGTAAACCAACTACAACCACTGGTTCAGGTGAACTACCGGTTGAAATACGTCATGAGGAGACGACCACCAATAGTCCCAAGTCCAGACATAACCCCAATCCCAAGACGAACATAAAACACGAACATCAAAAACACAAACACTAATAATCAAATGGTCACCAAGCAAATGTTATCGTCTGCAATTCATACTGAAATGAGTGAAATGCAAAGAAAGCAAATGGAAAACTTGATAAATCTGCAGTCGGACATCATCAAGGAGAATAAAGTCCCAAACAAAAACGACGACTTCACTATGGCGAAGTCCAGAAGGAGTAGACGAATATTCAACTTAGGGGAAGGCGCTGTAACCGAGGACCTCTACGACGGTTTCCGGAGCAGATCTCAGAAAAGTCCCAAGGAGAAGAAAATTTGGCTCTTTCTTTCTAGGATTCGGGATACAGCAGAAGCCACAACAATTCAAAAGTACGCAGGAGATAGGCTCGGAGCTGACATATCAACGATATCAGTTAAAGAGCTCCAACCAAGAAAACCAACAAAGGACAATAAATGCTTCTTACTGGGAGTTGAATGTCAACACAAGGAAAAAATTTATGAGACCAAATTTTGGCCAGTTGGTATTGCCTTCTCACGTTTCAGCTTCAGAATCGGCCAGCATTTTTTAGACAACCCAACAGACCTAAACAATCAATTCACATAATTCCTGACAAACCCAAAATCATTCACAAAGATCATACAGACTCCAAAAAGAGTATGTCAATCAAAATAATGCATCTGAATATACAGGGTCTCTCCAATAAATCAGAGGCTCTAAATAATGTAATAGACTCCCTGAAAATTGATATTCTTTGTCTTAGTGAACACTGGTTGAATACATTTAACACGGATCTGTATCATCTGACCAATAAAGTGAAAGCTACCTGCTTTACAAGAACATGTCACCAACATGGAGGCGTTTGCATTTATATCAACAAAAACATGGAATATGTTGAAATCAAGGAGATCCTGGGGATGTCCAAAGAAATGATGCATGAATTATGTGCTATTTACTTGAAACTTCAGAATATCATAATTATAACTTATTACAGCCCTAAGATACCTGACGATTTTTCACAATTCTCGACAGAACTAATGGAATTTATCTACCTCAAATTCAACACAAATATAGACATAATACTAGTGGGAGACTTCAACACCGATTTCAATACTTATAATAAACAATCATCAGAAATTGAGAACACCCTAAAAAGCTTTGGACTTCTAAAAACAATATTTACCTACACTCGAGAACATTATAATGGTACGAGAACCTGCATAGATAATATCTTTACCAACATCACAGACTCCCAATCAAATACCTACAAAGCCAACTTATCTGATCATCAAATGGCACAAACAATAGAGGTGAAATATCAGGCTCAAAAAACAACTATTCCAAAGAAAAGAATTATTACACCACAAAGATTAGAAAACTTAAAAGAAGACCTGAAAGATGAGAGCTGGGATCGAGTATACAGTGTGGAAAATGCTAATGAAAAATTCAGGGTGTTCCTGAGCACCTTCTGTCTTTATCTCGACAAGCACCTCCCCATGGTAAATAATAATAGCCAAAAAAGAAACAAGCCGACACAAGAACTAGAACATATGAAAGAAACTTTAGATCTAATTCGAGAAGTATATGAATTAAATCGAAACGACAATACATATCGTCGGTCCCATGCCAAAACCATGAATGTGCAAAATTACAGTTTTGAGATAATCGCATTTGAAGTTTGTAATTAGTGGGAAAAATAGGGATTTTGTGTGACTTTAAATATTCTTTGCAAGAAGTAGAAGTCGTATTGACCAATTTATGTTGTCTAAATAGATAATATGGGTCATTTTAAGACTTAGGATGCACTTAGGTCAAAACGGTCAATTTTGCACATTCATGGTTTTGGCACTCAAACATAGGAAACATACCAATGAGCATCGAATTTACAACGCTGATAACAAACAGAAGATAACATGGCAAATAATAAACACCGAAACAGGAAGATCCAGCAGAAAAAACCCAGAAAACCACATCAGCGCTGACAATTTCAATATTTTTTTTGCAGATGTTGGTCCTAACATAACTGAGAAAATTGGTACCTCAGCTATAAACCCCTGTGGCTACCTGAAGCAAACTACAATCAAAACATCAAGCTCTATGTACTTGAGGGCAATTAATGAATATGAAATGTTGACGTACACTAATAGACTCAAAAATAAAACAACAATGGACATATATGGCATTAACGCTCAAGTAGTGAAATTAGTGGCTTATGAAATTACAAGCCCATTGACTCACTTGGTCAACTCATGTCTAGAACAAGGAATATTCCCAGAAAGGATGAAAATTGCCAAGATATGCCCCATATTCAAGAAGGGAAATGTAGAGGATCCTGACAACTACAGACCTTTAGCAGCTCTGCCGATATTCTCAAAACTACTCGAGACTGTGATGGTTGACCAACTTGAATCATTTATGACAAAAAATGAATACATCTCTGAACATCAATATGGTTTCAGGAAAAATAAGTCAACTATTTATGGAATTAAGTCACTATGCAATTTCATCTCAGACGGATTTGAAGAACGCCTAACAACATCTGCCAAATTCTTAGATCTATCAAAAGCATTTGACTGTATGCACCACGGAATATGTCTGGGAAAACTCGAATATTACGGAGTGCGAGGTGTCGCTCTGGACCTTTTTCGCTCTTACTTAACTGACAGAAAGCAAATGGTAACTCAAAATGGTCAAACAAGTTCTATTTTAGGAGTCGAGCAGGGTGTTCCCCAAGGCTCAATACTCGGCCCCCTCTTGTTCATACTATATGTAAACGACCTACCAAACAATGTACAATTGTACAATGCCACACAGTCATGTATGCTGATGACACAACACTAGCGATCAGAAACGCAAGTCTAGAAACCTTGAGGGTGAGGACGGAGGAGGCTGAAGAACTCGCGATGAACTGGTTCAACGCCAACAAATTATTTGTAAACATAGACAAATCCCAAACAGTCCTTTTCACTACCTCCAGGAAAATACCATCTACCTCAGCTAAATTTCTGGGTATCTACATTGACAGCAAACTACTGTGGGCTGAGCATACTCTCAACCTGGGAAGTAAACTCTACAGTGCCATATATGCAATACGTCGAATTCGGCAAATCCTCACTCAGAGAGCGGCATTGCAGGCTTATCATGCACTATTCCACTCAAGAATACTGTATGGTCTGGAAATATGGGGAACCTCCGCTCACAGACAGGAAGTTCTAATTGCACAGAAGGCAGCTGTCAGAGCCCTGGAAGGAGCTGACCAAAGAACTCACTGCAAACCTCTGTTTGCAAGGAACAAAATACTCACCATAACAGCGGAAGTGATCATAAAAAATGTACTTGAGGTATTCAACCACCCGGAGCAGTTCAACACAAGATCCGATACTCAACCATATAACCTTAGAACCAACAACAATTTGAATATCGCAAGAACAAGGCTGCAGGTCAACTCCAGACGAACTCTCGGAGCCGCGCTCTACAACAGGCTGCCAGGAAACTGGAAAGGCCTAGACAAGAAAGCAATGAAAAACACCATCAGAGGTCATCTTATCCAAAATCCTCCCTACAGCTTTGAAGATTTTTATTCTACTGTAGGAAGCTAAGATATTTGTTTGTTTATTTGGACTTGATTGTTGTACAATTCAAATAAAGTATTATTATTATTATTATTATTATCAGATTTGTGTTTCTACATGAAACTTGGATTTACCAAAACGGTACTTCAATTCGTCGCTGGACACATGAATCTGATATGATGAGTAATCCATCCAAAATTGAATCAGAAGGAAAACGTTTCACAGTTCTACACGCAGGAATGATAACCGCTCTGATAGGGGGCACAATAGACCTTAAGGTCGCAGTGAACTGTAACCCCTTTTCACTATACTATACAGTATACACGCAGGAAGTAATTTTGGGTTTTTAGAAGGTTGTGATTTCATTTTAGTTAAAAAAACAATGACCGTGACTATCACAAGACAATGACCAGTGAAATTTTTCAGACTTTGGTTATTAATCAACTGATTCCATCTTTAGCTAAGATTCCTGTGAAATGTGTGGTGGTAATGGACAATGCACCATATCATTCGGTTCAATTGGATAAACCACCCACCTTTTTCAGCAAAAAAAAGCGAGATGCAGGATTGGTTGATTAAAAACAAGATTGATTTTAATCAAGATTTTATCAAGAAACAACTTTGGAATTTGATATTACCTCATCGAACTGACAGACAGAGACGATATGTAGTTGATGACCTTTTGAAGGAGCATGAGGTTCTCAGATAACCCCCATACCATTGTCAGTACAATCCTATTGAAATGTCATGGACGTTTTGTAAGAACTTCTATAACAAAAACATGAATTCGCATCCCTATACAACGGATATATAGTGTTGAATTTATGGAGTCTGGCTCTTTCAAAATGTACATCAGATATGTGGCAAAATTTTTATTTACATTGTGAAAGACTTATCACAGAGGACTGGACGAAACACATGGGTAATCTTCCAATAGCAGATATTCCTCCATTCATTATTTCATTGGGAGAATCTGATTCAGATTCAGAATTTTCTGAGGGTTACTCTGACTCAAACAATGATCTAATCTAATGGATATGGAATAATATGTAGAGGAAATTCTGAGAACTCGTCTCTTCCACTTGAAATGGGGAAATTCAAAATGGATGGAGGTTCAAAAACTCCAAAAGGAACATTACTAGTGTAAGTTCAACAGAACCCTTTATCCGGCAGTGTGAAAGACCTAACGTTTGGATATTCTAGTATTGCAAACATGTCGAATACCCTCCTTATTCAACTAGTACTGTATCGAAGATTTTCTACGATCAAGGAGGTTCAACTGAATCAAACAAAATGACAAAAAGCCTATACTATGGAAAAGGAAGTTGCTGCAAATCACCTAGATAGAAAAATAACCAATCAGGAATCTGGGAAAGAATTTCTCAATATTAGTAGTCCTGCTTGGAGGGCCAGATCTGGTCGGAAGACCTTCGTTGTCAAGGACCAAATGTAGGTTATATTATTTATTATTTCCTGAAAAGAAAGATAAAATGTTGTTCCTGAAGAAGATTCCATCCATTATAAATATGTCAGCCTATTCTTTGAAAAAATTCCAAAACCTCTATACTTACTCAGAGAGGTTTTTATCTTTGTGCTCTTGTATCATAGTTGAAAATGTATGGTGTCCTGTTCGAATCTGTTTTGCTATTACTGTAATTGCTTTAAACATGCCATAATGTTAAATGTTTGTTACATCAAATAACCTAATGCTTTTTCTCAAAGACACATATACATATAACAATGTTAGAAAATAATGTTTTGTGATTGAAAATTATGGACGTTTTCTATATTCGAATCCAATTCTTTATTGAGTTACCGTTTTCTCAAGTTTTTGTATCCAATCATTATATGCCAGTTTGAAAAAGAATCTTTATTGATGATTGTATTCATAACCTCCATGAGTAGACTTTTTTTAATTTAATATTAGGTACTGCTTACATCAGAAGTTTTCACCTGGACTCTTCCATGTGTGCCATTATCTTGAAAAATTACTAATTGAATGTTGTTAAAAAATTATGTCTTAAGCTGCAATGCCATTGAAATTATGTAAGGAAATTACATTATGAATTATACTGTATATATCTTATTTCATCCCATTGTACTTTGATTTTTTTTTCGAATAAACTGTCACAAAGTAACGGACTATTCTGGCCATTATTTTTCAGTGAAATTTCAACACTCGATTCTTGTCTTCCGTCAGAGTAAATAGCATAACTGAATCTTCCAACCATGTTAATAGATGTGAAATATTTCCAGTATTAACAGAGAAAAAAGTTTCCTCAACATTCGCCAGGTCTCTGGAATTATTGATTTCACATAATATTTTCTCAAATTCATTATTTTCCCAAAGTAAATAAACATTTCGATAAATACGTAATTACTACGACTCTATGAAGAAAGGGCAACATTGCTCAATCATCTGAGAGAAAAATGACTATAACCTAACATTTTCAAAACATACACAGTGAAATGTGTCAAAATTCCATGGCCAACCGGTATACTTTATGAAAGTGAATGGAGTATATGTTCTTGGGTTGCTTATCCACATTTTTCCAGATGAAATGTATAGAATTGTGATTTATGAATTGTCTTGAATATTATGAATAGTCAGACAATTTGGAAAGAATTCATTATTTATCAGCATCTCATAAGAATTGAAACAAAATCAAGGAAATGTGATGAATAACTCGAATACATGAATCCTCTATAATATGAAAGAGGAGTTTATAGTAATTGCTTTTGGTGGGTATCTCATATCTTGAAAAAATTCATGCATGAAATGTTGACAGGGTCAGGTTTTTTTTTCTGAAAGCTCAGTGCAACAATGTTTTCTATAATATATTTTCAAAACTAAACGAAAAATAATATTCCGTTATAATCATCAAGTATTGAACAGACATGAAATATGTTGTCACATGTACAGATAATGTATCAAACTGTATGTAACATACCTCTGTGAGTATAATTATGTATAATTTGGTTTAGTTTCATTCTCCTGTAGACAATTTTTGGATCTGGTGCTATAAACAGGAATGAAGAAGTTGGAGATTTTTGAAATCACTGCACTTATTCATGATGTAGATTACCGATTCATACAAGTATAGCCTATACTATGGCAATATACTATAATTCTTAATAACGGTTCAGTTTCATTTTGCTTCATTCCAAAAATATAGTTAGTTATTTCTCAGACACCTCTTATTTCGAAGAAAAATTTTTTTCACCTTCTGGATCTTGCCCAGAAAATGATTCTATACTGTACTCTGGACTGGGCTTAAGAATGGTAAGCAGCCAGAGCAGCACTACCATACTGATAGTTCCTAATGCATAGCACTATCGTGCTATGTTCGGTGAGATCCTGTCAATATGCCCGGACAGGTTTTCAGTAGATTTTTTTCAGGTTCATCATGAGGTTGTTATGAATCACTCATTCAAATTTTTCAAATCATTCTTAAGACTCATCTTACACCCATTTTTGTCTTCTGCTCGACATATTATTGAAGAATCATATGCAAACATTATGACATCTTTGTCAGTATTGTGAACTAGATCATTAGCATATAATATATAGAGTAAGGGCCCCAAGATGGAACCCTGTAGCACTCCATTCGTTACATATTTGAAATCAGATGTTATATTTCCCTCTTTCCCTTTAATTATTCTTTCATCTTCAATGCTACTCCTCTTATTCCATATTTCTCCATCTTTGCTAGCAATTTCTCATAATTGATTCCATCAAAGGCTTTCTTCAGATCCAAACACAAAGCTGATTTAGGGATTCAATGATAGAATTTAATGCCTGATATTCACAGTGGATTTACATTTCCTGAAGCCATATTGTTGTTTCACCAGTATGTTATAAGTAATGTGGTCAAATAATCAAATATTTTTTAAGTTAGACAGAAAAGATATACGTCCATAATTGTCAATATTTTTTCTATATCTTTTTTTATGTGGATTTCACTAATGCTTCTCTCAATTTGTGTGTTTATATTCCTGCTTCTAACATCTGGTTGATAATGTCAGATAATGGTTCAGTTATTATTGATGCACGCTTTTTCGAATGTTTTATAGGTATTTCATCAACTCCAACAGAGCTTTTATTCTTCAATTGTAGTATACAGGGTGTCCCACGGTCGAGTGCCTATTAGACGATTCTGGAGACTGAACATATTTGAAATCCAAAAATTGGGATTATGATATTGTTGGAAATTCTCTAGAGACCTAAAATATTTTTGGAGCCTGAGCACTTCCGGTTATACCAGGAGTGGAAATAAATTTGTTCAAAAAATATTTTTTTCGATATTTTCGTTTCTGATATGATTGGGTATTCAATGCTGAACACATTTCTGTTGAAACCATTGTATCCATTCGAATTGTTTTGAAAATTTCGAAAAAAAACCTGGAAAAATGTCAAATATTTATAGTCAGTGTTATGTTTATTATTCTTATTCTGAACATTCTGAGTGTAAACCGTTCTCACAACGTCAAAGTAGAAGAAAGGTCATGCATCTTTTGAATTTCATAAATATCATCACAGGGTGTTTCAAATTATGTGTCGAAAACTCTGAACGGAAATTGGCAAAAACTTCTGTTTTTCAAATTAGAGCCTTATTTTTCTATGATTGCGTTGGATTCTGCAAAGAAAAATAGTGATAGCACTCTCAGATGTTCTTGCTCCTAAATTCAGTAATTGCCGAGATATTTGAGCTTTTCTGAATTCATGTTGTACGTAGAGTCAAATTCATCGAATCTGAAGAAATTCGATGAATATTCTTATAAAACCATAGTAACAACTGATAATTATTAGACCTGTCACTTGTGAATTATTAATGGGATAATTTATCTTCTATGGTCACAGAATATTCTCATGCAAAAGATAAGATGAATTTGACTCTACGTATAACATGAATCCAGAAAAGCTCGAATATCTCGGGAATTACTGAATTTAGGAACAAGAACATCTGAGAATTCTATCACTATTTTTCTTCGCAGAATCCAACGCAATCCTAAAAATACGGTTCTAATTTGAAAAACAGAAGATATGGCCTATTTTCGATCACAGTTTTCGTCACAAAATTTGAAACACCCTGTGATGATATTTATGAAATTCATAAGATGCATGACTTTTTCACATTCTTCTACTTTGACCTTTGACGTTGTGAGAACGGTTTACACTCAGAATGTTCAGAATAAGAATAATGAACATAACACTAACTATGAATATTTGACATATTTCCAGGTTTTTTTTCGATATTTTTGAACCTATTCGAATGAATACAATGATTTCAACAGAAATGTGTTCAGCATTGAATACCCATATCATATCAGAAACGAAAATATTGAAAAAAATATTTTCGGTCTGTAAAGAATTTCCAACAATATTATAATACCAATTTTCGGATTTCAAATATGTCCAGTTCTCCAGAAACGTCTAATAGGCACTTGACCGTGGGACACCCTGTATACTGCTTTATACCTTGATAAAAAGCAGGGAACTTCCTTCTCGCCAATAGTATATACGCACGCGTAAAATTATTCAAAGCCAGCCAACAAATAATGTAACCGCCTGGAATCTAAGAAATAGTTGATTATGTCATTGTCATCATTCGGGTTTTGTTGATGACAGCATTCTCTGACTTCTCTTTGAAATACATTCTCAATATACTTCAGACCCATATTTCGAATTATTTGAAATGCGAATCCACTATGAATTCGAATTTAATGGTCAGCATTATTGAACGAATTCTATCGGCAGTTGCTGTAATTTTTCTTCCAATTTTTACAGCTGCCAATTTTTTCCTATTCGGTAATTGAATTGAAAAATGCTAATCTACCTGAAAGATGGATCTATCCTACTGAAAGTCTTTACCAGGAGTCTGGGGTGTTTAACATGCAACAGCTTCATGCTAAGATATTGTTATTGAAACAGTTTCGAGAAAAGAATAAATTGATTTCAATACAACATGAATATGTTCTGTTCATTATCTACATTAATGACCTTCCTTCGGCACTTAAAAAAACATCAAGTGAAGTATCTATTTATGCTGACGACACCAACATCATCACTTCTGCCCCCGACCTCAACGTGGTGATATATCGTACTGGACAGGTCTTGGATGCAGCTAAGACCTGGTGCTCCCAAAACTCTCTGCACTTGAATGTTGCAAAGATAGAATTGGCTTTTTTCCACACTAACCACTCACTATTGGTGCTCCCTGAGAGGATAGATCTGCCGGACTCATGTCCTGAGATCAAGGCGACTGTTAGGTTTTTGGGTGTTCAACTGGACGCAACCCTAAATTGGCGGGCTCATGTTACAACTCTCAATAAGGGTCTGAACAGTGTTATTTATACAATGGATGCACTAAAAAACCAAGTATCTTTTGAGACACTAAAAATCATTTATTTCTCTAAAGCCTTGTTCGGACTAGGCCAGTAGATTAGTCGAGTGGAGAGTAGAGAGTAGCTAATCTACTTACTACTGTCACACAACTGTCATGAAATCGTTCGCACTTTGGTCGAGTCGAGTTCACAAGTGAAGTGAAAAGTGAGTGATATTTCGAAGAACGCAGAGCATGCAACGCAATAAAGTAAACAAACTGGTTAACCTCATCGTAATGACCATTTTAGAAGAGGTGGATGAGGAAATATGTGAGATTCGTAAAAAGAACCTTTGAGTACGGAAATGGTAATAGAAGATACGAACTAGGAACTACGAATTGTTTTCTGAAGGAATTGGCATTAGAAGATCCCGAAGAATACCTCGATACTTTGAGAATGTCAGAAAGTTGTGTAAATTTTCTGTTAATAAAACTTTACAGACGTGAAATATTCAAGTATATAATTATATAAGTAACCGGGTAAATGCATTTCGGATTCCATATCCTCTGATGAGGATTGCCTCATCATTTTATTTTTGTAGTCTTTCGACTTAATGTTCCATAAACATTTGTGGTCCAAATATTTCTGAACTAAATATATTTCGTATGAGAAGCACACATAAAAAAGGACATTGTATACAAATAATAAATAATAAAAGGATAAATGAACAACTTTGCAATATATCTAAACGCGAATATCCAGGCCTTCAACCCAGTCCACTGCCTCTGGGGAAGCAGAGAAAACCTCATGGATACCACCAGGATGGGATCTTATTGGGCATTCGTTCGAAATGTGGTCCATTGTCTGCCTCGTTGCGCCACAATCGCACCCCGCTGAGTCCACTATGCCCCATTTGAACATTTCATCACGACATTTCTGAACTTAATAATTGTTATATCTTCGCTCCAACAAAACATTTTTGAAAAACGACTGACTTTTCCTTTCGCCTGTGACAGTACAGGCGTTCCAGTGGCAAGTGGCGCGTGGTGGGGGAAGCTACTCGCCCGAGAAAATAGAATGAAATGGATCGAATCGACTCGCCCACTGACTAATCCACTCGACTCGATTTTTGGCGTTCGCACACGGCAAGTTACTTAATCACTCGCTACTCGACTAATCTACTGGCCTAGTCCGAACAAGGCTTAATTTCCAGTCTCGACTGTCGTATGGCATCGTGTTTTGGAGTGCATCGACATCAGTAGTGAACTCCACCTTCATTGTACAGGGTGGGCAAAATTGGTGCTACATAAAGTAAAACTTTTTAACCCGAGGAGATAGAGACAAATGAATGCCACCTTATAGTCCTATTTTTTCGAGAAACTGATAATGCCATCAACTGCATTCCTCTGTCTTCTTTTGTTTCCGAGTTATAGGCCAAAATTGAAATTTGGGCGATTTCAACTTTGGTCATTATCTCCGTTTCTGTTTATGCTAGGATGTTGAAATAAGAACATTATACAGGCACTTTTCTGATAGCAATCCAGTGGCGTACTCTGATTTTTTCTAAGAGGTTCATTCGCTGAGTTATAACATAAAGTTGTGTTTTTTCTTATGGAAACAGTAGTTCGAAATGACTTAGAAAGAATCGCCATTTTTTTCCCGTTTCAGAAATGTATCATATGTTGAACATCGCCCTCAGATTCGTTAAGACATTATGAAAAATATGGTTTGTACCTATATGGAATTCAAATTTTTGAGTATCAAGTAGGCTGAATCATAGAATTATGTGTCTCTACGCATGGTGTAATTATTATTTCACGATTGAATACTTGACGGTGCGATCTCTGTTTGAGACAACTGTCAGTAATTAAAATTTGCAGTCATCGTTGGCGGCATTATGGAGATATTCTAAAATTACGAAAAATATGATATGTTGAAATGTTTCATTTTAGCGAATGAAAATAGTGGGGCAGCAAGTGATTCAACTGTGAAATAATAATTACACCATGCGTAGAGACACATAATTCTATGATTCAACCTACTCAATACTCAATAATTTGAATTCCATATACAAACCATATTTTTCATAATATCTTAACGAATCTGAGGACGATGTATGACACATAATACATTGCTGAAACGGGAAAAAAATGGCGATTCTTTCTAAGTCGTTTCAAACTACTGTTTCCATAAGAAAAAACACAACTTTATGTTATAACTCAGCAAATGAACCTCTTATAAAAAATCAGAGTACGCCACTGGATTGCTATCAGAAAAGTGCCTGTATAATGTTTTTATTTCAACATCGTAGCATAAACAGAACGGGAGATAATGACCAAAGTTGAAATCGCCCAAATTTCAATTTTGGCCTATAACTCGGAAACAAAAGAAGATAGAGGAATGCAGTTGATGGCATTATCAGTTTCTCGAAAAAAGAGGACCATAAGGTGCCATTCATTTTTCTCTATCTTCTCGGGTTAAAAAGTTTTAGTTCATGTAGCACCAATTTTGCCCACCCTGTACAAAAATATGCCCTAAGAACACTATACTCAGACTTAAATTCCGCCAGTCCTGCAGAGGATTATTTCGCAGCAATAAAATTTTGACTGTCACTGCGATATATGTAGTGCGGTCCCTGCTTTTTCTTGTGAACCACAGGCACCTCTTTGCTCAATTTCAGAATGTCAACTCTACAAGAAGGGTCTTTCCCTACCTGCTCCCAAAGTGCTCATTGTCAGCGACACAAAATGGTTCGCTGTATATGTGCATCAAACCATTTAACTCTCTTCCGAAGAGTTTCCACCATTTAGATAACCCTAGACTCTTTGAGAGAAAAATATTGAAATTTTTGTTGGAGTGTGAGCCATATAATATTTGTCAATTTTATCAGTGGTGCACGCTCAACGCTTGACTTGTTTCAAGTTCGACCTATTGTAAGGATGGAGAGATTTTGAAATAAATATATATTATTATTATTATTCTTCCTCATCGGTCTCCCGGTCTCAGCTTAAGCTGGTATTATTTCTATGAACCAGTGAAAAAACAATTCAGTTCCTCCCACTAGTTCAGGAATTTCCGCACGATGTGACAGGTTTGCAATGCTACAGCCCGTTGTGCATATCCCGCGATCATCTGGGATAATTCGATCTTTTTCTTGAATGATTCCCTTCCGTCAGCTGAAGTTCCGGATGCAATAGCAAGGCACACACGAAAGGGAAATCCGTGAGATCTGATCCGCAGTCCAGATTTGTTACAGTTCTGGACTGCGGATGGGATCGCTACCGCCGATCTGGTCTGTCGCGGATCATATATCTCAATGATCCCGACAGACCAGATCGGCAGGAGCGATTCCATCTGCAGTCCAGAACTGTAACAAATCTGGACTGCGGATCAGATCTCACGGATTTCCCTTTCGTGTGTGCCTTGCTATTCCGGTGAACTCATTATAGGGGGAGTATCTCCATCCAGGAAGTGGTTTGTCCTCGCAATTGTTCACGTAATAAAAAGCTCGCATTACTTCAATATTCATTTCGCGGCTCCACTCGATACGTGCGTTGCGAGCTCCCCTGCGGGCAGTCCTCCTCACGGTGGTCGAGCCAGCAGGTGGAGTGGCATTTCGATCTTCTGCCATGATATCGGTTTCCACCTCTCGTTGCTGGCATTTTCCCCATTTTCATGCGTTCGCCACCATCAACCCTTGGTGGCCCAGGTAACTCGGGCCGTGGGGACGTCAACCCCCATGTGGCGTGGCAGAAACCAAACCACCCCCGTGCGGTGTTATTATTATTATTATTATGATACACGAAACAAAAACTTCACTTCAGTAGCAAAAAAATTAATAAAACAGCAAGTCAAAAACATTTTACCTACTTAGCACCAAAATTGTTCAACTGTTCACCCCCCGAACTAAAAGAAGTTAACACTTACATCTCGTTTAAATATAAGCTGAAGATTTGGATCCGACAGACTCCAATTAGAGTCATCTCGAATTTTTTCAACACTGGAACAGAATATAGATTGATGGACTATCAGAGCTAAAAATCTTTAGGAATTACCAGAATTACCTCTACGGAAATACTACATCTTGGCGTCTCCCTGTGTAATTTATTTGTGAACAATTTATGTATTTTCACTCATTGGAATCATGTTTATTTTGTGTCGGATATGAAAGAATTATTGTTAACGTAGGATATCTATATTAATAGTCACTGAATTTATGTTGGGTAGAATTTAGGCATGATCCCACACACAAGGATACTTTTGTGGACAACTTGTTTATTCACTAGTCGGCATATTTTCTCTGATGTTTAATTATTGTACACTCTATTATGGTGAATAAACGTTATTATTATAATTATAATTATTATCTACAAGGTTGTTCTGCTGGCACAATAGTGTATTCTAATTCCAGTTATGAAATTCCTACTTCAAGTAGCGTTAAAGATGAGTGTTGCATCAAGCTACGAAAGAACCTCTCACTTCATGCCATCCATATGGAACCAATCAAGTTCACGCACATCAACCTCCATGAATTGAAGTATGCCCAGCACAAGTTGAGTGAATTCGATGAACAGCTCCAACAACAACTGAACAAGCCATTCATCATCCAGCATTCCTCATGGGTCACGACAGCACTGTCCGTTGTGTGTGGTACCATCCTACTGACCATCCTGTACAACCTCTTCAGATGGTGTGGTTTCATTAAACTACTTAGACGACTCTTCTGCTGTACCAAGGAACCCAGAGCAATTGAAGCAAGTCCATGCTTCCAAATATTCAACCAATGCCATAGAAGACCAATCCAGCAGCCAGTCCAAGTATTCTACGATGCCGAACTTCACAGCCTACATGGTCCAAGCAATTCACTCAAACCACAGTCGAACCAAGAAGAATCATCCAGCACAGGGTCCCAAAACCAAAGAAGAACACGAAGAAACTCCGTCAAAATCAATCCTAATTAATCTTTTCAATTTTAGTAATTTGTGAAACTTAAATGCTTGTTGTAACTTGTACAGTAATTCAAATCATTCAGCTGTATAGTTTTATATGATGGTATAAATTCATTCTTTTACTATCAAATTCCTGAATGTTCAAGAACCTCTTTAAATCGAATAATATTTACACCTGTTACTGCCCTGCTAACAAGAAAGGTCCCATCTGCAAAATTTGATATTTTGACTTTTTTGGCTCATAGTATTTGTAAACATATCCTTTATCTATGTACAAAATGAAATCGTCTTATATGCTCCATAAGTGCCTTATTTTATACCTAAATGTTTTGTTCCAACTGAATAAAAAGCCATGTCGACTAACATAAATTGTCCTATCACACATATACCTAGGAGCATAGAATAAATGGAGGGAAGGCTTCATACGCTCGACAGATCATTTTGAACTTCCAATTTCGGCGGAGGTTAGAGTTTCGTGTGGTGCCCGATAGATAACGCTGTGATCGCAAATAGGGCTATATGTCACATATGTCTTGTTCTGTGGCGCTACAGTTGCAAAGAATATATTATGTGGTTGTCATTTTTATTGATACATTTTTACGACCAACACCAAAGTGATTGAATAATAAAACTTTTTGTTGTTGACTGAAAGGACTAAAGGAGGTCGAAACAAATTGTATTGAATTCGAATATTGTTTAAAGTTACTATAATATACGAATTGAATCGGCTTCGATAAAAAAAAACATTTCTGCGGCTTCAACTATCTAATTTACCTGTTGGTTGTGTTCATTTCAACGTTTGTTGCTAAGTATAATATTTTTAATTGATATAGTGTGATTTATTATGCTATGTACCTACTATATAATTATTGAATGAAAAAACAAGGTAAACAGTTTGAATTTTTATTGACAAGTATCAAAACATATTGAACAATTTTATTATTACCTATTTTAGCCAAAAAGGTCTCGGTGGGATCATGACGCATTCAAAATTTCTGAAGAAAGAATAATCACGCCTTCTGATTGACTTGAAATGACGTCCGGTTGTTCCATATGAAGAAATCGAAACAATTTCTTACTACATTAAAATTCGACAATTCCATCTCTGTTTTTTTCAGCTTCTAGAAGAAGACCTGTACGTTACTTAAATAAAAGAATTTTTTTAAGTCTCACCCTTCAAAATAACACCAAATATTAATCATAACAATATTGTTGACATATCACCGCATTCTAATCAATTATTTTTGCGCAATTATATGGAAATTCTATGATCGGAAATAAATTTGTCGAAACGAATTTCATTTTGAATATGTAGATATCGTTATAGCCATGCTGGAGCCACGAACGACGTTGGCGCCATCTCATAACCTTGCGGCGAACTGACAAGTGCGGACGTTTTTGGCAGTTCATTTTTGTAGCGGAGCCTTCCCTCCATTCATTCTATGCTTCTAGCATATACTAAGAAACAAAGTCCGTTCTTACCTTCAAAATGCAGTTAGGACAATTTGATCTAGCGTTTTGTACTGAGCGAGGTTAGTTAGGACAATTAAGCGTAGCATTATAAATATAGAATTTGAGCGTAGTTAGGTACTTATAAGTATACAAAAGTGTAGCTCTCGTTCCCCTTTAGACCAGGGCCGAAACCTTCGAAAATGGTAAAAAATGAAACCCATTAGAAAAGGAGGGGAATATGATCAAAATGAAAGGAAAAATAAATTACGGTCGATCCGAGTTCGGGAAGTGGGAGGGGTGAGTTTTTAAGGGTGAAAAATGGTTTTCCTTGATTTCCGGCAAAACTACAAGTTCTATGGAAAAAAGTTAAATGGCAAAGTTGTAGGAAATGAAAAGATCTACAACTTTCGTATTCGCAATTTTTTCACATAACCTCAAAATTTAGGTGAAAAATTCAAAAAACCAAGTTTTTGGTTTTTATTTATATCTTTTTCAAAAAAAAATTTTTTTCTACGAAATTTGGTGAAAACTTACCTTATTATATCCCGAATACACTGTAATTTATTCGATTCAAAATATTCATGTTTTCGCCTTATTTCAACTTAATATCAAAAAAGCCTCCTAATTTTCAATCAAAAATTCTGACGTCAAAATATCAGCTTTTTTCAAAAAGTTTAGGGGCTTTTTCTTCATTGAAATATCTACTTTCTGATGGTGTAAAAAAAAATATACATTACTATAGGAAATGTTCTCAGAAAATGCAAAAAATTGAAAAAACACAAATTCGAAATTTTTTTTTAATCATTATGTACAGGGTGGCCAGATTTCGATGATTTAGTACTACAACTCTTTAACTATAAGAGATAGAGAAAAAGTAATATACATGTCATGTTCTCTTTTTTCGAGAAACCGAAGTTGCTGAAAACCCGAAGTTGCTACGGCGTCTAGTTTCCGAGCTACAGGGCGATTCTGGTATTTGGCCAATTATTATAATTGACTATAACTTCCGTATTACAGAATCTACGCTCTCGAAATTAACACATCTTTAGGGCACTTTTTTTACTGCTTTCCAGCGGTGCTATTGGATTTTTTGTATCTGCTCAAATTTTGGAGCTATAACAAAAAATTTTTTTTTTTCAAATGGAAACCATAATGGGAAGTGATATTTCCGAATAGATCTTTCTTCAACGATTTCAAAAATATATATCATGTTATACTTCCGAGTTCACTATATATCGAAAATTTCGAAAAAACACTTTTCGTTCAACAAAATCCAAGCAGGCTTTGATTCACTTCCTTCAAAACTGGGACGGTCATAGAATTTCATGTCTTATTTATTTTCACCTGTCAAATTCAATTCAGTTTCATCATTGTTGTATCGTCTGGCGCTTCTAAAATTCTTATAAGGTCATAGAATTCGATATCTCACATTTATTGTAAGCTGCCAAATTGATTCAGGAAATATTAGCTTTATTATTACTCAGACCAATAGAGGGGCTTCGCGAAACTTGTTGATTCTAGTATGATTTCTCTGCTAAATTGAAAAATGAAAAGCATTTGAATACTTATGTAACCCGTTGATAGCAATAATTAATGTTTCCATGAGGGGCAAAAAAAAGCTCATTCAAGAAAAAATATAGATTTATTTGAAAAAAAGTATATTCACAACAAATGTTCAAATCGTTGTCCATTGGAGCGAGTCATTGAAGGAAATATATAAATTGTATGATGTGATATAAATAGGAACTTTAGAAGCGCCAGACGATACAATGATGAAACTGAATTGAATTTGACAGGTGAAAATAAATAAGACTGAAATTCTATGACCGTCCCAGTTTTGAAGGAAGTGAATCAAAGCCTGCTTGGATTTTGTTGAACGAAAAGTGTTTTTTCGAAATTTTCGATATATAGTGAACTCGGAAGTATAACATGATATATATTTTTGAAATCGTTGAAGAAAGATCTATTCGGAAATATCACTTCCCATTATGGTTTCCATTTGAAAAAAAAATTTTTTTGTTATAGCTCCAAAATTTGAGCAGATACAAAAAATCCAATAGCATCGCTGGAAAGCAGTAAAAAAAGTGCCCTAAAGATGTGTTAGTTTCGAGAGCGTAGATTCTGTAATACGGAAGTTATAGTCAATTATAATAATTGGCCAAATACCAGAATCGCCCTGTAGCTCGGAAACTAGACGCCGTAGCAACTTCGGGTTTTCAGCAACTTCGGTTTCTCGAAAAAAGAGAACATGACATGGATATTACTTTTTCTCTATCTCTTATAGTTAAAGAGTTGTAGTACTAAATCATCGAAATCTGGCCACCCTGTACAATTTTGAGGTATTTATTAAAATTTACTCTTTAATTACTCAAAAAACGTAAGATTTCCTATTTCATTTATAAACGAAAGTTATTGATCAACTTTAAATAAAAATAGAAATTTTTTCTTTCATAAATAGTATGTTTAACGTAACTTAACCTAAAAAATAAAAATTGAATGATATTTTAGTAAAAGAATAAAAAATAGTAATTTCGTTTATTTTGTACAAACAAATTTAGTTATACTCATGATAAAACTTTGAAGGCATTATTAATTTGATTTTGTCTTTTCAGATTGTCAGTATGGATGAATCTGTTTGTTTAATTTAATCCCGGAAGTATTGCTCAAAACTATTTGCTGCAGCTGTGAAACTGGATGTAACAGTTTAAAACGTGGCTGCCGAAAACATGGTTTAAAATGCACAAATTTATGCACTAATTGTCATGGTTCTGAAAATTGCTCCAATATAGAAGAAAAAATCTATGAGGAAGTAAATGATTCAGATGAAATTGTGGAAGAAGAAACAATGCAGCCTGGAAATAACATTGGAGACGAAAATGATGGTCTTGAAGATTTCGACGATTAACTAGAGTTGGAAAGGTTTGTCGAATCTGACGATGTAGAAATGCCTTCGAAGAGACAAAAACAAATGAATAACTGATTAGAATTTCAGATAAGGTATTTATGAATAACAAGATTAACGTTTTTGAAAAAAAAATAAAATGCGTAATCAGAATTAAGTATCTAAACTCAATAGTACGATTTACCTGTATATTTATATTGTATAAGATTTTCTATGACATGAATGTAATTCGAATTAAATAAATAAACTCTTTATCCTAAGAAAAATGTAGCAATCACATTTTTTTGATGAAATTGTACATAGTGATTAAAAAAAAATTTCGAATTTGAGTTTTTTCAATTTTTTGCATTTTCTGAGAACACTCCTTATAGTAATGTATATTTTTTTCACACCATCAGAAAGTAGATATTTCAACGAACAAAAAGCCCCCAAACTTTTTGAAAAAAGCTGATATTTTGACGTCAGAATTTTCGATTGAAAATTAGGGTGCTTTTTTGATATTAAGTTGAAATAAGACGAGAACATAAATATTTTAAATCAAATAAATAACAGTATATTTGGGATATAATAAAGTAAGTTTTCAGCAAATTTCGTAAAAAAAAATTTGTTTGAAGAAGATATAAATAAAAAACCTAAAACTTGGTTTTTTGAAATTTTCATATAAATTTTGAGGTAATAAGAAAAAATTGCGAATACAAAAGTTGTAGATCTTTTTATTACCTACAACTTTGCCCCTCAACTTTTTTCCATAGGCCTTGTAGTTTTGCCGGAAATCAAGGAAAACCATTTTTTACCCTTAAAAACTCACCCTCTCCCACTTCCCGGACTCGGATCGACCGTAATTCATTTTTCCTTTCATTTAGATCATATTCCCCTCCTTTTTTAATGGGTTTCATCCTACTGTAATTTTTTTTTGTTTCAAAAATTATCGACCCTGGTCTACTTGAATCCAGGGTCAGTTGTCCCTATACGCATGCCTAGGGAGAAGAGAGGGGACATGTAATTTTGTATCCATGGATTCCATATGTGGCTCAATACAAACGAGAAAAATAAAGAAACTGCATCCGCTGAAACTTATATTTGTAAGTATCAGACTTTGGGTGTTTTCTCGTGGTTTTGATTTTTACCAGTTTAGCTTGACAATAAAGTTTGTGAGAAATGGATACAGGGTAGGTTTAACAATGTTACCTTCGGTTTAGGCAATATCTGATTGTGTTTTTGGCTTGTAGTGCATCACTTAACCGAAATAGCGATAGTCGTAGTAAACGAATAGTATTTCTTGCTTTGAACAATCAACTCAGCGAAAAAAAGAAAATTATAAGGAGTTCTAAGAAAAATATTAAAGACGAAAGTGATAAAATAGATGAAGATCCAGATTATTTACCAGGGCTGTCAAATGAATTTCACAATAATGCTAGTGGAAGTGAGTCGGATTCGAGTTAAGAATATAGCCAAATTACTTCCGCTAGTAAAAAAATACATTTATTATCATCCGATATTTTAGCAGCCCCTGGAAGGTCCATTCAGGTATCTGTTAGTGAATCAAAATATTCGAATATTGAACTAGACGAATGAAAGGAGAATCTATCCTGCATAGAACCAGAAGATAACAAATTCAATTCCGTACAGGAGTTTATTCGAAGCGAAATTTTAAAGGAAATTATGAATAGAACATTCGATAAAGCAGAGAGTAAACTTTATACAAAAACTGGGAAAAAAAGAAAAAGGAGAACATTTGAAGAACCACTACTTCAAAGGAAGAAACGAAGAAAAGAGAGTTACATGAGAGCTCATGAAGTTGAAAAGTCATGTAAATGCAAACTTAATTGCGCTCGAAAAATTTCGTTTACTCGATAAAAAGACATTAATAGGCAGTACTGGCTATTACCAAAGGAACAACAAAAACAGTTTGTTTTGAATTGCGTCAAACAAAGTGCGAAAAAAAGATTTACATCTAATAAACAAACATCACCAAGGGTACGTACATGCCAAAGATGCAAGGATGAGCGCAGTGGAGGTCGCGGTCGCGATCTAGTTATAAATCGATGCATTATGTACGGCCAGGCATCGATTTATAACTAGATCGCGACCGCGACCTCCACCGCGCTCATCCTTGCATCTCCGGCATGTACGTACCCCAAGAGTGTATTCCTACAAGTACTATCTAACATCAGAGAAGGCTAAAGAGGTGTGTATTTGTAAGATATTTCTTTTAGCGACATTGGGCTACGAAAAAAGCGATGACAGGATGCTGAAAAATATACGTAGAACGAATTCGAAATTGATGGTTCCAAAAAAAGATGGCAGAAGGCGCTCACACCCAAAGAAAGTAGACAGAAACACAATTACTGAACATGTTAATTCATTTAATCCAACATTATCGCATTACAGAAGAGAGCACGCTCCTCTAAGAAAATATCTGCCCAGTGATATAACCATAACACTCATGTATAAGGATTTCAGACTGAAACATCCAAATTCAGAATTTTTTTATGAATTGTACAGAAAAATCGTTACTAATGACCTAAATATATCCTTTGCCAATCTGGGACATGAAGAATGCTGGGACTGCGAAGCATTTGAAATACACAAAAAAGCCACTTCTCATCAAGCTGATGCAGAAAACCTTGAAAACTGTGATGAGTGTGATGTGTGCAAAAAATGGAGAATTCATAAATTGAAAGCAACTAACGCTAGAAAAAATTATCAACAAGATGCAGAGAAAATAAAACAAGATGATGAGATTTTTGTAGCGGCTGATTTGCAAAAGGTTAAAATTTCATATTAGTATAATTTATACATTGGATGATTTAAACACCGTTTCCCAAATTTTCAGGTCATCATGCTGCCACGACTGGAAACATTTAAAGAAATTATTTTTACGCCACTTATCGTAGCATACAATGAGAGCTTCGTCTCGCTAGGAAAGAGGTCCAATACCTACCCTTGGATGTGTTATGGCATGAGGGAATTGCTGGCAGATCCAAAGATGATATTATTTCTACATTCTATGCATTTTTTTGGCTAATAGTTATATTAATAGTCCCTTTTTAGTTTCTTCATGTATTAAATTAACAGTTTCGAAGTAGCTGTAGAAAACATAATAATCAAGTTCTTTGAACCAGGCCATACTTTTATGGCAGCCGATCCGTTCCATCACCAAGTTGAGCTTGCCCTCAAAAGAAATAAAAAAGTCTATGATTTTGACGATTTTTGTGAAGTAGTAAAACAAGCCAATTCATCAAAAGTTAATTTGGTAAAACTTCAACTTTCCCAATTTTTTAACTTTACTGACTATACCTCAAAGTATAAATTGAAAAAGCTTACTTCCCGCGTTTACTTAGAAGATATGGTTTGTCTTCATTTTAAAAGAGGAAATTTGTTTTTTTCTTATAAAACAGAATTTGAAAACGATTTTATCGAATTGAAAGATATCTTCATTATGAAGTACGTCAAGGGCAAGCTAGCAAAGCCACAGGCTCGGTCTATGAGTCGTGGAGTTGCTTCAGATAGAAAAAATAATCTTATATCTAAATTAAAAGCACACATTCCTCGAAATCGTATGAAATTTTGGGAAGATCTGCCAGTTAATGAAGTCGGTTTTGAGGAAGAAAATGACTGATAATCTATTTTTATATAATGTTCTTATTGTTATATGTGTTATACATTTATATTACTAAGTGAATTACGTATTTAGTTCATCATGATTGAAAGTGTTCAGGAAATTAGAATATTTGTTTCATTTGGGACCATTTCAAGAAGTAATAAGGAAAAAATACTTTTTTATATACTAGGCTATATTGGAAAAATAATCAAAAATCTACTAATCGAGAAGAGATAAAACAAAATTATGTATTGCATTTCAGTCTTATTCTTCTAAGTGAAATATAAAATAAAACATGAAGAGTTTGCAAGAATACCATGTGTTATACAATGAAAAGAAACAAAAACCTGATTTTCTCTAAACTACAATTTGGCAGATAGGACCTTTCATGTTAGGACGGCAGTGTATCTCTCTAGTTATCTTAATGTATTTTTATCTCATGATTTATCTCATATCTTAACATTTTCAATTATTATAAGTCAATATTCTATGTCCTAACTCATATTAAGTAAATAATACCCTTTTAATTGGATAATCATAAGTAATCAACTTCCGACTATTCAATAATTAATATTTCAATTAATCGATATTATTCTGTTAATTTCAAGTTAGTGATAGTGCTAATGAAATTCATTCAATCTTGACTCACATATTTTATACATTTTGATATTCTCAATTCTAAATCATTGTGAGGTGTAATTCTGCTTCCTTATTATTCTGAAAAGATTTTTGCTTTTTTCAAAAACCATCAAAAATCTTATTTTACGGGGGAGGTGTTGTCATCCCCTAAACAAAGGCTTCATTGTTTCAATATTAATGTCTAGCTCAGCATTCCTCGAAATCATATTGTGACAAGTACGGCCCTGTGCGCTACGGCTCGATCGAGAAGTTTCTGGAAACGCGTGGCGTCATAGCGGCCCCGAATGTTTCGCGAAGTTTCTAGACGGGTCCGGACTTAGCGAGAAACAATCGGCGTTATGCATATAAGGGGCCCATCGACGATGAGAGATTCATTCAGTTAGAGACGAGCGACCAGTGGAAATAAATAGTGCCAAATAAATCAGTAGAGATAAATTGTACAGACTTTTGTTAGAATAAGTTCCTTAGTTATTAATTATTAGTGTTATAAGTAGTGTAAATAAATAGTTTGATTATCCCGGACGTTTTAATAACAAAGAAAACGTTACATTGGTGTCAGGTGTGGGGTAGTTTTGAATGCCGATAACAAGATCGCAAAAGGAGAAAATGGACCAGGCGAGTATGGAATTTTTCAAGCAAGCCTTCGAACAAATGAGCTTGAAAATGGAAGAGAATTCTCGAGAAATGAGCTTGAAAATGGATAAAATGGAAAATAAGGTGGAGGAAAAAATGGATAAAATGGAGAATAAGGTGGAGGAAAACAATGGACAATTGGTGAGTCAAATTGCAAGTACATTGGATGAGAGAATGGAAGCTATCAAGGAAGTAATAATAGATGAAGTCAATGAAAAATTTGATAAGGTTGACGAAAAAATTGAAGGAGTAGTTGATAAGGTTGACGAAAAATTTGAAGAAGTCAATGAAAAATTCGAGGAAATATCAGGAATAATTGAACAGCATGCCAAGTTGATAGAGTCCCTGAAGAGAACGTCAAATAGAAAAGAAACTATAGCTTCACCATCCTATAGCTTCGTGAAAGCGGAGAACAACATAGATAGTGGTAAAATGAAGATCAAGCCACCTACATTCGATGGAAAAGTTCCTTGGTCGACATATCAAAAACAATTTGAAGCTGCTGCGTTGGCAAACAGTTGGAGCGACAACGAAAAAGCCACAGCATTAAGTTTTAACATCCAAACTTCAGATGAGATATGGCGATGCACACCTACAGCAAGTTTACCATGCTCAAATAAGGAACCGGGTGCAGAAAACAGGAGAAAATCTCCAGGAATTCGAGGCCGATGTTGCCAGATTAGTGAGGCTGGCTTATCCATCAGCTCCAGAGAGCTTCCTCGAACTGCTATCAATCCAGACGTTTGTCGACGGGATCAAGGACAGCGAAACTCAACAAGCCTTGAGACTTGCACGCCCTAAGACCATTGATGATGCCTTGGCTCAAGCTCTAGAATTTGAGGCAGCGAAACAGGCGTCGCATAGAGGACAATTTCGTATGAGACGAGTCCAAGAAATAGACCGACCTGTGGAGGAAATCATCCGAGAAGAGATTAGCAAATTATTGAATGCTAAGGAAAAGGATGCTGTGTGCTGGTATTGCAACAAGAGTGGGCATTTTAAGAGAAATGGCCCAAGGATTGGAAAAAGAGACACAGCAGATAAACTAAAAAGGGTTGGTGATAAGGTGCATAAACCGACCCAGGTTAAAAATGCCTCTGACGTGATAATCCGTAGAATCACGTCCGAAGATTTGACAAGAAGTCCTTGCCCCGATAATGGCAGCCACTGCTCTCGTGTGGAAGATAAGGCCAATTTGGGTAGGACCACTGTGATCGAAGATGACTGGCTACCATCAGAAATTCGACGAGCACAGGAGGAGGATCCAGATCTGAGAGTAATCCTAAGTTGGAAGAAGAGTGGCAGATGACCTTCTTGGGAAGAAGTATCCAGACTGAGCCAAAATGTCAAGTCGTATTGGGCTCAATGGGAAACGTTGAAGATTGATGAAGGTCTTCTGAAACGTTGTTGGGAAAATGAAGATGGATCTCAGCAGAGGCTTCAGTTAATTGTGCCCAAGAGAAGGGTAACGGACATTTTGACCAGACTACATAATGGAACTTCGGGTGGCCATTTTGGGATTACTAAGACTCTGGAAAAGGTCAGGCAGCGATTTCATTGGATCAATTGTAAGAAGGACGTTAAGGATTGGTGTAGAAAATGTAAAGTTTGTGCTGCGGCCAACGGACCCTACGGTAAAGGAAAGGCACCAATGAAGCAATATAACGTCGGATCCCCCATGGAACGAGTAGCTATCGACATCGCAGGCCCTTTTCCAGAAACAGGCAATGGAAATAAGTACATTTTGGTAGCGATGGACTACTTTACCAAATGGGTGGAAGCGTACGGTATTCCTAACCAAGAGGCAAGCACAGTAGCTGACAAATTGGTGAAAGAGTTCTTCTGCAGATTTGGAATCCCCCTTGAGCTGCATTGTGATCAAGGCCGAAACTTCGAGTCGAAGTTATTCCAGGAAGTTTGCAAAACATTGGGGATACGTAAGACCAGAACTACGCCTCTGCATCCTCAGTCAGACGGCATGGTAGAACGAATGAACCGGACTATGGGAAAACACTTGGCCAAAGTTGTCTCTGACCATCAAAGGGACTGGGATGAATACTTGCATTTATTCATGATGGCCTATAGATCTTCGGTTCAAGAATCTACCAAGGAGACACCATCCAATATAATGTTTGGCCGAGAAATAAGATTACCTTGCGACCTCGAGTTTGGGTGTAAGCCTGGAGAAGATGTAGCTGGGGAGGACTACGTTAGTAATCTCAGAAGCAAGCTAGACTACATCCATGACAAGGTGCGTAATCAAATGCAGCAAGCAAGTGACCGGATGAAAATGCGCTATGACATCAAGGCCATTGAAGGAGGATTTACCGCAGGAGATCTGGTATGGTTGTATAACCCACAAAGAAGAAAAGGTTTCTCACCGAAGCTGCAGAGACATTGGGAAGGACCGTACGAAGTTGTGAAAAGAATAAATGACGTAGTTTACCGAATACGGAAGCCTCCCAGAGGAAAACCGAAAGTCGTCCATTTCAACAGATTGGCTCCGTACGCATCCATGCAAGATGAAGAAGAAGTACGTCTCGTCGAGGTTCCGGCTAAGAAAAATTGCGAATTCCAAAAATTCATGAACACCTATGGGGGAACACGCATCGCACGGTTTGGCGTCACACAGGAAGTTCATCAGGACCTGTTTACAGTCCCCGAGGAATACTCGCTTGCTCATTGTGTAGCAGCTGATCTACGTATGAGTAGGGGAATAGCAAGAGTATTCAAAAACAAATTTGGTCAGCAAGAGGAACTAATGGGACAGCAGCCCAGAGTCGGGAAATGTTTAAGATTGAAGTCCGAGGGTCGGTTCATTTACTATTTGGTTACCAAGCAGAACTCTTTCCAGAAGCCCACCTACCAGAACCTATGGACCTCGCTGCATGGCTTGAAAGAAGACCTTCAGCGTTCCGGCGTTAGGAAACTAGCAGTTCCCAAGCTTGGTTGTGGACTGGATCTACTGAATTGGAGGGTAGTACGAAGCATGATTGAAGTAATTTTCCAGACGGCAGATATACAGATCCTAGTATGCAGTTTCTACCCAAATCGTGTTGAGCTCCCCGGCAAAACTATAGAATGCTATTTCCATCAAAGGGGCTACTGTAGAGAAGGAGCCGACTGCAGATTTCGCCACGGCCCTCTGAAGAATCCATGCGATCTGTTCTGGGACAGAACAGGCTTAAGGAGGGGACAGTGTGACAAGTACGGCCCTGTGCGCTACGGCTCGATCGAGAAGTTTCTGGAAACGCGTGGCGTCATAGCGGCCCCGAATGTTTCGCGAAGTTTCTAGACGGGTCCGGACTTAGCGAGAAACAATCGGCGTTATGCATATAAGGGGCCCATCGACGATGAGAGATTCATTCAGTTAGAGACGAGCGACCAGTGGAAATAAATAGTGCCAAATAAATCAGTAGAGATAAATTGTACAGACTTTTGTTAGAATAAGTTCCTTAGTTATTAATTATTAGTGTTATAAGTAGTGTAAATAAATAGTTTGATTATCCCGGACGTTTTAATAACGAAGAAAACGTTACAATATATAAAAAGCAGCGTAACGCCATCAGTCAGTTCATTTTCTTTCTTCGAGCAGTCCGTGTCTATTCTTCGATCCTTTCATCTCGCTTTTCCGAAAAGCTCGCTCAATATTTATATATCTACTTAAGGTGAAAATAAGTAGTTCAGCTCAAAATAAGTACTATGAAGTGCTACAAAGGTGTTACGGAGCTTTGCCTTCATAAAGAAGCTGCCATGGTGACAGCGGAATTGCCGAATTCCCCTTTTGTTTTGTAATCTAAAAGGAATACAACAATATACTTGTCGAGTACGCAAATAACTGTAATCCCATTAGGCCTTTTCGGAAACCTACTCTGGGCTACTAACTCGATCCATTGAGCTCACGTGACGGATCTTCTTGATCACAGACTCGGTCTTAAGTTTACGAACTATCAGGTTTAGGATTTGAAGTGTTAGTAGATCATAACATAACCAATAATTTTAAGATTTTTTTCCCAGTTGATTTTTGGAATTTAATTCGAACCCACACATTTCACACATTCTCTTCTCTTTCCATAATTATTGATTAATTATTATGAAATAATTATAGAATAAAATATTATTATTATAAAGTGGAAGGCTCATTCCCGCGTTTTCCAGATACAAAACTAAACTGCCGTGCGCATGCGGTGGCTCTAGCGACCCTCCTTTCGAGTAGAGTTACGATAAATCAACCCGAGTCACTGATCGGGTCAGCAGCACAGTATAGACAAAGAATAGATTTTAAATTTACTCTTTGGTATAGACACAGTAAAGACACTAACCAGTAGTCGCACTCCCGATAAAATGAACTGAAATCTTTACTCTCTCGAGAATTCGCGCATCATTTCTGCGCGCAGTGGAAATTTAGAGGGACCTTTGAATTGACATTTCACCGCTAACCGGCAGTATTGCAAACATTGGGCATAATGATGCGCGAGATTTTTGAGGAGCAAATCCTTTGTTTGTATCTGAAAGAGTTGAAGATTTCAAGGATTCTATGGAGCAACAATATTAACTCAAAAAATCAACCAACTCAGAAAATTTTGGAATATCGGAAGAGCCATGCTAAAGCTCAAACCTTGTTATCAAGGAACTATCCATGCGTTTGAACAACATTTGAACCAAAATGAAATCCCATTCATCAACCGGAAATTTCATATATTTTAACGCAGCCAAATGTTCGGTAAAAGTATCAAGCAAATGACGTAAAGAACTAGCATTATTAGAAGTAACCTTGGCCAAGCTTTCTAAAGCTTCCCAATGAGCTTGAGCCCTCAAACGTTCATTAGAAAAACGCTGCACATCATAAGCGTTTGCGTTGTTATCACGAACATTCGGGGCTATTCACTAAGCAAAGTTGTTATGATAGCAACTGTAAATCGTCGTTATCCCATGTAATAAGCATGGGATAACGACGATTTACAGTTGCTATCATAACAACTTTGCTTAGTGAATAGCCCCGCATGGGTAAAGTACGCACTAATGATAGGGGTTGCCCTTCCAGAGATGAAAGTAAGTAATAAATTTTTTCAATTTCTGACAAACCCGAGTTATTATGGACAAGAGCATCAAACAAGTCCAAAAAGGTAGGAAACTTGGTGAAATCACCATTGAACTTCCCAAGTTTTATCTCTGGTAGTCTGATATTAGGCGAATGCGTTTGAGGAAACAGGCTTGGCTTTCTAGAGCTAGTATAAAACCCTATCTCCTCCTTCTCAAAAATCTCGGAAAAAATTGATTTCACAAGAAAGAAATCGTCTTGAACTGAGATCCGACCGCTACCTCAGGTGTCATGTCTGAATCATCGTCAGCTAATAATGCGTTAATAATACATTGCTGCTGTTTATTAAAATCTTCCCTGAGATCATCGATTTCTCCGAAACGAATTCTGAAGAGCGTTTGTTTGCTTTTATCTGATTTAGCCTCAGCGGCTAAAGTTTTCAAGGTTTCCATTTCAGAGACACAAAAATGCCTCTTGTAAGCTGGGCCTTCTTCAAACGCGTATCAGTCATGTTGAGAACTATATAAAGGAAAGTGAAAAGCAATGTAAGAATATTCCAGAAGAGAAGCGAATTGAACAAGTGCGAGATAATGCGAGGAATATTCCGATTATTAAGGAATTAATTTAAGCGGTTTCCACAAAACAGTGGGACAATATTAAAATTTCAACAATTTATTGCGAGAAGGCAAATGTGTTGGCTTTTGTTTATATTCACCCAGCGACCGGTGAGAACAAACTAATTTGCCGGAGCGAAATGCGGACCAATCAGAGACCGCGATGAAGTCCCCCGATTGCAAATTTGAATTGAGCGAGCGCGATCGACTCGTACTTGCGCCCTGAATATTCTCCAAATTTTCACACGAAACTAACGGATATGACGACGAAAAAAATTTCAAAATGGAGATCTGGAGAACGAAATGCGTAGGGATCAATGTATGCGGAAAAAACTCAATTTACCTAGTTGGTGTTTTTGAAAAGGTTATCTGATAGATAAGTCAAGAAATAATTCAAACAACCCTCCGGCCGCGAGAAAACAGACTCAACAACAGAATGCCTGAAAAATAAAACTTGCAATCAAAAAACCAAATAATTCTCTGAAGGAGGCCCAAAGGAGGCTTAGAGGGACCAAATGTTGGCATTTTACCGTATTGAATACGTAGAGCTAGTTTGGTGGACTGTATCTTCTTAACCCAAATAGACCTGAAATTTTTTTTTGCGAATTTCAATAATAAATGTTTTAGATTATGGCTAAAATGAAGATTTTTCACAATCAAAATTTTATTTTATACTTATTTTTCACGAAAAATGGAAATTTGTGGTGTTCTTTTAAAGGAACGGTAGGTTTTCGAGGAACTAAATTTCAATGTGTGAGAAATGAACACTAACTATCAAATATAATGTAGGGTCATTATAAAAGCACTCTTTTGGATATAAGGTTATTTCACACTACATGCATATAAATTATGAGTTTTTATGGCACCACCACAACGTGTTATTTATTCTGTTGAACTGATCAAGTGTCCATCATATTGTTTTGATAGTCCCGTTTATGTTGTTTTTCTTTGAGTTTCCAGCAATCCGGATGCAATCACTGGCGCATACAGGGAGGGCATGGGGGCCATGGCCTATATTTTCAATAAAAAAATTTAATTTTGAGTCCTATGGTGGTTTTCACAAAGCGTAATCACCGGTGATCGGAGGTTGACCTAGGATCAACTCGATTTCGCAGTTGAATAATTAGAGAATCACGCCGTTGATCTCCGATCACCGGTGATTACGTTTTGTGAAACCCACCGTAACTCCTAAAATGTTGGTAAAAAATTTATGGCCTCCTTGAAAAATTCATGCCCCCCCCTCCTGAAAAACTGTCTGGATCCGCCAGTGGTTGCTCTACTTCTTTTCAATAATAGCTGATTCACTTTACTATCATTTGTGCGATTGAGCTGCGTTTTGAACGGCAGCGTTTTGAACAGCAGTGTGCAAAAAGTGGGAGATACCATTTTTTGCCCCTTATCGAAATACGATTCAAAGCCATTTCTGTTCTGATCTGTCGACACCTCCATATTTTCATTATAATGTTGAATGAGTTTTGGTTGGTCAAAATGAATATATTTTTTTCTTTACGTGGAGATCTTATCAATTCGTTACGGATAAGAAATTTGGAGCTGCACAAGCAATAACAACATTTTAACGTATTCTCAAGGATACAGTAAGTCATAATCCTACCGTTCCTTTAAAAGAACGGCCTCATTTACATTGCAAAGTTCGGTATTCGAAATTGTAGATGTAACAACCACCCTCGTATGAATATTTTCACGCGAGGTTGGAAATTATTATTAGATAGAAAAATAAAGAAAAGGTGGAATTTCCGATCCTATTGCAGTCGAGCGGCTGTCTGCATGTAGGTTCGTGCCTCAAGCTAATGAGAGGTCTTTGATGTTTAGATTTTCTCTTCAGAGGGGTGAGGTATTAGAATTCATAAAACTATATTAGAAAATAAAACAAAACAAAAATTAATGAACTTCGACAATAGCCACAAATGAATTTTTTGGAATTTGTACAAATAGTTTTATTTAACCTGTTTACTATCAATCAAATTCAAAACTATGAATAAACTTCGATTTATAAATCACTATCAAATCATGAATAAATTTCAGATAATGAATAACATTAAAGTCATTAATAAATTTCAATTAATGAATCAATTTCGTTAATACCTGTTATAACAAAACACTCATTACAGCAGTCTCCAAATGATATTTGATAAGGAAGAGAGTGATGAATTCCGACACCCGATAAAATATACAAATACATACACACAAAAAAAAATTATTATAAAAATTGCTTTGGTCAACTTTTCGCCCTCTTAGATATCTACTGGGTTAATTGAATAAAAACAGGTCTTCTAAACCTCTTACCTTAGTTAAATGTTAATCCACACCTTCACACGATACCACGAACCACGTCACGGTACGTTATTTCAAATACAAAGTCTCTTTTCTTCAATTCAAACGAAATTTTAAATCAACACTTTACTCGCCGTTTCGAACCAGTACTTTACACTTATTCTGAATTCAAACAAACACTTTTCTCGCCGCTTCTACACGTTATTTCAAATTAATTCGGAATTTAAACCAACACTTTTTTCGCCGTTTTTCAACTTTACTTTCAATTGATTCTGAATTTGAACAAATAATTTTCTCGCCGTTTCTCAACCTTACTTCCAATCAATTCTGAATTTAAACTTATACTTTACTCGCCGTTCTTCAACTTTACTCCCAATTAATTATCCCTTCTCGGACTCTACCAAATTCCCAAAATTACTACCCTTCGCCGTACTACCGACGTTCTCCCACACGATCTACTAACGGTCTCCCTTAATTATACCTTGAACGACACCAACACTTTCCTCTACGATCACCACTTTAAACGTTTTCGGACTCTAAGTATCTTTCTACATACTGCTGGAACTTACTTAAAAATCGCGCCCTACTCGCGATTTCTGCGCCCTCAATTGGCACCCCCGCACGCGATCTTGAGACGGTCTCTCCACGCGATCTTAAGTCTATGGTTTGCCCATAAATCTTAAGGGATTTGAAGCGATGCATATCTCGACATTTCTAGGCACCTATAAGGGTTATAATGTTCTAGATTAGCCCGGCCACAACCGAACTATGGCTGCGCGTACCACGGTGAGCTATTAAACGCGTTACTTCCTCCACACAACAAGTCCACACACGTTGAAAGTCAATTTCTGCTCTGCAAGGTATTCACATTTCCGGATCACTCGAATATGTCCTTTTTATGAAACTGGATATTAACAGGGACTGAGACAACCAATGAAACAACACCCTCAATCAACCGACGTTTCGCATATATATTTATGCTTCTTCAAGGCTAGAAAATACAAAATGAGATCATGACAATAAATAGATCATCCGGACAAGATAACAAACTTACCACTAATTGAATTGTTGTTGGTTTAGAATGCTTAGCGGAAAATTACATTGAAAGTAATAATCGAACTTTAAAAATATACATGTTCCAGACAGCATCAAGTTTTTCCAGTTAAAGTACATCACTAATTCGAAGAGAACAGACAAAGAAACATTCATAGGTCAACTGTCAACAAAGTAAACAAAACATAAAGGTGAAACGCACACTTGCAACAGACATCGCACCAAACCAGCGTAACCGCCAAATCAGAGCTCACATTAATTATTTTAAAATGTTTTTATTTATCATTTTATTTCATTTTTTTCTTTGTGCTTCATGTTCGATTACTGGATCTTTTATGTATACTGAATAAAATAGAGTATTGTGGGCTGAGAGATAAGGTGTCTGTCCTAAAATTAACAGTTTCATTTAGGTTTATATGAACAACCTCGCTTATACCCCTCATTCGATAATTTGTTTCTATATCTAGAATTTCAAAATCAGAGAAATTAAAATTGTGACCATTCTCAAAATGATGGCTTGCTAAGGCTGTTTTTTCGCTCTTTGCAACATTAATATTCCGACAGTCATATTCGTGTTGTTTCAAGCGGGACTGGATATATTATCTGGTTTGGCCGATATAGCACTTTTCACAGTCTTTAAAACTTATTTTATAAACCACACAAGAGTGCTCCAGTTTTTTGGTTTTGTCCTTCAGTTTGGTGAAGATGGAGTTCACAGTTTTCAAACTATAGCATGCGAGTTTCACTGAAAAATTCGATTCAAACAAACCGTTCATCCGATAAACCGGGTAAATATGGGAAACTGAAAAACCTCATTTCGGCCGGCTCACCAATGTGATCCCTGTAGGTGCTCCTGCGATCGTTCAGGATCCTGCTGGCCAGTCCTGTTGGATAGTTGTAGGCGACCAATATACTCTTTATCGTTTTTCTGTTGGATTCATGGAAGTCTCTATGGCTTAAATGTTCAGCTCTTAGGATTAAATTTTTCGCGTCTGCAATCCTTTGTGAAAATTGATGGTTCGATAAGTAGTTCAGCATGCGATCAGAGCTGCTGGGTTTTTTATACCAGCAGGTTTTAAGCGTTCTGTTGTCCTGACGATGCACCATAACGTCTAAGAATGGAATTTGTTTATTGTTCTCTTCTTCAATTGTGAACTTTAATCTGTGATGGTTACTATTAAATACTGTAAGAAGTTCGTCAATTCCATTCCTCGGTATGGCCATCAAGGTATCGTCCACGTATAGCTTGAGCATCGGTATGTGAAAAGAGAGTTTGCTCAAAGATTCCTGCACCAAATCATCCATAACCAGGCCTGCAAAACCTGCCGATGCAGGGTTGCCCATAGCTGTGCCCTCCTTTTGAGCATAAATTGTGTCATCAAATATAAAATAGCTGCATTGGAATATATGTTCTGTCAATTTTATAAAAAACTCTTTAGTCATGTTAGTATAAGCCGATATGAAGTTCCACTTGGAATTGATCAATTTGATGACTAGATCTTTCGGTATGTTAGTATATAAGGACACCACATCTAAAGAAACAAGTATGTAGTCTTCCGGTAGAATCATATGCTGTTAGGATTCGACAAACACAAATGAGTTTTTAACGTTATATTCGGAAGTTGTGGAAATTTGAGTCAAAACACCCTGTATATACTTCGATAAACTGTATGTAGGCGAGTTCATACAACTGACTACAGGTCTCATAGTTGGTTGGGTTTTATGGGTTTTTCTCAATCCGTACAATTTTGGAGGGATGGCGTTATGACATTTCAGCTTTTTTGATGACTCTTCATTGACAATGCCACTAGAAACCATTTCTCTTAACAAGTTCATTGTTCATACGCTGGAATCTAGCCGTTGGGTCCTTACTGAGCCTACTATAGGTGGACACATCCTTCAACAATTCATTCATGAGGTTCATATATTCGTTTCTGTACATAATCACCGTTGAACCTCCCTTATCCGATCTTGATATCACCAACTCTGGGTTTTCCTTTAAAAATATTCTAGTTTCCTGGTAATCCTTCCTTATAGGGTCATTCTGTCTGAGGGGAGGTCTATGACAATAGTTTGTAATGAGGTTGATGGCCTGTCCTCTGACCTCGTTTTTTGTTTGTTCATTACATGGTTGGGATTGTATGCAGTATTCCACACTTTTAATAATGGTGGGGATGGGTATATCCCCCTTTTCAATTGGGATACTAAATTTCGGGCCGACCGACAATATCCTCTTCGCTGCAGGAGGGAGGTCTATATTCGTGTAATTGTAAATACATTTATCATTGACATTGATTTTCACTGTTCTGTGTTTATCTATCAGACCAATCAGTTTGGCTCGATTACACAATCTGGTCGCTCTAAAAAGTTTATCGTAGCCGTTGTGGCATCTCTGCCTGAAGTCCTGAAAGACATTAGTCGGCAATAACATCTTTAAAGACCGTACAATGAAGGTTCTTGATTCCTCAACCCATTGCAGTTTCCAAATAGTTGTTTTTATTTCAATATTCAGAACTGACCTCTTGAACCCATTCAATAGGTGCTCTGCATTCCGTCTGTATGGGCAATTTCTTTCCATTGACAACTCATTCAGGCACTTTATGTTGTATGTGATGTGTTTGGGAAAAACATTATTTCTTCTGCATTCCAATAAAAATATCTTTCTGTTGTTTAACATTGCTATCTTCCTGTCAAATCGGATCCATGATTTGAGCTTCTTGACGACTTCACTTCCGTATTCTCCGCTAATGATGTTGAATTAATTTCCCCCAAATGATGACATTTCGGATATTTTCACGTCCTTATAGAATTTGAAACTGGATATTAACAGGGACTAGGACAACCAATGAAACAACACCCTCAATCAACAGACGTTTAGCATATATATTTATGCTTCTTCAAGGCTAGAAAATACAAAATGAGATCATGACAATAAATAGATCATCCGGACAAGATAACAAACTTACCGCTAATTGAATTGTTGTTGGTTTAGAATGCTTAGCGGAAAATTACATTGAAAGTAATAATCGAACTTTAAAAATATACATGTTCCAGACAGCATGAAGTTTTTCCAGTTAAAGTACATCACTAATTCGAATAGAACAGACAAAGAAACATTCATAGGTCAACTGTCAACAAAGTAAACAAAACATAAAGGTGAAACGCACACTTGAAACAGACATCGCACCAAACCAGCGTAACCGCCAAATCAGAGCTCACATTAATTATTTTAAAATATTTTTATTTATTTATTTTATTTTTTTTTGTGCTTCATGTTCGATTACTGTATCTTTTATGTATTCTGAATAAGTTAGAGTATTGTGGGCTGAGAGATAAGGTGTCTGTCCTAAAATTAACAGTTTCATTTAGGTTTATATGAACAACCTCGCTTATACCCCTCATTCGATAATTTGTTTCTATATCTAGAATTTCAAAATCAGAGAAATTAAAATTGTGACCATTCTCAAAATGATGGCTTGCTAAGGCTGTTTTTTCGCTCTTTGCAACATTAATATTCCGACAGTCATATTCGTGTTGTTTCAAGCGGGACTGGATATATTGTCTGGTTTGGCCGATATAGCACTTTTCACAGTCTTTACAACTTATTTTATAAACCACACAAGATTGCTCCAGTTTTTTGGTTTTGTCCTTCAGTTTGGTGAAGATGGACTTCACAGTTTTCAAACTATAGCATGCGAGTTTCACTGAAAAATTCGATTTAAACAAACCGTTCATTTTTTCCGATAAACCGGGTAAATATGGGAAACTGAAAAACCTCATTTCGGCCGGCTCACCAATGTGATCCCAGCAATAGATTTCAATACTTAGGAAATAATACAAATACTGAAGACACCACACAAACAACACCAATTATACCCAAACCTCCACCGATTTATACAGGGTCTTTCACGAGGAACCTCGCCAATATTTATACGGGAAACTACTGATTATATTTTCATGAAATTCAGCACTTATAAGTATTTCACGATGCTGATGAAATCTGTGAAGATCCCTTAATTGGGGGTAGGTCTCCAAGGGCGTAAGTACCTTTTCGGTCGGCAAATTCTCGAGCGCCAGCCACAATAGGTTTTACAAGGTTGTAGCGCCTTGACTAGAACCCTTCGCCCCTGCCAGGGTAGCTTTTATACAGTGGAGAAGGGTTCGGTTTTAATCTAAGTTGTTAGCGATTAAGGAAATGTTTCTTTCACGAAAGTGTCTGATGAATCAAAGAAAACACCAGGATGAAACTAAACTTATAATGAATAAACTTTTAATCCTTTCAACAACGAAATCCCAGAAATAAAAATGAACGTAAGCTATCTATTACAAATGAAAATGAAATCTACCATCCAAAATGAAAATTATAGTGAAGGCATTTAAGAAAGCAAATAGATATGTACAAAATGTGAAAAACAAAAACGGGTTACGATACGTTGAGGCGGCCGAGCGAGGTGAGCAGGCGTAGCGACGGAATGGAATTAAAAGGGGCGGCAATAGCGAAATAAAAATAGGGAGAATCGGCAGGGCACGGTGAAATATCGTTCAAAACCAATGCTGACAACGGACCTGATGCCGGTGTGTTTCGTTCTAGTCGTTCAGATCTGACCAGGGTCAAATTAACAATTCAAACGGAGGTGAATGAGATAAGGTAAGGTTGTACTGCCCACAACGCACAGGAGAGTGATTCTAGTATAGAATCCCTCAACCTGACGTAGTGCCCTCGATAAATCTGCAAACTTTCAGTAGATTGACTAAGGGTGACACGGTGCCGTGACAAGGCTATATAGTCTCGCCGAAGTCAACCCAAATGAAAATCGCAAGAATTATGAAGTATGCACACAACGGAAGGAAAATATATGAGAAAGTACAGTGATGCCAACAACACCGTCCGGAAAAGTGGTTTCAACAACGAAACCCCTCAACCTGGCGGAGTGCCCTCGATAAATCTGCAAACCTTCAGTAGATTGACTAAGGGTGACACGGTGCCGTGACAACGCTATATAGTCTCGCCGAAGTCAATCCAGATGAAAATCGCAAGAATTACGAAGTATGCACACAACGGAAGGAAAAGATATGACAGGAAACAATGGTACCAACAACACCGTCCGGAAAAGTGGTTTCAACAACGAAACCCCTCAACCTGGCGGAGTGCCTTCGATAAATCTGCAAATAATCAGTAGATTTACTAAGGGTGACACGGTGCCGTGACAACGCTATATAGTCTCGCCGAAGTCAATCCAGACGAAAATCGCAAGAATTATGAAGTATACACACAACGGAAGGAAAAGATATGACAGGAAACAGTGGTACCAACAACACCGTCCGGAAAAGTGGTTTCAACAACGAAACCCCTCAACCTGGCGGAGTGCCTTCGATAAATCTGCAAATCTTCAGTAGATTGACTAAGGGTGACACGGTGCCGTGACAACGCTATATAGTCTCGCCGAAGTCAATCCAGATGAAAATCGCAAGAATTATGAATTATACACACAACGGAAGGAAAAGATATAAAAGGAAACAGTGGTACCAACAACACCGTCCGGAAAAGTGGTTTCAACAACGAAACCCCTCAACCTGGCGGAGTGCCTTCGATAAATCTGCAAATCTTCAGTAGATTGACTAAGGGTGACACGGTGCCGTGACAACGCTATATAGTCTCGCCGAAGTCAATCCAGATGAAAACCGCAAGAATTATGAAGTATACACACAACGGAAGGAGAAGATATAAAAGGAAACAGTGATACCAACAACACCGTCCGGAAAAGTGGTTTCAACAACGAAACCCCTCAACCTGGCGGAGTGCCTTCGATAAATCTGCAAATCTTCTGTAGATTGACTAAGGGTGACACGGTGCCGTGACAACGCTATATTGTCTCGCCGAAGTCAATCCAGATGAAAATCGCAAGAATTATGAAGTATGCACACAACGGAAGGAAAATATATAAAAGGACACAGTGGTGCCAACAACACCGTCCGGAAAAGTGGTTTCAACAACGAAACCCCTCAACCTGGCGGAGTGCCTTCGATAAATCTGCAAATCTTCAGTAGATTGACTAAGGGTGACACGGTGCCGTGACAACGGTATATAGTCTCGCCGAAGTCAATCCAGATGAAAACCGCAAGAATTATGAAGTATACACACAACGGAAGGAGAAGATATAAAAGGAAACAGTGATACCAACAACACCGTCCGGAAAAGTGGTTTCAACAACGAAACCCCTCAACCTGGTGGAGTGCCTTCGATAAATCTGCAAATCTTCAGTAGATTGACTAAGGGTGACACGGTGCCGTGACAACGCTATATAGTCTCGCCGAAGTCAATCCAGATGAAAATCGCGAGAATTATGAAGTAGATACGCACACAATGAAAGGAAAATTTTAAGAATATTCATGAAACACAGAAAAATAATGTTAGAACGATATTTCAGCGGAAACAATCAGCATAAAAGTAATGATAACGGAGGCCTTACCGATTCCGGAAATTTCCCACTTTTCACTTTAAAAACGGAGTCCTATCTCACTTTCACTGACAGATTTAAATTGATTTATACGGTCTTCGAAAGACAAATGAAAAATTTACCCAACAAAAATTTCAACTTATTCTTCAAAAAAGGATCGGCAAGACACAGTGATTTATTTCCACGGAAAAGAGCAAGTCAAAAGGGATCTTCTCAAATCGGCAAAACGTATTCAAACAGTTCAGACGGCAAAATGTAGGTAAAAGATGCTGTATCAGCCCCGATGGCCCTTTTTAAAACCTGCGAAAAAGTGGGGTGATGACGCGTGCGAAAATTCAGAATTTCGAGAAGAAGGGAACTAAGGCACCGCCTGATTGGCCGTCATGACATCACGTCATTCAAAAAAGGAATTAAAACGTTACCTTATAAGGCAACAAAATTCGGAGTCCGCCGCTGTTTTTTGGATTCGCGGCCGTCTGAAAAACATAAAAATTCGCGAGTTTATCGGACCTTATCAGCGGCCATATGCCACCTTATGGGATTTCTTTTACACGCGGATTGAGAATAGTCGATTTATCGGGTTTAATTTATCAGATCAAATTTATTGAATGAAAATAATGAAACTCGATCGAAAAATTTTTCTATGAGAGAGGACTCCCCCGACGAAAAAAAGTAACTTCGTTACACACCCCCCTTTCTTCCTCAAAAAAAAAAAGATTGAAAATATTTTTTTTTTATGAGCTCACCTCACCTATACCATTCCAACGCATCGTTCACCCTAATCGTAGACGTCCAAGAAAATGCCTGGATGCCAGCACAAAGAAACCCTGTGGTGTCCGGCGTCTGGGCGTCGGCAGCTGGTCACATTGAACTCCTGGTGATCTGCGACTAACCCTCTCTTCTTGATTCCTGGACCTCCATTGGACCCTTGTCAGTTGTTCGTCGATGAAGTAACTTTTCCTTCATGGATAGGTACTTGGATTTTGGGTCGGCGAAAAGGTTCGTTGTGGTTGCTCGTCGATCCAATCTTGCGGACCACCATGATCTCGCCGCTGTCCGAGGTCGTGATGATGACTGCCTCTATGCTCTGTAACTGAAGTAGGACGGACGGGATGGACAGAACCTGGTTAACGGCGCTGACGGTCGGTACTCGAACACTCTTCTCTTCGGGATTCGGGGTTCAAGACAGATGTACTTCCCTCTTCATCCCCGTGCCATGGTTTGAGGTCCTTGATATGGATGTTAGGGATTCTCTTTCCAAACACGTCTTTCAGGTCATAGACTACAGGTGAAACTACTTTCGTCACGGTATACGGGCCGGAGTATTTAGGGGCAAGTTTTGATGCAAACTTGTCCGCCGCCGAAGACAACGGGTGTTCTTTACGCCAGACCTTATCTCCTAACCTACAGGACCATTCCCTACGGCGCAGGTTATAATAATGGCTCTGCTGAGAATAAGCTCGGGATAGTTGGATACGGACAAACTCGTATGTCTCTTGCAGGCGTCGCATCCTGCCAGCATATTGAGTTGCGTCTACCAGGGAGTCTTCTAAAGGTTCTTCTGGAGTATCGCCTTCGGAGTTCCTGTGGAATTTGGTCGTCGGGGGGCGGATTTCTCTGCCAAAGTTCAGGAACGCTGGGGAAAAACCTGTGGAGTCATGCTTCGCAGAGTTGAGAGCGAAAGCCAATTCTCCTATCCGTTCATCCCAATTACGGTGATCACCTTCGCAGAATTGTGCTATCATCGTTTTGATTGTTCTGTTGGCTCTTTCCACGGGGTTGCACTGCGGAGAGTAAACGGGTGCGAACCGGTGTTTGATTCCCAAATCCTGGAGATTGCCTTTGAACAAACGACAATCAAATTGTGAGCCGTTGTCGCTGATGACGACTGATGGACTTCCAAATTTTAGCACAACTTGCTCGTAGAACGCTTGGAACACTCCTTTACCCGTTGCTGTCCGGAGGGGTTTACATTCTACCCACTTCGAGAATCGGTCCTGGAACATGACGAGGAAGGTGTTTCCCTTTTTGGAGCGCGGTAAGGGTCCGATGAGATCGGTGCTGACGGTGTTCCACGGTTCACTAATCGTATACGGTTGCATTTTGCCTGCAGGTTTCTGTTGGCTGACCTTATAACGCTGGCATCTCGCGCATCTCCTGACATATTGTGCCACTTCCCGGAACATTCCTGGCCAATAGTAGTTTCGAGCCACTCGGGATATCGTTTTTGCTATGCCCAAATGTCCGGCAGTTGGCTCATCATGGTTTTCAACTAGCACGGCCTGGCGGTGCTCGATAGGAACACACAACTTCCACGGGTTACCCATTTCCGTTTCGGTGAAGTCTCCTGGGTCCCAGAAATGGCGGTATAATTTGCCTTCCTGAATCTGGTAATCGGGATTTCCGGTTGGATCTTTGTCAACTCCCTGGAATTTCCTCTTGTACCAGGAGCACGATGCAGTGCTTCCTACCAAACAAAACTGCGGTTCCTCGGGCAACGGGTCTCGTGACAGGGCGTCAGCTACCCGATTCAAAGCACCCTTCCGGTACTTTATCTCAAAGTCGAATTGTTGCAGGAAAACACTCCAACGGGCGATCCTGCCGGCTGGTGACTTGATGGATTGTAGCCAACGGAGGCTCATGTGATCGGTTATCACAGTAAAATGGTAGCCTTCCAAATACGGTCGCATCTTCTCGATCGCCCAAACTATGGCCAAACACTATTTCTCGGTGACAGAGTAATTCCTTTCGGCATCATTGAGCGATCGGCTAGCGTATGCGATAACCCTCTCGTGCCCCTCCAACACTTGTGTCAAAGCTGCACCCAATCCGGTTTCGGATGCGTCGGTTTGTAACACAAACGGCTGGTTGAAGTCAGGGCAGGCTAGAACTGGCGATTTTGTCAACTTTTCCTTCAATCTGTCGAATGCTTGTTGCTGTTCATTATCCCATTTCCACTTTTGCTTCTTTCGCAAAAGTGCTGTGAGTGGGGAAACGATGCGGGTGAATTCTTCCACAAATCTGCGATACCATCCAGCTATTCCCAAAAATCGTCGGACTTCCCGGACGGTTCTGGGCGGTGACATCGAGTTTATGGCGGCGATCTTGTCGGGATCCGTTGCAATACCATTTTCTGTCACTATATGGCCCAGGTATTTGAGTGACTTCCTGACAAAAGCACATTTATCCGGGTTGATCTTCAGGTTGGCTGCTCTGAGACGACTGAACACGGACCTCAGGTTCGTCAAATGCTCCTCGAATGTTTCTCCCAGGACGACAATGTCGTCCAAATAAGCGAAGGCGACGGGATCCATTTCCGGACCGATGACACGATCCAAAAGACGTTGGAAAGTCGCTTCGGCAGAGTGTAGCCCGAAGGGCATGACTTTAAATTGGAATAGCCCTCTCACAGGAACGGTAAATGCGGTTACGGGTTTGCTTCGTTCGGTCAGAGGAACCTGCCAGTATCCATGTTTCAAATCCAGCGTAGATATAAACTTGGCCCTCCGAAGTTTATCCAATATCCCAGCAATATGCGGCAAGGGATATGCGTCCTTGATTGAGACTTCATTAACCGGTCTGAAATCGATGCAGAACCTTGGATCGCCATTCACAATAACCACGCTAGAGCTCCATGGTGAACTTGACGGTTCCACAATACCGTCCTCCAACATTTTGTCTACTTCCTGGTTTATAACCTCCTGCATCTTCGGGTTATAAGGACGGTATCGCTGTTTCAGAGGTTGCGTTTCGGGTTTGATCTTGATGTCATGATCGATGAGTGTGGTCGTGCCTCGAACTTCGGAAAATTTCTGAAGTTCCGGTTTCAAGAATTCCTCCAAAATTTGTTCTTGTCCGGATGCTAGGGAGTTCACCGTGGGTTTCTCGGAAGGTTCCAACACTACATCTGGCGGATCCAATGGTCGACCGTTCAGGAAGCATTGTGAGGTCCTTAGATCAATGTGGAAGTCGTGTTTCGACAAAACATCCATGCCGAGTATTATGTCAATAGGCAACTGAGGCACCAGAAGCAGCTGAACATCGATCTTCGTATCTTTCAAGGATAGTGATGTACGGCAAATCTCCTGCACTGACACACAGCTTCCATTTGCTACGGTTGCCAATACATTGTTCACCGGTGTTGTGAGGATTCCCAGGCTTTGGCACCTTTCGGCTGCTGATGAACTAAGAAATGACCTCGAAGCTCCGGTGTCCAATAGGGCTCTAAATTTGAGGTGCTCAATACAGACGGCGACCATAGGGCGGTTCTCTTTAGACGGATACTTCGATGTATTCGGGGAAGTCGGCTTCGGAAACTGTCGAGTCTTCCCATCCCGACAGTTTCGCTCTAGTTTTCCGAACATCTGCAATCCCGGGAAAGTATACCCTGTCTGCCACACCGGGAGCAGAATATAACAGGCTTGGCTCGACACTCTCGCCTCATATGTCCCATTGTACCACATCGCCAGCATTGTGGTTGTCTTTCAGCAAATCTCACTCTCCCTTGCTGGTTCCTGGACGGTTCCTGATCTATCATTCGTAGGTTTTTCTGGTGCGGTGGTGGAGGTCATTTGTACGGAGGACGGCGTAGGTTCCTTGGCAGGTGGTACACGTGGTGGTTCGACGGGAGTCCTACGGCTTGAGTCTATCATCAAGTTCCCAGTTGCCTTCTGGTTCACATTTTTATAAACCAAATGTCGTTCATCCATAAATCCTGGCCGGTCAGGTGGTGGTACATAATGGTCCGCCTGCCACTGAACTAATTCGAACACTTTTCCTTTGTTCAACAGTTCTGAGTATGTTCTCGTTTCCTGGAAGGCGAGGGCTTTCTGTAGTGACGGTATTAATCGCCTTTTAATAATGTTGACTTGCTCCTCCTCCGAAGGTCGCTTCGTGTTCAACTTCAGGAACAAGTTCTGCATCCGTGTTGTAAACAGCACTAGTTTCTCTCCATCACCCTGAGTCCGCTTTCGTATTTCCTCCAGGAGGTTCTCCTCGTATTCTGGAGGCAGGAATGCTTCACGGAGTTGTTCCTTAAAGTCTGACCAATCTTGAAAACAACCTCGGCGGGGAATGTACCAGTCTTTGGCGTCCTTGCGCAATAATTCGAAGATGGACTCGAATAACTGTTGATGTGTAACTTTTCGCGTCTCGGCCAACTGTTCTACCTCCTCCAGGAAAGAATTTACACCACTAGAACCATCGAAGTAGATATTCCATTTGTAAACGGGGACCGAATGATAATTCCAGTAAGAACCAATAGCAGTTCCCGCAGCAGTTCCGTCCTCAGCTTGCTTGCGATTCGGCAGGAATGGTTCATAATTCTCTCGCTCGGCCTTATTTCGTTCCTGTGCCCTATGTTCAGGCCCGGTCCGGCAGTTCTCATCCGGTTCTGGTAAACTTTTAAGATGATGTTCACGGAAAGTGGAATTGCCTTTCGTTGTTGTTCTGGTGTTAGAGCAGTTCTGACAAGGTATGAACTGGTCGTTTTGGTTCGGCCTCGTTTCAGAATTTGACCTATGTGGCCCTCCATCATCTTGTTCCGGTACATTGGGTCCGGCCCTGGAACTGTTCCTGTCCATCTGATCTGGTTCTGGACGGATACGTTGCATACCAGTCCCGACTCTGTTCATGTTCACCTGAGTCGCTTCCGAGCGGACATGTCCACCATTAGCTCCGGAACTGCCCATGATTGTTCGCCTTGGTTCTCGTCGAGTATGTTCCCTAGTGGCTCCAGAACTCGATGTCCGATTCGGTAATGGAAGATCCAGTTCCGAACTCATCGGCTGTCCCTGGATTTGTGCCTCCGCGCCCAGTTCTGGACTACTTCCGGAGGTTGTTGGTTCATCCTCCAAAAACGGAAATGAAATTCGTCGCGTTGATTCTGCAGCAACCGGTCTCGTTGGTATGGGCCACTGTTCTGCAGAACTAATCCTGTTTCCATATGTCCTTGAGTTCAAGAGGGGGCTGGACAAATTCAGTCGGCGAAGAACTGCGTCACAGGCTCGTTCGCGTATCCGCTGCAAGAAGTCGGTGGGTAAACTTGTTCTCCGATAGGTCTCATTTGGTTGTGAACCTGAACAGTTCCCTCTACTTGTTCTGTCCTGAACTGTACTCGGGGACTCCGGATGTTCTCTTCGGACGGTAGCTGGTGTATCATGAAAAGAAATGAGTTCTATCTCCTGTTCCAACAAAGTAGTTCCGGGAAACCTATTGGTTTCTGTGATCCTTGGCGGTGGGACACCCTCCACCAGCGGCGCCTGCGCCACCGGATGAACTCCGGTCACCAACTGGATGTCCTCTAACATTTCACGGGCATTAGTCAGACCTGCCAATAAACCCTTCAACCTCTCTCGTTCTTCCAATTCCTTGGCTCAACAAGTCCCAACCTATTGCGGACATGTTCCAGACGGCTTCCAATCCGGGCTTCTTCGTTAGCTGCGTTCTCCTCATCGAATTCCCGGATATCCTCAATCAGATCACATAAGATTTGATTCGCCATATCCATTTCCTCGTTTGCATTCCTTAGGGTTGGCCTGAGAGGCACCCTCTGGTTGAGCACTCTCCGTAGCCGGATCCTGTTCTCATGGACAGTCCTGCAGGCCTGTGTCCCCCGGGCTTCCAATTCCCAAACCAATTCCTCAGCTCTCAACCTATTTACGTTCATCACTGCAAATTCTCTACACAAAAATGTCCAAAAATGTCAATAATTTAAAATTTTCACACTATTAAACTGTAAATAAAAATGTCAAAAACGGAAAGACCTCAAAGAAACAGATCGGAAATCGGTAATTTCACCTTTAAAAATGTTCACACACAAAAATACAGTCTCAATAATTGTATCACAGAAGAAACGGTCCCTGCTCGGGCGCCACTGTGAAGATCCCTTAATTGGGGGTAGGTCTCCAAGGGCGTAAGTACCTTTTCGGTCGGCAAATTCTCGAGCGCCAGCCACAATAGGTTTTACAAGGTTGTAGCGCCTTGACTAGAACCCTTCGCCTCTGCCAGGGTAGCTTTTATACAGTGGAGAAGGGTTCGGTTTTAATCTAAGTTGTTAGCGATTAAGGGAATGTTTCTTTCACGAAAGTGTCTGATGAATCAAAGAAAACACCAGGATGAAACTAAACTTATAATGAATAAACTTTTAATCCTTTCAACAACGAAATCCCAGAAATAAAAATGAACGTAAGCTATCTATTACAAATGAAAATGAAATCTACCATCCAAAATGAAAATTATAGTGAAGGCATTTAAGAAAGCAAATAGATATGTACAAAATGTGAAAAACAATAACGGGTTACGATACGTTGAGGCGGCCGAGCGAGGTGAGCAGGCGTAGCGACGGAATGGAATTAAAAGGGGCGGCAATAGCGAAATAAAAATAGGGAGAATCGGCAGGGCACGGTGAAATATCGTTCAAAACCAATGCTGACAACGGACCTGATGCCGGTGTGTTTCGCTCTAGTCGTTCAGATCTGACCAGGGTCAAATTAACAATTCAAACGGAGGTGAATGAGATAAGGTAAGGTTGTACTGCCCACAACGCACAGGAGAGTGATTCTAGTATAGAATCCCTCAACCTGACGTAATGCCCTCGATAAATCTGCAAACTTTCAGTAGATTGACTAAGGGTGACACGGTGCCGTGACAACGCTATATAGTCTCGCCGAAGTCAACCCAAATGAAAATCGCAAGAATTATGAAGTATGCACACAACGGAAGGAAAATATATGAGAAAGTACAGTGATGCCAACAACACCGTCCGGAAAAGTGGTTTCAACAACGAAACCCCTCAACCTGGCGGAGTGCCCTCGATAAATCTGCAAACCTTCAGTAGATTGACTAAGGTTGACACGGTGCCGTGACAACGCTATATAGTCTCGCCGAAGTCAATCCAGATGAAAATCGCGAGAATTACGAAGTATGCACACAACGGAAGGAAAAGATATGACAGGAAACAATGGTACCAACAACACCGTCCGGAAAAGTGGTTTCAACAACGAAACCCCTCAACCTGGCGGAGTGCCTTCGATAAATCTGCAAATCTTCAGTAGATTGACTAAGGGTGACACGGTGCCGTGACAACGCTATATAGTCTCGCCGAAGTCAATCCAGACGAAAATCGCAAGAATTATGAAGTATACACACAACGGAAGGAAAAGATATGACAGGAAACAGTGGTACCAACAACACCGTCCGGAAAAGTGGTTTCAACAACGAAACCCCTCAACCTGGCGGAGTGCCTTCGATAAATCTGCAAATCTTCAGTAGATTGACTAAGGGTGACACGGTGCCGTGACAACGCTATATAGTCTCGCCGAAGTCAATCCAGATGAAAATCGCAAGAATTATGAAGTATACACACAACGGAAGGAAAAGATATAAAAGGAAACAGTGGTACCAACAACACCGTCCGGAAAAGTGGTTTCAACAACGAAACCCCTCAACCTGGCGGAGTGCCTTCGATAAATCTGCAAATCTTCAGTAGATTGACTAAGGGTGACACGGTGCCGTGACAACGCTATATAGTCTCGCCGAAGTCAATCCAGATGAAAACCGCAAGAATTATGAAGTATACACACAACGGAAGGAGAAGATATAAAAGGAAACAGTGATACCAACAACACCGTCCGGAAAAGTGGTTTCAACAACGAAACCCCTCAACCTGGCGGAGTGCCTTCGATAAATCTGCAAATCTTCAGTAGATTGACTAAGGGTGACACGGTGCCGTGACAACGCTATATAGTCTCGCCGAAGTCAATCCAGATGAAAATCGCAAGAATTATGAAGTATGCACACAACGGAAGGAAAATATATAAAAGGAAACAGTGGTGCCAACAACACCGTCCGGAAAAGTGGTTTCAACAACGAAACCCCTCAACCTGGCGGAGTGCCTTCGATAAATCTGCAAATCTTCAGTAGATTGACTAAGGGTGACACGGTGCCGTGACAACGCTATATAGTCTCGCCGAAGTCAATCCAGATGAAAACCGCAATAATTATGAAGTATACACACAACGGAAGGAGAAGATATAAAAGGAAACAGTGATACCAACAACACCGTCCGGAAAAGTGGTTTCAACAACGAAACCCCTCAACCTGGCGGAGTGCCTTCGATAAATCTGCAAATCTTCAGTAGATTGACTAAGGGTGACACGGTGCCGTGACAACGCTATATAGTCTCGCCGAAGTCAATCCAGATGAAAATCGCGAGAATTATGAAGTAGATACGCACACAATGAAAGGAAAATTTTAAGAATATTCATGAAACACAGAAAAATAATGTTAGAACGATATTTCAGCGGAAACAATCAGCATAAAAGTAATGATAACGGAGGCCTTACCGATTCCGGAAATTTCCCACTTTTCACTTTAAAAACGGAGTCCTATCTCACTTTCACTGACAGATTTAAATTGATTTATACGGTCTTCGAAAGACAAATGAAAAATTTACCCAACAAAAATTTCAACTTATTCTTCAAAAAAGGATCGGCAAGACACAGTGATTTATTTCCACGGAAAAGTCAAAAGGGATCTTCTTAAATCGGCAAAACGTATTCAAACAGTTCAGACGGCAAAATGTAGGTAAAAGATGCTGTATCAGCCCCGATGGCCCTTTTTAAAACCTGCGAAAAAGTGGGGTGATGACGCGTGCGAAAATTCAGAATTTCGAGAAGAAGGGAACTAAGGCACCGCCTGATTGGCCGTCATGACATCACGTCATTCAAAAAAGGAATTAAAACGTTACCTTATAAGGCAACAAAATTCGGAGTCCGCCGCTGTTTTTTGGATTCGCGGCCGTCTGAAAAACATAAAAATTCGCGAGTTTATCGGACCTTATCAGCGGCCATATGCCACCTTATGGGATTTCTTTTACACGCGGATTGAGAATAGTCGATTTATCGGGTTTGATTTATCAGATCAAATTTATTGAATGAAAATAATGAAACTCGATCGAAAAATTTTTCTATGAGAGAGGACTCCCCCGACGAAAAAAAGTAACTTCGTTACAAATCTAAAATATTTTCAAGGCATGAGCACCTCCGGTTCTTCCGGAAATGACGTCAACTTCCGTTTTTCAAATTAGAACACCATTTCTTTATTGCAGAAATAGATTCCTTAGAAAATTTCAAGTTATTTTGATGTAACATTTTTCAGTTTTAGTTGGAAAATTCTCTCTGAGCGGGAAAAACCGAAAAAAAAAATCGAAAATAGAGCTCGGCTGAAACAAAAATAACTTCGAGGTTTTTGGATGGAAAATTTTCATTTTTAGGATTTTTTAAGATGTAAGATTGATGTTGTTTGATATTTTTATACCAGAGACCCAGTTAACGCTCCGCCTATGGAATTCTAAAGGGTCTAGGAACCCATGGCTAGACAAGCGCAGGCGCGAGATGCGACGCCCCAAGAGAAGGACGGAATACGCTTGCTCTAAAAAGATATAGCAATAGCACGCCATTCAACCCATGTATACCTTATAAATGTGATTGTGAATCATAATAAACAAGTTTAAGTAAACGTGTATAGTGTTCATCGCAAAGTTGAGAAAATAACCCCCTACATTGGTCCTTCGAGCAGGATAAGATCGAATGCAAAATCATCGTAACACATCGAAATCACATCATCAGTTCCTTCGTTGAAATTCACCGAACATCGTAGAAAATCATCGTAACACATCGAAATCACATCATCAGTTCCTTCGTTGAAATTCACCGAACATCGTAGAAAATCATCAAATTCATCGAACATCGTAGAAAATCTTCGCCAGGAAGTCGAAAGGTTAGCACCAGGAAGTAGTCTTCAAACCATCCAGACGACATCCCCAGAGGTCAGAGATCCCAGGAACAACAAACAAGGTGGGCACCATTTCCTATCTCTCCCCCTTTTTTTAAGCATTTTCTTTTTCTAAATTTTGCATCTGAACGATGGAAGCATTAATAGATTTGAAAAAACGACGCACTATTATTAAGGCACAAGTAACTAGATTCAGATCATTCCTAGATAATTTCGCCGAAGAGAAAATTCCAGAATTGTCGGATAGGCTCGTGAAATGTGAGAATTTATGGGATTCTTTTGATAGAATTCAATCTGACATAGAAATTATTGATGAAAATGAACTTAACGGAAACGAAAGACAAAATTTTGAAGATGCATATTATAGTTTGATTGCAAGAGCCAAAAATTTAACTTCAGAAGCATTACAACTTGATCATTCTCTGATATCGGAGCATATACCAATGGTTTCTAGCAGTGTCAAGTTACCTACCTTAGAATTACCGCATTTTAACGGCGAATATGATCGATGGGTCGAATTTCGAGATACCTTCAAATCGTTGATACATTCAAGTTCTAATTTGAGCAACATACAGAAATTTCACTATTTGCGTTCATGTCTCAAGGGTGAAGCAGCGGAAGTAATACATTCTTTGGAAATAAGTGATAAGAATTATGATATCGGATGGAAATTATTGAAAGAACGTTTTGAAAACAAGCGACTAATCGTACACAAGCATGTAAAGGCACTTTTCGAATTAGAACCATTAAACAAAGATTCATTAGTTCTTCTCAGAAAACTATCAGATGATGTTAAGAAAAATCTTCGTGCGCTCAAATCATTAGGCCAGCCAACAGAAACGTGGGACACTCTTCTAATATATTTGATATCAAACAAATTCGACTCTTTTACCAAAATGGAATGGGAAAAGACTATAATTTCGAATAACATGCCAGATATGAATCAATTGTATGACTTTTTGTCACAAAGGTGCCAAATTTTGGAAACAGTATCATCAGGTAAATCTTCGGGTAAATCAACAAATATGAATAGATTTGGAAATTCATTTGATCAAAGTCATAAGTTTCGTTCAAGCAAAGCAGATTCTATGAAATCATTTGTATCAACAAATCAATCAAACACTTCTTGTCCTTTATGTAAACAATCGCATCTTATTTACCAATGTCAAAGATTTCTAGATTTACCATCCAAATCAAGATATAGTGAAGTCAAACAACTTAAATTGTGCATAAATTGTTTGCGATCAAATCATTTCACTTCAAATTGTCATTCAAGTGGGTGCAAAACATGCGGAAAAAAACATAACACACTATTGCATTCAGAATCATTCATAGGTAAACCAATCAAAAATGAACAAATGGAACAAAACAAGTCAATCGATCAAAATGCACATACATCAACAAATGATAGGGTAGAAACAACAAAATCAACAATATCTACTCATTGTTCATACCAACAATCGCAAATTCTACTTTCTACTGCACTCATTCACGCAATCGATAAATATAACCAACCACATGAAGTCAGAGTTTTATTAGACAACGGTTCAATGCAGAACTTTGTAACAACAGAAATGTGTGATATTTTAGGATGGTCAAAACGGAAAATCAATTATTCGATCTCGGGTATAAGTCAAACATTGACAAATTCAACATATATGACTCGTGGAATAATAAAGTCAAGATTAAACGCATTCAATACTGACACATCATTCTTAGTTCTTGACAAAATAACAGACAATTTACCTATCAGTAAATTTAACATAAATGATTTAAAAATTCCCGACAGTTTAACACTAGCCGATCATTCATTCAATACTCCAGCACCAATAAATATGTTAATCGGAGTATCACTTTTTTATGATTTATTATGCGTTGGTCAGATTCGTCTCCAAAAAGGGCAACCTATTTTACAAAAAACAAAATTGGGATGGATAATATCAGGCCCTCTATATTTATCTACAAAATCAAAAAATGATAATTCAACAGTGTGTCATTTGTCAACTGATTCTATCGGACGCCAACTTGAGAAATTTTGGAATATAGAAGATTATGATCAAGGGCGTGCGTTGAATAGAGAGGAGAAGGAGTGTGAAGAATTATTTGTCGAAAGCACAAAACGTGATCAAAACGGGAGATTTTTAGTGAGGCTTCCAACTAAACAAACCATAACAGAACTCGGCAGTTCTTATGACATCGCGTTGAAACGATTTCAAATGTTAGAGAAAAAACTTGCTGTAAACAAAGATCTCAAAATTCAATATTCAGACTTTATGAAAGAATATATTCAACTCGGTCATATGACAAAATTAGATGAAGATAACGAGTATTTTCATATGGGTAAAATATTTTATATGCCACATCATGGAGTTTTCAAGAACAGTAGCGAGACAACAAAGCTTCGAATTGTATTTGACGGTTCATGTAAATCGAACACGGGAATCAGTCTGAATGAATGTCTTCATGTCGGACCAACCTTGCAGGATGATCTTTTCACCATTTTGATCAGATTTAGACAACATGCGGTTGTGATATCAGCAGATATTTGCAAAATGTATCGGCAGGTATACGTTCAAACTGATCAAAGAAATCTACAGCGAATTCTGTGGAGATTTGAACCAGATGAACCGATTAGTACATATGTACTCAACACTGTTACATATGGAACATCACCAGCAGCCTTTCTAGCCATAAGAAGTTTACGACAGGTGGGATTAGACAAGGCCGAAAATCATCCACAAGCAAGCAGAATAATACTGAACGACTTCTATGTTGATGATCTATTAACAGGAGGAAACAGTATTCAGAATGTCAAACAAGCAAGGGACGATCTGATACAAATTTTAGCAGAATATGGTTTTGTTTTGAGAAAATGGATGTCTAACAAGCAAGAACTTCTGGAAGGTAATGATCAAACATCTCAGCAAACTATAACGCACTTCATATCACAGAACAAAACAGCTAAAACTCTCGGTATAACTTGGAATTCCGAAAGGGATGAGCTCGAATATGCTATAAACAAAACCAATCAATACAATAGAGTAACCAAACGAATTATTCTTTCAGCGATAGCGCAAATATTTGATCCACTCGGTTTACTCGGACCTATCGTAGTCAAGGCAAAAATAATAATGCAGCAACTTTGGCAAATCAAATCAGACTGGGACGAATCAGTTCCAGAAGATATTTATACATCTTGGAATAATTTTTACAGCAAAATTGGCGACATCAATCAAATCAAGGTTTTAAGACATATCATTCATCCAAATAGCATTAAGATACAACTACATTGTTTTTCAGACGCATCAGAGAAAGCATACGGAGGTGCTATTTACGTTAAATCTGTAGATTCATATGGAAATTCTTATGTTAATTTATTATGTGCAAAATCGCGTGTCGCTCCATTAAAGAAAATTTCAATACCAAAATTAGAACTATCAGCCGCTCTTTTAACAAGTCAACTAAGTGACAAGGTTAAAAAATCATTAACAATTCCATTGGATGACACATTTTATTACACAGACTCCACAATTGTTTTAGGCTGGATAAGTTGCGAATCTAGTGAGTGGAAACCATTTGTTTCTAATCGAATATCAGAGATACAATCACTGACAAACATAAAAAAATGGAGACATTGTAGCGGTAACGTGAATCCTGCAGACATTATTAGCAGAGGTTCGAACGCAAACGAATTAAGTCAAAGTCAATTATGGTGGCACGGACCAGGTTTTTTAATGCAGGAAGAATCAACGTGGCCCAACTTTACGCATTCTCAAAACAGGGATAATCTCCCTGAACGAAAGTCAATGAAAATTTATCACGCATTATCTAGTAAAGCAGTTGACGACATTTTTGAGCGATACTCTTCATTTTTGAAATTACAACGTGTAACAGCCTTTATTTTAAGATTTAAAAACAACTCTTTGTCTAAATTCAACAACACCGGAAAAAACATAAGTCATATTAGTGTAAACGAATTAGAATGCGCCATGATTTTGTTAGTTAAATTAGCTCAATCGCAGGAATTCGCTGAAGAAATAAAAACGTTGAAAGAAAAAAAAATTCTGAACAAATCTAACAAATTAATTGCATTGAATCCATTTATCGATCAACATGGTATCATAAGAGTTGGTGGAAGATTGAGTAACGCAAGCATACCCGATAATCATAAACACCCGATGATACTTCCGAAAAACCATGCCTTAACTAGAATGATTATTCAACATGAACATCATAAGAATTTACATGCAGGTACACAGGCATTATTGGCTATCTTGAGAACACGCTTTTGGCCACTATCAGGTCGAATCACAGTAAAGAATATACTCAAAAGGTGTACCACATGTTTTCGGGTGAAACCTAAATCATACCAACAATTGATGGGAGACTTGCCTGCATCACGAGTCACTCCTAGTAGAGCATTTAATACATGCGGCACTGATTTCGCCGGCCCATTTGAAATTAAATCTGGCAAGCTCAGAGGTTGCAAAACAATCAAGTCTTATATCTGTGTATTCATATGCTTTGTTACACGGGCTGTCCATATTGAAGTTGTCTCCGATTTAACAACTGAGTCCTTTATGAATTGTTTGAAGAGATTCATAGCTAGACGTGGTAAATGCTCGGATATCTATAGTGATAACGGCGGAAATTTTTTAGGAACAGCTAATGAAATACAGACTTTCAAAGAATTCATGAACAACGAAAAGTTCAAAGAAAATGTCAATGATTTTTTATCACAGGAATCCATAAATTGGCACTTTATTCCGGCAAGATCCCCGCATTTTGGAGGATTGTGGGAATCAGCAGTTAAATCAGCAAAATTTCATATCAAAAGGGTTATAGGAAATCGAATTTTAACTTATGAAGAATTTGAGACAGTCATTGTTCAAATAGAATGTTGCTTGAATTCCCGTCCTATTTCCCCATTATCTGACAGTTCAGATGATCTTAGCCCCCTGACACCTGCACATTTCCTTATTGGTGACTCATTTGCTTCGCTACCACAACACGACCTGAGGGACATAAATTCAAACAAACTTCGACGCTACCAGCTTCTTAGTCAGATTATTCAACATTTTTGGAGCCGTTGGTCAACCGAATACCTGACCAATTTACAAAGACGCAGCAAATGGAGAACGCAGGGATATCAAATTGTCAAGAAAGGTGCTTTGGTCCTAATCAAGGACGAAAACACCCCACCACTCAAATGGCAGCTTGGAAGAATCATCGAGCTCTTTCCTGGCAAGGACAACATTGTGAGAGTGGTGAATGTGAAAACTGTTAAGGGCATTTTGAAACGTGCAGTGAATAAACTCTGTCCATTACCCATAGAGAAAGACATATAAGTCGAAACATTATTTCATAATTTTTGTTTGTTTATATTGCAAATTGTATTGTTTTAATATTTTTTTTTCTTTCTCTGACAATATTTGTTATTAAGATTAAGACATTTTGAAAGTCAATCCTTTCAAGGCGGGCGGTATGTTTGATATTTTTATACCAGAGACCCAGTTAACGCTCCGCCTATGGAATTCTAAAGGGTCTAGGAACCCATGGCTAGACACGCGCAGGCGCGAGATGCGACGCCCCAAGAGAAGGACGGAATACGCTTGCTCTAAAAAGATATAGCAATAGCACGCCATTCAACCCATGTATACCTTATAAATGTGATTGTGAATCATAATAAACAAGTTTAAGTAAACGTGTATAGTGTTCATCGCAAAGTTGAGAAAATAACCCCCTACAGATGTATCCACTTTAAAAATCGAAATCGCGATTCATGATACAGGGGGTGACAAAATCGCTTTCAAAGTTAGGGATGACAAAATCGTGAAAAATCAATTTTTTCAAACTAGAACCCCATTTTTTTATGGCAGATATTGAATCTACGTTAAAAAATAATGTGAGTGTATGCATCACACCCTTGCCCTAAAATGGATATTTTCGAAATTGTCTGACCATTCATAATATTCAAGACAATTCATAAATAACAATTCGATACATTTCATCTGGAAAAATGTGGATAAGCAACCCAACAACATATATCCAAATCCTATACAGATGCTATTCAGATGTCACTGAAGTGTACATAAGATACACTTGATTATTATTTATAGATTTCGTATATCATATCGATAAGATGAGCAGGCTGCGATCAGATTAATTGTAGCTACTGTCTTTCGTGTCTTTTGGTTTCAACAATATAACCTCACTTTCATTAAATATAAATTTATTATTTTTCGAAGTGATTGATTTTACTGAAACTTCACTTATAAAGGCACATGTGTATTACAACTCAATTTTCTTATAAGAATGTGAAATACTTACAATTTCTCAACTCCAAATGTCAATTGGAAATGACATAATATCAATCTTCTGAATTTTGTGTATGTTCCAAAAGTACCATCGTGAACTTATGCACATAATATTCTCCTAATATTGAAAAATCAAGCTCAGTATTCAAACTCAGATTGAAATTATTATTACAGTAATTCAAATTATGGATAAAAACTTGGCTTGGCTTCGAAATAACATTATACCCGAATGCAAACATGGAACATGACCGAAACATGGTGGCGACCGAACAGCTGATCGGTCACGTCAAAATATTCTGCGTTCGAAGGTTTGTTTACAAAATGTCGAATTTTCTATCTAATTTTCCAAGGAAATAGCCCAACGTCAGAAATCGAAAAGCCAATCGGGGGGAGACCGATCCTTCATCTTTCTATTTGTATCTAAAACTCCCGTCTAGGATGTCTGGAACAAAAGCCTTTAGATGAAAACATGTGGTAACTTTTCGCGATTTTTGCGGAATTCGCGATATTCGATCTGAGAATTAACGTACTTCCTGACAACGTGAAAAGACGAAACATACCTCAAAAGAAGCAACTGTCCTTCTACTTTCTTTTTCTTTATCGTTTTTTGTCTTCCGTGGCTCCCTTTCCGAGCTTTTTTTTTTTTTTTTTTGTTCTAGAAGAGGTGAATCTTACATCAGACACCCAGTCTTTCTGGGTAGTGTCGGATTCTTACCGACTAAACACCTCTCCTGCGGTTGGTTCCGGGCATAAGCCTATAAACCTTCCATCATCTTATCTGTTATTTTCTCTTTCGCATTCTTTTATGCTGAGTGTTTGTGTACATCCTTCAATTGGATATCTCTTACTAAGTGTGGAGTTCTATATCCTCATTTTCGCAATTGGTCTCTAGGTCTTTTGCGGTAAATTCTAGCTATTTTTTCATCTTCAGCGGGGTCATAGTCAACTAACCTTCTAAGGTCGTCATTTGGATGTTCACTAGCTCTTTCATAGGCTTTTGCAGCTTTTCGTTTGATGAATGTAGTAATGGACTCCCATTTTATGTCTTTTTGTATCTGTTCATTCCTAACAAACCAGGGGGCGTCTAATGCCCATCTCAGAAATTTGTTTTCTGTACTTTGTATCCTCTTTATATGGGTTCTCGCTGCATATCCCCATGCTGTCGATCCATAAGTTAGCTGCGGTCTGGCTACTGCTTTTATGATCCTCAATTTCGTGTTTCTGTTCATTTGGCTTCTTCTGCCTATAATCGGATATAGTCTTTTCATTGCTAAATTCGTTTTATCCACTGCATACTTAATGTGTTGTTTCCACGTAAGTCCCTTGTCTAATATTACTCCTAGATATTTAGCTTCATTCTGCCATTCTATTTCATTATCGTCTATGGATATTTTCGATTCCATCTTCAGTTTTCTCTTTTGAAGGAGTATTGCTTGGCTCTTTTCTCCATTGATTTTGATTTTCCATCTGTTACACCATTGACTGATATCGTCTGCAGCTTCTTGAAGTCTTTTGTGAATTATTTTTGTATTTCTGTGCCTAATTGCTATGCCCGTATCGTCCGCGTATAGAGCAAGCAGGCATCTTGGATTTCTTGGTATATCATGTATGTATATGTTATAGAGTAGCGGTCCTAGTATGGATCCTTGGGGAACTCCTGCTTCCAAATATCTGAGTGTGGAATGAACATCACCTATTTTCACACAAAAGTTCCTATCTCTCAAATAATTTCTTATTATTCTGCATAACTTGGGTGAATAACCTGCGGTTTTCATTTTATATGCTAGTCCTTCATGCCATACTCTATCAAAAGCTCTGGTTACATCTAGTAGTAGTAGTCCTGTGGCTTGTTTATTCTGAAATCCTTCTGTGATATACTCGGTTATTCTTAGGAGCTGTTGTTCAGTTGAATGTTGTTTTCGGAACCCAAATTGTTCACTCGGTATCGTCTGCAGGGCCTCTGTTTCTTCATTAAGTCGTCTGGCTAAGACTCTCTCCACAATTTTTCCTAGGGCTGGGAGCAGGCTTATCGGTCTATAGTTCTGTGGGAACTTTTTGTCTTTACCTGGTTTATTGAAAACAATCACTTCGGCAGATTTCCATCTTTTTGGAAAGTGCTCTGTTTTCATCACGCCATTTGCTATGCTAGTGAGAGCTGCCGTTCCTTTCTTTGACATTTTCTTCAGCATGAGATTTGTAATTTTATCTTTTCCAGGCCTTTCCGAGCTAGGGCCCTTTCTTCGGACCTACTTTTTGACAATTTAGGCCACGCCCCCGGACCGAAAAGTGTAAAATATGTTTAGTATATACTCCATTCACTTTTATAAAGTATCGCGGTTGGCCATGATTTAGGTTTATCAAGTTTTTTTCCCTAGAACAGACGCAGTTTGGCACTCGTGAAAATTAAGCGACATTGCCAGGTCTACTTTCTATTTACTCTCTTTCAACTTTGTAAATGGAGTTAGTTCTTCGAAGACTTAACTGTGGCGCAGGTTTCGTAGAACTACTACATTTTCATACTGGAGTATTTCAGGTTGTGCAAAAATGTAGTTAAATGTCTTCTGAATTAACATAATAATTTCTCAAATTCGTTAATTTCCCAAAGGAACATTTTGATAAATACGTAATTACTACGATTTTTTAGCAGAAACGACAACGTTGTGGGCGTATCTGACAGTGCAATGACCATAACCTAGCATTTTCAAAATATATACGGTGAAATGTGTCAAAATTTCATGGCAAACCGCGATACTTTATAAAAGTGAATGGAGTATAGAACCACGGCCTTCTCTAGACATGGCCGGGTGCCTTAAGCGGCAACGCCGAAAAAAAACAGGGCAGGGAGGTATGCTGTTTACGATGCTTATCGTGGAGAGATACGATATTTCGACCGTATCATTTCATTTCCTAATGTTGATAAATGTGTTTTCCGATGAATATCTGAAAAAGAGTGGAAGTATGCCCCACTCAGTCAATAAATTGAATATAAATGAAAAACAAAATTGAAATTGAAGCGAATTGGTTGATGTAATATTCAATTTATTGTCGAGCAAGAACCACAGGGAGGTGTAGGGCCATCTCTCGCCAAAATTTTCTTTATTCTTATCTTCTAATGAAGTGAAGGAATCTCTCAATAAATCTTATGTAGATTTACTTGTATTCTCATTAGACACGTGCAAGCAAATTAGTAACTTGAGACCATCTGCTGAGAATCAAATCAGAAGGAAGTATCCATTTTAGTTCATTAGCGGAAATCAGAACATCTTTATGAAATATTTTAATTTCCCATCCAGATATATCAATTTTAGCCGAATAATTTTCAAGTAAGTCTTTGAAATCTTTGATCAAATCGGAACTCGAAAAAGCTTCGTCTTCATTATTATTCCTATAGTAAAAATTGCTTCCCTTCTACACTGAGGATCGGTCCTTTTTATTTGATTTGGGCTTTGGGATAGCGCCTTCTTTGAATTTCGGGGATCTTAAAGAAAGTAATTTGATGGCTCCATCTGCTTGCAAATGTTTATCGAACTTAATTATCTCGGAATCAAATTATTTCTCGCAAACAAAACTATTCGTTGGAATGAAATTTCGCGATATGGCATGCACCTCATCCATAAAAGCTTACGCTGTTCATCTTTCGGAAAATTAAAATATCCTTAATTTCTTGTAGACGGATAATTACTTCTATACGATGGAATACATGAATATAACACGTTTTGACCATTTTTCGAAGCAGATGACCTGTCCAAGTTGAATTTATAGGTTAGATATCAGATACCAATTATTCTGTTATTCCAAGGAAAATTCACTAACACCAATATCACAAACACTCACTGTACCCGGCACTCGAACAGTCGCTATAATTCACTTATTTTTTCACATACATGACCACTAAACTAAGCGGATGATACAAAAACACGTGCATTGTTTACCACAAGACGCTTGCTTGACATACCCCAGTCCAGCGTTGCCGCTCTTCGCATGGCCCTGGCTCTGTTAAAGATGGCTATGATAGAACTAGTGTGCCAGCAGATCAACCTTGAAGATAGATCCATCTTTCAGGTAGATTAGCATTTTTCAATTCAATTACCGAATAGGAAAAAATTGGCAGCTGTAAAAATTGGAAGAAAAATTACAGCAACTGCCGATAGAATTCGTCCAATAATGCTGATGACCATTAAATTCATAGTGGATTCGCATTTCAGATAATTCGAAATATGGGTCTGAAGTATATTGAGAATGTATATCAAAGAGAAGTCAGAGAATGCTGTCATCAACAAAACTCGAATGATGACAATGACATAAATTAACTATTTTTTAGATTCCATGCGGTTACATTATTTGTTGGCTGGCTTTGAATAATTTTACGCGTGCGTATAGACTATTGGCGAGAAGGAATTTCCCTGCTTTATATTAATATATATATAAGGTATAAAGCAGTATACAGGGTGTCCCACGGTCGAGTGCCTATTAGAAGTTTCTGGAGAACTGCACATATTTGGAATCCGAAAATTGGTATTATGATATTGTTGGAAATTCTTTACAGACCGAAAATATTTTTTTTAATATTTCCGTTTCTGATATGATTGGGTATTCAATGCTGAATACATTTCTGTTGAAACCATTGTATTCATTCGAATAGTTTCAAAAATATCGAAAAAAAACCTGGAAAAATGTTCAATATTCATAGTTAGTGTTATGTTCATTATTCTTATTCTGGACATTCTGAGTGTAAACCGTTCTCACAACGTCAAAGGTCAAAGTAGGAGAATGTGGAAAGGTCATGCATCTTTTGAATTTCATAAATATCATCACAGGGTGTTTCAAATTTTGTGACGAAAACTGTGATCGAAAATTGGCCATATCTTCTGTTTTTCAAATTAGAACCCTATTTTTTATGATTGCGTTGGATTCTGCGAGGAAAAATAGTGAAAGCATCTTCAGATGTTCCTAAATTCAGTAATTCCCGAGATATTCGAGCTTTTCTGGATTCATGTTATACGTACAGTCAAATTCATCTTATCTTTTGCATGAGAATATTCTGTGACCATAAAAGATAAATTATCCAATTAATAATTCACAAGTGACAGGTCTAATAATTATTAGTTGTTACTATGGTTTTATAAAAATATTAATCGAATCTCTTCAGATTCGATGAATTTGACTCTACGTACAACATGAATCCAGAAAAGCTCGAATATCTCGGCAATTACTGAATTTAGGAGCAAGAACATCTGAGAGTGCTATCACTATTTTTCTTTGCAGAATTCAACGCAATCATAAAAAAATAGGGCTCTAATTTGAAAAACAGAAGTTATGGCCAATTTCCGATCACAGTTTTCGACAGAATATTCGAAACACCCTGTGATGATATTTATGAAATTCACAAGATGCATGACCTTTCCACATCCTTCTATACTTTGACGTTGTGAGAACGGTTCACACTCAGAATTTTCAGAATAAGAATAATGAACATAACACTGACTATGAATATTTGACATTTTTCCAGGTTTTTTTTTTCGAAATTTTCATAAAAATTCGAATGGATATAATGGTTTCAACAGAAATGTATTCAGCATTGCATACCCAATCATATCAGAAACGACAATATTGAAAAAAACATTTTTTGAACAAATTTATTTCTACTCCTGGTATAACCGGAAGTGCTCAGGCTCCAAAAATATTTGAGGTCTGTAGAGAATTTCCAACAATATCATAATCCCAATTTTTGGATTTCAAATATGTCCAGTTCTCCAGAATCGTCTAATACACTCAGAAAAACAAATATTCACCACTAAGAAATTTCGAATGTATGTAAGAAATATCTGTTTCACTATACGTCCCAACAAATATTTCTTAAAAGATATGTTTTGGTTTCTTACAGCATTGACATCTTGGTACTAAGAAATCATTTATTTGTGATGAATTAGACATTAGATTACTCCAAAGATACTATTTCTTCATATTGATCGCATGTATGTTAATACAAATAACCAGATTTAGGGAATATGAAAGATTTCTTAACTGTTATTGAACGATTGTTAATATAGAAAATAATCAATTAGGAATTAATGTTTCGGAATTCATGAATACATAGTATTCTTTATAGTTAAGAAATCAAATATTTGTTGTCATTATCTCATGTTCAACAGTTACTAAGTTTTTTAATATTAAACAAATAGCATTATTATTGCTGAAATAGTACTTTTAACTGTATTAGCTCTTATGTTATGATATTTAAAATTATAAAATGTTGCATAACTGTTATGTATCATTAGTTAGTTGTTCATGAAATACTTATAAGGGGAAGAATAAAAATCTATTATGGAGTGAACAAAATATATTCATTGAAATGTCAAAAACATCATGAATATAAAAAAACATCATACTGGGTGGAAGGCACCGGGACTGGGAGGTTCCGGCACACCTTCAGACGAAAATAAAAGCACACTATCAGCTGATTGGTTGATCCTGAAAAGAATTTACTGGAGTTGAAATTTGTTAGCACCAAGTTGCAATAACATGAAATTTCAGTATGAAAAAAATCCCATCTATATTATCAGAATTTTGTGTATGAGAGGCACCATAACAGATAATATTTTCATTTTGTCCAGCATTGAGAAAGGTTATGAAAATGATCGATAGTTCGGATGTATAATGTATAAAAGTGAAATACTGATCCTTTAAACCTGAATATTTCCACAATCTTCTACTTCATAAATATAATCAAGTTCATTAAATCTATTTCCTAGTTTCCCACAAATTATTAATATATAATAATATAGGTAACCTTGTCTAAAAACGATTGATGAATAAATAATTCCTTTATTGAACTGTTCTTAACAGTATTTTTTTGAATATCATTCATTCTTATAAATGATATTCAAAAAAATTGTAGAGAAAAAAATTTGTGTAATCTATAGTCAAAAAGAAATGAAAACTCAAATTTTGAATCCAAAGACTGGAATTAGCTCGAAAAGCATCAACCAAAGGGATATCTAATCAGGGAATTTGTGTAATTTATGTATAGGTATATGAAATCTAATAAATTGAATCAAAACAATAGCTCACCTTTGAGGAATTATTATGAAGTGTATAATCCGCAGGTATACTCTCCCTCTATCTTTCAATATGTGCTTGGCTGATCACACATGGAACAAACTGTTTTTTACACCACGCTTGAATTTCACGTACACAACATTATTCAGCTATCCTAAGACTTCATGAGAATTTTAACTTCATAACACCACCGGAACACACTCAACAACAATTTTCCATAATTTTCAGAATTGCCATAAGACTCTTGGTAACGAACTAACTCTCAATAATTGTTCGAAAGAGCTGTTCATATTGACGCCATGTTCCATCAGAATGATTCCGCGTCTTTATGAGCCGAACGAAATCGGAAACGAACGAAGTGGAACGGTTAAATTTTCTTTATTTATTGGTAAATACCACTTTCTGGTTAAGAAACATAATTTACTAATAATATTATCTCTGTATTTTAAATCTTCTGCTCAAATTATTCACCACTAAACTGGACAATATCTTTGATAGTAAGAAATAACATTTGAATACTAAAATGAAATATTTTTTGTTAATAAACTTGTTAATATATAAAGAATATAAGCAAAACAAACCGTTTTTTCATATTCAAGATTCAGTCAAATTAAAAAGTAGTAAAATTTTTCAGTTGATAAGTCCTGTTGTTAAATATAAATGAATATTGGACTAAGAAATCGGAAAGTTGAATATTAATAATCATTTTTCTCAGTGTAGGCACTCGACCGTGGGACACCCTGTATACTACAATTGAAAAATAAAAGCTCTGTTGGAGTTGATGAAATACCTATAAAACATTTGAAGAAGCGTGCATCAATAATAACTGAAGCATTATCTGACATTATCAACCAGATGTTAGAAGCAGGAATATACCCACACAAATTGAGAAAAGCATTAGTGAAATCCACATAAAAAAAGATATAGAAAAAATATTGACAATTATGGACATATCTATTCTTTCTAACTTGAAAAATATTTGATTATTTGACCACATAACTTATAACATACTGGTGAAACAACAATATGGCTTCAGGAAATGTAAATCCACTGTGAATATCAGGCATTAAATTCCATCATTGAATCCCTAAATCAGCTTTGTGTTTGGATCTGAAGAAAGCCTTTGATGGAATCAATCATGAGAAATTGCTAGCAGAGATGGAGAAATATGGAATAAGAGAAGTAGCATTGAAAATCAAAGAATAATTAAAGGAAAAGAAGTAAATATAACATCTGATTTCAAATAATATGTAACGAATGGAGTGCTACAGGGTTCCATCTTGGGGCCCTTACTCTATATATTATATGCTAATGATCTAGTTCACAATACCGACAAAGATGTCATAATGTTTGCATATGATACTTCAATAATATGTCAAGCAGAAGACAAAAAAGGGCAAGGGCGGTCATATATCTTGATTCTGGGGGGGGGGCATTTTGTACAATTACATAAGGTGTCACAATAGTAGGTATCTAGTATTCCAGAATTTATTTCAAGTGCATTGACACCTTTGGGGGGGCCATGGCCCCCATGGCCCCCCCCCTTATGACCGCCCTTGAAAAAGGGTGTAAGATGAGTCTTAAGAATGATTTGAAAAATTTGAATGAGTGATTCATAACAACCTCATGATGAACCTGAAAAAAAATCTACTGAAAACCTGTCCGGGCATATTGACAGGATCTCACCGAACATAGCACGATAGTGCTATGCATTAAGAACTATCAGTATGGTAGTGCTGCTCTGGCTGCTTACCATTCTTACGCCCAGTCCAGAGTACAGTATAGAATCATTTTATGGGCAATATCCAGAAGGTGAAAGAATTTTTCTTCGAAATAAGAGGTGTCTGAGAAATAACTAACTATATTTTTGGAATGAAGCAAAATGAAACTGAACCGTTATTAAGAATTATAGTATATTGACATAGTATAGGCCATACTTGTATGAATCGGTAAACATCATGAATAAGTGCAGTGATTTCAAAAATCTCCACTACCTCATTCCTGTTTATAGCACCACATCCAAAAATTGTCTACAGGAGAATAAAACTAAACCAAATTATACATATACTTACAGAGGTATGTAACATACAGTTTGATACATTATCTGTACATGTGACAACATATTTCATGTCTGTCCAATACTTGACGATTATAACGGAATTTTATTTTTCGTTTCATTTTGAAAATATATTATAGAAAACATTGTTGCACTAAGCTTACAGAAAAAAAACCTGACCCTGTCAACATTTCATGCATGAATTTTATTTATTTTATTTATTTATTCATTAGCAATAAGAGTAGAGGCTTAACCTATAAACTCAAAATATAGATAAATGAAGAGAGCAACGCTCGCATCAACATAAGAAACAAAAAGAACAATTCTAACTATAAGAAATTTACATATGTCTGCCTGTGTGGAGAAGAGAACGGTGGGTAGTTTCACGTGTGAAGTGCAGCTGTGGTCATCCATCTGTCATATCCGTTTTTGAAGGAGTTGAGTGTTTTCGATTCGACCACGGATCCCGGGAGAATATTCCATTGGTTGAACACTCTGTTGGAAATATAGTCCTGTCTTCTAGTCGTCCTGTAGAACTCGTGGCTCAGTTTGAGGCAGTGACCGCGCAGGTGGTTGTTGTTGAGACTGTATACATTTTTAACTTGTTCTCCGAAGTGACCTCGCAGTGAGCGGTACGTGAAAATCATGTCGCCGCGACGCCTTCGATCTTCAAAGGTGGTAAGGCCAAATATCTTCACCCTGTCCTCATAACTGGGGCGGTGCGGACCGTAAGGAAGACGGGTGGCCCAGCGCTGGACTGACTCCAACGTGTTGTGGTCATTCCTTGTCGTGCACCACCAAGAAGGTCCAGCGTACTCCATGATGGGTCTTATGTAGGTTTTGAAGAGAAGACCGTATGTTTTGTGGTTGCATCCATGGAAGGTTTTGTGAAGCAGATAGGTCATTTGCCTGGCTTTTTTGCAAATATTAGAGATATGGTCTTCCCAGGTTAAATCACTTGATACAGTTACACCAAGGTCTCGGTGCCTCTGGACGGGTCGGACCTGAGATCGTTCTATTGTGTAGACACTCATGGGATTATTTTTCCCTATGTGCAGCACTGTACACTTCTCCAACTGAGGGGAATCAACCAGTCGCGGCAGCACTGAGAAATGTTATTAAGGTCGGCCTGCAGTTGTTGTGTGCCTAACGTTGGGTAGTTGTATAATTTGGAGTCATCAGCAAAAAAGGAAGAGGGAGATTTTATTATGCGTGGAAGATCGGATGTGTATAAGAGAAATAAGATTGGGCCCAAAACGGAGCCCTGTGGGGCGCCCGATAGGACATGAGTATCTGTGGAAGATGTTTCACCACCAACTCGGACCCGGTAGGATCGACCTGAAAGGAACGCCTCGAACCAGGAAAGTAGACCACCCCTGATTCCCAAGTGCTCCAGTTTTGCGAGTAGACGGCGATGCGGTACACGGTCAAAGGCTTTTGAAAAGTCAAGGTAGATCACGTCGACTGGAATGGAACGATCCCATGCTTTCGTCCAGTCAGAAATACAGGTGACTAAATTTGTTGTTGTTGAACGCCCAGGAACGAAGCCATACTGTTCTTCAGGGATTAATTTGTTGGCGCAGCAGAATTCGAGTAGCTGATAGCATATTATCCTCTCCAAGACCTTCGAGACCGAGGAAAGTAGGCTGATAGGGCGGTAATTTTGCGGGGACATTTTATCTCCTCCCTTGTAAATTGGAGTGATAAGAGAATTGTTTCAAGATATGAGATACCTTCCAAAAGCAATTACTATAAACACTTCTTTCATATTATAGAGGATTCATGTATTCGAGTTATTCATCACATTTCCTTAATTTTGTTTCAATTCTTAAAGGATGCTGATGAATAATGAATTCTTTCGAAATTGTCTGATTATTCATAATCTTCAAGACAATGCATAAATCACAATTCTATACATTTCATCTGGAAAAATGTGGATACGCAACCCAAGAACATATTATATCCAAATCCTATAAAGATGCTATTCAGATGTCACTGAAGTGTACATAAGATACACTTGATTATTATTTATAGATTTCGTATATCATATCGATAAGATGAGCAGGCTGCGATCAGATTAATTGTAGCTACTGTCTTTCGTGTCTTTTGGTTTCAACAATATAACCTCACTTTCATTGAATATAAATTTATTATTTTTCGTAGTGATTGATTTTACTGAAACTTCACTTATAAAGGCACATGTGTATTACAACTCAATTTTCTTATAAGAATGTGAAATACTTACAATTTCTCAACTCCAAATCTCAATTGGAAATGACATAATATCAATCTTCTGAATTTTGTGTATGTTCCAAAAGTACCATCGTGAACTTATGCACATAATATTCTCCTAATATTGAAAAATCAAGCTCAGTATTCAAACTCAGATTGAAATTATTATTACAGTAATTCAAATTATGGATAAAAACTTGGCTTGGCTTCGAAATAACATTATACCCGAATGCAAACATGGAACATGGCCGAAACATGGTGGCGACCGAACAGCTGATCGGTCACGTCAAAATATTCTGCGTATCTAATTTTCCAAGGAAATAGCCCAACGTCAGAAATCGAAAAGCCAATCGGGGGGAGACCGATCCTTCATCTTTCTATTTGTATCTAAAACTCCCGTCTAGGATGTCTGGAACAAAAGCCTTTAGATGAAAACATGTGGTAACTTTTCGCGATTTTTGCGGAATTCGCGATATTCGATCTGAGAATTAACGTACTTCCTGACAACGTGAAAAGACGAAACATACCTCAAAAGAAGCAACTGTCCTTCTACTTTCTTTTTCTTTATCGTTTTTTTGTCTTCCGTGGCTCCCTTTCTGAACTAGGGCCCTTTCTTCGGACCTACTTTTTGACAATTTAGGCCACGCCCCCGGACCGAAAAGTGTAAAATACGTTTCTCTATTTCAGTATCGTAATAAGTTCATTACAGTACTAAAAACAGTGCTGTAATGAATTCATTACAGCACTGTTTTTAGTAATATTTTTCGTTTCGTGGTTGTCAACAATGACTGCCGATCCTATCAATTTTCAACACACGTCAAGTTGGAAATGTCAATTTTCGTCAGTGAACCAACTGCCAAGATACAATACAAAAGTAACTAGGATGTATAATCTGAATTTTTCATTGAATTTCAACGAAATTTGACTGAAATAGAGAAAATATCGTCTAATACTCGTTGCAGAATGCAATTCCAACACTCATGCGTTCAAAAACTCGCTCCTTCGTCGCTCGTTTTCGAATTTCGCATTCGTATTGGAATAGGAGCCCATTCTGCAACTAGTTTTAGAATATACTATTAGTATATAGAACTAATGTGCCAGCAGATCAACCCTGTAGATAGATCCATCTTTCAGATAAATTAGCATTTTTCAATTCAATTACCGAATAGGAAAAAATTGGCAGCTGTAAAAATTGGAAGAAAAATTACAGCAACTGCCGATAGAATTCGTCCAATAATACTGACCATTAAATTCATAGTGGATTCGCATTTCAGATAATTCGAAATATGGGTCTGAAGTATATTGAGAATGTATTTCAAAGAGAAGTCAGAGAATGATGTCATCAACAAAACTCGAATGATGACAATGACATAAATTAACTATTTTTTAGATTCCATGCGGTTACATTATTCGTGGCTGGCTTTGAATAATTTTACGCGTGCGTATAGACTATTGGCGAGAAGGAAGTTCCCTGCTTTATATCAAGGTATAAAGCAGTATACAGGGTGTCTCACGGTCGAGTGCCTATTAGACGTTTCTGGAGAACTGCACATATTTGGAATCCGAAAATTGGTATTATGATATTGTTGGAAATTCTCTACAGACCGAAAAGATTTTTTTCAATATTTTCGTTTCTGATGTGATTGGGTATTCAATACTGAATACATTTCTGTTAAAACCATTGTATTCATTCGAATAGTTTCAAAAATATCGAAAAAAAAACCTGGAAAAATGTCAAATATTCATAGTTAGTGTTATGTTCATTATTCTTATTCTGAACATTCTGAGTGTAAATCGTTCTCACAACGTAAAAGGTCGAAGTAGTAGAATGATCACAGCGTGTTTCAAGACGGGAGTTTTAGATACGAATAGAAAGAGGAAGGATCGGTCTGCCCTCGATTGGCTTTTCGATTTCTGATGTTGGGCCATTTCCTTGGAAAATTAGATAGAAAATTCGACATTTTGTAAACAAACCTTCGAACACAGAATATTTTGACATGAACGATGAGCTTTTCGGTTGCCGCCAATTCAGAGGATTGATATAATGACATTTCCAATTGACATTGACGATACTAAAATAGAGAAAATATTTTATGTGAAATTTTTGTTTCAGAAGCTGATTTTGCTAATGTAACATTTCCATCTGAACCTATTGTTTCTACTTCTGTAAAAACACCAGTATTTTCACTGTCGATCAGTTCATTGAAAGAAAGTCCAATTGATACATGGAACAGTTAGAAAATTAATGGTAACAATCAGTTGCTGTCTTTCATGGATTAAGAGGAATCTCTGGAAAAAGCACGAAATTGTGATAATCAAGATTTATTTGGGCTGGTCCTGATCTATCGGGTTTTCCAATAAGGACTTGATAACTTTATTTCTGAATAAAACGCAAATCATTTGAGATATGTCAGAAACTTCATTATTGACTTGAAGTACAATCAAAATATTTAGTAATGGAACTCGACTTTGTTCTTATAGCCACCGTGTCCACGTTTGCAGCGGTCGATTCGTTGGACCCAATTTTCGATGACTTGGCATATCTAGGCCGAATTGGCCGCTACTGCGCACTAAGCAGATATGTTTTGTTGGTGAGGTGATGATTCATGAAGCACATTTGCATTTTCCCCGACCCATAACGCATATTCTGCTTATTGACGAACCCATTGAGCCAAAAATGAGCTTTGTCACTGGAAATAATTTCGAGATGAAATTCATCATCTTGGCCAATCTTCTCCAGAGCCCAATCGGAGAACGTACGTCGTTTCAAACGGCCCATCGGCTTCAATTCTTGAGTCAGCTTGATTTTGCATAGGTGAAAATAAATATCCTAACGCAAAATGCGCCTTAATATGGTCTGCGCGATGCCCAATTCTTGAGAACGCAGAATAATTGGCTGTGATATTTTCGACACTCATTCGAAACTCAAATGTTTGCACTAAACATGTTATTGCCTGTCTACTAGGCCGAGAATTGACCGAAAAGTGCAACTAACGCTTCATCATGATGGAAATGTTGAGTTTACTGAATAAATTGACCACAGCAGTTCGGTTATTAGTGGAAGAGTGCGTTCACAAATTGAATTAAAAGTTGTAAAGTTCCTATTGGAAAACCCTCCATTTAATGATGCGCCTTTTTGTGATGGCGTAATTGTTCGCATAGGAATTCTTCCTATAATTGGGCCAAATCAAGTGTCTTAAAAATACTTTCTCAATCTCAAGCAAGGTATCTATGAATCCACTACTTTGTTTATTGTAAATTCGAAATTACAATTTTCAATACTTTATGTTGTACCTCCTGATCCAGAAATTGTTAAGAGAAAACGCCAGATTATATTAAAGCTTTAGCTTAATTTGATTTTCAATCGAATTTCATTATGTACATGAGAGGAAGAATCTTTGTCTCTTATTGCACCAACTATGCAATCGCAGAATGTTTCTGTTTCAGAGGTGGAATCTTCTGGTAGATGTTGGAAATCTCAATTATTTTGGTCATGTTTATAGACATTGTGAGAAAACCAAACATATCTTTTGTTACGGTTGTGAAGCTCCCGGTATGAGACTTCCTAGTAGCTTTTATTCAGTAAAGGTAATGATTGGCTTCTCTACAACAGTGAAAGGCAATCAACCCAAAACAATTAGAAAAGCCCTGCAAGTCTGGAATAAATGAATATTCTAATGCTAACTATTTTGATCGCGGAGTTTGAGAACATTGGGTTATAGAAAGTGCTTATCGCACAAACATCATCTACTGCACTGGTAAAATCACATAATGCTTCATTTCATTACACCCCATTTTGTGTAGAAAAATGGACCTTGTATTGAAATTACTACTGGTTATATGGAAGTTTTGGTAGACTCGAGAGTAATGTTACAAATATCGAATCAACACTTTCTTGACTCGAAGAATAATTCAATGAGTCTCCTGTATTGAATATTTATGTAGAGAGTTCATATTCTTACTTACGATAGTCACTTCTTCGAACTTGCTTCCATAGTTTCGTCAAACCGACAACCTGTAAATTAAAACATTCTAATATAAAAAATATACAAAACATATATTTCTGAGCCTACGGATTTCATCTCGAAAGAGAAGACATAAAGCGATTACAAATAGAATTTTTACAAATAATATTGTAACTGGTACCCTTGTTCGAACTATCACAAACATCATTCACTATCCGGTGTTTGCTCCCATTTGAATACTCCGTTCTCGTCTCCCCTTCAAAAATTACCGATAATTCGATTTAGAAGAGCCGCCGTCAGAAATTGAATAATGTTTCAGTCCTTATGACACGTTCACACGTCGCCAGTAGACCGTACGCATTTAGACATTCCGTACTCACGTACGGCACCAAACGCGAGTAGCGCTATGCCATTAGCCCGACGAACTCGAACTGAGAAACCAATCACACTTCAAATGCGAAATACTAAATATTTTCTCCACATATATGTTCATTATATTTTATATTATATTATAAATACTGTTACCCACTTACACTGTCGTTTTTCTTCTGTATTTTCCTTGCTTGAAAAATCTAGAGAACATATAGGAATACCTATCTATACAAGGGGTATAGCCGTATCATCCAAGGTCGTGCATTTTCATAGGTTCTCGGCTTGTCTAGGGCTTGTTGAAAGAAAGACAACTATTGTTGTTCTCTGTCTATATTTAGGACCTTTATTAGGTCCTTCTTCAGAACATTAGCTGATATTTGGCTGTTTTCTTCACAGCGAGTTGCTCATGTCTTGAAGGAGGACCCAATAAAGGTCCGAAATATAGACCAAAAACAGCAATAGTTGTGTTTCTTTCAACAAGCCCTAGACAAGCCGAGAACCTATGAAAAATAACGACCTTAAAAATAACTTATTCTCAAATCGCTTATAACTTCTTTCGGTATCAACGATTTCCTACACAAATAATACATACAGAGTGTAACAGCCAAATGGAATAAATTCGATAACGAATAAACGAGCGAATAAATGAGGGGGTAGGAAAAACACTCGGACACGTCGATTTGTAATTTTAAATGCGCATATTTTTCAAGAAAATGAAATTATATAGGGTGTTCCATGCGACCGTGGCCAATACCAACTTTCTCATTTCAAATGCAACCTTCTGTATATTATTTATTTTTTGGATTCTTCAGAAAATTCTAGACATAATTTATGTAAAATGTCCTATACCTATCTTCAACTTTTTCGGAAATATTGAGTGTTTTCAGATTTTTTACAAAAATCAACATTTTAAATGAAAATTATTTTATTTCACAAATTCGATACATTACACTCAATACTTATTTCCCATTTAGCTCTTGATATAAAGAAAGTAAGCAAAAACACCAGATTAGCATGTTGCCAAGACGTTCGCAGCGAGCATTTTGAACATTTCCTACATTGACATTAATGTTTTTTTTGTTTTTTTTATTATTAAGAAATAATCAGTAATACCTAATAGGTTCTTAGTGTAATGTACCGAATTTGTGAAATAAAATAAAATAATTTTTATTCAAAACGTTGATTTTTGCAATAAATCTGAAAACACTTAATACTTCCGAAATAGTTAAAGATAGGTATAGGACATTGTGCATGAATTTTGTCTAGAATTCTCTGAAGAATCCAAAAATAAATAATATACAGGGGGTTGCATTTGAAATAAGAAAGTTAGTATTGGCCACGGTCACATGGAACACCCTATATAATATTATTTTCTGGAAAAATATGCACATTTAAAATTACAAATCGACATGTCCGAGCGTTTTTCCCAACACGCCCTCATTTATTCGTTATCGAATTTATTTCATTTGGCTACCCGCGCTTGGTGCCGTACGTGAGTACGGAATGTCTAAATGCAGACCGTACTCTGGACCCACTTTTGTTACCACTGGAAAGGGCGAGTTTCTGGCAGCCGTGTTGGTGGCTCAAGCGCCGCTTCCCGCTAACATCGTTATTGAAGGTACAGTTCTGGAGGGAATTGAACGAGTTCTGTTTACTTGGTCAAGAGCAATCGCACGACACACCGTATATTGAAAAAATGTCATTTCTTCCACTTTAAGCGATGACAGAAATTGCAGCCGAGTGACTACCAGACAAAATGCCAAAAAATGCTTGCGCAAATGGAAGAAAATCTTCGATTCTGCGGCATTATTTTATGTAGTGAATAAACACTGAAGCGAGATAAAATTTATAACATGCACAACCTGCACTGCTGGGAAACTTCGAATCCTCATTTGATGAGACAAGACCGGTCCAAGCACAAGTTTAATGAAAATTTTCGATCTGGAGTTTTGAATGGAATGAGAATTAGTCTTTCCGAACTAATGGATAACTGTACGGGTGAAAACTATTTATAATTTTCTCAAAATGAACTGCCAACTTTGTTGGAAGTATTGTCTTCTTTTTGTTCTAGAAGAGGTGAATATTTCATCAGACACCCAGTCTTTCTGGGCAGTGTCGGATTCTTACCGACTGAACACCTCTCCTGCGGTTGGTTCCGGGCATAAGCCTATAAACCTTCCATCATCTCATTTGTTATTTTCTCTTTCGCATTCTTTTATGCTTGTGTTCAGCCTTCAATTGGATATCTCTCACTAAGTGTGAAGTTCTATATCTCCATTTTCGCAATTGGTCTCTAGGTCTTTTGCGGTAAATTCTCGCTGTTTTTTCATCTTCAGCGGGGTCATAGTCAACTAACCTTCTAAGGTCGTCATTTGGATGTTCACTAGCTCTTTCATAGGTTTTTGCAGCTTTTCGTTCGATGAATGTAGTAATGGACTCCCATTTTATGTCTTTTCGGATTTGTTCATTCCTAACCAACCAGGGGGCGTCTAATGCCCATCTGAGAAATTTGTTTTCTGTACTTTGTATCCTCTTTATATGGGTTCTCGCTGCATATCCCCATGCTGTTGATCCATAATAATAATAATATAATAATAAATTTATTAATCCAGTTAGACATGAAATGTATAGGACAAGTCAGCGTTACAGAGAGCAACTTACACAAGAATGTTTGTATCTCCAAAATATTCATCAATACTATAATAAGCCTTTTTCATCAACAAAGCTTTCACTGTCATTCTGAACCCTCGCCCCTCCATTGCTCGCACCACAGACGGTAAATGATTGAAAAGCTTTATTCCACTATATAATATAAATGATTTGAATTTAGAGGTTCTGTGCATTGGAATAGAGAAAGTATCAGAACTCCTGGTGGAATAACCATGATAACTAGAAAGTGTCTCAAATTTACTTTGTTTTTTTTTCATGTACCTACATTAAGGCATTATAAATATACAGGGTGTCCGGGGAATAACTGTACATACTTATCCCAGAGATAGAGTTGGACTAGCTGATTACGAATTGACTATAAAAAATTAATTTCTGGATTTCCCCAGAAAGCTACAGGGTGATATTCCAGATTCATGGAAATACTAAGACCATCATAAAATCCAAACTTATTGACGGATATTATTGAAACTTGGGAGGTTATTGGCACATGCTAAGGTCGAGTCTGAAAGATATCAATTATTCCATTATTCCAGGGCCGGACTCATTAATCTTCATTTAAAGTGTTCAGGGTAAAAAAAACACTTTGTATTTCGAATTACAAATAATTGAGTCACTTTTTAGAAAGAAGCTAAATTATGCTTCAATTTGTGGTATCGCTCAAAGTTGTCACATCAACAATTATTTTTTTATGAATTTCTTAATTTGGATAAAGTTCGAAAATTTTGATTTATTTTCCTGAACAGGACTTATTCATTTTGTGGAGGTCGAAAATAAATAATAAACTTTTATAAAAAAGTCACTGAAGGTGAGGAAGACTATAATGATTTGTTGATATACTCGGTGGCCACCCCAGACACGGATCTCATTGCGATGGAGTTAATGAAGGTGAATTTCGAAAAAAATAATTGGTGATGTGTATAGGTTACTCTGAACTTTTTTGAAAATTTTCTACTAATACCTTCGCTTTTTATATTCAAACATGTGATTTTCAGTTCTCTTCATGGTGAAAAATTCAATTTATCGAACTTTATCCGAATTCAAAAATTCATAATAAAATAATTGTTGATGTGACAACTTTGAGCGATACCACAAATTGAAGCATAATTTAGCTTCTTTCTAAAAAGCGAATCAATTATTTGTAATTCGAAATACAAAGTGTTTTTTTTACCCTGAACACTTTAAATGAAAATTAATGAGTCCGGTTCTGGAATAATAGAATAATTGATATCTTTCAGACTCGACCTTAGCATGTGCCAATAACCTCCCAAGTTTCAATAATATCCGTCAATAAGTTTGTATTTTATGATGGTCTTAGTATTTCCATGAAGCTGGAATATCACCCTGTAGCTTTCTAGGGAAATCCAGAAATTTTTTATTTATTTTTTATAGTCAATTCGTAATCAGCTAGTCCAACTCTATCTCTGGTATGAGTATGTACAGTTATTCCCCGGACACCCTGTATATACAAGGAGCAGTAAGTATATTCTGAGCAGCAAAAACTGGCCGACAGGTGGAGGGAGGATAAAGGCCAAAAATCAAACGTATTATGCGTTTTTGTGAAATTAAGACTCTCTCGAAATCGATTGAATTACACCAAACCAATATACAATACGAGATATGGCTATAAACTAAACTGTAGTATACACTAATAACGGTTTGCAGAGGAATAGTATTATTTATACGGCTAATAGCGTAGAAAGCTGAGCTAAGCTTCTTACAAACATGGTCTACTTGATGACACCATCTCAACTTATCATCCACATGCACACCCAAGAACTTAACGACTTCCTTTGAAGTCAGGGACTCGTCACCATAAATTAAGTCAAATTATTGCATCGAGGAATTTCTCATAACAAGACGAAGACATTCAGTTTTTTCAATGTTAATAATAAGTGCGTACGTCGGTGATGTTAGCTCCCGGCCGGTCGGCTCCAAGCGCGGCTATTCCACCACGGTCAATAAGTACTCTGAAGTCGTTTCGACGGAAGATTTCATTTTTTTTTCAAGAGTTTGAGATGGCGGCCAAGATATGTGAATGACTTATTGAATAGATGAATAGAAGGACTATTACCATGATTTTTTTCGTTCAATTTGGATGAACCTAAAGGGACAGCTCCAAGAATCAAACTATGTGTAGACATTGTCTGAAGTCGTTTCAACAAAAGTTTTTATTTTTTTTTCAAGAGTTTGAGATGGCGGCCAAGATATGTGAATAGCTTATAGAATAGATGGATAGAAGGACTATTGCCATGATTCTTTTCGTTCAATTTGGATGAACCTAAAGGACCAGCACCAATGATCGGACTATGTGTATAGGTACTCTGAAGCCGTTTCGACAGAAGTTTTTATTTTTTTTTCAAGAGTTTGAGATGACGTCCAAGATATCTGAATAGCTTATCGAATAGATGGATAGAAGGACTATTCCCATAATTTTTTCGTTCAATTTGGATGAACCTAAAGGACCAGCTCCAAGGATCAAAGTATGTGTATAGGTACTCTGAAGCCGTTTCGACAAAAGTTTTTAATTTTTTTCATGAATTCAGGACGGCGGCCAAGACTTGTGATTAGCTGATTGAATAGAAGGACAGAAGGACTATTTGTATAATTTTTTTCGTTCAAGTTGGATAGACCTAAAGGGCCAGCTCCAAAGAATCAAACTATGTGTAAAGGTACTCTGAAGCCGTTTCGACAGAAGTTTTTATTTATTTTTTCAAGAGTTGAAGATGTCGGCCAAGTACTGTGATTGACTGATTGAATAAAGGGATAAAAGGACTATTCGCATGATTTTTTTCGTTCAATTTCGATGGCCCTAAAGGGCCAGCTCCATGGATCAAACTATGTGTAGAGGTTGTCTGAAGTCGTTTCGACAGAAGTTTTTATTTTTTTTTTCGAGAGTTTGAGATGGCGGCCAAGATATGTGAATAGCTTATTGAATAGATGGATAGAAGGACTATTCCCATGATTTTTTTCGTTCAATTTGGATGAACCTAAAGGACCAGCTCCAAGGATTGGACTATGTGTATAGGTACTCTGAAGCCGTTTCGACAGAAGTTTTTATTTTTTTTTCGAGAGTTTGAGATCGGGGTGATACACCAACATACACAATAAAATATTATAAATTTGAATATAAGATGCCGCGGCATTATTCTAACACCACGAACCTTACCTATTTCCAATGTTTTTCATGTGAGCATGCCGAAAAAAGTCATCACATGATCTCTCACTACGAAAATATGCTCATTCGATTACATTTCATTTCTTTTGATTACAGATTTCATTTCTTTCCTTCACAGATTTCATTTCATTCGACGAGATCTGTAATTTTCGAGTGTATGATTGGACCCAAAATGGCGGTTCCTGGTATACTCCCCTTCAGAGAGCCTATATAGCAAGTCAATTTCGAGATATAGACATATGTTATCGCGAACTTTTTTGTAGAACTATTCAAGAGGTACATTTCCGTCACACATTAGCAAGGCAACTTCTGTTTTTCAAATTTGAACTCAATTTTTTTTATGATTGCGTTGGATTCTGCAAAGAAAAATAGTGATAGCACTCTCAAATGTTCTTGCTCCTAAATTCAGTAATTCCCGAGATATTTGAGCTTTTCTGGATTCATGTTGTACGTAAAGTCAAATTCATCTTATCTTTCGCATGAGAATATTCTGTGACCATAGAAGATACATTATTTCATAAACAATTCACAAGTGACAGGTCTAATTTTAGGCCTTAACCTTACTTCTCGATTTTACTTCAATGGTTACTATACAGGGTGTCCCACGGTCGAGTGCCTATTAGAATTTTCTGGAGAACTGGCCTTATTTGAAATCTGAAAATTAGGATTATGATATTGTTGGAAATTCTCTACAGACCTAAAATATTTTTTGAGCCTGAGCACTGCCGGTTATACCAGGAGTCGAAATAAATTTGTTCAAAAAATATTTTTTTCAATATTTTCATTTCTTTTATGATTGAGTATTCAATGCTGAATACATTTCTGTTGAAACCATTGTATTCATTCGAATAGTTTTCGAAATATCGAAAAAAAACCTAAAAAAATGTCAAATATTCATAGTCAGTGTTATGTCCATTATTCCTATTCTGAACATCCCGAGTGTAAACTGTTCTCACAACGTCAAAGTAGAAGAATGTTGAAAGGTCAAACATCTTTTGAATTTCATAAATATCATCACAGGGTGTTTCAAATTTCGTGTCGAAAACTCTGATCGAAAATTGTCCATAACTCCTGTTTTTCACATCAGAACCCTATTTTTTTATGATTGCGTTGGATTCTGCGAAGAAAAATAATGATAGCACTCAGATGCTTTTTTTACTAAAATCAGTAATTTCCGAGTTATTTGAGCTTTTCTGGATTTATGTTGTACGTAGAGTCAAATTCATCGAATCTGAAGTGATTCGATGAATATTCCTATAAAACCATAGTTACAACTTATAATTAAATCTGTCACCTCTGAATTATTAATGGGATCATTCATCTTCTATGGTCACAGAATATTCTCATGCCAACAGATTCGATGACTATTCTTATTGTTGAGGACAACGACCGTGCGGAATGACTACGGTCAACCGGAGAGGGCGGGGCCACGGACGACCGATGCTGACCAATTGAGGGCCTCGACCGTAAGCCGAACGAGTATCAGTACTGACCGAGACGTCGACTAGTGTACACGTACCGAGAGTTGAGTTTGTGTGTAAACCAGTTCAGTGCGCCGTACGCAACGTTGATGCGCATCATCCAAGTTAGTGCTTGTAAAAGGTTTTTGTTTTCTCGCGCGTTGAGTCCAGGTCCGAAAGGATCGTTGGTTCCGTGCGTGTGTGATTCACGGACTCTTTAGTGGAGTTGAAAAAAGGGTAAGTGACTATTAATTATTCTATTATCCGCGTTTGATCATGGATGAAAATTCGGATAACGATGGATCCTTCATGGATACGGAGGACAGATACACGACCTCTGATGATGAAAGTGATGAACTTAAGGAACTCGTCAGGCTCCGAAAGGAGAATGACGAGCTCAAAGCAAACTTAGCCGCTCTTACAACCTGCATGGCAAATTTGACCAGCGAGTTGAAACTCCTGAGAGAAGAACTCTCGAAAAATAAATCCCCAAATCATCAAATAAAAAGTTATTCCCAGGTTTTGACTTCTGAACCTGGGACATCGGCCCAAACCGATTCCAAGATTGTCCCAGTTGTCCTTCCCAAAAAGATGGCCACAAATATTGAGGATAACAAAAAAGCCCTCCAACCCCCAGGAGCTCCTCGGGCCAAGCGTGCCAGGAAAGACAGTTCGTCCTCAATTGAGGACAACTTGAAAAATTCAACGGTGACGCCTCAGTCACCTGTAAAAGATAAAATCCCCCCAGTAACAATGATGGGGACTTCAGACTGGACGGAAATATCCAAAGCGCTGTACAGCAAAAGAATAAATTATAACCGGGCAACGGTTGTCAGAGACGGCATTAAAATTATGGCCTCGTCCGCAGAAGATTTCAGGAAACTAACAAAATTCCTAGATCAACAAGGTAAGGAATATTTTACTTACCAAACGGAAGAAGAAAAGAGAGTATACGCCGTTATAAGGTACTTGCCACTTGACGCGGATATTGACGTGATTAAAAATGATCTAGGACTACAAGGCATCAAAGATGCTGAAGTAACGAGAATGACGTCAAATAAAACGAAGAAGGCAATACCACTCTACCTTGTGAAAACGCAGCACAAAGAAATATTCCAAGTTAAAAAACTATACAGCCTCTGTATTGAAATTGAGCCTAAAAAGAAGCCTGAAGGCCCTGGACAGTGCCATCGCTGCCAGAGATATGGACATGCACAAAATAAGTGCACATTTCCGTGGAGATGCGTAAAATGTTTAGGGGCACATTGCACAAAAGAGTGTGCATTGACGCAAAAAGAAGGTGAAAGGAACGCGACATGCGTTTTATGTAACCAAAGTGGACATCCCGCCAGTTATAAAGGCTGCAGCGCATATAAAAATCTTACGAAGAAGAAAACACCGACAAAAAAAGAAGCTCCCCCCAAGAAAATCGCTGAAAAAATAGAGACTGTTGTTACTGTTGAAAAACCACAGGTACAAAAAACTAAGAACCCGTCCACAAAACCAATTGAAACCAGAAGGGAAGACCCTAAAGATGAACTTGACAAACTCACTGAGAAAATATTCAGCAGAATAATGCAGAAATTTGAAAAAGAATTTGAGAAGAAATTTCAAAACTTATTTGGAAATAAATAATTTATGAACATGCTATCACAGCTAGAAAATCTGAAGATAATTTCCTGGAATATTAACGGAATCAGAGCCCGTAAATCAGATATTGAACAATTGTTAGAAGAAAGACATCCTGATATTATGGCGCTTCAGGAAACTAAATTAACTCCTAAAGATAAAATATCCTTCGAAAACTACGAAATATACAGAAGAGACAGAAATGAAAGAAACGGTGGAGGGGTTGCTATTCTCGTTAAAAGAGACGTGAACCACTACCTGAATGCGGTTGTAAATCCTGTGGACAATGACGTATCTATAGAGGCACTATCGATCACAATAAAGATAAGAAGAGAAAGTATTAAGGTATTCTCTGTGTATAAACCGCCGCAAATAAATCTGCCAGAGGAAGAGATGAAGATTTTATTAGGGGGTCATTTTCCAAGAATAATACTTGGAGATCTCAACTGTAAATCTCAACAATGGAATTCTAAAATAGAGAATGCAAATGGCAAGAAATTGAAAGAATATGCCGAAAAGGAAGATGCTATAATCGTGGGACCAGAAATACCGACATTTTTACCTAGTGGCAATGGAACCCCTGATGTGCTAGACATAGTTATAATGAAGAATATAAAGCAAGATTTTGCTCTTGAAACGATAGAGGATGGAACATCTGATCACAACCCGATAGAGTTCATTTTAGGACATGGACCTAGAAATGAAGTGACTCGAACACGAGAACATACCGATTGGGACGAATATAAGAATAAACTCCAAGAAAATATCACGAGTATTCCACAAATTAACACTCCTGAAGAACTAGATCAATCAGTCATAGCTTTGGAGAGTGCGATTATGAAATCCTATGAAGAGAGCACGGTTAGAAAAACTAAACCTACTCCCAAACATCCCTATGGCGATACTCCAAAAGAGGTGAAAGAACTGATTAAAGTCAATCGAAGACTAAGAAAGAACTACAGGATGTATAAAACAGATAATGATAAAATCAGACTGAACAGACATAGTCAAATACTTAAAAATGCACTAAGGGAGCTCAGAACGAATAGATGGAATAAGAAAATCAGTGAACTCAACACAGAAGACCACTCTGCATGGAAAATGCAAAAAAATTTACGCAATGAAAAAACTCAAATTCCACCACTGCATGGAATGCATGGAATGGCATATTCAAAAAGCGATAAAGCTAACGCTCTTGCCGATACTATAGAAAGGGAGTCAAGAATAAACTATTGTGAAGAAGACGATGAGGACCTAGAAGAATTAATAGAAGATAATGAAGAAGAAATGAAAGAATCACCACCGGATGACAAAATCCCTCACCCAACATCTCCGGCAGAAATCAAAGAGATAATCAATAATTTGAAAACAAGAAAGGCTCCTGGAAAAGATAAAATTACAAATCTCATGCTGAAGAAAATGTCAAAGAAAGGAACGGCAGCTCTCACTAGCATAGCAAATGGCGTGATGAGAACAGAGCATTTTCCAAAAAGATGGAAATCTGCCGAAGTGATTGTTTTCAATAAACCAGGTAAAGACAAAAAGTTCCCACAGAACTATAGACCGATAAGCCTGCTCCCAGCCCTAGGAAAAATTGTGGAGAGAGTCTTAGCCAGACGACTTAATGAAGAAACAGAGGCCCTGCAGACGATACCGAGTGAACAATTTGGGTTCCGAAAACAACATTCAACTGAACAACAGCTCCTAAGAATAACCGAATATATCACAGAAGGATTTCAGAATAAACAAGCCACAGGACTACTACTACTAGATGTAACCAGAGCTTTTGATAGAGTATGGCATGAAGGGCTAGCATATAAAATGAAAACCGCAGGTTATTCACCCAAGTTATGCAGAATAATAAGAAATTATTTGAGAGATAGGAACTTTTGTGTGAAAATAGGTGATGTTCATTCCACACTCAGATATTTGGAAGCAGGAGTTCCCCAAGGATCCATACTAGGACCGCTACTCTATAACATATACATACATGATATACCAAGAAATCCAAGATGCCTGCTTGCTCTATACGCGGACGATACGGGCATAGCAATTAGGCACAGAAATACAAAAATAATTCACAAAAGACTTCAAGAAGCTGCAGACGATATCAGTCAATGGTGTAACAGATGGAAAATCAAAATCAATGGAGAAAAGAGTCAAGCAATACTCCTTCAAAAGAGAAAACTGAAAATGGAATCGAAAATATCCATAGACGATAATGAAATAGAATGGCAGAATGAAGCTAAATATCTAGGAGTAATATTAGACAAGGGACTTACGTGGAAACAACACATTAAGTATGCAGTGGATAAAACGAATGTAGCAATGAAAAGACTATATCCGATTATAGGCAGAAGAAGCCAAATGAACAGAAACACGAAATTGAGGATCATAAAAGCAGTCGCCAGACCGCAGCTAACATATGGATCAACAGCATGGGGATATGCAGCGAGAACCCATATAAAGAGGATACAAAGTACAGAAAACAAATTTCTGAGATGGGCATTAGACGCCCCTTGGTTTGTTAGGAATGAACAGATACAAAAAGACATAAAATGGGAGTCCATTACTACATTCATCAAACGAAAAGCTGCAAAAGCCTATGAAAGAGCTAGTGAACATCCAAATGACGACCTTAGAAGGTTAGTTGACTATGACCCCGCTGAAGATGAAAAAACAGCTAGAATCTACCGCAAAAGACCTAGAGACCAATTGCGAAAATGAAGATATAGAACTCCACACTTAGTAAGAGATATCCAATTGAAGGATGTACACAAACACTCAGCATAAAAGAATGCGAAAGAGAAAATAACAGATAAGATGATGGAAGGTTTATAGGCTTATGCCCGGAACCAACCGCAGGAGAGGTGTTTAGTCGGTAAGAATCCGACACTACCCAGAAAGACTGGGTGTCTGATGTAAGATTCACCTCTTCTAGAACAAAAAAAAAAAAAAAAAAAAAACGAACGAGTATAAAAGGGGCCCGGTTTTGGATTCAAACGGACTCTCATCGAAGGAAGCAGCCGCAGAACATCACTCTCATCGCAGACCCCGAAGAAGACACTAACACCGAAGCAGCCGCAGAGAAAGCAGCCCCTCGCTGAAACACCCAAAGAGGAACATTCATCGCCAGCTTGCCTTTAGATATATAATTTCTTTCTACATGTACATAGAATAAACACTCATTCAAAAAACCGATCGTTTCACTGATAAATACAGTCCACAACAGTTTGGTCCTTCGGGCCGGATCCAACGAAAGAAGAATCAGCGATCATCTTTTCAAGTCAAGAAAGTAACGGTGAACGAAACCAAAACCGATCTTTTCAGATCGAAAGAAAAGTTACGGTCAGGTTACAACAAAACCGATCTTTTAAGACCGAAGAAAGTTTTACGGTTAGAACGAAACCGATCAAAAAAGTTGTCACGTTGTCACGTCTATAACTCAAGATGGTGTTGACAAGGAGCCAAGGAGACGCTGAAGAGAGACGTCGGGTTCAATCACTGGACAGGGATCAACAGAGGAATGCCGCCTTCGATCAGTCAAGGAAGATCCCGAGTGAGCAGGTACCCTCAGCGTTGGCAGAGGTCAATACATCGAGGCCAGACAACGAAGAAAGAAGAACCAGAAGTTCACCGGCGAAATCAAGAACCTCTCGTCGATCCAACGTCAGCGTGAAGACGAGAAGGCTACAGGCAGAACTAGAGGCAGCAGAGAGTATGGCCGCCATCAGAAGACACGAGCTTAAACTAGAAGCCGATCTCGTGAAGATGCGTCTAGCGGCGGAAGTAGCGGCCATCCAAGATGAAGACAGCGCGGATGAAGAACACCCGTCAGAGCCCTTCCTCGGAGAAGAACCAGAACAGAGGGTCGACAGTTGGCTTGAGCAAAGCCATGACAGCCACCGGGAGGAGGAGCCACGACGAGAAAACGACAGACAGCCACGAACAAGGTCACCAAGGGGAAGCATAGATCGACTCGCAGCCACACTAGAGAAGATGACACGACCGAGGCCACGTCATGTAGACCTACCCACCTTCTCTGGCGACATCAACGAGTGGCTGCCCTTCTACGCCTCGTACCGGGACTCCAGCAAGCTGTATGATCTCACGGCGGCGGAGAACCTCCAGAGACTGCGAAGCTGCCTGAGAGGAGAAGCAAGGGACATGGTGTCTGCACTGCTACACACTGCCGTGGATCCAGACGTCGTGATGCATACCCTGAAGCAGTGTTTCGGTAGACCGGAGGTGATCATCGACAGGGCACTTGGAGACCTGAAGAAGTTGCCGAAGCCCACCTCGAATGCGACAGACCTCAACAGTTTCGCGGCGAAGATCCAGAACATCGTGTGCGTGCTGAAGACCATCGACCGGAAGGGGTACCTGTTCAACCCGATGTTGACACGCGAAGTGCTGGAAAAGCTGAGTCCGCATCTACGTGCGCGATGGTGCGACTACGCGTACGAACAAGAGTGTACGGCAGAACCGGAAATCGTCGTGTTATCACGATTCCTGATGAGGGAAGCGGATCGGGCCTTGCGATACACGTACGTGCCTCCCTCGAGCGTCGCGAGTGTTCAAAGTGCGTCACGCCCCTCAGTGCCAACCCGAAGAAGTGCGCCACGCCCCACAGTGCCGACCGGAAGAAGTGCGTTGATATACAACACGGCAGACGACAAAGATGAGAGACTGAACCAGTGTCCAAAGTGCGAGCGGGATCATGTCCTAACGGAATGTCCGTCGTATACGGCGTTATCGGTCGAACAACGGTGGCAAGTGGTGCGTGAAAACCGAATATGTTTCAAGTGCGCACGAAAGAAACATCGTCGCGCAGTGTGCCGAGCGAAACCATGTGGGGTGAACAACTGTCGGCGCCCGCATCATTCGACGCTTCACCAGGACGTGGACAAGATCGAGCACGTGGACAAGACCGAGCACGTGGATCCAGCTGACACCCCGAACCAAGAAGCGGTATTGGCAGTGGCATCTAGACCCCCCGCAGGACCAAGGAAGGTACTGCTGAAGATGTGTCCGATCGTCATATCCGGGCCCAGAGGCGACAAGGAGACGTATGCCTTATTAGACGAAGGGGCCACGGTAACCTTGATCGACGAAGAACTGGCAGCCAGCATAGGGGCGAGTGGACCTTTGCGGCCTCTTCACCTGAGGGGAGTCAACATGTCCCAGGAAGAAGCAGAGAGCCAACTGGTGACCGTCAAGATCCGGGGTGTCAAAGAGAACGACGAGTACAAAGTCCGGGCAAGGACAATAAAGGACTTGAGACTACATCAACAAAGCATTCCCGAAACGATGTTGAATTTCGACCACCTCAAGGACCTTTGCAAGGAGGAAGTGTGCTACGAATTGGTACGTCCGGGGATATTGATTGGCACAGATCACTGGGAAAGTATCGTTTCGAGGGAGCTTCGCATCGGTGAGCCTAACCAACCAGCTGCCTCGAAAACACGTTTGGGATGGGTACTGCATGGGACCACAACTCTCAGCGCAATCTGCAAAGTAGATGACGTACTACACATTTACCAGCCAAAGAAATGTGTCCAACCAGGCGACAAAGAACTTCATGATCTAGTCGAAGCACACTTCAAAATCGAGGCTTTGGGCGTACAAACTAAAGCCAGAATTAACGAAGCAGATCTCCGCGCAGTCACCATGGTCGGGAGAACCACAAAGAAGGTTGGCGACGGCTACGAGGTAGGACTACCATGGAGAAGGGACGATGTCGTTATGCCACCCAGCTACAGCCAGGCCCTGCGAAGACTCAAGAACGTCGAAACAAAGATGGACGCAGACCCAGCCTTCAAGATGGAATACTCTCGGCAGATCAAGAACCTCTTGGAAAAAGGTTACGCAGTGCCGTGCGATGGGTCGGAAGAAGACAGCCCGGTCAAGTGGTTCCTTCCCCATTTCGCCGTAATGAACCCGAACAAGCCAGGAAAGTGTCGACTGGTATTCGACGCAGCTGCACGAAACTCTGGTGTGTGCCTAAACGACGAACTGCTGGAGGGACCTGACTTGCTACTATCACTACCGGGAGTTCTGTTCCGATTCCGAGAAGGGGCCGTGGCTATTACAGCGGACATCCAGGAGATGTTCCTGCGGATCAAGGTACGACCTGAGGACCAACCAGCCCAACAGTTCTTATGGAGGGGAGAAGAGCGTGAGAAGCCCCCAAAGAAATACAAGATGACCAGTGTGATCTTCGGTGCTGTCAGTTCTCCACACATCGCACATTATATCCGTAACCACAATGCGGATGTCCATGGCGATGACTTTCCACGTGCCCTGAAAGCCATCAAGAATGCACACTACATGGACGACTGGGTAGCGAGTTTTCAAAACATCGAAGAGGCCAGAAAGGCAGTCGAGGAAACGAGGGAAGTGCACGGTCGAGCCGGCTTCACTCTGAGGGAATGGAGCTCCAACCATCAAACCATTCTGGAGGACGTCCCTGCCGAGCTACACGCCAAGGTCCCTACGCAACTGGGGGGAGATCAACCCGAAAGCAAGATCCTTGGCCTATATTGGAACGCCGATCGAGATGAGTTGGGATTCAACACTTCCATGAGCCGAGTCCCTGCAGAAGTGAGATCAAGAAAACGAGCACCCACCAAGAGAGAAGCACTCAGCGCTGTCATGTCCATCTATGACCCGCTGGGCTTGCTGAGCCACTACACCATCCGTTCGAAAATCATTCTGCAGAGCTTGTGGAGGCTCCAGACGACCTGGGACGAGCCAATCCCGGAAGAGGAAAACGAGCTCTTTGCATCGTGGTTAGCTCAACTTCCCGAGATTGCGATGCTTCGACTTCCACGCTGCTACACGTTGAACGAGCATAGACAGCAAGAACTCCATATATTCTGTGATGCTAGTGAGCAGGCGTACGCAACAACAGCGTACTGGCGTATCACAAGGAACGACGGACTTATTCAAGTGGCCCTTGTAGCAGCGAAGGCGAAGGTAGCACCGAAGAAGGCCCAGACGATTCCTCGATTGGAGCTTCAGGCAGCGTTGATGGGAGCACGACTCGCCGAAACCATCAAAAGGGAGCATGATGTCGAAATAGGCCCAACCACGTACTGGACAGACTCGTCGACGGTGGTTCATTGGGTAAAGAACGACACCCGAAGATACACTCCCTTCGTGGCACATAGGCTCGGCGAGATCGCGGAGCTCACCCAGAAGGAAGAATGGAGATGGCTGCCCACCGACTTCAACGTGGCTGACGACGCCACACGACTCACCGACACGCCCATCAGCTCAACCGATCGGTGGTTCCAGGGTCCAGACTTCCTCCTTCTTCCGGAATGCAAATGGCCAGGGACAACAACGCGTGAGGACACAGATGAGGAAGTTCTACATGTGACCGAGAAGCCAAAGCAGGTTGACTGGCTACCCGACGCCGCACGCTTCTCCAAATATGAAGTACTCGTGAGGAGTGTGGCGAGAGCTCTGGCATTTGTGGACATCTGCCTACGACGAGCGAAGAAGCTGGAACACCGCCACATTGAACGAGCGGAAAAGGAACTGATGAGGCGGATTCAAGAAGACAGCTTTCCGGATGAGCTGGAACGCGTCCGGACAGGCCGGCCCATACTCAAAGCCAGCCGGCTTTATCGACTTGACCCTGTGATGGAAGATGGTCTCCTTCGAGTGAGAGGACGTATCGGAGCTTCTGCCGCACCCAGCCACGTGAAGAGACCAGTGATACTGGACGGCCGTCACCAGATCACCAAATTGCTGGTTCTACGGGAGCACTGTTCCGCAGGACACGCCAATAGGGAGCGAGTGACTAATGATCTACGGCAGAGCTACTGGATCATTCACCTTCGGCCCACGGTGCGAGCTACGGAAAAGCTCTGCTCGTTCTGTCGAAGAAGACGTGCGATGCCGACAACACCAACCATGGGAGACCTGCCACGCGCTCGACTCGACCCATTCCACCGTCCTTTCACCAACTGCGGGGTAGACTACTTTGGGCCAATGATGGTGAAGATAGGGCGCCGTCGAGAGAAGAGGTGGGGTGCATTATTCACGTGCCTCACGTCCCGCGCCATACACATCGAGGTCGTTGCATCACTTACAACGGATTCCGCCATAATGGCACTTAGACGGATGGCAGCTCGCAGAGGTTGGCCACGGACTATGTATTCGGACAACGGTACCAACTTCCGCGGAGCCGATCAGGAACTCCGTTTGGCGTACGAGGAATGGCTTCCAGGACTTCAAGATGAAGGGTTGCTGCATCGCATGGAGTGGCGTTTCATACCCCCTGGCGCACCAAATCAAGGGGGTGCATGGGAGAGGTTGGTGCGATCAGTGAAAACGGCACTCAAGATAACATTGAGGGAGAGAGCACCCACGGAAGAAGTCCTGCGAACCGTGTTGACAGAGGCGGAGTTTTCCATCAACGCACGGCCCCTAACCTATGTGAGTGTAAACCCAGAGGATCCTGAAGCGCTCACACCCAACCATTTCCTGCTAGGATCGTCAACCGGGATGCCCACAACAGCGCCCTGTGACGAAGCAGATCGGCGAACCTGGAGAGCGAGTATGGCACTCGCAGACAAATTCTGGAGACGTTGGCTTCGGGAATACCTTCCGACTTTGGTACCCCGAGGCGAATCGAAGCGCAAGGTGCGACCTGTGCAGGTCGGAGACGTGGTCCTGATCGTTGACAGCGCGTTGCCACGGAACACCTGGCCGATGGGGGTAATGGAACAGACACATCCGGGACCAGATGGAGGTGTCAGGGTCGTCGAGGTGCGAACGAGAACCGGCGTCTTCCGGCGACCAGTGAGCAAGCTCGTCGTCGTCCAAGGAAAGGAAGGCTACGCGAGCTGCGCCGGGGGGAGAGCTGTTGAGGACAACGACCGTGCGGAATGACTACGGTCAACCGGAGAGGGCGGGGCCACGGACGACCGATGCTGACCAATTGAGGGCCTCGACCGTAAGCCGAACGAGTATAAAAGGGGCCCGGTTTTGGATTCAAACGGACTCTCATCGAAGGAAGCAGCCGCAGAACATCACTCTCATCGCAGACCCCGAAGAAGACACTAACACCGAAGCAGCCGCAGAGAAAGCAGCCCCTCGCTGAAACACCCAAAGAGGAACATTCATCGCCAGCTTGCCTTTAGATATATAATTTCTTTCTACATGTACATAGAATAAACACTCATTCAAAAAACCGATCGTTTCACTGATAAATACAGTCCACAACACTTATGAAATCATAGTAAGCATTGGATTAAAATCGAGAAGTAAGGTTAATGCCTAAAATTAGAGCTGTCACTTGTGAATTATCAATGGGATAATTTATCTTCTATGGTCACAGAATATTCTCATACGAAAGATAAGATGAATTTGACTCTGCGTACAACATGAATCCAGAAAAGCTCAAATATCTCGGGGATTACTCAATTTAGGAGCAAGAACATCTGAGAGTGCTATCACTATTTTTCTTCGCAGAATCCAACGCAGTCATAAAAAATAGGGTTCTAATTTGAAAAACAGAAGTTATGGCCAATTTTCGATCACAGTTTTCGACACAAAATTTGAAACACCCTGTGATGATATTTATGAAATTCAAAAGATGCATGACCTTTCTACATTCTTCTACTTTGACGTTGTGAGAACGGTTTACACTCGGGATGTTCAGAATAGGAATAATGGACATAACACTGACTATAAATATTTGACATTTTTTTAGGTTTTTTTTCGATATTTCGAAAACTATTCGAATTAATACAATGGTTTCAACAGAAATGTATTCAGCTTTGAATACTCAATCATATCAGAAACGAAAATATCGAAAAATAAATTTTTTGAACAAATTTATTTCCACTCCTGGTATAACCGGAAGTGCTCAAGCTCCAAGAATATTTTCGGTCCGTAGAGAATTCCGAACAATATCATAACCCCAATTTGTAGATTTCAAATATGTCCAGTTCTCCAGAAACGTCTAATAGGCACTCGACCGTGGGACACCCTGTAGTTTCATAAGAAAAGTAATCGAATCTGTTGGTATGAGAATATTCTGTGACCATAGAAGATGAATGATAATAGTTTAGTAGTAGTTGTAATCAACAATCGAAATCTGGTCACCCTGTACTTTCTCAAACGAAAAGCGTCCGGGAAGTGGGTAGGTACATCCCGGATAATTGCCGAAAAAAGATAATTATACCGGAGACTAATTCTGTTTTGAATTTTTTTCCTACAGTGCATCAGGATTATCCATCAATTCTGGAATACCCTGTATATTCAACGTTTTGACGTTTTCTATTCAAATTCTACATAGACTCAGTATTAGTTGAATACCTGATAATATTGTCCATCTTCCAATGGCTCCAAACTATACTCGAATGTGTGAATAAATTGCATGGCACTTGGGGAGACGATTATGTTATTCACTGCGGCAGCCTTTCTTGTCTTTCTCACTTCCTCATAAACGTTACCAAATATAATAAATTTAGTGAATTCCTTGCTTCCAATAAATGTGAAGTATATAGGGCCGGCTGTTATAGCAAAATCGACTGTGGAATGAGAAACATCACATTAGAAAATACTGTCATGATAATGAGCGTTCTCTATAAAAAACAACAAATAGCCAGAAATAGGACTAGGAAAAAAAACAGATGTTCAAGTTTTTTCACTTCGTGGCGACGTTTCGCGAAGGTGTCATTCTGCTTCTTCAGGCCTATAATTTATTGAAAGAAACATACATGTATACAGTTAATAGAAAGTCATCAAATAACTCACCGAAAACATCATTCGTCAGAAAGAATAGCATCAAGAACACTATGAACAATATAAAGCTGTCGAATCAAACACACTAGGTCAGCTCTAAAAAGAATTCCAAGATAGATTACGTTAACAATATTCACCAATCAATTAAAGAATAAAACCAGAGACGGACATCATCGATCGTGTACAAGGAATACAGGCAACTAAACATTATCCAAGGAGTACAAATAGCAGCCTGCATAACAGGAACACAAAACTAGAAGACCACACAAGACATCAAATAATATTGATCTAGTCATTACAATTTTGAATAATTCTTTTTGGATCGTTATATTTTGAAATAATGAAACTATAATGTGAGGCTAGATGTTCTGTATCCGTTCTGAAATTTATGGATTCTAATAGGTATTATGTAGGTTTGTTTTCGGTCGTCTAGGAATATGACCTTCGCTTTGGCTGTAGTTCTCTCGAGAACATATAAAACTCAAACTGTCTATATACAGTTCATTTACAGTTCTTACTTATAATCTACACTTGTAGATTGAACGTCTTGTTGTCGCATTGATCAAACAATTTACCTTTGGCCAATAAATATCTTTATCTACTCCCATAGAATAATATATCCATTATTCAACTGATTTTGATCTGTAATAGTCTCTATAAACCAATAGTGTGAGGCACAGGTGTGAGGTAATAATAACTCACGCCTATAACAAATAGGAAGAATGTAGCTTACAAAATGAATAAAAAAAGTCGGGTCAATGAGGAACTCTATTTCAGACATCAAGGTAACGTTCTCGCCATCCATTTCTACATTTTCTTAGGTCTGAATATCCAAAAATTGCAATTGGAAAACGTGAATTTTTGACGTTTTTTACAAAATCCGATATCGATTCGATTTTCGATCACAGAAATCGCTTCTCACAACTGTTGTCAATTTTGAAAATGCAGATTAATTCAAATTTTACTGAAGAAGTCGAAGATAAAGTATAGTATAGTATAGCGAATTCTCGGTAATGGTCATAACACACTTGATGAACTACACCCCTCGCCTGACGGCTCGGGCTGCAAAATTCATCTGCGTGTGTTATGACTTACATTACCGCTCATTGAACAATATACTATTATTTTCATCTGAAAGATATACTGACGTCCTTTCTTGAAATATGCATTCTGACAAAAACACTATAGTAACAATTATCATAAAATATAGTATACAGGGTCTTCAGGAGGCTTTTGCCGTCTAACAGCTCACACGTCTCATACTGATTATTCAACCAGACTGACACGTTCAGTTACGATTTATCCGCATTTACTGAACTTCGCGAGATAGAAAAGGTATTTACGCCAAACGCCTGAACAAATGAATTGATCGTATAACGTCTTGAAGATCTAATTCCGTCTCTAATGGCAATAACTACCTCCTGTAGGAACTCTGTTCTCAACTCCCAACTAACTATCAACTAACTTCCCACTGCAATTATGCCCTTAACGTTAATTCTCTGTTCCGCCCCCAATTTGCTTTTGAGAAAAAGCCAAGAGCCAAGTGCATCTTCAAGCATCATAAATTATTCTAGTTGACCTCGAACCACCAGTGATGAAAAGCTACAAAGAAAGCACTTCCGTCTAAATTGGTCCATTTATCTTATTCTAAGAAATGGTAGGTATAACTGTTAAATATCATGAAATTGATGTACTTCTCCATCAGCGTGTAGATCAAGTATATGTAAATTAAAGACACACTGGTTTTTCTATCCTATTTATTCAGCTATCGATTTCGGCAAAATTATGCCATCATCAGGCCGTTCTGAAAAGACACTCATATATACAGGGTCTTTCACGAGGAACCTCACCCATATTTATACGGGAAACTACTGAACGTATTTTCATGAAATTCAGCACTTATAAGTATTTCACGATGCTGATGAAATCTAAAATATTTTCAAGGCATGAGCACCTCCGGTTTTTCCGGAAATGACGTCAACTTCCGTTTTTCGAATTTGAACACCATTTTTTATTGCAGAAATAGATTCCTTAGAAAATTTCAAATTATTTTGATGTAACATTTTTCAGTTCTGGTTGGAAAATTCTCTCTGAGCGGGAAAATTCGAAAAAAAAATCGAAAAAAGAGCTCCGCTGAAACAAGAATAACTTCGAGGTTTTTGGATGGAAAATTTTCATTTTTGGGATTTTTTAAGATGTAAGATTGATGTATACACTTTGAAAATCGAAATCGCGATTCATGATACAGGGGGTGAAAAAATCGCTTTCAAAGTTAGGGATGACAAAATCGTTAAAAATCAATTTTTTCAAATTAGAACCCCATTTTTTTATGGCAGATATTGAATCTACGTTAAAAAATAATGTGAGTGTATGCATCACACCCTTGCCCTAAAATGGATATTTTCTGAGTTAATATCCACTTTAGGGCAAGGGTGTGATGCATACACTCACATTATTTTTTAACGTAGATTCAATATCTGCCATAAAAAAATGGGGTTCTAATTTGAAAAAATTTATTTTTCACGATTTTGTCATCCCTAACTTCAATAGCGATTTTTTCACCCCCTGTATCATGAATCGCGATTTCGATTTTTAAAGGGGATACATCAATCTTACATCTTGAAAAATCCCAAAAATGAAAATTTTCCATACAAAAACCTCGAAGTTATTCTTGTTTCAGCGGAGCTCTATTTTCGACTTTTTTTTCGAATTTTCCCGCTCATAGAAAGTAGAAAAGTAGACTTGGCAATGTCGCTTGATTTTCACGAGTACCAACCTGCGTCCGTTTTAAGTGAAAGAACTTGATAAACCTCAATCATGGCTAACCGCGATACTTCATGAAAGTGAATAGAGTATATAAGATTCTCTGAACATGTGAAGAATAGACCCCATTCCGCAATGGGAAACCATCTTTCTGATAACAAACATAAGACGTCAATTCATAGTCTCAATATTCTCCACCACGAAAGAAATTTTTATAGATTAACCCTTCTGGAACAATTAGAAATTTTAAAAAGAAAAGATGACAATAACCTATTGAACGACATAAAAGAATTTCCATTTCACAATATTTTTAAGTCGATCCTTTAGAAGCAGCAGCCAAAAATAAGAAATTTAAGATCTATATAACTTCTTGTTTCTATGCGGTCTAAACACCACGCATGTGTATTTGTGTTTCCTACATATTATGTCTCCCAGATAATGAATTGTTTACCCCATTTATGACGTGCAATATTACAAACATCGAAAAAATATTCAAAACACCTTTATATTTATGCTGCATTTATATTCTATAGCTTATTCTTGTATTTTATGACGATAAGATGTTATTGTGTTTTGTTTTGTTTTAGTTTGTATATTATTTTATCGTCTCTTTATATTTATGAGTGTCTTCTCAGAACGGCCTGATGATGGCATAATTTTGCCGAAATCGATAGCTGAATAAATAAGATAGAAAAACCAGTGTGTCTTTAATTTACATAAATGTTAAATATCATATTGCACCTCCTTTCAACTATAAGATGAGGGTTTCACATTCAGGACTCGAAAGCTCACACATGAAAGTCATCAAATGCCAATCAGAAGCGTCACGCTCATTTTGGGTACGATATAAGGCGTTCCACACACGACATTAAGAAACATGAGAGAAATTCAATAACTATTTACATTCGATCGAAATGAAATCCTGGATTATTTCGTTTCTTGAAATTCACAAATCCTGACATCACTAAAATTAATAGAATGCCCGCTATTGAAGAAATGTGAGCAGAGGGCTGTTTTTCCTTTATTTATTATCTTTCAAGTCAGATGTGTTGTTTGATTCTGTTCTTCAAATACTGCCTAGTTTGACCAATATACCCCATATCATATTCCGAACAAGGGAAAATACACGGTGTCCTAGTAGTCGCGCATCCCATTGAGGGGTTCGGAAGTGAAAAATATTCTAAGCCCAAAAATTCATGTTTGAAATCTTCTGAAAACGTAGTTAATCAGTTATTAATTAATGAAATTGACCAATGAGGGGCGTCCAACAGAAGAATGAGTAGGCAGTGGGGACGCGAGAGAGAGACGCCATGGCTTTTCACGCAGTAAACCGAGACTGGCGTCTCACTCTCGCGTGCCCAATGCCTACTTATTCTTCTGAAGGGCGCACCTGATTGGTCACTTTCATTAATTAATTACTAATTAACTACGTTTTCGAAAAATTTTTAACATGGATTTTTGGGCTTAGAACATTTGTCACTTTCGATCCCTCAATAGGGCGCGCGACTTCTGGGACACCCTGTATATTAAATCAGAAAGTTGATACCATTTCACTTCATCATTAGAGTTGCTGTAAATGGATCTACCTTTCGTTTTTACATTATAGTAAATATAGTCTATATTGATATTTTCTTTATATAAAGAACGGATTGGTTCTGATAGGTGTGGTTCAAAAGGATTTTCATAAAAGGTCACATCCTTGTCATGATTTCTGGTCAAATCTCTCTAATTTTTCTAGCAGTTGTTACGCCTCGAATTCCTTTTTAATTAAATAAAGGAATTGGGGCAAATGAATGTTGTTATTCAAAATCTCAGGAGGTGCGTCAAGGAAAATATAACTCATAGTTGTTTATGTCTATATGTTTTTCTATGTTATACATAATTTATTTTCGAGATGTGTATTTTCTGTTAAACCCAAATATTCTAAGTAGGTCTTATTTGAGAAATGCTTTCGACCATTTGTTTCGCTTCAGTATAATAGTTATTTAATCAACTAGGCTATTAATGACAGCGATTAATGGTCGCAATACTTAGGCGATCAAAGCTGCATTTTTGGTTGAAAATCTACTCACCGCAGAGATTGCGTAAATTGCTACTGTAAGTTTCTTTTTTGTTTCCTGAACATGAGGCTCCCATGAAAGTGCTCCATCAATTGTAATCCCAAGCAGTCTCATAGTTTCATTTTTATTACTTTTTAATTTAATTTGCTGCGTTTTTGTCTCATTGACAGCAAGGGAGTTACAGTTGAACCAGTGGTTTGATGTTTAGTGGACATAATGCTCTAACATTCTCAGACCGATGATGTCCGAGGCCTTCATGAAAAAGGAAGTGTCATCGGCAAACAATAGAGTCATTAAGTAAATGTTCTTTTCATTTTTTTTCAAGTTCAGATCATTTATGTAGACTAGGAAAAGCAAGGGTCCCAGTTTCGATCCTTGAGGAACTCCAGATGTTATGTTCCTACAATTTGACCTTGAACCATTCCACTGGACTCGTTGTTGTCTGCTTGAAAGGAAGGAACAAATCATATTCAATGCAGCACCCTCCAATCCATAATAATTCATTTTTCTTTCAAGGATATCATGATCCACTGTATCAAATGCCTTCGATAAGTCCCTTGAAATAATCTTTGAGGGCCACCTCTCTTCCAAGGCTATAATTATCTCCTTCATGACCTCCAGTAGCATAGTTGTTGTGGACTTGAAGTTCCTGAATCCATGTTGTTGTTTGCCAAGCATTTCACCGTCTGCAAAATGTCTCAAGAGTCTGATTTTGATGATTTCTTCCAGTATCTTTGATATAGTTGATAGGATGGAAATTGGACGATAATTAGATGGTTCGTTTTCATCCCCTTTCTTATATATTGGCACAACTCTTGCAATCTTCAGCATTTCAGGAAAAACACCTTCAGATAGACACCTATTAAATATTATTTTGAGAGGTTGGGCAATTTCTATTGATAGGGATTTAATAAATATGGTTGTCATACCATAAATCTCCTGAGTTTCCTTTCCCTTAATTATTTTCATGATACTCAGGATTTCAAACTCCGAAGTTTCATCGAATCCAGTCAATTTATCCCTTTTTAGATTGATTTGTTGAAGAAGTTTAAGTGCTTCATCTGTGACATTAGGTGGCAAGTTCATATTTTCTTTAATTTGATCAGTTACTGAGGAAAAATTATTGTTGAAGGTATCAGGATTCAAATTTTCATTTATTTTGGTAGTGTTCTTTCTATTGGTTTCTTTTTTTATGATGGACCATATTGTTTTTGATTTATTTTCAGAATTATTTATGAGCTCTTCATTCAGTTCTCTCTTTGTTTTTTCAATATGATTTCTCAACTCTTCCTTGTACAGCTGTTATTTTTTGAATACTTCTTTTGATTTAGTACCTCTAAAAATTGTGTCAAGTATTTCTAATTTATTTTTGATGTCTTTAATTTCCTTATTATTTTGTATTTTATTTTTGTAAGAATTGCAACCAATTTTTCTGTTTTTTTCAGGAAATTCTAAATCAAACCAGAATCTCAGTTTATCGAAGAAACATCGGAAACTATCTTCTCCTGACAAAGAAGTGAGTATATGTTCCCAGTTCATATCTTTGATCTTTTCCCTAATTATATTTATACCTGTTGTTGTGATTTTTCTATATTTGACATTTGGATATTTGATTGCTACATTTTTTCTTTCAGATGGAAAAGTCATAATTTGGGCGAGGTGGTCTCCCATGTACAGGTTTTCTACACTGACAGTGATCGGTTTGAAATTGCAGAAAATATTGTCAATACATGTTGAACTTTCAGTTGTTACCCTAGTTGGTTCATTTATTTTATATTCCCCATTGTAGCATCTGAATAGATTGCATAGTTTTTCCTTATCTTTGCTTTCATTCAAAACATCTATATTGAAATCCCCAGATACAATCCATCTATAATTACCGAAAATATCAAGTTGGACAATGTTTTCAAAAATTTGGTCCATTTTTGCTAGGAAATGATCAATATGTGCCTTTGGTGATCTATATACATTAAAAACTATTGGTTTTTCTTCTGGAAGTTCTACCCCAGAAATTTCTAATGTGATTTCTTCTTTATATTCACTAATATCGGCTATTTGTTTGAAATTTAAGGATTTCTTGAAGAGTATCAGACTACCACCATTCTTGAGTTTTGATCTAGAAAAGTGATCAGCAATGATATAATCATCTAATTTAATATGTGGGAAGATCACACTCTCTTTATCACTATACCAATGTTCGGATATACAAACAATATCAGGAAGTATTTCATTCAGGGTAAGATTCATTAGGCTCAATTTATTTTTCAAACATTGTATATTCAGATTCGATAATTTAATATTTGTTGACATCAATTTGGTTGTTGGAATATTGATACAAGCAAAACCTTAAACAACTATAATGTGAAACTAAAATGTAATACAATGTAAACTAAACTAAATAATGTATGCAACACCTAAAATCGAAGTACTAAACTGTTTCCAAACTAAATTAAAACGCGAGTATGAAAGTTACAAAAGCCTTACTGATATTATGAAAAGAGATGAAAACGGTTGCGAGTTTAACGGGGTGAGCAGGTGAGACAGACGGAAAATAAGCGGTGATAGAAAATGACAATCTAATTGCAACAAATGAACAATGAGAGCAGTCAAAGCAGCCGTGAAGGAGCAAAGCAGTGAGCATGTAAATCGAAAAATTGTATAGGAAAATGAAATGGGCTACGGCTTCCGAACTACAACTGTACGTCTGGATACTCGTGGAAAAAAGACTACACTACAATATTTCCTACTCGAACGATTAATTAGCGGTCGAATAGAAAACCGAGGATTCGATCGGTCGGAGAAATTAGCGCATCCACCAAAATGCCGAGGCGAGTTACGAAGCTTATAGGCTGTGTGTGTTGCTCCAAAATACCCCCAGCAAATAGCCAGCCACAACAACGGGATTGCACCGCGCGCCGTGCGGCTCAACTAATGTGCGTAAGAAACAGTGGACCCAACACTGCCTAAAAAGCGACGGGAAACCGGAAAACAGTGCGGCGTATCCGCCAAAATTGTCGTGACTAGTCACAAAGCTCTCAGGCCGTGATCAACCCCAGAATGACTTCAACAGCTATAGCCAATCGAACCGACTGGGTGTCGCACCTCGAGGGGTACGATCAAACTATTGCGCCGAAGGAATAAGGGGTACAACACTTCCCAATAAGCGAATGGACAAGTCGAAATTCACAGGAAACCGGAAAACACCAAATGCTACAAAATGGCGAATCGGTATCTGAAACCTAATCTCTGGCTTTTTTCTCCATTAATTTTCCTTGTCTTAATTCGACGTTCCTTCTTTCTTTTATTCAGGAGTAGATAACGCTCAGAGTAGTTCTGATGATTTGACAGATTAGGAGGAGGAGCCAAACGAACCACAAGTTCAACCTGATTGGTTAGATGGTTTATCTTTTATTCTGTGACAACCAATTTGAATCGAATTGCTGACCAATTTTAGTTTTCTCCATGAATAAATTACCGTTCTTACATTTGTTTTTGTTCCGTAACTCAGTTTATGTACTGTAAAGTCAGAAAATGCACGGGGATAATTATTATTTTTTAAAATACATTCAATTCTCTTGATGTTATCAGAGTGGTACAACAATAGATTCGAAATAGCACTGATTTTATATTTCAAGGGATGTGTGGAGAAATAATTAACTTTCAGGCACAAGCAGGTTTCACATACCAGTTCGTCACCACTTTCTGATCATTTGTTCTCTGTATCAGTTAAAATGTAATGAGTACCTAGATCAATATTATTTGATGTCTTGTGAAGTCTTCCAGATTTGAGTTACTCTCACAGAAATATAATAAATACTAGAATGCTATTAGGTACGTCCGAGATTCAGTGAAATGACCCCACATAGCGAATAAACACCTACTACTTGTACATGCGCAGCTCGTCTTTTCTTGCCACGTCGTTGCCAAGCATAATGGTTTCAGATGAAGTTCGGAATAAATCTTATTGTGAAACCAGTGAATTCGGCAACACCGCTACGCGACGAAAACAAACACATCTTCACATCAGAAAAAGAGCAGTGTCGTATTTTAGGATTTGGTGATTCCCTTTGTTGTGTGCTTTCCTGTTTATTCATTCGTATAAATTCGCTTGCCTTTTCTGCTCCGTTTTCGGTGTTTCCTCGTTGTTTTCTTGAACATTGTGTAGTACTGATACTCCTTTAGTTTAGTTTTGTACTTGAGTTTTACTAGTTAATTTTGATAGTCGAGTGCTTGACAAATTATAGACAAAATGAAGTGCATGGTTCTTTTTTGCGCAAATAAAGGAGAAACCCATTTTATGAAAGTAAGTTTAGTTTAAGTAAGATACTACAGCTATTTTATTATTATTGCAAATGTTGATATCGACAACTTATTCATACCACATTCACGAAGTCAAAAACTTCAAGTCCTACCCTGATGACACGTTCACATATTGCGCAAACTCTGTAGTAGGTCAATTTTCCCTATGAGGTGCCAGGAATTGTGAACTGATTGGCGTTCTAGTGTTTATTATATTTCCGTGGTTACTCTTATCCAGGCTGCTATTTGTACTCCTAACATGAAATACCTTCATTTCTCTAAGACTATGAGTAATAAACGGAACATTCGACCATCTTCTGTTTCATTCGGTCTACTAAATATCGCACTCACACCATCGATTCAGTTGCGCAAACGCTTAACGTGTGGCAGGCGTGTTTTGTTGTCGTGAGGAAACTTTTAAAAACTTATTAGTAAATGATTATTACCAGCTGTTACGTTTGTATACATAAGTGTTATACTATTCAGTATATCGGTATAATGTTTTAATTCACCATTTTGTGATCTTTTGTCATCAAAATATTGTGACTTGAAAAAATATTCACAAGAGTTTGAACTAGTATAAAAATCCAAATACGGACAGTCGTCGGTGTCTAATTATGGAATATGCTTTATGTGTGGGCACATTATGATTGTGCTGGTCCAGAGTTTGATACTTGGATCTGCGACTTTTGCAGGTAATTATGTAACTTCTTTCATTTATCACAATATGTTATATTCATTTGATTGATCTTAAAGATATTAATGTCCATTTTTGTTATTGTTATGTTGATTTGAGCTTATATTCCATATATGGGTTCCTATTCCATATTTGGTTACTCATTTGTGATTTTGTTTTTTGTGTTAGATTTTAATGAGAAAACTAATATATTTGATTAGCGGCTGTTAATTATTACATATAAATGTATGACTGATATAATTAATATGAAATTTTTTCTTTATATCCCAAAAACAAGATGGTATTCCATATTTGGTATCTTTTCTCTAAAGTTTCCAAGATTGGGGATCCCCAGATACACGCATCAAGACCACATCGAGGGTAATGGTGGAAACACATTGTTGTCACGTCACGTGAGCTCACGCGAGGGAATGGGAAGAAGATATGGAGACATAGCTGCTTTTACAGTTGCTTGGTGATTCTCATAGAGGGTATTCGATTTACCAAATGAATCAACGAACAGAGGAAGTGGGGGAATTCCATCAATGAATTCAACAATTATTTAATGAGCACCCAGATCGGTTTCAAATGTATTTCAAAATGACCAAAGAATAATTCAATTTTTCACATGGGCTGATTGAAAATGATATTTAGAAGCAAAACACTCAGCTTAGAAAAGTGATTTGTACCAAAGAAAGGTTCACTTCAATCACTTCACAAAATATCAGACGTGATATCACGCGCGGTCAGAAAATGTAAATTTGCGGAATATAGATCTCGCGTGACATCAAGTGCTATAACGTGACAGCAGATACAACGTTGCGAAAATTTTCACTACATTTCGATTCCGTAGTAGCACAATCACCCAGTTTAGTTCTGATGATTTGGCTTCACTATTCATTATTGAAAGGTGTGTCTCCTCTTCCTATGGTCTAAGTTCCATGCATTATCGTGGTTGCACATTTTGGGAAGATGACGTGATCTTGCGTGAGCTCACGTGACGTGATAACAATGTGTTTCCACCTTAAGTGCCAGAAAGGTTTTGATGCAATTTTTTCGATTTTTTGTGTTTTTCATTTCATTTTTCATATACAAGTCCGCTATGCCATAAAGACGCTATTAAATTCGTTAAGTCGATACATGTTTTGGTGAGTTATTCGAAGACGTTTTAATGAACTGTATAGGGGAAATACGTACAAAATGACATATATGGACAAAATGACATAGGCATCATAACTTGAGTTCGGAGGTATGAAATGCGGAACTGCCTACCACATTACACGACCCGAGTGGCTTCAATTAACCTCTGAAAATTAGCAAGAGCTACTCTGGTTCATTCGGTCGTTATGAGTGATAACAGAAATCAATAGGTCACGAGTTTTTTTTCATTGCGCCAAATTTTAAGAAGAAATGGCCAGTTTTCACCATTTTTTTCATTCAAATTGCATTCAATTCAAACTTTACTTATTTGTCATTGTATTCACGGAGCTTTTTGTATGTTGAATATACTTTTTGTATTAATTCGAAACATTTCTAGTTTTATAACGTTATATGGACAAAATGACATATACAGTGAACGGACAAAATGACATAGGTATTTCAGCTGAATTAACCGTATCTACCGGACAAAAACAAGACAATCCATCTCAGGCTCCATCAGCAAACAAAGAATCAGGACTTGTCTTAACATATTCATAACAAAATCTTCATCTGAGGCTAATAAAGGCAATGCATCTTAACCTACTCTTGTTGATCCTATGAGGAGGTTTCTCCAATCCCTAAAGGACGATTTATAAGTGAACAAGGCAAACGTGAGCCGAGGACTCGACAAACGTACTTAGTTTCAACTTCTACACCTAATAAGATTGCAATCAAATCAAAAAAGAGCCAATACCTCCTCCAAGGAGACAAGTCCCTAGGGCATTATTTAAAGAAGACAATGAAGAAGAAAATGTTCCTAGCAACTTTCGAGATCATGAAGACGACTGTCCAGTGTCCATCTATTGTTATGAGACCTTTTTTCCCGATTTAGATCTTCTCCAGGATTAGCCCAAAAGAAGACTGGTTACGGTGCATGTATTGCTTGCATTGGGCTCACGCATCTTGTGCTGATGTTCCTAGAAGAACCAAGCGTTTCATTTGTGAACTTTGTCAGTAGTTTTGTAACTATAAGTAGAAAAATACAGTTGCCTGTTGCCGGTATGTCATTTTGTCCATAGCATGCGAGCAAAATGAATTTCGTTATCCCAATTTATCTAAGAATATTTTATTTCTTGGTACTTTTATTTCATAAAGGTTGATTAGATTTTGTGAAGAAAGGACCAAAGATCAGAGGTGTCGAATATGACATTAATGCGATTCACTACTAACAAGTTATGCCTCTGAAATAAAACCCTATGTCATTTTTTACGTACTTCCCCTACATGTATGTTTCTTTTAATGAATGAAGAAGCAAAACGTCGCCACGAATGTTCCTTTTTCCTGCTATTCTCAGACAGATTACTGCTTTCTGCCTATACTTCAGGTGCTCATCACCCTCCATATAAATATTTCCACAAATATTATTCAGAATCAGTAGGAAATATTTTGCCCTGCATAAGAGTGAGCCACATTTTTTAAATAACTAATTTATCATCAGAAGAAATAATCAAAGATCTTTTGAGAATAATTTCACAAAAATTACCTCGAAGTTTCTCTCCAGTTTCCAATATGAATTTTCCGTAATGTTTTTTTATAACCAACGCACAATCTATAGCCATGTGAACGTTTTGCGTGATATAATTGCCACGTGAACATTTCCAAATTACCACCAAAGCAGTTGGAGAGAACTTTATGATGTCACCTCCATTTGAAAGTATTTCCTGGACCATGGCGCCGAAAAATGAATTCAGTTGATTTGTAAGCTTGATTTTGAAATCTGCCTTCATTTTATGATGCCTTTCTATGAGGCAGTGCATTCCTAGAAAAAACGTGAACATATTATAATATCGAATGATAAGTATTTACCCTGTCCCTGTGGGACTTATGAAAGAATAACAGTATTTGATATTCAGGCTTTAATATTATTCAAAATATAATAGTAATTGGCGACGTTTCGGGCAGTACCCTTTTTCTAGCCTGTGAAAAAATATTATAATATCGACCATCAAAAAATGAGAAATCAGATATGCGCTACAGTTAATGAAAATGAATATTCAACTAGACCGATCTTTAGCACTCGTTCTATAGGGGGCTGTATCATTTCGTTACGATGTCCGCAAATTTCAAATTTCCGGCCATAACGACAAATTCGATCATCTGAAATTGGTTGCAATCATCATCTACAATCAATTACCAGGAGTAAAGAATAATAAAAGGTCTTTCGATGCGAAATTAGGAAATGCGAGCAAAAAAGCCTTCCAAATAGGCAGAGTGACGGTGTTTGCGAAAGATGCAGACGGTGGCCAAAATAAACTCACATCTATGCCAAAATTGAATTATATACACGTATATAGAGGCTTCATCCGGATACAACAGATATTGAGATAATAATTGTGTCGAATCACTATTAATTTATTGAAATATGAAAAAATTCAATCCAGGAATTCGGATCTTTCAAGTTGACTGTTTGTAGGAATTACACTTTTAATGATTCTGGGTGCTTTAATGAAACACTTTTTGTAAAATTGTGGACTGTATTTGATTAAGTTTATAATAATTTACTGAATATGAATTATGCGATGTGTTGGGGCGAGTTTCAGTTAACCAACTGAAGTGTGGTTCAATTATTTGAGTTTTATTTTTCGAAATATAATTTTTTGAGTGAGAAAGAGATAGAGCTGTGGACTGTATAATATATATGTAATTAATTGAAACCCAACACAAATGAAAGGATAAATGCACTCAAAAATAACAGATGAAATATAGTTACCTATATATCAGCAAACAGGATCCTGTCGATGACTTCTATTCCTATATAAAGATTGCTCGAGCTCGACAATAGAATATGGAATGAAGCTGACGTAAAAATCCGTTGCTAAAAGTGTCAAATTGTGCACACTTATCCTTGCAGTATTATAAAATAACCACGCCACTGGTAACAGTTTTTTGTTCGAAATAATTCGCACAAATGAAAGTTTTGAAAGAATGTAATTCGATTGAATCTAAATCACTAAAACTTGCGAATCACAGGAAAACTAAACTTTTCCGAATTCACGAAAAGAAAGCAGAAAATTAGCAATACGGAAGCAGAATATTACATGAAGTCAATCAATGAACTAAATTAAATATGAGAAGGAAACAAATATGCGACATCTGTGCTCACAGCTGACGCGAATTCTTTTCGCACCTAAACAATGATAAATCCATATGGGGATTCCAAGCATGAAGAAATTAATTTAATTATTCGAATTTTGAAAATTCTGAATATTCTATTTTAACCGTTCACTAGCGTGAACAAAACAGGCCGCCGTAAAATTGTATGAATTTTACAGAACTTTGGAAACAGTAGAGTTCAACTTAACGAATTGAAACCGAGAAAATTTGGAAAGATCGTACAGAAAACAGAATGAAATATTGAGAGATTCGAGAAGCAGACACTTTGCTGCACCTCCGAAATGGGGCGCATATGGAGGAATGAACTTCCATTTGATGGATCTCTTCGACAAATTATGGCATATATCGATATTATTTGATTTCAAGAACTCAGAATCCTTATCAAAATAGCGCGAAGATCCGATGAAATTGCTTTCATTATCGGACCAAATTTCTTGAGGTAGGCCTCGTCCAACGATAAATCGCTCCAAAGTCGATAAGAATACCTCCACGGTAAGGAAAAAGACGAGTTCCAAATGAACTGACTTAGTGAGGAAAGAAATGAGGAGATCAAGAAATGCTTTCATTGTCGTTGATTTTCGCGAACAACTTGACCGATAGGTAAAGGGGCCTGAAAAATCCACATCCACCTTACTGAAAGGACGTGAAATAATGACCCTGCGGGGAGGTAGAGGAGCCCTGAAGGGTTGATAGGATCTACCTCGAAATCTCGTGCATGAGATGCATCTTCTAAAGCCGGACTCCCACTACTCGTATATTTGGCAAGTGCACAATTATTTTTGCGTACTTGGCAAGTAGACGAAGTTTCGAATTTGAATGACAAGATTGACAAGTATTGGCCGAGTGAACCACTCCCACTACATGCCAAATATAGGCAAGTGGCAAATATTTGCCAAATACACGAGTAGTGGGAGTCCGGCTTAATGCATTCCCGAAATAGATTTCGGACAGACAAAGTCCAATGATTCTGCCGAATGAAAGACAAAGTCGTGTTAGGACCGGAATGAAGCGAGATCAAATGAAAATGGGGACATATTAAAAGCGACAACGCACATTTTTTCGGAAGCCAAATTGGATGCTTAGCATTCGGTGGTAAAGAAGAGAATTGTTGTCTACCTCCCAACCTGAATTCTGGCGCACTTGATTAAAACAATGATGTTGTGTGATTAACACTATGGATTGGAGAGCTTTCTCCAACTCATCTCGAGAAATTGGGCCAGACAATCTTGTCGTTGAATTATATTTGCGGTGGCAGTTGGAAATAGACCTTTTGGAATAGGCAAAGACTCTTTTTACTGTATTTAAACTTGTAAATTTTTCTATGAACATTGAACGTGAATTTACTGGAAGCTCGTTTGCAACTGCAACATTGACATTAGTTTTTGAATCTATTGGAGGATCTGAATTCAGATCATGATCGATGAAAGGTGGTGGCCAATTGGAATTATGAGAGAGGTTCGGAGGCGTATCCACCAATTTTAGAGGTAAGGAAACAGTATATTCACCATTTCCCTCACGAGAGTGAATATATCTGGGCAAAACGGAACATGGAGCACCAAACTACAAAGACCGAAGAAAATAAGCAAAAACCACCGCCAAAAGAGATTATTCCTGAGAAAAAGGAAACCAAAAAAGAACAGAAAAACGTGAAAGCCAAAGAACCTAGGCAAACCAAACCAGAAGACGAACTAGCCGTCATTCTAGGAAGAATGACGCTTACACTGTGTGCAGCGAACGCCACAATTGAACAGAAGATCGCCTTTATAAATGAGTAGGACAAACTGATCAAATTATTTAAAGGAAAGTAAATGGATAGTAAGCCGTATAAATGTTTGAATATTGCGTTCTGGAACGCAGAATCCGTGAATCAGAAAAAACAGGAATTAACCCTCTTTTTGGAGGAAAATAAAATAGATATTCTTCTGTTAGGTGAAACCTGGTTGAAGCCGACGAAACTACTCAAGATTAGGAACTATGAATCCTACAGAAGTGATAGACAACACGGAAGATGCGGGGGTACAGCTATCTTAGTGAAAAGGGGTATAAGTCACCAGGAACTACCACCAATCACATCTAATAATATAGAAGAAAAAGGTGTGAGTGTAAAAACAAAAGAAGGTGAAATATACATTTACTCTGTGTATAAGCCTCCAAAGAGCCAATTTGATGAGGCAGATATAACTGCTTTCTTCAAGAGTAACAGACCAACAATAATTGCAGGAGACCTTAATGCGAAACACCCCGACTGGAACAGCATAAAAACCAATGAAAGTGGGATGAAGCTTAGAGGAATAACGGACAAACACAAATTGGTAGTTGTAGGTCCAAAAGATCCCACGCATATTAACAGAGCCACAGGAACGATGGATTTGTTGGATATAGCAATAATGAAAAACGTCTCGATGAACTTCGAAATAGAAACCATGATGGACCTTTCTTCGGATCACGCCCCAGTGATCCTGACCCTGGACATCAAAACAGATAAACTACCTACCGATAGAAAATCTATAAATTGGAGCAAGTTCAAAGAAGTTTTCAAAACTAGAAATTTGAAAATAAGCAATAAAGGACAGATAGACGGAGCAGTTGAAGATTTAGAGACAAGAATTATGGAAGCACAAGCACAGTCGACTAAAGTGCAACAAATACCGAAGAAGACTCCTCTACCTGTAGACGTGAAAGTACTACTAGAGGAAAAAAGGACAGCTAAGAAGCAGTATAGAAAAACACTACACCCAGATGACAAAACTATACTGAACAAACTAACGAACGAAGTGAAATCCAGAGTTCGAGAATTATTTACGGAACAATGGGACAAAAAATTAGAAGAATTGGACACGGAAGATCAGTCTTTATGGAGAATGGCTTCAGCATTAACCGGAAAGAAGACGAAAACGAAAATACCAATATTGAAGAAGGGAAATAATGTTGCAGCAACAAACGAAGAAAAGGCAGAGATTTTCGCGGATTCCTTAGAAAAACAATTCAAGCCTAACCTGAAATGTGATGACGAAAATTTCAACAAACTGGTAGAAGAGGTAGCGAAAACGGAAAGCCCGGATAAACAACTACAGGAAATAACCAAAGAAGAAATAAACGACATTATCAGGAACCTAAAAAATAGAAAAGCACCCGGAGCAGACGGAATAATGAATCAAGCGCTCAAAAACCTGCCAGAGGAAACGCTCGAAGAAATTGCAGAAATAGCCAGGGCTCTAATGAAAACAGGATACTTTCCAGAAAGATGGAAAACAGCAGACACAATTTTGATAAGGAAACAAGGAAAGGACAAAAATGACCCAGCAAATTACAGACCAATAAGTCTACTATCGGCTTTAAGCAAAGTCATAGAGAAAGTAATTTACAGAAGACTGGCGGAATTCGCAGAAACCAATAAGATTATACCTGATCACCAGTTTGGCTTCCGCAAAAAGCATTCTACAACACAACAACTGGTTAGAATAATAGAAGACATAAAGGAAAAAATGAATTTATCTACTAACACCGGAGCCGTTTTTCTGGATATAGAAAAGGCCTTTGACAAGATGTGGCATCAAGGATTGATATTCAAAATGAAGATGCACAAATTTCCGACCAAATTGATCAAAATCATTCAATCATACCTGGAAGAAAGAAAATTCCAAGTAAATATAGATGGAACAAGATCCACAAGAAGAAATATTGAAGCCGGCGTACCACAAGGATCGGTCATAGGACCGTTGTTATTCAACATTTTTATGTCGGACATACCAGAAATGATACGATGCAAGTTAGCCCAGTTCGCAGATGATACTGCCGTTTACTATTCTTCAAGAATGTGTAAATCGGTTACGAAACAATTGCAAACAGATATAGTCCGAATGATGAAATACTTCAAAAAATGGAGAATTAAGATTAATACAAAGAAAACAGTGGCAGTCTTCTTTAACGGGACGAACTCGAAGAAAGAAAAAGCTGGAAATCTCACGATAGAAAACCAGAACATTGAATGGAAAGAAGAAGTGAAATATCTAGGAGTAATTCTAGATGGAAAACTAAGCTTCAGTAAGCAATTGGAAGAAAACAGGAAAAAGACTAGGCAACTTCACGGGTGTTTATACCCGCTCCTAAATAAAAGCAGCAAACTGTCTCTGGAAAATAAACTGAAGATAATTAAAACAGTGCTTATACCAAGCATAACGTACGCAGGAGTCTCCTGGTACAATGTTGGAAATAATTATAGGAAGAAAGAGCTACAAGGAACATTGAACAGAGTAATAAGGACAGCAATAGGTGCCCCATGGTATATGAGTAATATACAGATCAGAGAAGAACTGAAAATCGAAACTATAGAGGAAATAGTAAACAAACAAGCCAAGAAGATGATCGAAGATATGAAAGAGCATGATAACAAGGAAATAAAAGAGATATTGAAGAAACCATACAGAAAGACTGACAAGAGGAAGTACCTCGGGCAGTGCCAACTACCGATGAATCCAGAAGCTAACAATAAATGAACGAGAAGTGAACTTCTCAATTAAACACAGTAGAAAAAAGTGGAAAATGAGATGAGAGGCGAATGGAAGCAATTCCGGTCCTCATACAAAAACAAATGATCATAGCACGAGAGTGAATGGATAGGAAATGTTTTTTTTTTTCATATTCATCTATACGATCTATAACAAAGGTATCTCGAACCTCTTCCAATGAACAAAATTTCGGTAACTGATCATGAAGGACAGATTGAGTGACAAGAACCGTAGAACCGATTTGCATGAAGAATAGGATTCCTTTATAGGACCTATGATAGTCCAACCGAAAAATGTATTAACGGCTGTAGGATATCCAGAAGATGAAACCCGACCGTCGCGATCGAAAATCAGCGAATAGATATCAGCGCCCAACAGCATATCTATTGGTCGAGAAAGGTGAAAAGCTTCATCAGCCAAATTTAAATGTTGAAAACGCTCGAACAACTCTTGTGACAAGGGAACAGAAGGAATATTATTCGTGATTTCCGGCACAGGTGGATGCCGTTGTACATCCACCTGTAAAAACTCGGATCCCAATCTAGGATACAACCTACATTCTACTAAACCTAACGGTCGAGCATTTGATTGACCAATGCCAGAAATTGATACATTGACAGGATCAATTTTCAAACCTAATTTTTTGACTAGGGGTTGACTAATGGCTGAAATCTGGGATCCAGGGTCTAAAACTGCTCTTACAGATATCATTGAACCGTCAGCGGACTTCATTCTTGCCTGAACAGTGCCAAGAAGTATGTACTTGGTTTACAGAGACCGATTTCCTATTGATGTGATAAGAATTAATAACATCACTTGAAGGAGTGGAATGGGATGCTGAATGATTTTCAGCATGATTTGTTTTACCTGCATTACGAGATGGTAAATTCGATTGATTGGCAGATCCGTTTTTGGACGAAGATTCGTTATCGGGATGGAGGCTGGTGTGATGACGATTTGACCTACACAATCTACAGGAATTTTTGGAAGCGCAATCTTTGAAATTGTGTAGACCAAGGCAATTGAAACAGCGCTTGGAATTTTTCAAAAATTCGAATTTGTCTTGTATTGACAATTTTATGTATGAGAAACAGGCGAATAATGGATGCAAATCAGAGCATTTCGGACAACGAAACGTTCTGGAATTCGGGAATCTACGTGAATCATTATAGCTTTGAGAGGTGGATGCAGAATTTGTGAGCAAAACATTTTTTGTTTTATTTGAATTTGAATGTGATGAATTGAATGGTGTTGATTTCGATGCAGATTTGGGCGAACTTTGTTCGCAAAATTCCTGAGCAACTGCTGTGTTACGAACTGAATCAAGGCACTGTATTCGGGAATCTCGGATGAATTTAATTGACCTTCAAATGCTTTTCTTGTATAAGGGTCAATATTACGCAAAGTTGAAATTCAGAATCTCGTTCAAGTACATTGTTGCTAACATGCGTGGATTCTGAAAACGAGATTTGAAAGCCTGATATGTCAAATCGTAGTTGTCATTTGACAATTGTAGCCCCGATACGACCGAGAGAGCATCATTTCTTAAATATGATTTTAACCCCCGTTTGCACCGACTTTTTTTTAAGGGTCACATAACAAATGGTACCTTAATTTTAATTGGAACTTAAGTTTCAAATGGTTTGCACCAAATCAATTCTCCTCAACCTTAACTAATGGACCTTTAATAAATTTGAAGTATGGCAACATGGCATCGATCTAGTGATTTTCGTGTAACTATGTCATTTTTACCGCAAAATGTTCTTTTCTTTCATTTTGTTCTGTTTTTAATCCATTTTAATCTATGGCGAAGAGGCAGGGTAGACAGCGTTCGTTCAAACTTTGAAGTATTTGGTTCGTTTGAGTTTTTTTAGAGTTTGAGATAAGTGGTAGTGTCAAGGGCGTAGCCCGAATATTTCAGAGTTAATTTTTGTTGCATAATAAATCTTTCATTTTGCACTTAAACCAACTTATCTTCGAAACTCTAGTTAAAATTGTCAATTCATATCAGGAATATGGATGATATTAAAGTTTCATAACATCGCACAGAAATGTATCCGTCGAACCAATAATTCCTTAATTAAGTATATTTATACTTCTTCTGGTGGAAATCGTACCGAACGCCTTAGATACAACAACTTATTTCAAAATCAATTTCTTCATTCCATTACTAGACCATACTATCCAACAATTAACTGATATTTTTTCTAAACACCGAAATTTAAAATCAGCCTTATCTGGTCTGCTACCCCAGAATTTTAACAGCGAATATGAATTAGAAGACACCATATCGATGTATTCTTCACTACTCCCAGAAAAAAATAAAAACGTAATAAAAGCAGAATTTGAAATATTGGACATTCTCAATAAGGAGAGGTTCATTACTGTAGACTTTGTTAGCCTGAACCTTCTGAAGAAGTCCATTTGCCGATTTGCGACATCTCCTCATAGTAATTGGGCCTGATGAAATTACGCCTTGGAAAACCCATTTCAATAAATTCGAGGACCTCTAAATCGTCCTCAAGATAATCCTCCACACAGAATATCGAATATCTTCCACCTGTATATCATCAAAAAGTTCCATGTTGCTTCTGATTAGAAATTAGTAGGTACTTGTGCATAATCTGAATCAGCTGACTAGATTGTTTATGTTCTTCGATATTTGAGGTTAAGGAATAGCTAAAGATGCTTTAAGCACCTTTAAGGGACGAAATTTGGTCAGTTAGGTGAGGTTGATTTAAAGGGTGTTTTAACAGTCTCTTAAAGTCGGTGCAACACACATTGACCACTTGAGTGTGTTTTAAAGGACCATTAGCCTAACTGACCCTTAAAAAAAGTCGGTGCAAACGGGCGTAAAAGTTGGAATTTTTGAATCCAGGGACGGGCCGAAGCCAAATTTTTGGGGGGGGATAGCTTCGAAAATTTTCCAACTGTGCATTAAAGGATTAGAAAACCAACGGTTGAAGGGGGGAGTGGTATTTTGGATTGCGTGTCAATGTTTTTTTCCCGAGAGCATTAAAAATATTTAGAAAATTTTGTAGTGTAGTTTTTTAATTCTGCATTACTAGATTAACACACACTCTACAGGATTATACAGCATCTGTTATCATTATTTTGTATGTTTCGATTTTTAAGTTCAATTCCGAAGAAAAATAAATGATTTATTCAAGTGAACTGAAAAAAATCCACATACTACACAATCTTTTTCGGTCCATTTTTGCATAGGGGCCGTTATACTTCGGCCGACGGCTACGGCACCGATTCTCCATTCAAAAAGTGCCTTTCATTTTTCCAAGTTCACGCCCTCAATTTTTCACCAAAAAGCTTGATTTTTTTAAAATTGAAGATGAAGGATGTCTTGAGGGCACTTCAATTTCTTCTCTTTGATAAAGTTATTTATTCGCATGAAGAAATCGGCTACGGCACCGATTCTCAATTCAAAAAGTGCCTTTCATTCTTTCAAGTTCACGCCCTCAATTTTTCACCTAAAAGCTTGATTTTTTTAAATTGAAGTTGAAGGATGTCTTGAGGGCACTCCAATTTCTTCTCTTTGATAAAATTATTTTTTCGTATGAAAAAATCGGCTACGGCACCGATTCTCCATTCGAAAAGTGCCTTTCATTTTTCCAAGTTTACGTCCTAAATTTTTAAGCTAATAGCTTGATTTTTTTCTTTAAATTGAAGTTAAAGGATGTCTTGAGGGCACTCCGATTTCTTCTCTTTTAGAAAATCATTTTTTCGCATGAAAAAATCGGGTTGCATTTGAGAGTCTATGAAAATTGACTTCATAATCGTTTTATGGCGGTTGTTGATCCATTTTTTTAGAAAATTCATTGGATTGCCCTCGACAAATCAATTTTCTATATTTAAAAAAAATCCATTTGGATATACGCTTAATTAATGCAAAAAATTATGGAAATACTGAAAAGACTTCCAGAAACTGTGAAATCGCAGAGAACTGTCTGAAGTTCCAGGAGAATTAAAAAAAAATCAAGCTTTCCGGTGTCCCTTTTAGGACGTGAAAAATGAAAATGGAAAAATGAAAGGCACTTTTTGAATGGAGAATCGGTGCCGTCGGCCAAAGTATAACGGCCCCTCAACAGATTCACGTGTTGAACGGAGATTTGATAGAATAATGAAGAATGAGAAAAAAATACTGCCTACTGCCCTACCGAGAGAAATAGCGCAAATTGGTACCAGATGGACACAGTCGATGCGGCCAAACTGAGAAATTCACAACTACCTGCTGAGGGATAACGTAAAAGATGAAAAATTGTTCATCTTTTCAAACACTTGGTAGCAATTCGGAATAAATACCATTTATTGCTGGTTATACACATTGCACATTGGGCCAAAACTGCCAAATACTCTAAATATACTCTAACAAGAATTTGTACAATTGTCGCTATTCTCTACATGCTTTTGTCCGGCTAAACGTGAGCTTAGTTCTACCGGTTTAATAAACATTGATTCAAAACTTCATTAAAAAAAAGTCAAATTCATTCACATTTTAAGAAAACTTTTGTAGAAATATGTATTCCAACTCAATTGAAATCTTTCCAACTGCTTCAAAATTTTCCCAACTGCTTCCAAATTTTCCCCACTTCTTCGAAAATTTTTCAACAGCTACGAAAATATTCCAACTGCTTTTAAAATTTGCCAACTCTGTTCAACATTGGGGACTTTTGTAGAAATATGTATTCCAACTCAATTGAAATCTTTCCAACTGCTTCAAAATTTTCCCAACTGCTTCGAAATTTTCCCAACTTCTTCAAAACTTTTCCAACTGCTTCGAAATTTTTCCAACCGCTTCGAAAATTTTTCAGCAGCTTCGAAAATATTCCAACTGCTTTTAAAATTTGCCAACTCTGTGCAACATTGGGGGGGGAACGTCCCCCCCCATCCCCCCCCCCCCTTAGGCCCGTCCCTGTTTGAATGGATGCTAAACTTTTATTTTCGTGAACCAAAGAATTAAACAACTGAAAGAATTCAGGCCATTCCGCGCTTTCGCCAGAAAAGGGGCGGTATTTATTTTTGGAAGCAAAAAAGATTCGAAATTTGAATTCGAAGTTTGCGAATTTGATGCAGGCTCTTCCAATGAACAAAATTTCGGTAACTGATCATGAAGGACAGATTGAGTGACAAGAACCGTAGAACCGATTTGCATGAAGAATAGGATTCCTTTATAGGACCTATGATAGTCCAACCGAAAAATGTATTAACGGCTGTAGGATATCCAGAAGATGAAACCCGACCGTCGCGATCGAAAATCAGCGAATAGATATCAGCGCCCAACAGCATATCTATTGGTCGAGAAAGGTGAAAAGCTTCATCAGCCAAATTTAAATGTTGAAAACGCTCGAACAACTCTTGTGACAAGGGAACAGAAGGAATATTATTCGTGATTTCCGGCACAGGTGGATGCCGTTGTACATCCACCTGTAAAAACTCGGATCCCAATCTAGGATACAACCTACATTCTACTAAACCTAACGGTCGAGCATTTGATTGACCAATGCCAGAAATTGATACATTGACAGGATCAATTTTCAAACCTAATTTTTTGACTAGGGGTTGACTAATGGCTGAAATCTGGGATCCAGGGTCTAAAACTGCTCTTACAGATATCATTGAACCGTCAGCGGACTTCATTCTTGCCTGAACAGTGCCAAGAAGTATGTACTTGGTTTACAGAGACCGATTTCCTATTGATGTGATAAGAATTAATAACATCACTTGAAGGAGTGGAATGGGATGCTGAATGATTTTCAGCATGATTTGTTTTACCTGCATTACGAGATGGTAAATTCGATTGATTGGCAGATTGATGGATTAAATGATTTAACACGAGTTTCTTGAAGAATGTGAAATTTATTTTCGACAACTAACAATTGCTCAATGACATGAACATCCGTGATAAAAACGGTGACACACAAGTGAAGTCACAGATTATCATAATATAAAGTAATCATCAAATATAAACATATTCCTTCATCCTCCCTATTTGATGATTTTCTTTAGTCCCTGTAGACTTATGCAGCGATGAAATTTTTCGCGGTCCAAAGCCTTTGTCAGAGAGTCGGCAACCATGTCTTTGGTTGGAACATATTTAAAAATCAATTTTTTCAGTTCGACTTTCTCACGCAAAAAGTGGTGGCGAATATCGATGTGCTTAGTTCGGGCTTGATAAGCACCATTCAATGCTAGATGTAAAGCTCCTTGGTTGTCCATATAGATCGTCGTCGGACCATTGGTATCTGATGGCTGCATTTCTCCAGCGAGTCCCCTGAGCCATAATGCCTCTTGAGTGGCTGCTGATGCAGACATGTATTCTGCTTCTGTGGTCGACAAAGCAACAGTTGGTTGTTTCTTTGTTGCCCAAGATATTGGTCCACATTTCATGAAGATATATCCAGTAGTGGACCTTCTGTCTTCCAGGTCATTTGCCCAGTCAGCATCACAGTAACCCAGAATTGGAGAAGGTTTTTTCCCATCATATTCCAATTTGGTAGATGTGGTTCCTTTTATATAACGGAGAATTCTCTTGACCGCCGTCCAATGTTCAGCTGCTGGGTTCGAATTAAATCGGCTCACACTGCTGACAGCATAAGCAATATCCGGACGAGAAACTTGAGAAGCAAACAGCAGGCTTCCTACAGCTTCTTGATAAGGCCAATTTGTTGCTGTTTCTTCATTTCCTGGTGGCGATTTCTTCAATCTTTCTCCTGGAGTCGACGGAGTCGCAGCTGGGCAGCAGGTTGTCATATTGAATTTTTCCAAAATTTGGTTCAGATATGATTCCTGAGAAATCCACAATTTTTTATCCTCCCTGTTCCTGGTGATTTGGAAGCCAAGTACATTTTTTGCTTCACCTAAATCGACCATTTTGAATTTCTTGGACAGCTGACTCTTCAGATGGCATTTATCTCTGTTTTTATCAGAAAATATTAGAATGTCATCCACCCATATGGCCACAATCAATCGACTGCTTTTAGTTATTTTGTGGTAAACACAAGGGTCAAAACTGGATTGCTTCAGTCCAAAGCTCTTCAAACTTTCATCCAATTTTTTATTCCAGATTCTACTAGCCTGTTTCAGACCATAAAGGCTTTTAATCAATTTGCAAACTTTATTGCCAGAATTGTATCCTTCAGGTTGAAGCATATACACCTCTTCTTTTAAATCTCCTTGCAGGAATGCACTAACTGCATCCATTTGATCTATTTCAAGATCAAGCTCAGCTGCTAGGGCTAAAAGATACCTAATAGAACTGTAGCGGACGACAGGTGAGAAGGTTTCATCATAATTCACACCTTTTCTTTGAGCGCAACCTTTGACAACAAGGCGTGCCTTCTGTTTCACTATTTCCCCTGAAGCATTTCTTTTGGTTCGAAAAACCCATTTGCAGTTCAATGCCTTCTTTCCAGGGGGTAAGTCGGTCAGAATCCAAGTGTGATTGTCCATTTGGCTCTGATACTCCTGGTCCATGGCTTTCTTCCACTGAGTCCAGTCTGCACGTTCCATTGCTTCATGAACAGTGGTTGGGTCACCAGGTTCTCCACTGATACAGCTATAGGTTTCAAATTCCTTCAAATATGTTGGGGGATTTCGATTCCGTTGCGGTCGAGAAGAATCATCTGAAGCTGGATTCCCTAAGTGGGTTGACGGCACAGAATTTACGTCATCCACTAGCTCTCTGCTTAGTGAGTCATTCACGATGGAATCACAATTGTCTGGATCAGACGGGATATCAACAGGTGGCGGCACAGTATCGTCATGAACTGGGTCTTCAATTTCTGCCAGTTCATCGCAGTGATAAAAGGATCCTTCTTGCGGTTCACGGCGTTCTTTCAACAATGAGCATCCCTTTTCATCCTCTGCAAATGTGACATCTCTTGAAACTAAAATAGTTTTCTTACATGGGTCATAAAGTCTGTATGCCTTAGATTCAAGACTATATCCCATAAATATACATGGAGAGGCTCGACGGTCAAGCTTTTTGCGCTTTTCAGCAGGAACATGGACAAACGCCTTACATCCAAAAATTCGTAAATGCGCAACAGTAGGCTTGATTCCACTCCATACTTCTTCAGGTGTCTTTTCCTGTGATTTCACCGGAGAACGATTCATAATATAAACTGCTGCATACACAGCTTCTGCCCAAAAACTGTTTGGGAGCTCAGCCTGAATAAGTAGGCAACGAGCACGGTCCATTATGGTTCGCCCTAAACGTTCTGCGCGTCCGTTTTGCTGGGGGGTGTACGGACAACTTGTTTGGTGGATGATTCCGTTTCTTTTGCAGAAATTGTCAAATCTTCTATTGCAAAATTCTGTTCCATTGTCAGTACGGATGACTTTGAGTTTCTTTTCAGTTTGAGTTTCAGCAAATTGTTTGAAGCACTCAAAAGTTTCAGCTACTTCACTTTTTGATTTTAGAAAATGAACAGAACATTTTCGGCTAAAATCGTCCAGAAAAGTGAGAACATATCGAGATCCAGCCATAGAGTCAAGTTCTACCGGGCCAATCAAATCAGAATGTACCAATTCCAAAATATTGCTTGAAATAGATGAACTCAATTCAAACGGTGAACGATGGCTTTTTCCAGCAATACACACTTCACAGACTTTGGGTTGTCTAGATGGCGAGAATTTTATTCCATGAACAAGCCCATTATTAAGTTCAGACAAGCTTTTGTAATTTAAGTGTGCCATTCGACTATGCCAGAGATCTTGATCACTGCATTGGGCTGAAAATACGGAGCCATTTCTTTGAGATACATCTAGCTTGAACAAATTCTTCACATGACTGGCAGTAGCAATAACATTTCCATTTTCATTGATGACTTTTCCACCATCGTTAGTAAATATCACTGTATTGCCTTTACGAACGATTTGACTAACAGACAATAAATTTACTTTCAATTCTGGCACATAATAAACGTTTTGAACTTGAATATCGGACTGACGACCATCCATGGTAATCGAAAGGTCAACGGAGCCCACAGTTGTCGTATTCATCTTTCCGTCGTTAGCAGTAGAAATAGTGATCGGCGACGATTTCTGAATATTGTTCATCACTTCACAATTAGTCAAATGTTCAGATGCTCCCGAATCAATAAACCATTCTTCCGTATTTTGTGCGGAATACGCGGCGAAAAGCAGTTGTTGGTTTTTGTTCACACTTTGATTCGACTTCTTGTCGGAGTTTCCTTGGTTACGGTTCTTTTTCTTGGGACAGTTTTTCGAAATATGACCGTAGCCGTTACACTCATAACAACGCACTTTTTCAAAATTCTTGTTCTTGAAACGTCGAGATGAACTGTTACCGGAACCTGTTCCATACATCGCTAAGTTTTCGATCGAATTTGAAGATTCGGCGATCGAAATGTCCTGCAGTAGCTTTGTTTTGATTGAGTCTGCGGTAACTTTTATGCCAGAGCTCTCTATTCCCATAATCATAGGTTCATATTTGATCGGTAAACCAGCAAGGAGAATAGTTCCAATCCATTCATCACTTACGTTGAGACCAATTCCGTTCAATTTATGTGCAGTTGTGACGATGGTGTTCACATAATTTTCGATTGAACCACTTTTTTCAAGGGTTGTTGAAATTAAAACTCGAAGAAGGCCTACACGACGGGTCAATCCGGAATCCTCAAATGCTGCCCTGAGGTTGTTCCATGCTTCCTTTGCTGACTTTGCGGTCTGTACATGGACGTAGTTGAGTGGTTCGATTGACAGGATTATTTTCGATTTACACTTAAGGTCCTTCTTGGTGTCCTTTTCGGTTCCCAGTACACAATCCCACAATTCGAGACCTTCTAAAAGCGCCTGCATACCAAACTTCCATGAATCAAAATTTTCTCGGCCTTTCAACCGTTCCACCGGCAAATTTTGAACGGACATGGAGGACGGGTTTGGTTAGATTCTCGAACACGGAAAAAACTCGCGTACACTACGGAGGTGATAGCATGGAGCCCATAACCTGATGGATTAAATGATTTAACACGAGTTTCTTGAAGAATGTGAAATTTATTTTCGACAACTAACAATTGCTCAATGACATGAACATCCGTGATAAAAACGGTGACACACAAGTGAAGTCACAGATTATCATAATATAAAGTAATCATCAAATATAAACATATTCCTTCACAGATCCGTTTTTGGACGAAGATTCGTTATCGGGATGGAGGCTGGTGTGATGACGATTTGACCTACACAATCTACAGGAATTTTTGGAAGCGCAATCTTTGAAATTGTGTAGACCAAGGCAATTGAAACAGCGCTTGGAATTTTTCAAAAATTCGAATTTGTCTTGTATTGACAATTTTATGTATGAGAAACAGGCGAATAATGGATGCAAATCAGAGCATTTCGGACAACGAAACGTTCTGGAATTCGGGAATCTACGTGAATCATTATAGCTTTGAGAGGTGGATGCAGAATTTGTGAGCAAAACATTTTTTGTTTTATTTGAATTTGAATGTGATGAATTGAATGGTGTTGATTTCGATGCAGATTTGGGCGAACTTTGTTCGCAAAATTCCTGAGCAACTGCTGTGTTACGAACTGAATCAAGGCACTGTATTCGGGAATCTCGGATGAATTTAATTGACCTTCAAATGCTTTTCTTGTATAAGGGTCAATATTACGCAAAGTTGAAATTCAGAATCTCGTTCAAGTACATTGTTGCTAACATGCGTGGATTCTGAAAACGAGATTTGAAAGCCTGATATGTCAAATCGTAGTTGTCATTTGACAATTGTAGCCCCGATACGACCGAGAGAGCATCATTTCTTAAATATGATTTTAACCCCCGTTTGCACCGACTTTTTTTTAAGGGTCACATAACAAATGGTACCTTAATTTTAATTGGAACTTAAGTTTCAAATGGTTTGCACCAAATCAATTCTCCTCAACCTTAACTAATGGACCTTTAATAAATTTGAAGTATGGCAACATGGCATCGATCTAGTGATTTTCGTGTAACTATGTCATTTTTACCGCAAAATGTTCTTTTCTTTCATTTTGTTCTGTTTTTAATCCATTTTAATCTATGGCGAAGAGGCAGGGTAGACAGCGTTCGTTCAAACTTTGAAGTATTTGGTTCGTTTGAGTTTTTTTAGAGTTTGAGATAAGTGGTAGTGTCAAGGGCGTAGCCCGAATATTTCAGAGTTAATTTTTGTTGCATAATAAATCTTTCATTTTGCACTTAAACCAACTTATCTTCGAAACTCTAGTTAAAATTGTCAATTCATATCAGGAATATGGATGATATTAAAGTTTCATAACATCGCACAGAAATGTATCCGTCGAACCAATAATTCCTTAATTAAGTATATTTATACTTCTTCTGGTGGAAATCGTACCGAACGCCTTAGATACAACAACTTATTTCAAAATCAATTTCTTCATTCCATTACTAGACCATACTATCCAACAATTAACTGATATTTTTTCTAAACACCGAAATTTAAAATCAGCCTTATCTGGTCTGCTACCCCAGAATTTTAACAGCGAATATGAATTAGAAGACACCATATCGATGTATTCTTCACTACTCCCAGAAAAAAATAAAAACGTAATAAAAGCAGAATTTGAAATATTGGACATTCTCAATAAGGAGAGGTTCATTACTGTAGACTTTGTTAGCCTGAACCTTCTGAAGAAGTCCATTTGCCGATTTGCGACATCTCCTCATAGTAATTGGGCCTGATGAAATTACGCCTTGGAAAACCCATTTCAATAAATTCGAGGACCTCTAAATCGTCCTCAAGATAATCCTCCACACAGAATATCGAATATCTTCCACCTGTATATCATCAAAAAGTTCCATGTTGCTTCTGATTAGAAATTAGTAGGTACTTGTGCATAATCTGAATCAGCTGACTAGATTGTTTATGTTCTTCGATATTTGAGGTTAAGGAATAGCTAAAGATGCTTTAAGCACCTTTAAGGGACGAAATTTGGTCAGTTAGGTGAGGTTGATTTAAAGGGTGTTTTAACAGTCTCTTAAAGTCGGTGCAACACACATTGACCACTTGAGTGTGTTTTAAAGGACCATTAGCCTAACTGACCCTTAAAAAAAGTCGGTGCAAACGGGCGTAAAAGTTGGAATTTTTGAATCCAGGGACGGGCCGAAGCCAAATTTTTGGGGGGGGATAGCTTCGAAAATTTTCCAACTGTGCATTAAAGGATTAGAAAACCAACGGTTGAAGGGGGGAGTGGTATTTTGGATTGCGTGTCAATGTTTTTTTCCCGAGAGCATTAAAAATATTTAGAAAATTTTGTAGTGTAGTTTTTTAATTCTGCATTACTAGATTAACACACACTCTACAGGATTATACAGCATCTGTTATCATTATTTTGTATGTTTCGATTTTTAAGTTCAATTCCGAAGAAAAATAAATGATTTATTCAAGTGAACTGAAAAAAATCCACATACTACACAATCTTTTTCGGTCCATTTTTGCATAGGGGCCGTTATACTTCGGCCGACGGCTACGGCACCGATTCTCCATTCAAAAAGTGCCTTTCATTTTTCCAAGTTCACGCCCTCAATTTTTCACCAAAAAGCTTGATTTTTTTAAAATTGAAGATGAAGGATGTCTTGAGGGCACTTCAATTTCTTCTCTTTGATAAAGTTATTTATTCGCATGAAGAAATCGGCTACGGCACCGATTCTCAATTCAAAAAGTGCCTTTCATTCTTTCAAGTTCACGCCCTCAATTTTTCACCTAAAAGCTTGATTTTTTTAAATTGAAGTTGAAGGATGTCTTGAGGGCACTCCAATTTCTTCTCTTTGATAAAATTATTTTTTCGTATGAAAAAATCGGCTACGGCACCGATTCTCCATTCGAAAAGTGCCTTTCATTTTTCCAAGTTTACGTCCTAAATTTTTAAGCTAATAGCTTGATTTTTTTCTTTAAATTGAAGTTAAAGGATGTCTTGAGGGCACTCCGATTTCTTCTCTTTTAGAAAATCATTTTTTCGCATGAAAAAATCGGGTTGCATTTGAGAGTCTATGAAAATTGACTTCATAATCGTTTTATGGCGGTTGTGGATCCATTTTTTTAGAAAATTCATTGGATTGCCCTCGACAAATCAATTTTCTATATTTAAAAAAAATCCATTTGGATATACGCTTAATTAATGCAAAAAATTATGGAAATACTGAAAAGACTTCCAGAAACTGTGAAATCGCAGAGAACTGTCTGAAGTTCCAGGAGAATTAAAAAAAAATCAAGCTTTCCGGTGTCCCTTTTAGGACGTGAAAAATGAAAATGGAAAAATGAAAGGCACTTTTTGAATGGAGAATCGGTGCCGTCGGCCAAAGTATAACGGCCCCTCAACAGATTCACGTGTTGAACGGAGATTTGATAGAATAATGAAGAATGAGAAAAAAATACTGCCTACTGCCCTACCGAGAGAAATAGCGCAAATTGGTACCAGATGGACACAGTCGATGCGGCCAAACTGAGAAATTCACAACTACCTGCTGAGGGATAACGTAAAAGATGAAAAATTGTTCATCTTTTCAAACACTTGGTAGCAATTCGGAATAAATACCATTTATTGCTGGTTATACACATTGCACATTGGGCCAAAACTGCCAAATACTCTAAATATACTCTAACAAGAATTTGTACAATTGTCGCTATTCTCTACATGCTTTTGTCCGGCTAAACGTGAGCTTAGTTCTACCGGTTTAATAAACATTGATTCAAAACTTCATTAAAAAAAAGTCAAATTCATTCACATTTTAAGAAAACTTTTGTAGAAATATGTATTCCAACTCAATTGAAATCTTTCCAACTGCTTCAAAATTTTCCCAACTGCTTCCAAATTTTCCCCACTTCTTCGAAAATTTTTCAACAGCTACGAAAATATTCCAACTGCTTTTAAAATTTGCCAACTCTGTTCAACATTGGGGACTTTTGTAGAAATATGTATTCCAACTCAATTGAAATCTTTCCAACTGCTTCAAAATTTTCCCAACTGCTTCGAAATTTTCCCAACTTCTTCAAAACTTTTCCAACTGCTTCGAAATTTTTCCAACCGCTTCGAAAATTTTTCAGCAGCTTCGAAAATATTCCAACTGCTTTTAAAATTTGCCAACTCTGTGCAACATTGGGGGGGGAACGCCCCCCCCCATCCCCCCCCCCCTTAGGCCCGTCCCTGTTTGAATGGATGCTAAACTTTTATTTTCGTGAACCAAAGAATTAAACAACTGAAAGAATTCAGGCCATTCCGCGCTTTCGCCAGAAAAGGGGCGGTATTTATTTTTGGAAGCAAAAAAGATTCGAAATTTGAATTCGAAGTTTGCGAATTTGATGCAGGCATTGATAATGTTTCTTGTCGTTTTAAAGACAAAAACAATCCCGTTAGTCGAGCTGTTACTTCGGCAAACGCCAACTCTGACTTCGCCGTATCTATACGATCTTTTAAAAGAATGTAATTCGATTGAATCTAAATCACTAAAACTTGCGAATCACAGAAAAACTAAACTTTTCCGAATTCACGAAAAGGAAGCAGAAAATTAGCAATACGGAAGCAGAATATTTCATGAAGTCAATCAATGAACTAAATTAAATATGAGAAGGAAACAAATATACGACATCTGTGCTCACAGCTGACGCGAATTCTTTTCGCACCTAAACAATGATAAATCCATATGGGGATTCCAAGCATAAAGAAATTAATTTAATTATTCGAATGTTGAAAATTCTGAATATTTTATTCTAACCGTTCACTGGCGTGAACAGATGTATTATTGAATGTCTTTGATACGCCTTCTACGGTATCTGGAGACGTACTACCTGCTGTCCCGTTTCTTCACGCGTTACCCTCTTCGGAGGTTGGCGTGACGTAGTTGGGTAGTGGGAATCGGTCGTAAGGGATTTCGCGACATACTCCCCACGTTGAAAGTCTCTACTTTCAATAAATTGAGTTCATTTTTATGTTTGCTTCTGGCTGCAGTCATCTTATGGCAGCAGGCACAAATTAGTAACCGCACGTCGGATTGTTCCTTTTGTCGTACGCACTGAAGCTACCCGAGCAACACCATCTTTCCCAGGGAAGATTTCTTCTACACGGCCGAGAGCCCAGCATAACGGTGGCTGATTAAGCTCTTTGATGAGGACTAACGCACCAACCGATAGGGAGCCCCGCTGGGCCCTCCACCTTTTACGACACTGTAGCTCGTTTATGTATTCCGAAGACCACTTGGACCAGAAATGCTAGACACGTTGCTGCAAAAGCTGGAACCTGGATAGGCGATTCTCTCGGATCTCTCGTACATCAGGGTCAGGAAGACTTATTATTGGTCTTCCAATTGAAAAGTGGGCCGGTGGTAATGGAGCAAGATCGTTCGGATTAAAATGGTTGAAAAATCTTCAAATGTAAGACTCGCGTTTCCCATCATTCTTTTTAAATGAAATTTCATGGATTTTACTCCTGCCTCCCATAGTCCTCCGAAGTGAGGTGAATATGGTGGTATAAAAGTCCAATGGACGCCATCCAAAGCACCTACTTCCACGATTTTCTCTTTATGACTGACAAGAAAATTACCTACTTCATTTAGCTCTTTCTTAGCACCTACGAAGTTAGTGCCATTATCCGATACCATACGTGAAAGTTTACCTCTTCGTGCTACGAAACGACGAAAAGCGGCAATGAAACATTCAGCTGTCAATTCCGTAACCAATTCTAAGTGTATTGCCTTGGTACTGAAGCATATGAAAAGAGATACATATCCTTTAATAGACTTACAGCCCCTACCCTTTTTGTCTTTTAATATGAACGGCCCTGCGTAATCAACGCCTGTTATTGAAAAGGGGGCTGACGGTGTGACCCTTGTGTGACCCATATATCATAGGAAATACGCTTGCAGGTTTCATTCGGAAGCAACGGGTACAAGAATGTACAGCTTGTTTAGTTGAATTTTTTCCTGAAATAGGCCAAAATTTTGCTCTGATTGAAGCTAACAATTGTGTGGGACCTGCATGGCCCAATATTTTATGCTGATGACGAAAAAGCAGCTTCACAAAGTCGTGATTTTTTGGGAGCAATATTGGATGTTGCTTGTCGTATTGGAATTCAGAATTACGAAGTCTTTCTCCAACTCTCATGATACCTCCAGCTATAAACGGCGCTAAGCTCAGCAACGGACTCTTGACATGAAGAGATTTTCCTGCTGCTAACAAAGAGTATACCGCATGAAAATGCTCGCGTTGAATAACCACTATAATGGACAAGAATGCTCGGTCTAGTTCCTCTACCATTAGGGCTTCGGTTTTCCGCGCATCTGGATGTCGGCAATTGTAAATGAACCGAAAGCAATAAGCCAGGCTGCGAATCAGCCTGAGATAATTTGAATATCTGTGAACGGGGAATTCAAACGTTTTGTCTTGAGAAACCATGGAACTGAATGCATTTTTTAACTCTGGTAGTTCATCAGACAAGGTTACAATTGGAGTTGGCCACATGTCCGAGGGTTCTGAGAGCCACGCTGGTCCATGCCACCAGTGCTCACATGTTAACAAAAGAGAAGATTCCACACCACGACTAGCTAGATCGGCTGGATAATCCTTCGAACTGATATGACGCCATCGGGTTTCATCTGTTTTGGTTTGAATCTCACAAACACGATTAGCCACAAAGGTTTTCAGAAGATTTGGAGGTGTTTTTAGCCAACCAAGAACTATGGTGGAGTCACACCAATATGCTATTTCGTCAAAATTGACAGATAAGGAAGTTTAAACTTTGCTAACCATTCTTGCCAATATCAACGCCCCTTGGAGTTCCTACCTGGGAATAGTGAGTACCTTGAGAGGTGCCACCTTAGTCTTGGCACATAGAATCTGTGCCATGATTCCGCCCTATTTGCTTAGGCGCTGGTCTCCCTGAAACGCGTCCGTCGTCGGTCGCGGGTCTGCCTCGTAAAACTTCCTAGTGATACATTTGGAAAACCACGGATACGACCGTATCCACGAAAATTGTACGGGGCAGAAACGCGACCGACGACGGACGCGTTTCAGGGAGACTTGCGCCTAAGGTACACTGCGAATGTAAACACACGCTGCATAGGCATCCTTTGATGCATCACAAAAGCAATGCAATTCAGTGCGATCATTATTTATGTAGGTATTTTACATGCCGAGGTATTCAAAGATGATTAAGCTGATGTATTTCTCTCCGGAATTTGGTCCAGTCGGAATGTATATCCATGGGAACTGACTCATACATTTAAACATTAGAAGTTTGAATCGTAGTCTTGATGAATTTTTGATATATTTGGAGGATATTGGGAAACAAAATGTTGATATAGTTGTTCTCTCTGAAACGTGGAACTTGAAGAATGTTGATGGTTTCAATATTCCGAACTTTAAAATTTTGTATAACAACTCCCAGATTAATCAAAATGATGGTGAAGTGGCATACATCAGGGACACTATTGTTTATGAAAGTAGTATTTTTGAGCTCACAGAGACTAAACTTCTCAGGTTCACATTCGTTGTGGATGATGTTGCTTTCGGGATTACGGCCTCGTATAGGCCACCGTCAATAAATAAGAACTTTTATGTTACGGAACTAGCTGATTATTTTTCAGATGTTCGTAACCGGGGAGAGGTGGTGGAACTCTTCATTGGGGATAATAACACAGCCCTTTTGGCGAGAGACGATATGAGTGCGGTTAACTGTTTGAGTGATTACTTAGGTTTTCTCGGTGAGTTGGGATTTCGTTCGTACATAAATGAGCCTACAAGGAAAATCGAATCACAGAAGGGGTCAATTATAGATCATGCGTTCATCAAAGTTGATCGAAACAGTATTGACATTACCCCAGCTATCATAAAGTCAAATTTGACTGACCATTATATGATATTATTAAGTTTAAATTCCATTCAGAGAGTAAAGGTAACAAATTCGCAACCTTCCCAACTCAGTAGAGTGGATTTCGGTAGTTTGAAAGCGGTGTTAGCTAACGAAAATTGTAGCGATATTCTCAATGAGGCGGACCCCGAGGTGGGCTATGAAAGGATCATACGTAAATTTAAATCATATATAAAATGTCACACTGCGTCCATAATTATTTCTAACAAGAATCGTAAATTGAAGCCGTGGATAACACAGGGATTATTTAACTCTATACGTCATCGCGATTTCTTGAATAGGCAACTGAACAAACATAAAAGTATTGAAAAACTTGCAGAATATAAAACTTACAGAAATTATTTCATTAAATTAATCAAAATCACTAAAAAAAACTATTATAAGACAAGAATCGAGAGTGCGCATAAAAATGTGAAAAAAATATGGCAAACAATAAATGATGCTACATCTAATATTGGAAGGAATAACAAAAGCTCGAAAATTGTTTTAAGGAACGAACAAGATGTGATTTTAGAGGATGAAGGAGAGGTAGCTAATTGCTTCGGCGAATTTTTTGCTAGCATAGGCAAGAAAATGACTAGTGAAATAACAAAACAGGAAAGAGACCCAACTAGCAATATGATTATAGGTGATTCCCTCTTTCTCAGTCCAGTCACTGAGAGTGAGCTCGTAACCATAATTAATGATCTGAGATCCAACTCTGCTGCCGGTCCTGATCGTATTTCGGCAGGTTTGATAAAGCACTGCCACGTCTATCTCTTGGAACCTCTCGCACATATTATAAACTTATGTTTCTCGAACGGCGCAACTCCAAAGCAGTTCAAGGAACAATTCCTGTTCATAAAACCGGTAGTGAAAAAGAACCAACCAACTACAGACCCATCACACTTATTAACAACTTTGCGAAGATCTACGAGCATTGTCTAAAAGCTCGACTTACAGCCTTTCTCTTGAAAAATAATATATTGAATAGAATACGGTTTCCAGAAAAATCTCAGTACTGAGGATGCCATTTGTGATCTCATGAAATTCGTTTATACCGTAAATAACAACAATAAGAAATGCCTGGTTGTTTTCCTGGATTTGGCTAAGGCGTTCGACACTGTCAATTTCGAAATTTTGTTGGAGAGATTGAAGTCTGTTGGAATTCGTGGGGTGGCTCTGAGTGTTTTTCGAAGTTACCTTAAGGGTCGGTCACAGGTGGTTAGGGTCGGGGAGCAAACCAGTAGTCCGGTCGCTGTCTCCATGGGGGTTCCCCAGGGCACTGTGTTGGGGCCGACCTTGTTCCTGATATATATCAATTTGCTTGGTAGCCTTAACATAAATGGTAAAATCATTTCCTACGCGGATGACACGGTGGCTCTGTTTGAGACTCCGGGATGGGCGGAGGTGATCAGGTCGGCTGAGTTGGGTATGCAGAAAATCAGGATATTTCTGAATCAGAGCCTCCTGAGTCTAAATATAGCTAGAACTAAATTCCTTACATTTTCGGCTACGCAGTTTCCGGCCAGCCGAGGGCGGATTTGCTGAAGGTACACAGCGCTGAGTGCAGGAATTTTGTTCACTGTTCGTGTGGACATATAATTAAAAGCAGGTTTGTAAAGTAGCTTGGAGTGGAGGTCGATCAGCATTTAAACTGGAAAGAGCCGGTTGATTCTCTGTCTAAGAAGCTCAGAGTTCTAGTTTACAAATTTTATATATTAAGGGACATACTGAATAGAAGACACCTGCTCTTTACCTATAATGCTCTCGTTGAGTCCATTCTCAGATATTATGTCATCATTGCATGGGGAGGTTGCTATAGTAATGCTTTGAATTCATCAGAAAAGGCGCAGAATAATATTCTCAGGGTGATCTTGAAAAAGGATCGGCTGTATCCTACTGACTCTCTTTATAAAGAAGCGAACGTGTTAACTATTGGAAAGATTTATGTGCACCAGTCCATTCTGTGGATGAGGAAACGTAATGAAGGAAAAGATTCTAATCACAGAACCAGACAAGCGGACTTCCCTGAAATTCCTTTAAGCAGGAGAAACTTCACTCAGAGAAGCGTATTTTATTTGGCGCCCAGGCTTTATCATCTTATGATGCCTAGAGATTAGTCGTTTAACATCTATCAGGTCTTTCACATTAAAATTGAAAGATTACATCCATTCGAATGGGGAGAAATTGTTGAGAGTTTTTCAGTAAGTGAACAAATTTTTGGCTCCCAAAGATAGATTTGAAAAAAAAAAAAGATAATAGTAATGATAGTGGTCAAAAATAATAATATATATATATTTCATTTGCGCTCTAGTCTCGTCTCTTATCAGCGTTCATACATGGGTTGATTATTTTCTTTATGGCTCACTATGTGTGTATTCAATTGTGAGTGGTGATAATATTTGCACAATTCTCACGTTAACTTGCTATTAATAAAATTGTCATCACACTTAGTACACAAGTCTGTCGACCGCAGCATCTTCAACGATAATTTTTATGATTGCGTTGTATTCTACATGAAAAATAATAGTACAGGGTATCCCATTTTGGGCACTTTTACGGGATATCTCTGTTATTTTTAACGTTAGCGGGATGCGGTTTTCGCGACAGTGTGCTACTTTTTTGTGAAACTAAAGATGGCGCAATCAGTTTTTGCATAGCCCTCTTAGTTTTTGCTACACAGGGTGGAAATGAAAAGTGTCACTTTTTAATCACCTCCTGTATCTCAGTTGTGCTTGAACTTGGAGAAATGGTTGGAACGCATTCCTATAGATTTTTTTCTGTAGAATCCAGTGGCGTAGTCAGTTTTTCAATTAAACTTTCCGTTTTTGAGTTATTGAGCAAACATATGTTTTTTTGAATTGTATATTATTTTTTATTCTTATTAAGCACAATCTCAGCTTTTCAAAAACATATTATGTTGAGTTTGTATCCCAACGTTACCTTGTGTTAAGAGGTTGGATTCTTGAGGACGCAAGGGTTGAGACGTAGATGCGGATCATGTGTTAATGAACGTTTATTGCTAAGACTAGTACAGTTTATATATCCTAAAATTAGAATGACATCACGACCAATGTATACCAATCAAATACATTATGAAGCTATTTCGATACAAGAAATGATGATTCTGTAAATAAATTCAAAGCATAATTGTCAATTCCATCATTTTGTTCGGCCTACTTTCAAGCAGGAAATAACAACTTTTGCAATACTGCATGATTGAAATAATTTCCACGTGCATATTGTCGGTTCGAAAGGAAATTTATACATAATGATTTTGTTGATTAATTTAAGGATTTTCTGTACGTTTCGTACATATTCCCGGCGGCCTTAGTTATGTGGTTGGAGTCGTCATGTCCTTGTTGATATTTTTCTACGCTAATTGAGGGTTGTTGGCCTGTCATGGGGATGGCTGTAGATTGGCTGCAACTCTATTCCTTCTTCAGGATGAACTGCTTCATTGTTCTTCTGGACTGCGGCTCTTTTCCCATATCTTGAATAACAAACGAATATAACAATGACAATTATTATGATGACGGTTGCACTCGAGTTTATCGATGAATGAAGGTGATTATGCTTCCAATTGTAACTTGATAACTCGTCACCTAGGTCAGTTTGTTCTGTCAATAGTTTGTTTATTTCTCCGAATGTCTGCAGCTCTTGCTCTTCTTCTATATTCTGAGAGATTGTTGGGAGATTCGGTGCCGTCAGATTCATTTTCATAGGATGGACGTATGCGCCAATGACGACCATTTTGTTTTAATTGTCTGATCTCAAGATGCTCCTGTCGGTTTGTATCGTGCAGTGTGGAGATACTCGGACTGTGCCCGTTCCGTTTATTGTAATTTCGTTTCGTTCGCCCTCACAAATGACTGAGACTCTCACTGGATGATCGGATATGTATAACCAGGAATTCGGTTTCTTCAGCTTCCTCCACAGTATATTGGGTACTTGATAACTGTGAGAGGGACATGTATTCCGATGTGGTTGTTTGAATAGCTCGTATATCACACAGTTGGGATGTTGGTCCATGCTTCTGACTATGCTGGGATTGCACAGATAAATGTTTTCTGCGATGGCTATTGTTGTTGAGTCATCTTGTGCTGTGAGTTCAAAGTTTTTTTGCGTGTTGTACTCAACTCCGAGAAATGAGGAAGAAATTACTGGTTCCACAAATGTTTTGTTCTGCTTTTCTTCGGGTATTGGGGTAATTTTTATCAGTTCGCAGTATGTCTTCTGTACCACATATAGAAAACCATATATGCCTAAATAGTCTTGGTAAGGTCGTGTTTCCATCTTCCATATTGGCTTTATAAGTATCCTTAAGTCTGAAGGCAGTTTCATCTCCACATCCTTTGTGATTTTTCTTAATGCTGATGGCGTAAGGAAGTCTGTTATGTGTCCTTGTGAGTAATGGGTGTTTACTATTTTCTGGTACTTTGTGTAGATTTCCTCAAGATAGTTATTGGCTAGTTGTAAATTGGTTATAACTTGTAAATTCAAAGTGTACTCGTCCTTTGGTTTATACAATTTGTGCATTTCATTTATGATGGCTATTCCTTTGTTGAATTTACGACGGAAATTTTCTAACTTCTGGTTGATTCGCGCTTCTGATGTGTTCATGGCTACCATCGTTGAGATCATGATCTTTGATTGATGATTTGTGAGACTGATCATGTGTTGCTGATTATCGTGTATTTCATCGATGTCGCGGTATACTTCCTCGTTTACTCCAAATACAGCAGTCATTAATTTGCCAAGGATCCCTCTTCTTTGTCTTGTCTTTGCATCAAGAAGGCTTTCAATTAAAGATGTGGTTTCCTTTTCGACTTCTCTTATGTGATGCTCGAACTCCTTACAATGCGTTTCAACTCCATGGGTTGCAATCCTCCTGCAGATCGTTTGAAATTGCTGGAGGGTGTTTCTGACGTTGTTTCTGTCCGAGGTGACTTGTTCCCACGGTATGTTCAGCTTAAGTTGGAGAGTGCCGGCATTTATGCAGGCTTTACCCATGTGTTCCACATAAAGTCCAGACTTTAACGATTGTTGTGTATAATTGGCTTTCAATGGGGTGATCATGCACATAAGAGTCAAAAGCGTCATCAGTCTTCTGCAAGTACCATTTCTTCTCGTGGTCGTTTTCGGATCGTTTGGGTCCTGTTCATCCTCTGTTGTTACTGGTAGCTTGCATATTTTTGTGATTGGTCTCCTCATCTTGACAGTGTCTTTGGTGCGTAATGTTGCTACTCGCACTAACCCATCATTGCCGTGGTGAATTTCGAGAACCTTTGCGAGAGGCCAGTTGTTTGGATTTACATTTTCTTGTTTTATCAGTACGATGTCTCCATTTTTTAGGTTTTCTTCTCTTCTTGTCCATTTTGATCTGTGTTGTAGTCGAGTAAGATATTCGCTGGACCATTTCTTCCAAAAATCTTTCTTCATCGCCTGAATGATAGACCATCTGTTTCGAAGACTCAGCCTTTCATCTGATGAGAAAGGAGACTCAGGAATCATTTTGAGCGGGTGTCCGATTAGGAAGTGTCCTGGCGTGATTACATCTATTTCCTCTGGGTCTTCTGAGAGGGCCGTTAGTGGGCGTGAATTCAGGCATGCTTCGATTTGACACATCAGGGTTGTTAGTTCCTCATATGGTAGAGTATGGTTAGCGATAACTCGTTTTAGGTGATACTTGATGGACTTGACTCCAGCTTCCCAAAGCCCTCCATGATGAGGCGCTGCTGGAGGATTCCAGTGCCATCGTACGGCTTCGAGAGCAACCGCTTCTTTTAGGGCTTGTTCGTTTATAGCCTCTTTTGTTTCTTTGTCCAGGATTCTCTTGGCTCCGACAAAGTTCGTACCGTTGTCAGAATACAAATCGGTGCATATTCCTCTGCGCGAGATTAATCTCCTGAAGGCAGCCATGAAAGCATTCGATGTTAGATCTGTTACAGCTTCTATGTGGATTGCCTTGGTTGCCAAACAGATGAATATAGCTATATATTCTTTGTGTGATTTGTATCCTCTTCCTCTGGAAAGCCTTATTTGCACTGGTCCAGCATAGTCGACTCCACAGTGCGTGAAAGGATGTGAGGGGGCTACTCTAGGCTTTGGTAGCGATCCCATTAATTGGTTTCTTGTTTCTGCTCGAAATCTCGTGCATACCACACATTGTCGGATGACATATTTTACTTTGTTTTTTGCTTGAATTATCCAATAGCTTTGTCGAATATAATTGAGAGTGGCTTGATTTCCTCCATGTAGCGTTTGATGATGAGCATCTCTTATTAGAGGCCTACCACACGCTCAAGCTTCACCACAGTTTGGCTTGCGCAAACCGGCTTGAACACTGAACACTGAGAGAAACTGTATATAATTCTCCCAACCACACGCTCAGTGTTCAGTGTTCAAGCCGGTTTGCGCAAGCCAAACTGTTGTGAAGCTTGAGCGTGTGGTAGGCCCATTATAAGATTGGTAAGGTGACCTATCATGGGTAATGTAATGGGGTGTTTTTGGTTGTACTCTAAAGGTGCATTGTGTAATCTTCCGTCTATTCGGAGTAAACCTTGTGCGTCGAAGAATGGGTTGAAACTCTGTAGGCGGCTCGATCTATTAACTTTTCCAGTCTTTATGATTTGTTCGATGTCAGCATGGAAGTATGTTCGTTGTGATAATCTGAGTATGGCTGTTTTGCTTTCCAGTAACTCTTCCGCCTCAAGGAATATGCTGGCTCGGCGGTTTTGTGGTTTCATGAATCTCCTGCAGTAAGCCACAATTTTTATGGTTTTTCTCCACGAAGAATATCTGTTCAGTATTTCCGGTTCCTCTTCTACGCTTGCAGTATTCACAGAATATTGTATTTTCTTCAGTTCTTGTTGCGTTTCCGGTATTTCCAATGAATCAGATAGTTTTGTTATCGGCTGCTTCAACCATTCGGGTCCATTCCATTCCACCAAAGCTCATTTTTTGCTAGAGCACTAGGTATCAGTCCCCGTGAAATTAGATCTGCAGGATTTTCGGTTGATTTAACGTGGTACCACTGAACTTGACCTAGTAGCTCGTGGATGCATTGAACTCTGTTGGCGACAAAGGTTTTCCATTTGCCTGCGTCAGCGTTTATCCATGATATGACAACTTGAGAGTCAGACCAGGCGAATATTTTTGTATTGTTGTGCTCCAGGGCCGTAACGCAGCGTTTCATAAGTTTGGATAAAAGGAGAGCTGCACAGAGCTCTAACTGGGGAATTGTTTTCGTGTTTCTCAGCGGTGCAACTTTTGATTTTGAAGTGAGCAGTCGTACTTGTATGTTTCCGCTGGTGTCCATCGTTTTGATGTATACTACTGCGCCATATGCCTTCAGGGAAGCATCCGAGAATCCGTGTATTTCTAATGGTTGATGACGCTTGAGGTGAATCCAACGTTTGATTTGAATTTCTTTTAGTTTTGGAAGCTCTCTCCTGAAGTTTTTCCAAGCATTTCTGATGTGCTCTGGTGGTAGTTTATCCCAAGAAGTGTTGTTCTTCCATATTTCTTGCATTAGCATTTTTGCCTGAATTATAACCGGTGATAGTAATCCAAGTGGGTCGAAAATAGTGGCAATTTCTGATAGGATCTTCCTTTTTGTTAGTCGACATTCGGAATTCTGTTTTATTTGGTATTGTATAATATCTTCTCCGGGTATCCATGATATACCAAGCGTTCTCGTTGGGTCATTCTTGCCGTCTAATGTGAGGTTGGCTGGGATTTCGGTTTGCTCATTGAATTTCCACTTTCTGATGTTGAATCCTCCCTTTTTCAGCATGCTTGTTATTTCACTTTGAATGTGACGGGCTTCTTCTTTAGTGTCGGCTCCACTTAGTAGGTCGTCTACGTAGAAGTCCCTCAAAACGATTTCAGCTGCAAGAGGGTGGTTTGTTCGTTCATCCATGGCTAGTTGTCTCATTGTTCTTATGGCTAGAAAGGATGCTGGTGCTGTGCCGTAGGTTACTGTGGTTAATTCGTAGGTTTGTATTGGCTCGTTCTTGTGGTTTCTCCAAAGTATTGAGTGTAACGGTTGATTTTCGCCGCTAATTTCACCTGCCTGTACATTTTTTCGATGTCTGCAGTCATGGCAATTTTGTGTTTTCGCCATCTGATCAGAATATCTATGAGATCTTGCTGCAATTTTGGTCCCGTGTGAAGAATGTCATTTAGGCTGAGTCCAGTACTAGTTTTTGCACTTGCATCGAATACGACTCTTAGTTTGGTTGTGTCTCGTTCTTCTTTCAATACAGGCTGGTGTGGAATATAATATCTTGGCGTTGAAGCGTTTAGATTTGCAATTTTCATATGTCCTAGGTCAATGTATTCCTGCATGAATTCCCTGTACATAACGCTGAGCCTTTCGTTTTTGTTTAATTTATCTTCCCTCTGTCGAGATTCGCCTAGCAAATTTGCATTCTTTTTAAATGGAAGTTCAACAGTGTAGACTTGTTTGTTTCGTCGAACGGTTTTGGAATAAAATTCTTCGATTAGGCCATCGTCGTGTGTTAATTCGTTCGAATTTTCTGTTTCCTCGATGTTCCAAAATTTCGTAAGTTGTTCGTTCTCGTTCAGGTTTGTGATCAGGCTGGTTATGCACAGTTGTGGACTCGAGGGTGCTGTTCCACTTATTATCCATCCAAAGTGAGTGTTCTGTGCTACCAGTCCATCGTTCAAAACTTTGAAGCCAGAATTCATGTATTTCGGAAAATAGTCTATACCTAGGAGGACATCGACTGGACTTGGTACATGGAATTGTGGATCTGCTAGCTGTATGCTTTCCCAATTGTTTTCCGTATATATGTAAGTAGATGGCATGTTGTTCGTTACTTTGTCAATGGTATTGAGCTCAGTTTCCATCACGAAATCACTTTCGAAATAGGGTCTTATACTTGTGTAAATCTTCCATCTGGATTCCGTAGCGGTGTTTCCTAAGCCGGTTATTTCAGCGTTCTGTTTGATTCTAGCGTTTCCCAGTACTTGAGCTGCAGCTGTTGTGATAAATGAGGCTTGCGATCCTGGGTCAATTAGGGCTCTCAATGTTATAAGCTCAATATTTTTGTTCGTTGCTCTGATGAGGGCGGTTGACAGTACCGAAGTCTTTGATTTTCTTCCGTTGGTTGGTGTATGTCCTAGGTGTGAGTTCATTCTGCTGGATGGCTCTCGTGTTATGTTGGACTGTTGAGGTGTGTTCATCTGGTTATGGTTATACTGCTTCCCTCGGTGGAGCGTTGTGTGGTGGCGACCCTGGCATTTTTGGCACCTACTGCGGGAATGACAAGTTTGCTTGAAGTTGTGACTCAAGCAGTTCCTACATAATTGTTTCTGGTCGATGTACCCTTCTCTTTCGGCAACGGTGAAATTTTTGAATTTATCGCATTTGTAGATCTCATGAGAGTCGTTGCATAAATTGCATTTCGTTGTTTTGATGTGATAGCTGCTTATTTTCTGGTGTTCCTCGTATCTTTTTTCTGATTTGCTGACTTCCACCTTTCGAAAGTTTGTTTTGACGACTTCTAGTGTTTGAAACCGTTGCCCTAGAAAATTGACTAGGTCATCCAGGTGTTGAATGCTTCTTGGTTTGTTGACAGTTTGTTCGTAGAGATTTGTGGTGACGGAGTCCAATTTCCTCAACATAATGTATGCGATTATTTCTTCACATTGATTAACATTCATGTTTTTCAAGGCTTCCGTACTTTCTCGGATGGTGTCATGCATCCTTTTTATCGCTCCTGCGGACTCTGTATTGAGGTTTGTGAAGTTGAGAAGGTTGTCCATGTGCTTGTTGAACAACATTCTTGGATTGTTGTATCTTTCTTCTATGAGTTTCCAGGCGGTTTGGTAGTTCGGAGATGATGTCTCCAGATGCTGGATCATTCTGGCTGGTTCTCATCTTAGATTTGTCTTGAGAAGTTGCATTTTTTCGACGTTTCCAAAGGATTTATTGTTTTCCACTAATTGCATGAATAGGTCTCTGAAGTTGGGCCATGAGTCATACTGTCCAGTGAATATGGGAATGGTAACTGCTGACAAATTAATTCTTGGAGATTCCGCTGTCTTTCCTTTCTGAAGTGCTATTAGGATTTCAGCTTGGATTTCTTCGTATTTGTCGCTTGCCTCATCAAATATTCCGTTTTCCATATATGGTTTTGAATCTTCGGTGTCCATTGCGTTGATTTTGACTTCGAGTGATATAATTTCATTCCATCGTTTCTCCATGAATTGTTGTTTAATTTTTAGAAGTTCCATGTTGTCTTCTTTTTCCAATAAGGCTTTGATCTTTGTTATGTCCCTCATGAAGAGTTCGATGCTTGAAATTTGTTCTTTGATGATTGTGCAGGTGGTGTTCGATAGTTTTTCTTCAACTTCATTTTTCTGTTCATCTTGGAGTTTTCCCTGGATTTTGGCAAGGTGGGTCATTGCTTGGTTATATATTTTTTCAGCTTGCCCATATATGTCTTTTGTGGAATATTCATCGGTTTCTGGAAGTTTTTCTGTCAGAGTTTTATGTGATTCTAGGAAGTAGCTCCACTCCTCGTTTAATTGATCCCGTTTTCTCTGGCAGTATTCCGTCGTTTTTCTGGAGGGGGAGTCCTTTTTCATGTTGACATGAATCCTTTTGATTGCTTCTGCAGTCCTGATTTGATCAGCGATGAGGTTGTCCATTGTGAGATTAGGTATCTACTGGTGTATATAGTTTCCTGTTTTTTGTTTTGTTGTTTGAGGGATTCAGTGGTTGTGTCCCAAAGTCCCTGGTGTTCGTCAGTGGGTCGTAAATCCAATGACTGTGTTTGTTGCTTGAGGGATTCAGTGGTTGTGTCCCAAAGTCCCTGGTGGTTGATGGATGTGGGTGCAGTGGTTGTAGTTTCCAAAGTCCCTGGTGGTTGATGGATGTGGGTGCAGTGGTTGTAGTTTCCAAAGTCCCTGGTGGTTGATGGTTTAGGCTCGAAGGACCAATGTTGAGTTTGTATCCCAACGTTACCTTGTGTTCTAAGTGGTTGGATTCTTGAAGACGCAAGGGTTGAGACGTAGATGCGGATCATGTGTTAATGAACGTTTATTGCTAAGACTAGTACAGTTTATATATCCTTAAATTAGAATGACATCACGACCAATGTATACCAATCAAATACATTATAAAGCTATTTCGATACAAGAAATGATGATTCTGTAAATAAATTCAAAGCATAATTGTCAATTCCATCATTTTGTTCGGCCTACTTTCAAGCAGGAAATAACAACTTTTGCGATACTGCATGATTGAAATAATTTCCACGTGCATATTGTCGGTTCGAAAGGAAATTTATACATAATGATTTTGTTGATTGATTTAAGGATTTTCTGTACGTTTCGTACATATTATTTTATGCATTTTCAAAAAATTGCAAATTGAATTAAGTTAAATATTAGATCATGTGATGTAGATATTATGTTAACATTATTTTCGATCTCTGACGAAATCTTGACATTTATCTTTTGTTTTTAATAAACAGTCATAGCCTACTACTCAGTTATTGACAATTGAATTACAAAATCTTGAATTCTGAGCTTGGTTTTGAAAATAAATGCATAAAATAATATGTTTTTGAAAAGCTGAGATTGTGCTTAATGAGAACAAAAAATAATATACAGGGTGTCCAATCCAAAAAAACATATATTTGCTCAATAACTCAAAAAGGGAAAGTTTAATTGAAAAACTGACTACGCCACTGGATTCTACGGAAAAAAATCTATAGGAAAGCGTTTCAACCATTTCCCCAAGTTCAAGCACAACTGAGATACGGGCGGTGATTAAAAAGTGATACTTTTCATTTTCACCTTGTGTAGCAAAAACTAAGAGGGTTATGAAAAAATTGATTGCGCCATCTTTAGTTTCACAAAAAAAGTAGCACACTGTCGCGAAAACCGCATCCCGCTAACGTTAAAAATAACGGAGATATCCCGTAAAAGTGCCCAAAATGGGATACCCTGTACATTGGTTATCGGGTATGAAAAGCCTTACATTCCTGGACGATTGTGATGATAGCAACACAGAGTCCAGGAATGTGGCTTTTCCTACGAGGTAAACTTACTATTTTTCCGCAAATCGTTTGAAATTCGACAGATTTTACTCAATTTCGGAAAAAACCGCGAATTATTCCATTCATAAATGAATGGAGCTTTAAAATTCGGAATGGAATTGGTTGCGTTACTATGGAAACGTATTAATGCTGAATTGTCAAACTTGACGAATATCAATCTACAGGGTGTTTCACCATAAAATGGACAAACGTACAGGGTCTTTCACGAGGAACCTCACCCATATTTATACGGGAAACTACTGAACGTATTTTCATGAAATTCAGCACTTATAAGTATTGCACGATGCTGATGAAATCTAAAATATTTTCAATGCATGAGCACCTCCGGTTTTTCCGGAAATGACGTCAACTTCCGTTTTTCAAATTAGAACACCATTTTTTTATTGCAGAAATAGTTTCCTTAGAAAATTTCAAGTTATTTTGATGTAACATTTTTCAGTTTTGGTTGAAAAATTCTCTCTGAGCGAGAAAATTCGAAAAAAAAATCGAAAATAGAGCTCCGCTGAAACAAGAATAACTTCGAGATTCCTGGATGGAAAATTTTCATTTTTGGGATTTTTCAAGATGTAAAATAATTGATGTATGCACTTTAAAAATCGAAATCGCGATTCATGATACAGGGGGTGAAAAAATCGCTTTCAGAGTTAGGGATGACAAAATCGTGAAAAATCGATTTTTTCAAATTAGAACCCCATATTTTTATGGCAGATATTGAATCTACGTTAAAAAATAATGTGAGTGTATGCATCACACCCTTGCCCTGAAGTGGATATTAACTCAAAAATATCCATTTTGGGGCAAGGGTGTGATGCATACACTCACATTATTTTTTAACGTAGATTCAATATCTGCCATAAAAAAATGGGGTTCTTATTTGAAAAAATTGATTTTTCACGATTTTGTCATCCCTAACTTTGAAAGCGATTTTTTCACCCCCTGTATCATGAATCGCGATTTCGATTTTTAAAGTGGATACATCAATCTTACGTCTTGAAAAATCCCAAAAATGAAGATTTTCCATCCAAAAACCTCGAAGTTATTCTTGTTTCAGCGGAGCTCTATTTTCGATTTTTTTTTCGAATTTTCCCGCTCAGAGAGAATTTTTCAACCAAAACTGAAAAATTTTACATCAAAATAACTTGAAATTTTCTAACGAATCTATTTCTGCAATAAAAAAATGGTGTTCTAATTTGAAAAACGGAAGTTGACGTCATTTCCGGAAAAACCGGAGGTGCTCATACCTTGAAAATATTTTAGATTTCATCAGCATCGTGAAATACTTATAAGTGCTGAATTTCATGAAAACACGTTCAGTAGTTTCCCGTATAAATATGGGTGAGGTTCCTCGTGAAAGACCCTGTATATAGCCGTGTAGACAACACAGAGGAAGTCATTTTTGACTTATGACATACCCCGTTTTCGACGCATAAGCGAGATACAGGGTGTTTAATGTCAACTTTCAGCAATATTCTGATAACTGTGGTGAGTTATGTGTGACATCTGAAAAAACGGCTACTGGTCACGTCTTAGTATTTTTTAGGGCTCAATTCAATTGTGGTGTAGAATTTTGAAAAAAAAGATTCAAAATGGCGGAAAACCCGCAAAGTTGGATTTTTTTTTCGGTTGCCAATTTGGAAAGCACTATTTCAACCTACTAGATTTGCTAAGATTTCCCGTGAAATTTTTTTTTTTAAATTCGAACTCATTCTTTTTTTACATGTCCTCAGTGAGAAAATTGTTGAAATTTTTCATGGTTGAACAATCTCTCATTCTGAATACTGTGGTGAAAACAGAATGAAATGATATTCATTGGTTTTCTTTTTGTAGCCTTCCAAAGATTACGCTCGGAGTACTTTCATAATTTTTATTCAAAAAACTAGAGGACGTAGGATGGTCAAATTCAGGCTAATTAGCTGCCAGAGTGACCCGGACGGAAATATAAATTTATAAACCGAAAAATTTTTTTTCAAAAAACTTTGGTGGGAATCGAACTCTCCTTTTTCGATTAACTGGCGTCGCTTTGGTAACGGAAATTTATAAGATTAAAATAAACCCAATTCATACTCGTAGAGAGTTCGAATCCTACCAAAGTTTTTTGAAAAAAATGTTTTTGGTTTATCAATTCATATTTCCGTCCAGGTCATTCTGGCAGCCCATTAGCACAATTTTGGCCTTCGTACGGCTTCCAGTTTTTTAAATAAAAATTATGAAAGTTCTCCGAGCGTGATCTTTGGAAGGCTACAAAAAGAAAACCAATGGATATGTTTTCATTCTGTTTTCACACAAGTATTCAGAATTAAAGATAGTTCAACCATAAAAAATTCAAAAAATTTTGGGCGAATTTTTTTTTTCACATGTAGAAAAATAGTTGAGTTCGAATTTTGGAAAAATTTTTTCACGGAAAATCTCAGAAAATCCAGTACGTTGAAACGGAGCTTTCCAAATTGGCAACCGAGAAAAAAAAATTCCAACTTTGCAGGTTTTCCGCCATTTCGAAATCTTTTTTTCGGAATTCTCCACCTCAATTGAATTGAGCCCTAAAAAATACTAAGATGTGACCAGTAACTGTCATTTCAAAAGTCATAACTCACCACAGTTATCAGAATATTGCTCAAAGTTGACATTAAACACCCTGTATCTCGCTTATGCGTCGAAAACGGGGTATATGTCATAAGGCAAAAATGACTTCCTCTGTGTCATCTACACGCCTATATATGTTTGTCCAGTTTATGATGAAAAACCCTGTATAGTCCATCCAAGAATGATTGACATCTCGGGGGGCTTTGGAAAATCGAAATTATAGTCCATCCAAGAATGATTGACATCAGAGCAGGCCTTGAAAGTCTAGTCGCAGCTTTATTTCTAGTTACAAAAAAGTAACTAAAATTTTTCTGTGCTTTCTTCATAGATATAGAAATAACCTAAAAATTGAACCATATGTTTTTTGAATTAAGGAACTTTGAACATGGAAATGTTCCCAATTTTCACATACGATTACCAGCGTGTGAATCTGTATACCAGCAGTATATTATTATCATCTGGTATTGATACATTTTCGATATTACGATCAATTATAGGAGCATACAGCCTGGAATTTCTGGTTTGATAACGAAAAATATCGTGGGTGATTAAATAGCACGGTCCTTTTCAATGTTCAATATGAATTTTCGCTAAACCGAAAAAATCTAGTAGATTATTTGAAGCGTGTTACTGCAATGTGAATGGATTGGGAAATTTTTAATAGATATCAAGACAGAAACAAAACTTAACCAATGGATCTATTTAATATATGAAGAATTTTGTCATGACATTGTAACTTTCAATATTTTTGAACAATGAAGGTGTGAAATATGAAAAATATAAATATTCCTATTATTCTGTTTCAACAACCACAACATGTTATTTTGTCTTCATCTGGGCAGAACTCGTCTTCTTTCTTTCTTTCTTCTCTGCACCAGCTTCACCGTCTGCACTCCCCCAAAGCGGAGAAAGCTGGTACCATGGAACAGCCAACGGCTATGCTTCCAAACTCTAAGTAGTAGGCTAATATCCAACAGCCAGGGTCCCAGGGGGGTGGGAGTCTAGAGCTAGTCTATCCCAGACTGTGAGTGGCAGTTTAATTCCTGGTGTAAGTAGGTTACGAGTATCAAGTTATCTAGCTGAAACTAACTTTGATAACTTGTAAATCAGGTGGCTACATATACTTTATGCGACTCAACCCCTCGTGGAAACAGAGGAGAACAACACAGGTGTTAATGAACGAGGACACACAATCGAACCTGGAAGGTGAAAAGATGGAAATAAGGTACAGAACACAAGCTGATATAATATTCCAAGCGACAGTCTAAAACTCAGCTCAAAGAGTGGACTCAAATGTCCACTCTGGAGGCCTTCAAGAACTCTACCAATAGTTGCATTATCTCTGTTTTCTTGGTGAATATAATGTCATAAACATTGAGAGGGGAGTGTACTCCAAGGGAGAGAACTTTATCGTGCAGGAGGTCAATGTTATAATTATTAGATCCACACGACAAAAATATGTGTTTCAAGTCACCATGATCACCACAGCTACATAGGGGGGAGTCCCTTATACCGATCCTGTTCAAATGAGCAGGAGAAAGAATGTGACCGGATCTCAGTCTAATAAGAGTAGTGATATTTTTTCTGCTCGTATTAGAGGCCTTAAACCACGTTTCTCGACGGTAGGAGCTGGGGGTAATCCAGTCTGCATAAATCTTACCCTTATTCTCTGAGATTTGTTTGAATTTTGAGTCCCAGTCCCTCCAGATCTCCCCAATGAAATTGGGCCATAGGTCACTAGGACCTCCCCGCATTTTAACAAAGTCGGGCATGAGCCTGCCTCGATTGGCAAGAGTATCTACCTTATCATTATGGAAAATATTGGAGTGACTGGGAACCCAAACCAGGGCGACCCTACAATTGAGAGCTCTAGCAGTGGAAAGATGTCTAAGGACGTTCACCAATCCAATATCGGTGTTGGCGTCAAACTTATTGTTCTTCAACTTTTCCAAGACGCTCAGTGAGTCGCTAACTATAAGGGCTTTTTGAATCCGCCTGTTCAAAACCTCGCAGAGAGCGCGATCTATGGCGAATGTTTCCGCAGAATAAATGGAAAAATGATTCGGTAGTCTTCCGCAAATCTTCAGGTTGAGCGAAGGGACCCACACTCCATAGCCCACCGTATCAGGGTTGTTACACTTTGATGCATCTGTGTAGATGTCAGTATATCCCTCGAATTTTTTTTGGAGAAGCTCAGCGAAAGCTTGAGCGTCATGATCATAATGTCATGTTCATAATGAGAGGTTTTGTCAGCAATATATTATGACATTCCTTATATTTTAACTAATCTTCTCTCATTTCTTTTTCTACGTGCTCTGTGCAGGCTTTCCATTTTTTAGCTGTTCACTCTTCAAGAGCCTCATTTCAAAGATATTTATTTCACTTGCTCAATTTTTTGCTAAATTTGTTCGAAACATTAATGACAGAACAAAATGTCAGTGTTATTTCCAACACCAACGTGAATTCTGCAACTCAAAATATTACTGAATTGGCATTACCAACATAATTTCGATTTTCCAAAGCCCCCCGAGATGTCAATCATTCTTGGATGAACTATATGTTGGTGATGCACATTCAGTAATATTTCAAGTTGCAGAATTTAGGTTTGTGTTGGAAATAACACTGACATTTTGTTCTGTCATTAATGTTTCGAAAAAATTCGGCAAATAATTGAGCAAGTGAAATGAATATTTTTGGAATGAGGCTCTTGAAGAGTGTACAGCTAATAAATGGAAAGCCTCCACCGAGCATGTAGAAAAATAAATGAGAGAAGATTAGTCAAAATATATGGGATGATAGGATATTATCGCTGACTATTCCACTCATTCCATTTTTAGTGAGGAAGTTTCCTTGGGAACACTCGTTTCTCATCGGTGAAACATTCACATCGGCAAAACCAACAAGTTTTTCAGCGACTATTCCACTCATTCCATTTTTAGTGAGGAATTTTCCTTAGCAACACTTGTTTCTCATCGATAAAACATGGTAACGGGCAAAATCAACAACTTTTTGACGTTTCTCAAATTCATAGATAGCTTCGGGAATAAATACCATAGAGAAAACAAACAACGTTTAGTTGATCTATGATGAATACTTATTTGTCAAATAGCGCAATACAAGCCGAATGCATTTTCAGACACATTTTCTCGAGAAATAGTCATTTCGAATACCACTCGAGATGAAATTTAAGCAGGTAAAATCTCTCTCTTGTAATATTCAAGTTTGTTGCTTCTCGGCAATTTCGCTCATGACATTTTTCCAAAATCACTCGCCTAACGGCTCGTGATTTTGATACAAATATCATTCGCGAGATTGCCGAAAGCAACAAACTTTCATTTTACAATCGAGAAATTTTGCCGGCAAAATTTCATCTCTAGTGGTATTATATATGACAAAACCTTTCATCATGAACATGACGAGGTCTGTCAAGATGAGGAAATAACAGTTGTGGCTGTTAAAACAGAATATAATAGGAATATTCACATTTTTATTTTTCATATTTTACACCTTCGTTGTTCACAAATATTGAAAGTTAATATGTTATGACAAAATTCTTCATATTATTAAATTGATCCATTGGTTAAGTTTTGTTTCTGTCTTGATATCTACTACAAATTTCCCAATCCATTCACTTTGCAGTAACACGTTTCAAATTATCACCTAGATTTTTTCGGTTGAGCGAATATTCATATTGAACATTGAAAAGGACCGTCCTATTTTTAATCATCCACGATATTTTTCGTTATCGAACCAGAATTTCCTGGCTGTATGCTCCTAAAATTGATCGTAACATTGAAAATGTATCAATAGAAGATGAAAATAATATACTGCTGGTATACAGATTCACACGCTGGTAATCGTATGTGGAAATTGGGAACATTTTCATTTTCATTTTGCCTTACTTTGAAAAATTTTGTTCAATTTTCAGGGTATTTCTATTTATTTTATTGCTATGATGAAAGATCTTCTTCTCTCTCTCTTTAATGACCCGGCTACTATGGCCATGTGGTCAGGAACAAATTTTTTAGACGAGGATGCTCGTATCAGAGCGTCTGGACAGTTCCATATCCCCGCCGAATATCTTCCTTAATTCTTTATAACAACTAACAAACACTTACACTATACTCTCAATATTTTTGTTTTAATAATTTCATGCAACTAAAACTAATTGAGAGTTCCAAACCTGGACGCGAGGAAATTTAATCATCTCGCCGTAACGACCATTTTGGAACTCCATGATGAAAGATGAAAGCAGGCGAAAGCACAGAGAATTTTTAGTTTCTTTTGTGTAACTAAAAATAAAGCTGCGACTGGACTTTCAAGGCCTGCTCTGATGTCAATCATTCTTGGATGGACTATAATTGCTTGTCCTTCCGAAGACAAAACCGTGTAAAATGATAAGTGATGATGAATTTTTTTTTTCTGGAACTCCTCTAGAGCTGGTTGAGGCAGTGAATACTGCTTCGTTAGAATTATTGCCAAAGAAATCTAGAAAGGAGTACAAACATGCTTATGTAGAACACTGACAACTGTAAGGAAATATCATCATATCGTTCTATTCTATTTTATTCTATTCTATTCTAACTAGAGCACTATAAAGATAGGTATGCTAGAAAGACCTGGCTCTATGGTTGATTGGGTCCAACCATAGACTCGAAAATTACAGAACTCGCCATCTATCGGGGTGATACACCAACATAAACAATAAATTATTATGATTTCTTTGAACCCTTTGACGTTCACCATATTGATGAATAAAAAAAGAAAGAATGAATGCCTTATTCTTGGTGTAACTCTATTTGTAGACTGCAAAGAAACGTCTGCTCGAGCGGTTTCGGTGAATTATATCACCATCTTCAGGAGTCAAGTAACAGGACGACTGCAATGAAAGGAAAAGGCTCTAGATAAAAGATTTTAAAGAAATAGGGAGTGAAAAACTTACACTGCAGCAGCCCTGTTATGACTTTACAAGCGAGCAGAAAAATCGATCGGTCCTCATTTTCGATAACACATAAAAAATAATCGATCAAAACATACAACTCAAATTCACAAAAATTCGTCAGGTATTTAGGTTACAACAATATAAACAGGAAAAAGCAAGAGGCGCGGCGCGCAGGCACGGGCCACGACCATCGAAGACGGGTGACAGAGAGGTGTCAATCGTCGACCAACACATATGCGGGGGCACAGAAGGGTAAAAAAGGTGCGGGTGTCCACAAGTTAACAACTGCTCTCCACCGGAGCCGTCCGATCCTCGATCGGTTCCCCTCTAAGCACATCGAAAAGGCGGGGGAAATCGTGTGTGGACAGAGAATTTAGGGTAAACAGAGACTTGTCCTCGATGTGGCAGAAAATCTCCATCTCCTCCAATACACACTGTCTCAAACCGAAGCTAGACGGGTGAATGATTTTTGCATCCTCCTCCGGATCGAAAGGATGTTTGGTGAATCTCAAATGTTTGCCGAATATCGACTTGTCGCAGTTGTTTCTTTTCTGGCTTCTGAGATGCTCATTTATTCTCTGTTGAAGAGGTCTACTAGTTCTGCCAATATAAACCACGTTGCAGTTTGGGTCTCCACATGTTAATCTATACACACAGTTGTTTTAACGTTGGTATGCTATCCTTATTGTGTACTAGGAGGTTATATAGGGTTGTTGGATTTATAGGCCAGCCTGACACCATACTGGCTGAAGATATTGATATTATATGAACAACCCTTATAAGGAGAGTATACTTTTCTGGTACAGATACGTTGACGACGTGATTGTTTGTTGGACGGGTGACCGCAGTGAATTAGACAACTTTCTACGCTGGATTAATAATTTACATCTAAAGATAAACTTCACCATGGAAGTACAAAAAGATTCCGAAATTCCTTTCCTGGACCTTAAACTGAAACGTTTAAACAACGGAATATCGTTCGGCATTCATCGAAAGCCAACTCAGACGGACCATATTATAGGCTTCGGTTCTTCTCACCATCTGGGCCAACGCCTCTCGGGACTCAGGTTTTTGATACACCGATTGTTCACCATACCACTTTCAGTTGAGGATTTTCAATCTGAACTGAATATCATTAAGCATATAGCATATAGCATATAGCAAAACAGGTATTTGAATGGATACCTCCAGGAAGAAGAAAGAGAGGAAGGCCCAAGAAGACGTGGATGGAAGGAATAAGAAGAACGATGAGCGAAAGAAATCTAACAGACGATCAATGGGCAAATCGCACAAGGTGGAAATTAGGCATCGGACAACGTCGCAAGACGTTCTAACCGAATATATATATATATATAAATACATATGTTTCAGGGAATAGAGGCTCACTTTTGATAGGAAAAAATGTAGTACTCTTTTTTCTAAAACCAAGCTTTCGCAATACTTTATTGCTTCTTCAGGGTGTCTAAAATAAACAGATACAAAACATTAATACATTTACGTAAATTAAAATCATCTCGTAAATTACCGAAATTGAGGTTATATAATGACAATTGAAACTGGTGTAACATTTTATGGAAGAATTTTTCTTTTTAAAATACAATTGGGTATGTTCATTCCATGAATTTTCAACTTAAACAGCACTGTAATATTCATTTCTTAACTTATATTTTCTGGGTCGTATTTCTTGAAGTAATGTCATCTGTCCTTCTGTCTAATCACCCATCGAGTGGGCCGTCATAGAATTCAGTTTCTTTTTCTAACAGATAGCTGTATATATTACTTAATTTTTTGGTGTCAGATTTTTTATTTATAGAGTTTTCTCTTTTATTTATTTGGATCATTTCGTGGATAAGTCTCTTGTGGTAATTGTTTTCAGTTTTTAAAATTTCTACGTTTTCAAAGTCAATTTGATGGTCCAGGTTATGCGCATGTGTCGCCAATGCACATCTATCCTTATAGTTTCTAATGTCTGATTTGTGTAGACTTATTCTGTTTTTCACCCATTGGGAAGTTTGGCCAACATAAATACCGTGACAATCCTGACAACTTAGTTGATACACAACATTACTTTTCAATGTCTTCTGTATATATATATATATATATATAGTTTACTTTTATGGTCGATATTATTAATAACAGTGGGGGTAAGGGATTTCGACCTATAGAATTCAGATTTTTTACTCTTTATTCATTCACCAAGCTTTCGGAAAAATTATTCTTTCCTTCTTCAGGGTTCCTAAAACATTAATTCGATCAACACAAATACTTCATCTAACATACAATACATACTGAATCTGAGGTTTTCTCTTCGTTAGTAAGACAATCACTCATAATCCAATTAAATATTAGAACGATTACATATTCACATAAAACGGAACGAAATTTCAATTTCTGTCGAAACCAGAGTAACAGGAGGTTATGTCAGGGGTGTCAAGTAGTAATTTACCCATCGACTGGACCATCGTAAAATTCTCGTTTATTCAAGGATAAAAGGTAAGTATAGATGTTGCTCAAATTTTGGGTGTCTGTTTTTTTGTTCATTGGGTCTGGTTGTTCAGTTATATGAATCATCTCAAGAACCGTTCTTTTCCTATAATTGTTACTCACATCCAAAACTTCCACATTGTCAAGATCCACCTCATGGTCTTTTGAATTTGCATGTATGGATAACGCACACCTTTGGTTTTTTAGCTTTATATCGCTCTTATGCAAAGCCATTCTGCTTTTGAGCCATTGTGATGTTTGGCCAACATATGTTTGGTTACAATTTTTACAATCTATCTTATAGATCACATTTGATTTCAATTTGTCTGGTACAGGATCTTTTAATCTTGAATACAGTGAAGCCACAGTTTTTTGATTTTTTGTTGTCACTTTGATGTTTTCTTCATTCTCAAAGCATTTTATTAATTTTGTGGAAAGTGTCTTTATGTTTGGAATAGTGCAATATTTGATGTTTACTTCTTCTTGGTCATTTTCTTCATTTCTAACTGTAGTACGTTCACTGCCTACATTGTTGTAATAGCTGGAAAAGAGTAACTTACTTAACATGCCTGGTGGATATGAGTTCTCCACAAGAATGTTCCTCAATTTTTTTATATTTTTCGATACAAATTCTGGATGACATATTCTTCTTATTCTATTTGCTTTTTCTTTGATAAAATTTATTTTTACTTGCGTTGTGTGAGCTGATAAGTAGTGAATGTATCTGTCAGAGGAGCTTGCTTTTGTATACCAGTCTAATTTAATGATGTCATCAACCCTGCAGACTCTAGTATCCAAGAATGGTACCGACTGTTTGTCATCTTCTATTTCGATGGTAAACTGTAAGTTTTTGTCGAAGCTATTAAAAATTCTAAGTATAGTATCGCTTTCTGTGTTTGGTATTGCTGTCACAATGTCATCCACAAATTTTTTTATAAAGGGTATCATGAAGGGCAATTTTGGTATGCATGAATCCAACAGGTAGTCCATTACATACAACGATAATATTGGACTCAATCTAGATCCCATTGTGCAACCCAATAATTGCATGTAGAATCTTCCCTCAAAGACGAAGTAACCAGATTCCAGTAGAAACTCTAGGATTTTCATAAATTTTTCTTCGGTTATATTGCAGTGGTTTTCTATGATATTCCATTTTCGTTTTATAGCTATAAACACTAACTCTTTAGTCAAATTCCCGAATAGATTCACCACATCTAAGGAAACCACAGTGTAATTAGGTGGCAGTCTGAAATTATTGATTGATTCAGCGAACTCAAATGTGTCTTTGACATAGTAATCATTATTTCGGTCATATGTATTTGTCAAAATTTGAGCCATGAATAAAGCCAACTTTGATGTTGGTCCTTGGATGTCTGACACAATAGGTCTCAACGGTATATCTGGTTTGTGTAACGTGGCGCTACTGAGTTGTATTTTCTTAGCGTTTTTCCTTGAATTTTATCTATGCTCCCCCTCTTTTCTAGTTCTGTGACGATTTTATTGCTTTTGCTTTGTATTGTCTGTGTTGGATCTCGTGTTATCTGTTTAAAACTGTCTGATGCTACTAGACTATTCATCTTTTCTAAGTATTGCTCCTCTGTCATAACAACAGTCACTGAGCCTTTGTCACTGTTCAGAACTCTCAGATTACTGTTTGTTCTAAGGAAATTCTTTGATCTATTATACATGAGGTTTACAATATTAGTTTGGTCCCTGTATTTTTGTAAATGGTTAGTCACAACACTGGTTGCTTTTGCTCGTAGTAAGTCTTTTCTCTCTGAGGGTGTCTTCTCCAATATATTCTCAATGTCAGCAACTAATCTGCTTATGGAAATCTCTTTTGTGTTCGGAAAGATGCTGAATTTAGAGCCCAACCTGTTACTCTGGTTTCGACAGAAATTGAAATTTCGTTCCGTTTTATGTGAATATGTAATCGTTCTAATATTTAATTGGATTATGAGTGATTGTCTTACTAACGAAGAGAAAACCTCAGATTCAGTATGTATTGTATGTTAGATGAAGTATTTGTGTTGATCGAATTAATGTTTTAGGAACCCTGAAGAAGGAAAGAATAATTTTTCCGAAAGCTTGGTGAATGAATAAAGAGTAAAAAATCTGAATTCTATAGGTCGAAATCCCTTACCCCCACTGTTATTAATAATATCGACCATAAAAGTAAACTATAATAGAAACATGGGATTTTTTCAAAGAACATCAGAAACATACGGACAGAGAACATCCTATTTATTAAAGTTATGGATCAGCAATAAGACCAGACTGGCGTCATTCATAAACAGGAGAATATTTTTGATAGAGTGCAAACGACAGGATTTAATACCATCTCACATTGGCAATGGAATGAAAAACGTCAACAATCTATTTGAGTTCAGTTCAAGTCTGAAACTGAACAGGAAGGTGGCGGAATTTAACAACAAACTGGCATATAAGATTATAAGATTGGAAATCGACCACACAATATCAAGGATTAAGAGGTTGGAAAAGCTACAAAATGATATACTGGAGGAATTAAACACCTTATTACCGCAAGAAGTTCTGACTGAATTTTGCAGAAGACAGGATATGAAATTTAACAGGGTATTTCACATGACAAAACAAAAAAATATGAATAAAATAAGCAGATTACAAACGCAAAGGAAGGATAAATATGTGACACAACAAAAATGGTTCAAAAACCTCTCATCAGTGACCATTCCCGATGAAGTAAAAACCATGTTATCGTTGGGCTCTAAATTCAGCATCTTTCCGAACACAAAAGAGATTTCCATAAGCAGATTAGTTGCTGACATTGAGAATATATTGGAGAAGACACCCTCAGAGAGAAAAGACTTACTACGAGCAAAAGCAACCAGTGTTGTGACTAACCATTTACAAAAATACAGGGACCAAACTAATATTGTAAACCTCATGTATAATAGATCAAAGAATTTCCTTAGAACAAACAGTAATCTGAGAGTTCTGAACAGTGACAAAGGCTCAGTGACTGTTGTTATGACAGAGGAGCAATACTTAGAAAAGATGAATAGTCTAGTAGCATCAGACAGTTTTAAACAGATAACACGAGATCCAACACAGACAATACAAAGCAAAAGCAATAAAATCGTCACAGAACTAGAAAAGAGGGGGAGCATAGATAAAATTCAAGGAAAAACGCTAAGAAAATACAACTCAGTAGCGCCACGTATATATGGGAATCCAAAGTTACACAAACCAGATATACCGTTGAGACCTATTGTGTCAGACATCCAAGGACCAACATCAAAGTTGGCTTTATTCATGGCTCAAATTTTGACAAATACATATGACCGAAATAATGATTACTATGTCAAAGACACATTTGAGTTCGCTGAATCAATCAATAATTTCAGACTGCCACCTAATTACACTGTGGTTTCCTTAGATGTGGTGAATCTATTCGGGAATTTGACTAAAGAGTTAGTGTTTATAGCTATAAAACGAAAATGGAATATCATAGAAAACCACTGCAATATAACCGAAGAAAAATTTATGAAAATCCTAGAGTTTCTACTGGAATCTGGTTACTTCGTCTTTGAGGGAAGATTCTACATGCAATTATTGGGTTGCACAATGGGATCTAGATTGAGTCCAATATTATCATTGTATGTAATGGACTACCTGTTGGATTCATGCATACCAAAATTGCCCTTCATGATACCCTTTATAAAAAAATTTGTGGATGACATTGTGACAGCAATACCAAACACAGAAAGCGATACTATACTTAGAATTTTTAATAGCTTCGACAAAAACTTACAGTTTACCATCGAAATAGAAGATGACAAACAGTCGGTACCATTCTTGGATACTAGAGTCTGCAGGGTTGATGACATCATTAAATTAGACTGGTATACAAAAGCAAGCTCCTCTGACAGATACATTCACTACTTATCAGCTCACACAACGCAAGTAAAAATAAATTTTATCAAAGAAAAAGCAAATAGAATAAGAAGAATATGTCATCCAGAATTTGTATCGAAAAATATAAAAAAATTGAGGAACATTCTTGTGGAGAACTCATATCCACCAGGCATGTTAAGTAAGTTACTCTTTTCCAGCTATTACAACAATGTAGGCAGTGAACGTACTACAGTTAGAAATGAAGAAAATGACCAAGAAGAAGTAAACATCAAATATTGCACTATTCCAAACATAAAGACACTTTCCACAAAATTAATAAAATGCTTTGAGAATGAAGAAAACATCAAAGTGACAACAAAAAATCAAAAAACTGTGGCTTCACTGTATTCAAGATTAAAAGATCCTGTACCAGACAAATTGAAATCAAATGTGATCTATAAGATAGATTGTAAAAATTGTAACCAAACATATGTTGGCCAAACATCACAATGGCTCAAAAGCAGAATGGCTTTGCATAAGAGCGATATAAAGCTAAAAAACCAAAGGTGTGCGTTATCCATACATGCAAATTCAAAAGACCATGAGGTGGATCTTGACAATGTGGAAGTTTTGGATGTGAGTAACAATTATAGGAAAAGAACGGTTCTTGAGATGATTCATATAACTGAACAACCAGACCCAATGAACAAAAAAACAGACACCCAAAATTTGAGCAACATCTATACTTACCTTTTATCCTTGAATAAACGAGAATTTTACGATGGTCCAGTCGATGGGTAAATTACTACTTGACACCCCTGACATAACCTCCTGTTACTCTGGTTTCGACAGAAATTGAAATTTCGTTCCGTTTTATGTGAATATGTAATCGTTCTAATATTTAATTGGATTATGAGTGATTGTCTTACTAACGAAGAGAAAACCTCAGATTCAGTATGTATTGTATGTTAGATGAAGTATTTGTGTTGATCGAATTAATGTTTTAGGAACCCTGAAGAAGGAAAGAATAATTTTTCCGAAAGCTTGGTGAATGAATAAAGAGTAAAAAATCTGAATTCTATAGGTCGAAATCCCTTACCCCCACTGTTATATATATATATATATATAGCAATCCGTAACGGGTACGATCTGAACTAGGTGGATTCCATGATGAGGAAGGAGGAGCTGAAGCGTCTAAATAATGAGGCTTCGGTTCTTCAACAACATACAGTTAACAATAAATACTTGAAACTGTCCTACATTGGGTCTTTGTCTTCCCAGGTGGGCAATATCTTCAGCCAGTATGATGTCAGGGTGGCCTATAAATCCAACAACACCCTAGTACACAATAAGGATAGCATACCAACGTTAAAACAAAGTGGAGTCTATAGATTAACATGTGGAGACCCAAACTGCAACGTGGTTTATATTGGCAGAACTGGTAGACCTCTTCAACAGAAAATAAATGAGCATCCCAGAAGCCAGAAAAGAAACAACTGCGACAAGTCGATATTCGGCAAACATTTGAGATTCACCAAACATCCTTTCGATCCGGAGGAGGATGCAAAAATCATTCACCCGTCTAGCTTCGGTTTGAGACAGTGTGTATTGGAGGAGATGGAGATTTTCTGCCACATCGAGGACAAGTCTCTGTTTACTCTAAATTCTCTGTCCACACACGATTTCCCCCGCCTTTTCGATGTGCTTAGAGGGGAACCGATCGAGGATCGGACGGCTCCGGTGGAGAGCAGTTGTTAACTTGTGGACACCCGCATCTTTTTTACCCTTCTGTGCCCCCGCATATGTGTTGGTCGACGATTGACACCTCTTTGTCACCCGTCTTCGATGGTTGTGGCCCGTGCCTGCGCGCCGCGCCTCTTGCTTTTTCCTGTTTATATTGTTGTAACCTAAATACCTGACGAATTTTTGTGAATTTGAGTTGTATGTTTTGATCGATTGTTTTTTATGTGTTATCGAAAATGACGACCGATCGATTTTTCTGCTCGCTTGTGAAGTCATAGCAGGGCTGCTGCAGTGTAAGTTTTTTACTCCCTATTTCTTTGAAATCCTTTATCTGGAGCCTTTTTCCTTTCATTGCAGTCGTCCTGTTACTTGACTCCTGAAGATGGTGATATAATTCACCGAAACCGGTCGAGCAGACGTTTCTTTACAGTCTACAAATAAATATAATTCCCACTATCCAATTTTCTGTCTACAAATAAAGTTACACCAAGAATAAGGCATTCATTCTTTCTTTTTTTATTCAATGAATTATTATAAATTTGACTATTAGATGACGCGGCATTATTCTAACACCACGAACCTAACCTATTTTCAATGTTTTTCATGTGAGCATGACATCACCACAAGATCTCTCATTCCGAAAATATGCTCATTCGATTACCGATTTCATTTCTTTCGATTACAGATTTCACTTCATTCGAAGGGATCTGTAATTTTCGAGTCTATGGTTGGACCCAAAATGGCGGTTTCTGGTATACTTCCCTTTATAGAGCCTTATTCTAACAGTTGGGAAATCTTGACCTTTTTCTATGACAAATTTTGTTAGAAATGTCAAAATTTCTTAGCGATTTGCAGAAAAAAAAATGTCATTAATTTCAATGATAGATTCCATTACAATCATAAGAAATAGGGTTTCAGATTGAAAAACAAAAATTACGGTCGAAATTTGTCCACAATTTCTGACGCAATATCAGAAAAATCCTGTAAGGAAATTCCTCAAAGACAAAAGATGCACGGCATTTAAACATAGTAGTGATAACGCATAGATTCCTTTTCATTAAGTTTTTTCCTTATATCACAACATTCAAAAATATTTGAGCTGATACAGTTCCTAAATAAGTGTATCAAGGGTCAACTGAGGATTTCTTATGAAGAAACAATTTTTTTCTATTTCTTTTTTTCCTCCGGGTCTTCGTTTCGGAACTTTTACATCACTGGACAAATTTACATTTGCACTGCGAATTCTGATGCGCCAATGTGTTTTACATTGGCGCATCAGAATTTGCTGTCCAAATGCAAATTTGTCCAGTGATGTAATTTGTCCAGGGGGTTAAAACCTTTGTGCAAATTCAATATCTCCGACACTGGCACGTCTAATAAAACTGAGTAAAGTGCAAGAAAGCTACTATTAGTAGTGAAAATGTGTGTACCTAAACTCAATTCTGTAATTCCTGAAATATCAGCAGAAAACTGAAAAAAATATAAATGTTTCACACACATTGACATTTTGTTGAAATACAAAAATTCTAACAGTATATCATTATCAGACCTTTCGTAGACATACCTGATATTTTAGCATATAATAGGCAACATTCTATCTCCCTAGGTGTGTAATCATCGATATCGATAAGTGCTTCGTCAGGAAGGAAGGAAGCGAATATTTTAATCTGCTTCTGCATCCTCTCCGATTGACTCACTTTTATACTGCCTGATTCTGATCTTCCACTTTCTATTTTTTCTCCAGTATTGCTGTAGAATCGCATGGACCAAATATATTCCTCTTCCGGCTTTATACGCCCTGAAAATGAAAATCCTGAGTATTTTGCCGACATCATGTTCGAGCGGTAGTTTTGTTTCTTTCCAATTCACACTCTCGAAGTTGAAATCTCATTTTTGACGAAATGTTTGTCCGTATTTTGTCATTCAGTGCTATACTCACATAATCGTTTATGCGAATAATCACCTGAAACGAAAAATCATTATAAAGACAATTCCATTCATTTGAAACTGCATACTTTTTATAGCTGATGTTTGCGACATTATTTTTCAGTAAGTGTCATATAGACATATAAAAATCCTTTTGTTTCAAAAATATAATAAAAGAACAATGAAATCTAGTTGGACCCCTATTTGAGTTCTACGGGACAGAAACCATAGAGTCAAATTTTCATTCCTTCATTATATGTTTGGTGCCGCATAACCATCTAGAGATTTCAATAATAAGAAACTTCTCAAAAATTATTTTTCTTTCTTCTGATAACAATCCGTAACCAATACAGATCCTCTTCTTGTGCCTGTATTTTGGACGTATTGTTCAAAAAACTGGATTTATTGTCACTTCCAAAGTGTGTACTTTTTTGGACTTTTTCTGAATATATTATGTCTGAAGTGTTGTAATATAGCTTGGGTTTCGTAAAAAGTTTCGTGACTTAATGATGTGTTTTGATTCAGAAGTAACTTTTATGCTTCCAACTACACCTTTCACAGTTTGTTGTAATTCAGAAATTCAAAGTTGAATTTCAGAAAAGGGAGCATATATTTCAGAATAGCAAAATGTAATTCAGGAAACAGAAATTGAATTTCAGAATAGTTAATTCAATTTCAGAAACTAGAAATTGAAATTCAGATTAGGAAGTTCTAATTCAGAAAAACAAAGTTGTAATTAATATTAATAGCGAAATGAAATTAAGAAATGGCAAACTCAACTTCAGAAAATGTAATATACAGGGTGAGTCTTTGACTTGTACATATATTTTAACTGAAGATTCTTGAGGTCAAAAGAAACCTTTTTCTCATTTTCCATTTTTCCGAATTCGGCTCTGTTAAAAAGATATAGCCATTTGAAAAAAAAAATTGGGCTCAGTACGTTCCTGAAAAGATCTTCTGGAATTGATGCAAAGTTCATATTTCTCGATAGAAATTGAGTTGATACATTTAGGAAATACTCAAATACTAACCTTATTCGAATAAGAATGTTTAAAACACGATATTTCCAAAAACAGTTATTTTAAAAGGAATATTTCTGCAATTGAAAAGTCATATGTCTTCTATCGAATTAAATTCCTTCTTCGATTTTCCTGAAGATTAGTTTGTAAACACTAATAACTTGCTCATATTTTCCTCTTTCTCCCAAAACTATCTCAAAAAGAATTGTTTTTACACTAATCGAACATAACTTATTGGCGAGCTTCGTGGGGGTCAGGTCGTTATGTCCAAGGAAATATCCAGTATAGTGAATAGGGTTGCTAATCTCGAGTCTACACTAAGTGGCAAGCATTCAACTGATGCCGTTGCTCTTGATTCAACTCCCGAAATTCTGGACCGGCTGCGCAGGTCCCATAATGTTATTATTACGAACTTGCCTGAGGGAGCTGGAGGAGAGGTGGACAGAGGGGAGGTCTCCAATATCATTGATCACATACAAGAATCTTCTAGTAAATCGTTATTAAATGTCGTCAGACTTCCAGCCAAAGACACGACCCGACCAAGATGGACGAAGTTGTCATTTTCCAATCCCGAAGTTGCTGCAAGTATCCTGCGCCATAAGACTTGTCTTCGAGGGCATCCTCTTTATCGGGATATAATCATCCGAGAGGATAAGACGAGGGACCAAATCGCCAGGCTCAGGGCGCTCAGAGAGGAACTGAAAAGTAGGCGGGCGCGGGGAGAGCATAACCTCACCATCAAATTCATCAAGCAAGTTCCGACGATTGTATGCAGTGGTGAGCATTCTCCCAAGCAGCCAAAAAACTAAATCATCGGAGTGTCTGGCCCATATTGTACACTAACATCCAATCGATCTCACCTAAATTTCCAGAACTATTGACTTTCGTACAAATGCAGAAGCCTTACATAATATTCATCACAGAAACGTGGCTCAGACCAACCATTAGTGACTCGATCTTTTCTATCCCGGGATATTCCCTTTTCCGTCACGACAGTAGTGTGACTTTGGGTCACCGGGGTGTCTGTGTTTACATAAGTGACGAGATCACAGAAAGTTTCAACTTGCATATCGAACATCAAGATTGGCCAGACATAGACAACTTATTCATTAATATCTCAAATGATCATACCTCCATTTTGGTTGGATGCATATATAGACCTCGTCCCTGTCCCTTAGACTTAGAATGTGTTCAATATCTCTCGGATATTGTCACTCGCCACAAAAATGTTCTGATCACAGGGGACTTCAATTGCCCTGATGTTGATTGGTCTCAGCCTCACTTGATATCACAGAGTTCACCATCCCGCCCATATGTCGAGTTCATTCATAATTCTGGCTGTCAACAACTTGTCTCTTGTCCCACAAGGTACAGAACTGGTCAAGTACCTTCTCTTCTGGATCTCTTCATAGTGACTGACCCGAACCTTCTATCTGATCTGATCTATATGCCTCCGCTTGGAAAGTCCGACCACCTAGTAATTACTACAGAGATTCAGATACAGGCCGTTCCACAAGTTAGAAAACACGAGCGAACTCTCCAGTTTATTGACTACGAGAAAGTTTCCGAATACCTTGGTCGGGTCGACTGGGAGATAGCATTCTCGGGTGCGTGCGATGTTGACTCCATGTGGGGGATTTTTCTCGGTTATACGCGTGAGGCTGTAGCTGCTAATGAGCGAACTAAAACGATCAGGGAAAATCAACTAAAACCTTGGATTGATGAGCTTGCGAGACAGAAGAGGGCATTATGGCGGAGATTCTCTCGCAGTCGCTCATCCGCAGATTATCTAAATCACCGCTCTTTTTCCAAATTTGTTACATCATCAATTCAAGAGGCTAAATCTTCCTACGAGAAAAAATTGGCGACGTCAAAAAACAGGAAGAAACTGTTCAAGTATGTGAGATCATGCATGAACTCCAAGGTTGGCGTTCCGACGGTGAGAAACTCTAGTGGGGATCCATGTACGAGAGCTCAAGATTCTGCCGACATATTTGCTGAGGTTTTCGCATCAACCTACACCACCGAACCACCTGGAGAAGTCCCTACTCCTGGAGTCCACCGCGTTGATGCAGAGCTATCTGAGGTCGTGTTCGATACTCAGGTGATTGAAAAATACCTCTCTGAACTGAAGGTTGATGCTGCACCGGGATGCGATGGTATGACGGCACGCTTGCTGCAGCGATGTGCCGGAGCATTTGCTGTCCCACTCAATATGATATTTTCGGAATCACTAAAATCATCATCCATCCCTAGTGATTGGCTTTCGGCATCAATAACACCAGTATTCAAGAGTGGCGACAAGCTCAATCCCCAAAACTATCGACCGATAAGCATCCTCTCGACGGTTTCTAAGGTTCTGGAGCGAATCATAAGCGACCACATAATCCAATTTTGCTTTGCAAATGATGTCATCCCTAAGTCTCAGCATGGTTTTTTACCCTGTCGCTCCACTACTACCAATCTTCTGTCTTGTCTTGCAGAGTGGACCAAAGCGTTGGACTCTGGGAACCCCGTAGATGTGGTCTATTTGGATTTTGCGAGGGCGTTTGATCGAGTCCCTCACAGGCGTCTCCTCTCTGAGCTGGACCACCTAGGGCTGAGGGGTAGGTTGTTGGATTGGTTGAGGTCTTTCCTATCCAACCGTAAATTCCGAGTACGAGTTGGAAACGTTCACCCAACTGAAGAAAGAGATAAAACATCAGGAGTACCCCAAGGCTCTGTGCTGGGCCCAGTTCTCTTTCTCCTCTACATATCGGATTTACCAGCTCGCCTCAGATCGCGATGTTCCTTGTTTGCAGATGATGCCAAACTCTTCAGCTTGCCACTTTTATTCCCTCACCTTCTTCAAGCGGATCTGGATCTCCTTTCGGACTGGTGTCGTGACTGGTTGTTACCTCTGAACAAAGAGAAATGCTGTGTCCTCCATATTGGTAGAAACAATCCACGCATACCCTACAACATCGATGGATACCAACTGCAATCGGTAACTAGCCACCTGGATCTTGGAGTAACTATAAACTCGGATCTCACCTGGTCGGATCACATTGCGACGGTGGTTGGAAGGGCGAAACAGATCACTTTTCTCCTCGGGAAGTCCTTCAGAGGTGCTGATTATAGCGTATTTTGTTTGCTCTACAAAACCTACATCCGCCCGATTATCGAATACGCTGGGCAGGTCTGGTGGCCATCGACCAGATTCGATGAGAATGCCCTCGAATCAGTTCAGCGGCAAGCTACTCGTTTGCCTTATACTTATCCTAGACCATCCTATGAGGAACGTTTGAAGATATTCGGACTTCGCAGTTTTGTCGAACGCCGTGAACGGGGAGACCTAATATTCACCCATGGGGCCATATCTGGTCGTCTCGGTGAGGACTTCAGGAACATGTTCCAGTTGAACTCCAACAACCTGAGAGGCCATCGATTTAAGCTGTCGAAGGAACCCTATAGGACAACACCACGCCAGAGGTTCCTTTCCAATAGGATATTCGACAAATGGAATGGTCTACCATCCACAGTTGTGGAGGCCCCTACCGTCAATGCGTTTAAGAACAGATTCGATGCATGGAGTGCCAGACGTTGATAGCTTCTAGTTGCTCTCATTTTCGTCTATTTTTTTTTCTTCTTTGTTTTGTATTCACATTAACTTTTTTTACTTTCTTGTGGGTTTATAGGTTTAACCTCAACCCTTCTTAAAGTTGAAATAAATAAATAAATAAATAAATAAATAACTCCATAAAATTAGGTCGAATGATTAGAGGTCACAGGTCAATGACCTAACCTAACCCATCGAACCATATTCTATGAACTCTAGAGCATAGACCGTTTGAGCAGACGATGCCAGATTGTGTTGATTTTCTCCACAAGGAAGCAATAGGTCCTCTATCACGGATGAACTAACGCAAAGCCACTAGTTTTGTTTACTTTTGGCTGATGGCGTCTTCGTGCCTCTTTGGAAATGTTCTGATTCTCGCCGATAGAGCGCTACGATCTTAATGCGCAACCGTTGTTCCGTGAACCGAACAGTGGAACACGGCTGTGGTTGTTGAAGTAAGCATGCGTGAAGCCGCTTGATGGAGATTTGTCGATTTGTTATTGACGTTATTGTTTATTCACAGTGCATATGGATAATGCGAAAACGGAAAAGTTGATGTGAAAAGATTATCAGTGAAAGTGAAATATGTAATATGATAATAACCGCGAAGTGAGTTTATAAAATTCCAAGAGGATATTGTTTAGATAGAAAAAACATCGCCACAGATTATCAGGTAGCTATCATAGTATTTTTCATTAATTTCAATTTAAGGTCGCCGTTTGATGCGCGTAGGACAAGTCGACCGATAGAGGCGCCACCGTGCATTTTATGGAATATCTCCATAGAACTTACATTATCTCTATAAGTTCTATGAATATCTCTCTAATTATGAATGAAATGTACTATGGCGCTCTCTATCCGACAATAGCTGAATTATGAAATTAGTGAATATGTGGGTAAAACAGGAACTTTTTCCCGCCATATTTTGAATTTGGCCATTCTCTGCCAATTCCGCATTTCAAGTTGTTTTTCTGAACGAAATTATCTGTAGATTCACTTTTAATCGGAAGTTGAACTATTTTCATGGGTCTTTCGTTTGAAATAAAACAGAAGCATGAGTTGACTTATTTTCTTCTATTTTTGAAAGAAAAAAAAAGAACTGTTGAAATGAAATAAATCTCAATCATCTCATTAAGAACTCCAATCCTTTCTGAGTTCACCCACAAAATTTCAGTTCTCAAAGTGAAACCATTCTCAAATGCAACTTGAAATAAAAACACACTACATTGAACGCCCACCTTAATACGTGATCTGTATGGAATATTAATTCATCAGTAATATCCGAATTTTTTAGTCTTGATGAAGTTGATAAACATTCTGACAACATTGTTACCTTGTATAGAGTTTTTTGATTCAAGCCATTCTGTGATATTGAAACGCCAGGGTTGCATCTAGATTTTTCCTATGATTTTTGATTTTTTCGTCAAATTTTATCGGGTAAAATTTGGAATAACTCGAAAACAACGCGTTTTATTGAAAAAACTTAGGAGTACTCTTATTTTCTAAACCGATTGGTTCTTTCGAAAATATGAACCGTTTATCTTTTTCAAGTGATTCTATAGTATTTTTTTGTAGATTCATAAGTTGGCTACGCTGTAACTTCTATACCGGGAGGAATATTGAATAAGTTTTGATTTGGAAATATGCATTATAAAGGGAGTGAATACTTCACGAAAATTCAGTTCATTTGAAATAACGGTTCCGAAGATATAAACAGAAAACTGTTTTTTTCATGGATTTTCGACACCCTGTATCTTCCAAACGAAACCGAATTTTAAAAAATGGTATAGGAAGAAAGTGTTTCGTTTGATGAGAGGAATCTACAGTTAAAATATATGTACAAGTCAAAGACTCACCCTGTATAATTCAGAATAGTATCGAGCTCGGTATCAAGCTTCGACCGTAGAAATATAGTCTTATATATAGTTCTCTAATCTATCAAGAGTTTATCAGATACATCGCGTTCATTGATATAGATATCAACAACCGTCATGGATCCGACACGAACTTGCCATTATCAGAGACAACCGAGACGGGTAACTACCTGCTAAAAAAGAGGGGCATTTTAATTCTCTATCTCTCTCAGTTTCATCGAAAGATCAGCATAGATGGCGCTGAATGAATTTCAAAATTTACGTGGGAAATTTGAAATGCTTTTCCACATTTCGCAGCCGGTATACTGCCGTCCTAAGCCAAAAAGCAGTATCTCCAATTTGTACCATTTTCGAATTTCATCTTTATATAATTATCATGAGATGAAATTCGAAAATGGTAAAAATTAGAGATACTGCTTTTCGGCTTAGGACGGCAGTATAAAAGATTGCAATACTTTATGAAAAAACTCTTACATTTTTCAGTAGAGAGAAAATAATCTACTGTAACATGAAAAGTTTTCGATACAATATTTATCGCGAATATTCAATATTGGAGACAAAATAGGTTTATAAAATAAAAGTAGTTAATTAGCAAAGAACATTTAATTATTTACTGCATTAATCAGCACTCATATAAATAAACAAATTGAAAAGTGATCAGAATATAAAAACAATCATGGAAATGTATTAAAAAAGAATCGATCATTCACAGCATGAATTCACATTTCAGATGAATGTACCAATATAAAACAAAAATAATATTTATCAATACTTATATACTTAGATGAGAAAAATAACAAATGATCAAAATGGAAAAACAACAGTTCATTATTAAAAAAAAAATCAATCCTTCCCTGCATTAATGCACTATTCACATGAATGCACATATTCAGATGAGAACTAACAAATTCACGAGATTGTTAAACGGTAATTCATAACCAAGAAGGATCAATTATTTACTGCATGAATTTAACATTCAGATGTACGTACCAATATGAAACACGAAGAATACAGATAAGAATAAATAATGAATAATCAAAATTGGAAAAGTAGTAGTTCATTATCAACAAAAAATGGTCATTCAATTCACTGCATGCACAAAACATGAATATACATATCTAACCCTGATTCTACGGTATCATTCAAGTGCTCGAATAAATTTCTGATAATGCCAGAAAAAAATTGCACTCTTCTCAAAAGAGTCAGCACAGTCTTTTTATTTGGCAGTGCCACAAATTTTCTAAGTAAATTGTAGCACTTAGGACTCCACTTTAAGATGCAGAGGGATAAGATCTTGTCCTCAATGGTCCACCGTCTAACCTTCAAATTCTTTATTTTGAAATTCTTTATTTGAGACAGCATAAAATTGGCTGTAACTGAGGGCATGTTCCTGAATAAATTTTTTATGAGGCTTGATTCAGATATATCTGACAATGCCTTCAGATCTGAAAAAATAAATGCAAACAGGAAAGTAACTGTGTACAGAGTAATGAATAAAGAAAATACTTACGAATTGACGAGTAGTCTTGGAGATATTGATTGGTACGGTTTCTTGAAGGAAAAATCGGCTTCTGAAAGTTTCACCGCTTTCCATTAACTACTTGTGGATTTGGTGGAAGAACATATGCCACTGAAACAAAAGAGCATAAAAAATATTGTAAATGGAAAATCCTGGAAAACAAAGGAAATTAAAAGAATGCAGAACCAGCTGGATCCTTTGCATACACTATACAAAGTAAAAAAAAAATGATGAAGCCCTGAGAGCATATAAAACTTTGAAAAACATGTACAAAGAAGAAATCACAAAAGCTCGAAAGTCACAAACTGAAAAGCATTTCAATGAAGCGAGTAACAAACAGAGAGCACCATGGAACATAATAAATGGTGAAAATAAAAATAAGAACATTATTTCGACCTCAAAACTAACGGCTGATGAATCAAATAATTATTTTACCAACATTGGAACGGAAACAATACAACAAGTACCACCCACCAAAAGAACGGCAATAGAATACTTAGAGAAATAGGAACTGAACAATGATAAATCTTTTTATCTGCTTGAGTGTTCGGATAAAGAAATAATGAATACAGTAATGAGTATAAAACCCAAGAAAGCAAATGACCTCTACTACATGTCCACAAGTCTGCTGAGGACGATGTCCCAGGAAAAAGTTACTCCAATCAAATTAATAATAAACAAATGTTTGCACGAGGGCCACTTTCCTATTGAACTGAAAAAAGCTAAAGTTATACCTGCATATAAAGGTAAAGGGGATAAAGATGGTTGCAATAACTATCGCCCTATATCTATACTTCCAATTATATCGAAGGTATTTGAGATCATAGTTAAATGTAGAGTGGTGAATTTTATGGAATAGGATAGGGGTCTTAAAACAACTATGATGAACCTGGACTTGTCCAAAGCTTTTGACTCAGTACCGCACAATATCCTACTGTCAAAATTACATCATTATGGCTTTAGAGGGAACATATACTACCTGATTAAATCCTATCTCTCGAATAGAACCCAGGAAGGTTTTCCTAAGTGAATCAATGTCCAGTAAATCTAAAATCAAAGTGGGTATACCACAGGGCTCCGTGTTGGGACCTGTGTTATTCTTGATATATATCAATGACCTTAGAGTGGATGGTACGCTCAACTTATGCCTATACTGCGACGACACCTCTTTCTTGGTTGGCCATGATAACACTGTCAACCTAGAAGAAAATGCTGGTAGAGTACTGAAGGCTGCGGAAGATTTGTTCACAGCAAACCAACTTAAGATCAATGTCAATAAAACAGAATATATATTAGGGTGGAGTGATTTTCTCAATTTTATAATCTGATGATGCCTGGTATCGGAATGAATGTCTTTTAGGGTGAGTATAGACCAAAAAAAATCTCGCTCTTATCGGACTTGATCTTCAGGTTCCTAGAAGGGGGGGAAATTTCTCATTATCAGTAATTTTTTTAACTTCGAATTTTAAATCTATAACATATTTTTATTATGGTCTTTTATTCCTTTGTGTTATAATGTATTTCATTCTTCTCTGAAAACACATAAAAAGACCCAAGGGCGTCGACAGGGGGGGCAGCTCCCCCCCCCCCCCTAGATCTCAAAAATCCCTTAAAAACTTATGAAATAATAGCATAATATACAAAACTCAGTTCATATTTTCTATTTTGATTGTATCTTGCCCCCCTAGCTCAATTGCCCCCACTGGCTGCCGACGCCCTTGAAAAGACCTGTGCCACTTACGGACTTATTTTCAAATTCCTATCAGCCATTTAAATATAATAATTTAGCTTTTTTCCACTCTCTTACTAGTATAATAATTACTTATCTGGAAAACTACTACATTACTAAGTTTATTATATTACTCAATATACATTAATTACGTTTGTTATACCTATAGGCTCTAAGTAGGATTGAGAAATTGGTCACGAAATTATGAGGCACTTGTCAATGTCCAATTTTCAATTTTTTCTAGATAGAGTAATCCGATAGCTCAGCAATCTAAAACACGTTCCTTTAGGCCTTAAGCCAAGCAACGAGCTTGGAAATTGGTCATGAAATTATGAGGCACTTGTCAATGTCCATTTTTTTCTAGATAGAGTAATCCGAATGCTTAGCAATCTAAAACACGTTTCTTAAGGCCTCTAGCCAAGCAACGAGCTTGAGAAATTGGTCATAAAATTATGAGGCACTTGTCAATGTCCAATTTTAAATTTTTTCTAGAAAGAGTAATCCGAAAGCTCAGCAATCTTAAACACGTTCCTTTTGGCCTCTAGCCAAGCAACGAGCTTAAGAAATTGATCATAAAATTATAAGGCACTTGTCAATGTCCAATTTTCAAATTTTTTTAGATAGAGTAATCCGAAAGCTCAGCAATCTGAAACACGTTCCTTTAGGCCTTTAGCCAAGCAACGAGCTTGAGAAATTGGTCATAAGATTATGAGGCACTTGTCAATGTTCAATTTTTTCTAGATAGAGTAATCCGAAAGCTCAGCAATCTAAAACACGTTCCTTTAGGCCTTCAGCCTAGCAACGAGCTTGAGAAATTGGTCATGAAATTATGAGGCATTTGTCAATGTCCAATTTTCATTTTTTTCTGGATAAATTGGGAGAGCGGGAATGGGTGGAACCCGATTTGCAGCCACCTCCCCGTGGTGGGTTCTGGGTTGGTCTTTAGCGAAGAAAACCAAGCGAAAAACTGTAACTCGTAAAATAAACCAAGTTATTTGGTTATTTATACATTTTTATTTCACGTAAAGGACCCCGCACTTTTACTACGGGAAATGGCGTTCCGTCAAACTTTCTAAAATTTTGGTATAATGTAGTACTCGACATACTGATCAAAAGTGTCCATGGCCCCAACTTAATCCTATGACTAGTTTTTGAGATACAGGGCGTTGAAGTTGAGAATTACCCACTTTTACTACGCCTGTATCTCGGAACAGAATCGAATGAATTTCAATTTTTCTCAAGAAACATTTCATCACATCCCCAAGGAGCAAGCATATAGAGGAATATGACCGAAAATCGTTACGAATACAGGGTTATCCATAATTGAATGCATGCCCGATATGGAAAGTATAAAATATGTCAATTCCAGAGCGAAAACGTTCGCAAAATGAACTATTACACTAGATATGTTGTTGTTACATCGAAAAAGTCTGAAATACCCAGAATTTATACTGGGTGATCCATTATTATAGAAACTATTCTCAAGGAAGGTTAAATGGACACCCTGTATTTATGGGTTGATTCAAGGTGTTTGTTTAATTTTTTTAGAACATATCATCATGGACTTCAAAGAATACAGGGTGATTCAGTCATGAATTGAACTTTGAACCTCACGAAAATACCCAAAAACCACCTTTTTTTTCATCACCCTCTATTTCAAGATTGAATCCGACGAGGTGGGAGTTTTCTTTCACCACTGTACTTGATATGAAAACATCAATACGGCTGAGAGTTTTTATCCACTTCCTATGACCAGATTTTTTTTTATGTAATATGAAAATTATTTATTTATGTGATTCTATTCGTATTCCAGCAGAAAATCTGGTCATAGGAAGAGGATGAAAACTCTCATCCGTATTGATGTTTTCATATAAAGTACAGTGGTGAAAGAAAACTCCCACCTCGTCGGATTCAATCTTGAAATAGAGGGTGATGAAAAAAAAAGGTGGTTTTTGGGTATTTTCGTGAGGTTCAAAGTTCAATTCATTACTGAATCACCCTGTATTCTTTGAAGTCCATGATGATATGTTCTAAAAAAATTAAACAAACACCTTGAATCAACCCATAAATACAGGGTGTCCATTTAACCTTCCTTGAGAATAGTTTCTATAATAATGGATCACCCAGTATAAATTCTGGGTATTTCAAACTTTTTCGATGTAACAACAACATATCTAGTGTAATAGTTCATTTTGCGAACGTTTTCGCTCTGGAATTGACATATTTTATACTTTCAAAATCGGGCATGCATTCAATTATGGATAACCCTGTATTCGTAACGATTTTCGGTCATATTCCTCTATATGCTTGCTCCTTGGGGATGTGATAAAATGTTTCTTGAGAAAAATTGAAGTTCATTCGATTCTGTTCCGAGATACGGGCGTAGTAAAAGTGGGTAATTCTCAACTTCAACGCCCTGTATCTCAAAAACTAGTCATAGGATTGAGTTGGGGCCATGGACACTTTTGATCAGTATGTTGAGTACTACATTATACCAAAATTTTAAAAAATTTGACGGAACGCCATTTCCCGTAGTAAAAGTGCGGGGTCCTTTTCGGGGTCGTCTGGGAACCTGAAGACGTCACATTTAGGAACCCAGATTTTGCCATTCCATTAACCACATAAAAAGACACCAATCGAGCAGCCAGGTCAAAAGAAAAATTGAAGATAATTTTTTCTTGTATAAAATCGCTCCGCCCTAATATATATCCTTCGGACATCAATTGGAATCAGGCTCGGCAAAGTTCTTAGGAATTCACGTGGACAACAAACTGAAATGGAATGAACAAATAGACACACTATGCAAAAAACTATCCAGCAGCATTTATTGTTTGAGGAGGCTCAGGAGCATTGTTTCTGGTGATATCTTGAGGACTGCCTATTTTGCAAAGGACCCCGCACACTTACTTAGGAAAAGCGGGTCCAGTGAATTTTCCCCATTTTTACATATTATATTTATATCAACCTTAAGAACAATATATCAGATTTTCACGAAGGTCTTACATACATAGGGCGTTCCAAAATTGCAGCTACGGAAAAACGAATCTTCAAATTTTGATGATAATTCTTCTCATTTTCAGAATTTCATCATGATGCCTTGGGTTCTGAATAACAAGATATCACAGATATCCAAACACCGCCCACCACGTTAAGTTTCGTTATACAGGCTGTTCCATGAAGCTATATAAGTAACTGAATGTAACTTTGTTAGTGACTTTGGGACCACCCTGAGTTTTTCAAAATATGATACCATGATGTATGTCTACCTCTGTAGGAAGTTTCATTAATGTACAAAGAACAGTTGCAAAATTATTCAGGTTTAAATTCGGATTTCATACAATTTTTCTTTAAAACTTATCTGTAGTTGAGATTGCGGTCAAGTAATATAGGTTTTCATTCAGTATAATTATTATGATAGGTATTGACGGTCAGTCAAAAGGTGTTTTTATTCAGGAATGTACAGGATGGACATAATTCGTTGTCACTAATCTCCTCATTTCGCTATCTCAAAATCTGTTTATATAGAAAAACAGTATTATCATTCCAGGTTGTTGTATCTTTGAGCACTCTAAGGATGCATATTTTTTTAATATTATACCATTAAAGAATGTCGACCTTTGTGAAAAATTTTACTCGTGTATAAATAATTAAAAGATTGTTATCAAATCATTCAGGTTTTAGTTCAATATACACCATTACTTGAAATAATAATTATCAACAATTTACATAAAAATGTATCAGCACAAAATATGAAATGCTGTGCCTAAGGTGGTGTAAGGACACAGATACTAAGCCTATGTTAGAAAAAGGCTAAATATACATTACTTTTAAAACATAAGTCAATACCTTTTTGGGCCTTTTCAGACGATGGTGCTTCCACAATTTGGACCAATTGAGTGACCTCAACTTGGTCTTGAACTTGAGTTTGCTGCAAGACTTCTTCAATTATTCAATGAAAAAGGAAGAAACGAGTAAATCTAACCTGGAATAGCGAACATTTACTAGCTTTTATAGCTACAATGAATATATTTCATCTGAAGGGAATTACTGAAAATTTCCTAAAATAGCCATAAAAAACTTGACACAAATATTTAGCAGTATGACCAGAGGCAGAACTCTCCCATCAAGTGCAGGGGGCCAGTAGATTATAAAACTGTATGAATAAAGTCCCATTAGTACCAAAAAATGTGTGAATACCTGTTTGAGATGAAAATTGGAGTGGAACGGAGGTCCTCTTAAACAAAACTAGACAAAGACTTGAGGCACTGTATACGTTAAGGCGACATGTAGTTGAAAATCAGACCACCAATTCCCTCTCGAAGTCACCCGGACGAATATAGATGGCATACCTCTCTTTTGCCCTTTCGGCAGGAATGAACTGAATGTCTTCAGCTCGCTCAAGCAGGGGCGTGAGAATCGTTCGCATTTTATCGGCGTAAGCCAGTACAAGACTTATCTATCCGAAAGAGAAGTTATCTCCAAAAGGAATCGTAGTAAACAATCTATGGTTCTAGCATCGTGTAGTTGGTCTTCGGAAATTTACATCCCATCAATCACATAATTCATCTTTATGAGAAATGATTTTGTATTTTCAAGTTTGTTTTTTTCCTGTTTTCGTTTTTGACTGTATATATCTTTATGTTATTCTTGGAAATGAAGTTATTTTGATATTTTTTGCTCCTATGAAGGTATCTACTTACTTTGAGAGTCGAAAATGACCTGAAGAATCATTATTTATATTGTTCGCCACCCATTTTAAATGAAATCATCTGTCAATTTGGATTACATATTATGATATGATCATAATAGATCGTTTTCATATTGCAGAATGAAAAAAGAAAAATTTGCTTTCGACCATATATTTTCATTTTGCACAAAGATTACAGGAGCTTTTATGTCCATCTAGAAAGTATTTATAGGATGTATTGGACTAGAATACATTGTTTTCTCCCAAATGCCAGGTGATTTCACATGATTTTTGAAAAAAATAAAATCGATTCTGTTTAAAAAATTAGGTTATGTCGTTTGTTTATATTGGCGTCGAAATGGGTATGAATGAAATTTCACGATTTTCGTAAGTAAACGGGTTCTGAATGGTCTTCAGCGGTTAATAACTGTTTATTATTGATCCTTTTCACGTTTCAGAAAAGAAAAAACATCGAAAAAGGTATATTCAACAAAATATGACTATATTGAATTCAACGTTAAGTGAATTTAGATCCTGTTGAATTGAAATGTTTGTAGAAAGGGTACAGGAGCTTTTATGTCCATCTAGAAAGTATAAATAGGATTTATTGGATTGGAATACATTGTTTTTCCCCAAATGCCAGGTGATTTCACATTATTTTCGAGAAAAATAAAATCGATTTTGTTTAAGAAATTAGGTTATGTCGTTTGTTTATCTGATTTTTCTTATTTAAAAGATGTTTTGCAGGTAAAAATGAGGATAAATATGTTCTTTAATCGAACGCAGCCGAGTTTTACTTCCCAACATTATATTTTTCAGAAAAAGTTATCAACAAAACCAAATTGACATTCTGACATTGCTTGGTTGAATGAATAATGTGTTTTTTGTATATAAAAAACAAAGGTAAGAGTTCGATTCTGTTCGAAAATGGGATTTTACGTTGTCTTTTCTCATTTAAGCTATAATTTCGATCGACTTTAATATTTTTGGAAGCAACAAGAAATGTTTATCATATAAATCTCTCAATTTGAATTACATACATAATATTAGAGAATGTGGTTTGGGTACCAAGCAATTGAATTACAATTTATTTTTTCTGAATTACAATTTCGTTAATCTGCATAACAATTTCATCAAATTTGCACTATCTGAGTGAATGTTTGTTATCAGATATTTATAGTTAAAATTCAATCTCACATGACAGAATGTTTTCATGTTAAAAAAGTTATACGTCAAAGCAACTTGAAAAAAGGGTGGATAACTAATGAAGTTAGTCAGGCTAGTTCTGAATTAAATAACCTTCACTGGTCTCATGCTTATATCAAATATGTTCATTCTCTTTAAATTTATAGGAAAGCTAAGATGGAGTACAGCCTTCTGCTCCGGAGGACTGAGTAGCTTCATTAGGAAAGATATATTATCTCTGTGTATCTGCTAATAAAAGAAAAGCTGTTTGGAATGTTGTCAATCATGAGAGTGGTCGTAAATGCGAGGGAAATATTGATATTGCCTTAAATATTGGAAATACTGTCTCTTCTGTGACTGCGATGGAGGCGGAGGCCTTCGGAGATTATTTTTCTAATCTTGCAGGTTCTTGGCTGCAACTCCATTATGGCAGTGAACTCTCGAAGAGCTGTACTGCTAGTTCTATGTCTCAGACCTTCCATTTCTATCCGGTTAATAAAAACAAATTTGACCTAATTGAAAATCCGAGCACCTAGCCTATCTCATTAACCTGTCTGTCTCTAATGGCGTATTTCCGAGTCTTCTGAAGACTGCGATAATTGTACAAAGATGCATGATGTTCATAACATTTCTAACTACCGGCCAATATCTGAGCTGAGCGTTATATCCAAGGTGGTTGAAAATATTATTCAAAAGAATTACTCCGTGTTTGGATAAGTTTGATGTTGTTTTTGATTCTCAGCACGAGTTTAGGTCTGGTCGTATCAAAGAGACAGCAGCATTCGAATTTACAGAATTTGTTCATAAGAGTCTTGATGAGGAAAGATATGTCGAAGGGTTCTTCTTCGACTATTCCTGTGCATTCGACGTTCTTAAATTAAAAAATTATAAATTGGGATTCAGAGGCGTATTTCTCGACTGGTTATACAGTTTTATTTTCGGTAGGTCTATGAGAGTTAAGATCAAAGATATTTTCAGTGAAAAATATACCATTACATCAGGTATGCCCCAGGGTTCTGTCCTGGGTCCCCTTTTATTCGTTTTTTCATGACTGATGTACCTGCGTAGGTTACTGAAATCAGTGCTGGTGCTCTTTTTTGCAGATAATTTTTCTGTTGCCATCACTGCCTCGAATGTCCCCGAACTTGTTAATGGCTGCAAAAGACTTATTGAAAATTTTAATGACTGGTGTTAGAAAAATGCGCTGTTGTTAAATATCGTAAAAACCAACAGTATTAATTTCCGGAACACAAACATTGGGAGTAAACCTCTATCACCTGTTCGAAGTCATCAGTAAAATCTGAGTGTATCAGGTTTTTGGGTATACAGAGTAGCCACTTTTTTAATGGGGTTGTATTGGTAACTTTCAAACCATGAGAGTCAGAAGGTCGGTCAAATGGAGTAGAAGTTGCATTTATAACAGCATTGTCAAGCAGTTCGAACAAATCGAGATTATCAGGGCCGGTTATTGAGATATCATAAGAAAAAGTAAATTCTTATGATTTTTCTTTTTTTCAATAAGGCCCTGCATATTTTGTGACACTTTTTTGAAAAAATTTTAACGCTTAATTCAACGATATATCATACAATGTCATTCAAAGTTGATTTTCAGGTGATTTTGACCCTTATCCATGGAAAATGGATCCCAGTCGAATTGGCTGAAATTTATATATGTTGTAGTTTATACATTTCTGATCAATAGTCTCCATGGGCCCGGGACCTGAAAATGGATAGTTTTTTCGGTATCGAAGGTCGAAAGTTGCGACTAGTGCGCAATCAAAAATGAATTCCCATCTATATTACGCACGTTATCAGGCTATTCGCTACCCTTCAACTTTACTAATTCAAACAGTGGTAAATGCCGGAAAGAGAACAAAACAAGAAAATTCAAACCCTGCAGTAATTCACATTTAAATACATATTTTAATTTCATGCCACGTATGGATGCCGTCGCTCAAAGTACCCAATAGATGGGAATTCATTTTTGATTGCGTGCACTAGTCGCAACTTTCGACCTTCGATACCGCAAAAACTGTTCATTTTTAGGTCTCGGGCCCATGAAAACTATTGATCAGAAAAGTATTAACTACAACATATCCAACTTTCAGACAATTCGACTGGGATCCATTTCCCATTGGATTTGTGCAGTGTCCTTTTTTTGGGTCGGATCTGTAGGGAAAAGGGGGGCAAAACCGGGTAGCTAAGAAAAATCTGCAATGATTTTTTATTTATTTATGTTAATTGGTTGACACTTGATTTATTCATGCCGTTAAATATGAGCCAAACACTGAAATGAGTTAAACTTATTAAAATCCAGTACAATATGAAAAAACCAACAAAAAAAATTATATTCTATTTAACGGTTATGACCCGAAGAAGAACCATCTTCTAACCATCCTGTACATCCTTCATGTGCCCAGTTATTGCACGTTTCGGTGCATTCTATCCACCCATCATTTCTGGTAGTAATAGTAAGAGAGTACTGCTGTTTTCAGTAAATGCAGATGGTGTCCTTGTCACCTTGTGAGTAATCGACTTTTTCTTCTGAGCTGGACTCTTTAGCTCTTATTTCGTCAATTTCTTGTTTTTGTTTTTTTTTGTATCATAATCTTTCTCCTCGCCTCTTGAATTAATTTGTTTTGGGTACCAATTCGAGATTTCATTCACCTTTGTCACACGTCAAATTCCTGACAGTAATATGAAATCAACTTACCCCTTTAGTACGGAGAGTGGTCGTGGGTCAGAAAGAAAAGGATGTTATGAGGGCGCCAAGTGATCTAAAAAGTTGATCTCCTGAAACTACCTGAATTAAGAGATCACTAACTTCAATCAGGGTAAAGGAAAGGACGGTATACTAAACTAATATATATATTGAACTCAACAGATGATCTCTTCGATAAGGTAGCAAATGCTATGGAGTGGTCTCGGCTAGAGAGACACTAAAGCCAATTAAATATGTGATGTAACAACGAAAAATCAGACTTCAATAACGTTATTCTGTCCTAACAGCTATTTCACACTTATATTCCAAAAGGGATGTCATAAATAATCCGAATGGTTGCTGAGGTTAAAAAAAAAACGGGGTACCATAACATTCTGCGTATGATACTAGAGCTCAGGGAAAAACCTCAGCCGAAAAAACCCTGTCTCCCCGTGAAAAAAATAAAATCCCATTTCTGTCAACGCTGTTCAAGAACATGTATATAGCAATTAGTGCCAAAAAATACGGAGATTATCTATTTTCGCACTTTTTCCTTTCCACAGCTTAATCGGGGTTTTGTCTTCAACATTTGTCGGACCTGTTCGATTCAGAACATGACAAGCTGTATTAACACCTTCTGCCCAAAGATTGATTGGCAGATTCTTCGTGTCAATCCTGGCACTCTCGACCAGAGTTCTATTTTCTCTTTCTGCCGAGCCATTTTGTTGAGGACTATATGGCATAGTGATACGGAAATTTATACCATATCTCTGGAGGATACTCCTCACTTCTGCATTATCAAACTCTTTTCCACCGTCGCTCATGAATTCCACGATCTTATTGTTGGCTACTTCGGCTTCCTTAATGAATGTCTGCGAACTTTCTGCAACTTCAGACTTTGTTTTCAAGAAGAATACTCGACGGAATTTTGAAAAATCGTAGTTTTTATTACTCGTAATATGTACAGGAGCTCCTGTGTCATCATTTTTTGCAAAATGACTCATTTTATTTTTATCTATACACGGAAAAGCATCTCCTTCGATTTTGTTCGACTTCCTTGGAGCTTCTTCTTTACTTGCAGTCGACTTGGACAGTTTTTGGCGGAATGTCCAACCTCATGGCATTTGAAACTCTTTCTGATAGGTTTATCTCCTTTGCCAACATTTTTGATATTCACATTTTTAGAGGAAGATTTTGCAACGAATGCAGTCGATTCCATTTTCGACGATTTCGCAGGTAATCGCATTTCAATTAGACGCAAACGTTCGGTGAGTTTATTTAGTCCTTTCGTCGACAGGGACTGATTCTCATACACTTTTGAATTCGAAATACTCTTTTGGAAGTGATTCTACTCATGAGCAACAGATCTGGCAGTTCTGTATGAACCAGTCTCTTCGACTCATCGTTTAATTGGCGAAAATTTCTTTGAAAGCGAACTATATGTGTTGCTATAGCTTCGCTGGAATCATATTGGCTACTGAAGAATTGCTCCATGAGTCTATCGACAAGTTGTCCAGAACTTTGTTCATAGACTGATAAAAGTTTTTCCCATGTGGCATGTGCGTTATCACATGAAGGAGTGACTGCGCCTAGAACGGCACTCTATATCAATAAGAATATACAATATCTGCCTCTTTCTAGATTTATACAACGCGACATTGCAGCAATAATCCTAGATGTCCGACTTCCCGGAGGTAACGTCAAAGTTGTTATAGCTTCAACGTACCACCATGAGGAGGAAGCATCCCCACCCGAGGAGGTGGCCAAATTAGTGACATATTGCAAAAAGATGAATATGCAATTCATCATTGGATGTGATAGCAACGCACACCACTCAGTCTGGGCGAGCTCCAATATCAACAAAAGAGGTGAGTACCTTTTAGATTTTCTTACAACTGAAGGGGTGGGAGTAGCAAATCGGGGTACTGAACCTACGTTCCGTAATGCAATCAGGGAGGAGGTATTAGACCTTACCCTTGTCAGCCCAGCCCTACATCACAAAATATCTAACTGGCATGTCTCAGACGAGGCTTCTCTCTCTGATCATAGACAGATCCGGTTTGACATCGACATCGAACCAAAATTACAGGAGTCTAAAAGAAATCCCAGAAGGACGGACTGGGAGCGCTATCGTGTACTGTTGGAAGACGACGAAGATCTCTCAGGGGTCCGGGGCATGGACTCTGTGGATGGCATAGACCTAGCTGCGGAGCACCTCCAAGGCCGAATTCTGACGGCTTATGAGGATAGCTGCCCGCTAAGGCGGTCGACATCCAATAGGGACGTGCCCTGGTGGAACTCCAATCTAGCAAAGCTACGGAAAAAAGCCCGCAAGCTATATAACAAGTGGTCCAGGGCACTGGAGGACAAGACCGCATATAGAGCGGCAACAACCAAATATAGTAAAGAATTGCGTGAAGCCAAGAGAAAATCATGGCGTACCTTCTGCCAAAACATCGAGGACACGCCAACGGCCTCCAGACTACATAAGGCCCTATCAAAAGATCATAGCAATGGTCTGGGACAGCTAAAGGGAATGGACGGTGAGATGACTGGCACAGACGACGAAACGTTGTCACTCATGCTAGAAACTCACTTTCCGGGTTCTCGAATCTTTCATGGCAGCAAACCGAGTCAAGGTGTCTCGGCACCCAGACGAGGTGCCAGAAAGATAGCTGCCAAACTCTTCACAAAAGAAAGGATTCAATGGGCAATCGAATCCTTCAAACCTTATAAATCTCCAGGCGGGGATGGCATGTACCCGGTGATGCTTCAGAGGGGACTGCAGGTCCTATTACTGGACCTCGTGAACCTTTTTCGTCGAAGCTTCATCTGGGGATATATCCCAGAATGCTGGCGGGACGTGAGAGTGAGTTTCATTCCTAAGGCTGGCAAACGGCCGGGGACTGATGCTAAATCATTCCGCCCCATCAGCCTCTCCTCATTTCTCCTGAAGGCGATGGAGAAGATAATTGATCAGGATATCAGAGCGGGACTACTGTCTAAGTACCCTCTGCATAAAGATCAATATGCATACCAGGCAGGAAAATCAACAATCTCTGCTCTCCATAGCCTCACCAGGAAACTGGAGAAGACCTTGGAATACAAAGAGATTGCTTTATGTGCTTTTATTGATATTGAAGGCGCGTTCTCGAATACGCCACGACAGTCCATTCACCGTGCGCTGGTCAGAAGGGGTGTGGAGCCGGCAACGGTGACTTGGATTATGGCATCGCTGAGCAGCCGGATAATCAATATGCAACTTGGCGCGACGTCCCTAACTGCGACACCCGGAGACGGGTGCCCACAGGGGGGTTGTTTATCACCACTATTGTGGTCACTGGTCGTCGACGACCTCTTAAAAATACTTTCGGAAGCGGGTTTCGAGATTTGTGGGTATGCCGATGACCTTGTGATAGTGGTTCGGGGTAAGCATGATAACACGGTCAGTGATCGGATGCAAACCGCTCTAACCCTAACTCACGAGTGGTGTATCCGAGAAGGTCTCAATATAAATCCCAAAAAGACAATACTAGTGCCATTTACCAGGAGAAAGAAATTTTCTCTCAAGGCATTAATAATGAACGGGACTGCCCTAACCCCAACGAACCAGACCAAATATCTAGGTGTTATATTCGATCAAAGACTCTCTTGGAGTCCACACCTCGAGGCTGTGATCAGTAAGGGCCAGCAAGCTCTCTTCACATGTCAGAGAATGGTCGGAAAAACGTGGGGGCTTAAACCAGAACTGACCAACTGGATCTACAAATCCATCGTTCGGCCAATCATTAGCTATGCAGCTCTCATTTGGTGGCCGAGAGCAAAACTAGTGTCAGGGCAATTAGCCCTGGAAAAACTACAACGAACAGCGTGCCTATCTATCATAGGAGCAACACGCTCTTGTCCAACTGCTGCCATGCAGGTCATCTTGGACCTGCCTCCCCTAGATATCTTTCTGGAAGGTGAGGCGGCCAGGTGGGCTCTCAGGATAGCAAAAGAACAAGAACTGAAAACTGGCGACTACTCAGGACACCTTCGTATTCTTAATGAGTGCAAGGGGCTCCAAGATGTGGTCACAGATAACCTACCACTGAGACTCGAGTTTCAGAAAAACTTCAACACGACATTTCCAAGTCGTGAACAATGGGCTAATAATGAAGTGGTTTTCCCCAAAGGGTCTGCGGTATTCTATACCGATGGCTCGAAAACCGAAGATGGACGAGTGGGAGCCGGCGTACACGGTCCCTTGATCCAATTAGCCATACCTATGGGTTCTTGTCCTTCGGTATTTCAAGCAGAAACATTTGCCATTAGGGAATGCGTTGCGCTGTGTACAAGACGCAACTACCGGAGGGCAAGAATATTCATAATATCGGATAGCAAAGCAGCCCTGCTAGCGCTTGACTCCCCAATAGTTAAGTCAAAGTTAGTCTGGGATTGTAAAACGTCCTTCAACACACTCGGAGAAAGAAACCAGGTCAACCTTATTTGGGTACCTGGCCACTCCGGGATAGATGGCAATGAAGCGGCAGACCGACTTGCCAGGGAAGGGGGGTCTATTCCCTTCACCGGTCCAGAGCCATTCTGTGGCTTCCCAGCCAGCCATCAACCGATGGCAGTTAAGAAATGGGAACAAAAGAGAAAGCTTACGTTCTGGCAAACGATCAATGGCCAAAGACAGGCCAAGTCATTTCTCTCCTACTCGACGAGCTGGACTAAAAAAGTTCTCTCACTCAGTAAACAGGAACTGAGGAAACTAACAGGCGCACTCACGGGACACTGTCCCGTGAGGTATCACCTGAAGAACATAGGTTACATAGGTACACAGACCAACAAGACTTGGCACTCACACTGTGAGGGTGGATACTTTCACAACGAATAATAATTATACGTTTACTGGTTTTCAACCCAATGGTTGTTTGATTTGAAATTACTGTGTTGTAAAAAGCACCCTCTTGGTGATTGGACAGAAGAGCGGCTTTCCACCAATCAAGGGTGTTATTACTTAAAGAAAAATAAAAGATGTTAATTAAAATTTTGAAGTTCTTTCTTCCGACGGAAGAAAGTGTGGGATCGGCCCAACGCACTTGGGTCGGGTCTTGGTGTTTAAAATTATTTTCTAGGGAGAGGGATGGTAAATGAAACCTTTTAGATTAACATCTTTAAGACGTATATTAAATTCAAATCAAACCCAAACAAATTTACACTGGTTAGTTATATGCGTTACTTAAATCAAATGATTCCAATTATCAAATGTTCGGATATTTCTTAATTCGAAAGGAAATAATCCCATCAAGTAAAACTGTTATATTAGCTTTGAATTACAAAGGCAGATCTATTCATTGAAATTAAACCAACATCAGTGTGAATTCCAAATTATAAAATATCATTATATTCAAGTTATCGACAGAAATGAAAAGGGCTTATCAAAATAACCCCAACAATAATAACCATGGATAATCTCCAAAAGAATTTACAATACAAAGTAAATTTACTATACCCAAACGGGAAAACGGAAAATAATCCCTCTTAAACTTCACATAGATAAGGGAAAACTCAACAATAGTTTCCTCATGATCTTTCAAATGAACATGAGTTTTCTCAGCAGGAAAACTCCACTTAGACCTTCAACTACTTGAGGGTGATTACAAAGATTATAATACGTCATAAGAAAAAAAATACGAAAATGTGAAACTATGACTTATAGAAGATTTCAGGACTCTGGACTATAAATATATTTTGGGCGGGCATGCGGCTCTTCTACCAATCCTCAAAAATAGCTAAGCATAAACAATTTATCTGACCTTTTTCCTGTACCAATGATCCCAAGAATGATGAACCTAGGAGGATGATTCTACGACGATGCTTCTTTCCTGAAACAGACAGATTAGATACGAAACACGACACCCACACGTTTTCGCCAAATTGACCTTCACTCCCGAATATACCGACGATACGCAATCTAAATAATTCCAAGTAATTTTCGACACTTTACCAATTACGACTTAACACTTTTTTATATGTCCCTGTTTGAGACTGATTTTCCAAAACTTCAAAAGAAACCAAGATCTATGAGTTACCCTAATGCCGTCTTCCGAATAACTATGAAACTAAATTAATTCTTAAACCTTCCTTAAAACCGTATCAAACACATATTAAATGAGTCAACTCAGAATCTTCCCGTTTAAGACTTCTGCAGTTACTCCTCGACTTCAAAATCAACCTTAATTGTTTTCGTTTCCACTTTGAAACCGTACTTCTTAACACTCAAGTACCTAACCTGAAACCGTACTACCCTAGTACCCGAACCATATTCGCGAGCACTGGCAACCTATCCCGTTTAAGGTTCAACCAGTAACTGCCGTTTTCGTCTCCCGAATCACTCAACTCACTTTCGTCCGAAACTTCCCCGGCTACCTTATTCTTTGTTCCTTTTAGAAACCAATTAAATTAAAGGTTTTTCTTTCGTCAGTACTTCAAAACCAATCAAACCAAAACTTCTTCCATCTTTGTTTTTATGAACCAATCAAATTAAAGATTTTTTTCTGCTTCCCACCTTCTTCTTGAGATATTGCAGTTTCCCATGCAATGGTTTCGGAAATGCTACGTGACAATTCTCAACAATGCCTGCGTTGAATTTTATTCCTGTCATCGTGTGCAGTAATTGCAACCAAATTCGTGGGACAATTATAATTTATCGTTTAGTTCTCTAAATAAACTTGAACTGAAAATCAACAATTTCGGTCGTTAACGTCTCGCCAAACATCCTGAGTAGGCTTGATAAACGATCCAATAATTTTTCTAACACAAGGCTATTAAATTTCAGAAGTTGAAGTGGAAAATACCGGTTAAATATTACAGGAAAGAAAACGTTCAAGTCCCAATTTTCAAGACATGTCTGTTTTATAGTTTCAAAAATTATCTCCCCTATTACAATATCCCCTTCTTTGAAAAAGTTTTGGCATCGTTTGCCATAACTTTTCCTTAACCATCATCCCCAATTGTCCAATAGTCCCTTGTCTTCCGTTTAAGACATTATAACAGCTATAAAACTTAATTATATCGAACATAAAACTCATATCTCTCATGCATCATGCCTTAAAACTAAATATCATTCTCGCAAACTAATTAGTCTATAGTAAACAATATCCCTCAGGATCAATTAAACTTCAAGAAATAAAAAAATAAGGTTCAATACAACAAAACATCACGTGCATAACTCAAATTCTTCGAAAGAAAATTTAAGAAAATCTGTCCGTCACTGCACTTCTCCTACATGGAGTTCATTATTGCCTATTTTTCGGATTTCAAATTTCACTCGCGGTCACAACAAAATCTCGTTATTCCGGTACTGGCTACCTCCATATATTTCATTCCTTTGAGATTGGAACTGACCTTCACCTCGAGAATGACCTTTCACAGATGCTCGACGACCTAGTCTCTCGTGATTAGAGTACCTATCACACTTCAAGACCGATATCAATGTTTACTATGATACGCGAAACGTCGATTACGTCATACACATACCCGGTTCGCGACCTACGCCATTTTCACTTCTCTCTTCTGTCCAATGTGGGCTATTCGAATTCAGAATAGGATATAGCCCGGATGGTCTCGCTGTTGTTGTAGTTACATCTGCCTCGGTATCGGTATTTCTTGTCGTGTTTTCTTGTCGGTTTCTGTGTCGATTCATAATCCACATAGTTGAAGTATTCCATAAACAGGCCAACAAGGTTATCCCAGATCCAAAAATCTCATATAGGTGTAGTCCATTCAATATAACTTCTATTCCATATTTTATTATTCGGAATATCGCATAGAAACCCATGAGTCCGTCCATGAACAGGTGATGTAGGTGAACCATCCCCATAATTGTCTGGCGATGTTGTGGGCCAATTCTTTCATTTCGTCGGTGTCTCCAAAGTCTCCATTTCTTCTACACGGCACAATAGACCTTAAGGTCGCAGTGAACTGTAACCCCTTTTTTACTATTACTATTTTTTTATGCATCCCGCAATGCGTAATCATCCAAGTTATCTCGAAACTGCCGCCACTGCCGGTCTATAGATAGTTTAATTGTTACTTCGTCGGATTCGCGTATAGACGCCGCGATTATCTCAATGTTTATCTTCGCACACGCGTACGCGATTAGCGTTTCAGCACTGTTTACTTTTACGAATAAGGTCATTCCTCTGGCTTAGGTCAGTACCTTTTCCATACTGGTTATTGATTTGGATCCTCTTGAAACCTGTTTTACATAAAATTTACAAATACAACAACATAAAAAAAATTAAAACTTCCACAATTTTTTTCTAATTAGTATTACGGAATCCTTTTCACATCTCAAGACATAACTTAACATAAATATGAATCCCTTTTTCTTCCCCATTCGTCCTCCTATGATAAGTTACATGATTCATTCCTAATCATCACACATATTTGCCTTTTGTTGTGGAACAAAAAACGCAACATTTTATCAAGATTATTTCAAAAATAATTTCCGCAATCCGTACTTTATACTTCAGCTCATTCCTCAAATCTATTGAATATCATCTGTTAGAAGAGAAAGATTTCGAAAAAATATATAAAAAACTTAAAGACTTAATTCAACTGTTGCGAAATTCGAAAATTAAAAATTATTTGGGGGGGGATGTTCGTAACCTAGAACAGGGACCCTTTTCAGACGGTGGCTCTCCGGGCCAGTGAGCCCCTGGAATCTACGAAATGGGCAGGAGTTGATTCATGTCTCCTAGAAGGCCGTCGATGACTTGCCTTCTCGCTACCCGAATTCCGGTCCAATTTATCCATGGAATCTAACGAAATGGGCAGGAGTCGATTCGCTTCTCCTGGAGGGCTGTTGAAGAGTTGCCTTCTCGCTACCCGAATTCCTGACTAGTTTATCCTTGGAATCTAACGAAATGGGCAGGAGTCGATTCACTTCTCCTGGAAGGCAGTTGAAGAGTTGCCTTCTCGCTACCCGTATTCCTGACTAGTGAGTCCTTAGAATCTAACGAAATGGGCAGGAGTCGATTCACTTCTCCTGGAAGGCTGTTGAAGAGTTGCCTTCTCGCTACCCGTATTCCTTCTCATAACTCACTGTTTTTGCGTGTTTCTGCCTCTTCCGCACCGTATTTTCCTTGTTGTTCGTGGGATAATTTTCGACAAAAACTTGAGCGATACCCAACTCCATGGGTTCGCAGACTATGTCCATTCCCTTTATTTCCTTCCTCAATTTGGCCTCTACCACCATTTCCGAACGTGCGGGGATAGTAACCCCCGATATCAGCAGAACTTCGGTTTCCCAGATACCATCTTCCTCTATGGTTGACTCCCTTCTAACATGTTCCTTAGTTCCTAATCCATCGGCGCAGTCTCCGCCCTTCTTCCTGTTCCCATCGGTACCCAGTGTCGAAAGTGAATTTCGATCCCAACGAAGCTCCCCTTCGTTATTCTCCTTCGTCCTGGTGACGTCACCATTCCATTCCCTTATGGTGTCACCCTTCGACAGTCCATTGCTGTCGGCTCCCTCTGCACCCTCCGTTTGGGTGCTAACACTGGTATTCCTCCTTCCAGTCCTAATGAAATCCCTAACTTCATAGGGACCTTCGGTCTGAGTACCGAACTCCCTAAATGCTTTGTCAAACTTGACCTTTTCTACTTTTTCTTTAATGTCCTCCCGGACTTTCCCTTGCACGTAAAAACGTTCCTTTTTCCCACTGTCCTCATGACAGTCTTCCCTGGGGAAGTGGCCTCTTAGAGCCTGCCTTCCTCGTTGTACCATCCCGGTAATCTCCTCTACTTCCTCACCTTCCATACAGGTTTGTTCCTCTATATCCTCCTTCCTTAACAATTCGACCTTTGGCTCCCGCCATCCAGCCGAACCCCTGCTAGGGCACTCCCCTGCCCAATGTCCCTGTTGGCCGCAGCTATGACACGCGCCTTGTGTCATTGATCCGTTTTGCCTATTGTTCCGGCAATCCCTCGCGAAATGGCCTATCCGGCCACAAGAGTGACATGTCCTTGCATTACTCCTCTCTCCATTCCCTCGGTTTTGCATTATACTCCTACACCCCTTCGCGGTGTGGCCTTCTTTGTCGCACAGTTGACACACTTTTTCGATGTCAACTGTTGATACCCTCATATTTACCGACCTCCCTTGCAACATTCTACTGGTGGTCTCTTGCAACCTTACTAATTCCTCCGCCTTTTCCAAATCCAGGTTTTCCTCTTTCAACAACAAAATGCCAATTTCCCTCATCACGTCCCTTCTCAGTCCTATCTTGAACTGATTCAATATTAAGTCCCGGTTCTTCTTCCTTATTCCAGGTTCTTCATCCCTTAACGCTCCGGCCAGATCCTCGCTTAATAAACTTGCTCCCACCGTGCGTAATCTAGTGCAGAACGAGGACACATCCTCGTCCTGACGCTGATAGCATCGACTCAAATTCCATTGGTTTTCTCCCGGCAACCTAACTGTCGTAAATTTCTTAACGAGCCTCTGCTTTAATTCCTTATAGCTTAAGATGTCCAAGGTGGCATCGGATTTGAAAAAATTATAGGCATCCCCCTCAAGCTCAAGTTTGAGAAGGATAAGCATATCCCTCTCATCCCATCCGTATAATTTTGCCAGCAATTCTAATTGTTCAAAATACCTGGTCGCGTCCTTCCCATAAAAACACTCTAAAGTGGTCGATAGCATACCCAGCGAGTATCTAGGTGGTATTCGACCCGCGGGATCTTTCGTGTTGGATGCACCAGCTGGTTGAGCCATTTTTCAAAAAAAATTTTAACCAAAACCCAATTAACTTAACCAAAATATGATTTTATAATGTATTCAATAAATTATTTACTTTCCAAATCAATGAATAATTCCAAATTTTCAACTTTAAATTTCAACAGGACTGAAATACGCTCAAGATTACGACTTTAAATTTCTCAAATAAAAAAAAATAGCAAAATGATACCCTAACAATTCCGATTCATACAGTCTTACTCGAAACACCCAAAATAAAACAAATCACCTGAAAACGAGTTCAAAAACAGACCAACACACAAAAAAAAATTCAAAAGAAAACTCTGAAAAAAAAAATTGATGCAACCCAAAAAAAAAACGAGAAAAATTACCAAGTGTCGGATTCCTGAAAAAGAAAAATACACAAAACCTCCTGAAATAAAGAATAATTCTATTTAACTTTTCTGGAACTCAAAAGGTCACGATCAGCGGCTCTTTTACTAAAATCTTAACCAAATTTAAACTTTTCCCGATTCTTGAACCTTCAAAATAACCCAACTTGAAAAAAATTAAAATTTTTCCTCTATCAAAACGTTTCCCAAAATTTCAAAGTCGACTTAGAGCGAAGAAAGCCAAGTTCAATTATTCTCCAAGTCAGACTCAAAACAAAACCAAATGATATTATTTCATAAAAGCAAACTTTTTCAATCGTCAAACGAAACCAAATCAAATTAAAATCAACAGGTACCTGAAAACCTTCATCCGGAAATCTTCCAACAAGTCAATACACACTACGTCGATCACCCATAAAAACAACAGGATAAAATTTCCTTATACCTCAAAATTTCTCTAAGTTTCTCAAAAAAAAAATCTCTCTAAAAACCTCCCTTGGAAAATTTAACACATTTAACTCTAGTAAGCTTTATATTCACACTGATGCAACATACACAAAACCAAAAGGACCTTTTATCTTCCGGAAAATTCAACGTATCACAAAAGAAAAACTCTTCCCCGGAAAATTAAACACATCCCACCGCTGTCACCATATGTAAAAAGCACCCTCTTGGTGATTGGACAGATGAGCGGCTTTCCACCAATCAAGGGTGTTATTACTTAAAGAAAAATAAAAGATGTTAATTAAAATTTTGAAGTTCTTTCTTCCGACGGAAGAAAGTGTGGGATCGGCCCAACGCACTTGGGTCGGGTCTTGGTGTTTAAAATTATTTTCTAGGGAGAGGGATGGTAAATGAAACCTTTTAGATTAACATCTTTAAGACGTATATTAAATTCAAATCAAACCCAAACAAATTTACACTGGTTAGTTATATGCGTTACTTAAATCAAATGATTCAAATTATCAAATGTTCGGATATTTCTTAATTCGAAAGGAAATAATCCCATCAAGTAAAACTGTTATATTAGCTTTGAATTACAAAGGCAGATATATTCATTGAAATTAAACCAACATCAGTGTGAATTCCAAATTATAAAATATTATTATATTCAAGTTATCGACAGAAATGAAAAGGGCTTATCAAAATAACCCCAACAATAATAACCATGGATAATCTCCAAAAGAATTTACAATACAAAGTAAATTTACTATACCCAAACGGGAAAACGGAAAATAATCCCTCTTAAACTTCACATAGATAAGGGAAAACTCAACAATAGTTTCCTCATGATCTTTCAAATGAACATGAGTTTTCTCAGCAGGAAAACTCCACTTAAACCTTCAACTACTTGAGGGTGATTACAAAGATTATAATACGTCTTAAGAAAAAAAATACGAAAATGTGAAACTATGACTTATAGAAGATTTCAGGACTCTGGACTATAAATATATTTTGGGCGGGCATGCGGCTTTTCTACCAATCCTCAAAAATAGCTAAGCATAAATAATTTATCTGACCTTTTTCCTGTACCAATGATCCCAAGAATGATGAACCTAGGAGGATGATTCTACGACGATGCTTCTTTCCTGAAACAGACAGATTAGATACGAAACACGACACCCACACGTTTTCGCCAAATTGACCTTCACTCCCGAATATACCGACGATACGCAATCTAAATAATTCCAAGTAATTTTCGACACTTTACCAATTACGACTTAACACTTTTTTATATGTCCCTGTTTGAGACTGATTTTCCAAAACTTCAAAAGAAACCAAGATCTATGAGTTACCCTAATGCCGTCTTCCGAATAACTACGAAACTAAATTAATTCTTAAACCTTCCTTAAAACCGTATCAAACACATATTAAATGAGTCAACTCAGAATCTTCCCGTTTAAGACTTCTGCAGTTACTCCTCGACTTCAAAATCAACCTTAATTGTTTTCGTTTCCACTTTGAAACCGTACTCCTTAACACTCAAGTACCTAACCTGAAACCGTACTACCCTAGTACCCGAACCATATTCGCGAGCACTGGCAACCTATCCCGTTTAAGGTTCAACCAGTAACTGCTGTTTTCGTCTCCCTAAACACTCAACTCACTTTCGTCCGAAACTTCCCCGGCTACCTTATTCTTTGTTCCTTTTAGAAACCAATTAAATTAAAGGTTTTTCTTTCGTCAGTACTTCAAAACCAATCAAACCAAAAGTTCTTCCATCTTTGTTTTTATGAACCAATCAAATTAAAGATTTTTTTCTGCTTCCCACCTTCTTCTTGAGATATTGCAGTTTCCCATGCAATGGTTAGGGAAATGCTACGTGACAATTCTCAACAATGCCTGCGTTGAATTTTATTCCTGTCATCGTGTGCAGTAATTGCAACCAAATTCGTGGGACAATTATAATTTATCATTTAGTTCTCTAAATAAACTTGAACTGAAAATCAACAATTTCGGTCGTTTACGTCTCGCCAAACATCCTGAGTAGGCTTGATAAACGATCCAATAATTTTTCTAACACAAGGCTATTAAATTTCAGAAGTTGAAGTGGAAAATACCGGTTAAATATTACAGGAAAGAAAACGTTCAAGTCCCAATTTTCAAGACATGTCTGTTTTATAGTTTAAAAAATTATCTCCCCTATTACAATGTTGTTCAAGAAAAACCACCATGTTGTGAAGACTGTATCCTTTACACATTTGAAATAAGATCTGTTTCTAGGAGGCCATTTGTTAGGAAGTTATTTTATCGTCTGGCCAATAGCCGAACAGCTATACTCCATTCACATTTATAAAGTATCCCGGTTGGCCAGGTTTTAGGTTTATCAAGTTTTTTCCCCTAGAACAGACGCAGGTTGGCACTCGTGAAAATTAAACAACGTTGCCAATGTTAATCCGCTAATTTATCCCCTCAATATTCTTGAAGTGTGCTGATAAGAGAAATGTCAAGTTTGATTAATAAACAATAAAAGTCTGATTCACTTGAAAGATATTTCGCTTTCTGAAATAAAAAACTATAAAAACTGTTCGGTTAGGGTTGATCACATTTACTTTAACAAATATAAATATATTCATCACGCCAGGAAACTAAAAATGCCGAAGGTAGTGACGAAAAAGCAGAGACAAACTATGAGGAAGAATTGAAATCGGCTCATTCAAAAAGTATCAATTTGGAATCAACACTTTATCATACCAGCTATCCAACATTTTTAACGTATGTGTGTAAAAACCAAGGTATTATATTTTATGAGAATAGATATTTATTTTTTAGCTGCACATAAACACAAACAGGAGGATTTTAAGTGAAAGAGACGACAAAGAATTTCCTTCTATTGGTGCACCAAAAAAGACATTGACTGAAGACTTCATTTTGAAAAAAGATCTGCAACGACAAATTTGGAATTATAATTCGAAACATGAACATTTTTCGATTGATAATCTACTCACTTTTGCAAAATAACATTTGGAATATAACGGAGGACGGACATCACTTAAATCATGAAATCAATGTGTTTCTACATGAAACTTGGATTTACCAAAACGATACTTCAGTTCGTCGCTGGACACATGAATCGGATATGATGAGGAATCCATCCAAAATTGAATCAGAAGGAAAACGTTTCACAGTTCTACACGCAGGAAGTAATTTCGGGTTTTTAGAAGGTTCTGATTTCATTTTAGATTAAAAAACAATGACCGTGACTATCACAAGACAATGACCAGTGAAATTTTTCAGAATTTGGTTATTAATCAACTGATTCCATCTTTAGCTAAGATCCTGTGAAATGTGTGGTGGTAATGGACAATGCACCATATCATTCGGTTCAATTGGATAAACCACCCACCTTTTCCAGCAAAAAAAGCGAGATGCAGGATTGGTTGATTAAAAACAAGATTGATTTTAATCAAAATTTTACCAAGAAACAACTTTGGAATTTGATATTACCTCATACAACTGACAGACAGAGACGATATGTGTTGATGACCTTTTGAAGGAGCATGAGGTTCTTAGATAACCCCCATACCATTGTCAGTACAATTCTATTGAAATGGCATGGACGTTTTGTAAGAACTTCTATAACAAAAACATAAATTCGCATCCCTATACAACGGATATTGTGTTGAATTTATGGAGTCTGGCTCTTTCAAAATGTACATCAGATATGTGGCAAAATTTTTATTTACATTGTGAAAGAGTCAAAAACTTATCACAGAGGACTGGACGAAACACATGGGTAATCTTCCAATGGCAGATATTCCCCCATTCGTTATTTCATTGGGAGAATCTGATTCAGATTCAGAATTTTCTGAGGGTTACTCTGACTCAAACAATTATCTAATGGATATGGAATAATATGTAGAGGAAATTCTGAGAACTCGTCTCTTCCACTTAAAATGGGGAGTTCAAAATGGATGGAGGTTCAAAAACTCCAAAAGGAACATTACTAGTGTAAGTTCAACAGAACCCTTTATCCGGCAGTGTGAAAGACCTAACGTTTGGATATTCTAGTAGTGCAATAATGTCGAATACCCTCCTTATTCAACTAGTACTGTATCGAAGATTTTCTACGATCAAGGAGGTTCAACTGAATCAAACAAAATGACAAAAAGCCTATACTATGGAAAAGGAAGTTGCTGCAAACCACCTAGATAGAAAAATAACCAATCAGGAATCTGGGAAAGAATTGCTTGGAGGGCCAGATCTGGTCAGAAGACCTTCGTTGTCAAGGACCAAATGTAGGTTATATTATTTATTATTTCCTGATGATTTTCTATCTCCTTTTCTGTTGCAGATATGATTTCAAGATATTTTGTCAGTCTCAGTCCAAAAGAAAGATAAAATGTTGTTCCTGAAGAAGATTCCATCCATTATAAATATGTCAGCCTATTCTTTGAAAAAATTCCAAAACCTCTATACTTACTCAGAGAGGTTTTTATCTTTGTGCTCTTGTATCATAGTTAAAAATGTATGGTGTCCTGTTCGAATCTGTTTTGCTATTACTGTAATTGCTTTGAACATGCTATAATGTTTGATACATCAAATAACCTAACCTTTCTTTTCTCAAAGAAACATATACATGTAACAATGTTAGAAAATAATGTTTTGTGATTGAAAATTATGGACGTTTTATATATTCAAATCCAATTTCTTTATTGAGTTGCCGTTTTCTCAAGTTTTTGTATCCAATCATTATATGCCAGTTTGAAAAAGAATCTTTATTAATGATTGTATTCATAGCCTCCATGAGTAGACTTTTTTGAATTCAATATTAGGTACTGCTTACATCAGAAGTTTTCACCTGAACTCTTCCATGTGTGCAATTCTCTTGAAAAATTACTAATTGAATATTGTTAAAAAATTATGTCTTAAGCTGTAATGCCATTGAAATTATGTATGGAAATTATATTATGAATTATACTGTATATATCTTATTTCATCCCATTGTACTTTGAATTTTTTTTCGAATAAACTATCACAAAGTAAAGGACTATTCTGGCCATTATTTTTGAGTGAAATTTCAACACTCGATTTTTGTCTTCCGTACGAGTAAATAGCATAACTGAATCTTCCAACCATGTTAATATATGTGAAATATTTCCAGTATTAACAGAGAAAAAAGTTTCTTCAACATTCGCCAGGTCTCTGGAATTATTGAATTCACATAATATTTTCTCAAATTCATTATTTTCCCAAAGTAAATAAACATTTCGATAAATACGTAATTACTACGACTCTTATCAAGAAAGGGCAACATTGCTCAATCATCTGACAGAAAAATGACTATAACCTAACATTTTCAAAAAATACACGGTGAAATCTGTCAGAATGTCATGGCCAACCGGTATACTTTATAAATGTGAATGGAGTATACATACAGTCCCACGATGTAACCAATAATGTATCCTTTAGAAGTCATTATTCCAGAACCAATCTGAGGAATCTATTCGAGTGTAGTTTAGTACCAATCAACCAAGGCCTAAGAAGTTTATGCAAACTGAAAGGACATTAGATTCCCTTCTCATTGGATACTCCGTTCATCATATCTCATCTTCTACCGATCCAGCTCGGTGAGGTTTGTTTCAGTTTCAATGAGGACCAGACCATGCCGCAGAAAGTTTCCAGACCAAAAGTTCGTCAGGTTCTCAGGGGCGTAAAGGACATCATCCAAGGAGCAATGATGGAAGTTTTGTTTATCCACAGCTGTTGAAGAATTGATTGCTGCATTACAAGCCCACCATGTTTGCCGAGGAGCCAATGGAACTGATGAGCGTCATGAACTTACCACCATAGGTGTTTGTCTTCAAGGAGCCATCCGAAGTTACTGCAGATGTCATCTTATCATTAGTTAATAGATAGTCCTTTGTCAGCCAATGAATGTTCAGCCTTTCATCCTGGGGGGCGTTGATTGACACCAAGCGGAGCTGCTAATCGTCTGCATCCTTTGACCGAGCCAATCTTCGATATGTTATCGAAAGCTGGTATCGTATAAGATTTCTTCGCTTTACATTGTTTCAGATCGAAGCCATCTGCATCAAGGGAGGTTTCGAGGTGAAGCCAGAACTAGTATATGCTACAGAAGTGATGGTTGGTGGAAAGTGTTTGTTGTCATTGGTCACCAGTGCCAAGCATTTTGTTTTTTTTTGTTAAGTTTGTTTTAGGCTTCATGGATGCAATATTTTTTCACCACCGCTGACAGTAATGAGAGATAGGCCGTGATCGCCTAGTGGTTAGGAATCCCCACTTCGAAGAAATGGAAATTCGTTTACACTTTTTTGTGTGGAAATATTTTCTCGTTTTCTTTGCAGACTCTCGTCAACATTTCCAGGGGCGACTGTACTGTCCCAGAATTTCTAGACACCAATTATTCAAATAGAAATATCTAGAATTGCTAAATGGAACCCTGTACGTAGGAGAAATAAAATACGACGCTACCATGCATTTACAGGGGATGGTCCGGCTACATTGCGGAGTAAACCAGCTGTCATCGATGGTATCGAAGGAAATTCTATGGGGAAGGTCTTCGGAGGTTAAGAAAAGAATGAGAGTTGGTCTTGTTAGAAGAAAGAAGGGTGGTTAATCGTTAAACAACGTTCCTGGTGGTTCTAAGCGGCCATGATACCATTACAGATAGAAAAGCGCATTTGGTTCAACATGTAAGTTCATCCAACATTTTATATCTGCTAATCATTCTTATTCGTAGGAACATAGTTCGTTGTGTTTATACAAGCTCGAACCAATGAATCCATTACATTTTATCTATTCAATGATCTTCTACCAATCGTTTTTACTAAGCATCATCCAATAGTAGTTACCTAAACTATCAACGATTTACATTGGTCAGATCTGTTTATATTAATCCATGTTCCTGATTGGAAGTTCTGTATTTCCCTCTTTTAACGAAGAGGCCATTTAGTCTCCACCTTTCAAAAATTTTTTAATTCTGAATAACTCCTTATGCAATGGATCGAGTGGCTTTAAACAAATCACAGAGTTACAGGTACTATGTATGTTCTCACCCTCTCTTTTAGCAACCTGTGATTTGAAAGGCTATTTCGTTTCCATCTGTATTATTGCTTCAAAATATAACGCCTACCATCCAATGATCTTCAAATGTAAGTAAGTACGTTCATCTTTATTCTTATACCACATGTATTTCTATGGAGTTCAGCTCTTTAGGCTCAGGATCATGGATTAGTGAGAAAGCCACTACGTAAACTACTATGGCAGTTGTGTTAGAACTTTGACTTAGGAGATACCAGGGCCTGTTCGTAGACGGCTGGTGTAGGGCGCTAATGAAGGTTCCATACACATTTGTGAAGTCGTTTGCCTTGTCGTCAACTATGAAGGTGCCTCAGTGTGAGTCCGGAGCAGTGATCTGTTGGATCCCAGTGCCTGTTCGTAGACGGCTGGGGTAGGGTACTGTTTTTTCCTCGCTCGAATACATTGACTCTGGAGTAGTTATACTTGAAGAACTGAATGACAGGATTTACTGAATTATAGCACCAACTTATTCTATCTATGCTCATGTCTTCTATGTTCTTTATAATATTCGACCAATTGATTCCAATACTTGCTACATGTAATTCTATTCAACTGTAAAGCTGAGGGTTTTTGTTTGTGAAGAGCTGATCAACTTGATTGGCCCTTCTTTTTGTTTTCCCTTTTATGTGGCTCAAAAACTACTGCCGCATGGACCAATTAAGGCCTGTTCCACCTTGTGTCCAATCAAGTGTCTTCTTTATTTATTTCACCTCATTATTTCCCATCCATTATTCCACGGAACGGAATTATTACGAAACTGAATTACTACGTCATAACATAGAGTTCTACCAACCATAGATGATCACAACGCCAGGCCAAAAATATAAGTATAAAATCCCCTTTAGAGTAAAATACCCCTTAAAGTTACAGCGTAGCATTTGCCCTTTTTATCTCCCTTTGAAAATATTTTAAGCCCAAAAAGCTATCTATCAAACTGACAACTAAAAATGTATACAAAGTATTCCAACAAAAACGTACGTAATTTTTAAAAATTCAACACAAAATATTCATCTGCGGCTAATAAAGGCAATGCATCTTAACCTACTCCTGCTGATCCTATGAGGAGGTTTCTTCAATCCCTAAAGGACGATTTATAAGTGGACAAGGTGTAACGTTTTGAATTTTCGCGGCACATTTGAAAGGATTTGTCAGAGTTCGAGCGCATTCAATACCGCGCCATATGCGCTGAATTTTTTGTTGATTCTCCTTTCCATTATGATCTTTAAAACGGAATCAATCTGAATTTGGTGACTGGGAGAGAAATACGTAGCATTGAAGCGAACCGTGTTGGGATTTTAAATTTCTGCTCCCTTGATTAATCAAGCTTGTTTTTGATTTTGGAACTTGATTAAAACTCTCAGAAAGAGGATTTCAAGTCATCCGAATATATTGAACCCCGCTAAGATCAAGGGTAAGTTGAAGTTCTCAAGAAAGGAGAGTCGACAATAATTTATATTGTTTCAGGGTTTTTTTTGTATGCTTACCACTGTATTGGTGTGAGAACGCCATATCTATATTGCTGACTTTGACTGGTTGGATATAAGTACTGGACTATTCATTCATTTTGGCCTGCATATTCAGTAGATTTCTATTTAATTGGGAAGGATAAGTACCCCCAAGTGGGATCATTGATTTCTATGAGTTTAACTAGTAAATTATGATGTATAAGATTGTGGCATGAACGAACGAAATTAATTCCTATCAAGATTAAATATTAGATTTTTATAGTTTAGCTTAAGAATTCAAAATTAACAAATCTAGAAATTTAGGTTGTTTTGGATTGTTCCCTCCTTGGTTCACATCTCCAAAAAAAATAAAGAAGAAGCCCATTATTAATTTGGTAATTTCTTCGATTATTTGGTGATCAGGCATTCAAATTACCTGGCGCCCACTTTATCTCAAATTGTTTTTGATAATTTCAATTGTGAATTTGTTATTGTTTTGAGGGTGAAGAACCCACCGTTTACGAGCTAGCTGGTCATCCTTTTGTCAACGGGCAATTCTTTTTTCCTCATTAAAAAATAAGTTCTTTTATTCAATATACCCGTCACAAATTTGGCACCCTTGCGTGGGGCCCCTTCAATTTAAATTCTGTGAACCTTGGAGTTTTTTTTCATTAAATTCTGATTTTCAAAAATTTTTATAGTTGGAATATTTGATCCCATACTTTCATTCTATAGGAAAATTGTATAGATTCATTGACTTTTAACATTTTCATAGTTCACAGATTTTATGTTAGATTTAATGCGAATCGTTCGAACTCTGACACATACGATAAGCGAGATAATTTCTTTTGCTTCTTTTCTTGACGCCCCATATGATAATTTTGTTTATAGCCGCACTGGTTTGAGATTTCGTTTGGCGGTTGGAAATTCATATTAAAATGACTTCTCGCAAATTTGAAATTAATCGACTTTCATCGAGTGAACTTAAATATTTACTGGCAATCAGGGGTATAACTGACGTGGGAACTGTTAAGTTGATGAGAGAGACTTTACGTAATTTTTTGAAATTGGAAAAGAGATTATCCTGATTATCCATTTTTATTTGAAACAGATAGAGTTGAGTTGCATAAAACACTTGTTGAAATACAAACAATATTAGATGATTTCGATGGTTCAGATGTTCCTGTTCAGAGGAAGATTGTCACTAAAATAAGTTTTCGTTTGGAAAGATTGAATCGAGCAAAACCGATCACAAATGAGGATAATAAAAATAAATCTGCTCTGCTCGTGGATATTCTCTCTAAACAAACTGCATTGAACAAGAAGATTAAACATCACAATCGATCACTTTTATTGTCGGAAAATGTTTTAGATTTCGGTATGTCCCAGATCGCAATTTCTAGTAGCAATTCGAAAATTTCTTCGTCTGATTCGGAAGCTGATTGTGATATTGCCGTCGGTAATGCTTGCCATTCCTCTGCTGTGCTTAATTCTCCTAAAGTAAAGAAAATACCGGTTTCTCAGTGGAATTTGAAATTTTCCGGAGAAAAAGATTCCCTCTCCTTGAGCGCATTTTTAGAACGTGTTGATGACTTGAGAGTGGCAAGAAATGCTACTCAAGAAGATTTGTTTAATTCAGCCATAGATTTATTTTCGGGTAAGGCACTTGTATGGTACAGAGCCACCAGATGTCGCGTTAAAAATTGGTTTTCTCTAGTTGCATCATTACGTGAAGAATTTCAGCCCTCCGATTACAATGATCGCCTTTTCGATGAGATAAAAACGAACACAGTCCTCTGACGAAACTATCGGCATGTACATGGCCATTATGACAAATTTATTTAACCGTCTTACTGTTCCCGTGTCGGAACAACTACGCCTTAAAATTTTGTTGAGGAATATTGCCCCATTTTACCAAAGTCAATTAGGTCTTATGAAAATTTATTCAATTGAAGAACTTTTGAAGTATGGCAGGATGCTAGAATCTTGTAAATCTTATGTCGAATCGTTCAAACCTCCTCCATCTAGGAGGGTTGCAAACTTATTAGAGCCAGATTTGGCTGCTGTAGAGATCAAATCCTCGAAAACTTGCTCGGTGAATTCCCCAGAAAGTGAAGTAGACTCTGTAGGTTTCGAGATCAAATGTTTCAATTGTGGTCAAAGTGGTCACAAGGTCAACGCTTGTAAGGAACCAAAAAGAAAAAGATGTTATAGATGTAACACAGTTTTAACTTGCCCATCGTGTTCGAAAAATACCTCTCGATATTCGGGAAACTCAAGTCGGGAACACTAGGTGGTCGACTGGATGTTCCTGCCTCGGATAAGACCTCACAGATTGAAGAATTCTCTCCAGTTTTAAATTATATCTTGGAAAGTGTAGGTCAAGACGAACGGCCGTATTTGCAGGTTTCTATATACGATATTAAGTTATTGGGCTTATTAGACTCAGGCGCATCATCCACTATTGTGGGAGGTCCTGGTTGGGAAATATTAAAAAAACTTAATTTATCACTTCGTCCAGCTTCACGATCACATTGTACGGTTGCTAATGGCGATCAATGCTCAATACTCGGTTACATTTCAGTTCCTATCGTGGTTTGCGAGCGAATAGCATTGATTGATGTTTTGGTTGTGCCCTCCTTGTCTCATAATCTTATTCTTGGAGCTGACTTTTGGCGGAAAATCGGTATAGTCCCTAATCTTAGATCGAAAGAGTGGAATTTCTCATCGGATGTGTCATCCATAGATGAAACGGCACAGACAAAATTGACCGAATGTCAACGTTCTCAGCTGAACGATTTGTTGAAGACGGTATTCATTAAAGATCCTTCAGAAATAGGCCTTACGGATCTCGTTGAGCATAGTATCAAACTAATTGACGATACTCCGATTAAGCAAAGATACTATCCAGTTTCACCCCCCATTCAAAAGCAAATTAATGACGAACTAGATCGTATGCTTAAAGACGATATTATTGAACCCTCGGATAGCCCGTGGTCATCACCAATCATTCTAGTCAAGAAGTCGGACGGTACTTATAGATTTTGTGTCGACTATCGACGTTTGAATCGTGTCACTGTAAAAGATGCTTATCCTTTACCGAGAATAACCTCAATTTTGGGCCGCGTGAAGTTGGCGAAAAAATGTCGGCAAAAATTCTGAAATAATCCCCAATATTTAGTGCCCAATTTGTGCCCATTTGTGCCGTATGAATCAATTTCAGCACCATTATGGTTTTTGAGTTATTCGAGTTTGAAGCTTTTGGTGCTAGCTTCACACTTGGCACCAACATTTTTCGATTTCGAAAAACTTTTAATGCCAATATTTAGTGCCCAATTTGTGCTCATTGGTGCCGTTTTATTGACTTCATTATCACTTGTAGTTTTTGAGTTAATTCAGTTCGAATATCTTGGTGCCAGCTTCACACTTAGCACCAACATATTCCAAAAATTTTGATGCCAATATTTTGTGCCCAATTTGTGCCCATTTGTGCCGTATAAATGACATTTCTACCATTTGTAGTTTTTGAGATATTGACTGTTGTTTTTCAGCCGGCGTGAAGTTGGCACCAACATATTCCAACTTTGAAAAAATTTTTGCGCCACTATTTAGTGCTGAATTTGTGCCAATTTGTGCCGTTGAAATGGCTTCGATATCATGGATAGTTTTCGAGTTATGAACAATATTGTGTGTTCAAAATCGAGGTGTAGTGACTTTGGCTAATTACTGTTGTGGACTGTTACCAGATAATTGAGTTAGAGATGGAAGTGTAAAATATTTATTATACATTATTTACAACATCATGAATAATATACTCGCATGAAGTTAACAATACAAGAGATTTCATTATAAATATTAACAACATCTAAACAGAGATATAGTATTCACTAAAATAAGAATTCGTTCATGAGATGATACAAGTTCATTTATGAATGAAGTATGAATGATGAGTTTGCAAGGAGTTTATAATCTAAATGAAAATGATTCATAATTAAATATTATCTGAATATTCAAGAATGTGAAATGATTCAGATTGTTCAAAAGAAAAGATATGAATCATGAAATGGACTAAGTTTATCATTGAACACAACGTTTACAGTGATTAAGCATTTAATAGAATTATTAAACGACGATTGATTCGATTTAACCAGAAAAACAGAAGGTTTGTATGAGAAACTATAATGAGGAATCTAGAGTTGTAATTAAGTATAGAATTCAAAGTGTGATTGTAATGTATGAATGTGTTCATGAAGTGAACATATCTATCAACCAAGTTAACATTTACAGTGATAGGGTGCTTAGGAAAATAAGCACGAGCAATTCTATTCTATCAGAAAAATAGGAAACTTAATTGATAAATTTAGAAATGTACCGAGTAAATTTGTATAACAGAGATTTGAGTTTAACGATGAATGAAAATGCAATACTTGTTCTCGAGCGAGGGAATGAAAATACATGAACGAGTGAGTGAATATATAAGAATGAATGAATGAATATATATGATTACAAGTAATAATTGAAATCTTATACCAAACGTAGAGATGGCATATCAGGTTGAACCCATGAAGCGAGACAGCTGGCCAGACGTGGAAGGGAAGTGTGAACTGGAAATTCTCCAACGAGAAATCTGAAAATCCTATCGCCTGGTACAGCTGGCCCACTCCAGGGTCCTTTTCCCTGGAGTTAATAATAATAATAATAATAATAATAATAGTCTTTATTTCATATAATTCACATCTATTACACATAGAAGAAAATGATAGAAATAGTGTCAATTTAAATGTATATATACTACAGAGTCATATAATCTCCAATATCATATGGTTCGAGGGCAACCAGTGTTTTGAAAATTGCTTTCTTGAACAACTTAGTGTCTTGTATCTGTTGGATTGATTTGGGTAAGGCATTGTATATCTTTAAACATCTATATTCAATTTGCTTCTGTGACTTGCTTAATCTCATTTTTGGGTACGTATAGTCAATGTTTCTTATTCCTAGTTCTTGCTTATTACCTTTGAATTGTTCGAAATGGCCTTTATTCCCATGCAAATATAAAAGGCATTCTTGGATGTACATAGCATAGATGGTGAGAATGTTGTTGCTTTTGAAGACACCCCTGCATGAGCTCCTATATCCTTTCTTAAATATAATTCTAATGGCTTTTTTCTGCAAGATGAAAAGAGGTGAGATGTTTCCCGATCCATAGAACATCAAGCCATACCGTAATCTAGCCTCAATGAAAGCATGGTATACTGTTTTTGTGGCCTCCACACCCAGGTATCTCGCCACAACTCTTAGTGCATATATGGATATCGATACCTTGGTTGTTAGGTATTCTATATGTTGTTTCCAAGTTAAGTCGGCGTCTATATGCAATCCAAGAAATCTGACAACATTGGATATCAGATATTCTCTATCATTCAGGTATATTGTTTGATGGTGTTCTTTGTCATGTGATGAGTGAAAGTGTAGAAGATTTGTTTTTTCTTTATTTAGTATAAGATTATGTTCTTCTAGCCATCTAGTTGCGTATGTTAAAATCTCTTCACTTTGTTTCACAGTGTCAGCCCAAGATTGTTCTACAATCAATCGGCTAGAGTCATCTGCATATTTGATAAAGCCAAATTCATTCAGATATATTATAAAGAAAATTGGCCCTGCGATTCCACCTTGAGCTATGCCTAGCTTTTGCGTTTTACTTTCTGATCTTATTTGTTCGCATCCGACTTTTATTTCAACTAATTGTGTTCTGTCCTGAAAGTATGATTTGACCCATTTTAGAGCTGGGCCCCTTATGCCATATTTTTGCAGTTTCTCAATTAGGATATCCGGGCTCAGGCAGTCATATGCCTTGGACAGATCTAGAAAAATGCCAACTGCAACATCTTTGTTCTCAAAGGCATCTACCACCATTTTTACAAACTGAAATATTGCTGTCTTAGTCGATTTACCCTTTATGTAACCATGCTGGTTACTTATGAGGATTGAATTTTCTGTTAGGAACTCCATGATTTGATTACAGTATGCCTTCTCAAAAATTTTTGAAAGTGATGGTAGGATGCTTATCGGCCTATAGTTTGCATAGTCTGCGGTATCACCTTTCTTATAAATTGGTTTTATAAGCGCTGCATTTAAGGTCTTTGGGAACTGTCCATATCTCAGGCTTTTATTTACCATGTAGAGCAAGGGTTCTTGTATTTCATTAATTATTTGTTTCACAATAAAGTTTGAAATATCATCTACACCACTTGTGTGTTTGTTTTTCAATAATTTCACTATGTTATTCAGCTGTTTCGAATTGAGTGGATTTATTCGAATTGATTTATCAAGACTTTCTTCAAGTTGTATCTTTTTCTGGAACTTTGGGATATTTTTAGTTAGTTCGGTTGCAGCGTTGACAAAATATTCATTTATTTGGTTTGCTGTTCTAATGGGAGTTTCGTCAATAGGAAAACTTTTCTCGTCATTTCTCGATTGTATAGATCTCACTGCAGACCATATTGCTTTACTTTTATTATCTGATTCCAAAATTTTCACTTCAAATGTCTTTTCTTTCATTTTAATCAGTCTTTGATCATATTGTCTTTTGATTTCTTTGTATTTTTCATGTAGATGTGGAAAATATTCTTTAAGAATCAGCAATGTATCTAATTTGTTCTTGAGTTCTTTAGCAATTGTATCTATTTTATTCTTGTTTTTCTTTTTCTTGTTTACTGCAACTTTCTTTTTCGGACATGCTTGGTTAAAATGGGCTAGGAGTATTTCCTCAAATGTATTGTACATTAGATCCACGTCTGTTTTACAGATGTTATAGATTCTTGACCAGTCTTGTTCCTTCAAGGTATTCCGTAGATTTGTGATATTTTGGGGAGAAAATAATCTTCTCCAGGTGTATTGAATTCCTTTTATTTCCATGGTTACTTGCAGTATTTGCGCTCTATGATCAGAGATATGTGTTTCAAAAGTTTGTGATGTGTATTTCTCGGTGATGTTAGTATAAATCCCATCTATACATGTCTCTCCACTATCTGTTTTCCTTGTTGCATCAAATATTGTTTGTTGGATGTTGTACGTATGAAGTAGACTTAGGAATTCTCTTTTCTCTTTGCTATTTCCAAACATATTGATGTTAAAGTCTCCTACTATTGTTATTTTGGCATTTTCATTATTTATTTTATGTAACAGAGGTTCAAGTTGAGTTGTTAGTTGCCCTGAGTTTCCATCGTTGTATACAGCAATGCATATGTGTTTTTCACCTCGTATATTGTATTGAATTCCTGCGAGTTCCACTTTGAATTTTATTGAGCTATTTTTTATATCAAGACGTTCTTTTGCGGTGATATCACTCTTTGTATAAATAACAACCCCTCCATGTTCCCCATCGCTTCGACAGAAGGATGTCTTCTGGCAAAAACCTGGTATCCCATAATTTTTGAGTTGCTCTTTTGTTTTCCAATGTTCTGTTAGGCAGATTATTTTGATGGATTCATTTTCATTAATTATATGTTCTATCTTGTCAATTGAATTTCCTATGGACCTTACATTTTGGTGGAAGATAGTTAGGACTTCAGTTTGTTTGTGTGTAGTGTACGTGGCTTGTGTATTTCCATACTTCTGAGTTAAGTTTGGATGGGTTTCTTCGGATTTTGCTCCAAAAAATGTTGTCCTCTCCTGAAGTTAAGAGGACATAATTGATCTGAAACTCGAGAACAGTATTAGCACATGGTCTTATTGAGGTTAACATTATAAATTGAGTTGAAAATTCATATTAATTACAGAAAATATGGAGTGAATTAGAAATGGGACAAATTAACAATCAAATGATCAACTCAATTGTACAGAGAAAAACTAGAGTAAGTTTAATCTTGATAACACAACGTGGGCCATTCTGCACAGTCTATAGAATTCATTATATTAATAAAATATATAAAAATATATATCGTACACTATGCAGAGAAATGAGTTGAATTGATATGGGCAATTTATGAATTGAAAAATGATAGGATGTCAATTGAATTTAAAGGTTCAATTGACCACGAGATGACATGAATTCATCTATGATTAAAAAATACTAGGAATTGGTCAATAAGGCATTTAAATAGTAATTATTACATACCTGAAATGGGCACTGTGTGGTTATCAAGATTAAACGAGATGAACAAAATTATAACACTTTCGTGGCGAGTTTAACTTATAAAGCAAGAGTAAGTTGCAACTTGTTCTTAACAGAAGCAGGAAGCAATTGATACTGATTGATTCTGACAAAAATGCAACAGGTGAATTGTTGCGAATTTGACAATTAAGAGGTTAAGATCTTTATGTAACCTTGGTTTTCGATAAAATGTAACCTTGGTTGCATACCTTAATTATGTACTGGAGAGATGCAGCTGGGGCCATCTCGAAACGGAGAGGCGAACTGGACTGGACGATGAATTTTCAACATTCCGCCCGCCATAGCGAACAGAGTTGGCTATTGAGCTGAGTTGGAGTTGAAATCTTCTTGTGCTGATTCACTTGTAGAGTTGATTGGTAGGATGGCTAGCTTCGTGATAGGCCTTTTGAAGATGGACGTGGACGTTTTAACAGTGACGACTCGAACTAATCCGTCCACACCTGGATGTACAGCCATTACTCGCCCTAATGGCCATTTGCATGGAGGGAGTCGTTCATCCGTGAGTAGCACTAAGGATCCAACTTTGAGTTCGTTGGAAGGATGATACCACTTGGAGATGGAAAGATGTCGCTGCAGAAACTGGGTGGACCATCTTGACCAAAATTGTTGAATTCGTTCTTGGATGAATTGCCATCTTGACAATCGAGATGTGGAAATTCCTTGCAGAGATGGTTCTGGTATCATATTTAGTGGGCTGCCTATCAAAAAGTGGCCAGGAGTAAGTGCGGTGCAGTCTTCAGGATCATCGCTAAGTGGTTCAAGTGGTCTTGAATTGAGGATCGCTTCAATTTGAGTAAGAAGCGTCATTAATTCTTCCATTGTGAAGATATGGTCTTTGGTAGATCTTGCGAGATGGTACTTGAAGGATTTGACGGCTGCTTCCCATTTTCCACCCATATGGGGCGCTGCTGGAGGATTGAAGCACCAATTTGTGCCTTCATTCATGATTAGGTCTGCCATGATCCGATTCTTTGAAGTGGCTTGAGCGAATAGATTCTTGAGATGCACATCTGCACCGATGAAGTTGGTACCGCAGTCTGAGTAGATTGTGTGACATATTCCTCGACGAGATGTGAATCGCCTGTAGGCAGCGATGAAAGATTCAGTGGAATAGTCACTTACTGCTTCAAGATGGACTGCTGATGTGGCGAAGCATACAAACACACAGACCCAACCTTTGTGTGTTTTGGCTCCTCTTCCTTTCCAGGTTTTGATTGTAAGTGGGCCAGCGTAGTCGATACCAGTATGAAGAAATGGTCTGGATGGCTTGATTCGTGGCTCTGGAAGTTGGCCCATGAGTTGTTGGGCTCGTATACCACGCTGTCTTGCACATATCACACACTTCAGTATGTGGGATTTCACTGGGGCTCTTCCTCCAATGATCCAGTACTGCTGACGAATGGTGGACAGTGTAAGCTGGGTACCTCCATGAAGAGTGCGGAGGTGAACTGCCTTGATTACGAGGGAGGTGAATTGTGAATTACGAGGGAGTATTGCAGGATGAGTACTATCTGGGTCTAAATGAGCGTTGGTGATTCGTCCGCCTACACGAATAACACCATCGTGGTCAAGAAATGCTGTGAGTCTACTGAACGCATGAGATGATGATAGAGGTGTTTTAGATTGAAGAGCCTTGATTTCTTGAGGAAAATATACCTCCTGGGTGGTCTTAAGCCAAAAAAGACGTGATTTCTCCAAGTCAGTCGAAGAGAGAGGTGTGGACATGGTTAGATCAGAATGGTATCGAAGTCGGGCGAGGACTCTTAAACAAATAGAAGTGATTCTGAATAATCTAGAAAGAGACGAATACCTGTATATAAGGTCCCATGGGTAATCTCGAGTTGTGGCCACGAGAAGATTCTGATTGGGCTTTGCTTCAGATTCGAGGTCGACTGTCGAAGCCGGCTGACGTGTTGGCCAGGAATCTGCTGACTTGGAGAGCTATGGTGGTCCCGTCCACCACAGCGAATTGTTCAGTAGTTGAGTTGAAAGTAACCCGCGAGTTGCTAAATCCGCTGGATTTTCTTTGCCGGGGACATACCTCCATTTTGCATTTGGAGTCAGTTGTTGGATGAGCTCTACCCTGTTTCGGACGAAGTCTTTCCAGCGAGCGGGGTGAGAATTGATCCACGAGAGGGATACTGTTGAATCCGTCCACAAAGTCGTTGATTGTACGTGCATATCTAGAATATTGAGAGTGTAATGAGTAAGTTTGGCCAAAATGACAGAAGCAGTAAGTTCTAGTCTCGGGATTGTGAGTGGTTTTAGGGGCGTGACTTTGGTCTTAGAAGACAATAGGGTGACTTTGGATCCTGTGGACGGTGAGTGGGTAACAAGGTATAATACAGCGGACATTGCCAGCTGAGATGCATCAGAAAAGCCATGAAGTTCCACGGTTGATTGTTCTAGAGTTCCAACCCAACGTGGTACTCTAACATTGGCCAATGCTTTAAGATCTTCTCTGATGTTACACCATTTATGAGAGAGATGAGATGGGAGCTGTTCGTCCCATGACAGTTTCTGGAGCCAAAGTTCCTGCAATAACATTTTGGCCCTGATCGTGACAGGGGAAACAAAACCAAGTGGATCAAAGATTTGGGCAATATTAGAAAGGATAATACGTTTAGATATTACCGACCCAGTAGATTCGGAGTTGATTTTGAAGGCAAAGTGGTCATCTTGGGGGTGCCAAAGTAGACCTAAGATTTTGGTTGAAGTAGGACAGTCGTCGAAATTGATTGGAGATGGTATCATTTCTTCCTCAGTAACCATCTTGAGTACACCAGGAGTGTTTGATTGCCATTTTGCTAAGGGCAGGCCGCCCGCCATGCAGAGATGCTTTAAGTCCTTTGCGATTTCTGATAATTCCTCTTGAGTGTCAGCTCCGCCATAGATGTCGTCAACATAACGGCCTTTGGTGAGTGGTTGAATGGCCAGTGGATACTTGTGACCTTCATCTTCAATGAGTTGGAGTAGAACACGAATTGCGAGGAATGGGGCTGACTTGGTTCCGTAGGTGACTGTTGTAAGATGGTACGTCGAAATCTTGTCTTCAGAGTCTAGCCAGAGGATGCTTTGAAGATCCCAATCGTCAGGATGGACCTGGATTTGCCTATACATCTTCGTGATGTCTGTGGAAAACACAAATTTGAATCGACGTACCCAATGTAAGACGTCAGTGACGTCCAACTGTAATTTGGCACCAGTGTGCATGATGTCGTTCAGCGATTGGCCTGATGAAGTTGGACTGGAACCGTTGAAAACTACTCGCAACTTAGTAGTTAAACTGTCTGGTTTGAGGACCCCGTGATGTGGTAGGAAATATCTTGATTGTACATTTTGATTGGAGGCTTTCTTCATATGATGTAGGTGTTCATATTCAGTCATGAATTCAGTGTAGAGGTGGCCATATTCCTGGTCTTTGTCGAATTTTCGAAGCAGACTTTGGAGGCAACGAAAAGCACGCTGTCTGGAGGATCCTAACAGGCTGGAATCAGACTTCAAAGGGAGTCTTACCATGTACTTTCCGGAAGGAAGCCGGGAGTGAGTGGATTTGAAGTAATCTTCACATTCCTGTTCATCGGGGGTGAGTGATGTGGATGAACTGGGCTGGACTTCTTCTTGTTCCCAAAACTTTGCGAGGAGGCGTTGAAGGTCAGAGTCTTGAATGGCATGGCATACTGGACGCTGAGTTGAAGAAACTTCTTGAAATGGGCTTACAGGACCAATGATCAACCATCCAAATATTGACAGAAGTGCCGTTGGAGATGTATCTTGCGATCCTTTTCGTTGGTGAGGAAGAATTACAGAGCCGTAGACATCAGCACCTAATATCATGTCTATTGGTCGAGGTGTGAGGAAATCTGGATCAGCGAGTTTAAGTTTTTCAAGATGTGGCCAATATTGACCATCACAGCAGGTGAAAGATGGTAGAATATTGAATGGAGTAGATAAGATATGGGCAGTTATACTTATTGTCCTGTTGTAGCGAAGAGACTTCAATGTGACGATCACTGTTCCTTTCGTTCTTGAGATGGTTCCACCAATTCCAAGGACGTCCACATTGGATTGGCTTCGTGGAAGGTGAAGTTGTCTTGCGAGGTCTTCTGCGATGAAGCTAAGTTCTGATCCAGAGTCGATAAGTATTCTTGCTGGGTGCGAGGTGATTGGTGTGATGATGTTGACTACGGCTGTGGCCAACAGGGTATGCTGGGAATTATAAAGATGATTGGACGGTGAGGCTTTTTCGACGACTGCCCGGGTTTCTCAGACAGGTTTAGAGGTGGGCTTGGTCAAAGCTTTCGAAGAAGATTGAGAAGTGGATTTTGAGGCACATTGAGATGTGCTTTTTGAAATTGGGTGAGAGAATTGTTTTGATGAAGATTTTGAATTGCCTGGTGAGACGATATGTTCGTGAAGCATTGAATGATGCCTAGATGAACAATAACGACATGTTCGGTCGTTTCTGCACGACTTTATGTTGTGACGGCCCATGCAGTTGTAGCATAGTTGCTGTTGTTCAACAACCTTGTAGCGCTCTTCAGCAGAGCGTTGTTGGAAGCGAGGACAAGCGGTAATAAAGTGCTTGCCGTCGCAATCGTCGCAATGGAACACCGTGACTGGGTGAGAAGATTGTGGCGTAGACCGGGATGGTCTAGTGGAGTTGGGCGATGAATTAAGCTTAGGCCGAGATGGTCTAGTGGATGGAAGCGGAATTGATGATTGAAGGGCATTAGCCTTTGGGCGAGATGGAACTGGTTTGGAGCTTGAAGGATCCTCTAACCATTCAAGTGAACGAGCTTTAGAATGGAGAAACTCCATAAAAGTTTTCAGGGACGGGTAGTCAGTAGAAGATCCACTGATGGACTCCCATGCTTCCCGAGTACTCATGTCAAGTGTTTTCTTCATGAGATGGACTACGATTGGTCCGATACCATCCGTATTCATCCCAAGATTGTTGAGGTTCTGAATGGCCTCATTAATAGTGGAAATTAGAGTTTTGAGAGATGATGCAGAAGAACGCTGAGTGGTGCCAGGTGCCACATTGCAAATTTTATCAAGTTGGGCAGAGATGAGAATGTTTTTATTCTCATACAGGGAGATGAGAGTGTTCCAAGCTCTCGGAAAAGAGGATCCGACCATGGGCATGCCGGAGATATTTTTTAGGGGAGCTGGGCTAAGAGATGTGCGTAGATAATGAAGGCGTGAAACATCAGAAATGTCTCCACGGTCCATCACCAATGAGGTGAATAAGTCCTTAAATGCTGGCCAATCTGAATAGGCACCTGAGAAAGTGGGCAAAGATATATCTGGCAGTTTGGAATGAGTTGGTGCCGACGCACATGTCGTTGATGAATGGGCAGGTGAGGATGAGTCATCCAATGGAGAGAGAGTATGCCTCCGCTTTTGTATCTTCGTAGAGATGGAGGAGAAGATTCGGGCCTCTTTGGAAAACGACCCTTGAGTAAAATAGGGGTGGTCTTCGAGGCTTGGTGGACAGGTTGTCTCAAGTTGGGCATGTGCTTTTTGGAACTGGCGGTGAAAATCGAACAGAGTTTCACGGAATGCTTCCAACGAACTTATGGACCAATCCTCCGTCGTGGCGAGTTCATTCTTCATCGATTCCAAGAAATCCAACCGTTCCAGTTGTGTGGACAGCCGAAGACGTATCAGCACTGATCCTTTTGGGCGAGGGTTCACTGGAGGTTGACTTGATTGGTCACTAAGCGTATCCTCCGCTGGAGGTTGATTGGGCTGCTGGGCAGAATTTTCGGGCTCCTGCGCAGCTGAAGGTGAATTTGTTCTAGAACTAGAACTCTTCTTGGAAGTGGGCGGCACTAAAGTGTGCTTGGGTTCTGACATTTTCGAAATGAACTGAAATGACAATGAGTAAATAATGATGAAATTCCAACTCAATTATCCGGCCCGAAGGACCAAATGTTCAAAATCGAGGTGTAGTGACTTTGGCTAATTACTGTTGTGGACTGTTACCAGATAATTGAGTTAGAGATGGAAGTGTAAAATATTTATTATACATTATTTACAACATCATGAATAATATACTCGCATGAAGTTAACAATACAAGAGATTTCATTATAAATATTAACAACATCTAAACAGAGATATAGTATTCACTAAAATAAGAATTCGTTCATGAGATGATACAAGTTCATTTATGAATGAAGTATGAATGATGAGTTTGCAAAGAGTTTATAATCTAAATGAAAATGATTCATAATTAAATATTATCTGAATATTCAAGAATGTGAAATGATTCAGATTGTTCAAAAGAAAAGATATGAATCATGAAATGGACTAAGTTTATCATTGAACACAACGTTTACAGTGATTAAGCATTTAATAGAATTATTAAACGACGATTGATTCGATTTAACCAGAAAAACAGAAGGTTTGTATGAGAAACTATAATGAGGAATCTAGAGTTGTAATTAAGTATAGAATTCAAAGTGTGATTGTAATGTATGAATGTGTTCATGAAGTGAACATATCTATCAACCAAGTTAACATTTACAGTGATAGGGTGCTTAGGAAAATAAGCACGAGCAATTCTATTCTATCAGAAAAATAGGAAACTTAATTGATAAATTTAGAAATGTACCAAGTAAATTTGTATAACAGAGATTTGAGTTTAACGATGAATGAAAATGCAATACTTGTTCTCGAGCGAGGGAATGAAAATACATGAACGAGTGAGTGAATATATAAGAATGAATGAATGAATATATATGATTACAAGTAATAATTGAAATCTTATACCAAACGTAGAGATGGCATATCAGGTTGAACCCATGAAGCGAGACAGCTGGCCAGACGTGGAAGGGAAGTGTGAACTGGAAATTCTCCAACGAGAAATCTGAAAATCCTATCGCCTGGTACAGCTGGCCCACTCCAGGGTCCTTTTCCCTGGAGTTAAGAGGACATAATTGATCTGAAACTCGAGAACAGTATTAGCACATGGTCTTATTGAGGTTAACATTATAAATTGAGTTGAAAATTCATATTAATTACAGAAAATATGGAGTGAATTAGAAATGGGACAAATTAACAATCAAATGATCAACTCAATTGTACAGAGAAAAACTAGAGTAAGTTTAATCTTGATAACACAACGTGGGCCATTCTGCACAGTCTATAGAATTCATTATATTAATAAAATATATAAAAATATATATCGTACACTATGCAGAGAAATGAGTTGAATTGATATGGGCAATTTATGAATTGAAAAATGATAGGATGTCAATTGAATTTAAAGGTTCAATTGACCACGAGATGACATGAATTCATCTATGATTAAAAAATACTAAGAATTGGTCAATAAGGCATTTAAATAGTAATTATTACATACCTGAAATGGGCACTGTGTGGTTATCAAGATTAAACGAGATGAACAAAATTATAACACTTTCGTGGCGAGTTTAACTTATAAAGCAAGAGTAAGTTGCAACTTGTTCTTAACAGAAGCAGGAAGCAATTGATACTGATTGATTCTGACAAAAATGCAACAGGTGAATTGTTGCGAATTTGACAATTAAGAGGTTAAGATCTTTATGTAACCTTGGTTTTCGATAAAATGTAACCTTGGTTGCATACCTTAATTACGTACTGGAGAGATGCAGCTGGGGCCATCTCGAAACGGAGAGGCGAACTGGACTGGACGATGAATTTTCAACATTGTGTTTTATTAACGGCGCCATCTATGGGAAAAAGCAAGTATTGTTTCGCTTCATAATAGGTCAAATATGTCGGCCTCACATATGTGATTTCTGTTACATAATAACTTCCCATGAACTTATAAGTAGACCTCTGATTATTTAGCAAACAATTCCTTGCGTTAATCGAACAATCTATCGTTTTCGATGGTGATAATATGTTGAATCAGGAAAATTGTTGAGTAATATTATTTCTTAATAATATAATATATCGATATGGAATTCCAGATTTAATAATAGTATATGATGGTCTATGAGCGGCAATGTAAGTCATAACACACTAAACTAACTGGCTAAATTCGATTTCAATTGATGCAGAAGGTGCGTAAATTACCAAAGTGAATTAAATTCACCAGTAAATGTCAAATCAGAGAAATCGCCGAATGTGCCGTAGATGCCATGTCGGAACGTCCTTTCAATAAAAAACTCACGCTCACGAAGCCGTTTCAACTAGCCAAGCACGTGTTAGATCGTCCCGTTTGATGTTCGCCGCCACACGCTATCTGCTATTATGCAGGAAAGTGAATCTGTGCAGGAATATATTTCTAATCGGATTTATTAAATTTGGAATTCCATATCGAAATATAATATTATTTAGAAATAATATTATTCAACAATTTTCCTGATTCAACATATTTTCACCATCGAAAACGATAGATTGTTCGATTAACGCAAGAAATTGTCTGCTAAATAATCAGAGGTCCATTTATAAGTTCATGCGAAGTTATTATGTAACAGAAATCACATATGTGAGGCCGACATATTTGACCTATTATGAAGCGAAACAATACTTGCTTTTTCCCATAGATCGCGCCGTTAATAAAACACAATAATGTTCATAACTCGAAAACTATCCATGATATCGAAGCCATTTCAACGGCACAAATTGGCACAAATTCAGCACCAAATAGTGGCGCAAAAATTTTTTCAAAATTGGAATATGTTGGTGCCAACTTCACGCCGGCTGAAAAACAACAGTCAATATCTCAAAAACTACAAATGGTAGAAATGTCATTTATACGGCACAAATGGGCACAAATTGGGCACAAAATATTGGCATCAAAATTTTTTCCAAGTTGGAATATGTTGGTGCTTAGTGTGAAGCTGGCACCAAGATATTCGAACTGAAATAACTCAAAAACTACAAGTGATAATGAAGTCAATAAAACGGCACCAATGGGCACAAATTGGGCACTAAATATTGGCATTAAAAGTTTTTCGAAATCGAAAAATGTTGGTGCCAAGTGTGAAGCTAGCACCAAAAGCTTCAAACTCGAATAACTCAAAAACCATAATGGTGCTGAAATTGATTGATACGGCACAAATGGGTACAAATTGGGCACTAAATATTGGGGATTATTTCAGAATTTGTGCCGACATTTTTTCACCAACTTCACGCGGCCTCAATTTTGGATAAATTACGCGGAGCGAACTATTTATCCACTATAGATATTAAGAGTGCTTTTTGGAACATACCTATGAGTGAATCTTCAAAAAATACACTGCTTTTACCGTTCCAAGCAGAGGTCTATTTCATTTCAACAGACTTCCATTCGGTCTTTGCAATAGTCCTGCTACGTGGCAACGTTTCATAGATAGAATTATAACAGGGGAACTTACGGAATTTGCCTTTCCTTATCTTGACGATATCGTCGTGGTCAGTGAGACTTTTGGAGATCATATAAGAATGTTGCGCTTGATCTTGAATAAACTCTTGAAGGCGGGATTATCTTTGAATCTTCCAAAATGTGAGTTTTGTAAACCGGAAATTAATTACCTAGGCTATGTAGTGGATAAAAATCATTATATTTCTGTGGTGAAAACCAGTTTAGTGCTCAAACGCAACGTTGATGTGCGCATCCAAGTTATTGCTTGTTAGAAGTTTTGTGTATTCGCTCGTTGAGTCCAGGTCCGAAAGGATCGTTGGTTCCGTGCGTGAGTGATTTCAGGACTGTTTAGTGAAGTTGAACAAGTAAGTGAAGTGACTATTATCCGAATTTAAACATGGATGAAAATTCGGATAACGATGGATCCTTCATGGATACGGAGGATAGATACACGACCTCTGAGGACGAAAGTGACGAACTGAAGGAACTCGTCAGGCTGCGACAGGAGAATGATGAGCTCAAAGCCAATTTAGCCGCTCTGACAACTTCCATGGCGAATCTGACAAACGAGTTGAGACTCTTGAGAGAAGAACTCTCCAATACGAAGTCTCCAAATCCACAGGTAAGAAGTTATTCCCAGGTTGTGACTTCTGAACCGGTAACGAACCAAGCTAATTCCAAAGCTACGCCAGTTGTCCCTCCCAAAAAGCCAGCCTTAATTATTGAGAACAGCAAAAAAGCCCCCCAATCGCAAGGAGCACCCCGGGCCAAGCGTGCCCGGAAAGAGAGCTCTTCCTCAATAGAGGAAAACTTACAAAAATCAACGGTGACACCTCAGTCACCTATCAAAGAGAAAATTCCCCCATTAACAATGATGGGGACTTCAGACTGGACGGAAATGTCTAAAGCGCTTTATAACAAAAAATTAATTATAACCGGGCAACGGTAGTAAAAGACGGCATTAAAATTATTGCTTCGTCTGCAGAAGACTTCAGGAAACTCACTTAATTTCTTGATCAACAAGGTAAGGAATATTTTACCTACCAATTGGAAGAAGAAAGGAGAGTATACGCCGTTATAAGGTACTTGCCACTGGACGCGGATATTGAAGTTATTAAAAACGACTTAGGACTTCAAGGTATTAAAGATGCCGAAGTGACGAGAATGACGTCAAATAAAACCAAAAAAGCAATTCCTCTTTACCTTGTAAAAACGCAGCACAAGGAAATATTTCAAATCAAAAAGATCTACAGTCTTTGTATCGAAATAGAGCCCAAAAAGAAGCCAGAAGGTCCAGGACAGTGCCATCGCTGCCAGAGATATGGACATGCTCAAAATAAATGTACATTTCCGTGGAGATGCCTGAAATGCTTAGGAGCGCATTGCACAAAAGAGTGTGCATTGACGCAAAAAGAAGGCGAAAGGAACGCGGCATGCGTTTTATGTAACCAGAGTGGACATCTGGCCAGTTATAAAGGCTGCAGCGCATATAAAAATCTTACGAAGAAGAAAACACCGACAAAAAAAGAAGTCCCCCCAAGAAAATCGCTGAAAAAATAGAGACTGTTGTTACTGTTGAAAAACCACAGGTACAAAAAACAAAGAAATCGTCCACAAAACCAATTGAAACCAGAAGGGAAGACCCTAAAGATGAACTTGACAAACTCACTGAGAAAATATTCAGCAGAATAATGCAGAAATTTGAAAAAGAATTCGAGAAGAAATTTCAAAACTTATTTGAAAATAAATAATTTATGAACATGCTATCACAGCTAGAAAATCTGAAGATAGTTTCCTGGAATATTAACGGAATCAGAGCCCGTAAATCAGATATTGAACAATTGTTAGAAGAAAGACATCCTGATATTATGGCGCTTCCGGAAACTAAATTAACTCCTAAAGATAAAATATCCTTCGAAAACTACGAAATATACAGAAGAGACAGAAATGAAAGAAACGGTGGAGGGGTTGCTATTCTCGTTAAAAGAGACGTGAACCACTACCTGAATGCGGTTGTAAATCCTGTGGACAATGACGTATCTATAGAGGCACTATCGATCACAATAAAGATAAGAAGAGAAAGTATTAAGGTATTCTCTGTGTATAAACCGCCGCAAATAAATCTGGCAGAGGAAGAGATGAAGATTTTATTAGGGGGTCATTTTCCAAGAATAATACTTGGAGATCTCAACTGTAAATCTCAACAAAGGAATTCTAAAATAGAGAATGCAAATGGCAAGAAATTGAAAGAATATGCCGAAAAGGAAGATGCTATAATCATGGGACCAGAAATACCGACATATTTACCTAGTGGCAATGGAACCCCTGATGTGCTAGACATAGTTATAATGAAAAATATAAAACAAGATTTTGCTCTTGAAACGATAGAGGATGGAACATCTGATCACAACCCGATAGAGTTCATTTTAGGACATGGACCAAGAAATGAAGTGACTCAAACACGAGAACATACCGATTGGGACGAATATAAGAATAAACTCCAAGAAAATATCACGTGTATTCCACAAATTAACACTCCTGATGAACTAGATCAATCAGTCATAGCTTTGGAGAGTGCGATTATGAAATCCTATGAAGAGAGCACGGTTAGAACAACTAAACCTACTCCCAAACATCCCTATGGCGATACTCCAAAAGAGGTGAAAGAACTGATTAAAGTCAACCGAAGACTAAGAAAGAAGTACAGGATGTATAAAACAGATAATGATAAAACCAGACTAAACAGACATAGTCAAATACTTAAAAATGCACTAAGGGAGCTCAGAACGAATAGATGGAATAAGAAAATAAGTGAACTCAACACAGAAGACCACTCTGCATGGAAAATGCAAAAAAATTTACGTAATGAAAAAACTCAAATTCCACCACTGCATGGAATGCATGGAATGGCATATTCAAAAAGCGATAAAGCTAACGCTCTTGCCGATACTATAGAAAGGGAGTCAAGAATAAACTATTGTGAAGAAGACGATGAGGACCTAGAAGAATTAATAGAAGATAATGAAGAAGAAATGAAAGAATCACCACCGGATGACAAAATCCCTCACCCAACATCTCCGGCAGAAATCAAAGAGATAATCAATAATTTGAAAACAAGAAAAGATAAAATTACAAATCTCATGCTGAAGAAAATGTCAAAGAAAGGAACGGCAGCTCTCACTAGCATAGCAAATGGCGTGATGAGAACAGAGCACTTTCCAAAAAGATGGAAATCTGCCGAAGTGATTGTTTTCAATAAACCAGGTAAAGACAAAAAGTTCCCACAGAACTATAGACCTCGCTATAGACCGATAAGCCTGCTCCCAGCCCTAGGAAAAATTGTGGAGAGAGTCTTAGCCAGACGACTTAATGAAGAAACAGAGGCCCTGCAGACGATACCGAGTGAACAATTTGGGTTCCGAAAACAACATTCAACTGAACAACAGCTCCTAAGAATAACCGAGTATATCACAGAAGGATTTCAGAATAAACAAGCCACAGGACTACTACTACTAGATGTAACCAGAGCTTTTGATAGAGTATGGCATGAAGGACTAGCATATAAAATGAAAACCGCGGGTTATTCACCCAAGTTATGCAGAATAATAAGAAATTATTTGAGGGATAGGAACTCTTGTGTGAAAATAGGTGATGTTCATTCCACACTCAGATATTTGGAAGCAGGAGTTCCCCAAGGATCCATACTAGGACCGCTACTCTATAACATATACGAGGACCCTAATATCAAAGGTGGCAAACTCCACCATGTTCCTATTTGTGTAAAGCGCAAAAAACGGCTACATTCGTATTGCTTCATATTGCACTGTGCGAGTAGCTTCTAATGAAAGAAAATACTGAACTTCATCGAATTAAGATGTTGTTGTCCTAATTCTTTTATCGTTTTCGCAAAAATGAGTAAAAATTAATGGAGAATGCCGTGTTTGTTACTAACTGTTGGATTTTGCCGGATTTGATACCAAAAAGGTTCTACTGAAATGAGTTGGAATAGATTCACGGGTAGAGTATTAAATAATTTCAAGAAAACGTGTAATCAAAAATATTTTCATGAACATAACAATATCTATCATACAGATGGTATTTCTTCAATAAATTCGCAGGTTGCTCCTTCTGCTGCTGTGTCTTCCATGTTTGGCAATGTATTTTCTTCTTCCTGAAGTGGTTGCCCTGGCTCAAGAACATTAGAAAGGATTGTTGCATAAAAACGGAGTTCTTTTATTGATCTCCAGGTAGCCCCAAAGTGTTTTGTAAGAAGTTTGTCAACATCTTTTAGCTTCAACACATTAACTTGTTGTAGACCACCTTTTATGATGACTGGTTGAATCATGTGAAGGGTTTTTCCTTTTTTGAGTACACTTTTGAAAATTTGCAAATCATTATAGTAATGCAATTCACCTCTTATCAACACATAACCAGTTTTAGATTTCTTTAACAAGAATCTTTTTGTATTTTTGAAAGAAAAATGCCATGTTCCAGGAAGTCTCACTGCATCTGAGATAGTTTCCTTCCAATTAAAAACGTTGCAGTTTTCGCCCAAATGGACAGCTGTCCCGCATTTAGTAGCTCTATATAGGTTTCTGGCTGTGTGATAACTTCCAACTTTCTGATCTTCCTCTCAATATTGCCAAAAACCCTATCAGCTGGAAGAAATGAATGTCCTACTACTGGAAAAATAACTTCGATATTCTGAATACGTTCTGGTGCTTTCTCCGATAGCCATTTGCAGCACATTCCAATTAATGTTGTATTCTTGTTCTGTCCACTACAATCACCTGCCATCAGCCGGACTACAGTTATGGTGGGGCCAAATTCGATTTTATTGAGTCGATCGAAAACACAGGAGGAAATTTCATTGGAACCCTTTCCAAATTCGTTTTCTGTCCAATAATAGGAAAAGACATTTTTCTTGTTGAGTTTGGATTGAGACGTCCCCTGAACAATGGTGAAATTGTACAGATACAGTTGCCTTGAGTAGTAAGCAGTTTGATCTGGGACCTTGGGGAGTATAATATTCTTCTGGCAATCGAACGATAATGTTATCAAATCATCTCTGGTTTCCTTAAGCAACTGGAAAAACGCATTCGCTCTTAGTTTGTGAACATTCTTCTCAATGATTAAGTTATTCTTCTCCCCTTCATCTGTAGATCTCTTAATCTTCTCGGCCAGTTCTATACACGTTGAGCACACGTCGGTCCGAGGAGTGTTAAAGCTGAGATTATACTTTGTATTGAATATCATTCGAAAGTATGATGACTTCACTCTTCCTTCTGGAGAACACTGATTGTTGTACATTTTTGACATTTTTTCTATAGACAAATCCGAAGATAAATAATTTCTTCGGGAAGAAGAACGACAATAATGGGATTCTACACTTCTAAACGAATTAATGAATGTTTGGACAGCAATTTGTTTCCCAAGGAACTTTGCTGTTTTTCTGTCGCCTCCTCTTTTTTCTGAAGGCGCTTCACCCGTTTTTAGGAACGATTTCATGGCGTATGTTAGACGATGTTTCGTAATATGTAATACATTCAAAAAAGACTGCTGACATACGGGAACATGGTCCTTCGAAACATTTTTTCTAATAAAGCATCTCACAGAAGTTTCTTTTGCTGTATGTTTGTAATTTGATGGACGGCGACGTTTAGGTGGTTGAACATTGCAAAATTTCAAAATAAATGCATCCTGACTCATCTTATTTCGTATGGCGTAAAATGCATCATGAAAACTTTTAATGTCTCCCATTGTTAAAGTACTACATTGATAAGCCTTCGTTTTATGTCCACAAGTAGGATATTTTGGCAACAAATGTGGAGAATATCTGGAAAAAACCATGTGAAAGGAAAAAAGGCTCCACCAAATTTCAAAACTCGAAACTTAAAAGCCAATTTTAAGAATTCGATAATAAACTTCAAACAGTTATAAAATATACATATGTACATACCTTGTCTCTTTACGTATATTTAGTTGCCAAGTAGAGGGTTTTCGAAGCCTTTTACGAGCTTCATTGTTTTCAACAGGCGTTGTAACACTTTCCATTTTAATTTTATCGGAAATCAGCAAACTGTACTCTAACTATTGCAAAGAAAACAAACTAAACGATCTGAATTCGAAACAGATGATATATGATAAGTACGTCACGACACACATGTAGCTTTTGATTGGCCCGAACGGACATTGCCGACTTTGATTCTAAGCGGCTCTTGGAGATTGCCGGGTTCGATTCTCAGACGAAGTTTCAATGCGCTTTTTTAATGGGATATAGCCGTTCTTGATACGCGAAAACCATATGTTCAGATAGAGCGCGAAAAATTGAGAAATATCATGTATTTAGGTCAATTTCGCCCAAAAGTGGAGATTGCTGCCTTTGATACCAGGGTCCTCACATACATGATATACCAAGAAATCCAAGATGCCTGCTTGCTCTATACGCGGACGATACGGGCATAGCAATTAGGCACAGAAATACAAAAATAATTCACAAAAGACTTCAAGAAGCTGCAGACGATATCAGTCAATGGTGTAACAGATGGAAAATCAAAATCAATGGAGAAAAGAGTCAAGCAATACTCCTTCAAAAGAGAAAACTGAAGATGGAATCGAAAATATCCATAGACGATAATGAAATAGAATGGCAGAATGAAGCTAAATATCTAGGAGTAATATTAGACTAGGGACTTACGTGGAAACAACACATTAAGTATGCAGTGGATAAAACGAATGTAGCAATGAAAAGACTATATCCGATTATAGGCAGAAGAAGCCAAATGAACAGAAACACGAAATTGAGGATCATAAAAGCAGTCGCCAGACCGCAGCTAACATATGGATCAACAGCATGGGGATATGCAGCGAGAACCCATATAAAGAGGATACAAAGTACAGAAAACAAATTTCTGAGATGGGCATTAGACGCCCCCTGGTTTGTTAGGAATGAACATATACAAAAAGACATAAAATGGGAGTCCATTACTACATTCATCAAACGAAAAGCTGCAAAAGCCTATGAAAGAGCTAGTGAACATCCAAATGACGACCTTAGAAGGTTAGTTGACTATGACCCCGCTGAAAATGATAAAACAGCTAGAATTTACCGCAAAAGACCTAGAGACCAATTGCGAAAATGAAGATATAGAACTCCACACTTAGTAAGAGATATCCAATTGAAGGATGTACATAAACACTCAGCATAAAAGAATGCGAAAGAGAAAATAACAGATAAGATGATGGAAGGTTTATAGGCTTATGCCCGGAACCAACCGCAGGAGAGGTGTTTAGTCGGTAAGAATCCGACACTACCCAGAAAGACTGGGTGTCTGATGTAAGATTCACCTCTTCTAGAACAAAAAAAAAAAGGATAAAAATGGTCTGAGAGCTGATCCCCAAAAGGTTTTACCTATAGTAAATATATCGCGACCCACTACTGTAAAGGAAATTCGTAGTTTTATGGGTATGGTTAGTTGGTACCGTCGGCGTCGGTTTCTACCAAATTTCGCTCATATTTCTGCCCCCTTGAATAGACTGTTAAGGAAAGACCAGCCTTTTTCGTGGAGCCAAGATTGTGAAAATGCTTTCAATAATATAAAGCAGGCTCTCATCTCCGCACCGATTTTGTCTTGTCCAAATTTTGATATCCCTTTTGTTGTTCAATGTGATGCTTCGGGTTTCGGTTTGGGAGGGATACTTACACAAAAATATTCGGACGGTTATAAAGTTGTGGCTTACGCTAGTAGGTCCCTGATGCGAAACGAGCGCGAGTTTATACCACCACAGAACTCGAATGTTTGGCGGTTCTCTTTAGCCTCGAGAAATTTCGTCCGTACATCGAAGGTACTAGAGTTACTGTTATAACAGATCATAGCAGCCTTTTATGGTTACATAATTTGAAAGATCCTCGCGGTCATCTAGCGAGATGGGCTGTGGCCTTAACACAATATGATTTTGAAATTGTTCATCGCCCCGGGAAGGAAAATGTTGTACCGGACTTTTTGAGTAGGTCGGTGGAAGAAGTTTGTGTAGTAGATGATAATGCGGATAATTCGCGTTCATTTGATAAGTGCTACGAGGGAATGATATCGAGGATTAAAAGCGCTCCTGGAAAGTACGGCAATCGGAAGGTTGTCAATAATCTCCTACTGTAAGTTAGAATATCCTGACTTGGTTTATGACGGTCTAGAATATCAGATCGCAAAAAAATTATTTCCTCCTATCATGATGACGTTAAATCTGGTCATCTTGGAGTGAATAAAACAGTGGGCAAAATTTTGAAAAATTCTTACTGGCCTAAGATGAAGGCTGATATTTCTGCTGAGTAGACTCAGCGGGGTGCTGTTAATATATTCAGTGGTTCACAAACCTGTCTACTTTCTATGACAAGTTGAGTTTAATGGTTAAGTTAAGAGAGTCGATGAATGTTGAGTTAGATAGTTAGATTTGTAGAAGTTATAAATTCGTTGCTGTATTGATATATTATTACATTAAATAATTAAAAACGACTACCTGTGTATAAATTTCGTAACATTGGTTATGGGCCCAGCCCATAGGTAGAAGTTTTGGAAGTTCTAATAAAAAGAGGAGTTAACCTATATTTCACACGAGGTACCGAATCCCGGCTAGTAAAGGCAAAACGAAATTGAAATGAATTCTGCTGAGAATAAATATGGAATTCCACCATTTAATGGGAATGGATTCGACAACTGGAAATTCAGAATCAATGCAGTGTTGAGGGCTCTAGATTTAAACGATGTTCTGGAGGAAGTGCCCGCTACTTCGAAGGATGAGAATTGAAATAAAAAGAACAATAAGGCGTCTCTCGTAATCATTCAAAGCGTAGCAGATTCGCATTTAGAATATGTGAAAGATATAGTTGAAGCAAGAGATATGATAAATAAATTAGAAGATATATTCAGCAAGAAAGGTACGTGCTCGAAATTTTACTTATTGAAAGAGCTAATAAATCTGAAGTACTCATGTAAAGAGGATGTCCAAGAGCATTTCTCAAAGTGTGACAGAATATTCAGGGAACTTAAAAATTTAGGAAGCAATTTTGACGAGTCTGACATGTCATGTTTCCTGCTGTTGACAATGCCATTTGAATATGAAAATGTTGTCACTGCAATTAGGACACTTTCAGAGAAAAATTTAAAATTAGAGTTTGTGAAAAGCAGATTATTAGAGTTCTCAATGAATAGACATTCCTCAAAAATTATCAAGGATGAAAAACCACTATCGTTTGGTGCTGTTGCACGAAAAGACACAATTAAATGTTTCAAATGTGGAAAATTGGGGCATGTGAAGAGTGTTTGTGGAGTAAAATGTTTTAAATGTCACAAATTTGGACATAAATCAACGAATTGCCGAGCAACTGAAAATGAAGATCAGAATGAAAGAAAGGCTAACTATGCAACTGAAAATTTCAATTCTACAAGTACTACTGATGTTGCTTTTTGTGCCACTTCATATCGACAAGAGGAGATGGTATGGTATGCAGATTCTGGAGCAACACATCACTATATCAATGATGAAGATGTTTTGACGAACAAGAGGGTGTTTTCTAAACCGAGGGTGATCAAGCTGGCAGAAGAAGGCAAGAATATGGAGGCAGTTAGTATGGGTGATGTACATGTATTGAGTTATGTTGAAAATAAGTATGTATCTGTAACACTAAAAGATGTATTATGTGTGCCAAAATTAAGAGTCAATTTACTATCAGTTTCCACTATTGAAAAAGCAGGCTTTGATGTTATTTTCTCTCAAAATAAAATGATTATTAAAAGGGGTAAAAATAAGTTTGTTGAAGGTGAACGTATTGGGAGTCTATACAAGGTATTTTTCAAATTTAATGAAGAACCTATAGCAAGTTTGGCATATGATAATAATATGGAACTTTGGCACAGAAGATATGGACATTTAAATTTCAATTCACTTTTTAATAATATTAAGGTAGTAAATGGTTTAAAAATTTGCAAAAAACAGGAAAATAAAATTTGTGAAGTTTGTGTATTAAGTAAACAGCAATGTCTTCCATATAATTCGAAAAGTACAAGATCTACTAGAGTTTTAGAGTTAGTGCATACAGACATATGTGGTCCTATAACCCCTAGGTCATATAACAATAAAAGTTATTTCATAAGTTTTGTAGATGACTATTCAAGATTTGTTATTATTTATGCTGTTGAAACGAAAGATGAATTGTATGACTGTTTTAGGAATTATGTCAACAAAGTAACTTCCATGTTTTGTGATAAGAAGTTATCAAAAATACGATGTGACAATGGAGGTGAATATCGATCCAAGAACTTGAAAGAATTTTGCTCAAAGAAAGGTATACAAATTTCCTACACACCACCATATAGTCCACAGATGAATGGAGTTGCTGAAAGAATGAATCAGACATTGATGGATAAGGCAAGGTCCTTGATTTTACAAGCTGAAATAGGTAAGACCTATTGGGAAGATGCTTTATATGTAGCTGCTTATATAACGAATAGAACACAATCTTATCTAGTAAAGGATAAAACACCTTATGAACTGTGGTTTGACAAGGTACCAAATGTATCAAATATGCGTGTTTTTGGATGCATTGCATATGCAAGAATACCAGATGTTTTGAGAACCAAACTAGACAACAAAGGGGTTAAATGCAGATTCATTGGATATACAGAAAATGGGTATAGATTATGGAATGAAACTGAGAAGAAGTTAATACATAGTAGAAATGTTATATTTGATGAAGGTAATTTCAAAATGGAGAAAATATATAGTGACGATACAGATGATGACGAACGTGAGAATGATATTACTTATGAAGAAATTACAGAAGATGCAATTGATGTGACAGAGCCACGTATTGAAGATGAAAACAATAGACAGACAAATTCAAGACCAAGAAGAGATACAAGATTTCCAAAGAGATTTGATGATTATGAAGTAGAAATGAGCTGTTTAGCATTATTGAGTGAATTCTCAGATAATCCCAAATCATATTATGAAGCCAAACAGAGTGGATGTTGGAATGAATGGTTTAAAGCAATAGAAGAAGAATTAAATGCTTTGAAAGAAAATGAAACTTGGAAACTTGTTGATAGACCAGAAAATGAAGAAATAATTAGTAATAGATGGGTGTTCAAAGTAAAAGAAACTGAACCAGACAAACGCATTTATAAAGCAAGACTTGTGGCTAGAGGATTTGAACAAACAAATTTTGGTATGAGTTCACAAATTCATGCACCTGTTGCACGTTTGTCTACACTGAGATTATTTCTATCAGTTTGTAACCACTATGGTTTAATCCTGGAACAATTTGATGTGAAGAATGCTTTTCTGAATAGTTACCTAAGAGAGAAGGTCTATATGAAAATACCAGAAGGACTGAAGATATCAGATGGTGATAAGAATAAGGTATGTTTGTTGAAGAGAGCAATCTATGGATTGAAACAATCTCCGAAAGCATGGAATGAAAGATTTAATGAGTTCATGATGAATTTGGATTTCAGACGTTCAAAATCTGATTACTGTCTTTACTCTTTTGCTGATAAAAGAAAACATTGCTATTTACTATTGTATGTAGATGATATTTTAATAGCTTCTGATTGTATTGATTTGTTGAAAAGTTTAAAGTCAAAATTAACTGAGACATTTAAAGTGAGACGATTAAGTAATAACTATAATTTTTTGGGAATTCAGATGGGTAGAAATATTGCAGAAAATATTATAACTCTTGATCAAAGTTCAGCAATTAAGAATTTGATAAAGAAATTTAATGTGGAAGATAGTAAAACTTTCAATACTCCTATTGAAAGAAATCTAGATCTCAAGAAGAATAATGATGATAATTTGAAAACTAAGTTGCCTTATAGAGAACTTTTAGGTAGTTTGATGTACATAATGTTGGGCAGTAGGCCAGATATTTGCTTTAGTATAGCATTTTTTGGAAGATTTCAGGATAATGCTACTGATGAACATTTCAAACATTTATTAAGAGTTTTAAAATATTTGAAATCAACTGTGAATTATAAATTATATTTTCGTCACTCGAATGAGAGTTTTACAGGATATGCTGATGCAGATTTTGCAAACGATTCAAATGATAGAAAATCTGTGAGTGGTTTTTGTTTTAGGTTGTTTGATAATTTGATTTCATGGACTTCTAGAAAGCAAAGCATTGTAACTTTATCAAGTACAGAATCTGAGTTTGTATCTGTTTGCGAAGCTTCATGTGAACTTTTATACTTTAAAAATTTAATTACAGATTTTAACATTAAAATAAGTTTGCCCATTACTTTGTATGAAGATAATCAGAGCACAATAAAATTGTTGTATAATTTTGAAAATAACCGAAGATGTAAACACATTGATACAAAATGTCATTTTGTTGTAGATTTAATTAATAGAGGAATTATTGAAATGAAATATATTTGCACAACACAGCAATTGGCTGATATATTCACGAAGCCTTTAGGAGGCGAAAGATTTTGTGATCTTTCTAATGCGTTGTGTATTAAGGATTAAAATTTTTATGTTTAGTTAAGGTTTTTTGTCAGAAAGTCAGGTTTGGGGGAGGATGTTAATATATTCAGTGGTTCACAAACCTGTCTACTTTCTATGACAAGTTGAGTTTAATGGTTAAGTTAAGAGAGTCGATGAATGTTGAGTTAGATAGTTAGATTTGTAGAAGTTATAAATTCGTTGCTGTATTGATATATTATTACATTAAATAATTAAAAACGACTACCTGTGTATAAATTTCGTAACAGGTGCGATTGTGGCGCGACGAGACAGACAATGGACCACATTTTGAAAGAATGCCCGATAAGATCCCTTCCTGGTGGTATCCATGAGGTTTTCTCCGCTTCCCCGGAGGCAGTGGACTGGGTTGAAGGCCTGGATATTCGCGTTTAGATATACATATTGCAAATTTATTCATTTATTCATTTATTATTTATTATTTATATACATTGTCCCTTTTTATGTGTGCTTCTCATACGAAATATATATATCTGCTTACATTAGATCATGTACGGTTTGTAACAGGTATAAGACTGTTCAAAAGGCTCCTGCAGATTTCATGTCAACCAGAAATTACGTGAACAAGCCTTGGGAATTGGTTTCCGCCGATATCATTGGACCTCTACCGAGATCCTCTCGTGGTTACAAATTCATTTTCGTGGTTTGCGATTACCTCTCGAAATTTCCCTTACTTTTCCCTTTGAGATCTACCACGTCGGATAAGATTATTGATTGTTTGGAAGATCATGTATTCATGATGTTTGGTGTACCGAAATTTTTAGTGTTGGATAATGGACCTCAATTCAAAAGTAGTAGGTTTCGTCAATTTGCTGCTTCATATGGCGTTGAAATAAAGTTCACCGCACATTATCACCCCCAGGCCAATCACACAGAAAGTGTAAATAAAGTCATAAAAAATATTATATCATGCTATGTGAATGAAAACCGTAGAGATTGGGATAAATATCTCCAAAAAGCGGCGTGTGCGATTCGATCATCACCTCATGATACTATTAAGCATTCTCCCTACTTTGTTAATTTTGGCTCAGAAATGCACTTGAGCGGGGATAGTCATTTAGTCACCTCGGAGTCCGTTGGAACTCCCGATGTTAGAGTTCCCGAAAAGTTGCCGTCTAGGGTCGAAGGATTCCAAAAATTATATAAGGATATAAGACGATATATGGATAAGGCTTATTTACATCGTTCGAAATATTATAATCTGAGAAGACGTGATGTGACTTATTCTGTGGGACAATACGTCTACCGAAAGAATTATGTGCTATCGGACGCTTTGCAATAATTACACAGCTAAATTCGCGCCAAAGTACCTTGGTCCGTTCAGGATTAGAAAAAAAGTTTCTATGTGGACTTAAGAATTGTGCGATTCAGATGATAAGTACCAAGGTACTTGGAATGTTAAGGATCTGAAACCGGCTGTTGAGGCTTCTGAGGATACGTAAATGGCTCTCCTAGATATTTTTTTTGTATTCGTGTTTTGTTATTTCAAAGGTTTGAGAATTTCGTTCGGAATTCTTTTTTTTTAGCTACTGGGGGGTTGTAACGTTTTGAATTTTCGCGGCACATTTGAAAGGATTTGTCAGAGTTCGAGCGCATTCAATACCGCGCCATATGCGCTGAATTTTTTGTTGATTCTCCTTTCCATTATGATCTTTAAAACGGAATCAATCTGAATTTGGTGACTGAGAGAGAAAAACGTAGCATTGAAGCGAACCGTCTTGGGATTTTAAATTTCTGCTCTCTTGATTAATCAAGCTTGTTTTTGATTTTGGAACTTGATTAAAACTCTCAGAAAGAGGATTTTAAGTCATCCGAATACAGGGTGTCTCAAGTTCGAGTGCCTATTAGACGTTTCTGGAGAACTAGACATATTTGAAATCTGAAAATTGAGATTATGATATTGTTCGAAATTCTCTACAGAGCTAAAATATTTTCGAAGCCCAGAAACTTCCGGTTATACAGGGAGTGTAAATAAATTCGACGAAAAAATTTTTTTTCAAGTTTTCCATTCCTGGTATGATCGAGTATTCAATAGTGAATACATTCCTGTTAAAACCATTGTATTAAATCGTATAGTTTTCAAAATATCCAAAAAAAACTGGAAAAAATGTTAAATATTCACAGTCAGTATTATGTTCATTATTCTCATTTTAAATATCCTGAGCGTAAACCGTTTTTACAACATCGAAGAGGAAGGATGTGAATAGGTCATGCATCTTTTGGATTTCAAAAATATCATCACAGGGTGTTTCAAATTTTGTGTTGAAAATTGTGATCTTAAATTGGCCATAACTTCTGTTTTTCAAACTAGAACCCTATTTTTTTATAATTGTGTTGGATTCTGCGGTCAAAAATAATGAGAGTTGCCTCACATGATTATGCTCCTAAATTCAATAATTTCTGAGTTATTTGAGATTTTCTGGATTTATGGTGTACGTAGAGTCAAATTGATTGCAACTAAAAAAATTCAATGAATATTCTTTCGAAACTATGGGAACACTCTGTACCCATAGAAGATATTTATTTATTTATTTATATTAACGTGTCTCAACCGTCTAGGTCATTGACACGAGGAACTGTTACATTAATTTATAAATTAAATCTGTTTTTACAATAATCTGCTTATTTGAATTTCATTCAGAAAACTCCAAGTTGCTGTGGCTGTGTCCTGTGAGTTGAGGTTGTCTTTGAGGTTATTCTTCAGTCCATATTTGTGGCGAGGCTCTCCGTAACGAGGACAGTGTAGAATAATATGTTTTACGGTTAGGGGAGTACAACAGTACTCGCAACTGGGAGGATCATCGTTTGTCATCAGATGGCCGTGGGTCAATTTCGTGTGTCCTATTCTGAGTCTTCGAATCACAACTTTGACCTGTCTTTGCGGAAAATTTATTTTGGGAGGGATGTCAACTTTGGGTTGGATTTCGTGTAGTTTCTGGTTGCTTTTGTCCCATCTTGTTTGCCATTCTCGGATAAATTGCTTCTTGAAGGTGGCTTTGAGGTCTGTGTGAGGAAGAATGTCACATGTGGGGACCTCTGAGGTTCTTGCCAAATTTGCAGCCCGGTCAGCTTGTTCATTACCGCTTATACCCATATGGGATGGAGTCCAGATTATGGTGATGGATGTGTTTTTGTGGGTTATTAATTCATGACACTTTTCTAGAATTTGTTGTGACAATACATTTTGTGTGTAAATGTTAGTTATAGTTTGGATGGCAGAAAGAGAGTCTGTAATAATTGCAATATTCTGTCCCGGGGACATTTCGACGTGGAGGGACTTGTATATGGCGAACAGTTCTCCAGTATATACGCTGCATATAGGGGAGAGCTTATACGATATTGGTAAATTGGGGGTGTCGATGAGGGAACATGCTATTCCTTGTGAGTCTTTTGAAGCATCAGTGTAGATTTGTTTGTCGTATTCTCCTTCGTCCAGTAGTGCGAGGAATAAGTTTCTGAAAATAGTGGCCGGTGTTGTTCGTTTGTAATGTATCTTCAATAAAAGCAGAATATTGAACCTCTACACATCTTATCGGCCGCCATGTTCCACTTATGAATCGTTTCATTTCGATTGAGATCAAAAATTATAGGGTGTTCCATTTAAAATAATACATACAGGGTGTCTCAAGTTCGAGTGCCTATTAGACGTTTCTGGAGAACTAGACATATTTGAAATCTGAAAATTGGGATTATGATATTGTTCGAAATTCTCTACAGAGCTAAAATATTTTCGAAGCCCAAAAACTTCCGGTTATACAGGGAGTGTAAATAAATTCGACGAAAAAATTTTTTTTCAAGTTTTCCATTCCTGGTATGATCGTGTATTCAATAGTGAATACATTTCTGTTAAAACCATTGTATGTATTAAATCGAATAGTTTTCAAAATATCCAAAAAAAACTGGAAAAAATGTCAAATATTCACAGTCAGTATTATGTTCATTATTCTTATTTTAAATATCCTTAGAATAAACCGTTTTTACAACATCGAAGAGGAAGGATGTGCAAAGGTCATGCATCTTTTGGATTTCAAAAATATCATCACAGGGTGTTTCAAATTTTGTGTTGAAAATTGTGATCTTAAATTGGCCATAACTTCTGTTTTTCAAATTAGAACCCTATTTTTTTATAATTGTGTTGGATTCTGCGGTCAAAAATAATGATAGTTGTCTCACATGATTATGCTCCTAAATTCAATAATTTCTGAGTTATTTGAGATTTTCTGGATTTATGGGGTACGTAGAGTCAAATTGATTGCTTCTAAAAAAATTCAATGAATATTCTTTCGAAACCATGGGAACACTCTGTACCCATAGAAGATAAATTATCTGTTAATAATTCACAAGTGTCAGGTGTTATTGTTATTCGTTATCTTCATTTCTCGATTTAACAAAATGAACCGTTATTTTAATTACGAAATTCTGGATCTATTTTATATACATGGTGAATGTGACAGAATTATTAGTAGAACCTGCCGGGCCTTCAACGAGAAGTATCCCCATTTACCTACCTTCCATAACGGAGAAGATCTTTAGAAAATATGTTTCAAACTTTCAAAGTTTTGGATGTGTAATAGCCCCTAAAGAATACAAAAGAAGGGTAGTTGATGAGGAAAATGAAATTAGTGTTTTGACTTATTTCGAAGCGAATGAAAATGCATCTATTCGAAGTGCAGCTCATGAAATCGATTCAGACAGAAATTCAGTGCACCGAATTTTGAAAAAATACAACATGCATGACTACAAATATGAGAAAGTTCATACATTAGAACCAGGTGACTACATAAAAAGGTTAAATTTTTGTAGAGGATTATTAGAAAAACTTGAAAATGATGAAAATTTTTTGGAAAGATCATTTGGACAGACGAAGCAAAATTCAATAATGAAGGACTATTTAATAGAAAGAATTGCCATATTTGGAGAAGTGAAAATCCTCATAGAAAAAGACAAAGAAACACCCAGAACAAATTTAGTTTTAATGTGTTTGCTCTTTTGATGAACAATAAAGTGCGGTACTACATTTATGAAGAAAATTTAAATACAGAAAAATTTTTGGAAATCCTCAGAAATTTTGTTTCTAAGTTTTTGGATGAACTGCCGTTGAGTATGTCGACTACCGCATATTATCAATTGGATGGGGCTCCAGCACATAGTTCGCACGAGGTGTCTGAAGAACTGAATGCAATGTTTGGTAATCGGTGGATCGGACGCCGTTCTTCACTGTTTTGGCCCCCACGATCTCCCGATCTTACTCCCTTAGATTTTTATTTATGGGGTAGAATAAAAAACATAGTCTATGAATCTCCTATTGAAAGCAAAGAAGATATGAAACGGCGTGTGGAGGATGCTTTCCACTCATAAAGGGGGAGGAAATTGAGCGAGCGACTAACCGAGGTGTTTCAAGACGTATTCGAAAGTGTCTGGAACAAAATGGTTACCATATTGAAACTCTTACCTGATCATTCATTTTGTTAATTTGAGTTTTGAAACGTATTTTTATTATCATAATTTATTTATAATCATAATTCGGTGTACTGAGAGAGCGAATCTATTTAATGTGTTTCCTATTGAAGAGATGAATTCTCATTCGCTTCGAAATAAGTCGAAATACTAATTTCATCAACTGCCCTTTTTTTGTATTCTTTAGGAGCTCTTACATTCCAAAATTTGGAGAGTTTGAAACATCTTTTCAGAAATTGTAAAAAAAATGGGGATACTTCTCATTGGATACTCAACATTTTGTGTCATCCACCATGGATTTGAAATAAACAATATCATTAAGTGCATTTGAATGTGTATTGCGTATACAATTGAGAAAATACAATATAAGAAATAAATCCAAAATCTCATTATTAGAATAGCAACGATTCATTTTGTGAAATCAAAAAATTTCATAACGACTAACAATAAGACCTGTCTGACACTTGTGAATTATGAATGGGATGATTTATCTTCTATGCTCACAGAATATCCTTATGAATCAGATTCGAAGAATTTGACTCTACGTACTACATAAATCCAGAAAATCTCAAATAACTCAGAAATTATTGAATTTAGGAGCATAATCATGTGAGAAAACTATCATTATTTTTGACCGCAGAATCCAACACAAGTATAAAAAAATAGGGTTCTAATTTGAAAAACAGAAGTTATGGCCAATTTAAGATCACAATTTTCAACACAAAATTTGAAACACCCTGTGATGATATTTTTGAAATCCAAAAGATGCATGACCTTTTCAAATCCTTCCTCTTCGATGTTGTAAAAACGGTTTACGTTCAGGATATTTAAAATGAGAATAATGAACATAATACTGACTGTGAATATTTGACTTTTTTTCAGTTTTTTTTGGATATTTTGAAAACTATTCGATTTAATACAATGGTTTTAACAGAAATGTATTCACTATTGAATACTCGAACATACCAGGAATGGAAAACTTGAAAAAAAATTTTTTCGCCGAATTTATTTTCACTCCCTGTATAACCGGAAGTTTCTGGGCTTCGAGAATATTTTAGCTCTGTAGAGAATTTCGAACAATATCATAATCCCAATTTTCAGATTTCAAATATGTCTAGTTCTCCAGAAACGTCTAATAGGCACTCGAACTTGAGACACCCTGTATATTAAACCCCGCTAAGATCAAGGGTAAGTTGAAGTTCTCAAGAAAGGAGAGTCGACAAGAATTTATATTGTTTAAGGGTTTTTTTTTGTATGCTTATCACTGTATTGGTGTGAGAACGCCATATCTGTATTGCTGACTTTGACTGGTTGGATATAAGTGTTGTTTTATGCTCAAAGATATGTATATATGATTCTGTGTAACGAACTTCTTGTTCTGTGGTTAACCTATAAAATAAAGAGTTAGTCTGTTCAACGTGGTTCAACGAATTAGGTGTTTCACTGCTTTACATTTTTACCCTAAGAATTACAGGTTATGGCCCAGTTTCACGTGGTTTAGTTAAAGAAAAGTGTTGATTACAGTATACCAGAAAGACACATCGTTGCAAGATGGCTAGTAGTAGTAGCAGTTTTATAGCTAATGTTCCTAAACTAAAAGGTGGCGAGAATTACGCTAACTGGTCGTTTGCGGTTCAAAATTTCCTCGTGCTTGAAGGACTCGAAGAATGCATTGATAAAGTGGTACCCGAGGAAGATGCGAAAGCGAAGGCAAAAATCATACTTACAATAGATAGTTCTCTATATGTACATGTGCGTGATGCAAAAACCACAGTGGAATTGTGGAATGGTTTGAAGTCTCTATACAGTGATTCCGGCTACACCAGGAAAATCAGTTTATTACGTAACTTAATAAACACGAGGCTTGAAAGTTGTGAGTCTATGCAATCCTATGTTGATCAAGTAATCGATACAGGGTATAAGTTGAGAGAAACTGGATTTAATATTGACGATGAGTGGATTGGTTCACTTTCATTGGCTGGTTTAACTGATAAGTTTATTTTTATTTATTTTTATTTATTAAACATTAGGAATACAAACAGGTCAGAGACCTATGGACAGTATCCACAAATTACATTGAGATGAAAAACAAACCAATCAAAGAAAATCTCTACACCAAATCAAACCAAAAGAAAACAAAGAGCTCACTGCAACAGAAAATGTTTTTTGAGTTGTAGCTTGATGTTAGCACAATGAAATACATCGACAATTCGTAGCTCATTGCAGGTTCGGAACATTCTGATTAATGGAGAGTTTTTGGATGCATTTGTCCTTCTAAAAGGTACATGAAAAATTTCAAAAGATCTTAGATTAAAATTGGGGACATTGATGTGTAGGTACCTCCTGCAATAAATCCGGTACCTGCAACTCACCACTTACAATTTTCCTCAACATAAGTACATCGCCTATCCTACGTCTATTTTCAAGAGAAATCAAATTAAAATGTTTTCTGGCCATATAATAAAAACTACTGTTATTATTTGAAACAGAGAAATTACCTCTGAAGCTCAAATATTTAAGCAATTTATTCTGTATTCGTTCGATTCTTTCTATGTAAATTTTGTACTGTGGATTCCAAATGACCGAAGCGAAATTCAGTCGGCTAAAAACATAAGCATAATAAATACTCAGAACCGGCTTGATACCCCTGAAAACATTATGCCAATGATAATGGCCATTGAAAACTCAGGAATGAAAGTTTCAACTGATTGTATCAAACAAAAATTACTTGAAATGGAAAGCGATACCCATAACAACAGTGCAAATGCATTTTTCAGCAAGAAGACCTACCCAAAGAAAAAGAATAATCAAACTTCAAGTAATGTCAGAGCTGATGTCAAATGTTACAAATGTCAACAAATTGGTCATTTTAAAAACAAATGCCCATATTATCAGAGACCGAAAAATAGTAACAAAACAAAGAAGGCGACAGGCATCAACAATGCATTTAGTGCCGTATTTTTCAGCAAGGGCTTTGATAAGGAAGACTGGTACATTGATAGTGGTGCAAGCATTCACTTAACTGCTAACAGAGATTGGTTATCCAATGAATACCAAACAGAATCACAAGAAATTATGGTAGCAAATAGAACCATCGTGAAGGCACAATGTGCAGGTAATGTTCAAATAGAAACAGAAGTCAATGAAAATATATTCTCTATTGATGTGCAGAATGTACTCTATGTACCTGAACTCACTACGAATTTATTATCAGTTAGCCAGATGATACAAAAAGGCAATATTGTAAAATTCGAGAAAGACATCTGCAGAATATTCAATAAAAACAATGTCCTAATAGCAACAGCGAACAAAGTCCGGGGGTCTATCGCTTAGATACGAAAAAGGACCAAATGTTTGCAGGAATGTCGATTACTAATGGTGAATTATGGCATCGTAGATTTGGACACTTGAATGGTAAATACCTCGATACCATGAAAAACAGAAACTTGGTAGATGGACTAACATATAATGGAACAGTGATGTCACAGAAAAGTGACTGTAAAGTCTGTTGTGAGGCAAAGCAGCATAGATTACCGTTCAAACATAAAGGTACAAGAGCCACGAAGTTATTGGAAATAATTCACACAGATGTTTGTGGACCAATGGAAGTTCAGTCATTAGGTGGGTCAAAATATTTTTTACTATTCATTGATGACTTCAGTCGAATGGCATTCGTATACTTCTTGAAGAAAAAGGATGAAGTTTTTGAATGTTTTAAAAAGTTCAAGTCATCTGCTGAGAATTTTTCAGAGAATAAAATGAAAATAATGAGATCTGATCAGGGAGGAGAATTCACGAGCACAGAATTTGAAAGTTTCTTGAAGAATTGTGGTATTCAACATCAGATGACAAATAGCTATACTCCAGAACAGAATGGTATGTGTGAGAGACTCAATCGAACCATTGTGGATGCTGAACTGAACAAGGAACTTTGGGCGGAAGCAGTTAACACTGCAATATACCTAAGAAACAGAAGTTTAGCTGCAGGTATAGAAAAGACTCCTTACGAAGTATGGTACCAAAGAAAGCCTAATGTAAGTCACTTAAGATGTTTTGGAAGTACACTTATGGTACATGTCCCCAAAGAGAAGCGTCTTAAATGGGATAAGAAGGCGATAGAACATATACTCGTTGGTTATGACGATAACATCAAGGGCTACAGAGTTTACGATCCAAAACGCAGAAAGATATTCACAAGTAGAGATGTCATCATTCACGAAAAAAAGGAAGAAGAAGTAATAGTTTCAGTGGGAGAGCAACAGGTGAAAACCGAGTCGGATAACGATTCTGATTCAAATGAAAGTGAATATATCCAAGAGGTAGATCCTACACCTAAGAATGTGATTCCTGAAATTAGAAAATCTTCTAGAATTCCAAAACCGAAGATCATGGAAGATTATATAACATATTTCACTGGTACAAATTCAGACATATCAGAGATGTCCGAGGATCCAGTTGGTTATGAAGATGCAATATCGAGACCTGATAAAGATTTGTGGTTGAAGGCGATCAAGAAGGAATTAAAATCATTTGAAGAAAATGAAGCTTGGAAACTGGTGGAGGCTCCAGACCATGGTAGCATTGTGGAATGTAAATGGGTGTTCAAGAAGAAGATTGACTGTGATGACAACGTGACATACAGAGCAAGGTTGGTGGCACGTGGCTTCACTCGAAGGTATGGAGTTGACTTCGAAGAGACTTTCTCACCTGTTGTTCGTCATTCAACACTAAGATTGCTATTTGCTTTGTCTGTAAAATTGAATTTTAAAATTTGTCACCTAGACGTGACTACTGCATTTTTAAATGATGAACTTCAAGAAAATGTTTATATGCGAATACCTGAAGGTTTTCACAATATTTCTTATACAAATAAGGTTTTAAAATTGCAGAAGGAAATTTATGGCCTTAAACAATCTTCGCGGGTTTGGTACAAGAAAGTAGAGATAGTTTTAAATCAGTTGAATTTTAGAAAATCTCAGTATGAACCCTGTTTATTTATTAAGAGAAAAAATGACTCATTGACAATAATTGCTCTTTATGTTGATGATTTCTTCATATTTTCAAATGATGAAAATGAAACAAAGACGTTGAAGATTCAGTTAGATTCTAATTTTAAGATTAAAGATTTGGGTCAAGTCAGACAATGTTTGGGTATGAGAATAACTGTGAATGAGAAGAAAAATTAAATTTTTATAGATCAAGAACAGTATGTCAATCGAATTTTGAAAAAATTCAATATGTCAGAATGTAAAGATATGTCTACTCCAATAGAATCAAAGATAAGTCTAGATAAAGGTAATTTAATAGATGAAAAGTATCCTTATCAACAGGTTGTTGGTAGTTTAATGTATTTGTCTTGTTTAACAAGACCAGATATTTCATTTGCTGTGAGCTATTTGTCACAATTTAATAAATGTTATAACAAAACACATTGGGAGCATTTGAAACGAATATTAAGGTACTTAAAGCACACTAAATCATATGGTTTGAAATTTGTTAAAGATGATAAAAATTTAATTGGATATGTAGATGCAGATTGGGGTAATGATCTTGTAGATAGAAAATCAAATACTGGTTTTGTTTTTTCCCTTTCTGGATCTGTAGTGTCATGGGAAAGTAAAAAGCAAAAAACTGTGGCACTGAGTAGTGCTGAAGCAGAATACATGGCTATTTCCGAAGCATCTAAAGAAGCCATATATTTGAGAAATTTAATAAATGAACTTATTGAGTCAGAAAATAAACCAATATTAATATTCAATGACAACCAGAGTGCTCAGAAATTGGCTGTTAATCCAATTTATCATAAGAGGTCCAAACATATCGATGTAAGACATCATTTTATTAGAGATGCGGTGTCAGATGAATTGGTTGTTTCGAAATATTTAAATACTTCAGAAATGCCAGCAGATTTGTTAACCAAAGGTTTAAATTGTCAAAAACATTATAAATTTTTAGAAAAGCTGGGCATCTTTGAAAGAAGTTAATTTTTTTGTTGTTGTATATATTTGATTTATTTTTGAGAATTGTATTTTGAGCAAGTGGGATTGTTGTTTTATGCTCAAAGATATGTATATATGATTCTGTGTAACGAACTTCTTGTTCTGTGGTTAACCTATAAAATAAAGAGTTAGTCTGTTCAACGTGGTTCAACGAATTAGGTGTTTCACTGCTTTACATTTTTACCCTAAGAATTACAATAAGTACTGGACTATTCATTCATTTTGGCCTGCATATTGAGTAGATTTCCATTTAATTGGGAAGGATAAGTACCCCCAAGTGGGATCATTAATTTCTATGAGTGTAACTAGTAAATTATGATGTATAAGATTGTGGCATGAACGAACGAAATTAATTCCTATCAAGATTAAATAATAGATTTTTATAGTTTAGCTTAAGAATTCAAAATTAACAAATCTAGAAATTTAGGTTGTAGATATAGCCCTGAATATAGATTTACTTAGTCCTTCTGTATTGGATTGTTCCCTCCTTGGTTCACATCTCCAAAAAAAATAAAGAAGAAGCCCATTATTAATTTGGTAATTTCTGCGATTATTTGGTGATCAGGCATTCAAATTACCTGGCGCCCACTTTATCTCAAATTGTTATTGATAATTTCAATTGTAAATTCGTTATTGTTTTGAGGGTGATGAACCCACCCTTTACGAGCTAGCTGGTCACCATTTTGTCTTATTAAAAAATAAGTTCTTTTATTCAATATACCCGTCACAAAGGCAAACGTGAGCCGAGGACTAGATGAACGTACTTATTTTAAACTTCTACACCTGATATGATTGCAGTCAAATCAAAAAGAGCCCATACCTCCTCAAAAGACAAGAAGTCCCTAGGGCTTTATTTGAAGAAGACAATGAAGAAGAAAATGTTCCTAGCAACTTTCGAGATGATGAAGACGACTGTCCTTCTATCTATTCAGATTTAGATCTTCTCCAGGATTAGCCCCGGAGAAGACTTGTTTCGATGCATGCATTGCTTGCATTCGGCTCATTCATCTTGTGCTGATGTTCCTAGAAGAACCAAGCGTTTCATTTGTGAACTTCGTCAGTAGTTTTGTAACGATAAGTACAAACTACAGTTGTCTGTTGCCGGTATGCATTTTGTCCAGAGCATGCGAACAAAATGAATTTAGTTTATCCCAATTTATCTGAGAATATTTTATTTCTTGGTACTTCTATTTCATAAAGGTTGATTAGATTTTATAAAGAAAGGACCAAAGATCAGAGGTGTAGAATATGACATTACTGTGATTCACTACTAACAAGTTATGCCTCTGAAATAAAACCCTATGTCATTTTGTACGTACTTCCCCTACCCCTATACCCGGTTTTGCCCCCTCTCCCCTATTTCATTTACCTTTAGTTTAATTAACAACGTGCAATACATTTCGATAAGAACATTGATATCGTTGATAGACTTGTTTTTTCTTACTTACACACAACTCTTGGTTTATTGAATGTATTATTTTCAAGTAGTAGGCCGTGGATAAAAAAAAATAACGAGAAATGACATTGTATAGTGTTTGCCTCATTGAGAAGTCTGATTTGAATGAACAATGGCGAGTGTTCATTAATCAATTCCTCAATATATTCAGCGAATGTTTTCCTCTAAAATCGATTATAAAAAATACGAAATACTATAATAAAACTTTAGTGATGAATTTCTCCATGATTGTGTTCGTTTTCATATTTGATAGGGGTATTCTAATAAAACACACTATAAAATGTTTTGACTCTACTGGCTATCGATTTCGGCGTTATGCCATCATCAGGCCAGCTAAAAATACAAAAATCGTTCACATATAGAAATGTTCTTATAAGACGTCACTAACACAAATTGGACAAATTTGAAATAATAGTCAATTTATGATCTGGTAGAGGATATTCTCGATTTTTTTCAGGTTAGGTCAGAGGTATGCTTAACGTCTCTGTATAACTGTTTATAACAGTGCATATATATAAAAAATTAGATGGTAGTTTTCTTAAAATTTTTGAAATCGATCCACATAGTGTGAATTCTGCAAGTTTTGATTTGTTTTTAAAAACGCAATTTCTATTTTTGTTCTTCGCTAGTGTACATGTGCTGTAACAAACCAGGAGGAATATCGGGAAAGAAAGTATGCAAGTGGGGGAAGTGGCAGTTGGTATGTCGTTGTCATGTAGAAGGCGGGTAGTTTGAATTGATCGAAGGTGTATCTATCATCTTGAAAATGTTCGTGTTCCCATTGAAATCTGAGAGGTCGTTTTGTAAATGTTGGCTGTCTCTATGTTTGATTATTTCGTATTGTTCAAGTAGCGTCAACTTTCTGAAGTTGTTTCCCTTGTGTTGTATCTCTAGGTTGTTTAGTGTTGTTTTGTGGTGTTCTTTCGACAGATGATTCTCCAATGCTGAATTTGGTCGATTTCTTTGATGTTCGCTAAGTCTTTTTTTCATAGTTCTTGTCGTCATGCCAATGTAGAAGCAGGGGCAGTTGGAGCATGTTATTTTGTAAATTCCACTATGTTGGTCTTTTTCAGTTTTTGATTTGTTATTGATCAGAAAATTGTCTAAAGTCCTGTGTCGTCTATTTACTATGCTATAATTGTATTTATCCATGATTTGAAGGAATTTTTGGTTCAAATTGTAATAGAAAGGGATAGAAATAAAGCGTCCTTTCACTGAATAATGAGGGTATATTTCATTTATAATTATTTTTCTCTTCATTGAGGTAAGAACACATCCATAAATGTCCTGTTGTAATTATCTTCCGATAGCGGGATGTTGAGTAGCCTATTGAATAAAAATATGAAAACTGTTCTTTTTATTGGAGGAGCATGGTATGAGTGAAAGGGTATTATTGTGTCTGTCTGTGTGTTCTTTCGGTAGATGTTATAAGAGAAGGAGTATCATTCAACGTAATATTGAGATCCAAGAAATTTATAGAACCTTTTATTGCCTTTTCAAGGGTAAATTTTATTTTGAATTTTGAATTTATTGTATTATTCAGTGAAAAGATGCTTTATTTCTATCCTTTTCTATTACAATCCGAACCAAAAATTCCTTCAAATAATGGATAAATACAATTATAGCATAGTAAATAGACGACACAGGACTTTAGACAATTTTCTGATCAATACAAATCAAGAACTGAAAAAGACCAACATAGTGGAATTTACAGAATAACATGCTCAAACTGCCCCTGCTTCTACATTGGCATGACGACAAGAACTATGAGAAGAAGACTACACAAGGGAATTCCCTTGTCTCTATACAGCCAACATTTACTAAACGACCTCTCAGATTTCAACGGGAACACGAACATTTTCAAGATGATAGATACACCTTCGATCAATTCAAACTTCCCGCCTTCTACATGACAACGACAAACTACCAACTGCTACTTCCATACTTCCTTTCCCGATATTCATCCTGATTTGTTACAGTAGGTACATGTACACTAGCGAAGAACAAAAATAGAAATTGCGTTTTTGAAAACAAATCAAAACTTGCAGAATTTACACAATTGTGGATTGATTTCGAACATTTTAAGAAAACTACCATCTAATTTTTTATACAGGGTGTCTAGTTTTGAAACGCCAAATTTCAAGGGGAGATTATTCAAGTGACTTGCAACAAAAAATGTCATATAACACATGATCGAAATCTTTACGGTTATTCTTCAATTCAACATTTCTCGTTTTCACGAAATATTTCAATTTTTTCCATGAAATCTTTAATATATCAGTTATTAATTAAATTCTATAATATATACTATCAATGTGTTGAAAAAGTCAGTTGATGTATCCATCCTGAAAATTGTATATTTCTCTAATTTTCAGTCCATCTTGTCTTATGGTATTGTGTGCTGGGGAGGCAGTTCCTGTTCTGAATGCCTGTTTGTAAAACAAAAAATGGCCTTAAGATCTATGCTAAACATGAAATACAGGCAGACGTGCAGGGGTGTTTTTCGGGCCCATAATATTCATACTTTCACAGGACTTTATGTTTACAATTGTATAAAATTTCTAATACAACACAGAGAGTTGTTTGATAAGTTTAAGAATAAAAATACCAAAACTAGGCGGGTGGATCAATATATGTATCCCATACACAATCTCACACTCACAGAGAATAATGCAATGTATATGTGCATAAAATTGTTTAACGCTTTACCAGTGAAATTCCATTGCATAACCAATGAAAAGATTTTTAGTAAAAATTTAAGTTCCTTTATCATGAATTGTGAACCATATAATGTGCGTGAATACTTTGACTACTGCAAATGTAATCAATAATGGCTATATTTAAGATTATTGTATCTGACATTATTTCTTTGTATTGCATGATGTATACTATGAGATGAATAAACCTATCTATCTATCTATCTATCTATGCTTGTAGCTACATCAAATTCGATCACATATTTGGAAATTGTATTAAATTTCCTACAAGAAAAGAATTTCAGTGTTGCAAAAATATTTCTATTTCGGGTTTGGGGAGGAGATGAATATCACGATACTGAAGTGAACAAAATCAGTCATATTTTTCCAATGGGTTTTTCGTTAAAAAATTATTTATTATGGGCATGTTTTTTTTCAGCAAAAAATACCTCATTTAGTATACTTCGAATGACATATCAACTTTTTTGCTAACTGCTTGTTTTCTGCCATAATATCATGGCTAACAAGATAAAAACGAAAAATTCGAAAAATTTCAAACCTGAATTTGCTCCATTCTCCAAGTAGTTCTTATGGAAATCTGACAGTTTCTGTCACTTAACTTTTGTCTGGTTTCAAATGGATGGCTGCCCAGCTCATAATAGCCGGAACGTACGACAGTTGATGAATGAATATTTTGGGGAGAAATGGATTAGAAGGTACGATCCGGTAAAATGGGCACCAAGTAGCCGAGCCCTGACGCCTTTGGATTTTTATGTCTGGAGCACCTTAAAAGAAAATGTGTACCGAATTCGCGTTCAGACTCGAGAGGCTCTGATCGAAAGTATTAAATTGTGTTGTGCAGAAATGCGTCAGAAACAATGCGCAGGGTTGTGGATTCAGTTCGAAAAAGATGTGTCAAATGTATTGAACAAGGATGCGGAAATTTCGAACAATTGTTATTAATAGTAATAGTCTGTTTTCTAAATTTTTTCATGAAATCCGTATTATTAAAAATTATTTAATTCTTCTGAATTATTCCTATTTCATTGATAAATTCATGATTTCTATAAGAATTACTTCGATATTCAATCAAAATGAGTTTCAACATGGAGCAAATTTAGGTTTGAAATTTTTCGACTTTTTCGTTTTTATCTTGTGAGCCATGATATTATGGCAGAAAACAAGCAGTTAACAAAAGAGTTGATATGTCATTCGAAAGTACACTAAATGAGGTATTTTCTGCTGAAAAGAAAACATGTCCATAATGAATAATTTTTCAATGAAAAACCCATTGGAAAAATATGACTGATTTTGTTCACTTCAGTATCGTGATATTCATCTCCTCAACAAACCCGCAATAGAAATATTTTTGGCACACTGAAACTCATTTCTTGTAGAAAATTTAATACCATTTTCAAATATGTCATCGAATTCGATGAAGCTACAAGCATAACTGATTTATTAAAGATTTCATGTTTAAAGTTAAATTAATTTTGTCAAAAAGGTGTTCAGAGAAAGAAAGCATGTCTTGTAATATTGTTCCTTTTTATGTTACTCGTTTAAAATTGAAATAAATTTTCACAGTCCTGCAGAAGATCCCAAAAAGGATCGAAACGTCGACAATTTGAAGAGAGTGTGTTATTCACCCTAAAGCAGTCCCGAAGCCAAAATCCCCATTCTAGTATGGTCAATGGTCCAATATATTTTGGTTTTAATTTGCCATCGTTCGACAGTTGTGTGACTTCCATGACAACTTGTTGACTGACTTTGAATGGATAGCCTTTTTTTCTTGAGGAATCAAATTTGCTTCTTGTTTTGTTGGCCAAAGAATCCAGCTTTTACGCTAGAGCATCTCGTTTCACATCAGTTTGTCTTACTCGTATGTCATTCAGCAAGTCAATGGTTGAAGCATGGGCGCCCGCAGGGTGGGGGGCAGGGGGGCCATGGCCCCCCCTGAGATTTGTATGGCCTTATCGTTTTTCAGCTTAACACCCTCGATATTTCAATAATTTTCATTTTGCTCCCCCTGAGAAAAATTTTGGCCCCCCCTGAGAAAAATTCCTGCGGGCGCCCATGGGTTGAAGTGAGTCTATTGTTTGAGTCTTTCATCAAGACACATGGGGCATATCCAGTTGTTTTATTGATTGTAGAGTTCAAATCTTTTTCAATTTTTGGAAGTATTTCAAACCATAGTTTCTCCTCCTTCTCATTGAGAATAGATCTCATGGCGTTGAATTCGGTTCTCATCACTCTTTCCACTTTTCCATTTCCTCGTGGAATTCCAGTTGCAATCAGATGTAGTCCCACATCTTCTGATTCGAGGAACTGTTTGAATTTTGTAGATATAAACGCAGTGCCTCTATCTGCTATTATCCTATTTGGCTTTCCCAATTCACAAAATACCTTTTTTATAGCTTGTATGGTGTGTTCCGCCGTTTTCTGTTTCAGCGGACAGAGTTTGATGTATCTCGTAAAACTGTCTACTACAACTAGTATTTGGGTGCAGCCGAAGGACTTCACTAACGGACCTGCATGGTCAATATGCCATGTATCTATACTCCATTCACTTTTATAAAGTATCGCGGTTTGCCATGAAATTTTGACACATTTCACCGTATATATTTTGAAAATGTTAGGTTATGGTCATTGCACTGTCAGATACGCCCACATCGTTGCCGTTTCTGCTAAAAAATCGTAGTAATTACGTATTTATGTTCCTTTGGGAAATTAATGAATTTGGGAAAATATTATGTTAATTCAGAAGACATTTAACTACATTTTTGCACAACCTGAAATACTCCAGTATGAAAATGTAGTAGTTCTACGAAACCTGCGCCACAGTTAAATCTTCGAAGAATAACTCCATTTACAAAGTTGAAAAAGAGTAAATAGAAAGTAGACCTGGCAATGTCGCTTAATTTTCACAATTGCCAAACTGCGTCTGTTCTAGGGGAAAAAACTTGATAAACCTAAATCATGGCCAACCGCGATACTTTATAAAAGTGAATGCAGTATAGCTTTTCAGTCGGAACAAGGTTGAGTTGACAGAAGCCAGATCTCTTTACCGTATGTGATTTACCAATGAAGCAGGATCTACAATTATTAACATATTTGCGGACGGATTTATTCATCCCGGGCCAGATAACATCTTCTTCATTTTGGAGATCATTTTGTCGAATCCTATATGAGAGGCTTCATCATGGTATAGTTTCATGATATTCAGTCTTGCATTTGCTGATACGAAACACCTTACTGGATCAGTTCTTCTAGCCTGCCAGTAGACGACATTATTCTGAACTGAATACCCTTCCTCCTGAAGTTGTCCATTCAAGATCTCTGCACAGAGGGGGTCGCTTTTCTGCCAATCTTTTATTGATTGTGGAGTACCTGTAACATTACACAGAGCCAGTATTTTGTTCTCACAAGGTGAATTTCTACTCAGATAATCTACATGTTTCATTTTTTGACCAGGACGATATTCTATTTCAAATTCAAATTCTTGTAGGCGAATCCACCAACGTGCTACTCTAGGAAGCAATTCTTTTTTTTAAAGCTGTAGCTCTCACAGAATTACAATCAGTGTAAATTTTGAATTTGATACCGTACAGATAATTTCTGAAGTAGCTGGTTGCCTCAACAATAGCTAGTGTCTCTAGGTCATAAGAATGATAATTTGATTCCGCTGCTATTGTTTTACTACTAAAGTAAGCTACAGGATGTGTTTCATTTTTGAAGTTTCTTTGCATCAACATACCGCCTATACCAACAGAGCTTGCATCTGTATGTAATTCTGTGTTCCATTCAGAATTGAAAATTTTTAGTATTGGTTCTTCCGTGAGTTTTTTTATTATTTCAAGACGAGTAGCTTCGCATTGCTCGGTCCATTTGAAATCGCAATTTTTTTGTAAAATGGTAGAAATTGGGGCCGCTAAAGTCGCAAAATTTTTGATAAATCTCCTAAAATAGCTAGCTAGACCTAGAAATTGTCTCACTCTTTTAACATCCTTTGGAGAACATGTATTTTTTAAAGCTTCTATTCTACTTGGAGTAGGCTTCACCGTACCACACTCTATTATTACGCCTAAAAACTCAATAGATGTTTTGAAGAATTCACATTTTGAATTGTTTAGGGAAAAACCGCATCCAAATGGCCTGTCAATGATTTTCTTCAGATTAACAATTCCCTCTTCGATGTTTTCACTGGGACAAAGTACATCATCTACATATACTAGGGCAATCTTTTCCTTGAAATTTTGAAGCGCCTTATCAATTGCAGACTGAAAACGCGAAGGTGAATTAATGAAGCCAAAAGGCATTCGGTTATATTCATATAGACCATTCGGAGTGATTAATGAAGTGATATGTTTCGAAGATTCCTCTACCTCAATCTGATGGAAACCTGATTTCATATCGAGCTTTGAATAGTACTTAGCGTTTGCTAATAAATCTATTTGATTCTGAATTCGAGGTAATGGATAGATATTTCTGACTACTTTTTTATTCAGTTCTCGATAATCTACGCAAAGTCTAATTTCACCATTATGTTTATTATGACAATCGGGCTAGCGTAATTCGATTCACTACGTCTGATTATTCCTGCTTCAAGCTGATCGTCTATTATTTCCCTAACTTTCACTCTCTCCTGATATGACAGATTTCTAGCACGAAAAACGACAGGAGTTTCATCTTTCAGTTGAATTTTCAATTTACCAAATGTGACTGCATCAGGTTTGAATTTAACCGCATTTTTTATTATTTCCAAAATGTAGACTTTCAATTGCTCGTCCAATCCTGACAAATCTATTTCGGAATCAGTTTTGCACGTAAACGAAAAGTTTTTCGAATGATTTATCCATGATGTTTGAAAATCAACGCAACCATCCGTGATTTTAATTTGTATATCCTCCCCTTTGAATATGTCTAAACTTATCAATGCATCAATATCTTTATGAAGAATAACATGATCTGCAACTACATTGAATTGAATTTCTATAGCTAATCCCTGCTTATAAAATAAGAAACTGGCTTGTCCTTTTGTTTTCAATTCAAACTTTCCTATTCCCATTATAGATTTTGTTTTAGGTATTATGTCACAATGAAGTTTTTTTTACTATACTTTCCTTAATTAAAGAAATATCTGAACCTGTGTCAATCAAATAAGCAATTTGAATAATTTTTTCTTTATGTTCAAGTTTTCCATTTGGATATTGGCTAATTTTTGGGGAGCTTTTAGCTATTAGAGTGATATTTCGAGAGTTTTTTCTTTTTTTTTGAAAAACAATTCTCTGTGGTGTGCCCCTTTTTTTTGCACAAATTACAAAACACTTTGGATTTCTCAGCGTATTGGTTAAATGCACGTTTCTTCGATGATTTGCAATCAAATGCTTTGTGACCATATTTACCGCAATTTCTACAATTTCCATCGAATGTTTCATTTTTGGAACTATGTGGTCTTTTCCAATTTGCAACTGAGGTTGTTGACGAAATAATTGTATCACCATCAAAGGAGGAAAGCAATTTTAGTAATTCCGTTTCGTTCTCCGGTGATTGGAGCGCAACTCGATTTTTTACTTCAACATTCTCTATATCATAAGTTACTAGACTTAAAATTATTTCCCACGGAAAGTTTGCATGAAATCTTTTAATTGAGTTTAGTTTAGCGTGTCCATATTCTACGAACGAATTATATGTTGAACTATTAATGGTCATACAAGCTCTCAGTCTAGTGGCTGGTGTTCCTTTTTCCGGAAAGGCGATCTCTAAATCTCTAGAAAATGTAAACCAATTTCTTGTTGAAGGTTTCCAATTCGAATAAAATTTAGCTGCACGTCCTTTCAATGCATGACCGGCTTTTAAAACAACAACTGTGTCGGACATACCTGTTTCAATAATGATTCGATTAATTTCATCGATCCATTCTCTTGTTGAAAATGGAGTTTCATCAGGATCGAACTGAGCAAAGGATAATTCAAATTGACTGTTGATCATTCCATCGTTCGTCCTGTTACTCGTGTTCGACAAATTTGCCAGAACCTCCATCATCTTGAGTTGCAGTTGAGCCTGGTTCTCCATCATTCGCATCATGGCGGATTCAGTTGGTTGAACAGCGTCGTTTTCCAAATTATCCATTTTGTATTCACTTTCACCACACTACAAGCTTTAATGCAGGTTCTCGATTTCCTTGGTATGAACGAAGAAATTTTATCCCACTTCTGATGTATTCGTAGAGGGTACAAAGTTTATTTTCAACTTCTTAACTCGAAATTCGTGAAAACAATAATTATGACATTCAATTATTCCTTGACATCAGGCCTCTATCCAAAATCATGTAAAAATGATAATTCCATAGAATCATAAAATCTCAAGTGCGCGGTAAAATTTAAATGATACTTCTTTACATAATATGGAAATTGCTAACATATATATTTTATATATATTTAATTATTCCTATATGTGGAATGAGCCAATGAAAACTGAAGCTGGGCTTTGATAAGAAACCAGATCTGCACGTGTGCCGCAATATTGAGAATAAATATAATTTCTCTATTTCAGTATCGTAATGAGTTCATTACAGTACTAAAAACTGTAATGAACTCATTGCAGCACTGTTTTCAGTTATATTTCTCGTTTCGTGGTTGTTAACAATGACTTCCGATCCTATCAATTTTCAACACACGTCAATTTGGAAATGTCAATGTCGCAGCAGTCGCCAACTGCCAAGATACAACACAAAAGTCACTAGGATGTATAATCTGAAATTTCCATTGAATATCAAAGTTATTTCACGAAATATGACTGAAATAGAGAAAATATCGTCGAATACTCGTTGCAGAATGCAATTCCAACACTCATGCGTTCGAAAACGAGCGACGAAGGAGCGCATTCGTATTGGAATAGGAGCCCATTCTATTATCTACTCCCATAGAATAATATATCCATTATTGAACTGAATTTGATCTGTAATAGTCTTTATAAACCAATAGTGTGAGGTAATAATAACTCATGCCTATAACTCACTCTAATACAAATAGGAAAAATGTAGCTTACGAAATGAATAAAGAAGTCGGATCAATGGGGAACTCTATTTCAGACATCAAGGTAACGTTCTGGCCATCCATTTCTACATTTTCTTAGGTCTGAATATCCAAAAATTGCATTTGGAAAACGTGAATTTTGGACGTTTTCTACGGGATTCGACTTTCGACCACAGAAATCGCTTTTGACACCTGTTTTAAATATTTAAAATACCGATTAATTCGAATTTTACTGAAGAAGTCGAAGATAAAGTATAGTGTTCAATTCGCGGTAAAGGTCATAACACACTTGACGAATTACACCCCTCGCCTGACGGCTCGGGCTGCAAAATTCATCTGCGTGTGTTATGACTTACCACAGTAGGGGAGAGGGGGGTACATTGGGACGCGGGCACATATGGACATTTCAAATTTCAGCGCCACTAAGCGTAAAGTTTAATTCTACTGATCATCGTTAGAGTGCACAAAGTGCCCATTTTATTGTGAAAAAGTTTCGACAGCGTAAAGCGACTCAGTAGCTAGTTAAAGTTTGTTAAGTGCATGTGTCCGTCGTGGTGAATAAATCAGAAATCGTTTAAGATCGAATATTTTTCAAGTGGATACTAGAATTACCTCAGTTGAAATTCTAAAGGTAAGTACACTTGTTTATGCTTGCTATGTCTGTATTTGCTGATGTCATTGTTCATTTTAGTTATTAATATAACCTCACAGTATTTATGAGAACGAGTGGGGTAGATTGGGACAACTAGTCGGGGGCACATATGGACATTGTCCCAATCTGCCCTAGAGAAAAACGTGGAAAATGACTGATTTTTTTTTCAGGAATTAACATGGTAGGGACAAGAGGAAGACCAATCGTTCTGCTATATCAGAGGAAAACATAATTGCCGCTGTTGAAGATGTTCTGCAAGGAAGCCTTTCAATATGAGCTGCAGCTACAACCTACAACTTGGCAAAATCGACAGTGGGGAACAAAGTGAAAAAAATAAAGGGACGACGTCTTGAAGATCCTGACCGCGAACATGACGCTCCTGACAGACAAGATCCAGATGTCCAAATATCATTTGCATCACCATTCCAGTCGAAGTTTTCGTCTCAACAAGTTTTCACATGTGCTCAAGAAGAACAACTGTCCAAATATTTCAACCAAAGTTCGATAATGAGTTATGGTCTCACATACATATATCTATAAGCTCAAAAACTGGCATATGATTATGCCAAAAAATTAAATGTGAAGTAATCTCCGAGCTGGAATAACTCGTTATCCGCTGGGTAGGATTGTGTTCAATGTATTTTTAATTTTTTTTTACTGTTTATATGATTTATGATAGATCGCTCCACATTTATTCACCAAATAAATATGATTATTACTTTTTAAATAAAAAAAATTGTTTTTGTCCACATCTGCCCCTACACTGTCCCAGCCAAGGGGCACATCGGGACAATTTTGATACTTGGGAAAATATCAAAATTTGGATTATCTATAAGTGGATAAACGCTAAGACTATGGTGAATGATAGTTCACTTATCAATGTCAACAACATAAAATGATTCGATCGATATATTGAAAGCCAAGCTTTATACAGCTAATTATATTTGTAGCGTCCCAATGTCCCCCCCTCTCCCCTATAGACCCTAACCAGTAGTCGCACGCCCGAGTCTCGGAGTCCATACTGTGGACTTACATTACTCATTGATCAATATACTATTACTTATTCTGTCTCTCTCTGACACATCGTATTATCACAGAATACCTAACTACACAGAAGCGTCACTTTATTTGATGACGCTTGTGCCATGCTGGGTAGTACCTACATATGTCAACGTTAAATTTAAACTTCCCGTTGGACCACTGGAGTTCTTTTTTTTTTGGTTTGATTCTGATTGTTGATGAATCAAAAACTAAAAATCCTTTGTTATGTGAACCATTGACCATTCAAATCAAATTTGCCGCTCAAAAGTCACATTTGTACTACCTAACAGAGAATGAAGGTCACGAAAATTTGCCCCTTGAAGATCAGAGTGCCGACGCTTCTGTGTAGTTAGGTATTCTGTGGTATTATGTCGTGAAAAGTATGTCATTCATGAATTCATGTGAATACTTCCGATCATAACCTCACAATTTCCTGTGAAATTTTCCAATCGCTTTATTTCGTGTTCTTCAAGTCCTGAATATCATTTTCAACTCCATTCATATTTCAGAATCGAACTGAAAATATTTAAGTACCTAACATAATTTCATCCTCGACATTCATTTTCTTGTTGTCTTTCAAACTAAACATAACCTATATATTTCTCGAAATTTTTAAATTTTCAGTTGACGCAAGCATGCAACTCAATCCTTACCAAAAATTTGGCTCCACTTTCCGAGTGTGAAGAGCATGGGTTTAATCTGAATTGGAGTTTTCAGATATATGGATCCTTTTCAATAATGTTCTACCCAAAGCTGTTACCAGTTTGGTTCGATATAGCAATTTCAAAAGTAAACTTGTTGAGTTCATTCTTGATATGGAACCATATTCGATTGAGGAATTCTTAGGATTTCCATTTAAAAACTCTGAGCTGTGACTTAGAAGTTGTTTTTTTACTGGCGTATTTTCTTTCTTTTTGTAAAATGATTCTGGGAATAAAAATATTGTTATTGTTATTGATAATTCACAAATGACAGGTCTAATTATTAGTGTTTACTATGGTTTCATAAGAATATTCATCGAATATGTTCAGATTCGATGAATTGGACTCTACGTTTCTGCGCACCGGAATGTTCTACTTTATATAGAGCTGTTAAATTCTCGATGAAGTAATACAACAAAATGAAACTAATTGTGCAAAAACGGGTCTGAGAAGTTCTTCATTTTCAATTTCGCATGAAGAAATACTACAGTGCTAGTGCAAATTTATTGAAAACATCCGTATATATTGTCAATAGGTACATGAAAATTCAAGTTTAGATCATTCTTCTTCAACAAAGTACTTTTTCCATGCTACTTCGATGAGATAAATCAAATAGGTGAAAATCAATCCAACACAAAGCATAACGAAGGCTGGATACATATCGGTCATTCCGACAGTGAATTTTGAGGAACTCAGATTATCCAAGCAAACAGGTTTACGTGGTAACCAATGTTTCTTTTCTCTGTCGAGAATGCCTACTTCTGCAAACCTTTGTATTCTGTAAATAAAATCCAGAATTAACCTATGATGTTTTCGAAAGTGAGTATTTTTCAACATAAACCATCTCACTAAAAATTTGCTCTGTAAGAGAATCAAAATGTAATTTTCGAAAAAAGCATCAATTAATTTGATCTCAATTTGCACAAAGCTGGAATTACGGGTGAGGAAAGGATCGGATTTCCTTATTCATGAAATTGACGTGATGTTTCATCTCAAATAACCTAAAATTTTCGAAAATTTTTTGGTGGGATGGTTTATTACGTTCTACCACAGAATACCTAACTACACAGAAGCGTCAGAAGGCGTCGGCACTTTGATCTTCGAGGGGCAAATTTTCGTGACCTTCATTCTCTGTTAGGAAGTACATATGTCACTTTTGAGCCTCAAATTTGATTTTAATGGTCAATGGTTCACATAACAAAGGATTTTTAGTTTTTGATTCATCAACAATCAGAATCAAACCAAAAAAAAGAACTTCAGTGGTCCAACGGGAAGTTTAAATTTAACGTTGACATATGTACTACCTAGCATGGCACAAGCGTCATCAAATAAAGTGACGCTTCTGTGTAGTTAGGTATTCTGTGGTTCTACCTCCTCTTAAAATGCAGAATCACTTCTGAAAATACCCTGTGTATAGACTTTATCCTTTTTGATTGATGAAAACTGTATTTATCTACTCTCATAGAATAATATATCCATTATTCAACTGAATTTGATTTATAATAGTCTCTATAAACCAATAGTGTGAGGTAATAATAACTCACTCTCATACAAATAGGAAAAATGTAGCTTACGAAATGAATAAAAAAAGTCGGGTCAATGGGGAACTCTATTTCAGACATCAAGGTAACCTTTTCGCCATATATCATATATCAAAAGTCTCTTCTGTATTTGCTGCGAATGTGACAAATAAACAGAGCAGATAATGAATGATGAGTAAATAAAGAAATTTTAGTTTAAAACTGACATATTATTACTATTGACATAGCCTACTTGAAAATTATCTTGATAAACCTGATATTCAGACAAAGAAACCTGGCTTTAGTCGTGAAATCAGAATTTTATTCGATAACGGCGAAACTACTCATTTTAAAGACATGAAATGTTTGGCACACTCTAACTAGTTTTTGGCGAGCAATCGATCGGAATTATAGAATCATATGGTTCCCATTTGAAAAAAATGAGATTTCGTAGTTTTATTGAGGCTCACTTTGAAGCCCTGTTTCAGGCACCCTGTATAAAATTTCCTCATAATTTATACAAGAAGCCGTATCAGCGTACTTTCATTTGTCTCGCTGCTCCAAAAAAAATTCTTATAATGAGGGATTTTGAAGATATTAACACTAATTTGTGACAATCTTTCTGTCAAAAAATTTGAGAATCAGGCAATAACTCAACAATCGCTTGATGTGGTTGCGCATATCATACATCAAATCATTGCATATAGGGTGTTCCATTTGAAATAACGAAGTTCACATCCGTTTCCGGTAGAACCGGAAGTAGATTCCGCTTGAAAATATTTTACAAATTGAGTTCATGTACTCTAAAACAAAAATACAAAATTTTGAATTTGTATCGCAATTCCTTCCTCGAAAACTTCTAATGAAACACTTAAAAAAATCACCCTGTATATATACGGTATTTTCTTTGAGGTGAGGGATGTCGGTCAATAGCGGCCTTTACACATACACGCTTTCCCACACTCCTGGGACTTCGAGGAAAGCGTGCGAGTAATACCATCGCGCAAATCCATAGGGAAAGCGCAATCCTGCCCTTTACACATACGCGCTTTACTTCGCTCTTTCCTATTTCAGGCCTTTCCGTACGGAAAGCGTGTATGTGTAAAGGCCGCTAATGATTACGTGAGATATTATTTACTATTTATTCATAAGCCAAGTTTTCGAAACTGTTTAGTTTCTTCTTCAGGGCGACTGTAAAAAACATACAATATAACAACAAACACCATGTCAGAAAACATGTATGTTTTTACAGTCGCCCTGAAGAAGAAACTAAACAGTTTCGAAAGCTTGGCTTATGAATAAATAGTAAATAATATCTCACGTAATCATTGATCGACATCCCTTACCTCAAAGAAAATACCGTATATTCCAAACGATCATTACCAAAATAATTTATATATATATATATACAGGGTGGGCTTTTCGAAACGAAACAGACGAGATAACGGTCGGAATAAATTTATTTCGAAAAAATGCTCGGACACGTCGATTTTTGTTTCGAGGGGGACAACTTTTAAGGTCAAATTCACAACTACATATATCGCTTCAACCCTTAGTGTTAGAACACCAACTCCTAAATTTTGAATAGGAAAGATAGGATATTTTTTTTCCTATTTAACGCATTCGTTTTCGAGATATTCAATTTAGAATTTCGTACATTACCATTCATTCCGCTAACCATGCTATGTGAATTCACCAATTATTTGACTAATTATTCATTGTTAAAATTTTGACTTTGTATTTTGATGTCTGGTGTATGGCAGTTATGGAGTTTCATCAAATCTACAGAATGAATGAATAAAAAATTCGATTGATTCAGACAGCTTGTTTGACAACAATACCATCTTTGTTTCAACTTCGAATGTCAATATCTCAAGAATCAATGAATCAAATGAAGAAAAAAACAACATCCTGAATTCAAGATAAAAGAACCTTCAAATGAGGTATCACTCACCCCATCTTTTCTATTCAAAATTTAGGGGTTGGTGTTCTAACACTAAGGGTTGAAGCGACATTTGCGAATTTGACCTTAAAAGTTGTTCCCATCGAAACAAAAAATCGACGTGTCTGAGCATTTTTTCGAAATAAATTTATTCCGCCCGTTATTTCGTCTTTTTCGTTTTGAAAAGCCCACCCTGTAGGTACCTCGATTTCGTTCTGACAGAAGTTTTTATTTTTTTTCAAGAATTTCATAGGGCGGCCAAGACTTCTGATTAGCTGATTGAAAGAATTTATTCGGATGATTTTTTTTGGTTCAATTTCGATGACCATAAAGGGCTAGCTCCAAAGATCGAATTGTGTGTCAATTCGACAAGAAGTTTTTATTTTTTTATCGAGGGTTTAAAGCTACTAAAGGCTGGTAAAGGATCTCGGAGGCAATATGATTAGTCGATAGTTATAGGGTAATAAAACTCTGGGTAATGTCCACTGTTTTCCGACGAAAGGGTCGGAGGCTCTAGGAATAGAGTTCAGCTCTGCCAGCAAATCCAACTTTCACGTCCTCGAAGGCAGGTTGCCGCGTAGTAGCTGGGTACAGATCGTGCAACTCATGTACGTGATGTAGCTTACGAGAGTGGGTGAGAGGCGAATTTCTGGCGCCTAAAAACTGGAACAGATCGACTAAGGGAGCACACCCCAACAGAAAAGCCTGGTCCTCCAAGAATGGGGGTTTGGGCGTTGGGCCAGCAACCCAACACCAGTAAAATTGAAAGTATTGCTACTTTAACTTTCAACAAGCCTCGGAATAGGACTGGAAATATACGGCGACGACTGGCGAGTAAACGGACTTTGAGAATGGTAACTTGGAACGTGCAGGGGATATCAAGCAAGATGTCGGAAGTTCTGTTGGCCTTAAATAAGAATAACACTGACCTTGCTGTGCTAACGGAAACCAAAAGAAAGGGTAGAGGCAATGAGGATCTAGACAACTACATACACCTATGGTCAGGCGTGGACAAATCCCGGAGAGCAGCAGCTGGGGTCTCTATCCTTCTGAATAAATGTCACAAGAAATATATTAAGACATATGAATACAAGTCGGAAAGAATCATGACCTTGACGCTATCTATATATGGCCATGACACTACAATAATAGCAGTGTATGCACCCACAGACGATTCTTCACAGCAACTTAAAGATAACTTTTATACTGTTCTAACAGAAACAATAGATGCTCTTCCTCAGCGCCAGGAGGTTATTATTACTGGCGATGTTAATGCAAGAGTTGGATCAAAGATCGATCATGAGGTAGTGGGACAGTTCGGAGAAATATGTGTTAACAACTCAGGAGAGATGCTTATAGATTTTTGTACTCAGTATTCTCTAAGGGTCCTGAATGGTTTTTTTGAACATAAGAAAATTCACAGATATACATGGGAGAGGCCATCTTTACAACAGAAATCCATTCTGGACTATTTCATCGTTAAGCAGACAAGTCGACTCAAGTGGCAGGATTGCAGGGTGAAGAGGGGTCCAAGCTGCGGATCGGATCATTATATGGTAGAAGCTAAGTTAATGTGCCCTTATGGGAATAAACGAATGAAAACACATCAAGAACCAGAAGAACTGACAAAATTACCGGAAGAACGGAGGTATAAGCTAGACCTGCTACAACAAGAAAGCATCAGAAAGAAGAACGTCAAGGCTGCAACATGTGACGAATGAGGTCATAAGGGATCGGATGCGTGCCAGAGAGTCAGTGTTGGACCGCATCGAAATCAGAAGTCTGAAATGGTTTGGTCACTTAATGAGAATGCCTGAACATCGATGGCCTAGGCGGATGTTTGAATGGGTTCCACCAGGACGGAAGAAACGAGGAAGGCCAAGGCGCTCCTGGAATGAGGGAATACGCCAGTCTATGGAACAAAGACAACTAGATGTGGAGATGACACAGGATCGAGAGGCTTGGAGAAGAGGACTGGGTAGACGGCATTAGGCTGTATCTTATTAATGTGTACATTGCATATTGTTAAGCCCAGAATATATATATATCGAGGGTTTAAGATCGCGGCCAAGACTTGTGAATAGCTGATTGCATAGAAGGGTAGAAGGACTATTCGCATGATTTTTTTCGTTCAATTTGGATGGACCTAAAGGGCCAGCTCCAAGGATCAAACTGTGGGTATAGGTAGTTTGAGGTCGTTTCGACAAAAGTTTTTATTTTTTATCAAGAGTTTGAGATGGCGGCCAAGATATGTGGATAGCTAATTGAATAGATGGATAGAAGGACTATTCTTATAATTTTTTTCCTTCAATTTGGATGGACCTAAAGGGCCAGCTCCAAGGATCAAAATATGTGTATAGGTACTCTGAAGCCGGTTCGACAGAAGTTTTTATTTTTTTTTTTCGAAGGTTGAAGATGGCGGCCAAGAATTGTGATTATCTGAGTGAATGAAAGAATTAAAGGACTATTCGCATGATTTTTTTCGTTCAATTTGGATGGAACTAAAGGGTCAGCTCCAAGGATCAAACTTTGTGTATAGGTACTCTGAAGCCGTTTCGACAGGAGTTTTTATTTTTTTTTCAGAAGTTGAAGATGGCGGCCAAAAATTGTGATTGGCTGATTGAATAAAAGTATGAAAGGACTATTCGCATGATTTTTTCAGTTTAATTTCGATGGCCCTAAAGGGCCATCTCCAAGGATAAAACTGTGGGTATAGGTAGTTTGAGGTTGTTTCGACAAAAGTTTTTATTTTTTATCAAGAGTTTGAGATGGCGGCCAAGATATGTGGATAGCTAATTGAATAGATGGATAGAAGGACTATTCTCATAATTTTTTTCCTTCACTTTGGATGGACCTAAAGGGCCAGCTCCAAGGATCAAAATATGTGTATAGGTACTCTGAAGCCGGTTCGACAGAAGTTTTTAATTTTTTTTTATGAGTTCAAGACGGCGGCCAAGACTTGTGATTAGCTGATTGCATAGACGGATAGAAGGACTATTCGCAAGCTCTTTTTCGTTCAATTTGGATGGACCTAAAGGGCCAGCACCAAAGAATCAAACTATTTGTATAGGTACTCTGAACGTCTGAAGCCTTGTCGACAGAAGTTTTCATTTTTTTCCAAAAGTTGAATATGGCGGCCAAGAATTGTGATTGACTGATTGGATAAGAGGATAAAAGGACCATTTGCATGATTTTTTTCGTTCAATTTGGATGGACCTAAAGGGCCAGCTCCAAAGAATCAAACTATTTGTATAGGCCAATCACAATTATTGACCGCCAGGGCCTATCCTAGGGTGTTGGCCGCCCTCGTGTAGAATGCTTATGTGCCGCCCCAAAGACAAAAAAATATATCTTTTTTTTTTACATATATTAATAAAATCTTCAACGGGCCTTCCTTCATTGTTAGGAAAAAACTGTACATCTTAGATTCAAGGAGGGGATATCCCCGTTACTTTTTCTGTAAATATTTTGGTGATCCCTCTGCCCTCCGACATCTTCTCTCGAGATTTTTGTCATTTTACACAATCAAAAAGCACTCTACATACACGCATATACAGGGTCTTTCACGAGGAACCTCACCCATATTTAAACGGGAAACTACTGAACGTATTTTCATGAAATTCAGCACTTATAAGTATTTCACGGTGCTGATGAAATCTAAAATATTTTCAAGTCATGAGCACCTCCGGTTTTTCCGGAAATGACGTCAACTTCCGTTTTTCAAATTAGAACACCATTTTTTTATTGCAGAAATAGATTCCTTAGAAAATTTCAAGTTATTTGATGTAACATTTTTCAGTTTTGGTTGGAAAATTCTCTCTGAGCGGGAAAATTCGAAAAAAAAATCGAAAATAGAGCTCCGCTGAAACAAGAATAACTTCGAGGTTTTTGGATAGAAAATTTTCATTTTTGGGATTTTTCAAGATGTAAGATTGATGTATCCACTTTAAAAATCGAAATCGCGATTCATGATACAGGGGGTGAAAAAATCGCTTTCAAAGTTAGGGATGACAAAATCGTGCAAAATCAATTTTTTCAAATTAGAACCCCATTTTTTAATGGCAGATATTGAATGTACGTTAAAAAATAATGTTAGTGTATGCATCACACCCTTGCCCTAAAATGGATATTTTCTGAGTTAATATCCACTTTAGGGCAAGGGTGTGATGCATACACTCACATTATTTTTTAACGTAGATTCAATATTGTGAAGATCCCTTAATTAGGGGGAGTTCTTCAAGTGCGCAGTCACCTTTACGGGAAATAAATGCTCGAGCGCCAGCCACAATAGGTTTAACAAAGTTGTGGCGCCTTGAACTCTCCACTTCTACCAGGGTAGCTTTTATAAAGTGGAGAAGGGTTCGGTTTAATCTAGGAAGTTAGCGATTAGAAGTTCTGTTTCTATCGTAAATGTTGCTAAAATTAAAGGTTCACTTAAAACACCAAATTGGATTTTACAAAGTTTACTGACTTCAAGCAGAAATGACAATGAGGAAAAATATATTAACACTAAGAATCAAAAACTAAAACTGATTTCATCTGAGAGTAAACATGAAATTAAAGAAATGACTTAAATATCGGTATTTCACAATGATTAATAAATTCAAGAATAAACGGTGATCGGGTGAGCAAGACGGTCGGGCGAGGTGAGCGAATGCGAGAATTGGACGGTAAATAGGGGAGTACGGGAGTAACAAAGCAAAACTTCAAGATTCGGCAGGCCACGGAAAATATCATACAATCTAACTTTCTCAATGGGGTGTTCCACACTCAAATATGGAGGAAAAATTATCGGACAATACTTAGACTGTGGCGGATATGACCGGGGAAACAAGGGCAGCGGTGGCAGCAACGACGTCCGGTCAAGGGACTCCAGATAATGGAACCTCTCGACCTGACGAAGCGATTCTAGTAAATCCGCAAACGTCCAGCGGGTTAACAAGGGGTGAAGCGCGGCCGTGACCCCGTTGTGATCTCGCCGATGTCAACCCACCAGGACGTCGCTGTGAAATATGAATCTTCGAGCACCGCTAAGTGTAGGGGGATCGGATACGGTGGGAACCAACAACGTCCAGACAAGTAGCCCCAGGAAAATGGAACTCCTCGACCTGGCGAAGTCTCTGGTATTTTCGTCAACCTTGAGCGAATTGAGAAAGGGTGAAGCGCGGCCGTAACCCCGTTGTGATATCGCCGATCTCAATCCTCAAAAGGTCGCTTGCAAATACAGAGATTAAGGCCCCACAAGGGGATCGAAATACAAGATGAAATCTTGAGAGTAAAATGGGAACTAAGATAAGCTGGGCACGGTAGTGAACCAACAACGTCCAGACAAGTGGCTCCAGAAAATGGAACCCCTAGGCTTGACGAAGTCTCTGGGATTTCTGTCAACCTCCAGCGAATTGAGCAAGGGTGAAGCGCGGCCGTGACACCGTTGTGATCTCGCCGAGCTCAATCCCCCAAAAAGGTTGCTGATAACTCCAGAGATTAAGGCTCCACCAGGGAATCAAAATACAAGATGAAATCTTGAAAATAAGATGGGGCCGAAAAGAAGTCGGGTACGGTAGTGAACCAACCACGCCCAGACAAGTGGTCCCAGAAAATGGAACCCCTCGGCCTGACGAAGTCTCTTGGATTTCTGTCAACCTTCAGCGAATTGAGCAAGGGTGAAGCGCGGCCTTGACCCCGTTGTGACCTCGCCGAACTCAATTCTCAAAAAGGTTGCTGAAAAATCCAGAGATTAAGGAATCACGAAGAAATATAGCACAGTATGAAATTGAGAAAATGATGCGGAAAAACTACAGGCAGATGTCGGTGGTGGACCCACAACGCCCAGGTAAGTGATCCCAGCGAAAGAGTATCACTCGACTTGACGAAGTCTCTCGTATATCCGTCAACCCTCAGCGAATTGAGCAAGGGTGGAGCGCGGCCTTGACCCCGTTGTGACCTCGCCGAACTCAATTCTCAAAAAGGTTGCTGATAATTACAGAGATTAAGGTATCACCAAGGAAATAAAATCGTAAATCAGGGAAAATGGTTTAAAAGTATTGGAACACACAATGATTCAATTGTTAGAATGATATTTAACGGATAATGCCATGTAAGAAATATGAACGGGGCCTTACCGATCTACTGAAGTATGCACTGCACAAACTAAATAGGAGTCCTGTCTCAAATTTCACTAGCACTGATTTTACTTTTCACGGAAAATCAAATCGGAGAAATCAATGCTGAATTTACTAACTGTTTAAATCGAACTGGAAAATTATACTAATATTCAAAATGAGGAAAAGCGAAAAATAATTCAAACGAGCGTGAAACAGCAAAAGAGCGCAAAAGAGAGCAAAAGAGGCCTTCCGCAGGTCGTTTCGCCCTTATAAAACCTTCGGAAATGGTGGGGGCATGACGCGCTAAAAACTCGAAAATTTTGAAAGAGGGGAACAATCTCGTCCCCTGATTGGTTTAGATTGACGTCAGATTGTTCCAGAAATAAATCGAAAGAATTCCCACTACGTTAAAATTCGACAATTCCATCTCCGTTTTTTTTCAAATCCCCGGCCGTTGAAAAACGTGAAATCAACCAAGATACGAGCCCCTTATCGCAGCGCTCAGCATGTGCCCGAGCGTTTTTATACTTGCGGCGATGTTTATATTGTTGAATTTGTCGAATTAAATTTTCCTTCTGTTGGAATCACGGATATTTTATTGGGAAAATGATAAATGAGAACAGGACTTTTATGAATGAAAATTAATTATGGACTTCATTATAACTTGCGGTTTTGTTCACAATATTGAACTTATTGAATCAAACCTTCCTTCCATTGAAATCGTGAATAATTATGGAAGGAATAATATATGAAAATAGGCATTGAGTGAATAAAAATGACGAAGTTCATTACACCCCCCTTTCCTCCTCAAAAAAAAAATTCGAAGAATTTATTTTTTTTCTTAAGATCTCACCTCACCTACACCGTACTTACTCATCCCTCACTCTCACTGTACACGTCTCAGAGAAAGCCTGAAACCCATCAAGAGGAATCCGGTGTTGTCCGGCTTCTTGGAGTCGGCGTCTTGATGTCGGCGTCTTGGTATCTGCATCTTGGTGTCGGCGTCTTGGTGTCTTCGTCTTGGTGTCGGCGGCTGGTCACTTTGAACTCCTGCTGATCTGCGATCGATTCCTGGGCCTTTGAATGGATCCGGGTCAGTTATTCGTCGATGAAATAACCTTTTCCTCACTGGATAGTTCCTTGGATAGTTGAAAAGGTTCGTTGTGATAGCTCGTCGGTTCAATCGTGTCGATTACCATGTCCTTACTGGAGTCGAAGATCGTGATTATGACTACCTCAACGATCTGTTACCGAAGGAGAATAACAGACGGACGGACAGAAACTGGTTAACGGCGATGACAGGCGGTCTTCTCAACTCCTTCTCTCCTGGATTCGGGGTTCAAGACAGACGGACTTTCCTCTTCATCTCCGTGCCACGGTTTCAAGTCCTTGATGTGAATGTGACGGATACGTTTACCAAACTGATCTTTCAGATCGTAAACTACGGGAGAGATGACTTTCGTCACGGTATACGGACCGCCGATGACAGAGGGCGTTCTCTACGCCAAACCTTGTCTCCCAATCTACAGGACCATTCTCTACGGCGTAAGTTATAGTAATGGCGCTGCTGTGAAAAGGCTCGGGACAGCTGCAACCAGACGAATTCATAGGTTTCCTGGAGTTGTTCCTTAAAATCTGGCCAATCCTGAAAGCAACCTCGGCGGGGGATGTACCAGTCCTTTGCATCTTTACGCAATAACTCGAAGATAGACTCGAATAATTGTTGGTGGGTAACTTTTCGAGTCTCAGCTAACTGTTCCACTTCTTCCAAGAAAGAATTCACGCCACTCGAACCGTCGAAATATACGTTCCATTTGTAAACTGGGACCGAGTGATAATTCCAGTGAGAATTAATGGATGTTCCTCCAGCAGTTCCGTTCTCGGCTTCCTTATGATTCGGTAAAAGTGGCTCATATTTATTTCGCTTGACCCAGTTCTGCTCCTCTGCCTTATGTCCAGGTCTGTTCCGACAGTTCTCATCCAGTTCCGCTAAATTGATGTGATGACTGCCACGGCAAATGGGTTCGCCTTTCGTTGCTATTCCGATATTAGCACAGTTCTGGCATGGTATGAACTGATCGGTTTGGTTCGGCCTCGTTGCTGGATTTGACCTGTTCGGTCCTCCACCATCTTGTTCCTGTACACTGAGTCCAGTTCTGGAACTGCTCCTGTTCAGCTGATCTGGTTGCGAACGGATTTGTTGCGTACCAGTTCTGACTCTGTTCGAATTCACTTGATGTGGTACCAAGTCGACATGTTCTGTAGTAGTTCCAGGACTGCACACGTTCACCTGATCCGGTTCCGAATGAACATATTCTCCGGTAGTTCTGGAACTGCTTATGGTGGCTCGCCTTGATTCCTGTCGAGTATGTTCTCCATTGGTTCCAGAACTTGATGTCCGATTCGGTAATGGCAATCCCAGTCCAGAACTCATCGGCTGTTGTCGGATTTGTTCCACCACCCTTGGTATCTCAGGTGCCTCCACGCCTAGTTCTGAACTACTTCTTGATGTTGTAGTTGTTCGTTCACTTTCTAAAAAGGGGAATGAAATTCGTCGCGTCGACTCCGCTACAACCGGTCTCGTTTGTAGGGGCAACGGTTCTGCAGAACTAATTCTGTTTCCATAAGTTCTTGAGTTCAGTAGGGGGCTGGTAAAATTTAGTCGGCGACGAACTGCGTCACAGGCTCTTTCACGCATTCGCTGCAGGAAGTCAGTTGGTAAACTTGTTCTCCGGTAGGTCCCATCCAGTTGTGGGCCTGAACTGTTCATTCCTTCAGTTCCATTCCGAATTGCACTCGGGGACTCCTGACGCCCTCCTCGGACGGTAGCCGGTGTATCGTGAAATGAAACGAGTTCAATTTCCTGTTCCAGCAAGGTTGTTCCGGGAAACCTATTTGTTTCTGTGATTCTGGGCGGTGGGACGCCCTCTACCAGCGGCGCCTGCGCCACCTGTCGGACTCCGGTCATCAACTGGATGCCCTCTAACACTTCACGTGCATTGGCCAGACCTTCCAGCAAATTCTCCAACCTCTATCGCTCTTCCACTGTCTCTGGCTCAATCAGTCCCAATCTGTTGTGGACATGTTCCAGACGGCTTCCTATCCGGGCTTCCTCATTATTGGCGTTCTCCTCATCAAATTCTCGAATATTTTCAATCAGATCGCACAGAATCTGACTCGCCGCGTCCATCTCCTCATTTGCACTCCTTAGGGTTTGTCTGAGTGGCACTCCCTGGTTGAGCACCCTCCGTAGCAGCATCCTATTTTCATGGACAGTCCTACAAGCCTGTGTTCCACGGGCTTCCAATTCCCAAACCAGTTCCTCAGCTCGTAACCTATTCAATTTCATCACTGAAAATCTTCTACACGAAATCGTCCCAAAAAAAAATGTCAATAATTAAAAGTTCACAAGAGTCGCACTGTAAAAGCTGTGATCGAAAGATGTCAAAAATAGATATTCAAAAAAAAAAACAGTTCAGAAATCAGCAACACTTCACTTACGAAAATGTTCGGACACAAAAAAAATGCAGTATCAATTATTTTCTCACGAAAGAAACGGTCCCTGCTCGGGCGCCACTGTGAAGATCCCTTAATTAGGGGGAGTTCTTCAAGTGCGCAGTCACCTTTACGGGAAATAAATGCTCGAGCGCCAGCCACAATAGGTTTAACAAGGTTGTGGCGCCTTGAACTCTCCACTTCTACCAGGGTAGCTTTTATACAGTGGAGAAGGGTTCGGTTTAATCTAGGAAGTTAGCGATTGAAAGTTCTGTTTCTATCGTAAATGTTGCTAAAATTAAAGGTTCACTTAAAACACCAAATTGGATTTTACAAAGTTTACTGACTTCAAGCAGAAATGACAATGAGGAAAAATATATTAACACTAAGAATCAAAAACTAAAACTGATTTCATCTGAGAGTAAACATGAAATTAAAGAAATGACTTAAATATCGGTATTTCACAATGATTAATAAATTCAAGAATAAACGGTGATCGGGTGAGCAAGACGGTCGGGCGAGGTGAGCGAATGCGAGAATTGGACGGTAAATAGGGGAGTACGGGAGTAACAAAGCAAAACTTCAAGATTCGGCAGGCCACGGAAAATATCATACAATCTAACTTTCTCAATGGGGTGTTCCACACTCAAATATGGAGGAAAAATTATCGGACAATACTTAGACTGTGGCGGATATGACCGGGGAAACAAGGGCAGCGGTGGCAGCAACGACGTCCGGTCAAGGGACTCCAGATAATGGAACCTCTCGACCTGACGAAGCGATTCTAGTAAATCCGCAAACGTCCAGCGGGTTAACAAGGGGTGAAGCGCGGCCGTGACCCCGTTGTGATCTCGCCGATGTCAACCCACCAGGACGTCGCCGTGAAATACGAATCGTCGAGCACAGCTGAATGAAATAGAAATCGGGTACGGTTGGGAACCAACAACGTCCAGACAAGTAGCTCCAGGAAAATGGAACTCCTCGACCTGGCGAAGTCTCTGGTATTTTCGTCAACCTTGAGCGAATTGAGAAAGGGTGAAGCGCGGCCGTAACCCCGTTGTGATCTCGCCGATCTCAATCCTCAAAAGGTCGCTTGCAAATACAGAGATTAAGGCCCCACAAGGGGATCGAAATACAAGATGAAATCTTGAGAGTAAAATGGGAACTAAGATAAGCTGGGCACGGTAGTGAACCAACAACGTCCAGACAAGTGGCTCCAGAAAATGGAACCCCTAGGCTTGACGAAGTCTCTGGGATTTCTGTCAACCTCCAGCGAATTGAGCAAGGGTGAAGCGCGGCCGTGACACCGTTGTGATCTCGCCGAGCTCAATCCCCCAAAAAGGTTGCTGATAACTCCAGAGATTAAGGCTCCACCAGGGAATCAAAATACAAGATGAAATCTTGAAAATAAGATGGGGCCGAAAAGAAGTCGGGTACGGTAGTGAACCAACCACGCCCAGACAAGTGGTCCCAGAAAATGAAACCCCTCGGCCTGACGAAGCCTCTTGGATTTCTGTCAACCTTCAGCGAATTGAGCAAGGGTGGAGCGCGGCCTTGACCCCGTTGTGACCTCGCCGAACTCAATTCTCAAAAAGGTTGCTGATAAATCCAGAGATTAAGGAATCACGAAGAAATATAGCACAGTATGTAGAATCAGGGAGCTGATCCTACGGTAGTTTGTATGGGGATGGAGGGATGTTCGTATTGTTTGGAAAGATTGGTGGAGAATTCACTGTCAACCGTTTATTGAACTAGCTAACTGCAGAAACTCCCGTGTAATCTCAACGAGCTGGAGTTCATATAGTTTAAATATTGAAAATAATAAACAATTGTCATAAGCCTACTGATTCACCGTACCGACCTTGCTTACGTACGCATTCTTTCTTTCGTTTATTTGGTGCAAGGCCAGACGGTGTTACAATGAAAACTATTGAATCAAACTTAACCTACTAACATTGAAATATTTATGTCATGATTAGGATGAAATATTTCCTAAATTAATTGAAATTTTTGTTAAGTCCATTTTGTGACTTAACATATTGCCGCCTCCTACAATGGAACATCTCATGAGGTGTCTTCTGATCGAGATGCCCGCAACGTCCGTACCATGTCTGCGTATATCGGGTGCTCCTCGCTGTTGGATTGACCAGCGCTGTTGCTATGTCTTCTATGGCTTAATGGTTGCATCTCCACTGCGTTGTCCTCCTGCTGTTGTCCGCTCGTCTTGCTGGCTTTACATATTTTGGATTGCCATAGAAAGTAACCCAATGCTAGTGACCCCAATATTATTATTGTTGTAACGCTGCTTGACGATATCGCATGGGTCAGGTGTCGCCATCGTTCATTGCTCAGTCGTTGGGATAGGTCAGTTTCCAAACCACGAAGATGGTGAAGAACGTCCGATGCCTCTACATATATTCCTGGTTGTAGGATCTTTGTTGTATGATTGGCTTGTACAGATGCTATAGTTGTTGTATATGCCAATAGGGATGCATCGCTGAAGCCGTGCAATTCTATGGCATTAGTTTTTGATGTTTGAACCCATCTGGGAATGCTGAGTGCATTTATGCCTTGTAGATTATCCGTGAACTTTGTCCAGTTTTCCTCTATGCTTTGTGGTAATTTTTCATCCCAGGTACATTTCATTTTCCAAATATCTTGTAGTAATACCTTGGCCACTATTACAAGAGGCGCTAACAGCCCCAATGGATCGTAGATGGACGCTATTTTGGATAGTATGGTCCTTTTTGATACGGTTCCCCTTTGGTTATCCTGAACGTGATACTGCAGTGTGTCCAGTTGTGTTTTCCAAATGATTCCAAGTGTTTTTTCACCTTGATCTCCGAGGGCTAGGTCCTGAGTCTGGGGGTCTGGATCCATGTTACCCTTCCACTTCCGCAAATTGAATCCGCCCCTTCTCATTATTTCAGTTAATTCCTGTCGAATTTGCATCGCCTCGGTCCTCGAATCTGCTCCTACCAATGCATCATCCACGTAAAAATTGTTCAATATGAACTGGGCTGCTCTAGGATAGGCTATTTTTTCATCTTCGGCCAGTTGCTGCAATGTCCTTATTGCTAAGTATGGGGCAATTTTTGTCCCATATGTGAGTGTATTCAACTCATACACTGTTATAGGTTCCGTTTCTTGGAATCGCCATAATATTCTATGCATCTCTCGGTCCTCGGGGTGAAGTTTTATCATCCTGTACATTTTTTCTATGTCAGCCGTTAATGCATATTGGAATGTCCTAAACCTGAGTAAGATATCGGAGATGTCGTTCTGCAAAATTGGTCCTGCCGGCATTATGTCGTTCAAACTGAGTCCGGTCGTGGAAGGACAAGTTGCATTGAATACAACTCGTAGTTTTGTTGTTGATTTGTCAGCACGCACAACTGCTTGATGAGGAATATAGTAACCTTCAGTTACTTGACCTTGATTTATCGGTGACATATGACCCATCGTTATGTATTCTTTCATGAACTCTTTGTAGTCTTCTGACAGAGATTGGTTTTTTCTGAACTTTTTCTCTAGTTGATACAACTGTGCTATCGCTTTATTCGCTGTATCTCCTAAGCTGCTCTTATTTTCGTTGAAAGGAATGCGAACTGTGTAAGATCCATTGCTTTCTCGTCTGCATGTGTTCTTGAAGCGTTTCTCGCATTCCCCGTCATCTTTTGCTTTGTTTTCAGTTTCTGGTTCCTCTAGTTCCCAGAATTTCTCCATCTGCTGTCCGATTTCCTGAATACTTGAAATCATGCTAGTAATTTTGATTTTTGGGCTGTATGTCTCACCGGATCCTAATAGAATGTATCCTATTTTTGTGTTGACTCCTACAAGCCCTTCGTCGACCTTTCTATTGCCTTCGTCGATGATGAGTGCATATGCATCTGCTCCTAGCAATATGTCGATTGGTCCTGGTTTGTGATAAAAGGGGTCTGCTAATATAGTGTCATTCCACTGGTGACTTGTTGTACGTATTTCTTCCCTAGGAATGGTTCCAGTAATTTTTGGTATTATAAGTAGCTCCTGGATTAGTTTGAAGCTACTGGAGAATCTTGGTCGTATCTCTGCATTGATTTTCCAATTGGAGCTTCCTGCTTCTGTTTTCCCTACTCCACTAATTTCCGTTCGGTGCTTTGTACGGGGTGTTCCAAGCAACTGCGCAGCTTGTTGTGTAATAAACGAGGCTTCGCTACCTGGATCCACTAGTGTCCTTAGTGTTGTATATGAACCGTCCATCTTTCTTACATCGATATAGGCTGTGGCTAACAGGGTAACTTTTGTTTTACCATTTTTGATGGTGTTTCTCCCCATGTGACTGATTGCCATTTCCTGTCCGCCGTTAGTTATGTCTTCTTGCTTGAACGATGCTTGTTTGGGAGCTGATTCCTTTGACTTGAATTCTGCGAAGTGTAATAGGGTGTGGTGGAACTGGTGGCATTTATGGCATCGCTTTCTTGTGAAGCATTTCGTGGAACTGGAATGACTTAAACAGTTCATACATAGCGAATTCTTTTTTGCCACTTGATTTCTTTCGTAAATCGTCATTTCCAGGAATTTGGGACACTCCTTTATCGTATGGTCTTCTTTGCATACTTTACATTGTCTTGTCTTCTGTATGTGGTATGACTCCACCGGAATTTTTGTATCCATTTTTCTCTGGTTTTGTGGTGCTCTGTTGTTCCATTCCGGTTTCCGCATATTTTTTGATGCTTCTAAAGTTTGGAACCGTCTTTCCAAAAATGGCAATACCTCCTCCAACTGAGGTATGCTTTTCTGATCATCCATTGCGTTGTCAAATGCTTCCTTCGTCTCAGAGTCCATTTTGTTGATCACTATAGCTGCTATCAATGGACTCCAGGTAGTCACATCTATGTTCAAATTTCCAATTGCGTGCATACACTCATTAATGGTGTCATGCACATGTTTATGACTGGATGCAATCCTCCAGTTTGTAGTAGGCAGATTGAGAATGCGGTTAGTAAACTTGGAGAAAAGTATTCTTTCATTGCTGTATCGTTGTTGCACAATTTCCCAGGCCGCCTCATAATTGGAGGCTGTGGTGTCCAAGTGTTGTATCAGCCGGCTTGCTTCTCCTCGTAGAAATGATTTCAAGTACTGCAACTTTTGAGTGCAGCTCAAATCTTCCCTGCTATGGACTGTTTCGTTGTAAACATCATGGAATGTGGGCCATTGTTCATAATTACCAGCAAATATCGGCACAGAAATATTAGGAAGAGGTAAATTTATTTTGTTCACCTGTCTTCGATGTTGACCTTCTTTGCTTAGTTGATTCCTCACTCGTTGGTACTCTGACTTCATAACTTCGTACTTTGTCACATAGCTGGTGATATCCTCAGAGTCTTTGCACAAAATGTCCATGTGTGCTGATTGAATTTCTTTCCATGCGGATGCCAATTCCTGCTCCTTGCATTCGATAGGTCGAATGTCTCCTTTCATATCATCCTGGTACGCCTGGAGCATTGCAAACCTGATCAACTGTTTCTTTATTATTGGGTCCTGGATTTTTAATTCTCCTTCAAACTTTTGCAGAAGTGACTGAATTTCTGCCCTTTTCTCCTCGATTTTTACTTGATAGTTGTTCGTGAGATATGGATCATCTGGGGATAGCTGGAGAATCAGTTCCTTATGGATCCTAATGAAGTCATCATATAAATTCTGCAGAGTGGTGGTTCTAGTTTGAATGTATTGCTGTGTTCTCCTACTTGCAGAATCCTTTTTCATGTTTGTCAACAATTTTTCCATTTCCTTCGCAATGCCCAATTGCTGGTTGATTTTCTCGTTATATTTTCCCTCCATCGTTGTGTTGTATTATTTGCTACAACGTATGTATAGATTAGCTTGTTTTCTTACTTGTTTTGTGAACTCTTTGGCACGGGCGCTTCTTCTCGGCACAGGCTCTCAAGTTCAGGTTTGGACTGCTTGGCACGGACGCTTCTTCTCGGTACAGGCACTGAGTCAGGTGAGGATTCCTTGGCACGGGCGCTTCTCCTTGGCACTGGCGCTGAATCCTGCTTCGACGAACTTCTCGTCCGTTCACTTGCTCGAAGGACCAAATGTAGAATCAGGGAACTGATCCTACGGTAGTTTGTATGGGGATGGAGGGATGTTCGTATTGTTTGGAAAGATTGGTGGAGAATTCACTGTCAACCGTTTATTGAACTAGCTAACTGCAGAAACTCCCGTGTAATCTCAACGAGCTGGAGTTTATATAGTTTAAATATTGAAAATAATAAACAATTGTCATAAGCCTACTGATTCACCGTACCGACCTTGCTTACGTACGCATTCTTTCTTTCGTTTATTTGGTGCAAGGCCAGACGGTGTTACAATGAAAACTATTGAATCAAACTTAACCTACTAACATTGAAATATTTATGTCATGATTAGGATGAAATATTTCCTAAATTAATTGAAATTTTTGTTAAGTCCATTTTGTGACTTAACACAGTATGAAATTGAGAAAATGATGCGGAAAAACTACAGGCAGGTTTCGGTGGTGGACCAACAACGCCCAGGTAAGTGATCCCAGCGAAAGAGTATCACTCGACTTGACGAAGTCTCTCGTATATCCGTCAACCCTCAGCGAATTGAGCAAGGGTGGAGCGCGGCCTTGACCCCGTTGTGACCTCGCCGAACTCAATTCTCAAAAAGGTTGCTGATAATTACAGAGATTAAGGTATCACCAAGGAAATAAAATCGTAAATCAGGGAAGAAATAATAAAGAAAATGGTTTAAAAGTATTGGAACACACAATGATTCAATTGTTAGAATGATATTTAACGGATAATGCCATGTAAGAAATATGAACGGGGCCTTACCGATCTACTGAAGTATGCACTGCACAAACTAAATAGGAGTCCTGTCTCAAATTTCACTAGCACTGATTTTACTTTTCACGGAAAATCAAATCGGAGAAATCAATGCTGAATTTACTAACTGTTTAAATCAAACTGGAAAATTATACTAATATTCAAAATGAGGAAAAGCGAAAAATAATTCAAACGAGCGTGAAACAGCAAAAGAGAGCAAAAGAGGCCTTCCGCAGGTCGTTTCGCCCTTATAAAACCTTCGGAAATGGTGGGGGCATGACGCGCTAAAAACTCGAAAATTTTGAAAGAGGGGAACAATCTCGTCCCCTGATTGGTTTAGATTGACGTCAGATTGTTCCAGAAATAAATCGAAAGAATTCCCACTACGTTAAAATTCGACAATTCCATCTCCGTTTTTTTCAAATCCCCGGCCGTTGAAAAACGTGAAATCAACCAAGATACGAGCCCCTTATCGCAGCGCTCAGCATGTGCCCGAGCGTTTTTATACTTGTGGTGATAAAAGCGATTCGACACAGTGTACGTGCCGAACCAAGTTTGTCATCCCCATAATTCAGAAGATACCTGCACATTGTAACAATGGCATTCTTGGACTTGACCCTCAACTTTCTCTACCGTCAAGGAAATTCTTTAATTGCAATAACATGAAACCTTCAAAGAATATCAGCCACTTTCAGGTACAAGAATGACTAGAAAGATTTGGCAGGCGCAAGTCCACGGAGCCCATTGGGCAGGTATATAAATACCTCAGATAGGTAAAACCAGACAGTTGTTACTTAAACTGGTTAGCAGTTATCGACGACAGTCGAAACATTCTTGTAACTAGAACCGATCTCCTGATGAATAAACATATTCCTTCGTTTCCACAAGTGTTTTAATGTCTCCCGTAAACGCATACACCTCAAACTGGTGACCCCGACGTGATCCGCGTGTGAAAAAAGAGGTTTGCGTTCACAAAAATTTCGATACGGAAATGTGTGTGTTGAAAATGGCTTCTGAAACCACCAACGAAACCACCGACGTGGAAACGACCAGTGAAATTAGTGAATTGCGGGAAGGAATAAGACTGTTGAGTTCGCTAATTGAAACATTGTCGCTAAACAGGCGACGCTCACCTTCGCGAAGACGCGGACGAAGTTCAAGCCGTGGTCGATACCAAAAGCAGGATGGTCTCTGTTTTTACCACTCTAGGTTTGGAAATAAGGCCAAAAAGTGTAACCCTCCGTGCGTCGGGAAACGACAAAAGTCGTCCGTAAACGCGGCTCACGATGACGACTCGAAAGCTCGCCGCATTTTCGTTACCGACAGACAGACAAGAGTATCTTTTCTTGTCGATACGGGTGCGGACTTGTGTGTTTACCCGCGAAATCGCCTAAAGGGACCGATGCAAAAACACACGTACGAACTTTCTGCAGCGAACGGCACACGCATCAGTACATACGGCACTATCGCGTTGAAATTGGACCTTTCCCTTCGACGAAGTTTTGGGTGGAAATTTGTAGTGGCGGACGTTAACACACCTATTATCGGTATAGACTTCTTGTCGTATTATGGATTATTAGTGGACGCGAGAAACCGACGCGACGGTTGATCGATTCAATAACAAACTTTTCAACGAACGGTAAACCAGTGAAAACAGACGTTTCTTCCGTGAAAGTGGTAAATGGCGAATCAGTGTATCATCGACTTCTAGAAGAATACCCTGAACTTACTCGGCCACCTGTATTCAGAAAGGAAGCAATTAAGCATGGAACCAAACACCATATAAAAACGACACCTGGTCCACCAATCCATTGTAAAGCACGACGACTTGCCCCTGACCGTCTTAAGCAGATCCAGACGGAATTTGAAGTTATGATGGAACAAGGAGTCATTCGCCCATCGAAGAGTCCCTGGTCATCTCCACTTCACAGCGTTCCCAAGAAAGACGGCACTCTACGTCCATGTGGAGACTATCGCGCCTTAAACGCTAGGACGATACCCGACAGGTACACACCACCTCATATCGAGGATTTCTCCCAGAAATTGTATGGTAAGACAGTATTCTCTAAGATCGACCTAGTGAGAGCCTACCATCAAAGTCCTGTCGCGGAAGAAGATATCGAAAAAACCGCGATCATTACCCCGTTCGGTCTTTTCGAGGCCGTTAACACAATGTTTGGATTACGTAATGCTGCTCAAACCTGTCAAAGATTTGTCGATGAAATAATTCGGGGCTTAGATTTTGTTTATGCGTACATTGACGATTTTTTAATTGCTTCGGATAACGAGACACAGCATTACGAACACCTGAACATTTTGTTCAAACGTTTAAATGAGTACGGCGTTGTGACCAATCCGGCGAAATGTGTTTTCGGAATAAACGAAATAACTTTTCTCGGATATACTGTTAATTCACAAGGCATAAAACCTTTGGCAGAACGTGTAGATGCTATCGTAAAATTTCCCAAACCAGAAAATATCAAACAACTTCGCAGATTCTTAGGCATGGTAAATTTTTATCGACGATTCATTTCCAACGCAGCTGAAATCTTGCAACCTCTAACCGACCTATTGAAAGGTAAAATGAAAAGAAACGCGCTGATATCGTGGAATGAAAGCGCACTTAACGCTTTGAACTTGGTAAAGCAAGCTCTAGTTGACGCAACTATGTTAGCGCACCCTATCCCTGGCGCACCAATCAGCATTGTGGTAGATGCCTCCGATTACGCGATAGGAGCCGCTTTACAACAATTAACAAATCATGCATGGCAACCTTTAGCGTTTCATACAAAATCTCTATCTACAGCTCAACGTAAATATAGCGCATACGACAGAGAACTATTAGCAATGTACTACGCTGTAAAACGTTTCAGATACGCCGTGGAAGGTCGAAACTTCGTGATATTCACCGATCACAAACCACTCACATACGCATTCAGTCAAAATTTGGATAAATGTTCCCCTCGACAATTTCGGCAACTCGACTATATTGGCCAATTCACTACTGATATACGGTATATCAAAGGCCAGGACAACAGTGTAGCCGACGCATTATCGCGAATCGAAGAAATTTCCGAGGTAGTTGACCATCGTACTCTCGCAGTCGCGCAAGAAATCGACGAGGAATTACGCAAAATCCTCGAATCCGGAAATGAATACTCCCTCAACATAAAGAAAGTTTATTTTCCCGATTTCAATGTCCAACTTTACTGCGATTTAACCAACGAAAGCGTTAGACCATTTGTGCCAAAACAATTTCGCCGAAACATTTTCGACTCTTTGCACAACCTTTCACACCCTGGCATAAAAGCCACAAACAAATTGATAAGTCCGCGTTTCGTGTGGCCATCGATGAATAAAGACTGTCGCGAGTGGACGCGCTGTTGTGTCCCGTGTCAACGAAATAAAATAACTCGTCATGTTTCCACGCCAATCAAACAGTTTGACAATTTAGCTGGTAGATTCGAACATGTCCACATTGACATTATCACAATGCCATATTCACAAGGCTACCGATATTGCCTTACATGTATTGACCGTTTTTCAAGGTGGCCGGAGGTAGCGCCAATCGGAGATATGGAAGCCTCCACTGTGGCCTCAGCCTTTTTGTCTACTTGGATTTCGCGTTTCGGTGTTCCGCTCAGAATAACATCGGATCAAGGTCGACAGTTCGAATCCAATTTATTTAGGGAACTATGCAAGCTACTCGGTACAAAACACATACGTACAACAGCTTACCACCCTCAAGCTAACGGTATGGTCGAACGGTTTCACCGCCAACTTAAGGCAGCAATAAAGTGCCACGCCACGGACAATTGGTTGAAAACGTTACCAATAGTTCTTTTAGGAATTCGATCGTGCATCAAAGAAGATTTGAATGCAACTTCCGCCGAAATGATTTACGGTTCAAGTCTTCGACTACCTGCCGAATTTTTGCCCCTTCGAATCAGAAAGCAAATTCGGATTTCGTAGAAAAATTGAAGGTACGGCTCAACGATGTCAAGCCAAACGCCGTTATTCGGCATGGTTCTAAACCAACCTTCATTTTCAAAGACCTGTCTACTGCTAAACACGTTTTTGTTCGGCGAGATGCAGTTCGCGCGCCCTTGCAATCTCCGTATGACGGACCATACGAAGTAGTACATCTCCATGATAAATATTTTGTAATCAAAATAGGCGACAAAAAAGCGACCGTCTCATTAGACCGACTAAAACCAGCCTTTCTTTTGACGAAAGACTGCGAACCCGAAAGCGAGTTTAATTCTCAATCCGTTGTTGTACCCGATCAAACTTTTCAACCCGAACATACTGAAGGAAATAGTAATCGCGAACATTGCACTACACGTTCAGGTAGAAGAGTACGTTTCCCGGATAGATTACAAGTCGGATTAGATTAAGCCAATTACATTCACCATATATATATATATTTTTTTTTTCAGCATTTATCTAATACTAATTTTTTTTTTTCTTCTCTCAAAATTTTCCACAATAATGTAAAATACAATTTTTTTTCTCTGTCATAATTTTCCAGAGTAATAATGTACAAATATAAATTGTTTCATCTTTCATCGTAACGTTATTACTGGTAAGGGGGTATGTGGTGATAAAAGCGATTCGACACAGTGTACGTGCCGAACCAAGTTTGTCATCCCCATAATTCAGAAGATACCTGCACATTGTAACAATGGCATTCTTGGACTTGACCCTCAACTTTCTCTACCGTCAAGGAAATTCTTTAATTGCAATAACATGAAACCTTCAAAGAATATCAGCCACTTTCAGGTACAAGAATGACTAGAAAGATTTGGCAGGCGCAAGTCCACGGAGCCCATTGGGCAGGTATATAAATACCTCAGATAGGTAAAACCAGACAGTTGTTACTTAAACTGGTTAGCAGTTATCGACGACAGTCGAAACATTCTTGTAACTAGAACCGATCTCCTGATGAATAAACATATTCCTTCGTTTCCACAAGTGTTTTAATGTCTCCCGTAAACGCATACACCTCATACTTGCGGCGATGTTTATATTGTTGAATTTGTCGAATTAAATTTTCCTTCTGTTGGAATCACGGATATTTTATTGGGAAAATGATAAATGAGAACAGGACTTTTATGAATGAAAATTAATTATGGACTTCATTATAACTTGCGGTTTTGTTCACAATATTGAACTTATTGAATCAAACCTTCCTTCCATTGAAATCGTGAATAATTATGGAAGGAATAATATATGAAAATAGGCATTGAGTGAATAAAAATGACGAAGTTCATTACAATATCTGCCATAAAAAAATGGGGTTCTAATTTGAAAAAATTGATTTTTCACGATTTTGTCATCCCTAACTTTGAAATCGATTTTTTCACCCCCTGTATCATGAATCGCGATTTCGATTTTTAAAGTGGATACATCAATCTTACATCTTCAAAAATCCCAAAAAAGAAAATTATCCATCCAAAAACCTCGAAGTTATTCTTGTTTCAGCGGAGCTCTATTTTCGATTTTTTTTTCGAATTTTCCCGCTCAGAGAGAATTTTCCAACCAAAACTGAAAAATTTAACAACAAAATAACTTGAAATTTTCTAAGGAATCTATTTCTGCTCATGCCTTGAAAATATTTTAGATTTCATCAGCATCGTGAAATACTTATAAGTGCCGAATTTCATGAAAATACGTTCAGTAGTTTCCCGTATAAATATGGGTGAGGTTCCTCGTGAAAGACCCAGTATATTATAGCTTACATATTACATGAAAATCGCTCTAAGCAGAATAACATGTGACACCGCGCATTTATGCTATAATATATATTTATATCCCGGCGATATATTACGTATCTGCAGAGATATGCTTTGCGAGCGATATTTTAGAGTATATCCCACCTCCCACCTTACGTCTAAACCCCCGCGCCACGAATATGCAACTCAATTTCAATAATATATATTATATTATCGCTCGTAGTCCGCAGCCCGCTTAAATCCAAAAACTCCTTTATAGGTAGAATATTGTTCACAATTTTCTGTTGTGTTCTCCAAAATGAAATATACATTCTTAGAAATACGCTAAGAATATAGAAAGGGCAACATAGTGTTGACTTGGAACATAAAAATATTTTGAAAAACGTCATAACTTCGATACAGAGTGGAATGTGTCAAATTAACAAGGCCAGAGTTGTGATTGTGAATGGAGTATACAGTGAATAATTAATATGTGAATATCGACTGTATGATATAATTAGAAAAGGACGATGATCGGGTTATCAGTCATAACACAGTGATGTTGATTACTGTCTCATTTATTGTTCTGGCCAAGCTTTCGAAAACCTATCGTTTCCTTCTTCAGGGCCACTAAAAAAGAAGTGTTTTGGTAACACATAGTGAAAGCATATATCAATAAAACCTACATCAATGAGAGACGGGAGTATGTGTTGCATACAAAATCCAGAATCCTGAGATTGAAAACACAAATTGACAATACAACAGCAGTCCGCAATTATAAAATCAAAAATACGCATTAAAATTTAAATTCAAAATGATCGCAGATAAGTTAGAGGGTTATCTGAGATAACCCTCTAACAAAAGACAGGTTATCCAAGACCACAAAACTATAGCAAAACATAAATGCCTACGTCACAACAAAGAACACAGAAAAGGAAACCAGACTCGGAAGAAGGGATAGAAAGGATAAATCGGATCCAGACAGTGGCGTCGCGAGTGAAAGAGTCAAGGGGGAGCGAAAACTTCAACGTTGGAGGGAGGTATAGGATAGGACTTGTTGAAAAGGTTTACAATATTGCAATATATAGAATTAATGCCGTTAAAGTCGGTGATCACATTAAGGTTATCCTGCCGGCTCATTATCTCCACCGCTTCTCCCATTTTCGCAGAGATGGTGGTAGATGACATCCTTGATAAGGCCTTCACACAGCTAGGTTTCACCCCCGTAATGGTGAAGAAATACGTTGATGACCTCTTCTCTATCACACGCGCAGACCAACTCGATGATATTGTCCGTGTGGTCAATAACCGACACAGTAATTTGTATACATTATTATTATCAGGAACTGCGACACCGACCTTTTCACCTGACTCAAATTCCACGATTCTCACGTTGGTTATCAGTGTATTTGTTGAATCTGTCTTTGGGCGAACGGCAATCTCTAGCAAAGTGACCTGTTTAATTGCAGTTGTAACACCTTACTTTGAAATACTTCTGTCCTTTCTGATTTTTCTCACTTGTTCTGGCAAGGGCTGTATTTTGTACTTCAACCTTGGAACTGCTGGCTTCTTCATCAATCAGTCTGGCAGTGAGGTTTCGAACGGCTTGTTTGGTTTCATCTAGAGAAAGCCATGCCTGTCTGAAGGTTCCGTACTTGGAAGGCAATGAACTAAGGATTTAAGTGATGATAGCTGTATCACTAATTGTATCCCCGGAGTCCTTTATCTGCTGTGAAAGACTTTCTACCTTTGCAATGAACTGTGCGATAGACACTGATGGTTCCATTATGCATTTGTAGAATTTTTCATGAACCAACATTTTGTTTGTTTCCGATTTCCTGTCGAATATGGAATCCAGTTTGTCTAGCAGTTCTTTAGAGGTAGTACAGTTCTCTATCGAGCAAATCTGAGGAAGTTCCATAGCACTGGTCATCATGCACATGGCGGCGGCGTCCTTCTGGTTCCATTTGAAGATTTTGTCATAATCAGAGCTGGGTAACTTTTGTTTTCCTGTGACAATATCAAGTATGCCTTTGGCTCGGAGTGCACACTTCACCTGGAATCTTTACTGAAGGTTATTATCGCCATTAAACTTGCTTATTTGTTGAACGAAACTATTACCGGCGTCCATTTTGTTGTTTCGGATTTTCTTTATTACAAATCAACGGCAAACTAGGTAACTTATCTGGTCGATCTTTGCGTGAATCTGGGCCAATAACCTCTTGAGATCTAGTGGATATCGAAAAAAATATTCTAGTTTGTAAGATTTAATATCAGATAAAGCAAAATATATGCAAATGGACGATAACAGCTTCTTGCTTGAGAGTAACATACAGGCTGGCCCACCCCAGACGCGGTCCCCATTTTGGGGCAGTGAATGAAGAAATTTTGAAAATTTTTCCTCGTGAAATGTAAAGGACGATCAGATGCACAATTAAAAATTGTTTTCACATATACAGGGTGTTCGATAACGAAGATATAGACCAAAGTTACACTTTTTTAAAAGAAACACCCTATATATGAATTCAAAAATTGAATGGCAAGCTCAAATAATGATGGGTTTATAAAGACCATCTTATTCCTTAGAAGAACCATTGTAGAGAAAATGGCGAAAAATCGAAAAAAGGCGTATTTTTAATTTGCAATAAATGAATAACCCCTTCAAGCCAACGAGACAGACAATGTTTTTTCGTGTAGACATATTGGCGACCCTTATGCAGAAGAAAAAAAATTTAACTCTGGAATAAACTGAGTGATCATAATTATCGTTCAAAACATTAACTACAAATAATGATCAAAAACTTTCTTATTTCAAATGGCACACCCAGTATTTCTGTACCTTGTTGATCGTGAAAATTAATATCGAAACTATCTTCATTGAGTTTCCCTATACCTAAACCTAATAGTTTTCAAGTAATTTTCGATTTTTAATTCAACTAGTTAACCTACTATTATGATTAGCGATATTCATAAAAATGTTCTTCTGAGGCGTAAAATGGTCTTTATAAACTCATCATTATTTGAGCTTGCCATTCAATTTTTGAGTTCATATATAGGGTATTCCATTTAAAAAAGTGTAACTATGGTCTATATCTTTGTTATCGAACACCCTGTATATGTATAGTATATAGTAGTATAGTAAAAGGGGTTACAGTTCACTGCGACCTTAAGGTCTATTGTGCCCCCTGACAGAACTGTTATCATCGCGCCACCGTGTATATGTAAAAACAATTTTAAATTGTGCATCTGATTGTCCTTTACATTTCACGAAAAAAAAAATTTCAAAATGTCCTCATTTACTGCCTCAAAACGAGACCCGCGTCTGGGGTGTGCCACCCTGTATAGTGTATGTACTGATCATAGATCATGATTGACGCCAAGTCACAGAGGTTGGAATCGTGATTTGACAGATTCTTTTTCTTTCAACACTAACGGACATTCAAAAGAGGTTGAACAATGAAATAAAACTAAATGAATAATTATTCACAAACTTCAAAACCTTCCCAGAATCATACTTCCTGAGCATCATCATAAAAATGATATTTCTTTTCCGTACAAGCAATACATATTGATCACGTATTCAACCTATTATATCAGTTTTTATCAGCTTTTCAAAAAAAAAATATTGATCAAGTTATTGCCACTTAGAGGTCAAAGATACTTCCGAATACAATGAATCAGTCAACGAGGCACTTGCTATCAAAAACCTCAACAAGGACGATAGCATACTGATATTAGGTGCTGATAAAGGCAACTCCACAGTAGTAGTCATGAACAGAAGCGACCACAATAAGAAGATTAGTGATCTCCTGGAACCCTCAACATACGAAAAGCTTAAAAGAGATCCTACACAGGCAACCACCAGAAGAGTCAACAAATTGGTAAAAGCATCTTCGCTGGAGGAATCAGTCAAAAAGAAGTTGTGCCAAAGCGAGGCCCTGCTTCCGAGACTTTATGGACTACCTAAAATACATAAAAAAAGACAAACCTCTCCGTCCAATTGTCAGCACAATAGGTTTTCCAACATACAGGGTGCGGCACGGAGGATGGATGGTTTTAAAAAAATAATAAAAGCGTTAATTTTTACTCAAAAACACATTTATTGACGGAATCAGATTCTCAAGGAAATAGCATTTAAGACAGTCAAGTGTGGAAAATCACATCAGGCATGTGGTGGCCGAAATCGGTGATGCAGTGCTGGAGGCGCTCTTGGAAGTTCGCGTAGACTCTCTCCAACATCGCTCTCTCAACTTGGGCAACTTCCACGCGAATAGCCCTTTTCAATTCGTCCAGAGTTCGGGGCTTGGTCTCGTATACTCTAGCCGGTTAACCATGCCGTTGAGGTGAAAGTGGGCTTCGTCACTCATGAACAAAATGAGGTTCTCATTTTGATCGATCAGTGCTTCCATCTCACGTGCGAAGTTCATTCGTTGTGCATAATCTCCGGGGTGTAACTGTTGCACAATGGCCAATTTGTAGGGGTGAAAGCGAAGATCCATATGCAAATTTCGCCTCACCGAACGATCACTGAGGCAAAGTGCAGCAGCATGTTTCCGAGCAGATCGCGACGGACTGCGAAGAATGGCTTGTCGAACGCGTTCAACATTTTCAGGCGTTCGAACTGTTCGCACAGGTCCTCTTGGTCTTCTGTTGATCAGTTCACCACGTCTGCGAAGTGATTCAACCCAACAAAGGATGGTGTTTCGAGAGGGAATAGCTCTATTCCGATGAATGTGGAAATGGCGACGAAACTCACGCTGCACGACCGTGACTGACTCATTATTTCGGACGAAACTATCATAGGCGAAAACACGATGCTCCACCGTCCAAGGCTCCATGACGCCAACTGGTAAATAAATGCTAGGAACACACGAGTCTAACGGCACCTTCCCCACTTCTCTCGTCATCAGTGGGGGAAAGTTATGCCCATCTGAAAAACGTCCGCCCTCCGTGCCGCACCTTGTACAACCTGGCAAAACATCTGGTAGTTGTTCAGAAAACATTTGTTATATGAATATTTTCATTTTCAGAAGTCAGAGCATCTTATTGTTGTAGCATTAGAATTAGTTGTTTCCAGGCAATATTGTGATTTGAAACAATTTCACCTTGAAAAATTCTCCTCCGTTTCCATTTATTTATGTGCCATTTGAATAGTTGATTCGTCAACTTACAGTGCAATGATTATACAATTATACCGATTATATCAAGAAAAAATCAAAATATTCTGAAAAAAGCGATCAGGGATTGAAACGGTCGCTGTTCATTTATTTAGATATCCAGAGTTTGAATAAGGGGTTATTGAGTACCTAGTTATTTCAATAATGAGCAGACTTTACAATCGTACATTCGATTCTTCCCATTTTATATATTATTTATCAGATATTTTTGTCAAAAAAACTGCTGTTCTGATACTATTTCGTTTGAATTTTGACGCAACATGGCGGATGGCAGTGTCCAACTTCGAAGAAACGATCAAACCTGAAAACCTGATTTCACTCTCAGTCAGAACCTGAAAGTCTTTATGTGGTGCTGTGAACTGTATGGTGTCTTAGATGGTCCTCTCTGCATAGCATAAAAGCGCCTACCTTGATTGTGATTGCTGATGGAACTATTATGTTATGTTGTATTTCAATTTGATGTTCAATTCACATAATTTCGGCTACTCTATTTCATTTTGCTTTTGTCGTTTCTAAGCTATTCAATACCCTTTTCATAATTGTAATCACATAGTGACTATCTATTTTTCTTCATTTCACTATTAACATTTAATTCGAAGTTGAGATCTGATCAATTCATGGTGGGTTTCACAAAGCGTTGTCACCTGTGATCGGACGTTGATCAAAAATCAACTCCATTTGACAGTTCAGAAATAACCGGTGATCACCGCGCATTGTGAAACCCACCGTTAGTCGTTCATTTCATATTATCATTGATAAAGCTCTGAGAATGAAATAACGTATTTTGTGTAGAAACCAAGGCCTTTGACATAACTTTTGATATTTCAAGAACATTTCTGATTCAACACAAAATAAGATTCGTGCTAGATGCAACCTATGAACCCCAGACCACCTCTCCGACTGAAGCTGGTAAGTAAATTGATATCTGAAGAGAAGGAAAAACACATACTTAACTGGTTACAAAAATTTTATGGCAAAGGACAAAAAATTGCCAATTTCAACATAAAATTCTAAAATTTCATACCGTGGCTAGGCTCTACCCAAATCTCGTCGGTGAAGTCAAACTAACCCTTTAATGGTTTAGTGGAGCTTAGCCAAGCCTAACTTCTAAATAAATCGGTGGAGCTGGCCCTAAGTTGGATGAAAATGTTATCAAATGCGATAGAGATCACTTCTATCAATTCATCAAGAGAAAGGTATTCATATTATGTAGTTTCAAGTTCTAACCCAAACACTACTAGATAAAAATTGCAAATTTAATGAAAGATGAAGTTATTTTACCTGACACTCATAATTTTCCTTATGGAAGAACCCTTTTGAAAGGAGCTGAACATGTGGAGTGCTCTCATCACTTCAACTTCCTTCAATTCACAAATAGTATCCTCTTGAAATGTTTTATCTATTATTGGATAGGCAGTTGCCAGTTCTACATTGAAGGCATATCCTCCTTGAGAAACAAGTTTCAGACCTTCTTGAGGTGTGAGGAAACGGTCATAGCCACGATCTCCATTCAATTTGAAACGAAATATGTCCAATGAAGTTTTATCTTTCGCTCGCTGAAAGAAATTGACAAATATGAAACTTGTCACAACAATGATTTTCCTACTTCCTTTATTATTTCGTCTCAGATTTCATGGTACTTATTTGAATTCGGGATATTTTTTTACATCTTTTTGCACTGATATCCGAAAAAAAGAAAGTTTAAAAGAATTGATAAGAATAATATTCTAGTATGATACAGGTTGTTTCACCATATAGCCGTGTGGATATTATATCAAGAAAGTCAGTTTTGTCTTATGACATATAGCCCATTTTAGAAGCGAGGCGTGAATGTCGAAATAACGGTTTCGGGTTACATCTTATTATCTTTCTGTGCTGAATTCAATTGTGGTGCAGAATTAAAAAAAAATCGAAATTGCTGAAAACTTTTATATCCGATTGCCGAATTAGATGGCACTATCAGGAATAGCAAAACAAACACGCTCAATTTTATTTGTATAACCATCGTCTACCGTTTTCGGCCATTATCAAATCAGCTGAAATGAAACAATAAAAAATATTAGCATAATGAAACATTGACGTGGCGGGCTAGTGATTTCAAGTTGGAGGACTCCTCGAAACATTGAAAATTTCTACATTACACCCAATTCATTATTATTGTTGTATTATTATTATTCATTAATAACATTGAGTTAAAATATACATAGAGACACAACCCGGTTCAACGATTTGAAGCTGAATTTAGTGTAGTTCCTTCACCGGTTCATGGATGGATAAGTGTGTTTCAAAGAAGCAACAATTTTTTCTCCCACATCTGGCGGTGAGTAGCACTATTTCCGAAACCGAATGCGATGACGATCAGGACCGGAGTGAGAAATATTGGATGTTCAGTATTTCATCACCTGATTTTTTGAATGCAATGAAACGACAAATATTTTTGATCTTTCATGAATATAAAATACTGATGTATGAAAAAAAGGAAACTGAATAAAACCCTTTGGACTCTTAAGCGACGTTTCGGATTCATAATACGTCTCTAGAATGAAAACGCAATGAACAAATTAACAGTATGTGTATGTCAAAGTGATGTGGACAAATCCGAAAAAATGTTTATGAAAATGACTTTACATATAAAACAATTGAAGATTCAATACGAATACACTTCGCGCCGAAATTCCCTGTTTGAGGACTGACTAGACCAGGGGTCGGCACCTTTTGAGTCGGAAGAGAATTACAATTCACAAAATTTCCAAATTTGGCAGTAATGGCAGTTTTGCTTCTCAATTGGAGGTTAGAATGAAGAGGGAAGATTACATGAATAATTTTTAGTGAAAAAGTCTCATAAAAATGTGTCCGAAATCGTTTCGTTTTCGAGATACCGGGTATTTTTTTTCCTAGTATCTGCCTGTGGTATGCCAATTTCGATTGCAAACCTACCGGGTGATATTTTTTTCTGGGAAACTATCCCCTGATTTCCTCCGAAACCTTTCTTTCTGGAGTTACTGTTAGATTGATAAATAGTAGAAAGAAGCTCGGCTGTTACACTAAACTTTATGGTCTCTTGTAGTTTTATCGATTTCGAAAATAAATTCCGGTCGATTCCTCAGAAAAATAAATATTATCATAAAAATACAGTTAGTATAATCAGAACTATTCAAGTCTGGGGATCTGGCAGGCTCTGACTAATATCAGATTTTCGAGAGAATCATTTTTCTCTGAATTTCAGTTGAATATCTTGTGAAATGCAGATACCTGCTATGAGAAAAAAATTCAAAATTTAACTCCATGTATCTCAATACGAAACGTTTGTGATCCCATGTTTATTGGGACTTCTTCTCTTGAAATATGTAAGGAATCTCCCCTCTTCGTTTGTACCTCCAATTGTACACCCTGAACATGGCATCGTTAGATGATGATGGAATGAATAATACTGGCGAATGGACTTGAAGAATCGCAGCTTCAACTCCAAAGAGCCGCATGTGGCTCGCGAGCCGCAGGTTGCCGATCTCTGGACTAGACTATTCATGGTACATTTTCACCCCTCATTTCCTACCAGAGAACACTCCTTTGGAGAAATTCATGGCTAATAATTCATAATTAGGTATTGATTCATACCGTTTGTAACGGAGATATATAATTTGGATGAATCCAACCCTGCCTACGATTCATAGAACTAGAGGAAAATAAATATCCCACACATCCCTGTAATTAAATTGTGACAGAATGGATCGGCAGATTATAGTTCCTTCAGTATCTATTATAGTTTCTTTAGTAGCTACTATGTGCCGCTACTTAAGTTGGAAAATTGGCAAGTATCTGCCTCTATGTATATTCAAACTCAATGATAATAATATAAACCACACAGTTCACCATACAATCTTCAGTTAGTCGAGCAGTCAATTAGCGTATAAAAAGTGACTCGTTTATCAAGGTAATAACAAACATGGTAACCGAAGCCGTCATAAAAACAATGAACGAGGAGACGATGGCAGAGATTCAAACTAATCAAAGTGAATTGAAGACGAGTTTTGAACGAAGGATTAATACTCTCGAAGATGAAATCAAGAAGGCAAATTCAGGTGAACAAAACATGGAAGAAAATATGAAAAAGTTGGATCAAGAAAGCCGAAGAATGAGCCTGAGAGTCTTGTAGAGGGAACAGAAGATACAAAACAAGAAACCGTTAAATTACTTAACTCGAAAATGTCCAAGAAATTGACTGCAGAGGATGACGATTTATGTTTTAGACGCGGAAAACCAGCTTCTGGGAAATGTAGAGGAATTTTACAGAAGCTGTTCACCGAATCAACATTACTGAAGGGTATTGGAGTCGTCATATGGAAAGATTTGACTAGCATGAGGGTCGGAATACTAAACGAAAAAAATTTGGTATGAGGAATGTATGGACATTAAATGGAAGTGTATATATCAAAAATGGAAAAATAGGGTACTGAATGTTGGAATCGGAGAAACATTATATCTGTAGCCCATCCAAGAATTATTGACATCAGGCAGCCCTTAGAAGTCCAGTCGCAGCTTTATTTCTAATTTGAAAAAAGTTACCAAAAATTTTCTGTGGTTTAACCATTGCAATAAAATGTTTAAATAGAACCTAGGAATAAAATGGAATTTGAACGATATACCAGAAAAACAAACAGAAAAATCTAGTTGATAATTTGAAGCGTGCTGCTGCAGAGTGGATTGGAAAAATTGTAATTGATATCAAGAAAGAAACAAAAATTAACGATTTGATCCATTTAATACATAAAAAATGTTGTCATGACATTGTAACTTTCAATATTTGTGAACAATGAATGTGTAAAATAAGTGATATTTAAAATGTAAAATAATATTCCTTTTATTCTGCTTCAACAACCACATTTTTCATTTCCTCATCTGGGCAGAACTCGTCATGTTCATAATTAAAGGTTTTATGTCAACAATTTCATTAAATCACAAATATTTTGACTAAACGTCTCTTATTTTATTCTCTACGTGCTCTGTACAGGCTATCCATTAAACAGCTGTACTTACATTCTTCAAGAACCTCATTCCAAAGATGTTCCACTTTCGCAATTATTTGCTTTTGGAATATTGATGACAGAACCAAAAATCCGTGTTATTTCCAACTCCAACCTGAATTCTTCAAATCAAAATATTACTGACTGGGCTATAACCAACATCATTTCGAATTTCCAAAGCCATCCAGGATTTCAATTATTCTTGAATGGATTATAGCTCTCAGGGAAGAGGGTAACAGTGTAAGAAATTGAAAATATTTGATTTAAAATGGGGTTCTTATGTCGTGAAATAAAATAAAGAAAATTTGTCGAAATGTGTTTAATTTGTATTCAGTTTATTTTACTCGCTCTGTTTTTGGGGGCTCTTAGTGTCGATAGCAAAATACTCTACACTGCTATGTTAGATTGTTTGCAGTTGGTTCATCAAAATATCCGAATTGATAATAAAACATGTAATGATATCTTGGGGTATTTGCGGGATGAGGGGAGCGACAGCGTGCGAGCTGTTAATGTTGTTCATTTCAACATTCGAAGTTTACAGAAACATTATGAAGAACTTTTAATTCAGGTATCTATGTTGGAAGATTTATTCGATGTCATTGTTTCATCAGAAACAAGAAAAACAGAGGACGTAGGTGTAAAGTTATGTATATGCTACTCATTACTTTATTATTATACCATGATCTGAAAATGCTCCTCTATGCTCGACAGGAAGTTAACCTATATATATGATATATGGAAGCACGTTGTATCGTATGGTTGAATCGTTCAAGTTGGTGAAATAAATCATTAAAAACTCATTGCATTAATTTCACATGGTAGCAGAGGTCCGTGGTTGGATTAATCATGAGTGGATCAAACGAAAAATATGGAATTCCAATTTTCAATGGAAAAGATTTTGATCTATGGAAACATTGGAAACTACGTGTACAACTGGCTCTTCGCTCGACAAAAGTTATCAAGGTGTTAACTGAAGAAGAAACTGATACAGATAAAATAACTAAAGCTGAACAAATTATCGTTGGTTCGATCAGTAATGAAATACTCAGGGAATTTTGCAGATACAATACAGTTTGAATTATGGACAAAAATGATGACGAAATATGAAAGGAATACGATCACAAATCAGGTTACACTTCTCCGAGAATGGCGAAATATGAAGTACGATGGAAAAGGCGATCTAAAGGTATTCATATCAGAATTTGATATTCTTATAAATAGGTTAAATGAAGGAAAAGAAATGATACATGAGAAAGACAAGATTGCTACTCTACTAAACGCTATGCCAGATTCGTTCAGTCCCCGAGTAGAGGCATTAGAGACAGGAACATGTACAAGTTACGAAGAAATAACTGGAAGTCTCCTCGACTATTATGTAAAAGTTAAGAGTAGAAACCTTGAAGTCAGCGATAAAAATCCAGAAACAACACCTACATCCTTTTTAACAGATAACAAGAAGCAATTCAGAGGTCGTGGAGGTTATAACAATCGGGGCAGGTATCAAAATAGCAATAGGCAACACAACTTTCAGAATCGAGGTAGTTACAAGAATACCATGGGCAATGAGAGAAGATGCTTCAACTGTAATAAGCTGGGTCACATCAGGGCAAACTGTCGGATGCAAACAATGTCAGGTCACTACGTGGACAGTGGGAAAGAATCAATGTTTACTTCATCAATGTTCAACCTATCAAATTCCAATATGAAGAGAGGTGAGGTCGAATTTATTGTGGACAGTGGTGCGACTGATCACATGGTAAACTGTAAGTAAAATTTGATCAATTTTCTCAGTTCTGATAGTAAAGTAAGTGTTAAGAGTGCTGAACAGAATGGTCTATTATGGGGTGAAGGTTATGGAACAATTAAAATAATAGCTGAACACCGTGGTCAAGTTGATATAGAAAATGTGTTATATATACCTACTCTTAGACATAATTTATTATCTGTTTCAAAATTAGAGAAAAAAAGGTTCAAGATTGAATTCTATAATGACACTGTGCTTATTCAGAAGAATAATGTTATATACGGAAAAGGAAAATGTGTTAACGGGCTTTATTTTGTGAAGTGGCAAATATTTAATGATTTGAAAGTTTTTAATGCAACCTGTCCATTGTCTAACAATGTTGAATTGACGTTCTTGCACAGAAAATTTGGTCACCTGAATTATAGAACCCTAAAGAATATGTTGAAAAATAATATGATTGATTTACAAAATTTAAAAATAAGTCCTAAACTAGATTTAAATGAATTCAAGAAATGTGAAGTTTGTATACTAGTGAAAAATAAGCATCAACCTTATCCACCAAGAGAGTATAGTCGTAGTAGTAGACCTTTAGCTTTAGTTCATATTGATATTTGTGTTATCGATCAAATAGCTTATAATGGATGTCAATTGTCAATACTTTGTTACCTTCGTTGACGATTTTTCGGGATACAAGTGGGTTTGTCCAATACAATACAAATCTCAAGCATTTGAAAAATTTTTAGAATTTGAGAATTTTACTTCAACACTATTTGAAAGTAAGTTTCGAATTGCTGTTGTTAGGTGTGACAAAGGTGGTGAGTACAGAAGTCGTGAATTTGTAAATCACTGTAAAGGAAGAGGTATTCGAATTCAGTACACAATTCCAGGAGAAAGTCAGCTGAATGGAGTAGCTGAAAGGTTGAACAGGACAATCTGCGAAAAAGCACGAGCAATGTTGTCAGACAGTGTCGTTCCTAAGAAGTTTTGGCCACATGCTGTATGTTATGCTGCATATGTATTAAACAGGTCTGAAACAAAAGGTACAGGGTTAAATTGTACTCCTGCGGAAGCTGCTTATGGCTATAAACCCACAGCAGAAAGAATGCATGTTTTCGGTTGTCATGCATATCCATTGGAAGATAAAGGGAAAATGGAAGATAGATCAACTAGGTCATATTTTATTGGCATTAGGGAAGGTGGTTATGTGCTGATGGATTCTTCGGGTGAAAAAAGGTTTGAGGCTCGAAATGTTATGTTTACTTTGATGAGACTATTGTTTTTAAAGATGACAATAGATTGTTAGTAAGTTCACAAATTTCGGAAGAACAGGAACAAATGGAGGTTGAAAAATTGTTAGTAAGTTCACAAATTTCGGAAGAACAGGAACAAATGGAGGTTGGAATTGAGGGGAGTGATGTTCAAACACAGCGAAAGTCAGAACGAGCAAATCAAGGCAGATTGCCAGGAAAATTCAATGATTATGTGTTATGTGCTTTTAACGCACAAATAAGTGGTGACGAATGCCAGGTAACTAATTTTAATGAATCTGTACTACCAGGTACCTATGAGGAAGCAATGTCAAGCAACTATTCTCAGGAATGGCAAATTGCTATTTCTGAAGAATTGAGTTCGTTACAGGAAAATAATGTATGGAGTGTGGTAGATTCGAAGGAATGTATGGGAAAACCAATAGGATCCAAGTGGATCTTCACTATAAAAAATCCAGGGAAGGCGAATGAAAAATTCAAGGCTAGATTAACTGCATTGGGGTATATGGAGAAAAATTGTTTACGACAGGAAGAATTTTATGCTCCAGTTGCAAAACTAGCAACAATTCGTGTATGCTTTGCGATAGGGAATCAGATGGACATGTTTATGAGACACCTTGATGTATGTACAGCATTTCTAAATGGTGATGTGAGTTCAGAAATTTTTATGGCTCCCCCTCCAGGAGTTGAAGTTCCAACTGGGAAATTACTTAAGCTTAATAAAGCTCTGTATGGGTTGAAGGGTTCTCCCAAATCATGGAATTTATGTTTTCATTCATATATTACATCTCTTGGTTTTACTCAATCAAAAGTGGATTGGTGTTTGTATACATCTAAGAAAAAAGGAAAATTAATTCTGGTCTTATTGTATGTGGATGATCTGTTGATTCTTACAGAAGAAGAAGCTGACATGAACGAAGTGATTAACTCGCTAATGAACCGATTCAAAATGAAAGATCTGGGTGAACCAGAAAAATTTGTTGGAATGAATGTAACTCGTAATGGAAACTCACTAGAGTTATTCCAAGGGCAATATATTGATACTATTTTAGAAAACTATGGGATGACAGATTGTAATGCAGTTATTACTCCTATGGAGAAGAATTCATTGAGTGAAATCTCAAACGATGTTAGAAAACTGTTAAATAAACCGTATCGTGAATTAATTGGATCATTACTATATTTGTCTCAATCAACAAGATTGGACATAACATACGTAGTGAATATTCTGTCTAGATATGTGGGTAATCCAAACGTGTCTTGCTGGAAGTTGGCAAAACGAGTTTTAAGGTACTTGAAAGGAACCCGTGATCTGAAACTTATATACACAAGGAAAGAGGAAAACTTTCCACTACTGCGTGGATACGTGGATGCTGATTTTGGTTCCGATCCATTCGATCGAAAATCCAATACTGGATTCTTATTTGAGGTATTTGGTTGTCCAGTAGTCTGGGTAACAAGAAAACAACAGTCAGTAGCAACTTCCAGTTCAGATGCTGAATATGTAGCGTTGTCAATAGCTGCTAGCGAAGGATTATGGCTGAAATTTTTATTGAACGATCTGGGACATCTGTGTGAATCCTTTGTTTTGTATGAAGACAATTCTGGTGCAATCTTTGTCAGTTTAGGTTCATGGAATACAAAAAGAACAAAACACATAGACATTCGATATCATCATGTCAAAGATTTAATTGAAAAAGGTACTGTATCACTCGCACATATCCCTTCTCGTCAACAGAAGGCTGACATCTTAACCAAACCATTGGGTGGTACTCTTATTTCCGAGTTGCGTTCGATATGTAGTCTAAGCATTTGAGAAAAAAAAGGGATTATTATGTAGTTTACTTCTAATATTTTTTAAGTTCGGATATTTTTTTGTAATATGAAATTCGTAGCAAGGGGAGTGTATAAAGTTATGTATATGCTACTCATTACTTTATTATTATACCATGATATGAAAATGCTCCTCTATGCTCGACAGGAAGTTAACCTATATATATGATATATGGAAGCACGTTGTATCGTATGGTTGAATCGTTTAAGTTGGTGAAATAAATCATTAAAAACTCATTGCATTATGATTTCACAGTAGGTTTGTTTTCTAATCCAGATTATACAATTCATTACAATGAATCAGAAATCAGAACTTTTAATTCAGGTAACTATGTTGGAAGATTTATTCGATGTCATTGTTTCGTCAGAAACAAGAAAAATAGAGGACGTAGGTTTGTTTTCTAATCCAGATTATACAATTCATTACAATGAATCAGAAATCAGTAAATGTGACGGTGTTGCAGTATGCATAACAAATAATTCAACAGCAAATGTAACGATTTATCGGGTAAACGAGAACAAATTTCTCAGGATTATTTTAACAAACAAATTTCTGACTTGTAATGGCAGAGTGGGTATAACGGCTTATTATAGTTCACCAGTAACAAATACAAAGAATTACATAATGATGAAAGAAGAGAAAAAAGTCCTAAGGTCTCACAATCTTCATTTTCTGACGACTAGTTTCGAGACTTTAAATTAGTCTCATTCTCAAGTCTTCTAAAGATGCAAGCTACTACTTTGAAAACACAAATAAATATACAGTATGGTACAAATGAAAGGAATAAATTCGTTATCTCGTAGACCCGCGACTGTAGGGAAAATCCTGAAACCCGTCGATTTTTATTTTGAAACGGGATATTCGTTAGGAAAACTTTTTATTTCTGACGTCATTTATGCGAGCGTGATGACGTCATCGCTGAAATTTTCAAATGGAAATGTGCGTGTTGTAATCCATTATTCGAAAGGTCTTTTGAATACCTATCCAGACATATCAATATGTAAAGTACCTAATTGATTTTTTATATGTTTAAAAAATTTATGAAATTCCATTATTTCAATGAATATTCAATATGTATTATTCATTGAATAAAACGAAACCTAAATTGAGTGCTCAAATTGTTCACCTCCAGCTAAAATACAATGAGAATTTTTTTTTCTCATTCCCATACATGTGTATTCTTTGTTTTATGTAGAATGTATATGTTTGTTTATTTCTGAGTTTTACAGGCTTCGCCCCAACTCTGTATCCTTCCTAAATAAATCAATAAATAAATAAATGAATTCATTTTTGTGTGTGAATAAATACGTCATACCAATACTTAATACATTTCATTAATAATCTGTTGAAATTTCATCAATAATATTTGTGACAATACGCAGATCAATTACTGTACACATTGATAGGGCTGAATAGGTATTCGAAAGACCTTTCAAATAATGTATTACAACATCCACATTTCCATTTCAAAATGTTAGAGATGACGTCATCACGCTAAAATAGATGACTTCAAAAATTTAACGGTATACTCACGAATAGCCTGTTTGAAAATAAAACTCGACGGGTCTCGGGATTTTTCTTTAAAGTCGCCGGCTCACGAAATAACGAATTTATTTCTTTCATTTGCACCAAACTGTATGATATAATAAAGAAAGATCTTCATCACGAAACAATTGAACAAGATGGAGTCAATGGTGACCTAGTAGTCAAAAAATTAAGATTGCAGGGACCTGAGGACTTTTTCCTCTTCTTTCATGATGAGTCACCCACATTTGTCACTCTTCGAGTTTAATTACATAATGAATTTATAATCATATTTCAATGAAATAGATCATCAAAGTCTTGAAATATACGTGAGGGATATAAACATTCATTTGATAATGAAATGGGTAATGGTGTCTATAACCAACAGTTCTTTTTTAATCTCTATTGATTAATGGGACCGGTTTCGGAAACTTGTTTCCATCCTTAGCCAAAGACTACAAATTACATTAATGAACACACAAAGATTTCATCGATTACCAAAACACACCTACACTCAAAATATATGCAATATTTCAAAACAATACGTTAAACATTACGACATTCTCAAATTTGCTCTATTCCAAAATTACATCAATTCTTCCTCCAATCTATTCTCCTACTAATACCTACATGCCTTAACCTAACCTATCTGTCAGGCGCACAACAAACTGTCTTCGTCCGTCCGTTGACACTGGATGGTGATTCTCCTCTATTGATTTTTTTTAATTTTTCCTCAAGAATTTTGGTCCGAATTTTCTCTTGTTTGAGTTTCTCTGTATTAATTTTCATCGTCAACTCATGCTCCTCTGCGGCATATTTACTGGCAGTTTTCAGTGCTTTGATTTTCTCCGTTGCAAGCTCATCTTTCAAATTATTTGAAATCACTGGACGTCTCCTGCTTGTAGCCCGATGCCTAGAACCTCCATTTTTGGCGGATGATCCTGGATTCTTTTTAGGGGCAACGGAGGCTGAGGTCAAGGGCTCCGGGTTTTCCAATAGATTAGTTTCAGCAATAATTGTCACATCCTCATTGTGTCCAAGTTCTATTTGATGAGATGTTGCAGGAAACTCTCTCAGTATTACAGTCCTTGGCGACCTCAAGTTAGCAGGGGAATACGCTGACCAATCCCCATTTATAGATTCATCCTGCAAATCTCAAATAACGTAAAATACAGCAGTTTCAGTGAGATAAGGTCGTAAAAATTTTAAACGCTCCACGTTCTACTCACATTTTGTTGGTTTACCTCATCATCTCCTGAACTGGCCCCATTGTTATTCATATACACAGCTGTCTATAATAAAAAGTGTTATATATTACAAGTGAGAGGACAGTGAATAAAACCTACCACTAGAAACAGCTTTATCAGTATCATATGGATTAGAATATCCGACAGCCACAGGTAGAATGAGAGCCCTCAACTTATCGAACAGGGGCTTCTCTTTTGGTCGAACATTTTTTATTACTGGGGGTCCTCCACCTACAACAATCATGAAGTATTTTCAAAAATTCAGCATTAAGTGAAGGGTGTGTACCTGTAGCAATTCTGCTCGCATTCTCATGCGTGATCATCTTCTTTGTGTTTTTTTTTAAATTTTTCCACGAACTCTTGAGAGAAGTCCAATTTCTCAGAACATTCAAATTCTGGGAATTGAACTCTTCTGCGAGAGCTTTCCACTCCTCCATTTTTCCTTTCACGCTCACACCGTCACTTTTTCTGTTTTCCAAAATCTGGAACCGGGCTTCAACTAAATCCACTAAAAATATTTTTTCCGCAACGGAGAAGTTTATATCTCATCCTTTTTTCTACAGACATATTCTTCAATAAAGAAACCGAAAAGAATTCAAATAAATTTGTCCGTCTTCCGCTGAATTTGAAATTTAATAGGATTCATAGATTATTGAAGGTAGGGATACACTTATGGAGCACAGAATGGCAATCTGTACATTGTTGCCAGATATGACTATCCCCAAAATCCCGTATAGCTAAACGTGATTAGGCTAACCTAAAAACAGTATGGTAAAACGAATTTGACGGTAAACGCGATTAGATTTTTTGGTTATCAGAAAGGGCTCACTGTTAAATTTTTATCGATCGAGGCGCAGTCATCATTTAGCCTGGCCTGAATGGAAGCCGCCAAGCGGAACACCCAAGCGAGCGCCCAGCCCCCGGCAAGGATCAGCCCGGAACCTCGAACCGGTCCCCAACACGGACAGAGCGGATTTCTAGGCCCGACGTCCATTCATTCGGGGACGAGCGGCACGAGTACCGCTGGGCGCTGAGTTTTAAGTCAAACCAACTCTTTAATTCGCGAGTTCGAGGACCAGACCTCCCCAAGCACTAGAGGAAGGATCAACCCACGAGAGCGCGCCGCCGGACGACCCAGAGCGCGCATTTTGTGGCGTTATTCCCACAGTCCCATACCAAAGAGTAAATACAAGAGACCTCACTCCCCCTATTTATGAATGAAATCGCGAACATCGTTTGTTTGACCTTGAAAGTGATATGTGAATGACGAGGTCTAATCGAGGGGTGCCAATAGCAGCCCAGTATTTTCTCTGGTCCAATCAGATTCGAGCTGTCCGAGAAGAACGAAATTGACGGAACAATTAGGTTATGTTATGTCAACAAATATATATTTTCAATATCGAAACATCTTTCAGGTATCTCTTTTGCTGGTAACAATCGATAGAATTTATGTCCAGTACACTGATATTATTCCAGAGGAAATAGATATAGAGGGAGAGAAAGCAATTTCATTAATATAAAACTTCTAAAATCCTATCAACAAAGTCTTCCTGTTCATATCAAAAGGTATATTGCTTAAGCATAATCTTCTGCAGTTATGTTCAACTAAGGTAACAGGTTTTTCAGTCTGAAAATGGATCTCATGTCTCATGTCACACTTGACAAGGTTATGAAGATGTCAAGATGTTTTAAATTTGTATTTTAGATACATGTATATTGTGTAACTTACACATGAAGTTAACAAATGGAAAATCTATATAATTAATAAACATGTTACATTGAAGTTGTTCTTATTACTTTTCAAGAATTTCTGAACTTAAGGGAATATATAATATCGGACGTTCTTGTTTTGGTGTTTTATGCCCAGGTACAGCATGGGGTTTGTTGCCCCAGAAGAAGCCGTAGTGTGAGTAGCACTGTCAAAGCAAGAGCAACAAAGGGAATGTATACAGTGTATAATTTGGTATATTATTTCTGTGTTGTCATTTGGTAGTGATGAATCTATTTCTGAGTAAACGCTCTATCCTTTTTTACTAGGCGAGAAAATTGTGGAACTGACAAATAACAGATTACCAAAATTTAATCTTCCGGGTATATGATCTATTTACATCAATATCGTAGATTTTGACAATCCTTTGGTGTCCTTGCATTTTATTTAATATTCAGCATGTTCAGCTATATTTAAACTTCTGAAGAAGCTCAATCAATGAGGTGATAACTGTGTTCATCAAGTGATCAATTAATTGTTGGATCATGCAATAGAAACTTCAGATTTGTAATATATATTTAGGATGATGAATATTATATTGAATGATTTATTTTACAATATATATCTGAATATCGGTATCACTTCCTATTAGTTGAAATACACATGTAGCTTGCAAGAAAGAAAATCTTGAAGTCTTCTGGTTTTTATTAAGAAAACATAGACACAAGGATGTTCCAAAAACATTAGGGAAAGAGATTGTAACTGTATTCCTTGTCTAAATCCAATTCTGCGAGTTATTCACTTCAAATTAACCATTTTTCTCATTATAAAGGACTCGGCCTGAAACAAATACTTTTTCAAGATTTGGTTCATACATTTTTTACTTCATTTTTACCTCATTCAGCTCACTGTAATTTGATTTTTGTGAGAATATGTTTTAAGATGGTGCTTTTGACCTGGGCACATAATTTCTTCAAGCGGTAAGTCTTATATACATAAGAACTTGCAAAAATTCCTCATTTGGGTTACTACGGAATATTAAAGCGACCAGTTTTATTAAATAATAACGGATATCGTGAATATAAACGATTCCTTGCATTTGAACTCAGATTTCGACGTTTTCTTTTGTTGACAATTTGAATCTCTAGAGAGGTTATTTTTCACCATCAAAGAGTATTCGCATTTATGACACTTCAAGATTTGATAGTATTATATAGATCCTCTTTGTTGTAGTAAAATTCAAGGTCGACGAACCAATATTTCGCGCCAAGCCTGAATGATCTCTCTTGTATCTACTCTTTGCCCATACCATACTCTACCTTGCGGAAGAGAGGGGCGCCGCACGGCCACGGTTGCGCCGAACGCGGACCCTCCCGATTATGCATATACAAGAATTTAAGTTGAATTGAGCCACATGTTATGATTCAACGTAGAGTTTAAATAAAAATAAAGCTATATTTATTTATTTATTTTTATTTATTTTTATAAACAGGAACCCCAACAGGATATACCCAATTACAGGGATTCACTACAAATTAACATATAATAATTGCTTAGACAAGATTGTGAACATTATAACATAATTTTATATAAAAAAAACCAAACAAAAAATTCCATAACCCACCCACTTACATAATTAATTATAACTAGCAGACAGATACTGAAGTAATCTTCTTTTGAATTCAGCCAGTGATGCACTGAACAGATCGATACCGGCGATATGCCGTGTGTATATCTACACATAATACATATATAAAAGTCCTCCCAAGCGGAGTAAGGCGAGACACTACCTAATAAGTTAGTTAAAAGTATAATTTAATAAGTTAGTTAAAAACTATGTACAGGCCGACCCAAAAGGATCGAAAACGTCGGCCATAAGGTATACTCCATTCACTTTTATAAAGTATCGCGGTTTGCCATGAAATTTTGACACATTTCACCGTATATATTTTGGAAATGTTAGGTTATGGTCATTGTACTGTTTCTGCTAAAAAATCGTAGTAATTACGTATTTATGTTCCTTTGGGAAATTAAATGAATTTGAGAAAATATTATGTTAATTCAGAAGACATTTAACTACATTTTTGCACAACCTGAAATACTCCAGTATGAAAATGTAGTAGTTCTACGAAACCTGCGCCACAGTTAAATCTTCGAAGAACTAACTCCATTTACAAAATTGAAAAAGAGTAAATAGAAAGTAGACCTGGCAATGTCGCTTAATTTTCACGAGTGCCAAACTGCGTCTGTTCTAGGGGAAAAAACTTGATAAACCTAAATCAAGTAGTATAAGTGTCAAGTCCGTTTTACCCCGCTCGGAGAGATGTCAGCCAGCTTTTCCCCCAAGAACTCACCTAGGAGACTTTCATAAAATGTTTCCAGACCATCACGCTGCCCTTAATGGTCTTCGTCACAAATGATCTTATTTCCTGATGCGTAAAGTTCAGGATGCTCGAGAGCACCGCGTTCTCCGCGCACCAGGTACCTCTAGCTCCCACTACTAGAGGAGCGACTACGATTATCGCCCCAGGGTGCCTGTCTTTTAAGGCGTTGATAAACCGTGGCTCGCTATAAAGGGCAACTTTATTCTGAGCAGCCACGGATAGGGGGCTGGGCCCCTCCCAGGAGACGGTCGCGTCCACGACGACTACCCTGGAACCCTGATGCAGCACGAGATCGGGAATTTTCAGAGCACCATCCGCGCATCGAATTCGAGGTTCCACTTCCACGATCCACCCCTTTTTCTCGGCAACCTGGCGGGTAAAGTCGACAAGATGATCGTGTCGACGAATCCTTGGCCAATGTGCGGCAGGACAATGTGGAGTTTACTTAATCGCGCTTAAGGTTGATGTTGGTGAAACCGGGCCTGAGACGTGATGAAAAACCATATGAATTATATACAGAGTGTAACAGCCAAATGGAATAAATTCGATAACGAATAAATGAGGGCGTGTTGGGAAAAACGCTCGGACATGTCGATTTGTAATTTCAAATGCGCATATTTTTATGAAAAATAATATTATATGGTGTGTTCCATGTGACCGTGGCCAATACCAACTCTCTTATTTGAAATGCAACTCCCTGTGTATTATTTATTCTTTGGATTCTTCAGAGAATTCTAGACTTAATTCATGCACAATGTTCTATACCTATCTGTTACTATTTCGGAAGTATTGAGTGTTTTCAGATTTATTGCAAAAATCAACGTTTCAAATGAAAATTATTTTATTTCACAAATTCGGTACATTACAGTCAAAACCTAATGAGTTATACTGATAATTTCTTGATTATTAAAAAAAAACAAAAAAAAAACATTAATATCAATGTAGGAAATGTTCAAAATGCTTGACACGAAAGTCTTGGCAACATGCTAATCTGTTTTTGTTTTTTTTTATTCCTTCTCAGTAATGGTTTTTGCTTACCTTCTTCATATCAAGAGGTTAATGGGAAAAAAGTATTGAGTGTAATGTATCGAATTTGTGAAATAAAATAATTTTCATTTAAAACTAACTGGCCCGGCGAACTTTGTTTCGCCTAAATGATACCTATACCATAGACACCAGGTCTGAAGGGTTTCGGAAGATTTTCAGTGAGCTCAAGGGAAGGCTAAAGGCTGCTGCTGAGAAGAATGCTCTCTTTTACAATTTGAGGAGAAAGAATGAGGAATTTGTAGTTCACCAACCCGTTTATAGGAGAAATTTCGTACTTTCTGACGCCAGTAAGAAAAAAAATTGGCTCCTAAATGGATAGGACCATTTATAGTTGCCAAAAGGTTGTCACCTTGGACGTACCGTTTGCAGGACAACGTTGGTAGGGACAAAGGGGTCTGGCATGTAAAAGACCTTAATGCGGAGCCACCGGATGAAGACGTCTGAACTATGGAAGGTGATCGTTCACAGGTTTCTGTTTCGTTTAATTTCGTTTAATTTTTGTTGTGAAATTTTGGGAAAATTTCCTGAAGAAGGGGGAGAATTTGTAACGTGTGAAAGTTGCCCTTATGTGTTTGCAACACTAAATACTCTATTTGTGTTGTATGGGTTGCCTGGATGACTTATTTTTGTTTTCTTGTGTTCGTGTTCTTATCTGATATGTACCAGATGCTTGGGATTACTCTCGATTAATTATTGTTCTTTTATGTTTGAAAATTCGGGTTTTGGATGCTTCTGAGAGACTGTGCGTTGAAAGGGGTTATTTGTTGGATTTTTTGGAGAAAATCAAAGTTTTGGAATAAAGATAACCGTCTGCATTCCCAATATTGCTTATTTATTTTGTTGATTGGAATAGCAATATTACCCATTTTGGGGATTAAAACCGTACTTCTCGTACAGAGATCATTCACTTCAAAAGGCCGTCCTACAACTAGAGTAAGTTTCACTTTATTTCCCCATCTACCTAATCTGGACCCTAATATTTTCCTTGTGAATTCTAGGGCCTTTTTATTTCATGCAGAAATATCTCTTTTCTGACTTTCTTTCCGCTCCTGGGGGAACGGATGTCCACGGATTTTGGTTGTTCCATTTTGTGAAACAAAGATCGGGAATGGAACTCAACTAATCCTTTTTTCCATCTGAAGGAAGGAAAAATACATTGAGGAGGATTTCCAATATTGTTGGATTGGTTGGGATTCTCGGATTGGTAATTTCAAGGATTATATTATTAGTACCGACCTGGTATGTACAGAGGATTTTTTTTTGTGCTTTAAATAATCTGACGTCACTCCCCACTGGAACTGGAGGCCATTTGCAGGAGTAGACGTTTTGTTATATCGTTGGTTCAATTGATGTTTTGACTCTATCCACCTATAGGTAGGCCCATCATTAATGTTGTAATTTTTCGGTACAACTTCTGAGATAACGAGTCAGCTGAGATTTCAAACTAGATTGTTTATTATTTTCTGAAATAAGTTGTTTCATCCATATTTCATTTGATAATCGAAACCTAAATTTAGCCAAGCTATTGAATAAATATATAGTGTGTACCACATTTCGAGTGGTATTGTGAAATCTACGCTTGATCAAGCATAGGGGGTGAAATATTGTTGCACTGACACTATTGTTGAAATATTATTGATATTTTCTCATCGTTTGAAATTGAATTGTGGGGAATACATAATAGAGTATTTTATTACACCATTTATTTATCTTTTTTTTCTTCCTCATACAATTTTTCAGTATTTGATTTCATAATATACATACATACGTACCTTTTTTTTTACTTTCGTTTCGTTTCATCGGCTTCGGAGTTTACGTGTTTGGCTGAAGTAGTTGTACTTTTCCCTATAAGTCCGTGTAATTTAGTAATTTTTCTTTGCTTGCCAATTCCTTTTTTTTTATTGAATTGCTAGAAAAATAAATACGTTGGCGCCCTATTCCATCCTTCTGAACTCACCCCATCTCCGCTGAAAGCAAACCGAGGTGTTTCTAGCAATTCAATCTTTTTTTTGTCAGGTTCTTCATTCATTTTTTTTTAAACATTGTCTTGCTTTCTGTGCACTATAACCTCAAGGATACTATCAATTTTTCGCGAGAAAAAAATACGATCAGAAAGTCCAACGTTAGTAGCTATTTGAAACATAAAAATTTTCGTTTGTAACCTAACCTTTAATGGCGAAATTGCACTCCTAGAATGCGAATTTCAATTAAAATTAGATTGGTACTTCCTAGAGTTCTACGAAGTAACAATCTAATTTTAACTAATACACCCCTTCCTATCTGGACAATTCCACGAAAAATTAATGCGAATTTTGCACCCACATCTTGGGATCATCAGCATAAAGCTCGAAAAATACATATGAAAAACACTTGTGAACATCATTTATGTATAACATGAAAAGAACTGGACCCAAATGTGAGCCCTGAGGGACTCCTAGAGTTCTACGAAGTAACAATCTAATTTTAATTAATACACCACTTCCTATCTGGACAATTCCACGAAAAATGAATGCGAATTTTGTACCCACATTTTCGGAAATGTGAAATTTTTTTTTTCATTCGTAAGTAATCCGTTAGTACCTATTTGTAACATGAAAATATTTGTTTGTCACCTAACCTTCAATGAAAAAATGATACCCTTCACAGCAATTTCGAAAATGAAAGAAAATTTGTTTTGCGATCGTTAGTAACTTATTAGTAAGTATTTGAAACCTAAAAATTTTCATTTATACCTCAAGTATACTGATGAAAAAACACCGCCTTCCGCTGAACATTATGAAGACCAGAAAACAAAATGGATAAATAGTTTATTTGTAGCGTAGGTACCTACCTATTCATTATTTCTGATATGCAGGACATTCGAATGAGAATAAATGAGATACAGGAAAACTAAATTCGGATCATTTCAACGAGGAAAACAATTGGTATTTATACAGGGTGATTTTTTTAAGTGATTCATTAGAAGTTTTCGAGGAAGGAAAAATTTTGTATTTTTGTTTTAGAGTACATGAACTCAATTTGTAAAATATTTTCAAGCGGAATCTACTTCCGGTTCTACCGGAAACGGATGTGAACTTCGTTATTTCACATGTAACACCCTGTATATTTATACATATTTGAAATCTTCGTTTATTTCTGCAATGATTCGATGTATGATATGCGCAACCACATGAAGCGATTGTTGAGTTATTGCCTGATTTTCAGATTTTTGACAGGAAGATTGTCACAAATTGGTGTTTATATCTTCAAAGTCCCTCATTGTAACAATTCTTTTTGCAATAGTGAAACAGAAGGAAGTACGCTGATACTGCTTCTTGTCATGGGCGTAGATAGGGGGGGGCCTGGGGGGGCACGGCCCCCCCCAGAATCCACGGTGCCCCCCCCTTACTGAAAAACACATTTGTTTTTCCTTGCTCGTTTTCCACTGTGCCCCCTCAGGCCCCCCCCAGGAAAAAAGGCTAGCTACGCCCATGCTTCTTGTATAAATTATGAGAAAATATTATACAGGGTGCCTGAAACAGGGCTTCAAAGTGAGCCTCAATAAAACTATGAAATCTCATTTTTTTCAAACGGGAACCATATAATTTTATAATTCCGATCGATTGCTCGTCAAAAACTAGTTAGAGTGTGCCAAACATTTCATGTCTTTAAAATGAGTAGTTTCGCCGTTATCGAATAAAATTCGAATGTCACGACTAAAGTCAGATTTATTTGTCTAAACATCAGGTTAATTAAGATAATTTTCAAGTAGGCTATGTCAATAGTAAGAATATGTCAGCTTCAAACTAAAATTCCTGTATTTAGTCATCATTCATTATCTGCTTTGTTTATTCGTCACATTCACCGCAAATAAAGAACAGACTTCTGATATATCATTCTAGTGTACCTTCATAATGTTGCTTGTTTTGCATGGTGCTTGATCAATAAAAATAAGTAATAGCAATAGCCTACTTTGAAATAGACGAGCATACCACTGAATTTGGCTGGTGAGACAAACCTGGCTATATTCCTGGAATTCTCTCAAATTCAGTGGTATGCTCGTCTATGTCAAAGTAGGCTATGTAAGGAATTGTCATTCTTACTTATTTTTATTGATCAAGCACTATGCAAAACGAGCAATAATAATGGTACACTAAAATGATATATCAAAAGTCTGTTCTTCATTTCCGGCGAATGTGACAAATAACAGAGCAGATAATTGATTAAGTACAGAAATTTTAGTTCAAAACTGACAAGTAGGCTATGTCACTAGTATACTAGTGACATAGCCTACTTGAAAATTATCTTGATTAACCTGATGTTTAGACAAAGAAACCTGACTTTAGTTTGGCACACTCTAACTAGATTTTGACGAGCAATCGATCGGAATTATAAAATTATATGGTTCCCATTTGAAAAAAATGAGGTTTCATCGTTTTATTGAGGCTCACTTTGAAGCCCTGTTTCAGGCACCCTGTATAATATTTTCTCATAACTTATACAAGAGGCAGTAGCAGCGTACTTTCTTTTGTTTCACTGTTGCAGAAAAAATTTGTTACAATGAGGGATTTTGAAGATATAAACACTAATTTGTCACAATATTTCCGTCAAAATATTTGAAAATCAGGCAATAACTCAACAATCGCTTCATGTGGTTGCGCATATCATACATCGAATTATTGCAGAAATAAACGAAGAATTCAAATATGTATAAATAGACAGGGTGTTACATTTTAAATAACGAAGTTCACGCCCGTTTCCAGTAGAATCGGAAGTAGATTCCGCTTGAAAATATTCTACAAATTGAGTTCATGTACACTAAAACAAACATAAAAAATTTCCAATCTGTATCGCAATTCCTTCCTCGAAAACTTCTTATGAAACACTTAAAAAGAACATCCTGTATATTCTTTTGAAAGAGAGTAATACATATTTTTTTCTCAAATCAAACAATATATGGCATAAGGCTGTGTGAACCACGAAAAACCCAACAATATGTTTATATGTATCACAACACGAAGGCATTCGACAAGGTTCACGATGCTACACTTCTAAAAGTTCTTTCAGAATACGGCGTGGGGAAAAATCTATTGGGATGGATTAAATCGTACTTGGCTGATAGGTTTCAGATTTCAGTGTGTCATCAGGATCATAATATCATATTCACAAAAAACTTGAATGTTCTGAGGCAAGGGGGTAGCCGGGGAGGGGGGTTTGGGGGTTCAAACCCCCTCCGAAATGTTTTCAGTGTTCAATACTGGCTACAGAAAGCGACCCTCACAATTCCCGGCACTTACAAAGTCAATTGCCAAAATTTCAAAACCCCACCCGAAATTAATTCCTGGCTACGCCCTTGTTCTGAGGCCTCCGCTGTCACTCTGCCGCTCGAATATTGAAGAAACAAATACCGTTAAAGAATTTATGTTGATTCGAAACTTTCATTTGAACATCACATAGATGATGTCGTTTCCAGGGGCTTTAGGATGCTGGGTTTCATTTTGAGGATGTCACGACAATTCTATAACGTTGAAACTGTGTAGTTTATATTTCTCGTTGGTACGTAGTAACTTGGAATATGCCACACCGATTTGCAATCCCTTTTACTACAAATACATTGATCGCTTGGAGAGAGTTCAAAGAAAGTTCACCAAAACCCTGAATTATAGATTCGGAAATCGGCAGGTCGAGTGTCCCTACCACGATAGACTCAGGTTATACAAGTTGACAAGCTTAGAGCACAGACGAGTTATTTTCGATCAAACTTTTTTATACCGAATAATAAACGGCCACTTTGATTTTCCTCTCATCAACGAGATTCTTTTCAATGTCCGCGTTTTTACTGGCCGTCGAAGGGAGCTTTTTTTCATACCTAGGGCCCGTACATCTTTATTTTACCACTCGATTTTCTTGAGATTAATGCGTTTTTATAACTGGCACCTTTATAACATCGATATTTTCAATTTGTCACTTATCGTCTTCAAGAGAAATCTGATCCAATATTTATATAGGAATTACTGAATGTGTTTATTTTTTTGATGTCTGGTTCATAAAACTTTAGAATAGTTTAGGATTAAGTTCACAACATGTTTGAATATTTGTTTTATTTAGTGAATCCCTGTAATTGGATTCGCCTGTTGGGATTCCTGTTTATGTAAATAAATAAATAAAAACACTTCTCCTCGCAGTGCCGGTTTATCCACTGGGCGATTGAGGCGGGACGCCCATGGGCCCTGGGCCCGAAAGAGAAATTGTCATTTTCAAAAATTCCCTTGTTTGAAATAGTATTTGAAATCAGTTTCCACATTCTACAAGCACTTTTTGGATTTTGTAATCCAGCTATTTTCGAGAAAAGATAAGGATTCATGATACTCATTCTTACTGTATTAATTATTCATCGAAATATCGTATTTTACTTTCTTTCTGTGATTTCCGGAGGTCACAGAGTAATTAACTGAGTTTGAAAAAAGTTGTTCTCGCTTATGTCGAGTTTTTCCGTGATAACTCTGAAAGTCTTCATTTTAGGTATAGGGTTTGTTTATGGATCAACTCCTCTTTCTATTCGTAGAATCGAATGGAAGAATGAAACATAAAGGTTTGATCAATTCGATTTGTTGAAGTTAATGATTTTTTGTGAACACCCTGTGGTGTTATAGTACTACCTATTCGCACAATTGAAAATGAAAAAGATATTTTGAAAGAAACTTCCTTTGCGAAAATATTCGAAAGCCTGCGTGTTTCTGTTTTCGCCATCTCAATAACTTATTAACCGTTGAGTTTTTACCAAAGATATGGCATAGATGCATAGAATACCTGGTGTTGGTACTGATCAGATAATGTTCAAGACTTTCTTGTCGATCGAAAATCTGAGTATTTGTTCTACTTTTCTTTTTTCCCGAAAGGGGTCTGAAAATGTGGTCCATTTCTAGTTTAGAGGACCCCCTCTCCGATTCTCAAAATACTTTGTTTCGTGCGAAATTATGGATATTTTTCATGAAACGTCTAATAGGCCAGAGTGGCTATGAATCGCCGTGTTTATTGACTTACGTCACTCTCCTATTCTGTTTTATATATCTACTTATATTTTTTAACTCTATCTCTTGTTTCTTCAATTGGTAAGTAATATGGAAAATTCACTCGGAATATTGATAAATTGATTTTTTCCTCGAATCTAGGGGATTATCCAACAGAATGGTTCGTTATGAAAAGTTCAAATCGCCACTTATTCGATTAGAATAGCTCATAAAAATTGATAGTAAAACGTCTGCAGTGCAAATGTAATTGATTCAGCTCAGGAATAAATTATTCTTCTCTCCCTTACCTGAACGATGTTGACAGAAACGCAAGAAAGAATACTCCCATCGAGATGCTGGAAAAATAATAAATGTTGCGGGAGAAATAAACAGTAATTCGCATAAGTCTGGAAACAAGTAAGTTCGACATCCAGGTAATAAACAGTTTTAAAAAGTTTGGTATTTCGTGATGAGATGATTTTCTACTTTACAACCTTAGCTGCTTCGAAGTCCATTAAATTTCAAGTTACTGCTGAAAGATGGCCTATTTCAGTAAATAACTCGCCGTCAAACAATGATTGTCGCTTCAGCCTACTCGGCGATTTGTGAAAGGGGAAACAAGCTCTTGCAGCTTCGAGTTCTTTTCAAAGCATGTAAACAAGCCAAATTCGCAATTCGTGAACTGCCAGTTGAGAACTCAACAAAAGAAGGTGAAATCAATAAGTTATACGGTTTATGAGAGAGTCCTTGCCCTCGCCTTTTAATATTATTCGTGAACGTATATTTCGAAAAGTTGAATTGAAAAATATGAATAGTGAAACTTACATTGAAATAGTCTTTGTTGTATAAAATATTTTCAGACCTACATTCTATTGGTGAATTCAATAGATCTTCTGGAGTTTTAATGGGCGTCGGAGGCTTCATCAGAAGTATTGACACAATACTCGCCGAATAAAATTGATAGATAAGAAGTGATAGCACGCATGCAAATAGTATAACCATACGACCACAAACCAATTTCGAGGTCATTGTTGATCCTGAAATGAACATTTTTTTCATTACGCAGAGAGCACATCTTATTAACAAAGGAGGAAAGAGTTCTCATAGATTTCAGAATTTTTCTGTTTCGAAATTATACTTTCAACACATTTATCAGATTGATTTTTTTTTCCGAAGAGCTTTTCATTGTGAAACAATAAACCGACAAAATTCTGAAATCTCATTCGGTACTAACCTTGTTGGCACAGAGTTCCAAATATAAAAAGAAATAATTCACTCCATGAAACATTATATGTATTTTTCATGATATGTTGCTTTTCTGTTCTACTTATTACTTTGTAAAGTAACATAGAAATTCCAAAAATAACAGAAGTTGTTAACCAGATTGAAAGTGAAAGTGGTTTCAGAAAAACAGTGAAAGATGATGGTACCTTTGGATTTCTAAAAATGAAGGCCACTCTGCAAATAAAACACTTGTTTCAGATTACAAATAGAATAGTTTTTGTGAGAAAATGTATCAGTCTATAATAAACCTAGCGATCCTCAAATAATTGTGATTGCTTATGGAGTGCGACAACTAGTTCTACCACATTTGGAGGAGCTACGAAATAGGTTATTGGAAAAAATCTTTTTTATTTTGAGAGCCTACATAATATTATTTTTTCACTTATGTCCTGAAAATAATATCCAAACGATGGCCTCGGCGGGCGATGCACATGTTAAGTCTTCCGCAAAGCGGTTTCAATTGGGATGAAGACCTCATTCTGGAGGTCTTTTATCTCAAGTTTTTATTTCAAGTTGCATTTGAAAATGATTTCACTTTGAGAACTGAAATTTTGTGGGTGAACTCAGAAAGGATTGGAGTTCTTAATGAAACAATTGAGATTAATTTCATTTCAACAGTTATTTTTTTTTCAAAAAATAGAAGAAAATGAGCCAACTCATGCTTTTGTTTCATTTCGAACGAAAGACCCATGAAAATAGTTCAACTTCCGATTAGAAGTGAATCTGCAGATAATTTCATTCAAAAAAACAACTTGAAATACGGAATTGGCAGAAAATGGCCAAATTCAAATATATGGCAGGAAAAAGTTTCTGCTTCACCCACATATTCACTAATTTCATAGTTAAGCGATTTTCGGATAGAGAGCGCCATTGTACATTTCATTCATAATCAGAGAGATTTTCATAGAACTCATAGAGATAATGTAGGGTTCTATGGAGATATTCCATAAAATGCACGGTGGCGCCTCTATCGGATGACTTTTCCTACGCGCTCTGAACGGCGATCTTAAAATTAGTTCAGAGCTTCGTGATTTTGTGGGAGATTTTGAGGCTCTCGTACAAAAAAAACTAGAAATCGATCTCAACACTCATGATGGTGTGTAGTGAAATAAAATCTCAGACACAACCTCAAGCTATTGGAAACATTTAATTCCAATAGAATTATTGGTGATTTGGAGAAAACAATTACTTTGGAAACCCGCCGAAGACTAACACACCGGTTAGTTCAGGCTAGGCCGGTTCGTTGTGTGAAACAATGATAAACACTTCCATGTATTTTATTCACTTCTTGGACTTCTTTTGTGCACCGCTGCAAGACGCAATACAACAACAATAAGCCGTTCGCGTTAACATTAAGAACTATTCAACTGTTCTAGATTTTTTCTCATAGACGTTATATCTATCTTAGATCCATGATTTTTCTATAATCTTCCAACATAGAAAACATACACAGACCATAGATCTACTGACCTAATAAACTATATGTTGTTTACAGATTTCTGGTTTCAGTACTCGATAGTTCGAGATTTGAACTTTAGATGGAGCGGTGAGTAACAACATTCTCCCACTCGAGAAATGAATTTTACGAAACAAAAAAAAAAGAAATTTCTCGCATTCAAACAAAACATAAGAAATTCAATCGTGTTATTCCAGAAGTCTTTGAGGAACTCAAAGCTCAAATGCTTTTAGACACTCCCTCACCACCCGACTCGGACTGTTCTTGGTATCCGTCGTCAGGCTGCGAATCCAAGGCAAGCTCAGCATCTTCCGCTGCTCCGACGCCTTTCTGAGTTGCAGCAACTTCTCGGTCGCATTCAAGAGGGTATAACCTCTTTGGTATAACCGTCGCAACAGTCGAAGTAGTTCACCGCAACCCGTTCTTACCCGAGCTAGTCTCGAAAGTCCATCCTTTCTGCGGATTACCTCAATTACACGACCGAGAGGCCAATCTATTTGTTTACTGTGGTCGTTCCCGACGAGCACTACTTGTCCTAATTTTATCGACGCACTTGGTTTTCGGTCACACAGTAACTTTAACTGTCCTAGATACTCTAAACGAAATCCCTTAGTTTTTGTCTATTGCGGACGCTTCGCGACAAACACACCCTTTCGATGACGTCACAATCAGGTAAAAGAGTTTCCACCTGCTCTCGCAAAAACATAGCAGGTACCAACGCCGATACGTCTTCAGAATTGCACGACACGTATGTTAGTGGTCTGGCGTTAACCGTCGCCTCACAATCGCAAATAACAGTCAATAATTCCTCATAATTGATACCCAAGCCCCTTCTGAGAAACTCTTTCACTACGCCAATGAGTCTTTCGAAAAATCCTCCCCACCAAGAGGCCGTAGGGGGATTGAAGCGCCACTGTATTCTCTGTATTGCCGCTTCTCGGGTTATTTTCTCCCAATCCAAATTTTCGAATAAATTGTCTGTACCACGGAAGTTTGTTCCATTATGACTGTAGATGATCTTTGGTCGGCCTCTTATCGCAACAAAACGCCGGAAAACTTGTAAGAATCCTTTTGTGGAAAGGCTTGATGCTAATTCCAAATGTACCGCCCTGTATACTGCACATGTAAAAAGGCACACCCATACCTTCTCACCTGTCTTCAAATATAGCGGTCCCGCGAAATCAACCCCAGTCACTTCGAAGCACATCGCATCTCTAACTCTGTCGACAGGTAGAGGCGGTGTTTCTACCACAAGTGGTCTTGCACTAAACCTTCTGCAAATTACGCAGCTTCTCACAATGGACCCGATTGCACGGCGGTCTCCAATGATCCAGTAATTTTCTCTGAGCATTGACATGAGTCCCTGAACACCTACATGACACGAGTTCTTGTGCGTGTACATTATAAGATTTCTTACTACAGGATGTTTAGCCGATAGGATGACTGGATATCTGAAGTTTTCCGTATCATTCCTGTTTGTCACACTGGTTGGATTTATTTCGACGTAGTGGACTGTATGAAATTATTTTCCTGCCCTGATTAATTTAAATAAAACACGTGTGTACTAACACTAAAAAGTTTACTTCGAGAATATTTATGCACAGAACCAATTTAGGTTATGTTTACAACAAAGATGCCTGCAACTCACAGTACATCTCACAACAGATCGACGAGAAAATGGTCTACTCTTTAGTAGATTGAAGAAGAAGAGAGTTATAAAAAATTTGAGACTAGGCACATCAACATTGACATAGAGCTTTAACGTAGTAAAGAAGAAGAAATCAAAGAACTAAAATAAAAAGATATTAGAATTAAATTATACAGAATGTAGCCTTTTTATAAAGAATGAGGATTCATGAAGGATAATACAATTACGACATAAATTAACTGATAACTTGTGATAATCATCGAAACTGGCGCCATCTATCGGGAAATGTCAGTGCTAAATACTCGATACGTTACAGTATTCTACATTTCTCCATGCCGCCCCACTTGACAGGCTATAAGGCTTCAACACACACAAAAAACATACAAAAGTTATAAAATGGCTCTCAAATATCTCAGAATTAAAATTACAAAATTATTCATAATACACAAAGAAAAAATCGAGGAAAAAATAGTACAAATGGTGAAAAGAAATCAATCAGTCTTTTTTCATATTTGGCAACGGGCACAGTTTAACCACTGGGCGTTTGATAACACCTTTGTTAGTTTTCACACTCACTACACGGGTAATGCCATCTCCACCAGGATGAAGTTCAATGATTTTTCCGAGATCCCACTTCGCTGGAGGGCACTTGTCACTCCTTATAATGACCATGGTTCCGACAGAAACATTGTTGGAGCCAGTAGTCCACTTCTTTCTCTGTTGGAGGGAAGTCAAGTAATCCCGAGACCAACGCTTCCAAAAACTTTGATGAAGCTGCTGCAGTAGTTGGTACCTCGACAAACGATTTAGATGAATAGACGTGACATCAGGATCTGGTACACTTTGATAAGGGCGGCCAATCAGAAAATGAGCTGGAGTCAAAGGGGTTAAATCATTGGGATCTGATGAGAGGGGATACAAAGGTCGAGAATTGAGGACAGCTTCAATTTGAGTCAACAAGGTGCCGAATTCCTCAAAAGTTAAAATGGTTTCGCCTATAACTTTGGACAAATGTCTTTTAAAGGATTTCACATTAGCTTCCCAAATCCCTCCAAAATGAGGAGAACTAGGTGGAATGAAATGCCATCTCATGTTATTTTCATCAGTATAATCAACAATGGAAGATTCATTTAATTGGAGGAATTGATACATTTCTTTCAACATATTATTTGCGCCAACGAAGTTAGTCCCATTGTCAGAAAATATGTGGGAAGGAAAACCTCTTCGTGATGAGAATCTTCTTAGACACGCAATAAAGGCTTCTGAAGTTAAATCTGAAACTAATTCAAGATGGATTGCCTTAACACTTAAACATATGAACAGGCAGACATAAGCCTTAGATACTTTGCATCCTCTTGTTTTTCTGTCCTTTACATTGAATGGACCTGCGTAATCAAGACCAGTTGATAGGAAAGGAAATGAGCTATTGACTCTGCACTCAGGAAGATCACCCATTATTACAGAAGTCGATTTTGGTGAAAACTTGAAACATTTTAAACAGTTTCGAACAATCCTTTTTGCTAAACTCATTCCTTTTAGTGGCCAATATGTTTGTCGAACATTACTCAAAAGAAGTTGTGGGCCTGCATGCAGCAATCTAATATGCTCTGAATGGAATATCAAACTAGTTAAGGGATGCTGAGAATCCAATATGATGGGATGCTTCACATCGTAGCTCAAGTTTGACAAACGGAGTCTACCACCAACTCTTATAAAACCCTTTTCATCTATGAAGGCTGATAACCCTTTGAATCTCGTTGCTACATTTCTAATATTATTATTCATTAGGGAGTTATATTCTCCAGAAAAACTTTGTCTCTGGCTCAATTTTATCAAACAATCTTTAGAATTTTGAATTTCATCGGGTGAGAGTCTATCCGATAGCCTAGTTCCCTTTTTTGATGAATTGAAATAAAACCTACGGCAGAATGCAACAACCCGTACTAACTTCTTTAAGCTCGAATATTTATTGAAAATATCAAAGTCTGGATTTGATGAATTAAAAGCATATTGATCCTTGCTGAGCTTTAATTCAGGAATTTCTTTAAGTGAAGGTTTAAACTTAAAATCATAATTTTTTTCGTTGAAATCTTGCAGCCAACCAGGACCTGACCACCATAGTTGACTTGATTTCAATTCAGAAGGGAATAGACCTCTGGATGCGATGTCTGCTGGGTTTTGTTTTGACTCAACGTAGTTCCACTTGTGATTACAAGTTATCTCTTGAATTTCCGCTATCCTTGTGTTGACAAATTGTTGCAGCTTGAAGGGTTCCGTATGAATCCAATGTAAAACAATCTCGGAGTCAGACCAGAAATAACAATTAGTAATTGTTGTCAAACATTCCGTGACAGATTTAACAAGCCTAGCTAACATCAAGGCGGCAAGCAATTCTAACCTTGGCATAGTTAAAGGTTTTAATGGAGAAACCTTTGTCTTGGAACATAAAAGAGACACTTTTGTCTCTCCCTTTTTATTGAACGATCTCAAATAAATGACTGCACCATAAGATCTGTTGCTCGCATCTGCAAACCCAAAGAGTTGCACTTTCAAGGGATCTAGGACCAATGAGAACCGAGGAATATGAAGTGAATTCAAATTAGTCATATCCTTTTGAAAGGCTAGCCACTTATCCTTTAAATGATCGGGTATCTCATCATCCCAATCCAATCGAAGACTCCACAACTTCTGGATCAACCTTTTGCAAACAATGACAGCAGGGGACAATAAACCTAGTGGATCAAAAACCTTCGAAATCTCCGACAAAACGCGACGTTTAGTGCATCGACTCGCAACAATGGGTTTGGAAAATTGAAATGAAAGTTCATCACTTCCAGAAGACCATTGGATTCCTAAACATTTTGTATCTTTATCACAGATAGTAAGGACATCTGGAGAATTCGATTGAACTTTAAAATGGTTCAAAATTGTTGTGCTATTTGATCTCCATTTTCTCAAGTTGAAACAACCGGAAGTCAATATTTTGGAAATGTCGTCGCAAATTTGAACAGCTTCAGATTCACTGTTGAATCCAGTGATCAAGTCATCAACATAGAAATCTTCTAAAATAATTTTTGAAGCAACAGGATATTGATTTTGAAAATCTAACGCTAACTGTTGAATGCATCTCATGGCTAGATAAGGTGCACTGGTGAGACCATATGTAACTGTATTTAGATTATATACTTGAATATCGTTATCCTGATCAAATCGCCAAACAATTCGTTGCAAAGCTCGATCATCAGGATGAATCAATATCTGTCGATACATTTTTGTTATATCTGAAGAAACAACAAATGGGAACTGACGAAATTTTATCAGAATCTGAAACAGACTTCCAAGAATTTGAGGTCCGACAAACTGAAGGTCATTTAATGAGTAGCCTGAACTTGAAGACGATGAACCATTAAAAACTACTCTGATTTTGCTTGTTAAGCTGTCTTCTCGAAGAACAGCATGATGAGGTAGAAAATATGATACTTTATCATGTGACAAATCAGTCACCAAGCTCATGTGCCCCAACTCAAAATATTCTTTCATGAAATTATTATATTCATGCCTCAGGCCAGAGTTTCTTTCAAATCTCTTTTCTTGTGACAGTGACCTTTTGATCGCTATTGTTTTGGAATCCCCTAACTTTGAAGTGTCATCTCGAAAAGGAATTTTTACAACAAATCGACCTGAATTATTTCGGGAGAAAGTGCTCTTGAAATTCTCCTCACACATGAGATCATCTTTAGAAGAAAAAACCTGTTTTTTGCCACTTTCTTCAACCAACCAGAACCTTTGAAGCATGGAGTTCAATTCATCATTTTCCGAGGTTGAGAAATAATTCACAGACCTAGAGTTATGCACCTGATGAGTGCTTAAACAACCCGAAACTATGTAACCGAATATTGTTTTTTGTAAAACTGGATATCCTTTTCCGAGCTTGATTTGATGGGGTTCCAGACATTCCCAGAAATTTGATGACCCAATGATCAAATCGATACGTTTTGGTTTATTGAAATCTGGATCAGCCAATTGAATATTATTAGGAATCTTAATTCCTGAAATGTTCAAGGGGGCATTTGGTAATCGGTCAGCTATCTTTGGCAAAATCAAACACTTCAAATGCATTTCACAATTTCTAATCATTGATTGTATGAGAACCTTGCTCTGTTTATTTAAATGTGAAACAGAGTTTATTCCAGTGACCGTAATATGAGCATTAGATTGGGGTAATTTTAGTTTGGAAACTAAATCTTTTGAGATAAAATTTGACTGGGATCCCGAATCCAAGAGAGCATGGCAAATGTGTTTATTACCATCATTATCTATAATTTGAACCCTGACTGTGGATAAAATTACATAAGAATCCGTCAAACTACTGAATGCTACACTCTCATTCAATGTGTGTAATAATTTGTTGTGCATTTCTTTACATTTAACACAAGGAGCTGATCTACAGACATCAGTGGTGTGATTGTTGTATAGGCAATTTTGACATAAACCTAACTCATCCACTTTAGTTATTCTTTCTGGAATACTTAATTTCAAGAATTCTGCACAATTATAGAGAGTATGACCCTCACCACACAAAAAACACTTAACTGACTTGGACGTCTTACCTAAAAAACTTCTTACAGGCTTGCCTTTAACATCTTTTACACTTTTTTCCTTATCATTCTCAAAATTATGCTCCAAGGATTCTAATAAATCCGCTCTATTTGTTAAAAAGATTGTGAACTCCTTTAAGGTTGGCATGTCTAAATTATTTTTTACCTTTTCCCATTCACATGCTGAAACTTTATCAAGTTTAGTAATGATTAAATAGATAAGTAATGGATCCCAAGAATCCACATGTAAACCGAGATTTTTTAATGTTCTGATATGTTTGAACAAAGAATCCACAAGTTCTCGAATTGACTTGGAACATTCTTTCTTCAACGTGGGCAAATTAAAAAGGCACTTTATGTGGTTGTTGATCAAAAGCTTCTTGTTATCGAATCTTTTGCACAGCAACTCCCAAGAAGTTAGGTAATTTTCCGAGGAGAATTCGAGCGAGTCTATTATTTTGGATGTGGTATCATTCAAACTTGCACGCAAATAATGATATTTTTGGATATCATCGATCATATCATTAGAATGGACTAGAGACTGAAAAATGTCTTTGAAACTTAACCATCCTTCATATGTTCCATTGAATTTTGGCAAATTAATTATTGGCAATTGTATTCTGGATCCAGTATCAGATTTTACCTTGGTTTTATTGACTCTATCATTCTCACTAATGATGAACTTGACTTTATTTAGGGCCCTATCCATAATTTCGAAAAATGCTTCTCTTTCTTTAAATTGATCGTCAAATTGATCTTCCTCGCATGTCTCTTCGATTGTTGATTGAACTTCATCAAAACTTTCATCAATCAACGTTAATTTATTTTGGTAATCTCTCATTGAATTGATTTCTTCACTACTCAATGAAGATGAATCGTTCTCAAATTTTTCAATTAATGGATCTACCTTTGAAGAAATCATTGTTAACTTACGCTTCACCGCACCACGCTTTCTGATATGTTGTTTATCCATATTGATGATTGAGATAACCGGATTATTGAGATACTAAAACAATTTTTTTTTTTTTTTTAATTCGGAATTTATATAGAGAAAATAGCTCGAAATTGTTGACTCAAATAAAAATAAGGAAGGAATAGAAGGATACTTAACAGACTGTTTCCTTTGGCACTTTCTTGATTCCCTCTAAGTCTTGAGTCTTCGAAGATGGATTCAAACTTCGATTTTATTTGGCACTTCCTTGATTTCCTCTGAATCTTCAGTCTTCGAAGATGGATTCAAACTTCGATTTTCTTTGGCACCTTCTCGATTTCTTGATCTGAACTTCAATTTCTTCTTTGAAAGTGAACTTTCTCTGGCACTTTCTTGGTTTCCAACGGTTGGAATTTCTTCGCACTCACGAACAGAAAGATTTACCAAATGAACACTTAAATTTAACCAGAATTCGGCACGTAGGACCATGGATTTATTTCGACGTAGTGGACTGTATGAAATTATTTTCCTGCGCTGATTAATTTAAATAAAACACGTGTGTACAAACACTAAAAAGTTTACTTCGAGAATATTTATGCACAGAACCAATTTAGGTTATGTTTACAACAAAGATGCCTGCAACTCACAGTACATCTCACAACAGATCGACGAAAAAATGGTCTACTCTTTAGTAGATTGAAGAAGAAGAGAGTTATAAAAAATTTGAGACTAGGCACATCAACATTGACATAGAGCTTTAACGTAGTAAAGAAGAAGAAATCAAAGAACTAAAATAAAAAGATATTAGAATTAAATTATACAGAATGTAGCCTTTTTATAAAGAATGAGGCTTCATGAAGGATAATACAATTACGACATAAATTAACTGATAACTTGTGATAATCATCGAAACTGGCGCCATCTATCGGGAAATGTCAGTGCTAAATACTCGATACGTTACAGTATTCTACATTTCTCCACTGGTCTTCAACCTTATTAGACCGTCTTCACCATAGAAAGGTTTCAGATACTTCATATCTCCCGGACTAGGAAAGCTGTCTGCTGACGTCAATTTTCTTATTTCCTCTACTCTATCATGTACAAATGTACCCTTGTGCTCATTCCGTTGAATCCACGATATGACCGTCGTGGAGTCGCTCCAAAAATAAGTTTCATACCGTTGTGACCAATTCTCAGCCACCTGAGAATACATCTGGATCCTATCGTCGCAGCAAGCAATTCTAAACGGGGTATTGTTAAAGTTTTACTTGTCTTTTCTATTGGTGCTATCCTGGATTTTGCTGCCATTAAGTAAACTGACACTTGGTTGACCTACTGAACTCTACAGAATATTGCTGTCGCATATGCATACTTTGATGCATCAACAAAGACATGAAGACTGACTTCTTCTAAATTCGTTCCACCAATCTTCGTCCACCGAGGTAATTCGATTTGTAACAAGCTCGGAATTTCCCTCGTCCACTCCTTAAACAAAATAGCCATATCATCATCGTCCAATGCAGTGTCCCAACTTATGTTTCTTGACCACAATTCTTGTAACCATAATTTTGGTCGGAGTGTAGCAGGGCAAGTGAATCCAATCGGGTCGAAAATCTTCTGAGCTACTGATAACAACTTCCTTTTCGTGACCATTATATTTTCGGTTTCTATGTTCAACAAATCTTCATTGAGTGTCAACACGTCATTCGTCGAATACCACCTAAGCCCAAGTACTGGTACTCCAATCGTATGAGAAGCTCCATTTCCAGAAAACTCCCACCCTCGGAGCTCGAAACCTGCCTCGGCCATCACTTTTAGCGATTGTGTTATGAAATGGTTCGAGACTTCCTCATCTGGCACGCTGGTTACACAGTTGTCCACATAAAAACTCTTTTTGAGCCTTCCTATATTTTCTTTTGAATAGTAGGTCCCTCTCTCAGATCACATATTTAAATGTTTTGACAAATGATACTCTATTGTAGCTCCAAGCAAGAAAGGGCTGCAGTTGACCCCAAACACAGCCCTGTTGTGTTGGTACACTATTTCTCGTCCCTGTTCATCAACCCATAGGAATTTCAGAAAATGGCGGTCCCGACTGTTGACGCTTACTTGCAAAAATGCCTTTTTATGTCGGCAATAACACCAAACTTATTTTCTCGAAATCTAATGAGGAGTGATGGTATGAATTCAATAAATTGAATTCTGCCCCTTTTCCAAACACTGATTAAGTGAAGGATTATTTTTGTCTCGCGCTGAAGCGTCGAATACTGGACGAACTGCAGTCGTTGATCCCTCTTTGACTACTGGTCTATGAGGAAGAAAATGCCCCCGTTGAACATCCGCACCAGCCTTTTGTATAATGCCGTCAGATTCCCATTCTTTGAAGACTATACCTGGAAGTAAGCTGATCCGTTTCTAATTTCTTCAAAGTACCTGCGAGTCGTTTTTTAGCAATGTCATAGTTGCTAGAAAGTACAGGATGATCCTCCAGCCACGGTAATCTCACTTCATATCGCCCATCTTCATTAAATTTCACAGTCTCATCGAACATCTTCCTAGCTGCAATAGCAAGTTCCTCTTTGGATTTTCTCTCTTTTGGGTCGAATATACCCAATATATATCTAGCTGCCAAAGTTCAGTAATCGTGGGTTTCGACAGCATGGAAACCGTTGTCAACATACTCAGAGAACCTGAAGATGGTCCTTGCCTTCTACCGTCCAGCCAAAATGGGTCTCATAAGCCACGAGTCCACTTTTCAGCTTGTGGCTCCTACCAGTATAAAAAAACCCAGCCACGTCTGCTCCGATCAACACCTCAATCGGACCTGAATCACCTACATCCGAGACATCGACTCTGGCGAGCTTCAATTCCTGTATCCAAGGACCATAAAATACTGTCGACACGTCGTTGCAAATACATAGTTGATCCAGAACCTCAAACGTGAGACTATGGTTGCCGCTGCCAACAGTAATGTCATAGCAAAAGTGAGTGCTGTTAACTAGTGTACCTCCAAAGAGTACCTTATTTTCTCACTCCTTTTGGGTTTCAAATTGGGTTCAGCAGCGGTGGAGCTCAGAATGAAACTCCTTCGAGACCCTGAATAGATTAATCCTCTCACGGATCTAAAACCCTTGTTACCCTTCAAAGGCATTCTCAAAGTTTGAAGGAAGACATGATTACTGAAACTTTGATTCGACAGGATATAATCATTCTTCTGCTCAACTTTTGCATCAGGTGGTTTTCTTTCCCGATGTTTATTGAGGATGTCTTGGCACATGAGAGGTACATGCGAATATCCACAAACAATACACTTCAATCGCATTTTACATTTACGTGAAACATGACCGATTTTTAGGCATTTCAAGCACACTTTTTTCTCTGAAAGAGTACGTTTTCTTTCTTCGATAGTCATTTTCTGCGCCTTAAAACAAGAGTTACTTTCATGACTTCCAGCACAAAAAATACATTTTATAATATCTCCGTTCAGAAGTACAGCTGCGGTCTTTTTCGTTTATGAATTGCGTACATTTTTCTTTTCAGAAATTGATTGTTTCCCCATATTATTTGGTAAACCGAAACCTTCGCTTGCCAAATCAACTCGCAGTTCATTTTCTACTTCAGTGCCCAAGAAACGCATCAAATTTTTTAATCGAACCTCTAAAGAAAATTCGTCACACTGTGAATTAGTTAAATTCGAATTTGACCCTGATATTTGCATGTCCTGGCATGTATTGAATGTAGATCGCTGCCAAATTCTCAGAAGATCTTGAGGCAAGCATGACTCAATCAGAGGAAATAATAGAGCCGCGTATTTATCAATCGTGATCCCGAGAGTATCTAGAGCCCGCAATTGTGTTTCGATCCGATCGTTTAATTGAGCCAAGTCGCATTTACCCTGTAAAAGAGCGTTGTTGAGGACCAGTTTGAGCAATTCACGCACATAAACCTCAATTTGCAAATCTTCCCGGCCGAATCTAGACTTCGAAGAATTAATAATTTTCTCGTAATTTTCGCCGATGCACAGTGGGGCAGAAACGATCTAAATGTGATATCAAATAGATCATTCAAATCAAAGTGCCAGAATGCATTGAATTGATGATGAAACGATGGATTGACTATTATGGAACCAAATTTATGCAACTTTTATGGAAATAGAAGGGAAAATTTGGTTTTCATTGGGTTTTATTAACATTAATAAAAAAATAGTCAGTTGAAAATACTCCACACACTTTTTCGGCCAATAAATCTTATATTTCCCAATTTCCGTCATCTTCTTAATTTGGAGATGATTCACTATCAACAGAGCTTGCCATGGGCGCCCGCAGGAGGGGGCTAGGGGGGTCCATGGCCATGAGAAAATGTTGCCCCCCCCTGAGAAAAATTTCTGCGGGCGCCCATGGAGCTTGCTTTCTGGAGAAGGCAGCAGCTCGGGCAGTAGCAGATCCAAAACTTCCGGTGGAATTGTTTCCCTTCTTCTTTTTGGAAGTGATCTATGACTTCTTATAATCGGGTCAGATGAAATCAGAAGACGATAAAATATGTCTTGTTTGGTCTTGACTTCTTGAAAATGAGAACAACCAAGTACATCCTAGACATTTTCAGACTTTTTTTGGGAGAACCTGACACAATTTAAGAAAATTACTATCATCCCTTTGGACTACAGATATCAATTTCATAGCTAATAATTCAAGAAGGGGCAAAAAGGGGCAGCTGTTAGGGAGCTGATCTTCTACTAGAAATTAAAACGAAAAGATTTTTTATTACTATGTTTTACTACCAATAATTTCAAGATACAATATGTAAGGAATACATTTTTGCGACTATAGTTTCGAACTCTCGTTCATCTTCAGACAACTGACCTCTGGGTACAAAGTACAGGCTATTTATGCGGATTCAGGAAGTGATAATAAAAAAAAAAAGAAAGTAGGAGCTGAAGGAATTTTGTTTGCAACAGATGTTAGAAAAAATAAATTTGTGGATTATTACAGTTGTAGATGTTATTTAAATGCTTTGAAAATTTGAGAATTGCACAGTTCTATTTGGTCATTCATTATTTCGTGAATATTTTTCTGCTCTAATTTGTAATTTCAATAGACTCCAGATAATTGAGTTTTATTCCTTTCGATTCTACGTGTAAAATTTTTAGATTATCTATTGTTGGGAATGTGTGGCCATTCTCAATGCAATGGGTTGCGACGGTGGACTTGCTTTTGTTCTTGGTGAAATCCATTCGATGTTCATTGAATCTTGTTTTGAATGAACGCCCAGTCTGACGTATATATTTCATATTGCAAGTTGAACATTTTAACTCATAAACTCCTGATTTAAGCAAATTTGGGGTTGAATCTTTGGCATTGAATAACAGAGACGATAGTTTATTTTTTGGTTTGAAAGCTATGTTGATATTGAGTTTCGATATATTATTGGCTATTTTTTCGTTCCAAACTATAGTCGCAAAAATGTATTCCTTACATATTGTATCTTAAAATTATTGGTAGTAAAACAGTAATAAATAGTTATTTAATCAACTAGTTTATTAATGACAGCGATTAATGGTCGAAATATTTTAACGCGTGAGCGGAGCGAGCGCGTTAATGTTTGAGACCATTAATCGCTGAATTAATAAACGAGTTGATTACAAGATTTTTCCGTCGACCTCATCTCGAATTGAATATGAATTCTCGATAGAAATGAATTTTTATTTTGCTTAATCGACAAATTTGACATAATGTAGATTTCTATGTTCATTTCGATATATTGATATTTATGCTACCTATGGAACAATTCGAAAAATTCATAGAGGGAATATTGGACATGTTGTGACATTCTGAATAGTTCACATTTAGTTTGCATTTATATCATTACCTATGATATCCCATAAGGAACGTATGAAGAAGATGGAGGTTGAAGTATTATCTACTTTGCAACTTGTATCACCTGAAATTTCATCTGCAGTCTATTTTATTTTGAATGGAGTTGTCAACATACCCTTCTGTGAGTCTGTGACAGAAGTTGATTTCGAACCAAGCTCGATAGTGCTCTGACTGAATATTTTATGTTCGGTTGCCATGATAATCATGCATTAATAATAAATCATGCATTAACACGTTGAGTGCCATGTGAGACCACATAGGTATCACACTTTTTTGGGAGCGGCGAGCCGCGTGAGACCACTCTGGTCTCACGACCAATGACCAACTAAATCGCGTATTTCTCCAGTGGTCTCACGTTTACAGGTGGAAAGTGATTAATAGAGTAAAGCATGGCCTGCTACGATAAATTTTGTGTTTGGCCTGCGATATCATGCATTATGTTATTATCTAGGAGGGTTTGAGTTTATTTTATGTAGTGAATATTGCTTATCCAACAATCGGACTCAAAAGTCCATAAAAAAATGAGAAAATTGATTTCCATATATTAATTTCATTGAATTGAACACCAGAGAAGATGAATATGCTAAAAAAAAATCGTGGCCACTGGGTCAGTTTTTTCAGAAGTTATGGTGGCACTCAACGTGTTAAAATAGGTCATTAATGGATGATTTTGAGTGCGTTAAAATGAGCTTTTATTCTATGGTCGACGGAAAAAATCTTTTCGTTTTAATTATGATCAACTACCAAATAGTAACGGCTGAAACTGTTCAATTTTTTTTTCTACTAGAAACTCAAGAGAATCGTTATTGGAAAAAAAAGGGATTTGGAAGCTCTTGGAAAGTTACTTTCGCATCATTATTTCATCTTTCAATGGCAACAAAAAAAAATCCGAACAGGACAACTTTCAACGCAAATTATCAGACTTTAAACAAAATATTATATTGAAAATATATAAACAAAAACGACGTACATAGGTTCAGATTAATCCTCCATAGCGTGCATTTGAATTTTCAGATCACAGCAGAAATTATAGTCAACAACAATAATATGTTATTTCGCGTCAATTGAAAAAACTTTCAACACCTAAATTGAAAACGAATTTCAATTCAAAATTAGAAAAGAATAGAATACGTTAGAACTCTTTCGGTGCGTGAATTCAGTGGACTGATGTTTGAAGTCAATTGTTAAATAACAACTGACATTTCATGGGTAGTATGATTTTTGGAATTAATATCACATTTAGATGGTTTCTGCCCCACTGTGCGATGGAAGGAAAGCTTTCTACGATTTTTCGTGCGCGACTGCCACTAACCGTTGCTTGAATTAAATGTTCGATTTTGTCACACGCGTCCATGTCTGTATCCTCATGAATCTTGCTGAATTGCGACCAAAACCCGAGATAATCTCGAATGTTTCCATCGTATAAATTAAATGGTATGGTGGGAACTTGTGCTTAATTTTAGTAATAGTCCCCGGGGCTCACCCCTATTCCCATCTCTAGGACGAGGCTCCGCCGAATCAAGTGGTTGATCCAACAACTTCTCGACTTGAAACTTCAGTTCGTAGATTCTCTTGCTGTAACCAAGGCCGTAGCTAGAAAAAAATTTCGGAAGGGGTCCGTCCGATGCCGTAGCTAGAAAAAAATTTCGGGTTAGGGGGGGGGGCGTTGAACTGAGCTCTAGAAAAAATTTCGGGGGGGTCCGGACCCCATCGGACCCCCCCTTGGCTACGGCCTTGGTTGTAACCATCCTTCTGTTCCATCCTCTTCAGCGTCCAATTCCAATAAATGATTATAGACGGAACATTTCCCTGCATATGCATCTCTTCATATTTACGTTTGAAAAGCTCTCATAGCACAGTCACTTGGTTAAGTTGCACCGGCACTCCTTTTATCAAATTTTCCAGTTCACTTGCTGATTTTGTGAAACTACACCTTAGCACCTTGCGTCTTTTCCTTTCGACTTCAATTGTGCCATTTCGCAGCGAGAAAAATCCACAAAGTCCGTACTGTATTGCGAAGTGAAAATGTAAGTCCTGTCACGGTCGCCAGAAAATGTGGAAACCCGCCGAAAACTAACACACCGGTTAGTTCAGGCTAGGCCGGTTCGTTGTAAAGAAACAATGATAAACAGTTCCATGTATTTTATTCACTTCATGGACTTCTTTTAGTTCTTTTGTGCACCGCTGCAAGATGCAATACAACAGCAAGAAGCCGTTCGCGTTTACATTGAGAACTATTCAACTGTTCTAGATTTTTTCTCATTGAAGTTATATCTGTCTTAGATCCATGATTTTTCTATAATCTTCCAACATAGGACATCGAGGAAAACATACACAGACCATAGATCTACTGACCTAATAAACTATATGTTGTTACAGATTTCTGGTTTCAGTACTCGATAGTTCGAGAATTGAACTTTAGATGGAGCGGTGAGTTACAACAATTACAGTGACTCTATCTACAGTGACTCTAACAAGACAGTGGCGACAATTGGGCCTCTAAGCCCCGCCCACCCGCCATTAAATTGCTAAATCAGAATCAGCTGATTTTTGTTTTGTTTTGATTTTCCATTTTATTTGGAATATATTTTGATTATATTCATTATTTGAGTGCGGAAAAATGACATTCTATTCTTTTTCTACACGTATATGCATGGGAATTTGGAAAAAGACAACTTTCGAAACGCGAATGCACGTGGAAAGTAATAGTTTCGAAAGTTTGAAACGATAATAGAAAAAATGAAATAATCATTTTTCATTCAGAGGTATAAGAAATATAACATCCCCTTAAATTCATTTATTTTAACTTTCTATATAAACAACAGATTTGCAGCATTCCCCCATCAACGAAGGTTTCATTTGAAGGAAAAATCAGAAGTGTGAAAACTGGAGAATATCATAGCAATATTAAAGCACAGTTTTCAATATGACAAATTTATTTTATCAATTTAATGATTCACCAAGTCCATCATTATAGATATGTACATACATTATGAATTAGATGTTTCAAGATTGTAATATATTAGAAGTAGTTACTTCACAGGCTTTCGACCAGGGGCAAGGTATTCAAAACAAAGTCAAATTGTTATTAGCTCTATATAATTCGTTACAAATTGTACTCCTGTAGAAGTTACAATTTCTGTAGAAGTTACAATTTGTAACGAAATATATAGAGCCAATAACAACTTGACTTTGTTTTGAATATCTTGCCCCTGGTCGAAAACCCGTGAACTAACTACTTCATACATTATCATAATATACCTATCAATGATATGTGATGATATGATATCGATTCATTGTAAAATAAAGAGATACCCAAATTTCAAACTTATATTGTAAGATTTACATATAGAATACATATATATTGTTATATAATTAGTCAATATAAATGTTGTTTCAGTAGTTACATACTTGATTGAAATTCAGCCCACTTCAAAGTAAATTACCAGCTACTGACTTGCTGCTATGTTTTTTCGATTGTGATTTTTTCCTCTTTGAATTTATTTTCAATCGAAAGGAAATAAATCTTTTAATCATTTTATCTTTTAAATTATGGCAATTTGGAATATCAAATTTCAAATTCGCCATCTCTTTGAAATAAAATTCTTTCAGATTCACGTTCTGTTTGGACATATCATCGAAATACTTCCTAAATATGTTTTCCATATCAACAAAGAAACAGAATGCCACTTTTGATACAAAAAATAAGGAAGATTCTTTGAAGCACTTAAGTAGGCTGAACTTTGTAAACCTTTTATATATCGGTGTTTGTGAACCTACAGTATTCAAACATGTGGCACATGTCTTTGATGTATTTTTTATACTTTTTAGTATATATCCATAAATACAAGGAATTCAGTTAACTTACAGACAGATTAAATATCTTCTTATCTTATTTGACTGGCAATTTCACATCCTCATATTGATGTGGTTCTTTCACATCCAATACATCTATAAAGTCACTCAAAAATTCCCTGTCATCGTCGTTATAACTACTAGAGGATGCAGTTTTTAAATATTGCGATACACAAATTATTTTTAAATTGTTTTTCACCGGCACTGCATTGGGCACTATTTCTTTCCTCCTCAATACACAGAAGAGATTTTCAAGACAATCTTGTGAAAATATATAGTTAAGAGGAATTCGAATTTCGAACCCTTTTTCATTTAGAAATACCGGTTGTATATTCAGCATTGACTCTGTTGAAATAAGTACTCCTGACTGGCAGGGTTTCCAAATCTGTTTTACTCCAACTTTTATAGTGTAAAAAAGCTGCATGATTTCTTTAAGATATGAAACAGTTTCTTGATATTTGTTGATATCAAATTTACTGAGTGCCGAAGATGGATGCCTGGAGGTCATCAGATAAAACCATTTCTCCTCTTGATCCAAAAAGAATGCTGGCTTACCCAATTCCTCTGCCAGAAATTTGAGTGCACTACTAACTGAGTGACTTATTACATTGGTAGATGTGCTAACCTTCATTTTCGCAAAATGAGTATAGGGAGGAGATCTTCTGTTAGTTTCGGGGCCAATTTGAAAAGATTATTTTCTTCGTGTTTTACCAGTTCATGTATAGGACTGGATAACACAGTATTTGTTGGCAAATTATTATTTCTCTTATAGGTTATGTATCCACGATGTAAACAAAGAAATTTAGCAATTTAATGGCGGATTTCGTCAAGTGAACCAATCAAAAACGAGTCACTCCATTGTCGCCACTGTCTTGTTAGAGTCACTGTAACTCTATCTACAGTGACTCTAACAAGACAGTGGCGACAATGGAGTGACTCGTTTTTGATTGGTTCACGTGACGAAATCCTCCATTAAATTGCTAAATTTCTTTGTTTACATCGTGGATACATAACCTATAAGAGAAATAATAATTTGCCAACAAATACTGTGTTATCCAGTCCTATACATGAACTGGTAAAACACGAAGAAAATAATCTTTTCAAATTGGCCCCGAAACTAACAGAAGATCTCCTCCCTACTCATTTTGCGAAAATGAAGGTTAGCACATCTACCAATGTAATAAGTCACTCAGTTAGTAGTGCACTCAAATTTTTGGCAGAGGAATTGGGTAAGCCAGAGTATATAACAACAGCATTCTTTTTGGATCAAGAGAAGAAATGGTTTTATCTGATGACCTCCAGGCATCCATCTTCGGCACTCAGTAAATTTGATATCAACAAATATCAAGAAACTGTTTCATATCTTAAAGAAATCATGCAGCTTTTCTACACTATAAAAGTTGGAGTAAAACAGATTTGGAAACCCTGCCAAACAGGAGTACTTATTTCAACAGAGTCAATGCTGCATATTCAACCGGTATTTCTAAATGAAAAAGGGTTCGAATTCCTCTAGGAAAACTATAGATTTTCATAAGATTGTCTTGAAAATCTCTTCTGTGTGTTGAGGAGGAAAGAAATAGTGCCCAATGCAGTGCCGGTGAAAAACAATTTAAAAATAATTCGTGTATCGCAATATTTAAAAACTGCATCCTCTAGTAGTTATAACGACGATGACAGGGAATTTTTGAGTGACTTTATAGATGTATTGGATGTGAAAGAACCACATCAATATGAGGATGTGAAATTGCCAGTCAAATAAGATAAGAAGATATTTAATCTGTCTGTAAGTGAACTGAATTCCTTGTATTCGTGGATATATACTAAAAAGTATAAAAAATACATCAAAGACATGTGCCACATGTTTGAATACTGTAGGTTCACAAACACCGATATATAAAAGGTTTACAGAGTTCAGCCTACTTAAGCGCTCCAAAGAATCTTCCTTATTTTTTTATCAAAAGTGGCATTCTGTTTCTTTGTTGATATGGAAAACATATTTAGGAAGTATTTCGATGATATGTCCAAACAGAACGTGAATCTGAAAGAAATTTATTTCAAAGAGATGGCGAATTTGAAATTTGATATTCCAAATTGCCATAATTTAAAAGATAAAATGATTAAAAGATTTATTTCCTTTCGATTGAAAATAAATTCAAAGAGGAAAAAATCACAATCGAAAAAACATAGCAGCAAGTCAGTAGCTGGTAATTTACTTTGAAGTGGGCTGAATTTCAATCAACTATGTAACTACTGAAACAACATTTATATTGTCTAATTATATAACAATATCTATGTATTCTATATGTAAATCTCACAATAGGTATAAGTTTGAAATTTGGGTGTATCTCTTTATTTTACAATGAATCGATATCATATCATCATATATCATTGATAGGTATATTATGATAATATATGAAGTGGTTAGTTCACGTCGTTACAAATTGTAACTTCTACAGGAGTACAATTTGTAATGAATTATATAGAGCTAATAACAATTTGACTTTGTTTTGAATACCTTGCCCCTGGTCCAAAGCCTGTGAAGTAACTACTTCAAATATTACAACCTTGAAACATCTAATTCATAATGTATGTACATATCTATAATGATGGACTTGGTGAATCATTAAAATAATGAAATAAATTTGTCATATTGAATTCAGATGAAACTGCATTATGTTTGCTATTATATTGTCGAATTCTTCTGTATATTCTGTATAATGATTTTTTTTTGTAACCCTTTATTGAAATTTACAATCTACTATTCTTAAGTATTAAGTAGGGGAAATACGTACAAAATGACATACATGGACAAAATGACATAGGCATCATAACTTGAGTTCGGAGGTATGAAATGCGGAACTGCCTACCACATTACACGACCCGAGTGGCTTCAATTAACCTCTGAAAATTAGCAAGAGCTACTCTGGTTCATTCGGTCGTTATGAGTGATAACAGAAATCAATAGGTCACGAGTTTTTTTTCATTGCGCCAAATTTTAAGAAGAAATGGCCAGTTTCCACCATTTTTTTCATTCAAATTGCATTCAATTCAAACTTTACTTATTTGTCATTGTATTCACGGAGCTTTTTGTATGTTGAATATACTTTTTGTATTAATTCGATACATTTCTAGTTTTATAACGCTATATGGACAAAATGACATATACAGTGAACGGACAAAATGACATAGGTATTTCAGCTGAATTAACCGTATCTACCGAACAAAACCAAGACAATCCATCTCAGGCTCCATCAGCAAACAAAGAATCAGGACTTGTCTCAACATATTCATAACAAAATCTTCATCTGCGGCTAATAAAGGCAATGCATCTTAACCTACTCTTGTTGATCCTATGAGGAGGTTTCTCCAATCCCTAAAGGACGATTTATAAGTGAACAAGGCAAACGTGAGCCGAGGACTCGACAAACGTACTTAGTTTCAACTTCTACACCTAATAAGATTGCAATCAAATCAAAAAAGAGCCAATACCTACTCCAAAAACAAGGAGACAAGTCCCTAGGGCATTATTTGAAGAAGACAATGAAGACGAAAATGTTCCTAGCAACTTTCGAGATCATGAAGACGACTGTCCAGTGTCCATCTATTGTTATGAGACCTTTTTTCCCGATTTAGATCTTCTCCAAGATTAGCCCTAAAGAAGACTGGTTACGGTGCATGCACTGGTTGAATTGGGCTCACGCATCTTGTGCTGATGTTCCTAGAAGAACCAAGCGTTTCATTTGTGAACTTTGTCAGTAGTTTTGTAACTATAAGTAGAGAAATACAGTTGCCTGTTGCCGGTATGTCATTTTGTCCATAGCATACGAGCAAAATGAATTTCGTTTATCCCAATTTATCTAAGAATATTTTATTTCTTGGTACTTTTATTTCATAAAGGTTGATTAGATTTTGTGAAGAAATGACCAAAGATCATAGGTGTCGAATATGACATTGCTGTGATTCACTACTAACAAGTTATGCCTCTGAAATAAAACCCTATGTCATTTTGTACGTACTTCCCCTAAATATGTGGAACTATTAACTGACATGAAGAAGATATCAAACAATATTGATACTTCTGTACAATACTTCAATTAAAGTCAATTTGCCAAGTTCTTTGTAGTCTTCTTTTGCTGAAGGGGTTTTGTGCCAGTTGGTCAATGAGGCTGTTGTCATGTCCTTCAAGGTTCTGATGGTACTCTGTTGTACGTTTTTTGATTTCATCATCGATGAATGGTATCATTAAATCGTTATGTATGATGTGGTTAGATACATACCACGGCGCATTTTGGACTAGGGTCTCTGTATTATTTGAATATTGGATTTCTTGGCACATCCCTAGAATTGTATGCCGTATGTCCATATCGGTTTTATTATCGCCTTGTAGGAGTATCTTATTCTGAAGAGACAATTTGGATTTTCTTCCTATGAGCCAATACATTTGTCTGATCTTCATGTTTATTTGTGTCTTTTGGCTAGGATGTGTGGTTTTCAAGTGAGGCGTTGGTCTAGATGAATGCCAAGGTATTTTGCTTCTGTTTTAACTGGAACATGAATATTGTGGATTTGTACAGGAGGACAGATATTTCTTTTATTGGTGAATGTAACTTGTACTGACTTCGTTTCATTGATAGTGAGTCGCCATTTTTATACCATTGTCCCAACTCAATCAGATGTTCTTGGAGGTTTTTAGAGGCCAAATCAGCATTTTCGTGAGATGTAAGTGTCGCTATATCATCTGCAAATGAGGCTAATGCTGTATTTAGATTTTCTGGAATGTCAGATGTATAGATCAGGTGGAGCAGTGGACCCAAGATACTTCCCTGTGGAACTCCTACTTTTATTTTAGTTGGGCTTGATATAGCATCACCATATTTCACGATCCGTAAGATAGGATTTCAGGATTAGATAATATTGTTAGGTGAGTAGTTTCTTCAGTTTGAATAGAAGTCCGTTGTGCCATACTTTATCGAAAGCTTGAGATGAATCCAGGAATACAGCAGTGCAATATTTGTTCTCTTCTAGGCTTGTTGAAATAGTGTTCACTACACGATGTATCTGATGAACTGCAGAGTGGTGTTCCCTAAAACCTAGTTGATGATTGGGTATTAGTCTGTTCATGTCCATGTCCTTCTTCAATCTTTTGAGTAAGAGTTTCTCGAGCAGTTTTCCTAAGATTGGTAGGAGACTTATGGGTCTCTAGGATTTTACGTCGTGTTCGGGTTTGTTCGATTTAGGTATCCTAATCATCTCAGCATATTTCCAGATTGTGGGAAAATAAGACAGAACCATCATTCGATTGAATATAATAGCTTTCAGTGGAAGTTGTTTCAGAGTTTCTGCTGTTATAAGGTCGAATCCAGGTGCTTTCTTATTTTTAACTCCTTTATTTCACGATAAACTTCTTTCGGCTTGAAAGGCCTCACAGGAAGTGTCATTTGACAGGCAATATCTAAGAATGACTCAACTTCTGTATCATTGATTCCTGGTTGAGGTTCATCTGGGGTAAATACTTGTGATAAATGTGTTGCGAATAGTGTTGTTTTATCTTCGTCGGAGCTAGCCCACTCTCCATTTAGCTTTTTGATAGAAGGATTTCGCTTTATAGGTCTTTTGTACTTTTTCGTAGCTTTCCAGATGTTGTGATCGCCGTTATTGACAATGTTCTCTATGTGGTGTTGGAATTGTGAATTGGAGTACTTTTGTAAGATTTTATGAAGCTTTCTGGTTAGATAATTGTATTCTATCTTATCCGCCGAATTACGAGATCTCTGCCATCTTCCTCTTGCTTGTCGTTTTGCGGTCACCAGTTCTCGAATGTGCAGAGGTAATTTCGTTTTTCCATCTTCTTTAGAGTTCGTAGGTGTGCTATCCCAAGCTGCTTTCTGTATCATGTCCACAATATATTTGGAGGCTTCTTCCAAATCTTGAGGATCCTTGAGCTAAATGTCCAGTTTAATGTTGTCAGTTATAGGCATGTATCGTTCGTTCACTGTGAAGAACCGGTTCTAAAAACCCGTTCAAAAAGAACTGTTCGCCCTTCCTTCGTTCAATCGTTCTTTCGATCGAACGAGGCCCGTAGAGACGTAGAGAGTTAGAGATAGAGAGTAGGTCAGATTGACTAGACCCGTATCGTATTGATCGACAGGGCAGATCTGTTTACTTTTCAGGTATTAGATTCCGTAGATATTATCACCTGACCATTTTTACCAAACAAAACAAAATAGATTTATCTAAGGAGGTGCAATTTCCGATTTCCGAAGGACATCTTCGTTCATTGTCAATTCTTCCATAAAAACCAGGTGCCGAATATTCAGTTCAAGAATGCAAGAAACAAGTAGGTATGAGTAGGCATTTTCTTATTATCATCTGTTGTTTTGGGTAAATCCGAATTCCCATACCAAACTCGTCTTCTTTTCGAAGACCGCCTGAACTTCTGTTCAAGAATCCACAAAAATGACACGAGCCATAAATCATCTCTTTCGGTTCCAGCTGTTTTTTCATACAATCTGTTCCTTGTCGCCATTTCTTCACACATGCCTTATGCCATATATTGTTTGATTTAAGAAAAAAGCATGTATTACTCTCTTTCAAAAGAATATATATATATTACTTTATGGTAGCTAGACCCGACCGACAGTACCGAGACCGAGTACCGACACCCGACGTCGGGAGATCGATAAGACCGAACGAATGAGGCAACAACCATTTGGCATTGAATCATCGAAACCGTTCGAAAGAACGGGTTATTTTTCTAGAGAGGAACCGAACGAACGATTGGCTTTTGAGACCCGGTTTTTTTAACCCGTTCGTTCGAGAACGACACATCCCTAGTCAGTTAGGATTTGTTGAAATGAGTTCCAGTTTGTCTCATGAGTTGTGAGATTAGGTTTAGTCTTCCAGAATTTAGAGGTTGCAGTTATGTTCATTAGTATGGGCGAATGATCTGATGATAGATCCGGGGATGATTCTGTTCGAAGGTAGCCATCTGCAAAACCTTTCTTGATGAAAAAGTCGAGAAGGTCTGGGATTTTGTTCGGATCAGTCGGCCAGTAAGTTGGTGTTCCTGAAGAAACTACGTCTAGATTTCTGTTCATTATGACCTTCAGTAGATTGCGTCCTTTAGGAGTTATCAATCGTGATCCCCAGTGGGTATGCTTGGCATTCCAGTCTCCTCCTATTATGAATTTTTGTTTGAATTGATCAATAAATTTCAAATATTTGTTCTCTGTGATGTTATGTCGAGGCGGGGAATAGATAGCTGATACATTGAAGCTCCATGTAGATGTATATACTCTGATATTTGTTGCTTGTATCTCTTCAGTGATATAATTGGGCAATGTATGGTGTTTGAGGTTACTACGAATAAGGATAGCTGAACCTCCCTGTGCATTGCCTTTTGGATGTTCAGCAGAGTATGTTTTATATTGTGGAAGATTGAAGAAGGTTTTCTCTGTGAAATGGGTTTCCGATATCAACATAATATCTATTTCATAGATATTCATGAAAGTTGCTATATCATTTTTATGATTTGGAAGGCCATTGGCGTGCCATGATGCGATACGTATGAGCCCCGCCATTTTTGGTTTTATTTCAATTTGTTAACAAGTGTTGTTAAAAGATTAAGAATAATCTGGTTCTGGTTCATCATTTGCATTATCATAGATTTGAGGTCCGAAAGAAAAGATGTCATCACGCTTTCTAGGGAAGCTTGTTGATTCTGAGAAAGATAATCTTCTTGTGCCTTAGTTTGTTGGAGTGCTTGGGCATAAGACATTCTTTTTGGTTCGTTCATTGTTTTGGCGGCAACATGATCTTTTTCATACGTTGTTGCTGGAAAGTTTTGTTGCCTGACAGGTTGTCTGAGGGGTTTTATTGTGGTTCTTTGTTTTTGCCAGAAGTTTGTAAGCTTGGCATCCTTTGTGATTGGATGGGTGATCTCCATCACATAATGCACATCTTGCAGGAGTTGTTCTCGGTTTTGTACAAGTTTTAGAATCATGTTGTTGGCCGCATTTGACACACATAAAAGGTCTGTTGAAGTACGTTTTCGAATGCCCGTATTCTTGACATCTGGTATATTGAATGATTTCGCGTTTTCTTTTTGGTGGTTCGATATCTTCTTTGTGATTGAGTATGAATTTTATATCGTATATTTCTTTGTTGTTTGCTTTTGGTTCTAAGTCGATATAAAATAGTGGAAGTGGATTTTTATTTGGTCTTTTATGTTGCTGATATTTCTGACTGTATGTCCTAGTTTCTCTATTTCTGATTTTATTTCATCTTTTGCGACGCTGGAATGAAGATTTCGTATGACCACCCTGTAGGCCCTTTCTTGTTTAATTTGATAGGTATGGAAAATAATGTTTTCATCACGTAGAAATCTAACTAATGCTCTGCAACTGTCTGGTATTCTAACGTTTATTTTGATACAGTTGTTTGAAAGTGCTTTTGAATAATATTGTTCATCGTTAATAGCTGTTGATAACTTGTTTCTCATTTGCGGATAGTATGTTACTCCGTGTATATGGATCGGTGGAGGTTTGGGTATAATTGGTGTTGTTTGTGTAGTGTCTTCAGTATTTGTATTATTTTCTAAGTATTGAAATCTATTGCTGATTTCGATTGCTGGGTTTTCGATTATTTCCGGAGAAAGATTTGAAAATTTTCTTTTTTTTATAGTTTGCCATGGAATGCTGTTAGCCATGATTTCGATGACTTAGTTGCCCTTAGGACAACCGATTTATGTGGTAATATTATTCAGAATCTAATTAATTTCAGAATGAAAATTGAATACTTGTTTACATACGTTTGAAGCAGATGGCACGGAAGAGATAGTGTGGATCGCTGACATCACACGTGTACTCCCGATCACTGTTCAACGCGAACCCCCTGTATAATGAATAGCATGAATAAATCGTTTATTTCATCTCGATGTTTTATTCAGACTCTATCAATATCAATGAAAGATTTGTTTTCCTATAATGTTCCTAGGATGAAAGTAAATAGAAATAACGACAATTTGCTTTATAATTCCAGCGTTTTTTGAGTTTTTCTTATTATATCCATTCGAATTCCGTTCAAACTTCCCTAAAAATGGCGGAGTGGGCGAAGCCAAATCCCTATTGTCGCCACTGTGTTTAATAAAGTCACTGTAACAACAATTACCGACAAAAATTTCTTTATGAAGTTACTGCAAAATAAAAAGTTTATAAGTTCAACGCAAATCATCAATACAACACCCGGTGATTTGCAAAGCAAACCGACGTAGTCATGTGTAAATCTGAAGATGATCCCAAATGGAAACAATTAAAACCTGATATCGAGTAAGAATACTGGCGAATGTTGATATTTTTTTGCTCAGTATAAATAATTTCTTGAAGTCGAACAGTAAATTCTAGCAGGTGATTGTAACGTGTGATTTCACCTTACTACAATAAATGAGTTTGAGAGCATCCCTTATAGTCCCTCGATATATTCTCAATATACAGTGTGTCTGGGCATGACTTAGCGATAATTTAAGGGAATCCAACATACCTCATTTTATCGACAAAGACAACTATATCGGGGCGTTTACCCCCTATCTTTAGAAAAGTCGCCATTTCGAATTAATTTTTTATTTTAGTTGACCCTTTCAAATGATATCGATTTCATTGCACATGAAGGTCCTACAGATGTGAAATGAATGTTTTTTCGAAAGATAATTTGTAACTTCCCACTTTTCAATATTTTGAAAGCTTAATTGAACTAGACCCTGATCTGCATCTTTTATTGAAGTAGAGCAATATAGAGACATTTACCTCAAAAATGAATTCTTAAAAAAAAATTTTGTCAAAAAATTCACTGAATGATTAAACTAACAAATCTATCATAAAAATTGCTCAAAATGGCCGTCTCTGCTTTGTAGACAGGCAGTGGCCCTTATGATGACTTGTCTCATAACAAAAAAAAAACAGTTTAGGGCGCTCGCGTAACGGTTATATTCGAACAACAATTACTCCTAAATTATGTAACTTATAGAAATGTTGTGGGTGTCGTTTTGCAGCTGATATTCTTGAGTTTTTGTTCATTGAAAAAAAAAAAGTATAATTCAATGTGCTAGTTTTTGTATAATTGAGGATTTACTGAATAATTCAGTAAATTTTTTGACTAAATTTTTTTTTTAGGAATTTTTTATGATTTTTTGGGTTAAATGTCTTCATATGGTTCTACTTCAATAGGAGGTAGTAGTATTATCCTTCAAAAAACATTTTTTTCATCTGTAGGACCTTTATGTCCAAACAAATCGATATCATTTGAAAGGGTCAACTGAAATAAAAAAACTTATGATCTGTATAGTGTACCTATAGTGTATATGCTTATACAGTGCGCGTCAAAGTTATGAAACAAATTCATTTTCTCAGAACAAAAATATTTGGCAACCTAATCCTGAAACAGGTCAATTTTTGTTTCACTTTTACCGAATTTTTATGCATTTTTGAAGGATTTTTGTTGCACCCTGTGCCATCTCCATCAACCCTCTAAATTTTTTGGATAGAGAAATAGGTCATGTGGTACTTTTTTAGCAAGATCTTTGTATCTTCTTCACAGGCGTGCAGAAATTTTCATTTGGAATGTTTATGTTCGTATATTGCAGGCAAGTCACGAGTTTTCGTTCAAGGTCGAAAGACACGGTGTCGCCACTAGACCAAATAAAGCATTCGAAAGTTATCGCGTGATCGTGAGATCTGGGCCGCGGTGAGCGGTCCGTCAAATTCGCCGCAACGTTGCCAGATTGGGCAATTATTTCGGTATTTGAAGAATAGGTCATTGTTTTATTTCCTTCATTAGCACTTCGAGTCTTTATATTGTTGTTTAACCAAGTGAGATCTGGGCCGCGGTGAGCGGTCCGTCAAATTCGCTACAACGTAGCCAGATTGGGAAATTATTTCGGTATTTGAAGAATAGGTCATTGTTTTATTTCCTTCATTAGCACTTCGAGTGTTTATATTGTTGTTCGAACAAGTGAGATCTGGGTCGCGGTGAGTGGTTCGTCAAATTCGTCGCAACGTTGCCAGATTGGGCAATTATTTCGGTATTTGAAGAATAGGTCATTGTTTTATTTCCTTCATTAGCACTTCGAGTGTTTATATTGTTGTTTAGGGAAGGACGGGGGAATTCCGCGCACGGGGGAATTCTGCGCATTGATATTCTGCAACTCAGTGTAGTTATTTCAAAATTTAGATACAGCGTGCCATCTCGTATTTGCCTTGCGAACATCCTCCCGTTATTTAAAGGTATTCGTGTTTTTAGTTTAGATCAGGGAGCCGATTGTTTGTTTCACGACGCTCTGATCTGATTTTCGAGAGAAATTGGAATCGTTGTTCTATATACTAAACGTATTTAACACTTTACGGTCCGGGGGCGTGGCCTAAATTGTCGAAAAGTAGGTCCGAAGAAAGGGCCCTAGCTCGGAAAGGGGACCACGGAAGACAAAAAAAGATATAGAAAAGGAAAGTAGAAGGACAGGTGCTTCTTTTGAGGTATGTTTCGTCTTTTCACGTGGTCAGGAAGTACGTTAATTTTCAGATCGAATATCGCGAATTCGACAAAAATCGCGAAAAGGTACCACATAATTTCATCTAAAGGCTTTTGTTCCAGACATCCTAGACGGGAGTTTTAGATACGAATAGAAAGAGGAAGAATCGGTCTGCCCCCGATTGGCTTTTCGATTTCTGACGTTGGGCTATTTCCTTGGAAAATTAGATAGAAAATTCGACATTTTATAAACAAACCTTCGAACGCAGAATATTTTGACGTGACCGATCAGCTGTTCGGTTGCCACCATGTTTCAGCCATGTTCCATGTTTGCATTCGGGTATAATGTTATTTCGAAGCCAAGCCAAGTTTTATCCATAATTTGAATTAATGTAATAATAATTTCAAACTGAGTTTGAATACTGAGCTTGATTTTTCAATATTGGAAGAATATTATGTGCATACGTTCACGATGGTACTTTCGAAACATACACAAAATTCAGAAGATTGATATTATGACATTTCCAATTGACATTTTCAACCAATTCTATCTGACATTTGGAGTTTTAGAAATTGTAACTATTTCACATTCTTATAAGAAAATTGAGTTGTAATACACATGTGCCTCTATAAGTGAAGTTTCAGTAAAGTCAATCACTTCGAAAAATAATAAATTTATATTTAATGAAAGTGAGTTTATATTGTCGAAACCAAAAGACACTAAAGACAGTAGCTTCAATTAATCTGATCGCAGCCTGCTCATCTTATCGATATGATATACGAAATCTGTAAATAATAATCAAGTGTATCTTATGTACACTTCAGTGACATCTCAATAGCATCTGTATAGGATTTGGATATATGTTCTTGGGTTGCTTATCCACATTTTTCCAGATGAATTGTATCGAATTGTGATTTATGAATTGTCTTGAATATTATGAATGGTCAGACAATTTCGAAAGAATTCAGTATTTATCAGCATCCCATAAGAATTAAAACAAAATTAAGGAAATGTGATGAATAACTCGAATACATGAATCCTCTAAAAGTCTATAATATGAAAGAAGAGTTTATAGTAATTGCTTTTGGTAGGTTTCTCATATCTTGAAAAATTCCTGCATGAAATGTTGACAGGGTCAGGATTTTTTTTCTGAAAGCTTAGAGCAACAATGTTTTCTGTGATATATTTTCAAAACGAAACGAGAAATAATATTCCGTTATAATCATCAAGTATTGAACAGACATAAAATATGTTGTCACATGTACAGATAATGACATGTATCAAACTGTATGTTACATACCTCTGTACCATACCAAATTATACATATACTTTATGTATAATTTGGTTTAGTTTTATTCTCCTGTAGACAATTTTTGGATCTGGTGCTATAAACAGGAATGAGGTAGATGGAGATTTTTGAAATCACCGCACTTATTCATGATGTAGATTACCGATTCATACAAGTATAGCCTATACTATCTCAATATACTATAATTCCTATTAAAGGTTCAGTTTCATTTTGCTTCATTCCAAAAATATAGTTAGTTTTTCCTCATTTTTTTTTATGTGGGTTTCACTAATGCTTCTCTCAATTTGTGTGGGTATATTCCTGCTTGTAACATCTGGTTGATAATGTCAGATAATGGTTCAGTTATTATTGACGCACGCTTTTTCAAATGTTTTATAGGTATTTCATCAACTCCAACAGAGCTTTTATTCTTTAATTGTAGTGTACAGGGTGTCCCACGGTCGAGTGCCTATTAGACGATTCTGGAGAACTGGACATATTTGAGCACTCTTAGTTGTTCTTGCTCCTAAATTCAGTAATTGCCGAGATATTTGAGCTTTTCTGGATTCATGTTGTACGTAGAGTCAAATTCATCGAATCTGAAGAGATTCGATGAATAATCTTATAAAACCATAGTAACAACTAATAATTAGACCTGTCACCTGTGAATTATTAATGGGATAATTTATCTTCTATGGTAACAGAATATTCTCATGCAAAAGATATATAAGATGAATTTGACTCTACGTATAACATGAATCCAGAAAAGCTCAAATATCTCGGGAATTACTGAATTTAGGAACAAGAACATCTGAGAATGCTATCACTATTTTTCTTCGCAGAATCCAACGCAATCATAAAAAATAGGGTTCTTATTTGAAAAACAGAAGATATGGCCAATTTTCGATCACAGTTTTCGACACAAAATTCGAAACACCCTGTGATGATATTAATGAAATTCAAAAGATGCATGACCTTTCCACATTCTTTGACCTTTGACGTTGTGAGAACGGTTAACACTCAGAATGTTCAGAATAAGAATAATGAACATAACACTAATTATAAATATTTGACATTTTTGCAGGTTTTTTTCCGATATTTTCAAAACTATTCGAATGAATACAATGGTTTCAACAGAAATGTAATCAGCAATCATATCAGAAACGAAAATATTGAAAAAAATATTTTCGGTCTGTAAAGAATTTCCAACAATATCACAATACCAATTTTCGGATTTCCAATATGTCCAGTTCTCCAGAAACGTCTCGACCACTCGCACTCGACCGTGGGACACCCTGTATACTGCTTTGTACCTTAATATAAAGCAGGGAACTTTCTTTTCGCCAATAGTCTATACGCGCGCGTAAAATTATTCAAAGCCAGCCAACAAATAATGTAACCGCATGGAATCTAGAAAATAGTTAATTATGTCATTGTCATCATTCGAGTTTTGTTGATGACAGCATTCTCTGACTTCTCTTTGAAATACATTCTCAATATACTTCAGACCCATATTTCGAATTATCTGAAATGCGAATCCACTATGAATTCGAATTTAATGGTCAGCATTATTGAACGAATTCTATCGGCAGTTGCTGTAATTTTTCTTCCAATTTTTACAGCTGCCAATTTTTTCCTATTCGGTAATTGAATTGAAAAATGCTAATCTACCTGAAAGATGGATCTATCTACAAGGTTGATCTGCTGGCACACTAGTATGTACTTCTATTATTAATTTCTAATGAATCTATTGCATGACTATTTTCCTTCATATGTGTAGATCATTTACTGCAAAAGAACAACTAATTATTTTTCGTCATCTACTGTCAGTGGATAGTTAGGATGGGTGACTCACACCGGGGGAATAACGCGCAGCTGCAGCGGGGTAATTCTTCAATAATATTTTTGTACCTATTCATGGAAATTTGTTTAATTTACATTGTAGTTGGTTATTACCTAAATAATAAAATATTTATTACCTAAATAATAAAATATTTTTTCGAGTTTCTCAGCTGTTCAATATATGCGCATAATTACCCAATTGCATGCGCGGTATTACCCCGTACGTCGGGGAATACCGCGAAAATACAGTTTTCAGAATTATTATTTTTTTCTCAATTGGTGTAGGTAGTTGAACCTTTTCCTTGTGATGAAAAAGTTCCAAATGGGTTCATGATTCAGCAGTTAAATTATGAAAGTTTGTGTGTACATAGGAAGGTTTTTGTGAGCATTTTCCCTTAGGTGCGTGGAATACCCCGTTCTCCCCGAATCAAGTGAGATCTGGGCCGCGGTAAGCGGTCCGTCAAATTCGCCACAACGTAGCCAGATTGGGCAATTATTTCGGTATCTGAAGAAAAGGTCATTGATTTATTTCCTTCATTAGCACTTCGAGTGGTTATATTGTTGTTTAATCAAGTGATGAATGTGGATGAATATCTGAATAGTGAAATCTCCAAGTTTAATGCTTTCACTTAATATATTGTATGCTTAGAATTTTAGTTGACTTGTATCCCCGTCGGAATGTATTTTGATTGTGGAAATAAAAAATATTATTATCATTAAATCACTAAAAGTGGTTATAGTTTAGACTTCAACGTAGAGTTGTTAGCCTATATGAAAGTCTCCCAAATTGATAGACCACCAAGACGCACTTTCGGATTCGACCAATTGAAAGAATTCAAAAAGAGTCCAGGAGTTCACTCATCTTCAAGTGATGATGACGATGTTTCAAATGTAGGCGCATCTACTAGTACTGGCTCTGTTAAGTTCGATACATCCATGTGTTAATATTGGTATATTTATTATATCTTAAGAATACTTACTTTAGAAAGAACATTTTTGTTTTAAAATACAGCGACAAGTCTCCTCTTACATGTTCATGTTAGGAATAAGAATGTTGATTGTTTCTTGCAATTATTATTATTATTGAAAATACTATTTTATTTTGAGTTGAATTTCGAATAAATGTTGGTAAGATTTTACATGTGGTGTTATCATTTCCAATGTCTCTGATGGTTGCAAGGATTGCGAAATCTGTAAATTTTTTTTTAAATAAGTTCAAAAAGGTTTTCAGTATGTGCACTTTGTCATGGCTCATTCACTTTGTGACGATGGTACGTGATGAAATTTGACAACGAATGAAAGTCGACCATTACAGTTTTGTTCATGCACAACTTTCAAACCCTACGAACCCCTCAATGGGAAAAAAATGGAGTGACATTGAAAATTTATTTCGGCATTGAAGTACCACCCGGAGAATCATTGTGCATTACAAGATAAGTTGAATTAAATGTGACCACCATCGTCTCAAAGTAAATGAGCCATGACAAAATGCTCATACTGAAACCTCTTTGAACTAACTAACTAATTTTTAACAACAAAAATTTTTTTTGAAAATTTCTGCACGGCTGTAAAGAAAATACAAAGATCTTGCCAAAAAAGTACCACATGACCCACCATCCCTATTCAAAAAATTTAGGGGGTTGATGGGGATGGCCCAGAGTGCAACAAAAATTCTTCAAAAATGCATAAAAATTCGGTAAGAGTGAAACAAAATGGACCTGTTTCAGGATTTTTCTGCCGAATATTTTTCTTCTGAGAAAATGAATTTGTTTCATAATTTCGACGCGCACTGTATATTCTTATGAAAGAGAGCAGTAGTTACAAATTTGTTTTGGAAGAACAAAGAAAAACATCATGGCATGTGTATTTAAAGGGCAACAAGGAATAAATCATTCAACAAAAAGATTGATTTATTCCCCGCTCCTAATCTCAGTATTAGCAGAGGAAATGTTAAAGGGAGCACAACACAACTCTACGTATAATGCAAGAGCACATATAAAAACCTTAGCAAAAACTCTGTCTCCCAGTATAAGCGTAGGGATATTGGATTTCTTCTCAGAATAAGCTTTCTTATTTATTTAAAAAAGGAGTGCTTCGACCACTTGGGGTCATTAGCACTTGGTACTATTACATTGAGGTTTGCAAGGATACATAACTATTCACCTTTAAACACATATATACAGTTCTAACATTGCAGCTTAGAGTTTATCATATAAATACTAATAATGCATAGAGAAACACAGAAGAGAACTTCCTCTAAACACACTCCTAGTTAATGGAATCTCAAGTGCATCTCAGACAGACACGTGTGTTGTGTTGTCAAAGGCCCCAGATACATCCAGGAAGGCACACATTTTTTTCGATATAGAGAAGGCATTCAATATGACATGGAGATCAAACATAAGTACTTTAAACACTAGCTGCATGGAACATAAAGGGTATCATATTCTTGTTCATACAAAATTTTCTCAGTGACAGATAGTTTCATGTGAGCGTGAATGGAGTACTATCAAATCGTGAATATCAGGAATTAGTATATTATTTTATAAGGAGAAGAAGTGACACTGTTCTTGGCGAGCTTGAGTTTACCTGCCGAACGTAGAGGAAAGTCACCAAATATGAAATAGTATCCTAATATGGAATACCTCCATTTCTCCAAGACTATAAGTAATAAACGCAACACTCGACCATCTTCTGTTTCATTCGGTCTAAAAACTATCGCACTCACACCATCGAGTCAGTTGCGCGAACGCTTAACGTGTGGCAGGCGTGTTTTATTTTGTTGTCGTGAAGAAAATTTTGAAGGTAAGTAATAAATGAGTATTACCAGCTGTTATGTTTGTATACATACAGAGTGTAACAGTCAAATGGAATAAATTCGATAACGAATAAATGAGGGCGTGTTGGGAAAAAAGCTCGGACACGTCGATTTGTAATTTTAAATGCGCATATTTTTCAAGAAAATAATTTATTTATTTATTTATTTATTTACATAAACAGGAATCCCAACAGGCGAACCCAATTACAGGGATTCACTAAATAAAACAAATATTCAAACATGTTGTGAACTCAATCCTAAACTATTCTAAAGTTTTATGAACCAAACATTAAAAAAAATAAACACATTCAGTAATTCCTATATAAATATTGGATCAGATTTCTCTTGAAGACGATAAGTGACAAATTGAAAATATCGATGTTATAAAGGTGCCAGTTATAAAAACGCATTAATCTCAAGAAAATCGAGTGGTAAAATAAAGATGTACGGGCCCTAGGTATGAAAAAAAGCTCCCTTCGACGGCCAGTAAAAACGCGGACATTGAAAAGAATCTCGTTGATGAGAGGAAAATCAAAGTGGCCGTTTATTATTCGGTATAAAAAAGTTTGATCGAAAATAACTCGTCTGTGCTCTAAGCTTGTCAACTTGTATAACCTGAGTCTCTCGTGGTAGGGACACTCGACCTGCCGATTTCCGAATCTATAATTCAGGGTTTTGGTGAACTTTCTTTGAACTCTCTCCAAGCGATCAATGTATTTGTAGTAAAAGGGATTCCAAATCGGTGTGGCATATTCCAAGGTACTACGTACCAACGAAAAATATAAAACCTTCACAGTTTCAACGTTATAGAATTGTCGTGAAATTCTCAAAATGAAACCCAGCATCCTAAAGCTTCTGGAAACGATTTCATCTATGTGATGTTCAAATGAAAGCTTCGAATCAAGATAAATTCCGAGGTCTTTAACGGTATTTGTTTCTTCAATATTCGAGCCGCACAGTGACAGGGGAGGCCTCAGAACATTCAAGTTTCTTGTGAATATGATATGTTTACATTTCTCAACATTTGAAGATAAATAACGAACAGAACAAAAGGCCGAAAATCTATCAAGATCGTCCTGAAACCTCCGTGCATCCTCTATACTTCTAAGAGCCAGGTACATTTTGAGATCATCAGCATAAAGCTCGAAAAATACATGTGAAAAACACTTGTGAACATCATTTATATATAACGTGAAAAGAACTGGACCCAAATGTGAGCCCTGAGGTACTCCAGACGTTACTGAATGAACGTTAGAGAAAGCGTCGTTCACGATGACATACTGAAACCTATCAGTCAAGTAGGATTTAATCCATCCCAATAGATTTCCCCCCACGCCGTATTCTGAAAGAAATTTTAGAAGTGTAGCATGGTGAACCTTGTCGAATGCCTTCGAAAAATCTGTGTAAACAGCATTTACCTGGGTACCCTGATCCAGATGCTGAGAGATGAAATTGATGTATGGTGACAAATTAGTTAAAACGGATCTACCCTTGAAAAAACCATGCTGCCTGACGCTCATCTTCGATTTGAGTGAATTAAATAAAAAGTCCGTTACAATTGATTCAAACAATTTTCCGAAGTGGTTTAGAATGGAAACAGGTCGATAATTACAGATGTCATTATTTTTCCCACCTTTGTGAACCGGGGTAATTTTGGCGAGTTTCCACCTATCAGGAAAGACAGCAGAGCGTAATGATTGGTTAAAAATTATGTGGAGTGGAGAAATAAGTGAAACAGCTGTGGATTTAATGAATATTGGCGGTATCAAATCTGGACCAGGACCTTTGTTTACTTTCAGGTCCTCGACCTTTTTGTGAATCTATATGAACACATGGATATCTGATATCCCCCACATTGACTTTGTCGATAACTGGCTTAGTTGAATCCTCAAAAACACCTGCGAAAAAGTTACCGAATGCATTCGCCACATCTTGACTTCCATTGTACTCGATATCATTATGAGTCACCGATTTAGGTGAATTATTATCTCCTTTTCGATTCTCCGAAACATATGACCAGAAGTTTTTGGGATTTACAATAATATTATTTTCAACGCGTGAAACGTGATCCGCGTTGTCTCTGCGAATCAGTTCCTTACAACGTTTACGCAAAATAAAAAATTCTCTATAATCATCCATATTTCGAAACCTCTTGAATTTGTTATGAATTTTGGCCTTTAGATTGACAAATTTTATAGTTTCGCGAGTAAACCATGATGGGAATCTCTCATCTTTAACAGTTCTAGAAGGTACATGTCTTCCAATTATACAATTAATTACATTATAAAAAGTATCTACATTAAGGTTAACATCCTCATTGATTAATAATAGCTTCCAATCAATGGAGGAAATTTCGTCATTGATAGCACAGTAATCTGCGTTGAAAAACTTATACATAGATCTTGATTTTTTTGGCGTGACTTGTTCTCCCGGAAACTGCACCAGAACATCCAAGGCAGGATGATGATGATCCTCGCTAACAAAAGGAAGTGCTGCCCGTGTTGATCGAACATCAACAGTGGATGCCAAAATTAAATCCAAAATCCTACCATTAATGTTAGGATGGCAGTTGAATTGATTCAGAGAGTTGTAGGATGTAAAATCTCTGAATTTAGTGTAGGAGTCACCCTGGACCCGGTCACAAACCATGCCCCCACCCGTCTCAGACCAAGAAAGAGCTGGCAAGTTGAAATCCCCAACAAGAACGAACTCGTCCTCTCCATGATTTTCCATAAGAGCCGTTACCGCATAGAAGTAACTTAAATAATCATTCGAAGATATACCGGGTGGACAATAACATACACCAACATACAGGTTCAGTGATCCATTAATCCTGATTTTGAGCCATAGGTCTTCAACTCGAGTGGAATGACGGCAATCCGAAACCGGGACACACTGCAGGTGCCCCGCAACACCAATGAAAACACCACCACCATCTTTCTTGGAACTATTAGTATCAGAACGATCCCTACGAAACACGCTATAGTTTTCGCACATAAATTCCGAATTATTCACTGTCGGTTTAAGCCATGAATAATATTATATAGGGTGTTCCATGTGACCTTAGCCAATACCAACTTTCTTATTTCAAATGCAACCTCCTAAATATTATCTATTTTTTGGATTCTTCAGAGAATTCTAGACACAATTCATGCACAATGTCCAATACCTTCCAATTTCATTGAAAATCAGTCGATATGGCCTATCAGATATTTCGGAAGTATTAGGTGTTATCAGATTTATTGCAAAAATCAACGTTTTGAATGATCAGTACATTGTTTACCGGGTAGGAAAAGCCTTACATTCATGGACGATCGTGAAGATTGCAACACAGAGTCCAGAAATGTGGCTTTTCCTACGAGGTAAACATACTATTTTTTCGCAAATCGTTTGAAATTCGACAGATTTTAATGAATTTTGAACAGAATCGCGAATTATTCGATTCATAAATAAATGGAGCATTGAAATCCGGAATGGCATTGGTTGCGTTACTATGGACACGTATTAATGCTGAATTGTCAAACTTGATAATATGATATTAATTTGATTGCTGGTCTTTTCGAAGACCTAAATACAGTGTGAAATGATGAGTGATGATGAATTTTCCATTTCTGGGACTCGTCCAGAGCAGTTTGGGCAGTAAATGCTGCTTCATTAGAATTATTGCCAAATAAATCTAGAGAAAAGTACGAACATGCTTATGTCGAACACTGACAACTGTAAGGAATTTCCTTACAGTAAGGAAATGAATATCTCTAACAGTTGGGAAATCTTGACTTTTTCTGTGACAACTTTTTTTTCATTACACCGCACTGAAAACCCTATCAAAACATGTAGATTTAGAACATCGAAAATGACTCTTTTCCGTGCGGCCGCACCGCAAAAAGTTTTGCGGTGCGCTGAGGCATAGATGCATCCTATGATTCCTATGCTGAGACACAGAGCAACGATTGCGTGACAGTAGATGTCAGTGTTTTGAATAATTATTGTTTCACAATATCGAAATGCTTTATGCTGAAAATTTTTCCCGTGTTATAGTTTTCAGAGAGGTGTAATGAAAAATATCGTTCATTACACGTCCAGAAAGGCTTTTTCCGTGCTTGCACGAGTTCCCGTGTTCGGCTCCGCCTCACACGCCTCATCGCGCGCGCACGGAAAAAGCTTACTTTCTGGACTAGTAATGAAATATACTATTAGGAATGTCAAAATTTACTAGCGATTTGAGGAAATAGTAATTTACGTAGCAAGTACGGAAAATTGTGTTTTTTTTGGCGAAGCTGAAGGCGGGTCCTGGAAGTCTGTGAGTCCAAAAAAACTATTTTCGGACGTGTTGCGTACAATATTTTTTCGGCAACCGTGTAGAATTACAAATCCATGAGACGACGACACATTTCTTTATTATACATCTTGATTCTTATTCGAATAAGTCAGAACAGAACTGTCATCCGTTATTTCGTTGCTATTGTGATGATCATAACAATGACAACAACGACGGAATTTTTCCGGCCTAGTCCAAAAAGTACGTACTTACTTTCCGGACGAGGCCGAAAAATGCTACTTTCTCAAAGAAAAAGCCGGTTGCCGGAAAAATTATTTTATTTCACATTTTCGGTCATTACAGTTAAAACCTGATAAGTCATACTGATTTTTTCTTAATTATTAAAAAAATCGAAAAAACCTTTCATGTCAATGTAGGAAATATTCAAAATGCTCGCCGCGAACGTCTTCGCAACATGCTAATCTGGTGTAGAATTGTCTTCTAACGTTACTCAACATTTCAGTCGCGACTGATCTAATCGCAAGCGTGATTCGGTTTTTCAGGTCGTATAAGTAAGGGTTTCGTTTCGTATACAATACTTTTGACATATCCTTACAAAAAGAAGTCTAATCGAGTCAGATCAGGAGATCATTTGAAATGTTAATTTTTGTGAAGAATCTGAAAACACTTGATATTTCCGAAAAAGTTGAAGATAGGTATAAGAAAATTGTATATGAATTATTTCGAGAATTTTCTGAAGAACCAAAAAAAAAATAATACACAGGGTGTTGCATTTGAAATAAGAAAGTTGGTATTGGCCACGGTCGCATGGAACACCCTATATAATTTTATTTTTTTGAAAAATATGCGCATTCAAAATTACAAATCGACTCGTCCGAGCGTTTTTCCTAACACCCTCCCGTTTATTCGTTATCGAATTTATTCCATTTGGCTGTTATACTCTGTAAGTGTTATACTATTTAGTATTCCGGTATTATGTATGGTACTCGTTTATTAATTAAGCAATTAATGGTCTCAAACATTAACGCGCTCGCTCCGCTCACGCGTTAAAATATTTCGACCATTAATCGCTGTCATTAATAAACTAGTTGATTAAATAACTATTAATTGATCTCGAAAATATTAATGTCCATTTTTGTTATCGTTATGTTGATTTATGCTTATATTCCATAAATGGGTACCTATTCCATATTTGGTTACTCATTTGTGATTTTGTATTAGTTTTTAATGTGATAACTGATATATTTGATTAAAGGCTGTAAATTAATACATACAGGGTGAGTCTTTGACTTGTACATATATTTTAACTGTGGATTCTTTAGGCCAAAATAAACATTTTTTTCATTTTCCATTTTTCCGAATTCGGCTCTGATAAAAAGATATAGCCATTTGAAAAAAAAAATTGTGCTAAATGCGTCCCTGATATTATTCTCTACAAACACCTCAAAGTTCATATTTTTCAATTGAAATTGATGTGATTATTAGATATTCTGGGTGATACATTTAGAAAATACTCAAGCACTAACCTTATTTGAATAAGAATATTACAAACACGATATTTCCTAACAAAAACGCTAAGTTTTGTCCATCATTTCTGCAATTGAAATGCCATATTTCTGACACCAAAATAAGTTCCTTCTTCGATTTTCCTGAAGATTAGTTTGTAAACACTAATAATTTGTTCATATTTTCCCGTATATTCTGGAACGATCTAATCAAAAGTGGTTTCAACTAACCTATCCTAACTCCATCAACGTAAGTCATATGATTCGAGGTCAATGACCTAACCTAACTCATCTTCTGTGATATTATATTCCACAGAACTCTACAGAAGACGATGCCAGATGGCCTATTTTCTCTTCAAACAATAGTATAGTCGAAACCAAGGGAGCGGTACGTACCAACGTACCCCAGAAGAACTATCGCATTTATTTTTGTTTTGTTTACTTTTCGCTAAAGGCGTCTAGGCGTTGCTCTTCGGAAACGCTACAGTGACTTTATCACTGATAGAGTTTGATATTAGAGTCACTGTAGGAAACGCCAAACGAGTAGTTCTGATTCTCGCCGTCGCCGATATAGCGCTACGTTCTTTGCCGACTGCAATGTAGCACGGGCCACGGCCTACTCTTCCCATCTGATTTCTGTTGCTTCTGAAGGCTGTGGAGTGGATGTAGCCGCCACGCAAGACATACAGAGTTTCTGTGTCTCTAATAACCTCCAACGTTAGTCAGTGACTTCGATTTATTTATTTATTATTTATTAATTTACAGAGAATAAAGCAAAAAGGTGATGATTCTGTAAATGACTTAGTGAATTGATGTAATAGTAGTGTCGTCTGGTGTCGAGTTATTATTGTTTCGGAATTTTTTTTGCTGAAGGACCAGTAACAATGAATTTTCAATAGAAACTGCCTATAAAATGTATGTGGGATTTTATTATTACATATCTCTACATCAAACTTTTTTCATCATAGAGATTTTCGTCTTGACAAAGTTGATAAACTGATAATAATTCTGACAACATTGTTAACTTTTGAGAGACCAGAGACGAAATAATATTCGATGAAATTTAACTCAGGACAGCATTCAGATTATTCTTGAAATTCATGATTTTTTCCTCAAATTTAATCTTAGACAATGAAGAATAACTTGAGAACGACGCGTTTTATTGAAAAAACATAAGAATACTTTTATTTTCTAAACCGATTGGTTCTTTCGAAAATATGAACCGTTTATCCTTTTTAAGTGATTTGATAGTGTTTTTGCATGAATTTATGAGTCGACCACCCTGTAACTTTCAAACTAGGAGAGATATTGAATAAGTTTCGATTGAGTAATATGCACCATGAATAGAGTAAAAAATCAACCAAAATTCAGTTCATTTGAAATAACGGTTCCGGAGATATGAACAGAAAAGTGTTTTTTTCGTGGATTTTCGACACCCTGTATCTTCCAAACGAAACCGAATTTTGAAAAATGGTATGGGAAAAAAGTGTTTCGTTTGATGAGAGGAATCTACAGTTGAAATATATGTACAAGTCAAAGACTCACCCTGTATAAGTGTTATGACTGATTAGTAACAATATTAAACTGATTTAATTAATTAGAAGTCTTTTTAATATATATTTAGTTATTGGGTATGAGGTGTATGCGTTTACGGGAGACATTAAAACACTTGTGGAAACGAAGGAATATGTTTATTCATCAGGAGATCGGTTCTAGTTACAAGAATGTTTCGACTGTCGTCGATAACTGCTAACCAGTTTAAGTAACAACTGTCCGGTTTTACCTATCTGAGGTATTTATATACCTGCCCAATGGGCTCCGTGGAATTGCGCCTGCCAAATCTTTCTAGTCATTCTTGTACCTGAAAGTGGCTGATATTCTTTGAAGGTTTCATGTTATTGCAATTAAAGAATTTCCTTGACGGTAGAGAAAGTTGAGGGTCAAGTCCAAGAATGCCATTGTTACAATGTGCAGGTATCTTCTGAATTATGGGGATGACAAACTTGGTTCGGCACGTACACTGTGTCGAATCGCTTTTATCACCACATACCCCCTTACCAGTAATAACGTTACGATGAAAGATGAAACAATTTATATTTGTACATTATTACTCTGGAAAATTATGACAGAGAAAAAAAAATTGTATTTTACATTATTGTGGAAAATTTTAAGAGAAGAAAAAAAAATAAATTAGTATTAGATAAATGCTGAAAAAAAATATATACAGGGTGGCCCACCCCAGACGCGGTTCTCATTTTGAGGCAGTGAATGAAGACATTTTGAAAATTTTTTTTTCGTCAAATGTGAAGGACAATCAGATGCACAATTTAAAATTGTTTTCACATATACAGGGTGTTCGATAACAAAGATATAGACCATAGTTACACTTTTTTAAATGGAATACCCTATATATGAATTCAAAAATTGAATGGCAAGCTCAAATAAAGATGAGTTTATAAGAACCATTTTATGTCTTAGGAGAACCATTTAAGAGAAAATGGCGAAAAATCGAAAAAAAGGAGTATTTTTAATTTGCAATTAATGAATAAACCCTTCAAGCCAACGAGACAGACAATGTTTTTTCGTGTAGACATATTGGCTACCCTTATGCAGAAAACAAAAATTTAACTCTGGAATATACTGAGTGATCATAATTAATGTTCAAACATTAACTACATATAATGGTCAAAAACTTTCTTATTTCAAATGGCACACCCAGTATTTCTGTACCTTGTTGAACGTGAAAATTAATATAGAAACTATCTTCAATAGGTTTCCCTATACCTAAACCTAATAGTTTTCAAGTAATTTTCGATTTTTAATTCAACTAGTTAACCTACTATTATGATTAGCGATATTCAAAGAAATACTTGGAAATATTTGTGGGGAAATGCTCACAATATTATTTGAAATCTGAAAAACTCATATGAAGATCTCAATAATGGTGTTGCGGTCACGCAAGATTTATTATTCCTTATAAATGATTATCTACTGTATTTCTCAATAACAATTTTTTTTCAATTATTTTAAAATTAATTTCGCCTAGAAGGTATTGAATGTCATCATCATTCAATATTTTTCGGTACATGCCCTTAAATTTTTCTTTATTCTTATCGTTTTGAAGTTAAGCCATACGTTCAAAGAATCATGTAACAAACGATTCATTTAAAAAAATATTTGCTCAGGCGATGAACCTCTGATTCTTCATACTTGTTATCTCCAATTGTTGGATTGAGTATCAGTAGACTCAAAGATTCAAAGATGTTCACAAAATACCTTCAAATACTACCTTACCACTGAATGTCGGTATTCAACTCACTCTCTGGCCAGAGGTTCACTATCACAGATCTCTTTTGAAAATCTCCAAAAGTCTTCGAAATATTGAAAATGTGAAGAATAGGGAAAATGTTGGACAGCACAGGTTCATCGCCTGAGCAGTAATTTTTTTGAATGAATCGTTTGTTACATGATTCTTTGAACGTATGGCTTAATTTCGAATCAAAACGATCGGAATAAAGAAAAATTTAAGGGCATGTACCGGGAAAGATTGAATGATAATGCGACACTCAATACCTTCTAGGCGAAATTAATTTGAAAATAATTGAAAAAAGAATTCATATTCAGAAAAACAGTAGATAATCATTTATAAAGGAATAATAAATCTTGCGGGACCGCAACACCATTATTGAGATCTTCATATGAGTTTCTCAGATTTCAAAAAATATTGTGAGCATTTCCCCACAAATATTTACAAGTTTTTCTATGAATATCGCTAATCATAACAGTAGGTTAACAAGTTTAATTCAAAATCGAAAATTACTTGAAAACTATTAGGTTTAGGTATAGGGAAACCTATTGAAGATAGTTTCAATATTAATTTTTACGTTCAACAAGGTACAGAAATACTGGGTGTGCCATTTGAAATAAGAAAGTTTTTGACCATTATTTGTAGTAAATGTTTGAACATTAATTATGATCACTCAGTATATTCCAGAGTTAAATTTTTGTTTTCTGCATAAGGGTAGCCAATACGTCTATACGAAAAAACATTGTCTGTCTAGTTGGCTTGAAGGGTTTATTCATTAATTGCAAATCAAAAATACTCCTTTTTTTCGATTTTTCGCCATTTTCTCTCAAATGGTTCTCCTAAGACATAAAATGGTTCCTATAAACTCATCTTTATTTGAGCTTGCCATTCAATTTTTGAATTCATATATAGGGTATTCCATTTAAAAAAGTGTAACTATGGTCTATATCTTTGTTATCGAACACCCTGTATATGTGAAAACAATTTTAAATTGTGCATCTGATTGTCCTTCACATTTGACGGAAAAAAAATTTTCAAAATGTCTTCATTTACTGCCTCAAAATGAGAACCGCGTCTGGGGTGGGCCACCCTGTATATATATGGTGAATGTAATTGGCTTAATCTAATCCGACTTGTAATCTATCCGGGAAACGTACTCTTCTACCTGAACGTGTAGTGCAATGTTCGCGATTACTATTTCCTTCAGTATGTTCGGGTTGAAAAGTTTGATCGGGTACAACTACGGATTGAGAATTAAACTCGCTTTCGGGTTCGCAGTCTTTCGTCAAAAGAAAGGCTGGTTTTAGTCGGTCTAATGAGACGGTCGCTTTTTTGTCGCCTATTTTGATTACGAAATATTTATCATGGCGATGTACTACTTCGTATGGTCCGTCATACGGAGATTGCAAGGGCGCGCGAACTGCATCTCGCCGAACAAAAACGTGTTTAGCAGTAGACAGGTCTTTGAAAATGAAGGTTGGTTTAGAACCATGCCGAATAACGGCGTTTGGCTTGACATCGTTGAGCCGTACCTTCAATTTTTCTACGAAATCCGAATTTGCTTTCTGATTCGAAGGGGCAAAAAATTCGGCAGGTAGTCGAAGACTTGAGCCGTAAATCATTTCGGCAGAAGTTGCATTCAAATCTTCTTTGATGCACGATCGAATTCCTAAAAGAACTATTGGTAACGTTTTCAACCAATTGTCCGTGGCGTGGCACTTTATTGCTGCCTTAAGTTGGCGGTGAAACCGTTCGACCATACCGTTAGCTTGAGGGTGGTAAGCTGTTGTACGTATGTGTTTTGTACCGAGTAGCTTGCATAGTTCCCTAAATAAATTGGATTCGAACTGTCGACCTTGATCCGATGTTATTCTGAGCGGAACACCGAAACGCGAAATCCAAGTAGACAAAAAGGCTGAGGCCACAGTGGAGGCTTCCATATCTTCGATTGGCGCTACCTCCGGCCACCTTGAAAAACGGTCAATACATGTAAGGCAATATCGGTAGCCTTGTGAATATGGCATTGTGATAATGTCAATGTGGACATGTTCGAATCTACCAGCTAAATTGTCAAACTGTTTGATTGGCGTGGAAACATGACGAGTTATTTTATTTCGTTGACACGGGACACAACAGCGCGTCCACTCGCGACAGTCTTTATTCATCGATGGCCACACGAAACGCGAACTTATCAATTTGTTTGTGGCTTTTATGCCAGGGTGTGAAAGGTTGTGCAAAGAGTCGAAAATGTTTCGGCGAAATTGTTTTGGCACAAATGGTCTAACGCTTTCGTTGGTTAAATCGCAGTAAAGTTGGACATTGAAATCGGGAAAATAAACTTTCTTTATGTTGAGGGAGTATTCATTTCCGGATTCGAGGATTTTGCGTAATTCCTCGTCGATTTCTTGCGCGACTGCGAGAGTACGATGGTCAACTACCTCGGAAATTTCTTCGATTCGCGATAATGCGTCGGCTACACTGTTGTCCTGGCCTTTGATATACCGTATATCAGTAGTGAATTGGCCAATATAGTCGAGTTGCCGAAATTGTCGAGGGGAACATTTATCCAAATTTTGACTGAATGCGTATGTGAGTGGTTTGTGATCGGTGAATATCACGAAGTTTCGACCTTCCACGGCGTATCTGAAACGTTTTACAGCGTAGTACATTGCTAATAGTTCTCTGTCGTATGCGCTATATTTACGTTGAGCTGTAGATAGAGATTTTGTATAAAACGCTAAAGGTTGCCATGCATGATTTGTTAATTGTTGTAAAGCGGCTCCTATCGCGTAATCGGAGGCATCTACCACAATGCTGATTGGTGCGCCAGGGATAGGGTGCGCTAACATAGTTGCGTCAACTAGAGCTTGCTTTACCAAGTTCAAAGCGTTAAGGCTGTTACACCCTTTGCCAGAAAGCTCGAATTCCGCTAGATGGCACTACATGAAAATACCCAGCAATAAAAATTCAAAACTCCCAATATTTCAATAGCCCCGCCTATTCTTGCCGAGTTACTTCGAACAAAATTTTCGACAGAACAGAATGAACATCTGGTATTATTGCAATTTATGACACCATAATAAAGCCCACCGCTCTCTTTACCAGATGTAAAAGGGAACCGAAAGGATCGAAACGTTCGTCAATTCTGGTATAGAAAGAAGAATTGTGTGGGCATCGTTTCCTCAGATCGATAGAATTACCGAAACTGCGTCATTGTAATATATTAAGAAATAGTGAAATTTATTTATTTTCATACCTTACTACCTATCAATAACATCATGAAAGTATTTCACCAAATTCCATGATAACAATTATTAAATGAATATTCTAAGACCTTGTTTATATCAGAGGTTCAGAGATACCTACGTATTATCAAATGGTTTTCAATTTCATTTCATAGTCTTGTTTGATACACAATGTAATAATATAGAATATTAGAAAGAATACGAATATTCGAAATAAAATGGCTGTTTCAATTGATTTGACACTAGTTATAATGAGCCCATCGAGCGCTCAAAAATATTTCGTTTTTCTATTATTTCACTGAAGAGTAGGATCATTTATGTTTAGGGATGAAAAATCTGAATAAATGACGTATTGGAAATTCTCTCCTCTCCTGGTAAAACCCAAAATGTCTCCATTGAGTATTCCTCTAATGTGTCAATGGTGTCACTCACCTGAAAATAATTTAGAAGACAGAAGGAACAGAGGACCAATATAAGATCCAGGAGGGATTATCAATGAACTAATTCATCATACCTAACAGAAGTTAGTTCGAAAAAATATTATCAAATGAAAGACAATATGGTTTTATTGAAAAATTTTATTGATATAATAAGAATTTTATTGATATAAAGTTTCGATAAAAACCTGCGATTACGCATTCAAACAATGCGGAATTTGCGAAATGAATTAGAGTCATTACTTTTGCAAATTCAACGTCACGCTTGCGTTTACAATGTAAGGCACACCATATTTATAACAGTTTATTCCTGTTCCCGAGTTTTTAATCCTCTTGGAATTCTTGGATCGATAATTTCTGGAAGAATACAATTAATATAAAACTTTTCCAATTTCGGAATCATGATACTGTGCCAGAAGTTTATATCTACGATTCTTTGGACATGAAAATCATCATCAGAATAGAAAACCAGATCGCAGTATCGTCTTCTGCATATATTCAGTTGACCTTGGATCTGAAAAAAATAATTATGGTTTCGTTTCAACCTGAAAAAAAAAAGATTAATAAAATATGAAACGGCGTTTGAAATCTGATTTCTCACCTTACTTCTTCTCCATTGATAGTATAACAATGTGGTTTCGAATAATCTTTCAGTTTTCCCTTGATTGACTGGAAACTCTTTACCTCTATCAAACCATCATCTCCAATCAATCCATCGGGAGAAGCACCTAAAAATGGAAAATCCACATCAATAAACAATCCACATCGTTTGACTTTGACATTTTTCAGTCTTTCGTATATCTCTATAGCGACTTTTTCATTCACCCTTCCATACAAAATACCGGGAGTATTCACCGGATTTTTATACAGTAAAGCTTTTACTAAATTATGACAAGGGGTTGTTGCTCTTCTTTTGACCACTGTACCAAAGTTCGAGGCTGTCAGATAGTCCTGCCTCAATTCCCTCCATAAGGAATTATCATGCTGCCCACGAGTTTTCTCCTCAATTTCTTCCAATTTTGAACGATCTGAAATTCTATCTTTCAGTTTGTTCAGAAAGAGGGTTTTCTTTACTGACATTTCCCCCTGAGGAATGTCAGGCTGGGCAGCATTTGGTCCGTAATTCATGTCAGGACCATTTGAAAAATCTCTTCTCTTTTTTGGTTGGCTTTTTGTACCCTCATTTCTCTTATCATGAATCCGCTTCCTTTTCGCCAAAATTTTACGCGTATTCTCCCCAAGACGGCCTTTCCAAGTATGGAGATGCCACGCAGGTCCAACAGAGTGAGAAATAGCAGCTCCATAAGCACGAGTGGTATATGAAATGGATTTACTATAATTAACTCTTTTTCCTCCCGTGCATTTAGCGACGAGTGCCATATACCTAAAAAATCAACAAATTTCAATATATATCTATGTAAAATTCAGGTATGAATATGTTATTCGCAATAGCCGAAATCGGCCACTGTCCGAAAGTTATGCTCACAACGCGTTATGGGTATCCAAATTTACCCCCGATGCGAATAGATAATTTTTTTCGAGCACTGAGTAAAGCGGAATACCCAGAACGCGTTGTGGGTAAATTTGATAATCCACAATGCGAATCCTATTTTAGCGCGCTTTCATTCTGCGTTGTGGACAATTCATTTTACCCACGTCGCGTTCTGGGAATTGCATTTCACTCAATGCTCGAAAAAAACCACATGTTCGCATTGTGGGTAAATAAGATACCCATAACGCGTTGTGAGCAAAAATTTCGGACATTGGCCGATTTCGGCTATTGCGACTAACAATATGTAGATAAAAGTAGAATGAATGGAAAATATATTGGAAATATTTAAATTGAACTCTCATACCTTTCGGCTTGGTTTGTGGTTTCATTGTACACTAATCGATCAGCCTTATTTTTCATCGGTTCCACTATTTTCAGAACTTCTTGAAAAAAGGACTGATTCATAATCTTGGTGAGATCTTCCTCCCCTGAATCCTTTCTCTTACAATATGAATCTCTGTGAGAACAAAATCACTATTTATCAAACTTATGTTCTCTGGTACTGGAGGTTGAGAAAAAATCGATAAGTACTCACCTGCAATTGCTGTGATTCCCAAAAACATGGTAAGGAGCATTTCCCAAATCTTGTCGCAATATGGCTGAATCATCTTCATTGTTTTTTACGATGATCCTCACAGATTTCACGAGTCTTTCGATATTATTTATATTTTTATTCTTCCTCGTAAGTATTTTTCTATTAGAAATATCGAAAGAAGTGTTTTTAGCAAGTCTGTGCAATTTGTCGCTCAAACATCGGGTCATATGATTGGCACATTCAATTTTTATCACTTGCCGACCATAAGGTACCTTTTCTACTACCCTTGCATACACGCTCGAATCTCCATCACCTATAACATTTTAGAATTGTCCAGTTAATATTAAAAATGAATATTGTTGTCTGCTGATTTACCTATTAAGTATTTGTATAGAAGTCCGTGCTGTTCGACACTTTTACAAAAACCTTCTACAATTATTTCCTGTTCCATTCCAGTTGAAGGACCGCTGTAATTGAGTGCACAATGATGTGGCCGGGAAGGTGTATTTCGCATTTTGTAGTATGCACACGCAGAACACGTTTTATTCCTTACTCCTAGAAATAGTGGTTTTTTCGTCTGTGCACCAATAATAATTCCCTGAAAAATTAGCATCCCATTGTTTTATTTTTTATTTTTGATACCCGAGAGCGAAGATCATAAGAATTATTCGCGTTATAACAGTTATCAGTTTAAATGTTTATAGATACTCACAAGTCCCGAAGGTGCGTTGTATCCATGTCCATAACTACGCTTGCTCCATCCTCCATCTACTATGACAGTTATGTAGGGAGTTCCATCTGCACACACGTTCCCTTTTTCAATAGCAATCCTTTTTTCCTCTTCGCCAGCCTTTTGCATATTTTCGAATAATTTTTCTTCCCAGATCTAAAATATTGTCGATACTGTATTAAGTGTTTACATAAACATTTATTTTATCGAAAGTGATTCTCTTAAATAGAATTTGAGTATTAGGGAAGCTGTGAACATAATTTCGATATTTCCATGCATCTTACTTGAAAAATGACAAACATAATATTGTTTCATGATCTCACTTTGAGCGTAAAGTATGATCTTAGTGGTGAAACTTTAAGCTTTTCAAAATGTTAATAGAGCAAACACCGTGATATTTCGTGCTAAAAAAACTATTGATGTGATGAATATTCTATGCGGACCTGGAAATCCGAAATCAACGTATTATATATTCAACTGATAGTAATGAACGTTTTGCACAGAGATAAGTAAATTGATGAAATTCACTGTTCGAACATTAGCTAATATCCTCACCTTCTTTATTTGAAACACTTTACGGTTGTATGTCTTCTGTGTCATGAATGGAACGTCCATCAGGGCGAATAACTCCTCACATTGATTTTTTCCAATACCTATTGATAAATTGCCCCATACCATAGCACTAGACAAATCATTTTGCTTATAGTCTGGATCGGTATTCAAAATAGTAGATTTTCCACAGTTATTGCAGAAGAAATGGAGTCGCGAATTCATCCCAAATTTCGTTTCCTTCACAAAAGCCATTTTGCCCATAGTACATTTATCACTATGTCTTATGATCTGCTCGTATTCATAAAGAATGTGACCTAAATTCACTATACGGCGTCCATTCAGTAAATGCCTTATAGAGATATGAGAAGAGTCAATTTCTACTTCCAATTCTGGCAGATTTTCTATTGCATCCCTAAAAAGTATACTATCTGAATTTTGTTCACTATGATGACTTTATCTAATGGATTACTTACTCATTTCTAGCACCTTCTGTAGACTCGAGCAATTCACTATAACCTTCTTGTTTAGCTAAAGCGTTCTGTCTGAAATGGAAATCAATTAATGGATAACACTTTTCGTAGATTCTTCAGATTTGCCAAAGATCTTTCAAGTTTAGTTATGAGAGAATTAAAAGTATAGGTGAATTTATGTGATATACATACCTTGCAATTTGTAAATTTTTCATGAATTTCGACCTAGCCGATCTTTTGTGAACTCTTGAGCGATACTTAGCCATAGTTGCACGAAATGAAATTATGTGAATATTATTAATAAGTACCCTTATATATAACCTTCCGTTAGAACACGAGGTAATTCAGGTGGAAATATACTAAGCTATGAGTTCTTTCTTCACACAATTGGAATATATAGTGCTTCTCAAAAGTCCCTACACACCCCCCCTCTTATCTTTGGAAGGATTATGCATAAACAAGTGAAATTTGGAAACTGAATATTAAAGGTTGTAAACTTCCCTACTATTGTTGATAGATGACGAAATCGTCATCGCTAGGTAATGGGTTTGTAACCCGCCTTGTCACCTGACGACAAATTTCAATCCTTATCTATCGTTCAGGTACGAGCATATTCAGCTAAGAACCCAGTGAAATTTTTAGGGTCATAAAAACTGTCAAATTTCCTGTGGTATTGAAATCAAGTGCAGATCAAATGTACCGACAATCGTTGGCATCATTACCCTATCATAAAAACTTCTTTGAGTGAAATATTGCCCTTTTGAAAGCCATAAATCAAAATTAAATTGAAGATGTACGTTTTCATTGGTTATTCCGATATTTAGAGGCGGTGCTAGATGGGAGGCGTGAATTTTAAGAACTTCGAAACTTTAGCACACTCTACACTCAATATCATTTAGAAAAAAAAAATTTAATTTATATTTAAGAAAACTTCTTTGAAATTGGAATGTTTCTGTGTATTGATTTTTTCCCGAAAACTTCGGTGTTGGGAGATATGATCATTTATAAAATTTCTCGATTTCAAATTCAAATTTCAGGAGATTCTGAAAATATTTTTCCAAAAATCTAACACAGATCCATTGATAATTCCCATTCGAGTCTACTCTATGAAAATGAAATGTATCCATCGAGCCAATTTTGAGTTAGAGTGTTCTAAAATTAGCACTGAGAAGCATAGGGCGAATGAAAGTACTGTACACCCTTAAGTGCGCTTTCATTCCAAGATATCAGCGCGTTTCTTTTCATTTTACCTTTCAATAGGTCGGTTAGAGGTTGCAAGATTTCAGCTGCGTTGGAAATGAATCGTCGATAAAAATTTACCATGCCTAAGAATCTGCGAAGTTGTTTGATATTTTCTGGTTTGGGAAATTTTACGATAGCATCTACACGTTCTGCCAAAGGTTTTATGCCTTGTGAATTAACAGTATATCCGAGAAAAGTTATTTCGTTTATTCCGAAAACACATTTCGCCGGATTGATTACAACGCCGTACTCATTTAAACGTTTGAACAAAATGTTCAGGTGTTCGTAATGCTGTGTCTCGTTATCCGAAGCAATTAAAAAATCGTCAATGTACGCATAAACAAAATCTAAGCCACGAATTATTTCATCGACAAATCTTTGACAGGTTTGAGCAGCATTACGTAATCCAAACATTGTGTTAACGGCCTCGAAAAGACCGAACGGGGTAATGATCGCGGTTTTTTCGATATCTTCTTCCGCGACAGGAATTTGATGGTAGGCTCTCACTAGGTCGATCTTAGAGAATACTGTCTTACCATACAATTTCTGGGAGAAATCCTCGATATGAGGTGGTGTGTACCTGTCGGGTATCGTCCTAGCGTTTAAGGCGCGATAGTCTCCACATGGACGTAGAGTGCCGTCTTTCTTGGGAACGCTGTGAAGTGGAGATGACCAGGGACTCTTCGATGGGCGAATGACTCCTTGTTCCATCATAACTTCAAATTCCGTCTGGATCTGCTTAAGACGGTCAGGGGCAAGTCGTCGTGCTTTACAATGGATTGGTGGACCAGGTGTCGTTTTTATATGGTGTTTGGTTCCATGCTTAATTGCTTCCTTTCTGAATACAGGTGGCCGAGTAAGTTCAGGGTATTCTTCTAGAAGTCGATGATACACTGATTCGCCATTTACCACTTTCACGGAAGAAACGTCTGTTTTCACTGGTTTACCGTTCGTTGAAAAGTTTGTTATTGAATCGATCAACCGTCGGTTTCTCGCGTCCACTAATAATCCATAATACGACAAGAAGTCTATACCGATAATAGGTGTGTTAACGTCCGCCACTACAAATTTCCACCCAAAACTTCTTCGAAGGGAAAGGTCCAATTTCAACGCGATAGTGCCGTATGTACTGATGCGTGTGCCGTTTGCTGCAGAAAGTTCGTACGTGTGTTTTTGCATCGGTCCCTTTAGGCGATTTCGCGGGTAAACACACAAGTCCGCACCCGTATCGACAAGAAAAGATACTCTTGTCTGTCTGTCGGTAACGAAAATGCGGCGAGCTTTCGAGTCGTCATCGTGAGCCGCGTTTACGGACGACTTTTGTCGTTTCCCGACGACCAGTTGCACGGAGGGTTACACTTTTTGGCCTTATTTCCAAACCTAGAGTGGTAAAAACAGAGACCATCCTGCTTTTGGTATCGACCACGGCTTGAACTTCGTCCGCGTCTTCGCGAAGGTGAGCGTCGCCTGTTCAGCGACAAAGTTTCAATTCGCGAACGCAACTGTCTTAATTCTTCCCGCAATTCACTAATTTCACTGGAATCTTCGGTCGTTTCCACGTCGGTGATTTCGTTGGTGGTTTCAGAAGCCATTTTCAACACACACATTTCCGTATCGAAATTTTTGTGAACGCAAACCTCTTTTTTTACACGCGGATCACGTCGGGGTCACCAGTTTGAGGTGTATGCGTTTACGGGAGACATTAAAACACTTGTGGAAACGAAGGAATATGTTTATTCATCAGGAGATCGGTTCTAGTTACAAGAATGTTTCGACTGTCGTCGATAACTGCTAACCAGTTTAAGTAACAACTGTCCGGTTTTACCTATCTGAGGTATTTATATACCTGCCCAATGGGCTCCGTGGAATTGCGCCTGCCAAATCTTTCTAGTCATTCTTGTACCTGAAAGTGGCTGATATTCTTTGAAGGTTTCATGTTATTGCAATTAAAGAATTTCCTTGACGGTAGAGAAAGTTGAGGGTCAAGTCCAAGAATGCCATTGTTACAATGTGCAGGTATCTTCTGAATTATGGGGATGACAAACTTGGTTCGGCACGTACACTGTGTCGAATCGCTTTTATCACCACAGGTATAGGTGGCCAAGTGGAGTGAATAATACCATCTTAAAATGGATGTATGAGGTGTTAACGACGAGAATAGCTGAGACATCGATGGGTGAGGAATCCTTCTTCGTCAAAGCTACTCGTGGAACACCTCAGGGTGGGGTGTTATCCCCCCTCCTATGGAGCCTGGTAGTGGATGAACTTCTACACAGGCTAACGGAGCTTGGCTTCGAATGTGTAGGCTATGCTGACGACATAGTATTAATAATTAGAGGCAAATTCGAAGGCACTCTCTGCGACCTATTGCAGAACGGCCTTAGAATCATTGAGCAGTGGTGCTTGTCAGTGGGGCTTAACATCAACCGAACCAAGACCACATTGATTCCGTTCACTCGGAAGAGGAAACTTCCAGCCATGAAAACGTTAGTATTAAACGGAAATATCTTGGAGTGGGGGTCTGAAGTCAAATACCTAGGAATAACACTAGATAGCAAACTTCTGTGGAATAAGCATGTTGATAATGCTACTGGCAGAGCTACAAGAGCTCTGATGGCATGCAGGCGTCTATGCGGCAGGAACTGGGGCTGTAACCCAAAAATACTGCGATGGATGTACGTCATGATTGTGAGACCTATAATCACATATGGGGCAGTAGCCTGGTTTGCTAAGGCAAGTCAGGCAAGTACGAGGAAAATGCTCGATAAAGTACAAAGGCTTGCCTGTGTGTGCATCACGGGAGCTATGAGAACGTGCCCAACCAGGGCGCTTGAGATCATCACAGACCTCACACCTCTACATCTAGTGATTGATAGGGTAGCCCATGAGGCCATCCTCAGAGTATCTAAAGAAGGAGCAGGCAATGAGAAAGTCAGGTTTCAGAGAGCTTGGTCCTCTCTGAATGACTACACCTCATCTGCAAACCTTCCTAGTGATGTTATGATCAAGAAAGTAAGCACTGAGAAGAACTTCAGTACACTGCTAAGTAAAAGAGAGGATTGGGAAAGGGAATACACCAACTACAATCTCAAAGAAAATACAATGAAATGGTATACAGATGGTTCTAAAACCGCTACAGGAGCTGGCGCTGGGATATACGGGACAAGTACCAAGTGTGCACTATCGTTAGGCTCCTGTACAAGCGTCCTTCAAACGGAAATACTTGCAATCGCAAGATGTCTAGAAATCTAGAAAGAAACTATCAGAAGTGCGATATAGCTATTCATACAGATAGTCAAGCTGCTATCAAAGCACTGAGCTCCTACGTCATTGACTCAAAGCTGATTTGGGAGTGCCGAAACAAACTCAATGAGGTAGGCAAGAAGAATAAGGTCTCTTTAATCTGGGTTCCCGGTCATTCGGGAATCGTAGGAAACGAAGAGGCCAATACACTGGCCAGAAAGGGCGCACAGACACCACTCACTGGCCCAGAACCCTTCTGTGGTATAGGAAAATGCACCTATAAGAAGGAGTTTATGCTGAAGGAGAAAACCGAAAGAAAAAAACTCTGGCGGAATCTCCCAGGGATGGATCACTCCAAAAAGTTCCTCCGGAACTTTGAAACTGTTAGATCCAAAAAATATCTGGATCTCAGTAAAAACCAACTTCACCTACTCACTGGCTTTCTCACAGGACATTGTCGCCTAAAAAAGCATCTGTTGAGAATGGGTTTATCAGACACTGACGAGTGTAGATTCTGTGGGGAGGAGGAAGAAACTCCTATTCACCTGGTTACGGAATGCTATGCCATTGCAAGCCAAAGGAAAGAGTGCTTTGGACAAGAAACTTGTAGAAGTGGGGAGTTATCCTCCTTGAAGCCGTCCCAGATTCTGGATTTCATCAAATCTCTGGAACTGGAGGGCGAGCTGTAGGAGGCGCGATGATAACAGCTCTGTCAGGGGGCACAATAGACCTTAAGGTCGCAGTGAACTGTAACCCCTTTTTTACTATTACTATTACTATAGGTGGCCAAATTTATTCCAGTGAAATACTCTTTATTTTCATTCAGTAATGACGACGTTTCGGCTATTGGTTTTAGCCATTTTCAAGTTTAAAAAAAAACATACACAATCCTACTTTAGATATCACAATAAATACTATAAAACTTTATATATTCCTTAAAAACACAAAAAAATCAGACTTTCAAAACACAAACAATAGAACACAAGATAGGAAACTAGAGAATTCTCTCACCACTATGAAATAAGTATTTCTACAACAGAGCAAGCACCATCGTTATTATTATCTATATCCATGATCTCTGAGATGTGTACTTCAATTATATTCTAGGGAAATCTTCTCGTCAACCAAATCTTTCACAAAATTTTCAGGAATATCTGCTGAAAAAATGTATGTTCTCGATGCAACGTCAGATAAACAAACAATCCATCATTCATCCTCCTTCAGTCTTTAATCACCAACCATAACTCGTTCCTGTATGTTAGGTTGTCTACTTCGTCTATTTTCATCCTTGATCAAATTGGGATACATACAGGAACGAGTTATGGTTGGTGATTAAAGACTGAAGGAGGATGAATGATGGATTGTTCATTCAAAATTGAGTGAGAAATGGAACATTTGCTTAGTTACGGTTGTCATGCAAAATTCATCCTCTGCATGACAACACTATTTCTGACGCTGGCCGAAGGAAAAAGAAAGCTATAGCAACATAGAATTTATAGTACATGGAATGCTATTACCAGATCGAAAAGTGGGTAAACATCTCAAGTTGGAGGAATCTAAATTTCCATGTTCCCATGGATACGACCTGTCACACCGATCAGAAACACAGAAATGTTTGCCGAAATGCCAAGTGAATCGGATCTTGACGATTAAATTCATAGTATTTCTGTGTTTCTATTCTGTATGACAAGTCGTAACCATGGCAACATGGAAATTTCAGTATTCCTCCAACTGGAGATGTTTACCCACTTTTTTAAGCTGAGCAGCAAGGCTAATGGCATTCCATGTACTATAAGTTCTATGCATAGCATAGCATTTCTCCGCCTAGGCGGAGAAATAGAACTTCTCTATGATCCCGTCAGTCGAGAAATGACGAACGTTTGAAAATAATAGTATATTATTTTATAAGGAGGAGAAGTGTCACTTTTCATGGCGAGCTTGAGTTTGCCCGCCGAACGTAGTGAGGCGGGTAATTGAAAGCGAGCCATGAAAAGTCACTTCTCCTTCGAATGAAATATGTGATTTTATTTTCAAACATCTTGAAATTCCTGGAAATATGAATAATATTGACATTTACGATCGTTATAATTGAGTGAAAAATGTAACATTTGTATAGTTACGGTTGTCATGCAAAATTAGTCCCTTGCATAACAACACTTTTCCTGCCGCCGGAGGGAAAAGTAAGCCATAGCAACTATTTCTCCGCCTAGGCGGAGAAATAGAACTTCTCTGTGATCCTGTCAGTCTAGGAATGACGTTGTTATCGAACGTTTGGAAATAAAATGGTATACCATTTCAGGTTAGCATCTTCAGCTCAACTCTGTTCAACATAGCTATCCAAGAAATAGAAAAAGAGTTGTGGAACCAGTTGAAGTCGTATTATACGCAGGCGATTTTTCAATATACGTAGCTGGTAGAATCCCACATACACTCCAGATTATGATACAAAACACAATAAGAGAATTTGAAATGTGGAGTTCGGCAACGGGATTCACCTCCTCCGCAGAAAAAACCAGATATGTCCTCTTCTCCAAACGAAAAAGGCGTGAGAACCTACAGATACAACTAAAGAACAAGACTCTAAACCGAAGGAATGCGTTTCCTTCCTCGGAATGCATAATAGAACCTAGAATAGAATATGACATTCTTGCTCATAGTACGACAAACAGAACAATTCAAACAAATCCTTACGATTGATAACAGGTGCTATTGGTGCAACCCCAGTCAGAAGCTTATTCTGTTTGTTTAGTGAAATGCCCATAGAATACCGCATTAAGGAACCGTTGTTCTCTGGCCGACGGCACCGATTCTCCATTCAAAAGGTGGCTTTCATTTTTCCAAGTTCACGCCCTCAATTTTCCACCTAAAAGCTTGATTCATTTTTCAAATTCTCCTGGAATTTCAGACAGTTCTCTGCGATATCACACTTTTTGGAAGTCTCTTCAGTATTTCCATCATTTTTTGCATTAATGAAGCGCCTATCCAAATGAAATTTTTCTTTCAATATAGGAAATTGATTTGTCGAGGGCACTCCAATGTATTTTTTTTAAATTGATGAACAACCGCCCAAAAAAGATTATGAAGTCAATTTTCATAGACTCTCAAATTCAACCCGATAATTTTTTCAAAGAGCAGAAATTGGAGTGCCTTCAAGACATCCTTCAACTTCAATTTGAAGAGAAAATCGAGCTTTTAGGTGAAAATTTGGGGGCGTCAACTTGGAAAAATGAAAGGTTTTTTTGCATGGAGAATCAGTGCCGTAGCCGATTTTTTCATGCGAAAAAATAATTTTATCAAATAGACGAAATTGGAGTGCCCTCAAGACATCCTCCAATTAGAATTTGAAAAAATATTCAAGCTTTTAGGTTAAAAAATTGAGGGCGTGAACTTGGAAAAATCAAAGGCACTTTTTGAATGGAGGATCGGTGCCGTAGCCGTCGGCTAGAGTACAACGGCCCCTCAAGAAGGCAGCCATAACGTACGCTCTCAAAAAAACCGCTAACCCTGATCACCTGAATTACCAACTAGTTTTCTCTAAGATCCATGAAAATATCTTTAGAAGAAATCAAAACATCACTCCATCGTTTCACCGCAGATCAGAGCAGTTCTGATGGACGAACTTCAAGTAAGAAGGACGTGAACAATGAAAGGGTTCTAGGTATCTTTTATCCACTTCACTCAGTATTATGTACCAGTTTCTAGAAGGAGCTCCAAGTGAGCCATCAATATCCAACATACCTCATAAAGTCGATTTTTTTCTCAACACCATGAAGAATGTGTGTTAGTAATACCTCAAATTTCCATCTTCATAATAGTAGCCTTTCTTGAATATATTTATATGTCGAATTTTATAGAACCCATGTTCTCAATTCGAAATCTATTGTAATAATAATAATAAATAATAATAATAATATAGAGTAATGAATACGTACTTGAGAATCCATGTCCTCGTACCATAATCTATTTTTTCGAGTCTATCAGATCTGAAAAATAAACAAGAGAGCGATATATCCGTTTCATTTCTTTCTAATTGTCCAACAAGTCCATCAAACGAATTGTTCGGTAATAAGTATCCCCAAGACTCGGTCACTTTGATATTTTCCATGCTAAAACACTGGTTTCAAAAAATCGAACTGGCAACAGAACAAATGATCGAAATACTTACGAAAAGTTGTAGTAATCTTTGCAAAAGAATATCAACTTGCAATGAAATCGGTTAAAAGTGTTGATTTCTCTTTGTTCATCATATAGCAAGTATTCTGTTAAAGGTATCGAAAAAGGAACTGGCAACTAAAAATTATAGTTTAGCAACCAACTATGCCAATAACCCACTGTATTAAAATAATGAGCGAATCAACATTTAATTGCTCACCGTTATTGTAGCTCTTAACTTAACATCCGACATGTCCTTTCTGTCTGTATATTTCGATCCGCTCCGCTTGAGTCGAAAACCACTTTCAATACTATAATTTCCTATAATTTTCTGTCTCAATTTACCACCATTATAAAAAGCAGGATTATAGACATCAATGACATCTAAATGTTTTTTTTTCCCATCTGTATTTGCTATCATTACATTGACGTCACTATCTAGTGTGAATGGAATCGTTCGAAGCATATTGATGATTTTCACGTCTTTCACAAAGATCAACCAATGATACTTGATACTATATAGGTTCGCCTCACCACACTGGAAAAGTGTTAGGTACACATTAGGCTTGTACAACCATTTTCAGTACAATCGATTTTAGTATATCTGTCATTATGTCATATTTTTTGATGATTTATTTATTTATTTATTCAAAAATAGGGATACAAACAGGAAGAAATTCCCATGAAAGATCCACAGATATATTAAATTATATTCGAACTTAAGTATGGTGTTCACAATGAACAAATGCCTAGTTCTACAGCACTAATTACAATAACAACAAAAAATAACCTCTTCTCACAAATGTATGTAAACTGAAAAATATTCCTGATTGCTTTCTTGAAGGCAAGTAGGTTGACGATGAAGATGTCGCCCCCCCCCCCCCCACAGTACTCATTAAACGATACACACATTCTTCGAACCGGTGAATTCCTAAGCTGCGTACAGATGTGCGAGCCGAACCTATCGCGAACCGCTCGCAAAGTGTTCGTGTTATGTTCGTTAATTTCACGTACACACTTGCGATCCGCTCGCAAACCAATACCAACGACGGCTTACGAATTTACACTGGGCTCAGTGGGCTCGCGTTGTGTTCGTAAAAAGCTGCGTATACATGTGCGAGCCGAACCTATCGCGAACCGCTCGCGAAGTGTTCGTGTCATGTTCGTTAATTTCACGTACACACTTGCGATCCGCTCGCGAACCAATACCGACGGATTAACGAACTTACACTGGGCTCGCGTTGGGTTCGTGAAAGGATCCGACTATCGATGGATCGGCGCGAACGGTTTGCGAGCGGCTCTATAGAGGTTCGACATGTCGTCCAAATAATTGTCGCTATTGGTTCGCGAGCGGTTCGCGATAGGTTCGGCTCGCACATCTAGACGCAGCTAAAGAATCCGACTATCGATGGTTCGGCGTGAACGGTTTGCGAGCGGCTCTATAGAGGTTCGACATGCCGTCCAAATAATTGTCGCTATTGGTTCGCGAGCGGTTCGCAATAGGTTCGGCTCGCACATCTGTACGCAGCTCTACCGAGATTGGTGCCGGGTGCAGTGTTAACACCTCTATCTACCGATTTTCGTCTCAATTTACCGATCTACCGAAAAAGCACGTCATAAATCTAACGAATTTTGATGGAGTGACTGTATGTTTTGATATTCATGGAAATCATGACTCTTACGATATTATTCTGAAGGTTTCCTTACCAAAACATAATTTGATACATAATTAAAGTTAAACATTGGCCAATCTATAACGAAAAGCATACTACACGTGATAGATGTGTCACAGGTTGCCGCTTCCTACAATTGATAAATTCCTTGCTGAAATCTGGGAGCTTTCGTTGAATGACTGATATTACACATGTGATTAATTAATTTTTGTTCAAATGTTAATTTCCTTCTAAATAGTTATTTATGATATGAGTGTTAAAAGTGACGTTTTATTTTGCGAGTGAAAAAGTGAAATGAGCGGAGCGAATTGAACAATTTCACGAACAAAATAAAATTACTTTTAACACAAATACTATTGTTGATGCTATGATGGAATTTTCTGCGTGTGTTTCACGCCAAAACGATATTTGATACAATCATGCATTTACATTAAAATTGGCGCGAACGCCGGTTACGATATCATTTTCACTACAGAATATAGAATCCCACAGACGTGTCGGCAGTTGCCACACGACGATCGCCTCGCTTCAGGCGGGTTCTTCAGCAACCATATATAATGGGTAAAATAACTAAAAATATCGGCCCCCTTGAAAAGAACAAACCACATTATCACTCATTAGCGTAGACTGTCCTGATCATCCGAAGGAATCAAACAGATTTTTGTCACTGCCCGTCTAACGATTCCGTCAGCAGTTCTCACACTCACCACCCTAACGTTCCCATCATCACTAGGGTGAATTTGTACTATTCTGTTCATGGGCCTGCTGAGAGGTGGCAGGTTGTCGATCTTCAGCATTACGACGGCTCCTAATTTCACCCTGGTAGGCGAGGTGAACCTCCACTTGGTTCTGGCTTGTAGGGTGGACAGATATTCTGAGCTCCAGCACTTCCAGAAATACTGGATTATTTGCTGCAATCGCTTATAATGAGACAATCGGCCTGGTCACGTCGTGCTGAGGTATTGCGTTCAAAATGTCTCCGATAAGGAAATGGCTTGGTGTAAGGGCGATTGGATCATTTGGACTGTCGGATATGGGAATGGGGGGTCTCGAGTTCAGGATGGCTTCGACTTGTACGAGCACAGTATTCAACTCTTCAAACGTCAAGTGAGCACTTCCAATGATTCTTTTCAAATGGTATTTGGCAAGCTTGACAGCTGCCTCCCAACTACTTCCGAAATGAGGGGAATTCGCTGGAATAAATTTCCATGTGATAAAATTTTGAGTCAAGTAATGATCCACCTTTGCTTCCTTAAAATTTCGAATCACCGAATAATAAACTTCTCTCATTTCATTACTGGCTCCGCAAACATTGGTTCCGTTATCGGATATGAGGGTGTTGCAAATTTCAAGCCTGAAAATAAAACGCTTTTGAATTTTCGTGAGCCAGCTGATGCAAAGTACGAATTGCTAGAAATGAGGATGAAGCAGCTCCGTACGTTACCGTGTTAAGACGGTAGTGACTTACGGGTTCATTCAAATTTTCACGTCATAGTATTCTTTGCAGATCACGTTGATCTTCATTCACTAAAATCTGTCTGTACATCTTCTCAATTCTCGAAACCGTAATAAAATTGAAAATAGATCATCCTGAATTACTGAACCGATCATCAAAATGTCGTTCAACGACTCATTGCTTGTGGTTTTCGCGGATGCATCGAGCACTACTCTCAGCTTAGTGGTTGTGCTCGATTCTTTCACGATACAGTGGTGTGGTAGGTAAAATTTAGCGCTTTCATTTGATAATTTGCCATTAATTTTTGTCATATGCCCGAGACGGCAATGCCTACTCGTTTATGAATTCGGTATATTCCTTCTTAAGCTTACTGTTGCAATGCAATTTCCTTTCAAGAGACAAGAACCGCGTGAGTGCCTTATTTTTCGAGTTACCTAGCTCCGAGGCCATTTTGCGCAATGGAAGATTAACAATAAATCGCCCTGTAGGATCGCGAGTTGTGGTATTAACCAATATTTTTTCGCACAATTCTTCTTTTTCCGTAAACCTTCTATGGCCCAAAACCTTTCCACTTGCTCTTGAAAAGAATTTTCATTTACATGTGAACATGGAAATGGTGTTTGAATTGAGGACCCCTGCTATGATCCAACCCAATTTGGAATTTTGAAGCCTAGGTTGGTTAACTCCTAGATTTATCTGACCGTTCAGAATTATATGCCAAAATATTCCCGCTCCGAGAAGCATGTCTATACTACCCGATGAGTTGAAAGAAGGATCAGCAAAGTTAATTATATCTTGAATATTTAAATCGGTAATATCGAAATCTGAAGCTGGCATTTCGTCTGTGATTTTGGCAATGACTGAGAAAGACAATTCTTTGCGATAATTGTTTTGAATGGCTGCAATGGTTGCATTCAATATGAGGTTTATTTTCGTTTGAACTTGACCTATACCGGTGACTCGTAAATCAATTTTGCGCCCATTCAGACCTAATTTGGAAAACATACGTCTACTGAGAAAATTGGATTGCGATCTCGAATCTAATAAAGCTCTGTGGATACTAGAACTTGGGAATGTTTTATGCTTGTATTATGTGTGGCTAAGGAAGAAATTCCGTTCTGATTTTTCGAATGTGATTCACTTTCGCTTAGGCTCACATTTTCTGTTTGAGCTTTTTCTATGCCCCTGTTCGCGCTCTTCTCGTCATCTGTGTGGCGACTTGTCACCGCGTGTAGAAGTCTGCGACAGCGCTTCACACGCCGCCCGCGCTTGAGCACGTGCTCGGCAGAGGGCAGCACCCCCCAGATATACCTGGGTGCCATTTACCACGATATTATAAGACGGACCACGTCTCGCACTTGGCCTTGGCACCCTCGTTCGCTTTGAGCAGGGCAGCTTTAACAACTACGTCATTGGCAGGCCTCGCTTACATTAGCCAATCTGATGAGTCCATCGTAAGCGAGGCTGGGACGAAACGTAGCCCCATCCCGATTCACAAATTGGTAGCAACAAGCTTCAAATTGGTGACCCCGACGTGATCATCGGGCATGGGGAAATAACATCTCAACTTTCGTCCCCACATACGATGTCTGGATCAACCTTTCGACGTTGGCTGCAAGCGCACTTACGGTGTACAACCGTCCGTCGCTGGATATGGCACACGTCCATCCCAGTGTCGGCCAACACGAAGCACCAGCTGCAGCCCTCTCAGGTCTCCAGGCATCGTCCACTGTATCGTGACCAGTTGTCCTGTTCACTGGGGGGAAAGTATGTGGCGACTTGTCACCGCGTGTAGAAGTCTGCGACAGCGCTTCACACGCCGCCCGCGCTTGAGCACGTGCTCGGCAGAGGGCAGCACCCCCCAGATATACCTGGGTGCCATTTACCACGATATTATAAGACGGACCACGTCTCGCACTTGGCACCCTCGTTCGCTTTGAGCAGGGCAGCTTTAACAACTACGTCATTGGCAGGCCTCGCTTACATTAGCCAATCTGATGAGTCCATCGTAAGCGAGGCTGGGACGAAACGTAGCCCCATCCCGATTCACAAATTGGTAGCAACAAGCTCCAAATCTGTATGAATAATCGAGTTATGTCGCCCGTTACATCTTTTACAACCACCCGATCTCTATTCAGTTGCTTGATGTCCCGCTCGTAGACAATTTGTGCACAGCGTCAGCTTTTTCAATTCGAGCAACCGAGATGGGACAGATAGTTTCAAGAATTTGAAACATTAAAATATGTAATGAGAACCCTTAAAAAATGCACACTCTGTATTGCGATTTGAATTAGTTAATGCAAATGATCGCGAATAGGCACCCTTTGCCGTGGGTTTGCTTTGACCTCGGTTGACATTTGAATCGATATTTTCCGAAATGTTACATCTCTCACGGCCGTATTCGCCGTATACTATTTAGCAAAGCTTAAAGCTTAAGCTCGCTTAACGTTGTGAATTCGTATGCTCCGTATCCATGAACGCCTTTAGGCTGGCTTAACTCTAAGCGGCCACATTCGGAGGCTTTATATTTTAAGCCAGACTTATGTAGACATCATATTGTCAAAAATATTAATATTAGTATTTGCCTTTTGGGTGCTAAAAGGTGAAGAAGTATACCAATAATGGAATTAGATTTCTGGATTTTCAAACTGTTTCGAGGAGATGGATGATATGGCCTTTCATAGAAGATTCAGACTGACAAAGCCCACAATAAGTATGTGCTGGAGCTCATAGAAAATGCTCTAGAATTCAAAAACACTACTGGATAATATAAACCAATTTCCGTTCCATTTTTCAATGTTTAATTCAATGAAATGTAGCATAATACAAATCACTAATATTTATTTACACTCCACGAATATATGATACATACTAAATAGGTACTACTCTTCAATATGAAAACTTTATCCTAAATTTTCCTTCCATACGATTCAATTGTCTCTTCCCTTTTTTTTTTGGTAGTGGTCCACCGCAAGTCAGAGTAACTTCCTTCTTTTCTTCCGCCAAGGTTTTTCTAAGCTCTTTTTCATCGCATTTCTTCAGAGAAACCATACTGCTTGATATACCAGTAGATCTAGATCCATTGAACTCATCTGCCAGGTCTTTTCCTTTTTCTCTCCAGAAGCCCTATTGGTTTTCTTATCCTTTTTTATGGAAGAATATTTGTGCGATGTGATTCCCAATAAGTGGAGCTTCTCCGATGTAGTGAAGTTTTTAACTCTTGATTTTTCACTCATTTTGCTATGATACTACATAACTAGATACGTAAATATAAATGAAAACTTTGAAATCGTAATCCCGAACCATCACTTATGATGTTTGTGAAATATTTTTAAAAGGTCAGAAAGAAACAATGTTGCCGAGTTTTTTTCACGCTCAGCTGAGCCACGTTCATCGTACTGCGGTACATAACGCAAAAGTTTAAGCTTGGCGAGCTTACAGAAGCTACGCTTTATGCTGGCCATACACGTTACGGTCCACCGGAGAGGTATACCTGCGCAGGCATGACTGTGCAGGTTCAATCCCACACCCACACACGCACAGGTTTAATCCCACACACGCTCCGGTTGACCTGCACAGGCATGCCTGCGCAGGTATGTATACCTCTCCAGTAGACCGTAACGTGTTTGGCCAGCATTCAGAGACGGACCGTGGGCGTGGCGAAGCAGGCATTTGCCACTGGCGCAAATGAGCTAGGGGCGCAAAATGTGCAATATGATATATTCCATTTTAATGTTTATCTACAGGGTGTTTCACCATAAACTGGACAAACATACATAGCCGTGTAGACGACACCAGGGAAGTCATTTTTGCCTTATGACATATACCCCGTTTTCGACGCATAAGCGAGATACAGGATGTTTTATGTCAACTATGAGCACTATTCTGATAACTGTGGTGCGTTATGCGTGACATTTGAAATAACGGTTACTGGTCACATCTTAGTATTTTTCAAGGCTCAATTCAGTTGTGATATAGAATTTTGAAAGAAAAAATTTCAAAATGGCGGAAAGCCTGCAAAGTTGAAATTTTTTTTTCGGTTGCCAATTTGGAAAGCGCTATTTCAACGAACTAGATTCTCTAAGATTTTCTGTGAAAAAATTTTTGGAAATTCCGAACTCAACTTTTTTTTACAAGTCTTCAGTGAAAAAGAAATTTTGGCTCAAATTGTTTGAATTTTTCAGGGTTGAACTATTTTTCTTTCTGAATACTGAGGTGTAAACAGAATGAAATAATATTAATTGGTTTTCTTTTTGTAGCCCTCCAAATATTACGCTCGGAGAACTTTCATTATTTTTATTAAAAAAACTGGAGACCGTACGAAGGCCATATTTAGGCTAATGAGCTGCCAGAGTGACCCGGACGGAAATATGAATTCATAAACCAAAAAATGTTTTTTCAAAAAACTTTGGTGGGAATTATGCCGGCCATACACGTTACGGTCTACCGGAGAGGTATACCTTCGCAGGCATGCCTGTGCAGGTCAACCGGATCGTGTGTGGGATTAGACCTGTGCAGTTTTTTCAACCTGTACAGGCGACCGGTTACGGTCTACCGGAGAGGTATACCTGCGCAGGCATGCCTGTGCAGGTCAACCGGAGCGTGTGTGGGATTAGACCTGTGCAGTTTTTTCAACCTGTACAGGCGACCCGTGCAAGATCGAAAATCAATATTTTTGAGTGACACCGTACGATGTGCCTGTGCGTGTGTGCATGTACAGGGTGGGCAAAATTGGTGCTACATGAACTAAAACACATGATACATTTCTGAAACGGGAAAAAAAGGCGATTTTTTCTAAGTCATTTCAAACTGCTGTTTCCATAAGAAAAAACACAACTTCATGAAATAATCAGAGTACGCCACTGGATTGCTATCAGAAAAGTGCCTGTATAATGTTTTTATTTCAACATCCTAGCATAAACAGAAACGGAGATAATGACCAAAGTTCAAATGGCCCAAATTTCAATTTTGGCCTATAACTCGGAAACGAAAGAAGATAGAGGAATGCAGTTGATGGCATTATCAGTTTCTCGAAAAAAGAAGGCTATAAGGTGCCATTCATTTTTCTCTATCTCCTCGGGTTAAAAAGTTTCAGTTCATGTAGCAACAATTTTGCCCACCCTGTACACCGGTCGCCTGCGCAGGTCACGTCATTTGCTGTCATAAACGTTGTCGACGTCAGTTGTCTCCACGTCGAGTAGTGAATGATATCGTATTGTCACCTATATCAAAAATCAATACGCAAAAATGGCACCATCAGATTCTACTAAAAAAGTCCTTGAAGATTTTATTGAAATATATAAAACGCATTCATGCCTATGGCAAGTCAAAAACAAAGCGTACCATGATCGAGACAAAAAAGAAGCTGCAGATAATCGACCGACGTCCGGTATACCTGCACACAGGCATGCCTGCGCAGGTATACCTCTCCGGTAGACCGTAACGTGTATGGCCGGCATTAGGAACTGTAATAACTGGCAACTTTATATTCTGCATTGGCGCGCCGAATGTGCGAGCGTGACTGTATTTGTACCGATTGTGCCGGACTGCGCGGGAATATGAGTCGCAATGAGGGCCTTAGCCTTAGCTACAACACCAAAATTTATGAATCCTCAAATTCGCCGCGATACTCTTCATGTGAGGGATCTTCATCTAATAAAGCAATTTACGAATGAATGTCATCAAATTGCTGCCAAAGTGGCTCTATTTTATCTAATCGAATTTGTGATTCAACTACGGTTTTTTTTGTTACATCGAATTCCTCTACAAACTTCGTAAATCGGGTAATTTGTCCCTTGATTTGTTCTCGTTTGCATGTTATCTCGTTTAACTCGGCCATTATGGGAAAGAATCGTTGTAAATTCAATATAGATGTTGATTAAGGCCAAAAATGGATTGAACACTACTCTCGTACAAAACGATGCACAAATAATAATGGATGCGGATGAATGGAATGAGACTTACTTGCGTTTTTTGGATAGGCTCACTGTTCTGAGATATGGCTCGAAGACCAATTTATGTTGTTGATGCTATGTGACTCTCTGCTGTTTGAAGTGGACTGTATTGATACGATGTGATGGTAATACAGGGTGGGGCAGAAAAACCTATCCGATTTCAAAACGTTATAAAATTAAAACCACTCAGCTTGTCAAAAATTTTTTTTTATTAACATATCGCAAATTTTATGCCATTTTTAAATTTAAGTTTTGAAAAGCACATCACTCAAATGTCGTCCTTGGGAGCGGATACACTTATTTAGGCGCTCGCGGTAGCTTTCCATGACTTTCACCGTCATTTCCACAGGAATTTCTTCAATTGCCCGAGCAATTTCCCTTCGTAAAGCAAAGGGTCCTTGGTCGATGCTGGTAAACCTTCGATTTGAGGTAACCCCAAATTCTGCCTGTTTACGGCGCCACAAAGGTGAAAATGGGCTTCGTCCGTGAAGAGCACAACATCGTCGTTTGGCAGTTCTCGGAGATCGCGACACAGGTTCGTACGGGTTTCAAAATCCCTTTCACTTAATTTCTGTGCAACAACCATTTTGTAGGGATGCATTTTGAGGTCCCGGTGCAAAATTCGCCGAATACTGCGGTTGGAAATCCCCAAAGCGAGCGAATGTTTTCGCGCCGAACGACGCGGGGAACGTTCAATCGCGGCTCTCACATTGGCCACGTTTTCAGGTCCTGTTGCTGTCCTGGGACGTCCAGGCGACTTCTTTTTCAATGCTGAACTCGTCTGTCTAAAATTTGACACCCACACTTTAATCGTAGCGTGATGTGGAACAGGATCATGACGCCCGAGTCCGAAATGAATTCGAAAAGCACGTTGTGTAGTAATTATCGAACCGCCGCATTCGATAAACCGCTCAATAACAAAAGCACGATGTTCACCAGACCAAGGCATGTTGACTACTGACAAATGGCATAAAACCAGCTTTCTAACGGTTTTTACCCCGCTACTCTACCTGCTCTCTCTTCTGAGAAAAAGGGATTTGAAATCGGATAGGTTCTTCTGCCCCACCCTGTATAACGCTGATGGAATGATGGATATTCAAGAACAAACTTCTGCCTTTATTTTCTGCGTGTGTTTCACGCCAAAACGATATATTGATACAATCATGCATTCACAATGGGGGACTTCGGTCCAAGTTGCCAACCCAAAAATTTCGCTTTTTTTCTACCAATGGGGAAGGGAAATTTCAGAACAAATTTGTAATGATCAGCTTCACATTATTCATAATTATCAGTAAACTTCGACTCGGCTTTGCAAACCAGGTAATTAGAGCAAAATATAGATATTTGTGAAAATCATCTCTGATTGGCTGAAAGTTGTGTTGGATCTCCTGGTTCACGTCAACAGACCAATCCAACGATCTCTCACGATCAGCTGTTAAAATGGCTGCTCAAACAAACATCAAACCGATTGTTTACTCTGTGTTTTTTCTGTTTTTTTCACGCAATTGCTTCATTTTTGTCTCATAAAAGTATGCTATTATTCTGTTGTGTGGTTAATTGGGGAAGTAAAAGAGCGATTGGCATTGTGAAATTCTATAGTGTGTTAATTAAAATTTATTTGAATAATGTTTTAGTTCTTGTTCCATTCAATCAGTAGTGAGTGAGAAGACCACAGCGTGAACTCAAGGAAAGACATCCCAAATCTGAGTAACATTTACTGACTACTGATTGAATGGGATAAGAACCAAAACATCATTTAAACAAATTCAAATTAATAACTTATATCTTACACACACCAAAAATCAAGTTACCATTACAATTTGAAGCAAGAACAGAAACGACATGGGCAACCGCGCAAATTGAACCAAGAATTATATTACCCCACGGATACTCTGAAAGAGTATCCGTGATATTACCCTTAGTATGTAAGATCCTCGATGGTTGCACGTCACATGTCATTTAAGATAGTCTGTGATTCTACGCGAGTCATATGACAGACGGAACGCGCGAAAGATTCAACGCGCCAAACATAACCTAGTACCTACCAAATAACATAAATATGATAAATTGTTGATATAAATACTCTATTCCAAAGTGGTGCTTCTCATAAAAAGTCTTACCGATTTTACCCGATTCAAGAGGTTGTACGATTTCTCCCAACTCTAAATTACACCCAGAACGAAACCTCAACTCGTAAGTTTAGTAGGAAATGTGTATTCTTTTCTTATGAGTACCACGAACATAATGTGTATTTTTTTGTATTGTAGCTGCTCCTGATGGAGGAATAAACATTTACTAAAATAATAATAATTTTAATAATAATTTTATTCAGTGTCTAAAAAACATGGTTCATACACTTCGTTAATATCATCGTGCAAGAAGGCCTACTGTCCATTTCTAGCACCTAAAATTTACATGATTATAGTAATCACATCTGACACACATCACATCCGAAATACTCTTCAATGCTATAGAACGCCCCCCGCAACAGAAAACATTTGACAGCATTCTTAAATGAAAAACCCTGAAGAGCCTTTATGTTTTCCGGCAGCTTATTATATAATTTCACCGCAACATTTCCAGGACTGCTCTGACACTTCCTTAGTCTGAAAAACGTTGTTTGCAGGTCATTGCCTATTCTGGTTGGGTACCGATGGACATCCTTATGTTTTGCAAAATGTTTTTCATTCCTCTTTACATAGACTATACAGGGTCTTTCACGAGGAACCTCATCCATATTTATACGGGAAACTACTGAACGTATTTTCATGAAATTCAGCACTTATAAGTATTTCACGATGCTGATGAAATCTAAAATATTTTCAAGGCATGGGCACCTCCGGTTTTTCCGGAAATGACGTCAACTTCCCTTTTTCAAATTAGAAAACCATTTTTTATTGAAGAAATAGATTCCTTAGAATATTTCAAGTTATTTTGATGTAACATTTTTCAGTTTTGGTTGTAAAATTCTCTCTGAGCGGGAAAATTCGAAAAAAAAAATCAAAAATAGAGCTCCGCTGAAACAAGAATAACTTCGTGGTTTTTGGATGGAAAATTTTCATTTTTGGGATTTTTCGAGATGTAAGATTGATGTATCCACTTTAAAAATCGAAATCGCGATTCATGATACAGGGGGTGAAAAAATCGCTTTCAAAGTTAGGGATGACAAAATTGTGAAAAATCAATTTTTTCAAATTAGAACCCCATTTTTTTATGGCAGATATTGAATCTACGTTAAAAAATAATGTGAGTGTATGCATCACACCCTTGCCCTAAAATGGATATTTTCTGAGTTAATATCCACTTTAGGGCAAGGGTGTGATGCATACACTTACATTATTTTTTAACGTAGATTCAATATCTGCCATAAAAAAATGGGGTTCTAATTTGAAAAAATTGACTTTTCACGATTTTGTCATCCCTAACTTTGAAAGCGATTTCTTCACCCCCTGTATCATGAATCGCGATTTCGATTTTCAAAGTGTATACATCAATCTTACATCTTGAAAAATCCCAAAAATGAAAATTTTCCATTCAAAAACCTCGAAGTTATTCTTGTTTCAGCGGAGCTCTATTTTCGATTTTTTTTTCGAATTTTCCCGCTCAGAGAGAATTTTCCAACCAAAACTGAAAAATGTTACATCAAAATAACTTGAAATTTTCTAAGGAATCTATTTCTGCAATAAAAAAATGGTGTTCTAATTTGAAAAACGGAAGTTGACGTCATTTCCGGAAAAACCGGAGGTGCTCATGCCTTGAAAATATTTTAAATTTCATCAGCATCGTGAAATACTTATAAGTGCTGAATTCCATGAAAATACGTTCAGAAGTTTCCCGTATAAATATGGGTTAGGTTCCTCGTGAAAGACCCTGTATACATGGCAATTCCAAACATTTCAGCATATTAACTTCGAAAGTATTCTTCACTTCCAGATCCAAATTTTCCCGCACAAGGATCATTGAGCCTCCTCCTCTAAAGTTTTCGCGAGCACTGTGGCTATGAACACGATAATTATTTAGACTGAAACCATTCGCCTCCTCTAGAGATAGCCAGTGTTCAGTTAACGCCAAAATATCGTAATTCTTGTCAGTAATGAATGTCTCAAACTCGTGTATTTTATTTCTGATTGAACGAACATGACAGTGATGTATGTTCATTTGCAATATTCTTTCATTGATGCTATTTATCCTTTCTGGGTAATGATAAAATTTTCTGAATTCTTGGGTTCACTTGATTTCTGGAAATTGAAGTTGTATCTTCACCAACCATAAAGCATTTGCAGTCTTTTCTTTCGTATTTGACTTTCATTTCATTTACTATAACGTTTTCGTGGTCATTGATTTTAGATTCATCGATGATATATTGTTTCACTGTGCCTTCATCAACACTATCCTTGACATGTGAGATGAAGAGCTAAGCTTTTTTCTAGACTCTCTTCCTGCAAAGACTATGCCATCCGTTTGGGATTTCTCAGTGCCAATTTTTACTTTTTGCTTTCTTTTATGTTTGTTTGGGTTGTTGACTTTTATGAACCCTTGTTCAGCTTTGCTATCTATGGATTCGGTATTCTCTCGTATTGACGACGTTTGATTGATTTTCGTCTGGCTATTCGGGGCTATTCACTAAGCAAAGTTGTTATAGATAGCAACTGTAAATCGTCGTTATCCCATGCTATTACATGGGATAACGACGATTTACAGTTGCTATCCATAACAACTTTGCTTAGTGAATAGCCCCGATTGTTGAGGTCTTAGACCATAGAAAGAGGAGACACACCTTTCAATAATAAATAGTGAAGCCATATTTCAAATACAGTGGCTTTATACAGGACAGTGGCGACAATAGACGTTAACGTTTTGATTGGTCGGACTGTTTTTGACCACTAATGGCGGACTTTCATTGATTTGTTGTCATGTCATAGTGAATAAAGCTCAAAATCGAGTCAAAAGTCAAACAGCACGACACTCAAATGTAAACAAATATCCGCCATGTTTGTGCAAAAACGTCTTCTATGACCCTATTGTCGCCACTGTCTTGTATAAAGCCACTGTAATTTCAAAATCATCAGAACTAAACTGGGTAACTATACTACTACGGAATCAAAATGTAGTGAAAATGTTTGCAACGTTGTGACGTTCTTTGAATTTTCAAATAAACAAACTCTCAATCAAAATGAAAAGTACTTTAGATTGAAATACATTCGTTGTTTTATTTATTCCACTGGTTCTATTATTGGTTTGGGTCATTGATATTTTCTGGAATTTTGAATTGTCGTCACAATAGATGAATAAATTCAATTTAAAATTCCAGAAAATATCAATTACCCAAACTAATGATTGAAATACATTTACTCATTTGTGCGTGAATGTCAGAAATGAGAATTTGTTTTTTCAAAAATTGTGCATTCTTCACATTCTATTGACTGAAGATTTAAGTATATATGTGAATGTTCGAGAAACGGATCGATCTTTTTGCCTCAGATTAATGTAAGGAAACGTTTGGCAATACGGTTTTTCGAATCTATGCCCAGTTCATTCATTAATTACGTGCCGCCATCTTCATTCTATAAGATTTCTGACAATTTGAACAGTGTTGTCAACAAGAGTTTGAGCTTCATTGTATGTTAAAAGCGTTTTTTGGATTTATTTTTGAATATCTCCAGCTAAATACGATAAGAAAATGGTTCGTAAGTGTAAGTGTGTGGTAAATTGAACTATTTGAATCATAACACACACAGGTATACTCCATTCACTTTTATAAAGTATCGCGGTTGGCCATGATTTAGGTTTATCAAGTTTTTTCCCCTAGAACAGACGCAGTTTGGCACTCGTGAAAATTAAGCGACATTGTCAGGTCTACTTTCTATTTACTCTTTTTCAACTTTGTAAATGGAGTTAGTTCTTCGAAGATTCAACTGTGGCGCAGGTTTCGTAGAACTACTACATTTTCATACTGGAGTATTTCAGGTTGTGCAAAAATGTAGTTAAATGTCTTCTGAATCAACATGATATTTTCTCAAATTCATTAATTTCCCAAAGGAACATTTTAATAAATACGTAATTACTACGATTTTTTAGCAGAAACGGCAACGATGTAGGCGTATCTGACAGTGAATGACCATAACCTAACATTTTCAAAATATATACGGTGAAATGTGTCAAAATTTCATGGCAAACCGCGATACTTTATAAAAGTGAATGGAGTATATGTTCTAATCTTTTCGTACTAAGTATCAGAGGCGTAGATTTTCTGATATTGAGAAGATGAACATCTGGTTCTCAATTCTGAATCTGACTGACTCTGATGATCTTTCCCAGAACCTGTTTGTATGTTCCGAACACTTTGATCTCAAAGATTTCGTTATTCGAGTGAATGATACCAGATACCTCAAAAATGATGCCAATCCCCTTCTTGCCAAACCAAACTTCGAACTTTCGTCCTTATGGAAGGTTTCTGGGAATATCCAGAGGAAGAACCAAACTATTGAAATAAAATATTCATTTCACAAAAAAATCATTATTGTGCCGGTATTCTGAAAACTCAACAGAGGGATGGATCAGATATAAGCATTTCACATAGGAAGTATAATTCGATAAATTGATAAGTTATATTTTTCCACAGTTCAAGCTCAACTCCCAGTGAAACTTCTCCATATGTGAAAAGGTAATTTATTCAATGAAGTATTTCTTGTAAAAATATATTTTTTATTTTATATAAAATATTTGCATCCTTCAAGATTCTCCTCTCAATGCAGAAGTTGATGAAAGAATAGAATCTCTTTTCAGTACCTGTTCTCCTAGTGGCAGGTAAAATGGTTGTAATTTTTCTTGTGTAATGTGTTTTTCAGGGATGAAAAAATTAAACCAGTGGAGAAAATAGATTCAGCTTCCCGTTTCACTGAAGCTTGTAGTTTCAGTTTCCTCTGGAGACCTAGGAGTGATCATATCATCCAATGAATAGAATCAGGCAGTTGAACTGAACTCTCTTTCTAAAATAAAAAAATCTTCACGATTTCTCTGGGTTCTGTACCTACCTATGTTGATCGGAATTATTACATTTCTGATGGATTTTGATGATGCTACGTTAATCTCATTCTTATCGCAGATGGAAATCATCACGAAAGCACACACGCTCAATTAACCTACCAATGAAAGAAGAAACCTGACCACCCTCAAAATCAGGGTGTATGACTTCATTTTCAAACAGTAATGCGGGCGAAATCGACAAATTTGAATAAGGGGACACTCGGCGATCTACATTGTCACCCTTATCATACTAAATATCGACATAGGAGAAACTATCAGACGCAATTTGGTTCTTTTGTTTGTGGATTATTTCAAGATATTTCACATTATAACTGCGAAGAAGATCTAATTGATAGGGCTTTGGAAGAGTCAATTAAAAACTAATGCACCTGTTTTCAATTTCAATGTTAATTATAAATAGGTAATACCTACCTTATTCAGTAGATTAACTATGGGTTCGTGGTTGTATTATTATATAGTTATTATGTTCTTCTTTTTGATGTTGATTTATAGATAAGGTTAATTTTGTTTAAAGAATTGTTCTTAATTTTGTGAATAAAGTCATGCATTATTGTTGATTTTTTCATACTGAACGCCGTTCATAGGTATATAATGTACTCTCGGCAATTAGCCGTAGATTTTCATGCCAAATATTGATGACTCAGTTGGATGCTTTTGCAGTCATTACTCATTTACATTACTTATTACATAATATTTGTTATAACGTGATAAGACACCTCAATTCATTATAAAATCTCGTGAAGAGAAAAATCTGATTACTTCAGATGAATTTACACATTTTTATTGTCAGTTTCAGCATTTGAATGAACCGTGTATTTCATTTTATATACCTCAATTAACTTGCTGAAGAAGCATTTGTTTTTCAATAATTTTTCATACCTATTTTCAGTAATTTCAAGTAATATGAAAAAGTTACGCATTTTATATTTTCAATAATTCATTTGCATCAATCTTCAAATATATTTATAGTACAAAATGATTCCACATTTCTACAGGGTCTTTCACGAGGAACCTCACCCATATTTATACGGGAAACTACTGAACGTATTTTCATGAAATTCAGCACTTATAAGCATTTCACGATGCTGATGAAATCTAAAATATTTTTAAGGCATGAGCACCTCCGGTTTTTCCGGAAATGACGTCAACTTCCGTTTTTCAAATTAGAACACCATTTTTTATTGCAGAAATAGATTCCTTAGAAAATTTCAAGTTATTTTGATGTAACATTTTTCAGTTTTGGTTGGAAAATTCCCTCTGAGCGGGAAAATTCGAAAAAAAAATCGAAAATTGAGCTCTGCTGAAACAAGAATAACTTCGAGGTTTTTGGATGGAAAATTTTCATTTTTGGGATTTTTCAAGATGTAAGATTGATGTATCCACTTTGAAAATTGAAATCGCGATTCATGATACAGGGGGTGAAGAAATCGCTTTCAAAGTTAGGGATGACAAAATCGTGAAAAGTCAATTTTTTCAAATTAGAACCCAATTTTTTTATGGCAGATATTGAATCTACGTTAAAAAATAATGTGAGTGTATGCATCACACCCTTGCCCTAAAGTGGATATTAACTCAGAAAATATCCATTTTAGGGCAAGGGTTTGATGCATACACTCACATTATTTTTTAACGCTAAATTTCATGAAAATACGTTCAGTAGTTTCCCGTATAAATATGGGTGAGGTTCCTCGTGAAAGACCCTGTATAAACCGCCCCCGTACCATTATTGTGAGAATTCGCCATAAAAAGATTATTCAGTCGTAATTTTATTTCCATTCTTCAAAATCAATAACTCCACCCCACTGGATTTTTCAAAGTTGGATTCTGCAATGTTGGCACATAAAGGTGAAATTATATTGCTATTCTTCATGCTATCTTCGTCCCACTCATTGAATACTGACTGAATTTTGGCTTCATCAATTCCCGAATTTATGATGCTGTGTCTCCTCTTTCTATGGTCTAAGGTTGACGTTAACATTTGACGTTTTCGCCGCATATGTTAAGGCCTGGTTTGGCTGTGATGTCGTTATTTTTGAGTTGCGTAGGTCGTTTGATACGTTGGTCTGCCGTCGTGTTTTTTGAAGACCAGTTGTGCCAAACTTTTCTATCTCATGCTTGAACAGGTGGTTTTGTTCATCTTTTTTTGGAGGCGTTGTAGTTTGATCACTTTGACCTTGTTTATGTAGACTGTTTACGTTTTTTATGTCTTCTTGCCAGTTTGTTTGTTGATGCTTTCTTTTTTTAGAGTTGCAATTTCTTTCTTCATATCTTCTATTTGATTTGTTTGGCCTTCATTTACTTCTTCTAGATATTCAACTGTCTGTTGCAGCAATAAGTTTTTTCCTCTCATCTCCACAACAAGCATCTTAAGTAGTTGAAAACTAGTTTCTTCATTATTATTTTCCTTGTTAATCTTTAAAATTGATTCATCATTTAAAATCTCTAAACTGAGATTGCAGCATTTTCCCGTTCTGTTTCCACAGCTCATATGATACACTTCACCACATTTTACACAAATTTGGCCACTTTCTACTTTATTTTTGCAGTATTTGCAAAATTTGCTCTCGCTAGTATTTTTCGCGAGCGCTCCACTTGGCGCCATATTGATATTCCGAAAGCTCGAGCCAAAGGAAAAAGAGTCCTCCTTGTTTTTTCGACTGCCTTCCCAATAAACCCAAACCAAATTATATACCTTTACAGGGTGGCCCACCCCAGACGCGGTTCTCATTTCGAGGCAGTAAATGAAGACATTTTGAAAATTTTTTTGCATCAAATATAAAGGACAATCAGATGCACAATTTAAAATTGTTTTGACATATACAGGGTGTTCGATAACAAAGATTCAGACCATAGTTACACTTTTTTAAATGGAATATCCTATATATGAATTCAAAAATTGAATGGCAAGCTCAAATAATGATGAGTTTATAAAGACTCTTTTATGCCTTAGAAGAACCATTGTAGAGAAAATGGCGAGAAATCGAAAAAATTTACAGATTTCGCAATACTTGCAACCATCAGAGACATTGGAAATGATAACACCACATGTGAATATTACCAACATTTATTTGCATTTGAACTTAAAATAAAATAGTATTTTCAATAATAATAATAAGCAATAATAATTGCAAGAAACAATCGACATTCCCAATTCCTAACATAAACATGTGAGAGGAAACTTGGCACCGTATTCTATAACAAAAATGTTCTTTCTAAAGTAAGTATGCTTAAGATATAATAATATACAGGGTGAGTCTTTGACTTGTACATATATTTTAACTGTAGATTCCTCTCATCAAACGAAACACTTTTTTCCCATGCCATTGTTCAAAATTCGGTTTGGTTTGGGAGATACAGGGTGTCGAAAATCCACGAAAAAAACACTTTCCTGTTCATATCTTCGGAACCGTTATTTCAAATGAACTGAATTTTGGTTGATTGGTGACTATATTCATGGTGCATATTCCTCAATCGAAACTTATTCAATATCTCTCCTAGTTCGAAAGTTACAGGGCGGTCGACTCATAAATTCATGCAAAAACACTATCAAATCACTTGAAAAGGATAAACGGTTCATATTTTCGAAAGAATCAACCATTTTAGAGAATAAAAGTATTCCTATATTTTTTCAATAAAACGCGTCGTTTTCGAGTTATTCCTAAATGTATACGAAGAAATTTGAGGAAAAAACAATGAATTTCATAAAAAATCTGAATGCTTTCCTGGATTAAATATCATCGAATATTGTCTTCTCTGGTCTCTTAACAAATTAACAATGTTGTCAATGTTTATCAACTGAATTCCGAGAAGCATGAAATTACACAGTTTATAAGCAAGTTTCTATTAAAAATTTATTGATACCAGTCCTTCAGGAAAATATCTATCTTCTTAACAATATCCTCTTGGAATTTTTAATCGACCCTACACGGTTTTCACATCACAAATCACAAGCATCACCCCACACCTGTTTGCTTTATTCTCTGCGAGTAAATAAATAAATGAATTGAATCCATGTAGAAAGGTTATCGCGTTTAAGCGTCGTTCATTTTATCACAGACTGGCTGGCCTGTGATAGTGTGATGAGACACAGAACAACGGCTTGTCTTGCGTGGCGGCTACATCGCAGCCGGCAGCGCACCACGACTGAAATTTAGATCGGCGAGAATCAGAACTACTCGTTTGGCATTTCCAAAGAGCAATGCGTAGAAGCCTTTAGCGAAAAGTAAACAAAACTAGTTCTTCCGTTAACGATAGGGGACGTTCTGCTTTCTTGAGTTCGCCTATACCATTTTTTACTGAGAAAATCAACACAATCTGGCATCGTCTTCTCTAGAATTCTGTGATCACTATCACAGAGGAATGGATTAGGTTAGGTCATTGACCTCGAATCATATGACTTTGATTAATGGAGTTAGGATAGGTTAGTGAGAAACTAATTTTTATAAGATAGTTTCAGGGTATCGAGGCAAATATGAACAAATTATTAGTGTTTACAAACTAATCTTCAGGATAATCGAAGAAGGAACTTATTTTGGTGTGAGAAATATGGCATTTCAATTGCAGAAATGATGGAACAAAACTTAGCGTTTTTGTTAGGAAATATCGTGTTTGTAACATTCTTATTCAAATAAGGTTAGTGCTTGAGTATTTTCTAAATGTATCACCCAGAATATCTAATAATCACATCAATTTCAATTGAAAAATATGAACTTTGAGGTGTTTGTAGAGAATAATATCAGAGACGTAATTAGCCCAATTTTTTTTTCAAATGGCTATATCTCTTTAACCGAGCCGAATTCGGAAAAATGGAAAATGAAAAAAAGGTTTCTTTAGGCCTCAAGAATCTACAGTTAAAATATATGTACAGGGTGGCCAGATTTCGATGAATTAGTACTACAACTCCTAAACTATAAGAGATAGAGAAAAAGTAATATCCATGTCATGTTCCCTTTTTTCGAGAAACCGAAATTGCTGAAAACCCGAAGTTGCTACGGCGTCTAGTTTCCGAGCTACAGGGCGATTTTGGTATTTGGCCAATTATTATAATTGACTATAACTTCCGTATTACAGAATCTACGCTCTCGAAATTAACACATCTTTAGGGCACTTTTTTTACTGCTTTCCAGCGGTGCTATTGGATTTTTTGTATCTGATCAAATTTCGGAGCTATAACAAAAAAATTTTTTTTTCGAATGGAAACCATAATGGGAAGTGATATTTCCGAATAGATCTTTCTTCAACGATTTCAAAAATATATATCATGTTATACTTCCGAGTTCACTATATATCGAAAATTTCGAAAAAACACTTTTCGTTCAACAAAATCCAAGCAGGCTTTGATTCACTTCCTTCAAAACTGGGACGGTCATAGAATTTCATGTCTTATTTATTTCCACCTGTCAAATTCAATTCAGTTTCATCATTGTATCGTCTGGCGCTTCTAAAGTTCTTATTTATATCACATCATGCAATTTATATATTTCCTCCAATGACTCGCTCCAATGGACAACGATTTGAACATTTGTTGTGAATATACTTTTTTTCAAATAAATCTATATTTTTTCTTGAAGGAGCTTTTTTTTTGGCCCCTCATAGAAACATTAATTATTGCTATCAACGGGTTACATAAGTATTCAAATGCTTTTCATTTTTCAATTTAGCTGAGGAATCATACTAGAATCAACAAGTTTTGCGAAGCCCCTTTATTGGTCTGAGTTGTAATAAAGCTAATATTTCCTGAATCAATTTGGTAGCTTACAATAAATGTGAGATATCGAATTCTATGACCTTATAAGAATTTTAGAAGCGCCAGACGATACAACAATGATGAAACTGAATTGAATTTGACAGGTGGAAATAAATAAGACATGAAATTCTATGACCGTCCCAGTTTTGAAGGAAGTGAATCAAAACCTGCTTGGATTTTGTTGAACGAAAAGTGTTTTTTCGAAATTTTCGATATATAGTGAACTCGGAAGTATAACATGATATATATTTTTGAAATCGTTGAAGAAAGATCTATTCGCAAATATCACTTCCCATTATGGTTTCCATTTGAAAAAAAATTTTTTTGTTATAGCTCCGAAATTTGAGCAGATACAAAAAATCCAATAGCACCGCTGGAAAGCAGTAAAAAAAGTGCCCTAAAGATGTGTTAATTTCGAGAGCGTAGATTCTGTAATACGGAAGTTATAGTCAATTATAATAATTGGCCAAATACCAGAATCGCCCTGTAGTTCGGAAACTAGACGCCGTAGCAACTTCGGGTTTTCAGCAATTTCGGTTTCTCGAAAAAAGAGAACATGACATGTATATTACTTTTTCTCTATCTCTTATAGTTAAAGAGTTGTAGTACTAAATCATCGAAATCTGGCCACCCTGTACAAGTCAAAGACTCACCCTGTATATACAGGGTGTCCCACGGTCGAGTGCCTATTAGACGTTTTTGGGATTATGATATTGTTCGGAATTCTCTACAGACCGAAAATATTTTTGGAGCTTGAGCACTTCCGGTTATACCAGGAGTGGAAATAAATTTGTTCAAAAAATTTATTTTTCAATATATTCGTTTCTGATATGATTGAGTATTCAATGCTGAAAACATTTCTGTCGAAACCATTGTATTCATTCGAATAGTTTTCGAAATATCGAAAAAAAAACTAAAAAAATGTCAAATATTCATAGTCGGTGTTATGTCTATTATTCCTATTCTGAACATCCCGAGTGTAAACCGTTCTCACAACGTCAAAGTAGAAGAATGTAGAAAGGTCATGCATCTTTTGAATTTCATAAATATCATAACAGGGTGTTTCAAATTTTGTGTCGAAAACTGTGATCGAAAATTGGCCATAACTTCTGTTTTTCAAATTATTACGCTATTTTTTTATGATTGCGTTGGATTCTGCGAAGAAAAATAGTGATAGCACTCTCAGATGTTCTTGCTCCTAAATTGAGTAATCCCCGAGATATTTGAGCTTTTCTGGATTCATGTTGTACGTAGAGTCAAATTCATCTTATCTTTCGTATGAGAATATTCTGTGACCATAGAAGATAAATTATCACACTGATAATTCACAAGTGACAGCTCTAATTTTAGGCATTAACCTTACTTCTCAATTTTATTTCATTGCTTACTATGGTTTCATGAGAATAGTCATCGAATCTGTTGGCATGAGAATATTCTGTGACCATAGAAGATAAATGATCCCATTAATAATTCACAGGTGACAGGTCTAATTATTAGTTGTAACTATGGTTTTATAGGAATATTCATCGAATCACTTCAGATTCGATGAATTTGACTCTACGTACAACATGAATCCAGAAAAGCTCAAATAACTCGGAAATTACTGAATTTAGGAGCAATAGCATCTGAGAGTGCTATCATTATTTTTCTTCGCAGGATCAAACGCAATCATAAAAAAATAGGGTTCTAATTTGAAAAACAGACGTTATGGCCAATTTTCGATCACAGTTTTCGACACGAAATTTGAAACATCCTGTGATGATATTTATTAAATTCAAAAGATGTTTGACCTTTCTACATTCTTCTACTTTGACGTTGTGAGAACGGTTTACACTCGGGATATTCAGAATAAGAATAATGAAGATAACACTGACTATGAATATTTGACATTTTTCCAGTTTTTTTTTCGATATTTTGAAAACTATTCGAATGAATACAATGGTTTCAACAGGAATGTATTCAGCATTGAATATTCAATCATATCAGAAATGAAAATATTGAAAAAAATTCACAGATTTCGCAATCCTTGCAACCATCAGAGACATTGGAAATGATAACACCACATGTGAATATTACCAACATTTATTTGCATTTGAACTTTGAATAAAATAGTATTTTCAATAATAATAATGAGCAATAATAATTGCAAGAAACAATCAACATTCCCAATTCCTAACATAAACATGTGAGAGGAAACTTGCCACCGTATTTTAAAACAAAAATGTTCTTTCTAAAGTAAGTATTCTTAAGATATAATAATAAAAAATAAAGATATAAATAATTGGACGAAGCTGGGTCCATCCTGTCATTTCTGTCCAATATTTTCGAAGTGAGTTTTGATTTTAGCAAATTTGGGTTTTCATGAAATTGGCTTTAGATAGAAGGATTCAGTTTTTACTAAAATTCATTAATCTTACATGTACTCGGAGTTAACATCATCAGAATAAGCTGAGTCCACCTCGTCCAATATTTTCGAAGAGAATTTTATTTTACCAAATCTGAGTTTTCTCGAAATTGGCTCGAGATAGAAGGATTCTGTTTTTACTAAAATTCATTAATCTTATATGTTCTTAGATCAACTCTCGTCGGATGAAGCTGAGTCCATTCTGTCCAATATTTTCTAAGCGAATTTTTATTTTACCAAATCTGGATTTTCATGAAATTGGTTTGAGATAGAAAGATTCTGTTTTCACTCAAATTCAGGAATCTTATATGTACCTTTTCGGAGTAAACATCATCAGAAGAAGCTGAGTCCACCCCGTCCAATATTTTCGAAGAGAATTTTTATTTTACCAAATCTGAGTATTCTCGAAATTGGCTTGAGATAGAAGGATTATGTTTTTACTAAAATTCATAAATCTTATATGTAGGGGAGGACGGGGAAATTCCACGCACCTTAGGGAAAATGCTCACAAAAACCTTCCATGTACACACAAACTTTCATAATTTAACTGCTGAATCATGAACTCATTTGGAACTTTTTCATCATAAGGAAAAGGTTCAACTACCTGTACCAATTGAGGAAAAAAAATAATTCTGAAAACTGTCTTTTCGCGGTCTTCCCCCACGTACTGGGTAATACCGCGCATGCGATGGTATAATTATGCGCATATATTGAACAGCTGAAAAACTCGAAAAAATATTTCATTATTTAGGTAATAACCGAGTACAATGTAAATGAAATAAATTTCCCTGAATAGGTTCAAAAAATATTATTGATGAATTACCCCGCTACAGCTGCGCGTTATTCTTCCAGTGTGAGTCACCTTACCTAACTAATCACTGACAGTAGATGACGAAATACAATTATGTAATTGTTCTTTTGCATTAAATAATCTACACATATGAAGGAAAATAGTCATGCAATAGATTCATTAGAAATTAATAATAGTAAGTAAAAAAAAGTACTTTCCACGATTCCAATTTCTCTCGAAAATTAGATCAGAGCGTCGTGAAACGAACAATCGGCTCCCTGGTTTAAAATAAAAACACGAATATCTTCAAATTACGGGAGGATGTTGGCAAGGCAAATACGAGATGGTGCGCTGTATCCACAGAAATATAATAGAATATTTATTTATTTATATGTTTATTTTATTTCTGTGGCTGTATCTAAATTTTGAAATAACTGAACTGAGTTGCAGAATATCAATGCGCAGAATTCCCCCGTGCGCGGAATTCCCCCGTCCTCCCCTACTCGGAGGAAATCAAATGAAGCTGAGTCCACTCCGTCCAATATTTTCGAAGTGAATTTTGATTTTAGCAAATCTGGGTATTCATGAAATTGGCTTCAGGTAGAACTATTCTGTTTCTACTAGAATTCATGAATCTTATATGTACTCGGATCAACTATTGACCTATTCTTCAAATACCGAAATATTTGCCCAATCTGGCAACGTTGCGGCGAATTTGACGGACCACTCACCGCGGCCCAGATCTCACTTGATGAAACAACAATATAAACACTCGAACTGCTAATGAAGGAAATAAAACAATGATCTATCCTTCAAATACAGGAATAATTGCCCAATCTGGCAACGTTGCGGCGAATTTGACGTACCTCCCACCGCGGCTCACTGGTCGCCGTCGCCGATTCTCGAGCATACATTAATTTTCACGAATTCCTAACCAATCAGATTCACTCGAATCCGAGTGCTTCCGAATGCAGCCGAGAGGACGATCGTGAGAAGAAGCCGTTGCCCGTTATTCAGATCGCGCGTTTTGTCTTTTGTCGTTCTTCATAAACGAATCTGATAGTGAAATAGTTGAAAACGGTTGGAACTTGGAACTTCGAACAGTTCGATTTATATTATGGTAATTACCCCCCGATGAGTATCGAAGTCCTTAGAAGAAGTTACGTAATGTGGTGCACATAAAAAAATTTCATAAATTGTGAACCTGATTTTCAATCGTTATTACCCCCTCATGAAAAAAAGCTATATTCGCCCTTGCATTTAGAACAAGCTATAATAAAAAAATCATTTTTTAAAACAATCTTTTTTAAAAACAACCCTCATCCGCCATTTTAAAGCCGCCATCTTGAATTCCTCAATTTTGAAGAATCGTAATTTGCGACCCAGACAGAGATGTACAAGATACCTTAAAGAAAGTATCTGAAATACAAAATACAAAATACTTTGAAATTAAGTATTTCAGATACCAGATACAAATAACTTTCTGGAATGGTATCTGAAATACCAGATACAAGATATGTATCTTTCAAATACTTTTCATAGATAAAATACTTTTTTTCTACGACCGTGCGTTTTTACACTCTTTACCCACTTTCCTGCACTCATTTTAGTTTAGAAAGTGTCACTTTCCCGCACTAGTGCAGAAAAACGAGTTTTCCCGCACTAGTGCGGGAAAGTGACACCTAAACTAAAATGAGTGCGGGAAAGTGGGTACTATGGAAACTTCATGTGAATTAACATTTGTCATTAGTATGAAATTGTTTGAATATAAATATCAAATCGAATTTAATCAGTGTGTTGAAATAAAATCGATCTCGTATGAGCGCTTGTAGAAAAAAATATTGTTCCTAACTCGTGCGGAAAGTGTCTTTTCCGTACTTGACTGCTTGCCCGAACTCCGCTTCGCGTCGTTCTGGTTAACTGCAGTCACGTGCGGGAAAGTATCACTTCCCGCACTTGTAAGGAAAATAAATATTGTAACAAAAACAAATTTAAAGAAAGTTTATTTTTCACTAACGTGACACAAGGGTAATATATCTTCAAAGTCAATGTTCCAATTGAGATTTGAGTAAAACTAATTCTTCGAACAATTTGTCACTCATTTTTCTCCGATGAGGCCTTATGATCATGCCCCCAAATGAGAAGAGTCGCTCTACAGGGGCAGAACTTGGCAAACAGGTGTTATATTTTAAAAATATTTTTTTTATTGTAGGATAAGCGTTGATGCTCTTCATGCTGGTATCTTTATTATTTAGGTATTGCAATGTTTCTAAGTCAGCGGTTGTTGCGTTTTGTGTGATATTTACAGTATGCTTTGGATGATAGTTGTCAGAATAAAAATAAAAGAGAGAAAAGTCACATTCTTTTGAATAAGAGAAAGATTTGTATTATTAGCAGTTTTCAGCACTAATTTAAGTTTGTGCCATTCAAGAAAGTTAAATTTGGCGACCGTGACAGGACTGAGAAGATAATAAATAACTTTCAAGATGGAAAAAGCGCTTAAAGCTCGTTGTGTTTTCCGCAAGTCTTTCTCTTCAGATTATGGGAAGATTCTTGACATCAGCAAGAAATGCTCAGAAGTGGAACTGAAGGCAAGTTTCCACCTTTTAGAACAGAAATATGAAGACATCCGAGCCTTAGATAGAGAAATATTTGAATATCTCTTGGATAACGATACATCTGAGAATGATTTGATTATTGAGTGTGAGGAAGTCAGCAATTATAGTAAAAAATTCTGTTTGATTAAAGAAGAAGTGAGCAAGTTATTGGAAAAAAAGGATAGTGGCTCAGTCAAGAATTCTGCTATTGAGAAGTTCAAGTTACCTCGGCCAGAACTGAAGAAATTTGATGGAGATTTACGTAAATGGATTCATTTTTGGGGGCTATTTCAGAAGATTGATGAAAATGAACAATTGGATAATATTGAGAAGTTTAATTTTCTGATTCAATCTACAGAAGAAAATTCTAGGGCACGAAGAGTCGTTGAAAGTTATCCTCCTAGTGCTGAGAATTACCCAAAAGCTATTGAATCTCTGAAGAACAGATTTGGACGGGAAGATTTACTGATTGAAATGTTTATAAGAGAACTTCTGAATTTAGTGACACAATCGAATTTATCACTGACAGATTTGTATGACAAACTCGAATGTCATATAAGATCTTTGGAATCTCTTGGTGTTACCACTGATAAATGCTCAGCGATGTTATATCCAATGGTTGAGTCTTGTTTACCGGAAGATATTTTGCGAATCTGGCAGCGCACTTATTGTTCTTCAGATACGTCAAAAGTGAAGCTGGAAAACCTTCTGAAGTTCATAAGATCAGAAGTTGAGAACGAAGAGAAGATTTCCATGGCTGTTGCGGGAATCAGTGCATCTAAGACCTCCAGAAAGAACAAAACTGCAAGATCTGAAGAGACATCTACTCCTGCTGTTTTATTTTCTAACAACAAAATTAATTGTTCTTTTTGCAGCAAAAACGACCACAAGAGTTTCGAGTGTCCTACGGGATTGAATATGCCATATAAAGATAGGAAACAATTTCTTTTTACGAAAAAATGCTGTTTTGTCTGCTTAGCACCAGGACATACTGCAGGAAGATGTCGATTGCGAGGTGTGAAATGTTCAAAATGCAAGAGAAGACACTACTCTTTGATGTGTCCAATTTCTTCACGAGAATCGCGAGTTCAGTCTGGAAGCTCCGGTGAGGTAACAAATACCACTATTTGTGCCAGTGAAAATTCCCTAGCGTGTCAAAATTTTTCCGATACCCCTGGAAATGTTTTATTACAAACAGTTTCAGTATATTTGAGTGGGCCAAACGGAAAAATGCGTCGTGTCCGTGCTTTATTTGATACAGCAGCACAACGTTCGTATATTCTGAAAGAAACTGTCTCAGATATGGGTTATCAATCAATAGAGAATGAAAATGTAATTCATTCCCTGTTTGGTGGTCTGGTTACAGATGAAGCTTCACATTCTAAGTATAGGATTGAAATAGGAAGTTTGGATAGGAAGTTTCAATGTAGTGTGACAGTTTTAGATCAACAAGTAATTTGTGGTGATATCAGAGTTGTAGGTCCCGATCTAATTCGTTTGCAGAATGAATTAGCCGAATTAGGTATCACTATCTCAGATCAAATTCCAGGAAAAATTGAAATTCTGTTAGGTGCAGATATAGTTGGGAAATTGTTTACTGGAAAAGTTATTCAACTCTCATCTGGTTTAACTGCGATAGAAACACTCTTAGGATGGACAATTTTGGGAAAAAATCGTGTATCAAATTCTAATTCGAATGCTATGGTTATTACCACATTGTTATTGAAAGAAATGAATCTTGAAAATCTGTGGGAATTAGATCATATAGGCATCAAAGATCCTTATGAATTTAAATCTTCTAAATGTAGGGAAAAATATGTGTTGGATAATTTTGAACAAAGTGTCAAAAGAGATTCTGAAAATAGATATGTTGTCAATCTACCTTGGATGAGAACTCCTGATGACCTACCCTCCAATTACGATTAAGCATTGCAGAGGTTACAAGTTACTTTGAAATAGCTTCGGAAAGATAATTGTGTAAAGGAATATAATGATGTTTTTGAAGAATGGTTAGATGAAGGAATTATAGAGAAAGCAACATTAGATAGATTTCAGGGTCACTATCTACCTCATAGACATATTTTAAAACCAGGTAGTACAACAAAAATTCGACCAGTATTTGATGCCTCAGCTTTTTCAAAAAATTCTTTCTCTTTAAACAGTTATCTTGATAAAGGTATAAATTTAATAGAAAATATTCCTTCAATATTATTTAGATTCAGACTTTTCAAGTTCGGCGTTATATCAGATATACGAAAAGCTTTTCTACAAATTGGGTTGAATGAGTGCGATCGAGATTTTTTACGTTTTTTGTGGATAGATGCAAGTGAAAATATTGTTGTATATAGACACTGCCGTGTTGTGTTTGGTGTGACGAGCAGTCCATTTTTATTAGGTGCAGTCATCCAATATCATCTTCGAAATTCTCTGAAAAACATTGAGAATGAGCCGAGAAAATATTCTGTAGAGACAATCAACTTATTGTTGAACAGTTTCTATGTTGACAATTGTGTTGTTAGTTTAGAATCTGAATCCGAAGCTGAGAAGTTTATCGCAGAATCTAAAGAAGTTATGAATGAGGGTAAATTTGATCTGAGGGGTTGGGAATCTAATAGTATAAAACTAAGTGAAGAAAAGGAGAAGATTGAACTTAATGTTTTAGGTTTAATTTGGAATCGTTCAGATGATATGTTTCACATTCAGACAGAAAATTTCTCGAAATTGCATATAGATAAAATAACAAAACGTCTAATTTTATCTATTTCACATAAGATTTTCGATCCGATTGGTTATACTGTGGTAGTCACATTACTACCTAAGATTCTCCTTCGTAAGTTGTGGGAACAAAAGATTGGTTGGGATGAAGAACTTTCAGAAGAATTGAGGATTGAATTTTTAGAATGGTTTGAAGATTTATACTATCTGAAAGAAATTAGAATTCCGAGATGTTTCGTTCCTTCACTTAGATCGAATTGGAAAAATATTAGTGTTCATACATTTTGCGATTCGTCAAAATTGTCTTATGCCTGTGTATCTTTCTTGAGAATTGAAACATCAGAAGATGTTTACGTCCAATTGGTTCAAGCTAAATCAAGAGTAGCTCCGATAAAGAGAATAAGCATTCCGAGGTTAGAGTTGTTAGCTGCTACCATCGGTTCACGATTAGCTAATTCTATAACTGATTATTTTTCCAGTGATGTTCATGCGAGTTTTATTTTCTGGACAGATTCATCGACTGTGTTAGCTTGGTTGAATCGTCCAAATAACTGGTCAGTGTTTGTTCGAAATAGAGTGAATGAAATATTAACGTTGACAAAAAAGCAGCAATGGCATCATGTTCCAGGTGATTTGAATCCTGCCGATTTACCATCAAGGGGTTGCTCCGCGAAGAAGCTACTGAAATCAAGATGGTGGGAGGGACCGCAGTGGTTGAAATTCCCTTCATCAGAATGGCCGAGTCAGGATTTGAGTTTTAATGAGGAGGATATAAAAAAGGAAACACTCAAAACGGTAGTTTGTAATCTTGATTTCGCAGATTCTGGTTGGTGTTACAAGTATTTTAGTAAATTTTCTAAGGTCGTTCGAATGGTTGCTTGGATGAAACGTTTTATTTACAATTGTAGAACTCGAAATGACAAATTACAAGGTGAATTAACGGTGCTGGAACTTGATGCGGCTGAAGTAATGATTTTAAAATTTATTCAAAAAGAGTGGTTAGCAGATTTGGACAATCTCAAATCTATTAATTGTTTATTGCCATTTAGAGATGAATCAGAGCTACTTAGAATTAAAACAAAATTGATTCATAAAGAGGATAGTTTGGATTTCAGATATCCGATAATACTTCCCGCTTCACATATCTTAGTTCAAAGACTCATATTCGAGGTACATGTCAGAAAGTGTCATGCTGGAGTTCAAATTTTAATGAATATAAACATAAAGTTTCGTTCCATAAGGAGAATATAATAGAATAAACGAATAATCAGATACACCGCTCCCAGCTCGCAGGTTTTTAATTATGTGGATTTCACATTCCTGCTCGCTGAAGGGGCAAATGAGAGGTATGCCATCTATCGTCGTCCAGGACTGCGAGAGGGAATTGTTGGTCTAATTCTTGACTAGATGTCGCCTTGACGTACACTGTACCTTAAAGACTTCATCTAGTTTTGTTAAGAGGACCTCCGTTCCACTTCAATTTTCATCGTAGTAGGGTTATGTTGTCCTGATGAGATCACTAAAAAGATCGAAACCTAGGTCGACTTCTACCCGCTTCGATGAGGTTGGAACTTTCGCTAGTTCCCTGGATGATAATTTGTGGCAAGTTCGAGTCGGATCCATGGCGGTTGTTGATATATTATATCAATGAACGCGGTGTATCTGATTATTCGTTTATTTTAATGAATATTCTAAGGGAAAAGTATCGGATTCTTGGTGGACGTCGAACAATAAGATCCGTTATTTCAAAATGTATTCGGTGTAAAAGGTATTCTACAAAGCCCTTGTCTGTTGGTCCTTCATTTCTTCCCGAGACTAGAGTTCGTGATGCGTGCACTTTTGAAGTTGTAGGTGTTGACTTAGCTGGTCCACTAATTGTTAAGAATGGTGTCAAAGTATGGATAGCACTTTACACTTGTGCAGTTTCTCGGGCTGTCCATCTTGAATTGGTGTCCAATTTGTCGACAGAAATCTTCTTACAAAGTTTTCGCAGATTTGTAGCAAGAAGGGGAAGACCGAAAATCGTTTATAGTGATTGTGGAAAAAACTTTGTCGATTGGGAAGAAGTTATCAAGAAAACGGCTGTTGAACGTATCGTGTGGAAATTCAACCCACCCACTGCAGCATGGTGGGGTGGTTGGTGGGAGCGTCTCATAAGGTTGTTGAAGGAATTATTGCGAAAAGTGTTAGGTAGAGCAAATTTGATATACGAGGAACTTTCAACTGTTTTGTGTGATTGTGAAGCTGTGATGAATGAAAGACCAATTTCATATATTTCTGACTCTGAACAGATTTTGTCTCCTTTGACTCCCGCGATGTTTCTAAAAGATATAAAAGAATCTGGAATTCCAGATTTTGAGCATATAGATCAGGAAAGCCTCAATCGAAGGATAAAATATAGAAATAAGTTAAGTTTAGATCTCAGAAAACGTTTCAGGATAGAGTATTTAGGTGCTTTGAGACAACGTTACAATCAAAAAGCAGATAGAAATATAAATGTTGGAGAATTAGTGTTGATCGGAGATGATAACACGAAACGCATAAATTGGCCTTTAGCAAAAGTCATTGAAATATTTCCTGGCAAAGATGGTGGTTCGAACAGAAAAAGGGGAAATGTTAAGACCCGTCCAAAAAATATTTCCACTCGAAATAGGTAATAGTTGTACGGAAGTGTCAACCTCGACAATCCCATCTTCCTCCAGTAATGTTTCTGAGAACACCGGAGAGAGTAAAGGTACACTCAAAACTCGAAGTGGCCGTTCTATTAAAAAACCCACCAAATATTGTATATAGCAACGATTGATTGCAATTTATTGGAAATTGCAAGGTGGGAGTGTTGCGTTTTGTGTGATATTTACAGTATGCTTTGGATGATAGTTGTCAGAATAAAAATAAAAGAGAGAAAAGTCACATTCTTTTGAATAAGAGAAAGATTTGTATTATTAGCAGTTTTCAGCACTAATTTAAGTTTGTGCCATTCAAGAAAGTTACAGCGGTGCTGCCAGTAGATCCTGTGTTTTCGGCACTTGCAACAGAGGAATCAGAATCCTCTAAAAACATGTAATACGATTCATCCTTCGACTTTTTTTTATGTCACCTTCAATATTGTTGAAAGCCTCCGATTTTTGTTTTTCAGTTCGATTAATTTTTCGTGTTTCAGTCAGGATAAGTTCTTTTACATATTCTTTCCGCTCTTTTGGCACCCATCTCAATTTAAAGAACGGATGTGACACTGAGGCCAATATTGCATCATTTTCTTCAGGGTCAAACTGCAAAAACTTTTTGAAACGTTTATTCAAGTTCTGTTCAATCACATCAAGCAGAGAGCCGCAGTATTTTAGATTTTCCACCCTAAGACATCTGATCACATGTTGAATTCTTACTAGCTCAGGTAACAGAGAACCATAATAAGTATCTTTTTCTCCTTGCAGGCTTCGAATAGCTTCTGCTATTGGCTTTGAACAATCCACATATTCACTCAAGAAGTTAATTTCATTTTCCTTCAATGGAGGTAATTGTAACATTTTCATGGTTTCACTAAGACTGTCCTGTACAGCTAAGAGATCTTGTATAGAATTGTAGTACGAGTTCCATCTAGTTGCGCATGGAGAAGTTGGTGACTTTCCTGTCATCTCTAAATATGTTTCACATGCTTTGGGTGACCTAGAACATAAGTTCCAGAGTGCTTGGCACTTTGCTAAAGCCGCATCATGCAGTTTCTTATAAAGAGTATTTTTTAACCTTGCTTGTTTAAAATCTGTACTTGCAATCAAATGCAAAGTGTGCGTAGCGCATCGTTCATGTATGGGCAGAAGGCAATCACTTTCTAAGTCTGATGAAGTTGAAACATCTGGAAAAGCTTTTAGTAGCAGCAGTGAATCATCATCTTCTTCATTTACTTCTGCGAGTGATGTTTCTTCAATATCTACATCAATATTTGAAACATGTCTATTATTTTCAATTGTCCCTGAATCATTTTTACCAATACCAAAAACATCAAAAGCCTTAACCATATTTGAACCGTTATCTGTAACTGTCTTGACAATTTTTGATAGTTTCAAGTCATGGTCTGAATGTATATCAGCTATCATTTCTGCAACTTTATCATATGTGTGAGCTCCTTTGAATCTTCTGCAAGCAATGGCAGCACTTTTCCTCTCAAAAGTCTCACTTTCAATCCAGTGGACTGTAACCCCCAAATAACTTCTTTTAGAGGAAGACCAAATATCAGCAGTACTGCACACAAATTCAACAGTATTCAACTTCATTTTAATTTTATTCTTAAATTCATTGTACTCATCACAAATTTTATTTTTCGCTGTACGACGGCACATAACATTTGGGGGCTTTGTTAGTTGCTGTGCACCTTCGATCAAAGCTTTAAAAGACTTATACTCCACTATGGATACTGGTGACATGGTTTCAACAATAAATTTTACAATCAACTTGTCCAAATTAATAGATTTTGAACCACACACAACGTCAGTAAGAGTAGACTGCTTTAATTTTGGATGTTTCACTGGTAATTCTGGATCACTGCTACTAATATCAGTATGTTTTCTTTTCTTAGGGTTTGAATTTTTGAGATTTTCATAATCTTGCAACAGATCTGAGTGACCTTTTCCTTTTCTCTGTAATAAAATGAAAAAAAAATTAGTACATTTGAAAAAAAATCCAGAATTCGTTAATTTTTATGAATCATTCCGCATTCGTCATAAATTAGTTTATGGAAAGAGTTAAAATTAATTGAAATAAAAAATGAATGTTTCTTCATAAAAACCTACCTTTAAATGCTTCAGGAAATTTGTAGTGGAAGTAACACTGCCCTTTATAACTTTCGAACATACTTTGCAAATTGCTGATACATTACTTCCATCAACTTGTTTAATATCATTGAAGCAATGCTTCAAAATTAGTGGTATATTCAAATTATTATTCTGCTTCTTATCTCTGAAAACGACAAAACATACTATTTCAGGAAAAGAAATATAAAATTTCAAGACGACAGTGAGGCAGAATAACACATACTTATTGTTTGACTCAAACTTATACAGGGTGTCCCGTAAAGACCACGTCAAATGAAAACGGAAAGTAGATCAGAATGTGCTCTACCTGATGTGAAAAAATCGTTCATATGAAAGTCTCACAGTTTTCGAGATATTTGATGTTTTATGAAAATGTTGAATTTTTACACTTAAAATGCTTTCTCTCTTGCGGAAGCCACAATTAAATACTTTTCGAATCAGTTTTTTTTCTGTAAATATTGTTGAATGATTACTTCAATTCATGCAATGAAAAATAGCACAAAACATTATACAGGGAATGTGAAAAAAAAAATTAAAAAACATGTTCTGAAGGAAGTGTTTTTTTGTACTGAATTCTATCTGACGGTATAAAAAAAAGACACTAGACCTTTTCTGCATATTACGTTGGAAAGTTGCCCATTTTGTGAGGATTCCGAAAAGGTAAAATGCAGGTAACCTTATGTTAGTTATGTCAGTTAGTCCTTAAATTACCTATAAAGTGAAATTATTTATTAATTGCAATGTATCAACAAATTTATTGTGAAGAAACTTTATAAAAATATCAATAATAAAAATTCAAGATTCTTATTAGAGCAATTGCTCAAAATGACCAACCCTTCGCTAATACATGCCCTGAATCTATTGAGAAATGACCTTTTCAAACCATACAGACTTCTCCCCGTTATTTTGGCTGTTGAAATACGAATGCGGTCCCTTAGTTGTGCTTCATCTCTTATGGGATTCGAATAAATTTCATTTTTTAAAAAACCCCAGTAAAAAAAATCCAGAGGATTTAAGTCTGGTGAACGGGGAGGCCACAAAATTTCACCGCCCCTTCCGATCCACCGATGAGGATATGTTTGGTTTAAATATTCCCTAACATGACATTGCCTTATATTGTGCGGATTCTCGATGTTCCAACCATGAAGATTATGCAGATTGATATACCCGCTTTGAGTACAGGAAGACTCATCAGTCCAAAGGATATTATTGAAAAAATCGGGATTATCTGTATGTTTCAGCAACATTTGTTGACAAAATTCTACTCGGGCTTGATAGTCTCTTGGTAGTAGGTGTTGAACTCGCTGAATATGGTAGGGGTGATATTTGTGTTTCTTCAGGATTCTATGGGCACTTGATTTTGATATGCCTTTCATGAGCTCTATCATTCTGGTCGATACTGAAGGATTATTTTCGACTTCATTCAAAATGGTGTCATCCTCCACGATCGAAGGCCGGCCACTACTTTTACGACTCCCAGAAACTCTTCCTTCGACAATTGGCATCTTAATAAGATTTTATTGATTTGTTGATTGATTATTTTCAGCAGGAAGTGCAAAATGAAAGTATTTATGGAAAAGGTGAAAAAATCAGTTTTTCACAGAAATGCTCCATTTTCGATAAACATTCGAATATCTTTTTTTCCGAAGAAGGTTATCACCCGTATTTTACCCTTTCGGAATCCTCACAAAATGGGCAACTTTTCAACGTAATATGCAGAAAACGTCTAGTGTCTTTTTTTCATACCACGTCAGATAGAATTCAGTACAAAAAACACTTCCTTCAAAACATGAATTTAAAATTTTTTTTTTCAGAATCCCTGTATAATATTTTGTGCTAATTTTCATTGCATAAATTGAAGTAACCATTCAAGAATATTTACGGAAAAAACTGATTCAAAAAGTATTCAATTCTAGCTTCCGCGAGAGAGAAAGCATTTTAAGTGTAAAAATTCAACATTTTCATAAAACATCAAATATCTCGAAAACTGTGAGACTTTCATATGAACGATTTTTCCACATCAGATAGAGCACATTCTGATCTACATTCCGTTTTCGTTTGACGTGGTCTTTACGGGACACCCTGTATATATTTTTCATTTAATTTACTAGTGATACCGCCCTGGCTTTGCTTGGGTGCACATACAAATGCCAAATCTTAAATATCAAATATCATCAATAAATTTGTAGTCAGTCTAACCTCTTCCCTGTCTGTTCGCGAGTAGAATACACATTTCTGTTCTCGACTCGCTCGCCAAATGTATGAAATCATTAAATTCTAATTAAATGTATATCAAAATTAGTAAAACTTACGTTTCCATAGTTATAGTTGTAATTTGTAATCTCAAATTTGCAAATTTCACAAAACCAATCGTGTTGATATTGATCCACACATCACACATAAAAACGCGGTAACACCATATCATAGAAGGTGTATCCCACTCCCACAGAACACAAATAATGTGTATTCCTAGTATTTATCTATGATTACAATTTACAATACACGGAAGAAGTTCTAGAGAGAGAAGGGACGTTTGATGCAATAATTGGAGGCACGCTGTAAATTTGTTTCGATCAGGTGCTTTTGATAGTGCCTTCAATCGGTCCATCTCTGTTCGTTTTATGGTATCTGCATAAGTCGATCTCTCTCTCAAGGTAGTTGCCGCATATTACTTCTGGAAAGTCACGTGATATCTTAGATCCCGCCAGTTGCACGTTTCGATGTTTCGAACTTCCGTTCAATGGAGCGTTGATCATCAAAGGATCGTATTTTTTGTATTGGGCGGAGTAGAATTGAATGAGACCTCTGGCGGAAAAAATTGTAATTGTCGCAACGAGTAAAATAATTTGTTCTGCATTGTTTTTGTATTATATGCCACTCAACGTAATTACCGTAAATTCGTACTTTCTTTGTTTAATTTTGTGTCAGCAAAATAAAACCACTTAAATATCAAAAGGCTTTTACGGCAGCTATTTGTTTTACTCGTTGCAGTCGTTGCTAAATGTCATTGAGCGCCATCTATCGAATTCTACTTTTCCCCTAAGGTTTTTCTGACATGAAAAGAAGAAAATAGTATTATACGCGCAAGCGCGAAGACTCAATCTTCTCATAGCTTCGGACGACCGACCACACATTTACGTGTCTTCCTTAAACACAGATGTGGAATAATATTTTGAAAATAACACAAATCAAGCAAGGCGCGTAGCCGATTACAATTTATAGAAAGAAATAACTGCCACGCCATCTATCAATTTAGCATCAAAAGACGCTTAAGATGCCACAATAAAATCAGTTATCTATTACTAAAAGTATCTTAGCAAACAAAGTATCTACAAAATACTAAGATACCAAAGAAGAGGTATTTAAATACAAGATACAAAATTCATTTTCAAAAAAGTATTTCAGATACAAGATACAAATACGTATTTTGTATCTGTATTTCAGATACTTGTATCTCAGATAAGTCACATCTCTGGACCCAGAACACCCCTAGATACCAATTTTGAATAGAATCGGATCATAATTACGAAACTCGTCCGCCCTAGTCTAGCCGCCATCTTGAATTTTTCAATTTTGACAGAAGAATCATCATTGTCGAACCCAAAAACCCCTAGATACTAATTTTGAATGAAATCGGATGATAATTACGAAACTCATCCGCCATTTTGGAGCAGCCATTTTGTTTTTTCTATAAAAAATATTTCATGATGCATTGTCACCAGAATTATGTACACCTGCCAAATTTCAAATCAATCGGACGATTAGAAGTGTGTCATATTTAACTTGCAAGATTTGATTACAGACAGACACCGGGACAGGTGAAACTAAATAAAAGCTTGTAAAAAAAAGCACATATATGCATTAACAAAAACCTCAAAAGTGAGAATTTAAGTAGGTAATTTAGCATATGTATTTTGAAATATGGCAATATAACTGTGTGTTGTATCATAGTTTTCTTGGATGGGGGAAATGTAAGAAATATCAATCATACAGAACACCATGAATTATTCTCAAATGATCATATGTAGAAAACGTTTCCTGGTTTTCATCAGTAGAACAAAGAGAACACAAAATATATTGCTTCTTCACCACTTTAGCGGAATCATCATTATGGATTGTCCGGAGATGCCTGTTTCTAACAGATACGCTGGTAAACTCTTTTCCACATATGCCGCAAATGCATATAAGTGGATTCACTCTTCAATGAAGTCGAGCATTTATTTGAAACGTCCATAATGAGAAATTGTAATAGATTTTGCTAGATATTCTATTCAATAAAAATCAAACTGTTCGAAGTTCCAACCGTTTTCAACTATTTCACCATCAGATTCGTTTATGAAGAACGACAAAAGACAAAACGCGCGATCTGAATAAAACGGGCAACGGCTTCTTCTCACGATCTTCCACGCGGGTGCATTCGGAAGCACTCGGATCGAGTGAATCTGATTGGTTAGGCATTCGTGAGAATTAATGTATGCTCGCTTCTCGTATGCTGGCCCAATACACCCTATGTCACCTATATCACGCGATAACTTTCGAATGCTTTTTTGGTCTACTAGCGACACCTTTGTCTTTTGACCTTGAACGAAAACTCGAAACTTGCCTGTAATATACGAACATAAACATTTCCAATGTTAAAATATTTTTTGAACAAATTTATTTCCACTCCGGGTATAACCGGAAGTGCTCAGGTTCCAAAAACATTTTAGGTCTGTAGAGAATTTCCAACAATATCATAATCCTAATTTTCAGATTTCAAGTAAGGCCAGTTCTCCAGAAACGTCTAATAGGCACTCGACCGTGGGACACCCTGTATTCTTTTGAAAGAAAGAATTACATACTGTTTTCTTAAATCAAACAATACATGGCATATAGATAATTGGATGAAGCTGGGTCCATCCTGTCATTCCTGTCCAATATTTTCGTAGTGAATCTTGAGTTTAGCAAATCTGGGTTTTCATGAAATTGGCTTTAGAAAGAAGGATTCAGTTTTAACTAAAATTCATGAATCCTATATGTACTCGGATCAACTATCATCGGATGAAGCTCATAACATCCAGTCCAATATTTTCGAAGCGAATTTTTATTTTACCAAATCTGAGGTTTCTCGAAATTGGCTCGAGATAGAAGGATTCTGTTTTTACTGAAATTCATGAATCTTGCATGTACTCAGAGTAAAAATCATCAGAACAAGCTGAGTCCACCTCGTCCAATATTTTCGAAGAGAATTTCTATTTTACCAAATCTGAGTTTTCCCGAAATTGGCTTGAGATAGAAGGATTCTGTTTTTAATAAAATTCATGAATCTTATATGTACTTGGATCACTTCTCATCGGATGAAGCTGAGTCCATCTTGTCCAATATTGTCGAAGTGAATTTTGATTTTAGCAAATCTGGGTATTCATGAAATTGGCTTCAGATAGAAGGATTCTGTTTCTACTAAAATTCATGAATCTTATATGTACTCGGATCAACAATAGTTGATCCTTCAAATACCGAAATAATTGCCCCAATCTGTCTACGTTGTGGCGAATTTGACGAACCGCTCACCGCGGACCAGATCTCACTTGATTAAACAACAATATAAACACTCGAAGTGCTAATGAGGGAAATAAAACAATGACCTATTCTTCAAATACCGAAATATTTGCCCAATCTGGCAACGTTGCGGCGAATTTGACGGACCGCTCACCGCGGCCAGATCTCACTTGATTAAACAACAATATAAACACTCGAAGTGCTAATGAGGGAAATAAAACAATGACCTATTCTTCAAATACCGAAATATTTGTCCAATCTGGCAACGTTGCGGCGAATTTGACGGACCGCTCACCGCGGCCAGATCTCACTTGATCAAACAACAATATAAACTCTCGAAGTGCTAATGAAAGAAATAAAACAATGACCTATTCTTCAAATACCGACATAATTGCCCAATCTGGCTACGTTGTGGCGGATTTGAAGGACCGCTCACCGCGGACCAGATCTCACTTGATTAAACAACAATATAAACTCTCGAAGTGCTAATGAAAGGAATAAAACAATGACCTATTCTTCAAATACCGAAATATTTGCCCAATCTGGCAACGTTGCGGCGAATTTGACGAACCGCTCACCGCGGCCAGATCTCACTTGATTGAACAACAATATTAACTCTCGAAGTGCTAATGAAAGAAATAAAACAATGACCTATTCTTCAAATACCGAAATATTTGCCCAATCTGGCAACGTTGCGGCGAATTTGACGGACCGCTCACCGCGGCCAGATCTCACTTGATTAAACAACAATATAAACTCTCGAAGTGCTAATGAAAGAAATAAAACAATGACGTATTCTTCAAATACCGAAATAATTGCCCAATCTGGCTACGTTGTGGCGGATTTGAAGGACCGCTCACCGCGGACCAGATCTCACTTGATTAAACAACAATCTGAACACTCGAAGTGCTAATGAGGGAAATAAAACAATGACCTATTCTTCAAATACTGAAATATTTGCCCAATCTGGCAACGTTGCGGCGAATTTGACGGACCGCTCACCGCGGCCATATCTCACTTGAAAACAACAACATAAACTCTCGAAGTGCTAATGAAAGAAATAAATTAATGACCTATTCTTCAAATACCGAAATAATTGCCCAATCTGGCTACGTTGTGGCGAATTTGAAGGACCGCTCACCGCGGCCCAGATCTCACTTGATTAAACCAAAGAATTTAAACAACAATATAAACACTAGAAGTGCTAATGAAGGAAATGGAACAATGATCTATTCTGCAAATACCGAAATAATTGCCTAATCTGGCAACGTTGCGGCGAATTTGACGGACCGCCCATCGCGGCTCACTGGTCGCCGATTCTCGTGTGCTGGCCCAATACATCTATTGTAATGAAAATAATGAAACTCCCTGACGATATTAACGTAATTTATTTATGACCACAATAATTAACCCGAACAAAAAAAAATACTTGAATCTCAACGTTTCCTTAGGAGGTGTCACCCAACTTCTCTCCTGATACCGATTGATTTCCTCGCCTCCTGATCACTCCGCTCTCCCTCCTTCCATCGCTTCTCAACATCTCTGCGCGCCGCATCAGCCAGCGCATCAGTCACATTCTCGTAACACTATGTTAATAAATCACGCGATAACTTTCGAATGCTTTATTTGGTCTACTGGCGACACCCTGTCTTTTGACCTTGAACGAAAACTCGTAATTTGCCTGCAATATACGAACATAAACATTTCCAATGTTAAAAAGGAGTATTTCTAATTTGCAATTAATGAATAAACCCTTCAAGCCAACGAGACAGACAATGTTTTTTCGTGTAGACATATTGGCTACCCTTATGCAGAAGAAAAAAAATTAACTCTGGAATAAACTGAGTGATCATAATCAATGTTCAAACATTAACTAAAAATAATGGTCAAAAACTTTCTTATTTCAAATTGCACACTCAAAGAATCAGGTTACAAACGATTCATTTAAAAAATATTTGCTCAGGCGATGAACCTGTGCTCCAGTCCAACATTTTCCCTATTCTTCACATTTTCAATATTTTGAAGACTTATCGATATTTTCAAAAGAGATTTGTGATCGTGAACCTCTGGCCAGAGATTGGGTTGAGTACCGAGTGGAACGAGTTCCACCAGCATATGAACATTCAGTAGTAACGTAGTATTTGAAGGTTTTTTGTGAACATCTTTGAATCTTTGAGTCTACTAATACTCAATCCAACAATTGGAGATAGCAAGTATAAAAAATCAGAGGTTAATCGCCTGAGCAAATATTTTTTTGAATGAATCGTTTGTTACATGATTCTTTGAACGTATTGCTTAACTTCAAAACGATAAGAATAAAGAAAAATTTAAGGCTATGTAACGGAAAAGATTGAATGATAATGACACTTAATATCTTCTAGGCGGAATTAATTTGAGAATAATTGAAAAAAGAATTGATATCCAGAAAAACAGTAGATAATCATTCATAAAGGGTTAATAATTCTTGTGTGACCGCAACACCATTATTGAGATCTTCATATGAGTTTTTCAGATTTCAAATAATATTGTGAGCATTTCCCCACAAATATTTCCAAGTATTTCTATGAATATCGCTAATCATAATAGTAGGTTAACTAGCTGAATTAAAAATCGAAAATTACTTGAAAACTATTAGGTTTAGGTATAGGGAAACCCAATGAAGATGGTTTCGATATTAATTTTTACGCTCAACAAGCTACAGAAATACTGGGTGTGCCATTTGAAATAAGAAAGTTTTCGACCATTATTTGTAGTTAATGTTTGAACATTAATTATGATCACTCAGTATATTCCAGAGTTAAATTTTTTTCTTCTCCATAAGGGTAGCCAATATGTCTACACGAAAAAACATTGTCTGTCCCGTTGGCTTAAAGGGTTCATTCATTAATTGCAAATTGAAAATACTCCTTTTTTTCGATTTTTCGCCATTTTCCCTACAATGGTTCTTCTGAGGCATAAAATTGTCTTCATAAACTCATCATTATTTGAGCTTGCCATTCAATTTTTGAATATATATAGGGTATTCCATTTAAAAAAGTGTAACTATGGTCTATATATTTGTTATCGAATACCCTATATAAGTGAAAACAATTTCAAATTGTGCATTGTCCTTTATATTTCACGAAAAAAAATTTCAAAATGCCTTCATTCGCTGCCTCAAAGTGAGAACCGCGTCTGGGGTGGGCCATCCTGTATAATATAGCAATTTGGACGATCCATGTGTAAAGGGTTTTCAGTTTTTCTATGATTTCCGCGACACCATTTCCAGAACTTTCTACAAGTCCTAAATGGAATTTGAATGAAACAGGCTATTCCTATTTTGAAACATAGGCGATAACGTATTGATACAAACCCAGCGTTTTCAGTCATGTAGAGGGCTATAATATAACAATAGTTATATTAGTGAGCTACCGGCTACTAGAGGGAACTTCCTTCTCGCCAATGGTCTATACGCACGCGTAAAATTATTCAAAGCCAGCCAACAAATGTAACCGCATTGAATCTAGAAAGTGAATTATGTCATTGTCATCATTTCAGTTTTGTTGATGACAGCATTCTTTGACTTCTCCTTGAAATAAATTCTCAATCCACTTCAGACCGATATTTCGAATTACCTGGAATGCGAATCCACTATGAATTCGGATTTAAAGTTCAGTTTTATTGAACGAATTTTATCGGCAGCTGCTGTAATTTTTCTTCCAATTTTTACAGCTGCCAATTTTTTGAAAATGAAATTGAAAAATGCTAATCTACCTAAAAGATGGATCTATCTACAAGGTTCATCTACTGGCACACTAGTATGTTCTATGTACAAAAAAACGCAAAGGGGCTGCTAAGCACGAAACCTCGGTTTTAGTGAACTGTATATTTGAAAATAAAATTAAAAAAAAAGGCAAAATATAAAAGGGCACAAGAACTATAATCTGACTCACCTGATGTAATTGCTGCCACAACCATAAAACACCTTCAAAAGTTTGTTGAGGCTTTCGCGGCCATCGCTTGATGACATCTGGTCTTGTTTCGAGCATTTCGGCCGGCTTTTATTAGATTTCGACGTTTCGCCAGATCGAGTGTCTGGCATCTTCAGGAATTATTTCTCTCTTACACTTGAGCTATCCGATTATGACGAGGGCGCAGGGTCTTGCGTGAGGGGTCGGGACCCGCGCCTGCGTCTGGTTGACTGGCTTCCTCCACTCGATCTGTTGAAACGTCGAAATCTAATAACCACGCCGGCCGAAATGCTCGAAACAAGACCAGATGTCACCTTCAAGAGTGTCGAAAAGTCGATTTCGAAATTTTGCGACACTCCAGTAACTAACTCGAGCACCAAAATTTTCTATATATTGCTTCTTCGGCAATCACTTTTCTTGCCGGCCAATTGACCGATGTTGCCAGATTACCAGTTATGGTGCAAATTGAAAGAATACAAATAATAGGAAAACAAAACAAACGAGATTTTCCGACATTGGTCGATTCAGTTTCAAAGAACCCCTATGAATCCCTAACATTCCGCTCACCAAAAATATTTTAATAACTATTTTTTCCCGAACAAAATGAAAGAATGAATAAAAAAAATTAATAATATACCATCCTAATGCTTCGGAAGCGGACATTTTTCCAAAATCATAATGATTTCGATACAAATATCATTCGAGAAATTGCCTGCCTAAATTTCATCTCGAGTAAACGTAAATCCAGTTCAGTTTCGTTAAAGGACCCCGCACATTTTGTATGTAAATTGTAAAGTGGCGACCGGTCAAATTTTCTGAAAGTTTGTTATGTTGTTGTACCCGACTCAGTGACCAAAAAAGTCAATGGGTCCAACCCAATCCTATGGCTAGTTTTCTAAATACGGGGTGTTAAAGTTGGAAATTGCTCGAATTTTCGAATTTATTTTTTACTTATTGAGAGTTAGATTGGATTTCTATTGCATACACACGTTTACTACATATTCCAGTTATGAAATTAGTGGATATGTATGATTGAGAATATTTATATTTACAGGGTGATTCACGAATATATGACGGTAGTTTTTTGCCAAAATTCACTTTTTCTTCTGTGACGTCAGGAAGGCATATTTTTGAAATGTTCTTTTCGATTTAGTATTATGATATATATACTGAATTCATAACTGATGAAATAAGTTATTCTCAACTTCGTCGCCCTGTATTTTTAAAACTGGTCATAGTATCGGATTTAGAATTTATACCTCTGGAGATCTCGTGGGAATCAATATATAGTGAAAAAATTGTTGCATTTGACCGAGGAAATTTTCGAATACAGGGTGTTTATGTTTTTTGGACTTTTCCCAAAATAGAATTCCTTCCTATGAATAAACCACCAAGAATATTTTGGTGATTAGAGACAAACATATGTTAGTGGTATTACTTTTCCCAAAAATCAATTCAAAAAGATAGGGTTTCGAATAAATCCTAAAAAAAATGATTAGGTCTAGTGGTTCTCTCTGTGAAACACCCTGTATAGAAAATATGCACTGTGCAATATTTTGCCGTCATAATACTAAATCGAAAAGAATATTTCAAAAATATGCCTTTTGACGTCACAGTAGAAAAAGTGAATTTTGGCAAAAAACTTCCGTCATATATTCGTGAATCACCCTGTAAATATAAATATATTTGATTATACGTATCCACTAATTTCATAACTAGAACATGTAGTAAACGTGTGTATGCAACAGAAATACAATCTAACTCTTAATAATAAAAAAATAAATCCGAAAATTCGAGTAATTTCCAACTTCAACACCCCGTATTTAGAAAACTATTCATAGGATTGGGTTGGACCCGTCGACTTTTTTGGTCACTGAGTCGGGTACAACAACATAACAAACTTTCAGAAAATTTGACCGGTCGCCACTTTACATACAAAAAGTGCGGGGTCCTTTCCTGTCATATGAAATTTTAGAATTTATAAGGCGACCGCCAACTCTAAGTATACCAGAGTCACACAAAAACGGGGCCAACCTACAGAAATGTTTCCATAAGGGCTGATTTCCTCTTGAACAATTAATTTCATTCGCGAATACTATACTTTGAACATTTTTAATTATTACTTCCAAAGCTGCATTGAGTTCCAGAATATTTAAGTAAATAGAATTTGAAAATGGACTCCTCCTGATGAAACGATACATATACGCAACAATAGATTTTATTTTTTCCAATGATGAATATTTATTCAACAAAGATATAATTATATTATCCTCAGCAACGACATTTAAGGTGCATAACCTTTCTTCAGTTGAAGTATATATATTGGTACAGATATTTTCTTCAAAGGCGCTACCTTTGTTTTAGAAAAAATTAACACCGATTCGAATTCGCTATCGGGGACACGTAGGTACGCCACACCTGCATAGTCCTTTTCACTAGCAGCACAAAATCCGTGCAATTCGCACGGTTCCGATTTAGTAATATGTATTCAAATATCTGGGTATCTCAAGATTTGGAAGACAATCTAATTTCCTTTTATAGTCATTCGATAATGAAACTATATTTTCTGGGGGTGAATCATCCCAATCCAGTCCCAATGTCAGAGATGACAGAAAACCCAGCGGATCGAATATTCGCGCCTGTTGAATTATATGAATAACAATATACTTGAGTACAAAAATCCAACTTATGGATCATGCTGTACGTACTGTGATTCATATCAGAAGACGCAAGTCAGCATACAGATAAAATACGTCGATATGCGAGTTAGTTCTTATCGTGCAGCGTTCATGGAAAGTCTATTAAATATTACCAAGAATAATATAATTGTTTCAATCAGAAGCCACTGCCTTAATCCTAAAAGCGCCAATCCTGACAGAATGCTACGTTTGGTGCATTCCTTAGATAAAATATTAACTTTATAGGAAAAATTATCTTTAAAAGGATTCCACTTCATCCCCAACACTTTATCAATCGAAGTCAAAACTGAATTGTTTCGACTCTTTCGGCAAAAAATTCAACAATTCGGGACAATTCGAGCCCCACTTCTTCAAATCGAAGCCTGCACTTCTGAATATTTCTATTAATTGCGAGCATTTTTCAAAGAATCGCTTCCACTCAAAACGTCATCTAAATAGATGTCATTGTTCAAAATAGGAACCACCAATGGATATTTCGAGCCCTCGTCGATCGCTAACTGTTTTACTACTCTTTCAGCTAAAAATGGCGATGACGCAACTCCAAATGTAACAGTGTTCAAAACAAATTCTTCAATGGGATCATCCTTCGAAAATCTCCAAAACACTCGTTGAAAATTTCTATGTTTTGGAGAAATTAAAATTTGCCTAAACATTTGTTTGACATCCGCGGTAAATGCAATAGAGTGTGTCCTGAAACGAACTAACAGGCCAATCAAATCATTTTGTAATTTCACACCAACGAAAAGAGAATCGTTCGAAGAAAATCCCGACGAACATTTTTGAGAAGCAGCAAACACCACTCTCAATTTTGTAGTTAGCGAATCTGGCTTTACGACACAATGGTGTGGTAAATAATACGCTTCATTTATACTGAGCAACTTAGGTGCGAGCGCCATATGACCCGATTCCAAATAATCGCGCATAAATTCAATATATTGAAGCCTTAGATCTTCATTTTTATATAAACGATTTTTCATATTGAAAAATCTTCGAAGGGCGATCTCTCGTGAACCATCAAACACTGGAGTCAACTGCGATAAGAATGGGAATTCGACGATATATCTACCATCTTTGTCTCTTGTAGTACATACTTTGTTTGAATATTTTTTCGCAATGATCATCCTGTTCCGAAACGAAATTATGATCGGGCATATATTCTAACTCCCAGAATTTTTTTAAAGCTGCGTCTAATGACTCGTTTTCGGGCGAATAAGAAACCAAAAGAGAATTAATTGTAGTTTGTTGAATCGGTGCATTCAAATCAACCCGACCAGTCAAAATCCAACCAAACAAGGTATTGATCGCGATCGGTTCATTTATGCTGTTCTCTACTTTACCCGGAATTAAAATATGTGCGAAAACTGCTGACAAGAGCATATCAACTGAACTCGAAATATGAAAATTAGGATCCGCTAATTTCAAACTTTTAATGTGTGGCCAATTATTCGATGAGAAACTAACATCCGGCATATCCGAACAAATTCGAGATAAAACAAAAACCTCCACTTATATTATGTTCAGTGGCGTAACATGAACTGACCATACAGGTCAAAGAGCCCTTAGGAGCAACAGCAGACGCATTTCCGATACCGTGAATAGAAGTAGCTATTGGAGTGTGTTTAAGACCCAACCTTTTGAAGCATTGCGAAGTTATGAAGCTAACCTGTCTGGCATTGTCAATAATCGCACGAACTTTCTGTTTATTTCCGTAAACAGCGACCACCAGAATTTCGGCTGTTGAAAGCAGAACGACAGAATTTCTCGAATTAGAAATATCCCTCTTATCGAGATGATTAGTTGTCTGCAAAGAAACAGTTTGGCCTGAGGTTTTTATTCAAAGAATTATGTTCAGATGAAAGTACTTCTCTGTTTACTGATACTGAAGATTATATATCATCATTTTTACTGACAACATTACGATTCTCTCTGGATGCATCCTCACCATGATCAAAATGTAAGAGAGAATTGTGGTAATTGCTATTACATACTCTACAAGTCGATCTATTCCAACAGTCACGACAACTGTTTCGTCGTGAACGTTGTGTTGCCTACGTGACTTGCTTCGGGGTTATTCGACCCGAGAACTGGCGCCGCCAAGTGAGAACGAGATCATTTTCTCGCGATTGCGTGCGACAGATAATAATGTCATTTTGATTCATTGTTTACACATCGTGCATAGAGAGTTGGTTAAAGCAAGCTAATTTAATAGTGCCTTCTAAAGCGGATAAAATTCGTGTTGAATACTTTCGTTTCGAAAGAATAAAGTCGTCTGATCGTGTCACCATCATATTTGTGCTATATATATAGTGAATTGGTCGCTACTAACGACGTCCATCTAAAGGAAAGGTATTTCCCTGTTTCCATTCCTTATACCCCCTTTCAGCTGCTAACTTAGTAGTTGACCACCTACGATTGCCGTCAACTTATATTTCTAAGATAAGTGCCTTTATTTAATCGGTTGCTTAATTATCGGACGCATTTCTTCTGAAGTCGATTTGCAGCAATTGACTTACTGCAATCATCTATTGGTGCCGAAACCAGGGACCTTTAGATCTTGAATTTTAACTAAATTCATCTTTCACTTCTCATTGTAGTCATTTCATTCGGGAAATTTAACAGTGGAATTCTTATTTGTTTTTTGCTATCGCTAATCATCTGTTTATCATATTCACATTCATCGTCTGTTCATTCCGGTAACTTCTTCGGAAATCATTTTACTTACCGGGGTTGCTCGCGAAGTAAAAATGCCGTCGACGGATAAATTGAAAGCTACGATCAGTGAATTCATCATCAAGCGAGAAAATGCTTTCGCCGCGGCTTCAACCTTATTTAAGTTGATTAAAGGGCTGACTACTGAATCGGATGTGGCCAATATGTGCCTGGCTGAGTTATTTAAAATCGAGAAGGCCTTCAAAGAAGCTGATGAGTTGATATTTAAACTGAACTCTCAGCTGGAGGAGCCGGATCGGGACAGGTCGCCATCGAAATTCGCGGCATTCTTTGAGATCTGTCTGCAGATCCGCGCTGCTCATAGTCAGCTGACTGCATCTGCGTCGGTCGCAAAGACCGGGTCATCCCCTGTGGACCTTTCAATTCCTCGGGTCGAGTTGCCATGTTTTCATGGCAAAATCAAAGAATGGCCCAGCTTCATCGCACTTTTCGATGCTCTTGTGCATCTGAACTGTTCCCTGGCGCCTGTTCAGAAATTTCACCTTTTATATACCTACCTATATCAGGTGAAGCGGCTTCTGTCATCTCCGGCTTCGAAATAAATTCCCTGAACTACCCTTCAGCTTATCAGGCCCTTTACGCTCGGTACCAAAATCCCCGTCGGCTGGCTGACTTGTATGTGAACCAGATATTGGATTCGCGGCCTGCATCTGTTTCTTCCTTGCCCCAATTACAACAATTCGCCACCACGCATCAAAATGCCATCAACGCCCTCAAGGCATTGTCCATTCCAGATCTGGCAGATTATCTTCTGTTTTCCCTTGCCTTGCGCAACCTGGACATACCATCTCGCCAGCTGTTCGAAGGGCAGTTATCCTCTGATGAGTTTCCTAATCTCGCACAATTGCTCGAATTTACCAATCGACAATTGCGAGTATTGGAAAGCACTTCCATCACCTCATTCCGTGCGTCTGCGCCAAAGAGGCCGTCCAGAACCCAATCACCAGCGGGGTAAGCTCCTTCATCGTCTGCTCCCTCCTCAGCTGGTCCGTCCTCTCGTCGTCATGCCTATACACGGGTATGTCCTCCTCAAGCCTCTAGCTCGTCGTCTGTATGTGTGTTCTGCTCGGCAAACCACTCCATTCGACAGTGTCGTGAATTCAAAGCTATGACCATTCATCAGCGAAGATATTTCGTAACTGAGAGGCGATTATGCAGAAATTGCATGTCATCGTTCCACGCCACTGTTGATTGTGGTTCGGATCAGTGCTGCCACACATGCGGGGGACGTCACCATACGATACTTCATCTAGCATCTGCGGGCTCTACGCCCTCTTCTGGTACCCAACCGGAGGAGAAACCATCGAATCAGCCTCCTTCTCAATCTTCTGTTACATCAGAGCCGCCAGCCCGTGCCTCCACCTCTCGGGGCACCGCAGTAAGGGGTAGATTGCGCAATCTACCTTTATCGGCAGGCTCAGCTTCTCATCGGGCTTCCCCCGCTACATCTTCCCGTAATTCTTGCCACTCCTCCGGAAGTGGTACCGAATGACTTCGAGTATGGTCATCTCGCCGTCATCTAACCCTGCCAAATAGTCATCTGTTTTCATCTCCGCGATCTTCCTTGCGCCAGACCAAAGATCCTGGCCACCTTATGCCTACTGCCTGGATCCGCTTAGATGACCAGCGGAATGTTGTATTCGGCCGAGCTCTTCTCGATTCAGGCTGCCAACACACATTAATCACTCGCGCTTGGGCCACCAAGCTTCGTCTGCGCATTCACCCTGAAGTTGTTCAACTTCGCACCCTCAGTAACGCAGATCAGTTTCGCATCCAAGGATACGCATACGTTAGTCTCTGTCACCAAGGGGATCCCCCTCATCTTATCATCAAGGCCTACGTCGTTGACAGCCCCATAGATCCTCTCCCTGTCCAAACGTTTAATGGCCGATGGCCCGAGTTTCAGCAATTCAACCTAGCTGACCCACTCTTCTATCTCGTATCATAGGGATGTTGATTGGATCGAATGTGCTCCCTCATCTTATTCTTCCTGGCACGCTGTGTCCATCGTCTGAACTTCCGGGGGCGTTGTCTACCACCTTAGGCTGGGTGCTTTATGGGCCCTACGCTCGCCATCGCAAGAAGACTAAACATGTTTCCTTCTCACCTGACACTGCCAATGGTCGCGCTCGACATGTCCCCAGTTGTCATCGGGTTTCACGGCAGCACGCTTCTCCCTCGTCTTCTACAGGGTCATCATTTGCTGTATCTTCTTCACCGTCTTCTCATCCTGATTCCCCTCGCTCAGAGTCTGCCTGCCCTTCCCTTCGTGACAAGACTGAATCTTCTGACACATCTCCTCAAATCTCACCCTCTGTTATGATAAGTTCTTCTGCCTTCCCTGATCTTCAAACTATTCCTTCACCCTCCGCACAGCACTCGGATCACGAACATGTCAACATCGTTCGGCGCTTCTGGGAACTTGATAAGGTACCTGACGTGCTTCCGCTGACCCCTGCCGAGAGAGAGTTTGAGATGACATACTGCGCTGATGTCACCCGCGACTCCAATGGAAGGTACACTGTTGGTTTGCCCTTGGCATCGTCTCGGCTGGGCAGCGCCGTCAACGTGGCGACTAGACAGTACATTCGACTGGAACAGCGTCTGGACAACAACCCTACTCTTCGTGTCGCTTATCATGAGTTCATGCGAGATTATCTCGAGAGTGGCCATATGGAATTGGTCCCTGAGTCTTCTGATTGTCCGCGATATGAGCCATATTATATCCCCCATCATCCCGTACATCGTCCAGATGTTCCTCCTGACAAAATTCGTGTGGTCTTCAATGCCTCTTGTGCATCCGCTAATGGCAAATCCCTTAACGATCTTCTGCTTACTGGTCCGAAGCTGCAAGCGGACATTTCCACCCTCCTGCTTCGCTTTCGTCTATATCGCTTCGTCTTCACCGCCGATATTAGACAGATGTATCGACAGATCCTGATACTCCCTGAGCAGAGGGACTATCAACGTATAGTCTGGCGTTTCAGCAAACACGAACCGCTCCAATATTATCGCCTGAACACCGTCACGTATGGCGTTTCTTCTGCTCCCTTCTTGGCACTTCGGCAGCTGGCTTCGGATGACGGACCCAAGTTTCCTGCTGCCAGGCAAGTCTTGCTGGATGAAATTTATGTTGATGACATCTTGACGGGCTGTTCATCCGAAGCTGAAGCTCTTGAGTTGCGGCAGCAAGTGCAGAACCTGCTCAGGGCGGGCGGTTTTGAGTTGCGCAAATGGGCTACCAATCATCCTCCTCTGCTAGACGGTATTCCAGCTGATCATCGTAGATAATCTTCCTCTACCGATCCTCTTCTTCTCGATCGTGAGCCAGGTCTCAAGATTTTGGGACTTGGGTGGAATCCTTCTTCTGATCACTTCTTCTATTCTGTTCGTTCGACTTCAACGGTCATCACCAAGCGAACCGTGTTGAGTCAGATGGCCAGAATCTTCGACCCCCTGGGATGGTTAACTCCTGTTACCTTCTACGCTAAAATCTTCTTCCGTCAGCTCTGCCTACTCCATCTGGTGTGGGACCAACCTCTTTCGAATGAGGTTCAGCCCCTATGGCTGCAGTTTCAGTCCCAGCTCTCCACTTTGGCAGAGCTCTACATACCACGATTCATCCCTGACGTTTTTTCTTCTGCGCATCGGCTGATCGGCTTCTGTGATGCCTCTGAATCAGGCTACGCTGCGGTCGTTTATCTCCGCACTTTGGCATCGTCTGGTCATTATCAGGTGTCCCTTCTAGCAGCTAAATCAGAAATTGCTCCTTGCAAGGCTGTAACTCTGCCTCGTTTGGAGCTATGCGGTGCCCATCTTCTCGCCAAGCTCATGCATCATCTGTCCACTCGCGTGTTGGAACATCTCGGCGCTGAGTGCATGGCCTTCTGTGATTCCTCTGTGGCCTTGTCGTGGATCCGTGGTGAGAGTCACAGGTGGAAGACATTTGTTGGCAATCGGGTTGCTGAAATACAGGAGCTCATTCCCTCTGATCGCTGGAGCCATGTAGTGTCTGAGGACAATCCAGCTGATTGTGCCTCTCGAGGACTGATGCCTACAGACATTCATCATCACCCATTGTGGTGGCGGGGTCCTCACTGGTTGTCTTTCGACTCATCCTTATGGCCTGTTTCCTCTGTTGATTCCTCTCAAACTGATCGAGTGGACGAGGAAGCAAAGCCAATCTCCGCCTTGATGTTCGCGGCTATCTCCGATGAACCCACCTTCATTGACCGCTTTTCCTCATATCTTCGACTCAAGCGGGTCACCGCCTTTTGTCGAAGATTCATAATGAATACTCGTGGTCTATCACCCCCTCGGTCAGGTTTTCTTTCCTCTGTTGAGCTCCAGGAGGCGGAGGCCTGCTTAATACGTCTCGTTCAATCCGTTTATTTTGCCGAGGAGCTGACTGAGCTTCGGAAGTCATCTTCTCGTCTCCGGCTCATCTTGAAGCTTCACCTTTTCTGTGATCAGCAAGGAATTATTCGTGTTGGAGGCCGCCTGTCGGCGGCCTTGTTGCCGTATAGACACAAACATCCTGTTCTTCTTCCAAAGAAAAGCCATCTCACTCATCTGATCATCGATGATGCCCATTCGTCTCCTGCACGCTGGCGCCTTGGCCACTCATTCATACATTCGTCGCTGGTACTGGATTCTGGATGGACGCAATGTTGTACGCAATCGACTACGCAGTTGCAATCGATGCTTCTCCTGCAAACCTCGTCCCATGGTACAGCCAATGGGCAATCTGCCTCCCGAGCGACTATCCTCTGCCATGGCCTTTCTTACCACTGGTGTAGACTACGCCGGACCCTTTTATGTCACGAGTGCACGATTACGAGGGGCTGTCAGCACAAAGGCATATCTGGTTGTCTTCATCTGTTTCACTACCGAGGCAGTTCACCTAGAATTGGCATCTGAGCTGTCCACTCCAGCGTTTATCGCTGCTTATCGGCGGTTCGTTGCGTGCCGAGGTCACCCTTCCGTCATCTTTTCCGATAACATGACCAATTTCGTTGGTGCTCATAACTACCTTCGTGATCTTGGCCGCTTATTGTCTGCTCCACAACATCAGCAGAGTCTTTGCGATGCCGCTTCGTCCTCCGGAACTGATTGGCGATTCATACCACCTTCCAGTCCTCACTTTGGCGGCCTTTGGGAGGCCGCTGTAAAATCTGCCAAGCATCATCTCACTCGCGTCATCGGCGAGCAGAAACTCACTTATGAGGAATTTCTCACTGTCTGCACTCAGGTTGAGGCCATCCTCAACTCCCGTCCTCTGTATCTTCCCTCATCTGACCCTTCGGATTTTGAGGCCCTCATACCAGGGCATTTCTTGATTTTCCGCCCCCTCATCGCTCCTCCTGACCATGATGTCAGTTCCGTGTCTGTGGATCGTTTATCTCGTTGGCAATTGGTCCAGCGATTCCAGCAGGACTTCTGAAAGCGTTGGCGTCAGGAATACTTGCATACCTTGCAGCAACGTCATAAGTGGTTGCAGCCGTCTACCCCTGTCCTTCCAGGCACTGTTGTCATCATTCGAGACGACAATCTTCCTCCTCTAAAGTGGAGTATAGGCCGTATATCATCTGTTTTTCCCGGAGCTGACTCCACAATTCGTGTGGCTGATGTTGCTACCTCTTCTGGGGCAGTTCGACGGCCAATCGTCAAACTGTGTCCTCTTCCAAGTCAGTAGATGACTTTTCCCTTTCGTCTGTTCACTCCTTTCAGTTCTTACTGAAGGGATCCTTCAGGGCGGGCGGCATGTTTCGTCGTGAACGTTGTGTTGCCTACGTGACTTGCTTCGGGGTTATTCGACCCGAGAACTGGCGCCGCCAAGTGAGAACGAGAGCATTTTCTCGCGATTGCGTGCGACAGATAATAATGTCATTTTGATTCATTGTTTACACATATGCATAGAGAGTTGGTTAAAGCAAGCTAATTTAATAGTGCCTTCTTAAGCGGATAAAATTCGTGTTGAATACTTTCGTTTCGAAAGAATAAAGTCGTCTGATCGTGTCACCATTATATTTGTGCTATCCTCTAAGGAATAAGTTCGCCTGTGGTTAAGCAACTTGGAACTTGAGTCACTAGTGAATTGGTCGCTACTAACGACGTCCATCTAAAGGAGAGGTATTTCCCTGTTTCCATTCCTTATACCCCCTTTCAGCTGCTAACTTAGTGGTTGACCACCTACGATTGCCGTCAACTTATATTTCTGAGGTAAGTGCCTTTATTTAATCGGTTGCTTAATTATCGGACGCATTTCTTCTGAAGTCGATTTGCAGCAATTGACTTACTGCAATCGTCTAACAACGATGTGATGCTTCTAAGCATTTCAAGCATAATTGATGATTTTTAGCAAGCAGAATCTATCATATGGCAGCCGATTCAAAAAAATACTGCATTTCGAATTCACATGATTAGGTGATTTGCAAAATGCGCAGCAAACTTTATATGCACTCGCGATCACAACTAACGAAGATTTTTAATTTTTTTTCTTGGAAAATCCAGAATTTCTCGCCAATTGGCTTCCCTGGACCCTCGAATTAACTTTATCACCTGCAAATTCGACCACCTCTAGGACATTACAATGATGTTTCAAAAATTCAATGAGATCTGTATATTTAGGAAACTCGACTTTGCTATGATCCATTTCGAATTGGGTTGTAGTCTTTGAATCAAGTTTATCAAAAAGAGTATTGAAAAGAGGAAAATCCCATTAATCGACATTGAAATCTAAGTTATCTAATGCCGCTAAATTTTCAGAAAATGTAGAAATCAATTTTCTCAGGGCATTAGCATTACCTATCATTATCCAGCTTTGAAACATAAAATGTCTCATTCCAGTAAGAAACAGCTAGCAACCGCTTGTTATTGTAGCGTTTGAATAAGCTTTTCCAAGCAATTGGGTGATTTTCACCCGATGAGGCAATGGCTTTGACAACCTCCAATGCCTCCTTTGAAGTACTACCCAAAAGATATTGAAACCTTTCAATGTTACTAGCGAAGCATTTCTATCAATCAATGAAACGAATAAATCTATAATTCGTCCATTCTTTCAATACGCCACCAAAAGTTGGTAATGTTATTTTAGGCAGTCTAACATGAGATGTTGAAGGCCGAACATCTGCTTCAACATCTACATTAGCGCTTTTTACTAGGTTGTAATGAAGGGCTTTAATCGCATAATTATGTTTATCAAGTACACTTCGAATTTGCTCTTGTGATTCCAAAACCTCATCACCTCCACTAGATCTTATATTTATAATTTTGTAACGGCAAGCTTCAAACTGTTTTTAAATTGATTCCAATTCATCAACTCTCATTATGAGTTCCGAAATCTGAGTTGAATCATTTTCCGCCCTTTGAGCGACGAAGAATTTCTCTGATACGATTAGTGGCTAATGAACGATTGACGGTTTGAACTGCTAAGATAGACTGAACTACGGATGGCATATTGATACGTATTTTGTTGAATTGAAATAATCACAAGATTCAACGAAAATAAATCTGACAACAATGCTCGAATTCGAAATCCAGATACAAATTTCAAAGGCACATGAAAATAAATGAAACGTGAATTGTTTCCTACTTGACCAGATGTTAACATATGACGCGAAGATAAACTGAGAATTTGTACACTGAAAAATAATGGAACAGATGTTAAATATCAGTATAATATTCAGACTGAAATTCAACTGAAGGAAAAATACAATAATTATTTCAATAATAAACTGAACTTAATATTGATAATAAACCAAACTGAACGAATCAAAATCTGGCGCCGAATGGACCAATGTTAAAGCACGAAACCTCGGTTTAAGTGAACTGTATATTTGAAAATGAAATTCGAAAAAAAGAAAAAATACAAAAGAGCACCAGAACGATAATCTGACTCACCTGATGTGATTGCTGCCACAACCATAAAACACCTTCAAGAGTGTCGAAAAGTCGATTTCGAAATTTTGCGATACGCCAGTAACTAACTCGAGCTCCAAAATTTTCTATATATTGCTTCTTCGGCAATCACTTTTCTTGCCGGCCAATTGACCGGTGTTGCCAGATTTACCAATTATGGTGCAAATTGAAAGAATACAAATAAAAGGAAAACAAAACAAACGAGATTTTCCGACATTGGTCGATTCAGTTTTTAAATACCCCTATGAATCCCTAACAGTGGCCAATTTGACTCATCAAACGATCCATTCTAGAGTTTTAGGGTTAAATGTGTTTTTTATGCTGTATCATGAAAAAATTGAACCAAAAATTTTGACCGTTTTCAGTCCTACCCGATATGCACACTAAATTTCACGAAAATCGGCCTAGCCGTAAGCCGTTTCGGAGGAGTTCGGTAACAAAGATATATACTCCATTCACTTTTATAAAGTATCGCGGTTGGCCATGATTTAGGTTTATCAAGTTTTTTCCCCTAGAACAGACGCAGGTTGGCACTTGTGAAAATTAAGCGACGTTGCCAGGTCTACTTTCTATTTACTCTTTTTCAACTTTGTAAATGGAGTTAGTTCTTCGAAGATTTAACTGTGGCGTAGGTTTCGTAGAACTAAAAGGTGCGGCACGGAGGGCGGACGTTTTTCAGATGGGCATAACTTTCCCACACTGAGGACGAGAGAAGTGGGGAAGGTGCCGTTAGACTCGTGTGTTCCTAGCATTTATTTACCAGTTGTCGTCATGGAGCCTTGGACGGTGGAGCATCGTGTTTTCGCCTATGATAGTTTCGTCCGAAATAATGAGTCAGTCACGGTCGTGCAGCGTGAGTTTCGTCGCCATTTCCACATTCATCGGAATAGAGCTATTCCCTCTCGAAACACCATCCTGCGTTGGGTTGAATCACTTCGCAGACGTGGTGAACTGATCAACAGAAGACCAAGAGGACCTGTGCGAACAGTTCGAACGCCTGAAAATGTTGAACGCGTTCGACAAGCCATTCTTCGCAGTCCCCAGATTTATCCATATGCGATTTTTTCTTATGGGGACACCTCAAGGCTAGAGTATACGAGACCAAGCCCCGAACTCTGGACGAATTGAAAAGGGCTATTCGCGTGGAAGTTGCCCAAGTTGAGAGAGCGATGTTGGAGAGAGTCTACGCGAACTTCCAAGAGCGCCTCCAGCACTGCATCACCGATTTCGGCCACCACATGCCTGATGTGATTTTCCACACTTGACTGTCTCAAATGCTATTTCCTTGAGAATCTGATTCCGTCAATAAATGTGTTTTTGAGTAAAAATTAACGCTTTTATTATTTTTTTAAAACCATCCATCCTCCGTGCCGCACCCTGTACTACATTTTCATGCTGGATTATTTCAGGTTGTGCAAAAATGTATTTAAATGTCTTCTGAATTAACATAATATTTTCTCAAATTCATTAATTTAAGTTCATTTAAGTATATGAACATTTTGATAAATACGTAATTACTACGATTTTTTAGCAGAAACGACAACGTTGTGGGCGTATCTGACAGTGCAATGACCATAACCTAACATTTTCAAAATATACGCGGTGAAATGTGTCGAAATTTCATGGCAAACCGCGATGCTTTATAAAAGTGAATGGAGAATAGACAGGAGAATTTTATATACAGGTCCGGCAGGGAGGTATGGATGATTTGAACGGGGGGTCGTGCAAGGTGGGGGTAACCTTGGCGGATAAAGTGTGGGGTTATATGTTTGTTATGAATTGCCATTTTAGTATCAATCAAAATTTGGTCCATAGAGCATCGTGTATTTGTGTACAACCTTATTGAAACGGGACGTTTCGTCATTCAAATTCACAGACGGTTCCGAAATCATTCCAACGTTGGCCGTCATGGTCGTGTTCCGAAGTTTGAAACAATAATGAAATGGCACTTGATGCCTTGAGTGAAACACTAACTCAAGAAATTCAAGCGGTACCACGTGCAATGCTTCGGAGGAATATGGATAACTTTATACAACGTCTACATGAGTGTATGGACAAAAACGGACAACATTTAACAAATAATATTTTTCGTACCTAATCAATGTTTTAATTTAATTTTCCTTTTCAATTTCTATAATGGCAACATCTAAGGTACACACTAAAAAAAATAATTTTCAGTTTCGTTCAAAAATGAGTGTGTAACTGTTATTTCAAATCCATACCTCCCTGCCGGACCCTGTATTAGATGAACTGCTCCACATGAGTTAGGGATATTGATTTAAATTGCAAAAAAATATAGTTAAAATGAGATTTTTGTGATGAAAATTCATATTAATATTGTAACGTTTTCTTCGTTATGAAAACGTCCGGGAAATCAAACTATTTATTTACACTACTTAAAACACTAATCTATATTAATAAAAGGCGATCTATGGTTGGTTCAAAACTTCGAAATGCCATATTGTTCAAACGATCGCACCAAATTCGACAATTTTTTTTTGTTGTGTTTATTATTATTAGGGCAAGGTTTATATATCAAAATATTCCCAAAAAAATCCTACAGAAAAGAAAAAAAGACATTCCTTTTTCTCGAGCAATCATAGAGAACTTATGTAGGTTTTGACATTTGGACAAAGGAGGTTAGTTTTTCTTCCACAGAATCGCATGTCAAGTGAATAGTTAAAAGTGCAGTAGGTCTCACCACAGAATACCTAACAACGGTATGAGAATATTCTATGGGGATTAATAGTGGTAGAACGAAGTTCCACGGTATTAAATAGAAATGCAATAATAAAATAGAACGAGAGAAATGGACTCGCTATTTTCGATAAAATAGAACGTTGTGAAGTTATAAGCCATGAAGTAGTCTGGCAATGGTGGATTTAATTTTCTTGAAGGGTAGGAAATTCAGAAATGGTATAGACTAGACTAGATTATGAATGGCGATGTATACAATTATTGTGTAATTTGCATAGAACTTATAATAACATGGAAGGCTATTATCAGATCAAGTTGGTGGAACAGTGAATTTTTACCGGAATGTAAAGTAAATCGGATTGTGACGATCAGCATCAATCGTGAATTGTCCATTTTCATCTTTTCTCTATATTTTTGAAATGTTTTTGATTTATGTTTGGGTAATAAATATATTTGCGGAAATAACAAAATTGCCCATAATTAGTAATTGACATATTATTTTTGTATTTCTGTGTTGTGTGACAGCTCATATCCATGGTTTGACAGATGACGTTTGACAGATGACATTTGACAGATGACGTTTGACAGATGACATTTGACAGATGACGTTTGACAGATGACATTTGACAGATGAAGTTTGACAGATGACATTTTACAGATGACGTTTGACAAATGACGTTTGACAGATGACGTTTGACAGATGACGTTGGACAGATGACATTTGACAGATGACGTTTGACAGATGACATTTGACAGATGACAGTTGACAGATGACATTTGACAGAACTCTTATTATGCCTAATTTATCTCCTGCTTGAAAAAATAGCAATGGTAAGTTCATACAACTTTAACGGGGGTTTCACAAAGCATATCACCGGTAATCAGAGCTTGATCTAGAATACTCGATTTGACAGTTCAGAAATCTAACCAAGCCGTTGATCTTCGATCACTGGTGATTACGTTGTGAAATCTACTGTAAGTATAGGCACGGCCTTCTTAAGATAAAGATGGCTATGGTATAGGTATTATTTAGGCGAAACAAAGTTCGCCGGGCCAGCTAGTAATTAATAACTAATGAACTTATTCTAACAAAAGTCTGTACAATTTATTTCTACTGATTTATTCGGCACTATTTATTTTCACTGGTCGCTTGTCTCTAACTGAATGAATACCTCATCGTCGATGGGCCCCTTATATGCATAACGCCGATTGTTTCTCGCTAAGTCCGGACCCGTCTAGAAACTTCGCGAAACATACGCGGCCGCTATGACGCCACGCGTTTCCAGAAACTTCTCGATCGAGCCGTAGCGCACAGGGCCGTACTTGTCACACTGTCCCCTCCTTAAGCCTGTTCTGTCCCAGAACAGATCGCATGGATTCTTCAGAGGACCGTGGCGAAATATGCAGTCGGCTCCTTCTCTACAGTAGCCCCTTTGATGGAAATAGCATTCTATAGTTTTGCCGGAGAGCTCGACACGATTTGGGTAGAAACTGCATACTAGGATCTGTATACCTGCCGTCTGGAAAATTACTTCAAGCATGCTTCGTACTACCCTCCAATTCAGTAGATCCAGTCCACAACCAAGCTTGGGAACTGCTAGTTTCCTAACGCCGGAACGCTGAAGATCTTCTTTCAAGCCATGCAGCGAGGTCCATAAGTTCTGGTAGGTGGGCTTCTGGAAAGAGTGCTGCTTGGTAACCAAATAGTAAATGAACCGACCTCCAGACTTCAATCTCAAACATTTCCCGATTCTGGGCTGCGTGTTCCCCCATAGGTGCTCATAAATTCCTGGAATTCGCAGATTTCCCTTGCCGGAACCTCGACGAGACGTACTTCTTCTTCATCCTGCGTGGACGCATACGGAGCCAATCGGTTGAAATGGACAACTTTCGGTTTTCCTCTGGGAAGCTTCCGTATTCGGTAAACTACATCATTTATTCTCTTCACAACTTCGTACGGTCCTTCCCAATGTCTCTGCAGCTTCGGTGAAAAACCTTTTCTTCTTTGTGGGTTATACAACCATACCAGATCTCCTGCGGTAAACCCAGCTTCAATGGCCTTGATGTCATAGCGCATTTTCATCCGGTCACTTGCTTGCTGCATTTTATTACGCACCTTATCATGGATGTAGTCTAGCTTGCTTCTGAGATTACTAACGTAATCCTCCCCAGCTACATCGTCTCCAGGCTCACACCCAAACTCGAGGTCGCAAGGTAGTCTTATTTCTCGGCCAAACATTATATTGGATGGAGTCTCCTTGGTAGATTCTTGAACCGAAGATCTATAGGCCATCGTGAATAGATGCAAATATTCATCCCAGTCCCTTTGGTGGTCAGAGACAACTTTGGCCAAATGTTTCCCATAGTCCGGTTCATTCGTTCCACCATGCCGTCTGACTGAGGATGCAGATGTGTAGTTCTTGTCTTACGTATCCCCAATGTTTTGCAAACTTCCTGGAATAACTTCGATTCGAAGTTTCGGCCTTGATCACAATGCAGCTCAAGGGGAATTCCAAATCTGCAGAAGAACTCTTTCACCAGTTTGTCAGCTACTGTACTTGCCTCTTGGTTAGGAATACCGTACGCTTCCACCCATTTGGTAAAGTAGTCCATCGCTACCAAAATGTACTTATTTCCATTGCCTGTTTCTGGAAAAGGGCCTGCGATGTCGATAGCTACTCGTTCCATGGGTGATCCGACGTTATATTGCTTCATTGGTGCCTTTCCTTTACCGTAGGGTCTGTTGGCCGCAGCACAAACTTTACATTTTCTACACCAATCTTTAACGTCGTTCTTACAGTTGATCCAATAAAATCGCTGCCTAACCTTCTCCAGAGTCTTAGTAATCCCAAAATGGCCACCCGAAGTTCCATTATGAAGTCTGGTCAAAATGTCCGTTACCCTACTTTTGGGCACAATTAACTGAAGCCTCTGCTGAGATCCATCTTCATTTTCCCAACAACTTTTCAGAAGACCTTCATCAATCTTCAACGTTTCCCATTGGGCCCATTTTGGCCCAATCTGGATACTTCTTCCCATGTAGGTCGTCTGCCACTCTCCTTCCAACTTAGGATTACTCTCAGATCTGGATCTTCCTCCTGTGCTCGTCGAATTTCTGGGGGTAGCCAGTCATCTTCGATCACTGTGGTCCGCATCAAATTGGCCTTATCTTCCACACGAGAGCAGTGGCTACAATTTTGGGGGCAAGGTCTTCTTGACAACGCATCCGCGTTTCGATGTGTAGCCCCAGCTCTGTGCTCAGTGTCGAAGTCATATTCTTGCAGCCTCTCGATCCATCTGGCCACTTGTCCTTCTGGGTTCTTAAAATTCAGGAGCCATTTCAAAGCAGCATGGTCCGTTCTTAGCAGGAATTTTCTACCATATAAGTATTTGTAGAAATGTTCTATGGCCTTGATTACTGCTAAGAGTTCTCTTCTGGTCACGCAGTAATTTCTTTCTGGCTTCGACAGTACCTTGCTGAAATAACCGATGACTCGTTCTTGTCCATCCTGAACTTGCGATAGAACGCCTCCAATGGCCATATTGCTAGCATCGGTATCGAGCACAAATTTTCCTTCAGTTCTTGCGTAACTCAAGACTGGAGCTGTGACCAGAGCCTTTTTCAATCGATCAAAGGCTTCAGCGCAATCATCGGACCAAATGTACTCCTGCCCATCTTCCGTTAATTTTGTCAGTGGTTTGGCAACGTTGGCGAATCCAGGCACAAATCTTCTGTAGTAAGTGCACAAGCCTAGGAAACTTCTTAACTCAGTCTTGTCTCTCGGTATGGGCCAATCCTGTACCGCCTTGATCTTGTCTGGGTCAACTTTCACACCCCTCCGAGAAACTACGTGTCCTAAATATTTCACCTCTGCTCGAAATAGATGGCATTTCTTGGGACTTAGCTTCAAATTGGCCCCACGTAGTCTCTGGAAGACCTCGGATAGGTTGTGCAAATGATCTTGGAATGTTTTTCCCACAACTATCAAGTCATCTAAATACACCAGGCAAGTCTTCCAGGAGAGTCCTCTTAATATAGTTTCCATTAAACGCTCAAATGTGGCCGGAGCGTTGCATAATCCAAAAGGCATAACCTTAAATTGCCACAGGCCCGTTCCAATACTAAAGGCAGTTTTCTCTTTGTCTTTTGGATCCAAACCAACTTGCCAATACCCACTCTTCAAATCCAAGGTAGAGAACCAACGAGATCCCGAGAGTGTATCCAGTGTGTCATCAATTCTTGGTAAGGGATAGCTATCCTTTTTCGTAACTTGGTTGAGCTGTCTATAGTCTACACAGAACCTGGTGGACCCATCCTTCTTCTTTACCAGCACTACAGGCGATGTCCAGGGACTATTGGATGGTTCAATGACACCTTCTCTCGCCATGTCTCCAATGATCCGTTCGGCTTCTTCTCTCTTTGCCAGCGGGAGACATCTGGGGTGTTGTCTGACGGGTTGTGCATCACCTGTATTGATTTTATGCTGCACGACATCGGTCTTTCCTGTTCTTTCGCCAGTGGCAAAGACGTCAGAGAAGGACTGAATCAATTTTCTGACTTCGGCCAATTGACACTGGTTAAGGTCTTGACATTTTGAAGTGAGAAGGGCGACCAGCTCTTCGGTATTCTTCTGTGTCTGCAGAACTTCTGCAGTACCCATCCCACCAGAAATATGGTACACTGGTACCCCATGTCCAAGCAAGGTGTTCTTCTTCAGGGTGACTGGAAACATGTTCACATTTAGTAATCGGATGGGAATGCTGTCTCTCAACCTTACCAATGTCTTCCCAAGTAATAGTCCTTTGGCTAGTATCCCATCGTCTGAGGGTTCGATCATTCTAACGCAGCCATTTCTTGTGATATTCTCACATTCACCAGTCACTATGCCTTCAGTCCGTCCTGGCAACGTGATGTCCTCGGTCAGTCGGATCTTATATGTCCTGTCATCCACATCATTGAACGGAATCTCTTCAATACCCAGCCGAAGAACATCTTTCTTCATATCCAGTTGGCATCCAAGTTTCTTCACAAGGTCCAATCCCAGGATGACTTCTTCTCTAATTTCGGCTACAAGAACTTCATGCTTGACTACCTTGCTACCCAATTCAATGGTGGAGATGACTGATCCATAAGTCGGTATTTCTCGTCCAGACGCAGTTCGGAGTTTGATCATAGCTGGACGACTCTTCAATCCTTCGGCTATTTCCGGACGCACAATGGTTCTAGTCGATCCTGTGTCCACCAGTATTTTCACACTTCGATGGTTTATCTTTCCAGGAACAAATATGCTTGTTAAATCTGTGGACATGATTCCTCGAATTATCACTTCGGGGGCATTTTTAGCCTGGGTCGATTTATGTTCCTTATCACCGACCCCTTTTAGTTTCCCTGCTGTGGCTCTTTTTCAATCCTTGGGCAATTTCGCTTGAAATGCCCACTTTTGTTGCAATACCAGCACACAACATCCTTTTTCTTGGCAGTCAATAACCTGCTAACTTCTTCTCGGATGATTTCCTCAACCGGTCGCTCTGCTTCTTGGACTTGTCTCACACGAAATTGTCCTCTATGCGACGCCTGTTTCGCTGCCTCGAATTCTAAAGCATGAGCTAAAGCATCATCGATGGTTTTAGGCCGGGCAAGTCTCAGGGCTTGTTGAACTTCGCCGTCCTTGATCCCGTCGACGAACGTCTGGATTGATAGCTGTTCAATGAAGCTGTCTGGAGCAGATGGATAAGCCAGCCTCACTAATCTGGCAACATCGGCCTCGAATTCCTGGAGATTTTCTCCTGTTTTCTGCACCCGGTTCTTTATTTGGGCATGATAAACTTGCTGTAGGTGAGCATCGCCATATCTCATCTGAAGTTTGGATGTTAAAACTTCATAACAGGCCTGTTGACTCTCCGGTATTGTCCGCAGAATGTTTAGTGCATCTCCTCGTAGAGCTATTATTAATGCTGTGGCTTTTTCATTATCGCTCCAACTGTTTGCCAACGCAGCAGCTTCAAATTGTTTTTGATATGTCGACCAAGGAACTTTTCCATCAAATGTTGGTGGCTTGATCTTCATTTTACCACTTTCTATGTTATTTTCTGGTTTCACGAAGCTGTAGGATGGTGAAGCTAGAGTTTCTTTTCTATTCGACGTTATTTTCAGGGACTCTATTAATTTGGCATGCTGTTCAATTATTCCTGATATTACTCCGAATTTTCCATTAACCTCATCAACTACCTCTTCAATTTTTTCGTCAACCTTATCAACTACTTCGTTGAATTTTTCATCAACTTTATCAAATTTCCCATTGACTTCTTCAAGTTTTTCATTAACTTCATCTATTATTACTTCCTTGATAGCTTCCATTCTCTCGTCCAATGTACTTGCAATTTGACTCACCACCTTGTTTTCCATTTCATCCATTTTCAAGCTCATTTCTCGAGAATTCTCTTCCAAATTATCCATTTTTTCTTCCAATTTCGAGCTCAGTTCTCGAGAGTTTTCTTCCATTTTCAAACTGATTTCTCGAGAATTTTCTTCCATTTTTAAGCTCAGTACCCGAGAATTTTCTTCCAATCTTTCAAAGGCTTGCTTGAGGAATTCCATACTCGCCTGGTCCATTTTCTCTTTTTGCGATCTGGTATCGGCATTCAAATCCACCCCACACCTGACACCAATGTAACGTTTTCTTCGTTATAAAAACGTCCGGGAAATCAAACTATTTATTTACACTACTTAAAACACTAATAACTAATAACTAATGAACTTATTCTAACAAAAGTCTGTACAATTTATTTCTACTGATTTATTCGGCACTATTTATTTTCACTGGTCGCTTGTCTCTAACTGAATGAATCCCTCATCGTCGATGGGCCCCTTATATGCATAACGCCGATTGTTTCTCGCTAAGTCCGGACCCGTCTAGAAACTTCGCGAAACATTCGCGGCCGCTATGACGCCACGCGTTTCCAGAAACTTCTCGATCGAGCCGTAGCGCACAGGGCCGTACTTGTCACAATATGATTTCAAGTTGCAAATTAATTTTTTTCTGAAGGTCTGCAGCGTATACAGGGTGGTTGCGAAAAATCGTGTAGAGTAACGCAATTTTATTCCCAGAGAATTCGAGCATTTCATATCAATACAATGTATGGCCTCCACGGGCATCAATAACAGCTTGACATCTTCTTTGCATACTACATACGAGGTTGTTGAACATTTCTTGAGGAATTTGGTTCCATAAACGGGGCAAAAGCTCTCTCAGATCATTTACGGATTCTGGGGTAGGTTGATGATTATCTAATCCTCTTCGAGGCATATCCCATGCATGTTCTATGCAATTCAAATCTGGTGAGTGCGGAGGTATTGGTGACTGTGGAATACCAAGCTCCTCGCGCGCATTCTCAACTATGGCTGCACAGTGCGGTCTAGCGTTATCGACTGGAAATTGAAAAGTTTCACCAATAGCAGCGTTAAAATTTGGCACAACATTTTCAATGACATGCTCCCTATAGTGAAATGCTGGATTTCCATGCATCCGTCATCCGATGATACAATCGTCGTTATGATTGGCAGAAATGTTCAATTTTGAATATTTCTGCCAAACACAACGACAATCGGACGGTCGTATCATCGGATGACGGATGCATGGAAATTCAGCTTTAGGCGGTCATATTCCCAGGACAAATGTGTAGATCTGTGCGCCCGTTGAAACATATCCCGGCCCATACCATAACACTATCCCCTCGGAATGGATGAATTTCTTGGACATAGCGACGATTACGGGGTATGCGTGGGATTGTCCATACCCTTATTCTTCGAGAATCTGAAAATCGTCCATATCTGGATTCATCAGTGAAAAGGACACTACGCCATTGATCGTTCCAATTGATATGTTGCCTGTCCACGTCTAGAACCTAGATTCACCTTTCTCAAACGTCGTCTGATGGTTTCGATGAAAACTTGGACCCCATCTGCATTTTGGAGAGTATTCCGTAGCATTATACACGTAGATGGGTAATTCTCATCGAATTCCAAAATTTAAGTCCACCGCTATTGATACAGATACCCGTGTAATTATTATCGATGTTAGGTTTTTATTTTGACGCTAGGTATCTTTTCTTCCATCACCCCGAAAAACGAGATATCATTAAATGCAATGAAAAAGTTATTACTAATTTTATATCATAAAAATCATTCCCTCACGTTGTCCCACTATCCCAGTTTCCTGCTGGAACTCAATATTTTCATCCTATTCAGTTATTTTTTGTAAATCAAATTTTAGTCAAATATTGTAATGGTAATTTTCGTTATATTTAAACATCAATTCAAGCCATGACAAATACTTATTGAATAACTATGGGATTTCAATGTATGTCCCTTTGGATAAAATCATTCCCTCACCTTGTTACAAATATTCGATCTATGGTCATATTGAGCGAATTCTATGAAAATAGCTTGAGTTTTTCTAGCATGTGAATAAGCGAATTATGTTATTATGGTGATTCTGATTAAACTTCAACTCGGTTTTGTGCAATAGTGTATTCAGTTACAATTATTACTATATTACTTTTCCTCACATCATTCCCCCATTAGACATTATCAAAAAATAAGTTGAGTATGAGTAAAAGTTACATTATATTTGGATGCGTTTTGGGGGGTAGTGTTCATAGTTCAAAATGTTTTTATAAGGTCAGGGCTATATGTATCTATGTTATCTTAGTTTTCGTGTTATTTCGTCATTCCCTCACCGTCATTCCCTCACTTCAGTTTGAAATGAGGGAATGATGATTTATGAGGGAATGACTTTTGAACTAAGATAACTCAGATTTTTATTTCTTTTGTCATGTGGTACGTGAGTTTATCGTTTTTTCTCGTTTAAGGAGCAAATAATGGCAAGAAAAAAGAAATTGTCCGATACAGAGGCAAAATTAAAAAAGAAAGAGTACGATAAGAAACGCCGAGAAGAAATGAAATCTACTGCAATTATAAGTAGTACTTCATAGTTTTCTGATTTAATATTCTTCAGATTAGTTATAGAAACATTATGAAAATAAATAACAATATATTCTATGAAGAATTAATCATTTTTAATTGATAAAGGTTCATGAATGGCATGTTAATATCATTCCCTCACATTCGTCATCATTCCCTCACTTTACATTTATAAATCATTCCTGTGAGTCGCTTTAAATGACTTAAATCTGGGGACCACTATATCAGTGAAATCTAGTATCATATGTATTACAAAACTGCCACAAAAAAAGTTCAAATTTTTTTATTATTATTATTACAATACAATAAGAGTGGAGGTTAAACCTATACACTCAATACAGAACTAATATTAATGTATGCTAGAAAGAAGATAAATTTAAGGACTTCTCCATCGGTCGAACGTGTTCTTGAACTTGTTGACAGTATCAGCGTTCACCACTTCATCTGGGAGACGATTCCAAACGTCGAAAACTCTGTTTGGTAGGAAGTTCATCCGGCTGGTGGTCTTAAAGGATTCCTTGGCAAGTTTGAAACTATGTCCGCGAAGATGGTTTGTATTTAAAGGAAATAAATGTTCAAGGTCTACACCAAAGAATCCATGCGTAGCCCGGAAAGCCACTATCATGTCACCCCTGGCACGCCGGTCCTCGAAACTGGTCAGCCCAAATAATTCCATCCTTGCTTCGTAGCTTGGTCGAGAGAACCAGGAAAACGGGATTCTTGTGCACCATCTCTGTATAGACTCAAGAAGCTGTGAGTCAGATTTTAGAGCTACCCACCAAACTGGCCCGGCGTACTCCAGAATAGGCCTCACGTAGGTTGTGTACAGCAATTTGGCAGTCTGTATACTACAACCCCTGAACACCGCTGAATGAGGTAGGCGGCCTTCTTAGCTCTACTGCAAGCTTCGGTTATATGCTCCGACCAGTCAAGATCAGAATTGACGATCACCCCAAGATCACGATGGCTCCGGACTACAGTAAGAGGCTCTCCAGCCAGCGTATAAGGAAGTTTGGGGTTGTTTCTGCCAAGGTGCAGAACACAGCACTTGCCGATGTTGAGAGGTAGCAACCATTTTTTAATCCAGAGAGAAATACTATCCAGGTCGGACTGCAGCTGGTTTGAGGTAAGGGACGGAACGCTGTACACCTTGGCATCGTCGGCGAACAGGAGGCACTTGGAGATCAATGATTGTGGAATATCCGCTGTATACAGCAGGAAAAGGATCGGACCAAGAACCGATCCCTGGGGAACACCACTTGTAACCTTCCTATTGCTTGCAGAGAAGACACCACCAACCCTAACTCTAAACGTTCTATCACTGAGGAAAGACTTTATCCATGAAAGCAATCCTCCTCGAATTCCCATATGCTCCAGTTTATGAATTAGCCGACGGTGGGGAACTCTGTCAAACGCCTTGGCGAAATCCAAATATACAACATCAACCGGAATACCATCGTCCAAGCACCTGGACCAGTCATTTACTGCCATGAGAAGGTTAGTCATCGTTGATCGACCCGGAAGAAAACCGTGCTGAGCATCAGGTATCAGTTTATTAGACTGGGCAAAATCAAGAATGTGGTCGGTTATTATTCTTTCGAATACTTTGCAGACAGTAGACACGAGACTTATGGGGCGGTAGTTAGAAGGAGAGGTCTTATCCCCATTCTTATAAACAGGCGTCACCGAAGCCGAACGCCACTGTGAAGGAAGTGATGAAGTGAGCATAGATCTTTGAAAAAGATGGAAAAGTGGTTCAGCAAAAGCACCAGGACACTTCGAAAGGAGAAGACAAGTAATTCCATCACTACCGGGGGCAGCAGCGACCCTCAGGCTGTTAAGATACTTCTCTACAATGTCTGACGACAAAGGTATATGATCAAGGGAGCTAGAACATCGAGGAGTAAGTAAAGGTGGTATGGCTGACATAGGTTCATCAGTGAAATGGGAGGAGAATGTTTCAGCGAGAACATCAGCTCACTCAGAATAGGTGCTGCACTGTCCTCCAGATGAATTCCTCACCAGAGGAAAAGAGACCTTGCTATCAAAAGAACCTCGGACATATTTGAAGAACCTCTTCCGGTTCCCCCCCGACACCAAACCGTTCTCATAATTGGCCTTTGCAGATCGGATTAAAGATGCCAAGTGGTTGGAGTAGTTTCGATGGTTTATGTAATCAGTATCAGATCCACTTCTGACATAACGCTGCCATAGGGACTTTTTCACCTTAATTGAATCGTAGAGTTTGCCTGTTATCCATGGTTTCCTTGGATTATAATTTACTAGCTTGGAATATGTGTTAGATGAAACAATTTATTGAAAAATTTTTTGAGAATTCATTCCTGAATAATTTTGGAATTTCATGAGAATTACCCAGATGTAGGGTTTCTTCTCGCTGAAACGGTGATGGAACGATCCTGAGCAGGTGTTGTTTTTCATCGCCCCCCTAGCTTTGGTCTTTCCAACACGGAACCTGTCTCCCTGAATCTATTCCAAAGTCGGGATATCACACTTTGGCTGACTTGGAGCCTTTCCGCTACAACAACCTGAGTTAGGCCACCCTGTAGTATTCCGATAGCCCTATTAGCCTCAGCGTTTGTTAATTTACGTCTTGGTATTTTCAGAAAACTCGTTTCGAATCGAAGACGTTGATAAACTGAGTTCATTTCAAAATAGGAACATTCACGAAGCATATTATGCGAAGAACAAAACTTCAGAAGAAAGATTGACGAAAGGCCTCATACTGATTTTTATTGGATCGATTCAAGTTGTTATTGAGTTTGAAATGATTTCACAGCGTTTTATCGAAGATTATAATATACTTTTAAAAATGATTGAATTCGATATCCTTAAGGGCCCAATATACCTTTCACAAATCACAAAGTTGACCGAAGCGACAATCAAAGTTTGACGGCGAGTTCTTCAAACATTGAAATAAGCCATCTATTAGCAGTAGCTTGAAATACCAGATGGTTGTTAAGTAGAAAATCATCTCATCCCGAAACTATTTGAAACTATTTATTACCTGATCCTTCCTGGTTTGCCAACATATGCGAATTACTTTTACATTTCTCCCGAACCGTTTATTATTTTTCATGTCAATATCGTTTAGGTGAGAGAGGCTGAAGAATAATTACTTCTTGAGCTGAATTTATTACATTTTCACCGCAGATTCGGAATTTCCCAAAAAGAAGTACCTGTTCGCAAATACATGCACAAACTTATCATAAACCCACCCTGGAACTTCCCAAAAAATTAGGATTATTATATTTCCTTACTTTATGGCCTTTTCTGGGGTACCCCTATTTGTTTATTTATTCAAGAAGGAGAGCAATTCCTGAAAGTCCAGAACAATGTATTCCTTTGTGCGATGGAAGAACTTTCCGGAAAAAACATAAAAATCCCCATACTTAGTTTATCTGATACTCATCAATTCGATAATTAATTTTTGAAATGAAAAAGTAATTATTCTGGAAATTTTTTCATATGCAATTAGCTTCAAAAAAACGTTCACAAATCCACGTTGGTTAAATTTATTATTTTATTTCCAATTGTTGAATAGAATTTTCATGATTATGACTTGAATAAGTAGTGATCATTGAATATGATAATATTCGTTTCAATCGTGAAAACTAAAATTCGCATATGCAATAATAATAATTTCAACATTATACATATGGGAATATTTTATGAGTTACTGGAAATTAATTAGTGACATATGCAAACGGTTAATTTGAATTATAGAAAACTAATTGATTTCCATTATAATTTTCACACTACAAAACTGTGTCCCAGTATACCTGTTCCAATGGATTATCCCAGCCATTTCGAAAGACAAAAATGTCCCCCAATTCGTTCAAGTTCAAGGAAACTTCAACTGAGAAAAACAATAATTGAAAGTCACTTGCGGTTTGACCGTAAATGAATCAAACTTTTTATCTACTCCCATAGAATATTATATCCATTATTCAACAGAATTTGATGTGTAGTAGTCTCTATAAACCAATAGTGTGAGGTAATAATAACTCACGCCTATAACTAACTTTAATACAAATAGGAAAAATGTAGCTTACGAAATGAATAAAAAAGTCGGGTCAATGGGGAACTCTATTTCAGACATCAAGGTAACGTTCTCGCCATCCATTTCTACATTTTCTTAGGTCTGAATATCCAAAAATTGCATTTGGAAAACGTAAAATTTTTGACGTTTTCTACCGTATCCGATATCGATTCGATTTTCGACCACAGAAATCGCTTTTGACAACTGTTGTCAATTTTGAAAATGCAGATTAATTAATATTTTACTGAAGAAGTCGAAGATAAAGTATAGTGTTCAATTCGCGGTAATGGTCATAACACACTTGATGAATTACACCCCTCGCCTGACGGCTCGGGTAGCAACATTCATCTGCGTGTGTTATGACTTACATCACCGCTCATAGAACAATATACTATTACTTAAAATAGCTCCGTATAGTTTATGCAATTTTTGATATCGACTCAAAATTACCTTTTCAACTATGTATCACACTTTGTTTTGTACATTTGATTTGATAGAAATTAAAAGTTGAAAAATATCGGTCCAAGGAGCAAAATAATAGGAAACTATTCTTTCACAACGTTTCGGCACTTTATTGTGCCTTCTTCAGGTGTCAGAATATTAAAATTCTTCAGGTGTCAGAATATTAAAATTCTGACACCTGAAGACGGCACAATAAAGTGCCAAAACGTTGTGAGAGAATAGTTTCCTATTATTTTGTTCCTTGGACCGATATTTTTCAACTGTGACTATTACCTGGAACGAGATTCTTCTGATAACATCAATTGAAATTTCAAATTGAAAGAATTGCAGTACGATATTTTGTGTAATCTAGATTTCAATAATTGACAAATCATGAACAATTTTGCATTCGAGATGATGAAGAGAACGTCAAATTCAAAATTATTAAAATTGTAGTAGACTGGACGAATTGATTATTTTCAAATGAAAACCTTAGTGTGCCATGGAAACATGTGAATATACAATCAGGGGCGCAGCCAGGGGGGGGCCCGAGGGGCCCGGGCCCCCCCCGAGATTTTTCTGCATGCAAACTTCTCTACCTGTACAGGGTCTTTCACGAGGAACCTCACCCATATTTATACGGGAAACTACTGAACGTATTTTCATGAAATTCAGCACTTATAAGTATTTCACGATGCTGATGAAATCTAAAATATTTTCAAGGCATGAGCACCTCCGGTTTTTCCGGAAATGACGTCAACTTCCGTTTTTCTAATTAGAACACCATTTTTTTATTGCAGAAATAGATTCCTTAGAAAATTTCAAGTTATTTTGATGTAACATTTTTCAGTTTTGGTTGGAAAATTCTCTCTGAGCGGGAAAATTCGAAAAAAAATCGAAAAGAGAGCTCCGCTGAAACAAGAATAACTTCGAGGTTTTTGGATGGAAAATTTTCATTTTTGGGATTTTTCAAGATGTGAGATTGATGTATCCACTTTAAAAATCGAAATCGCGATTCATGATACAGGGGGTGAAAAAATCGCTTTCAAAGTTAGGGATGACAAAATCGTGAAAAATCAATTTTTTTAATATCCACTTTAGGGCAAGGGTGTGATGCATACACTCATATTATTTTTTAACGTAGATTCAATATCTGCCATAAAAAAATGGGGTTCTGATTTGAAAAAATGGATTTTTCACGATTTTGTCATCCCTAACTTTGAAAGCGATTTTTTCACCCCCTGTATCATGAATCGCGATTTCGATTTTTAAAGTGGATACATCAATCTTACATCTTGAAAAATCCCAAAAATGAAAATTTTCCATTCAAAAACCTCGAAGTTATTCTTGTTTCAGCGGAGCTCTTTTTTCGATTTTTTTTTCGAATTTTCCCGCTCAGAGAGAATTTTCCAACCAAAACTGAAAAATGTTACATCAAAATAACTTGAAATTTTCTAAGGAATCTATTTCTGCAATAAAAAAAAGGTGTTCTAATTAGAAAAACGGAAGTTGACGTCATTTCCGGAAAAACCGGAGGTGCTCATGCCTTGAAAATATTTTCGATTTCATCAGTATCGTGAAATACTTATAAGTGCCGAATTTCATGAAAATACGTTCAGTAGTTTCCCGTATAAATATGGGTGAGGTTCCTCGTGAAAGACCCTGTATATCAGTAGATACAGTTGAATATTTGCGTCGGGCGCCCCCCGAACAAAAATTCTGGCTGCGCCACTGTATACAATAGTTTGCAACTTTGACAGTAAATAATTCTCAATAAATGTGTGCGTGTCAGAGAAACTAAAATTCAAGAATGAATAACCGAGAAAATGATAACTTCACAAATAATGTTCCAATTTGAAATTTCAATTGACGTTTTCTCCATCAAAACAAATGTAGAATACAAAGTGTGATACACAAAATATACGGGGTGCTATTTGAAATAAGAAAGTCAGAGGACACCCGGTATATTATGAGTTATTGCGACTCCTGGAAGAAATCGTCAATGTGAAGAAATGTGTATAGTATAAAAATCCGAAATTTCAATTCGTTATATAGAAATAAAGAGATTTTTTGTGGGGTGGGCCTGATTCCTATAATAAGCGGAATAAGGAAATAATGTGGGAGCTCGTCTTGTTTCGAATTCCTAGGTCTTCAAGATTTTATTACTAGCCAGATGTATGTATATGAAAAAGGGGCCATTTACTACCTGCGACTCGCTGGACGGACGACGACATTCAAACGCGCCATCTAAAGTTGAATGTCCAAACACAAAAATCAGGGTTATCGTTAGATCCCCGCAATATTTGGGTTATTGAATATGTTTTTCGTTTTTCATTAGTACAAGCTATATTTTCGAACTAATCATCATGAAAATTTTTATAGTTTATAGAAGATTTAATTACCGAGGGCAAAGAGATGCGATTTTCTCCAAAAAATTATGAAAAACCGTCGAAAAAAAATTATTAAGTGTAGTTTCCAAAACGCTGAAGTTCAACCTGTTTTTTTTAATTGAAAAACTCATTAAATCGAAAAAAAGAAAGCCAGTTGCCCTCGGGACGTTCTTCAACTTCAATTTAAAAAAAAAATCAAGTCTCTACGTCCTAAATGAGGGTAGTTACTCGTGAAATAAAGAGACCACTTTTTGAATGGAGATTTACCACGATTCAAAAGGTGATACTTCCCCTTAACTCTTGTGGAGCAGTATACAGGGTGTTTCACCGGTGACGCGGATCTCGATTACGCTTAATCTGTGACATTTTTATTAATTTTTTTGACGTGGAATTATTAACGTCAATGAGGGCTATATTTTGAAATTGTTTTGAAACATACAGGGTGTCTCAGGAAAGTGGTAGGAACCAAACATAGGTTTTTTCTTATGGAACACCCTGTATTTCACTGCAGATTTAGAAAGCTATGTAAAAATAACACAGTTTATTTGACATCTCATATGCTTAAAATTTGCCGTTTCTGAGATATTTCGCTTTTTTGGTAATTTGGGGTTCTTGGAAAATACTCGATAACTTCGACTAGAATGAATTTGCTGAAATGGAATTTTGACTGCAAATACTAGAATAAAGAAAATAGACGCTGAATCTATCACTTTAATTCAAAACTCTACTAGGTGTTTAAAACGAGACTGGGTGTTCAAAACCGACAGCGAAATCTACCGGATCTACCGTCGTTGAAAGATGAAGTGTTATACTTGTTCTGAGAAAATAGGTAGATATGATGACAATTTATCGTGCAGTGGAAAATGTGGAAATTCCTTTCATATAAAATGCTTGGAAATGTCCATGGAAAATTTCATTAAACTGAAAGAATCCTCATGTTTCAAGTTATGGAAATGTGGGGAATGCAATTCAATCATAACCTCAAATGTGAGGAAACAAACAGATAAAGAATCGATAATTTCAAATTTACCACCACATTTGGAAACTCAAATATCTGAAATTATTCACAATGGAATAAAAACTGCAATGGCGGCAATAATGCCTGAAATAATAAACCAGTTCACAAATGAAATCCAAAACCTGAAAAATCTGAATAATATCCTCCGTGAAGAAGTTGCTAAACTGACCTCAACTAAAGCAACCTACAGTTCTGTTCTTCAGGGTGGATATGTTTACAGAAATCCAACAAATGTAGAAGGTACGAATAATATCCTGAATCGTCATGATACAAGCAAATGTGCAATTCCAAAAACAAGTTCCCAATTTCCAAACTACTTCTACATCTACGAACGCGAGTGTTGGTGAAAAATTAAACAAGAAATCTGAAACACCCAAAATTCAAAATTCAGAAAAACAAAATGAAAACGTTGGCATCAATGAAGGTTTCACCGTTCCAAGAAAATCGCGTAAACGGAATATCATAAGAGGAACAGATAAACAATCCACAGGAATAAAGGTAGCTGACAGATACGCTCATTTTCATGTATTTGGTTTGCATACTAATACTAGTCCCCAAGAACTGACAAACTATCTCACTAGTGAGGAAATAACAGGTGCCTTATGTTCAGAAGTTATTTCGAAACGACCTGAAGAATATTCATCGTTTGAAGTGTCGGTACATTACAATGACAAAGAAAAGATCACAGATCCTGGAAACTGGCCAGAAGGTGTCGGAATAAATCATTTTTTAGCTCGACTTATGAAGCCTCAAAAAAGCCTCAATACCTAGTGATTAGTGAACAAAAACAAAAAAAATTCTGATCTTTTTACATATAATGTATTTCACCAAAACGTACAATCGATTGGAAATTGCTTAAATGAGGTCGAATCTGTAGTTTATAATAATAGTTGTAATTTCATAACTATAACTGAACATTGGAAAACTGCGGAGCAGTTGCCGGCATACGTAATACCTGGATTTTCTCTTGTATCAAGTTTCTGTAGGGGGGAAAATGAGCATGGTGGGGCTGCCGTGTACTGTTCCAGTGATATCAAACATAATGCCCGTGATGACATTGCCCGGCATTCAATACCGAACGTTTTCGAATGCGCTGCGATGGAAGTTTTTATATTCACTTCGAAAATCATTGTGATGTCCATTTATCATCCACCGAAATCTAATCATCTATTGTTTCTTGAAAGATTTGATACCATTCTGAGCAAATTAACAAATGAAAATATACCATTTATTATATGTGGCGATTTTAATACAGGGTCTTTCACGAGGAACCTCATCCATATTTATACGGGAAACTACTGAACGTATTTTCATGAAATTCAGCACTTATAAGTATTTCACGATGCTGATGAAATCTAAAATATTTTCAAGGCATGAGAACCTCCGGTTTTTCCGGAAATGACGTCAACTTCCGTTTTTCAAATTAGAACACCATTTTTTTATTCCAGAAATAGATTCCTTACAAAATTTCAAGTTATTTTGATGTAACATTTTTCAGTTTTGGTTGGAAAATTCTCTCTGAGCGGGAAAATTCGAAAAAAAATCGAAAATAGAGCTCCGCTGAAACAAGAATAACTTCGAGGTTTTTGGATGGAAAATTTTCATTTTTGGGATTTTTCAAGATGTAAGATTGATGTATCCACTTTAGAAATCTAAATCGCGATTCATGATACAGGGGGTGGAAAAATCGCTTTCAAAGTAAGGGATGACAAAATCGTGAAAAATCAATTTTTTCAAATTAGAACCCCATTTTTTTATGGCAGATATTGAATCTACGTTAAAAAATAATGTGAGTGTATGCATCATACCCTTGCCCTAAAGTGGATATTAACTCAGAAAATATCCATTTTTGGGCAAGGGTGTGATGCATACACTTACATTATTTTTTATCGTAGATTCAATATCTGCCATAAAAAAATGGGGTTCTAATTTGAAAAAATTGATTTTTCACGATTTTGTCATCCCTAACTTTGAAAGCGATTTTTTCACCCCCTGTATCATGAATCGCGATTTCGATTCTTAAAGTGGATACATCAATCTTACATCTTGAAAAATCCCAAAAATGAAAATTTTCCATCCAAAAACCTTGAAGTTATTCTTGTTTCAGCGGAGCTCTATTTTCGATTTTTTTTTCGAATTTTCCCGCTCAGAGAGAATTTTCCAACCAAAACTGAAAAATGTTACATCAAAATAACTTGAAATTTTGTAAGGAATCTATTTCTGCAATAAAAAAATGGTGTTCAAATTTGAAAAACGGAAGTTGACGTCATTTCCGGAAAAACCGGAGGTGCTCATGCCTTAAAAATATTTTAGATTTCATCAGCATCGTGAAATGCTTAAAACCACTCAGCTTGTCAAAAAATTTACAGATTTCGCAATCCTTGCAACCATCAGAGACATTGGAAATGATAACACCACATGTAAAATCTTACCAACATTTATTCGCATTTTAACTCAAAATAAAATAGTATTTTCAATAATAATAATTGCAAGAAACAATCAACATTCCTATTCCTAACATGAACATGTAAGAGGAGACTTGTCGCTGTATTTTAAAACAAAAATGTTCTTTCTTAAGTAAGTATTCTTAAGATATAATACAAATACCAATATTAACACATGGATGTAATGATGTATCGAACTTAAAAGAGCCAGTACTCAGTACTGGTAGATGCGCCTACATTTACAACATCGTCATCATCACTTGAAGATGAGTGAACTCCTGGACTCTTTTTGAATTCTTTTAATTGGTCGAATCCGAAAGACCTTCTTGGTGGTCTATCAATTTGGGAGACTTTCATATAGGCTAACAACTCTACGTTGAAGTCTAAACTATAACTAGATTTAGTGATTTAATAATAATAATAATAATATTCTTTATTTCCACAATCAAAATACATTCTGACGGGGATACAAGTCAACTAAAATTTTAAGCATACAATATATTAATTGAAAGCATTAAACTTGGAGATTTCACTATTCAGATATTCATCCACATTCATCACTTGATTAAACAACAATATAAACACTCGAAGTGCTAATGAAGGAAATAAAACAATGACCTATTCTTCAAATACCGAAATAAATGCCCAATCTGGCTACTTTGTGGCGAATTTGACGGACCGCGCACCAGGGCCCAGATCTCACTTGATTAAATAACAATATAAACACTCGAAGTGCTAATGAAGGGAATAAAACAATAACCTATTCTTCAAATACCGAAATAATTGCCCAATCTGGCTACGTTGTGGCGGATTTGACGGACCGCTCACCGCGGCCCAGATCTCACTTGATTAAACAACAATATAAACACTCGAAGTGCTAATGAAGAAAATATAGCAATGACCTATTTTTCAAATACCGAAATAATTGGCCAATCTGGCAACGTTGCGGCGAATTTGACGGACCGCTCACCGCGGCCCAGATCTAACTTGATTAAACAACAATATAAACACTCGAAGTGCTAATGAAGGAAATATAGCAATGACCTATTCTTCAAATACCGAAATAATCGGCCAATCTGGCAACGTTGCGGCGAATTTGACGGACCGCTCACCGCGGCCCAGATCTAACTTGATTAAACAACAATATAAACACTCGAAGTGCTAATGAAGGAAATAAAACAATGACCTTTTCTTCAAATACCGAAATAATTGCCCCATCTGGCTACGTTGTGCCGAATTCGACGGACCGCTCACCGCGGCTTAGATATGGGCTAAGATCTCACTTGTTAAAACAACAATAGGTGCGTTTGAGTTGACGATCGGCGGAGCGAGTAGATAGTGAACAGAGTAAGAAAGAGGAGCTCCCGAGCACTTTTGTCAAATAGAGCACGCCCCGACCGTCAAAAAAAAACTCAAAAGTAGACGTGGAGTGCGCTCGGAGCATTTTGACCGTCAACTCGAACGCACCTAATATAACCACTCGAAGTGCTAATGAAGGAAATAAAACAATGACCTATTTTTCAAATACCGAAATAATTGCCCAATCTGGCAACGTTGCGATGAATTTGACGAACCGCTCACCGCGGCCCAGATCTCACTCGATTAAACAACAATATAAACACTCGAAGTGCTAATGAAGGAAATAAAACAATGATCTATTCTTCAAATACCGAAATAATTGCCCAATCTGGCAACGTTGCGACGAATTTGACGAACCGCTCACCGCGGCCCAGATCTCACTGAATTAAACAACAATATAAATACTCGAAGTGCTAATGAAGGAAATAAAACAATGATCTATCCTTCAAATACCGGAATAATTGCCTGCGGCGAATTTGACTGGCCGCTCACCGCGGCCCAGATCTCACTTGATTAAACAACAATATAAACACTCGAAGTGCTAATGAAGGAAATAAAACAATGATCTATCCTTCAAATACCGGAATAAGTGCCCAATCCGGCAACGTTGCGGCGAATTTGACGGACCTCCCACCTGAGTCCAGAATACATTAAAAGCATAGAACTTATAGTACATGGAATGCCATTAGCCTTGTTGCTCAGCTTAAAAAAATGGATAAACATCTCCAGTTGGAGGAATACTGAAATTTCCATGTTTCCATGGATACGACTTGTCATACAGAACAGAAACACAGAAATACAATGAATTTAATCGTCAAGATCCGATTCACTTGGCATTTCGGCAAACATTTCTGTGTTTGTGTTCGATGTGACAGGTCGTATCCATGGGAACATGGAAATTTAGAGATTCCTCCAACTTGAGATGTTTACCCACTTTTTGATCTGGTAATGGCATTCCATGTACTATAAGTTCTATGATTAAAAGACACCAACGGTGCCGTATTTCGACCAATAGGAGGAGAGCACGCTATACCGTTTGATTTTCTCTTCACGTCATACGTCAGCATGGTTTACGTCATACGTGTATAAAATCGATTCAACAGTTGTCAAGTCAACGTGAAATACATTTTGGTTATGTTTATCGAAATTCATCTCTGTCGTAGAAAGGGTTGTGTGCTCTCTATCAGTTGAATATTAATAATTGACTTCGAACTCGAACTATTGAATTGGTTGGAATTCATGCAAGATCTTTTTAAATGGAAGAAGACATTAGAAACTTCACGACTGCTATTTGATGAGAAAGAATTATTCTAGATAACACCAAAGAATCAGATAATTACATTTGTATACTTTCTAAAATCGCCGCCACATTTCGAAATTCTCGACTTTGAGAAAGAAAATACATTTGAAAGATTTCCATAGATGTTCATTGTTGCCTTACAGATTTTTCAAATATTAAAATCTACCAGTAATAAAAGTATTCAAAATCAGAAATCTATTTAAATTCTCTCGAGAATTGGATCCAGAATTCGGTGAGGGTTTTTATGTAATTCGGGCACATTAATAAATATTTGAACTGTATATAAAATTTTAACGTTAACACTGTTCAATTAAATATGACTGAAAGTACTGCATATTATTGAAAAATATAACAAATTGCCTGTGTTGAATCTCTTATCTACTTTCTATTAGAGCCTCCAATTTCATTCATTGGATTGTCATTATATTCTACATATTGACATAACAAAATATATGATTATATCTTAATCTGAATAATAACAAAGGAGCGGTGGTATATATTTATTCAATCAATTCAGCACATTATCTCATACATATCACTTCTATTGCTACATTATTCTTCCTGAAGCTATGAAATTATTGTAGGGTGACAAAATTCAATCATTACTACACCGAAATCTGCAAAGGAGTTCTTCGAAAGCATAATTACTTATGGATTTGAATGCTATTATGACCTACATGAATGCTTTGTGAAACTCTATACCACAAGCAAAGTGAATATTTACATACTAATTACATGTTACCTACAATTCTCAAATATTAACTTTTGCTATTCAAAATAAGGTTCAATCACTGAATTTGTCACCATTGTGCATTTTTGTCTACTTGTGTACAAATTTAAGTCCACTGTATAAATTCTAGCCATTCCATTAATCAAGCCAATATCAATCGAACAGGTAGTAGGATATATTCATTGTGGAATATAATATTAGCCCACCTTTTTCATGAACGGTTTCTAAAACTCTACACGAAATATACCATGCGAAAGTAAATATCAATTATCTTGCTGATCTTGCGTCAAACGTTTGGAACTAAGTTCATCATAGTGACCCACATTAGTTTCAATATTCAACTGAATATATCGAGAGAGTTCGTTACAGCTGACCCCATCTCCCTTCCTTCAACCTCTGGTCCTCCCATTATTTGAATGTCAATCCTAAAATTGAAGTAAATTTACTAATAAAACACTAACATGCTATATTAACAGTGAACAGTTACCACCAGAAGTACTAACTTTCACCGAAATTCTTGATGGACATAATCCATATATTTTTATACCTCGATCTTTCATGCTACGTTGATTACATTGACTCGTAGATAAATTATGTTCAAGTAAAATCAGCTGACATAACTCATAACATTAATAAACCAACCTGTAGTATTACTTCTTGTTCCTTAAAAAAATTATGAGTGCATTTTTCCCAAATGGATGAATAATTCTTCATGAGAGCCAAAAGATATTTAGTCCTGTACAGGGCAAAGTGGGCACTTCAAATGAATAGAATGTCTTTTTGATCAAATGGTACAGGTTCTTCATGATGAATTTTTCTCATATGCCGATTTCTTGTTGATGATCTTGAAAAATGCTCTTGGTATACGAGATACAGCAAACTTTCACTGAAAATTAATAATCAAAATGAAACCAAGTATAAATTTTTACTGATTAATGATATACTCACTCAACTTCGTCCATGCCTATTGCTTATTATAGAACAGAACTCCTTGTCAATATGATGCAGCAATTAAAATTGCTTTTTGTAATAAAATTGAATTGAAATTCTGATGAGCAGAAAACAATGAGAATTTCTCAAACGTCAAAACAAATCATGGAAATAGAGAGAAGAACATTTGACGATTTGACATTAGACAAGGAAAGAGAACCGTGATGTCATGTGCAGATATTCCGTACTGTGATTGGTCAGAAATTCGGCACAGGTCGCCGATTCTCGTATGCTGGCGTATGCTGGCCCAACACACCTACGTTAATGAATCACGCGATAACTTTCGAATGCTTTTTTGGTCTACTGGCGACACTTTTGTCTTTTGACCTTGAACAAAAACTCATAATTTGCCTGCAATATACGAACATAAACATTTCCAATGTTAAAATTTTTTTTATTAACATATCGCAAATTTTATGCCATTTTTAAATTTAAGTTTTGAAAAGCACATCACTCAATTGTCGTCCTTGGGAGCGGATACACTTATTTAGGCGCTCGCGGTAGCTTTCCATGACTTTCACCGTCATTTCCACAGGAATTTCTTCAATTGCCCGAGCAATTTCCCTTCGTAAAGCAAGAAGGGTCCTTGGTCGATGCTGGTAAACCTTCGATTTGAGGTAACCCCAAATTCTGCCTGTTTACGGCGCCACAAAGGTGAAAATGGGCTTCGTCCGTGAAGAGCACAACATCGTCGTTTGGCAGTTCTCGGAGATCGCGACACAGGTTCGTACGGGTTTCAAAATCCCTTTCACTTAATTTCTGTGCAACAACCATTTTGTAGGGATGCATTTTGAGGTCCCGGTGCAAAATTCGCCGAATACTGCGGTTGGAAATCCCCAAAGCGAGCGAATGTTTTCGCGCCGAACGACGCGGGGAACGTTCAATCGCGGCTCTCACATTGGCCACGTTTTCAGGTCCTGTTGCTGTCCTGGGACGTCCAGGCGACTTCTTTTTCAATGCTGAACTCGTCTGTCTAAAATTTGACATCCACACTTTAATCGTAGCGTGATGTGGAACAGGATCATGACGCCCGAGTCCGAAATGAATTCGAAAAGCACGTTGTGTAGCAATTATCGAACCGCCGCATTCGATAAACCGCTCAATAACAAAAGCACGATGATCACCAGACCAAGGCATGTTGACTACTGACAAATGGCATAAAACCAGCTTTCTAACGGTTTTTACCCCACTACTCTACCTGCTCTCTCTTCTGAGAAAAAGGGATTTGAAATCGGATAGGTTCTTCTGCCCCACCCTGTAATTTCATAATAATTAATGAAAAATTTCGGAAAGAGAAGAGAATTTGGCGCAATGTGAAATGTGTTAAATTCCAAAAATTAACTGGGAAAAAAAATCTCAAAATTATTGGTTATGTTATGATATACTGACACTTCAAATCCTAAACCTGATAGTTCGTAAACTTAATTGATTAACTGATCAATAATAATTAATCAATAATTGTGGAAAGAGAAAAGAATTTGACGCAATGTGAAATGTATTAAATTCCAAAAATTAACAGGGAAAAAATTCTTAAAATTATTGGTTATGTTATAATCTACTGACACTTCAAATCCTAAACCTGATAGTTCGTAAACTTAAGACCGGGTCTGTGATCCAAGAAGATCCGTCACGTGACCTCAATGGATCGAGTTAGTAACCCAGAGTAGGTTTCCGAAAAGGCCTATTGTCAACCGTAAACGTTGCGTATAAGCCTTTTTATTTAGAACTTAAGAGGCGTTACAACTTGATTCTGTCTGAGACTAAGAGGTCCGTTTATGAACACCGCATCACAATCTCTGAAAACAAAACTCGCACTCTTCATAAAATCGTTGAAGAAAATACAAATATTAAAATGAATAACAGAAAGTGTACTTTCGATTTTCGTGATGATTTTGAGAGACTAGTAAAGGACTTCAATTATTATTTTGTAAACGCGGCACCAAACTTGTTGCAGAATCTTGAGAAAGAGTCATTTTCATGTGAAATGGACAGAAATAAAAAGTCGATGTATCTTTTTGATGTAACAGATGATGAAATCCTCAAGGTTTTGAGATCCATAAAAAATAAATTTACATGCGGCTACGACGACATTCCTTGTATCATGAAGCAGGCCACCCCGCATTTGCTGCAACCCATGAAATTTATTATGAACGATTCGTTTAAATTCTGAGTGTTCCCTGATCTGCTTAAGACATCCCTGGTCATTCCCCTCTTCAAAAATGGTGATATTACTAGGCCAGAAAATTATAGGCCTATTAGCCTTCTGCCAGCCTTTTCGAAGCTTTTCGAGAAGATAATATGTTGTAGGTAACTAAATTTTTTCCGTAAATTTCGCCATTTTACATCAAAGCAACATGGATTCTTGAGAGGAAAGGGCATCAATTCCGCAATGTTTGAGCTTACGGGGTCGATCTTAAGTGGTCTGGAGCACGGAGATGTTCCTCTCGGAATGTTTCTGGATCTGTCGAAGGCCTTCGACTGCGTGGACTCGGACATTATGTTGAAAAAACTATATATGTATGGATTGAGAGATTATGTGCTGGACTGGTTCGATAGTTACTTTTCTGATCGCACGCAGCATGTACACTTATTAACCCGAGGAGATAGAGAAAAATGAATGGCACCTTATAGTCCTCTTTTTTCGAGAAACTGATAATGCCATCAACTGCATTCCTCTATCTTCTTTTGTTTCCGAGTTATAGGCCAAAATTGAAATTTTGGCGATTTCAACTTTGGTCATTATTTCCGTTTCAGTTTATGCTAGGATGTTGAAATAAAAACATTATACAGGCACTTTTCTGATAGCAATCCAGTGGCGTGCTTTGATTTTTTCTAAGAGGTTTATTTGCTGAGTTATAACATAAAGTTGTGTTTTTTTCTTATGGAAACAGTAATTTGAAATTACTTAGGAAGAATCGTCATTTTTTTCCCGTTTCAGGAATGTCTCATATGTCATACATAACCCCCAGATTCGTTAAGATATAATGAATCTCAAGAAATGTTTATTAACATAATAAATTTTATTTTTGACACAAGCTACTTCACTTTCGATGGAATTATCTTTCAACAACTTGACGGTTCTGCCATGGGAAACCCCGCAAGCCCATCTTTAGCTAATTTAGTCATGATCGAATTAATATATCAATGTTTGAGAAAGCTCACATTTTTTGTTCCTTTTTTGAAACTATACGTAGATGATACTTTCCTCCCGATACCCATGAATTGTAGAGATCAGTTAATGGAAATCTTTAATGGGTTCAATCCTAGGTTGCAGTTCACCATTGAGGAGGAAATCGACTGCAAGATTGCGTTTTTGGACATGGTTGTCATGAGATGTGATGATGGTAAGCTGATGACTAGTTGGTTTACTAAACCTTCCTCTTCTGGTAGACTTCTTAACTATAAGTCACACCACCCCATGTCTCAGAAAATTGGAGCAATTAAAAATTTTTTGTATAGAGCTTATCATCTGAGTCATGAGCGGTATCATCCCGAAAGTGAGAAGAAGGTTGTAGAGATGTTGGCACTCAACAATTATCCTAGATCATTGGTGAGAAAAGTCATAAACGAATATAAATATAAAATATCAAATAACAATAAATCAACAGAGACAGACTCTACATTAAAACATTTCAGATTTCCTTATATACAAGGATTGTCTGAAACAGTCAAAAGAATTGTAGAAAGGTCAACACTAGATTGCACTCTCGCCTTTTATCCGATTAATAAAATGGGCCAAATTTACACCAAATTGAAAGATAAAAATAAGAAAGTAGAAACGTCAAACGTGGTATACGAGGTAAGATGTGAAGGTTGCGATAAAAGCTATATTGGGATGACCAAACAATATATAGGCTCTAGAATGAATCAACACTCGAATGACTGTAGGCCAATAAATAGAACAAAAAAAGAGAAAACAGCCTTAGCCCAACACCATTTCAATACCGGTCATAATTTTGATTTTCCCAATTTCAGATTATTAGACAGGGAAAGTAACTATGTTAGAAGGAGTATCAGTGAGATGATACAAATCAAATTACATAACACCGTTAATTTGAGGACAGACACTCAAGGCCTTAGCGTAATATACCATAATTTGTTAGAGGAAGTTAAAAATAGTCGAAGAAGGATAAATATGACAACATCGAGTCCTACAGATGTGTGATCGACGGGTATTAGTTTCGAATTTATCAGCTGACATATTTTCATACGTTGCGATTGAAACAATAGACCACTATTTTCAGAAAGATTTTCTTGTACTTTTGGAATGATTAATTTAGAGCAAAAGAAATTGCATGACTTACCAACCTCCCTGTGAAGTGTGTATTTCAATCTCATCAATTCGGTGAGTTTTTGTTTTGATGTGTTCGCCTTCATCATTTCTTTTTATGTCGTTAGTTGACCATTTTGTCATTTGTATGTGTGATGTTGCTTTGGCTTAGATTTTATTTTATTTAAGCCTTGAAAAAGAGTAAAATTTACTCGAAACGTCGGCCAATCGAAAAGGATTGTTTCATTATCACCCAGCCCTACAAACCACTAATCTTTTCGTCTAGTGGATAATGAAAATATGTTTTGTATAATATGGAATTCAAATTATTGAGTATTAAGTAGGCTGAATCATAGAATAATGTTTCTCTACGCATGGTGTATTTCAAAGATTATAGAGAAGGAAGATTGGAAACGAAGCGACAACATTGACGTGAGCGCCGTCTGGTGAGAAGAAAGTCCTGAGATAGATAATAGGTGGCTAAGAGAAGTGACATTATGTTACCATGGTTACCACATATGGTACAATTCAAACAGACAAATTCAAATCAAATTTAGATTATTCTCCAGTTGAGTTCGTTTAGATTAGATCTACAAAGAATAATTAATAGTTGTATTCGTTAAGTTTAAGTTTAATTGAGTTTTCGTATTGTATTTGAGTTATATATCGTGTAGTGTTTGAGTTTTCGTTTAATATTTGTGTTTTCGTTATAGTTTAGTTTGATTCGTGCTTATTAGTATTCGTTCCTGTGTTTCGGTTGTTAAATATTTGAAGACAAGATGCCATCCGGAGCATGCTGCATGGCAAAGCAGTGTACTAATAATAAAAGGAATAATCCGAAATTATCCTTCTTTAAATTACCGAAGAGAATGGAAATGTAAGTATTGAAACTCGAAAGGGGTAACTCTGTTATTCATTGCATTAATTTTCAGTGCGACGCGGGCATGGCGTCTGAATGGGATCTGATTAGTCCTTATACAAGTTTTACACCTCTACAAGATGTTTTTTAAATTGTGATTTTGAATATTCTGTAAAAAATATGTTCTAATAATTCTGTAACTCAGATGTAAAGATATTTTTGACATGTATTCCAATTTAAAATTGTATGTATATTTTGAAATAAAAATATGTAAGCAAATCTATTTGGTGTGTTTAATTAGTATCAATTGAATTAATATGTAGATCAAAAATATAATCTTGAGCAGAACAGAAGCCCTGCTTTTGTTGTGTCACCCTGTATATTATTGCATGGGCTTGATAGGTGGAAATCAAAATTATTACTTATGGTGGTATTCAAATTTCGCGCTCTTTCCAGTAACAGTAATCTGTAATGAAAAAAACTACAGTCACTGTAATCTGTAATGAAAATGCCATCTCGTGAGTAAAAAGTCCCGATATATATATGCATAAAACGTAGTCGGTTTTTAGTACGAGAGATATGAGGGCGTTTCCTATCTTTGTACTCTATAATCTTTGGTGTATTTATTATTTCACGGTTGAATACTTTGATGGTGCGATCTATGTTTGAAACAACTGTCAGTTATTAAAATTTGTAGTCATCGTTGGCGGCATAATGAAGATATTCCAAAATCACGAAAAATATGATATGTTAAAATGTTTCATTTTAGCGAATGAGAATAGTGGGGCAGCAAGTGATTCATATTTTCAAAGCTTCCCCGAACGTCATCAACCAAATATTAGATATTTTAAACATTTGGCAGATACTTTGGCTGTTTTAAGAGGCCACGTTCGAAGAAATAGTCAAAAAAGAACCAGGATGAGCAGACAGAAGAAATTATAGGGGCTTTGGCCATAAATCCGAATAAGTCAAATTTTAATAACTGACAGTTGTTTCAAACAGAGATCCCACCATCAAGTATCCAACCATGAAATAATGATTACACCTAAGTCATCGAAATTACACCATGCGTAGAGACACATAATTCTATGATTCAGCCTAGTTAATACTCAATAATTTGAATTCCATAATATACAAACCATATTTTTCATAATATCTTAACGAATCTGAGGCCGATGTATGACATATGATACATTTCTGAAACGGGAAAAAGATGGCGATTCTTTCTACGTCATTTCAAACTACTGTTTTCATAAGGAAAAACACAACTTTATGTTATAACTCAGCAAATAAACCTCTTAGAGAAAATCAGAGCACGCCACTGGATTGCTATCAGAAAAGTGCCTGTATAATGTTTTTATTTCAACATCCTAGCATAAACAGAAACGGAGATAATGACCAAAGTTGAAATCGCCCAAATTTCAATTTTGGCCTATAACTCGGAAACAAAAGAAGATAGAGGAATGCAGTTGATGGCATTATCAGTTTCTCGAAAAAAGAGGACTATGAGGTGCCATTTATTTTTCTCTATCTCCTAGGGTTAAAAAGTTTTAGTTCATGTAGCACCAATTTTGCCCACCCTGTACAGATCGAACACGATGGGATAACACATAAATCAGGCCCACTTGAAATAAAGATGGGAGTCCCGCAGGGAAGTATTCTCGGACCATTATTATTTATTATTTATTTCAATGACTTCGCCGACAATTTCAAGGAGTCGTTCAATACGCTGATGACAGTTCTATCATATTCAGAGGAAAGGACTCACACGAGGCGATCCAATCTCTGAAATCCTATGTGCCACTGATAGAAACATGGTTAGGCAAAAATAACTTGCTACTGAATCTTAACAAGACGAAGTGTGTGGTACTCTCGCTGTCCTGTCCCGGAGTTCATAGAATACAAGGATCAAAATGTGAAGATTGACCAGGTTACTAAATGTTTAGGAATTAAACTCGATAGAACTTTGAATTTGAGCGAGCATGTTCTATATATGAACAAAAAACTGAGCTATGTCATTTACAACTTTTGTGTGGCCAAGAAATTGCTGAGTTTAAAGTCCCTAACAACACTGTATTTTCCAACTTTCAGTCGTTGCTCAGTTTTGGAATAATGTTTTGGGAAGGGGCAAGCGATATCGATACAGTATTCCGTCGCCAAAAATTGATGCTCAGAACCATCTTGGGAATGCGCTATCGTGAAAGTTGCAGAGGAAAATTTAAAATTAATAAAATCCTGACTGTTTTTGGTCTCTATATAAGGGAGTGCCTAGTTTTCAATTTCAAAAACAAAAACTTGTTCGAATCTTTCAACAAATCGTTAGATAGAACAAGAGGTTGAAACTACATGCTTCCGAAGTAAAGCCTCACCACAACTCAAAAAAACTTACTTTGTGTATATGTCTTTGAAAATGTATAATCATCTTCCATATGGCATGCAAAACATCACGAATGAATCAACTTTCAAGAGAACAATACATAAAATTTTGCTTCAAATAGAACCGTACACGGTTACAGAATTTTTCACACATACTTTTTAGTTTGCTGTTGTTTTTTCCTTTTTTTGGTTTTGACAGGTTTGCACTATGGCCCTTTTATTGTTTGAATAGTTGTAATTATTGTTCGAATGTTTATAAGGTGTTATCTTGGTAAATAAATGAATATTATTATCCTTCATCATCGGTCTCCCGGTCTCAACTTGAGTTGGTATTTCTTCTATGAACCAGTGAAAGAACATTTCAGTTCCTCCCACTAGTTCGGGAATTTCCGCACGATGTGACAGGTTTGCAATGCTACAGCCTGTTGTGCATATCCTGCGATCCTCTGGTATAATTCTTTCTTTTGAAGACTCCTCTTAAATGATTTTGACATGACTCCCTCAGCCGAAATCACCAATGGTATAATAGTGACTTTCGACAATTGCCACATATTCTCAGTTCTATTGCCAAGTTCTCGTATTCGTTATTTTTTTGGACTCCGTTTTTCCGATGTTATGAGTCAATGGTACAGCCACATCAATTATTCATTTATTTATTTAATACAAACGGCAAAGCCAATTTACAATATTGTCTGATCAATTTTTGTTTTAAAAAAAAAACAAAAAAAAAAAGAAAAAAGAATTATTCTGTGTTGACATCCATCAAGAAATAATGAAAGAAAAACAAACGAAGTTAACAATAAATCAATTTACATTGCCTCAAAATACCTTTTAATACTAAAAATAGAGATATTGAATAGATCAATTTCCAATGAATTAGCCCCTTTTATCACTCGTTCAATGGGGTTATTCATGGCATAGTTCGTAGGCCTATATTCAACATTGAAAATATCTCTATGTCTCAATGCTACACATTTCGTATTCAATTTTACTAAGGATATTAGATATTCACAATCAATGAAGTTATTTAATAATTTGTAGATGAACATTATATCAAAATTATTATTTCTTTTTATAGATAAGGTTTTCATTGATAGAGAATCGTGTAAGGAATCATAATTTATAAGTGCCTTAGGAATATACATTTCAAAAGCAACCCATCTTAAAAATTTTCTTTGAACGCGTTCAATGTTGTTTTTATGAACTTCATAAAAGGGTGACCAGACTACGGATGCATATTCTAATATACTTCTGACATTTGTGAAGTGAACAATCTTTAAGGCGGAGATATTGTTGAAATCTTTAAGCTTCCTTTTGATGAATCCTAGCATCCTCATAGCTTTCTGGGTTATAATGAAGATATGCTGATTGATGTTCAGCTTGTGATCAAGGTGTATTCCCAGATCTTTAACAACCAGACTTGAGCTAAGTTTGACATTATTCAGACTATAATCATATTGGATCGGAGACTTGATTCTGCAAAATCTCATAACACTACATTTGCTTATATTAAAATGCATTTCGTTGTCCACACACCACCTTTCAACATTGTTAAGATCGTCTTGCAATAAACAACAATCGTGTGTATCTCTTATGACCCTGAATAATTTTAGATCGTCCGCGAACAACAGAAATGAACTATTCTTAATAAACTTTCCTATGTCATTTATAAAACATAAGAATAAAAGCGTAGACAGGGGTGAACCCTGACCAACACCCGAATGAATATGGAATAATCGAGAGAAGACATCATCTCCAAGCTTAACTTTCAATGTACATTCCCGCAAACGATCTGGCAGCCAGTCCAACAATGGAGGTCCGACACCTAAACCTTTGAGTTTTTCGACTAGTAACCAATGAGGTACTAAGTCAAAAGCTTTTTGAAAATCCGTATAAATACTATCAATTTGAAATTTTTCTATCATAGCCTTCGAAATGAAGTCCACGTAGGATACTAGATTAGTTGTCACGGATCTTTTACTGATGAATCCATGCTGTTCCGGCAAAAAATACGTGAAAAGCAGGGTGATATCTTGGTATTGATGAGCTTATCGAAAATTTTCGGAATGTGGGAATATTTCAATACTGGTCTGTAGTTTTTCACATCTTTTTCATCCCCAGACTTATGTATAGGAATGACAAAATTATTTTTCCAGTACTTTGGATAAATTCCGCCTTGAATTGAGAAGTTAAATATTGAGCATAAAGGCTCAGCCAAATCATCACCGCATCGCTTCAAAAATACTGCACCAATATTATCTGCACCCGAGTCATTGTATATTGGTAAACCCTTAGCGGACGCCTATGGTAGCCGCCATTCCACAGTGTCAATTCACCGAACTAGAGATTCGCCCGAACGGGCGCGAATTCGTCGGACGAGCATCAACGGCATCAACGCGAGTGCGAGTGAGAGCGAACATTAAGACTATTGTGATTATTGTCGTCACGACACATGTATCGTTGACTATTCGTATTCTTGTATTTTTTCTCAACACAAAAACAGATGTACAGTCCACATTAAACATAAAGTTAAAAACCACCAGCGTATATTCCTTACACAACGCAACATTTGGTCCATTCGAACCGTGATTAGTTTTCCATCTGAAAAGTTAAGTGTTGAAAGCAAGTCGAAGCCGCCATGCTGATGTACCTGTAACCACAACGACATCAGAAGCAGTTGCATTCAACAATAGGAACCACTCCAATTTACACATACGCACAGGATACAAATAGTGTTGTTCATAATCGGATTATTTAGATAATCGGATTCTACCGATTCGATTATTGAAAAAATCGAATTATCATTCGAATTAAATATCACTCGTATACTGTCATTTGTCACTAACAGTTGTCATGTCTCACGTCAGATGTCAGTATTGTCAGTTTTGAAACTTCAAATAGTTCAAATCGAATTCAAAAGTAACTTTTTGTTTTGGTCGTTTTGTTTTCATCTTGTCTAACTCTTAATATCTTTTTTCTTTTGATTGAAAATTTACTTTCAATAATATATAATGCGTCCAGGCTGTAAAAAGTCATTTGTTTGGAATCATTACCAAAAAAATATAGTGGATAAAACGGCTACATGTAAAATGTGTAAAAAAAAATCAAATATTTTGGTGGTACAACCAATTTGAAACAACATTTGCTTAGAATGCATCCCACAATAATGAAAGAAATCGAACAACCTGATGAGAATAACGAGAATCTTGGAAATATAAATGCTGCACCAGGGCCGTCTGTTGAACCCATTCCAGGACCATCCGGTGTTGTGATCGAAAGTGGAAAGGGGAAGAGCGTCGCAGTTGTTGAAGCAGAAGAGAAACGCCTAGCTAAACCTGCTAAGCAACTGAAACTTTTTGGTGCTAGAGTGGATAATGTACTTTCGGAATCAGATATAGAAAAAATCGATAGTAGTTTGATGAGAATGATAACGAACGATTATCAACCCCTATCCGTGGTCGAGAATAAAGGATTTTTACAGTATTCCCATGCATTAAATCCTTTGTACAAACCACCAACGAGACAAAGATTGTCCTATGTAATGCTACCGAAGTATTATGCAGAGTCAGTTTCAGCACTGAAATTGATTCTGAAGAAGGTGAATAATATGGCAGTTACTTCCGATATATGGACTTCTGACAGCAATAGAGCATATATAACTTTAACTTGTCATTTTATCTTTGACGATAAATTGCAGTCACATGTTTTAGCCACAAAGGAAATCCCAGGTTCTCATACAGGTGAAAAAATTGCAGATGCTCTGAAAGCAATTATGGATGAATGGGAAATTTCCAAAAAAATAGTAACAATAGTTTCGGACAATGGATCAAATATTAAAAAAGCCATTAATGAATATTTGCAGAAGTATCACCATCCATGTGTTGCTCATACACTCAATTTAACTGTTACTGAATCACTTTCTAGCATAGAAAAAGTAAATGGATTGTTGAAAAAATGCAGAGCACTTGTCAGCCATTTTAAGCATAGTGTTGTGGCAAGTGACAAACTCAAAACCATTCAACAAGAAATGGGATCAATCGATCAATAGTTTTGAAAGTGAAGCAAGATGTGCCAACCAGATGGAATTCCTGTTATATTATGTTAGAAAGACTTTTAAAAATTAAAAATTCATTGTGTGTGGCTGTGACCAACTTGCCAAACTCTCCAGAATTTTTAGATGGAGAAGAATGGGAAATCATTGGTGACTGTATAACTGCACTCGAACCAGCATATGATTTGACAACCATTTTATCTGGTGAGAAATATCCCACAATGTCTCTAATTATTCCATTAGTAAGAGGATTTCAGCATAAGTTGAAAAACATTACCACAAAGTCAGTGACGGCTGAGCTTTTCAAAACAAAATTATTAGATACTATAACAAGAAGGCTGGGCGGTATGGAAAGCAATAAAATTGTTGCGAAAGCAGCCTTCTTAGATCCACGCTTTAAAAAATATGGGTTTGGGTCTGTTGACAATGCATCTAATGCCCAGAAATGGGTAACTGAGGAACTGGGTCAACTTATTGCCCTAAATAATCAAATTCGGGAACAAACGGAACCATCAAAACCAGCAGGGTCCCCTCAAGAGAAGGAGAAAAAACGGTGATATCTGGTGTCATTTTGATGAGAAATTGAGAGGAATCAAAACATTCTCCACACCATCTTCAGTGGTGGCACTGACAATACGTCAATATTTGGAAATGCCACCACTAGAAAGGAATAAGGATCCACTGGAATTCTGGGCAAAACATAAATTAATTCTACCCGAACTGTATGAGCTGGCAATAAAATATTTATGTATTCCAGGGACGTCAGTTCCTTCTGAAAGAGTTTTTTCGAAAACAGGCCAACTTACAAATTCAAGAAGAAACAGACTGGATCCAAAAGTTTTGAATCAAATAATTTTTTTGAATTCACAGGTTTGATATCAGCATCCAATTAATTGATCTCATCCATGAAAGATTTTTGAACCTATTTCAATATGTTGGGATTTTTTTTTCATTTTACATACCAAATAATGTATTTTATTTTGTTGTTCATATCAGAGAACTTATTCTGATTTATTTTAACGAAGGTTGATTGTACCTGTTTATTTATATCACTAATCTGATGCTGTTTTATTTTTTTAAGAAAGATTTATGAACATGTTGATTTTCATATGTTTAATTTAGAATATTTTTCATTTTGATTACCAAAGAGTATTATTTTTTTATATAAGCGATCTCATGTTTTTATTATTTCTGACAAAGTTTGATTGAATGAGTTGATGGGATTTTTTTGCAATAGGATGTACGTTATTTTATTATCTATGTCGCTGATCTTTTTTTATTTACCCCAGATCTAATGATGTTTTATTTTTTATAAAGATTTTTTAACCTGTTTGTTGATATTAGAATATTATTTTTCATTTACCAAAGCATGTAGGACTTGATTTCATTCATCTGTCCGGTTTTCAGATTAATATAATAATATGATAAAGTTTATTTGCTTTCCACACAACCTAATATAATTCTCTCTACCTAAATCTTGCAAATAGACAAGTGAACAGAGGCTTTCTACAAGATCGCCTATTAGTTCTTGAAATGAAATAAAATACATTAATTCGTCGTGATGACTATACACAATCAAGCACAACAGTATCCCAAAAATTAAATGCAACCGAGTGAACAGAAATGTCTATATTCGGGTTCAAACAAATCTAAATCGGGTATATACGTCAATTCCGGTCACAAACAGATGTCCTAATCGTGAAAAAAATGTCACTTTTCTTGATTCCACTTAATAAGTCTACTACACTATATTTCATCAATGGTTTCTCAATTCGTTAACTAGTCCTACTGAATCTGAACTCAGAAGCCATAATTTTACCTTTTTTTTGAATGATCTGAGGTTTTTCAACTTTCTGTATTCCATTGGTATTGCGGCATACATTTTTGGGACTAGGTACGTCCAATGTCTCTGACCAACCGTCTTTTTGGCGCGTGTTATCTTGAAATTATCCTGTTTATATCGAGTGGAGTGCCCATGATCAATTGATTGCAGTACTATTTTCCCTTTCTGAACCAAACCAGTCAATTTCAGAAAGTAGAGTTGCTGAATATCCAAAATTCCTGAGATCCTATATAACTCCTCCGAAGGAAACAAAAGCGGCTTTCCAAATATCCTTTTGAGGATCATCCTTTGTATGATATTCAGTTTCTCTGAATGAGCAGTATATGCCGCTCCCCAGCCAATGTTACCATATGTCAATTGTGTCTGTACTAAACCAAAATATATGGTTTTCAGTTGCCTTATATTCATCTGCGATTTCAGATACTTGAATGTATGTAGTAGTCCTCGAAGTTTCTTTGCTAGGTACTCACATTGAAAGTCCCATTTCATATGGTTATCAACATATATACCAAGGTATTTAACATGTCCTTCTGTACTTTCATGAATGGATTCCCGTCCACTGAGCCTTAATGGACCCACATCTGGAAGATGACTTTCATAAGATGTGATAGGTACGTACGAAGTTTTCCCCGAGTTCAATGTCAATCCGTTCTGCCTGAACCATTTCGAAATTATACGAAGATCACATTCCACATTCTCCTTTACCTTATCCCACGTTCTTTCTTCGCATAATAAAACCATATCATCGGCAAAGGCTATGATCTTTCCAAAAATGTTGAGGTTCAATAAGGCATTCACGTAGATGAGGAATAGTATCGGTCCTAGGACCGTGCCTTGTGGAACTCCACATGTTATTATTTCTTTATGGCTACTTTCACTCTCTATCTGAACAATTTGTGTTCTTTCCCTCAGGTAGCTTCTGAATAGGTCAAGTGCAACACCTCTTATTCCATATTTATATAGTTTTCCCAAAAGTTTTTCATGATTAACTGTATCGAACGCTTTAGATAGGTCGAGAAAAACGGCAATCTGTGGTACACTTCGATCCAGAGAACTATATATACATTTCGTTAATTCCCCAATGGCATCCTCCGTCGACATTCCCTCCCTGAATCCGTACTGGTGATATGATAAAATATTATTTTTTCTTAAGAACTCCATTATTCGCATCTTAATAATCTTTTCAAGTACCTTGGCAATATTCGAGATTATCGAGATCGGCCTGTAATTAACCATGTCCAATTTACTCCCACCTTTATGAATTGGCTTGACAATACCTGTCTTCAGGGTGTCTGGAAAAATCCCATGAGCAAAGCAGTTATTAAAAATATGTGTTAACGGTAGTGAGATATCTGTTTTGATCTTCTTAAGTAGCTCTGGTTTTAGCCCGTCAATACCTGGAGCTTTTCCAACTTTCAGGTTTTCTATTTGCGCTTCTACCTCTTCTTTATCCGTTGGAATGAAAAAGAAACTATCCCTTGGATATGAGTCGTTTTCTAATATTGCTGTTTTTGGCTCTACAATTTTATCAGAATATGTTTTTCCTAATTTACTGAAAAACTTATTGAACTCGCAGGCAATTTTCTGTTTATCACGTATAATGTTATCTTTTCCATCTTTTATTTTATCGATATTTTTTTCTTTTTCATTATTATTATAGATTTTTTTGACTTCTTTCCATAAGACCTTTGTTTCATTTCGGCTTCTATTAATGCACTCGTTCAGATATTGTTTTTTCGATATATTTATGATTTTTAATAATTTGTTTTTATATTGTATATATTTATTTTTCAAGTTAGTGTCAAGTGGACTCTTTCGAAGCAAAGCATACAGTCGGTTCTTTTCATTTATTGACTTGAGAAGAGCCTTTGTAATCCATGGATTATTTGAGAATTTTTTTTCTACTACACACAACTACCTTAGAGTTATTTTTTATGTGTTTCTGTAATATTTTGGTGAAATATTCCATTTTGAGGTTTAAGTCCTTTTCCTCATATACCTTGTTCCATTTCTCCTCCTCCAAATCGATATTCAACGAGTTATAATCAGTGAATGTTTTGGTTCGTGTTTTATGTTCAGCTGTCACTTTCTGTCCAACCTCAACCGTGAGGAAAATTGGGTAATGATCCGTTATGAGGTAATGCAATATATAACCTCGAATCTTCTGCAGACTTGAGTTTTTTCTCTGCGCTACAAAAAAATGATCCAAACAGGAGTTGCTTTCAGGTCGTGTACATCGGTTTATAAAAGATCGATATCCAAAATTACTAAAGATATTTTTATATTCATCCACTTTTGAACCATGACCATCCAAAAGATTTAAGTTGATATCTCCACCCAGTATATGATAATCACATTTAGATCCTATTTCTTCAAGATATGTGTACAGTGCATCAATGAAGACATTTTCTGAGGATTTCGGTGATCTATAAATGGCTGTCAGTTTGAATAGTTTGTTCGCGTAGTTTAGATCTACATCCAGAGCCTCCGTTTCTCCGATCACAACATTTCTGTGATCAAATTCCAATTCCTTCCTGATATAGCACAACACTCCATCGTGAGCATTATATTTACCGCAGTTATAGATGACAGCATACCCTGGGATGGCATATAAGCTTTTATCATGTATAACAAAGGTCTCCGTCAGTATGATTATGTCCATTTCCGGAGTTAGCTGTTCCGTCAAAATTTTGAACTCATCCATATTTTTTGCAGCACTCCTGATGTTCATGTGCATGATTTTCAGTTGAGACAATGAAAGGAACCTATTTAAATGCTCACTTTCTTCAAGTTCAATTGTCTCTGGATCTTCACCCTCATAATCTCTTATATATGAATCCATATTAAAATAAGAAACAACAAACTGTACCCACAAAAAAAGTTTTTTTTTTTTTTTATATATATTATATACATACAATAATTTTTTTTTTTTTTTTTTTTTTATATAATTTTTTTTTTCAGATATATTTTTTTTTTACTTACTTATATATATTTTTTTTTTTTTTACTCTTTCTCAACAGAAAAAAACAAAACAACGATCACATACCCCCTCTGTTATCCTTCGCCTTACTTGGTTTCTGACTGGGTATACTTGATGACTGGGATCTTGTTTTTATATTGGACACTTTGTCCACACCACCGGCTTCTGCAACTTCAGGGATTTTTTGGTCCTTGTCCTGGCGATCCTGGTGCACAATAGCTTCTGATCCACTCAATTCTTCAAGTTCAATGTTCAGTCTCTCAGACCTTGTAACTGCATTCGGAGTATCAGGCGCACTAGATGACTTTCCGTTTGTACCTCTTATGGTGATGTCTAACTCTGCAGCCGAATTACCCTCTTGTATGATCATATCCACTTCATCGTTCTCTGCCTGGAGATCTTCATATGCAAACTTGTCTCCATTTATGAAAAGGATCTGGTTCTTTATGTAGGCATTGAAGTTTTTCTTTCTGGCTTCTTGCAAGTGTTTCCTTAAGACTTTTTGTTTATCCCTATCCTCAGAGCAAAGATCGTCATTTATGTAAATATTCTTTCCCTTCAATTTACTCCTGTTTCCTATCACTTTTCTTTTCGTGATATATGAAACGAATTCAATCTTTATCGGTGAATTAGATTTTCTGCCAATTTTATATAAATCATTTATATCATTGATTGTCAGATTAACATCGAGCAAACCATTCAATTGGGCAATTACAGATTCGACCATATCACCATTATCTACAGGCAGGCCAGTAACTATTATGTTATTCTTGATTAAAGATCTTTTCACAGTCAAAATGTCAGACTCAACCTTTGTTATCCTTCCCTCAATCCGACCAATGCACTGCCTAGTGTAAGCACCTTCCTCTCGTATATTCTCTCTTATAACATCCAGCTCCTTTCTTAGAACAGAAGTTTGTGTGGAAAATTCCTGTTTCAGCAATTTCGCTAATTCACTCGTACTTGTCATAGTTTACAATCCGGACAGTCGATGGAGCTCTTTAGATGCGGCACCCAGGGATCGATAAGGGGTTATCGGATTCAGATAAGAACCCGAGGTGTAAACAATTCTTCCTTCCAATTAACTTGGTATTTCACGATCCTTCTACTTTGATCTTCACCTGTGAGAATTTATGAAGATATCTAATTGTTATTCCCGGTATAATATATGTACAGCGGGGTCCCTTAATTGAACTTTTTCGTTTAGTTTCGTGCGCTAATAAATAACAACCTTATCACGACGACAACATAAGACATCAATCAAGAAATAGATTATGTATGTATATTTGAAAAAAATGTTTCATTATCATTTCCTCAGTTTTTCAAATTAGTTTGAATTCTGGCCTAGTCTACACCTGTTTTATTTATGTATTTTACTTCATTATTACCCCTGATCTCATAATGATTTGTTTTTTACAAAGATTTTGTACCTGTCGATATTAAAATATTATTTTTATACACTAAAGCATATATTTTATTTCGTTTTATCGATGCCTGGTTCAGATCAATTATATATTTGAAAACATGTTTCATTATCAATTCCTCAGTTTTTCAAATCAGTAGAAACTCTGGCCTAGTCCACACCTGTTCTTTAATCCCGTAGAGGTGTGACAACTGACAGATGACAGTATTGACAGCTGAAGTAAAATCACAATCAGGTTATTTTTCGTTCGAATTCTCCCAAAATGAGAATCGGATTACACCGATTATTTCAATAATCGGATTACCGATTAATTTTAATTCGAATTATAACATCACTAGATACAAACAAAACGCAGTAAGTTGCCTTCCTTCTTACTCAAATCATACCCTCATTATCCTCACAATTACCGAGTTATTTCTGTCATTTGATACAATACGCGCTTAAACAATGGCCGATTTAAAGCAATTAAAATAAAAACGTACCGCGATAAAAAGTCAAATATCTCGATTCATGAATTTCATTGAAGCTTTCGACGAGAATACTTCATCAATCTATGAAGTTGAAACGCGTTTGGAAAAATATCGAAATCATATTGACGAGTTTGAAGAAATTCAATGCGAAATCGAATCCCTCTCAGAAGTCTCAGATAAAACCATAGATGAGGACGAAAGGCAGGCTTTCGAAAATAAATTCTTTAAAACAATTGGAGGTGCCAAGAAACTCATTGCAAAACTTCAAAATTCAAACGTTTTGGAAAATGACAAAAACAGTTTTCATTCCGAAAATCACTCCGTGGGCCGACAAACAAATCGAAGTACAAACCTTTCTACAAGTTCATCCTCATTTCAACAAACGGTGCAATCAAAAGTAAAACTACCAAGTATTAATTTACCTGATTTCCATGGTCATTATAACCAATGGTTAACCTTTCATGATACTTTCAATAGCCTTATTCATAATGATTTGAGTCTTTCTAAAACGTTCAAAAATTTTATTATTTACAATCCTGTTTGAAGAATGAAGCTGCACAAGTGATTCAGTCATTAAAAATCTCGAATGAAGACATTGCTTGGTCTATGCTGAAAGAGAGATACGAAAATAAAAAACTAATAATTCACACTCACATCAAGACTTTATTTGAATTACCTCATATGAAGAATGAATCCTTTTCACAACTCAGAAAACTGCTAGACAATTTCAACAAAAACTTAAGAGCTCTGAAATTTCTAGGTCAACCTACTGACACTTGGGATACTCTTTTAATTTACATTTTAACGTCCAAAATTGATACCACCTCTAAACGAGAGTGGGAAGAACATGTCAAAAACAAAGATAACCCTACAGTTAAAGAACTAAATGAATTCCTATCAAAACACTGTCAACTATTAGAAACAGTTGAAAACAAAACTTATGAAAAGAAAAACTTTTCGAAAACATTCAATCGCGAGGAATAGTATATTCTGTAACAAGGGCAGAATGAAAATCCGATACGAGTGAATCATTCCGAGGGCGAGCCGGAGGCGAGCCTGAGGAATCACGAGTATCGGATTTTCATTCTAACCGAGTAACAGACTATACTTTCTCCACGACGAAGCTGGATAATCTTTTAATACTAAGATGAATTATGACGTTTCGAAAACCGCAATAAATATGACAATCAGAGCGGCTGACACATATATTTATTCTCTATGTTTTCAAAAGTGTTACGGAATGAATATTCTCACACACTGTGCGAGAATGAAATTCAGCCGAAATGCTTAAAAAACCAGGATTTTACTCAAGCTCGAGTTGGTTATTGGTGGTAATCTATAAAGTGCGAAAACCAAGGATCAAACTGAACAACAACCGCGGTCATAACTTGTTATTTACTTGAAATCGATAAAGTGTTGTAGAATGAATATTACATATCAAATGATGGAATACTGACATTCTATGGTCAAATTCGATGTTGGAAGAGCTGTATTCTGTGGCAGTCGTGGAGAAAAGTCATTATCTCATCTTTCGACGCAAAAGGTTTCTTGTTCTTTCTGCAAACAAAATCATTATAATTCACTTTGTGACAAATTCAGAAATATGAAAGTTTCGGACAAAATTTCAGAAGTCAAAAAACTTAGACTATGCTACAATTGTTTGAGACCAAATCATACGTCAAATCAATGCAAATCGAGCGGTTGCAGAATTTGTCATAAAAACACTTCACGCAACTTCATCTGAATGAAACTACGCAAGGTCAAGTAAATCACAACACAATTCTACCTGCGCAAGAAGAAAACGTTTCCAATTCTGAAATATCGCAACCTGTCACCCTTACACAAACATTATTTCGCGACACTAACAACACTAAAGGTGAATACAGACTATTCTGACGTGACGTGAAATCACGTCACGTCAGGACCGTGCAGTGCTCACATTGGCCCAATATGAACATGAACGCACAGAACGATGTGTTGCATTTTTATGGATTTTCATATCACGCACAATTTTGACGTAGGCCCACATGTAAACACGTCACGTCAGAATAGTCTGTATTCAGCTTAACAGTGGCGTGCGTCAAGTTTTACTGGCAACTGCGCTCATAAAAATATGCAACTACAAAAATGAAATGATTGAATGCAGGGCCATGCTTGATAGTGGTTCTCAGTCAAGCTTTGTAACAAGCGCTTCAGCTAATAAGTTGAAGTTACCAACTAAAAAGGTTGGTATACCAGTGGCGGGGATAAATGATTCGTTGAATAACATTTCAAGTCAAACAAAGTTCGTATTTCATTCCAGTGATGGCAAATACTCTTTCGAGGAAACATTTTTGATAATAAACAAAATCACAGAGAAGCTACCTCAAATTTCTTTCGACGTTTCTAAGTTGAATATTCCGTCGAACATCAAACTTGCTGATAGCTTATTCAATATTTCTGATTCCGTTGACGTACTCCTAGGTGCAAATGTATTTTTCAAAATTCTGAGTAACAAACAGTTAACAATTAGCGAAGACAGTCCCGTGTTACAAAAAACTAAGCTCGGCTGGATTGTTTCCGGTTCGATTAATTTAAATCCAGATTTGTTATATCATCAAAGGTCCCTATGTCATTTATCGACGATAAATATTGAAATTCAAAGTCAACTCCGAAGATTTTGGGAATTCGAAGAGGTGAAATCAAAGCATATGTACTCTAAGGAGGAAATGGAATGCGAGGAGCATTTTGTTAAAACGTTCAAACGCGACTCTACTGGGAGAATTCAAGTTTCCTTACCATTAAAACTTAATTATGAACTGCTAGGCTCTTCCGAGGAAAGTGCAATAACCCGATTTCATTATCTTGAAAAACGTTTTGCGAAAAATAAAGAATTCAAGGACGAATATGTCAAATTCATGAAAGAGTATGAAGAGCTTGGGCACATGACACAAATCGAAAATAAAAATGAAATCACAAAATCTCCCGTATATTATTTACCTCACAACGGTGTGCTGAAGGAAAGCAGTACAACTACGAAACTACGGGTAGTTTTTGATGCTTCGTGTAAAACCACGACTGGTTTATCACTAAACGATGTGTTAAAGGTAGGGCCAACCATTCAACCTGAGTTATTCGCGATAGCTTTGAATTTTCGTAGACACAACATAGTTTTTACAGCTGACATCGAGAAGATGTACCGTCAAGGGCGTCAAGTCGCCATATCACCCGAAAATCGTAATTTGCAGAGAATAGTCTGGCGTGCCGATTCATCCGAGGAAATAAAACACTATGTTCTCAATACTGTAACGTACGGATGCGCTTCTTCTATAGTTTCTTAGCATGTAGAGCACTCGTACAAGCCGCCATCGACAATGAACAAAAATATCCCGCGGCGAGCGAAATAATAAAAAATTGCTTTTATGTAGACGACCTAATCTGTGGTGCTCCATCTATCGAGGAAGCTATTAATTTAAAGGCTCAAATAAATAAAATACTTCTGGATTCAAAATTCACTCTACGCAAATGGACGTCTAATAAACATGAAGTCATAATAAATGAAAATTCCCACCATTCCGACGATACATACGCTTTACCCGGAAACGAAAATATCAAAACCCTAGGTTTGGTTTGGAATCCCAGTGACGATATATTAATGTATAATACAACATTGACCCATTCCAGTGTGATCACCAAGCGCCATATGCTGAGTATTATTTCACGAATTTTTGGTCCGTTAGGATTAAGGGCCAATTATTGTTCAAGCAAAATTGTTACTGCAAAAACTTTGGGATGCCCATATCGATTGGGACGAACTAGTTCCAGTTACATTACGTAATGCGTGGTCAAAATTCTTTGCAGAACTCGAACAACTTACCAACATAAAAATACCAAGACATGTTTTAATTTCAAACTATGTCAAAATTCAATTTCATGGATTTTGTGATGCGAGCGAAATAGCGTACGGAGCCTGTATATATGTTCGCACGACAGACACAAAGGGTACACATCGTTCGATATTATTATGCGCCAAATCTAAGATAGCTTCTTTGAAGAAAATATCACTTCCGCACTTAGAATTGTGTGGAGCGTTACTGCTTGCTCGCTTGATGAAAAAATCTAAACAAACTCTCTCAATGAATGATGCTGATACGATATTTTGGTGTGATTCATCTATAGTTATTTCTTGGATTTCTGCACAACCTTGTATTTGGAAAACGTTCGTGGCAAATCGTGTCACAGAAATTCAGGAACTAACTGAACCTTATAAATGGCGTCATGTGTCAACCAAACAAAACCCTGCAGACATCATATCCAGAGGATGTGATCATAAAGAGTTATCGAACGCAGAAACGTGGTGGCACGGACCTAATTTCCTTGTAACGGACGAGTCTAGATGGCCCGAATCTAAATTTGAGACTCCTAGAGAAGTTCCCGAGAGGCGTTACACTCTTACAATTCCAATTTTGAAGCATATTCGGATCAGTCTGTTTTTTCTAAATTTTCGACATTCACGAAATTACATCGCGTATTTACATACGTACTCAGATTTTTACATAATATCAAAGCCAAAAATAAAGGTCGAAGATTAGCCGGGATTCTTGGAAGGCTCGAGTTGGTCGACTCCCTCGAGCTTTTGCTCAAAATGGCACAATCGACGCATTTTTCCCACGAAATTCAAGCTCTCAGTTCTGGAAAAATGATTTCAAGCTCTAGTAAAGTACTTTTCCTGGACCCACTCATAGATGAAAAGGGATTACTTCGCGTAGGAGGCCGGTTGAAACATTCTTCTCTCGACTATGACACAAAGCACCCCATACTGTTACCTTCAAAACACCCACTCTCGCAAAAATTGATTGAATATGAGCACAAACGTACTTTACACTCTGGGCCACTAACCGTGTTGTCGTCTCTTAGAAACAAATATTGGATAATAAACGGCAGAAATGTTGTAAGAGGAGTCATTCACAAATGTATCACCTGTTTCAGAGCCAAACCAAGTAATGTCATACCTATTATGGGAAATCTACCCAAATCAAGACTAGAGCCCGCTCGTCCTTTTTTAGTCAGTGGCGTAGATGATGCTGGACCTATATTGGTCAAAGATGGTCCCCTAAAATCTCGCAAAATGGTAAAAACGAATATTTGCATATTTGTTTGCTTCACAACAAAGGCCGTGCACATTGAATTAGCCTGTGATCTTACCTCTGATACATTTTTAAATTGTTTGAAACGTTTCGTATCTAGAAGAGGACTATGTTCAGATTTATACAGCGACAATGGTTCCAATTTCATTGGGGCAAAAAATGATTTTAAAGGATATTAATAAGTTTACATTATCAGGTGATTTTCGTGATTTTCTTTTGAAAAATGCTATTACTTGGCTTTTCAACCCCCCTTTCTCTCCTAATCAAGGTGGTCTTTGGGAAACAGCAGTGAAGTCTGCAAAGAAATTGTTGATTCGCGAAATTGGTATTGCTCATTTAACATTCGAAGGCCTTTATACGGTATTGTGTCAAATCGAGGCAGTTTTAAACTCACGACCCTTAACCGCCCTTTCTAGCGATCCATCTGACCTTGTTCCTTTAACACCTGGTCATTTCCTTGTGGGCAACTCATTAGTATCCATTCCACAAACAGACGTGAGCAATAGACCTGCTCAGAGGCTAAATTTATACCATCGACTACAACAAATAGTTCAACACTTCTGGCAGCGTTGGTCGGCTGAGTACCTAACAAATCTTCAGCGTCGTAACAAATGGAGACGACGAGAACATAATCCTATTCAAGTTGGAGATCTAGTTGTTTTAAAGGAGACTGGATTACCCCCGTTGCAGTGGAAGCTGGGAAGAATCGTGGAACTGCACCCTGGTAGCGACAAGGTGATCCGAGTTGTGAGCGTTTTGACTTCAACTGGAGTTTTCAAGCGCAGTGTTATCAATTTAAGTGTTTTGCCATCAGCAGACACAGAGGCATGAAAGGACATTCACATGAAAGTGTTCACATTGTTATCAATGACTGTTTATGTATTTTTTGAAACCAATAGCTTTCAAGGCTGGCGGGATGTATATTGGTAAACCCTTAGCGGACGCCTATGGTAGCCGCCATTCCACAGTGTCAATTCACCGAACTAGAGATTCGCCCGAACGGGCGCGAATTCGTCGGACGAGCTCGGCATCAACGCGAGTGCGAGTGAGAGCGAACATTAAGACTATTGTGATTATTGTCGTCACGACACATGTATCGTTGATTATTCGTATTCTTGTATTTTTTCTCAACACAAAAACAGATGTACAGTCCACATTAAACATAAAGTTAAAAACCACCAGCGTATATTCCTTACACAACGCAACAGTAATTCGTCTCTTTTAAAGTTGACGGTTCTTTGCGTACTTCATCTGGTGAAAGATATATATTTCCTATATCGACTAAATGATTCAGAATGTTTGGGCGCTTTGGTATGCTCACTCTGTAAACTTTGGAAAAATATGAACCAAAAAATTCGGCTACATCTTGCGGGTTATCTGAAATTTCGTCCTCGAAATACATAGTGGTAGGAAGACTCTTATTTAACCTAGAATCGTTCACAAATCTCCAAAAATATTTTGGGTATAATTCTATAGAGTCTTCGACAGATTTTATAATATATTCACGATAACATTTATCGGATTCAATTTTACATTGGTGTCTTGATTCGGAAAACTCAGTATAACTTTTCATGCTATTCGATATCTTATATGATTTGTGAGCCGCTTTTTTAGAGTAAATCAGACTTTTCAGATGAGGTGAAAACCAATTTGGAAATTTATATGTTTTTGATATTCTTTTAGGAACGAATAATTCTATGGCTGAGTTTATAACACCATAAAAATTTGATGTGGCTATTTGAACATCTTTTGAACAAATAACTTCTCTCCAATTAATCGTCGAAAAGTATCTCGATAAATCATCATAGTTTCCCTTCTTAACCCTTAACCGGTGACGCGCGGTCATAGTGACCGCATGCTTATTTTGTTTTATTGCTCCTCATGAACCGCAACTGTTTCACCCCAATCCTACCATCTAGATACTTTCAAGTTGATATGAAATAAGTCTGTTTTGAGACGCTGGAGGGTGTGCGTGCGGTTTTTCGTTTTCTACGGTAATCGAAAATTGAAGCGCGGTCATATTGACCGCACGTCTCCATTAGTGCTGAATATATTTTGCAACATATATGATGAATGAAGGTCCAGATCCTTCGAAAAAGGTGCGCTATACGAGCCTCGACTTTGAAGAAAGTGTCATGAAATGGTATGAGGAAGCTGGGGACGAAGACAGTGATATTGACATATATTTAACTGCGATCATGATGAGAATATGAAGAAACCGATTATAATTCGGACTCCGAGCTTTCCGCTACAAGAAAATGATGTAGGTGATCGTGATGAGCAGAGAACAAGCTAAAGAAAAAAACTTTTCATGTGTGCTGTATGTGTCGAATGCCCATTTGCAATCAATGTGCTGAAATGTTACGTACTCACTGTAAAAAAATTTGTGAATTTTGATGGGATGCAATTTTCATGATAACGATATTTTATTTCTATTTTTATTATGTTTTTTTATGAAGATATCTACCAATTTTGTATTCCGATCAGTAAATTGTCCTCTGCTAACATAAGATTTTTTTAAAGCCTCTTCATGTCAAACATATTCGGAAACACAATTTTATATTTTGGCTCTTGAAAAATATAATTCAGTGGAGCGATTTTATAGTTTTTCATTGTTGTTTGAAAAAACATATTATAAAGATTTAATGGTGTTTAATTTTTCCAAATTTTTTCGTATAAATGTCTCAAAAAAGTCATTGCGGTCATATTGACCGCACGTCTCCGGCAGTGTCGGTACAATTTCACGTCTCCGCTTAAGGGTTTTAAAATCAAAAAATGTATAATTTTGTCCTTCCTTCTCGAACATTCAGATTTCAAGCAGAAACACAATGCCGGATGTTGACTATCACAAGTAAGCAAAATATCTGACGCCAGAGAAACCACTGTGTCTTCCATTGAAGAAATTATTAGATCTAGTATAACATTATTCACGTTTAAAATTTCATTTAATTGAATCATATTTAACAAGGCGACCGATTGCGCGATTACCGTCTGGGTTTTTGTTATTTTTATTGAGTTTTTATTAGGACCGGATTTCCAACAGATTCCCGGAAGATTGAAGTCTCCACAACATATAAGATCTGCATCTGAATAACCATCCGATAAATCTTCTAAATCTTCGCAGAACTTTTCATAGCAAGAAATGTTGCTACTTGGTGGAAAGTATACGTTTGATAATATTATATCCCCATGACCAGTATGAAGTAAAACAAATACAACTTCTATATCATCATGGGAACCTGAGAGGATTCTTGACGATATCGTTTTCTTTATGGCAATTAAAACACCTCCACCTCTTGATTTATAGCTACTTAATGAATCTCTATCTTTTCTATATATATCACAGTCGTTAATACCCAATTCTGAATTGGAGATGTCCACAGACAACCAAGTTTCAGTTAAAAATAAAACATCATAATTACAACTTATTACTGATGAAGCTAGATTAGTTATCTTGGTACGCAAACCTCTGACATTTTGGTAGTAGCAACATAGAGATTATTGCTTCCTACCTTAGAAGATTTTTCACTATATTTAGACTTCAAGTCGAAACATAGTATATAACTTTCTGGCCATCTTTCAGTTGCATACGATAATATGTTCGCTGAAGAAGTTTCATTGGAGAGACCACCGATCCATATCCATTTTCTACCTTTCGGTGCTGGCTTTATGTTGACATCCGGTTTTCGTTTACCCTGAATTGCTGATCTCTTATGGTTGGCTTTCGTGCAAAGGCTATCTTAGGATGTTCTACAACTTGTTTTGTTGGATCTGAAGTTGTAGCATTTCTTTTTGACGGACCCGATTGAAGGGCAGCTGGTTTAATGCCTGTTTTCTGCTTCAGGTTTGGTGGAAACGAAGGGAACGAGGCAGACGGTTCGTTCTCGATAGTTTTAGTTTCCTTTACTCTTGATGTCCCAGTGTTTTTAAATTCATCAGATGACATCAAGCGAATCAGGTCCTTGTTACTATCCTTTAAGGCAACGATCTCCTCATTGAGGATACCAAACTTAGTCTGACAGTCTTCCATTATAGATTTGGTGTGTTTCTCCATCAACGGCTCCAGTACATCCTTCCCAAGTCTTATGTTCTGAACATCTTCGGGTTTATTTTCCAATTTAGACTTCACTTCCTGGAGACAATCATTACAAAAGAAGAAGACATTTTCCGACTCAGATAAGGCCTTCAATATTGTGTCCTTTATTTGGACGCACTTAGGGTGGGAATCTAGCGAACAGGAACTGCACTTTACAAACTTTGTATTGACGATAAAGTTGTCTTTACACAACTTGCAAGTATTAGACATATTAATCGTTATGTGTATGGAACCTTTAGGTCTTAATCGGAGTTCCTGAATTTATAATTCTCGATTTTCACGACTACGAGATAATCTCAACTATATCAAGATTGAGCAAGAAAACTATGGAAAGACCGCTTTTCCAGTATTTCAGTCTAATCTAAGGGAAATTGAAGAGATACCATAAACGCGTGTGTTCACGGCAACGCAATCTTGTTATATAATTATAATTATCACCCCATACTTCTGATCCTTCTCTATGAACACAAGGTCCGGTCAATTGTAGTCTACTGTTCTATCCGTTGTTATGGATCTGTCCCAATAGAGAACCGCTGCGTCCGTTTCCAACACTGCTGCAGGTTGATACTTATAATATGATGGACAAGTATCCAAAAAACCATGCCGAAGAGCTAACTGCTGATGAACAATTTTTGCCACTTGGTTGTGTCGGCCCAGATATGCGTTGTCGGCAAGAACTCGGCAGCCGGCGATTACATGTTCAATAGATTCGCCAATTGCGCCGCACTTCATGCATTTGCGTTAAGCTTCAAACAGTGTTTCTCGTAGTTGCGAGTTCTTATAACTCGATCTTGGATAGCCGTCAGAAATCCCTCAGTTTCAGGATACAAGTGTCCCGCATTCAACCACGACAAAGAAGCTAATTTATCGACATTTTCCCCCTCAAGGTGTTTGGGAAATCTGCCGTGCAATGCTTGTTCTCGCCATAGACTTCTATCTTCGCTTCTGGTAGTGATATCGAACGTCAGTTCTCTGTGTTGTAGGTTCAGAGGTGTGTATCCCTTATCTTCTGTTGTCACCAATTTCATCAGGCTATCTTCAGACTCGAGCAGTCGCCGCCTCAAGTTTTTTTCCTGAGTTCTGCAGAGTCTATAGATGTTCAACAGACCTCGTCCGCCATCTCTTTTAGGGAGATAAAGCCTTTTCACCGATGCATTGGTGTGCAGACATCTGAATTTTGTCATTAGGCGACGGGTTAGTCGGTCCAACTCATTCAAATCAGCATCTGACCACTTCAAGACTCCGAATGTGTAGGTCCTTGCTGGCGTGGCCCAAGAGTTCAAGGCATCGATCTGGGTTTTAGCAGACAGCTTGGTGTTGAGCACTTTGGTAACCCTGTTTTTATATTTCGCAGTGAACTCAGCTTGCAAACGGGTGTAGTCATTCCGTTGATTTTGAGGAATGCCCAGATACTTGCAGGTCTCTTCTGGCAACAAACTGTTTAACCCAGAAGTTGTGAAGTCGGTCGGGTCCTGGCGCTTTCCAGTTACTATTGTTTTTGACAATGTTGGAAATTTCCTCGACTGTGAGAACATCAGTTCTCATCTCAACGATTTCGGAAGCCTGGTGTTCAATGTCCCTAAGCCAGCTAGTGTTTCCCTGAAATCGACCAGTCTCTGACCATGAGGAACTCCAGTACTGCCGAAATTCGCTATTGCTGATACGAGCATGCAGATTGGAGGAGATTTCGGATGGCTTTTCAAGACTTCCGAAAAACTTTTTTCTGTCTCTCACATATTCAGCATTTTGTTGTTTTCGCTTTGAGTGCTCGTTGTATCTTCGTAGGCGAGCACCTTTGGCTTTAGCATGTTGTCTCAAGCGATCTTTCAGTTCAACTATCAACTCCTCATGTCGTGGAGATCTCAGGTCCACCCCCGCAGATGTGGCTATTTTTCGCACTTTGTTTAATACTTTACGCGATTTGTTATCCTTCAGGAACTCATCTAGAATATCAACTTTTCCTCGAAGTTTATCGACGTCCTGCATCAATCTTCTTTTCCAGGCAGGAGTTTCATTTTTAACCTTCTGTTCAATGGTTCTGGGAATGTAGATCTTTTGCCCATTTTGTCCGATTACTGTGATGGCAGCACAGTACAGAGATAAGTGGACTTGTTCCAACGTCCATTGAGTGCTCAGGTGTTCCGCCAATATTTCGTTGAGCCTCTCTCGTATTTTTGGCCGTAGAGTTGAACTTCAATTTTGGAAGGATGGGGCGGTTGAGCGGATCAGTAGATTCGTATTGCTCCAGGTTGCTATAGAAGGTGTCATACAGTTGGCGATATTGTGGGGAGTCTTGGTGAGCAGTTCGTGTGACAGACAGGTCCCTCGCCGTATCTGCTGGTCTCTCTACCGGCTCGGTGGGTTCTTTATTCTGACTTCCGACAATCTGTTCTCGATTGATTGTGTAGCCCATTTCTCTCTTGATCTCATATAGTTCCTGTCTTGTCAAGTAGCTTTTCCGTATAAAAACATTTTTACGACCCGCAATGTTTCCTTCTGTTAACTGAAGTTCCGGATGCCTCTTGGTGAACTCGGTATAGAGGGAGTATCTCCATCCAGGAAGTGGTTTGTCATCGCAATTGTTCACGTAATGGAAAGCTCGCAATACGTCAATATTCATTTCGCGGCTCCACTTGATACGTGCGTTGCGAGCTCCCCTGCGGACAGTCTTCCTCACGGTGGTCGAGCCAGCAGGTGGAGTGGCATTCGTATCTTCTGCTATGTTTTGGGATTCCACTTCCTGATGTTCTGGTGGAGCTGTATTTTGTTGCATGACAGGAGCCCGCTTCCTCAGAACCCTGCCACTGACGGATAGCATGCTGTCATGCCCAGCGTTGGCTCCGGACATGCCCTGGCGCTCCCCAGGCAGCGACCCATTTCCGAGGCTCATTGAATTCACCATTCTCCTGGGTTTGCCACCATTTACCCTTGGTGGCCCAGGTAACTCGGGCCGTGGGGACGTCACCCCCCATGTGGCATGACAGAAACCAGACCACACCCGTGCGGTTATTATTATTCTTAATTATCGGTCTCCCGGTCTCAGCTCAAGCTGGTATTATTTCTATGAACCAGTGAAAAAACAATTCAGTTCCTCCCACTAGTTCAGGAATTTCCGCACGATGTGGCAGGTTTGCAATGCTACAGCCTGTTGTGCATATCCCGCGATCCTCTGGGATTCCGTCGCCAAAATTGATGCTCAGAACCATCTTGGGAATGCGCTATCGTGAAAGTTGCAGAAGAAAATTTAAAATTAATAAAATCCTGACTGTTTTTGGTCTCTATATAAGGGAGTGCCTAGTTTTCAATTTTAAAAACAAAAACTTGTTCGAATCTTTCAACAAATCGTCAGATAGAACAAGAGGTAGAAACTACATGCTTCCGAAGTATAGCCTCACCACAACTCAAAAAAAATTACTTTGTGTATATGTCTTTGAAAATGTATAATCATCTTCCATATGGCATGCAAAACATCACGAATGAATCAACTTTCAAGAGAACAATACATAAAATTTTGCTTCAAATAGAACCGTACACGGTTACAGAATTTTTCACACATACTTTTTAGTTTGCTGTTGTTTTTTCCTTTTTTTGGTTTTGACAGGTTTGCACTATGGCCCTTTTATTGTTTGAATAGTTGTAATTATTGTTCGAATGTTTATAAGGTGTTATCTTGGTAAATAAATGAATATTATTATCCTTCATCATCGGTCTCCCGGTCTCAGCTCAAGCTGGTATTATTTCTATGAACCAGTGAAAAAACAATTCAGTTCCTCCCACTAGTTCAGGAATTTCCGCACGATGTGGCAGGTTTGCAATGCTACAGCCTGTTGTGCATATCCCGCGATCCTCTGGGATAATTAGATCTTCTGGAGATTTCTCTTTAATGATTCCCTTCCGTCAGCTGAAGTTCTCTAGGTGAAGACGTTATAGAGGGAGTATCTCCATCCAGGAAGTGGTTTGTCCTCGCAATTGTTCACGCAATAAAAAGCTCGCATTACTTCAATATCCATTTCGCGGCTCCACTCGATACGTGCGTTGCGAGCTCCCCTGCGGGCAGTCCTCCTCACGGTGGTCGAGCCAGTTATTATTATTATTATTATTGCCGACATATTCAAATTATGATTTTGGTCTCATTTCAAATGGCACACCCTGTATTTTATTTTTTTATTCTATCGCACAATTCATTAGCTTTTAAAAATTATTGAGGTTTCTCAGACCTAAATCTTACAGTTTCGGATTTATTATAAGTTTTTGATTTTTTTCATCTTTTCATCATTTCCCTGGGGATTTACCGAAATAATTAACACTGAAATGTATGATACAGTAATATGAAATTTTTTATGATTGAAAAAAAAAATTAAATGATGAAAAGTTATGAGCAAGCTGGATATTCACTGACAACACAACAAGAACATAAAAAATACATGAAATTCATCAATACTATAAGGAAATATGAAATTTTTCGTCTAAAAACACTGAAATTATAACAAATGTTCAATATGATGACCATCTTCGTTAACACAAAGTGTTAGCCTCTCCCTAGGAGATCTTCTCACGTTGAATAGCATGTAAGGCTCTTTATTCTCTCCTTCATATTTGCCGCACTTGTAGGGGGAATACTATAGACTATATTTTTAATGTAACCCCACAAAAAAAAAATCAATTGGCGTAAGGTCGGGAGACCTAGGTGGCCAAGCATGCGGCCCTCCTCTTCCAATCCACCTATTTGAAATTTCCTATCCAAAAAGCTCCTCACTTCTCTAGCAAAATGTGCAGGAGCACCATCAAATTGAATCATCATGCGGAGTCTGATATTTAATGGAACGACTTCCAAAAGTTCCCATGAATTTTCTTCTAATAATTTCAAGAACCCCCTTCCGTCCAAATGGCATTAAAAAAATGGCTCAATAACTTGGTCACCTAATATTCCTCCGAAAACATTCAAACTTCATCGCTTCTGACGATCTTGCGTATGGAACACGTGGCGATTTTCAGTTTCGTAATAATGAAAGTTATGCCGATTTACTCCTGCATTATCATCAAAGTGGCACTCGTCTGTAAATACCTAACCTCTCTAACGCCCAAGAAGCAAAATCTTTGCGTTTTTAAAAGCTTTTATTTAACTTGCATTGTATGTATGTATGTATGTATGTATGTATAACAAGATTTGATAGTTAATTGGGATTATCAGAGATAAAAAGGTCCTCTATTTAGTGTACCATTTATTGTAAAATTGTTGAGCTTTCGCAGTATATCAACTGGCCAGAGATGATTTCCACCCAACTTATATGTATGTATATATATATGTATGTATGTATGTATGTTCGGGTGGAATCTTGCTACTCAATTTTGAAGCAGATATCTTCAACCGATTAAGCTGAAATTTTGTATACAACACGTTCAGTTTGGATGACAATACACGATAAGCTTTGTGACGTCATTCTATATCAAATATGGCGGACCATCCAAAATGGCGGAATAGTTTTTTGTGATGCATTTCTATGATATGGGTATCAAATGAAAGAGCTTGTTGAGAGTAATTAGAAAAATAATGTGACGTCGTTTTATATCCAATTTGGCGGACCATCCAAGATGGCGGAATAGTTTTTTGTGATGCATTTCTATAAAATGGGTATCAAATGAAAGAGCTTGTTGAGAGTAATTCGAAAGATACTGTGACGTCGTTCTAAATCCAATATGGCGGAATATCCAAGATGGCGGAATAGTTTTTTGTGATATATATATATATATATATATATATATATGTATGTAAATCGATGAGTTTGGGGACTTTTCTGTTTGTTAAATGGTCAGTTCGGAGACATTTGTCAACTTTGGGGTCGGCCCTCAAACTTTTCTTCTGCTAATTGGTTAGTTTGGGGACGTGTCCCCAAACTTTTTCAGAAATTGTTTAAATGGTTAGTTTGAGGTCGTGTCTCAAAATTTCATCCTCAAATGCATAAACTGTTTTGTAGAATAATGATTATCGCTCAAGTGATGTTTAATTAGTTCTCTTAGAGACTGAAATCAATATTTAGTTCGAAGAATTAATTTTTCATTTAATTATTGGCCCGTTTCGTTATTGTTCATCAGTATCATCTCGATAATTGCATCGATTGAATATGTAGTTTCAGTTATCGAATATAATAGTTTATGTTACAACCGTCATGATTGGTTTCGAAAATGCCTAATTAATCTTAGAATACAGATATAAGATTCCTTTCTTCTCCCAAGATTGTTTGTTTCGAATGAGGATTTCGTAAATGTTGCTCATATTATGATGTTTAAATTTTTTTATTGATTTTTTTTCAGAAGCTGGGAGTGAAAACCCCAAAATGTTTCAGAAAATGCAGAACCTCCCAGATGATATTTATATCGATAACATTTGGAAAATGTGAATTCAGCACAAAATCTAAGAGAAAAATATTCTCTTCCCCAAACTGATTATATCATAACGAAAAACGTCCTCAAACTTTACGATTTACACACGTCATATAAATTTGTAGTCCAAGACTGTAACTGTCCGAAACTAATCATAATTTTGTGAAGAAAATTTGTATTTGGGGGTTTTCGGCAATGAATTGCTCTGCAACTTCCGTTTGTACCGGAAACGGTATACTATGTTCTTATTTCAAATGGCACACCCGGTATATTGTTGCATCATCAGATAGCTCATTCCATGGAAATTTCTACAATATGCCATATCTATGGATATTTTCAAAAATAAAGAAGTTATGGCACTTTTTGAAATCGACAAAATATCAATATTAGGTGGTTATATCTATCTAATATACCGTGAAAGGTTTTCACTAACGGAGTTTCCACAAAAATCGAGCCCAGAATTCCTTTCAACATTTTTACCTATCTAGCCTAGAAGTACCAGAAACAGCCAAAATCAAGCAATTTGGGACACCCTGTACACTGGACAGTATTCGTTATGGTATGGGCTGCTATTGCACATGCAAGAAGGTCACCTTTAGTCTCTGTACGAGGTAACATGCCAGCGCTGCGTTACATTCAAGAAATAGTGGAGCCATATGTTCTCCCTTACCTTAACTGGCTCAAGAATCGAATATTTCAGCAAGATAATGCTCGACTCGACCGCGTGTTGCCAGAGTTAGTTTAATTTTTTTTGAAGCGAGCCATGTGAATCTTTTGCCATGTCCGCCCAGATCCCCCGATCTTTCGCCCATAGAGCATGTTTGGGACATCGTGGGTAGAACTCTTAGAAATTTATCCCATCTCCCATGGACTTTGGCGGCTCTGAGACATGGACTACAGGTAGCTTGGGATAGTATACCTCAAGAAGAAATAGTCCATCTTATTGCATCAATTCCAAGACGTGTTGGGGAGTGTATAGATAATCGCGGTGGACAAACACATTATTAACAAATTTATTAAAAAAAAATTGTAAACCCCTTTGTTTTTTTTCTTCAAATTTCAATCATTTACTCCTTGCTATACTTTCTATGTTTTATCAAAAAAAAATTAAAATTTAAACAGTTCTTTCTGGTTGTTTCACTTCCTTTGTCAGTTAATATATTTTATCGAAAAAGGATGTTGATAATACTCCTGCGTGAATTCTTGTACTTATTATTTGTCAGGAGAAAATCAGTTATGAAAAAATTGTGCCTATCCTATAACAATTAATCAACTATGATAATATAATTAGATAAACACAAAAATCACAATTTCAAAGATTTTCGATGTATTCGTCTGATGAAGAAGTCTGATATAGATTCCAAAACGTTACGAAGTTCAATAAATTCCATTTGTCTTACTTGGTTTATCATTAGGAATAGGAATAATTTTTCAATTCCATTCTTTTTTGTGCCACCAAACCAAGTAATTCACACAAGGCGTTTCTGGAAACCAAATAGTATTTGAAATTTTTTGAAGCATCATGAACTTTGTTGAACATTTTGTCAGGCTGTAACTATATTATAGCAGATTATATTTGTATCGATAACATTCAGAAGATTTTGAATTGAGAACAAAATCTAAGACAGACACTGAAATATTCTTGTCCCCAAATTGATCATACCATAACGAATAACGTCCTCAAACTTTACGATTTACACACATATAAATTTGTAGTCCAAGATTCTAAGACCTCAACAATTGATTAACACGTTGAGTGCCATGTGAGACCACATAGGTATCACACTTTTTTGGGAGCGGCGAGCCGCGTGAGACCACTCTGGTCTCACGACCAACGACGCATATCTAAATCGCGCATTGCTCCATCAGTGGTCTCACGTTCATGGGCGCCCGAAGAAATCCCCAAAAATTTTTCTCAGGGGGGCCAAATAAAGATTAGAGAGCAATATTGAGGGTGTTGTGCTGTAAAACAATGAGACCAACAAAATCTCAGGGTTATTCATCTGCTGAATCATCACCAACAATCGGACTCAAAAGTACATAAAAAAATTTGAAAATTGATGTTCCATATATTAATTTCATTCAATTGAACACCAGAGAAGATGAATATGCAAAAAAAAATCGTGGCCACTGGGTCAGTTTTTTCAGAAGTTATGGTGGCACTCAACGTGTTAATAAAATATAATGAATAAACTCGACTATGCACTCTCACATATGTACCTATATTTTTTTTCAAAGTGACCTTATTGGCTGCTATAAAAAAAATTTTTACTTATAACGTACTAGCCAGATAATGAATAAATATTTTGCATAATTTGTAAGAATGCGACTAGGATCATTGAAAATTAATTTCTGTTTTTCGATTTATTATACATAGTACAAGGTGTCCCATTCGTTTTGTCCTATCCCCTTATATAGGAACTCACACATGTAATCGAAAAACGTTTCAAATAAGAGTTGTTCGTATTAATGTGATCTTTTATTGTATAATAATTTCAAAACGGCGTCGAGCTTATATACAAGGTGGTGACATAAAGTTATAATTTCTCAAATAATAATTCGAGATATTTGGAGGTTGAAGAAAGACAATCGCATTGATTTTAATCGCTGTCTATCAAATTGTTGGCGATTAAATATAAAAGACATCTAAATTGAAAAACTCTCATTACAAGTTTCATTCGAATCCATTCTATAGAGACTTTTTTATTGCAGTCCAAAGTTGGACCCATTTTCACTGAAAACTAGCCATAAATCCGGAACAGAACATTATAGACTATTAATGTTATACATGAATGAAATCGTGTTTTTGAGCTCTTTTCAAAAGTATAATTATATATAGGGTGTTCCGTTCAAGAAATTATAACTTTATGTCACCACCCTGTATATAAGCTCGACGCCATTTTGAAATTATTATACAATAAAAGATTACGTTATTACGAACAACTTTTATTTGAAACTTTTTTCTAACACGTTTGAGTTCCTATATAAGGGGATAGGACAAAACGAATTGGACACCCTGTGTATTGTGTATGGTAAGGTTTATTCATTATATTTAATTAATCAATTGTGGAGGACGTAGAATTTTGAACTACAAATTTATATATGTGTGTAAATCGTAAAGTTTGAGGACGTAGAATCTTGGAGTACAAAATTATATGTGTGTAAATCGTAAAGTTTGAGGACGTTTTTCGTTATGATATGATCAGTTTTGGGACAAGAATATTTCTCTCTCAGATTTTTTGCACCAACCCCCCCCCCTCGTTACGCGCCTGAATGTTATGTTTATGATTTGCGATTTTCATCACGACTCACGTTGTATTCGTATATCGTAATATAGCACGCTTTCAGAGATTTTTTAAATAATCAATTATTGATGAATCCGGTTTTGGTGAAAAAAAGTTCAAAATTCTGGCATGAAATTCCTATTTGTGCAAAATTTATCGAAATAAAATCTGATTTCATTATGAGAAGCGACGAGATTAAGGAGGAAATACAGCTGAATTCAATGAATAGATAACTCGAAACAAATTTTACATAATTACATTGTTTTTTGTTTGAATAATTCAAATTCTTGATAACTCAAATTTACTTTAGCATATCTTGATTCAGTATTAAACGAATGTTGAGAGAATACGAAGAAAAAGTTCTCGCAGTTGAAGATTACTTTGCAAATAATATTACAGTTAAACAATTTGGGGTGAATTTTATGTTAGTTTGGTTATCGATATCCTCCCATCGATGCGAATAATCACTGAAAAAATCGAATCGAACAAGTGAGATTCAGAGGGTTAGTTTTCATCCCTTATAATCAAAATCCCATATTAATGAAACCGTTGGCCGGAGCATCACCATTTTTGGTATAAGAAAACCTCTTATCGATGCAAGTAATCACTGAAAAAATCACATCTTAGCAGAGGGATTCAGGGGGTGCTTCTTCATCCAATATATTTCCCCTATTATTCAAAGTCCTATATAACTGAAACCCTGAGCCGGAGCATCACCATATTTGGTAATCGATATCCTCCTATCGATTCGAATAATCACTGAAAAAATCGTATCCAAGAAGTGAGATTGCGAAAATATTTTTCTTCCGCATACCTACCCTGGGATCGTACTCCTAGACTATAGATTTATATGTGTGTAGAGCGAGAGGCAAATTCATTTCTACAGTCTTTGGGATAATGGTCTATCGCGATCATATGATCAGTGGATGAAATTAATTTTTCCGTCGACCATAGAAGAAAAGCTCCTTTTAACGCACTCAAAATCATCCTTTAATAACCTATTTTAATGCATGATAATAATTTCTTATTTTAATGCATGATGTCCTTAGCAACCGAACAGAGAAGTATTCTGAAGTTGACAACATAATCATAAATGTATTGAAATGCACACACATAACTTTGATATTGTAAGATTTGTCAATCATATAATGGAAAATACGTTTTTTCAATTAAGGATTCCTTATATCAAAATCAGTATGGGGTCGACGGAAAAATCTTATAATCAACTCGTTTATTAATCTAGCGATTAATGGTCTTGAAGATTAACGCCTCCGCTCCGCTAAGGCGTTAAAATAACTCGACCATTAATCGCTGTCATTAATAAACTAGTTGATTAATAGTATATTGTTCTATGAGCGGTAATGTAAGTCATAACACACGCAGATGAATTTTGCAGCCCGAGCCGTCAGGCGAGGGGTGTAATTCCTCAAGTGTGTTATGACCATTACCGCGAATTGAACACTATACTTTATCTTCGACTTCTTCAGTAAAATTCGAATTAATCTGCATTTTCAAAATTGACAACAGTTGCCAAGAGCGATTTCTGTGGGCGAAAATCGAATCGATATCGGATCCCGTAGAAAACGTCAAAAATTTTACGTTTTCCAAATGCAATTTTTGGATATTCAGACCTAAGAAAATGTAGAAATGGATGGCGTGAACGTTACCTTGATGTCTGAAATAGAGTTCCCCATTGACCCAACTTTTTTATTCATTTCGTAAGCTACATTTTTCCTATTTGTATTAGAGTGAGTTATAGGCGTGAGTTATTATTACCTCACACTATTGGTTTATAGAAACTATTACAGATCAAATTCAGTTGAATAATGGATATATTATTCCATGGGAGTAGATAAATAACTATTATTGAATAAATCGATATCTGTTAAACAAAAAATAATTTTCGTCCGCATACTCTGGGATCATAGACTACAAATTTATGTCTGAGCAGCGAGAAGTCCCTGGGATAATGGTCTTTATATTCTTTTATACGTTTGCAGAGTGATGAGTTTGGGAACCTTCTCTTTTGTGTAATGATAAGTTTGGAGACATCAATATTTTCAGAGTATTGCGATCATATGATCACTGATCAGTGAATGAAATTAATTTTATTGAATAAATCGATATCTGTTAAGCAAAATGATATATTTTTAATGAACACATATGATTATGTACTTTCACGAGGGTAAAGTTTGCGCCACGAGCGAGTCGAGTGGCGCAATTCACCCGACTGAATATTAGTAATTATGTGCGGATTGAATACTATACTTAGTCCACGACTTCCTCGGCAAAATCTGCATTTTCAACAATAAGATAGTTATCAAAAGTTTTGACATAATATTTTCTGTGTTCGCACTGGATATTCCAAGATGACGTTAACGCATAGAACTTATAGTACATGGAATGCCATTAGTGTTGCTGCTCAGCTTAAAAAAGTGGATAAACATCTCCAGTTGGAGGAATACTGAAATTTCCATGTTGCCATAGTTACGACTTGTCATACAGAACAGAAACACAGAAATACTATGAATTTAATCGTCAAGATCCGATTCACTTGGCATTTCGGCAAACTGTGTTTCTGTTCGGTGTGACAGGTCGTATCCATGGGAACATGGAAATTTAGAGATTCCTCCAACTTGAGATGTTTACCCACTTTTTGATCTGGTAATAGCATTCCATGTACTATAAGTTCTATGCGTTAACGCCGAAAATTTCACTTGGTATCGATTCCATTCCATTCTCTCACTCTGATTTCAAATATTTTCAGTCTGTCAATCTGAATGTGAAATCATAGAAAATAACATTAAATGGATATTTTTAATACTATTTATCAGGACGTAAATGTAGTGAAGGTAAGCAGTCAGCCTTTCCACGCGAAAGGTTCCCGTTTCGATTCCTGGCAATTTCAAAATTTTCTTTTTCTATTTGTATAGTGAATAATGGATCATTATTCATAATTTCACCGGTTACGGTGAATTATGACTATCATTATATTCCTGAAAGATCATACTGAATGTACGGATTGAAGAGTAGTCGTGGACAAAATAAATTTCGTCCACATACCCTAGGATCATAGACTACAAATTTATGTCTGCAGAGCGAGTAGTGAATTATTCCATACAGTCTCTGGTATATTATTTTATACGTTTGCAAAGCGATAAGTTTGGGAACCTTCTTTGTTATGTCATGATAAGTTTGGGGTCATCAATATTTTCAAAGTATCGTGATCATATTATGATGAGTGAATGAAATTAATTTTATTGAATAAATCGATATCTGTTAAACAAAAAATAATTTTCGTCCTTATAGGCCACTCCAACCCGCTGTCAGATAGACGTCAAATTCTGAAGGACAACGTAAATAAATACGTTGAAACGTATATTTAGTCTTTATAAATTCAAAAAAACACTTCTCAATCTTAATTAATAATGAAGAAACACTACTGTAATTAACTGAAAGCACGGAATAACAATGGAATATCACGAACACGTTTGTTTGTCCTCCACAATTTAGGGCGTTAGGTTAGGACGTTGGACAGGCCTATACCCTGGGATCATAGACTACAAATTTATGTCTGCAGAGCGAGAAGTGAATAATAGACCTTTCCAGAATTACCTGCGCAGGTGACAGTTGCGCGCGTCACTTGTGGGCTAAGAATGAATATTATTGGTCGTCAAAATTTTCCCCCTTAAATCGTTGAAATTTGAAAATTGATATTATTATTTTACGCAGTCGACGTTTTGGATGTGGATGTTATTTGTTGTATTGTTTATATTTTATTATGCCTCAACAATGTTGTGTTACTAAGTAAGGGTCACGGTACGATAAAAACAGTAGAATCTCATTTCATTGCTTCCCTCTCTCTCTTTCTCTTCTTTCTCGCACTAAGGTTTGCGCATCTTTTAAAGCTGCCCACACGTTGCGCATGAAATATACCTGTTTCTCTCTCATCCTGGTTTAGTTCACATCTTTCATCTTTGTTCTACGTATTCTGGAAAGGTCTATTATTCTCTACAGTCTTTGGTATATTCTTTTATACGTTTGCAAAGCGATAAGTTTGGGAACCTTCTTTGTTATGTTATGATAAGTTTGGGGTCATCAATATTTTCAAAGTATCGTGATCATGATGAGTGGATTAAATTAATTTCATTGGATAAATCGATATCTGTTACACCGAAATAGGAGTGATGAATTTTCGGCAAATGGAAATATGTAGGAACTCTAGTTCTTTAGAAAATAATAACTTCATTCATATCATGCACATTTTCTCAATATGAAATAATATTTTGTGTGCGTTTTCTATGAATGTATTTAAGAACAGTCTATGGACATATTTTTATTCGATTAAGGAGTTTTTCATAGTTTATCTTTGTTGGATATTTTTTACTTTTTGCAAATATACATACAGGATATCCCATAATTAAACCCACAAACTTCTAGTAGACATCATTGGAAACACTTTCGACCAAAATCATATAATACAAAAACAAAAATTCTTCGTTGAAGAGCTAGAGCCCTCTGAAAACGACATCCAGGCAACACTTTTTGTCAGATATTTCCAAAACGGTGCCACTTGAAGTGTCGAAATTTTACACTTTGGCTAATATCAAGAATACGCACCGAATGGCTTGAGTGGATTTTTTTCATCTCAAACATAATTGTATCATTTTCGGGAGGCGAAGGGTATGTACAGGGACAACTTTTATAGCTTTCATTATTCTACAAGTTATACATCAAATTTATAAACTCTGATATTTTTTCTTGAAAGAAGATGCCCTTGTGTGATATAGCCCAATGGATCCGATTTTGAGAAAAATCGATTTGAAACTTCCGCTCCGTTCACTATTTAATGCTCGTTATCTAAAGAATAATAGATAATAAAGTGAAATATGAAAAACATTTAGGTGAATCAAATGATTTCGTTTTCATCGTTCTAGAAGGTGAATTAATATTTCCACTCATTTCGTTATGATTCTTTCTTTTAACGAGCATTGAATAGTGAACGGAGCGAACGTTTCAAACCAATTTGATGTTAACTTATAGAATAATGAAAGGTGAAAAAGTTGTCACTTAAAATACCCTTCCCCCCCAAAAAAAACGAGGGTTTGCTTTCCGCACAAAATTATTCATGCTTGCGTTCAAAATAACATTTCATGAAGAAGCCTGACAATGGCCTTAGGACAATGATAGATGGGCGCACTTTTTGACGCAACGCAACGCAAATATTCAATCAAACGCGAGGCGCTGGCCGATTACTCTTCCTATGACCTTCTTAACTTTCTAAAATTCGATTTTTTTTTGGATGTTTGCGGTTTTTCTGACTCTAGACTAGAAATTACACCTATGTATACCGCAATATGCTAAAAAATATCAAATATGGAAATGACCCCAAACTTGTAAACATGTGTTTTTCAGGGTTTTCGGCGGTCAAATAGGTCATATATACGAATGTATACCGATGTATACAAAAAAAACGGCACCTTAAAAATGTCCCCAAACTTGACGATCTACATACATATATATATATATATATATATATATATATATATATATATATATATATATATATATATATATATATATATATATTATATATTCTTTTGAAAGAGAGTATTACAAACTGTTTTCTTAAACCAAACAATACATGGCATATGGCACGTGTGAAGAAATGGCTACAAGGACCAGATTATATAAATGAATAAAATCTGTTTCCCGCTCCAAATCTAAGTGTTAGCAGAGGGAATGTAAACGGGGTACCATACAATTCTGAGTATGATACACGAGAACAGATAAAAACCTCTGAAAAAACTCTGTCTCCCCGTGTATGTGTGGTGATACTGAATTTGTTCAAAAAAAATATGCTGCTATCCATGTTACAGAGCTCCTTGTGCTTGAAAATTTCCTTTTCATTGAACTGGATGCAAATGTCTTGAAATTATATCTGTAACAGGAAAAAAAGAAGGAAAACGAGAAAGAAGCAGTAAAAAAATTACTTCACCTGCTAAAAAACCTTTTCACAAAGTCCTAACTCTCTTATGGATCGGGAGGATCTTTCGATCAGGTCCGATCTTCCAAGTGATGATTCTTCTGTTCTTCAGGTGTTCGAGGAACGCTACAGGCCCCTTTTGTTGGGGGATCATCTCCCATAGATTGGAGTGGTTGTTTTTAGCGAAAAATCATCAAAAAAGTTTTTTGTGATGCATTTCTATAATATGGGTATCAAATGAAAGGGCTTGTTGAGAAAAACTCGAAAAATAATGTTGACGTCATTCTGAATGCAATATGGCGGAACATCCAAGATGGCGAAATAGCGATAACTAAAAAGTGAAAAATAAATTGAAATAAAAAAAATCTTTTTAAAAAAAGCTTTTATTTAAATGCTCTAAAAAGAAAAAAATAAAATTTTCCTTTTAAATTTTAACTATCAACTTATAACTTCATTATTCACAATTTATATGAACAGAAAAGCTTGTCGCGAGGTTTGCGTCAGTACCTATAAGTATCTATTTAATCAAACTGAAAAAAAAAATTAAATTTAGCAGACTAAGATACTCAATTGAATAGGTACTAGTTTATTTGCACGAGCTAATCGCGCGACAAGCTTTTATGATGATATAAATTGTGTATAATGAAGTTATAAGTTGATAGTTAAAATTTAAAAGGAAAATTTAATTTTTTTCTTTTTAGAGCATTTAAATAAAAGCTTTTTTCAAAAAGATTTTTTTATTTCAATTTATTTGAAAATCATTTTCATAAAGAGTCTGGTGGATTGCAATGTGATAAAAGTTGTATTTGTGATTCTTCAAAATCCTGAATACACTTGATGTGCTCAAATTATCGGTTTCCTGAGCTATAGCTCTGATGCTAATGTTCGGATTTTCCATAACTGATTAACTGATTGTCTTCATTTTTGGTTACTGGTTTGAGTATTTTCTTTTTTGCGTATTGAACACTACCAGTGTCACCCAGTGTCACTGAATGTTCGGAATAATCTTTCAAGAACCCTTTTATCAGGATGTTGTCTACTAGGATACTTTTGGACATAGACGCTTGCCGCCAATAAATTATTTCCTAGACATTCACTCATTACGCCAATCATATCAACCCGTTCTTGAACTGAATATTTCATTTTGAGAAATTATTTCAATTAATGAATAACTACCACACCACTACAACTTTGATAATAATCAAATATGGATAGAAGAAGAAAATGTATGTGAAAATTTCTGGCAGCAGCCTACTTCAAAACTCATAAAATAAATGGAAATCATAGAAGATAGATACGCCTAAATCCATTCTCCTTGAGTTTGAGAATGAAGATTTGGGTAAGCTACTTCGGTGATGTTACTTAGATATGAAAAATTTCATTTCTGTTTTATAAAAGTTTTCAGTGCATTTTGGCTTTTCCTTCTTTTAATATCAAAATCAATTTTGAATTCCGTGGGCAACAAGCAATAAAATTTAGCTCCATGATAGGGTAAACTTCTCTGAAGGTGACTACCGTAGAACCTTGGTATCGGTCTCGGGCAACTAGCCACATACATGTATCTTGTCCTGTAATTATGCTTCACTGTGTTCGTTCTTTTATTTAATTGTTTTAAGATACATTCATAAACATATAGCTGTTTAAACTTCAACTGATTCGTTTCTGCATACAATTTTTCCGTGTCATACAGTTTTCCGACTTTGTGGACGATCTTAAGTACAGTATTCTGCGTAGTCTCTAAGATCTTAGAATATATGTTGAACATCCCACCCCACACAGCTACGCCATATCGCATAATCGATAAAACCAAAGACTCCTATACTCTCAGTAACATGAGCTCACTGAGGACATTTCTCAAGTTATAAAACACGTAGTAGAGTCTTTTAATTTTCTTGACAACTTCAGTAACGTGTTTGTCCCATCTCAAAAACTGGTCTACATACACTCCAAGATATCTCACCGCATCTACCTTAGCAACAGAAGGGCAGTTGCACGTATATGTACGACATGTAGGCAAGTGGAATGGCAATGTTGTAAATTCTGGTTGCCCGCGAGATGTAAGTGAAAATGCGATAAATTTTGTTTTTTCCACATTAAGTCTCAGCTTACTTTCGTGCAACCATTCACCCACAGTTCTCAAACCCATTTCAGATTCCCTATACAATCCAACCCATGTAAAACCCTTGAACAGTATGACAGAGTCATCTGCATAACTTATTATGTCTAAATTAGGTAGGCTCAAAAGTTGGTTTATAAAAATTAAGAAAAGTATAGGGTCAATTACAGTGCCTTGAGGAATACCTGTATCAACCGTCAAAGGGCTACTCACCACCTCTCCTATTTTGACTGATTGTTTTCTATCGCTTAGGTAATTCCTGAACAGACTAAGGCAACTTCCTCTTATACCTACTTTTTCCAATCGGTCAATCAATATCTCATGGCTAACCGTATCAAATGCTTTAGCCAGGTCCAAGAATACCGCCACGGTTTTCATTTTCGCGTTAAGGGAGTGTATGATGTCTTCGGTGAGTACCTCCATTGCATTCTCCGTTGAACGCCCCTCTCTAAAACCAAACTGCCTTGCATGAATCATATTGGTCTCTTCTAAAAATTTAGTTAATCTCGTTTTGAGGCATTTTTCAAATATCTTGGCTATATTACTTATTAAAGATATCGGCCGGTAGTTTGTCATCCTCATTTTGTCACCCGACTTGAACGCACAGATTCTATGGGAGATCTTCCATTCCTTTGGCACCATACCCGTCTCAAAAACTAAATTAATTATATGCTTCAATGGTTTTATTATAAACTGGTGAATGCGCTTCAGTAGTAGTGTTTGTATTCCGTCCGGTCCAGGTGAGGAAGCATTCCTCAGGGAAGCTATGCAGTGTACGAGTTCATTTTCATTTACCGGTTTGAGATACAATGATGATGAGTTCGCCACAGGAGTCGATTTATTACTTATATAGTTACTGGTCATTTTTTTTCCGATGTTGACAAAAAATTTATTAAATTTTTCAGTTTTTTCCCTGACATCCTCAACAACATTGTTCTCTTCGTCGAATATCTTACTAGGAATAACCTGTTTTGTTTTTGTCCTATTGTTCATTTCGTTTATGGATTGCCAAACTTTCTTCTTGTTGTTTCCCGCCGCCATCAACTCACTACGATAATATGTTTCCTTGGTATACTTAATGCACTTATTCAGTTGATTTCTATACTTATTGAACATCATTTTTTTCTCAGAATTATATTTTTTATTTAGTTCTTTTTTCATTTCATCCCTTATTTTTATTGATATTATGAGTCCCTCCGTTATCCAAGGTGTAAGTTTCTTTATTGGTTTCTTTTTTATGGGTTCTACATAGGAAGATTTTGTTATATATTTTTTTAGTAATTTATTGAAGACCGAGTATGAAATCTGGGGATCACTAATAGTAGTAACAGTTCGCCAATTTTCATTGGCTAATAATGACGTAAGTTGGTCGTAGTTTAATATTTTTTTGCTTTTAGTTATATTCTTGGCTAACTCATATTCATAGGTATCCCCGTTAGACTTGTCAATCTTATTTATAGATATTTCCATGGGCAATGCTCTTCTGAATTATCAGCAATCGTTCCCCCTCAGGCAGTCTCTTCCAGACTAACCCGTCAAGTAAAGTCTTCACACCCCTTCGTGGTAACTTTGGAGACCTGCAGAACTTCTCTCTTCAAAGACTCGTTCATCCAACGAACAGCGAGGATTTGGAACACATTGCCTAGGGAGGTGTTCCCCGAGGCATATAACCTCCAGAAATTCAAGAAGAACACCAATTCCTACCTGCTTGCCCTTGGTTCTCACGATGTTCTCTGAACATTACAGGATATTCCTTTTCGTGAAAATCACAAAAAAAAATACTAAGCATGGTTGGAAAATGATCTGTGATAGATGCGTACATTATACCTGCTTTCGTAGTTAATTCAATTCGTAATCTAGAGTTTATTTTAAGGTAGATATGATCAATCACTGATGTAATGTGTTCCGTTTCTCTTGTTGTTCTATTTATCATTTCCAGAAAACCATTTCGACCCATACAAGACTGATATGCACCAGTGTTCTGACACATTATATCGCCAGTTTTTATATTTATGTCTCCCAAAAATATTTCAACTTCTTTAGTGCGCACATCTGCTAAATAGTTCTCAAGATCTTCAATATAAACTCTCACATTCGTTGATGGTGACCTATATGAGGCTGTTATCCCGTAGGTCACCCCCTCAACTTCAAGACCCAGGCGCAACATCTTCGTTTGGGAAAATTCAATTATCCTACTTTCTGTTGATATTTCTTTTTTAACGTACACCAAAATACCATCACGTTTATTTATATTAGATTCGTAAACAAATATGTCGTAACCTGGTAATGCGTATTGTGTTTCATTCTCTACCCTCCAAGTTTCCGATAATACTATGACATCCAAATGTTCGAGATCCAATACATTCAGAACCATTTTCAACTCATCAAAATTTTTGCGTGAGCTCCTTATATTAAAGTGGATTATGTTAACTAATCTATTAGCGTCAATAAACTTCTTAGCATCATCAATATCTGAGAAAATTGCAGTTTCACTGACTTCCTCAACCGAATCCATATCTTGAAAAAAAATTGAAAATCAATGAGTGTTGCGTTACAGATGAATGTCCAATCAAAAACAGGAGCAGAAAATCTCTGCCCAACAAAAACATGAATACAGACGTCATCTTCAGTTGAATCCAAAAATCTAAACAAAGCATTACTAAATAAAATTGTTACTCACTAAAAAGGAAATTTCATCCACTCATTTAGGTATTTATTCACCTGACAGAAACAAATGGAGAATCCAAAAATTTTCGAATAGTAAAAATAAAAAACTAAACAACCATATTTTAACAAAATTCTCCGCGGTAATCAATCTCCGCTTGTTGACTTTGGGGGTTTCGACTGTTCCATTAGTTCGTTGGCTTTTTCCTTGTCTATTATATTATGGACTTCGCCTCCTACCTTCGCTTTGATGTTTCCCTCAGCTGTCCAGACATTTTTATTTCCCATTTTCTCCACAGCATATCTATATAATTCCATTCTTTCCTTTGTTAAATCATCCCTGAAGTTTATCTCATCATTTTTGAATGATTTTCTTACCATCATCATTTTGTTTCGTTGTATTTCATCTGCGAATTTTACCAGCAAGGGACGTGTTTTGTTTTGAACTTTTTTACCTAGGCGATAACAGCTGGGTATCGTTTATCCGTTTATGTATACATTCTTATCTATAAATAATTCGATAGGATTTTCCTTGGGATCTTCGTTATGTGATTCCGTAAATCCGAATACAATTATATGTTTCCTTTTCTGATGTTGTTGCAGTTTTTCCAATTAGTTCTCGGTATCCTTAAGTTTTTCCTTGATGGCTGCGATTTCCTCCACATATTCAGTTTTAATTCTCTGAACAATCATATCTTCTAGTTTTTCGAGGTAACCTTCAAGTATTTCAGCTACGGTTTGTTTAACAATTTCTTTGATTTCCATGGTTTTCTCTCGAGTAGGGGCCATAATTCCTAGTTATTCTCAGTTCTGGTTAATTTATCGTTCTGATTTACGATTTAGATTTTTGTAAATTTCAGTTCGTCTTTGTCGGAGCGGCAATCTTGTGTCTACTCACGCCTACACATTGTATGCGAATGAATCTTAAACTGAAAGAACTGAAAGAACCCCATTTCTTTTGAAGGCAATAAAATTTGTTATCGAATGAAAAAATGAAACACAAGGTGTATCATTTGAAATAAGCTTGAAATTATATTTTGAATATGTTGCGTTGTCCCATTTTGAACACCTAGTAGAGTTTTGAATAATTAAGATAGATGCAGTATCTATTACCACTATTCTAGTATTTACGGCCAAAATCCCATTTCAGCAAATTCATTCTAGTCGAAGTTATCGAGTATTTTCCAAGACCCCCAAATTACCAAAAAAGCGAAATATCTCAGAAACGGCTAATTTTAAGCATATGAGATGTCAAATGAACTCAGTGTTATTTCTACATTGCTTTCTAAATCTGCAGTAAAATACAGGGTGTTCCATAAGGAAAAACATATGTTTGGTTCCTACCACTTTCCTGAGACACCCTGTATGTTTCAAAACAATTTCAAAATATAGCCCCCATTGAAGTAAATACTTCCACGTCAAAAAAATTAATAAAAATTTCACAGATTAGGCGTAATGGAGATCCGCGTCACCTGTGAAAAACCCTGTATTTCTGCGGCAGAGTTTTTCCAGGATATCTCTCAAAATATATCAAATGCTACACAAGCTACTTTTTCGGCGTTCTGGCAGCTAGCGTCACCGCAAGCGACCAAAACGCCTAAAAGTAGCCCGAAAAAAGCCTGTTTATACTCCATTCACTTTTATAAAGTATCGCGGTTTGCCATGAAATTTTGACACATTTCACCGTGTATGTTTTGAAAATGTTGGGTTAGGGTCATTCTTCTGTCAGTTGAACAAGCAACGTTGCCGTTTCTGCTAAAAAATCGTACTTATTACGTATTTATCGAAATGTTCCTTTACTTTGGGAAATTAATGAATTTGAGAAAATATTATGTGAATTCAAAAGAATTTAAATACATTTTTGCACAACTTGAAATACTCCAGTATGAAAATGTAGTAGTTCTACGAAACCTGCGCCACAGTTGAACCTTAGAAGAACTAACTCCATTTACAAAGTTGAAAAAGAGTAAATAAAAAGTAGACCTGGCAATGTCGCTTAATTTTCACGAGTGCCAACCTGCGTCTGTTCTAGGGGAAAAAACTTGATAAACCTAAATCATGGCCAACCGCGATACTTTATAAAAGTGAATGCCTATCCGCTGCCACGGTGGCGAGTCGCTGTGCACGACGCAACGCCGGACGCCAAGATCAAACGTGTTTGATTTTAGCGTCAAGGCAGCCGGCGAAACGCATGAAAAACGCTTGTGTGTGTGTGTGTGAGAGCGTCTTGAATGGCAGAGAATCATGCAAGATTTGCACATTCAGAAGAATTCATTACAAATTCCATTGAACTATTTAAAAAGAATAAGTTTTGAAAGTGTCCTCATCCATTCGTAGATAGTTTCTATAATCGTCCGGATGTAATTTTAATTCTTTTAAAATATTTATATGGGATAAGAAATCTTTTTTTAACAACTAGTCGTTAACCCATAGTCGACGTTTCTTGGATTCGCCCTTTTCACTTATTAAGATTATAGCACTGGCTATTTTTTTTGCCTGAGCGACATTTTAAATCTCTCTCGTCAGCGATCGGTGAGCTACTGAGACGCTTGTGTGTGGTCAAAATTGCTAGCTGCCATAACGCCGAAAAGGTAGTTTGTGTATGGGCCGCTTAAGATGCGTTATCAGCGTCATTGTTTGTTTGTATAGTCCATCCAAGAATGATTGACATCTCGGGGGGCTTTGGAAAATCGAAATTATGTTGGTAATGCCCATTCAGTAATATTTTGAGTTGCAGAATTCAGGTTGGTGTTGGAAATAACACTGACATTTTGTTCTGTCATTAATGTTTCCAACAAATTTGGTAAAAAATTGAAAAAGTGAAATAAATATCTTCGAAATGAGGCTCTTGAAGAATGAACAGCTAAAAAATGGGAAGCCTGCACAGAGCACGTAGAAAAAGAAATGAGAGAAGATTAGTCAAAATATAAGAAATGTTAGGGAAAGACTTTGCGGCATGCAGACAAATTTTGTGAAATTCCGGAAAAAGTCACACACCGAGCAGGAATCGAACCTGCGTCTTCCACTTGCCGGGCGGATGCTCTCCCGCTGAGCTACCAGTGTGTATGATACCTTTTCCGGAATTCAGTATCATACGGTTCACCTCGTATGTAGTGAGAGGGGGTTCCTAGGTGGGGAGCACTGATTCGTCATCATTAGCCAGAGGACTCCATTTATCCTTCACTTTTACGTCATCGAATTTTTTCCGATTTCAGTTTTAGGTCAGATGTTGGATTCCGACCAATGATGAAATACTTAAGCCGAGAATTAATATATAAATGGATTTTATTGTCTGCATGCCGCAAAATCTTTCCCTAATTATTCAAACAGACAATAAAATCCATTTATATATAAGAAATGTTATGATATATTGCTGACAAAACCTTTCATTATGAACATGACGAGTTCTGTCCAGACGAGGAAAAAATAACATGTTGTGGTTGTTGAAACAGAATAATAGGAATATTTATATTTTTCATATTTCATATTTTACACCTTCATTGTTCACAAATATTGAAAATTACAATATCATAAATTCTTCATAAATTAAATAGATCCATTGGTTAAGTTTTGTTTTTGTCTTGATATCTATTACAAATGTCCCAATCCATTCACATTGCAGTAACACGCTTCAAATTGTTAACTAGATTTTTTCGGTTTAGCGAATATTCATATTGAACATTGAAAAGGACCGTGCTATTTAATCACCCACGATATTTTTCGTTATCAAACCAGAATTTTCAGGCTGTATGCTCCTATAATTGATCGTAAGATCGAAAATGTATCAATACAAGATGAAAATAATATACTGCTGGTAAATAGATTCACACGCTGGTAATCGTATGTGAAAATTGGGGACATTTTCATGTTCAAAGTTCCTTACTTTAAAAAAATATCGTTAAATTTTTAGGTTATTTCTATATCTATGATGAAAGCACAGAAAATTTTTAGTTACTTTTTTGTAACTAGAAATAAAGCTGCGACTGGACGTTCAAGGCCTGCTCTGATGTCAATCATTTTTGGATGGACAGATGGACTATATAAAACATTCTAGCATATTGAAATTTGTATAGTTCTCGTAAGGCATGATGTGATATAAACAAGAATTAAGAAGCCCGAGACGATACAACAATGATGAAACGTAATGAAACTGAGTTGAATTTGACATGTGAAAATAAATAGGATATGGAATTCTATGACCGCCTCAGTTTTGAAGGAGTGAATCAAAGCCTGCTTGGATTTTGTTGAACGAAAAGCGTTTGTTTGAAATTTTCGATATACAGGGTGTATCTAAATAACACCGAAAAAATGACAAGGATGATTCTTTGCAGAAAATTGAAGTGGGTATTTGGTATCAAATTTTTTGAATAATCTCCCCTCGGAAAAGTTACACCCCTCCAAAGATCAACGAAATTTATTTTTTATTTTCCCTGTATATTGCTAAGGACACAGGCATTTCCAACATTCATTATAATTATATTGTAAATAAAGATTTTTTTGCTCATCTCAATTCATTCATTTCAATTGAAAGTAGAATTATTATAATTTGGTTGGCTGTTAGTTGTTCAATAAAATACTATTTAACACGAGCTTGCAATACATTTATGTTTTTCTCGCAAATGCTTGAGTTTTCGGAAGAACTTGTAGAAATAAAAAAGTTTGTATATGGTCTGGGCTTCATAGCCAAGTTTTTTTTAAATGGAATATATACAACAACAAAAAAGTGTGGGAAAAAATATCTAAGGGGGTTACTATTTCAACCCTTTCTGAGCATTCTTCAGGGTTGAGAAAATTCACACATGTGTAATCTCATTGATAAATGCTAATGACCAAGTTTCGTGTTCTTAGCTTGATATACAGGAAAAATAAAAAAGAAAAAACTTTTTTTTTGTTGATCTTCGAAGGGGTGTCACTTCAATGGGGGAGGTTTTTCAAAAAATTTCATACCAATTACCCACTTTAATCTTCCTCAAAGCATCACTCCTTCCATTTATTCGGAGTTATTCAAATACACCCTTGAATAAAATACACGAGCTTTCTTGGAGAGAAAAATGGACTGCTGTACCAATCTTATCAACACGAGAATTGAAGAAAATGAATAGCTAGGCAGGATCGCTCCCGCTGATCTGGTCCGTGGCGGATCATATCTGAATTGATCCGCGACAGACCAGATCGGCGAGAGCGATCCGATCCGCAGTCCAGATCTGTTACAGATCTGGACTGCGCATCAGATCTTACAGATTTCCCTTTCGTGTGTGCCTAGCTATTGTATGAAATGTAAACGAAATACCATAAGTAAATACTAAATGAATGGTACTCACGGCTTGTCTTCCTTGAAAAATTGGGTTGGGCTGGTTTTCTGTTGCTTCTTGAAGTTTACTAGTTTGTGTCTTTCACGTAACGAATTCACTGTATTCACACTAGAGTTGATTCAAAAATGTTCTGGCAGGCACGTGCTAATTTGCGTTCTGGTGAACCACTGCTTCGAGCGTATAAGAAAGACGAGTATTGAAGTTGTAAGGCGCTGTAAAGCTGGTTACTTGGCCGAGTTACGCGAAAAGTGCAAGTGGTTTCAAAAAGGGGTAGTTTATCGGTTTCGGGCTCACTTTCAGCCATAAACACGAAGAGAGAGGCGATATCCACAAAAATCTCGTGCTTGTTCTTTGCCGAAGTTCCATCAACAGCATGACTTCGTGGTATAATAAAAAATATAAAATAAAAAAAATATGAATTTTGAACAACCCCGTATAATGAACTATGAAGTATTTCATGATATATATTTTTGAAATCGTTGAAGAATGATCAATTTGAAATTATCTTTTTCCATAATGGTTTACATAATATGAAAAAAAATGTCATTGCTCAAATATTTGAGCAGATACAAGAAATCCAATAACACCACTGACTCAATATTCTACCCTTTTCTTCAAGGACAAGAACTGGAGAAACAGTCTCGATTCAAAAGCTGCAATGAAGTTCTTTACTTCCTTCTTCGAATTGAATACTTCGTCGTACATATACAGGGTGGCCCACCCCAGACGCGGTTCTCATTTCGAGGCAGTAAATGAAGACATTTTGAAAATTTTTTTTTCGTGAAATGTGAAGGACAATCAGATGCACAATTTAAAATTGTTTTTACATATACAGGGTGTTCGATAACAAAGATATAGACCATAGTTACTGATCACGTAGCTCTATGGTCAGTAGCAACCCCGCACCGGCAACGCCGACGAGACAACGAATACGCTGCAAGGGAAGCAATGGCGGTACGGGCAGTACGAAGAGAACAAGCTAACGGCTTCCACGTACATCACACAATACTTTTGAAAGTTTTCAATGTAACAAATATTGAAATAAATATCCAGTTTAATAATTTACAGTCCATTCTATTGAAGTGTAGACATTTTTGGTCCTTCGAGCAGGATATTCCGTCTACAAAAAGTGGTAATTGTGTGAGAAGTTACGTCGACAACAACCAGAGTGAGTTCCTTCCGATTTATTCCCTTCATTAATTTCCTTGTCAATGCTATAGCCAATAGATTTCACATTAAATGTGTTGAATTCTGATATTTTCTCGGTTTGGGGTTAATTAGGCTTTCATTACGATAAAGAGGTGAATTTGGTGGATTCCATTTTCGTTGAATTAAGAAAACACATTTCCTGTTAAAAATTAATTGCAGATGTGGTATATTGAGACTGCAGATAATTTGGAGTGTTTGTGTATAAATTTGAATGTTAGTGTTAGATCACTTCCTGCGAGTTCGGCAAAGTATTTGAGTTTTCTTTGTTTCATATTGCACGACAATGGCTTCTGATGATCAGTTGAAATTGTTAAAACGAAAACGAGGCTCAGTAAAGCACAAATTGACTTGTTCCGTGAAATTCTTTGATCCGATTAATTCTAGTTTTGAACAAGATTCTTCATCGATTTCACAGAAACTCTTAAATGAATTGAAGGTTAGAATGGGTAATTTTGAAGTACTTTTGGAACAATTTGAAGGGTTTCAGGTTGATATTGAGAGTTTATGCGATGAGGGAGAATTAGATGAGCATTATGAAGAACGTGAAGAGTTCACAAATTTATATTCTAAATATTTATCGGACGCAAAGTGTGTTTTGTCGCAATGTTGTGCGGAGGAACTTAGTAAGTGTAGCTCTATATCAGGTATTGGTCATCAAAAAGTTATTCAGTCTGTACATAACAGAGAACCCGAAGTAAGGTTACCGCCAATTAATTTACCTATTTTCAATTCTGACATGAACAATTGGCTGGAGTTTAAAGATACCTTTCAATCATTGATCAACACAAATGAGAATTTGTCGGATATTCAAAAATATCATTATTTACGGTCGAGTGTTCAGGGTGATGCGCTCAAGATTATAGGCAGTGTTGAATTTTCCGCAAAATCTTATGTTATTGCTTGGGAAACTCTGTGTGCTAGATTTGACAATTCGCGAATGTTGAAAGATAATCATATAAAGGCTTTATTTAATATTGAATGAATTAACAGGGAATCTGCTGATGCATTGCGTGATTTATTAGATGATTTAAATAAACATATGAAAGCACTATCAGCTCTGTCCCTTCCAACTGAGCATTGGGATGCTTTAATTATTTATGTTGTTGTTACAAAATTGGATAAGTTTACAACCCGTGAATGGGAAAGGCATAAACTAACGAAAAAAGAGGAACCCAAGTTGGAAGATTTGAAGTCTTTTTTGAAAGATAGAGCCGATTTTTTGGCGGTGCTTGATTCCAAGCAGAATACACAGGCGCGAAAATCAGGCAGGTTTTCACTCTTTTCTCAAAACAAGAACATATGTTTTTTATGCAAACAAGAACATGCAATAGTAAATTGCACACAGTTCTTGAAATTAGATGTAGCTCGGAGATGGGAAAAAATAAGACAACTCAAATTGTGCTGCAATTGTTTGATAAAAGGTCATTTCGCCCCGAAGTGTAAAAATCAAGGCGCTTGCAAAAATTGTAGAGGAAAACATCATGTTTTGTTGCATGATTCGAATTACCAGAAAAAAATGGAAAATAATGAATGTGAAGCGAAAAAGGATTCAGAGATAAAATCGAACCAGGTTACTACCAATCACGAATATCACCAAACATTAACCTGTTCTTATGCAAATAACAATAATTATGTTTTGTTGGGGACGGCTTTGATAAATGTTCATGATGACCAGGGTAGAGTGCATCAGGTTAAGGCAGTTATGGAGTCGGGTAGTCAATCGTGCTTCATATCAGAAGAATTATGTAAAAAACTTGGACTGAAAACCAAAGAAGCCAATATTAATATCTCGGGAATCACAAGTTCAATAACAACGGTTAAGTTTAAGTGTGAATTGTCCATATCTTCTCGCCTCAATGATTTCTGTTCGAAAATTTCGTGTTTTGTACTGAAAAAGATCACAGATAATGTGCCGATATTCAACTTTGATGTTTCCAATTGGAATATTCCCTCAAACATTGTTCTGGCCGACCCTGAATTTAATATATCGAGTAAAATTGACCTGTTAATTGGTGCAGAATTATTTTGGAATTTATTAACAAATGGTAGAATGAATCTTGGGAAAGGTATGCCCATCCTTCAAAATACTGTTTTGGGTTACATTGTATCAGGATACATACCTGTGAATGCAATGAATAATAGATGTCTTTTGGTAAATCATGAAAATTTACATAGTTCATTAGAAAAGTTTTGGCTCACTGAGGAGCCAAGTCATTCATATCTAGATTCTGATGAAGACAAATTATGTGAAAAACACTTCACTGAAAATGTGTCCAGAGCTGACAATGGCCAGTTCATAGTTAGGATACCATTGAAGATGTCAACAAATGAATTAGGGGATTCGAAAAATTTAGCTTTGAAGAGATTGTTAAATTTAGAAAAAAGATTTGCCAAAGATTTAGAACTCAAAGAAATGTATAGTGCCTTCATGAAAGAATATGAAGAGTTAGGTCATATGAGTGCAATTGATAATTTAAATGAATCAGATATATCTTATTTTCTGCCTCATCATGGAGTCGTTAAACAGGACAGCATCACAACAAAATTGAGAACCGTTTTTGATGGGTCAGCGGTTACTACTTCTGGCAAGTCACTAAATGATATTCAGTATAAGGGTGCCGCACTCCAAAATGATATATTCGACATATTGTTACGGTTTAGAATACATACTATTGTGGTGACTGCTGACATTACCAAAATGTATAGATGCATTTTAGTACATCCTGATGACAGGCACTTACAAAGAATTCTTTGGCGCACATCTCCTTCAAATTCCGTTTCAATATTCGAGCTTAACACGGTTACTTATGGCACAGCTAGTGCCCCATTTTTAGCTATTCGGTGTTTGAGACAATTGGTAACTGAAAATGCAGGGCAATATCCTACTGCATGTAAAATAATTGCGGAAGATTTATTCGTTGACGATTTACTGAGCGGATTTGAAAGCGTAGATGAAGCACTTGACGTATGCCGAGATATGTTTGAAATCCTGAATTCGGCGTCCTTTTGTTTGAGAAAATGGAATTCGAATAATGATGAATTCTTACGAAGAATTGACACAGTTTTTGATTCGGAAAACCCTTTCAATGTTTTACAGTTGGGAAATGATGAGAAGGTTAAAATCCTGGGTCTTCAATATCTAAGTAAGACGGATCATTTATCTTACCAAGTGGAAATTGATAGTTCAATTGAAAAAGTCACCAAGCGAATTATTTTATCGCAGATTTCTAGATTATATGATCCATTAGGATTAGTGAGCCCTTGTATAATTTTGGCGAAAATATTAATTCAGAAACTGTGGCTTTTGAAGACAGATTGGGACGCATTAATTCCCATTGAGTTGGAAAACGATTGGTTGAAATTAAAAAATGACTTGATTAATTTGAATAAACTTGCGATAAAAAGACATGTAATTATGAACAATTCTAAAAGGATCCAATTGCATGGATTCTCAGACGCATCGCAGAATGCATATTCTGCTGTAATATATTTAAGAAGTGAAGATGATGCTGGAAAAATCCGAGTTTCATTGTTATGTTCAAAAACTAAGGTTTCACCAGTTAAGGTTTTGACAATTCCACGGTTAGAACTCTGTGGCGCACTTTTATTATCACGCTTAATCAAAACTGTAACAAAGGCAATATCATATAGGTTTGATGTTTACTACTGGACGGATTCTCAAATTGTCTTACATTGGATACATAAACAACCCAATAGTCTACAGGTCTTCGTGGGTCATAGAGTATCAGAAATTCAAACGTTGACAGACGTTAGTCATTGGAATTACATCAACACTAAAGAAAATCCCGCAGATGTTGCATCTAGGGGAACACTTCCCAGTGATTTATTGAATTGTTCCATTTGGTGGGACGGCCCATCGTTTCTCTACGGTAAATGTAAGTGGCCAATTCAATTTGAATTATCTAAAGCGATCAACTTGCCTGAGTTAAAATCATCAATAACTTGCAATGTATCAAAAATTAAGCCAAATATTTTCAATAAATATTCAAATTTGGACAAATTAATAAGAATTTGGGCCTATTGTCATCGATTTATATTTAATATACGAAATAAATCAAAGCTTTGTGGTGGTTTAACTGTCAATGAACTTGATGGAAGTTTAAAGAGTCTATTGAAATTAGCCCAAAGCGAAAGTTATGAGAATGAGATAAACTGTTTACAATTAAATAAAGGTTTGAAATCAAAACATAGGTTATTGAGTCTTACACCTTTTCTGGACAAAGAAGGTTTACTCAGAGTAGGAGGCAGATTGAAATATTCTAATCTGAATTTTGACGTGAAACATCCGATACTACTTGACGGTAAACATGTTATGAGTAATTTAATTTTTCAAAGTGAGCATCTGAAGCTTTTTCATGCAGGACCTCAATTACTGCTCGCAAACGTCAGACAACGATTTTGGGTAACTTCGGGAATGAATGTTGCTAAGTCAGTTGTCAGAAAATGTATCAAATGTTTTCGGTACAAACCTAAACCTGCAAATGCCATTATGGCTGACTTACCGGTTTCTAGGGTAACTGTTTCAAGCCCTTTCACAATAACAGGCGTGGATTATGCAGGCCCTTTTGTTTTAAAGGACAGAAAAGGTTCTAAAACCTATAGAGCTTATTTATGTTTATTTATATGTTTTGCTAGCAAAGCAGTCCATTTAGAATTAGTAACTGGTTTAGATTCAGAGTCATTTATAGGAACTTTGAGACGTTTTTGTTCAAGGAGAGGCATTCCTTCTCACATCTATTCCGATAATGGAACAAATTTTATAGGAGCTCAAAGGGAACTCAAATTATTATATGAGTTTTTGCTGAACTCTCATGAAGCTATATTTAATTACTGTAGTAGTAAAAGAATTACGTGGCATTTCATTCCACCCAATTCACCAAATTTTGGAGGACTTTGGGAATCCAATATTAAGGGGGTAAAACATCATTTATATCGTGTTATTGGCGAATCTTTGCTAACATATGAAGAATTCAACACATTTTTGGTACAAATTGAGGCTACATTGAATTCAAGACCCTTATACCCCATGTCATCTGATCCCAATGATATTGAACCTCTCACACCCTCTCACTTTTTGGTTGGTAAACCACTTCTCAGCTTACCAGAACCACAGTTCCCTGAAGACGTGCGACTCAACGGACTGTCTCGATATCAGTTGATTCAACAGATGCATCAAGGTTTTTGGCGTCAATGGTCCAAGCTATATTTGACGCAATTACAATCCAAGACCAAGTGGAAGAAGGAAGGTACCAATGTGAAACTGGACACTCTTGTCCTTATCAAGAATGAAAATTTACCGCCTGCAAGATGGCTTTTAGGGCGTGTTATCCAGCTGCATCCAGGACTTGATGGTATCGTCAGGGTAGTTACACTCAAGACGGCAAATGGAACTCTGAAGAGGGGAATATCAAAGGTCTGTGCCCTGCCATTCTCCGACGAGGAATCTGAAGATGATAGCTTGAACACTGAAAGTGTCCAAGGGGGGAGTATGATCACGTAGCTCTATGGTCAGTAGCAACCCCGCACCGGCAACGCCGACGAGACAACGAATACGCTGCAAGGGAAGCAATGGCGGTACGGGCAGTACGAAGAGAACAAGCTAACGGCTTCCACGTACATCACACAATACTTTTGAAAGTTTTCAATGTAACAAATATTGAAATAAATACAGTTTGTGTTTCACGTCCTTCCATAATAATTAGGGGTGGATATCACAGGATTAGGACTTAAATAACAACAACTTTTTTAAAACAAAGTCGACGTTTCGTCGATATATTTCGACTTCCTCAAGACTAAAAAAACCGAAGTAACAATCAGATACATTAAAATTCTACAAAAAATTGTGTCCTACCTAGTTTTATCAGTTGTCCAATTTGACAACTTTAGCGTTCCATTGACGAAGAAAGAATTATCTATACCTACCGTTTTAAAAGACTTAGAGTACTGTATACAACACTTACAATTAGGTACAGAGGAAAAAGATTTACTCAGGTCTAAGAATATTAACATCATTACAAATTTTTGGCATAGTTTTCAACCGAACGCGAAAACTACCCCAACTCAAAAAGCCTATAACAGCACAAAATTGTTTCTCAAACAACATCCTGAATTGATCGTGATGAAATCAGATAAGGGCAATTCCACGGTGATTATGTTCAAGTCAGAATACCTTGATTATATGAACGCAATGCTATCAGACGTGAGTACATATAAAAAACTCAGTAGAGACCCTACCAATAAATTTCAAACAAAAGCGAATGATTTAATCAAGGATCTTGAAACCAACAAAGTTATAAGTACCAAGTTAGCTTCAGAAATGAGACGTTATAATTCGGTTCCCCCTAAACTATATGGCTTACGAAAAACACACAAGACCGAAATCAACATAAGACCAATTGTTAGTTGCGTCGATGCCCCTGCTTACAATCTTTCAGTTTTTGTCCATAATGTATTGTCCAGAGTAAACTCAACATGTCCGTTTACAGTGAAGAATTCCTTCGAGTTTGTGGCCTCTATCAGAGGTTTGACAATACCTCAGGGTTACGAACTAATTTCCCTTGATGTGGTGTCATTGTTCACCAACATCCCTAGAGAATTAATTAATTCCATCATAAATAAAAAATGGCATTACATTTCAGCGTACACTGATATTGATAAACAGTTGTTTCTAAGAGTAGTCAATTTCATTTTCAATTCGAGCTATTTTAAGTTTGATGGTGAGTTCTATGAACAAAAAGATGGTTCCGCCATGGGCAATCCAACAGGTCCATCTTTGGCGAATATATTGATGACTGAGATCATACATGAATGCTTGAAAAAACTTAACTTTGTGGTAAACTGCATCAAACTTCACGTTGACGATACCTTTCTGATAGTTCCATCTAACTGCGCAGACCAACTTTTACAAACGTTCAATGCATTCCACCCTCGCATACAATTCACTGTGGAACGTGAAAAGGATTGTGAATTGTCTTTCTTGGATGTCAGAGTGCGTAGGGAAAATAATGGAACATTAAGTACACAATGGTACATGAAACCTACAAGCTCAGGAAAATTATTGAATTTCAGATCTAATACTTGCAGAACATATAAGATCTCGGTAATTAAAAATTTGTTGCACAGATCTGTCAATCTGAGTAGCGCCGTATTCCAGTCAGAGAATTTTAGTAAAATTAAATACCTTTTAAGGCTCAACAATTACCCCCAACCCTTAGTTAACAAAATCATCACAGAATACAAGCATTCATCCTCAATTAATAGAAATGTTAGCGAACCACAAGAAAGCCGATTTTATTTTAGGTTTCCTTATATACCGAAATTATCCCCAAATATAGCTAACTCCATCCAAAATGTCTCAAATAACACGAAACTTGTTTTTTATAATTTAAAGACTGTAAGGTCATTATTCTCGAGGCTCAAGGATAAAACTGAAACCCATGAACGCTCAAATATTATTTATAAAATACCCTGCACCGACTGTGAAAGATGTTACATAGGACAGACGAAACAACTACTTTCTAATAGAATAAAACAACATAAGAATGACTGCAAAGAGAAATTCAGGGACAAAGACGGAAAAACAGCGCTAGCGTTTCACACTTTTAATACAGGTCACCGATTCAACTTCGACGAAATGTCTGTCTTGGATGGGGAGAAAAATTGGTTCAAGAGAAATTTGAGCGAGATGATACAAATTAATTTAAATAAAACAGTAAATAATAGGAGTGATACTCAGGGATTGAACCGATCATACAATCACCTGATTTCACTTTTTAAAGAGTTAAATGTTCGTTGAAATAATCCATCCGATTTCTTGTTGGATCGTTTGTGTTCGCCTCCCATATGTGAAAACCGTTTCTTACACTGTATATTTGTTGTTGGTTGGTTCATTTGTCATTTGTATTGTTAAAGAGCGGTTTTTGATTAATTGACGTAAATTATGACTGGACAAAGTGTTCTATTTCATCTCACATTCGCATTCACATTCAAATTGGACAACTGATAAAACTAGGTAGGACACAATTTTTTGTAGAATTTTAATGTATCTGATTGTTACTTCGGTTTTTTTAGTCTTGAGGAAGTCGAAATATATCGACGAAACGTCGACTTTGTTTTAAAAAAGTTGTTGTTATTTAAGTCCTAATCCTGTGATATCCACCCCTAATTGAAATAAATATCCAGTTTAATAATTTACAGTCCATTCTATTGAAGTGTAGACAGTTACACTTTTTTAAATGGAATACCCTATAGATGAATTCAAAAATTGAAAGGCAAGCTCAAATAATGATGAGTTTATGAAGACCATTTTATGGCTTAGAAGAGCCATTGTAGAGAAAATGGCGAAAAATCGAAAAAAGGGAGTATTTTTAATTTGCAATTAATGAATAAACCCTTCAAGCCAACGAGACAGACCATGTTTTTTCGTGTAGACATATTGGCTACCCTTATGCAGAAGAAGAATATTTAACTCTGGAATATACTGAGTGATCACAATTAATGTTCAAACATTAACTACAAATAATGGTCAAAAACTTTCTTATTTCAAATGGCACACCCAGTATTTCTGTACCTTGTTGAACGTAAAAATTAATATCGAAACTATCTTCATTGGGTTTCCCTATACTTAAACCTAATAGTTTTCAAGTAATTTTCGATTTTTAATTCAACTAGTTTACCTACTATTATGATTAGCGATATTCATAGAAATACTTGGAAATATTTGTAGGGAAATGCTCACAATATTGATGGAAATCTGAAAAACTCATATGAAGATCTTAATAATGGTGTTGCGGTCACGCAAGATTCATTATTCCTTTATAAATGATTATGTACTGTTTTGTCTGTTTTTCTGAATATCAATTCTTTTTCCAATTATTTTCAAACTAATTTCGCCTAGAAGTTATAAAGTGTCATTATCACTCAATATTTTTCGGTACATACCCTTATATTTTTTTTTATTCCGATCGTTTTGATTTGAAGTTAAGCCATACGTTCAAAGAATCATGTAACAAACGATTCATTTAAAACAATATTTGCTCAGGCGATGAACCTGTGCTCCATTCGAACATTTTCCCTTTTATTCACATTTTCAATATTTTGAAGACTTTTCGAGATTTTCAAAAGAGATCTGTGGTAGTGAACCTATGGATGGCCAGAGAGTGAGTTGAGTACCGAGTGGAACGAGTTTCACCAGCATAAGGACATTCTGTAGTAAGGTAGTATTTGAAGGGATTTTGTGAGAATCTTTGAGTCTACTAATAATCAATCCAACAATTGGAGAAAACAAGTATTTTTTCAAATGAATCGTTTGTTACATGATTCTTCGAACGAATGGCTTAACTTCAAATCAAAACGACAAGAATAAAGAAAAATTTAGGGGCATGTACCGGAGAAGATTGAATGATAATGACACTTAATACCTTCTAGGCGAAATTAATTTGAAAATAATCGAAAAAAGAATTGATATTCAGAAAAACAGTAGATAATCATTTATAAAGTAATAATGAATCTTGCGTTACCGCAATACCTTTATTGGGATCTTCATATGAGTTTTTCAGATTTCCATTAATATTGTGAGCATTTCCCCACAAATATTTCCAAGTATTTCTATGAATATCGCTAATCATAATAGTAGGTTAACTAGTTGAATTAAAAATTAGGTTTAGGTATAGGGAAACCCAATGAAGATAGTTTCGATATTAATTTTTACGTTCAACAAGGTACAGAGATACTGGGTGTGCCATTTGAAATAAGAAAGTTTTTGACCATTATTTTTAGTTAATGTTTGAACATTAATTGTGATCACTCAGTATATTCCAGAGTTAAATTTTCTTCTTCTGCATAAGGGTAGCCAATATGTCAACACGAAATAACATTGTCTGTCTCGTTGGCTTGAAGGGTTCATTCATTAATTGCAAATTAAAAATACTCCTTTTTTTCGATTTTTCTTATATAGGGTATTCCATTCAAAAAAGTGTAACTATGGTCTATATCTTCGTTATCGAACACCCTGTATATGTAAAAACAATTTTAAATTGTGCATCTGATTGTCCTTCACATTTCACGAAAAAAACATTTTCAAAATGACTTCATTTACTGCCTCATAATGAGAACCGCGTCTGGAGTGGGCCACCCTGTATACATTTGTTTGATTGGCTTGAGATTCTCAGGATCGGTGTGATCGTGTATGATGTCGTTAATGAATGATCCAATTTTCTATGTTTGATGGATGTTTTTCAATTTAAACCCTTCCTCAATATCCTAGGTGTTTGAACAAAAAAACTCTCTTCGAAAGTGGTTCACTTTCCGACCGAATTAGATTTCATTCTTCAAATAATAGCTGTGCAAAATTCAATGCACAATCGGAGCACACAGTCGGACAAACTACCCAACTCACACGTACACTCATTGATGAAGAAAAATGGGGAAGTACATCAGATTATAATTCGATTTCAATGAAACGTATGCTGGAAGTCTGTGCATATTGTTTGTGAGTTATAACCAGTTAGTTATCATCTGCACGGTCATTGATGATTGTGATAGCTCAACCGGTAAGCTAGCATTATTTCCAAAAACTTATTCATTTATAAGTGGATTTCAATTAAACAAATGCAGGATAAATGTGAAATTGTGAAAATCATATGCACCTACTGATAATGTTTTTATCAAGAGAAAGTTTTCTGTGCTGGGCAAGTTAGCGCAATTTTCGAGGAATAATTATTGGTGGCTGCACAATAAGATCAGTCTTGACATACAGGGTGTTTCAAAAAAGGTGACCCCGACTCTAGGATAGGTAGAAAATCGAAAAAAAGGGGTTTACTCAGTAAAAAAACTCGTAGCGCCATCCGTATTCAAGGGCGTTGAAGAAAATAATACACATTCTCTATTATTCTGCTGGAGCTACTATCAACATTGTAATGAAATTTCATACGAATATGTTTTGAAAGCTGATTCATCCAATGAATACCCTTCATGTCTGATTATCATAGAGGGCGCTAGTTACCCACTTCATACCAAGTAGTTATTAAACATAACTTTTTCAATATTAGATTTATTAGGCGAAATTTGAAATGAACAAAAAATCACAAGATAAGATTTTGAGAAAAAGGGTAATAACATAATATAGAATTCAATTGGAGACGGTGTTAAAAATGGCCTTCGTTTTCACGAATACACAAGTAAACTTTTTTCTAAAGAAACCATTAATCTTCTGAACGATTGGGAGTCAGGTATGAGGTCACTGAAGTGACGTTGAATTATGTCATCATCATCAGCCCCTGTACGTTTGTTAGGTCGATAGCATTTTGTAATTAATAAAATAATATTCTATGCTTGAGGTTGTTACGTGTCATTTCTAACACTGTAACAATTCTGAGCCCTTACAGTACCTCCGCCTATGTCTTCGTTCAGTATAGGTATCGGAACGGGATAAATTTCCCGATTTAAATATGTTATTGGTTTTAAGGGTCATATGTGAAATCTTGTTGAGAGAATGAGAGGAAAATGACTGGGGAATTTGGCTATAATTGTTATACCTGTTTTTGGTGAGTTCTGCATTACTGGGTTAATTTGCGCATGACAAAAAAAAAAGGGAACCAGTTATTCTTATTCACGCCATCTTTGCGAGACGTAATTCGGAATTTTTCGAGACTGGAAATTTGAGAAATTAATAATATTATATTCTCTCCAAATATTTGGGATTCATTCCACGGAAATTCAAAGTGTTTCCAAGATTGCCGTGTTATCGTTTGGAGTTAACTGCGGAAACACATACGTCGTAAGACGGATTCACCGTCGTTATTCAAAGAGACCATTCACCATCATTTCTGGGTCCTGGCATAGTGGAATATTAACCCGACCATCGAGGATATTTATATTCACCATCATTAGCCATAACCACCAACCAAGGAACCGCCTAATCAAATTAGACCCTCTTTTCCACCTACACGAGGTAATCATATTATACAACTCACTTATCATATTGAACTATTTCGAACGTCATTCTGAAATTTCTTTTGAACTGTGTATTTTAGGGTACTAGTACGCCCCATACTTATATTAGTGGTCCAGGCAATTGAACATCGTAGACGTAGGGATTCAACCCCTAACCTTTGCAAGCCCTGCCTTGCTGCCGTTGAAGTTGGTAGCCTTCAGGATAGAGGACATAAAGTGTGGTGAATCGTTAACTTATTTTAGTTTCAACCATATAGTTCGAGATATTTATCTTGACGATAGTAATTACCACTTATATTTATATTGTGTATTGAACCTGTGCGCCATATATAGGCCTATATACGGAGGTACCATCGTCCACTAATTTCGAGGCGAGTATATGTAGAGTCTGTTTGATTAAATTAAGATTTTCTCATTTTCGTGATTTTTATGAATTCAAGCATATACTGAGTGTATTAGAAATCACGTGGCGCCCCTTTTATATTTACATCAAAACCCACACCCTTCTCCACTGTAGTTGCGGGAACACTCAGTATAACCTAGAGCCTATATATATTTTGCCACAAGGAAAGTTGGTAGCAAATTTGGCGCCCAACGTGGGGCCTTAAATAGCATTGGTACCTATATAGAGTTTGGCGATTGTCTTTATCAGATACCGCGTGGATTTCGTTTGGGATTTCATGAATCGTAAATTCTAACATAGAATTGTGTTGGAGTTAGTCAGTATACCGTTGATTGCCTCTGTTGATTTCTTTTCCTGTAAATATCGCTCTTCCATTCAATATGGAAAACAAGATGGAAATTAATAGGTTAGAGAAAGATGAGTTGACTTATGAGTTGAAGTTCAGAGGGGTCACTGATCCCAAAACTGTTGTGGAGATGAGAAAAACATTACGAAATATTCTCAAGTACGAAAAAAAAAGTTCATTGCTAAATTATCCCAGTTATGCATTTACTTTTCAGGAAGATAGCGAATATGTGAATGCGAAGATTGATGAAATTAAAGCTATCCTTATAGATTTCGAGGGCGATAAGACAAGTTCTGTGTTCCTCAAAGCTCTCACCAAGATTAATCACTGTCTAGGTAGAATTAATAGATCCTCACCTTCTGCCGCGGAAGATACTACTGCGAAATCTAACTTAATAGCGCATTTAATAAACATGCAGGCAGAATTGAATAGCAAAGCAAAGCGATATCATAGAAGACAAAGTTCTATTGTACCGGGGGATATATCAGTACTAACCCTGGAATCGAATTCCTCATCTGAATCAACGTCGTCTGATTCTGATAATGACGATAATTTGAGCGCTCACTGTCAAAATAATGTTGCTTCTTTTTCTAAACAAAAAGATGTAAAATCTGTCCCTGTATACAAATGGAATTTGAAATTCAGTGGTAAAAAGAATAGCATGTCATTGAGCGCATTTCTAGACAAGGTAGATGAGCTTTGCGTTTCTCGGAATGTCTCAAAGACCGAGCTTCTATATTCCGCAGGAGACTTATTCACTGATGATGCTCATCAATGGTATTTATCGGTTAGAAAAGGTATCAGTTCATGGCCAGATTTGATTGATGCTTTGAAAGAGCAATTTCAATCCCCATTTTATGATGAGGAATTATTTGAGCAAATTAAGCACAGAACACAGGGTGCGGACGAACCAATAGGCATATACATAGCTAGAATGCAAAATATGTTTGATAAACTTACTGTTTCCGTAAAAGAAAAAGTTAGAGTTCGAATTTTGATGAACAATATTTTGCCTTTCTTTCAAAATCAGTTGAGCTTGGTATCAGTCGATTCGGTGAAAGACCTGTTGAGTTTATGTCGGAAGTTGGAGATTCGTAAGGAAGCTATAGACAAGTATACACCGCCCTCTCGTACAAAGAAGTGGATTGAGGCAGATCTAGCCTATGTTTCGGAAGTACAGCCTTCGTGTAGCTCTAAGTCTGAAGACACTAATGCGTCAGCTCCCATTTGTTGGAACTGTCAGAAAGTAGGCCATTTGAGATCTTCATGTCCTAGTTCTCAGGGCAGGTCTTATTGTTACCGTTGTGGTTTGTCAGGATATACCGTTAAAAGTTGTCCCAAATGTAATAAGAATCAGGGAAACGACCCGCGGAGGAAGTAGATGATCGGCTATTATCCTCTAAGTCTAAATTTATACTACCGATCCCTAAGTGTCATAAAGGTGAAATTAAAGCTGAACAGAAAGCGGTGCTCGATTTTATACTTTCTAGCACTCTTGGTGATGAGCGTCCATATTTGGAAGTGAATATTTTGCACTTGAAGATGCTTGGGCTTCTCGATTCGGGTGCTTCCCGGACTATTGTCGGTGGTAGGGGATGGACTATTTTGCGGGATTTGGGTTTGCCTTGGACGGAGGAAAAGCCGATAACATGCACGGTGGCTAACGGCGAGAGATGTCTTGCTCAGGGTTCCATTAGTGTTCCTTTTGGGTTACAAGGAAAAGTTAGCCTACTAAATGTCCTTGTTGTGCCGTCTTTGCCTCAGACATTAATATTGGGAGCCGATTTCTGGAGACTGATGGGTATTGTTCCAGATCTTCGTAAAGGGGGGTGGCACTTTTCAGATGAGTGTTGTCCTGTCTTGGAACCTATCAGTGCTTTGCGTTCTGAATCAGAATTGACTGAACAGCAGTCATCTTTATTACAATCCTTAGTTTCTAAAGCCTTTGATACGATGGGTGATGGATTGGGCTGCACTAACTTAGTGGAGCATGTTATTGAAACAGATTCGCCCCCAATAAAGCAAAGATATTATCCTGTCAACCCGGTTATGCAAACTCATGTCGATAGGGAGCTTAATAAGTTGATAGCGGATGATGTTGTTGAGCCATCAAATAGCCCGTGGTCCTCTCCTATGTTACTCGTGAAGAAGAAAGATGGATCTTATCGTTTTTGCGTCGATTATCGGAAATTGAACAAGGTAACGGTAAAAGATGCTTATCCAATTCCGTTTGTATCTGCCACATTAGATAAGCTCAAAAATGCCAAATACTTGTCATCATTGGATGTCAAATCAGCCTATTTTCAGGTTCCAGTAGCCGAAAGGTCAAAGCCTTTGACTGCTTTTTGTGTACCGAATCGAGGACTGTTTCAATTTAAGCGACTCCCCATGGGTCTTTCGAATTCGCCAGCAACGTTCCAAAGATTGATCGATAGAATCATAGATCCTTCATTGGAACCTTATGTCTTCGTGTATCTTGATGACATTGTGATTGTCACGGATACTTTTGAGAAGCATCTAGAAATTCTGAAGGAGGTATTTCGAAGGCTCCAAGAAGCCGGCCTCACCTTGAGTCAAAAGAAGTGTCAATTCTGTAGAACAGAATTGAAATATCTGGGTTATGTTGTCGATCATAATGGATTGCATGTGGATCCTGAAAAGGTTCAAGCGATATTGAATATTCCAACTCCAAAAACGGTATCTCAAGTTCGTCAAATTTTAGGTTTGGCCTCCTGGTACCGCCGATTTGTTCCGAATTTTTCATCTTTGGTGAGCCCACTCACAGGTCTTCTACATAAAAATAGAAAATTTGAGTGGAATGATGCCTGCACAATGGCATTGAATAAAATCAAGGAAAGTCTTGTTTCGGCCCCTGTCTTATCCTGTCCCGACTACTCTCTACCCTTTTATGTACAAACTGATGCCTCCGATTTCGGGTTGGGTGCAGTTTTGTATCAGGTACATCCCGACTTGGGTGAAAGAGTAATATGCTACCTCAGTAGATCTCTAGATAAGCATGAGCGCAAATACAGTACCACTGAAAAGGAGTGTTTAGCGGTCCTTTTCGCCATTGAAAAGCTTCGTCCCTATTTAGAGGGAGTTCATTTCACCGTTGTAACTGACCACTATAGTTTAAAGTGGATCAATAATATAAAGGATCCCGTTGGTAGGATAGCACGGTGGGCAGTGCGGTTACAACAATATTCGTTCGATGTGGTACATAGGAAAGGTACGCAGAATGTTGTTCCTGACACTCTGTCTAGGAGCGTTCCTCTGATAGAGGGGATTCGAATTTTGGATCCACCAATTGAGAGTGAGACCAAAGACACCTGGTATTTGAAAATGATTTCGTTAGTTAAGAGATACCCTATGAAGTACGCCCAATGGCGAATTGAAGATGATAAACTATATAAACATGTTCGACCACGTTTTCCAGAACTAGTCTCGGAAGAATCTTCTTGGAAATTGGTGGTTCCGAGAGAAAAGCGAGCAGAAGTTCTTCGACTAAACCATGACAGTCCCGTGTGTGGTCATGGAGGGGTGACAAAAACCTTTGCACGGGTATCGACGTCCTATTATTGGCCAAAACTAAGGGCGGATGTTGCGGCTTACGTGCGCCACTGTGTGATCTGCCTACAAACTAAGCCAGAGCAGAAGAAACCGATTGGTCTTATGCTCAGCAAGACTGCCTCTGTCACAGAACCTTGGCAGTTGGTTAGCGCCGATCTTATGGGTCCTCTTCCTAGAACTCCCAGGGGTTACCAATATATCCTTTCCGTATGTGATTCTTTTAGTAAATTTACTCTGTCATTTCCGCTGCGTAAGGCTTCCGCAGAAAATGTTGTGAAGCATCTTGAGCAAGACGTCGTATTGGTTTTCGGCATTCCTGCCGCTATTATTTGTGATAACGGGCCTCAATTCAAAGGCAAAATTTTCAGAAATTTTGCAGGGCAATTTAATATCCGATTAGCATATAACGCAAATTATCATCCCCAGACAAACCCAACTGAGAGGGTGAACCGCGTCACAAAAACCATGCTAGCTGCATATGTTTCAGAACACCAGACAAACTGGGACCTTTATCTGCCAAAGGTAACAGCTGCGATACGATCGAGCAAACACGAATCTACGGGATTCACTCCCAATTTTATCGTTTTTGGTCGAGAATTAAATCTCTGTCCATCGTTGGATTCTACATTAGATATCGACAATATACGTCTCGATAGGACACACGATGTCCAGAAGCGAGCTAACGGACTCGCCAAAGTCTTCAAAGAAGTAAGGACTCATCTTACTAATGCGTACAATAAGAGTAAGCAATATTACGATCTTCGGAGGCGTAATGAAAGATTTTCGGTGAATCAGAAAGTATGGAGACGAAACTTCGTTCTTTCCGATGCATCAAAGAAGTTTACTGCTAAGCTGGCCCCAAAATTCATCGGGCCCTTTCTTGTTAAAAGAGTGGTTTCACCATGGACGTATGATTTGGTGAATGATTCTGGCACGTCTGTTGGTGTTTGGCATGCTAAAGACTTGAAAGCCCATCCACCTGACCCGCCATTAGCGGTGGCTAATTGAGTTCATTTCCAACTAATGTAACTCCATAATTGATAATTAATATAAATCAAATATAAAACAAAAAAAAACAAAAAAATATATAAAAAACATAAAATTCTGACAAAAAAATTAAATATATAAATATGAGATCAAAGGAGGATTGAGGAATGAACAGACTTCAGCATATATTTTTTTCTCTTCTCGAAAGGGGGGAGTTGTTACGTGTCATTTCTAACACTGTAACAATTCTGAGCCCTTACAGTACCTCCGCCTATGTCTTCGTTCAGTATAGGTATCGGAACGGGATAAATTTCCCGATTTAAATATGTTATTGGTTTTAAGGGTCATATGTGAAATCTTGTTGAGAGAATGAGAGGAAAATGACTGGGGAATTTGGCTATAATTGTTATACCTGTTTTTGGTGAGTTCTGCATTACTGGGTTAATTTGCGCATGACAAAAAAAAAAGGGAACCAGTTATTCTTATTCACGCCATCTTTGCGAGACGTAATTCGGAATTTTTCGAGACTGGAAATTTGAGAAATTAATAATATTATATTCTCTCCAAATATTTGGGATTCATTCCACGGAAATTCAAAGTGTTTCCAAGATTGCCGTGTTATCGTTTGGAGTTAACTGCGGAAACACATACGTCGTAAGACGGATTCACCGTCGTTATTCAAAGAGACCATTCACCATCATTTCTGGGTCCTGGCATAGTGGAATATTAACCCGACCATCGAGGATATTTATATTCACCATCATTAGCCATAACCACCAACCAAGGAACCGCCTAATCAAATTAGACCCTCTTTTCCACCTACACGAGGTAATCATATTATACAACTCACTTATCATATTGAACTATTTCGAACGTCATTCTGAAATTTCTTTTGAACTGTGTATTTTAGGGTACTAGTACGCCCCATACTTATATTAGTGGTCCAGGCAATTGAACATCGTAGACGTAGGGATTCAACCCCTAACCTTTGCAAGCCCTGCCTTGCTGCCGTTGAAGTTGGTAGCCTTCAGGATAGAGGACATAAAGTGTGGTGAATCGTTAACTTATTTTAGTTTCAACCATATAGTTCGAGATATTTATCTTGACGATAGTAATTACCACTTATATTTATATTGTGTATTGAACCTGTGCGCCATATATAGGCCTATATACGGAGGTACCATCGTCCACTAATTTCGAGGCGAGTATATGTAGAGTCTGTTTGATTAAATTAAGATTTTCTCATTTTCGTGATTTTTATGAATTCAAGCATATACTGAGTGTATTAGAAATCACGTGGCGCCCCTTTTATATTTACATCAAAACCCACACCCTTCTCCACTGTAGTTGCGGGAACACTCAGTATAACCTAGAGCCTATATATATTTTGCCACAAGGAAAGTTGGTAGCAAGGTGTCATGCGACGCCATTACTAATTATTATTACTGACGTTCTGTTGTATGAACTAGAACTAGTTAATAAATTGTTAATATTGCTCATTTAATTATTATTGGATCCAAACATGGCGCAGTCGAGACTGTTATTTTAGTTGAACTGAAAAAAGGAACGTGAGTTCAGCCTTCAGCCATGGAATTCAACAAACCTTCCGAATTCGATGTCAATGTGGATAACATCTCCGAGAGCTTTAGAAGATTCCGGACTGAAGTAGAAGTTTATTTTGTGGCCACAGAGACTGAGAAGAAATCGCGAGAGGTCCAAGTGGCGAGACTGAAAAACCTATTAGGATCCGATGGATTGAAACTATACTCAACTGTCACGACATTGAAGCCGGGTGAGGAAACGGTAAAATCTGTATTGGACGTCCTTGAAAAACATTGTACCCCAAGGAAGAATGAGACTATGGTGATTTATAAGTTCTTTAATAGAAAACAAGCAGCGAATGAACCTTTCGAACGGTATTTTACCGATTTGAAATCACTTATTGCACTTTGTGAATTTGATAATCAAGAAGAAAAATTGTTAAAATCACAAATAATTCTTGGACTTTATGACAAAAGTACTCAAGAAAGACTGTTGAGAGAGGACCCTTCATTGGACAAAACAGTTAGTTTTTGTAAAACAGTTGAGATGGCAGAGCTCAACATGAAAATTTTGAAAGCACCGCCTACAGTGAAAATACCGACTGATAATTCAACAGAGATGAAGTGAATAGGAAGTCACATATGACAACAATCCATTCAGCTCTTTTGAATTTAAGAAATTCTCAGAACAGTGGAATTTTGTCATAACGACATCGAGTCCCTATTATCCCAAAAGTAATGGTCTTGCAGAAAAAGCGGTAGGGTTAATGAAATCCATGTTAAAGAAATGTCACCATGAAAATAATGACTTAGATTTATATTTACTCAACTATAGAAATTCTCCTGTTGCAGGATTAAAATATTCACCTTCCCAACTCCTCCAAAGTAGGACTCTTAGATCAAAAATAGCTGTCTGGCACCTCATGTTATTGATGATCCACAAGTTTATGATAAAAGTAATCAAAAGACCTATTATGATCAGCACTGCAGAAAATCAGTAGAATTTAACGAGGGTGATAATGTTTTGGTACAAGACAAGTTTACTAAGTTGTGGGAAAGAGCCTTTATTGTTGAGAAGCTTAAATTTAGGTCATATTTAGTAAAAATTAATGGCAAAATGTATAGACGCAATTCAGTGTTCATAAAAAAATATAATGCTCCTTCATCAGCAGATGCTGAATCACATTATTACAAACACAACGATTTTGATTTTGATGAAACAAATAATAATAGAAATATAGATAAGACTGCTGAAGACTCAAATAACTCTGGTTGTTCATTGGCAATAGGATCACCTATTACAACTAGATCAGGAGGAATAGTCAAAAAACCAGAAAGATTGAAAATTGTAGGCTTTTTCTCTGTATTTTTTGTTCTCAATAATTTATGTATTTTTATGGTTGAACCACCTTTATTTTCAGATATGTATGTGATAGAATCAACTTTTATTTTCTTGTATCTAAAACTTAAGGAGGAGGATGTTAGGTTGATAGCATTTTGTAATTAATAAAATAATATTCTATGCTTGAGGTGTCATGCGACGCCATTACTAATTATTATTACTGACGTTCTGTTGTATGAACTAGAACTAGTTAATAAATTGTTAATATTGCTCATTTAATTATTATTGGATCCAAACACGTTCACTCCTGAACGTAGGCCTCCTCCAAAAGTTTTCATGTTTGTCGGTCTTGGGATGTCTGCATCCAGTTTTTCCCCGCTTGGCGCTGGATATCGTCTCGCCATTTTGCTTTGGGTTGATCTTCGCTCCGTTTAGATTGTCGGGGTCTCCTCTTCATGACCCTTTTCATCCATTTCATGTCTTCCCTAGCATAAACTCTGTCAATATTTTTTTAGAACATTCCGAGAACGGTACACAATATCGAGTTTTTCCAAGACTCCCTTGTCTCCCTTTTTGGTGTTGAATCGAATGATCCTTAAGTTCATTTGAAATTTTGATCGATAGAGCTAACCTCAAAAAAGTTATGTCGAATATTACTCAACAGCGTAACTAGTGCCCTCTCTGAGTGTCAGACGAAAAACAAATTCATGGGATGTATCAGCTTCCAAAACATATTATTTTAATATTTCATTACAGTGTTGCCAGTAGTTTCCGCAACATCGTACAAAACTTGCAGTGAACCCTATATTACCCAGAATGGATCCGACCGTAAAGTTTTGAATGTAAAGTGTGTCAAGGTCCGCTGAAATAGAGATAGCGGTCGTTCCATTAACCGACCTAAGTTAGAAAGAGATAGGTACACCTAACAAGCAACTAAAACAGAGATAGCGGTGATTCCATTACTTCACATTAACATAATTTTGCCTCACTTGCTCAACGCGGATCCATTCAAGATAGTATAGAGTTCACTGAAAATTTGTGAATGTATTTTTTTTCAACAACCTTCATCTTGAATATGGATGGCGTTACAAAAATTTTTTACTGTTCAAACCCCAAATATTTTTCCGTGTTTTATTCATCCTAGAGACTGGATCACTTTTTTTAAAACACCCTGTATAATTCCTACATAATGATATGTATGTATTGAACTGACCGTAGCGCACTGGTTGTGGTAGTTCAATAGTATTGGTGAAAATATCGTTGGATTCAATTTGAAATGAAATAAGAATATCGTTAAGTCGAACTACATAACTAACTTTTCTCAGGAAAGTCTCAGCTTCATCGCAATAATCAGCAAACAAAATGACTGCACCATGGAATATGTGTGGGAGTTCTCTCTTCGCATTCTTGTTTCCCAGAGATATTATGTTGAGAAGAAAAAACTGTTCGAACATATTTTCAGCTATGGTGAACTCATCTGCAAAAACACAAAGTTGAATTCATCAAAGAAGGCGAGTGTAAATCTCACGAAAGAAAGATATATGTCAAACTTCTGTAAAGTTCAACCCACCGTATGCATCGAAACAGCCGATAATATGAACATGATTCAGCGATTTTAACTCCATATAACTTTTTACCATTTTCCAATCGAAATCCAGAGCATTTATCGGAAATATACAAATATTCGATAAAAATGAACAGATCGTCATCATATGAATGATGAACATGGCTCCAGTGACGGTATTCGAACAATTCTAGCGGCAGAACTCAGGAATAACGTGATACACAGATCCTGTGACAAGATAATTGATCTGTTGAATAAAAAAACGGATGTCATTCTTTTGGCGATATATCGGACACATTTTCCCAACATGTGAAGTATTGTGGCAATGTATCGGAATTAATATTCTGAGGTAATAATATCCCGAGACTATGACAAATAGCCGACTATTATTTTCGGCCTAATTCTATCGAGAGCGTCTTGTATTACGACAATTCAATAAGACCATTTGAACATTAATAATCTGAATAACTCCCGAGAGGTTTAGCTCGATGGAGTTATTCTTTGATTATTAATGTTCTTATGGTCGAATTTAATTATTGTCTTGAAAAACAAGTTGCTCGAGATGTATTAAAGAAAATAATAGTCACTTTTTGTCATAGTCGAGAGATATTCAGGAAGATTATTTTCATTAACACGCTCCAAACGCTCGGATCCGCGGTCTCTTGTATTTTCGACCGAGCGGTCGGACTTATTTATAATTATTTTGGAAAAGAATAGCTATCCCAACCAAGTATTGAACTCGGGACATTTTCAATTTTGAATGAATGTTATGTCAAATTTTGACACTTTAAATAGCCGCAGATATTTTGTTTGTTTTGTTTGTTTACCTGAATAGCCGACAATATTGCATATCGTGTGACTAATTTCGTGACTTTTCATTGGCGGAGCCATGTGTGAATGAAATAATCAATACAATACCACGATATCAAATCAATATCATCTTGATTATGATAATATGATGCCAGTGTGCCTTTGGTAATTTTTCAATCCCACCCGTTCGTTCCGCATGAAACAGGAAATTCCTTGACGTTCGCGTCATCGGAATACTCCAGTTTGGAACGGTCCCTAGGTATTCTGCTGTTCCTGATCCGTGCACTATATTAACCTTTAAGTTTAAAGTATTAATTAGTGAACAAAAACTCGTAGGTATTTCTTTGTGAACAAACATGTCTTCGAGTTCGAAATCACTACATGTTATATGCAGCATAATGAAGGATCTATAATTATAGATGAGAATGAAAAGTATGTTAATTTCATTTTTGGTATTTCGTGAATGAAGTTCCAGTCTTTGAATCCTACAAATCCAATATCGTTGGTGAATCGATGCGAGCAGACTGTGCGATATCTCTCCGAGTGATTTCTTGAATTTACGACCACTAAATTTTGAAATGTTCCAAGTCCTTGCCTGAAATTGTCTGGAGTGTTATTTGCCGGAAATTGTTCGCTAATTGGTGCAAAAGTATATTTCAACACACAGAAATTCAGTTTAGTTCCTTATTTCAATAACAAACAATACTAGGTGTCTTTGTTGCCACAGCCAGTCTCACTGAGATAAGAAAGTTACTGGGAGTACATTATGACCATGTGCGCTATTTGTTCGAAGCAATTCAACTCCAGCGATCAGGGCCCGTATTCTCGACAAGTGATCTTTCGGTGTGTATACACGGAAAAAAATAAAAGCTTGTTTCAAAGCAATACCTTTCAATTCAAGCTGATGTTAGATTTGTATATCCCCGAGAGGATATCTATTTCAATTTAGATTATCATATTCTCAAAGCCTCAGCTTCTAATGTAGCAAATGATTTTTTCAATTCAAAGATATTTGGATGCTCACGCGAAGAGTAATTTACTACTCAATCTATGAACACGTAGTCTAAAATTGAATAAAATCCAATACTCAATTGTAGTATATGGCAAATAGAATGAAGTATACTATCTGATTATTCAGAATATATGGTAGGATCATATTGAGAATATGGTTCGTAGAAGGAAATTCACAATACTTACATTGAGAATTTGAAAAGCTTGTATCAAGTTTATACATTCTTAAAGTGAATCATTGTTTTCTCTGCTCATTTAGAAATATGATTGTTTTGAGTATATTAAAGATGATTTCATTTCAATTGAAGAATATTGATAATTTAGAAATGAAAAGATATTGCTTCGATGCAAATTACTCGATATTTGAATTGATATTTTGATAACGTTCATTCTGAAATGCTAGTTAACTATATATTATCATGCATATTCTCCAAATATTTCCCTCCGAATATTTTAATCTCATCTTGAAATTGGAAAGGTGGAGAGAATTTAAGAATTATTAAGCATATCTATTTGTAGGTTAATTATTGTAGTTCAATCCGAAATATTTGGCCTTTGGCTTCATTCTGCAGATTTCGAATAAGGGGTGGCATGCTGAAAAAATCAAGGAGTACTCATCAAAAATAGAATATTCATTTGAAAAATATATTCTAAATAACATAGTTCTCAGATATAAAATTGAAGATATTTATAAAATATTCATTAGAATTATGTGCCACTGTATTCTTTCTACATTGCAGAAGGTGTTTCTTCATTATTCTATGACGTTGGTCCAAGGTTCATCGTTAAGTTGCAGCCAAACAATATCCTCGTTATTCAAAGCTGAAAAATACAATTTTAAAACAAGCTGCACGTTGAGGCTTTCGATAATATTTTCTTTTCCCCATAAAGAAGGGGTTGCTACAGTAAATCTTATAACCATGATGAACACATTTAAATCAATAGAAAAATCCCGCAATTATGAACTGAGTAGGTTATCTGAAATTTCCGGAATCCATAGAAAATGGCAAAGTTGAAAATTAGAAATATTTATAAATGGGTTTTCACGTCTGTGAAATAATCATAAAGCAATCGTTAACGGCATGCATTAGAAATATTTTTTGTAAATGCAAATTTTCAGCAGAAAATTATGACTAGTTTTCGAAATGAACGTCTAATAGAGCTCTCGCAGTGAATCGCCCTAATACTCTCAGTGCGCTTGATTCAATTTGAAATTTATTTCTTGAAACTACTAAGAACATCCCTGACAATATGTTAGATTGAACAAATTCACTTACCTTTGAATACTTCAATAACCGATTCCTCACAACCCCATCAATCCTTTAGAACATCACCAATATCCACCTTCGAAGTGTTCTACATCATTCCGTGAAACGCATTGAAAATGAATAACCAGAAAAACTCAAGTTTTAAAAATTTCAAAGTTTCTCCTCCATTCTGAACTAGATAAACTCAACGTGAACGAAAGCGAAATGAATTTCGACACATGCTTCGTAGTTCGTACTTCGGCGAATAGAATAAAAAGATAGGTCTGGACCTGTCCAACGATTATGCCAAGAAATATACAATATACATACTCAATTTGAGATTGGAGAACGCGATTGAATCTCAAACAGAGAAAGTATACATACAAATCAAGGGAATCAGAGAAATTTGAACTTAACTTCGAGCTTCTCATCAGAAAAATATCATTATATTGAACATTCCATTTAGCGTTATGAAGAATATTTGAGATTCAATTTGAGTTGAAGAGTTTTGTTTTTACCACTCATGAAATGGAGTAGTGTTCATTTAAAAATATGGTATATATGAATGGAATCTGTTGAAAACTCAGTTTGAGTGAAATGATATACTCAGAATGAGGTGTTATAGTCTCATTTAAAGAGCACGCGATTTTCATCCTGAAAATCTGTCGAAAACTCAGTTTGAGTGAAATGATATACTCAGAATGAGGTGTTATGGTCTCATTTGAAGAGCACGCGATTTTCATCCTGAAAATCGTTCATTTAACTGAATAGAGATAACCAATACTTGAATGGAATAATTTTTCAAGTTTGAATGAAACATATTTACTTGAAGTGAAAATTTATGTTGAGAAAATGAATATTCACATTTGAACATTTCAGGATTTTCAATGCAAAACTATTTTCATAAAATGAGAATAAAAACTCTCAGAACAAGGTGAAAGAAATAAGAATATTCAAATATTCCTTTTGAGCATTCACTTTTTTCTGTGTACGTTTTCTGTTCCTATTGTATTTTTGAATGTTATTCCATGAACATCTCTAAATGCGTCGTGCTGCACATTGGCAAGCAAAATCCTCAACACCAATACTTCTTTCGGGGGTTGTCTCCTATTCAGACCTGGGCGTGTTGGTAAAAAACGAGTTGGTCCAAACATATTGCGTAACCCCTTTCAACCAAATTTTACAGGAGAAATAAAAAACACTTTTGAAGTCTGATTTTTGAACATTATTTGTCTTGATTCATTGAAATATATTCAATTTTATTTTTTTATTCAAAAGCATAAAGGGTTTTTCCAAAAAAACTCCATTCATACATAAAAACAGGAGATACATATTTTGTTTTGTTTTCAGAAATATGGAGATACGTAATATTCCTATGACTTAAGCAAGAGGAAAGGAATGAGGAGAGTCTATTGCTAAACATTTTTCCTTGAATCCTTTCAGAAAGAACAATTTACATAAATGAGCTCAAAATCTACATACGAATATTAAACTGATTTAAAAATATTGATATTTGAAATAACAGTTGAAGAACACCAACAAAAAACTATGCAAAAGGAAGATTCTTATAAGTGATAATCAGGCAACAAGCTTCTTTTTCAAAATTGAAAGGTGTTCATATTTTTTTTTTTGAGTTTCCTTCTTTCTGGATAGAGGTTCGTTAAGCTGCCTATCTCATGTGGTGCAGGGGGGCAGATATTTTAAGCTCTCTGATTAATCAATTCCCAAGAATCAGTGTGTCTCAACATGAAAAATATTCTTCCTGTGCTGTCGTATTCAAGGGCTCGGACCTTTGTAACTGTAGCTATGCCAGGCCGAATTGATTTGTAATAATTGAGGTTATCAAATTTTTTAAAGAACTCATGCGTCAGGTATTTTACACTAAACGGTTTCGGATGATTTAAGGCGATTCTGCAAGCATAATCTGCTGGGATGTTAATTTTCCGATTTTTAATTTTTTTTTCGATTCAAGAATGCATGGAATCTACTGCCATCTATGTTTGCCCTTTTTCCAGGTACTTCTGAATAACTGTTATCTTATTAAGCATACACAGATCAACGATAGCGTTGGCAAGGGTTGAGTTCCGATTCTGTCCAGTGCATCCATCGCTATATAATATAACTTCCTTATTGTTATCAGGTAAATTTGGAATCACAGTATCTTCTAAGAAACTGCATAATATAGAGAAAAACTCATTCGCAGTCAGACCACCTTCAGCTTCGTGCTAGATGAAGCAGTAGCCATCTTGCGGTTTCAAATTGAATAATGTGAAATTATGTACTATTAATTTTGTTTTCTAGTACATTGAGCTGACTGTTGATTTAGGGCATAGCAATACCGCCTGCAAGTCCATGGTGAAAACTGCAGAAACTGAGGCAGAACCTTTGTCCCTGTCTTTCTTTTCCCTAGCTTGTTTCTTCATTTCCTGGTGCAGGTCATACTCTTCTTGTTCAATATTTTTTGTATCATATGCTACGCAGGTGTCACACAAGTCTTTCTTTGGAATATAAATGGAAAGGTTTTCCTTATTAAGTTCCTTGAAAAGACAGGTATAATATTATTTTCTTGGCAATAGTTACGTTTATAAAATTTGAATAACTCAGTTGTGGAGCTCCACATGGGTGAAGTTTGCTACTGGATGAACGGAAATAATGCGACTCGACTTTCAGCTTCACCCTTCCTCAATTCCCTGAAGGTTGACAGAAATACGAGAGACTTCGTCCAGTCGAGGGGTTCCGTTTTTCTGGAACCACTTGTAAGGGCGTTGTTGGTTCACAACCGTACCCGGTTAATACTTTCACTCATTTTCCTTTCAAGATTTAATCTTGCATTTTGATTCCCTTGTGGGGCCTAAATCTCTGAATTTATCAGCGACTTTTTGAGGATTAAGATCGGCGAGATCACAACGGGGTTACGACCGCGCTTCACCTTTTCTCAATTCGCTGAAGGTTGACGAAAATACAAGAGACTTCGTCCAGTCGAGGGGTTCCGTTTTTCTGGAACTTCTTGTCTGGGCGTTGTTGGTTCTCAACCGTACCCGGTAAATACTTCAACTCGTTCTCTTTTCAAGATTTCATCTTGTATTTTGGTTCCCTTGTGGGGTTTTGATCTCTGTATTCATCAGCGACCATTTAAGGATGAAGATCGACGAGAGCACAACGGGGTTACGACCCTTTCTCAATTCGCCGAAGATTGACGGAAATACGAGAGACTTCGTCAAGTCGAGGGGTTCCATTTTCCTGGAGCTGCTAGTCTGGACGTTGTTGGTTCACAACCGTACCCGATTGTTATTTCACTCAGCGATGCTCAACGATTTGTATTTCACAGCGACGTCTTTGTGGGTGAACATCGGCGAGATCACAAACGGGGCTACGACCGCGCTTCACCCGATGTCACCTCACTGTACGTTTGCGGATTTACTAGGATCACTTCATCAGGTCAAGGGGTTCCATTCTCTTGAGTCACATGTCCGGACGTTGCTGCTGCCACAGCTGCTCCCGTTTCCTATCTCACCCGCCAGAGTCCAAGCATTGGCCGACAATTTTTCTTCAATATTCGAGTGTGGAACACATCATTGTAGTTTGTTAAGCCGGCCACTCACGTAAGTTAAACTGCACAATTCAACTGAGCAGTTGAAACTTTCAGTCTGAACTGTACATGAGTGGGCATTTCAGTCTCAGTTTAACGCGATTTTGCCAACTGTGCAGTTTAACTGAGAGAAATGAATTTCTTCATATTTTAAACTGAAAGGACTACCTGAAATAACAATGTGTGGGGCTTCGGACTGTGCAGTTCTCATTTCAGTGTAAGTCGAGGAAGGGAGCATATCACGATGTCGCTCAATAATTCCAAAAGAAACCAAGTTTTAATCAACTTCATCGAGATATATGAATCACGCCAAAAAAGATGCGGCATACAAAAGACTGGCTCATAAATTAGAAGAACTAGAACCTGGTGCTACCAAAAAATCAGTAGTGCCAAAATAAACAGCCTGAGATCTTCTTATCGCAAAGAAAAAAAGGAAGTTGAGGAGTCGAAAAAATCTGGAGATATTGCAGTTCTTACGGCTGTATCTTTTTTCACAATCAATGAGGAAACCAACGACAGCAATTTTTGGTACACCGGTTTACTCATGCGCAAATAATTGAGACAATCTAATGGTTCTTCCTCCAACTCTCTCAATAAGTTTATGTGAGAAGATAAATTGCGTTTTTGTAGCCACTTTTTGCACCACTGTTTACGTTTTCGCTTCTTTAATCTTGATAAAATTGAAAAAACTAAACCGAGGACGGCCAAATCGTCGGACCTGCTCGAATCTAGACTGAAGGATTGAACTGATCATGTGTGCACATCTCAGTCCTCAGTTTGAACTAACAGTTTTAGCTGCGCAGTTCAACTGTACGTGAGTGGCCAGCTTTACAGTATATGATATTTTTCCGAGGCCTACCGAATCTTGAAGTTTTGCTTCGTATTTCCCTGTTTACCGCCCAATTCTTACATTCGCTCACCACGCCCAACCGTCTTGCTTAACCGTTCACCGTTCATTTTTTAATTTGATTACCACTGTAGAATACTTACCGACAGTTAAGTTATTTGTATTCATTTTTTTATGATAACTCTGGCAATAAGATCCGTTTTCATTTTTCATTCTTAATATTCATCAATCAATTACAATTTCTGTTTGGAGTGAATTTCATGAAATCCATTTTGGTGTTTTGAGTGAACCTTTATTTTTTTTCTTTGGCAGTATAAACGAGAGAAACCTAACTTTTAATCGCTAACTTCGTAGATTGAACCGACCCCTTCTCCACTGTATAAAAGCTACCTTGGTAGAAGCGGTGAGTTCTAGTCAAGGCGCCACAACCTTGTTAAACCTATTGTGGCTGGCGCTCGAGCATTTGTTTTCCGTAAAGGTGACTGCGCCCTTGATAAGGGATCTTCACAATATCGAAAAATCTGTTACTCTTATGAGGTCGTAAAACTAGCTAAACTGATGTCGAAACGATCGGTCACATCACTATAAGATGCCGTTTGATGGCCAACGAACCACGAAAACACCTATATATGTTTTTCTGGACTTCTCGTTTCACCATGTCCCAATAATGTCTGGAAAATGTTAGAATTTTGAAATCTCAAAACAAGGAAATTATTTTCTCTCATCACAACGGTGAAGACGGTTGCCAGGCAAACAGCAAACGTAGGTTCGATTCCTGTTCGGGGTGTAACTCTTTCCGGAATTAAAAAAAATTGTCTGCATGCCGTGTATCATCTTTCTACTCTTTTTCATGGAGGGGGTAATAACAGGTACCGGTTTTTTCACCATAATTTGACCCCCCTTTAACTTTGTTACTAAAAGAAGTACAAAAAAATGTTTTTCACAAAAATTTCACGGAATCGAATAATGTTTTTCAAAATGATTTCTTAAAATGAAATATATACAGGGTGGCACTATATTGATTGCAACTTCCTTTTTTCAAATGGAATACCCTGTGTACTTTTCTATATTTGGCGAGCTCTGTTTTTCCCAATTTCGAATATATAACAAATGTTTGGTATATCTCTCTCATTCTGAGTACCACAGAGTTTAAAATTATCACACTGTTAGGTATTCATTGAAAAAATATTGCTTTCAAGTGAATTGTTTGAATATAAAGAATTTCGAAATGATGTCAAATTTTTTTTCATTCCGTAGTTTCATTTCAAATCTTTGAAACCCTGAAAATAAAAGAGACAGACGCACATGCGCATATACAGGGTGAGTCTTTGACTTGTACATATATTTTAACTGTAGATTCCTCTCATTAAACGAAACACTTTTTTCTTATACCATTTTTCAAAATTCGGTTTCGTTTGGAAGATACAGGGTTCATATCTTCGGAACCGTTATTTCAAATGAACTTAATTTTGGTTGATTCTTTACTCTATTCATGGTGCATATTCCTCAATCGAAACTTACTCAATATCTTTCCTAGTTTGAAAGTTACAGGGTGGTCGACTCATAAATTCAATGCAAAAACACTATCAAATCACTTGAAAAGGATAATCGGTTCATATTTTCGCAAGAATCGACCATTTTAGAGAATAAAAGTATTCCTATATTTTTTCAATGAAACGCGTCGTTTTCGAGTTATTCCTAAATTTATACGAAGAAATTTTAGGAAAAAATCATGAATTTCATAAAAAATCTGAATGCTATCCATTTTAGGGCAAGGATGTGATGCATACACTCACATTATTTTTTAACGTAGATTCAATATCTGCCATAAAAAAATCGCTTCGAAAGCGATTTTTTCACCCCCTGTATCATGAATCGCGATTTCGATTTTTAAAGTGGATACATCAATCTTACATCTTGAAAAATCCCAAAAATGAAAATTTTCCATTCAAAAACCTCGAAGTTATTCTTGTTTCAGCGGTGCTCTATTTTAGATTTTTTTTTCGAATTTTCCCGCTCAGAGAGAATTTTCCAACCAACACTGAAAAATGTTACACCAAAATAACTTGAAATTTTCTAAGGAATCTATTTCTGCAATAAAAAAATTGTGTTCTAATTCGAAAAACGGAAGTTGACGTCATTTGCGGAAAAACCGGAGGTGCGCATGCCTTGAAAATATTTTAGATTTCATCAGCATCGTGAAATACTCATAAGTGCTGAATTTCATGAAAATACGTTCAGTAGTTTCCCGTATAAATATGGGTGAGGTTCCTCGTGAAAGACCCTGTATATAGCACGTTCAATCGAATAACAATCCTGCTTTGTCCCGATCCTTCGTGGCCGTCCGAACCGAGGTTCAACGCTTCCTATTTAACCTGGTCAAACCCGCACCTTTCAAACGTGGAACAAGCTGAGTAGACAATAAAACTCTTTTGAGTTTTTGGACTGAAAGAAAATTGAAGTAAAAAATAACTGTAGTACACTTTTATACTGAACCCCTTTCATATCCGTTTCACATTTTGCGACTGCATATTCAAATTCTCCGTTTAATTCAAATTCCACCCCCCCTCTTCTATTCTGGCTGACTCGTATCCGGGAAATATTTTATTTCGTAAGTGCTCGCGATCAGACAAAACTGATCAACCTTTTCAATTTTTATATGTATATATTTCATTTATTTTTGGTATTACTGTATTTTTGTATTCTTATTTTCACTAATTGAATAAACTATGTGAATTACTCTATTTCTGATTTCTCAGTTATCGCTAACATCCTAGATATCAAAGAACCCTGTCTCCGACTAGCAGCTATCCTGGTAGGTTTGCTATTCTCCCTTATAATGCCGGCCATACACGTTACGGTCTACCGGAGAGGTATACCTGCGCAGGTATACCTGTGCAGGTATACCGGACGTCGGTCGTGTCTCTGCAGCTTCTTTTTTGTCTCGATCATGGTACACTTTGTTTTTGACTTGCCATAGGCATGAATGCGTTTTATATATTTCAATAAAATCTTCAAGGACTTTTTTAGTACAGGGTGGGGCAGAAAAACCTATCCGATTTCAAAACGTTATAAAATTAAAACCACTCAGCTTGTCAAAAAATTTTTTTTATTAACATATCGCAAATTTTATGCCATTTTTAAATTTAAGTTTTGAAAAGCACATCACTCAAATGTCGTCCTTGGGAGCGGATATACTTATTTAGGCGCTCGCGGTAGCTTTCCATGACTTTCACCGTCATTTCCACAGGAATCCCTTTCACTTAATTTCTGTGCAACAACCATTTTGTAGGGATGCATTTTGAGGTCCCGGTGCAAAATTCGCCGAATACTGCGGTTGGAAATCCCCAAAGCGAGCGAATGTTTTCGCGCCGAACGACGCGGGGAACGTTCAATCGCGGCTCTCACATTGGCCACGTTTTCAGGTCCTGTTGCTGTCCTGGGACGTTCAGGCGACTTCTTTTTCAATGCTGAACTCGTCTGTCTAAAATTTGACACCCACACTTTAATCGTAGCGTGATGTGGAACAGGATCATGACGCCCGAGTCCGAAATGAATTCGAAAAGCACGTTGTGTAGCAATTATCGAACCGCCGCATTCGATAAACCGCTCAATAACAAAAGCACGATGTTCACCAGACCAAGGCATGTTGACTACTGACAAATGGCATAAAACCAGCTTTCTAACGGTTTTTACCCCACTACTCTACCTGCTCTCTCTTCTGAGAAAAAGGGATTTGAAATCGGATAGGTTCTTCTGCCCCACCCTGTAGAATCTGTTGGTGCCATTTTTGCGTATTGATTTTTGATACAGGTGACAATACGATATCATTCACTACTAGACGTGGAGACAACTGACGGCGACAACGTTTATGACAGCAAATGACGTGACCTGCGCAGGCGACCGGTGTACAGGGTGGGCAAAATTGTTGCTATATGAACTAAAACTTTTTAACCCGAGGAGATAGAGAAAGATGAATGGCACCTTATAGTCCTCTTTTTTCAAGAAACTGATAATGCCATCATATATTTCCTATATTCCTCTATCTTCTTTCGTTTCCGAGTAATAGGCCAAAATTGAAATTTTGGCGATTTCAACTTTGGTCATTATCTCCGTTTCTGTTTATGCTAGGATGTTGGAATAAAAACATTATACAGGCACTTTTCTGATAGCAATCCAGTGGCGTAAGTTGTGTTTTTTCTTATGGAAACAGTAGTTTGAACTGACTTAGAAAGAATCGCCTTTTTTTTCCCGTTTCAGAAATGTATCATATGTTTTAGTTCATGTAGCACCAATTTTGCCCACCCTGTACATGCACACATGCACAGGCACATCGTACGGTGTCACTCAAAAATATTGATTTTCGATCTTGCACCGGTCGCCTGTACAGGTTGAGAAAACTGCACAGGTCTAATCCCACACACGCTCCGGTTGACCTGCACAGGCATGCCTGCGCAGGTATACCTCTCCGGTAGACCGTAACCGGTCACCTGTGCAGGTTGAAAAAACTGCACAGGTCTAATCCCACACACGCTCCGGTTGACCTGCACAGGCATGCCTGCGCAGGTATACCTCTCCGGTAGACCGTAACGTGTATGGCCGGCATAAGGAAAAAGAATAACTGGCGCTCGAGGTAAGTTCGCCGAGAAAACCCCGTCACAAAATTGATACTGTGCATACTGAGTTGATTCCCAGTTTTTTCATTGGTGAAGGAATACTATATTCTGAATTTTATTCTTGAGCTGCGAAACACGTTATTCCTGATATTTCCTCTCGAAAACTGTGAAATTAATAAATTGTTCTGTGTTTGATTCATTTCAAAATCCTTTTCTTGTTTTTTTTCCTTTTGAACTGTTATGAAATATTGAATCTTTTCTGATGGTGTTTTATTTTTGAAAAATATTGAACTTTCAGTACTGATCAGTTGTTTTTGGTATTATTGAATTTCGTTTTTTCAATTTTTTCTTTATACAGGTAGGGGAGACTTGGATATTACCACGCCTACCACCTACCGTTGTAGGATCATTCTGAGGTAGGTGGATTTGTATTTTTGTGCTTGAGACTGAATCTGAAAATTCTCTTTCTCTCCATTGACTGAACAATTATTCGTGAATGAAATAAAGACAGATTCAGTATTTTATTCCTACGATTGCATTTGTAACTGTTACGCCATTTATATTTTTACTGTAACCTGTAGGTACGCATAAACATAGTTCGTGAGTGACATAACCGGTAACTGTGAACACTTTTAATCGGACACAACCAAACCTGTACTTGGAAAGACTTAACCGCAAGGAGTAAATATGGATGTGAACCGGCTGCTGAGTGATGAGCTGACCTACGAGCTTGAACTCAGAGGACAAACGATACCCGGCACAGTGATGACTAAACGAAGTCTGCTACGACAGGTTCTTCAGTCTGATACAGCTTTACAATCTGGGTCATGGATGGATCCGACTCTGCATATCGAGATATATATGCCAAAACAAGCTCACCGATTTGGTCGAATCCATTCAAAACTTGAATCACGACAATGCCGCTAACGAATACCCGCGCATTTTCACAAGGGTGAAACACGTACAAGGAAGACACTACAAGTCTCGCCGGCCGCGAGATAATTGGATAAATAAGATTTTTTCATTCTGCTAGAAAAACCTGAAAGCGAAAAGTTTATTTTCGAATATGTGACCTGGTGATTTGATATCAACTTAGCAGAGCACGAGATTTTTTTTTTTTCAAAAGCAAAAGCGCGAAATTTTTATGTTCGCTGACAAATAGGGGATCATAAACTTAATCTGTTCCAGATTTCAAGAATACTAAAATAGTTTTCGTGAAAAATGACAGATACAAGTCTCGCCGGCCGCGAGATTATTGGATAAATAGGATTTTGTCATTTTGCTAGAAAACATAGAAGCGAAAAGTTTATTTCCGAATATGTGACCTGATGATTCGATATCAACTTAGCAGAGCACGAGATATTTCTTTCAAAAGCAGAAGCGCGAAATTTTTATGTTTGCTGATAGATAAGGATCATAAACTTCATCTCTTCCAGATTTCGAGAATACTAAGAAGCTAGTATTCGTGAAAAATGACGGATACAAGTCTCGCCGGCCGCGAGATAATTGGATAAATAAGATTTTGTCATTCTGCTAGAAAAACCTGAAAGCGAAAAGTTTATTTCCGAATATGTGACCTGGTAATTTGATATCAACTTGGCGGAGCACGAGATATTTTTTTCAACAGCAAAAGCGCGAAATTTTTATGTTCGCTGATAAATAAGGTATCGTAAACTTCATCTCTTTTCCAGATTTCATGAATAATAAGATAGTATTCGTGAAAAATGACAGATACAAGTCCCGCCGGTCGCGAGATAATTGGATAAATAAGATTTTGTCAATCTGCTAGAAAAACCTGAAAGCGAAAAGTTTATTTTCGAATATGTGACCTGGTAACTTGGCAGAGCACGAGATATTTTTTTCAAAAGCAAAAGCGCGAGATTTTCATGTTCGCTGATAAATAAGGGATGATAAACTTCATTTCTTCCAGATTTCAAGAATACTAAGAAGATAGTATTCGAGAAAATTACGGATACAAGTCTCGCCGGCCGCGAGATAATTGGATAAATAAGATTTTGTTATTTTGCTAAAAAAACCTGAAAGCGAAAAGTTTAGTTTCGAATATGTGACCTGGTAATTTGAAATCAACTTAGCAGAGCACGAGATTTTTTTTTCAAAAGCAAAAGCGCAAAATTTTTATGTTCGCTGATAAATGAGGTATCATAAACTACATCTCTTTTCAAGATTTCATGAATAATGATATAGTTTTCGTGAAAAATGACATATACAAGTCTCGCCGGCCGCGAGATAATTGGATAAATAAGATTTTGTCATTCTGCTAGAAAAACCTGAAAGCGAAAAGTTTATTTTCGAATATGTTTTTTCATTTGATATCAACTAAGCAGAGCATGAGATATTTTTTCAAAAGCAAAAGCGCGAAATTTTTATGTTTGCTAATAAATAAGGGCTCATAAACTTCATCTCTTCCAGATTTCAAGAATACTAAGAAGATAGTATTCGAGAAAAATGACGGATACAAGTCTCGCCGGCCGCGAGATAATTGGATAAATAAGATTTTGTCATTCTGCTATAAAAACCTGAAAGCGAAAAGTTTATTTTCGAATATGTGACCTGGTAATTTGATATCAACTTAGCAGAGCACGAGATATTTTTTTCAAAAGCAAAAGCGCGAAATTTTTATGTTCGCTGACAAATAAGGGATCATAAACTTCATCTGTTCCAGATTTCAAGAATACTGAGGAGATAGTATTGGTAAAAATGACGGATACAAGTCTCGCCGGCCGCGAGATAATTGGATAAATAAGATTTTGTCATTCTGCTATAAAAACCTGAAAGCGAAAAGTTTATTTTCGAATATGTGACCTGGTAATTTGATATCAACTTAGCAGAGCACGAGATATTTTTTTCAAAAGCAAAAGCGCGAAATTTTTATATTCGCTGACAAATAAGGGATCATAAACTTCATCTGTTCCAGATTTCAAGAATACTGAGGAGATAGTATTGGTAAAAATGACGGATACAAGTCTCGCTGGCCGCGAGATAATTGGATAAATAAGATTTTGTCATTTTGCTAAAAAAACCTGAAAGCGAAAAGTTTAGTTTCGAATATGTGACCTGGTAATTTGATATCAACTTAGCAGAGCACGAGATTTTTTTTTCAAAAGCAAAAGCGCAAAATTTTTATGTTCGCTGATAAATGAGGTATCATAAACTTCATCTCTTTTCCAGATTTCATGAATAATGAGATAGTTTTCGTGAAAAATGACATATACAAGTCTCGCCGGCCGCGAGATAATTGGATGAATAAGATTTTGTCATTCTGCTAGAAAACCTGAAAGCGAAAATTTTATTTTCGAATATGTTTTTTTATTTGATATCAACTTACCAGAGCACGAGATATTTTTTCAAAAGCAAAAGCGCGAAATTTTTATGTTTGCTAATAAATAAGGGCTCATAAACTTCATCTCTTCCAGATTTCAAGAATACTAAGAAGATAGTATTCGAGAAAAATGACGGATACAAGTCTCGCCGGCCGCAAGATAATTGGATGATTAATAAGATTTTGTCATTCTGCTATAAAAACCTGAAAGCGAAAAGTTTATTTTCGAATATGTGACCTGGTAATTTGATATCAACTTAGCAGAGCACGAGATATTTTTTTCAAAAGCAAAAGCGCGAAATTTTTATGTTCGCTGACAAATAAGGGATCATAAACTTCATCTGTTCCAGATTTCAAGAATACTTAAGAGATAGTATTCGTAAAAATGACGGATACAAGTCTCGCCGGCCGCGAGATAATTGGATAAATAAGATTTTGTCATTTTGCTAAAAAAACCTGAAAGCGAAAAGTTTAGTTTCGAATATGTGACCTGGTAATTTGATATCAACTTAGCAGAGCACGAGATTTGTTTTTCAAAAGCAAAAGCGCAAAATTTTTATGTTCGCTGATAAATGAGGTATCATAAACTTCATCTCTTTTCCAGATTTCATGAATAATGAGATAGTTTTGTGAAAAATGACATATACAAGTCTCGCTGGCCGCGAGATAATTGGATAAATAAGATTTTGTCATTCTGCTAGAAAACCTGAAAGCGAAAATTTTATTTTCGAATATGTTTTTTTATTTGATATCAACTTAGCGGAGCACGAGATATTTTTTTCAAAAGCAAAAGCAATTTTTATGTTCGCTGATAAATAAGGTATCATAAACTTCATCTCTTTTCCAGATTTCATGAATAATAAGATAGTGTAACGAACGCTCCTAAATACACCCCTGTCGCGACTACGCCTTGCAGTTAGTTTTCTGGAGAACTCTAGAAGAAACGCGACTACTCCAGACGTTTCGAGAAAGACGCGATGCGAGGATATATGAGAGCGACGGTTGAGCAGAGGGGACAGTCTAGAGAGAATCGAGATCGAATCGACAGTACGCGAAGAGACTTTTTGTGTGAAAATAAATATCTGTGTAGATAAATTAGAGTTAGTAAATAATTGTACATAAATTAGTGATTAGTGTAGTAGCTCCTGTAAATAAATTAGACATTAACAAATTGGACAATTTAATTAACCCGAGAACGTAACAATTGGTGTCAGGTGTGGGGTGAAAATAAATTCGGACAGTGGAGTTGATTGGAACTTTCTCGAAAAGTTCGGGAACTTTGAGTAGATAATTGTACTCTTTGAGTAAATAAGTGCGAACTTTTGTGAACTCGAAATAAATTGACATTTTTGTATTTTGTCGTGATAATTCAGTGGAAATGAGCGGCCAAAAGAAATTGTTGGAGCTTAAAGTGCAGGAACTGAAGGAGGCACTCGAAGAAAGAGAGTTGGAGACAACGGGAAAGAAGTCTATATTACAGGAACGATTACGTCAGGCCCTTATTGAGGAAGGTGAGGATGTAGAGACTTACTTGTTTGAGGTTGACGATGTTAACTCGACACTTACCATTCTTGAGAAAAATTTGTCATCATCCATGAATAACATGTCAAACGATATGGAAAAAAAGTTGAATGACATGTCAACTGATATGAAAAAAGAGATCAATGACATGTCAAGTGATGTGGAAAAAAAGTTGAATGACATGTCAAATGATATGGAAGAAAAGTTGAAAGACATGTCAAATAATTTGTCTTCTATAGATGACAAACTGATTGATATATCAGCTGATCTGAAGGATGAATTTTCGAAGAATGTGTCCAGTTTGAGGGAAGAATTGATGAGCCATGTGAACGAATTAGAAGATGAAATGCACAATGAATTGGCATCAGTTAAAAATAAAATCGACGAGATAGAAAAGATTCAAAGTGGTCTAGTGAATCGACCTCTTGAATTCGATTCACCCATTGGTGGTCCAATCAGGGATCCCGTAGCCGACTTACCGACTTATGATGGAAAGATAGCGTGGGAAGACTATATCACACTTTTCGAGACTTCTGCCTTGATTCATAAGTGGCCCATGGAGAAGAAGGCGGCCTTTCTCAGTATGTCTCTTCGTGGTGAAGCGCTACGTGTTCTGCAAACCATTCCCTTGAATGATAGAGTTGATTTTGAGCTTTTGGTGAAACGCCTAGACATGCGATTCGGTCAAAAACACCTCGGCGAAGTTTACCGGTCTCAGTTGAAGAACCGAGTGCAGAAAGAGAGGGAGTCACTTCAGGAATTTGAGGCAGACGTGGTTCGCTTGGTAAAGATGGCATACCCGACAGTTCCAGACGACGTTTGCGAAAGTCTAGCCGTGGACAGATTTCTGGACGGTCTTCGCAACTGTGACACTCAGCAGGCCGTGAAATTAGCAAGACCAAAAACGGTGAATGAAGCCCTCACACAGGCTTTGGAATTCGAAGCTATCAAGCTGTCGACAAGGGGTTATGCCAAGGTTCGAGTGACCGAACATGCTATCGAGGAAGAAGAAGTAAATGAAGTCACCTCTTTAAATAAAATAGTGGATCAAGTTCTCAAGGCGCTAGAAAATCGAAACCGCCCAATACGATGTTGGAATTGTGGAAAATTAGGGCATCTACGAAACAAATGCCCACAGCCTGCGAAAACAACCAAGCAGGAAAACTAAAACGGGCTGGTAAGAAGGGGCATAAACCGGCCCGCCAAGACAATGCCCCAGAAGTCATAATACAGGCCATATCATCTAGTATTTATGTCAACGGAAGAATCGATGGGCAGTCGATCAAAATGTTAGTCGACACGGGCGCAACCCGAACAATTATCAGGCCAGATATAATGAGAACAAAAGGAAGGACCTTACCAACGAAGATCCGCCTGCGAACAGCAACTGGGGATGAAATAACAACTCATGGTCAGAGAAGGATTTCCATGGATATTGGGGACATATCCATTAACTGTGAGGTGCTGGTGGCAGAAATTGTGGAAGAAGTCATCTTAGGAATGGATGTCATTAAGGGTTATGGCTTTCAGTTGGATATGAGAGACGATGTTCTGAGAATCGGAAGTCGGGAAATTCCATTCCAAGGATGTGAAGATGCTAAAATTCGAGTCTTGCTCTCTGAAGATGTTGACCTACGGGGTCAGGCAGAAACCATAGTGAGTGGTTACTTGGACAGAGATCTTCGAAACAATGACGTTAGACTCGTGGAACCAACGAACGAAAGGAATCTTGGGAAAGGCCTTCTAGTGGGGAAAACTCTAGTGAAAGGGAGGAAAGAGGTTCCCGTAAGAATATTGAACACCAATATGCACCCCGTGACGCTGAAGAGGAACACAATTCTGGGAGAGAGCTGTTCTGTAATGTCTGTGACAGGAAGCATCGAAAATGGACAGATCACCGCAAATAAGGGACCAGAGTGTTCGCAGAAATTACTTGAAGTTCTGACCTCTTCCTGCACGAATCTCGAACTAGAACACATGAACCAAGTGAAGAAATTAATAAAGGAATACTGCGATGTGTTTGCTATCGATGATAGTCGAATGGGAAGAACCAATGTGGTGAAACATCCAATTAATACTGGAATGGCAGATCCCATTCGCCAACATCCACGAAGGCTTCCGATAGCAAAGAGAAACGAAGCAGAGAAGATAATCAAGGATATGCATGATCAAGGAATAATTGAACCATCTGACAGTCCTTGGTCATCACCAGTGGTTCTGGTGAAGAAGAAAGACGGCAGTACTAGATTTTGTGTCGATTACCGCCGGTTGAACGACGTCACCAAAAAAGACTGTTACCCCATCCCAAGAATCGACGACACGTTAGACACGCTTTCTGGCTCGAAATGGTTCTCCACGTTGGACCTGAAGAGTGGGTATTGGCAGGTAGAATTGGACGCCAAGGACAAGGAGAAGACAGCCTTCACCATCGGAGCAGGATTATGGCAGTTCACAGTGATGCCATTTGGTCTTTGTAATGGAAACCATTCTTCGAGGATTATCTTGGAAAACGTGCCTCGTTTACCTGGATGATGTCATCGTCGTTGGCCGGAGTTTCGACGAGCATTTGAGGAATCTGAGAGATGTTTTGGAGAGACTACGTACAGCAAATCTGAAGCTTAGTCCTAAGAAGTGCCACATATTCAAGAAAGAAGTCAAATACTTGGGACATGTAGTATCCGAAGCTGGAGTTAGTGCTGACCCAGACAAGGTTAAGGTTGTACGAGAATGGCCAACGCCAACGGACAAACATCAAGTGAGAAGCTTTCTTGGATTGTGCACATATTATAGGAAATTCGTCCTTGGATTTGCCAATATTGCGAAGCCCTTAACAAAACTGACAGAAGATGGAAGAGATTTCGAATGGGACATAGAATGTCAAGACGCTTTCAATCGACTGAAGCAAGCCCTAACAACGGCTCCCATTCTGAGTTATCCCCAGACTAGTGGAAAATTTATCCTAGACACAGACGCGAGCAATACGGCCATAGGAGGTGTACTGTCCCAAGTTCAAAAGGGGCAAGAGAAAGTTATAGGATATTTCAGCAAGGTCCTATCAAAACCCGAACGAAATTATTGTGTTACCAGAAGAGAACTCCTCGCTGCAGTCAAGTCTATGGAACACTTTTACAAGTACCTGTATGGCCGCGAATTCCTTCTGAGGACAGATCACGCTGCATTGAAGTGGCTTCTTCAATTCAAAAATCCAGAGGGTCAAGTTGCTAGATGGATTGAAAGACTTCAGGAATATAACTTTACTGTCGAACATCGTGCAGGGAGGTCACATAAAAATGCTGATGCGTTGTCTAGAAGATCATGTCCTTCGGACTGCAAACATTGTAGTAAAACAGAAGAGAAGGAATTCTGTTTGAGAACCTCTGTCATCGATGAGAATTGGCTGCCGGAATCCCTGCAGAAAGATCAAGAGAACTACCCTGAGCTGAAACTGCTGATTGTTTGGAAAACATCAGGACACAGACCCAGATGGGAAGAAGTGAGTCATCTGAATTCGAGACTCAAGTCATACTGGGCACAGTGGGACTCTTTGATTTTGGAAGATGGGCTGCTGAAAAGATCCCTCGATAACGACGAAGGTGCTGCAGCTAGGAATCAGCTTGTAATCCCAAGAAGTCGAGTTACAGAAGTGTTACAGAAGCTGCATGATGGAACTTCTGGTGGACATTTCGGCATCAAGAAGACGCTCGAAAAGGTGAGGGAACGGTTTTACTGGGTCAACTGCAAGGAGGACGTTAAGGACTGGTGCCGAAAATGCAGACTATGTGCTTCATCAAATGGTCCGAGAGGAAATCGTAGGGCGCCGATGAAGCAGTACAATGTAGGCAGTCCTTTGGAGCGAGTTGCCATCGATATTGCAGGCCCGTTTCCTGAAACCGAGAATGGGAGTAAGTACATCCTGGTAGCAATGGACTATTTCACCAAATGGGTCGAGGCCTATGCCATTCCAAATCAAGAAGCTGCAACAGTGGCAGATGTACTAGTCAAGGAGATGTTCTGCCGATTTGGGGTGCCACTCGAACTGCATTCCGATCAAGGTCGTAACTTCGAGTCCAGCCTGTTCCAGGGTGTATGCGAATTGTTGGGAATCAAGAAGACGAGAACTACGGCCCTTCATCTGCAGTCAGATGGCATGGTGGAAAGGATGAATCGAACTGTGGGCAAATACCTGACAAAAGTAGTCTCTGATCACCAAAGAGACTGGGACAAGTACCTCCATCTGTTCACCATGGCATATAGGTCTTCAGTGCAGGAATCGACAGGAGAAACACCAGCCTGTATAATGTTTGGCCGCGAAATGAGATTGCCTTGTGACCTGGAATTCGGATGCAAACCTGGAGCTGAAATAGCTGGCGAGGACTACGTGAGCAGTTTGAAGGGGAGACTACACTACATCCATGAGAAAGTCCGGCAGAATCTCCAGATAGCGAGTGATCGCATGAAGACCCGTTATGACAGCAAAGCTGCAGAAGGTGATTTTATTGAAGGAGATTTGGTATGGCTATACAACCCTCAGAGGAGAAGAGGATTTTCACCCAAATTACAAAAGGATTGGGAAGGGCCATACAAGGTGGTGAAAAGGATTAACGATGTAGTGTATCGAATACAGAAACTACCTAGAGGGAAGAAGCGAGTGGTCCATGTTAATCGACTGGCGAAATATGAAGCGGATTACGACGGCCATGACGAGACCAGGAGAATGACCATGGAAGAAGAACATGAAGAAATGAGCTTCGAACGATTCATGGCTAACTATGGTGGAACTGGAAGGGCAAGATTCGGAATCACCAGCGAGCAGCAGCAGGACCTTTTCTCGGTACCCGAAGAGTATTCGCTAGCTCATTGTGTTGCCGAAGATCTTCGTATGTCCAGGGGAATAGCCCTCGTCTTCAGGAAGAAGTTTGGTCGTGTGCATGAACTCCTAGACCAAAAGCCTCGTCTTGGAAGAACTTTGAGACTAGCTGATGGTGAGCGCCACCTGTTGTACCTGGTAACCAAGCGGTTCTCACATGGTAAACCAACGTACAAGGTCATGTGGGACACTTTGTTGAACCTGAGGAGCGAGCTCACTAGACTGAGAGTGAAGAAGCTAGCTATGCCAAAGTTGGGTTGTGGCCTGGATCAACTCAACTGGAGAATCGTCCGCAACATGTTAGAGGTCATCTTCCAAAGGACGGGTATACAAATACTCGTATGTAGTTTCGACCCGAAGGGATGTTCAGCGGCAGAGAAGACGGTGGAATGTTATTTCGAACAACAAGGGCGTTGCCGAAAGGGAGACACTTGTCGATTCAGCCATAACTTGCGAAGGGTTCGGGGACCGAACGTCTTAAGGAGGGGGCAGTGTAACGAACGCTCCTAAATACACCCCTGTCGCGACTACGCCTTGCAGTTAGTTTTCTGGAGAACTCTAGAAGAAACGCGACTACTCCAGACGTTTCGAGAAAGACGCGATGCGAGGATATATGAGAGCGACGGTTGAGCAGAGGGGACAGTCTAGAGAGAATCGAGATCGAATCGACAGTACGCGAAGAGACTTTTTGTGTGAAAATAAATATCTGTGTAGATAAATTAGAGTTAGTAAATAATTGTACATAAATTAGTGATTAGTGTAGTAGCTCCTGTAAATAAATTAGACATTAACAAATTGGACAATTTAATTAACCCGAGAACGTAACAATAGTATTCGTGAAAAATGACAGATACAAGTCTCGCCGGTCGCGAGATAATTGGATAAATAAGATTTTGTCAATCTGCTAGAAAAACCTGAAAGCGAAAAGTTTATTTTCGAATATGTGACCTGGTAATTTGATATCAACTCAGCAGAGCACGAGGTTTTTTTTTGTTCAAAAGCAAAAGCGCGAAATTTTTATGTTCGCTGATAAATGAGGTATCATAGACTTCATCTCTTTTCCAGATTTCATGAATAATGAGATAGTATTCGAGAAAAATGTAGGATACAAGTCTCGCCGGCCGCGAGATAATTGGATAAATAAGATTTTGTCATTCTTCTAGAAAAACCTGAAAGCGAAAAGTTTATTTTCGAATATGTGACCTGGTAATTTGATATCAACTTAGCGGAGCACGAGATATTTTTTTCAAAAGCAGAAGCGCGAAATTTTTATGTACGCTGATAAATAAGGTATCATAAACTTCATCTGTTCCAGATTTCAAGAATACTAAGAAGATAGTATTCGTGAAAATGACGGATACAAGTCTCGCCGGCTGCGAGATAATTGGATAAATAAGATTTTGTCATTCTGCTAGAAAAACATGTAAGCGAACAGTTCATTTAGAAAAATTTGTCACCTGGTAATTTGATATCAACTTAGCAGAGCACGAGATATTTTTTTCAAAAGCAAAAGCGCGAAATTTTTATGTTCGCTGATGAATAAGGTATCATAAACTTCATATCTTTTCCAGATTTCATGAATAATGAGATAGTTTTCGTGAAAAATGACAGATACAAGTCTCGCCGTTCGCGAGATAATTGGATAAATAGGATTTTGTCATTTTGCTAGAAAACATAGAAGCGAAAAGTTTATTTCCGAATATGTGACCTGATGATTCGATATCAACTTAGCAGAGCACGAGATATTTCTTTCAAAAGCAGAAGCGCGAAATTTTTATGTTCGCTGATAGATAAGGGATCATTAACTTCATCTCTTCCAGATTTCAAGAATACTAAGAAGATAGTATTCGTGAAAAATGACGGATACAAGTCTCGCCGGCCGCGAGATAATTGGATAAATAAGATTTTGTCATTCTGCTGGAAAAACCTGAAAGCGAAAAGTTTATTTTCGAATATGTGACCTGGTAATTTGATATGAACTTAGCGGAGCACGAGATATTTTTTTCAACAGCAAAAGCGCGAAATTTTTATGTTCGCTGATAAATAAGGTATCATAAACTTCATCTCTTTTCCAGATTTCATGAATGATAAGATAGTATTCGTGAAAAATGACAGATACAAGTCCCGCCGGTCGCGAGATAATTGGATAAATAGGATTTTGTCAATCTGCTAGAAAAACCTGAAAGCGAAAAGTTTATTTTCGAATATGTGACCTGGTAGCTTGGCAGAGCACGAGATATTTTTTTCAAAAGCAAAAGCGCGAGATTTTCATGTTCGCTGATAAATAAGGGATGATAAACTTCATTTCTTCCAGATTTCAAGAATACTAAGAAGATAGTATTCGTGAAAATTACGGATACAAGTCTCGCCGGCCGCGAGATAATTGGATAAATAAGATTTTGTCATTTTGCTAAAAAAACCTGAAAGCGAAAAGTTTAGTTTAGAATATGTGACCTGGTAATTTGATATCATTTTAGCAGAGCACGAGATTTTTTTTTCAAAAGCAAAAGCGCAAAATTTTTATGTTCGCTGATAAATGAGTTATCATAAACTTCATATCTTTTCCAGATTTCATAAATAATGAGATAGTTTTCGTGAAAAATGACATATACAAGTCTCGCCGGCCGCGAGATAATTGGATAAATAAGATTTTGTCATTCTGTTAGAAAAACCTGAAAGCGAAAAGTTTATTTTCGAATATGTTTTAACATTGGAAATGTTTATGTTCGTATATTACAGGCGAGTTACGAGTTTTCGTTCAAGGTCAAAAGACAAAAGTGTCGCCAGTAGACCAAAAGAGCATTCGAAAGTTATCGCGTGATTTAATTAACATAGGTGTATTGGGAGGATACATTAAATGACGAATTGTATCGGGAAGGTTCGGATCGGTTCGTGAATCTCCGACACGGCATTTGAATACCGCAACCATAGAAATCATAATATATATACTTACTCTAGAATGCTAATCAATTGAACAAAAGTGTTGTAAAAATTGCAGTGTGGTCCATAATGCGCATGTGTGCCATTAGGTTATTTCTGAACAGGGTTGGCTTCAATGAAATTTTATGCCGTTATTGTTGCAGTTGAATTTATTCAATTCATAATAGTATTCGACACTAGTTGTTTTGAACATATTGATAATTTTCAACAGTTATTCGAATGGTAAATTTGGAATCATCAGCGACTAGAAAATAAGCTGAAAATCCTTCATTATTCCAAAACCTCTTTAGTCGTTGAAGAAACCCGGTTTTTGTATAAAAAATAATTCAAGGATCAAGGAAGGCAAATTCTGGTTAACAAACAACGAATATCTTTTGGTAAAGTACAGAAGAAAAATCAAATGAGCAGAATATACTAATATATCCCTGAATGACAGTTCTATTCTTCGTGTTCCTGAAGATAGTGGAAACATGAAAATGTATTGGAGATCTGCCAATGCATTACTCTGCATCGTTTCATGAGTGAATTCTGATACCTACATTCATTCTTCAAGTCATTTGTCTTTTTGAGTTCAGAGTATATTCCAAAATCAATCTGATATCTGAATGAAACTGCAAAGTTTTACTTCAATATATTTTATTTTTGAGTTTGAATTATCCAGTAAAAGATGGTTCACTCACAAGATTTCATGATTTTTCATAATGAATTGCTTTCTTTTTCTATATAAAGAACCAATTTCATGGTGCTAGTGGATAGATATGTGTCAATCGAATGAAAAGCAAAGCGTGAATCATAAATGTTTAACAGTTCATATGATGTAGATATGAAAAGGTGCACATAGTTTACATACTTAAGTGGGAAATGAACAGGTCAAGACAAGGACACTACAGCATTGGAAACAAAAATATATTATCCAATTTCATACATAGTTCATTCTAATCTAAACAGTGGACTCAAAAGAAAATCTATACTAATATTATAAATATTTGTATTTTTGTGTTTGATACGAATAGGCTCAAAAACTACTGGGCCAATTTCAGAAATTTTTTCACCCTTTAGAAAGCTACATTATCCCTGAGTGACATAGGCTATACTTATTTTCACCCGAAAAATTAAGGATACCTACTATAACTTCAATAATTACAAAAAATAAGCCATAATCAGCTATTTTCATGTGCACTGCAAAAACCGTAAGACCTACGTGGATACAATGTATGACGGAAATGTACGTTTTAAGTAGTTCTACAAAAAAGTCAGCGATGGCATATATCTATCTCTCAAGATTGATTTGCTATTACCTGTTTATGGTAATCAGATGTTTTATAAAATTATGCACTAATTGGGAGTGTGTTTTTATTAATTGGGTATTGATAGTCATCTAACCTAATACGTTATTTATCCCCAGTATTTAATTTAGAACGAAATTGCTCTTCACATCATACAATTACAACGAGTACATCAAAAAATATGGAAGAGCACCATCAAAAGTATTTCTCACATATAAATAAGCCTTTGATGATAGGAATTGTAATGTCATAGCAAATTTTTGATGTCATTCCCAAACGTATGTTTATATTTTTTCCCTTGAGATTTTTTCTTCCTAACTTCCATGGACCTTTTCAATATGGATAACTGTACTCCTGCGATCGATTTTTCCATGAGATGAATACCATTCTCTGAAAGCAATTTTTTTTCTTCACATTCCATAAAACTTGTTTTAAACTTGAAACTCTTCTTTTCAAACGTCTAGCCTTCACTTTTATCTATTTCAATTTTTTTTGGGCCAAAGTTTTCCTAACATTGGCAGCCTTTAGCTGACGAAGAAGTTTTGAAGGTGATGCACTAAAAAATTAATAATTAAATATATCTCTAAAAATAGCTCTAATGATTTGGATCAAATTTCTTGTTGTGATAAGGTTCTCCAGCTTATCATAAAAAAAAACCTAGTTTTCCACATCTATAATATTAAATTAATACATAAATGTAAATTTTCAGGTAGGAATGTTTTTTTTTGATACTGTGTGATAATAGATATGGTTTTCAATAGGTTTTATATAGATTTTTATGGGAACATTTGGAGTTCAAAATTTAATTTAATTATAATACTAATCAATAGTTGTGTCGGATTTTGATCTCTCGTATAATCATTTTTGTTTATCTCTTATTACCCTCACTATCAGTTGAGGTATCTTCTCGAGTTCTTTTCAAACTTCTAGGAGAATCTGTAGAGGAAGTGGTGAAACTAATGGGTGACCTGAAATAAAATGATTGTTTTTATCTCAAAGTATTACTCGTTTTAGATTGTCATTTGATACTGAAGACTCCTGTTAGCAAATTGGATATATTGATAATTTGGTGAAAGTCATACAACTTCGAACTTTACTTTAGAAGTTAGTAACTGAATTCATAGAAATGATTTTGGTTTGAAAATTCAATATTGTTCTGGAAAATATATAAGTTTTGAAACTGGGGATTGATGTTAGTACCTGAAATATCTACATACAAAACTAGAAATATTTATCAATAGATAAATAAGTTCAGTATAAAGCAAATTCCTGATTTTTTTTCACAAAGGAAAAATAATATGGTAGACACTAACTTATGAGAGCAGAGTAGTTATTTGCCCTTCTACACTCATTTCTCAAGGTCTTATTCCCAACATATTCCAAAAAACACATTGCTATTCCACAAAAAAAATACTTTCTGGAATAACTGACATAATTCAATTCAAACAACCTAGACTCTATTATTCATATTGTCTTACCTTTCTGCATTGCCAGAAATAGTAACTCCAGGAGTATTTTCGTTACCATCAAAAAAACATACTTCCATATTTCATCCATACTTCCAGCAATTTCCTGTGAGGAATCATTAATTGGGATATTTTTGTTTTGAGGCATTTTTTGTAGGACCCTAGAACTATACAATATAAAATTAGAACACATTCTGGCCTTAAAAAAATTACAGTGTATGAGAAAAAATTACATATTTCTCAGAATATTTCAAATTAGGGCATCATCCAAAACCTTATACAGTAAAAAATGGATGTATAGGTATTGTCTGATTCATATTTATTCCACTTCTGCAGATCCCTTCAAGGATCATTGGGATTGTAGTTACAAATATGAATTATTTTCAGCTAATGATCAAGTGGCAGAATATTTTCAGCAATAGTGAGTTTCCTACCTTCCTTGTTGAATGATAATATGATCACATTTTCGTAAATACAGTTTTGGAACTGCATTCGGTCTCAACTGGATTCTTTTGCCTTCTCTACATATATCTTCTGGAGAAAAAAGTTCGCAACATATTACATACTTCTCACTCAAATGTTCTACGATGGGATTCCTTCCCAAAGCCGACATCCAAGCATCATGCCTCTTTTATGTCAAGCTGAAAATGATAGGCTCCTTGAGTAACGTAGAGTTTATACAACAAAAATACAAAAACTTATTAAATACGTACCCAAAATAATTAATTCCGGGAATCTTCCCTTTGTTATCACACCACAACACTATACAGTTCATTGTTTATCTGATACGAAAAAATCCAAATCGAACACAACACACAACAAAACCAAAATGCACACGAAGAATATCAAACACGAAGATAACAGTTTATAGTGTTTATACTGTTATACAGGAACTAAAGCACCAGTAAACTGTGACTGAAACCGTCCCTGCCTAAACTTTCACTGAGGTCATTTCAAAGTCATTTGCCGTGAGGAAGAAAAAGCGGTGTTGTACGGTCTATATGTTTCCAGTAAAACCTGCTACATTACTGCTATAATTTTCTCAGCAATTCCACCAATATTGCAATTCACTTATGATATTAATGTGTCTAATAGTCGTAGGAAGTCGCGCATGAGCTATAAAATAAGTTTGTTACTCAATGGAATATTTTTATCGTTTAATTATATTGAACTCAAAATAGGACCGACAAAATATTTAGGGACTTGGCATCGTTCTACGTGAAATAACCTAATGGTGAGCATGCGCACATTGTGCATCAGTTGCCTATGCGGAACGTTTTTCGCAGCGGAACTCGAAGGAATTAGCATTCTAGAGTAAGTATATATATTATGATTTCTATGACCGCAACACTCCTAGCTACGATCCGCATTCCGAAGCACATTGTTTATAAACAATGTTCTAGCTGTCATGTTATTCGATTCTTCAGCGATTGAGAACTTGTGTTTATTATATTATAGTTCTTTAATCTTTGTATTATTCTCAAATTTATTGAGTAAAAGAGAGGCCATTTTGTTCTATGGCAGAAAAGGAGCTGGAATAAATACCTATATGTATATAATAGAAAGTTGAAAAAAATATTTGAAATACGATAAAATGGAAGGAAAAAAGGATATAAGGTATTTGTGGTTTTCTAGTTATAACTTGAGATCCTCGTTGAATATTGCTTTGTTTTAGGGTAGAAAAGCTATTGGATTAATTGGACCAAATAGTGGATGTGAAAATGTGGAAACAACTTCTTCACAGAGAAAGACCAAATGCAAACAAATATTGAATGTATTTCTATTCTATTATAGGGTTACTGTGGAAGCACATCATGTCCTCATGATTGACGAAAATTTGGAGAATGTTCGTAAGAAAGAAGGAATTCTGTTTCAGATGAAGATTGGTATATATGTATGAACCCTCAACTAGTCGATTGGCATACCAGGGTGATGAGAAATTCTTCATAGAAGAATTAGCATCCAAACCAGAAAGTTCAACGTCATTTAATTGTTACGATGAAGATGTAATGCAGTTCAAACTGTTTCGAGTTTTTCTCTTGAATATTTGGTAGTGTTTTATACCCTTCTGATGAGGAATTGATGAAAAGAATTAAATTGTGAGGAGAAATTAAACACATGGCTTGCACACAAATCCAAGGTGAAATTTGCAAAAAAGGGGAGAATAGCAAAGCATACATATCCGAGCAAACAATAGAATAATTTTTAAAGTGTTCTATAGTAAAATTTCTTCGACTGAAGTTGTAGAATATTTTCAGAGTTTTACTGAATCATCTTCCAGGAAACTACTTAGCCAGCATGGTGAAGATATTATTTTGTTCATTTTTCTGCTCTTGCATTTCTCTTATCAGATTTAAACTCAGGGTATCTTGGACAAGGCTCGGTTTAGTCGGTTTCTCTTTCGAGAGAAGCATTGCACCAACCGCAGCAAACACTTTCTTTTTGTTTTCGTATTATATATTCATTGATCTCAATCAAAACAATGAGTAATGTATGTTGGTAAAAAAAAATTTTGCTTTTATTTTGAATTCTACAATGCATACCTATTCCATCCTGATTCTAGGGCTTAAAATGAAACAATATCATATTGATTTCTTCAATTGCTAAAGGAATTGAAATAGAATATTATTATGTAGCCACTACACCTTACTAACTATGCTGATGAAATTCTTAGTTTCTTAAATTGCGAAAATAATAATATGGCAATTGGATCGAAATTCAATTAGGTAAAAATTCTAATTTCAAAGGAGCAAATAATGCAAATAATGTACCATAGTGAAATGCATGCTGAGAAATGATTTTCAGTAATCGGTTCTCACATTAAGAGAAATTTTATCGATTTATAACGTGTACCTACAGCTGAAATTCAATCAGGTTACAATTTCAACAGATAACTTAATTCAATCAATCCAAGACCTAATTCACTCACGGTTTCGGTGAAACGTGTTGAAATAATACTTCAGTGGGGAAGGGATTGGATTTCGCGTAGTATTCCAGAATCTGAAATGTTTATTATTTCTATTTCCATTTTCGTTTTCAACATTGTATTTCTGACCGACGACAGGTCAGTGTCAAACTGTCAAAATCAGATGTTGGCGATGCGATGAGTCAAGTTTTGCCTTACATCGGCATTCTGCAACTCACGTGCCTATTTGTCATTTAATGTTTGCTGTGTATTGGGCCAGCACACTAGAATCGGCGACCAGTGAGTCGCGGTGGGAGGTCCGTCAAATTCGCCGCAACGTTGCCATATTGGGCAATTATTCCGGTATTTGAAGGATAGATACTTGTTTTATTTCCTTCATTAGCACTTCGAGTGTTTATATTATTGTTTCATCAAGTGAGATCTGGGCCGCGGTGAGTGGTCCGTCAAATTCGCCCCAACGTTGCCAGATAGGGCAATTATTTCGGTATTTGAGGAATAGGTCAATAGTTAATCCAAGTACATATAAGATTCATGAATTTTAGTAGAAACAGAATCCTTCTATCTAAAGCCAATTTCATGAATACCCAGATTTGCTAAAATCAAAATTTACTTCGAAAATATTGGACAGGATGTAATCAGCTTCATCCGATGATAGTTGATCCGAGTACATATAAGATTCGTGAATTTTAGTAGAAACAGAATCCTTCCTATCTGAATTGAATTTCATGAAAACCCAGATTTGGTAAAATCGAAATTCTCTTCGAAAATATTGAACGAGGTGGACTCAGATTCTTCTGATAATGATCACTCCGAGTACCTATAAGATTCATGAATTTTAGTGAAAACAGAATCCTTCTATCTCAAGCCAATTTCGAGAAAACTCAGATTTGGTAAAATGAAAATTCACTTCGAAAATATTGAACAGGATGGACCCAGCTCCATCCGATCATTTATATCATTATTTTTCATCATTATATCTCAAGAATACTTACTTTAGAAACTTTAGAAAGTTTTCTCTCACATGTTTATGTTAGGAATTAGGAATGTTGATTGTTTCTTGCAATTATTATCTATTGCTTATTATTATTATTGAAAATACTTTTTTATTTTAAGTTCAAATGCAAATAAATGTTGGTAATATTTACATGTGGTGTTATCATTTCCAATGTCTCTGATGGTTGCAAGGATTGCGAAATCTGTGAATTTTATTATTTGATATCAACTTAGCAGAGCATGAGATATTTTTTCAAAAGCAAAAGCGCGAAATTATTATGTTTGCTAATAAATAAGGGCTCATAAACTTCATCTCTTCTAGATTTCAAGAATACTAAGAAGATAGTATTCGAGAAAAATGACGGATACAAGTCTCGCCAGCCGCGAGATAATTGGATAAATAAGATTTTGTCATTCTGCTATAAAAACCTGAAAGCAAAAAGTTTATTTTCGAATATGTGACCTGGTAATTTGATACCAACTTAGCAGAGCACGAGATATTTTTTTCAAAAGCAAAAGCGCGAAATTTTTATGTTCGCTGACAAATAAGGGATCATAAACTTCATCTGTTTCAGATTTCAAGAATACTAAGAAGATAGTATTCGTAAAAATTACGGATACAAGTCTCGCCGGCCGCGAGATAATTGGATAAATAAGATTTTGTCATTTTGCTAAAAAAAACCTGAAAGCGAAAAGTTTAGTTTCGAATATGTGACCTGGTAATTTGATATCAACTTAGCAGAGCACGAGAACGAGATTTTTTTTTCAAAAGCAAAAGCGCAAAATTTTTATGTTCGCTGATAAATGAGGTAACATAAACTTCATCCCTTTTCCAGATTTCATGAATAATGAGATAGTTTTCGTGAAGAATGACATATACAAGTCTCGCCGGCCGCGAGATAATTGGATAATTAAGATTTTGTCATTCGGCTAGAAAAACCTGAGAGCGAAAATTTCATTTTCGAATATGTTTCTCATTTGATATCAACTTAGCAGAGCACGAGATATGTTTTTCAAAAGCAAAAGCGCAAAATTTTTATGTTCGCTGACAAATAAGGGATCATATACTTCAACTGTTCCAGATTTCAAGAATACTAAGAAGATAGTATTCGTCAAAATGACGGATACAAGTCTCGCTGGCCTCGAGATAATTGGAAAAATAAGACATCGTCAGTTTTCTAAAAAAACCTGAAAGCCAAAAATTTATTTTTGAATATGAATAATATATGGTAATTTGATATCAACTTAGCAGAGCACGAGATATTTTTGTCACAAGCAAAAGCGCGAAATTTTTATGTTCGCTGATAAATAAGCGCTCATATACTTCATCTCTTCCAGATTTCAAAAATGCTAAGAAGACAGTATTCGTGAAAATGACGGATACGAGTCTCGCCGGCCGCGAGATAATTGGATAAATTAGATTTTTGCTAGAAAAACCTGAAAGCGACAAGTTTACTTTCGAATATGTGACCTGGTAATTTGATATCAACTTAGCGGAGCACGAGATATTTTTTTTAAAAGCAAAAGCAATTTTTATGTTCGCTGATAAATAAGGTATCATAAACTTCATCTCTTTTCCAGATTTCATGAATAATAAGATAGTATTCGTGAAAAATGACAGATACAAGTCTCGCCGGTCGCGAGATAATTGGATAAATAAGATTTTGTCAATCTGCTAGAAAAACCTGAAAGCGAAAAGTTTATTTTCGAATATGTGACCTGGTAATTTGATAACAACTTGGCGGAGCACGAGATATTTTTTTCAAAAGCAAAAGCGCGAGATTTTCATGTTCGCTGATAAATAAGGGATGATAAACTTCATTTGTTCCAGATTTCAAGAATACTAAGAAGATAGTATTCGTGAAAATGACGGATACAAGTCTCGCCGGCCGCGAGATAAATGGATAAATAAGATTTTGTCATTTTGCTAAAAAAACCTGAAAGCGAAAAGTTTATTTTCGAATATGTGACCTGGTAATTTGATATCAACTTAGCAGAGCACGAGATATTTTTTTCAAAAGCAAAAGCGCGAAATTTATATTTTCGCTGACAAATAAGGGATCATAAACTTCATCTCTTCCAGATTTCAAGAATACTAAGAAGATAGTAATCGTGAAAATGACGGATACAAGTCTCGCCGGCCGCGAGATTATTCGATAAATAAGATTTTGTCATTTTGCTAGAAAAACCTGTAAGCGAAAAGTTTATTTCCGATTATGTGACCTGGTAATTTGATATCAACTCAGCAGAGCACGAGGTTTTTTAACATTGGAAATGTTTATGTTCGTATATTGCAGGTAAATTACGAGTTTTTGTTCAAGGTCAAAAGACAAAAGTGTCGCCAGTAGACCAAAAAAGCATTCGAAAGTTATCGCGTGATTCATTAACGTAGGTGTGTTGGGCCAGCATATGCCAGCATACGAGAATCGGCGAACTGCGCCGAGGTGGGACTCAGGTGGGAGGTCCGCCAAATTCGCCGCAACGTTGCCGGATTGGGCACTTAGTCCGGTATTTGAAGGATAGATCATTGTTTTATTTCCTTCATTAGCACTTCGAGTGTTTATATTGTTGTTTAATCAAGTGAGATCTGGGCCGCGGTGAGCGGCCCGTCAAATTCGTCGCAGGCAATTATTCCGGTATTTGAAGGATAGATCATTGTTTTATTTCCTTCATTAGAACTTCGAGTGTTTATATTGTTGTTTAATCAAGTGAGATCTGGGCCGCGGTGAGCGGCCCGTCAAATTCGCCGCAACGTTGCCAGATTGGGCAATTATTTCATTATTTGATCCACTGAAGAAACGGATTTGCACAGTCTGGCAACAAAATCCGCTTATGACACTGTTCGCCCATGCTCAAATCGGCCTCTAACGCCCGTTTGCACCGCTTACCCTTAAAAGTTCCTCGTTGCTAGGTACCACTTAGACTTAAGTTCCACTCAAAAATATTTCCATTTGCACCGGTACCACTTAACAGAAATTTAGCTAAGGATCACTGCCATTTGGCAACGCTGTAAGATTATTCAAATATTGATACATTCGACCTACTTGAGAATTGAAAAGAAGAAATTCTATGCCGGTTTCTATGATCTATGACTAACCTATAACATAACAAATAACAGACAACGTACAAACATCGTACAGATAATTTGTGTTTTTCGGTTTTTCCTTGTGAAGTGTGAATTCAAAATGGATAGTGTTGAAAAGAAATCAACAAGAGCTCCAAATTTCTCTTCTAATGAGAAAAATAAACTTTTAAATTTGGTGAATAGTTTCAAGGGCACCATTGAAAATAAAAAACGAATGCAGTTACTTGGCGTGAAAATACGGAAGCGTGGCAAGAAATTACGAATTTATTCAATTCACAATCCCCTGATGGACATCATAGGGGCAAAGAATCTCTAAAAAAATTTTATGAGAATATAAAAAAGGACACGAGGAAGCACATCGCGGCAGAAAGAAGAGAGGTATATCTGACCGGTGGTGGAACAGCTCAGGTGCCCCCTCAAGACCCAAATCTGGATCTTGCTCTGTGGCTTATGAATAAAAAAGGCGTTGAAGGATTTAAGAACATATTCGATTCTGACAGCATGGTATTTGAAAACCCCTCAGCATCTCGAACGATGAATGAAGAAGAGGTATGTGCTACAATTACATCCCATGAAAAGGAATCTTTAAAGGGAGTGAAGATCACTGAAGAAGTGGATACGCCTGCTGTAAGCATTAATTATTTTGTGATTGCTGTTTATTCCAATTTAAACTTCATTAATTTCATTTTGTGTTATTTATAGATAAGAATAATCGAGGTAACTCCTCAATGTACTGGAAATTCCTCATTCTTATCAAGAAGGCGACCAGCCATGACAAAAACTTCTGGTCAACTTTCAGAGGAATACTTAAAAGTAGCTCAAATAAAATTAGAGTATTTTGAGGAGGAAAAAAAATTCCAAATAGCCCGGAATGAAAATGCTGCTATTGAAAAGGACATTCTGAATGTACAGAAGCAAATTGCAGATGAGGAACTGCGAAACCTAAAGGAAAAAAATGAGAGAGGAAAACAAAGGGAATTGGAAGAAGATACTTTCAGAAGAGCAAAAAATAATGCAGAATTGGAATTGCTAAAAATCAAATTGTTGCATGCTAAAAACGAATTAATTGTAGTGAAATCATAATAGTTGCATTAAATATTTATTCTGAAATAGGTTGATTTTATTTACACAGCCTTTTGAACAATTTTTAAATGTTAATTTCAAATATGAATATGTATATAGAATAAAATACAGTGGGATATAATAAAGCTCAACAAAAAAGAAATATTCTTATACCTATAAAGTAATTGTTATATGAGTTCAAACTAATGACAACAAATACTTTCATAAATTTAAAATTATTGAATTATTATTTCCTTTTTGTTCTAAAGCAGGGAGATATTTACTTTATATTTCATTAGAATCAGTACTCAATTCCCCAAGAGCATAGTACTGATTTGCAATAAATTCATTACGTCAAATGTTATTGATACATTGTTCTTATGAAATGAGACAAAAATTGTAGAAATTTTAACATTGGAAATGTTTATGTTCGTATATTACAGGCAAATTACGAGTTTTCGTTCAAGGTCAAAAGACAAAGGTGTCGCTAGTAGACCAAAAAAGCATTCGAAAGTTATCGCGTGATATAGGTGACATAGGGTGTATTGGGCCAGCATACGAGAAGCGAGCATACATTAATTCTCTCGAATGCCTAACCAATCAGATTCACTCGATCCGAGTGCTTCCGAATGCACCCGCGTGTAAGATCGTGAGAAGAAGCCGTTTCCCGTTTCAGATCGCGCGTTTCGTCTTTTGTCGTTCTTCATAAACGAATCTGATAGTGAAAAGTGAAATAGTTGAAAACGGTTGGAACTTCGAACAGTTTGATTTTTTTTTATTGAATAGAATATCTAGCAAAATCTATTACAATTTCTCATTACGGACGTTTCAAATAAATGCTCGACTTTATTGCAGAGTGCTGAGTGAATCCACTTATTTGCATTTGCGGCATATGTGGAAAAGAGTTTACCAGCGTATCTGTTAGAAACAGGCATCTCCGGACAATCCATAATTATGATTCCGCTAAAGTGGTGAAGAAGCAATATATTTTGTGTTCTCTTTGTTCTACTGATGAAAACCAGGAAACGTTTTCTACATAGATATGATCATTTGAGAATAATTCATGGTGTTCTGTATGATTGATATTTCTTACATTTCCCCCATCCAAGAAAAATATGATACAACACACAGTTATATTGCCATATTTCAAAATACATATGCTAAATTACCTACTCAAATTCTCACTTTTGAGGTTTTTGTAAGCGCATATGTGCTTTTTATTACAAGCTTTTATTTAGTTTCACCTGTCCCAGTGTCTGTCTGTCTGTAATCAAATCTTGCAAGTTAAATATGACACACTTCTAATCGTCCGATTGATTTGAAATTTGGCAGGTGTACATAATTCTGGTGACAATGCATCATGAAATATTTTTTATAGAAAAAAACAAAATGGCTGCTCCAAAATGGCGGATGAGTTTCGTAATTATCATCCGATTTCATTCAAAATTAGTATCTAGGGGTTTTTGGGTTCGACAATGATGATTCTTTTGTCAAAATTAAAAAATTCAAGATGGCGGCTAGAATAGGGCGGACGAGTTTCGTAATTATGATCCGATTCTATTCAAAATTGGTATCTAGGGGTGTTCTGGGTCGGAAATTACGATTCTTCAAAATTGAGGAATTCAAGATGGCGGCTTCAAAATGGCGGATGAGGGTTGTTTTTATAAAAGATTGTTTTAAAAAATGATTTTTTTATTATAGCTTGTTCTAAATGCAAGGGCGGATATAGCTTTTTTTCATGGGGGGGGGGTAATAACGATTGAAAATCAGGTTCACAATTTATGAAATTTTTTTATGTGCACCACATTGCGTAACTTCTTCTAGGGACTTTGATACTCATGGGGGGGTAATTACCATAATATAAATCAAACTGTTCGAAGTTCCAAGTTCCAACCGTTTTCAACTATTTCACTATCAGATTCGTTTATGAAGAACGACAAAAGACAAAACGCGCGATCTGAATAACGGGCAACGGCTTCTTCTCACGATCGTCCTCTCGGGTGCATTCGGAAGCACTCGAAATCGAGTGAATCTGATTGGTAAGGAATTCGTGAGAATTAGTGTATGCTCGAGAATCGGCGACGGCGACCAGTGAGCCACGGTGGGAGGTACGTCAAATTCGCCGCAACGTTGCCAGATTGGGCAATTATTCCTGTATTTGAAGGATAGATCATTGTTTTATTTCATTCATTAGCACTTCGAGTGTTTATATTGTTGTTTCATCAAGTGAGATCTGGGCCGCGGTGAGTGGTCCGTCAAATTCGCCGCAACATTGCCAGATTGGGAAAATATTTCGGTATTTGAAGAATAGGTCAATATAGTTGATCCTAGTACATATAAGATTCATGAATTTTAGTAGAAACAGAATCCTTCTATCTGAAGCCCATTTCATGAATACCCAGATTTGCTAAAATCAAAATTCACTTCGAAAATATTGGACGGAGTGGACTCAGCTTCATTTGATTTCCTCCGAGTAGGGGAGGACGGGGGAATTCCGCGCACGGGGGAATTCTGCGCATTGATATTCTGCAACTCAGTTCAGTTATTTCAAAATTTAGATACAGCCACAGAAATATAATAAACATATAAATAAATAAATATTTTATTATATTTCTGTGGATACAGCGCACCATCTCGTATTTGCCTTGCCAACATCCTCCCGTAATTTAAAGATATTCGTGTTTTTATTTTAGACCAGGGAGCCGATTGTTCGTTTCACGACGCTCTGATCTAATTTTCGAGAGAAATTGGAATCGTGGAGAGTACTTCTATTATTAATTTCTAATGAATCTATTGCATGACTATTTTCCTTCATATGTGTAGATTATTTAATGCAAAAGAACAATTACATAATTGTATTTCGTCATCTACTGTCAGTGATTAGTTAGGTTAGGTGACTCACACTGGGAGAATAACGCGCAGCTGTAGCGGGGTAATTCTTCAATAATATTTTTTGTACCTATTCATGGAAATTTGTTTAATTTACATTGTACTTCGTTATTACCTAAATAATGAAATATTTTTTCGAGTTTTTCAGCTGTTCAATATATGCGCATAATTATACCATCGCATGCGCGGTATTACCTAGTACGTGGGGGAAGACCGCGAAAAGACAGTTTTCAGAATTTTTTTTTTCTCAATTGGTATAGGTAGTTGAACCTTTTCCTTGTGATGAAAAAGTTCCAAATGGGTTCATGATTCAGCAGTTAAATTATGAAAGTTTGTGTGTACATAGGAAGGTTTTTGTGAGCATTTTCCCTTAGGTGCGTGGAATTCCCCCGTCCTCCCCTACATATAAGATTCATGAATTTTGGTAAAAACATAATCCTTCTATCTCAAGCCAATTTCGAGAATACTCAGATTTGGTAAAATAAAAATTCTCTTCGAAAATATTGGACGGGGTGGACTCAGCTTCTTCTGATGATGTTTACTCCGAGTACATATAAGATTCCTGAATTTTAGTAAAAACAGAATCTTTCTATCTCAAACCAATTTCATGAAAACCCAGATTTGGTAAAATAAAAATTCGCTTCGAAAATATTGGACGGGATGTTATGAGCTCCATCCAATGATAGTTGATCCGAGTACATAGGATTCATGAATTTTAGTAAAAACTGAATCCTTCTATCTAAAGCCAATTTCATGAAAACCCAGATTTGCGAAAATTAAAATTCACTTCGAAAATATTGCATAGGAATGACAGGATGGACCCAGCTTCATCCAATTATTTATATCTTCATTTTTTTTATTATTATATCTTGAGAATACTTACTTTAGAAAGAACATTTTTGTTTTACAATACGGTGACAAGTTTCCTCTTACATGTTTATGTTAGGAATTAGGAATGTTGATTGTTTCTTGCAATTATTATTGTTTATTATTATTATTATTGAAAATACTATTTTATTTTAAGTTCAAATGCAAATAAATGTTGGTAATATTCACATGTGGTGATATCATTTCCAATGTCTCTGATGGTTGCAAGGATTGCGAAACCTGTAAATTTTTTTTGTTCAAAAGCAAAAGCAAGAAATTTTTATGTTCGCTGATAAATGAGGTACCATAAACTTTACTCTTTTTCAGATTTCATGAATAATGAGATAGTATTCGAGAAAAATGACGGATACAAGTCTCGCGGGCCGCGAGATGATTGGATAAATAAGATTTTGTCATTCTGCTAGAAAAACCTGAAAGCGAAAAGTTTATTTTCGAATATGTGACCTGGTAATTTGATATCAACTTAGCGGAGCACGAGATATTTTTTTCAAAAGCAAAAGCGCGAAATTTTGATGTTCGCTGATAAATGAGGTATCATAAACTTCATCTCTTTTCCAGATTTCATGAATAATGAGATGGTATTCGTGAAAAATGACGGATACAAGTCTCGCCGGCCGCGAGATGATTGGATAAATAAGATTTTGTCATTCTGCTAGAAAAACCTGAAAGCGAAAAGTTTATTTTCGAATATGTGACCTGGTTATTTGATATCAACTTAGCGGAGCACGAGATATTTTTTTCAAAAGCAATAGCGCGAAATTTTTATGTTCGCTGATAAATAAGGTATCACAAACTTCATCTGTTCCAGATTTCAAGAATACTAAAAAGATAGTATTCGTGAAAATGACGAATACAAGTCTCGCCGGCTGCGAGATAATTGGATAAATAAGATTTTGTCATTCTGCTAGAAAAACATGTAAGCGAACAGTTTATTTAGGAAAATTTGTCACCTGGTAATTTGATATCAACTTAGCAGAGCACGAGATATTTCTTTCAAAAGCAGAAGCGCGAAATTTTTATGTTCGCTGATAGATAAGGGATCATAAACTTCATCTCTTCCAGATTTCAAGAATACCAAGAAGCTAGTATTCGTGAAAAATGACGGATACAAGTCTCGCCGGCCGCGAGATAATTGGATAAATAAGATTTTGTCATTCTGCTAGAAAAACCTGAAAGCGAAAAGTCTATTTTCGAATATGTGACCTGGTAATTTGATATCAACTTAGCGGAGCACGAGATATTTTTTTCAACAGCAAAAGCGCGAAATTTTTATGTTCGCTGATAAATAAGGTATCGTAAACTTCATCTCTTTTCCAGATTTCATGAATAATAAGATAGTATTCGTGAAAAATGACAGATACAAGTCCCGCCGGTCGCGAGATAATTGGATAAATAAGATTTTGTCAATCTGCTAGAAAAACCTGAAAGCGAAAAGTTTATTTTCGAATATATGACCTGGTAACTTGGCAGAGCACGAGATATTTTTTTCAAAAGCCAAAGCGCGAGATTTTCATGTTCGCTGATAAACAAGGGATGATAAACTTCATTTCTTTCAGATTTCAAGAATACTAAGAAGATAGTATTCGTGAAAATTACGGATACAAGTCTCGCCGGCCGCGAGATAATTGGATAAATAAGATTTTGTCATTTGGCTAAAAAAACCTGAAAGCGAAAAGTTTAGTTTCGAATATGTGACCTGGTAATTTGATATCAATTTAGCAGAGCACGAGATTTTTTTTTCAAAAGCAAAAGCGCAAAATTTTTATGTTCGCTGATAAATGAGGTATCATTAACTACATCTCTTTTCAAGATTTCATGAATAATGAGATAGTATTCGTGAAAAATTACAGATACAAGTCACGCCGGCCGCGAGATAATTGGATAAATAAGATTTTTTCATTCTGCTAGAAAAACCTGAAAGCGAAAAGTTTATTTTCGAATATGTGACCTGGTAATTTGATATCAACTTAGCGGAGCACGAGATATTTTTTTCAACAGTAAAAGCGCGAAATTTTTATGTTCGCTGATAAATAAGGTATCATAAACTTCATCTCTTTTCCAGATTTCATGAATAATAAGATAGTATTCGTAAAAAATGACAGATACAAGTCTCGCCGGTCGCGAGATAATTGGATAAATAAGATTTTGTCAATCTGCTAGAAAAACCTGAAAGCGAAAAGTTTATTTTCGAATATGTGACCTGGTAATTTGATATCAACTTAGCGGAGCACGAGATATTTTTTTCAACAGCAAAAGCGCGAAATTTTTATGTTCGCTGATAAATAAGGTATCATAAACTTCATCTCTTTTCCAGATTTCATGAATAATAAGATAGTATTCGTAAAAAATGACAGATACAAGTCCCGCCGGTCGCGAGATAATTGGATAAATAAGATTTTGTCAATCTGCTAGAAAAACCTGAAAGCGATAAGTTTATTTTCGAATATGTGACCTGGTAATTTGATATCAACTTGGCGGAGCACGAGATATTTTTTTCAAAAGCAAAAGCGCGAGATTTTCATGTTCGCTGATAAATAAGGGATGATAAACTTCATTAATTCCAGATTTCAAGAATACTAAGAAGATAGTATTCGTGAAAATGACGGATACAAGTCTCGCCGGCCGCGAGATAAATGGATAAATAAGATTTAGTCATTTTGCTAAAAAAAACTGAAAGCGAAAAGTTTATTTTCGAATATGTGACCTGGTAATTTGATATCAACTTAGCAGAGCACGAGATATTTTTTTCAAAAGCAAAAGCGCGGAATTTATATGTTCGCTGACAAATAAGGGATCATAAACTTCATCTGTTCCAGATTTCAAGAATACTAAGAAGATAGTATTCGTGAAAATGACGGATACAAGTCGCGCCGGCCGCGAGATTATTCGATAAATATGATTTTGTCATTTTGCTAGAAAAACCTGTAAGCGAAAAGTTTATTTCCGAATATGTGACCTGGTAATTTGATATCAACTCAGCAGAGCACGAGGTTTTTTTTTGTTCAAAGGCAAAAGCGCGAAATTTTTATGTTCGCTGACAAATAAGGGATCATAAACTTCATCTCTTCCAGATTTCAAGAATACTAAGAAGATAGTAATCGTGAAAATGACGGATACAAGTCTCGCCGGCCGCGAGATTATTCGATAAATAAGATTTTGTCATTTTGCTAGAAAAACCTGTAAGCGAAAAGTTTATTTCCGAATATGTGACCTGGTAATTTGATATCAACTCAGCAGAGCACGAGGTTTTTTTTTGTTCAAAAGCAAAAGCAAGAAATTTTTATGTTCGCTGATAAATGAGGTATCATAAACTTCATCTCTTTTCCAGATTTCATGAATAATGAGATAGTATTCGAGAAAAATGACGAATACAAGTCCCGCCGGCCGCGAGATGATTGGATAAATAAGATTTTGTCATTCTGCTAGAAAAACCTGAAAGCGAAAAGTTTATTTTCGAATATGTGACCTGGTAATTTGATATCAACTTAGCGGAGCACGAGATATTTTTTTCAAAAGCAAAAGCGCTAAATTTTTATGTTCGCTGATAAATAAGGTATCATAAACTTCATCTGTTCCAGATTTCAAGAATACTAAGATGATAGTATTCGTGAAAATGACGGATACAAGTCTCGCCGGCTGCGAGATAATTGGATAAATAAGATTTTGTCATTCTGCTAGAAAAACATGTAAGCGAAAAGTTTATTTAGGAAAATTTGTCACCTGGTAATTTGATATCAACTTAGCAGAGCACGAGATATTTTTTTTTAAAGCAAAAGCGCGAAATTTTTATGTTCGCTGACAAATGAGGGATTATAAACTTTATCTGTTCCAGATTTCAAGAATACTAAGAAGATAGTATTCGTGAAAATGACAGATACAAGTCTCGCCGGCCGCGAGATAATTCGATAAATAAAATTTTGTCATTTTGCTAGACTGTAAGCGAAAAGTTTATTTCCGAATATGTGACCTGGTAATTTGATTTCAACTTAGCAGAGCACGAGATATTTTTTTCAAAAGCAAAAGCGCGAAATTTTTATGTTCGCTGACAAATAAGGGATCATAAACTTCATCTCTTCCAGATTTCAAGAATACTTAGAAGATAGTATTCGTGAAAATGACAGATACAAATCTCGCCGGTCGCGAGATAATTGGAAAAATAAGACTTTGTCATATTTTTAAAAAAACCTGAGAGCGAAAACTTTATTTTCGAATATGTGATCTGGTAATTTGATATCAACTTAGCAGAGCACGAGATATTTTTTTCATAAGAAGAAGCGCGAAATTTTTATGTTCGCTGATAAATACACTGAAAGAAAATTCTCAGTTTTAGTTATTAAATATTTGTTATTGCCAAATTTGTTGAAAATTATTAAATAAGATTCACAACGAATATGGCTCATTTATTAAAACTATTAGTAATATATTTCGATATTCACTAGAAACAAACGATTTGGTGCTGCTATATTCAGTAGTTTTAAACAAAATAATTTTATTATAAATAAATTATTTATTAGAGAGATTGAAATGTATTTATCAATAAGTTTGATTTTCAATCAATATCATTTGGTGATTATCAATAAATGTAGAGTTAACTGTTAATAAATCTTTGTTAATGTTTATTATGTTTAGGATGTGATATTTGAACGAATCATTTGTTCATAGTTAATCTACAATCATTAATGATAATAAACTTTATTTGTCTGAGTGTGAATTCCGGTACAAACACGGTTGGTCGAGTAGCGCCGCTAACCATTCTAGCGTTGTCTGAAGATCAGCCAACACCAACGGTTCCAGATTCCAGAATTATTCCTGATGGCTTGCTGAATCTGAATGTCCTGGTTTGGCTAGTGTTAGTGTTAGTGTAACAAAAAACAATGAAAGATTTTTCTTTCTTTCTCTCGGAATGTGGCGTCACCGAAGAGATGCTGAGAGATTTTGAACGTAAGTACATCACCTTCTCAAATGGCTTATGAATTTATAGGCTTTGAAACAAATCAAAAAAATGTATGAGTCAATCGTGAATAAAAATCCAGAATATCTATAGAAATCATATCATACGGTTATCCAATCATAACCATAAAACCTAGACCGGAGCTATACGAAAAGCAAATTCAGTTGTTGAGCTTGAGAGATTGTAGGTAGTAATTGCTAATTACTTTTTAGTTTTCGTAGACACTCCAACTCCAAAAAACATAAAAAGAGGAACATGTTAAGATTTTTGAAATTTTCAGTGTCAGTCACATTGATGTCGAAGAACCCCCTCAGAAATACATTGAAGTTGAAGATATTCCACAACCAGTCAGATGCAACACATCAGATGGTGAAACCATCAATAGAGGAGTGCCTGGTAAAAGAAGATTCTGATTTATTTAAATTGTTTATATGAAAAGTTAATCTGTTGTGGAATCAACAAAACTCTAGAGGCATATGAAATAATTGACTCATCAAAAACATGTCATATTATAGATTTCAAAAATATTTTTCACATTCCCACCAGCATACATGTTGTTGGGGATAGTTGCAAATTTATAACATCTATATCAAGCAAGAATAGAATAATAATGGGGGTTCTCATTTTTAAATTTGATAATGTTCAAACACTTTGTTTCTTATATAGATTACAGTTTATATATATTAAATCAAAAAATAGTGGAATTGGTTTTGTTTTATGTTTCATTTTATGTATTTTATTTATATGAGAACTATGTATTTTTGTTTCATATGAGGAAGTTGAAAATATATTAATTGAATGAAAGATGAATCGTTTCTTTACTGTTTCCCTCAAACAATTATGAATTAAAGTGGACAATTTAATTCACTATTAATGAACAAATATTTTGTCTTTCGGATTAACTATAATATATTTATTGAGTTTTGTTTTTTTCTGTGGAAAAATATTTTGATAGGTTTATTTGGGAATTATTCATCTACTAATAAATTTTTCATTCATAAGGGCCCGATATTTTCACCTGCAGATAACATTCCATCAGATATCAAACTGACGGATAACCCCAACTGATATCGGATAGTTTTTTCATCTGGAACTTTATCTGGAGGTGGAAATATACCTATACCGGCTCTCATGAATAAAACAATTATCAGTAGATAATTAATTCCCAAATAATCCTCCAAAATATTTTCTCACAGAAATAAAACAAGTTATTCCAGGAAACAAAATATTTGTTAATTAACAATAAAGAAAGTGTTTTCATGTTGCACTTATAAACAAACAAATACGAATAATAAATGAATTCGAATTAATAGTGATAAAATTAATCTCAGCTACATAATAACTATTAACAGTTATTTTGTTGCGATGAAAACTTGTTTGGTTTTTGTTAGTATTTGAAATGAAATATTTATTCATACTTATGATGCATTCATTATTCAAAGCAAAATGTATATTTATTATCAACAAATGAATATTATGATGGAATAAATGGAAGATAACCTTGAATAAGTCTTTATTCAACAAGATGTAAACAAATAATTTGTTTCTCCAAAACAAATGTTTAATAAGCCATATTTCAATAACGGATTTGGTGATAGTTAATGATTCTTAGTTAATTCAACCAAATTGTTCTTTCAGTGTAAGGGATCATAAACTTCATCTCTTCCAGATTTCAAGAATACTAAGGGCCACTTGCACCGTATTGGTTCTAAGCGTTAGTTAGTTAAGCGTCGATTAATTTATTTAATCCAGGATTAAATATTTGGCTTGCACCGAGGCTGAATGTAACTAGATTAAAGTTAATCCACAAATCTGGTTATTTTTACGTAAATTGGTACTTGTGCCTATTTTCACGTTGTTTATTCTATCCCTTTCTATGCTTTGACAGTTTCGATGTTTAGACATTTTTTGATATCGAGCGTTTCGCAAATTGAAAGAGTTTGTAATAACGAATTTCTTTGGTAAAAACCGATGCAATTGCACAAGTTGACATCTTTCTTTGGAATATTCTACGTCCTTCACAAATGAAAATATACCTGGTTCGAAACTCTAATTGTCGAAGCACTTACCACTTCAGATTCGGATGTAAAATATGATAAACTCATGGATTCTCTGTCGTATAACAGAGGAAAAGAAATGATCGAAAAGCATGAACAAACCTGATTTTCGATAATAGGCAAACATCTATAAGAAAATATGTGATTTTTTCAATAAACATGCATCTTGGAAAAATTGTTAATATTTATTCACTTTCATTTCAACACATTGATAATAATATTGGTTCCGATTGAATGATACCATGTGTCACAGTGAATTAAAGAATAATTCTACATATCAGAAGAACTGTACCTCCAACTTTATTAGGCATGTATGGATTTGTTCAGTTCAAAATATACCTCGACCGTTAATGTTTAGTTCAGTTATTCATTCTTGTGTGTGCTTTTCATTTCACACCAATTTGATCTTTCATATCTACGCCTAGGAGAACCAAAATCTATAATTTCTACTTCAGTCATTATTCTTTTCAATTTGATTTATAATCAAACATCATTTTTGAAACAAGCCTGACTTGTGTCATCCATGAATGTAGGGTTAGAATTCAAAGTTTATCGTTAAACTTCCATTTAATCCTCCCAATTCGGAGGATTATCTTTAAGCGTTAGTTAGGGTTGTTAAACTAGGATTACGACACGGTGCAAGAGAATCATAGACACTAATCGAGGTTTTGCATTTAATCTGAAGTTTTCTCATACGGTGCAAGCGGCCCTAAGAAGATAGTATTTGTTCACGCCAGTGAACGGTTAAAATAAAATATTCAGAATTTTCAAAATTCAAATAATTAAATTAATTTCTTCATGCTTGGAATCCCCATATGGATTTATCATTGTTTAGGTGCGAAAAGAATTCGCGTCAGCTGTGGAGCACAGATGTCGTATATTTGTTTCCCTCTCATATTTAATTCAGTTCATTGATTGACTTCATGAATGATTCTGCTTCCGTATTGATAATTCTCTGCTTCCTCTTCGTGAATTCGGAAAAGTTTAGTTTTCCTGTGATTCGCAAGTTTTAGTGATTTCGATTCAATCGAGTTACATTCTTTCAAAACATTCATTTGTGCGAATTATTTCGAACAAAAAAACTGTTACCAGTGGCGTGGTTATTTTATAATACCGCAAGGATAAGTGTGCCCAATTTGACATTTTTAGCAGCGGATTTTCACGTCAGCTTCATTCCATATTCGTTTGACGAGCTCGTGCAATCTTTATATGGGATAGGAGTCATCGACAGGATCCTGTTTGCTGATATATAGGTAACTATATTTCATCTGTTATTTTTGAGTGCATTTATCCTTTCATTTGTGTTGGGTTTCAATTAATTACATATATATTATACAGTCCACAGCTCTATCTCTTTCTCACTCAAAAAATTATATTTCGAAAAATAAAACTTAAAATAATTGAACCACACTTTCAGTTGGTTAACTGAAACTCGCCCCAACAGTATTCGTGAAAAATGACGGACACAAGACTCGCCGGCCGCGAGATAATTGGATGAATAAGATTTTGTCATTCTAGTAGAAAAACCTGAAAGCGAAGAGTTTATTTTCGAAAATGTGACCTGGTAATTTGATATCAACTTGTAAGCTCTGTAACAATGTTAGTGTGTTTAATTGATAGTTTTTAAATTATAGCTGCTCCTGATGAAGGGCAAAAACTGTCCAAAAGCTTGAGATAAAAAGAAAAAAGAGTACGGAATTGTAATTATTGACTGCCTCCCAAATATCCCCTATATCCGAATAGACCAGATCAGTCGACTAAATACCTATATAGATATCAACTTAGCAGAGCACGAGATATTTTTTTGAAAAGCAAAAGCGCGAAGTTTTTATGTTCGCTGATAAATAAGGTATCATAAACTTCATCTGTTCCAGATTTCAAGAATACTAAGATGATAGTATTCGTGAAAATGACGGATACAAGTCTCGCCGGCTGCGAGATAATTGGATAAATAAGATTTTGTCATTCTGCTAGAAAAACATGTAAGCGAAAAGTTTATTTAGGAAAATTTGTCACCTGGTAATTTGATATCAACTTAGCAGAGCACGAGATATTTTTTTCAAAAGCAAAAGCGCGAAATTTTTATGTTCGCTGCCAAATAAGGGATCATAAACTTCATCTCTTCCAGATTTCAAGAATACTTAGAAGATAGTATTCGTGAAAATGACAGATACAAATCTCGCCGGCCGCGAGATAATTGGAAAAATAAGGCTTTGTCATATTTTTAAAAAAACCTGAGAGCGAAAACTTTATTTTCGAATATGTGATCTGGTAATTTGATATCAACTTAGCAGAGCACGAGATATTTTTTTCAAAAGCAAAAGCGCGAAATTTTTATGTTCGCTGATGAATAAGCGATCATAAACTTCATCTCTTCCAGATTTCAAGAATACTAAGAAGACAGTATTCGTGAAAATGACGGATACAAGTCTCGCCGGCCGCGAGATAATTGGATAAATTAGATTTTTTCTAGGAAAACCTGAAAGCGAAAAGTTTATTTTCGAATATGTGACCTGGTAATTTGATATCAACTTAGCAGAGCACGAGATATTTTGTTCCAAAGCGAAAGCGCGAAATTTTTATGTTCGCTGACAAATAAGGGATCATAAACTTCATCTTTTCCAGATTTCAAGAATACTAAGAAGATAGTATTCGTGAAAATGACGGATACAATACTCGCCGGCCGCGAGATAATTGGATAAATTAGATTTCGTCATTTTGCTAGAAAAACCTGTAAGCAAAAAGTTTATTTTCGAATATGTGACCTGGTAATTTGATATCAACTTAGCAGAGCACGAGATATTTTGTTCCAAAGCAAAAGCACGATTTTAATGTTCGCTGACAAATAGGGGATGATAAACTTCATCTTTTCCAGATTTCAAGAATACTAAGAAGATAGTATTCGTGAAAATGACGGATACAAGACTCTCCGGCCGCAAGATAATTGGATAAATTAGATTTTGTCAGTAAATGAAACTTACCTCATCACACTTAACTTCGCAGATGACCAAGTAGTGTTGGCACAAGACTCGTACGACCTAGAATTTATGCTGAGAAGACTGTATAAAGAATATCAAAAATGGGGGCTACAAGTAAGTTTACAGAAAACTGAATACCTAGCGGTTAATACTGATGCACAGTTTGAAGTGCTTCTCACTGAAGAAATAACAATCGATCAAGTAAAAGAGTTCAAATATCTTGGAGTTATTGTGGATCAGAGTGGAATAGGAGAGAAGGAAATAAAGAACAGAATCCAGAAAAGCAGGAGAATTATTGGATGCCTCAACTCGTTATGGTGGGATAAGAACATCTCTAAACGCGTCAAAAAGAGAATTGGCGAAACAATGGTGGAATCGGTTCTCTGTTATGGAAGTGAAGTGTGGACACTCAATGCTGAAATGAGGCGTAGGGTGCTGGCGGTAGAAATGGATTATGTGAGACGTGGAGCCAGAATATCTAAGCTACAGCATATTCCCAATGATGTCATCCGAAGACAAATGAATGCCGAAAAAACAATTGTGGAAAGGATCGAAGAACGAAGTCTACGCTGGTTTGGACATCTTATGAGAATGCCCGAAGAGAGATGGCCTAAGACACTTTTTAACTGGAAATCACCAGGAAAGAGAAAACGAGGAAGGCCGAGAAGATCATGGAATGAGGGAGTCAGGAAAGCTATGGAGGAACGAGGCCTAGATGAGGGAATCACACAGGACAGAAACGCTTGGAGGAAGGGATTGAGCAGACGGCAACTATCTGTATAAGATAAAATATTTATTGTATTTTTTCTGGCTCAATATATATATATATAGATTTTGTCATTTTGCTAGAAAAACCTGTAAGCAAAAAGTTTATTTTCGAATTTGTGACCTGGTAATTTGATATCAACTTAGCAGAGCACGAGATATTTTGTTCAAAAGCAAAAGCACGATTTTAAAGTTCGCTGACAAATAAGGGATGATAAACTTCTTTTTTTTTCAGATTTCAAGAATACTAAGAAGATAGTATTCGTGAAAATGACGGATACAAGGCTCTCCGGCCGCAAGATAATTGGATAAATTAGATTTTGTCATTTTGCTAGAAAAACCTGAAAGCGAAAAGTTTATTTTTGAATATGTAACCTGGTAATTTGATAGCAACTCAGCAGAGCACGATATATTTTGTTCAAAAGCAAAAGCGCGAAATTTTTATGTTTGCTGATAAATAAGGGATCATAAACTTCATCTGTTCCAGATTTCAAGAATACTTAGAAGATAGTATTCGTGAAAATGATGGATACAAATCTCGCCGGCCGCGAGATAATTGGAAAAATAAGACTTTGTCATATTTTTAAAAAAACCTGAGAGCGAAAACTTTATTTTCGAATATGTGATCTGGTAATTTGATATCAACTTAGCAGAGCACGAGATATTTTGTTCAAAAGCAAAAGCGCTAAATTTTTATTTTCGCTGAAAAATAAGCGATCATAAACTCCATCTCTTTCAGATTTCAAGAATACTAAGAAGACAGTATTCGTGAAAATGACGGATACAAGTCTCGCCGGCCGCGAGATAATTGGATAAATAAGATTTTGTCATTCTGCTAGAAAAACCTGAAAGCGAAATTTTTATTTTCGAATATGTGACCTGATAATTTGATATCAACTTAGCAGAGCACGAGATTTTTGCAAAAGCAAAAGCGCGAAATTTTTATGTTCGCTGACAAATAAGGGATCATAAACTTCATCTTTTCCAGATTTCAAGAATACTAAGAAGATAGTATTCGTGAAAATGACGGATACAATACTCGCCGGCCGCGAGATAATTGGATAAATTAGATTTCGTCATTTTGCTAGAAAAACCTGTAAGCAAAAAGTTTATTTTCGAATATGTGACCTGGTATTTTATATCAACTTAGCAGAGCACGAGATATTTTGTTCAAAAGCAAAAGCACGATTTTAATGTTCGCTGACAAATAAGGGATGATAAACTTCATCTTTTCCAGATTTCAAGAATACTAAGAAGATAGTATTCGTGAAAATGACGGATACAAGACTCTCCGGCCGCAAGATAATTGGATAAATTAGATTTTGTCATTTTGCTAGAAAAACCTGTAAGCAAAAAGTTTATTTTCGAATTTGTGACCTGGTAATTTGATATCAACTTAGCAGAGCACGAGACATTTTGTTCAAAAGCAAAAGCGCGAAATTTTTATGTTCGCTGAAAAATAAGCGATCATAAACTCCATCTCTTTCAGATTTCAAGAATACTAAGAAGACAGTATTCGTGAAAATGACGGATACAAGTCTCGCCGGCCGCGAGATAATTGGATAAATAAGATTTTGTCATTCTGCTAGAAAAACCTGAAAGCGAAATTTTTATTTTCGAATATGTGACCTGATAATTTGATATCAACTTAGCAGAGCACGAGATTTTTGCAAAAGCAAAAGCGCGAAATTTTTATGTTCGCTGACAAATAAGGGATCATAAACTTCATCTTTTCCAGATTTCAAGAATACTAAGAAGATAGTATTCGTGAAAATGACGGATACAATACTCGCCGGCCGCGAGATAATTGGATAAATTAGATTTCGTCATTTTGCTAGAAAAACCTGTAAGCAAAAAGTTTATTTTCGAATATGTGACCTGGTATTTTATATCAACTTAGCAGAGCACGAGATATTTTGTTCAAAAGCAAAAGCACGATTTTAATGTTCGCTGACAAATAAGGGATGATAAACTTCATCTTTTCCAGATTTCAAGAATACTAAGAAGATAGTATTCGTGAAAATGACGGATACAAGACTCTCCGGCCGCAAGATAATTGGATAAATTAGATTTTGTCATTTTGCTAGAAAAACCTGTAAGCAAAAAGTTTATTTTCGAATATGTGACCTGGTATTTTATATCAACTTAGCAGAGCACGAGATATTTTGTTCAAAAGCAAAAGCACGATTTTAAAGTTCGCTGACAAATAAGGGATGATAAACTTCATCTTTTTCAGATTTCAAGAATACTAAGAAGATAGTATTTGTGAAAATGACGGATACAAGGCTCTCCGGCCGCAAGATAATTGGATAAATTAGATTTTGTCATTTTGCTAGAAAAACCTGTAAGCGAAAAGTTTATTTTTGAATATGTAACCTGGTAATTTGATATCAACTCAGCAGAGCACGATATATTTTGTTCAAAAGCAAAAGCACGATTTTAATGTTCGCTGACAAATAAGGGATGATAAACTTCATCTTTCCCAGATTTCAAGAATATTAAGAAGATAGTATTCGTGAAAATGACGGATACAAGACTCTCCGGCCGCAAGATAATTGGATAAATTAGATTTTGTCATTTTGCTAGAAAAACCTGTAAGCAAAAAGTTTATTTTCGAATATGTGACCTGGTAATTTGATATCAACTTAGCAGAGCACGAGATATTTTGTTCAAAAGCAAAAGCACGATTTTAATGTTCGCTGACAAATAAGGGATGATAAACTTCATCTTTTCCAGATTTCAAGAATACTAAGAAGATAGTATTCGTGAAAATGACGGATACAAGACTCTCCGGCCGCAAGATAATTGGATAAATTAGATTTTGTCATTTTGCTAGAAAAACCTGTAAGCAAAAAGTTTATTTTCGAATTTGTGACCTGGTAATTTGATATCAACTTAGCAGAGCACGAGATATTTTGTTCAAAAGCAAAAGCACGATTTTAAAGTTCGCTGACAAATAAGGGATGATAAACTTCATCTTTTTCAGATTTCAAGAATACTAAGAAGATAGTATTCGTGAAAATGACGGATACAAGACTCTCCGGCCGCAAGATAATTGGATAAATTAGATTTTGTCATTTTGCTAGAAAAACCTGTAAGCAAAAAGTTTATTTTCGAATTTGTGACCTGGTAATTTGATATCAACTTAGCAGAGCACGAGATATTTTGTTCAAAAGCAGAAGCGCGAAATTCTTATGATCGCTGATAAATAAGGGATCATAAACTTCATTTCTCCCAGATTTCGAAAATACTAAGAAGATAGTATTCGTGAAAAATGACGGATACAAGTCTCGCCGGCTGCGAGATAATTCGATAAATAAGATTTTGTCATTTTGCTAGAAAAACCAGTAAGCGAAAAGTTTATTTCCGAATATGTGAACTGGTAATTTGATTTAAACTTAGCAGAGCACGAGATATTTTTCTCAAAAGCAAAAGCGCGAAATTTTTATGTTCGCTGACAAATAAGGTATCATAAACTTCATCTTTTCCAGATTTCAAGAATACTAAGAAGATAGTATTCGTGAAAATGAAGGATACAAATCTCGCCGGCCGCGAGATAATTGGAAAAATAAGACTTTGTCATTTTTCTAGAAAAACCTAAAAGCGTTAAGTTTATTTTCGAAAATGTGATCTGGTAATTTGATGTCAACTTAGCAGAGCACGAGATATTTTTTTCATAAGCAGAAGCGCGAAATTCTTATGATCGCTGATAAATAAGGGATCATAAACTTCATTTCTCCCAGATTTCGAAAATACTAAGAAGATAGTATTCGTGAAAAATGACGGATACAAGTCTCGCCGGCTGCGAGATAATTCGATAAATAAGATTTTGTCATTTTGCTAGAAAAACCAGTAAGCGAAAAGTTTATTTCCGAATATGTGAACTGGTTATTTGATTTAAACTTAGCAGAGCACGAGATATTTTTCTCAAAAGCAAAAGCGCGAAATTTTTATGTTCGCTGACAAATAAGGTATCATAAACTTCATCTTTTCCAGATTTCAAGAATACTAAGAAGAAAGTATTCGTGAAAATGAAGGATACAAATCTCGCCGGCCGCGAGATAATTGGAAAAATAAGACTTTGTCATTTTTCTAGAAAAACCTAAAAGCGTTATGTTTATTTTCGAAAATGTGATCTGGTAATTTGATATCAACTCAGCAGAGCACGATATATTTTTGTCACAAGCAGAAGCGCGAAATTTTTATGTTCGCTGATGAATAAGCGATCATAAACTTGATCTCTTCCAGATTTCAAGAATACTAAGAAGACAGTATTCGTGAAAATGACGGATACAAGTTTCGCCGGCCGCGAGATAATTGGATAAATTAGATTTTTTCTAGGAAAACCTGAAAGCGAAAAGTTTATTTTCGAATATGTGACCTGGTAATTTGATATCAACTTAGCAGAGCACGAGATATTTTGTTCAAAAGCGAAAGCGCGAAATTTTTATGTTCGCTGACAAATAAGGGATCATAAACTTCATATTTTCCAGATTTCAAGAATACTAAGAAGATAGTATTCGTGAAAATGACGGATACAAGACTCGCCGGCCGCGAGATAATTGGATAAATTAAATTTCGTCATTTTGCTAGAAAAACCTGTAAGCGAAAAGTTTATTTTCGAATATGTGACATGGTAATTTGATATCAACTTAGCAGAGCACGAGATATTTTGTTCGAAAGCAAAAGCGCGAAATTTTTATGTTCGCTGATAAATAAGCGATCATAAACTTCATCTCTTTCAGATTTCAAGAATACTAAGAAGACAGTATTCGTGAAAATGACGGATACAAGTCTCTCCGGCCGCGAGATAATTGGATAAATAAGATTTTGTCATTCTGCTAGAAAAACCTTAAAGCGAAAATTTTATTTTCGAATATGTGACCTGATAATTTGATATCAACTTAGCAGAGCACGAGATTTTTGCAAAAGCAAAAGCGCGAAATTTTTATGTTTGCTGATAAATAAGGGATCATAAACTTCATCTCTTCCAGATTTCAAGAATACTAAGAAGATAGTGTTCGAGAAAAATGACGGATACGAGTCTCGCCGGCCGCGAGATAATTGGATAAATTAGATTTTTGCTAGAAAAACCTGAAAGCGAAAAGTTTATTTTCGAATATGTGACCTGGTAATTTGATATCAACTTAGCAGAGCACGAGATGTTTTGTTCAAAAGCGAAAGCGCGAAATTTTTATGTTCGCTGACAAATAAGGGATCATAAACTTCATCTTTTCCAGATTTCAAGAATACTAAGAAGATAGTATTCGTGAAAATGACGGATACAAGACTCGCCGGCCGCGAGATAAATGGATAAATTAAATTTCGTCATTTTGCTAGAAAAACCTGTAAGCGAAAAGTTTATTTTCGAATATGTGACATGGTAATTTGATATCAACTTAGCAGAGCACGAGATATTTTGTTCAAAAGCAAAAGCGCGAAATTTTTATGTTCGCTGACAAATAAGGGATCATAAACTTCATCTCTTCCAGATTTCAAGAATACTATGAAGACAGTATTCGTGAAAATGACGGATACAAGACTCGCCGGCCGCGAGATAATTGGATAAATTAGATTTCGTCATTTTGCTAGAAAAACCTGTAAGCAAAAAGTTTATTTTCGGTAATGGGATCTGGTAATTTGATATCAACTTAGCAGAGCACGAGATATTTTTGTCACAAGCAAAAGCGCGAAATTTTTATGTTCGCTGATGAATAAGCGATCATAAACTTGATCTCCTCCAGATTTCAAGAATACTAAGAAGACAGTATTCGTGAAAATGACGGATACAAGTCTCGCCGGCCGCGAGATAATTGGATAAATTAGATTTTTTCTAGGAAAACCTGAAAGCGAAAAGTTTATTTTCGAATATGTGACCTGGTAATTTGATATCAACTTAGCAGAGCACGAGATATTTTGTTCAAAAGCGAAAGCGCGAAATTTTTATGTTCGCTGACAAATAAGGGATCATAAACTTCATCTTTTCCAGATTTCAAGAATACTAAGAAGATAGTATTCGTGAAAATGACGGATACAATACTCGCCGGCCGCGAGATAATTGGATAAATTAGATTTCGTCATTTTGCTAGAAAAACCTGTAAGCAAAAAGTTTATTTTCGAATATGTGACCTGGTAATTTGATATCAACTTAGCAGAGCACGAGATATTTTGTTCAAAAGCAAAAGCACGATTTTAATTAGGGAAAGATTTAACGGCATGCAGACAAATTTTTTGAAGTTCCGGAAAAGGTTACACACCGAGCGGGAATCGAACCCGCGTCTTCCACTTGCCGGGCGGGTTCGATTCCCGCTCGGTGTGTAACCTTTTCCGGAATTTCAAAAAATTTGTCTGCATGCCGTTAAATCTTTCCCTAATTATTCTCACAGACGTTAAAATCCATTTATATATTTACACGATTTTAATGTTCGCTGACAAATAAGGGATGATAAACTTCATCTTTTCCAGATTTCAAGAATACTAAGAAGATAGTATTCGTGAAAATGACGGATACAAGACTCTCCGGCCGCAAGATAATTGGATAAATTAGATTTTGTCATTTTGTTAGGAAAACCTGTAAGCAAAAAGTTTATTTTCGAATTTGTGACCTGGTAATTTGATATCAACTTAGCAGAGCACGAGATATTTTGTTCAAAAGCAAAAGCACGATTTTAAAGTTCGCTGACAAACAAGGGATGATAAACTTCATCTTTTTCAGATTTCAAGAATACTGAGAAGATAGTATTCGTGAAAATGACGGATACAAGGCTCTCCGGCCGCAAGATAATTGGATGAATTAGATTTTGTCATTTTGCTAGAAAAACCTGTAAGCGAAAAGTTTATTTTCGAATATGTGACATGGTAATTTGATATCAACTTAGCAGAGCACGAGATATTTTGTTCAAAAGCAAAAGCGCGAAATTTTTATGTTCGCTGATAAATAAGCGATCATAAACTTCATCTCTTCCAGATTTCAAGAATACTAAGAAGACAGTATTCGTGAAAATGACGGATACAAGTCTCGCCGGCCGCGAGATAATTGGATAAATAAGATTTTGTCATTCTGCTAGAAAAACCTGAAAGCGAAAATTTTATTTTCGAATATGTGACCTGATAATTTGATATCAACTTAGCAGAGCACGAGATTTTTGCAAAATCAAAAGCGCGAAATTTTTATGTTTGCTGATAAATAAGGGATCATAAACTTCATCTCTTCCAGATTTCAAGAATACTAAGAATATAGTGTTCGAGAAAAATGACGGATACGAGTCTCGCCGGCCGCGAGATAATTGGATAAATTAGATTTTTGCTAGAAAAACCTGAAAGCGAAAAGTTTATTTTCGAATATGTGACCTGGTAATTTGATATCAACTTAGCAGAGCACGAGATGTTTCTTTCAAAAGCAAAAGCGCGAAATTTTTATGTTCGCTGAGAAATAAGGGATAATAAAACTTCATCTTTTCCAGATTTCAAGAATACTAAGAAGACAGTATTCGTGAAAATGACATATACAAGTCTCGGCGGCCGCGAGATAATTGGAAAAATAAGACTTTGTCATTTTTCTGAAAAAACCTAAAAGCGAAAAGTTTATTTCCGAATATGTGACCTGGTAATTTGATTTCAACTTAGCAGAGCACGAGATATTTTGTTCAAAAGCAAAAGCGCGAAATTTTTATGTTCGCTGATAAATAAGCGATCATAAACTTCATCTCTTCCAGATTTCAAGAATACTAAGAAGACAGTATTCGTGAAAATGACGGATACAAGTCTCGCCGGCCGCGAGATAATTGGATAAATAAGATTTTGTCATTCTGCTAGAAAAACCTGAAAGCGAAAATTTTATTTTCGAATATGTGACCTGATAATTTGATATCAACTTAGCAGAGCACGAGATTTTTGCAAAAGCAAAAGCGCGAAATTTTTATGTTTGCTGATAAATAAGGGATCATAAACTTCATCTCTTCCAGATTTCAAGAATACTAAGAATATAGTGTTCGAGAAAAATGACGGATACGAGTCTCGCCGGCCGCGAGATAATTGGATAAATTAGATTTTTGCTAGAAAAACCTGAAAGCGAAAAGTTTATTTTCGAATATGTGACCTGGTAATTTGATATCAACTAAGCAGAGCACGAGATATTTTTTTCAAAAGCAAAAGCGCGAAATTTTTATGTTCGCTGACAAATAAGGGATAATAAACTTCATCTGTTCCAGATTTCAAGAATACTAAGAAAATAGTATTCGTGAAAATGACAGATACAAGTCTCGGCGGCCGCGAGATAATTGGAAAAATAAGACTTTGTCATTTTTCTGAAAAAACCTAAAAGCGAAAAGTTTATTTCCGAATATGTGACCTGGTAATTTGATTTCAACTTAGCAGAGCACGAGATATTTTTTTCAAAAGCAAAAGCGCGAAATTTTTATGTTCGCTGACAAATAAGGGATCATAAACTTCATCTCTTCCAGATTTCAAGAATACTTAGAAGATAGTATTCGTGAAAATGACAGATACAAATCTCGCCGGCCGCGAGATAATTGGAAAAATAAGACTTTATCATTTTTCTGAAAAAACCTAAAAGCGAAAAGTTTATTTCCGAATATGTGATCTGGTAATTTGATATCAACTTAGCAGAGCACGAGATATTTTTGTCAAAAGCAAAAGCGCGAAATTTTTATGTTCGCTGATAAATAAGCGATCATAAACTTCATCTCTTCCAGATTTCAAGAATACTAAGAAGACAGTATTCGTGAAAATGACGGATACAAGTCTCGCCGGCCGCGAGATAATTGGATGAATTAGATTTTTGCTAGAAAAACCTGAAAGCGAAAAGTTTATTTTCGAATATGTGACCTGGTAATTTGATATCAACTTAGCAGAGCACGAGATATTTTTTTCAAAAGCAAAAGCGCGAAATTTTTATGTTCGCTGACAAATAAGGGATCATAAACTTCATCTGTTCCAGATTTCAAGAATACTTAGAAGATAGTATTCGTGAAAATGACGGATACAAATCTCGCCGGCCGCGAGATAATTGGATAAATAAGATTTTGTCATTCTGCTGAAAAAACCTGAAAGCGAAGAGTTTATTTTCGAATATGTGCCCTGGTAATTTGATATCAACTTAGCAGAGCACGAGATATCTTTTCAAAAGCAAAAGCGCGAAATTTTTATGTTCGCTGACAAATAAGGGATCATAAACTTCATCTCTTCCAGATTTCAAGAATACTAAGAAGACAGTATTCGTGAAAATGACGGATACAAGACTCGCCGGCCGCGAGATAATTGGATAAATTAGATTTCGTCATTTTGCTAGAAAAACCTGTAAGCGGAAAGTTTATTTTCGAATATGTGACCTGGTAATTTGATATCAACTTAGCAGAGCACGAGATATTTTGTTTAAAAGCGAAAGCGCGAAATTTTTATGTTCGCTGATAAATAAGCGATCATAAACTTCATCTTTTCCAGATTTCAAGAATACTAAGAATATAGTATTCGTGAAAATGACGGATACAAGTCTCGCCGGCCGCGAGATAATTGGATAAATTAGATTTTTGCTAGAAAAACCTGAAAGCGAAAAGTTTATTTTCGAATATGTGACCTGGTAATTTGATATCAACTTAGCAGAGCACGAGATGTTTCTTTCAAAAGCAAAAGCGCGAAATTTTTATGTTCGCTGACAAATAAGGGATAATAAACTTCATCTTTTCCAGATTTCAGAATACTAAGAAGACAGTATTCGTGAAAATGACGGATACAAGTCTCGCCGGCCGCGAGATAATTGGATAAATAAGATTTTGTCATTCTGCTAGAAAAACCTGAAAGCGAAAATTTTATTTCCGAATATGTGATCTGGTAATTTGATATCAACTTAGCAGAGCACGAGATATTTTTGTCAAAAGCAAAAGCGCGAAATTTTTATGTTCGCTGATTAACAAGCGATCATAAACTTCATCTCTTCCAGATTTCAAGAATACTAAGAAAACAGTATTCGTGAAAATGATGGATACAAGTCTCGCCGACCGCGAGATAATTGGATGAATTAGATTTTTGCTAGAAAAACCTGAAAGCGAAAAGTTTATTTTCGAATATGTGACCTGGTAATTTGATATCAACTTAGCAGAGCACGAGATATTTTTTTCAAAAGCAAAAGCGCGAAATTTTTATGTTCGCTGACAAATAAGGGATCATAAACTTTATCTGTTCCAGATTTCAAGAATACTTAGAAGATAGTATTCGTGAAAATGACGGATACAAATCTCGCCGGCCGCGAGATAATTGAAAAAATAAGACTTTGTTATTTTTCTAAAGAAACCTAAAAGCGAAAAGTTTATTTTCGGAAATGTGATCTGGTAATTTGATATCAACTTAGCAGAGCACGAGATATTTTTGTCACAAGCAAAAGTGCGAAATTTTTATGTTTGCTGATAAATAAGGGATCATAAACTTCATCTCTTCCAGATTTCAAGAATACTAAGAAGATAGTATTCGAGAAAAATGACGGATACAAGTCTCGCCGGCCGCGAGATAATTGGATAAATAAGATTTTGTCCTTCTGCTAGAAAAACCTGAAAGCGAAAAGTTTATTTTCGAATATGTGACCTGGTAATTTGATATCAACTAAGCAGAGCACGAGATATTTTTTTCAAAAGCAAAAGCGCGAAATTTTTATGTTCGCTGACAAATAAGGGATAATAAACTTCATCTGTTCCAGATTTCAAGAATACTAAGAAGATAGTATTCGTGAAAATGACAGATACAAGTCTCGGCGGCCGCGAGATAATTGGATAAATTAGATTTTTGCTAGAAAAACCTGAAAGCGAAAAGTTTATTTTCGAATATGTGACCTGGTAATTTGATATCAACTTAGCAGAGCACGAGATGTTTCTTTCAAAAGCAAAAGCGCGAAATTTTTATGTTCGCTGACAAATAAGGGATAATAAACTTCATCTTTTCCAGATTTCAAGAATACTAAGAAGACAGTATTCGTGAAAATGACATATACAAGTCTCGCCGGCCGCGAGATAATTGGAAAAATAAGACTTTATCATTTTTCTGAAAAAACCTAAAAGCGAAAAGTTTATTTCCGAATATGTGATCTGGTAATTTGATATCAACTTAGCAGAGCACGAGATATTTTTGTCAAAAGCAAAAGCGCGAAATTTTTATGTTCGCTGATAAATAAGCGATCATAAACTTCATCTCTTCCAGATTTCAAGAATACTAAGAAGACAGTATTCGTGAAAATGACGGATACAAGTCTCGCCGGCCGCGAGATAATTGGATGAATTAGATTTTTGCTAGAAAAACCTGAAAGCGAAAAGTTTATTTTCGAATATGTGACCTGGTAATTTGATATCAACTTAGCAGAGCACGAGATATTTTTTTCAAAAGCAAAAGCGCGAAATTTTTATGTTCGCTGACAAATAAGGGATCATAAACTTCATCTGTTCCAGATTTCAAGAATACTTAGAAGATAGTATTCGTGAAAATGACGGATACAAATCTCGCCGGCCGCGAGATAATTGGATAAATAAGATTTTGTCATTCTGCTGAAAAAACCTGAAAGCGAAGAGTTTATTTTCGAATATGTGCCCTGGTAATTTGATATCAACTTAGCAGAGCACGAGATATCTTTTCAAAAGCAAAAGCGCGAAATTTTTATGTTCGCTGACAAATAAGGGATCATAAACTTCATCTCTTCCAGATTTCAAGAATACTAAGAAGACAGTATTCGTGAAAATGACGGATACAAGACTCGCCGGCCGCGAGATAATTGGATAAATTAGATTTCGTCATTTTGCTAGAAAAACCTGTGAGCGGAAAGTTTATTTTCGAATATGTGACCTGGTAATTTGATATCAACTTAGCAGAGCACGAGATATTTTGTTTAAAAGCGAAAGCGCGAAATTTTTATGTTCGCTGACAAATAAGGGATCATAAACTTCATCTTTTCCAGATTTCAAGAATACTAAGAATATAGTATTCGTGAAAATGACGGATACAAGTCTCGCCGGCCGCGAGATAATTGGATAAATTAGATTTTTGCTAGAAAAACCTGAAAGCGAAAAGTTTATTTTCGAATATGTGACCTGGTAATTTGATATCAACTTAGCAGAGCACGAGATATTTTTGTCAAAAGAAAAAGCGCGAAATTTTTATGTTCGCTGATAAATAAGCGATCATAAACTTCATGTCTTCCAGATTTCAAGAATACTAAGAAGACAGTATTCGTGAAAATGACGGATACAAGTCTCGCCGGCCGCGAGATAATTGGATAAATAAGATTTTGTCATTCTGCTAGAAAAACCTGAAAGCGAAAATTTTATTTTCGAATATGTGACCTGATAATTTGATATCAACTTAGCAGAGCACGAGATTTTTGCAAAAGCAAAAGCGCGAAATTTTTATGTTTGCTGATAAATAAGGGATCATAAACTTCATCTCTCCCAGATTTCAAGAATACTAAGAAGATAGTGTTCGAGAAAAATGACGGATACGAGTCTCGCCGGCCGCGAGATAATTGGATAAATTAGATTTTTGCTAGAAAAACCTGAAAGCGAAAAGTTTATTTTCGAATATGTGACCTGGTAATTTGATATCAACTTAGCAGAGCACGAGATGTTTCTTTCAAAAGCAAAAGCGCGAAATTTTTATGTTCGCTGACAAATAAGGGATAATAAACTTCATCTTTAACAGATTTCAAGAATACTAAGAAGACAGTATTCGTGAAAATGACATATACAAGTCTCGCCGGCCGCGAGATAATTGGAAAAATAAGACTTTATCATTTTTCTGAAAAAACCTAAAAGCGAAAAGTTTATTTCCGAATATGTGATCTGGTAATTTGATATCAACTTAGCAGAGCACGAGATATTTTTGTCAAAAGCAAAAGCGCGAAATTTTTATGTTCGCTGATTAACAAGCGATCATAAACTTCATCTCTTCCAGATTTCAAGAATACTAAGAAAACAGTATTCGTGAAAATGATGGATACAAGTCTCGCCGACCGCGAGATAATTGGATGAATTAGATTTTTGCTAGAAAAACCTGAAAGCGAAAAGTTTATTTTCGAATATGTGACCTGGTAATTTGATATCAACTTAGCAGAGCACGAGATATTTTTTTCAAAAGCAAAAGCGCGAAATTTTTATGTTCGCTGACAAATAAGGGATCATAAACTTTATCTGTTCCAGATTTCAAAAATACTTAGAAGATAGTATTCGTGAAAATGACGGATACAAATCTCGCCGGCCGCGAGATAATTGAAAAAATAAGACTTTGTTATTTTTCTAAAGAAACCTAAAAGCGAAAAGTTTATTTTCGAAAATGTGATCTGGTAATTTGATATCAACTTAGCAGAGCACGAGATATTTTTGTCACAAGCAAAAGTGCGAAATTTTTAAGTTTGCTGATAAATAAGGGATCATAAACTTCATCTCTTCCAGATTTCAAGAATACTAAGAAGATAGTATTCGAGAAAAATGACGGATACAAGTCTCGCCGGCCGCGAGATAATTGGATAAATAAGATTTTGTCATTCTGCTAGAAAAACCTGAAAGCGAAAAGTTTATTTTCGAATATGTGACCTGGTAATTTGATATCAACTAAGCAGAGCACGAGATATTTTTTTCAAAAGCAAAAGCGCGAAATTTTTATGTTCGCTGACAAATAAGGGATAATAAACTTCATCTGTTCCAGATTTCAAGAATACTAAGAAGATAGTATTCGTGAAAATGACAGATACAAGTCTCGGCGGCCGCGAGATAATTGGAAAAATAAGACTTTGTCATTTTTCTGAAAAAACCTAAAAGCGAAAAGTTTATTTTCGAATATGTGACCTGATAATTTGATATCAACTAAGCAGAGCACGAGATATTTTTTTAAAAAGCAAAAGCGCGAAATTTTTATGTTCGCTGACAAATGAGGGATTATAAACTTTATCTGTTCCAGATTTCAAGAATACTTAGAAGATAGTATTCGTGAAAATGACAGATACAAGTCTCGCCGGCCGCGAGATAATTCGATAAATAAAATTTTGTCATTTTGCTAGACTGTAAGCGAAAAGTTTATTTCCGAATATGTGACCTGGTAATTTGATTTCAACTTAGCAGAGCACGAGATATTTTTTTCAAAAGCAAAAGCGCAAAATTTTTATGTTCGCTGATAAATAAGCGATCATAAACTTCATCTCTTCCAGATTTCAAGAATACTAAGAAGACAGTATTCGTGAAAATGACGGATACAAGTCTCGCCGGCCGCGAGATAATTGGATAAATAAGATTTTGTCATTCTGCTAGAAAAACCTGAAAGCGAAAATTTTATTTTCGAATATGTGACCTGATAATTTGATATCAACTTAGCAGAGCACGAGATTTTTGCAAAAGCAAAAGCGCGAAATTTTTATGTTTGCTGATAAATAAGGGATCATAAACTTCATCTCTTCCAGATTTCAAGAATACTAAGAAGATAGTATTCGAGAAAAATGACGGATACGAGTCTCGCCGGCCGCGAGATAATTGGATAAATTAGATTTTTGCTAGAAAAACCTGAAAGCGAATATGTGACCTGGTAATTTGATATCAACTTAGCAGAGCACGAGATGTTTCTTTCAAAAGCAAAAGCGCGAAATTTTTATGTTCGCTGACAAATAAGGGATCATAAACTTCATCTGTTCCAGATTTCAAGAATACTTAGAAGATAGTATTCGTGAAAATGACGGATACAAATCTCGCCGGCCGCGAGATAATTGGATAAATAAGATTTTGTCATTCTGCTGAAAAAACCTGAAAGCGAAGAGTTTATTTTCGAATATGTGCCCTGGTAATTTGATATCAACTTAGCAGAGCACGAGATATCTTTTCAAAAGCAAAAGCGCGAAATTTTTATGTTCGCTGACAAATAAGGGATCATAAACTTCATCTCTTCCAGATTTCAAGAATACTAAGAAGACAGTATTCGTGAAAATGACGGATACAAGACTCGCCGGCCGCGAGATAATTGGATAAATTAGATTTCGTCATTTTGCTAGAAAAACCTGTAAGCGGAAAGTTTATTTTCGAATATGTGACCTGGTAATTTGATATCAACTTAGCAGAGCACGAGATATTTTGTTTAAAAGCGAAAGCGCGAAATTTTTATGTTCGCTGACAAATAAGGGATCATAAACTTCATCTTTTCCAGATACTAAGAATATAGTATTCGTGAAAATGACGGATACAAGTCTCGCCGGCCGCGAGATAATTGGATAAATTAGATTTTTGCTAGAAAAACCTGAAAGCGAAAAGTTTATTTTCGAATATGTGACCTGGTAATTTGATATCAACTTAGCAGAGCACGAGATATTTTTGTCAAAAGAAAAAGCGCGAAATTTTTATGTTCGCTGATAAATAAGCGATCATAAACTTCATCTCTTCCAGATTTCAAGAATACTAAGAAGACAGTATTCGTGAAAATGACGGATACAAGTCTCGCCGGCCGCGAGATAATTGGATAAATAAGATTTTGTCATTCTGCTAGAAAAACCTGAAAGCGAAAAGTTTATTTTCGAATATGTGACCTGGTAATTTGATATCAACTTAGCAGAGCACGAGATGTTTCTTTCAAAAGCAAAAGCGCGAAATTTTTATGTTCGCTGACAAATAAGGGATAATAAAACTTCATCTTTTCCAGATTTCAAGAATACTAAGAAGACAGTATTCGTGAAAATGACATATACAAGTCTCGCCGGCCGCGAGATAATTGGAAAAATAAGACTTTATCATTTTTCTGAAAAAACCTAAAAGCGAAAAGTTTATTTCCGAATATGTGATCTGGTAATTTGATATCAACTTAGCAGAGCACGAGATATTTTTGTCAAAAGCAAAAGCGCGAAATTTTTATGTTCGCTGATTAATAATCGATCATAAACTTCATCTCTTCCAGATTTCAAGAATACTAAGAAAACAGTATTCGTGAAAATGATGGATACAAGTCTCGCCGACCGCGAGATAATTGGATGAATTAGATTTTTGCTAGAAAAACCTGAAAGCGAAAAGTTTATTTTCGAATATGTGACCTGGTAATTTGATATCAACTTAGCAGAGCACGAGATATTTTTTTCAAAAGCAAAAGCGCGAAATTTTTATGTTCGCTGACAAATAAGGGATCATAAACTTTATCTGTTCCAGATTTCAAGAATACTTAGAAGATAGTATTCGTGAAAATGACGGATACAAATCTCGCCGGCCGCGAGATAATTGAAAAAATAAGACTTTGTTATTTTTCTAAAGAAACCTAAAAGCGAAAAGTTTATTTTCGAAAATGTGATCTGGTAATTTGATATCAACTTAGCAGAGCACGAGATATTTTTGTCACAAGCAAAAGTGCGAAATTTTTATGTTTGCTGATAAATAAGGGATCATAAACTTCATCTCTTCCAGATTTCAAGAATACTAAGAAGATAGTATTCGAGAAAAATGACGGATACAAGTCTCGCCGGCCGCGAGATAATTGGATAAATAAGATTTTGTCATTCTGCTAGAAAAACCTGAAAGCGAAAAGTTTATTTTCGAATATGTGACCTGGTAACTTGATATCAACTAAGCAGAGCACGAGATATTTTTTTCAAAAGCAAAAGCGCGAAATTTTTATGTTCGCTGACAAATAAGGGATAATAAACTTCATCTGTTCCAGATTTCAAGAATACTAAGAAGATAGTATTCGTGAAAATGACAGATACAAGTCTCGGCGGCCGCGAGATGATTGGAAAAATAAGACTTTGTCATTTTTCTGAAAAAAACCTAAAAGCGAAAAGTTTATTTTCGAATATGTGACCTGATAATTTGATATCAACTAAGCAGAGCACGAGATATTTTTTTAAAAAGCAAAAGCGCGAAATGTTCGCTGACAAATGAGGGATTATAAACTTTATCTGTTCCAGATTTCAAGAATACTAAGAAGATAGTATTCGTGAAAATGACAGATACAAGTCTCACCGGCCGCGAGATAATTCGATAAATAAAATTTTGTCATTTTGCTAGACTGTAGCGAAAAGTTTATTTCCGAATATGTGACCTGGTAATTTGATATCAACTTAGCAGAGCACGAGATATTTTGTTCCAAAGCGAAAGCGCGAAATTTTTATGTTCGCTGACAAATAAGGGATCATAAACTTCATCTTTTCCAGATTTCAAGAATACTAAGAAGATAGTATTCGTGAAAAATGACGGACACAAATCTCGCCGGCCGCGAGATAATTGGAAAAATAAGACTTTGTCATATTTTTAAAAAAACCTGAGAGCGAAAACTTTATTTTCGAATATGTGATCTGGTAATTTGATATCAACTTAGCAGAGCACGAGATATTTTTTTCATAAGAAGAAGCGCGAAATTTTTATGTTCGCTGATAAATAAGGGATCATAAACTTCATCTCTTCCAGATTTCAAGAATACTAAGAAGATAGTATTCGTGAAAAATGACGGACACAAGACTCGCCGGCCGCGAGATAATTGGATGAATAAGATTTTGTCATTCTGCTAGAAAAACCTGAAAGCGAAGAGTTTATTTTCGAAAATGTGACCTGGTAATTTGATATCAACTTGTAAGCTCTGTAACAATGTTAGTGTGTTTAATTGATAGTTTTTAAATTATAGCTGCTCCTGATGAAGGGCAAAAACTGTCCAAAAGCTTGAGATAAAAAGAAAAAAGAGTACGGAATTGTAATTATTGACTGCCACCCAAATATCCCCTATATCCGAATAGACCAGATCAGTCGACTAAATACCTATATAGATATCAACTTAGCAGAGCACGAGATAGTTTTTTGAAAAGCAAAAGCGCGAAATTTTTATGTTCGCTGACAAATGAGGGATTATAAACTTTATCTGTTCCAGATTTCAAGAATACTAAGAAGATAGTATTCGTGAAAATGACAGATACAAGTCTCGCCGGCCGCGAGATAATTCGATAAATAAAATTTTGTCATTTTGCTAGACTGTAAGCGAAAAGTTTATTTCCGAATATGTGACCTGGTAATTTGATATCAACTTAGCAGAGCACGAGATATTTTGTTCCAAAGCGAAAGCGCGAAATTTTTATGTTCGCTGACAAATAAGGGATCATAAACTTCATCTTTTCCAGATTTCAAGAATACTAAGAAGACAGTATTCGTGAAAATGACGGATACAAGTCTCGCCGGCCGCGAGATAATTGGATAAATTAGATTTTTTCTAGGAAAACCTGAAAGCGAAAAGTTTATTTTCGAATATGTGACCTGGTAATTTGATATCAACTTAGCAGAGCACGAGATATTTTGTTCCAAAGCGAAAGCGCGAAATTTTTATGTTCGCTGACAAATAAGGGATCATAAACTTCATCTTTTCCAGATTTCAAGAATACTAAGAAGATAGTATTCGTGAAAATGACGGATACAAGACTCGCCGGCCGCGAGATAATTGGATAAATTAGATTTCGTCATTTTGCTAAAAAACCTGTGAGCGAAAAGTTTATTTTCGAATATGTGACCTGGTAATTTGATATCAACTTAGCAGAGCACGAGATATTTTGTTCAAAAGCAAAAGCGCGAAATTTTTCTGTTCGCTGACAAATAAGGGATTATAAACTTCATCTCTTCCAGATTTCAAGAATACTAAGAAGACAGTATTCGTGAAAATGACGGATACAAGACTCGCCGGCCGCGAGATAATTGGATAAATTAGATTTCGTCATTTTGCTAGAAAAACCTGTAAGCGAAAAGTTTATTTTCGAATATGTGACCTGGTAATTTGATATCAACTTAGCAGAGCACGAGATATTTTGTTTAAAAGCGAAAGCGCGAAATTTTTATGTTCGCTGACAAATAAGGGATCATAAACTTCATCTTTTCCAGATTTCAAGAATACTAAGAAGATAGTATTCGTGAAAATGACGGATACAAGACTCGCCGGCCGCGAGATATTTGGATAAATTAGATTTTTGCTAGAAAAACCTGAAAGCGAAAAGTTTATTTTCGAATATGTGACCTGGTAATTTGATATCAACTTAGCAGAGCACGAGATATTTTGTTCAAAAGCAAAAGCGCGAAATTTTTATGTTCGCTGACAAATAAGGGATCATAAACTTCATCTTTTCCAGATTTCAAGAATACTAAGAATATAGTATTCGTGAAAATGACGGATACAAGTCTCGCCGGCCGCGAGATAATTGGATAAATTAGATTTTTGCTAGAAAAACCTGAAAGCGAAAAGTTTATTTTCGAATATGTGACCTGGTAATTTGATATCAACTTAGCAGAGCACGAGATATTTTTGTCAAAAGAAAAAGCGCGAAATTTTTATGTTCGCTGATAAATAAGCGATCATAAACTTCATCTCTTCCAGATTTCAAGAATACTAAGAAGACAGTATTCGTGAAAATGACGGATACAAGTCTCGCCGGCCGCGAGATAATTGGATAAATAAGATTTTGTCATTCTGCTAGAAAAACCTGAAAGCGAAAAGTTTATTTTCGAATATGTGACCTGGTAATTTGATATCAACTCAGCAGAGCACGAGATATTTTTTTCAAAAGCAAAAGCGCGAAATTTTTATGTTCGCTGACAAATAAGGGATCATAAACTTTATCTGTTCCAGATTTCAAGAATACTTAGAAGATAGTATTCGTGAAAATGACGGATACAAATCTCGCCGGCCGCGAGATAATTGAAAAAATAAGACTTTGTTATTTTTCTAAAGAAACCTAAAAGCGAAAAGTTTATTTTCGAAAATGTGATCTGGTAATTTGATATCAACTTAGCAGAGCACGAGATATTTTTGTCACAAGCAAAAGTGCGAAATTTTTATGTTTGCTGATAAATAAGGGATCATAAACTTCATCTCTTCCAGATTTCAAGAATACTAAGAAGATAGTATTCGAGAAAAATGACGGATACAAGTCTCGCCGGCCGCGAGATAATTGGATAAATAAGATTTTGTCATTCTGCTAGAAAAACCTGAAAGCGAAAAGTTTATTTTCGAATATGTGACCTGGTAACTTGATATCAACTAAGCAGAGCACGAGATATTTTTTTCAAAAGCAAAAGCGCGAAATTTTTATGTTCGCTGACAAATAAGGGATAATAAACTTCATCTGTTCCAGATTTCAAGAATACTAAGAAGATAGTATTCGTGAAAATGACAGATACAAGTCTCGGCGGCCGCGAGATGATTGGAAAAATAAGACTTTGTCATTTTTCTGAAAAAAACCTAAAAGCGAAAAGTTTATTTTCGAATAAATAAGGGATCATAAACTTTATCTGTTCCAGATTTCAAGAATACTTAGAAGATAGTATTCGTGAAAATGACGGATACAAATCTCGCCGGCCGCGAGATAATTGAAAAAATAAGACTTTGTTATTTTTCTAAAGAAACCTAAAAGCGAAAAGTTTATTTTCGAAAATGTGATCTGGTAATTTGATATCAACTTAGCAGAGCACGAGATATTTTTGTCACAAGCAAAAGTGCGAAATTTTTATGTTTGCTGATAAATAAGGGATCATAAACTTCATCTCTTCCAGATTTCAAGAATACTAAGAAGATAGTATTCGAGAAAAATGACGGATACAAGTCTCGCCGGCCGCGAGATAATTGGATAAATAAGATTTTGTCATTCTGCTAGAAAAACCTGAAAGCGAAAAGTTTATTTTCGAATATGTGACCTGGTAACTTGATATCAACTAAGCAGAGCACGAGATATTTTTTTCAAAAGCAAAAGCGCGAAATTTTTATGTTCGCTGACAAATAAGGGATAATAAACTTCATCTGTTCCAGATTTCAAGAATACTAAGAAGATAGTATTCGTGAAAATGACAGATACAAGTCTCGGCGGCCGCGAGATGATTGGAAAAATAAGACTTTGTCATTTTTCTGAAAAAAACCTAAAAGCGAAAAGTTTATTTTCGAATATGTGACCTGATAATTTGATATCAACTAAGCAGAGCACGAGATATTTTTTTAAAAAGCAAAAGCGCGAAATTTTTATGTTCGCTGACAAATGAGGGATTATAAACTTTATCTGTTCCAGATTTCAAGAATACTAAGAAGATAGTATTCGTGAAAATGACAGATACAAGTCTCACCGGCCGCGAGATAATTCGATAAATAAAATTTTGTCATTTTGCTAGACTGTAAGCGAAAAGTTTATTTCCGAATATGTGACCTGGTAATTTGATATCAACTTAGCAGAGCACGAGATATTTTGTTCCAAAGCGAAAGCGCGAAATTTTTATGTTCGCTGACAAATAAGGGATCATAAACTTCATCTTTTCCAGATTTCAAGAATACTAAGAAGATAGTATTCGTGAAAAATGACGGACACAAATCTCGCCGGCCGCGAGATAATTGGAAAAATAAGACTTTGTCATATTTTTAAAAAAACCTGAGAGCGAAAACTTTATTTTCGAATATGTGATCTGGTAGTTTGATATCAACTTAGCAGAGCACGAGATATTTTTTTCATAAGAAGAAGCGCGAAATTTTTATGTTCGCTGATAAATAAGGGATCATAAACTTCATCTCTTCCAGATTTCAAGAATACTAAGAAGATAGTATTCGTGAAAAATGACGGACACAAGACTCGCCGGCCGCGAGATAATTGGATGAATAAGATTTTGTCATTCTGCTAGAAAAACCTGAAAGCGAAGAGTTTATTTTCGAAAATGTGACCTGGTAATTTGATATCAACTTGTAAGCTCTGTAACAATGTTAGTGTGTTTAATTGATAGTTTTTAAATTATAGCTGCTCCTGATGAAGGGCAAAAACTGTCCAAAAGCTTGAGATAAAAAGAAAAAAGAGTACGGAATTGTAATTATTGACTGCCACCCAAATATCCCCTATATCCGAATAGACCAGATCAGTCGACTAAATACCTATATAGATATCAACTTAGCAGAGCACGAGATAGTTTTTTGAAAAGCAAAAGCGCGAAATTTTTATGTTCGCTGACAAATGAGGGATTATAAACTTTATCTGTTCCAGATTTCAAGAATACTAAGAAGATAGTATTCGTGAAAATGACAGATACAAGTCTCGCCGGCCGCGAGATAATTCGATAAATAAAATTTTGTCATTTTGCTAGACTGTAAGCGAAAAGTTTATTTCCGAATATGTGACCTGGTAATTTGATATCAACTTAGCAGAGCACGAGATATTTTGTTCCAAAGCGAAAGCGCGAAATTTGTATGTTCGCTGACAAATAAGGGATCATAAACTTCATCTTTTCCAGATTTCAAGAATACTAAGAAGACAGTATTCGTGAAAATGACGGATACAAGTCTCGCCGGCCGCGAGATAATTGGATAAATTAGATTTTTTCTAGGAAAACCTGAAAGCGAAAAGTTTATTTTCGAATATGTGACCTGGTAATTTGATATCAACTTAGCAGAGCACGAGATATTTTGTTCCAAAGCGAAAGCGCGAAATTTTTATGTTCGCTGACAAATAAGGGATCATAAACTTCATCTTTTCCAGATTTCAAGAATACTAAGAAGATAGTATTCGTGAAAATGACGGATACAAGACTCGCCGGCCGCGAGATAATTGGATAAATTAGATTTCGTCATTTTGCTAAAAAACCTGTGAGCGAAAAGTTTATTTTCGAATATGTGACCTGGTAATTTGATATCAACTTAGCAGAGCACGAGATATTTTGTTCAAAAGCAAAAGCGCGAAATTTTTCTGTTCGCTGACAAATAAGGGATTATAAACTTCATCTCTTCCAGATTTCAAGAATACTAAGAAGACAGTATTCGTGAAAATAACGGATACAAGACTCGCCGGCCGCGAGATAATTGGATAAATTAGATTTCGTCATTTTGCTAGAAAAACCTGTAAGCGAAAAGTTTATTTTCGAATATGTGACCTGGTAATTTGATATCAACTTAGCAGAGCACGAGATATTTTGTTTAAAAGCGAAAGCGCGAAATTTTTATGTTCGCTGACAAATAAGGGATCATAAACTTCATCTTTTCCAGATTTCAAGAATACTAAGAAGATAGTATTCGTGAAAATGACGGATACAAGACTCGCCGGCCGCGAGATATTTGGATAAATTAGATTTTTGCTAGAAAAACCTGAAAGCGAAAAGTTTATTTTCGAATATGTGACCTGGTAATTTGATATCAACTTAGCAGAGCACGAGATATTTTGTTCAAAAGCAAAAGCGCGAAATTTTTATGTTCGCTGACAAATAAGGGATCATAAACTTCATCTTTTCCAGATTTCAAGAATACTAAGAAGATAGTATTCGTGAAAATGACGGATACAAGACTCGCCGGCCGCGAGATAATTGGATAAATAAGACTTTGTTATTTTTCTAAAGAAACCTAAAAGCGAAAAGTTTATTTTCGAAAATGTGATCTGGTAATTTGATATCAACTTAGCAGAGCACGAGATATTTTTGTCACAAGCAAAAGTGCGAAATTTTTATGTTTGCTGATAAATAAGGGATCATAAACTTCATCTCTTCCAGATTTCAAGAATACTGAGAAGATAGTATTCGTGAAAATGACAGATACAAGTCTCGGCGGCCGCGAGATAATTGGAAAAATAAGACTTTGTCATTTTTCTGAAAAAACCTAAAAGCGAAAAGTTTATTTTCGAATATGTGACCTGATAATTTGATATCAACTAAGCAGAGCACGAGATATTTTTTTAAAAAGCAAAAGCGCGAAATTTTTATGTTCGCTGACAAATGAGGGATTTTAAACTTTATCTGTTCCAGATTTCAAGAATACTTAGAAGATAGTATTCGTGAAAATGACAGATACAAGTCTCGCCGGCCGCGAAATAATTCGATAAATAAAATTTTGTCATTTTGCTAGACTGTAAGCGAAAAGTTTATTTCCGAATATGTGATCTGGTAATTTGATTTCAACTTAGCAGAGCACGAGATATTTTTTTCAAAAGCAAAAGCGCAAAATTTTTATGTTCGCTGACAAATAAGGGATCATAAACTTCATCTCTTCCAGATTTCAAGAATACTTAGAAGATAGTATTCGTGAAAATGACAGATACAAATCTCGCCGGCCGCGAGATAATTGGAAAAATAAGACTTTGTCATATTTTTAAAAAAACCTGAGAGCGAAAACTTTATTTTCGAATATGTGATCTGGTAATTCGATATCAACTTAGCAGAGCACGAGATATTTTTTTCATAAGAAGAAGCGCGAAATTTTTATGATCGCTGATAAATAAGGGATCATAAACTTCATTTCTTCCAGAGTTCAAGAATACTAAGATGATAGTATTCGTGAAAATGACGAATACAAGACTCGCCGGCCGCGAGATAATTGGATAATAGTTATTTAATCAACTAGTTTATTAATGACAGCGATTAATGGTCGAAATATTTTAACGCGTGAGCGGAGCGAGCGCGTTAATGTTTGAGACCATTAATCGCTGAATTAATAAACGAGTTGATTACAAGATTTTTCCGTCGACCTCATCTCGAATTGAATATGAATTCTCGATAGAAATGAATTTTTATTTTGCTTAATCGACAAATTTGACATAATGTAAATTTCTATGTTCATTTCGATATATTGATATTTATGCTACCTATGGAACAATTCGAAAAATTCATAGAGGGAATATTGGACATGTTGTGACATTCTGAATAGTTCACATTTAGTTTGCATTTATATCATTACCTATGATATCCCATAAGGAACGTATGAAGAAGATGGAGGTTGAAGTATTATCTACTTTGCAACTTGTATCACCTGAAATTTCATCTGCAGTCTATTTTATTTTGAATGGAGTTGTCAACATACCCTTCTGTGAGTCTGTGACAGAAGTTGATTTCGAACCAAGCTCGATAGTGCTCTGACTGAATATTTTATGTTCGGTTGCCATGATAATCATGCATTAATAAGAAATCATGCATTAAAATAGGTCATTAATGGATGATTTTGAGTGCGTTAAAATGAGCTTTTATTCTATGGTCGACGGAAAATTAAATTTCGTCATTTTGCTAGAAAAACCTGTAAGCGAAAAGTTTATTTTCGAATATGTGACATGGTAATTTGATATCAACTTAGCAGAGCACGAGATATTTTGTTCAAAAGCAAAAGCGCGAAATTTTTATGTTCGCTGATGAATAAGCGATCATAAACTTCATCTCTTCCAGATTTCAAGAATACTAAGAAGACAGTATTCGTGAAAATGACGGATACAAGTGTCGCCGGCCGCGAGATAATTGGATAAATAAGATTTTGTCATTCTGCTAGAAAAACTTGAAAGCGAAAATTTTATTTTCGAATATGTGACCTGATAATTTGATATCAACTTAGCAGAGCACGAGATTTTTGCAAAAGCAAAAGCGCGAAATTTTTATGTTTGCTGATAAATAAGGGATCATAAACTTCATCTCTTCCAGATTTCAAGAATACTAAGAAGATAGTATTCGAGAAAAATGACGGATACGAGTCTCGCCGGCCGCGAGATAATTGGATAAATTAGATTTTTGCTAGAAAAACCTGAAAGCGAAAAGTTTATTTTCGAATATGTGACCTGGTAATTTGATATCAACTTAGCAGAGCACGAGATGTTTCTTTCAAAAGCAAAAGCGCGAAATTTTTATGTTCGCTGACAAATAAGGGATAATAAACTTCATCTTTTCCAGATTTCAAGAATACTAAGAAGACAGTATTCGTGAAAATGACATATACAAGTCTCGCCGGCCGCGAGATAATTGGAAAAATAAGACTTTATCATTTTTCTGAAAAAACCTAAAAGCGAAAAGTTTATTTCCGAATATGTGATCTGGTAATTTGATATCAACTTAGCAGAGCACGAGATATTTTTGTCAAAAGCAAAAGCGAGAAATTTTTATGTTCGCTGATAAATAAGCGATCATAAACTTCATCTCTTCCAGATTTCAAGAATACTAAGAAGACAGTATTCGTGAAAATGACGGATACAAGTCTCGCCGGCCGCGAGATAATTGGATGAATTAGATTTTTGCTAGAAAAACCTGAAAGCGAAAAGTTTATTTTCGAATATGTGACCTGGTAATTTGATATCAACTTAGCAGAGCACGAGATATTTTTTTCAAAAGCAAAAGCGCGAAATTTTTATGTTCGCTGACAAATAAGGGATCATAAACTTCATCTGTTCCAGATTTCAAGAATACTTAGAAGATAGTATTCGTGAAAATGACGGATACAAATCTCGCCGGCCGCGAGATAATTGGATAAATAAGATTTTGTCATTCTGCTGAAAAAACCTGAAAGCGAAGAGTTTATTTTCGAATATGTGCCCTGGTAATTTGATATCAACTTAGCAGAGCACGAGATATCTTTTCAAAAGCAAAAGCGCGAAATTTTTATGTTCGCTGACAAATAAGGGATCATAAACTTCATCTCTTCCAGATTTCAAGAATACTAAGAAGACAGTATTCGTGAAAATGACGGATACAAGACTCGCCGGCCGCGAGATAATTGGATAAATTAGATTTCGTCATTTTGCTAGAAAAACCTGTAAGCGGAAAGTTTATTTTCGAATATGTGACCTGGTAATTTGATATCAACTTAGCAGAGCACGAGATATTTTGTTTAAAAGCGAAAGCGCGAAATTTTTATGTTCGCTGACAAATAAGGGATCATAAACTTCATCTTTTCCAGATTTCAAGAATACTAAGAACATAGTATTCGTGAAAATGACGGATACAAGTCTCGCCGGCCGCGAGATAATTGGATAAATTAGATTTTTGCTAGAAAAACCTGAAAGCGAAAAGTTTATTTTCGAATATGTGACCTGGTAATTTGATATCAACTTAGCAGAGCACGAGATATTTTTGTCAAAAGAAAAAGCGCGAAATTTTTATGTTCGCTGATAAATAAGCGATCATAAACTTCATCTCTTCCAGATTTCAAGAATACTAAGAAGACAGTATTCGTGAAAATGACGGATACAAGTCTCGCCGGCCGCGAGATAATTGGATAAATAAGATTTTGTCATTCTGCTAGAAAAACCTGAAAGCGAAAAGTTTATTTTCGAATATGTGACCTGGTAATTTGATATCAACTTAGCAGAGCACGAGATGTTTCTTTCAAAAGCAAAAGCGCGAAATTTTTATGTTCGCTGACAAATAAGGGATAATAAAACTTCATCTTTTCCAGATTTCAAGAATACTAAGAAGACAGTATTCGTGAAAATGACATATACAAGTCTCGCCGGCCGCGAGATAATTGGAAAAATAAGACTTTATCATTTTTCTGAAAAAACCTAAAAGCGAAAAGTTTATTTCCGAATATGTGATCTGGTAATTTGATATCAACTTAGCAGAGCACGAGATATTTTTGTCAAAAGCAAAAGCGCGAAATTTTTATGTTCGCTGATTAATAAGCGATCATAAACTTCATCTCTTCCAGATTTCAAGAATACTAAGAAAACAGTATTCGTGAAAATGATGGATACAAGTCTCGCCGACCGCGAGATAATTGGATGAATTAGATTTTTGCTAGAAAAACCTGAAAGCGAAAAGTTTATTTTCGAATATGTGACCTGGTAATTTGATATCAACTTAGCAGAGCACGAGATATTTTTTTCAAAAGCAAAAGCGCGAAATTTTTATGTTCGCTGACAAATAAGGGATCATAAACTTTATCTGTTCCAGATTTCAAGAATACTTAGAAGATAGTATTCGTGAAAATGACGGATACAAATCTCGCCGGCCGCGAGATAATTGAAAAAATAAGACTTTGTTATTTTTCTAAAGAAACCTAAAAGCGAAAAGTTTATTTTCGAAAATGTGATCTGGTAATTTGATATCAACTTAGCAGAGCACGAGATATTTTTGTCACAAGCAAAAGTGCGAAATTTTTATGTTTGCTGATAAATAAGGGATCATAAACTTCATCTCTTCCAGATTTCAAGAATACTAAGAAGATAGTATTCGAGAAAAATGACGGATACAAGTCTCGCCGGCCGCGAGATAATTGGATAAATAAGATTTTGTCATTCTGCTAGAAAAACCTGAAAGCGAAAAGTTTATTTTCGAATATGTGACCTGGTAACTTGATATCAACTAAGCAGAGCACGAGATATTTTTTTCAAAAGCAAAAGCGCGAAATTTTTATGTTCGCTGACAAATAAGGGATAATAAACTTCATCTGTTCCAGATTTCAAGAATACTAAGAAGATAGTATTCGTGAAAATGACAGATACAAGTCTCGGCGGCCGCGAGATGATTGGAAAAATAAGACTTTGTCATTTTTCCGAAAAAAACCTAAAAGCGAAAATTTTATTTTCGAATATATGACCTGATAATTTGATATCAACTAAGCAGAGCACGAGATATTTTTTTAAAAAGCAAAAGCGCGAAATTTTTATGTTCGCTGACAAATGAGGGATTATAAACTTTATCTGTTCCAGATTTCAAGAATACTAAGAAGATAGTATTCGTGAAAATGACAGATACAAGTCTCACCGGCCGCGAGATAATTCGATAAATAAAATTTTGTCATTTTGCTAGACTGTAAGCGAAAAGTTTATTTCCGAATATGTGACCTGGTAATTTGATTTCAACTTAGCAGAGCACGAGATATTTTTTTCAAAAGCAAAAGCGCGAAATTTTTATGTTCGCTGACAAATAAGGGATCATAAACTTCATCTCTTCCAGATTTCAAGAATACTTAGAAGATAGTATTCGTGAAAATGACAGATACAAATCTCGCCGGCCGCGAGATAATTGGAAAAATAAGACTTTGTCATATTTTTAAAAAAAACCTGAGAGCGAAAACTTTATTTTCGAATATGTGATCTGGTAATTTGATATCAACTTAGCAGAGCACGAGATATTTTTTTCATAAGAAGAAGCGCGAAATTTTTATGTTCGCTGATAAATAAGGGATCATAAACTTCATCTCTTCCAGATTTCAAGAATACTAAGAAGATAGTATTCGTGAAAAATGACGGACACAAGACTCGCCGGCCGCGAGATAATTGGATGAATAAGATTTTGTCATTCTGCTAGAAAAACCTGAAAGCGAAGAGTTTATTTTCGAAAATGTGACCTGGTAATTTGATATCAACTTGTAAGCTCTGTAACAATGTTAGTGTGTTTAATTGATAGTTTTTAAATTATAGCTGCTCCTGATGAAGGGCAAAAACTGTCCAAAAGCTTGAGATAAAAAGAAAAAAGAGTACGGAATTGTAATTATTGACTGCCACCCAAATATCCCCTATATCCGAATAGACCAGATCAGTCGACTAAATACCTATATAGATATCAACTTAGCAGAGCACGAGATAGTTTTTTGAAAAGCAAAAGCGCGAAATTTTTATGTTCGCTGACAAATGAGGGATTATAAACTTTATCTGTTCCAGATTTCAAGAATACTAAGAAGATAGTATTCGTGAAAATGACAGATACAAGTCTCGCCGGCCGCGAGATAATTCGATAAATAAAATTTGGTCATTTTGCTAGACTGTAAGCGAAAAGTTTATTTCCGAATATGTGACCTGGTAATTTGATATCAACTTAGCAGAGCACGAGATATTTTGTTCCAAAGCGAAAGCGCGAAATTTTTATGTTCGCTGACAAATAAGGGATCATAAACTTCATCTTTTCCAGATTTCAAGAATACTAAGAAGACAGTATTCGTGAAAATGACGGATACAAGTCTCGCCGGCCGCGAGATAATTGGATAAATTAGATTTTTTCTAGGAAAACCTGAAAGCGAAAAGTTTATTTTCGAATATGTGACCTGGTAATTTGATATCAACTTAGCAGAGCACGAGATATTTTGTTCCAAAGCGAAAGCGCGAAATTTTTATGTTCGCTGACAAATAAGGGATCATAAACTTCATCTTTTCCAGATTTCAAGAATACTAAGAAGATAGTATTCGTGAAAATGACGGATACAAGACTCGCCGGCCGCGAGATAATTGGATAAATTAGATTTCGTCATTTTGCTAAAAAACCTGTGAGCGAAAAGTTTATTTTCGAATATGTGACCTGGTAATTTGATATCAACTTAGCAGAGCACGAGATATTTTGTTCAAAAGCAAAAGCGCGAAATTTTTCTGTTCGCTGACAAATAAGGGATTATAAACTTCATCTCTTCCAGATTTCAAGAATACTAAGAAGACAGTATTCGTGAAAATGACGGATACAAGACTCGCCGGCCGCGAGATAATTGGATAAATTAGATTTCGTCATTTTGCTAGAAAAACCTGTAAGCGAAAAGTTTATTTTCGAATATGTGACCTGGTAATTTGATATCAACTTAGCAGAGCACGAGATATTTTGTTTAAAAGCGAAAGCGCGAAATTTTTATGTTCGCTGACAAATAAGGGATCATAAACTTCATCTTTTCCAGATTTCAAGAATACTAAGAAGATAGTATTCGTGAAAATGACGGATACAAGACTCGCCGGCCGCGAGATATTTGGATAAATTAGATTTTTGCTAGAAAAACCTGAAAGCGAAAAGTTTATTTTCGAATATGTGACCTGGTAATTTGATATCAACTTAGCAGAGCACGAGATATTTTGTTCAAAAGCAAAAGCGCGAAATTTTTATGTTCGCTGACAAATAAGGGATCATAAACTTCATCTTTTCCAGATTTCAAGAATACTAAGAAGATAGTATTCGTGAAAATGACGGATACAAGACTCGCCGGCCGCGAGATAATTGGATAAATAAGACTTTGTTATTTTTCTAAAGAAACCTAAAAGCGAAAAGTTTATTTTCGAAAATGTGATCTGGTAATTTGATATCAACTTAGCAGAGCACGAGATATTTTTGTCACAAGCAAAAGTGCGAAATTTTTATGTTTGCTGATAAATAAGGGATCATAAACTTCATCTCTTCCAGATTTCAAGAATACTGAGAAGATAGTATTCGAGAAAAATGACGGATACAAGTCTCGCCGGCCGCGAGATAATTGGATAAATAAGATTTTGTCATTCTGCTAGAAAAACCTGAAAGCGAAAAGTTTATTTTCGAATATGTGACCTGGTAATTTGATATCAACTAAGCAGAGCACGAGATATTTTTTTCAAAAGCAAAAGCGCGAAATTTTTATGTTCGCTGACAAATAAGGGATAATAAACTTCATCTGTTCCAGATTTCAAGAATACTAAGAAGATAGTATTCGTGAAAATGACAGATACAAGTCTCGGCGGCCGCGAGATAATTGGAAAAATAAGACTTTGTCATTTTTCTGAAAAAACCTAAAAGCGAAAAGTTTATTTCCGAATATGTGACCTGGTAATTTGATTTCAACTTAGCAGAGCACGAGATATTTTTTTCAAAAGCAAAAGCGCGAAATTTTTATGTTCGCTGACAAATAAGGGATCATAAACTTCATCTCTTCCAGATTTCAAGAATACTTAGAAGATAGTATTCGTGAAAATGACAGATACAAATCTCGCCGGCCGCGAGATAATTGGAAAAATAAGACTTTGTCATATTTTTAATAAAACCTGAGAGCGAAAACTTTATTTTCGAATATGTGATCTGGTAATTTGATATCAACTTAGCAGAGCACGAGATATTTTTTTCATAAGAAGAAGCGCGAAATTTTTATGATCGCTGATAAATAAGGGATCATAAACTTCATTTCTTCCAGAGTTCAAGAATACTAAGATGATAGTATTCGTGAAAATGACGGATACAAGACTCGCCGGCCGCGAGATAATTGGATAAATTAAATTTCGTCATTCTGCTAGAAAAACCTGTAAGCGAAAAGTTTATTTTCGAATATGTAACATGGTAATTTGATATCAACTTAGCAGAGCACGAGATATTTTGTTCAAAAGCAAAAGCGCGAAATTTTTATGTTCGCTGATAAATAAGCGATCATAAACTTCATCTCTTCCAGATTTCAAGAATACTAAGAAGACAGTATTCGTGAAAATGACGGATACAAGTCTCGCCGGCCGCGAGATAATTGGATAAATAAGATTTTGTCATTCTGCTAGAAAAACCTGAAAGCGAAAATTTTATTTTCGAATATGTGACCTGATAATTTGATATCAACTTAGCAGAGCACGAGATTTTTGCAAAAGCAAAAGCGCGAAATTTTTATGTTTGCTGATAAATAAGGGATCATAAACTTCATCTCTTCCAGATTTCAAGAATACTAAGAAGACAGTATTCGTGAAAATGACGGATACAAGACTCGCCGGCCGCGAGATAATTGGATAAATTGGATTTCGTCATTTTGCTAGAAAAACCTGTAAGCGGAAAGTTTATTTTCGAATATGTGACCTGGTAATTTGATATCAACTTAGCAGAGCACGAGATATTTTGTTTAAAAGCGAAAGCGCGAAATTTTTATGTTCGCTGACAAATAAGGGATCATAAACTTCATCTTTTCCAGATTTCAAGAATACTAAGAATATAGTATTCGTGAAAATGACGGATACAAGTCTCGCCGGCCGCGAGATAATTGGATAAATTAGATTTTTGCTAGAAAAACCTGAAAGCGAAAAGTTTATTTTCGAATATGTGACCTGGTAATTTGATATCAACTTATAGCAGAGCACGAGATATTTTTGTCAAAAGAAAAAGCGCGAAATTTTTATGTTCGCTGATAAATAAGCGATCATAAACTTCATGTCTTCCAGATTTCAAGAATACTAAGAAGACAGTATTCGTGAAAATGACGGATACAAGTCTCGCCGGCCGCGAGATAATTGGATAAATAAGATTTTGTCATTCTGCTAGAAAAACCTGAAAGCGAAAATTTTATTTTCGAATATGTGACCTGATAATTTGATATCAACTTAGCAGAGCACGAGATTTTTGCAAGAGCAAAAGCGCGAAATTTTTATGTTTGCTGATAAATAAGGGATCATAAACTTCATCTCTTCCAGATTTCAAGAATACTAAGAAGATAGTGTTCGAGAAAAATGACGGATACGAGTCTCGCCGGCCGCGAGATAATTGGATAAATTAGATTTTTGCTAGAAAAACCTGAAAGCGAAAAGTTTATTTTCGAATATGTGACCTGGTAATTTGATATCAACTTAGCAGAGCACGAGATGTTTCTTTCAAAAGCAAAAGCGCGAAATTTTTATGTTCGCTGACAAATAAGGGATAATAAACTTCATCTTTACCAGATTTCAAGAATACTAAGAAGACAGTATTCGTGAAAATGACATATACAAGTCTCGCCGGCCGCGAGATAATTGGAAAAATAAGACTTTATCATTTTTCTGAAAAAACCTAAAAGCGAAAAGTTTATTTCCGAATATGTGATCTGGTAATTTGATATCAACTTAGCAGAGCACGAGATATTTTGTTCCAAAGCGAAAGCGCGAAATTTTTATGTTCGCTGACAAATAAGGGATCATAAACTTCATCTTTTCCAGATTTCAAGAATACTAAGAAGATAGTATTCGTGAAAATGACGGATACAAGACTCGCCGGCCGCGAGATAATTGGATAAATTAGATTTCGTCATTTTGCTAAAAAACCTGTGAGCGAAAAGTTTATTTTCGAATATGTGACCTGGTAATTTGATATCAACTTAGCAGAGCACGAGATATTTTGTTCAAAAGCAAAAGCGCGAAATTTTTCTGTTCGCTGACAAATAAGGGATTATAAACTTCATCTCTTCCAGATTTCAAGAATACTAAGAAGACAGTATTCGTGAAAATGACGGATACAAGACTCGCCGGCCGCGAGATAATTGGATAAATTAGATTTCGTCATTTTGCTAGAAAAACCTGTAAGCGAAAAGTTTATTTTCGAATATGTGACCTGGTAATTTGATATCAACTTAGCAGAGCACGAGATATTTTGTTTAAAAGCGAAAGCGCGAAATTTTTATGTTCGCTGACAAATAAGGGATCATAAACTTCATCTTTTCCAGATTTCAAGAATACTAAGAAGATAGTATTCGTGAAAATGACGGATACAAGACTCGCCGGCCGCGAGATATTTGGATAAATTAGATTTTTGCTAGAAAAACCTGAAAGCGAAAAGTTTATTTTCGAATATGTGACCTGGTAATTTGATATCAACTTAGCAGAGCACGAGATATTTTGTTCAAAAGCAAAAGCGCGAAATTTTTATGTTCGCTGACAAATAAGGGATCATAAACTTCATCTTTTCCAGATTTCAAGAATACTAAGAAGATAGTATTCGTGAAAATGACGGATACAAGACTCGCCGGCCGCGAGATAATTGGATAAATAAGACTTTGTTATTTTTCTAAAGAAACCTAAAAGCGAAAAGTTTATTTTCGAAAATGTGATCTGGTAATTTGATATCAACTTAGCAGAGCACGAGATATTTTTGTCACAAGCAAAAGTGCGAAATTTTTATGTTTGCTGATAAATAAGGGATCATAAACTTCATCTCTTCCAGATTTCAAGAATACTGAGAAGATAGTATTCGAGAAAAATGACGGATACAAGTCTCGCCGGCCGCGAGATAATTGGATAAATAAGATTTTGTCATTCTGCTAGAAAAACCTGAAAGCGAAAAGTTTATTTTCGAATATGTGACCTGGTAATTTGATATCAACTAAGCAGAGCACGAGATATTTTTTTCAAAAGCAAAAGCGCGAAATTTTTATGTTCGCTGACAAATAAGGGATAATAAACTTCATCTGTTCCAGATTTCAAGAATACTAAGAAGATAGTATTCGTGAAAATGACAGATACAAGTCTCGGCGGCCGCGAGATAATTGGAAAAATAAGACTTTGTCATTTTTCTGAAAAAACCTAAAAGCGAAAAGTTTATTTCCGAATATGTGACCTGGTAATTTGATTTCAACTTAGCAGAGCACGAGATATTTTTTTCAAAAGCAAAAGCGCGAAATTTTTATGTTCGCTGACAAATAAGGGATCATAAACTTCATCTCTTCCAGATTTCAAGAATACTTAGAAGATAGTATTCGTGAAAATGACAGATACAAATCTCGCCGGCCGCGAGATAATTGGAAAAATAAGACTTTGTCATATTTTTAATAAAACCTGAGAGCGAAAACTTTATTTTCGAATATGTGATCTGGTAATTTGATATCAACTTAGCAGAGCACGAGATATTTTTTTCATAAGAAGAAGCGCGAAATTTTTATGATCGCTGATAAATAAGGGATCATAAACTTCATTTCTTCCAGAGTTCAAGAATACTAAGATGATAGTATTCGTGAAAATGACGGATACAAGACTCGCCGGCCGCGAGATAATTGGATAAATTAAATTTCGTCATTCTGCTAGAAAAACCTGTAAGCGAAAAGTTTATTTTCGAATATGTAACATGGTAATTTGATATCAACTTAGCAGAGCACGAGATATTTTGTTCAAAAGCAAAAGCGCGAAATTTTTATGTTCGCTGATAAATAAGCGATCATAAACTTCATCTCTTCCAGATTTCAAGAATACTAAGAAGACAGTATTCGTGAAAATGACGGATACAAGTCTCGCCGGCCGCGAGATAATTGGATAAATAAGATTTTGTCATTCTGCTAGAAAAACCTGAAAGCGAAAATTTTATTTTCGAATATGTGACCTGATAATTTGATATCAACTTAGCAGAGCACGAGATTTTTGCAAAAGCAAAAGCGCGAAATTTTTATGTTTGCTGATAAATAAGGGATCATAAACTTCATCTCTTCCAGATTTCAAGAATACTAAGAAGACAGTATTCGTGAAAATGACGGATACAAGACTCGCCGGCCGCGAGATAATTGGATAAATTGGATTTCGTCATTTTGCTAGAAAAACCTGTAAGCGGAAAGTTTATTTTCGAATATGTGACCTGGTAATTTGATATCAACTTAGCAGAGCACGAGATATTTTGTTTAAAAGCGAAAGCGCGAAATTTTTATGTTCGCTGACAAATAAGGGATCATAAACTTCATCTTTTCCAGATTTCAAGAATACTAAGAATATAGTATTCGTGAAAATGACGGATACAAGTCTCGCCGGCCGCGAGATAATTGGATAAATTAGATTTTTGCTAGAAAAACCTGAAAGCGAAAAGTTTATTTTCGAATATGTGACCTGGTAATTTGATATCAACTTATAGCAGAGCACGAGATATTTTTGTCAAAAGAAAAAGCGCGAAATTTTTATGTTCGCTGATAAATAAGCGATCATAAACTTCATGTCTTCCAGATTTCAAGAATACTAAGAAGACAGTATTCGTGAAAATGACGGATACAAGTCTCGCCGGCCGCGAGATAATTGGATAAATAAGATTTTGTCATTCTGCTAGAAAAACCTGAAAGCGAAAATTTTATTTTCGAATATGTGACCTGATAATTTGATATCAACTTAGCAGAGCACGAGATTTTTGCAAGAGCAAAAGCGCGAAATTTTTATGTTTGCTGATAAATAAGGGATCATAAACTTCATCTCTTCCAGATTTCAAGAATACTAAGAAGATAGTGTTCGAGAAAAATGACGGATACGAGTCTCGCCGGCCGCGAGATAATTGGATAAATTAGATTTTTGCTAGAAAAACCTGAAAGCGAAAAGTTTATTTTCGAATATGTGACCTGGTAATTTGATATCAACTTAGCAGAGCACGAGATGTTTCTTTCAAAAGCAAAAGCGCGAAATTTTTATGTTCGCTGACAAATAAGGGATAATAAACTTCATCTTTACCAGATTTCAAGAATACTAAGAAGACAGTATTCGTGAAAATGACATATACAAGTCTCGCCGGCCGCGAGATAATTGGAAAAATAAGACTTTATCATTTTTCTGAAAAAACCTAAAAGCGAAAAGTTTATTTCCGAATATGTGATCTGGTAATTTGATATCAACTTAGCAGAGCACGAGATATTTTTGTCAAAAGCAAAAGCGCGAAATTTTTATGTTCGCTGATTAACAAGCGATCATAAACTTCATCTCTTCCAGATTTCAAGAATACTAAGAAAACAGTATTCGTGAAAATGATGGATACAAGTCTCGCCGACCGCGAGATAATTGGTTGAATTAGATTTTTGCTAGAAAAACCTGAAAGCGAAAAGTTTATTTTCGAATATGTGACCTGGTAATTTGATATCAACTTAGCAGAGCACGAGATATTTTTTTCAAAAGCAAAAGCGCGAAATTTTTATGTTCGCTGACAAATAAGGGATCATAAACTTTATCTGTTCCAGATTTCAAGAATACTTAGAAGATAGTATTCGTGAAAATGACGGATACAAATCTCGCCGGCCGCGAGATAATTGAAAAAATAAGACTTTGTTATTTTTCTAAAGAAACCTAAAAGCGAAAAGTTTATTTTCGAAAATGTGATCTGGTAATTTGATATCAACTTAGCAGAGCACGAGATATTTTTGTCACAAGCAAAAGTGCGAAATTTTTATGTTTGCTGATAAATAAGGGATCATAAACTTCATCTCTTCCAGATTTCAAGAATACTAAGAAGATAGTATTCGAGAAAAATGACGGATACAAGTCTCGCCGGCCGCGAGATAATTGGATAAATAAGATTTTTTCATTCTGCTAGAAAAACCTGAAAGCGAAAAGTTTATTTTCGAATATGTGACCTGGTAATTTGATATCAACTAAGCAGAGCACGAGATATTTTTTTCAAAAGCAAAAGCGCGAAATTTTTATGTTCGCTGACAAATAAGGGATAATAAACTTCATCTGTTCCAGATTTCAAGAATACTAAGAAGATAGTATTCGTGAAAATGACAGATACAAGTCTCGGCGGCCGCGAGATAATTGGATAAATTAGATTTTTGCTAGAAAAACCTGAAAGCGAAAAGTTTATTTTCGAATATGTGACCTGGTAATTTGATATCAACTTAGCAGAGCACGAGATGTTTCTTTCAAAAGCAAAAGCGCGAAATTTTTATGTTCGCTGACAAATAAGGGATAATAAACTTCATCTTTTCCAGATTTCAAGAATACTAAGAAGACAGTATTCGTGAAAATGACATATACAAGTCTCGCCGGCCGCGAGATAATTGGAAAAATAAGACTTTATCATTTTTCTGAAAAAACCTAAAAGCGAAAAGTTTATTTCCGAATATGTGATCTGGTAATTTGATATCAACTTAGCAGAGCACGAGATATTTTTGTCAAAAGCAAAAGCGCGAAATTTTTATGTTCGCTGATAAATAAGCGATCATAAACTTCATCTCTTCCAGATTTAAGAATACTAAGAAGACAGTATTCGTGAAAATGACGGATACAAGTCTCGCCGGCCGCGAGATAATTGGATGAATTAGATTTTTGCTAGAAAAACCTGAAAGCGAAAAGTTTATTTTCGAATATGACCTGGTAATTTGATATCAACTTAGCAGAGCACGAGATATTTTTTTCAAAAGCAAAAGCGCGAAATTTTTATGTTCGCTGACAAATAAGGGATCATAAACTTCATCTGTTCCAGATTTCAAGAATACTTAGAAGATAGTATTCGTGAAAATGACGGATACAAATCTCGCCGTCCGCGAGATAATTGGATAAATAAGATTTTGTCATTCTGCTGAAAAAACCTGAAAGCGAAGAGTTTATTTTCGAATATGTGCCCTGGTAATTTGATATCAACTTAGCAGAGCACGAGATATCTTTTCAAAAGCAAAAGCGCGAAATTTTTATGTTCGCTGACAAATAAGGGATCATAAACTTCATCTCTTCCAGATTTCAAGAATACTAAGAAGACAGTATTCGTGAAAATGACGGATACAAGACTCGCCGGCCGCGAGATAATTGGATAAATTAGATTTCGTCATTTTGCTAGAAAAACCTGTAAGCGGAAAGTTTATTTTCGAATATGTGACCTGGTAATTTGATATCAACTTAGCAGAGCACGAGATATTTTGTTTAAAAGCGAAAGCGCGAAATTTTTATGTTCGCTGACAAATAAGGGATCATAAACTTCATCTTTTCCAGATTTCAAGAATACTAAGAATATAGTATTCGTGAAAATGACGGATACAAGTCTCGCCGGCCACGAGATAATTGGATAAATTAGATTTTTGCTAGAAAAACCTGAAAGCGAAAAGTTTATTTTCGAATATGTGACCTGGTAATTTGATATCAACTTAGCAGAGCACGAGATATTTTTGTCAAAAGAAAAAGCGCGAAATTTTTATGTTCGCTGATAAATAAGCGATCATAAACTTCATGTCTTCCAGATTTCAAGAATACTAAGAAGACAGTATTCGTGAAAATGACGGATACAAGTCTCGCCGGCCGCGAGATAATTGGATAAATAAGATTTTGTCATTCTGCTAGAAAAACCTGAAAGCGAAAATTTTATTTTCGAATATGTGACCTGATAATTTGATATCAACTTAGCAGAGCACGAGATTTTTGCAAAAGCAAAAGCGCGAAATTTTTATGTTTGCTGATAAATAAGGGATCATAAACTTCATCTCTTCCAGATTTCAAGAATACTAAGAAGATAGTGTTCGAGAAAAATGACGGATACGAGTCTCGCCGGCCGCGAGATAATTGGATAAATTAGATTTTTGCTAGAAAAACCTGAAAGCGAAAAGTTTATTTTCGAATATGTGACCTGGTAATTTGATATCAACTTAGCAGAGCACGAGATGTTTCTTTCAAAAGCAAAAGCGCGAAATTTTTATGTTCGCTGACAAATAAGGGATAATTAACTTCATCTTTAACAGATTTCAAGAATACTAAGAAGACAGTGTTCGTGAAAATGACATATACAAGTCTCGCCGGCCGCGAGATAATTGGAAAAATAAGACTTTATCATTTTTCTGAAAAAACCTAAAAGCGAAAAGTTTATTTCCGAATATGTGATCTGGTAATTTGATATCAACTTAGCAGAGCACGAGATATTTTTGTCAAAAGCAAAAGCGCGAAATTTTTATGTTCGCTGATTAACAAGCGATCATAAACTTCATCTCTTCCAGATTTCAAGAATACTAAGAAAACAGTATTCGTGAAAATGATGGATACAAGTCTCGCCGACCGCGAGATAATTGGATGAATTAGATTTTTGCTAGAAAAACCTGAAAGCGAAAAGTTTATTTTCGAATATGTGACCTGGTAATTTGATATCAACTTAGCAGAGCACGAGATATTTTTTTCAAAAGCAAAAGCGCGAAATTTTTATGTTCGCTGACAAATAAGGGATCATAAACTTTATCTGTTCCAGATTTCAAGAATACTTAGAAGATAGTATTCGTGAAAATGACGGATACAAATCTCGCCGGCCGCGAGATAATTGAAAAAATAAGACTTTGTTATTTTTCTAAAGAAACCTAAAAGCGAAAAGTTTATTTTCGAAAATGTGATCTGGTAATTTGATATCAACTTAGCAGAGCACGAGATATTTTTGTCACAAGCAAAAGTGCGAAATTTTTATGTTTGCTGATAAATAAGGGATCATAAACTTCATCTCTTCCAGATTTCAAGAATACCAAGAAGATAGTATTCGAGAAAAATGACGGATACAAGTCTCGCCGGCCGCGAGATAATTGGATAAATAAGATTTTGTCATTCTGCTAGAAAAACCTGAAAGCGAAAAGTTTATTTTCGAATATGTGACCTGGTAATTTGATATCAACTAAGCAGAGCACGAGATATTTTTTTCAAAAGCAAAAGCGCGAAATTTTTATGTTCGCTGACAAATAAGGGATAATAAACTTCATCTGTTCCAGATTTCAAGAATACTAAGAAGATAGTATTCGTGAAAATGACAGATACAAGTCTCGGCGGCCGCGAGATAATTGGAAAAATAAGACTTTGTCATTTTTCTGAAAAAACCTAAAAGCGAAAAGTTTATTTTCGAATATGTGACCTGATAATTTGATATCAACTAAGCAGAGCACGAGATATTTTTTTAAAAAGCAAAAGCGCGAAATTTTTATGTTCGCTGACAAATGAGGGATTATAAACTTTATCTGTTCCAGATTTCAAGAATACTTAGAAGATAGTATTCGTGAAAATGACAGATACAAGTCTCGCCGGCCGCGAGATAATTCGATAAATAAAATTTTGTCATTTTGCTAGACTGTAAGCGAAAAGTTTATTTCCGAATATGTGACCTGGTAATTTGATTTCAACTTAGCAGAGCACGAGATATTTTTTTCAAAAGCAAAAGCGCAAAATTTTTATGTTCGCTGACAAATAAGGGATCATAAACTTCATCTCTTCCAGATTTCAAGAATACTTAGAAGATAGTATTCGTGAAAATGACAGATACAAATCTCGCCGGCCGCGAGATAATTGGAAAAATAAGACTTTGTCATATTTTTAAAAAAACCTGAGAGCGAAAACTTTATTTTCGAATATGTGATCTGGTAATTCGATATCAACTTAGCAGAGCACGAGATATTTTTTTCATAAGAAGAAGCGCGAAATTTTTATGATCGCTGATAAATAAGGGATCATAAACTTCATTTCTTCCAGAGTTCAAGAATACTAAGATGATAGTATTCGTGAAAATGACGAATACAAGACTCGCCGGCCGCGAGATAATTGGATAAATTAAATTTCGTCATTTTGCTAGAAAAACCTGTAAGCGAAAAGTTTATTTTCGAATATGTGACATGGTAATTTGATATCAACTTAGCAGAGCACGAGATATTTTGTTCAAAAGCAAAAGCGCGAAATTTTTATGTTCGCTGATGAATAAGCGATCATAAACTTCATCTCTTCCAGATTTCAAGAATACTAAGAAGACAGTATTCGTGAAAATGACGGATACAAGTCTCGCCGGCCGCGAGATAATTGGATAAATAAGATTTTGTCATTCTGCTAGAAAAACCTGAAAGCGAAAATTTTATTTTCGAATATGTGACCTGATAATTTGATATCAACTTAGCAGAGCACGAGATTTTTGCAAAAGCAAAAGCGCGAAATTTTTATGTTTGCTGATAAATAAGGGATCATAAACTTCATCTCTTCCAGATTTCAAGAATACTAAGAAGATAGTATTCGAGAAAAATGACGGATACGAGTCTCGCCGGCCGCGAGATAATTGGATAAATTAGATTTTTGCTAGAAAAACCTGAAAGCGAAAAGTTTATTTTCGAATATGTGACCTGGTAATTTGATATCAACTTAGCAGAGCACGAGATGTTTCTTTCAAAAGCAAAAGCGCGAAATTTTTATGTTCGCTGACAAATAAGGGATAATAAACTTCATCTTTTCCAGATTTCAAGAATACTAAGAAGACAGTATTCGTGAAAATGACATATACAAGTCTCGCCGGCCGCGAGATAATTGGAAAAATAAGACTTTATCATTTTTCTGAAAAAACCTAAAAGCGAAAAGTTTATTTCCGAATATGTGATCTGGTAATTTGATATCAACTTAGCAGAGCACGAGATATTTTTGTCAAAAGCAAAAGCGAGAAATTTTTATGTTCGCTGATAAATAAGCGATCATAAACTTCATCTCTTCCAGATTTCAAGAATACTAAGAAGACAGTATTCGTGAAAATGACGGATACAAGTCTCGCCGGCCGCGAGATAATTGGATGAATTAGATTTTTGCTAGAAAAACCTGAAAGCGAAAAGTTTATTTTCGAATATGTGACCTGGTAATTTGATATCAACTTAGCAGAGCACGAGATATTTTTTTCAAAAGCAAAAGCGCGAAATTTTTATGTTCGCTGACAAATAAGGGATCATAAACTTCATCTGTTCCAGATTTCAAGAATACTTAGAAGATAGTATTCGTGAAAATGACGGATACAAATCTCGCCGGCCGCGAGATAATTGGATAAATAAGATTTCGTCATTCTGCTGAAAAAACCTGAAAGCGAAGAGTTTATTTTCGAATATGTGCCCTGGTAATTTGATATCAACTTAGCAGAGCACGAGATATCTTTTCAAAAGCAAAAGCGCGAAATTTTTATGTTCGCTGACAAATAAGGGATCATAAACTTCATCTCTTCCAGATTTCAAGAATACTAAGAAGACAGTATTCGTGAAAATGACGGATACAAGACTCGCCGGCCGCGAGATAATTGGATAAATTAGATTTCGTCATTTTGCTAGAAAAACCTGTAAGCGGAAAGTTTATTTTCGAATATGTGACCTGGTAATTTGATATCAACTTAGCAGAGCACGAGATATTTTGTTTAAAAGCGAAAGCGCGAAATTTTTATGTTCGCTGACAAATAAGGGATCATAAACTTCATCTTTTCCAGATTTCAAGAATACTAAGAATATAGTATTCGTGAAAATGACGGATACAAGTCTCGCCGGCCGCGAGATAATTGGATAAATTAGATTTTTGCTAGAAAAACCTGAAAGCGAAAAGTTTATTTTCGAATATGTGACCTGGTAATTTGATATCAACTTAGCAGAGCACGAGATATTTTTGTCAAAAGAAAAAGCGCGAAATTTTTATGTTCGCTGATAAATAAGCGATCATAAACTTCATCTCTTCCAGATTTCAAGAATACTAAGAAGACAGTATTCGTGAAAATGACGGATACAAGTCTCGCCGGCCGCGAGATAATTGGATAAATAAGATTTTGTCATTCTGCTAGAAAAACCTGAAAGCGAAAAGTTTATATTCGAATATGTGACCTGGTAATTTGATATCAACTTAGCAGAGCACGAGATGTTTCTTTCAAAAGCAAAAGCGCGAAATTTTTATGTTCGCTGACAAATAAGGGATAATAAAACTTCATCTTTTCCAGATTTCAAGAATACTAAGAAGACAGTATTCGTGAAAATGACATATACAAGTCTCGCCGGCCGCGAGATAATTGGAAAAATAAGACTTTATCATTTTTCTGAAAAAACCTAAAAGCGAAAAGTTTATTTCCGAATATGTGATCTGGTAATTTGATATCAACTTAGCAGAGCACGAGATATTTTTGTCAAAAGCAAAAGCGCGAAATTTTTATGTTCGCTGATTAATAAGCGATCATAAACTTCATCTCTTCCAGATTTCAAGAATACTAAGAAAACAGTATTCGTGAAAATGATGGATACAAGTCTCGCCGACCGCGAGATAATTGGATGAATTAGATTTTTGCTAGAAAAACCTGAAAGCGAAAAGTTTATTTTCGAATATGTGACCTGGTAATTTGATATCAACTTAGCAGAGCACGAGATATTTTTTTCAAAAGCAAAAGCGCGAAATTTTTATGTTCGCTGACAAATAAGGGATCATAAACTTTATCTGTTCCAGATTTCAAGAATACTTAGAAGATAGTATTCGTGAAAATGACGGATACAAATCTCGCCGGCCGCGAGATAATTGAAAAAATAAGACTTTGTTATTTTTCTAAAGAAACCTAAAATCGAAAAGTTTATTTTCGAAAATGTGATCTGGTAATTTGATATCAACTTAGCAGAGCACGAGATATTTTTGTCACAAGCAAAAGTGCGAAATTTTTATGTTTGCTGATAAATAAGGGATCATAAACTTCATCTCTTCCAGATTTCAAGAATACTAAGAAGATAGTATTCGAGAAAAATGACGGATACAAGTCTCGCCGGCCGCGAGATAATTGGATAAATAAGATTTTGTCATTCTGCTAGAAAAACCTGAAAGCGAAAAGTTTATTTTCGAATATGTGACCTGGTAACTTGATATCAACTAAGCAGAGCACGAGATATTTTTTTCAAAAGCAAAAGCGCGAAATTTTTATGTTCGCTGACAAATAAGGGATCATAAACTTCATCTCTTCCAGATTTCAAGAATACTTAGAAGATAGTATTCGTGAAAATGACAGATACAAATCTCGCCGGCCGCGAGATAATTGGAAAAATAAGACTTTGTCATATTTTTAAAAAAACCTGAGAGCGAAAACTTTATTTTCGAATATGTGATCTGGTAATTTGATATCAACTTAGCAGAGCACGAGATATTTTTTTCAAAAGCAAAAGCGCGAAATTTTTATGTTCGCTGACAAATAAGGGATCATAAACTTCATCTCTTCCAGATTTCAAGAATACTTAGAAGATAGTATTCGTGAAAATGACAGATACAAATCTCGCCGGCCGCGAGATAATTGGAAAAATAAGACTTTGTCATATTTTTAAAAAAACCTGAGAGCGAAAACTTTATTTTCGAATATGTGATCTGGTAATTTGATTTCAACTTAGCAGAGCACGAGATATTTTTTTCAAAAGCAAAAGCGCGAAATTTTTATGTTCGCTGACAAATAAGGGATCATAAACTTCATCTCTTCCAGATTTCAAGAATACTTAGAAGATAGTATTCGTGAAAATGACAGATACAAATCTCGCCGGCCGCGAGATAATTGGAAAAATAAGACTTTGTCATATTTTTAAAAAAACCTGAGAGCGAAAACTTTATTTTCGAATATGTGATCTGGTAATTTGATATCAACTTAGCAGAGCACGAGATATTTTTTTCATAAGAAGAAGCGCGAAATTTTTATGTTCGCTGATAAATAAGGGATCATAAACTTCATCTCTTCCAGATTTCAAGAATACTAAGAAGATAGTATTCGTGAAAAATGACGGACACAAGACTCGCCGGCCGCGAGATAATTGGATGAATAAGATTTTGTCATTCTGCTAGAAAAACCTGAAAGCGAAGAGTTTATTTTCGAAAATGTGACCTGGTAATTTGATATCAACTTGTAAGCTCTGTAACAATGTTAGTGTGTTTAATTGATAGTTTTTAAATTATAGCTGCTCCTGATGAAGGGCAAAAACTGTCCAAAAGCTTGAGATGAAAAGAAAAAAGAGTACGGAATTGTAATTATTGACTGCCACCCAAATATCCCCTATATCCGAATAGACCAGATCAGTCGACTAAATACCTATATAGATATCAACTTAGCAGAGCACGAGATAGTTTTTTGAAAAGCAAAAGCGCGAAATTTTTATGTTCGCTGACAAATGAGGGATTATAAACTTTATCTGTTCCAGATTTCAAGAATACTAAGAAGATAGTATTCGTGAAAATGACAGATACAAGTCTCGCCGGCCGCGAGATAATTCGATAAATAAAATTTTGTCATTTTGCTAGACTGTAAGCGAAAAGTTTATTTCCGAATATGTGACCTGGTAATTTGATATCAACTTAGCAGAGCACGAGATATTTTGTTTAAAAGTGAAAGCGCGAAATTTTTATGTTCGCTGACAAATAAGGGATCATAAACTTCATCTTCTCCAGATTTCAAGAATACTAAGAAGATAGTATTCGTGAAAATGACGGATACAAGACTCGCCGGCCGCGAGATAATTGGATAAATTAGATTTCGTCATTTTGCTAGAAAAACCTGTAAGCGGAAAGTTTATTTTCGAATATGTGACCTGGTAATTTGATATCAACTTAGCAGAGCACGAGATATTTTGTTTAAAAGCGAAAGCGCGAAATTTTTATGTTCGCTGACAAATAAGGGATCATAAACTTCATCTTTTCCAGATTTCAAGAATACTAAGAATATAGTATTCGTGAAAATGACGGATACAAGTCTCGCCGGCCGCGAGATAATTGGATAAATTAGATTTTTGCTAGAAAAACCTGAAAGCGAAAAGTTTATTTTCGAATATGTGACCTGGTAATTTGATATCAACTTAGCAGAGCACGAGATATTTTTGTCAAAAGAAAAAGCGCGAAATTTTTATGTTCGCTGATAAATAAGCGATCATAAACTTCATCTCTTCCAGATTTCAAGAATACTAAGAAGACAGTATTCGTGAAAATGACGGATACAAGTCTCGCCGGCCGCGAGATAATTGGATAAATAAGATTTTGTCATTCTGCTAGAAAAACCTGAAAGCGAAAAGTTTATTTTCGAATATGTGACCTGGTAATTTGATATCAACTTAGCAGAGCACGAGATGTTTCTTTCAAAAGCAAAAGCGCGAAATTTTTATGTTCGCTGACAAATAAGGGATAATAAAACTTCATCTTTTCCAGATTTCAAGAATACTAAGAAGACAGTATTCGTGAAAATGACATATACAAGTCTCGCCGGCCGCGAGATAATTGGAAAAATAAGACTTTATCATTTTTCTGAAAAAACCTAAAAGCGAAAAGTTTATTTCCGAATATGTGATCTGGTAATTTGATATCAACTTAGCAGAGCACGAGATATTTTTGTCAAAAGCAAAAGCGCGAAATTTTTATGTTCGCTGATTAATAAGCGATCATAAACTTCATCTCTTCCAGATTTCAAGAATACTAAGAAAACAGTATTCGTGAAAATGATGGATACAAGTCTCGCCGACCGCGAGATAATTGGATGAATTAGATTTTTGCTAGAAAAACCTGAAAGCGAAAAGTTTATTTTCGAATATGTGACCTGGTAATTTGATATCAACTTAGCAGAGCACGAGATATTTTTTTCAAAAGCAAAAGCGCGAAATTTTTATGTTCGCTGACAAATAAGGGATCATAAACTTTATCTGTTCCAGATTTCAAGAATACTTAGAAGATAGTATTCGTGAAAATGACGGATACAAATCTCGCCGGCCGCGAGATAATTGAAAAAATAAGACTGTTATTTTTCTAAAGAAACCTAAAAGCGAAAAGTTTATTTTCGAAAATGTGATCTGGTAATTTGATATCAACTTAGCAGAGCACGAGATATTTTTGTCACAAGCAAAAGTGCGAAATTTTTATGTTTGCTGATAAATAAGGGATCATAAACTTCATCTCTTCCAGATTTCAAGAATACTAAGAAGATAGTATTCGAGAAAAATGACGGATACAAGTCTCGCCGGCCGCGAGATAATTGGATAAATAAGATTTTGTCATTCTGCTAGAAAAACCTGAAAGCGAAAAGTTTATTTTCGAATATGTGACCTGGTAACTTGATATCAACTAAGCAGAGCACGAGATATTTTTTTCAAAAGCAAAAGCGCGAAATTTTTATGTTCGCTGACAAATAAGGGATAATAAACTTCATCTGTTCCAGATTTCAAGAATACTAAGAAGAAAGTATTCGTGAAAATGACAGATACAAGTCTCGGCGGCCGCGAGATGATTGGAAAAATAAGACTTGGTCATTTTTCTGAAAAAACCTAAAAGCGAAAAGTTTATTTTCGAATATGTGACCTGATAATTTGATATCAACTAAGCAGAGCACGAGATATTTTTTTAAAAAGCAAAAGCGCGAAATTTTTATGTTCGCTGACAAATGAGGGATTATAAACTTTATCTGTTCCAGATTTCAAGAATACTAAGAAGATAGTATTCGTGAAAATGACAGATACAAGTCTCACCGGCCGCGAGATAATTCGATAAATAAAATTTTGTCATTTTGCTAGACTGTAAGCGAAAAGTTTATTTCCGAATATGTGACCTGGTAATTTGATTTCAACTTAGCAGAGCACGAGATATTTTTTTCAAAAGCAAAAGCGCGAAATTTTTATGTTCGCTGACAAATAAGGGATCATAAACTTCATCTCTTCCAGATTTCAAGAATACTTAGAAGATAGTATTCGTGAAAATGACAGATACAAATCTCGCCGGCCGCGAGATAATTGGAAAAATAAGACTTTGTCATATTTTTAAAAAAACCTGAGAGCGAAAACTTTATTTTCGAATATGTGATCTGGTAATTTGATATCAACTTAGCAGAGCACGAGATATTTTTTTCATAAGAAGAAGCGCGAAATTTTTATGTTCGCTGATAAATAAGGGATCATAAACTTCATCTCTTCCAGATTTCAAGAATACTAAGAAGATAGTATTCGTGAAAAATGACGGACACAAGACTCGCCGGCCGCGAGATAATTGGATGAATAAGATTTTGTCATTCTGCTAGAAAAACCTGAAAGCGAAGAGTTTATTTTCGAAAATGTGACCTGGTAATTTGATATCAACTTGTAAGCTCTGTAACAATGTTAGTGTGTTTAATTGATAGTTTTTAAATTATAGCTGCTCCTGATGAAGGGCAAAAACTGTCCAAAAGCTTGAGATAAAAAGAAAAAAGAGTACGGAATTGTAATTATTGACTGCCACCCAAATATCCCCTATATCCGAATAGACCAGATCAGTCGACTAAATACCTATATAGATATCAACTTAGCAGAGCACGAGATAGTTTTTTGAAAAGCAAAAGCGCGAAATTTTTATGTTCGCTGACAAATGAGGGATTATAAACTTTATCTGTTCCAGATTTCAAGAATACTAAGAAGATAGTATTCGTGAAAATGACAGATACAAGTCTCGCCGGCCGCGAGATAATTCGATAAATAAAATTTTGTCATTTTGCTAGACTGTAAGCGAAAAGTTTATTTCCGAATATGTGACCTGGTAATTTGATATCAACTTAGCAGAGCACGAGATATTTTGTTCCAAAGCGAAAGCGCGAAATTTTTATGTTCGCTGACAAATAAGGGATCATAAACTTCATCTTTTCCAGATTTCAAGAATACTAAGAAGACAGTATTCGTGAAAATGACGGATACAAGTCTCGCCGGCCGCGAGATAATTGGATAAATTAGATTTTTTCTAGGAAAACCTGAAAGCGAAAAGTTTATTTTCGAATATGTGACCTGGTAATTTGATATCAACTTAGCAGAGCACGAGATATTTTGTTCCAAAGCGAAAGCGCGAAATTTTTATGTTCGCTGACAAATAAGGGATCATAAACTTCATCTTTTCCAGATTTCAAGAATACTAAGAAGATAGTATTCGTGAAAATGACGGATACAAGACTCGCCGGCCGCGAGATAATTGGATAAATTAGATTTCGTCATTTTGCTAAAAAACCTGTGAGCGAAAAGTTTATTTTCGAATATGTGACCTGGTAATTTGATATCAACTTAGCAGAGCACGAGATATTTTGTTCAAAAGCAAAAGCGCGAAATTTTTCTGTTCGCTGACAAATAAGGGATCATAAACTTCATCTCTTCCAGATTTCAAGAATACTAAGAAGACAGTATTCGTGAAAATGACGGATACAAGACTCGCCGGCCGCGAGATAATTGGATAAATTAGATTTCGTCATTTTGCTAGAAAAACCTGTAAGCGAAAAGTTTATTTTCGAATATGTGACCTGGTAATTTGATATCAACTTAGCAGAGCACGAGATATTTTGTTTAAAAGCGAAAGCGCGAAATTTTTATGTTCGCTGACAAATAAGGGATCATAAACTTCATCTTTTCCAGATTTCAAGAATACTAAGAAGATAGTATTCGTGAAAATGACGGATACAAGACTCGCCGGCCGCGAGATAATTGGATAAATTAGATTTTTGCTAGAAAAACCTGAAAGCGAAAAGTTTATTTTCGAATATGTGACCTGGTAATTTGATATCAACTTAGCAGAGCACGAGATATTTTGTTCAAAAGCAAAAGCGCGAAATTTTTATGTTCGCTGACAAATAAGGGATCATAAACTTCATCTTTTCCAGATTTCAAGAATACTAAGAAGATAGTATTCGTGAAAATGACGGATACAAGACTCGCCGGCCGCGAGATAATTGGATAAATTAGATTTCGTCATTTTGCTAAAAAACCTGTGAGCGAAAAGTTTATTTTCGAATATGTGACCTGGTAATTTGATATCAACTTAGCAGAGCACGAGATATTTTGTTCAAAAGCAAAAGCGCGAAATTTTTCTGTTCGCTGACAAATAAGGGATCATAAACTTCATCTCTTCCAGATTTCAAGAATACTAAGAAGACAGTATTCGTGAAAATGACGGATACAAGACTCGCCGGCCGCGAGATAATTGGATAAATTAGATTTCGTCATTTTGCTAGAAAAACCTGTAAGCGAAAAGTTTATTTTCGAATATGTGACCTGGTAATTTGATATCAACTTAGCAGAGCACGAGATATTTTGTTTAAAAGCGAAAGCGCGAAATTTTTATGTTCGCTGACAAATAAGGGATCATAAACTTCATCTTTTCCAGATTTCAAGAATACTAAGAAGATAGTATTCGTGAAAATGACGGATACAAGACTCGCCGGCCGCGAGATAATTGGATAAATTAGATTTTTGCTAGAAAAACCTGAAAGCGAAAAGTTTATTTTCGAATATGTGACCTGGTAATTTGATATCAACTTAGCAGAGCACGAGATATTTTGTTCAAAAGCAAAAGCGCGAAATTTTTATGTTCGCTGACAAATAAGGGATCATAAACTTCATCTTATCCAGATTTCAAGAATACTAAGAAGATAGTATTCGTGAAAATGACGGATACAAGACTCGCCGGCCGCGAGATAATTGGATAAATTAGATTTTGTCATTTTGCTAGAAAAACCTGTAAGCGAAAAGTTTATTTTCGAATATGTGACCTGGTAATTTGATATCAACTTAGCAGAGCACGAGATATTTTTTTCAAAAGCGAAAGCGCGAAATTTTTATGTTTGCTGATAAATAAGGGATCATAAACTTCATCTGTTCCAGATTTCAAGAATACTTAGAAGATAGTATTCGTGAAAATGATGGATGCAAATCTCGCCGGCCGCGAGATAATTGGATAAATAAGACTTTGTCATATTTCTAAAAAAAACTAGAAGCGAAAAGTTTATTTTCGAATTTGTGATCTGGTAATTTGATATCAACTTAGCAGAGCACGAGATATTTTTTTCATAAGCAGAAGCGCGAAATTCTTATGATCGCTGATAAATAAGGGATCATAAACTTCATTTCTTCCAGAGTTCAATAGTATAGTCAATCTGTCGAAAAAAATATAAAAATGGGCTAATAATTTCCAAGTGGATGAAACTTGGTAAGTCGTTAGAGACTAATGAAAGGAAGCTTACCTGTGACTGGCCAGGGCCACCTATTCGGGGATTCAAAAAAAACTCAAAAATATTTTGAAATTCATTTTTCTCGAAAACTATGCATTTCACAGAAAAATTTATTGAACAAAAAATGTAGAGGACATCTTTATCTACAATTAATGTCATTGGTGCTATGTTGTAAAACAAAAAATGTGCGCAGTAGGTGGCGCTAAAGTTCCCAAAAAAGTGTTTTTTCAATTTTTCGTCCAGAAATTTTCATTTTTCAGTTACGATTCAAATGGAAAAATTGTTCCTTTCAATTTTTTAAACAACTTTTATTTTAAAACTTTTTTCGTACGACTTACCGTTTCAAAGTTATAGTGGCATAGTATTAAAAAAAAGGCCGAATCATAGAGCTGCCCAATTCTTCTAGGAAGGTACATTTTTCAGTTGCTATGTAAGTTTCGGAGAGTAGTGACAGCAGAACTTTGCTCTGTGAAAATGAGTGATAATATTCCTAGAAGAATTGGGCAGCTCTATGATTCGGCCCTTTTGTTAATACTATGCCACTATAACTTTGAAACGGTAGGTCGTACGAAAAAAGTTTTCAAATAAAAGTTGTTTAAAAAATTGAAAGAAACAATTTTTCCATTCGAATCGTAAGTGAAAAATGAAAATTTCTGGACGAAAAATTAAAAAAACACTTTTTTGGGAACTTTAGCGCCACCTACTGCGCACATTTTTTGTTTTACAACATAGCACCAATGACATTAATTGTAGATAAAGATGTCTTCTACATTTTTTGTTCAATAAATTTTTCTGTGAAATGCATAGTTTTCGAGAAAAATGCATTTCAAAATATTTTTGAGTTTTTTTTGAATCCCCGAATAGGTGGCCCTGGCCAGTCACAGGTAAGCTTCCTTTCATTAGTCTCTAACGACTTACCAAGTTTCATCCACTTGGAAATTATTAACCCATTTTTAGCCAGATTGACTGTACTACAAGAATACTAAGATGATAGTATTCGTGAAAATGACGGATACAAGTCTCGCCGGCTGCGAGATAATTCGATAAATAAGATTTTGTCATTTTGCTAGAAAAACCAGTAAGCGAAAAGTTTATTTCCGAATATGTGAACTGGTAATTTGATATCAACTTAGCAGAGCACGAGATATTTTTGTCACAAGCAAAAGCGCGAAATTTTTATGTTCGCTGATGAATAAGCGATCATAAACTTCATCTCTTCCAGATTTCAAGAATACTAAGAAGACAGTATTCGTGAAAATGACGGATACAAGTCTCGCCGGCCGCGAGATAATTGGATAAATTAGATTTTTTCTAGGAAAACCTGAAAGCGAAAAGTTTATTTTCGAATATGTGACCTGGTAATTTGATATCAACTTAGCAGAGCACGAGATATTTTGTTCAAAAGCGAAAGCGCGAAATTTTTATGTTCGCTGACAAATAAGGGATCATAAACTTCATCTTTTCCCGATTTCAAGAATACTAAGAAGATAGTATTCGTGAAAATGACGGATACAAGACTCGCCGGCCGCGAGATAATTGGATAAATTAAATTTCGTCATTTTGCTAGAAAAACCTGTGAGCGAAAAGTTTATTTTCGAATATGTGACATGGTAATTTGATATCAACTTAGCAGAGCACGAGATATTTTGTTCAAAAGCAAAAGCGCGAAATTTTTATGTTCGCTGACAAATAAGGGATCATAAACTTCATCTCTTCCAGATTTCAAGAATACTAAGAAGACAGTATTCGTGAAAATGACGGATACAAGACTCGCCGGCCGCGAGATAATTGGATAAATTAGATTTCGTCATTTTGCTAGAAAAACCTGTAAGCAAAAAGTTTATTTTCGAATATGTGACCTGGTAATTTGATATCAACTTAGCAGAGCACGAGATATTTTGTTCAAAAGCGATAGCGCGAAATTTTTATGTTCGCTGACAAATAAGGGATCATAAACTTCATCTTTTCCAGATTTCAAGAATACTAAGAAGAAAGTATTCGTGAAAATGACGAATACAATACTCGCCGGCCGCGAGATAATTGGATAAATTAGATTTCGTCATTTTGCTAGAAAAACGTGTAAGCAAAAAGTTTATTTTCGAATATGTGACCTGGTAATTTGATATCAACTTAGCAGAGCACGAGATATTTTGTTCAGAAGCAAAAGCACGATTTTAATGTTCGCTGACAAATAAGGGATGATAAACTTCATCTTTTCCAGATTTCAAGAATACTAAGAAGATAGTATTCGTGAAAATGACGGATACAAGACTCTCCGGCCGCAAGATAATTGGATAAATTAGATTTTGTCATTTTGCTAGAAAAACCTGTAAGCAAAAAGTTTATTTTCGAATTTGTGACCTGGTAATTTGATATCAACTTAGCAGAGCACGAGATATTTTGTTCAAAAGCAAAAGCACGATTTTAAAGTTCGCTGACAAATAAGGGATGATAAACTTCATCTTTTTCAGATTTCAAGAATACTAAGAAGATAGTATTCGTGAAAATGACGGATACAAGGCTCTCCGGCCGCAAGATAATTGGATAAATTAGATTTTGTCATTTTGCTAGGAAAACCTGTAAGCGAAAAGTTTATTTTTGAATATGTAACCTGGTAATTTGATATCAACTTAGCAGAGCACGATATATTTTGTTCAAAAGCAAAAGCGCGAAATTTTTATGTTTGCTGATAAATAAGGGATCATAAACTTCATCTGTTCCAGATTTCAAGAATACTTAGAAGATAGTATTCGTGAAAATGATGGATACAAATCTCGCCGGCCGCGAGATAATTGGATAAATTAGATTTTGTCATTTTGCTAGGAAAACCTGTAAGCGAAAAGTTTATTTTTGAATATGTGACCTGGTAATTTGATATCAACTTAGCAGAGCACGAGATATTTTGTTTAAAAGCGAAAGCGCGAAATTCTTATGATCGCTGATAAATAAGGGATCATAAACTTCATTTCTTCCAGAGTTCAAGAATACTAAGATGATAGTATTCGTGAAAATGACGGATACAAGACTCGCCGGCCGCGAGATAATTGGATAAATTAAATTTCGTCATTTTGCTAGAAAAACCTGTAAGCGAAAAGTTTATTTTCGAATATGTGACATGGTAATTTGATATCAACTTAGCAGAGCACGAGATATTTTGTTCAAAAGCAAAAGCGCGAAATTTTTATGTTCGCTGATAAATAAGCGATCATAAACTTCATCTCTTCCAGATTTCAAGAATACTAAGAAGATAGTGTTCGAGAAAAATGACGGATACGAGTCTCGCCGGCCGCGAGATAATTGGATAAATTAGATTTTTGCTAGAAAAACCTGAAAGCGAAAAGTTTATTTTCGAATATGTGACCTGGTAATTTGATATCAACTTAGCAGAGCACGAGATGTTTCTTTCAAAAGCAAAAGCGCGAAATTTTTATGTTCGCTGACAAATAAGGGATAATAAACTTCATCTTTTCCAGATTTCAAGAATACTAAGAAGACAGTATTCGTGAAAATGACATATACAAGTCTCGCCGGCCGCGAGATAATTGGAAAAATAAGACTTTATCATTTTTCTGAAAAAACCTAAAAGCGAAAAGTTTATTTCCGAATATGTGATCTGGTAATTTGATATCAACTTAGCAGAGCACGAGATATTTTTGTCAAAAGCAAAAGCGCGAAATTTTTATGTTCGCTGATAAATAAGCGATCATAAACTTCATCTCTTCCAGATTTCAAGAATACTAAGAAGACAGTATTCGTGAAAATGACGGATACAAGTCTCGCCGGCCGCGAGATAATTGGATGAATTAGATTTTTGCTAGAAAAACCTGAAAGCGAAAAGTTTATTTTCGAATATGTGACCTGGTAATTTGATATCAACTTAGCAGAGCACGAGGTATTTTTTTCAAAAGCAAAAGCGCGAAATTTTTATGTTCGCTGACAAATAAGGGATCATAAACTTCATCTGTTCCAGATTTCAAGAATACTTAGAAGATAGTATTCGTGAAAATGACGGATACAAATCTCGCCGGCCGCGAGATAATTGGATAAATAAGATTTTGTCATTCTGCTGAAAAAACCTGAAAGCGAAGAGTTTATTTTCGAATATGTGCCCTGGTAATTTGATATCAACTTAGCAGAGCACGAGATATCTTTTCAAAAGCAAAAGCGCGAAATTTTTATGTTCGCTGACAAATAAGGGATCATAAACTTCATCTCTTCCAGATTTCAAGAATACTAAGAAGACAGTATTCGTGAAAATGACGGATACAAGACTCGCCGGCCGCGAGATAATTGGATAAATTAGATTTCGTCATTTTGCTAGAAAAACCTGTAAGCGGAAAGTTTATTTTCGAATATGTGACCTGGTAATTTGATATCAACTTAGCAGAGCACGAGATATTTTGTTTAAAAGCGAAAGCGCGAAATTTTTATGTTCGCTGACAAATAAGGGATCATAAACTTCATCTTTTCCAGATTTCAAGAATACTAAGAATATAGTATTCGTGAAAATGACGGATACAAGTCTCGCCGGCCGCGAGATAATTGGATAAATTAGATTTTTGCTAGAAAAACCTGAAAGCGAAAAGTTTATTTTCGAATATGTGACCTGGTAATTTGATATCAACTTAGCAGAGCACGAGATATTTTTGTCAAAAGAAAAAGCGCGAAATTTTTATGTTCGCTGATAAATAAGCGATCATAAACTTCATCTCTTCCAGATTTCAAGAATACTAAGAAGACAGTATTCGTGAAAATGACGGATACAAGTCTCGCCGGCCGCGAGATAATTGGATAAATTAGATTTTGTCATTCTGCTAGAAAAACCTGAAAGCGAAAATTTTATTTTCGAATATGTGACCTGATAATTTGATATCAACTTAGCAGAGCACGAGATTTTTGCAAAAGCAAAAGCGCGAAATTTTTATGTTTGCTGATAAATAAGGGATCATAAACTTCATCTCTTCCAGATTTCAAGAATACTAAGAAGATAGTGTTCGAGAAAAATGACGGATACGAGTCTCGCCGGCCGCGAGATAATCGGATAAATTAGATTTTTGCTAGAAAAACCTGAAAGCGAAAAGTTTATTTTCGAATATGTGACCTGGTAATTTGATATCAACTTAGCAGAGCACGAGATGTTTCTTTCAAAAGCAAAAGCGCGAAATTTTTATGTTCGCTGACAAATAAGGGATAATAAACTTCATCTTTTCCAGATTTCAAGAATACTAAGAAGACAGTATTCGTGAAAATGACATATACAAGTCTCGCCGGCCGCGAGATAATTGGAAAAATAAGACTTTATCATTTTTCTGAAAAAACCTAAAAGCGAAAAGTTTATTTCCGAATATGTGATCTGGTAATTTGATATCAACTTAGCAGAGCACGAGATATTTTTGTCAAAAGCAAAAGCGCGAAATTTTTATGTTCGCTGATAAATAAGCGATCATAAACTTCATCTCTTCCAGATTTCAAGAATACTAAGAAGACAGTATTCGTGAAAATGACGGATACAAGTCTCGCCGGCCGCGATATAATTGGATGAATTAGATTTTTGCTAGAAAAACCTGAAAGCGAAAAGTTTATTTTCGAATATGTGACCTGGTAATTTGATATCAACTTAGCAGAGCACGAGATATTTTTTTCAAAAGCAAAAGCGCGAAATTTTTATGTTCGCTGACAAATAAGGGATCATAAACTTCATCTGTTCCAGATTTCAAGAATACTTAGAAGATAGTATTCGTGAAAATGACGGATACAAATCTCGCCGGCCGCGAGATAATTGGATAAATAAGATTTTGTCATTCTGCTGAAAAAACCTGAAAGCGAAAAGTTTATTTTCGAATATGTGACCTGGTAATTTGATATCAACTTAGCAGAGCACGAGATATTTTTTTCAAAAGCAAAAGCGCGAAATTTTTATGTTCGCTGACAAATAAGGGATCATAAACTTTATCTGTTCCAGATTTCAAGAATACTTAGAAGAAAGTATTCGTGAAAATGACGGATACAAATCTCGCCGGCCGCGAGATAATTGAAAAAATAAGACTTTGTTATTTTTCTAAAGAAACCTAAAAGCGAAAAGTTTATTTTCGAAAATGTGATCTGGTAATTTGATATCAACTTAGCAGAGCACGAGATATTTTTGTCACAAGCAAAAGTGCGAAATTTTTATGTTTGCTGATAAATAAGGGATCATAAACTTCATCTCTTCCAGATTTCAAGAATACTAAGAAGATAGTATTCGAGAAAAATGACGGATACAAGTCTCGCCGGCCGCGAGATAATTGGATAAATAAGATTTTGTCATTCTGCTAGAAAAACCTGAAAGCGAAAAGTTTATTTTCGAATATGTGACCTGGTAATTTGATATCAACTAAGCAGAGCACGAGATATTTTTTTCAAAAGCAAAAGCGCGAAATTTTTATGTTCGCTGACAAATAAGGGATAATAAACTTCATCTGTTCCAGATTTCAAGAATACTAAGAAGATAGTATTCGTGAAAATGACAGATACAAGTCTCGGCGGCCGCGAGATAATTGGAAAAATAAGACTTTGTCATTTTTCTGAAAAAACCTAAAAGCGAAAAGTTTATTCTCGAATATGTGACCTGATAATTTGATATCAACTAAGCAGAGCACGAGATATTTTTTTAAAAAGCAAAAGCGCGAAATTTTTATGTTCGCTGACAAATGAGGGATTATAAACTTTATCTGTTCCAGATTTCAAGAATACTAAGAAGATAGTATTCGTGAAAATGACAGATACAAGTCTCACCGGCCGCGAGATAATTCGATAAATAAAATTTTGTCATTTTGCTAGACTGTAAGCGAAAAGTTTATTTCCGAATATGTGACCTGGTAATTTGATTTCAACTTAGCAGAGCACGAGATATTTTTTTCAAAAGCAAAAGCGCGAAATTTTTATGTTCGCTGACAAATAAGGGATCATAAACTTCATCTCTTCCAGATTTCAAGAATACTTAGAAGATAGTATTCGTGAAAATGACAGATACAAATCTCGCCGGCCGCGAGATAATTGGAAAAATAAGACTTTGTCATATTTTTAAAAAAACCTGAGAGCGAAAACTTTATTTTCGAATATGTGATCTGGTAATTTGATATCAACTTAGCAGAGCACGAGATATTTTTTTCATAAGAAGAAGCGCGAAATTTTTATGTTCGCTGATAAATAAGGGATCATAAACTTCATCTCTTCCAGATTTCAAGAATACTAAGAAGATAGTATTCGTGAAAAATCACGGACACAAGACTCGCCGGCCGCGAGATCATTGGATGAATAAGATTTTGTCATTCTGCTAGAAAAACCTGAAAGCGAAGAGTTTATTTTCGAAAATGTGACCTGGTAATTTGATATCAACTTGTAAGCTCTGTAACAATGTTAGTGTGTTTAATTGATAGTTTTTAAATTATAGCTGCTCCTGATGAAGGGCAAAAACTGTCCAAAAGCTTGAGATAAAAAGAAAAAAGAGTACGGAATTGTAATTATTGACTGCCACCCAAATATCCCCTATATCCGAATAGACCAGATCAGTCGACTAAATACCTATATAGATATCAACTTAGCAGAGCACGAGATAGTTTTTTGAAAAGCAAAAGCGCGAAATTTTTATGTTCGCTGACAAATGAGGGATTATAAACTTTATCTGTTCCAGATTTCAAGAATACTAAGAAGACAGTATTCGTGAAAATGACGGATACAAGTCTCGCCGGCCGCGAGATAATTGGATAAATTAGATTTTTTCTAGGAAAACCTGAAAGCGAAAAGTTTATTTTCGAATATGTGACCTGGTAATTTGATATCAACTTAGCAGAGCACGAGATATTTTGTTCCAAAGCGAAAGCGCGAAATTTTTATGTTCGCTGACAAATAAGGGATCATAAACTTCATCTTCTCCAGATTTCAAGAATACTAAGAAGATAGTATTCGTGAAAATGACGGATACAAGACTCGCCGGCCGCGAGATAATTGGATAAATTAGATTTCGTCATTTTGCTAAAAAACCTGTGAGCGAAAAGTTTATTTTCGAATATGTGACCTGGTAATTTGATATCAACTTAGCAGAGCACGAGATATTTTGTTCAAAAGCAAAAGCGCGAAATTTTTATGTTCGCTGACAAATAAGGGATCATAAACTGCATCTCTTCCAGATTTCAAGAATACTAAGAAGACAGTATTCGTGAAAATGACGGATACAAGACTCGCCGGCCGCGAGATAATTGGATAAATTAGATTTCGTCATTTTGCTAGAAAAACCTGTAAGCGAAAAGTTTATTTTCGAATATGTGACCTGGTAATTTGATATCAACTTAGCAGAGCACGAGATATTTTGTTTAAAAGCGAAAGCGCGAAATTTTTATGTTCGCTGACAAATAAGGGATCATAAACTTCATCTTTTCCAGATTTCAAGAATACTAAGAAGATAGTATTCGTGAAAATGACGGATACAAGACTCGCCGGCCGCGAGATAATTGGATAAATTAGATTTTTGCTAGAAAAACCTGAAAGCGAAAAGTTTATTTTCGAATATGTGACCTGGTAATTTGATATCAACTTAGCAGAGCACGAGATATTTTGTTCAAAAGCAAAAGCGCGAAATTTTTATGTTCGCTGACAAATAAGGGATCATAAACTTCATCTTTTCCAGATTTCAAGAATACTAAGAAGATAGTATTCGTGAAAATGACGGATACAAGACTCGCCGGCCGCGAGATAATTGGATAAATTAGATTTTGTCATTTTGCTAGAAAAACCTGTAAGCGAAAAGTTTATTTTCGAATATGTGACCTGGTAATTTGATATCAACTTAGCAGAGCACGAGATATTTTTGTCAAAAGCAAAAGCGCGAAATTTTTATGTTCGCTGATAAATAAGCGATCATAAACTTCATCTCTTCCAGATTTCAAGAATACTAAGAAGACAGTATTCGTGAAAATGACGGATACAAGTCTCGCCGGCCGCGAGATAATTGGATGAATTAGATTTTTGCTAGAAAAACCTGAAAGCGAAAAGTTTATTTTCGAATATGTGACCTGGTAATTTGATATCAACTGAGCAGAGCACGAGATATTTTTTTCAAAAGCAAAAGCGCGAAATTTTTATGTTCGCTGACAAATAAGGGATCATAAACTTCATCTGTTCCAGATTTCAAGAATACTTAGAAGATAGTATTCGTGAAAATGACGGATACAAATCTCGCCGGCCGCGAGATAATTGGATAAATAAGATTTTGTCATTCTGCTGAAAAAACCTGAAAGCGAAGAGTTTATTTTCGAATATGTGCCCTGGTAATTTGATATCAACTTAGCAGAGCACGAGATATCTTTTCAAAAGCAAAAGCGCGAAATTTTTATGTTCGCTGACAAATAAGGGATCATAAACTTCATCTCTTCCAGATTTCAAGAATACTAAGAAGACAGTATTCGTGAAAATGACGGATACAAGACTCGCCGGCCGCGAGATAATTGGATAAATTAGATTTCGTCATTTTGCTAGAAAAACCTGTAAGCGGAAAGTTTATTTTCGAATATGTGACCTGGTAATTTGATATCAACTTAGCAGAGCACGAGATATTTTGTTTAAAAGCGAAAGCGCGAAATTTTTATGTTCGCTGACAAATAAGGGATCATAAACTTCATCTTTTCCAGATTTCAAGAATACTAAGAATATAGTATTCGTGAAAATGACGGATACAAGTCTCGCCGGCCGCGAGATAATTGGATAAATTAGATTTTTGCTAGAAAAACCTGAAAGCGAAAAGTTTATTTTCGAATATGTGACCTGGTAATTTGATATCAACTTAGCAGAGCACGAGATATTTTTGTCAAAAGAAAAAGCGCGAAATTTTTATGTTCGCTGATAAATAAGCGATCATAAACTTCATCTCTTCCAGATTTCAAGAATACTAAGAAGACAGTATTCGTGAAAATGACGGATACAAGTCTCGCCGGCCGCGAGATAATTGGATAAATTAGATTTTGTCATTCTGCTAGAAAAACCTGAAAGCGAAAATTTTATTTTCGAATATGTGACCTGATAATTTGATATCAACTTAGCAGAGCACGAGATTTTTGCAAAAGCAAAAGCGCGAAATTTTTATGTTTGCTGATAAATAAGGGATCATAAACTTCATCTCTTCCAGATTTCAAGAATACTAAGAAGATAGTGTTCGAGAAAAATGACGGATACGAGTCTCGCCGGCCGCGAGATAATCGGATAAATTAGATTTTTGCTAGAAAAACCTGAAAGCGAAAAGTTTATTTTCGAATATGTGACCTGGTAATTTGATATCAACTTAGCAGAGCACGAGATGTTTCTTTCAAAAGCAAAAGCGCGAAATTTTTATGTTCGCTGACAAATAAGGGATAATAAACTTCATCTTTTCCATATTTCAAGAATACTAAGAAGACAGTATTCGTGAAAATGACATATACAAGTCTCGCCGGCCGCGAGATAATTGGAAAAATAAGACTTTATCATTTTTCTGAAAAAACCTAAAAGCGAAAAGTTTATTTCCGAATATGTGATCTGGTAATTTGATATCAACTTAGCAGAGCACGAGATATTTTTGTCAAAAGCAAAAGCGCGAAATTTTTATGTTCGCTGATAAATAAGCGATCATAAACTTCATCTCTTCCAGATTTCAAGAATACTAAGAAGACAGTATTCGTGAAAATGACGGATACAAGTCTCGCCGGCCGCGAGATAATTGGATGAATTAGATTTTTGCTAGAAAAACCTGAAAGCGAAAAGTTTATTTTCGAATATGTGACCTGGTAATTTGATATCAACTTAGCAGAGCACGAGATATTTTTTTCAAAAGCAAAAGCGCGAAATTTTTATGTTCGCTGACAAATAAGGGATCATAAACTTCATCTGTTCCAGATTTCAAGAATACTTAGAAGATAGTATTCGTGAAAATGACGGATACAAATCTCGCCGGCCGCGAGATAATTGGATAAATAAGATTTTGTCATTCTGCTGAAAAAACCTGAAAGCGAAGAGTTTATTTTCGAATATGTGCCCTGGTAATTTGATATCAACTTAGCAGAGCACGAGATATCTTTTCAAAAGCAAAAGCGCGAAATTTTTATGTTCGCTGACAAATAAGGGATCATAAACTTCATCTCTTCCAGATTTCAAGAATACTAAGAAGACAGTATTCGTGAAAATGACGGATACAAGACTCGCCGGCCGCGAGATAATTGGATAAATTAGATTTCGTCATTTTGCTAGAAAAACCTGTAAGCGGAAAATTTATTTTCGAATATGTGACCTGGTAATTTGATATCAACTTAGCAGAGCACGAGATATTTTGTTTAAAAGCGAAAGCGCGAAATTTTTATGTTCGCTGACAAATAAGGGATCATAAACTTCATCTTTTCCAGATTTCAAGAATACTAAGAATATAGTATTCGTGAAAATGACGGATACAAGTCTCGCCGGCCGCGAGATAATTGGATAAATTAGATTTTTGCTAGAAAAACCTGAAAGCGAAAAGTTTATTTTCGAATATGTGACCTGGTAATTTGATATCAACTTAGCAGAGCACGAGATATTTTTGTCAAAAGAAAAAGCGCGAAATTTTTATGTTCGCTGATAAATAAGCGATCATAAACTTCATCTCTTCCAGATTTCAAGAATACTAAGAAGACAGTATTCGTGAAAATGACGGATACAAGTCTCGCCGGCCGCGAGATAATTGGATAAATTAGATTTTGTCATTCTGCTAGAAAAACCTGAAAGCGAAAATTTTATTTTCGAATATGTGACCTGATAATTTGATATCAACTTAGCAGAGCACGAGATTTTTGCAAAAGCAAAAGCGCGAAATTTTTATGTTTGCTGATAAATAAGGGATCATAAACTTCATCTCTTCCAGATTTCAAGAATACTAAGAAGATAGTGTTCGAGAAAAATGACGGATACGAGTCTCGCCGGCCGCGAGATAATTGGATAAATTAGATTTTTGCTAGAAAAACCTGAAAGCGAAAAGTTTATTTTCGAATATGTGACCTGGTAATTTGATATCAACATAGCAGAGCACGAGATGTTTCTTTCAAAAGCAAAAGCGCGAAATTTTTATGTTCGCTGACAAATAAGGGATAATAAACTTCATCTTTTCCAGATTTCAAGAATACTAAGAAGACAGTATTCGTGAAAATGACATATACAAGTCTCGCCGGCCGCGAGATAATTGGAAAAATAAGACTTTATCATTTTTCTGAAAAAACCTAAAAGCGAAAAGTTTATTTCCGAATATGTGATCTGGTAATTTGATATCAACTTAGCAGAGCACGAGATATTTTTGTCAAAAGCAAAAGCGCGAAATTTTTATGTTCGCTGATTAATAAGCGATCATAAACTTCATCTCTTCCAGATTTCAAGAATACTAAGAAAACAGTATTCGTGAAAATGATGGATACAAGTCTCGCCGACCGCGAGATAATTGGATGAATTAGATTTTTGCTAGAAAAACCTGAAAGCGAAAAGTTTATTTTCGAATATGTGACCTGGTAATTTGATATCAACTTAGCAGAGCACGAGATATTTTTTTCAAAAGCAAAAGCGCGAAATTTTTATGTTCGCTGACAAATAAGGGATCATAAACTTTATCTGTTCCAGATTTCAAGAATACTTAGAAGATAGTATTCGTGAAAATGACGGATACAAATCTCGCCGGCCGCGAGATAATTGAAAAAATAAGACTTTGTTATTTTTCTAAAGAAACCTAAAAGCGAAAAGTTTATTTTCGAAAATGTGATCTGGTAATTTGATATCAACTTAGCAGAGCACGAGATATTTTTGTCACAAGCAAAAGTGCGAAATTTTTATGTTTGCTGATAAATAAGGGATCATAAACTTCATCTCTTCCAGATTTCAAGAATACTAAGAAGATAGTATTCGAGAAAAATGACGGATACAAGTCTCGCCGGCCGCGAGATAATTGGATAAATAAGATTTTGTCATTCTGCTAGAAAAACCTGAAAGCGAAAAGTTTATTTTCGAATATGTGACCTGGTAATTTGATATCAACTAAGCAGAGCACGAGATATTTTTTTCAAAAGCAAAAGCGCGAAATTTTTATGTTCGCTGACAAATAAGGGATAATAAACTTCATCTGTTCCAGATTTCAAGAATACTAAGAAGATAGTATTCGTGAAAATGACAGATACAAGTCTCGGCGGCCGCGAGATAATTGGAAAAATAAGACTTTGTCATTTTTCTGAAAAAACCTAAAAGCGAAAAGTTTATTCTCGAATATGTGACCTGATAATTTGATATCAACTAAGCAGAGCACGAGATATTTTTTTAAAAAGCAAAAGCGCGAAATTTTTATGTTCGCTGACAAATGAGGGATTATAAACTTTATCTGTTCCAGATTTCAAGAATACTAAGAAGATAGTATTCGTGAAAATGACAAATACAAGTCTCACCGGCCGCGAGATAATTCGATAAATAAAATTTTGTCATTTTGCTAGACTGTAAGCGAAAAGTTTATTTCCGAATATGTGACCTGGTAATTTGATTTCAACTTAGCAGAGCACGAGATATTTTTTTCAAAAGCAAAAGCGCGAAATTTTTATGTTCGCTGACAAATAAGGGATCATAAACTTCATCTCTTCCAGATTTCAAGAATACTTAGAAGATAGTATTCGTGAAAATGACAGATACAAATCTCGCCGGCCGCGAGATAATTGGAAAAATAAGACTTTGTCATATTTTTAAAAAAACCTGAGAGCGAAAACTTTATTTTCGAATATGTGATCTGGTAATTTGATATCAACTTAGCAGAGCACGAGATATTTTTTTCATAAGAAGAAGCGCGAAATTTTTATGTTCGCTGATAAATAAGGGATCATAAACTTCATCTCTTCCAGATTTCAAGAATACTAAGAAGATAGTATTCGTGAAAAATCACGGACACAAGACTCGCCGGCCGCGAGATAATTGGATGAATAAGATTTTGTCATTCTGCTAGAAAAACCTGAAAGCGAAGAGTTTATTTTCGAAAATGTGACCTGGTAATTTGATATCAACTTGTAAGCTCTGTAACAATGTTAGTGTGTTTAATTGATAGTTTTTAAATTATAGCTGCTCCTGATGAAGGGCAAAAACTGTCCAAAAGCTTGAGATAAAAAGAAAAAAGAGTACGGAATTGTAATTATTGACTGCCACCCAAATATCCCCTATATCCGAATAGACCAGATCAGTCGACTAAATACCTATATAGATATCAACTTAGCAGAGCACGAGATAGTTTTTTGAAAAGCAAAAGCGCGAAATTTTTATGTTCGCTGACAAATGAGGGATTATAAACTTTATCTGTTCCAGATTTCAAGAATACTAAGAAGACAGTATTCGTGAAAATGACGGATACAAGTCTCGCCGGCCGCGAGATAATTGGATAAATTAGATTTTTTCTAGGAAAACCTGAAAGCGAAAAGTTTATTTTCGAATATGTGACCTGGTAATTTGATATCAACTTAGCAGAGCACGAGATATTTTGTTCCAAAGCGAAAGCGCGAAATTTTTATGTTCGCTGACAAATAAGGGATCATAAACTTCATCTTCTCCAGATTTCAAGAATACTAAGAAGATAGTATTCGTGAAAATGACGGATACAAGACTCGCCGGCCGCGAGATAATTGGATAAATTAGATTTCGTCATTTTGCTAAAAAACCTGTGAGCGAAAAGTTTATTTTCGAATATGTGACCTGGTAATTTGATATCAACTTAGCAGAGCACGAGATATTTTGTTCAAAAGCAAAAGCGCGAAATTTTTATGTTCGCTGACAAATAAGGGATCATAAACTGCATCTCTTCCAGATTTCAAGAATACTAAGAAGACAGTATTCGTGAAAATGACGGATACAAGACTCGCCGGCCGCGAGATAATTGGATAAATTAGATTTCGTCATTTTGCTAGAAAAACCTGTAAGCGAAAAGTTTATTTTCGAATATGTGACCTGGTAATTTGATATCAACTTAGCAGAGCACGAGATATTTTGTTTAAAAGCGAAAGCGCGAAATTTTTATGTTCGCTGACAAATAAGGGATCATAAACTTCATCTTTTCCAGATTTCAAGAATACTAAGAAGATAGTATTCGTGAAAATGACGGATACAAGACTCGCCGGCCGCGAGATAATTGGATAAATTAGATTTTTGCTAGAAAAACCTGAAAGCGAAAAGTTTATTTTCGAATATGTGACCTGGTAATTTGATATCAACTTAGCAGAGCACGAGATATTTTGTTCAAAAGCAAAAGCGCGAAATTTTTATGTTCGCTGACAAATAAGGGATCATAAACTTCATCTTTTCCAGATTTCAAGAATACTAAGAAGATAGTATTCGTGAAAATGACGGATACAAGACTCGCCGGCCGCGAGATAATTGGATAAATTAGATTTTGTCATTTTGCTAGAAAAACCTGTAAGCGAAAAGTTTATTTTCGAATATGTGACCTGGTAATTTGATATCAACTTAGCAGAGCACGAGATATTTTTGTCAAAAGCAAAAGCGCGAAATTTTTATGTTCGCTGATAAATAAGCGATCATAAACTTCATCTCTTCCAGATTTCAAGAATACTAAGAAGACAGTATTCGTGAAAATGACGGATACAAGTCTCGCCGGCCGCGAGATAATTGGATGAATTAGATTTTTGCTAGAAAAACCTGAAAGCGAAAAGTTTATTTTCGAATATGTGACCTGGTAATTTGATATCAACTGAGCAGAGCACGAGATATTTTTTTCAAAAGCAAAAGCGCGAAATTTTTATGTTCGCTGACAAATAAGGGATCATAAACTTCATCTGTTCTAGATTTCAAGAATACTTAGAAGATAGTATTCGTGAAAATGACGGATACAAATCTCGCCGGCCGCGAGATAATTGGATAAATAAGATTTTGTCATTCTGCTGAAAAAACCTGAAAGCGAAGAGTTTATTTTCGAATATGTGCCCTGGTAATTTGATATCAACTTAGCAGAGCACGAGATATCTTTTCAAAAGCAAAAGCGCGAAATTTTTATGTTCGCTGACAAATAAGGGATCATAAACTTCATCTCTTCCAGATTTCAAGAATACTAAGAAGACAGTATTCGTGAAAATGACGGATACAAGACTCGCCGGCCGCGAGATAATTGGATAAATTAGATTTCGTCATTTTGCTAGAAAAACCTGTAAGCGGAAAGTTTATTTTCGAATATGTGACCTGGTACTTTGATATCAACTTAGCAGAGCACGAGATATTTTGTTTAAAAGCGAAAGCGCGAAATTTTTATGTTCGCTGACAAATAAGGGATCATAAACTTCATCTTTTCCAGATTTCAAGAATACTAAGAATATAGTATTCGTGAAAATGACGGATACAAGTCTCGCCGGCCGCGAGATAATTGGATAAATTAGATTTTTGCTAGAAAAACCTGAAAGCGAAAAGTTTATTTTCGAATATGTGACCTGGTAATTTGATATCAACTTAGCAGAGCACGAGATATTTTTGTCAAAAGAAAAAGCGCGAAATTTTTATGTTCGCTGATAAATAAGCGATCATAAACTTCATCTCTTCCAGATTTCAAGAATACAAAGAAGACAGTATTCGTGAAAATGACGGATACAAGTCTCGCCGGCCGCGAGATAATTGGATAAATTAGATTTTGTCATTCTGCTAGAAAAACCTGAAAGCGAAAATTTTATTTTCGAATATGTGACCTGATAATTTGATATCAACTTAGCAGAGCACGAGATTTTTGCAAAAGCAAAAGCGCGAAATTTTTATGTTTGCTGATAAATAAGGGATCATAAACTTCATCTCTTCCAGATTTCAAGAATACTAAGAAGATAGTGTTCGAGAAAAATGACGGATACGAGTCTCGCCGGCCGCGAGATAATTGGATAAATTAGATTTTTGCTAGAAAAACCTGAAAGCGAAAAGTTTATTTTCGAATATGTGACCTGGTAATTTGATATCAACTTAGCAGAGCACGAGATGTTTCTTTCAAAAGCAAAAGCGCGAAATTTTTATGTTCGCTGACAAATAAGGGATAATAAACTTCATCTTTTCCAGATTTCAAGAATACTAAGAAGACAGTATTCGTGAAAATGACATATACAAGTCTCGCCGGCCGCGAGATAATTGGAAAAATAAGACTTTATCATTTTTCTGAAAAAACCTAAAAGCGAAAAGTTTATTTCCGAATATGTGATCTGGTAATTTGATATCAACTTAGCAGAGCACGAGATATTTTTGTCAAAAGCAAAAGCGCGAAATTTTTATGTTCGCTGATTAATAAGCGATCATAAACTTCATCTCTTCCAGATTTCAAGAATACTAAGAAAACAGTATTCGTGAAAATGATGGATACAAGTCTCGCCGACCGCGAGATAATTGGATGAATTAGATTTTTGCTAGAAAAACCTGAAAGCGAAAAGTTTATTTTCGAATATGTGACCTGGTAATTTGATATCAACTTAGCAGAGCACGAGATATTTTTTTCAAAAGCAAAAGCGCGAAATTTTTATGTTCGCTGACAAATAAGGGATCATAAACTTTATCTGTTCCAGATTTCAAGAATACTTAGAAGATAGTATTCGTGAAAATGACGGATACAAATCTCGCCGGCCGCGAGATAATTGAAAAAATAAGACTTTGTTATTTTTCTAAAGAAACCTAAAAGCGAAAAGTTTATTTTCGAAAATGTGATCTGGTAATTTGATATCAACTTAGCAGAGCACGAGATATTTTTGTCACAAGCAAAAGTGCGAAATTTTTATGTTTGCTGATAAATAAGGGATCATAAACTTCATCTCTTCCAGATTTCAAGAATACTAAGAAGATAGTATTCGAGAAAAATGACGGATACAAGTCTCGCCGGCCGCGAGATAATTGGATAAATAAGATTTTGTCATTCTGCTAGAAAAACCTGAAAGCGAAAAGTTTATTTTCGAATATGTGACCTGGTAATTTGATATCAACTAAGCAGAGCACGAGATATTTTTTTCAAAAGCAAAAGCGCGAAATTTTTATGTTCGCTGACAAATAAGGGATAATAAACTTCATCTGTTCCAGATTTCAAGAATACTAAGAAGATAGTATTCGTGAAAATGACAGATACAAGTCTCGGCGGCCGCGAGATAATTGGAAAAATAAGACTTTGTCATTTTTCTGAAAAAACCTAAAAGCGAAAAGTTTATTTTCGAATATGTGACCTGATAATTTGATATCAACTAAGCAGAGCACGAGATATTTTTTTAAAAAGCAAAAGCGCGAAATTTTTATGTTCGCTGACAAATGAGGGATTATAAACTTTATCTGTTCCAGATTTCAAGAATACTAAGAAGATAGTATTCGTGAAAATGACAGATACAAGTCTCACCGGCCGCGAGATAATTCGATAAATAAAATTTTGTCATTTTGCTAGACTGTAAGCGAAAAGTTTATTTCCGAATATGTGACCTGGTAATTTGATTTCAACTTAGCAGAGCACGAGATATTTTTTTCAAAAGCAAAAGCGCGAAATTTTTATGTTCGCTGACAAATAAGGGATCATAAACTTCATCTCTTCAAGATTTCAAGAATACTTAGAAGATAGTATTCGTGAAAATGACAGATACAAATCTCGCCGGCCGCGAGATAATTGGAAAAATAAGACTTTGTCATATTTTTAAAAAAACCTGAGAGCGAAAACTTTATTTTCGAATATGTGATCTGGTAATTTGATATCAACTTAGCAGAGCACGAGATATTTTTTTCATAAGAAGAAGCGCGAAATTTTTATGTTCGCTGATAAATAAGGGATCATAAACTTCATCTCTTCCAGATTTCAAGAATACTAAGAAGATAGTATTCGTGAAAAATCACGGACACAAGACTCGCCGGCCGCGAGATAATTGGATGAATAAGATTTTGTCATTCTGCTAGAAAAACCTGAAAGCGAAGAGTTTATTTTCGAAAATGTGACCTGGTAATTTGATATCAACTTGTAAGCTCTGTAACAATGTTAGTGTGTTTAATTGATAGTTTTTAAATTATAGCTGCTCCTGATGAAGGGCAAAAACTGTCCAAAAGCTTGAGATAAAAAGAAAAAAGAGTACGGAATTGTAATTATTGACTGCCACCCAAATATCCCCTATATCCGAATAGACCAGATCAGTCGACTAAATACCTATGTTAGGGTATCGCGAATTATGTAGAATGGATCAATGCTCGATCTCTTTTCCCTTAATTGCACCAAAACGTGTACATCTGGCAACACCGTGTGCCGTTCGGCAAGAGGAGGGATCCGAAGGGAGAAAGGAGCAATTTTCGCATGTACGAGCTCGAGTGCAACTAGACATTTTTCGTTTTTGGGTTTTCCGTTTTCGATTGGAGTGTTTTTGAAGAAAGGAGTTTGAAGGTGAGTCAGATTATCGTTCTGGTGTGAATTTTTGATTTGATGATATATTAAGATTATTTTTCGAAAAGGTAAATCAGTCCACTAATTGTCGCGCTTTAACATTGGTCCATTCGGCGCCAGATTTTGAGTTTATTTTCATCTTTTCGTTATTTTTTCGTTTTTTGGAAATTTAAATTGAGATTAAATTTCAATTCGTTTCCTTTCGTGGAATAAATTTCGGGAATTTATTAGTTCAATTCTTTGGATGCATGAATCACATATGGGCATCAGTTGAATTCATCTTTGTCAGGATACAGATCCAGCATATTGCGTTTATTTCATTACGCACAAAAAAAATTGCTTAGTGTTTATCGAAATAATTCATCTGCTTCGATCTTCGCAGCGTTGTCGCTTTTATTTTCACATATCTTCGAGATTGTAAATCTTCCTTGTGGGAATTTAATTCAACATGCCATCGGATTCGACTGCCAATTTGGCAGTTCAAATTGCAAATCGTACTACAGCATGCAATCGTATTTCTGAAATTTTTGACGTCGCGAATGATGCTCAGCATAATCACTCTCTGATTTCTGAGTTGAAAATAAGAATCGAAAGATTGGATTCTATTTATAAGCAATTCGAACTTTGTCATTATAAGATCATTAATATTAAAGCCGTTGAGGGAGAACAGGCCTTGAAGGAAGAAGAAATTATTCGTTCGCTTGTTGATAAACAATATTTTTCCATCAAAGCCATTCATCTTAATTTAGCTGAGAAGTTTGATCGTGATACCGATAATGATTCGTCGTCACACCAAATATCTAATGTGAGGTTACCAAAAATAACTCTACCTACTTTTAGTGGTATTCTGAAAGAATGGCCGAACTACAGAGATTTGTTCGTGTCTCTAGTAGATAAAAATTCTGCATTGAGTAATATAGAGAAATTTCAGTATTTAATTAGCAGTACTACTAAGGATGCATTAGAAATAGTTAAAGGAGTTGCCCTGTCGGGAGAAAATTATCCCATCGCCTTCAGTAGTTTGATGCGACGTTATAATAATAAGAGACTTCTTGCGGTTTCATATTGGAATGAAATTTATCGTTATCCAAAAATGGAAAAGGAAAATGTTGTTTCTTTGAGAAAACTATTGAATTTGTTTACTGAGAACTTGGCGGCTTTGGATAATTTGGAGTTTTCGGTAGATGAGTGGGATTTTCCACTATTCAATATTCTTTTAGATAAATTCGACTCGAAGACGAGAACTAAGTTTGAATTAGATCACAGTAAAATGGAATTACCGAAATACACTGATCTGATTGAGTTTTTGAGTAATCATTGTAAAGCCTTAGAGGCAGTAGAGTCTGCGAATACTAGTTCTCAAGTTCCAGTTCAGAAAGGGTTCGTTAAGAATAATTCTAGGGTCGCTTTCATTACTAATACTGATTCAATCGAAAAAAATGAGTGTATATTTTGTAGATCGAAAAACCACGTAAATTCAAATTGTTCCGTTTTTCAAGATCGCACTCCTCGTGATAGATTTTCACTAGTTAAAAATTATAAATTGTGTCTGAGGTGTTTACAACCGTCTCATCATTGTAATGCCTGCTTGAGTAAATCGTCATGTAGACATTGTGCTAGCAATAAACATCATTCACTTCTTCATTTTGGTAAATCGGAACCAGACCAGAATCATTCTCCGGAAAATAAAACACATTTTTCAACTTCTGGTTCTTCTGTTAGTAGAAATGAGTCGAAATCACTAGCAAGTTCGAAAGATCAGGTTTCACTGCAGACTTCAAATAATTTTGATGATATTTCTTCATCCAAAACATCGAATTCCATTGTTTTGCTCTCGACTGCCGAAGTTTTAATTCGAGACATACATGGCAAAAAACAGAAAATTCGTGCAATTCTTGATAACGCCAGTCAAGCTAGTTTCATAACCACAAAATGTTTGAATAAGCTAGGTTTAAGATATGAAAATGTATCTACCTCAATTCATGGTATAGGAAATTCTTCATCTCTCGTTCCTAAAGGATTATTGACATGTTTCATAGGTTCATGTGTCAATGATTCCGAATTTCACGTTGACTTATATGTTCTTCCGAAGATTTGTTCGGATATGCCTAATTTTGAAATTCGTTCAGCCAACTGGCCTCATATCGCTGCTTTGAAATTAGCCGATCCTGAATTTTATCGCTCTCGTTCTATAGATATGCTTTTGTCTGCGGATATCTTTGCGAAAATTTTAATTCCCGGTAAATTCGAGAATGGTATCGATGAACCTATAGCGATCAACACGCTATTCGGTTGGATTTTAACTGGTCGAATCGGTTTGAGAAAAACTGCGAGTTCGGTTTCAACTCACTTGAACACATTTTTTGTATCACAATCGAGTGATAACGAATCATTGGAAAATATTTTCAAAAGATTTTGGGAATTGGAACATTTGCCCGAGCATAATATCGCATCAGAGGAAGACACTATTTGTGAAAATATCTTCTTGAAAACGACACAAAGAAATTGTGAAGGGCGATATATCGTTGACCTGCCTTTCAGATTGAATTTTCAACCTGCCTTTGAAGATACTCGTGAGATGGCACTTCGAAGATTCATCAGTCTTGAAAATCGTTTGGATCAAAATGAGAATTTGAGGAGTCAATATAACGAATTTATGCTTGATTATTTAAACAATGGACATATGTCTTTGGCATCGACTCTAACCGATTATAATCAATCTTTTTATTTGCCACATCACTGCGTAATCAAACCGGACTCTTCAACTACTAAACTCAGAGTAGTGTTTGATGCGTCTTTAAAGTCTTCTTCGGGAAATTCATTGAATGATGTGTTGTATATAGGTCCTAAATTGCAGAGTGACCTAACGAGTCTTTTGATTCGTTTCAGAATGCACCCTATCGCATTCACTGCTGACATCAAACAGATGTTCAGACAGATACTAGTTTCGTCAGAATATCGGAATTATCAACGTATTTTTTGGCGCTTTTCTAGGGAAGAATCGATTAAGGAATATACATTAAATACCGTTACATTTGGATTATCGTGTTCGCCTTTTTTAGCGAATAGATGTATTAAACAACTCGCTATCGATGAGGGATGTAATTTTCCTGTAATTGTTCCTATTATAAATAACGATATATATGTTGATGACATACTTAGTGGTAGTGATTCTTCCGAAAATGCTGTTATGATTGTGAAACAACTAATAGATGTTTTTGGTAAGGCTGGTTTTCTCTTGAGAAAATGGTCTTCTAATTGCCCCGATTTACTAAATTTTTTATCAGATGAATCCAAGCAAATACCATTAGATTTCGATAATGATTCCATAATTAAAGTTTTAGGGCTCAGATGGAACCCAGTTCAGGACGTTTTTTCTTACAACGTGAATATATTGTCGAAAGAATGCACAAAACGCAGTATTCTATCTGAGTTAGCAAGGATATTCGATCCTTTAGGATTTCTCGCTCCATTGACTTTCTTCGCAAAACATTTGACACAAATTTTGTGGAATTTAGGGTTGGATTGGGATGAGGTTCCTCCGTCCAATATAACTTCTCGGTGGAATCAATACAAGTCAGAATTAAAGAGTTTGTCCGCATTAGAAATACCTAGATTTCTGAATATTGATAAGGTTGAAACTTGCGAGTTACATGGGTTTTGTGACGCGAGCGAAAAAGCCGATGGAAAACTTTCGTAGCGAATAGAGTAGCTTCTATACACGAAAATTTGAGCCCGAGTTGTTGGCATCATATAAGTGGGTCGGAAAACCCGGCAGATATAGCTTCTAGAGGTTGTTTGCCCTCTGAGCTTCTTCACAGTTCTTTATGGTGGGCGGGGCCCTCTTTTTTAAAGTCATCATTTTCGGTTTCGAAAGACATGCTTCAGGATGACCCTTCTTTTGATGAAGAAATCTCTTCTGAACAGAGAATTTTCTCTTTCAATACTCTTGTAGAAATTAATATAGTAATAAACCTACTAAACGAATATTCATCTTTATGCAGAATCCAATCGATTGTAGCTTATATTTATAGGTTCTCGAATAGTGTGCGACATTATTCAACGAAGAAATATGATTTTCTTACTATTCAAGAATTAGACGTTGCTTTGAATGTTATAGTTCAAAATGTACAAAAGGTTGTATTCGCCGAAGAATTGAATCGCTTGAAAAATGGTTCACCTGTATCTAAGACTCTTCGTAAACTGGCACCTTTTATTTGTGATTTTGGCTTGCTTAGAGTTGGCGGTCGTATAACAAATTCGAAACTTTCATACGACAAGAAATTTCCGATTTTGATACCTAGACAACATAGGCTAACTGAACTGCTTATCGAAGATTTTCATCGCAAATATATGCACCCCGGTCTTCGTACATTACAGTACTTGATCTCGCAAAAATTTTGGATTCTCTCACCTCGGAGAGCCATTCGGAATTCGATTTCTAAATGCTTGAAGTGTTTTAGAACAAATCCTAAAACCTTACAGCCAATGATGGAAAATTTACCGACTTTCCGTATTTCCCAAGCTAAGCCATTTTCTTGTGTTGGCATTGACTTTGGAGGACCATTCCTCGTTAAAAGTAGCAAATTGAGAGGTGCGAAAGTTCAAAAGGCGTATCTTTGTTTATTTGTATGTTGTACAACCAAAGCTTTGCATTTAGAGCTGGCATCGGATTTATCGACGGATTGTTTCCTTGCGGCATTTCGTCGTTTTATCGGGAGACGCGGTAAAGTAACCTCTGTCCACACTGATGGAGGTACGAATTTTGTTGGTGCAGCCAATTACATTAAGAAAATCATGGAGGATGTTATGGCCAGTGAAAGAATACAGTGGTCCTTCAATCCCCCAGCTACTCCACATTTTGGTGGATTATTTGAGAGTGGCATAAAATCTGTCAAAACGCATATATTTCGTGTCGTTGGTAAACAGATACTTACATTTGAAGAATTTAATACTTTATTAATTCAAATTGAAGCTTTACTGAATTCGCGCCCGTTAACAGAACTCAGTTCTGATCCGAACGATTTTTCTGTTCTGACCCCGGGTCACTTTTTGACTTTAGAGCCTTTATCGGTACTACCAGATCCTGATCTGACAAATTTAAATATGAACCGTCTAGATAGGTGGCAATTGTTGACAAGATTGCACCAAGACTTCTGGAAGCGATGGCATGTTGAGTATTTGCATACTTTAAATCAGAGGTTTAAGTGGAATGATGGCGTTGTTGGGATCGAGGTGGGTCATTTAGTATTGATCAAGGATGATAACCTTCCCCCCTTAAAATGGAAGATAGGTAGAATTGCGGATCTGCATCCGGGCAAAGATGGAATTGTTCGTGTTGCAACCGTAAAAACAGTAGATGGTCTTTATGAACATGGACTCATTAAATTGTGTCCTCTGCCGAAGCAAGACTGACCATTTTGAATTTAAAAATTTGGGGATTCATGGGGGTTTTACATCTACTGATGTTTTTCTATTTATTTTTATTTTGTGTGTAACCTTTCCAATTGGTTGAGGGATAATTTTGTTTGGGTTGAGATGGGTTTATAGTTCGTAGTTTTTTGGGATTTGTAAAATATCTTGATAATATTTGGTGAGCGGAATGTTAGGGTATCGCGAATTATGTAGAATGGATCAATGCTCGATCTCTTTTCCCTTAATTGCACCAAAACGTGTACATCTGGCAACACCGTGTGCCGTTCGGCAAGAGGAGGGATCCGAAGGGAGAAAGGAGCAATTTTCGCATGTACGAGCTCGAGTGCAACTAGACATTTTTCGTTTTTGGGTTTTCCGTTTTCGATTGGAGTGTTTTTGAAGAAAGGAGTTTGAAGGTGAGTCAGATTATCGTTCTGGTGTGAATTTTTGATTTGATGATATATTAAGATTATTTTTCGAAAAGGTAAATCAGTCCACTAATTGTCGCGCTTTAACAACCTATATAGATATCAACTTAGCAGAGCACGAGATAGTTTTCTGAAAAGCAAAAGCACGAAATTTTTATGTTCGCTGACAAATGAGGGATTATAAACTTTATCTGTTCCAGATTTCAAGAATACTAAGAAGACAGTATTCGTGAAAATGACGGATACAAGTCTCGCCGGCCGCGAGATAATTGGATAAATTAGATTTTTTCTAGGAAAACCTGAAAGCGAAAAGTTTATTTTCGAATATGTGACCTGGTAATTTGATATCAACTTAGCAGAGCACGAGATATTTTGTTCCAAAGCGAAAGCGCGAAATTTTTATGTTCGCTGACAAATAAGGGATCATAAACTTCATCTTCTCCAGATTTCAAGAATACTAAGAAGATAGTATTCGTGAAAATGACGGATACAAGACTCGCCGGCCGCGAGATAATTGGATAAATTAGATTTCGTCATTTTGCTAAAAAACCTGTGAGCGAAAAGTTTATTTTCGAATATGTGACCTGGTAATTTGATATCAACTTAGCAGAGCACGAGATATTTTGTTCAAAAGCAAAAGCGCGAAATTTTTATGTTCGCTGACAAATAAGGGATCATAAACTGCATCTCTTCCAGATTTCAAGAATACTAAGAAGACAGTATTCGTGAAAATGACGGATACAAGACTCGCCGGCCGCGAGATAATTGGATAAATTAGATTTCGTCATTTTGCTAGAAAAACCTGTAAGCGAAAAGTTTATTTTCGAATATGTGACCTGGTAATTTGATATCAACTTAGCAGAGCACGAGATATTTTGTTTAAAAGCGAAAGCGCGAAATTTTTATGTTCGCTGACAAATAAGGGATCATAAACTTCATCTTTTCCAGATTTCAAGAATACTAAGAAGATAGTATTCGTGAAAATGACGGATACAAGACTCGCCGGCCGCGAGATAATTGGATAAATTAGATTTTTGCTAGAAAAACCTGAAAGCGAAAAGTTTATTTTCGAATATGTGACCTGGTAATTTGATATCAACTTAGCAGAGCACGAGATATTTTGTTCAAAAGCAAAAGCGCGAAATTTTTATGTTCGCTGACAAATAAGGGATCATAAACTTCATCTTTTCCAGATTTCAAGAATACTAAGAAGATAGTATTCGTGAAAATGACGGATACAAGACTCGCCGGCCGCGAGATAATTGGATAAATTAGATTTTGTCATTTTGCTAGAAAAACCTGTGAGCGAAAAGTTTATTTTCGAATATGTGACCTGGTAATTTGATATCAACTTAGCAGAGCACGAGATATTTTTTTCAAAAGCGAAAGCGCGAAATTTTTATGTTTGCTGATAAATAAGGGATCATAAACTTCATCTGTTCCAGATTTCAAGAATACTTAGAAGATAGTATTCGTGAAAATGATGGATGCAAATCTCGCCGGCCGCGAGATAATTGGATAAATAAGACTTTGTCATATTTCTAAAAAAAACTAGAAGCGAAAAGTTTATTTTCGAATATGTGATCTGGTAATTTGATATCAACTTAGCAGAGCACGAGATATTTTTTTCATAAGCAGAAGCGCGAAATTCTTATGATCGCTGATAAATAAGGGATCATAAACTTCATTTCTTCCAGAGTTCAATAGTACAGTCAATCTGTCGAAAAAAATATAAAAATGGGCTAATAATTTCCAAGTGGATGAAACTTGGTAAGTCGTTAGAGACTAATGAAAGGAAGCTTACCTGTGACTGGCCAGGGCCACCTATTCGGGGATTCAAAGAAAACTCAAAAATATTTTGAAATTCATTTTTCTCGAAAACTATGCATTTCACAGAAAAATTTATTGAACAAAAAATGTAGAGGACATCTTTATCTACAATTAATGTCATTGGTGCTATGTTGTAAAACAAAAAATGTGCGCAGTAGGTGGCGCTAAAGTTCCCAAAAAAGTGTTTTTTCAATTTTTCGTCCAGAAATTTTCATTTTTCAGTTACGATTCAAATGGAAAAATTGTTCCTTTCAATTTTTTAAACAACTTTTATTTTAAAACTTTTTTCGTACGACTTAGCGTTTCAAAGTTATAGTGGCATAGTATTAACAAAAGGGCCGAATCATAGAGCTGCCCAATTCTTCTAGGAAGGTACATTTTTCAGTTGCTATGTAAGTTTCGGAGAGTAGTGACAGCAGAACTTTGCTCTGTGAAAATGAGTGATAATATTCCTAGAAGAATTGGGCAGCTCTATGATTCGGCCCTTTTGTTAATACTATGCCACTATAACTTTGAAACGGTAGGTCGTACGAAAAAAGTTTTCAAATAAAAGTTGTTTAAAAAATTGAAAGAAACAATTTTTCCATTTGAATCGTAACTGAAAAATGAAAATTTCTGGACGAAAAATTGAAAAAACACTTTTTTGGGAACTTTAGCGCCACCTACTGCGCACATTTTTTGTTTTACAACATAGCACCAATGACATTAGTTGTAGATAAAGATGTCTTCTACATTTTTTGTTTAATAAATTTTTCTGTGAAATGCATAGTTTTCGAGAAAAATGCATTTCAAAATATTTTTGAGTTTTTTTTGAATCCCCGAATAGGTGGCCCTGGCCAGTCACAGGTAAGCTTCGTTTCATTAGTCTCTAACGACTTACCAAGTTTCATCCACTTGGAAATTATTAGCTCATTTTCAGCCAGATTGACTGTACTACAAGAATACTAAGATGATAGTATTCGTGAAAATGACGGATGCAAGTCTCGCCGGCTGCGAGATAATTCGATAAATAAGATTTTGTCATTTTGCTAGAAAAACCAGTAAGCGAAAAGTTTATTTCCGAATATGTGAACTGGTAATTTGATTTAAACTTAGCAGAGCACGAGATATTTTTCTCAAGAGCAAAAGCGCGAAATTTTTATGTTCGCTGACAAATAAGGTATCATAAACTTCATCTTTTCCAGATTTCAAGAATACTAAGAAGATAGTGTTCGTGAAAATGAAGGATACTGAAGAATTGTTGCTCAGCCCGGCAACCCCGCCGAACCCTGACCCAATAGTACGTAGGGCAAGCGAGACAAAGAACACTCACTAGATCTACGGCACTACGGCAGTACGGAACAGATAAAACATGTCATGTAAATTTGATTCAGATTAGACGATTCCACGAGTCTTGTAGTTGATGTAATATAGTAAATTGGATAGTAATTTGGCATTTTATTCACCTCACAAACTCACAAAATTGATACCACTACGTCGAGGGAAAACCGGCGTTATAAAAAACAATTTCTTCATGGTCCTTCGAGCCCGATATTTGTGATCATTGTGTGTGAAGGAGAGATTCCACAACGGAAGCCATTTTCTGCCGTTTACGTTGAGAGACGCTGGTACCAGGTCATACGAACTACAAAGATTGAAACAAAGTGAGTCCTTTCCAATTTTTCCTTCCTTTATCTGAGTTTTAGATTGTTTCAATTTGCATTGATTTGATTTGAAAGGAAATTTGATTTAGTAAATTACTATAACGAGTGAAGTAATTTGAGTTAGTTAATTTGCTATACGATTGACTGTTTGAAGTCGGATACTGCTAAGCAGGATATTTTTCTATTATATGAGAGAGTTTGAATCATTTACAAGATCAAAATTGTTATAAAACAATATTGAGATTTCTTTACGAAATATTAACGATTGTAAATTCACGGTGTTTACGTGTGTGTAACTTACAATGGATGCTGATTTGAGGGTTTTAATTCGCAAGCGAGGTTCAGTTAAGAGAAAGTTGACTGATTTTATTAAATTTCTCACTCCAATTCAAGACGACCATAATACGGGAATAGAGGTTGACAAAGATATTGTCTCACAGTTGCGATTACGTGTTGAGAAGGCGACTTCTATATTAGAAGAATTCGAAGAACATCAGCAAGATATTGAAATTTTATGTGACGAAAATGATTTGAATGATTATTATAAAGAGCGGTCAGAATTTACTGATTCCTACTGGAAATATTTGAATGATGCGAATGTTATTATTCGGAAATATTCTTCTGATACTGACGCTGATGTACAGTCGGTCAAATCCCGCGATTCGGGTGATTCCGTGAAAATAAATAATTTAAGAGGTGTTAAATTACCAGCTATTGTATTGCCGAAATTTAATGGAAATATGAATAATTGGATGGAATTTAGGGATACGTTTGAGTCGTTGATTCATAAAAATGAAGCTATTGGAGAAATCCAAAAATACCACTATCTTCGTGCGTCATTAGGTAGTGAAGCTCAAAAAATCATTCAAAGCTTGGATTTTTCTGCCCAGAATTATAAGATCGCGTGGGATTTGCTCTGCGGTAGATATGATAACTCGAGGCTACTGGTGGATTCGCACATGAAGGCTCTGTTCACAATGGATAGTTTATCCAGAGAGTCAGCCAATGGCTTACGAGATTTATTGGACACTATCAATAAGAATCTGAGAGCTCTGTCTAATTTAAAGCTCCCTACTGAGCATTGGGATGCGGTTATTATTTACGTTGTCTCCACAAAATTGGACAAGATCAGTTTACGAGAATGGGAAAAACATAAGGTGTCTCTGCCGGGGTTCCCAACGTTGAAAGAATTGAAATCTTTCTTGATTAATAGGGCTGATTTGCTGACATCCTTGGAAGGTGATCAGAGGGATGTGAGATCGAATAATGATAGAAAAAATAAACAAGTTTCCTTTTTCTCGAAGAATGAAAACTCAAAACTCAAATGCAATTATTGCAAAGAGTCTCACACAATTTACAATTGTGCTGAGTTCCTTAAATTGAGTGTGCCAGATAGATGGAACAAGGTAAAAGAATTGCATTTATGCAGCAATTGCTTATGCAGAGGACATGTATTTACGACCTGCAAAAATGGTCCCTGCAGGAAATGTAAGGACAAACATAGTTCGCTGTTACACACGAGGCCGTCCCATACAAATGAGTCAACATCTTCTGCACAAAATTCAGCGGAGACTGGAAATGGTAATGTTTTATCCTTTTCTAGTACGGATATGGATAGCTGTGTCCTACTATCGACAGCAATCATTGATATTTTTGACAATGAGGGTAAACCTCATAGAGCTAGGATTGTATTAGATAGTGGAAGTCAATCTTCTTTCATATCCGAGAGACTTTGCAAGCAGTTAGGATTAAAAACAATCGAGACTGACATATCTGTCAGAGGTGTAAATAACGCGAGTTCACATTTGAAATATAAATGTGATGTATCATTGAGTTCTATTCATAATGATTATTCGGTATCTCTGCAATGTTTCGTATTACCAAAAATTACCGACAATTTACCCATGTACAAGATCGATATTTCCTCATGGAAAATTCCCAAGAACTTGCCGCTAGCTGATAATACCTTTCACAAAAGGGGTCCTGTCGATTTATTGATAGGCGCAGAGTTATTTTGGAATCTGATTCTCCAGGATAATGTGAAGCTAGGAAGATCATTACCGGTTTTGCAAAACACCGTGTTCGGGTATGTGGTTTCTGGTCAAGTTTCTGGCTCCACTAGAGCTACACAGTGTTTGTTAGTTACAAACAAAACGCTTCATGACGATTTATCTCGTTTCTGGTCGATAGAGGAGGGTAATCATATGCCGATTGCCACAGAAAATGATGTGCAATGTGAGAAATTTTTCATTGAAAATGTTAACAGGAGTTCTAATGGCCAGTTCATCGTTAAGATACCGCTCAAATCTTCTGTATCGGATCTGGGGGAATCAAAAACTTCAGCAATTAAAAGATTGCTGGCGTTGGAAAAGAAATTCCAAATAGATACCTTTCTGAAGGAAGGTTATACCAAATTCATGGATGAATATCAATCTCTGGGACATATGTCTCAAGTTGATGATAAAAATGAGTTTTCGAACTTTTTGCCGCATCATGGTGTAGTGCGTGAGGACAGCCTCACTACGAAGCTGAGGGTCGTGTTTGATGGATCCGCTGTTACCTCTTCAGGTAAATCGTTTAATGATATCCAGTACACAGGGCCGCTCATTTTGAACGATTTTTTCCATATCGTGTTGCGCTTTCGACAACACGCGATTGTAGTCGCTTCGGACATAGCAAAGATGTACCGATGCATTTTGGTTCATCCAGACGATAGACCGTTACAGAGAATTGTATGGAGGAAGAACCCGGATGAACCCATCTCGGTCTTCGAATTGAATACGGTAACTTATGGCACAAGCAGTGCTCCTTATTTAGCCTTGCGAGTTGTCAAACAGTTAGCAATTGAAAATCAGGAGGGATTTCCTGAGGCTTCTAAGGTGATCCTGGAAGACATGTATGTTGATGACTTAATTACTGGGTTTAGTAGTGAAGAACATGCTATTCGATGTTGCAAAGAGATAGATAAGATTCTAGCGTCAGCTCAATTTAAATTGCGTAAGTGGACATCGAATAGTGTTAAGGTGTTAGAAAGCCTTCAAGATAAAGCAGATCCTTTGAGTGTCTTACAACTGACGGATACTGAACAATCAAAGATCCTCGGGGTACATTGGCTGAGCGGATCTGATTGTCTGGGTTTTAGCATTAAACAATCATCTCAAATTCCTCCTATTACTAAACGCCATCTTTTGTCGAACATTGCCAAGATTTTTGACCCTCTAGGGTTGATTAGTCCATGTACGATACTTGCTAAAATTTTAATGCAAAAACTTTGGACATTAAAAATAGATTGGGATGATGTTATTCCCAATGATTTGCAGCACACGTGGAGAAGCATTCAGGAGAGTTTACCTCATTTGAATAATTTAAAAATTCCTCGACATGCTTTATGTGAAGATCCAATCACAATCGAAGCTCACTGTTTTTGTGATGCTTCACAGAGCGCCTACGCCGCTGTCATTTATTTGCGAACAATCGATGCTCATGGAAATGTTCAGGTCAGTCTTTTGTGCTCAAAGACTAAGGTAAGCCCTCTCAAGGTCATTACCATTCCGAGATTGGAGCTGTGTGGTGCTTTATTGGCATCTCGATTAGCCAGAAATGTATCAGATGCGTTAACCTGTGAATTGACGTGGTTTTTCTGGTGCGATTCTCAAATAGTGTTGTATTGGCTAAATACACCACCCACTGCCTTGCAGGTTTTTGTGGCAAATCGCGTATCAGAAATTCAAGGTTTAACAAAGGTGAAAAACTGGCATTATATACCCACCAAGAAAAACCCTGCAGATATTGCATCGAGAGGTATGTTGCCAGATACGTTGTTGGAGTGTGATCTGTGGTTCAGAGGACCACCATTTCTACACAATGAGGATGATTGGCCGGAAAATATCACATTTTCCCCTTCAACGAAAGTTCCTGAATTAAGAAAACAACTCAAGGTTTTTACAGTTACGAAATGTGATGTGAAAGATACTCAAGTCTAAAGAAATTGAAGCGAATTCACGCTTATTGTTTGAGGTTTGTATATAACTCAAAACAATCAAAAGAACACAGACTGAGTGGTCCACTGTCGATTTCAGAGTTGGATTCCAGCTTGCTTAATCTTGTTAAGTTAGCACAATTTGAGTCGTTTCCAGAGGATATTGCTAGATTGCAATCAAATAAACCTCCAAAGGTTGGAAAGTTGATTCCATTGAGCCCATTTTTGGACTCCTCTGGTCACTTGAGAGTCGGTGGTCGATTAAAACATTCATCTTTGGCTTTTGACGAGAAGCATCAATATTTGCTGAGTGGAAAGCACAGGCTGAGTAAATTTATTTTTGAAGAGGAGCATGTTCGATTATTGCACGCTGCACCCCAATTGCTACTGGCTACAGTGAGAGCAAGGTTTTGGGTGACGTCTGGCATGAATCTCGCTAAGGATGTGGTCCGAAACTGCATTAGATGCTTTAGATGCAAGCCCAAACCGATCAGTACCATTATGGCCAATTTACCAGAGCAACGAGTTACCGTTTCTACTCCTTTTCATGTAACCGGCATCGATTATGCTGGACCCTTCATCCTTAAAGATAGGAAGGGCCGAGGCTCAAAAACGTATAAAGCTTATATTTGTCTATTCATATGCTTTGCAAGCAAAGCCGTGCATCTTGAATTGGTCGGGGATTTGACTGCTGAAGCGTTTATCGCAACTTTGAGACGATTCACCTCCCGTAGAGGTAAGCCTGCGCATATTTATTCTGACAATGCTACTAATTTTGTCGGAGCAAGTAGAGAACTCCGACAATGGTATGAATTTTTAAAATTTTCTCACGATGATATACAGAAGAGTTGCGCTGCAGATAATATTGTGTGGCATTTCATTCCACCCAATTCACCCCACTTTGGGGGATTGTGGGAGTCCAATATTAAAGGCGTAAAATTTCATTTAACTCGCACAATTGGAGAAACTGTGCTAATCTACGAAGAATTTAATACTTTTTTGGTGCAAATTGAGGCAATGCTAAACTCACGCCCTCTTTATCCCCTATCAAGCAACCCAAATGACCTTGAACCTCTTACCCCATCTCACTTGCTAATTGGCAGACGATTGACCACCATTCCCGATGTTGAATTTGTAGAAGGAACACGCATCAATCAATTATCCAGGTTCCAATTGATCCAGCAGATGTCTCGTTCCTTTTGGAAGCAATGGCAAAGGTTTTATCTCTCTGAGCTCCAAAAAAGAGGCAAATGGAGAAGTCGTTCTGAAGATGTCAAGGTTGGACAGTTGGTCCTGATTGTTAACGATAATCTACCTCCCTGTAAATGGTTATTGGGTAGAATTCAACAACTGCACCCAGGTGAAGATCAAGTAGTACGAGTAGTCACCCTCCAAACTACTAATGGAGTTCTGAAAAGGGCGATCACCAAAATCTGCCCTTTGCCCGTGCCACCAGACAATTGAAACGATACCATCGTTCCAAGGCGGGGAGTATGAAGAATTGTTGCTCAGCCCGGCAACCCCGCCGAACCCTGACCCAATAGTACGTAGGGCAAGCGAGACAAAGAACACTCACTAGATCTACGGCACTACGGCAGTACGGAACAGATAAAACATGTCATGTAAATTTGATTCAGATTAGACGATTCCACGAGTCTTGTAGTTGATGTAATATAGTAAATTGGATAGTAATTTGGCATTTTATTCACCTCACAAACTCACAATAGTATATTGTATAATTAGTGGGAAAAGCATAATATTCCCAAACGACTGTGATAATTACCAGACGAGGAGCGTAGCGACGAGTCTGGTAACACAGGAGTTTGGGAATATGCTTTTCCCACGAATTATACATACTATTTTTTCTCCGATCGTCGATTTATATTTGAAAAAATTATTAAAAAATATTTCATTCAAGATGTAATCAAGTAAGTTTAAATAGGTTTCTCTATGTTCATATTTAAATATAGAAGTGGTAACTATGGAAATTACTTTGTTATGACAGAAGTAAAATAATTTTCAAGCCGATTTTGTTCGATTCGTTGTATTTTATAAGAAATTAAAAAAACAGTAGTAAACATGGACACTGATGGTGATTATTCGTTACCTTGCACGCCTCCTGAACTTGTAGAAGCAGCGAACGCGGCTTCACTTGATTTACTTCCGGCGAAATCCAGAGAGAAGTATGAACTTGCGTACCAACGCTTCATGGATTTTTGCAGAAAAAACAACAGTGTATCCTTTTCTGAGAATGTACTGATGGCGTATGTTGCTGAATTGGCTAAAACAATGAAATCTTCGACGTTGTGGGCACATTATTCCATGCTTCGATCAACTTTGTCTATTAAAAATAATATTAATATTGCCCAGTACCATAAACTGAGAGCATTTTTGAAACGTCAAGCTATAGGATACAAACCGAAAAAATCTAAAATTTTAACCCAGGAACAAGTTCAGAAATTCATTTTAGAGGCCTCAGATGACATATTTTTATCGACGAAAGTAAGTAGATAAAGATTAAATAGTATTACTTAAATTAAATGAAATACGAAATATACAATGTTCGATTAATTTTTAGGTGGCTCTGATATTTGGAATAGCAGGAGCCTGTCGACGAGATGAGCTTGTCCGAATAAAAGTTCAGGATATAGAAGATTTCGGTTCAAAAATACTGGTAAAAATACCAGAAACAAAAACAAATAGACCTAGATCATTCATCATCAACGAAACCTATTTAAATGTTTATAGAAAGTACGTATCATTCAGGCCTAATGATTTTGAAAATCCTAGATTTTTTTTTAAATTCAACAAGGGAAAAGGATGGAAGACAGTCATTGGAATTAATCAATTTGGAAAAATGCCGCAAATTGTTGCAAGTTATTTACAGTTGCCAAATCCGACAGAATATACAGGACATTGTTTCCGAAGATCATCGGCAACACATTTGGTAGATGCTGGAGCTGACATTCTTTCTTTAAAGCGCCACGGAGGATGGAAGTCTTCCCATGTGGCGGAAGAATATATTGACGAATCACTTAATAATAAAGTAGAAGTGGCTAATAAAATATTCAACACCCCTGCCTCGACTTCAAATGAAAATGATCGAAACGAGATAAACCAAACAACTAGCCATGCAGCTTCAACGTCTATAAATTCTCGTTGCCCTCCAGTACAATTTACAAATTGTACAAACTGTACAATAAATGTAAATATTAACAACAATTAATTGTGTTCAAGAATAACGTTATAAATTAGATGTTTCTTTTATTTATTTCATACCAAATTTATCAATATTAAAATGAAAACCATACTTTGTTTCATTTCATTGTAATAATCCATTTGTAACATTACCGCACGCTACAGCAGTGCGGTAATTATTACCGCACTGTTATTTTCTAATTGCTTAGCAACTGCCCACTGTTCTGGAATGTTGAGCTTTGCGCATAGAAATCAGGTCAAAATAGTGTCACTTTTCCCACGATCGGAGAAAAAATTGATACCACTACGTCGAGGGAAAACCGGCGTTATAAAAAACAATTTCTTCAGATACAAATCTCGCCGGCCGCGAGATAATTGGAAAAATAAGACTTTGTCATTTTTCTAGAAAAACCTGAAAGCGTTAAGTTTATTTTCGAAAATGTGATCTGGTAATTTGATATCAACTTAGCAGAGCACGAGATATTTTTGTCACAAGCAAAAGCGCGAAATTTTTATGTTCGCTGATGAATAAGCGATCATAAACTTCATCTCTTCCAGATTTCAAGAATACTAAGAAGACAGTATTCGTGAAAATGACGGATACAAGTCTCGCCGGCCGCGAGATAATTGGATAAATTAGATTTTTTCTAGGAAAACCTGAAAGCGAAAAGTTTATTTTCGAATATGTGACCTGGTAATTTGATATCAACTTAGCAGAGCACGAGATATTTTGTTCAAAAGCGAAAGCGCGAAATTTTTATGTTCGCTGACAAATAAGGGATCATAAACTTCATCTTTTCCAGATTTCAAGAATACTAAGAAGATAGTATTCGTGAAAATGACGGATACAAGACTCGCCGGCCGCGAGATAATTGGATAAATTAAATTTCGTCATTTTGCTAGAAAAACCTGTGAGCGAAAAGTTTATTTTCGAATATGTGACATGGTAATTTGATATCAACTTAGCAGAGCACGAGATATTTTGTTCAGAAGCAAAAGCACGATTTTAATGTTCGCTGACAAATAAGGGATGATAAACTTCATCTTTTCCAGATTTCAAGAATACTAAGAAGATAGTATTCGTGAAAATGACGGATACAAGACTCTCCGGCCGCAAGATAATTGGATAAATTAGATTTTGTCATTTTGCTAGAAAAACCTGTAAGCAAAAAGTTTATTTTCGAATTTGTGACCTGGTAATTTGATATCAACTTAGCAGAGCACGAGATATTTTGTTCAAAAGCAAAAGCGCGAAATTTTTATGTTCGCTGACAAATAAGGGATCATAAACTTCATCTCTTCCAGATTTCAAGAATACTAAGAAGACAGTATTCGTGAAAATGACGGATACAAGACTCGCCGGCCGCGAGATAATTGGATAAATTAGATTTCGTCATTTTGCTAGAAAAACCTGTAAGCAAAAAGTTTATTTTCGAATATGTGACCTGGTAATTTGATATCAACTTAGCAGAGCACGAGATATTTTGTTCAAAAGCGATAGCGCGAAATTTTTATGTTCGCTGACAAATAAGGGATCATAAACTTCATCTTTTCCAGATTTCAAGAATACTAAGAAGATAGTATTCGTGAAAATGACGGATACAATACTCGCCGGCCGCGAGATAATTGGATAAATTAGATTTCGTCATTTTGCTAGAAAAACGTGTAAGCAAAAAGTTTATTTTCGAATATGTGACCTGGTAATTTGATATCAACTTAGCAGAGCACGAGATATTTTGTTCAGAAGCAAAAGCACGATTTTAATGTTCGCTGACAAATAAGGGATGATAAACTTCATCTTTTCCAGATTTCAAGAATACTAAGAAGATAGTATTCGTGAAAAGGACGGATACAAGACTCTCCGGCCGCAAGATAATTGGATAAATTAGATTTTGTCATTTTGCTAGAAAAACCTGTAAGCAAAAAGTTTATTTTCGAATTTGTGACCTGGTAATTTGATATCAACTTAGCAGAGCTCGAGATATTTTGTTCAAAAGCAAAAGCACGATTTTAAAGTTCGCTGACAAATAAGGGATGATAAACTTCATTTCTTCCAGATTTCAAGAATACTAAGAAGATAGTATTCGTGAAAAATGACGGATACAAGTCTCGCCGGCTGCGAGATAATTCGATAAATAAGATTTTGTCATTTTTCTAGAAAAACCAGTAAGCGAAAAGTTTATTTCCGAATATGTGAACTGGTAATTTGATTTAAACTTAGCAGAGCACGAGATATTTTTCTCAAAAGCAAAAGCGCGAAATTTTTATGTTCGCTGACAAATAAGGTATCATAAACTTCATCTTTTCCAGATTTCAAGAATACTAAGAAGATAGTATTCGTGAAAATGAAGGATACAAATCTCGCCGGCCGCGAGATAATTGGAAAAATAAGACTTTGTCATTTTTCTAGAAAAACCTAAAAGCGTTAAGTTTATTTTCGAAAATGTGATCTGGTAATTTGATATCAACTTAGCAGAGCACGAGATATTTTTGTCACAAGCAAAAGCGCGAAATTTTTATGTTCGCTGATGAATAAGCGATCATAAACTTGATCTCTTCCAGATTTCAAGAATACTAAGAAGACAGTATTCGTGAAAATGACGGATACAAGTCTCGCCGGCCGCGAGATTATTGGATAAATTAGATTTTTTCTAGGAAAACCTGAAAGCGAAAAGTTTATTTTCGAATATGTGACCTGGTAATTTGATATCATCTTAGCAGAGCACGAGATATTTTGTTCAAAAGCAAAAGCGCGAAATTTTTATGTTCGCTGACAAATAAGGGATCATAAACTTCATCTCTTCCAGATTTCAAGAATACTAAGAAGACAGTATTCGTGAAAATGACGGATACAAGACTCGCCGGCCGCGAGATAATTGGATAAATTAGATTTTTTCTAGGAAAACCTGAAAGCGAAAAGTTTATTTTCGAATATGTGACCTGGTAATTTGATATCAACTTAGCAGAGCACGAGATATTTTGTTCAAAAGCGAAAGCGCGAAATTTTTATGTTCGCTGACAAATAAGGGATCATAAACTTCATCTTTTCCAGATTTCAAGAATACTAAGAAGATAGTATTCGTGAAAATGACGGATACAAGACTCGCCGGCCGCGAGATAATTGGATAAATTAAATTTCGTCATTTTGCTAGAAAAACCTGTGAGCGAAAAGTTTATTTTCGAATATGTGACATGGTAATTTGATATCAACTTAGCAGAGCACGAGATATTTTGTTCAGAAGCAAAAGCACGATTTTAATGTTCGCTGACAAATAAGGGATGATAAACTTCATCTTTTCCAGATTTCAAGAATACTAAGAAGATAGTATTCGTGAAAATGACGGATACAAGACTCTCCGGCCGCAAGATAATTGGATAAATTAGATTTTGTCATTTTGCTAGAAAAACCTGTAAGCAAAAAGTTTATTTTCGAATTTGTGACCTGGTAATTTGATATCAACTTAGCAGAGCACGAGATATTTTGTTCAAAAGCAAAAGCGCGAAATTTTTATGTTCGCTGACAAATAAGGGATCATAAACTTCATCTCTTCCAGATTTCAAGAATACTAAGAAGACAGTATTCGTGAAAATGACGGATACAAGACTCGCCGGCCGCGAGATAATTGGATAAATTAGATTTCGTCATTTTGCTAGAAAAACCTGTAAGCAAAAAGTTTATTTTCGAATATGTGACCTGGTAATTTGATATCAACTTAGCAGAGCACGAGATATTTTGTTCAAAAGCGATAGCGCGAAATTTTTATGTTCGCTGACAAATAAGGGATCATAAACTTCATCTTTTCCAGATTTCAAGAATACTAAGAAGATAGTATTCGTGAAAATGACGGATACAATACTCGCCGGCCGCGAGATAATTGGATAAATTAGATTTCGTCATTTTGCTAGAAAAACGTGTAAGCAAAAAGTTTATTTTCGAATATGTGACCTGGTAATTTGATATCAACTTAGCAGAGCACGAGATATTTTGTTCAGAAGCAAAAGCACGATTTTAATGTTCGCTGACAAATAAGGGATGATAAACTTCATCTTTTCCAGATTTCAAGAATACTAAGAAGATAGTATTCGTGAAAAGGACGGATACAAGACTCTCCGGCCGCAAGATAATTGGATAAATTAGATTTTGTCATTTTGCTAGAAAAACCTGTAAGCAAAAAGTTTATTTTCGAATTTGTGACCTGGTAATTTGATATCAACTTAGCAGAGCTCGAGATATTTTGTTCAAAAGCAAAAGCACGATTTTAAAGTTCGCTGACAAATAAGGGATGATAAACTTCATTTCTTCCAGATTTCAAGAATACTAAGAAGATAGTATTCGTGAAAAATGACGGATACAAGTCTCGCCGGCTGCGAGATAATTCGATAAATAAGATTTTGTCATTTTTCTAGAAAAACCAGTAAGCGAAAAGTTTATTTCCGAATATGTGAACTGGTAATTTGATTTAAACTTAGCAGAGCACGAGATATTTTTCTCAAAAGCAAAAGCGCGAAATTTTTATGTTCGCTGACAAATAAGGTATCATAAACTTCATCTTTTCCAGATTTCAAGAATACTAAGAAGATAGTATTCGTGAAAATGAAGGATACAAATCTCGCCGGCCGCGAGATAATTGGAAAAATAAGACTTTGTCATTTTTCTAGAAAAACCTAAAAGCGTTAAGTTTATTTTCGAAAATGTGATCTGGTAATTTGATATCAACTTAGCAGAGCACGAGATATTTTTGTCACAAGCAAAAGCGCGAAATTTTTATGTTCGCTGATGAATAAGCGATCATAAACTTGATCTCTTCCAGATTTCAAGAATACTAAGAAGACAGTATTCGTGAAAATGACGGATACAAGTCTCGCCGGCCGCGAGATTATTGGATAAATTAGATTTTTTCTAGGAAAACCTGAAAGCGAAAAGTTTATTTTCGAATATGTGACCTGGTAATTTGATATCATCTTAGCAGAGCACGAGATATTTTGTTCAAAAGCAAAAGCGCGAAATTTTTATGTTCGCTGACAAATAAGGGATCATAAACTTCATCTCTTCCAGATTTCAAGAATACTAAGAAGACAGTATTCGTGAAAATGACGGATACAAGACTCGCCGGCCGCGAGATAATTGGATAAATTAGATTTCGACATTTTGCTAGAAAAACCTGTAAGCAAAAAGTTTATTTTCGAATATGTGACCTGGTAATTTGATATCAACTTGCCAGAGCACGAGATATTTTGTTCAAAAGCGATAGCGCGAAATTTTTATGTTCGCTGACAAATAAGGGATCATAAACTTCATCTTTTCCAGATTTCAAGAATACTAAGAAGATAGTATTCGTGAAAATGACGGATACGATACTCGCCGGCCGCGAGATAATTGGATAAATTAGATTTCGTCATTTTGCTAGAAAAACCTGTAATCGAAAAGTTTATTTTCGAATATGTGACCTGGTAATTTGATATCAACTTAGCAGAGTACGAGATATTTTGTTCAAAAGCAAAAGCACGATTTTAATGTTCGCTGACAAATAAGGAATGATAAACTTCATCTTTTCCAGATTTCAAGAATACTAAGAAGATAGTATTCGTGAAAATTACGGATACAAGACTCTCCGGCCGCAAGATAATTGGATAAATTAGATTTTGTCATTTTGCTAGAAAAACCTGTAAGCGAAAAGTTTATTTTTGAATATGTGACCTGGTAATTTGATATCAACTTAGCAGAGCACGATATATTTTGTTCAAAAGCAAAAGCGCGAAATTTTTATGTTCGCTGACGAAGAAGGGATCATAAACTTCATCCCTTTCAGATTTCAAGAATACTAAGAAGATAGTATTCGTGAAAATGACAGATACAAGTCTCGCCGGCCGCGAGATAATTGAAAAAATGAGACTTTGTCATTTTTCTGAAAAAACCTAAAAGCGAAAAGTTTATTTTCGAATATGTGATGTGGTAATTTGATATCAACTTAGCAGACCACGAGATATTTTTGTCAAAAGCAAAAGCGCGAGATTTTTATGTTCGCTGATAACTAAGCGATCATAAACTCCATCTCTTCCAGATTTCAAGAATACTGAGAAGACAGTATTCGTGAAAATGACGGATACAAGTCTCGCCGGCCGCGAGATAATTTGATAAATTATATTTTTGCTAGAAAAACCTGGAAGCGAAAAGTTTATTTTCGAATATGTGACCTGGTTATTTGATATCAACTTAGCAGAGCACGAGATATTTTTTTCGCAAGCAAAAGCGAGAAATTTTTATGTTCGCTGATAAATAAGGGATCACAAACTTCATCTCTTCCAGATTTCAAGAATACTAAGAAGACAGTATTCGTGAAAAATGACGGATACAAGTCTCGCCGGCCGCGAGATAATTGGATAAATACGATTTTGTCATTCTGCTAAAAAAAACCTGAAAGCGAAGAGTTTATTTTCGAATATGTGCCCTGGTAATTTGATATCAACTTATCAGAGCACGAGATATCTTTTTAAAAAGCAAAAGCGCGAAATTTTTATGTTCGCTGATAAATAAGCGATCATAAACTTCATCTCTTCCAGATATCAAGAATACTAAGAAGACAGTATTCGTGAAAATGACGGATACAGGTCTCGCCGGCCGCGAGATAATTGGATAAATTAGATTTTTGCTAGAAAAACCTGAAAGCGAACAGTTCATTTTCAAATATGTGACCTGGTAATTTGATATCAACTTAGCAGAGCACGAGATATTTTGTTCAAAAGCAAAAGCGCGAAATTTTTATGTTCGCTGACAAATAAGGGATCATAAACTTCATCTCTTCCAGATTTCAAGAATACTAAGAAGATAGTTTTCGTGAAAAATGACAGAAACAAGTCTCGCCGGACGCGAGATTATTGGATAAATAAGATTTTGTCATTCCGCTAGAAAACATAGAAGCGAAAAGTTTATTTCCGAATATGTGACCTGGTGATTTGATATCAACTTAGCAGAGCACGAGATATTTTTTTCAAAAGCAGAAGCGAGAAATTTTTATGTTTGCTGCTAAACAAGGGATCATAAACTTCATCTCTTCCAGATTTCAAGAATACTAAGAAGATAGTATTCGTGATAAATGACGGATACAAGTCTCGCCGGCCGCGAGATAATTGGATGAATAAGATTTTGTCATTCTGCTAGAAAAACCTGAAAGCGAAGAGTTTATTTTCGAATATGTGACCTGGTAATTTGATATCAACTTAGCAGAGCACGAGATATTTTTTTAAAAAGCAAAAGTGCGAAATTTTTATGTTCGCTGACAAATAAGGGATTATAAACTTTATCTGTTCCAGATTTCAAGAATACTAAGAAGACAGTATTCGTGAAAATGACAGATACAAGTCTCGCCGGCCGCGAGATAATTCGGTAAATAAAATTTTGTCATTCTGCTAGAAAAACCTGAAAGCGAAAAGTTTATTTTCGAATATGTGACCTGGTGATTTGATATCAACTAAGCAGAGCACGAGATATTTTTTTCAAAAGCAAAAGCGCGAAATTTTTATGTTCGCTGACAAATAAGGGATAATAAACTTCATCTGTTCCAGATTTCAAGAATACTAAGAAGATAGTATTCTTGAAAATTACAGATACAAGTCTCGGCGGCCGCGAGATAATTGGAAAAATAAGACTTTGTCATTTTTCTGAAAAAACCTAAAAGCGAAAAGTTTGTTTTCGTACATGTGACCTGATAATTTAATATCAACTCAGCAGAGCACGAGATATTTTTTTCAAAAGCAAAAGCGCGAAATTATTATGTTTGCTGATGAACAAGGGATCATAAACTTCATCTCTTCCAGTTTTCTCTGTAACAATGTTAGTGTGTTTAAATGATAGTTTTTAAATTATAGCTTCTCCTGATGAAGGACAAAAACTGTCCGAAAGCTTGAGATAAAAAGAAAAAAGAGTACGCAATTGTAATTATTGACTGCCACCCAAATAGCCCCTATATCCGAATAGACCAGATCAGTCGACTAAATACCTATATAGATATCAACTTAGCAGAGCACGAGATATTTTTTTAAAAAGCAAAAGCGCGAAATTTTTATGTTCGCTGACAAATAAGGGATAATATAATATATAAACTTTATCTGTTCCAGATTTCTAGAATACTAAGAAGATAGTATTCGTGAAAATGACAGATACAAGTCTCGCCGGCCGCGAGATAATTCGATAAATAAAATTTTGTCATTTTGCTAGACTGTAAGCGAAAAGTTTATTTCCGAATATGTGACCCGGTAATTTGATTTCAACTTAGCAGAGCACGAGATATTTTTTTCAAAAGCAAAAGCGCGAAATTTTTATGTTCGCTGACAAATAAGGGATCATAAACTTCATCTCTTCCAGATTTCAAGAATACTTAGAAGATAGTATTCGTGAAAATGACAGATACAAATCTCGCCGGCCGCGAGATAATTGGAAAAATAAGACTTTGTCATATTTTTAAAAAAACCTGAGAGCGAAAACTTTATTTTCGAATATGTGATCTGGTAATTTGATATCAACTTAGCAGAGCACGAGATATTTTGTTCATAAGAAGAAGCGCGAAATTTTTATGTTCGCTGATAAATAAGGGATCATAAACTTCATCTCTTCCAGATTTCAAGAATACTAAGAAAATAGTATTCGTGAAAAATGACGGATACAAGTCTCGCCGGCCGCGAGATAATTGGATGAATAAGATTTTGTCATTCTGCTAGAAAAACCTGAAAGCGAAAAGTTTATTTTCGAATATGTGACCTGATAATTTGATATCAACTTAGCAGAGCACGAAATTTTTTCAAAAGCGCGAAATTTTTATGTTTGCTGATAAAAAAGGGATCATAAACTTCATCTCTTCCAGATTTCAGGAATACTAAGAAGATAGTATTCGAGAAAAATGACGGATACAAGTCTCGCCGGCCGCGAGATAATTGGATAAATAAGATTTTGTTATTCTGCTAGAAAAACCTGAAAGCGAAAAGTTTATTTTCGAAAACATGACCTGGTAATTTGATATCAACCAACGAGATATTTTTTTCAAAAGCAAAAGCGCGAAATTTTTATGTTCGCTGACAAATAAGGGATAATAAACTTCATCTGTTCCAGATTTCAAGAATACTAAGAAGATAGTATTCGTGAAAATGACAGATACAAGTCTCGGCGGCCGCGAGATAATTGGAAAAATAAGACTTTGTCATATTTCTAAAAAAACCTAAAAGCGAAAAGTTTATTTTCGAATATGTAATCTGGTAATTTGATATCAACTTAGCAGAGCACGAGATATTTTGTTCAAAAGCAAAAGCACGAAATTTTTATGTTCGCTGACAAATAAGGGATCATAAACTTCATCTTTTCCAGATTTCAATAATACTAAGAAGATAGTATTCGTGAAAATGACGGATACCTCCGGCCGCGAGATAATTGGATAAATTAGATTTTGTCATTTTGCTAGAAAAACCTGTAAGCGAAAAGTTTATTTTCGAATAAGTGACCTTGTAATTTCATATCAACTTAGCAGAGCACGAGATAATTTGTTCAAAAGCAAAAGCGCGAAATTTTTATGTTCGCTGATTAATAAGGTATCATAAACTTCATCTCTTTTCCAGATTTCATGAATAATAAGATAGTATACATGAAAAATGACAGATACAAGTCTCGCCGGTCGCGAGATAATTGGATAAATAAGATTTGGTCATTTCGCTAGAAAACATAGAAGCGAAAAGTTTATTTCCGAATATGTGACCTGGTGATTTGATATCAACTTAGCAGAGCACGAGATATTTTTTTAGAAAGCGAAAGCGCGAAATTTTTATGTTCGCTGATAAATAAGGGATCATAAACTTCATCTCTTCCAGATTTCAAGAACACTAAGAAGATAGTATTCGTGAAAAATGACGGATACAAGTCTCGCCGGCCGCGAGATGATTGGATAAATAAGATTTTGTCATTCTGCTAGAAAAACCTGAAAGCGAAGAGTTTATTTTCGAATATGTGACCTGGTTATTTGATATCGACTTAGCAGAGCACGAGATATTTTTTTCAAAAGCAAAAGCGCGAAATTTTTATGTTCGCTGACAAATAAGGGATCATAAACTTCATCTTTTCCAGATTTCAAGAATACTAAGAAGATAGTATTCGTGAAAATGACGGATACAAGACTCGCCGGCCGCGAGATGATTGGATAAATTAGATTTTGTCATTTTGCTAGAAAAACCTGTAAGCGAAAAGTTTATTTTCGCATATGTGACCTGGTAATTTGATATCAACTTAGCAGAGCACGAGATATTTTTTTCAAAAGCGAAAGCGCGAAATTTTTATGTTTGCTGATAAATAAGGGATCATAAACTTCATCTGTTCCAGATTTCAAGAATACTAAGAAGAAAGTATTCGTGAAAATGATGGATACAAATCTCGCCGGCCGCGAGATAATTGGAAAAATAAGACTTTGTCATATTTCTAAAAAAACCTAGAAGCGAAAAGTTTATTTTCGAATAGTGATCTGGTAATTTGATATCAACTTAGCAGAGCACGACATATTTTTTCATAAGCAGAAGCGCGAAATTTTTATGATCGCTGATAAATAAGGGATCATAAACTTCATTTCTTCCAGATTTCAAGAATACTAAAAAGATAGTATTCGTGAAAAATGACGGATACAAGTCTCGCCGGCCGCGAGATAATTCGATAAATAAGATTTTGTCATTTTGCTAGAAAAACCAGTAAGCGAAAAGTTTATTTCCGAATATGTGACCTGGTAATTTGATTTCAACTTAGCAGAGCACGAGATATTTTTCTCAAAAGCAAAAGCGCGAAATTTTTATGTTCGCTGACAAATAAGCGATCATAAACTCCATCTCTTCCAGATTTCAAGAATACTGAGAAGACAGTATTCGTGAAAATGACGGATACAAGTCTCGCCGGTCGCGAGATAATTGGATAAATTAGATTTTTGCTAGAAAAACCTGAAAGCGAAAAGTTTATTCTCGAATATGTGACCTGGTAATTTGATATCAACTTAGCAGAGCTCTAGATATTTTTTTCAAAAGCAAAAGCGCGAAATTTTTATGTTCGCTGACAAATTAGGGATCATAAACTTCATCTGTTCCAGATTTCAAGAATACTTAGAAGAAAGTATTCGTGAAAATGACGGATACAAATCTCGCCGGCCGCGAGATAATTGGATAAATTAGATTTTTTCTAGGAAAACCTGAAATCGAAAAGTTTATTTCCGAATATGTGACCTGGTGATTTGATATCAACTTAGCAGAGCACGAGATATTTTTTTCAAAAGCGAAAGCGCGAAATTTTTATGTTTGCTGATAAATAAGGGATCATAAACTTCATCTGTTCCAGATTTCAAGAATACTAAGAAGAAAGTATTCGTGAAAATGATGGATACAAATCTCGCCGGCCGCGAGATAATTGGAAAAATAAGACTTTGTCATATTTCTAAAAAAACCTAGAAGCGAAAAGTTTATTTTCGAATAGTGATCTGGTAATTTGATATCAACTTAGCAGAGCACGACATATTTTTTCATAAGCAGAAGCGCGAAATTTTTATGATCGCTGATAAATAAGGGATCATAAACTTCATTTCTTCCAGATTTCAAGAATACTAAAAAGATAGTATTCGTGAAAAATGACGGATACAAGTCTCGCCGGCCGCGAGATAATTCGATAAATAAGATTTTGTCATTTTGCTAGAAAAACCAGTAAGCGAAAAGTTTATTTCCGAATATGTGACCTGGTAATTTGATTTCAACTTAGCAGAGCACGAGATATTTTTCTCAAAAGCAAAAGCGCGAAATTTTTATGTTCGCTGACAAATAAGCGATCATAAACTCCATCTCTTCCAGATTTCAAGAATACTGAGAAGACAGTATTCGTGAAAATGACGGATACAAGTCTCGCCGGTCGCGAGATAATTGGATAAATTAGATTTTTGCTAGAAAAACCTGAAAGCGAAAAGTTTATTCTCGAATATGTGACCTGGTAATTTGATATCAACTTAGCAGAGCTCTAGATATTTTTTTCAAAAGCAAAAGCGCGAAATTTTTATGTTCGCTGACAAATAAGGGATCATAAACTTCATCTGTTCCAGATTTCAAGAATACTTAGAAGAAAGTATTCGTGAAAATGACGGATACAAATCTCGCCGGCCGCGAGATAATTGGAAAAATAAGACTTTGTCATTTTTCTAGAAAAACCTGAAAGCGTCAAGTTTATTTTCGAAAATGTGATCTGGTAATTTGATATCAACTTAGCAGAGCACGAGATATTTTTCTCAAAAGCAGAAGCGCGAAATTTTTATGTTCGCTGACAAATAAGCGATCATAAACTTCATCTCTTCCAGATTTCAAGAATACTAAGAAGACAGTATTCGTGAAAATGACGGATACAAGTCTCGCCGGCCGCGAGATAATTGGATAAATTAGATTTTTGCTAGAAAAACCTGAAAGCGAAGAGTTTAATCTCGAATATATGACCTGGTAATTTGATATCAACTTAGCAGAGCACGAGATATTTTGTTCAAAAGCAAAAGCGCGAAATTTTCATGTTCGCTGATTAATAAGGTATCATAAACTTCATCTTTCCAGATTTCAAGAATACTTAGAAGAAAGTATTCGTGAAAATGACGGATACAAATCTCGCCGGCCGCGAGATAATTGGAAAAATAAGACTTTGTCATTTTTCTAGAAAAACCTGAAAGCGTCAAGTTTATTTTCGAAAATGTGATCTGGTAATTTGATATCAACTTAGCAGAGCACGAGATATTTTTCTCAAAAGCAGAAGCGCGAAATTTTTATGTTCGCTGACAAATAAGCGATCATAAACTTCATCTCTTCCAGATTTCAAGAATACTAAGAAGACAGTATTCGTGAAAATGACGGATACAAGTCTCGCCGGCCGCGAGATAATTGGATAAATTAGATTTTTTCTAGGAAAACAGAGCTGAAGGACCAAGGTCGATGGCTCTTGTCTAAGACAATAAAGAACAGTTCTCTCTCTCTCTAGGAAAACCTGAAAGCGAAAAGTTTATTTCCGAATATGTGACCTGGTGATTTGATATCAACTTAGCAGAGCACGAGATATTTTGTTTAAAAGCAAAAGCGCGAAATTTTCATGTTCGCTGACAAATAAGCGATCATAAACTTCATCTCTTCCAGATTTCAAGAATACTAAGAAGACAGTATTCGTGAAAATGACGGATTCAAGTCTCGCCGGCCGCGAGATAATTGGATAAATTAGATTTTTTCTAGGAAAACCTGAAAGCGAAAAGTTTATTTCCGAATATGTGACCTGGTGATTTGATATCAACTTAGCAGAGCACGAGATATTTTGTTTAAAAGCAAAAGCGCGAAATTTTTATGTTCGCTGACAAATAAGGGATCATAAACTTCATCTGTTCCAGATTTCAAGAATACTTAGAAGAAAGTATTCGTGAAAATGACGGATACAAATCTCGCCGGCCGCGAGATAATTGGAAAAATAAGACTTTGTCATTTTTCTAGAAAAACCTGAAAGCCTCAAGTTTATTTTCGAAAATGTGATCTGGTAATTTGATATCAACTTAGCAGAGCACGAGATATTTTTCTCAAAAGCAGAAGCGCGAAATTTTTATGTTCGCTGACAAATAAGCGATCATAAACTTCATCTCTTCCAGATTTCAAGAATACTAAGAAGACAGTATTCGTGAAAATGACGGATACAAGTCTCGCCGGCCGCGAGATGATTGGATAAATTAGATTTTTTCTAGGAAAACCTGAAAGCGAAAAGTTTATTTCCGAATATGTGACCTGGTGATTTGATATCAACTTAGCAGAGCACGAGATATTTTTCTCAAAAGCAGAAGCGCGAAATTTTTATGTTCGCTGATAAATAAGGGATCATAAACTTCATCTCTTCCAGATTTCAAGAATACTAAGAAGATAGTATTCGTGAAAAATGACGGATACAAGTCTCGCCCGCCGCGAGATAATTGGAAAAATAAGACTTTGTCATTTTTCTGAAAAAACCTAAAAGCGAAAAGTTTGTTTTCGTACATGTGACCTGATAATTTGATATCAACTCAGCAGAGCACGAGATATTTTTTTCAAAAGCAAAAGCGCGAAATTATTATGTTTGCTGATGAACAAGGGATCATAAACTTCATCTCTTCCAGTTTTCTCTGTAACAATGTTAGTGTGTTTAAATGATAGTTTTTAAATTATAGCTTCTCCTGATGAAGGACAAAAACTGTCCGAAAGCTTGAGATAAAAAGAAAAAAGAGTACGCAATTGTAATTATTGACTGCCACCCAAATAGCCCCTATATCCGAATAGACCAGATCAGTCGACTAAATACCTATATAGATATCAACTAAGCAGAGCACGAGATATTTTTTTAAAAAGCAAAAGCGCGAAATTTTTATGTTCGCTGACAAATAAGGGATAATATAATATATAAACTTTATCTGTTCCAGATTTCTAGAATACTAAGAAGATAGTATTCGTGAAAATGACAGATACAAGTCTCGCCGGCCGCGAGATAATTCGATAAATAAAATTTTGTCATTTTGCTAGACTGTAAGCGAAAAGTTTATTTCCGAATATGTGACCCGGTAATTTGATTTCAACTTAGCAGAGCACGAGATATTTTTTTCAAAAGCAAAAGCGCGAAATTTTTATGTTCGCTGACAAATAAGGGATCATAAACTTCATCTCTTCCAGATTTCAAGAATACTTAGAAGATAGTATTCGTGAAAATGACAGATACAAATCTCGCCGGCCGCGAGATAATTGGAAAAATAAGACTTTGTCATATTTTTAAAAAAACCTGAGAGCGAAAACTTTATTTTCGAATATGTGATCTGGTAATTTGATATCAACTTAGCAGAGCACGAGATATTTTGTTCATAAGAAGAAGCGCGAAATTTTTATGTTCGCTGATAAATAAGGGATCATAAACTTCATCTCTTCCAGATTTCAAGAATACTAAGAAAATAGTATTCGTGAAAAATGACGGATACAAGTCTCGATGGCCGCGAGATAATTGGATGAATAAGATTTTGTCATTCTGCTAGAAAAACCTGAAAGCGAAAAGTTTATTTTCGAATATGTGACCTGAAATTTGATATCAACTTAGCAGAGCACGAAATTTTTTCAAAAGCGCGAAATTTTTATGTTTGCTGATAAAAAAGGGATCATAAACTTCATCTCTTCCAGATTTCAGGAATACTAAGAAGATAGTATTCGAGAAAAATTACGGATACAAGTCTCGCCGGCCGCGAGATAATTGGATAAATAAGATTTTGTTATTCTGCTAGAAAAACCTGAAAGCGAAAAGTTTATTTTCGAAAACATGACCTGGTAATTTGATATCAACCAACGAGATATTTTTTTCAAAAGCAAAAGCGCGAAATTTTTATGTTCGCTGAAAAATAAGGGATCATAAACTCCATCTCTTCCAGATTTCAAGAATACTGAGAAGACAGTATTCGTGAAAATGACGGATACAAGTCTCGCCGGTCGCGAGATAATTGGATAAATTAGATTTTTGCTAGAAAAACCTGAAAGCGAAAAGTTTATTCTCGAATATGTGACCTGGTAATTTGATATCAACTTAGCAGAGCTCTAGATATTTTTTTCAAAAGCAAAAGCGCGAAATTTTTATGTTCGCTGACAAATAAGGGATCATAAACTTCATCTGTTCCAGATTTCAAGAATACTTAGAAGAAAGTATTCGTGAAAATGACGGATACAAATCTCGCCGGCCGCGAGATAATTGGAAAAATAAGACTTTGTCATTTTTCTAGAAAAACCTGAAAGCGTCAAGTTTATTTTCGAAAATGTGATCTGGTAATTTGATATCAACTTAGCAGAGCACGAGATATTTTTCTCAAAAGCAGAAGAGCGAAATTTTTATGTTCGCTGACAAATAAGCGATCATAAACTTCATCTCTTCCAGATTTCAAGAATACTAAGAAGACAGTATTCGTGAAAATGACGGATACAAGTCTCGCCGGCCGCGAGATAATTGGATAAATTAGATTTTTGCTAGAAAAACCTGAAAGCGAAGAGTTTAATCTCGAATATATGACCTGGTAATTTGATATCAACTTAGCAGAGCACGAGATATTTTGTTCAAAAGCAAAAGCGCGAAATTTTTATGTTCGCTGACAAATAAGGGATCATAAACTTCATCTGTTCCAGATTTCAAGAATACTTAGAAGAAAGTATTCGTGAAAATGACGGATACAAATCTCGCCGGCCGCGAGATAATTGGAAAAATAAGACTTTGTCATTTTTCTAGAAAAACCTGAAAGCCTCAAGTTTATTTTCGAAAATGTGATCTGGTAATTTGATATCAACTTAGCAGAGCACGAGATATTTTTCTCAAAAGCAGAAGCGCGAAATTTTTATGTTCGCTGACAAATAAGCGATCATAAACTTCATCTCTTCCAGATTTCAAGAATACTAAGAAGACAGTATTCGTGAAAATGACGGATACAAGTCTCGCCGGCCGCGAGATAATTGGATAAATTAGATTTTTTCTAGGAAAACAGAGCTGAAGGACCAAGGTCGATGCCTCTTGTCTAAGACAATAAAGAACAGTTCTCTCTCTCTCTAGGAAAACCTGAAAGCGAAAAGTTTATTTCCGAATATGTGACCTGGTGATTTGATATCAACTTAGCAGAGCACGAGATATTTTGTTTAAAAGCAAAAGCGCGAAATTTTCATGTTCGCTGACAAATAAGCGATCATAAACTTCATCTCTTCCAGATTTCAAGAATACTAAGAAGACAGTATTCGTGAAAATGACGGATTCAAGTCTCGCCGGCCGCGAGATAATTGGATAAATTAGATTTTTTCTAGGAAAACCTGAAAGCGAAAAGTTTATTTCCGAATATGTGACCTGGTGATTTGATATCAACTTAGCAGAGCACGAGATATTTTGTTTAAAAGCAAAAGCGCGAAATTTTTATGTTCGCTGACAAATAAGGGATCATAAACTTCATCTGTTCCAGATTTCAAGAATACTTAGAAGAAAGTATTCGTGAAAATGACGGATACAAATCTCGCCGGCCGCGAGATAATTGGAAAAATAAGACTTTGTCATTTTTCTAGAAAAACCTGAAAGCCTCAAGTTTATTTTCGAAAATGTGATCTGGTAATTTGATATCAACTTAGCAGAGCACGAGATATTTTTCTCAAAAGCAGAAGCGCGAAATTTTTATGTTCGCTGACAAATAAGCGATCATAAACTTCATCTCTTCCAGATTTCAAGAATACTAAGAAGACAGTATTCGTGAAAATGACGGATACAAGTCTCGCCGGCCGCGAGATGATTGGATAAATTAGATTTTTTCTAGGAAAACCTGAAAGCGAAAAGTTTATTTCCGAATATGTGACCTGGTGATTTGATATCAACTTAGCAGAGCACGAGATATTTTTCTCAAAAGCAGAAGCGCGAAATTTTTATGTTCGCTGATAAATAAGGGATCATAAACTTCATCTCTTCCAGATTTCAAGAATACTAAGAAGATAGTATTCGTGAAAAATGACGGATACAAGTCTCGCCCGCCGCGAGATAATTGGAAAAATAAGACTTTGTCATTTTTCTGAAAAAACCTAAAAGCGAAAAGTTTGTTTTCGTACATGTGACCTGATAATTTGATATCAACTCAGCAGAGCACGAGATATTTTTTTCAAAAGCAAAAGCGCGAAATTATTATGTTTGCTGATGAACAAGGGATCATAAACTTCATCTCTTCCAGTTTTCTCTGTAACAATGTTAGTGTGTTTAAATGATAGTTTTTAAATTATAGCTTCTCCTGATGAAGGACAAAAACTGTCCGAAAGCTTGAGATAAAAAGAAAAAAGAGTACGCAATTGTAATTATTGACTGCCACCCAAATAGCCCCTATATCCGAATAGACCAGATCAGTCGACTAAATACCTATATAGATATCAACTAAGCAGAGCACGAGATATTTTTTTAAAAAGCAAAAGCGCGAAATTTTTATGTTCGCTGACAAATAAGGGATAATATAATATATAAACTTTATCTGTTCCAGATTTCTAGAATACTAAGAAGATAGTATTCGTGAAAATGACAGATACAAGTCTCGCCGGCCGCGAGATAATTCGATAAATAAAATTTTGTCATTTTGCTAGACTGTAAGCGAAAAGTTTATTTCCGAATATGTGACCCGGTAATTTGATTTCAACTTAGCAGAGCACGAGATATTTTTTTCAAAAGCAAAAGCGCGAAATTTTTATGTTCGCTGACAAATAAGGGATCATAAACTTCATCTCTTCCAGATTTCAAGAATACTTAGAAGATAGTATTCGTGAAAATGACAGATACAAATCTCGCCGGCCGCGAGATAATTGGAAAAATAAGACTTTGTCATATTTTTAAAAAAACCTGAGAGCGAAAACTTTATTTTCGAATATGTGATCTGGTAATTTGATATCAACTTAGCAGAGCACGAGATATTTTGTTCATAAGAAGAAGCGCGAAATTTTTATGTTCGCTGATAAATAAGGGATCATAAACTTCATCTCTTCCAGATTTCAAGAATACTAAGAAAATAGTATTCGTGAAAAATGACGGATACAAGTCTCGATGGCCGCGAGATAATTGGATGAATAAGATTTTGTCATTCTGCTAGAAAAACCTGAAAGCGAAAAGTTTATTTTCGAATATGTGACCTGAAATTTGATATCAACTTAGCAGAGCACGAAATTTTTTCAAAAGCGCGAAATTTTTATGTTTGCTGATAAAAAAGGGATCATAAACTTCATCTCTTCCAGATTTCAGGAATACTAAGAAGATAGTATTCGAGAAAAATGACGGATACAAGTCTCGCCGGCCGCGAGATAATTGGATAAATAAGATTTTGTTATTCTGCTAGAAAAACCTGAAAGCGAAAAGTTTATTTTCGAAAACATGACCTGGTAATTTGATATCAACCAACGAGATATTTTTTTCAAAAGCAAAAGCGCGAAATTTTTATGTTCACTGAAAAATAAGGGATAATAAACTTCATCTGTTCCAGATTTCAAGAATACTAAGAAGATAGTATTCGTGAAAATGACAGATACAAGTCTCGGCGGCCGCGAGATAATTGGAAAAATAAGACTTTGTCATATTTCTAAAAAAACCTAAAAGCGAAAAGTTTATTTTCGAATATGTAATCTGGTAATTTGATATCAACTTAGCAGAGCACGAGATATTTTGTTCAAAAGCAAAAGCGCGAAATTTTTATGTTCGCTGACAAATAAGGGATCATAAACTTCATCTTTTCCAGATTTCAAGAATACTAAGAAGATAGTATTCGTGAAAATGACGGATACCTCCGGCCGCGAGATAATTGGATAAATTAGATTTTGTCATTTTGCTAGAAAAACCTGTAAGCGAAAAGTTTATTTTCGAATAAGTGACCTGGTAATTTCATATCAACTTAGCAGAGCACGAGATAATTTGTTCAAAAGCAAAAGCGCGAAATTTTTATGTTCGCTGATTAATAAGATTAATAAGGTATCATAAACTTCATCTCTTTTCCAGATTTCATGAATAATAAGATAGTATACGTGAAAAATGACAGATACAAGTCTCGCCGGTCGCGAGATAATTGGATAAATAAGATTTGGTCATTTCGCTAGAAAACATAGAAGCGAAAAGTTTATTTCCGAATATGTGACCTGGTGATTTGATATCAACTTAGCAGAGCACGAGATATTTTTTTAGAAAGCGAAAGCGCGAAATTTTTATGTTCGCTGATAAATAAGGGATCATAAACTTCATCTCTTCCAGATTTCAAGAACACTAAGAAGATAGTATTCGTGAAAAATGACGGATACAAGTCTCGCCGGCCGCAAGATGATTGGATAAATAAGATTTTGTCATTCTGCTAGAAAAACCTGAAAGCGAAGAGTTTATTTTCGAATATGTGACCTGGTTATTTGATATCGACTTAGCAGAGCACGAGATATTTTTTTCAAAAGCAAAAGCGCGAAATTTTTATGTTCGCTGACAAATAAGGGATCATAAACTTCATCTTTTCCAGATTTCAAGAATACTAAGAAGATAGTATTCGTGAAAATGACGGATACAAGACTCGCCGGCCGCGAGATGATTGGATAAATTAGATTTTGTCATTTTGCTAGAAAAACCTGTAAGCGAAAAGTTTATTTTCGCATATGTGACCTGGTAATTTGATATCAACTTAGCAGAGCACGAGATATTTTTTTCAAAAGCGAAAGCGCGAAATTTTTATGTTTGCTGATAAATAAGGGATCATAAACTTCATCTGTTCCAGATTTCAAGAATACTAAGAAGAAAGTATTCGTGAAAATGATGGATACAAATCTCGCGGGCCGCGAGATAATTGGAAAAATAAGACTTTGTCATATTTCTAAAAAAACCTAGAAGCGAAAAGTTTATTTTCGAATAGTGATCTGGTAATTTGATATCAACTTAGCAGAGCACGACATATTTTTTCATAAGCAGAAGCGCGAAATTTTTATGATCGCTGATAAATAAGGGATCATAAACTTCATTTCTTCCAGATTTCAAGAATACTAAAAAGATAGTATTCGTGAAAAATGACGGATACAAGTCTCGCCGGCCGCGAGATAATTCGATAAATAAGATTTTGTCATTTTGCTAGAAAAACCAGTAAGCGAAAAGTTTATTTCCGAATATGTGACCTGGTAATTTGATTTCAACTTAGCAGAGCACGAGATATTTTTCTCAAAAGCAAAAGCGCGAAATTTTTATGTTCGCTGACAAATAAGCGATCATAAACTCCATCTCTTCCAGATTTCAAGAATACTGAGAAGACAGTATTCGTGAAAATGACGGATACAAGTCTCGCCGGTCGCGAGATAATTGGATAAATTAGATTTTTGCTAGAAAAACCTGAAAGCGAAAAGTTTATTCTCGAATATGTGACCTGGTAATTTGATATCAACTTAGCAGAGCTCTAGATATTTTTTTCAAAAGCAAAAGCGCGAAATTTTTATGTTCGCTGACAAATAAGGGATCATAAACTTCATCTGTTCCAGATTTCAAGAATACTTAGAAGAAAGTATTCGTGAAAATGACGGATACAAATCTCGCCGGCCGCGAGATAATTGGATAAATTAGATTTTTTCTAGGAAAACCTGAAATCGAAAAGTTTATTTCCGAATATGTGACCTGGTGATTTGATATCAACTTAGCAGAGCACGAGATATTTTTTTCAAAAGCGAAAGCGCGAAATTTTTATGTTCGCTGACAAATAAGCGATCATAAACTTCATCTCTTCCAGATTTCAAGAATACTAAGAAGACAGTATTCGTGAAAATGACGGATACAAGTCTCGCCGGCCGCGAGATAATTGGATAAATTAGATTTTTTCTAGGAAAACCTGAAAGCGAAAAGTTTATTTCCGAATATGTGACCTGGTGATTTGATATCAACTTAGCAGAGCACGAGATATTTTGTTCGAAAGCAAAAGCGCGAAATTTTTATGTTCGCTGACAAATAAGGGATCATAAACTTCATCTGTTCCAGATTTCAAGAATACTTAGAAGAAAGTATTCGTGAAAATGACGGATACAAATCTCGCTGGCCGCGAGATAATTGGAAAAATAAGACTTTGTCATTTTTCTAGAAAAACCTGAAAGCCTCAAGTTTATTTTCGAAAATGTGATCTGGTAATTTGATATCAACTTAGCAGAGCACGAGATATTTTTCTCAAAAGCAGAAGCGCGAAATTTTTATGTTCGCTGACAAATAAGCGATCATAAACTTCACCTCTTCCAGATTTCAAGAATACTAAGAAGACAGTATTCGTGAAAATGACGGATACAAGTCTCGCCGGCCGCGAGATGATTGGATAAATTAGATTTTTTCTAGGAAAACCTGAAAGCGAAAAGTTTATTTCCGAATATGTGACCTGGTGATTTGATATCAACTTAGCAGAGCACGAGATATTTTGTTTAAAAGCAAAAGCGCGAAATTTTTATGTTCGCTGACAAATAAGGGATCATAAACTTCATCTGTTCCAGATTTCAAGAATACTTAGAAGAAAGTATTCGTGAAAATGACGGATACAAATCTCGCCGGCCGCGAGATAATTGGAAAAATAAGACTTTGTCATTTTTCTAGAAAAACCTGAAAGCGAAAAGTTTATTTCCGAATATGTGACCTGGTGATATGATATCAACTTAGCAGAGCACGAGATATTTTTCTCAAAAGCAGAAGCGCGAAATTTTTATGTTCGCTGATAAATAAGGGATCATAAACTTCATCTCTTCCAGATTTCAAGAATACTAAGAAGATAGTATTCGTGAAAAATGACGGATACAAGTCTCGCCGGCCGCGAGATAATTGGAAAAATAAGACTTTGTCATTTTTCTGAAAAAACCTAAAAGCGAAAAGTTTGTTTTCGTACATGTGACCTGATAATTTGATATCAACTCAGCAGAGCACGAGATATTTTTTTCAAAAGCAAAAGCGCGAAATTATTATGTTTGCTGATGAACAAGGGATCATAAACTTCATCTCTTCCAGTTTTCTCTGTAACAATGTTAGTGTGTTTAAATGATAGTTTTTAAATTATAGCTTCTCCTGATGAAGGACAAAAACTGTCCGAAAGCTTGAGATAAAAAGAAAAAAGAGTACGCAATTGTAATTATTGACTGCCACCCAAATAGCCCCTATATCCGAATAGACCAGATCAGTCGACTAAATACCTATATTGATATCAACTTAGCAGAGCACGAGATATTTTTTTAAAAAGCAAAAGCGCGAAATTTTTATGTTCGCTGACAAATAAGGGATAATATAATATATAAACTTTATCTGTTCCAGATTTCTAGAATACTAAGAAGATAGTATTCGTGAAAATGACAGATACAAGTCTCGCCGGCCGCGAGATAATTCGATAAATAAAATTTTGTCATTTTGCTAGACTGTAAGCGAAAAGTTTATTTCCGAATATGTGACCCGGTAATTTGATTTCAACTTAGCAGAGCACGAGATATTTTTTTCAAAAGCAAAAGCGCGAAATTTTTATGTTCGCTGACAAATAAGGGATCATAAACTTCATCTCTTCCAGATTTCAAGAATACTTAGAAGATAGTATTCGTGAAAATGACAGATACAAATCTCGCCGGCAGCGAGATAATTGGAAAAATAAGACTTTGTCATATTTTTAAAAAAACCTGAGAGCGAAAACTTTATTTTCGAATATGTGATCTGGTAATTTGATATCAACTTAGCAGAGCACGAGATATTTTGTTCATAAGAAGAAGCGCGAAATTTTTATGTTCGCTGATAAATAAGGGATCATAAACTTCATCTCTTCCAGATTTCAAGAATACTAAGAAAATAGTATTCGTGAAAAATGACGGATACAAGTCTCGCCGGCCGCGAGATAATTGGATGAATAAGATTTTGTCATTCTGCTAGAAAAACCTGAAAGCGAAAAGTTTATTTTCGAATATGTGACCTGATAATTTGATATCAACTTAGCAGAGCACGAAATTTTTATGTTTGCTGATAAAAAAGGGATCATAAACTTCATCTCTTCCAGATTTCAGGAATACTAAGAAGATAGTATTCGAGAAAAATGACGGATACAAGTCTCGCCGGCCGCGAGATAATTGGATAAATAAGATTTTGTTATTCTGCTAGAAAAACCTGAAAGCGAAAAGTTTATTTTCGAAAACATGACCTGGTAATTTGATATCAACCAACGAGATATTTTTTTCAAAAGCAAAAGCGCGAAATTTTTATGTTCGCTGACAAATAAGGGATAATAAACTTCATCTGTTCCAGATTTCAAGAATACTAAGAAGATAGTATTCGTGAAAATGACGGATACAAGACTCGCCGGCCGCGAGATGATTGGATAAATTAGATTTTGTCATTTTGCTAGAAAAACCTGTAAGCGAAAAGTTTATTTTCGCATATGTGACCTGGTAATTTGATATCAACTTAGCAGAGCACGAGATATTTTTTTCAAAAGCGAAAGCGCGAAATTTTTATGTTTGCTGATAAATAAGGGATCATAAACTTCATCTTTTCCAGATTTCAAGAATACTAAGAAGATAGTATTCGTGAAAATGACGGATACCTCCGGCCGCGAGATAATTGGATAAATTAGATTTTGTCATTTTGCTAGAAAAACCTGTAAGCGAAAAGTTTATTTTCGAATAAGTGACCTGGTAATTTCATATCAACTTAGCAGAGCACGAGATAATTTGTTCAAAAGCAAAAGCGCGAAATTTTTATGTTCGCTGATTAATAAGGTATCATAAACTTCATCTCTTTTCCAGATTTCATGAATAATAAGATAGTATACGTGAAAAATGACAGATACAAGTCTCGCCGGTCGCGAGATAATTGGATAAATAAGATTTGGTCATTTCGCTAGAAAACATAGAAGCGAAAAGTTTATTTCCGAATATGTGACCTGGTGATTTGATATCAACTTAGCAGAGCACGAGATATTTTTTTAGAAAGCGAAAGCGCGAAATTTTTATGTTCGCTGATAAATAAGGGATCATAAACTTCATCTCTTCCAGATTTCAAGAACACTAAGAAGATAGTATTCGTGAAAAATGACGGATACAAGTCTCGCCGGCCGCGAGATGATTGGATAAATAAGATTTTGTCATTCTGCTAGAAAAACCTGAAAGCGAAGAGTTTATTTTCGAATATGTGACCTGGTTATTTGATATCGACTTAGCAGAGCACGAGATATTTTTTTCAAAAGCAAAAGCGCGAAATTTTTATGTTCGCTGACAAATAAGGGATCATAAACTTCATCTTTTCCAGATTTCAAGAATACTAAGAAGAAAGTATTCGTGAAAATGACGGATACAAATCTCGCCGGCCGCGAGATAATTGGATAAATTAGATTTTTTCTAGGAAAACCTGAAATCGAAAAGTTTATTTCCGAATATGTGACCTGGTGATTTGATATCAACTTAGCAGAGCACGAGATATTTTTTTCAAAAGCGAAAGCGCGAAATTTTTATGTTTGCTGATAAATAAGGGATCATAAACTTCATCTGTTCCAGATTTCAAGAATACTAAGAAGAAAGTATTCGTGAAAATGATGGATACAAATCTCGCCGGCCGCGAGATAATTGGAAAAATAAGACTTTGTCATAATAATAATAATAATAATAACTACTTTATTTCCCAAATTATCACAGTTACATGATAAAGTTACGAAAATGGTCATATAAAAAAGTACCAATACCAAAAATTCAAAAGTAAATGTACAGAAAAAGTTCAACAAATATCAAATTCATTAGAGGGCTTTCCCTTACAAAAATCAAAATATTCTTGCATATTGTAAGGTTCACAGTTAAGTATTATCTTATATATATGGTTCTTGAATTCTTTATGTAATGACAGTTGATGTAAGGCTCTAGGTAAAGCATTATATAATTTTAATGCAGCATACTCAGGATGTTTTTCAGTTAACGATAGAGAATGTTTGGGGTAAAAATATGGGTCTAATCGTCTAGAGTTGTTTGTATTCTTGTAGGATTTATAAAGCTGTTGATTTTTATGAAAGAATAAGAGTAATCTATATATATACAAACCGTAAATTGTCAATATATTATTTTTCTTGAATATGCCTCTACAGGACTCCCTATAAGCTAATCCAAACATATTTCTTAATATTCTCTTCTGCATAATGAAGATTGAAGTCAGGTTAGAGCTTCCCCAGCAAATGACACCATACGACATTATTGATTGTGCATTTGCGTAATATATTGTTTTAAGTATATTTTCACCCACTTGTTTTTTCACTACCTTCAAACAGTAGTTTACTGAGCAGAGTTTCTTCAGGACATAATCTATGTGTTCCTCCCATCTAAGTCTTGAATCCAACATTACACCCAAAAATTTACTGGAACTGTCAAGCTTAACTGTAACAGTATCATACTGGAACGATTGAGAGCTAAAATCCCGGGAACCAGGAGAGAACATGACGCATTCGGTCTTTTTCACATTCAAAGCAAGTTTGTTGTGGGCAAACCACTGACTCACATGATTAAGAATCGCTTTCGTTGAGTCAATTGAAGACAATGAATCTCTACCTTTTACCAATATATTCGTATCGTCCGCATACATAACCACATGAGAACGGGTCAAATCAAATATTCCAGTGAAATCATTTATATAAATTACAAACAAAAGGGGTCCAAGTATACTGCCCTGAGGCACCCCCATCAGAAGTTGTCTATCCTTAGATACATATGAAGCACCACCAGCATTTAAAGTAGTTTTCTGCTTTCTACCATTCAAGTAACTCTTAATTAATTCTAACTGATTATTTCTAATTCCGTATTGTTCAATTTTCGTAAGCAAAATGGTGTGATCCACGCAATCAAATGCCCTGGAGAGGTCGATAAAAAGACCCACTGGCACCTCCCCCGATTCCAAAGACCATATGATAGCTTTTGTTAAATCATATAAGGCTGTCTCCGTACCTCGATTTCTGATGAAACCATGCTGACAATCATTAATTATCTTGAACTTTCTGAAAAAATTCAGGAATCGATTTGAGAGTATTTTCTCAAAAATCTTTGCAAAAGATGACAATGAGCTGATGGGTCTGTAATTTCCTAAATCATTATTATCGCCGTTTTTATACAAAGGAGTTATAACAGCTATCTTAAGAGAATCGGGGAAAATGCCATTCTTAAAGGCACAATTCATTATGTGACAAAGGTGTGGTGCAATAACATGTATTGAATGTTTTATTACACTGAGTTTAATGTCGTCATAGCCCCTCGCATTATTGTTTCTCAATGAGTTGACAGTAGCCACCAATTCATATTCATCAACATCGAACATATATATAGAGTTATTGCAAGGAATTTTGGATGTGAAAGAGACTTTTGATTGTGGAAGAGTTCTACAGATGTTTGGTGCAATATCCGCAAAATAATTATTGAAATCTTCAACTAACTGCGTGGGATTCCCTGTCATATTTTTCGCATGAGATGATTTTTTTTTTATTGTTAGTGATAGTGTTAACAATATTCCATACCGTTTTTGATTTATTCCTGGAATTCCCAATCAATTCATCATGAAACCTTTTCTTCATTGACGATAGTTCACTGTCATATCGTTTTTTAACAACACTATATGCCGATCTGAGTTCTGGTCTGAACTTGTACAGAACAAAAAGTTTATCCAGCAGATTTTTCAAATATTTTACCTCCTCTGTCATTTTTATATTATTTTTTTTGTTATAAACTTTGATCTTGATTTTGGGGAAATTATAATCGAAGCACTGTTTATACAGACTGAAGAAAAGGTCCCACTTCTGATTGACCTGTGACGATTCCATCGAATATAGCCCATCCCAGTCAATCTCCCTCAAATCTGAAAGAAAATTACTGATAGACTTATCATTGATCTGCCTAGTTAAAATACTTTCAGTGCGGTTTGTCCGCATCGACAAGATGTCAAATTTGAATTCTACAGCCGAATGATCCGATATGTGAGCTTCAAGTACTCTAGATGTACCACTTATATTGGTTAAGATATTATCAAGACAAGTCATAGAGGCAGAACGAGTTGGCTCGTTGACTGTTATACTGATATTAAATGAAGCAAGCAATTGCCTAAACTCACGTGTATACCTGTTATTATCCAAAATATTTATGTTAAAATCACCCACGATAATAACTCTCACCGACTCCAGCAAACACTGTTCCAGTATAGAAGTTAGCTTCTCAAAGAAAATATCTATATCTCCATGAGGTGGAGAATTTGGCCTATATATACAGACAATTATAATTTTAATATTTCCTAAATTTAGCTGTGCTGCAGAACACTCAAAAACATTTGCTATACTTAACGATCTAAACTCCCATCTTTCTCTCGCCTCAATATTGAAACGACAGTAAATGGCGGTACCTCCATGACGTCCGGATTCACGGCAGAAACACGAAACCAGCTCATATCCATTCATATTTCTAAAAAAACCTAGAAGCGAAAAGTTTATTTTCGAATAGTGATCTGGTAATTTGATATCAACTTAGCAGAGCACGACATATTTTTTCATAAGCAGAAGCGCGAAATTTTTATGATCGCTGATAAATAAGGGATCATAAACTTCATTTCTTCCAGATTTCAAGAATACTAAAAAGATAGTATTCGTGAAAAATGACGGATACAAGTCTCGCCGGCCGCGAGATAATTCGATAAATAAGATTTTGTCATTTTGCTAGAAAAACCAGTAAGCGAAAAGTTTATTTCCGAATATGTGACCTGGTAATTTGATTTCAACTTAGCAGAGCACGAGATATTTTTCTCAAAAGCAAAAGCGCGAAATTTTTATGTTCGCTGACAAATAAGCGATCATAAACTCCATCTCTTCCAGATTTCAAGAATACTGAGAAGACAGTATTCGTGAAAATGAAGGATACAAGTCTCGCCGGTCGCGAGATAATTGGATAAATTAGATTTTTGCTAGAAAAACCTGAAAGCGAAAAGTTTATTCTCGAATATGTGACCTGGTAATTTGATATCAACTTAGCAGAGCTCTAGATATTTTTTTCAAAAGCAAAAGCGCGAAATTTTTATGTTCGCTGACAAATAAGGGATCATAAACTTCATCTGTTCCAGATTTCAAGAATACTTAGAAGAAAGTATTCGTGAAAATGACGGATACAAATCTCGCCGGCCGCGAGATAATTGGAAAAATAAGACTTTGTCATTTTTCTAGAAAAACCTGAAAGCGTCAAGTTTATTTTCGAAAATGTGATCTGGTAATTTGATATCAACTTAGCAGAGCACGAGATATTTTTCTCAAAAGCAGAAGCGCGAAATTTTTATGTTCGCTGACAAATAAGCGATCATAAACTTCATCTCTTCCAGATTTCAAGAATACTAAGAAGACAGTATTCGTGAAAATGACGGATACAAGTCTCGCCGGCCGCGAGATAATTGGATAAATTAGATTTTTGCTAGAAAAACCTGAAAGCGAAGAGTTTAATCTCGAATATATGACCTGGTAATTTGATATCAACTTAGCAGAGCACGAGATATTTTGTTCAAAAGCAAAAGCGCGAAATTTTCATGTTCGCTGATTAATAAGGTATCATAAACTTCATCTTTCCAGATTTCAAGAATACTTAGAAGAAAGTATTCGTGAAAATGACGGATACAAATCTCGCCGGCCGCGAGATAATTGGAAAAATAAGACTTTGTCATTTTTCTAGAAAAACCTGAAAGCGTCAAGTTTATTTTCGAAAATGTGATCTGGTAATTTGATATCAACTTAGCAGAGCACGAGATATTTTTCTCAAAAGCAGAAGCGCGAAATTTTTATGTTCGCTGACAAATAAGCGATCATAAACTTCATCTCTTCCAGATTTCAAGAATACTAAGAAGACAGTATTCGTGAAAATGACGGATACAAGTCTCGCCGGCCGCGAGATAATTGGATAAATTAGATTTTTTCTAGGAAAACCTGAAAGCGAAAAGTTTATTTCCGAATATGTGACCTGGTGATTTGATATCAACTTAGCAGAGCACGAGATATTTTGTTTAAAAGCAAAAGCGCGAAATTTTTATGTTCGCTGACAAATAAGCGATCATAAAATTCATCTCTTCCAGATTTCAAGAATACTAAGAAGACAGTATTCGTGAAAATGACGGATACAAGTCTCGCCGGCCGCGAGATAATTGGATAAATTAGATTTTTTCTAGGAAAACCTGAAAGCGAAAAGTTTATTTCCGAATATGTGACCTGGTGATTTGATATCTACTTAGCAGAGCACGAGATATTTTGTTTAAAAGCAAAAGCGCGAAATTTTTATGTTCGCTGACAAATAAGGGATCATAAACTTCATCTGTTCCAGATTTCAAGAATACTTAGAAGAAAGTATTCGTGAAAATGACGGATACAAATCTCGCCGGCCGCGAGATAATTGGAAAAATAAGACTTTGACATTTTTCTAGAAAAACCTGAAAGCGTCAAGTTTATTTTCGAAAATGTGATCTGGTAATTTGATATCAACTTAGCAGAGCACGAGATATTTTTCTCAAAAGCAGAAGCGCGAAATTTTTATGTTCGCTGACAAATAAGCGATCATAAACTTCATCTCTTCCAGATTTCAAGAATACTAAGAAGACAGTATTCGTGAAAATGACGGATACGAGTCTCGCCGGCCGCGAGATAATTGGATAAATTAGATTTTTTCTAGGAAAACCTGAAGGCGAAAAGTTTATTTCCGAATATGTGACCTGGTGATTTGATATCAACTTAGCAGAGCACGAGATATTTTGTTTAAAAGCAAAAGCGCGAAATTTTTATGTTCGCTGACAAATAAGGGATCATAAACTTCATCTGTTCCAGATTTCAAGAATACTTAGAAGAAAGTATTCGTGAAAATGACGGATACAAATCTCGCCGGCCGCGAGATAATTGGAAAAATAAGACTTTGTCATTTTTCTAGAAAAACCTGAAAGCGTCAAGTTTATTTTCGAAAATGTGATCTGGTAATTTGATATCAACTTAGCAGAGCACGAGATATTTTTCTCAAAAGCAGAAGCGCGAAATTTTTATGTTCGCTGATAAATAAGGGATCATAAACTTCATCTCTTCCAGATTTCAAGAATACTAAGAAGATAGTATTCGTGAAAAATGACGGATACAAGTCTCGCCGGCCGCGAGATAATTGGATAAACAAGATTTTGTCATTCTGCTAGAAAAACCTGAAAGCCAAAAATTTATTTCCGAATATGTGACCTGGTGATTTGATATCAACTTAGCAGAGCATGAGATATTTTTTTAGAAAGCAAAAGCGCGAAATTTTTATGTTCGCTGATAAATAAGGGATCATAAACTTCATCTCTTCCAGATTTCAAGAATACTAAGAAGATAGTATTCGTGAAAAATGACGGATACAAGACTCGCCGGCCGCGAGATAATTGGATAAATTAGATTTTTGCTAGAAAAACCTGAAAGCGAAGAGTTTAATCTCGAATATATGACCTGGTAATTTGATATCAACTTAGCAGAGCACGAGATATTTTGTTCAAAAGCAAAAGCGCGAAATTTTCATGTTCGCTGATTAATAAGGTATCATAAACTTCATCTTTCCAGATTTCATGAATAATAAGATAGTATACGTGAAAAATGACAGATACAAACAAGTCTCGCCGGACGCGAGATTATTGGATAAATAAGATTTTATCATTTCGCTAGAAAACATAAGAGCGAAAAATTTATTTCCGAATATGTGACCTGGTGATTTGATATCAACTTAGCAGAGCACGAGATATTTTTTTCAAAAGCAGAAGCGCGAAATTTTTATGTTCGCTGATAAATAAGGGATCATAAACTTCATCTCTTCCAGATTCCAAGAATACTAAGAAGAAAGTATTCGTGAAAAATGACAGATACAAGTCTCGCCGGCCGCGAGATAATTGGATAAATAAGATTTTGTCATTCTGCTAGAAAAACCTGAAAGCGAAAAGTTTATTTTCGAATATGTGACCTGAGACCTGATAATTTGATATCAACTTAGCAGAGCACGAGATATTTTTTTCAAAAGCAAAAGCGCGAAATTTTTATGTTTGCTGATAAACAAGGGATCATAAACTTCATCTCTTCCAGATTTCAAGAATACTAAGAGGATAGTATTCGTGAAAAATGACGGATACAAGTCTCGCCGGCCGCGAGATAATTGGATAAATAAGATTTTGTCATTCTGCTAGAAAAACCTGAAAGCGAAAAGTTTATTTCCGAATATGTGACCTGATAATTTGATATCAACTTAGCAGAGCACGAGATATTTTTTTCAAAAGCGAAAGCGCGAAATTTTTATGTTTGCAGATAAATAAGGGATCATAAACTTCATCTCTTCCAGATTTCAAGAATACTAAGAAGATAATATTCGTGAAAAATGACGGATACAAGACTCGCCGGCCGCGAGATAATTGGATAAATAAGATTTTGTCATTCTGCGAGAAAAACCTGAAAGCGAAGAGTTTATTTTCGAATATGTGACCTGGTAATTTGATATCAATTTAGAAGAGCACGAGATATTTTTTTTCAAAAGCAAAAGTGCGAAAAATTTATTTTCGCTGACAAATAAGGGATCATAAACTACATCTGTTCCAGATTTCAAGAATACTCAGAAGATAGTATTCGTGAAAATGACGGATACAAATCTCGCCGGCCGCGAGATAATTGGAAAAATAAGACTTTGTCATATTTCTAAAAAAACCTAGAAGCGAAAAGTTTATTTTCGAATAGTGATCTGGTAATTTGATATCAACTTAGCAGAGCACGACATATTTTTTCATAAGCAGAAGCGCGAAATTTTTATGATCGCTGATAAATAAGGGATCATAAACTTCATTTCTTCCAGATTTCAAGAATACTAAAAAGATAGTATTCGTGAAAAATGACGGATACAAGTCTCGCCGGCCGCGAGATAATTCGATAAATAAGATTTTGTCATTTTGCTAGAAAAACCAGTAAGCGAAAAGTTTATTTCCGAATATGTGACCTGGTAATTTGATTTCAACTTAGCAGAGCACGAGATATTTTTCTCAAAAGCAAAAGCGCGAAATTTTTATGTTCGCTGACAAATAAGCGATCATAAACTCCATCTCTTCCAGATTTCAAGAATACTGAGAAGACAGTATTCGTGAAAATGACGGATACAAGTCTCGCCGGTCGCGAGATAATTGGATAAATTAGATTTTTGCTAGAAAAACCTGAAAGCGAAAAGTTTATTCTCGAATATGTGACCTGGTAATTTGATATCAACTTAGCAGAGCTGTAGATATTTTTTTCAAAAGCAAAAGCGCGAAATTTTTATGTTCGCTGACAAATAAGGGATCATAAACTTCATCTCTTCCAGATTACAAGAATACTAAGAAGACAGTATTCGTGAAAATGACGGATACAAGTCTCGCCGGCCGCGAGATAATTGGATAAATTAGATTTTTGCTAGAAAAACCTGAAAGCGAAGAGTTTAATCTCGAATATATGACCTGGTAATTTGATATCAACTTAGCAGAGCACGAGATATTTTGTTCAAAAGCAAAAGCGCGAAATTTTCATGTTCGCTGATTAATAAGGTATCATAAACTTCATCTTTCCAGATTTCAAGAATACTTAGAAGAAAGTATTCGTGAAAATGACGGATACAAATCTCGCCGGCCGCGAGATAATTGGAAAAATAAGACTTTGTCATTTTTCTAGAAAAACCTGAAAGCGTCAAGTTTATTTTCGAAAATGTGATCTGGTAATTTGATATCAACTTAGCAGAGCACGAGATATTTTTCTCAAAAGCAGAAGCGCGAAATTTTTATGTTCGCTGACAAATAAGCGATCATAAACTTCATCTCTTCCAGATTTCAAGAATACTAAGAAGACAGTATTCGTGAAAATGACGGATACAAGTCTCGCCGGCCGCGAGATAATTGGATAAATTAGATTTTTTCTAGGAAAACCTGAAAGCGAAAAGTTTATTTCCGAATATGTGACCTGGTGATTTGATATCAACTTAGCAGAGCACGAGATATTTTGTTTAAAAGCAAAAGCGCGAAATTTTTATGTTCGCTGACAAATAAGCGATCATAAACTTCATCTCTTCCAGATTTCAAGAATACTAAGAAGACAGTATTCGTGAAAATGACGGATACAAGTCTCGCCGGCCGCGAGATAATTGGATAAATTAGATTTTTTCTAGGAAAACCTGAAAGCGAAAAGTTTATTTCCGAATATGTGACCTGGTGATTTGATATCTACTTAGCAGAGCACGAGATATTTTGTTTAAAAGCAAAAGCGCGAAATTTTTATGTTCGCTGACAAATAAGGGATCATAAACTTCATCTGTTCCAGATTTCAAGAATACTTAGAAGAAAGTATTCGTGAAAATGACGGATACAAATCTCGCCGGCCGCGAGATAATTGGAAAAATAAGACTTTGTCATTTTTCTAGAAAAACCTGAAAGCGTCAAGTTTATTTTCGAAAATGTGATCTGGTAATTTGATATCAACTTAGCAGAGCACGAGATATTTTTCTCAAAAGCAGAAGCGCGAAATTTTTATGTTCGCTGACAAATAAGCGATCATAAACTTCATCTCTTCCAGATTTCAAGAATACTAAGAAGACAGTATTCGTGAAAATGACGGATACAAGTCTCGCCGGCCGCGAGATAATTGGATAAATTAGATTTTTTCTAGGAAAACCTGAAAGCGAAAAGTTCATTTCCGAATATGTGACCTGGTGATTTGATATCAACTTAGCAGAGCACGAGATATTTTGTTTAAAAGCAAAAGCGCGAAATTTTTATGTTCGCTGACAAATAAGGGATCATAAACTTCATCTGTTCCAGATTTCAAGAATACTTAGAAGAAAGTATTCGTGAAAATGACGGATACAAATCTCGCCGGCCGCGAGATAATTGGAAAAATAAGACTTTGTCATTTTTCTAGAAAAACCTGAAAGCGTCAAGTTTATTTTCGAAAATGTGATCTGGTAATTTGATATCAACTTAGCAGAGCACGAGATATTTTTCTCAAAAGCAGAAGCGCGAAATTTTTATGTTCGCTGATAAATAAGGGATCATAAACTTGATCTCTTCCAGATTTCAAGAATACTAAGAAGATAGTATTCGTGAAAAATGACGGATACAAGTCTCGCCGGCCGCGAGATAATTGGATAAACAAGATTTTGTCATTCTGCTAGAAAAACCTGAAAGCCAAAAATTTATTTCCGAATATGTGACCTGGTGATTTGATATCAACTTAGCAGAGCATGAGATATTTTTTTAGAAAGCAAAAGCGCGAAATTTTTATGTTCGCTGATAAATAAGGGATCATAAACTTCATCTCTTCCAGATTTCAAGAATACTAAGAAGATAGTATTCGTGAAAAATGACGGATACAAGACTCGCCGGCCGCGAGATAATTGGATAAATTAGATTTTTGCTAGAAAAACCTGAAAGCGAAGAGTTTAATCTCGAATATATGACCTGGTAATTTGATATCAACTTAGCAGAGCACGAGATATTTTGTTCAAAAGCAAAAGCGCGAAATTTTCATGTTCGCTGATTAATAAGGTATCATAAACTTCATCTTTCCAGATTTCATGAATAATAAGATAGTATACGTGAAAAATGACAGATACAAACAAGTCTCGCCGGACGCGAGATTATTGGATAAATAAGATTTTATCATTTCGCTAGAAAACATAAGAGCGAAAAATTTATTTCCGAATATGTGACCTGGTGATTTGATATCAACTTAGCAGAGCACGAGATATTTTTTTCAAAAGCAGAAGCGCGAAATTTTTATGTTCGCTGATAAATAAGGGATCATAAACTTCATCTCTTCCAGATTCCAAGAATACTAAGAAGAAAGTATTCGTGAAAAATGACGGATACAAGTCTCGCCGGCCGCGAGATAATTGGATAAATAAGATTTTGTCATTCTGCTAGAAAAACCTGAAAGCGAAAAGTTTATTTTCGAATATGTGACCTGAGACCTGATAATTTGATATCAACTTAGCAGAGCACGAGATATTTTTTTCAAAAGCAAAAGCGCGAAATTTTTATGTTTGCTGATAAACAAGGGATCATAAACTTCATCTCTTCCAGATTTCAAGAATACTAAGAGGATAGTATTCGTGAAAAATGACGGATACAAGTCTCGCCGGCCGCGAGATAATTGGATAAATAAGATTTTGTCATTCTGCTAGAAAAACCTGAAAGCGAAAAGTTTATTTCCGAATATGTGACCTGATAATTTGATATCAACTTAGCAGAGCACGAGATATTTTTTTCAAAAGCGAAAGCGCGAAATTTTTATGTTTGCAGATAAATAAGGGATCATAAACTTCATCTCTTCCAGATTTCAAGAATACTAAGAAGATAATATTCGTGAAAAATGACGGATACAAGACTCGCCGGCCGCGAGATAATTGGATAAATAAGATTTTGTCATTCTGCGAGAAAAACCTGAAAGCGAAGAGTTTAATTTCGAATATGTGACCTGGTAATTTGATATCAATTTAGAAGAGCACGAGATATTTTTTTTCAAAAGCAAAAGTGCGAAAAATTTATTTTCGCTGACAAATAAGGGATCATAAACTACATCTGTTCCAGATTTCAAGAATACTCAGAAGATAGTATTCGTGAAAATGACGGATACAAATCTCGCCGGCCGCGAGATAATTGGAAAAATAAGACTTTGTCATATTTCTAAAAAAACCTAAAAGCGAAAAGTTTATTTTCGAATATGTGATCTGGTAATTTGATATCAACTTAGCAGAGCACGAGATATTTTTTTCATAAGCAGAAGCGCGAAATTTTTATGTTCGCTGATAAATAAGGGATCATGAACTTCATTTCTTCCAGATTTCAAGAATACTAAGAAGATAGTATTCGTGAAAAATGACGGATACAAGTCTCGCCGGCCGCGAGATAATTCGATAAATAAGATTTTGTCATTTTGCTAGAAAAACCTGTAAGCGAAAAGTTTATTTCCGAATATGTGACGTGGTAATTTGATTTCAACTTAGCAGAGCACGAGATATTTTTTTTCAAAAGCAAAAGCGCGAAATTTTTATGTTCGCTGACAAATAAGGGATCATAAACTACATCTGTTCCAGATTTCAAGAATACTCAGAAGAAAGTATTCGTGAAAATGACGCATACAAATATCGCCGGCCGCGAGATAATTGGAAAAATAAGACTTTGTCATATTTCTAAAAAAACCTAAAAGCGAAAAGTTTATTTTCGAATATGTGATCTGGTTATTTGATATCAACTAAGCAGAGCACGAGATATTTTTTTCATAAGCAGAAGCGCGAAATTTTCATGTTCGCTGATAAATAAGGGATCATAAACTTCATCTCTTCCAGATTTCAAGAATACTAAGAAGATAGTATTCGTGAAAAATGACGGATACAAATCTCGCCGGCCGCGAGATAATTGGAAAAATAAGATTTTGTCATTTTTCTAGGATAGCTATTGAAACACATTTTCAAGACAAGCTTGTATAATAACAATAGGTACTGTTATGGTTTCAAATATATTTTCAAAATTCAAAATTAATTTAGATTTATTGAGGCCAAATTATAATGAAAGATTTAGAAACATCAATTTTGAAGTTTATACATAGATTAAGGATTCTGTGAATAGTTTAGAATTAGCTTAGGGAAATCAAGGAGGTGGAAGATTTTTGAAGTATGGAAACCGGGGAGACGAAAAATTGAATGAGAGAAGAAACATCAGAGAGAAAAGTCAGAAGATAAATTGTGAAAAATTAAGGGTAAATGGATATAAATGAGATAATTCAGAATTGAAAACAACATTAGAAGGAAAATTGGAATATTATATGAAGTAGTGAGCTGTTAAGAGAGATACAACAAGAAAGAACACGATAGGTACGAGTGCTGAATTGAAAAGATTGATATAAGAAGAAATGATCGACGTATGAGTGCGACTGAATAAAATTTGAAACCAGGATTGAAGTATATGGACAATTTAAATAGATAATAAGTGAGTTTGAATTTTTATTTAGAGATAGAATAAGTTGTGTTTTATGAATTAGAATAAGAAAGTTGAGAGTAGAAATAAAGTTTGTATGAATCTAAATTTTTGATTTTAAGTTGGACCCTCAATTGAGAAAGAAAATGACCGGGAAAAACAAAATTTTAAATTTTCATTTAATTTGTTAGATTCAAAATTAAATTCATTCGAAATATAAAGTCATAAAAAAAAAGAGAATCATAACAATTGGCGCCCAACGTGGGGCTGAAAATTTTTTTATTATTCAAAATCAAATAGTATTAATTGAATTTTGCCGAGTTTCTTGATTCAACGCTCATATATAAAATAAAAATATATTATATATTCCGAAACATTGATACGTATAATATAGTAAGATAGAAGAAATAGCTAACCATAAAATGAAAACAAGAAATGAAGAAACTATAACTGAAGAGGAAGGAAAAACCAATGAGCAAGATTTACAGGAAAGCCAATTGGATAAAATTTTAAAAATACTAGATGAAATGAATACAAAAATAGATGAACAAAACAAAAAATGTGACAATGTGGTAGCAATAGTAGCAGATATAAAGGACGCACTGAAAAATAAAAAAAAAGAAAATCTAACAAAAATAGAAGATAATGAAGAAAAAACCAAAGAAACAAATTATGAAGAAAAAACAAAAATATATATTGCAAAGAATGAAATAAAAAAATATGAAGAAGATTTCGCAGAAGAAGTAACAGAACAACTAAAACAACAAAAACAAGAAGAAAAAAATCAATATATTCAAACGAAACAAAAGGGGAAAAATAAAATATTAATGAAAAAGATTTATAGAAATAGAAATGCAAATTACGAAGATTGTTTGATATTGATGATGAAAAATGGGTTGACTGAAAGAAAATGGGGATTTGAAAACAAAAGACAAGAAATTGTGAATAAATGCAACAGAAAAGTGGAAGAAAATGCAATGAAATATCTGAAAAGAATGGAGATAAAGAAGAGAAAGAAGAGAAGGAAGGAAATGACGGAAAGGAAGAAAAAGAAGAAAAGGAAGGGGAAGAAGAAAAGGAAGAAAAAGAAGAAGGGGAGGAAAAAGAAGGAATGGAAGGAAAAGAAGAAAAGGAAGAATGAGAAGAAAAGAAAGAAAAAGAGGGAATGGAAGAAAAGGAAGAAAAAGAAAAAAAAAAGGAATATATAATATAAAAAATATTTTGAATATAAAGAATAATGACTCAAGAGATTTGATAAAATTAGTTTTAATTTGCCTAATTTTCCAAATTATTCAAATTTAAACAAAATTTAGGGGATTTGTTATGGTTTCAAATATATTTTCAAAATTCAAAATTAATTTAGATTTATTGAGGCCAAATTATAATGAAAGATTTAGAAACATCAATTTTGAAGTTTATACATAGATTAAGGATTCTGTGAATAGTTTAGAATAGGGATGTTGACACATGTTACAAATTCATAAAAATTGAGGTTTTCCACATTGAAGGTAGTTTTTGAAATACTGAAACAATATTTCAGTGATCTAATTACTCTCATTAAATTAAATAAAATCGATTTAAAATGTGTAATCTATTACAGTTTATCACGTGACTGCAAACACGAATGAGAATACGTGACGTCACTTTTCGGTAAACAAGCTAACCTATAACCTTACTGTCATCACGAGTACGAACTTAGGAAGAACAGAAGAGAGTAAAACGTATCACCAGCGAACTATTTCGCAATTATTTGTTATTACGCAAACGATTTGTTCGCGAGAAATCACGCAAGATCACTTCGCTTTGACAGACGGCGAAGTCTGTTTACCGTATGGTGACGTCATCATAATCACTTCGTTTCAGCGGCAATTTTGAAAACTATTTTTATTTACGCATTTTTTCTTGGTATTTGCTATATTTTTTCCATGAAAATATTTTTTTCGTGTTTGTATAGGGCTTATCTATAATACTAAAATGATAATTTGTTTTTTTAGTAGGCGACCATAAATTTCAGATCGTTCGGAGAGGGTTCGGGAATGTTGCAAAAATCGACGCGAAGCGTCGATTTTTGCCCCGTGCGAGAGCTGTTTTCGGGGGTTGGAGAGGGGGCGGTTCAGACGCCGCCGGAGGCGGCGTGCTAGGACGTCGGGAAGTATTTTAAAAAAATTCGGGAAAAGTACGAAAATGGTCCGAAATTCGTCGAAAACCGTTCCGGGCCAGGGCATAAGGATCTGATCGGGCGCCCCCTGGTGGGGAAAGCGGCGCGTCGTCGGAAAGGGGAAGACCGGGAGGTCTCCGTAAAGTATTTTTCGAAGCTCTGGGGGCCCCCGGTCCCGCGCTACGACCCTCCGAAGTCGAGACATTTCGCGAAAATCTCGAAAATTTCGGTCATAGAATTCGATGCTTGGTTACTAAGGAAACCAAGTTGAAATTCTCGAAAGGTACTCCGCGCCGGCAAATAGTTCCGAATCGATTTCGGAATTTTGGAATCGATCGGCGATTTTGGGGATGAATATCGATAGGAAATCGTCTGTTTTTCCGTTCTTCGTCGTCCAGAAGAAGTTTCCCGCAGATATAAGGAATTATGTGCAAATGTCAGTTTCGTTGCTTTCACGACAAGCGTCGGTAGGGAAGACATGTTGAAAAACCGGACCGAAATTTTTTTAAATAACAGCATTTTGGTATTTAATCGTCGTTTGAGGTGAGTTTTCCTTTCGATTATCGAAGATAAACCTGTGTTTTTCCTTTTCAGCTAAAATTCCAGGCCGATAAGAAGATTTTTCGAAGCCATACAGAATGTTTACATTTCAGAATATACGGATGAGCCGATAAATGAATAAAAACCTATTAAATTGGTACGATGTCGTCTCGAATCGTTCGGATGGAATGTTTTCAGGTAGATTCCAATGATATTTTTGTAATTTCAGAAGAATTTCATCATTTTTTGAGAAGATTTGTGAAAGTGACGTCACCGGGGGAGCCTCAAAGTTATACCGATTTTTCCTATTTACAGTAAGTTTTTTAGGTCTCAATGGTGAAAAAGCTGTTCTTTAGATGCTTATTGATCGAAACCGTACCAGGTTCAAGGTGGAAAAATGATTTTAGAAAAGTTATGAACAAAAACCATCAGCTCCAAAATTGACACTTCAATATTGCTCGGATGAAAGAAGAATGTAATTTTGGATAGGAAATGTGTAGGTAAGGGGCCAATTCTGTTCGGAAATCGTATTTTACGTTGTCTTTCGACTATTTCGAATAGAATTTCCCCATTTTTCAAGGTTTGTGTAAACATTTGAACGAATTTGTAATTTTTTTTTTTCAGGTCTATTTTTTCAAGAAAATCTTTTTGAAATGGAACAATATGCATGAATCTGGACGAAATGATTGTTATTGGACCTTTCCCAACCTAATTCTTGGTATATTTCCGTAGGATTTGTTAAAAACAAATTCGACAAGAAACCTTGATGGAATGATAGGATTTCGGATTTATTCGAGAATTTCGAGGTGATTTATGGTATTATTATAGATAATTGACTGACCCCTTTCCATTGTAGCAGGGATTATGAATCATTTTGTCAATTCGTGCAGAGAAATGAGCTCAACGATTAAAGGTGAGGGAATCCAGATTCCGTTGAATTGAAATGTTTGCAGAAAGAGTACAGGAGCTTTTATGTCCATCTAGGAATTATAAACAGAATGTATTGGACTGGAATACAACTTTTTTTCCTATATTTCCACGAAATTTTACGTGGTTTTTTAGCAAAGTAATTCCTGTTCTCTTTTATAGGTTAGGTATGAGATTACATACTGATTTTTTGTAGATGCAGATTGATTTTTAGGTCTGAATTCGATTATTACAATATGCTTTCATGTTCCAGAACAATAATTCAGGAGAAACGGCTATTTTGGATCACATATGACAACTTTCAATTCATCGGTCAGGATATTTGATAGACCGTTGAAAAAATATGTTCAGAATCAATTGAAAAACTGTTTTTTTCTCTACAAGAAGTGGAAATAAGGTCTCTTGGACAAGGACAGAACGTTTCTTCGCATATTTCAGGTAATTTTTCATGGTTTCCTTTATTTATTCACTTTCACCATTCACAATCAGACCATGATATTTTACGTGCTGGATTTTGGTGGTGAATGCATGTTTAGAATTGATTTTGAAGTCTGAAGTCGATTATCACTGTAACCTTTTTCTTTTTCAGTATAAATTTGCTCCTAGATACGAAATTCTGGAGATGAAAACATTATTTTCAGTTCAGGGATATCACCAAGTATTGAAACGTTTAATTCCTGCATATTTCTTGAAATACCATTGAATATCGAGGTAATTGAGTAAAAGAGAAGATTTGATATGTCCATTAATTGAATTTAATTGTTTTTAGGTAATTTATGAGAGATTTGGAACATCAAATCAATGAAGAATGCACTTTATGAGGTTTTCCCATCAAAGTGTCAATTTAAGTGTTGGAATTGGAGAAAAATACCACAGTATCCCTTTTACATAAGAAATTGAGCAGATTTTTGCAACAATAATCAATTTAGATGCATTCAAGAAGAATAATTGTTCATCGCTTCAAAGATAAATGAAATATATTCAGGTAACTTCATTTTCTTTATTTCAAGCAATATTCTGTATCCTCATTTCATGTAATTTTCAGCTGTGTATATATAAAATTTTCTTTTGAAATTTTCAGTGAGAGTTGCACCATCCCTTCAATGGGTATTTATGTGACCAGTGCAATCAAATGTTGAAGAATATGACGATGATTTCCCAAACACACATGGAATTGGGATAGTTAATGTGAAATTTGATATGATTTGTGAAGCTATTTAATTGTATAATATAGCAGCCTATAATCAATAAAAATCGTTGAAAGTTTGACTTCTTTTTCATCAAGCAAATTGTGCAATTGATACATAAATTCTATTCTTCAATTAAATGTGAACTTGAAATCACATCAGTTTACCAATATTCTTGAATTACTGAACACATTTAGTTAGTTCTATTGATGGTAAGCATAATTGTTCTTTCTCTGCATTACAATCTTGATGGCATTCCGCATATAGGCTCGGTGGGAAATTCAATCTGCTATTTTTAGGTGCATTTTCTTCTATTGAGGAAATCTTATGAGGGTAAGCATAATTTTTTTTCTCTGCATTACAATCTTGATGGTATTCCAAATGTAGGCTCGGTGGGAAATTAAATCTGTTATTTTTTCCAAGTCAGCTGCATTTTACCTATTCTGTTCTCTGTTCATGAATTATTTTGATGGCTTGATATTTCTGCTCTGTCCAATCTGGACAATTTTTTAAGTTCCTAGATGAAAGAAACAAATCTAACAATTAAGATTGTTATTTTTTGGAGACTTGAGGGTTTACTTTAGAAAAATCGATACTCCCAACACAAATTGAGAAAATTTTCGAAAGATTAGAGAGAGAACATTAAATTTTTCCTAGAATTTAAGACACGAATAATCTGATGGCGTAAAAGATATTCTTTTTTTTGTCTAAACATTCCTCCACATAAGCAATTGTTGAAAAAAACATTGCATTGATTCCAAAAATAATTACAAGTCCGAATGATTAGAGAGAGATGTAAGATGTTGTTTTCATGAAATATTAGAATATGTCAGAGTGAGATAGAACGGGAAAGACGATGAACGGCGAATCTTTCATAGCCGTGGAAAATAAACTTTGGAATATGACAATCTGTGATTAGTTCAATGTTTCGTCGATGATCTTTCATAGCCGTGGAAAATAAATGTGAAACATGACAACAAGCTGTGATGAGTTCTATGATTATTATTTTTGTCGGCTACTAATGGCAGATGGCGCAATAAGATAAAGTATTTTAATCAAAACATAAGTACACAGATGGCCTAAAGTATCAATTCCAAAATAGCGATCTGTTGACAGATATTCTTCGACTCACAATGCTTATGCGTCACAGCGATAGATGGCATGAGAAGCGTTCTGACGTATTATTTAAAAAAATTGCTACTAAATATGACGTTTACTCATAATAGAATTGCGCTTGATTCGAAAATTATCAACCTGTTTTCAATGTCTTGAATAACTGAAATTGTTGCATCTTGCTCCCGGAAGATAGATTCCATGATAAAAAATTTCATGACACATAATAGCACCTAAGGGATCAATTCTTTTATTGCTTCCTCTAGGGTTTTTCTGTTCGTTGTTCATATTGAACAGGATTCAGAATAGATAACAAGATTTTTCCATTTCTCTATATGGAAAATAGAGTATTAACTGACGAACACAGTTGCACTTCATTGTGTCGATCAAAAATTGTACATCCATATCCTACAATAACTTTAGGATTTCGATTTTCATAAACATAGCTGACCGTTTGGAATACTGTTGTTATGAATCTCCCACAAGATCTCTTTATGTGGATATTTCAGACAAAATTGAAATAAAATTTCGACCGCCCTTTCCATACCTACATGACCTGTCCTGTAATCTCTAACGACCTAACTAACAATTTCTATTTGAAACGAAATCTTCCTTAATTTTTTTCTAACATTTCTACTACAAATTTGAGCTTGGAAAAGAATGTCCGATCCGAAAATCAAAATTTAATAGTAAATCAGTTCAAATGCCAAAAAGAGTTGCCGTTCTAATTCGCGCCAATTTGAGATAGCCTATTACGTTAGTGTTTCCAAATTATAAGTCGAAGTTTTATTTCACCTCATAAGATACAATCGGGAGGAAAATACGCATTTCCGCGGGAAATACATAAAAAAAAAATTTTTTTTTAGTCCCCTCTCACAATTTCAACTTGGAAGCATCTTCAATTTCAAATTGTCTCCTACACAGGTACGAGACGAATAGACGATCGTAGATACATGTGTGTATTATTTCACTTCTACATGAAAGGTACAATCGCGACGAAAATACGCACTCCCACGAGAAAAAAATCGAGAATTTTTTTTTAATAGTCCGCCCTCGCAAATTCAACTCGGAAGAATCTTCAATTACAAATAGTCTACCACACAGGTACGAAACCATCGAAAGAGAACAGCCATCTTGGATGGAAACTGAAGGTCAAAATATGCAGTTCTCAACGTAAGAATGGAAACTTGCGCCATCTATGTTTCGATTAAATAAAATTTCGACCACCGCTTTCCATGAAAGATGGCCGTTCTATCGTACCTGCGTAGGAGATTTTTTGAATTAAGGCATATATTCACGTGTAATTTATGGAGTGGGACTTCAGAATAAAAATTAATGCTAATTTTTTCCGATAAATTAATAGTATTTTTGACGTTGTAGCTTTTACGGAAAATGTCACGAAGCTTCGGTTGATTATATTTTTTCTATTGTACCTGTGTGAGAGGCTATGTGGAATTGGCGCGAATTTGCTTATTAATTTTATGTCGTAAGCAGGTGAATCTGCAATCTGATTGGTATTAAACGTTTTATTACAATTACTCCCCCTCTAATGACCAGAGGGTATAAATAGGGGTTCATGCACTTAAGCGTCCTTTTTAAATTTGCATCGTTGGTGAGTGAAGATAGAGCGATATTTAATCGTCTCAGGTGAGTTCAATATGGATTTAGTTTGAAATTCAAACGATGATAATTTAAATGTATCGATATTCATGCAATTCGTTTAATTTTCAGCATTATATCTGTACCTACCCGTTTCGGATTTAACGAAGCAACAACTTTAAAGGGATAAATATCAGTGCGATAACACTTTACAGTATTCAAAAGGCAAGTACCTCCATTTTGATAAAATCAAATTGAAATTGGTGAAATCATGAAAAATTCAAGTTTTCTGGCTCGATCGGCCATAGGTGAATTTTTATTTCAATATTATATTGAAAATATAATGAAATGTACGAAATAGTTTCCGAAAAAATGCCGAATTTATGCATGTGTGCATTTAACTTATATTTCGTATTTCGTTCAGGAATAAGCAGTCCAGGAAGTCGAGTGATCACATTTCAGAGATAAGCAGTGCATCAGGAAGTCGGGACTTACATTTTCAGGAGCAAGAGGCATATCTGAACCGGAATTATAATAAATATCAGAGGTAATTCAAATTATCAAATTCAAATCATATTTTCGTACACCATTTTTAAAATGTGTATGTTTCGATCTTTGGTCTGCTCGCAATGTTTGTAATTGGACAAATTATTTTCGAGAAAAAATTAAGTCTATATAATTCCATTGATTAAAAAATAATTGATCAACAATGTTCGCAAATTAAATATGTAATTCAAAATCTTGCATATATATATAGTTTCCGAAACAATGCCGAATTTATGCAGGTGTGATTTTAACTTATATTTTGTATTTCGTTCAGGAATAAGCAGTCCAGGAAGTCGGTTGATAACATTTCAGAGATAAGCAGTGCATCAGGAAGTCGGAACGTACATTTTCAGGAGCAAGAGCCATATCTGAACCGGAATTATCATAAATTTCACAGGTAGGTAAATCAAATTATCAAATTCAGATCATATTTTTGTATGCCATTTTTAAAATATGTGTGTTTCGACCGTTGGTCGGCTCGAAATGTTTGTGATTGGACTCATTATTTTCGAGAAAAAATTAATCAAGTCTTTAATTCCATTGATTAGAAAATAATTGATCAACAATGTTCGCAAATTAAATAATTAAAAATCTTGCATATTTTTCATATGATCAAAACGGTTTTCGTAGATTTCATTTATTTACATTCCAATCTTAATTTTTGCCCTTGGTAATTCATATATATGTTATCTGCCTGTTCTCATTAGTAGTTCAATCTCTTATATGAAGCAATAAACTTATTGGGTGATGTTGAGTAATTGAATTTCATTGCAGGCTCTGTTGTAAAATTAGTTTTTTTCGATACTCACGTTCGTATTTCTATAAATTATTTTTATTTACAAGGACAGCAAGAGGATAAAGAAAAGTCAGAGAAGATCTTCATCAGATAGTGACATCACATTTACATTTCAACATCATGCCGAGAAAAAGGAAAGGCAATCAGTGGACCAAGAAGGCGAAACCATCCAAAATTGCTAAAATTACAGGTATGTATTTATATTTCACTTTGTTCTATTTGGGATTTCTTATTTCTAATTTTCCAAATTACTTTATAGTGGGAGTACATAAATTCTAAAAAAAAAGACTAAATTGATATTATTCCCAGATAATATAAGCATAAATTAGAATCTGTATTTTTCTGTCTGATTCCTAAAGAGTGTTTTCAAATCAATCAAATTAAATTTCTAGAGGAAGCATTATGCCATATTACTCAATATGAAAACCATACAGATTTTTCATGGTGATTTATCTTGAGTGAGTTTCTGTACATTACTCAAGGTGAATTCGTATATCATGTAGAATTTTACCCGTTTGTCTTATGAATAAACTAAGTAGACTATGTCGCCATCTATCCTTGAATTTGGTATAGAAAATGTAAAGCTCTTCTTGATTCCATATGTGAATATCTGTCCTCAATTACATTTTCTAAATTACGGAATAATATATCAAAATAAAGGTATCCTACAAGATATCATTGAAACATTATTGATATCGGTATCGATTATATTATCTGAAGTAACGAGCTGCGCTTAGCGACATCTATGATTCGTCACTACCGCCTTAACATACGAGTCAACAGAACTCTTTCTATATAGTGTGCGTCAAAATTATGGAACAAATTCATTTTCTCATTAGAAGAATATTGAGCAACAAAATTCTGAAACAAGTCAATTTTGTTTCACTTTTTGAAGGATTTTTGTTGCACCCTGTACCATCCTCATCAACCCTCTGAATTTTTTGAATAGGGAAGGTTGGTCATGTGGTACTTTATTTGGCAAGGTCTTTGTATCTTCCTTACAGGCGTGCAGAAATTTTCAAGACTTTTTTTGTATTGTTACTTCAAAGAGGTTTTCTGTATGTACACTTTGTCATGGCTCTTTGTTTGAATTGAAACATTTTATCGAAAAGTTTCAACTTCAGTAGAGACGTACTAATAACATACCTACTTAAGATCACAATTGAAGCGCAGTATTTCACATATTCTAATTTTTCACATCAAGGGGTTGAAAGTTGAGAATGCAGACAAAACTGTAATTGTCGACTTTCATTCAAAAAATTCAGAAGGTTGATAGGGATGCAACAGGATGCAACAAAAATCCTTCAAAATTGCATGAAAATTTGGTGAAAGTGATTTTGTTGCCAAATATTTTCTTCTGAGAAAATGAATTTGTTCCATAATTTTGCACAGTATAATAATGGATTTCTTCATATTGCAATAACTGACAAAAATGCTGTAATTTGACAATGCAGAAATTGACTTGAATTTTATATTGAAATTTTCTCTCCCGAAATGCAACATATTCCGTGTAAGATGTGTAAGATTTGAGATGTATTATTTCTGGATGTTTATCTACAATGCTTAGTTAATGTTAATTTATATTTTATATAACCAAGAGTGATTTTGTTGGACGACTGAAAGTTATCTAGGCAATGTTGAAGTTGATTTCACTTCGTACTCGACCACGTTTATTATCCCCTTTCATCTTCATATTTCGTGTTTATTTCGGAAATATAATCATTCATTCAAACGTATATTTGTACAAAATCTTTCGAATTGAGAAGTTTTCGTGGACAGTATTATCTCTCATTGAAAATTAATCACCTATTTTAATCATGGTATCCAATCTTTTCTGATATAATTGTAGATTGAAGTTGAACATTTCACATGTTTACGTCTAATCTTGAGTGAGTTTCAGTACATTACTCAAGGTGAATTCGTATATCATGTAGAATTTTATCCGTTTGCCTTATGAATAAACTGAGTAGACTCTGTCGCCATCTATCATTGTAGAGCTATTCTTGATTGCATATGTGAATATCTGTCATCAATAACATTTACTATATTGCGGAATATTATATCAAAATGAAGGTATCCTACGAAATATCAGTGAAACATTGACATTATTGATATCAGTATCGATTACATTATCTGAAATAACGAGCTGCGCTTAGTGACATCTATGATTAATTTCGTTCGTCGTCAACCGCCTCACCATACGAGGGAGCAGAACTCTTTCTACAGTGCGCGTCAAAATTATGGAACAAATTCATTTTCTCAGAAGAAAAATATTGGCCGACAAAATTTTGAAACAGGTCCATTTTTGTTTCACTTTTACCAAATTTTTATGCATTTTCGAATGATTTTTATTGCACCCTGTACCATCTCCATCAACCCTCTGAATTTTTTGAATAGGGAAGGTTGGTCATGTGGTACTTTTTTTACATGGTCTTTGTATCTTCCTTACAGGCGTGCAAATTTTCAAGACTTTTTTTTTCATTAGTTACTTCAAAGAGGTTTTCAGTATGTACACTTTGTCATGGCATTTGTTTGAATTGAAACATTTTATCGAAAAGTTTCAACTTCAGTAGAAACGTACTAATAACATACCTACTTAAGATCATAATTGAAATGCAGTATTTCAGATATTCTAATTTTTCACGTCAGGGGGTTAAAAGTTATGAATGCAGACAAAACTGTAATGGTCGACTTTCATTCAAAAAATTTAGAAGGTTGATAGGGATGCAACAGGATGCAACAAAAATCCTTCAAAATTGAATGAAAATTTGGTGAAAGTGATTTTGTTGCCAAATATTTTTCTTCTGAGAAAATGAATTTGTTCCATAATTTTGACGTGCACAGTATAATAATGGATTTCTTCATATTGCAACTGACAAAAATGCTTTAATTTGACAATGCAGAAATTGACTTGAATTTTAGATTGAAATTTTCTCTTCCGAAATGCAACACATTCCGTGTAAGATGTGTAAGATTTGAGATGTATTATTTCTGGATGTTTATCTACAATGCTTAGTTGATGTTAATTAATATTTATATAACGAAGAGTGATTTAGTTGGACGACTGAAAGTATTTTTTCATAATCAACTCTGTAAAAATTTGATAGAAAGACCGACGTATACGATATATAACATTGAAAAATGTTTACATTTCAATCCGAATACGTTATCTGGGCAATGTTGAAGTTGATTTCACTTCGTACTCGACCACATTTTTTGTCCCCTTTCACCTTCATATTTATTTCGAAAATATAATAATTTATTCAAACGTATATTTGTACAAAATCTTTCACATTGAATAGTTTTCGTGGACAGTATTGTCTTCCATTGAAAATTAATCACCTATTTTAATTATGGTATCCAATCTTTTCTGATGTAATTGTAGTTAAACATTTCACATGTTTACGTCAAATCCAATCATGTGGATGATGCTGTTGAGATGACATTACTTTCACATTATTCACAGATGGTTATTTACCCAGAGCATCAATATCATATCTGATAACGACTTAAAGATCAATCGTGCATATATTGCTTGATTTCCATTAGATATCTATGAAATTATACAAAAATGAAAGGAGTCATTCAAAGATTTCATTTTACAATACAAATGTAAATTTTTGTTGTCCCTCCAGCTGATTCTGCGACCACACCGGCACCAACACCAACACCGAACGTTGTAATACCCCCGTCAGTAACTAAAAAACGTGTCAACGACAACGGAAAGAGGCGACAATCGATAGAAACGGAATTTTCCTATCAACCGACGGTTGTTAGGGGTTCCTTTAGTCAGAATAGTAGTAGATTTTCTTTAACGTCTAGAAACCGCCAGTGCACCGCGATCGCTTGCGTGGCACTAGCATATAATAGAGTAGTAACGTTTAGTGCTTGGAATACGTCCGTCATCGATAATGTTTTGGATTATGGGGATCAGCTATATAAAAAGTCCATTTCGTCGCGGTCGTTACAAAATTTAAATGATCCGAATGAGTTATTATTCGTGATCGAAGTTCATCGGAACTTCATTGTTGATGGGGTCACTTTTACGCTCAACATTAACGAAATGGACACAGTAACTGGGCATTTAGGAGAGGGTGTCGAAAACAGAGGAGAACTGGACGTTCCGTTAGCCGACGGATTGTCGCAGGTTTTTCAAAATTTTGAATCGGCTATTTTTACGTGCGGGCTGCAGTCTGTATGTGTGAGTAAAGCGCCTAGAGCCTTTTATTTATTTGACTCTCATAGTCGCGGGGAAGACGGAAAGGCCATCGAACATGAAGGTAAAGCATGTTTGATTAAATTTCCTAGCAGCAGAAGTTTGGTTGCATTCATGCTGCTAAATTACGATCGCTCTTATCTATACACTTTGGTGCCGATCAAGGTAGATATCGGTTCCGCCGATGATCTGACGGAAGCAGGCCTGTACCATGTACTTAGGGTCTACAACGCCACAACATCCGGCGCCTCTTCTTCCAGAAGAAAATCAACGAAACCGATGCGTACGTTGCCGACTTCCACAGTTGTAGGTGGATGCGATGGTGATTGCGTAACGCAGGCTTCTACGGCGGTCGTGTGTGAGGCAGCTGATGATGAACAACTGGTTGTTCCCCTACACGATTTGGGCCCAATGGACTCTGAGTGTCCCCATTGCGGAGCTCTATTTTTTCGCTTGGAAAATATGACCTGCTGCAGAAAAGGTGCAGTGAGCTTTCCGGACAATTCCGCGTATCCGGATTTGTTGAAGGCTCTACTCACGGATGCCCATCCTCGATCCAGAGGATTTATGAGGAACGTGAGGAGGTACAACACTCTACTCGCCCTTGGTTCCACAACTTTCGTACAGAGGGAAGGTTTGGCAAGAGGCGCTCCCGTGATAGTCGTATCCGGGCAGATTTACCATCGAGTAGGTGATGTCGATCCCTCCAATCCGTCTTTCGGATCTCTATATTTCGTGGATTCAGGAGAAGCCACGAGGAGGAGGACGGCGAACGCCGTCCGTGATAATTGCGACCCCATTCTGTTGGGGCAAATAGACGCCCTGCTAAGGGACACTCACCCGTTCGCCCGAATGTACCGCACATTAGGTCAAGTGGTTCAGGACGCACGACGAACCGGCGGCAACGATTCCGTTTCGCAGCTTGGCCTATTCTTCCACCACCACCCAGGTACTGACAGGAAAACCTACGCTGCACCTTCTAACTCCGACGAGATAGGAGCCATCTTTCATTCAGTTGATGGTGATGTACCGCCACCGGGCACAATTCGCGTGCATTTGATTAATAGCGACGCTAGCGATCGCAGTTTCCAAATTACGGACATCCCCCGGCTATCGCCGATCGCAGACTCGCTCTGTTATCCGCTCATTTTTCCGCACGGTGAACTGGGATGGTCGACAGACTTGCCCCCTGCGAGAGACGGTAGACGCATAGGAAAGCGAGAATTCGAGTACTTTCGCTTGATGAGTCGCGCCGGTCGGTTTAACCCGATCCTCCACTGCGGACGTCTAACTCAACAATTTATTGTTGACAAATACGTCGAGTTAGAGGGCGATCGTCTACACTTCCTGCGGACCCATCAAACGCAACTACGAGCGGAGACTTACGTCGGCATTCAAGATTATATTGCGCGAAGAATGGAGACAGAACCCGTCGGTAGTGAAAGGATCGGTAGAGTAGTCGTCCTGCCGAGCTCTTTCACTGGAGGCCCGCGTTACATGCAGCAAAATTATCAGGACGCGATGGCCATTGTGGCAAAATACGGCAGACCCTCCCTGTTCGTGACCTTCACGTGCAACCCGCATTGGCATGAGATCAAGGACAATACGGGCAAAGGGTTGCTGAATCCGCAGGACAGACCGGAATTAATAGCGAGGGTTTTCGACTTAAAGAGGAGGGCATTTTTCGAGGATGTTTTGAAATTCCAAATTTTCGGCGAAGTGATTGCTTTTGTCTACGTAATCGAATTCCAAAAACGGGGCCTGCCCCATATGCACTGTCTGATAACTTTGGCAGACAAGGACAAGTTGCGACAACCCGACGACGTAGATAAGATCATCTGCGCCGAACTGCCGGCTCCGGGTAGCCGGCTTTTCGATATCATAATGTCCACAATGATTCACGGTCCCTGCGGCGATCGCGGTCCAGATTCTCCCTGCATGATTGACGGCAGGTGTACCAAGCACTATCCCAAAACATTTTCGGACAACACCGCGATTAATCAGGCCTGGCCTGCATATAGGCGAAGAAACGACGGTCGCACGGCATCGTTTAAGAGATCCGGCATTTCATGTACAGTGGACAACAGGGACGTAGTTCCCTACAGCCCATATCTGTCCATGAAATACGAATCTCATATAAACGTCGAGGTTGTAACGTCTGTTGGTTCGGTCAAGTACGTGTTTAAATACATCAATAAGGGGCCCGACGCCGCTGTTATCCAGGTCAGAGACGAAATTCTTTTGGACGAAATACAGGCCTTTATCGATTCCCGATATATCTCATCGGGCGAATCAGCCTGGAGATTGCTCGCTTTTTCCATTCAAGGGAAAAGTCACACAATTTACAGGTTGCCGGTACACCTACCTGGAGAGAGCGTCGTCTACTTCGGCGAGGGGCAAATCGAGTCGGCGTTGCAACATTCAAAATTAAGCCTTTTGGAAGCGTATTTCGAACTGAACGCGTCCAATCCTAGCGCGCGTCATCTAAAGTACTGCGAAGTACCGCTGTACTATTGTTTCATACCCAGCCAACATCGCTGGGCGGAGCGACAGAGAAATCGCTCCGTTATACCTAGGATGTACACGATCAGTCCCAAATACATAGAAAAATTTCATTTACGCGTCCTTTTGTTGCACGTCGCCGGACCCACTTCCTTCGAGGATTTGAGGACATTTAGCGGCGTAACGTATCCCACGTTCAGAGAGGCGGTACGAGCGAGAGGTCTGGTTGCGTCTGATCTCGAGTGGGTCAAAACCATGGAGCACGCCGCGTTGGTGGAGATGCCAGGTTGTATGCGAAAATTATTCGCATACATTCTGTGCTTCTGCGAGGTCGCGGATCCGGTTTCTCTCTGGTCCGGCTTTAAACGCTATATGGCCGAAGATTATCGTCGGAAGGGATTCTCCGAACGCGATTCGGAAGATCGCGCTTTGCGCAGAATCGAGCGTGTTCTACGTTTTCTGGGCAAGACTCTGAAGGACTTTGGTCTGCCGGATGCGAGCTCGGACTTGGGAGTCGACGATGTCGACGATGACGAAGCTCCGAGACCGGATTCGGCAGATTTTCGTCCGGAAGATTTGAACCCGGAACAACGTAGTGCGTTCGATCGAATCGTTGCGGCGATCGACTCTACGGCGGTCGACTTCCCCAGGCTTTTTTACCTGCAGGGAAGCGGAGGTACCGGTAAAACTCACCTGTAGAACACCTTATTGAGTTACTGCGAAGGTCGGAATCTTCCGACCATAGCAGTGGCTTTCACTGGGATCGCGGCGTTATTGCTTAGAAACGGAAGGACGGTTCATTCAACGTTCAGATTACCTCTGGACTTGATGTCGGACTCCCGTTCTTCGATATCGGCGCAATCGCAGGAGGCGGATCGTCTGAGAAATCTCCGACTGATAATTTGGGACGAAGTTTCGATGGCCAGCCACCACGTCTTGAGTGTTGTAGACGCCCTCCTTCGTGACGTATGCATGGACCAACGTCCTTTCGGTGGTAAATGCATACTGCTCGGCGGAGACGTCAAACAGCTCTTGCCCGTTGGTTCTGGTCGCGTTCAGCAAGTCGAACTCTTCTTCGCAAATTATATGTACTGGAAGAAATTCGATGTCATCCGTCTGTCCACCAATATGCGTGTTGCTGCAGGCGAGCAGGAGTTCACGAAATGGCTCGAAGATCTGGGCCGCGGTAAAACCAACGTCAAGATCACCGTGGATGGAGAAGAAAGCAGCGAATTCGTTTGTCTGCCTAAGCGTTGTCTGACGGACAACGTCGTTCGTGAGATCTACGCACAGCTTGACTCGCTAACACCGGAGCAACTCGCCGGGCGTGCAATACTATGTCCCAGGAACGACCATTGCAATCTGCTCAACGACAGGATTCTCGAAGCGTTTCCCGGAGCTTTCACTGTCGTTACCAGCCTCGACAGCGTGGCTTCGGGAGACGAGGACGAGGTGGCCAACTTTCCGGAAGAGTACCTGAACAGCATAACACCCAGCGGAATGCCCCATCACGAGCTCAGACTCAAAGTAGGCGTACCGGTTATTCTTCTCAGAAATTTGTCTCTAGAAGATGGATTGATTAACGGTACGCGACTACTGGTGTTGGCTGTATCAGACGTACTCCTAACAGCGCAGATTGTCACCGGCCGTTTCGTCGGTCGAACAGTTCTCATTCCCAGAATGGATCTCACTTCGGCCGACAAAACCTTGCCGTTTGTACTAAAACGACGTCAATTTCCGGTCAAAGTTTGTTTCGCACTCACAATAAATAAGGCGCAGGGGCAAACATTCGAACGGGTCGGCATTTACCTGGCCAGCCCGGTGTTCAGTCACGGTCAACTTTACGTTGCGTTCTCGAGAGCGCGCTCTTGGGACGCCGTGAAGGTGGAAGTGGTCCGATCCCGGTATCAAGGGTATCTGTTGAATTCGTCGAATGAGGTTTTTACTAAAAATATTGTTTATAGCACTATTTTGGACTTTGTTAACGAAAGAGACACAAATTAACTTTTTTTTTTTCAATTCAAATTAGTCACTTATAATCAATCCATCGATTTTCGATTCATTATTAAATTTCTCAAAATTCAAAATTATTTTTCCAAATTTCTTTTTTTCCAAATTCTTCGTTTGTTCTCTCATTTTGCCGATTGCTATCGAATTCTTGGGATTGCGTTTGCTTCGCCGTCGTCGTTTATATGCAGGTTTTTTCTCGATTGTCGTCTCGATCCTTAGTAGTTGTGCACGTACAGTTATCGGCGGGGGTATTATTAACCCAGAGAAGATGGATAAGAAGAAGAACAACACCCATTTGAAATTCAGAATGGCTCTGCTTCCATCGAAGATTGTACGTGATGACGTAAGTGTGAATCTCGAAATGTTACCATGCGGTCAACTAATTTTTCTTTGAAATTTGCAGTATAAGGATATCCCGATATGTTGAGGAGAATGCCGGAGCAAGCTGCCGCCGTCGCGTAACTCGGATGGACCTCCCCCCCCCCAGTGAAAAGACTTAAGTGTGTAAGTGCGCGATAGACACTTTTGTGAATAGTGTATATAGTGAAGTGTAAATAAAAAATGTAAAAAGTCTTAGTCGTAGGTTCTAATAATAGTATGTATTATAGTTAATGTGTATAATTTAGAATAATATAAAATGTTCCCTTTTTTATTCAGAATTCAATTAATTCCCTCATTAAATTCAACATAATATTTATTGTCATTATTTCCTATCACAAATTTCATCTAATATATCATTTTATTATAATAACGTTTTATTATTAAATGATTTTTCCATAATCCATGTATTTTCATAATATTCTGATGTCAGAATTATCATTTCTATTCACATTCTCTCAAACAAATAAATCTATGCCAAATATGATTTCAGGTTTTTCTATATCATTGCAATTATCACCTAATTCCTTCCTGTATTCAATATAATACCATTCATAATTCACAATATTGTTAATAATTTCGAAAGTTTTCATATGTTTATAACTGTTTCCATATCTCCAACTTTTGTAATTCAAACTGATTCACATTTCGATTTTTTTTTGTTAATAAAACTTATACCTCCGATTATATCGCATTTTATGTTCTTTCAATTTCAAACTGATGTATTTTCGTATACAGACCCATTCATGTTAAGGTATAGATAGATAGAGATTTATCCATTTTTTGAACTTGGAAAAAAGGTGAGAATTTTCATGCTAAGTTTTTCGTCATAGATTCATTCTTTTTTCTTGGCAGGTTTCCATGTTTTGCGAAAATTTTCCCAATGATAACGGTGATGTTGGGAGTGCTTTGTAGAATTGTTCGAAGAGAAAGGGAAAGGATTTGGTTTTTTCAGGTGAATACAATTTTGATTTTTCGAGACCGTAATTTTTTTAGTTCATAGTTGTCAAGGTTGCTCGATATTTTGACATTTATCAAAAATTTTTTCTCCTTGCCTTACTGTTGGTTTCTTTTACAGTTGAAAACGATGCTGTTTGAACGAATGTTGCAGAAATTGTGTAAGTATGGAATTGTCGTAAATAATGAAATGTTTAACTTTCACTTTTTTCAGAATAACCTTGTGACACACTTCCTGCTTTTGTGAGAATGAAGATACTAGGTGTTTTTCACTGAATGATTCCTGTGGGACGGTTTATGATGGAATACGATATCTCATATCATTCCGAATGTATTGAAAATTGTGACATTGGAATAGGACTTTTAGACATTCATTTCGAATGGAATAAATCAAGGTGAGAATTTTCATATTGAGTTTTTCTTCTTATTAATTTTTTTTTCTTTGCAGATTCTGATGTTTTGCGGAAATTTTTCGACACTTCCTGCTTTTGTGAGAATGAAGATAGTGGGTGTTTTTCACTGAATGATTCCTGTGGGACGGTTCATGATGGAATACGATATCTCATATCATTCCGAATGTATTGAAAATTGTGACATTGGAATAGGACTTTTAGACATTCATTTCGAATGGAATAAATCAAGGTGAGAATTTTCATATTGAGTTTTTCTTCTTATTAATTTTTTTTTCTTTGCAGATTCTGATGTTTTGCGGAAATTTTTCGACACTTCCTGCTTTTGTGAGAATGAAGATAGTGGGTGTTTTTCACTGAATGATTCCTGTGGGACGGTTCATGATGGAATACGATATCTCATATCATTCCGAATGTATTGAAAATTGTGACATTGGAATAGGACTTTTAGACATTCATTTCGAATGGAATAAATCAAGGTGAGAATTTTCATATTGAGTTTTTCTTCTTATTAATTTTTTTTTCTTTGCAGATTCTGATGTTTTGCGGAAATTTTTCGAATGATAACGGTGATGTTGGGAGTGCTTTGTAGAATTATTCGAATAGGATTTGGTATTTTGAGGTGAGTTTTTGGTTTCCATTTATTTCGACAATGCGTGCACAGAATATTTTGACGTTTTCATCGAACACAATTTCGATTTTTCGAGAACATAATTTTTTTAGCCTATGGTTGTCAAGGTTACTCGATAGAGTTTGACGTTTGTAAAAAAATTCTTTTCCTTGCCTTATTGTTGGTTTTTTTTACAGTTGAATGCGAATCTAACTTCAAAGGAGGATCTGTCGAGATAGGCAGATTCACCCTTATAGGTGAATCTACCTATAAGGTGATTCTACCCTATAGGTGAATCCACCTATAAGGTGAATTTACCTATAAGGTGAATCTACCTATAAGGTGATTCTACCTTATAAGTGAATCCACTTAAAAGGTAGAGCTATGGGCTTTACTAGTCCTATATACTAAAATAATAGTGGAATTCTA